>OV884031.1:21875000-26675000 GCA_930367265.1 Catocala fraxini
ACCTAGGTAAAACGATTACATATGTAGCCCAAATTCATAAATCACACGTTATTTAAAAGTGAGACGTGCAAAAAGCGGTGTTAGCAAGTTCGGAAGCCGTTACAAACCTCTAGGTGATTAATATCCCGAGTGACTCAGCGATAACCGCGTAAACTCAGCGGCACAAGCGAAAGTTATGTATAGCTAATGAAGTTTTTGTATATTTACGCAAATTACGATGTAATTAAAGTTGCATAGTATGCATTTGTTAAATAAGCGTAGGTACCTAGCGATCTGATCATAAAAATAAAGAGTGATAATGTTTATTGTTATTTATATTGTTTATTATTTATTTCGTTTTGCCTCCTACAGTAGGTATACCTACTATATCCAAGAACTGCTTGTATGACTAAAATTGCACTAGTAATCTCAGATATATTAAAATGATGTAGGTACATACATAGATATAACTTAAGTGTAGTGAAACTAGGATTTAAATAAGTAACATAAATCCTTCAACTTTTTAAACAGTCTGGCTTTTAAATGATTTGCTACGTTGGTATCTATAAATTCTTTTAACCAAGTAATATTATGCCTATGTCTAAACAGTCCATTAGAAAGTCTATTCTAAGAAGTTTCCGTTGAACCAAGCGCATTGCTTACAGATCCCCGTCGCTCACGACAACAGATCAATCTTACTTAAAACATATTCTTAATCTTCCAACTTTTACCCAACAAACAAATACCAACTAAATATATTAGTCAGGATTAAAAACTCAAGATTTAACTAAGAATCCCTTAAAAAGTAACAACGAAAGAACTGTTACAGCAGATTATTTATAATCCCAGATTTACACTGCGATTATTGTTCAAAATAATAGTCTCAATTTTAACCGACTGGTATCGGATGAACCGAGTTCTAAGGAGGTGAAATAAAATAAAGTTTTAAATGTGAACAATATTTTAGTTTATTATAATAACTCTTCATCTTAATCCTATAATCTAGGCAATAAATATACAACTTTGGAACTATTTACACATAACGACATTGCGGAATGCTTCGCAGAGGTCACACAGGCTAATATTGCAAGCTGCAGAGATTACCTCCTTCCTCCACTGGTCCATTTGCTACACTAAAACTAAATCACAGATAAATAAAATGTCTTTGAGTCTACTGAAGTCTTTCACTGTCGGGTTAAGATGGTAATTGGTTTGTAGATGTGTGGCGTCAGCGGGTGATGTGATGGTGACGGCAGCTCAGGGCTCGAGGTGCCAGAATTTGTTGGTGAATGCATCATTGGCGGCGAGGGCGGCAGTAATGGTGATGTTTGCGCCAACATCGCCGAAGTTTGGGCCAACGACGAGTTTTGCAGCAGCTGTGACTGTCCCAGGAAAGGACCCGAAGGCAATCTCTCATACAAGGCTGGGGAGTACGGCAAACTTCCGTAGCCCATTGGTTCGGCGCCTCGGAAAGCTGGATGTACCGCACTAGGCGCGACTGGAGGAGTCTTCATCTGCATTGGTGCATATCTTTGGTAGAGTAGTTGGGAGTATAGGCCAACTAGTTGTGAGTATGTGGCAGGAGGGTACGATCCGGGGAGAGGCGCACCAGGGAATAGTGGCCTCTTGAAGCAAGCGAGTCTTGAGCGGCCGTTGAGTGCCGACCGACGGCGGAGTTTGCCGGTGGTACCTCCGATAAACACATCTTCAGCCGAAGCATCCAACATCCAATAGTTGCCCTTGCCGGGGTCGTCGTAATGCCGCGGCACTTTCACAAAGCACTTGTTCAAACTCAGGTTATGGCGGATAGAGTTCTGCCAACCCTGACGGTTCTCCCTGTAGTACGGGAAGTTAGTCATGATGTACTCGTAAATTCCGTTGAGGGTGAGCCTTTTCTCAGGGCTGTTGCGAATCGCCATCATTATTAAAGCGTTGTAACTGTATGCAGGTTTCTCATGTTTCTTATCTTTCTTGTCATCATCGTCTTTTGGCTTGGTGCAGTCAACGGGTTCGGTTCCCGTAACGTCAAGTTCCGAGTCACTGAGGTCCGCCTCGGAGGGCGAAGCGCCCGTCGACGAGGCGGTAGGTGAGGGTGGAGGTGCTGGTTTATTCATCAGTATCGAGTTAATACTGAAATCTCCTTCGAACTTCACCATTTTGAATCACTTGTGTTACACTTGTTTATCGCGATATGTGTGCGCACTGCGAGCGAGGAGCGAACTGGCGGGCGCGGAGGCGGGCGGCCGCTTTTATACTGCGTTTCATAGGCTCCGCCCCTACAGCTTTGTGTTGGCGCCGCGACGAATCGGAGACTTAGCTTTTTGTTACATAGAGCCACGCCCCCGGGGCCGTAAGCTCCCCCACCTCCCCTCACTGCGCCCCGCTATCCCCTTCGCACAAGCTCTATACAGCGTGTAGTTTTATTTGCGTTGCTCTTGCGCACCCGACCAGTTTATTTATTATCTGCTGTTTTATTGTTGAAGCGACGATTATAAATCGATTGTGGTCTGTTATGTGATTAATGGAAATTGTAAAATTTAAAGTGTAGTACTGTTTTAAATCATTCAATTTGAGTTGATTGATTTTTGATAGTAAAATTATCTTGTAGTTATATTTTTATGTTTAATTATATTGTAAGGATGTGGTTGTGTTTTTCACAAACAAGCCTTTCTCGTTGTTATTAGAAATGATATAGATAGTTATAATAGTTATAAATAGAATAAATCATTGCTCCTCGCATAAAATAATCTACTTCGCGTGGACCAAGGTAGATATTGTTTGTGAGATACATATCTACCAATAGGTTAAGGAATCTGTGATTAAATATTGGTTTGGGTTTACTTCTTTCTTTTTGTGTTGTAAGTGGCCAACCTGTTGTCAAGAGTTGTTCAAGCCGCCCGTAGGCCTTTGACATGGCTTAACGACTTCTGTCAATTTGACAACAACCGGGACCGACTTTTTACGTACCGTCCGAAGCACGGAGACGCTCCTGTCATTTAATGTGAACAAAGCAACACTCATTAATATATTAGGTACCTACATGTGACCTTAATAATTTATTAGACAGATTTCTGTTATTATAATAATAGTATTTAAGAAAGATTATAATTAAAAACTGTATTCTAAGGCCATGAAAGTAAGGTGCTCTCCCGAGTGAGTGGTTTCGACGGTGACATTTACAATTGGATACCACTAACTGCATATTATCATTAGAAGAGTATTTTTTATAAAATTGTCTTACATTTACGTGAATGTCAAACATTGACATTAAACTACTTTATACGAATTTTAACACATTGATTATTTTAAAAACACCATTATTTTATTTTTAAATTTTATATCATGTTATAGGTAAGTGTTTTTAAAATAAGCAACGCGATACTTTTATCGCGATACTTTATACGGCTTTCCGTATAAAGTAAGTAGTTTAATTTCTAGAGCATTTTTATATGAACAAGACTGATTCCTAACAATTAAGGTTCTAAATTGCTAGTATTTTTGGTAAACCTAAGTAACGGCTAACGTCGGTAGTTCGTTAGGTGGACATCAAACTCACGACTATTCGATGCCTAGTAGGTAAAAAATATCACTTATACAAAGGACAACCGGAGTTTCATTATAAAAAAAAGTTGACAGGCGACCATAAAAAGCTCATAACTACTTACAAAACAAATAAATATAATTTTTCTAACTGTTTTCGTTTTAAACTTGGGCAGCACTCACAAAAGTTTTTATAATGACCTAAATAGCCTGCTATAAGTAGGTAACTGTAACACACAGCTATCTTACTTATCGGGGATATTTATAGCTTTCGCTCGCATTAATAGGTCCAGATTTTGTCAATTAATTTATATTCCCCGGCAATAGTACATTTTTCTGGACGAAAGGATAACGTGTATGCGAAATTTCATGTTGCTCCGTCTAGTAGTCAAGTTGTAAAAATGTAACAAAGTAACTCATATTCGTATTTATGATATTAGTAAGGATTAAACGGCGAAAACCAATAAAACTAACTAGCTATATAGCCTAATATATAATAGATAAACTTGCATATTTTCCCTCGTAAAGCACTCAACATGCTTGCATATACGCCTATGTGTAATCATCCTATATACGTTAAAAGGTTTTGATTTAAAGGGCTATAACATAAAGGATAATTAATGTAATTGAACAGTATCTAAATATAATCTGAGTACTAACCAAATAATGGATTATATTAACACAAAGTAAATTAGGTAATCTACTGATAAACTTATAATAAAGGATTAAACTATGTATTATATTATATAATTCAACATACTTACCTATTTAAAATATATTAGCAGCTTTCATCTCTTATGAAAATGTAATACCGTAATAATTTTAAGGATATAAGTTTCTTTGTACTTAGGGTTTATTGTTGAACTGTTACGAAGATAAATGTATTTTAAGAAAATACTTTGTAGATATTACGTAGTTTTGATTGCATAGATTTTTGTTATTAGAGACAACTTCTCCTGCTTTAGGGATCATGACTTTACAAACTTGAGTCCGTTCCCTATGTCAAGAAACGGGTGGTTTTATATTTTTATTTATTTTCCTAATTTTACAATCCAGGTGAACATATAGGTATCATATTGAATACCTATTGGGTATCAACCCAAGATAAGATTATACTTGTGTTATGTCTCGTCAGCTAACATTACGCGTTTTTTAAAGAAGCTCTGGAAACCAATCGCAGAACCAAGACCAAGGTACTACCTAACACGAAAGACAATAAATAATATCATTTCTGATATTAATATCTAAACAGTTGCGTTCATATAAGTATCTGATGCAACATTTAACATTGTACACTTGATAAGATATAGGTCCATTATGAAATCTCTATTTATATTTGTTTGCACGGAAGTGCCAAAGCAATTTAGTTATCATTAATGATATCAATACGATAGAAATATTAAAACGATTATATACCTATAAGGTTTTTTTTCACAAAGTACACTAGAACAGCCTCCATGCGTATTTATAAGATATATATATATAAGAAATAGTTTCAAGAGATAGGAAGGTCTAAAAAGATACCTATGGAGTGAATACATACCCTTATCCAAATTGCTAGTTAGATAGTTAGTTAATTGATGTACGTTACGCTTTGTTAGTTGATTTTTTAGGTCCAAATCCAAATTGATTTTCCGATAGCAAACTGTTATCCTCAAGATATTATATTAATCTACATTTTATGAATTTTCTAGAATTTTGGACAGGCCTGATAAAATTGAGATAGGCCTGTAATTATTAATAGTTTTATTTTAGGATTTAAATATAAAGATGACTACTGCTTTTTTAGCAGTTTAGGAAACACTCCTTCTAGCTATAATAATTGAAAAATGTGTGTTAATGGAAGAGCAAGTGTGGTGTTTAAATCATTTAAGTATATTTTTGGATATGTTATCCCACCCAACGGCACAAACGTCTCGTAACCCCGATTTAATACTTAATGCTTCATCGATACCGGTATCTAACAAAACAAAGGATATAAATGTAGAAGAAGACCATATCAAATTCAGAGCAGAAGAGCTCCTAGAGTGTAGAGCTTTTTCTGAGAGTTCTTTACCAATATAAGCAAGTTTTGAGTTAATTAATTGTTTCGGATAGGTTTGATTGCTAATAATTCGAACAGTGGTTCAGCAGTTTTTGTCTGCAATGTACCACTACATTCACGTTTTATAAATTTCCAATCTAGTTTACTATTTTTACCTGCCTTTTGTGGTGCATTTTTTTCATGTCGAAGTTTTAATTTTTCAGAAGTTTATTGTAATTTCTATACCTTTTATACGAAATCGAAAGTATTATATTATCAGGTGAGAGTTTAGACATTTGGTGCAGTTTGTCTCTGTGTCTTATGCAACAAACTAGACGACCGGCCTTACCCTTCTTGTGTATTTTTTTTGTATTGCACATTGCATCGAATTTATAAAATAGTTTATCGAAACATTTGTATCGTTTGATTTATAAACGGGGTCAAAATTAAAACTATTTATGTAACTTTCAAGTGTTTTTATATTGACTTTAGTGTAGCTGAGCATGCAGATTTTTCTAGGTAGGTACACTATTGATGATATTTTTATATTCAGTAAAACAGTGACTAATATTATGGTAGGTTTACTATTAGTTTACTACGCTTGCACCTACCTATAAAAAATCAACAAGAGTAACTTATTACGGTTTTCTTTTAATAGCTAATATTTAAAATTACTAAAAGAAAATGATAACCTAAATGTGATCAAGTCTACAACTACAAAATCATAGCAGATAATAATCGAACGCGGTACCTTTCCACTCACACTGAACAAGACAGTCACAAAGCACGCTCACACATTATCATGTTGAGCTATCCGATATGCTCATCGCATGTGTCGATCGATAGATACCTGCTATAGTCGGTATTACTCAGTGTGATCGAATTAAGTTCACAATGGTTCACCTGTATT
Organism: Catocala fraxini; assembly: GCA_930367265.1. Classification (NCBI taxonomy): domain Eukaryota; kingdom Metazoa; phylum Arthropoda; class Insecta; order Lepidoptera; family Erebidae; genus Catocala; species Catocala fraxini. Next base: position 21,881,453 of record OV884031.1, read on the forward strand.
GATTGTACTAAAGTAGTGTCATGTCTTGTTTCTCCGATGTACGAAACTGTGGATGTGCTGTGTTAATACACTTGCTCGTATACATAGCTGTGTTTTCTTTATATCATAGAAGTATACATACATAAAATCTCGGTAGGTATATTGTGCCAAAATTACGCCAGCTCTGTATTTACGAACCACGTTAACCACGTAATACCACATATATAACTTTTACTGCGTACATTACCAGACTTCGTGCTTCTGCTGACAATTTTCTATGATACTGTTTTATGACACTATTTCTATTGAGTGAACCAAGTATTATGGCAACTATAAAAGCTTAACCTCTCTTTGGGGTTTTAATATCAATTGCTAGCCTTAGATTGGGTGTGAAGATTTGAAGCATTTTAATAAGATTGATGACACAAGTTTAATAACGTTACCGCTCAAAAAAAAGTAAGTCAATGCCACACACATACATAGACTTACGCCTATATATTTTTAATTGTCTACACGGATCGCCTAGTGTCTTAATTGGTCACCTTGACAATGCACCCGCGCCGAGTTGATGTCCACCTCGACGTATCCGTCGACAGCGACACCCTGGCTATCTTCTGTCATGTGCCCGGATGTGACTAGCGAATCCAAACTTAGTCTTGAAGCAGCGGTTGCAGTCTGCACAGTACAGTTGTCCCGTGGGCTTGATCCTTACGTGGCACAAAGACTTCTATGACTTACAAATAATTATACTCAGCCTGGCTGTTCTATGTGTCTATAAAGTTAGGAGTCGAGGGTCTTTACATACATTTGAACAATGGACACAAAAAACACTCAGACTCATAACAACCATTTGTGGATTAAGTATACAATATTTTTTTTATACAATTACGGTGGCAAGCAAGCATACCACCTGATGGTAAGTGGTTACCGTAGCCTATGGACGTCTGCAACAACAGAGGCATTACTTGCGCGTTGCCGGCCCTTTAGGAAAGGAAGTGGGAAGGAGAAGGAGCGGGAAGGAAAGAGGATGATTGGGCCTCCGGCACTCTCACTCACCGAGCAAAACACAACAGTAGGAATACTGCTTTTTCACGCCGATATTTTGTGAGAGGGTAGTCCTTCCCCGGTCGAGCCGGCCCATTCATGTTGAAATCAGTGAGGCTCTACTACTCATGTCATGTCTCTTGTGTGATTCGAATCCACTACACCTGGCGTAATGGCAGTGGCAAGACAACCTTTTAGACACCGGCCACTAGGTCGTGCTTTCATTGCTTCAACTCTTTTTCTTTTGGTGTTTATCTCTTTAATCGAATACCAATTTTAACCACCACGATATTCTGTAATGTCGTATCCAATTTTTCCCACATCGTTGTTCAGTACTTCGGTACCTCATACAATAGTGTCAGATTAGTGTCGGTAAGGATCATACGTCACGTGGATCACGTGATCGTTTGATCAGCTCTGATCAGATCACGGTCAGCGCGACCATTGATGAGAGATTAAATTGTCGTTTAGGTATTTTAGGTTATCACTTATTTATGGTAGGGATTTATTGAATTTATATCTATTTGTCAATTGTAATGTATCAGTCAAAGAGGTAGGTATAACCTACCTTAAGAATATTGTTGTACCCCTATGAGATATGACCTATTGCTTATTAGAGGCACTTTCAGACACTATGACACTGACATCCAGACTCCATATTAATACAGATACTCTTGATAAATCCAATAATACTTAATGAGTACCTTACGAAACGACAAGGTAATCGAACTCATTCTTAATGCCAAGAGACCAACGCAACACTAAGTAATGAAAAATCATTCTGACAAAGAATAGTCTCACTGCTGTATTACAGTAGGCAGATGTGTATTAAACCAACTTTTCGCCAGCCATGGTTTGTAGATCCACGTAATATGCCTATTGCCTTTCGGTAAGAAATTCTTATTTCTTGGCAGAACATTTTAATATCAATTTTGCCTGTCCCGGCATTCAAACTCGAGACCTCATGCAAACCAATCGCATACACAATCCCTGCCCCATCGTAGCTAGCACAAAAAGGGATAAAAATAAAAACATCCGAATCTCGTTCATCTCCATATCTATAGACGTGTCACTAATACATCTATTACACCCGGAGTCACTTAGTCTGGCGCGTTGTGTTATCTGCCGCGCGGCGCAGTGACGTAGTCAGCCACGCGTGTGACGTCACTCGACATGCCGCGGCTACGGCTTTGATGTTAGGCGATATAGTAGGGATTTTTTGTTGTTCTTGTTTAATAGATACAGAAATGCATGTGATAGGTATGTCACAAATTAAGAAGATACGGATGGCCGGACCATACAACGTAATTAATGTCTAGACTGAATTCGCGGTCAAGGCAGCCACTCTTAGACAGACTAACAATCTACGCAAGAGACATTAATGCACAAGTTTGAACGCAAACATGAGTGCACTTTTTCCACAGATCCTACATAATTATATGTGTAAAGTGAACCTCGGATTCCCATACTACGAGCCCGGCTCGGTTTGGGCATCAGTGCATATTTGATCCAACAATGTACAACTACTTTGTTAATTATTACGTGCATGTATGTATAATTGTAACAGATGTAAAAGTACTTGCTTTCTTTCTTTTTCAATAAAGATTATTATTATTATTTCGATACGAACGCAGAGAGACAAGGCGCAGGACCAGCGGTTTTTTCGTGCTTTCAGTAGGTACACGGGGGTGAATAGTACGACCAACTTCCTAACTGTTGTCCCAAACGGGGTATCGAGCCTAAAACCTTATACAAAGAAGACAAATTTATTAAAGCTGTACCACATAAAATAATCTAGAAATTTGAGTCGCAATGTACTAGGATTCCCATTGGGTTTCTAAGTTCTAGTTTTTAGTACTTGGGTTCATGTCAATAGTGCAATGCTTGAGAATCAAATCTACGACCTCGCGGTTGCAAGGCCAATGACGTATGTCGTATACACTAATGTATACGTCATTGTCCACCGCATCTTCAAAATTTTCCCGCGTTGTATTAAGCCGGCCCTTAATTCAGTAACATCAGTAAACTCACTAAACCATTACCTTTCACGTTCATCAGTGTTACTTTGTGACATAAATGACAAATGATTTTTGACTTTAATTTGTATTTCGGTATCTATGTTTTCTATAGCGTAATGTTGTAGCCGTTGTTTTACCTTTATTCTACTACAACCGAGGCATCTTTGATGTTTTGTAATCAAATGCCAATAGATAAATTATCTCCTACTTTGACAGTAAAGGAAAATATTTTAAGAAATTCACACGCCTATGTATTTGCCTTATACTCTCGACAGTGTGTCATGTCTATCAAACACACTTGAGTAGCGTACTGAGCAAAGAATGATACATTTTTATCTTATTTGAACGATATCTTGCGCACATGAAGTAGGTAATCTCAGTCGCGTGGCATTTTATGTACTTTAAAAGATTACAAAGAATTTGTAGATTCAAAAAATCGTGCAGAACACTAACATTTTTGCCCAGTTTGTTGCAACTTCTGTAGTAAACGAACAGTAACAACTACTGGGCCTTTATTTAATTTCTCTCTTACTGTTTTTTGGCCTATGACTTGCTAGATAAGGTCGTTATTAGGTAAAAATAAACACAGGTTGATTTTATTTACCATGTAAAAGCGTGACTGTATAATCAGCTTGGAGGTAATGTTACCTGTATATTTTTATGGTCAGCAATTCTTGAAACTACAAGAAGTTTCAAGTAGTGCTCTATTTCAATAATACCGTGGTGGCGTAGCGTAATAAATGCGACTAATGTTTGTGTGACTCGCGTTCTATTCCCATGTCAGCAATTTTATTGATTTTCTATAATAAAACGTCCAGTTGCACACGACGGCTGTAACTGTACCTGGTACAATATAATAGGCTCTCTATTAGGTGGGACACATAATCAAAGCTATCAAAATTTAGGTATAACGCGTTAATGCCTCATTTCGCTAGCTAGTACAAATATATGCACCTCTGCCTACCTCTGTTTGGAGATAAGCGAGAGACTATTTACCATATAAGTACACCACTTATATCAACGTAGGAACAGCCAGCTTCTTTATACCTATACAAATGATATCTCGTCTCCTTAGTCATCGAGTGAGATCACGACATTAGCCCCGGCCTGTGCCGTGCCTCCAATTGTCCGAGCGTAATATTTGTGACCCGCACCTTAAGTAAGGTTAAATAATTGATGCCGACACTCACTTCACCAGGGAGGACGATAGGGATGGGCGAAATGGGTATCGGTATTTATGAATCTGGAAATAAAATTATACAAACCACTCTGATGCCTAGATTGCGATGCTTTTAGGTGCTGCCATAGTCTTAAATTGGAATAAATATATTTAAGGTACTACTTAGGTAAAATATCTTGAAATTGCTAACCAGATTTTTGGATTTTATTAATTTTAATAAATATTAGGTAGGTACTAATGATTTAATTTATTTATTGTCTTTTGCTAAGCTACTTGCTTGTGTAAGAAGTGCGTTCGCGGCGGGCAGTGCAATTAATGCGGATTGATTCAACAATCCCTTGATGATAAGTTCAGTATTTTTTTAATTTGTGTATTGCTGCTTTAATAATAGTTCCAAATCACGATAGACTATAATACAGAGTGATATAGCTTTTGGTACCGGTCTCCATACATCCCATCCCTAAAGTTATGAGCTATGTGTATGTATAAGTGGTTGAAATTAAATTATAAGTGGCAGGTCGCGCGTGGGCGATGTTGTGCTCATGCTTATGTGTCGTCAAGATAGCAGATACCATGAAAATATCATACTCATTATATTTGAGATTTATTTTTATTTAGTTTGGAAACAAAATGTCATACGAAACGCCTATTGATACTTAAGAAAATGTTTAAAATAAGCACTTTGTAAAACATTTCATAATCTATGGCCGATTTTTTTATAATCATATTGCTACCATCAAAATATAATCATATTAAAAAATAAATTCGTTCGATTTTCAAATAGGTACATAAATTGTAAATATATTGAATTGATTTTTCAGTTTTCTTATTACCAATTGAAAATCGGCCCTAAAAACCGTTAAAACAAAATGACATCTCAAATTTCGAACTCGAGTCAATTTCGTGACGTAATCCGTTCGCGACGGTAATTCGAGTTTCCGTAGTGGCGTCTTGGAATTAATTAGATCATAGCATCACAACTCGCCGCTCAAGAAGTTATGCCACATTATTCATTCCTTTATCCCGCACATAATTGTCTGTTTCAACAACAATTCTCAGAAAAACAAGTCACTTTGACGGAAAAACTCTCATATTTTCTGTCACTGTTGAGAAATTACGACAATAATATCAGAAGTATTCTGATATTGTCATATTTTTGAAGAAATGTTCTTTAATTTATTAATAATATTGATGTTTAATTGAACGGATATGAGGATTGCGATGGTGTATTTAACCTAGTTAATAATGTTTATTATTATTAGTAACGAGAATATTGTGTAAAGTTATCAAATTAGACTGCGCACTAACCTTTCCGTTATGATATGTGTAAAATCAAGCTAATTGGACGATTTGAAGCAAATACCTATTTTATAATTTTGCAAATAGCTTCGTTGGCATAATCAAATGCGAATTTATAAATAACGAAAAGTAGCAACAGCACATATTTAAAAAAAATATTGTCTGGCCAAAAGTCTCTTGCTCTTATTGTCAGGAATTAAACAAAGTACATCAACACTTGAAAAAGACAAATCTATGACTGTGGATCGCACAAATTATCGTCTCGTGCTGAGATCAGTCCACACTAGCAGTGGCGAAGCGGCCACTTCAGCTATTTGACCATGCGTGCAAACTACCAAAATAAATATAATAAACAAGACTATAATTTTTGTCTTCCACGTTATTATTATAATTTATTCAGCGATAAAATTATAATGCCTAGTTACACAAATTTTACTAATATAAAAACATTGGCAATATCTTATACAAAACATTTTAAGTCTGTTTTATATTAACGTTATGCTAAATTAAAAACTAAATAAGAAACCGTTTCTTATCAAGAAAAATAATTTCATTCAAACAGCTTACCTACGACAAAACGATAAACGAAATAAATTAATATAATATGAACTGTATCGCATAATATTTAAAGTGTAAAATCGAGTGGGTTGTAATGTCCAATAAAGCTTTAAATTCACGCAGTAAAACGAGTCCTTTTGACAATTTTAATTTCTACTCTCACTGTGTAAAAAATTAAATGTCACAGTTGTGTAAAACATTGCAAGGTGTGTTAGGCCGGTTTCATACCGTACCACAGCATGATGTAGTCATGAGTTTCTCATTAGCGTTTTTCTCAAAAACTCCTTAGAAAACCGAAAAAAATTAATAATATAAACATTTTTTTAGATTGTACTTAAAAAAGTAGTTTATATATATATATATATATATATATATCCATTTAACTTGATGTGTAACCGTGTGTACCACACGGCTACACTTCAAGTTAGACACCCTATATACGCATAACTACGCTACATACAAAATAGAGAATTGTCGGAAAGGGACAGTGCATAGTGGTGTCGATGTAATGGTAAGGATAGAGCGTAACAAAAATATAAAGCACTCTCTCGCACGATTCGCAGCGTTCAATTTCTAATAGTTCAAAGTCCGAACAGTCTAGGTTGATTTGTCCTACTGTGTGTACTACTGAAGAATTATAAAATTACATTTTTGACACAGATGTCTATAAAGGCCTTGCCTGGCTATTGCCTTTCTTGAACTAGTAATACTGAATTCATTAAAAGGAGTAAGGACAAAAGATTACTTACAATTACGAAAGGAAGCATCCAACCGGCCTTAGTTGCTAACTCTCAGTAAAATAATATTACTTGCCTTAACAAAGCGCAGGTAATGTTTCTGTGTACAACTTCGCACCTCTTTATGATATTTTCTCGTATAAAGTTAATAAGCGAGGGCTATATATCCCCCACAGTGACAGCTCTGCGCGCGCGCAGGCACATTCATGCATAAAATTATTTTGGCCAGAAATCATTATGTAGTGAACCACTGTGCGAAATTAACTTTGTCTAACAGTGTGGTATTACGTCATATTTTATGGTAACATCTTTGCATCATTTTTATATACATACTAGCCACCCTTTATAGGTTTCTAGATAGTCTGATTTGCTTTCAAATAGAGTTTAAGACAATGAATGTATGGATGAATGGAATGACGGGCGTGGATACGTTTATTTCAAAGATCACCGACTTCAGTTCATTTTAAAATTAAAAAGCTAATTCGTAGGATTTTCATTAAAATAGATCTCAAAAAAGAATCAATCCATTTGAGGCCAATGATCTTACATAACAAATAGGTACATATTATGTTTAGCGAAAAAGATTACTAATAATTAGGAATGAATTGCTAGTAATTTATTTAAATAAAATCTATGTTATATCACTTAATTTTGCAAGAACTATTTTGATTTTCCACTGAATTTTCAAAAACATTTTCAATACCATTTATTAGGTATATAATATAAATGTCATAACAAAATGAAACGAAACATTTATCAAATAGAGTCCTAATTCCTTTGTTCAAGTCTAAAATTCAAATTGTCCTTTTCGGAAGGTTTTCGCTCCAGGGAGTCGTACAACAGCTCGCTTCGAATATCATTACGGGCACGCAGTATGCCTCGGTAGCAATTAACTTGTTACTCGATGGGTGTGCACTTTATTATGCATACTAAATAGAATTTGTATACTATAGTGTATGGCTTTGAGAGAAAGTTTTGCAGGAGTGGTAGATAATTTGTGAAGCAGTGCCATTGCGATTTATGCGGTTTTAGTAGTAGTACATAATATTTGTGAACGGCAAATCATCACAAAAACATTTACATGCGGTCAAACGCATGTCAACTGCTGTGATTGGCTGACTGTACTAACAGCAGTCAATCAAAACATTTGATATTGACATGTACTTGAATGCTTTTCAGAAATTGGCTGGTCGTAGGGGAATAGCGAAGCGGGCAATAGGCTTGGCTCTACTATCTGAACTATGTAGAAAGCGAAAAATTACAGCAAACTTTCGTTTAAAGTTTCTTTGATATCATACTTTTCTGTTATGGAGAATTTTGCTTTAAGTTGGCAATTATAATACCTAAATAATAATAATAATAATAATCACTGCGTATCGCAGCCGCATGCTTGTTCTGTTTCAGGCTCTTGAACCAAGCGTCAACGTTTCAGCACAGCGACTATCGGATCAAGTGCGGGTTATCCAACGCAGTCGACAGTTGGATGATACCGTGCTTGGTAGGCTACGCTCAGAATACTTACCTACGAGTCATGCCATTCGCATCCAACCCGCAGTTACGCAGCTATCGCCTGGTGCGACGCGGACGGGCAATAGTGCCAGCATGGAAGTGGATGACATGACAAACTATGTAAGTAGTCAGTACAATGAGGAGGTAAAGGATGCTTTGGAAAGTGCGATTCAGGAATACCGGTACATGCAATTTACGATTCGTCCCCGTCTGCCTCGGTTACCTATGCATAGAAAAAATATAGCATTGGTGAGTGTCCTGGACTCGCTATTATCTAGCTATTTAGATAATAGCGAGAATCTCGCCGATACTCATTCGATCCTGTACTGTGCTGCTGTGGCGGCAAGTCGTATAGCGGGCATCAAGTTACCCACACATTTCTCTGCTATACGACAAACATCTGTCGCCCCGGCCTGGCAGTGCAGGATTGAACGGCGTATGGCTGAGGCAAGGACACTCATCGGTAAGCTGATCTGCTTCAGGGAGGGCAATACACGGCCCAGGGTAATGCGCTATGTGGGCCGGGCTTTTCTGGGGACTGGGGTCAGTCCTCATAACTACTTGTCTCGGGCCACAGAGCGCATTGACTTCCTGAAGCAGAAAGTCTATGCATGGGCAAATCGACTGCGCAGATATAAAAATCGCGTGGACCGGTATGTCATCAACCGCACGTTTCAAAGGGACCAAAGGTGGGTCTATAGAACCTGGGAGCGGCCTGATCTATGTGTGACCGATGTGGGGCTACCAGATGCCGATGTTACAAATACGTTTTGGAGGAACATCTGGTCGGTACCCGTCGGCCACACTGAGGGGGAGTGGATGCGGGACGTCAAGCAAGCAAGTGAGCTAATTCCAGAAATGGAAAGCGTGGTCATTGATAGCCAGGACGTAATTAGTGCGGTCCGATCCTTATCGAATTGGAAATCGCCAGGCCCGGACGGACTGCACAATTTCTGGCTGAAATGGCTGCGTAGCTCACATGCTTGTTTGGCTGCTCAATTTCAATCTGCCCTAGAATCTGGGTCGTTACCAGATTTTATGACCACGGGAATAACCCACCTACGTCGGCCTTGATGGCGTAGTGGTTAGTGTAACCGACTGCCACGCCTGAGGTCGCGGGTTCGATTCCCGCACAAGTCAAACATTTGTGTGCATGAACATGGATGTTTGTCTTGGTCTGGGTGTTTCTATGTATAATATGTATGTATTTACAAAAAAAAAAGTATATAAGTATGTTTATCCATTGTCTAGTACCCATAGTACAAGCTCTGCTTAGTTTGGGCTAGACAGTGTTGTGTGTATGTGGTAGAATATTATTATTATTATTATTATTATTACTCCATAAAACAGGTAGTACCAATGAGCCCGGCAATTATAGACCGATAACATGTTTACCATCGATCTATAAGCTTCTTACATCTATTTTGAGAACCAATATATCTAAACATATTGATACAAATTCAATAATGTCAGCTTCTCAGAATGGATGTAAGAGGTGGGCTCGTGGCACTAAGGAGCTCCTCCTCATTGACATGGCCATTAGCCAACAGGTTCGCCGTAAACGAAGGGATCTGGCAGCATGTTGGATAGATTATAAGAAAGCGTATGATTCGGTGCCACATGCATGGCTTTTGAGGGTGTTAGATTTGTATAAAGTAAATGCAACTCTGCGCACCTTTTTGAAGTCATGCATGGGGCAATGGAAAACGGTTCTTAGCTATCCAGGATGTCGACAGATCTCTGGGAATGGCGAACTGATAAAAATTGAGCGGGGTATATTTCAGGGCGACAGCCTGAGTCCTCTTTGGTTTTGCTTAGCAATGAATCCTCTTAGTACATTACTAGAGGGTTCAGGGTTAGGTTACAGGTTACAAAGAGGTGGTGGAGTAATATCCCACTTGCTGTATATGGATGACTTAAAGTTGTTTGCCCACACTGATTTACAGCTGATGGATTTACTCAAAGTAACTGAAACTTTTAGTAAGTCTATCAGCATGGATTTCGGTGTGGATAAATGTGCTGTCATCCATGTAAAGCAAGGAAGGATAGTGGAATCCGAAGGAATACAACTTTTGGATTCCATTAACCTACGATTACTTCTTGTAACCGATACTTACAAGTACTTGGGTATGTCACAGGCGTTAAGTATCAATGAGGCTGACATGAAGCAATCGCTACAGGAGCGTTTCTTTGGTCGCCTAGTAAGTTTTAAATAGTCTTTTATCAGGTGGCAACAAGGTGCGCGCTTGTAACGGTTGGGTCATGCCAGTTCTCATGTACTCCTTTGGCATACTTAAGTGGACTCAGACTGAACTGGATGCCCTGGACCGGCGGGTCCGTACACTCTTGACGGGATACCGTATGCATCACCCACGTTCGTCTGTGATGAGGTTGTATATTCCGCGGAAATGTGGGGGCCGAGGCTTTCTGAATGCCAAGGCCCTTCATAACCGCGAGGTGTGCAACCTCAGAGAATACTTTCTCCAGGCAGACGTGGGTATGCATCGTGATGTAGTTGCTGTGGACACCGGTCTCACCCCGCTCAATTTGGCTAAAGAGAACTGGTGCAAGCCTGTAGTGCTTAGCACTAGCGATCGCAGGGATGTATGGCAGAGCAAGGAGCTTCACGGTAGGTTCTACAAGGCTCTATATGGAGCCTCCGTGAACTGGCTACGTTTCGGTGACCTCTTTGGGGAAACCGAAGGTTTTGTCTGTGCTATTGCGGACGAAGTTATCAAGACGAATAACTACCGGAAATATATCTTGAGGGATGGTACGGTTGACATTTGTCGGGCGTGCCATCTACCTGGTGAGTCCCTCAGGCATATAGTTTCCGGTTGTTCTCGTCTTGCTAACGGCGAGTACTTGCACAGACATAACCAAGTAGCCAGGATTATTCATCAGCAACTTGCTCTGAAATACAAACTTGTAGATGTTGAAGTGCCGTACTACAGGTATGTAGCTGAATCAGTTCTCGAAAATGGTCATGTCACGTTGTACTGGGATCGAACTATCATCACAGACAGGACTGTTGTGGCCAACAAACCTGACATTGTGGTGATAGATCGATCAGAGCGCCGTGCAATGATTATCAATGTCACCATTCCGCATGACGGCAATCTCGTGAAAGCTGAAAAGGATAAACAAATTAAATATCTCGATTTAGCTCGCGAGGTTGTCGACATGTGGGATGTGGATTCGGCAATCATTGTGCCGATAGTCATATCTGTCAATGGTCTAATTGCTAAGAGCCTCGATCACCATCTAAAGAGGCTCGCGTTAGGTGCTTGGATCGGGGGTTTGATGCAGAAGGCAGTGCTATTAGATACAGCACGCATTGTGAGGAGGTTCCTGTCTCTGGAATCCTAACCACCGGCAGCTTGAATCCTGTTCCCGATGCCGGTGGGTCGTTTCAGTTTTTATATTTTTAAATATGTATGTTTTTATATTTATATTTAAAAATGTAATAATTAGAAGAAAAATAGTAATAAAGAGAATAATAATAATAATAATATTCTATCACATACACACAACACCATCTAGCCCAAACTAAGCAGAGCTTGTACTATGGGTACTAGACAATGGATAAACATACATATATACTTTTTTTTTTGTAAATACTTACATATTATACATAGAAACACCCAGACCAAGACAAACATCCATGTTCATGCACACAAATGTTTGACTTGTACGGGAATCGAATCCACGACCTCAGGCGTGGCATTCGGTTACACTAACCACTACGCCATCGAGTCGTCAATATATTCATGTTGTTTCGAAATGCCCCCTAGTATAGACTAGACTAGATGAAAAGAGCGTACTCCTTTTTAAAAGGCCGGCAACGCACTTGTAACTCCTCTGGTGTTGCGGGTGTCCATGGGTGGCGGTAATCGCTTACCATCAGGCGATCCGTCTGCTGATTTGCCCACTAAGCCACAAAAAATAAATAAAAGTAGAGTAAAATCACTTAAACACTAAAGTACACGCGGATGAAATGCCGGAAAAGAGTAAGTTTCAGACACCTAATTAGGTTCGAGCCTGGCGCTAATGAGGTGTCAATCAATGCATCTACTGCCGGCATTAATGTTACCGTTACCGAAAAATTATACCTTCAGGTATGCCTATAGATAGAAAACATAGTGATCTTTAAATTATCCTTCAAACCTTTTCGCATAAAAGGGTAACAGTTTTCAATATGGAAGTATCATCATCATTATGATAATGGGGTTTTTGCACTTAATAAGTTTAATTATGATTTCATGGTGCATAAAATAACCATGCTCATATTAGATACTTGAAAATAAACAAAACAAAGAGTCAACAGTGACCATACCGAATTAAATCTCAAGTCACGAATTACTCTAATCAAATATCAAACATATTTTATAAACTATTACAAATAACACACAAAACCCTATCACTGGACGCATCACTTACAACAAAACGCCAATCATCCAAAAATTGTTTTGCCATTGAACTATGAGCTGTATACCCTATAAAATAAGAGTATCAAATTTATCTTCACAACTGTGCTCGTTAAAATGGTTTAATGTGATGAGATAGGCGTCACAAAACGGACAGCTGTATAAGTCACGTGATCCGTAATTCAGATTAGCCTGTATTGTAACTGTAATGAGATAGAGCCGTGTTTTTCTTTTCTTTTAAATAACTCAAGTACTAGTGTATAATCCAAATATCGCGAGGGACTTTACAAATATAAATTACATATTATCGCGAAGAAATTGCAATTTGTGCGTTGCAAGGCAACTTTAACAATTGTCTACTATGACTACTCTATCAATCTTCCATGCTGTCCAAGAAAAGAGCGCAAGGGAATAAAGGAGTTATTTCTAAGACAGAGAATTCAAATTTGATCTCATTTTATACTTATGATGTGGTTTTTATTATCAGTGGATATTTTTCATAATGTTTTCTAAAATCTGTTGTGCATCTGTTGTATCAATGTAATCGAGAATTTAATTTTAAATGCATTGAATTTGAGTAACTCGCTTCTACAAATTATTTGATACGAAGATCCGGCTCACCGAATCCAAATCCGAAATTGTTGTAAGGACTTATGAGTATGGCTATTCATGCTAGCACTGTCCCATTAACAAGTTGACTGCATTGATAATTTCTGTAACTTTTGTTCATCTAAGGCTTTCCTCGTCTTACATTTTGTTGCGTAACTACGCCAGTCTTAGCTTGAGTATGGAAGATCAAGGTCTACTCGGTGGCAAAGTGACATTTTATGTTGACAAGCATGAAAACAAGAGCACAATGTGTATATCGGGATGGTAAAGTCTTCTAGAAAGGATTCAAGCAAGTGCTCGTCGTAAAGGATCCTCGCACGTAGAGTGCGCATCACCTTAGATTCGGTCCATTGTAATCGTAAAATTGGTAGTACCATCAGATGGTATATGATGGTATGGACGGAACAACTATAGTAACTTGCATCAGCAAGTAACTATAGTTGTTGTTCAAAAATATGACTGTTCAAATAACGTGCATGACGACTTACATTATTTCACTATTATATAAAGTTGGTACCTCTTCTAGTTAAGTCACCCTTTTCCCTCCCTTTCTGACTAACCGTGTATACCTGTGCCAACGTCACAATATCTTATTATTGTTTCAAACATCCTTGGAAACACTCGAGTATTCCCTTTATACCTAATCATAGGGAAGTGTACAAATGTAACAATGTTTTGCAATTTTTCTTTCCCTTCTAATACCCTTCAATAGACGATCAAAGGCCCACGTAGCCCAGCTGTGGGATCCCACGGCCACTGCTCAATAATTCAGGCCCGTTCACTACGCGTGTACATTAAATATTCGATAATAACGAAGCATTATAAATAGGTAATTACAGGCTACAGTTCTGTCTTCGATAGGTAAGCTTTGATTTGTTTTGCTGTATTTTCGAAACTTTCTTAAATATGATTCAATATATAATATCAGCCTTGCTTATAAATTGTCTCAGTCTTGATCTCTTGCATTTTGTCATACTTCTCAGCGTGTAAAAGATTAGACCAGTGTTCAGTTCGAGAAGAGGAATTTTAGACATACATCTTTATCTTAAACCAAGTGGTGAAAATGCATGTCTAGAATTCCCACAAATTTTATTTTATGTTTCAGATTAATTGGAGTTTGCTAACTACCACAAAAGAAGCATAATGAACTCTGGCCTATTATCACTGGGTAAGTACCCAGTGATGACTTTGAAACACATTAATACTCTCTTAACCAAAACACCAAATAAACTGTCAGTGAGTAGGTAGGTACTTTGGTTAAGAAGTTACCACATTGACCCGTTCTAGGACTGCAGCTATCGCCAACGAGCCAGGAATAAAAATCTTGACTTATTATTTCAATTAACTTGACGCTTACCATGACGACGAGAGCCTTTGTCAAACTTTATCAATTAAACGCTGATGTAGCTAAATCTTCACCCATCGAGAATTTGCCCATGGCAACAATACTTAACCTTTGCTCGATCTGTGTACATGTAAATACCTACATACATACTTATCATTTTTGTTATTTGCTGTTTATATGTAGCAGTCTTGTCTTATTAAAACTAACAGCTAACTATGGCATATGTATGGTATATAGGAGGTGTCGATACCTGCTGCTAGTTCATTCTATATCTCAACAACATATCTTATATAGAGATTAAATAATATGATATATCTACTTATAGACAAGTTTTTTAGAGATGTGGCCCCCAGTCGTTGAAAAATAAATAAAAGCTTAGGGCACTAGACAAATTGGGTACTTATTCTAACTAATTTTACTAATGCGAATGTGAGTTTGTTTTTTGTTTATTTGTTTGTTACGCTTTCACGCCTTAACTTCATGTGTCAACGTGTATGTAAAATTTCACGTTGTATAGAAAAGGATATAGGGCACCTTTATCTAGAAAAATAGTACCTACCGTTCCCGAGGCATAGAGAATTTATCGGAAAATCTAAAAGCTAGTATAAAATAAAGAAAACGCTTATTTCTTCATAAACTGTCTTGTACACACGGCTACACATCAAGTTAGACACCCTATATACGTATAACTACGCTACATACAAAATAGAGAATTGTCGGAAAGAGAAAGTGCATAGTGGTGTCGATGTATGGTAAGGATAGAGCGTCGCGTACCGTTCAGCATGAGTGAGACAAAATAACAAAAATATAACGCACTCTCTTGCATGATTCGCAGCGTTCAACTTCTAATAGTTCAAAGTCCAAACAGTCTAGATTGATGTGTCATTGTGTGTACACAAAATATTTCTATGTAAGTTATTTTTTAATGACTCAGTCGCATTGGTAGTGAACGCTGTGGGTCTCCCGGGTTAGAAAAGGCTTTTCTGTAAGGATTTTCTCAATAGCAGCACTGAGTCTGATACTGTGCCCGTTAGTCGGCCATAGTGTACTATTACACTGGTCTTTGTGTCTTAAACCAGAGATTTGCTAAAATTAAATCATTTTACCAAATACGAGCTGTAGTATGCAAAGCTCTGCTTACTTTTTTGCGGATACAGACAGAAACTATTAATATTTATATAAACCTCATAAAATGTTCCATTTTCTAGTGTATTAATTTTCTTCGAGTAACAATTTACTTTTTCACAGATATCTTGAGAATTGTCACAGTATCTTAAGCACTCAACAAGGTGGCCATACGTCACGGGGGGCATGACGGTGGGAAAATTCCGTAATCTCGGGACACTCGTCCTGCTTGGATACACTAGTGAGTGGCTCCCGGGGATTCATACAGTAATGCGTTTAATAGACGATATTTTAATATAATAGGATTTCAAGAGGATTATTGCATGCGAAATAAGTAACGGCAATTGATTTTGTGTAAAATTTATTTAAGGTACCTTTTGAATAATTTGACAAACTTAAATAAGAAGTTGATTTCTTACTGCTAATAAGGTAATATCCTAATTAAGGAATATAATAAATGTGAATGCAAGTTTGTTTGCTGAAATCTAGTAATAAACTATCTAGTATTAAATTAACAATATATACCTACCTAGTAATAAATTTAGCTTTTTGCCCAACAAAATACAATTTAAGTTTAAAATTAAATCTATAGTATCCCAAGATATACATACATCACTCGCGGATGATTAGATAGTCGCAGGGAATGTAAACAGCTTTTGTTATATTTTATAAAAGTTACTTTATTTTTCTTTACTTGAAGTAAAATAAAAGTATTTACATAATAAAAAATTCACGAAAAATATATTAAAATTTCTCTGTTTTATTTATATAGCACACTAAGTACAAAGTAAATAAATTTATTTTATGGCTATAATTGGATATAGATTGTTTACAATGTTCGTAGGCTAAGCTACATGACGATTCATAGTGGTCTTTAAGTTACTTATGTACATATACTTTAAGGTCTAATAACTGATATATGTTATCTAAAACTTGACGACCATAACGAAAATGTTAATTATATGAGGCTAATTATCGACTATTGACTGTATACAATAAAATATAATACTTAAGTATATATGTATCTTATGTATGTATCTTATGTGGGGGCCAGTCAGTGCAGACCGGCGACACTTCGACCCAGTGGGATCTTTTGTGTCGACACTCTCTCAATAACGACTGCCATAGATATTCATGGCAGCCGGTACCGACGGCTTAACGTGCTCTCCGAGGCATGGAGCAGGCGATAATTGTCAATCAATACGCACATAATTTCGAAAAGTCAAATAACTTCCGATAATCAGAGATGCGCGACGTGGGTTCGAACCCGAGACCCTCTGCATTGCAGTCTATTGGTCTCCCCACTGAGCTATCGCTGCTCTACTCTCTCTGTATATATACTATGCAATCGTAATCGTTTTTATCGATATTTGTGTATAAAATAAATCCTTTAATCTGATTTAATCTATGCACATGCACAATTGGATATTGTACCGTGACTACACATTTTTTTATAATGTAGGATTATTAGTTTTATTTTAGTTGTACTTTTGGACCTAGACTGTATATTTTAATATAGATATGTAAAAATCGACTAATCCGTATGAAGTGTTAAATTTCAATGTATAACATTCGCGTAAACATAAGGCAATTATTATGTACAATACCATATAATATCAGCAAACACGGGTCGCCCGGCCGCCGCGGGCGAATTGATGGGACATTTCGCGCGGGCGGCCCGTCCCAATGTGAGATAAGTTAGGTCATAGTCCACTAAGCGTAGTGGACTATGATCTAACTTATCTCACATTGGGACGGGCCGCCCGCGCGAAATGTCCCATCAATTCGCCCGCGGCGGCCGGGCGACCCGTGTTTAGGATTATTAGTTTTATTTTAGTTGTACTTTTGGACCTAGACTGTATATTTTAATATAGATATGTAAAAATCGACTAATCCGTATGAAGTGTTAAATTTCAATGTATAACATTCGCGTAAACATAAGGCAATTATTATGTACAATACCATATAATATCAGCAAACACGGGTCGCCCGGCCGCCGCGGGCGAATTGATGGGACATTTCGCGCGGGCGGCCCGTCCCAATGTGAGATAAGTTAGGTCATAGTCCACTAAGCGTAGTGGACTATGATCTAACTTATCTTACATTGAGAAGAAGAAGAAGTGTCTCAACCCGCACTAAACCAGCGGGCTTAGTACGGGTTTGCACTCTTACATCTTCAAGATAATTCTGGAACTCTATCCGACATGCAGATTTCACTACGTTGTTTTCTTTTACCGTTAAAGTAAAATGACGTAACTATTTTATATGCACGCAGATTTGCATGCCGTATAATCCAACTTGAAACCTTACTATGCTGTTTTAACGTTTTAATACTTAAAGTCAATTTTGTATTATGTATCATACCGAGCGGCCTGAATAGAACAACTTATACGACGACTATCGCAACACTTCTTCGCGTTTTTATCGCACATGACTTTTGTATGTATAGGGCGCGAATGATGTTCTTATCTTTATCTAATAGGTCTTAGACAGCATTGACGATATATATATAATCCTAAATACAGTGTACATACAATTTTTTAACTAGGGACCAAAGGGTTCGAATGATTGCTGCAGTAATAGTAAGTAGATTCCAACAGCTACTATTGGGAGTATATCAGTCAATGATGTAAGTATTCTTTCTGATATCTTCTTAGGCCATATAAGTCAAGTCATCGCTTCACACTATTTCATAGGTATTTCTCCAATTAAGACAACTATAAAAAACACACACAATAGATAAGAAGAACCCAAAATTATGTTTCCAAACTCTAAAATTAGTAGTAAACCTTACATAAACAATATGTAAACTAACAAAAATTACTGAAGAAGCACGTCCCTCGAATGCGACATACTTAATAATTAATATGCGCAGGAGTTTTCGACGAGTCTAAATAACAGTTTTGTACAGTCGACGACGAAATTACCGCACGTAAACTAGACGCCGTTTAATCGCTTGCATATTGTATTGGATCATTTTATTGTGAAAACAAGTGTGAGGTGTGTGCGATGTACATTGCGTGGTGGAGACGTGATCCATACAAATCGCTCGGATATTTTTATAAACATTATTTAAGACAATATATCTAGATTGACGTAAGTGTGGGAGTATTTATAATTGCAGTTATTGAGATCTTGATTACTAATTAAAGTCTCATAGTGTAATTATGTATTTGTGTCAGATATTTCTTTACATAAAGCAAACGGCACGATGTTTGAAACTGTTACTTGTATACGGCCTTACGCTTGCCTTATGCTTGGGGTCTACGTAGTTATGGTTTTTGGTTTGGTTTTTGCCGATATCCAAACTTAATGATAAGAAATAATATTGATGTTGAATTAAAATTATAAGTTTCAAATTAATATTGTCAGTGCCAGATATTAAAGATTATTACATATTGTGGATTCTGATTCAGGAACCTTTCTGCAAACCCAGATATGTATGTATCTAATCTAATGTTGTATGTTCTTTATATCCGTTAACTCAGTATTTGTAAAATCCCATTCTATATAAAGATTATTCCTAGTACAATAAAAAGTAATATACCAAACGCGCGATGTACATTAACCATACAAATAGCCTCACATCCACCCTCGATCGGCTGTGAGAACTAAGTCAGCTGGAAGATTGTTGCGGCTGACGGAAAAAGCGGTGTTTTGTCCCGATCATAGTTTACTTCATTATATTAGTTAGTTATGTGCGCGTAGGGACCGCAATTAAATGTTATTACCGTTTAAGTATCGGTTTGTACAGTCATTTCTGTGGCCGAGTGTACTTTGTGCCGACTAAATAGTAGTTAAGTTTTGTAATGATTTTAATGACCGCTGGTTTAAGTACGTATTTTGGATTAGGTATTATTAATTTTTGTTTGGAAAGAGGCATGTGTTTTTAAATGGTGTTTTGAAACTGAATATAGTGTAGTTTTGTGGAAAGCTTTGTAGTTGTATTTAATTGAGAGCTGACTGACTAGTTGGTACCTACATAACTTTACGCTTGCGTTTTGTCAATCGTGAGTTGCCGGATTCTGCAATGGCTGGCTACTTTCGAACATAACAAATAAAAATCGCCTAAATTAAGATTTTCTAGTGGGACAAAAGTATATTGGGGTAAATTTTATTCTCGACTTATTTGTATCCTTTTCATAATTTCTAGATTTGTCTGATTGGAGTTTTGTAACTTTTGCGATCCTCTTTAATTTGTAGTTCACCATTGCTATCGTTGACTTTACGTGTCAGGGCATGGTAGTCGTCAATGTGAAAACGACTAGGGTGTCAGTGATTGCGATAGTGGCCTTGTCTATTGGTATTCACTGACTGCTTATCATCAAGCAAATTGAATTCAGTTTTATAGGCAAATTTAATACGCCTAAGGATATGACTACTCTCTTCTCTAAGTTGGCGTATATTCAGGGTGTCGTAGACCGTACTTGATATTGACCTTCTTCAGAGAAGCAGTCAATTTAATCCCAAACCCAATAACTCTCGTCCTAGATTTATATAACTATGTGTTCTTTTAATGTCTTGGTTAACCCGAGTGCCACGTAATAAAATCAATAATACTAAAGTAGGTATTGTGTATTTCCTGTAACTTGCAATTATGTTGGTGTATAACCCCGAGGCTTGACGGCCATCGCCATGTTGTTGTGTTGAATATTCCACAGCACGTAACCACCCTACGTTATATGGCATACTGCTTAAATATTGATGATAGGGTTAAAGTAAAGGCGACGACACATCTTTAACTGACATTGGTTAGCGAGGTCTTTAGTAATTGTGGATATATATATCTATTTATATCGTCGAATGTAAGTCTCATATTGGGATGAACGGAGTTTAGGTGATTTTTAAATTACGCCACAGCTGTGTACGGTTCTTTTCTTACTGTGAGAAGTGTTCGGCCATAGTCCACCACGCTGGCCTAGCTGGCAGTTTGGGTTGGCAGACTGCACATACTCCGAAGGGTATGCCCATAACTCATCAGCTATGTTTGCAGACCAATGAAATAGAGGGCAAACATATAAGCATATTGCTGGACTTCGTCCTGTT
This sequence comes from Catocala fraxini, assembly GCA_930367265.1. Classification (NCBI taxonomy): domain Eukaryota; kingdom Metazoa; phylum Arthropoda; class Insecta; order Lepidoptera; family Erebidae; genus Catocala; species Catocala fraxini. The sequence continues at coordinate 21,902,329 of OV884031.1, forward strand.
AAATGTGAATTTCCTAACAGAAAACTGAAAAACACTTTGCCCTATCCAACCAAACCACAGCTAAACCGAGGCAGCCTTCCATAATCAATCAAAAATAAATTGATTTATACATAGATTACTAATTCGAGTACATTCGAATCACTTGACCATTCGAATAAATCAATTGTCTAATTGACAATCGCATATCACTAGTCTGGTATTGCGCCTTCCACATTTCTAGTAAATGCTTACTATTAAATATCTATGAGTGAGTCACCATATACCATCGGGTGGGCCGCTGGTATATAGTGACTCACTCATAGTACTTACTCACGTACAGTCAAAACACTAACTTTATATCAGCCATCATCGCCTTAAGACCTTGTCTATACCGAGTGTTTGAACTAAAACAATACCCACCGCGTCGTCGGGAAATATTGTGATGTATTCATATGTAACGTCAGTAAGTGTTCCTTTAGCCTATGTAATATTCACGCGGTAATAACTGGTAATGAGCGGTAACGTGCGGTAAATTGCCTTTATGTTCCGATATTCTACGGTATTAAAACGTTTTGGTTTGCCTACTATTATATCAATTTTTATTTGGTAGGTACTATGAAGAATGTTTTGATAATTGGTACTTTATTTATATACTAGTGAAAGAAACGTGGGCGTATTTGTGTGCGGTATAAGTCAATAGGTTCATACATATATGTATGAACCTATTGACTTCTTTGGATAAAGTTGGGTGAAAACTAACATTTATAATATTAGTAGGATAACGCAGGTTTTCCCACGCATCGCAATCTTACTAGGTCTTAAGAAAGTTTGGAACATATGTTGGTTTTTGACTGAATATCTATATATACATATAAAAATTAATTGCTGTTCGTTTGTCTCGCTAAAACTCGAGAACGGCTGGGCCGATTTAGCTGATTTTGGTTTTGAAATGTTTGTCGTAGTCCAGGGACGGTTTAACGGTTTTGAGAAAATATAGAATAATTCGTTAGGATAGGTGATACGAAGTACACCGGGTCATCTAGTTTTAAATAGATATCTATAAAGCAAAATATAGAGAGCGTGGCCATTTTTAATTCGTTTGAATTGACCTTTGATTTCGTGACGTGGAAATGACATAAGTAATTATATCAAAATATATTTATAATCAGCAACAGTCAATATCAATAATGGTGAGTTGAATAAAAACAGAAAACTAATATCTAATCTTATTTTAAAATTGATGTTTATCCTTTTAACACCTGCAATCTATATCATCGATTTCCGTATTGTCGCGTACGCAAGTCTAGAGTACTTTCGACCAATATTACAAATACAAACCGCAAAAAGAGCTAAGACGTTGTGAGGTATACTCATATGAAATATACATTGACTGCAAGGTTGGTGTAGTGGTTTAAGTGATCGCCTCGCCACTGCCGCCGCACCGAGTATTGGGTTCGATCCCCAAACGGAACAAACATTTGTATGATCCAAAAATAGTTGTTCTGGGTCTAGGTGTTTTTGGATGTTTGTAGAAGTTCCCTGAGATACAGGAATTATACCTAGAGCAGGAGTTGTTTGTTAAACTAGAAACTAGAACAGCGTGTAACATAAAAGTGTGGTCGTATTATAGTAAAGTATTGGTGATAATATACATAATAAATATCTTGTCCATATACAGCAGAGAAGTACGACAGTCAGATTTATCTGTCGATACCGTATTAGTTTACTATTAACTGAGGCATAATAATCATTTTCATACGTACGCGTTGCATGATTTATACAACTGAAAACGGGTATTAATGCGGTCATGCTCGGCACTCACATATCTTATTGATAAATGTAATGTGAAGGTAGTTTTAGAATCATCTACCTCACTTTCGCCGCGCTAGCTAGCGTGTTACCACAGCCAGTACACATACATACATAGATTCACGCCTGTTTCCCAGAGGGGTAGGCAGAGACTACGGATTTCCATTTGCTACGATCCTGACACCCTTCTCTGGCTTCATTCACTTTCATCACATTCCTCATACACGCTCGCCGATTTAAGGTGCTCTTAACCGGGCCTTTGTCCAGAAGGTCTCCGGTCTGATCAAGAAACGTTCGCCTAGGTCTGCCTCTTGCGACTGTTCCATTTACACTAGCCTTTTAAACTTTCTTAGTTAGTCCTTTCTCGTCCATACTTTCTACATGCTCAAACCAGCTTAACATACCCTTTTCTATTCTTGTCACTATATCCACATTCATGCCGCATCTCTCTCTAATCACGCTATTCCTTATTCTATCTTTCAGCGTCATTCCACATATATCTCACAGCGCTCTCATTTCTACAGCGTTTATTCTGCTCACATGCTCCTGTTGCCTTACTCAACTTTCACTTCCATGCATAAGTGTAGGCGCTAATAGTCCTCTATGAACAGCCAAATGTGCCTTTTCAGATACATTTCGACGATAAAAGCGCGTAGAGCGCCATTCACCTTATTACCAGCAATTGTTCTTCTTTCAATATCTCCTTCATGTTTACCATCCCTTGTAAACAAAGTACCCAAATATATAAACTCTTTCATTTGCTCCACTTGTTCTCTATCAATCATAATAAGACACATCGTCATGCACTCCTCCTTTTCAAATACCATTACTTTCGTCTTGTTTACATTCATTTTCATTCCTTTTCTCTCAAAAGCACCATGCATAATATTTACCATCGCCTGCAACTTTTCTGCCGATGACGCAAGTATTACTTGCGAGTATTATTTTTCATCGGCATAAAAAAAATATTTGACAAGTAACTGATTCATTTTTAATCCCCATTTACAATCTTTTAAATCTTTCAAACAATTGTCCATGTATAGGTTAAACAGCCAGGGTGACGCTACACATCCTTGTCTAACACCTTTTTTATTGCTAAACCATTCTGTGTAGGTCCCATTTATCCTAACATAAGCTCTGAAATCGCCATAAAGAGATTTCAGAGCTCGCGTGAGGTTGCTATTTACTCCATACATAGAGAATAGCGACCAAAGTCCATTCCTCACCATTTTATCATAAGCCTTTTCCAGATCCACGAATGCGCAATAGACCTTTTGACCTTTCGCCAAAACTTTCTCGGCTATGCTCCGTAAGGAAAAGACTTGATCGGTATATCCCATACCCTTTCGAAATCCCATTTGTGCATCCCAAATTTTCTCGTCGGTTACTTTCACAATCCTTTCAATTAACACTTTTGCATACAATTTACCGACGACGTTGTGCAATCTAATGCCTCTATAGCTTTTGCAATCTTGCTGTGAGCATTTTCACTTGTATAAAGGTACTATGACGACCTTGCACCAATCACTTGGTACACGTATACTTGGTCAACTGAGTTACCATGAGACCCTTTCCAGTTATCAGCATTTCAACTGTAATCCTATCATAACTACTAGCGTTTCCTAATTTCATGCTTATCAATGCTTTAATTATTTCATCCATACTAATAGGGCTTTCATCATTACTATCATTATCATTTATTTCGAATCTTTGCCCTTGTCATTCCTCTCTTTCAAATAACCTTTAAGTATTCCTTCCATCGCTTCAGTACGCTCTTCTGTTCATTCAGTAAACTTCTATTCTTATCTCTGATAGATTTCAGCTCTGTGGTTACGGTTTTACATTAAACCGAGCAAATGGATTTCCAGAAGAACTTTGTGTTGGTCCGGCAATCTTCAGATAATCTTCTATTAAACTTTTATTTCAATTCCTCTTTTTTCCTTTTAGTCACATCTTTCACTATCTTATTCATTCTTATAAACTTATCCCTAGCTTCATTTACATCCTCATTCGTTGCTTCTTGCATTCTTTCATTGGCTCTGACAGATAGCCAGTCCAACCATGCCTGCTTCTTCTCACGCACTACCCCTTGCATATCTTTATCCCACCACGCATTCTTCGATTTTATCATTTTCCTCTTCTTGCTCACAACGCATACTTCTGACGCTACAACAACCACTTCATACTTAAACGACTGCCATAATTCTTCTATATCATCAATGTCACAAAATCTTTCAAATCTTTTCCTCAGTTTACTTTTATACTCCTCTTTCAACACTTCATCTTGCAAATTTTCTACTTGTATTCGTTCTTGAGCACTTGTTCGTGTAGGTATACGGTGTCGCCATCCTTTGAAGAGACCACGTATCTGGCTTATAACCAAAAAATGGTCGGTATGGACACCAATTACTCTATATACCAGAGCGTCTAGAACATTCTTTCTCAATCTTTCATCCTCTACAACAAAGTCAATCATGCTACTTCTTACATTCTTTGCTTCCCTTGTATACTGGTGGATTCTTTTGTGGGCAAGCATAATGTTTTGTCACACAAAGATTCCACTCCAAAAATAGCTCAAGCAACCTTTTTCCATTCTCATTCACACTTTTGTTCACATACTTGCCTAAGACCCTTTCGTATTCTTCACGCTTTACTCCCAGCCAACCATTAAAATCCCCTAACATTATTAATCTCTCGTGTTCCTTGCATTTCTTCAAGACATCTAAAACACTTCCAAAAATCCTCTATTTCTTCTGGTGGCTCTGGCCGTTGCCATGTTTACGGGTGCACAGCCCCCTACCACGAACACACGAGTAATCCCCACTTTCATTCTCATCCATAGTAACCTAGCATTCACATATTCAAATTCTTTTACACACTCATTCATTCTAGCAGACAAATTACCACCAACTTTCTGACAGGCTCTGGTATTGTTAGGCACGCCGGACCAATACGCCGTGTAGGGTCCATGCCTAGTGGTGTTACAGCCTTTTCTTTTCGTCTCTTTCACGCACAGAACATCAATCTTTCTCTCATTCATCATCTGACATACTTCATTCAATTTTCCATCCATCCCTCCTCCAACATTCAATGTAGCAAAACAGCTTGCCGTTGGCCACTTTTCGCCCTCGCGAGAATCGAGACGTGACAGGTGGCAGACCGCGTCGCCGCCATGTGCATTATCAATAATAAATAATAATAATAAAATCTTTATTGCCACACTTATTACAAGTAATATAGTAAATATACAGGTTATTGTACAGAAAAGAACATCATTATAATGTTTTGCTGGTACTTAAAATAGGATATCCTGTACTATAAGTACAAGCAACCTTCCAATGTCACAGATAGCTGATCCAACCAATATTAATTAATCCTAAAACATGTACTTATAATTAAATTTTGCGTAACTAAAATTTATACTGTACTGGCAATAACAGGTAATAAAAAAAAGGAAATTAAATTCAATATAAAAATGAAGATAAATAATATTGTTAATATTAGTAAACCATGCTTGCGTGTGTAAGAATTTATGTGTTGAGTGTTTGTGTATGCAGTTGAAAAGTGTGAAAGTGTGTATATGTTCGTTAGTGTGAATGTGGGTGAAAATTTGTGTATTTGTGTTATTTTGCTAGTGGATGAAGAAGTTTTCCCGTGTCCACATAGGAATTTTTAAAAGCCATTCTGTTGCCATATTTTTACACTCATATCTGGTTTTCTGATCAATATTTAGAACTTTATTAACTTTAGTGTAAATGAAACGTCCCAGAGAGAAGTAAAATCGTTCACTGAAGGATGTGTGTTAGCGTCAGCTAGTAGAAGTTTAAACCTACGTGTTTTAGTTTGCGAAGATGAGAAGGATGGTCCGTTTTGTAAACACTTGAATGATGCTTCAAAACTGTCTGGAGAATGAAAAGTTGATGCACTGTTAGGAGTTCGCAGTATTGGTACAGCTCTTTTAAAGGTAAAAATTCAATACTATTAATATAACTAAAGTCCATATGCGTTCCCACGATTGTTAGGGAAAATACTGTCCCCCTCCGCAGAGCCCACCAACACAGGCACCCTCCATTCACGACCAGCTTTGCCCTCTGGCCACGAATCCATCAGCACGGGTCGGTTTAACACCTTGGATCGAGGTTTATTCTCAGGTCCGGTCCCTGAAATTATTTTTGACTTCGGAGTTTTCTTTCTCTTAGACAGGTTGCAAACCAATGCTAACGAGGCCCATCTCCCCGGCATGTAAATACTGAGGAGGAAGTATAGAAGGATAACCTTTGCCTGTGATTATACCACAGAGCAACAGTTCGCTCGCCACATCATTTACATGGATCAAAGGACATATACACAATATCCCCGGTGATATCCCCGGTTCTACTCAACAAACGGTGACACGGTACTCAGATTTTAACTTGAACTCAAAATATTTAAGTATGATGGCAGAAAAATCCCTTTAATTGCTTATACATAATGGTGGCTCAATCAGGCAGACAAAAGTTCGTAAATCATAAAGTTGCAATGAGACGGCGTTAAAAAAACTGCGCAATTTAGTTTTTGCAAAATATGCAGGCCCGCCACAGTTTTATAAAAGTATAAGTAGATAATCTGTGAGTCTGTGACCGCAAAAAAACTTAACATACCTACTATTAATTTGAAACCCTTTTATTTATTAATTAACAGAATTGAAAGAAACATATGACACTACTAGCATACTGAAACTTCAATAACACAAGTGGTTTACGAAGTTTTGTTCTATATTTTAATTTTAACTAATATTTTAAATGCGTATGTGAGTTTGTTTGTTACGCTTTCACGCCTTAATAACTCGACCGATCATCATGAAAATTCGGATACACGTTGTCAGAAGACCAGAAAAAGACATATGGTACTTTTATTCAGAAAAAGTATCCACCATTTTTACCAAAACCTTATTTAACCAAACCTGCATTTACGCGAGCAAAGGTGCGGGCAAAATCTAGTTATAAATATTAGCACTTGATTTTTAAAAACACACGATTGAATATATACGTAGATAGAGATAGATACTATCGATATGCACACAACGGCACGTAATATGGTTTATATGCTAAGTGCTCAAAATCATGTAGGTATTATTTGCGTTATCTAAATTATTTTAGTACATTTTCTTTTCTTGCTTTTAGTGTATTAGTTTCATTTAGATTAGTTTTTACGATAATTCATGTAAATTCTCTGTTTAATCTTTAAGGCCAGCTTACTATATTAATTTAATCATTGGCAAGCGTGCGATTTAGTACCCTTTTGATTATTCATTTTCAGAAAAGCATTGTCGCCACGATTTGAGGAATTAAGGCAAGTGCTGCAATGCAGCAATTTTGATACTGCAGTCGATCGCAATATTACAAAAGCACATTGCAGTGTGTAACTGTGTACAGTCTCAAACTATTATCTATTCTAGTTACATTTAATTTCAAACTGAAAAAAAAATAGGCTAATTTGACAATGCAGTGACAATAGAGTTAATTTATCCGTCACCTTACAACAATGTTACATGGTACTATCAGCTATAGTTTCGCCCGCATTCTTGTTGGCTGCGGCATAAGTTACTTGTCGTAGTTATAAATGTGTGCTCGAGATCCAAAGAGGGCATGTCCAGCCGGTTACACAGCCGCTTGATAGTAACCTTGAGGTTTGTCCATGAGCTGTCATGGGTACTTACCACAGGGCTGGCCACAAGCTTTATTAACACCAGGTGCATAAAAGCATTATGATTTTTTTACTAATAAGGTTACATAGGTATACATACTAACCACTATTACGCCTAAAAGGTAAACAGATCTTTATGATACCTGATCAGCAGCGATAGCCTAATGGGGACCGTTGGACTGCCACGCAGAGGTCTCGAGTTCGATCTCAAGGCGCGCATCTCTGACTTGTCGAAGTTATGTCCGTATTAAATAGTTGATTATTGCTTGCTTTAAGACTGCACCGAGCAATATGTGCCAAAACAGGCGGTCACAGTTAAGTAAATAAAATCGACACTTTTTTTAAATACAAATTTGAAATATACATTTACCATAACAATGAATGTGTTTAGAAATACTCCGTGTAAAAAACTTAAAATAATTAATATTTTCGCCTACAAAATTACGTAAATTTGCAATGTGCGTGATTTTTAGATTATAACAGTAGAAATCTATCCTATTTTACAGCTTAAACGATACATAAATAGTTATATTACAATTTGTTCGTCCCAAATATTTAAGTTATTGGTTGACAATAAAGATACATATTTATCAAAAAAGCACTTCAAATCCTCCATACAATTTTATTATGGCGATGGCGGCCGCGCGCCTAGTTGAATATGCGCCGCACGAGCTCTGTCATTATCTGTCTTACGCTCGGCGCAGTCTTAACGGTGAAGGAAAACATCGTGAGAAAACCTACATGTCTACGAGTTCTCAATAATGTTGAATGTGAAGTGAAGTCTGTCAAACCGCACTGGGCCAGCGAGGTGGACTATGGCCTGGCCTGGCCTGGCCCTTCTCACACTGAGAAGAGGCCCGTGACCAGCAGTAAGACCGTTTAATACAGGGCTGATATTATTATATTATTTAATTAGCTAGATATATTTACGTAGAGGGCAAGCCTATTGTCGACTAGGCACATTTCCAGACTTCATACTGTTGCTGGAAATGTTCTAACACATAGCCTGACCCGGGATTCGTACATATATAACTTATTTATGTCAAGTCAACAACGAGCTGGTTAACTTAAATTATTACGTGCTTTATTATCCTGTTGTAATTTTAGTGATAGCTATAAATTGATAAAGTGGTATCATTTTTTTTTTTTTTTACTTGGGTGAATGCATGACGCATGTCCCTCCGCGGGGGCGGGCGGAGGGGTTATGTCGGACTCATCAAGTGGTATCATCACTTATCACTTCGCATCACTACCTAATAAATTACCTATGAACAAGGAAGGATTTTAATTTTTAACATTTATTGTAAATTTTCGTTGTATTAGGGGGCGTCTATTAATTACGTGAGGCGTGACGATTTTTGGACACTGCCGTCAGATTTAGCTCGACTCCCTTCATCCCCTTAATCTAAGGTGAGATTTTTCAGTATGCGTATTTTAGTGTACATACGTTAAACTATGCTTGATTGTGTTGAATTTATTCAAATAAAAATAATTTGCTTAATTATTTTCATTGAAGACAAAGTAAGGCTAGTATTTAAGACAACTAAGAACTTAGCCTATAATCATAATGAGAAAATTAAACAATAAAGTACTTAAATTGGAACTACTAACATTTGTAAAAGAATATTCATTCTAATTTAGTCCACGGAGACTCATGTATGGCCTCAAGAGAGACTATTGGGTGAGATTCGGCTCTACCTCCCTCTCCATCCTAAACGCCCCACGTAATTAATGGATGCGCCCTTAGCTATAAGGAAAATGGCAATCATGTTTGATCGTCAATTATATAGTCTAATTTATTATCTTAATCTGGTAGATAGTGTATTACATGAAGATAACCATGTTTGTCTATTAAGGTATCAATAAATAACTACATGTTTTTGATTTGCTCGTGTTATTACTGTTTTTATATGTATCTTATGTGGGGACCAGTCAGTGCAGACCGTCGACACTTCGACCCAGTGGGATCTTTTGTGTCAATACTCTCCGAATAACGACTGCCATAGATGTTCATGGCAGCCGGGACCGACGGCTTAACGTGCTCTCCGAGGCACGGAGCAGGCGATAATTGTCAATCACTACGCACATAATTTCGAAAAGTCATATAACTTCCAAAAGTCAGAGGTGTGCGACGTGGGTTCGAACCCGAGACCCTCTGCATTGCAGTCTGTTGGTCTCCCCACTGAGCTATCGCTGTTCATCATGTAATAAATAGTGCGTGATATAAAAGGTGGTTTCTTCACAACCAGTGCTTAAAATGTATGTTATCCACAGATAGCTGAAAACAGCTAAATCTGGATCACATACATTATTAAAAAATACTAGTTTTGCCCGCGGCTTCGCTCGCGGAAATGTAGGTTAGCTTAGGTTATGTACTTTATTTAAAGCAAAATATAGCTTATATTATTTTAAAAAGATTTTTTTAAATCTGTTTATAAGTTTTTGAGTTAAATCCTTTCAAACAAATAATCAAATCTTTCCTATTTATAATATTAGTTAAAACTACTACAGCACGAGGTATTATTATAAAAAAACAACTACTGCAATTGGTAAAAATCCTGTATAATGCAGGACTAACGTAGAAACAATACAACCAAAAAATACCATTATACATCCCGACTCAGAGGAGTCTAGAAGTTCATTGATTACATTATTTTACCTAGGCTAGTGTGAACGGAACATTCGCAAGAGAAAGACCTAGGCGACCGTTTGTCGATCAGATCGGAGACGTTCTTTACAATGCCAGGTTAAGAGCACCTTAAACCGGCGAGCGTGTATGAGGAATGTGATGTCAGTGAATGAAGCCAGAGAAGTGTTTTAAGATCGTAGCAAATGGAAATCCGTAGTCCCTGCCTACCCCTCTGGGAAACAGGCGTGAATCTATGTATGTAGTGTTTATTATAGGTACTTAGAGCGGTAGTTATTTTTAACCTCTGGAACCTTGACATTGTTGAAATATTGCACACATATCTCGCTAGCTATGGTTTCGGTTACCTGTTCTATATGATAGGAACCAAGTCTTCTGCGGTCTATCGGGCACAGTTGGTACCAGACTTCGTGCTGTTACTTTGAATCTATATCGATAATAAGTTAAGACTTTAGACAGACTGCGTCGGTATATTAAAGATATTATAAGAAAACAAATTAAAATTGACTATTTCGAAGCGCTTTTATATATATATACTAGATTTGCCTGCGACTGCGCTCGCGTAAATGCATGTAAATTTTCTATGCTCCAAGAATAGCGAATTTTACTTTGAATCTATATCAATAATAATTTAAGACTTTAAACAGGGTGCGTCGGTATATTTAAAGATATTATAAGAAAAAATATTAAAATTGACTAATTAGAAGCGCTTTTATATATATATATATATATATATATATATATATACTAGATTTTGCCTGTGCATGTAAATTTTCTATGCCCCGAGAATAGCGAATTTTCTGAATTATAGTTACCGTATGGCTTTTAAGATGTGGTGTTGGAGGAGAATGTTGGGCATACCGTGGACAGCAAAACGCACCAATAAGTCCATCCTCGACCAACTGAAGATAAGAACCAGGCTCTCCACAATATGCTACCAACGACGAGTCCTGGGTTACTTTGGCCATGTCGCCCGAAGGCAACCAGATAGCCTTGACAAACTGGTTGTAATAGGGAAATTCGACGGTAAAAGACCACGTGGGCGATCACCTATCCGCTGGTCTGATCAGATGAAGACAATAACGGGACTTACAGTTGCCACTGCCCTTAGAAAAGCCAAGGATCGGGTGGTGTGGAAACAGCTGGTCTACGACTCCATGAAAGCATTTTAGGACGTACACGACCTTCAGTAATAAAGAAAACGACGAAGAAGAAGATGACATTTTCTGTACCCCTGACGTCGTGAAGGCAAAGTTGCATAATGATCGATCGAGTAGTTAAGGCGTGAAAGCGTAACAAACCCACATACGCATTTATAATATTAGTTAGGATTATATGCTTGTCTGTTTGTTGTAACATCACGCCAAAACCACAAAATGGATATAGGTATATGTGGTTTTCACAGTTCAGCAGTTTAGAGATTAGCTTAATTTCAAAGCTGTGTTTCACCTGAATCCGTTCAGTAACCGAAATTGTCTATAAGTCAGCAACAGCTGCCAGGCTCAGTAAAGTACCTGTAGTAAATACGATTGCAAAGTGATATTAGGTTTTTCGAGCAAGAAATAGTCAACTTCAGCACCAAGTCTAGAGACTAGAACTATGCCCAGGAGACGACAGTGTATTTGCTATCTACTACGTGAGGTATAGTACACTTCTGAATTACTTAGGTACTTCATTGGCTCAGCGACCCAAAGTGGTCTTGGCCTCCGACATTAAAGTACTACATTCACTTCTGTTTTGTGCCAAATCAGACTAATCGAGCACATTCTTCTCTTTCAGGATTATCATTTACATACACATAGTCTCACGCTGCACTCAATATAAGGCGTGAGGCTATATGTATTACATATATACACAACCCACACAAACATATCATCATAACATTCAATATTTGAGTAATTTTATGACGGAATATTTATATACACCAAGTAAACATGATTTGAATAACGGTATCTTATCACTTATCATCAGTAAGCCATGTTTTCACAACGTTGAAGATAACTTGGTAATCGGTTTTCAGTGCCTACGCATAACAAGGAATTCGAGTTTGTACTTTTGAATATGATGTTTAAGATAATTTACGTTGCGTGAGTTGATAGGAGTCAGTGACTAATACTAAGAATTGTCTTAGTATTAGTCACTGACTCCTGATGACCTAACCATTGGGTTAGGTCACCCGGGGAGGGAGTATCCATAAAGGATTATCCTGGGTTAAAAAAAAAAAGGTTGATTGAACATCTGATTGCATATGAATTTGGTCATTATGTGGCCCTAGGATCAACCCTGCGTTATATGATATAATAATATCAACCCTGTTTAAAAACTGTCCAAGAAGAGAGCCGTACCTAGCAGATACCTACGGCTCTCTTCTTAGTATGAGAAGGGTAAGGCTGTCCACCACGCTGTCCCAGTGCAGGTTGGTAGACTTCACATATCTTAGAGAACAGAATGTAGAACTCACAGACATGTAGGTTTTCTCCTGATGTTCTCCTTCACTAGTTAAAGCGAGTGATAATATTATTAATATAATATGAGCCCTGTATTAAACTGTCCCACTGCTGGCCACGGGCCTCTTCTCAGTGTGAGAAGGGTTAGGCCATAGTCCACCACGCTGGCCGAATGCGGGTCGGCAGACTTCTCATATTTTCGAGAACATTATGTAGAACTCACAGACATGTAGGTTTCGTCACGATGTTTTTCTTCACCGTTATATCCAATATTTTTGAATACGCACATAACTTCGAAAAATCAGAGGTGCGTGCAAGTCCAACGGTTCTCGGAAACCGTAGGCAGAATTGTTTCACACCTGCATTTTACCAGCTTTGTTTTACATCCCTTGTAGCATTAGTGTAGTAGGAAGCGAGAATATGATTGTCTAACAGGTACAGTTTTTGAGAATGTGCTATTGAGAATTTTTCCATAGCAAACCCAATAACCGTTCGAAAATCGGTGATTAGTCTCAAACATTAGTATTAACGAAATAAACACATTGCTTATAGATATTATCAACATTTATTGAAATATCTACTGAGGCACATGGACTATTTATCGCGTACAAGGAAAATTAATATACTATATTCTAATCTTTATCAAATCCCTACTTAATATAGTCTTCTGTTTACGCGAATATTATTCATTGAAATTAAACTACTATATACGGATTTTATCGCATTATTTGACACTTTATTACATAATTTTGAAAACTGTTACACTACTACTTCTATTAAACTTTACTAATTTTTAAGTTAATTGAATTATTATTAAAACTATTAAAACTATTTAGATTTAATTTAATTTTACACTTTCCCGACGTTTCGTTTGCTTTTCAGCAGCCATGGTCACGGGGAGACTAAGATGGTAGATGTCTCAATGTTCCAGTGTAGTTATTTCAAAGTACCCGAACATAATTTAATCATTGGTGTTTCTATTTACGCAGAATGAGCTCAAAGATTCATGAAAATAGTCATCTAAATAGTTTAAATAGTTTTAATAATAATTCAATTAGCTTAAAAATTAGTAAAGTTTAATAGTAGTAGTAGTGTAACAGTTTTTCAAAATTATGTAATAAAGTGTCAAATAAACAACGCGATAAAATCCGTATATAGTAGTTTAATTTCAATACCTACTTAATATTATAAATTCGAAAGTAACTCTGTCTGTCTGTCTGTTACCTTTTCATGGCTAAACCACTCAACCGATTTAAATGAAATTTCGCACAGATATAGTTTAAAGCCTGAGGAAGGACATAGGCTACTTTTTATTGATGTAGGTACCACGCAGGCGGAGCCGCGCGCAAAAGCTAATAGTATCATAACTTGGTCAATATTTCGTCAAAGTATTTTTATAATGCTTAAGGTAAAATATTTATTTGTTTCTTTGCATATTGTTATTTTGAAGACACCCGTAGAGGGCAGTGCGTAGGTCACCGAGGCGAGCGCGTGCGTCGATGTTTGTAGATACCGGCGCGAGCGCGGCCGCGGGATTATGATGTCAGGCTAGAAGCGCAACTGACACTTGACCTACGGTGACCATGGTTTTAGTAGCCACTGAGTTTGGGACTGTAGTTGGTAGACGACAATGAGCAATCAAGCCCAATACTGGAATCCCAAGCAAAGCTGGCATATAGTTTTATTGACAGTACATTTATATTTCACGCTTTGGTCTGATGCTATCTTATGTTTATGCCATGCAATCACTTAAATCGTATGAAGATTCATTTATTGGATATCCGATGATAATAGATAAGATGCAGTTATACTTACATACATTGCATATGTTGTAAAGTGTAAGTTCAGTTTTAAAAGTCGGATTTAGTGGTTCTGGCCATTTAAGCGTGGTTACAATGCGCTGATGTCATTAAATGAATAAATATCGAACTATTAAAAAATTAACGTTGCCACCATTAATAAATATCTATAATAAAGCAAATGTACATTATTTGTTTTATTAATTCGTTGCCAATGCTTATCATTTGACCGACCGAATTGAAATCATACTTTGATGATACAAATTTAAGACTCCGTTTTCTTTTGTGAACTTTATTAGGATATTCTTTAAGAGTTTGTTTTACACGTAATTGATTTATAATCATATGTCTAATTTTTATTTTGTCTGTTTCTGGCATTCTAATAGTCTTTTTGAAAAATTACGATGGCCATCCAGATATATGCACCGGTTTCTTTTACATGAACTTATGCAAGTTTATATACGAGGTATTGTCCACTCTAGTACTGAGCTATTGTTCCTCTACATGAGATTGCCTACTGCTTCGGTATATCAAAGAAACCTTACGCTTCACCGCAATCACACCAACACTCAAATATTAACCTTATACTATCAAAACTAAACACCATAAGAGTCAAATTCCCATAGCAAATCTTTAGTCAGTCCATGTCAAATGTCAAAAGTAAAAAACCTATTATAGCTACAGGGGATTGTAAATTTTAATATTACGGCGTGGAATGGAAATGTTTTGTGTTTAATGTATTACCTACTTATGTCTGCGGCTTCACCCGCGTTAATTGACAGGAATGAAAATAAAAAGGTGCTATCTAAAACATTTCGAATCGTTATCAATGCTTATTTTAAAGCAATTTTACGTATTTTCAATTAATTTGATAGAAACGTATAGCAATTTTAAAATATTACAAAGTTTAGATCTATATTTCTCCCCTCGAGAGTGGGTTAATAAAGAGTTAACCTAATATTAACACCTACTGTAAATTTTCCTCATACTGTGAACCACGTGTATAAAGAGACTTTCAAATACGCTTTCTTGATGAATGACTACGCTTTACAGGAAGGATAAAGTAAATTTTAAATTTTCTAGTCCCTGCGCTTTGCGCTATACGTTTATAATATGTCAGTCTGTATTTTTGTTAGTCAAGCAGATTCTCCATTTCTAGATATAGACATGTCTTCTTTTTACACTTTAACTAATTAGATAGAAATAAATGTAAATATTGAAATTAAATAATTTCAATATTTCAAGAGAGGTAGAGCAGAGCCCTCATTAAACCTGACGAACGTTGACGAAATTTTAAATGTATACTCTGTGTATATATATATATATATATATATAAAATAAATAAGATGATTAATATGTAAAAGTGCATCGGAAGTGATGACAACTTACGGTAGACATCCGAATACTCCTCCGTCTGACTATGAATCCTACTAATATTATAAATATATGGATATAAAGATATATAGTTGTAAAGATATTTTGACGTTTGTTTGTTTGCAATTATCCGTAAACTGCTGAACGAATTTTGGAAAACTTACCACATATAAAAGTACTCGGTGGATGGATGGATGTGTGCAAGAATAATACTCTTGATACCGGTATTTCTTTCCGTGGTATTCACGCATATGAAGCCGCGGACAGAATCTAGTATTAAATACAATCTTAACATTTAGCTACATACTGTACATTAAAGTAATCTACGTTAAGGTTAATTTTCGTGTGGTATTTGTTCCAGTGAGGTGTATATCAAGTGTCAAGTTGGGTAGATCATTTTGACAGGAGGTTCGCGCTACCGACGCGTTCGTCGGTGCGCGGGCGCAGCCTGCCAATCATAGTTTGTGTCGGTATGCGATCGTTTTGTTTGGTGTTAGTTACAGCCTTGACACCTTCAGCTTAGATTGTACAACGATTATATCGAAGCGTGGCATGTACAAATAAATATAACTTCTTGTGAAATTATAAAGAGTTTTGGGAAGTGCGAGGGACTATATTTTTTACATCATGGTGGCAAAAACCTTTGTACAAATGTATGATATGATGGTAAATGGTTACCGTAACCTATAAACACCTGTAAGGTCTTGGAATCAGATACATGTTGAATATTGTAAAAATGTTTCATTGTAATACCTTCTTCTTCTCCTTTAGCCTTTATTATTCCCAAGTCACTTGGGGTCGGCTTTTCTAGTCTAACCGGATTTGACTGGACATCAGTTTTTACACGGAGCGACTGCCACCTGACCTCCGCAACCCGAAGGCTAACGATACCCTAAGGCTAGACCAGTGTCAGGATATTAGAGGGTACTGACTTTCCCAATAACGACTGCCATAGATGTTCATGGCAGCCGGATTATCATTGTAATATCTAAAGTATAATAAAATTCCACACTATACATAATCGGGGGTTCAGCAAGCATTTTGGATATATCATGCCGATGTTTTTTTCTATAATCTTAGTGGAAAATCGGCTAAAATCGCTTGGTACGTGTCTATTGTGGGTATTGTCGGCCTCGATGGCGTAGTGGTTAGTGTACCCGACTGCCACGCCTGAGGTTGCGGGTTCGATTCCCGCACAATTCAAACATTTGTGTGCGTGAATATGGATGTTTGTCTTGGTCTGGGTGTTTATATGTATAATAGGTAAGCATTTACAAAAAAAAAAAGTATATAAGTATGTTTATCCATTGTCTAGTACCCATAGTACAAGCTCTGCTTAGTTTGGGCTAGATAGTGTTGTGTGTATGTGATAGAATATTATTATTATTATTATTTTGATTTTCATTTATGATCTATTCTCTAATGATTGCAAGTAGATCTGGGTCTGCGATAGTTGAAAAGTGGTGAATACATACTTTGTTTCGTGGGGTGTAGTACAATCAACTAGAATACCGGATAAAAATAACTACGACAAGTCGGGTTATCAAAGCAACGGATCATCATTTAACTGTCAAAGAGTAGGTACATCATTAACTTTTTTTAAATTAATCGCTGATGATTCGACACAGTAAGGAAATATTTGAGATTTCCGAAATGTTCTCGATGAATATAATCTGTGAAATCTATGTTATCGATACCTCACACACTCTTTTCCATCTCTAGTACTGCTATTGTAATGGTTTTAGCTAGCGTGGCACACACAATCTCAAAACATGACCCCGCTTTTCTGTTATATGTATATTGTAGAATCAGCTTGTATATATAACACAACAAACAAACAAGTGCCACGCGACGTGATATCAAACTATGTTTTATATAACAACAATAGACGATTATTTTCATTGAATTGAAACGCATTAATTATTATAAACATTGTTGCTACTCATAAACAATATAAACAAAGATATTTACTTATTCAAATGCATAATTTATTGCACACAAAGACATACAGGTGCACCTTTAGCAAAGCAAATAAATAAACAAAAAGAGTGCTGTGAAGAACATTAATTGTATTATTTATAGAAATAATATTGCAATAACATGTCTAGTTCTATTTAATTTAAACAATATTGTCGTGTTTGTGCTATTTTGTTTGGTATACGACTTTGTGTTAAGGTGATCAGGTTTACATATAATAATAATAATAATATTTTACCACATACACACAACACCATCTAGCCCAAATTAAGCAGAGCTTGTACTATGGGTTCTAGACAATGGATAAACATACATATATACATATTTTTTTTGTAAATACGTACATATTATACATAGAAACACCCAGATCAAGACAAACATCCATGTTCACGCACACAAAATGTTTGACTTGTGCGGGAATCGAACCCGCGACCACGGGCGTGGTAGTCGGTTACACTAAACACTACGCCATCGAGGCCGACAAAATATGTTATCCGACTAGATTTTGCCCGCGACTCTGCTCTCATAAATGTAGACTTTGACAATTTTCTATCCCTGGGGCACAGTACATTTTGCGAATGAAAGGTGACTTATTTAGCATCCTTCGAAAATAGTATTTATTATTGAATTAAAGGAAACCTATGTCCTTTTTTTGTATCCCTGACAACGTGTATGCGAAATTTCAGGTTGATCAGTCGTAAAGAAAAAAAATAAACAAACTCACATTCGCATTTATAATATTAGTTAGGATTTCATTGTTTTATGAGCGAATATAGATATGTAGGTTATAATAAAACCAGGTTAACTCTGGCGAGAAATATTGTTGCAAATTTAGATTCGATCACTCTGTATAAGCATTGCATAGAGGTTTATTTTATTTACAAGGTTTGCAAAATGTTAGTTTTTTAGCCTAAAAGACTTGGTAACTATTTTTTTTTGATCTATGAATATGAGAATTGTCCTCATAAACCCCATAAATATTTTTTTGTGTCTTTTTAAATCTGCAATCGGCTTTACAGCCATAATCGTCTGATTATGGCTGTTAAGCCTATTGCAGAAATATGTCCTAGTATTGTGTACAAACCTTACTATCTAGTAAGATAGTCTCCCCTCTGAGCAGCGATAGCTCAGTGGGGAGACCAACAGACTGCAATGCAGAGGGTCTCGGGTTCGAACCCACGTCGCGCACCTCTGACTTTCGGAAGCTATATGACTTTTCGAAGTTATGTGCGTATTGATTGACAATTATCGCCTGCTCCGTGTCTCGGAGAGCACGTTAAGCCGTCGGTCCCGGCTGCCATGAATATCTATGGCAGTCGTTATTGGGAGAGTGTCGACACAAAAGATCCCACTGGGTCGAAGTGTCGCCGGTCTGTACTGACTGGCACCCACATAAGATACAAACATACATACTATCTAGTAAGGTTTGTACACAATACTAGGTCACTCGCCACTGATGATCACGCTATATGGATCTTTAGCTCAGAATCTCTGAGTTGCAATATATGCCTTCTCTTTAGATGCTGAATGTTGCCATCACTAGTTTCCGTTACAGAGTTTTGATACCGTTGTAGTAGACACTACGACGGTATCAAAACTCTGCCAACAACCTCTAATTAAGGGGATCTGAGAGAATCTCAAACATGCAGACGCATGTTTGAGATTCTCTCAGATCCCCTTAATTATAATAATATAATATAATATTCTACCATATACACACAACACCATCTAGCCCAAACTAAGCAGAGCTTATACTATGGGTTCTAGACAATGGATAAACATACATATATACATATTTTTTTTGTAAATACATACATATTATACATAGAAACACCCAGACCAAGTCAAACATCCATGTTCATGCACACAAATTCTTGACTTGAGCGGGATTCGAACCAATTGTATACCATATGACGTAATAGGTTTCTTAACACAATTATAACCCCTTAAAATGTGTATATTAATATTATCACGAAATAATAATAACAATAATAGATGCCTTTGCAAATTATTTAACATTTCGTTACATACTAACATAAAATAATAAGTTAGCCTTGGTATAATTAATGTATGACTCTCTTTCCCTAGTATATTGCCTGTATTACTTAAAGAAAATTTTAATTAAATTAAGAAATCCTCTGTGTTTCAACCATTCGGATTATAATACCTATATTAGATTTTTATTTAGGTATTAGACTAAAATTCCAAATTCAATACTTAGTAAAGCCCGCCCATTGTAATTTCTCCTATAATAGTACAATTTGTTTATATAAGAAAACAACTTAATATATAATTACACACAATACATTTCAGTATAATACAATTTTAACGTCCTCAAAAACATACCATTAGTTGTAATACGACACTTGAACAGTAGCGACAATAGATAATGATCTTAAAACATATTATTTTTCACTCAACTAAGCAAAGCCCTGCGCGGTGCATTGTACTCTGATGAAGTCTGATGCTTATCAATGTTTTGTGCAAGTTATTGCCGTGAGATGGTGCGCTATCAGCCATTTTATATCCTTTTTTTTGTTATTATTATTTATAAGCCATTATAATAGTCAGTAGTATCGGTATTCTATACTATATCCAATGTTATAATATCAGCCCTATAATAAACTGTCCCACTGCTGGGCACGGGCCTCTTCTCAGTGTGAGAAGGCGTAGGCCATAGCCCACCACGCTGGCACAGTGCGGGTTGGCAAACTAAAGATATCCTCGAAAACATTATTGAGAACTCTCAGACATGTAGATTTCCTCACGATGTTTTCGAGTGTCGGCTTCGGTGGCGTAGTGGTTAGTGTAACCGACTGCCACGCCTGAGGTCGCGGGTTCGATTCCCGCACAAGTCAAACATTTGTGTGCATGAACATGGATGTTTGTCTTGGTCTGGGTGTTTCTATGTATAATATGTATATAAAAAGTATATTTGTATGTTTATCCATTGTCTAGTACCCATAGTACAAGCTCTGCTTAGTTTGGGCTAGACAGTGTTGTGTGTATGTGGTAGAATATTATTGTTATTATTGTATTATTGATAATGAAGTATTTAATACGCCCATAACTCCGAAAAGTCAGAGATGCACGCCTTGGGATCGAACTTGTGACCTCTGCTTGGCAGTCCAACGGTCTCCCACTAAGCTATAGCTGCTGTGTCCGATGTTAGAGGTTTTATATTAAAGTTATTGTGCGAACTCTGCATCGTTAAGTTAAGCGCTTAGTTCTTTTACGTGTCATATGGGTGCGTAAGACGCATGCATTCACCGCGTCTTACGCTGCGATTGACTCTGCGTGTAACGCAAAAAGCGTAGCAATTCCTGTATATGTAATCAAATAGTACACAGCAATAGCAATGCCTTCAACGCACAAAGTCACGTAGATAAGCGTAGAGTACATCTGCAGAGTGTCGGATGTGATATAAGGCTCTTCGGATAGAATACTCACGGTAGAAGCAATATATAACTGTATCCAGTAGGCATCTACTCTTTTATTTCTAACCTAATCTAGCCTTCCGGTCAGTGAAAAGGCGATGCTACATCATAAAAATAATGGTAGATTAGATAAATTTGAGGTGAACCCAGTGGCCGACCATAGCTGACCAAGTGTGGAAGTAATAACTCACGACTAAGCATACCTATAGATAAAGGAATATATCTTCTCTAAATCTCTGTTACATTATTATGAATTCTTTGATAGTGCGAAAACATGGCTTCCGTTTTATAATAAAATAGATTAAATATTTTCACTATTAGTAAAATGGAAACGATATTTTATAACATATCTCTACATTTATGTAAGATATTAACATAAGAATTTTGCAAAAAGCAATAAAATAACATAATTATAGGTTATAATTATGTCATTTTATTGCTTTTTGCAAAATTCTTATGTTATTTTGAATTAATTGAATTAACATCGTGACATATAATTATAAATCATGATGTTAATTCGTTTATAAATATATATGTTAGCAAATTTTACAAAACGAAATAGCGCTCACTTCGACTACATTAAAATAATGTTATTAGCAAAACATTCAAATATGTCTGCTTAACGTCACACGTCGCAACTAAAATGGCTACTTTATTTGCAAATTAATATGTTCGTTACATGTTATTCATCTTGTATTTAATGTCTTAATTAAATTTCGAAGATACAAAATGACAATGAGAAAAGATGGATATCTTATAGCGACCGCAAATAGAAAAATGCTATTGACCCAAAAGAATAACAAGACCTTATAATGGAAGTTATCCAATATCAAGCAAAAATACGATCTACTTATTATTTCGAAACGAAATCTTAAAATTTTACGTAACTGTCACTACAAAAACTGACAGATTCGAATTTCAAAACCGCATAAACAGCTTTCTTTATACCGGACATAACCACAAATAGGAAGATGAAACGTCATCGCAACATTCCAAATTCAAAAAAAGCGCTATTGTCGCTTTTCAAACACTGAATGAGATTATCAATTATTTGGTCACCCTATATAGATTGTTATCGGTATTCACCGAAATATGATCAGCTTATTATAACTATATTTGCTAGATTTCGGTCTTTGTTGGTACAAACAGTTGATCAGGGCGATAAGATGCTCTATTGTTGACGTACAATATTGAGTTTCGGCCAGTTTGTTTTCGATGGCAGATATGTAACTGTCATTTTATTCAAATTTTATTGTTGTATTAGTTCAGAAACCGTTTTGTTATAGTTATATTATTGAGTATATACAATTTTATGAGAAATCTATCGGGTATTATAATGATCATTAGTTTAGTATTAATAACAATAAATAAGAAAAATATTTGATTATATCAAACCAACGTCCGTTGGTATATAGGTAAGTATATAGATAAAATTATCGTTTTCAATTTGAAATGATTTCAAATGATCAAATTATAAACGAGTTAGTAATCAAGTAGAAAATATTTAACAAATAATTAGTGCAGCTCGTCTTCAAGGTGGCAAGTGGTTCTATCCACTCAGCCACCTAGCCACCTTACAGAAGACTGAAGCCAAACAACCTCATGCTGTATTTCTGCGGTAATATTTCTAGACCCATTATATATAACTTATACTTTACATAAATATAATACGATATTACGCAGTAATCAAAAAAATATAAGCGTTCCTTTCTTCGGCCTCGATGGCGTAGTGGTTAGTGTAACCGACTGCCACGCCCGAGGTCGCGGGTTCGATTCCCGCACAAGTCAAACATTTGTGTGCATGAACATGGATGTTTGTCTTGGTCTGGGTGTTTCTATGTATAATATTTAGGTATTTACAAAAAAAAAAGTATATACGTATGTTTATCCATTGTCTAGAACCCATAGTACAAGCTCTGCTTAGTTTAGGCTAGATGGTGTTGTGTGTATGTGGTAGAATATTTCTAACCCATGTGATTTTGCAAGTGTAGGAAAGAAGGTCTTGTTTACGGGGGCGCTGTCTCGACAATAGTGGACCAGTGATCTCAAAGGTACTTGCAATTCATCTAGCATAGCTTATGATTCAGCATAATTAGCATATATTATCACTATATGTTTAAACCTGCATTTAAGCATACCGTGACTCATAATCTAAAGTTAATCCGAACACGAGACTGCCTAATCTTATTATTTATGTAATCGCACTTGCTCTATCTGATAACATTATCATAAGTACGAATGCATTGAAAATATTTGATAATATTGTTATGATTAATGGGATCAAGTTGAATGTCTCTCTCCTTGACGAAACGTGGGTACATTGAACCTTGTTCTCTTGTCAATAATCCTGTTATCAATTGATGGTAACTTGATGATCACTACTTTTATATTTTTCATAATATTTTTTTAGCCAGGCAAATATTTCACTTTTTTGCGTACTTATTTTACCTTACTTTTATTGAACAATGTAAATTTCATAAGCTTAAATTAGTATCAAAATAATTTACTTTAATCCATACTTTTATATTTGAATAGTATAATCGACAGAGAAAGGACTAGTTAAACGATGAAGAGATGAAGGGAGGCTAGATGCATTCCTCACCTTCTGCATGCACGTTCTACATTGAGGTTAAAATAAATTAACGAATGCGTGATGAATGTGGTGAGAGTAATCTCTGTTTACACCTCTGGAAAACAGTCACCAGAGACAGTGTGCGTGACCTCTGGCTTCTGACCTCTGAATCATATTGTGGATTATAAATATTTAAAGAGATGTTTGTAAGCCACATTTGACTGATATCCCATTGTGTCCATCGCGTCGTGAATACTTTTTTAAAGTAAAATTCTCCTTGAGTGTGTCTATGATGCAATTTGTTGTTCAATAAAATACCTATGCTGCTATAATACGATATATATGCTATAATTGATTGATTGATAATAATATTCTATCACATACACATAACACCATCTAGCCCAAACTAAGCACAGCTTGTACTATGGGTACTAGACAATGGATAAACATACATATGTATATACTTTTCTTTTTAATAATTACGTACATATCGCACCCTTAATAAAACAGAGACTTATCTCAGAATTTTGGATTAAACAAATTTGAACTCTATTGCAAAGATTTAACACAAATATAATATTAAAATTTAACATATACAATTAGAGTTCAAATTGCCTTACTTTCAAATTTCGAGTTAAGTCGCTGTTTTATTAAGAGTGCGATATTATTATACGTAGAAACACCCAGACCAAGACAAACATCTATGTTTATGC
Source organism: Catocala fraxini (assembly GCA_930367265.1). Classification (NCBI taxonomy): domain Eukaryota; kingdom Metazoa; phylum Arthropoda; class Insecta; order Lepidoptera; family Erebidae; genus Catocala; species Catocala fraxini. Next base: position 21,926,768 of record OV884031.1, read on the forward strand.
ACACAAATGTTTGACTTGAGCGGGATTCGAACCCACGACCTCAGGCGTGGCTGTCGGTTACACTAACCACTAAGCCATAGAGGCCGACCTGTGCTGATATTGAGTATATCTTGACAGGAAATGCCAATAGCTTCATAATCTAATGCTGAGCACATAGTTTCCTGAATTCCCAGATTATCAAAAGATATCTACACAAAGTACGTATAATACAATATATTAATCGGCGAGTTTTGCACACTGCTAAGATTTTTGATAATATTAACTTGTCAACTAATTAAGATGTATTCACAACAAATGAGATAAATTAAATAAAGATCGCAAATGCATATCGACCATAGATTAAACATTTTCGATGTAATTCACATCTGTTTTAAGTCTTAGTAGATACGTATATAGATTTCTGACCTAAGAAAATGATCATACATGCGGCATTTTTACTAATAAATCCTAACAATTTAAAGGTTTGCATGTTTGTAACTTAATCACGCGTAAATGCTTATCGAATTCGGATGAAACTAGTATCTGATAATATATTTCAGTCCTATTTTTTTTTCAAAAGACCTCTCCCGCACTCGATATATTTCCTGTGTCGTGGGGGACTTTACAAACATTCAAACAACGGATACAAAGAAAACCCAAACTCGGAACAACCATTTGTGGATCTCACAAACTGTTGTCCCGTATGGGATTCGAACCCACAATACTCGGCGCAATGGCAGTGGTGAGGCGACCACTTAAACCACTACGCCAGGCGTGCAGTCAATTGGAACTAAACATAATAAATTCTCCAAGTCGATTCTATCATCGAACGACTAGTCAATACTTTTAAGGTCCATATTAACTCTATATCATTGACATTAATACTACTGATTGTTTATACATACATTGCTCTTACTCCAGTATCCCCGAAGAGACAAGTAGAAGGCGTATTACACTCACAATTCATTCGTTATGTTGTTAGGTCCCACATATAGAAGCGAGCCTACTCTTGCTATAGAGATTTTATAAAAAAACACAATTACATTTTTCTTATCCAGGAGCCGAATCCGAGACCCCATGCACAGCATTTGCCTACCGCTGAGTCACCGAGACAGTCACTGGTTATTAATGAGAAGGAAAAGAAGAGACTTTAAGAAATGAGAACCTCGAAAAAGGAAAACACGTTCATGAAGTAAGTGCGTTATCAGCATTCACAATCTTTCTGGAGGTATGTTGCAATCCCGCAGTGGATATTCCAAGTTTATGAGCATATCACTATCACATGACATATCCACGTGATGATAATCTTATTAATCTGTTATTACGGCAAAACATAGCATTGCTTTGATAAAAGATAACAAGTACTGAGTACCTACATGTGCTCCCTCGGTACATATAACCTTATTCACCCTGATAACTGAATGATTTACCATATAATCGAGATTGCTCAAACAAGATGATTATTATGTTTTGATAGAAATTCTATTTATATTATGAATGTGAAAGATTGTGGAGATGTATGGGTATTTGTTGCTTGATTCCCCGTAAACCCTTTATTTATTTATTTAATGGTACAACCGCATTATTCATATTAAATTTCATTACATAGTATTTTATCTGATATGTATGACACTTACGGTGTACATAACATTGACTGGTTAAAGATAAGTTAGGTGTTTATATATTTATATCTATATATTAATACGTGAAGCAAAAACTTTGTACCCCTTTTTACGAAAATAGCGCGGACGGAGGAGTATGAAATTTGGCACAGTTAAAGTTTATATAGAGAAGGAGGGGCGAATCCTAATATTTTATAAAATATGCTTTAGAAATACATTAAATTAATGAAAAAACACTACACGCACACAACCATGCATTTGACACACGTAGTCGAATCGTGTTCGTAGTATTTTGACATTGTTCGTCTGACGGCGTAAATTTCTTTGTAACTATGGTTACCTATACCTTATTTATATGTAATAGAGAAAAACAGAAAACAAAGTAGCAAGCTTAGGAATTTTGGTCGAATTTTTACCACTAGGCGACCACTAGTAACTATTATAACCTAATTTAAATTTTATCTTAAGAAGGTTATAAGTAAAATACTTGAGTTAGAACAGAACAGTTTTAACAATGTCTTTGGAATATTTTTCTTGAAAGATAACTCCCGCACTACGAATAAATCCTGTGTCACGTGCGTCTTTACAAACCTTTAATCAACAGACACAAAGAACCACCAGACTCGAAAAACCATTTGTGGATCATACAATGTTTTGTCCTATGCGGAATTCGAGCCTACTACGTCATCCGTGCAGTTTTAAATTTGCTAAACGAATCGCCAAAACTGTCAATGTCCGTTGAACCGATATGGATGAATCTTAGCGCACAAATACACCATATCATAAATCAATAAATAGTCTCGTTTCCGTAGGATTTCAGTGGTCATTTAGCTGTCAAACTAAGCATTACTTTGAAAAAATTCTAAGCTACGTCAAAGCTATTGCAATCAATGCTGGAAACTAAGGCAAGTCAATAAAAAGACAACTCGCGTATAACCTCTATATAGCGAGAGCACAAACATAGAGAAACCCAAATACGAAACAAATATTATATGTATATTATGAATTACATCAATTTCTCATCTAAACCACTGAGTGTACAACAGTAGTCCTAGATTTAAACCACTGTGACATTCGTGCAATTCATTCTACTCGACCGATCATCATGAAATTTCACATACACATTGTCAGGGGAACCAGAACAGGACATAGGGTACTTTTAATTAAAAGTACTGTTACTTATCTTTGATTTTAACGTGGGATGTGTTTACTGCATACCTTTCCGCGGGGTGTGCGAAGGGGCTATGTCGGGCTCACCCAGGGAAAGATGCAAAGTCCCGGGCCCTACCGACCAAACCTACCACGGTGCTCCTTCACAAAATCTATGAAGGAACACCGTGGTAGGTTACTAACTGTTACTAACCTAACCTACATTTAGGCCAGCGAAGTCACGGACAAAATCTTAAACACTATAATCTGGTTTAATCTATATTATATTACCTAAACATAGATTAAAGCAGATTATACGAGTTAAGTCTAACACGTTATCATTTACTGAGTGAAAATATCATGATGACTAGACAGTGTGGAGCTGTATTGTGTGTATGTAAATATGGCTGCTATTGTGATCGAGTGATAAAGCCGTGACTGTGACGTCACGCTTAAGGACCTCATACATACGTCCGTGTAACGTTCGCCTATGTTCGTTCGGCCATCTTAACTACCTAATATTAATTATTGTAAATGCGAATGTGAGTTTGTTTGCTTGTTACGCTTTCACACCTTAAATACTTGACCGATCATCATAAAATGCCGCATACACGTTGTCAGGAGTACAGTAAAGGACATAGGGTATATTTCATCCAGAAAAAAACATTATTCTTGAGCGACGTCGCGGACAAAAGCTGGTCTCATATTTGTATAGTCTCACGTGTCTAGTGAGTATATAGAGCTGTTTTATACCCGCGTTTCGCCAGTTATGTTTTTAGATCTTATGTTATAAGCGGTGAACGTATTCGAATCATTGGTCTGAAATAAAAATATTATTATGTTTCTCTCATCACAGGTATTTTCTAACATATTATATTTGGAAAATTTCTGGACCTTTGGAAGGCTTACACGGAGACATAGGTCCAACGTGAAGAGACCCTTCGAGAGTTTTAATCTAAGATGTTTTATCTATACTAATATTATAAAGCTGAAGAGTTTATTTGTTTGGTTGAACGCGCTAATCTCAGGAACTACTGATCCGAATTGTAAAATGATTTTATCTATACTAATATTATAAAACTGAAGAGTTTGTTTGTTTGGTTGAACGCGCTAATCTCAGGAACTACTGGTTCGAATTGAAAAAATATTTTAGTGTTGGATAGCCTATTTATCGAGGAAGGCTATAGGCTTTATAGCATCAAGCTACGACCCACGAGAGCGGCGCAGTAACTATAAACGCAGGTGAAACGGCGGGCACATCTAGTTTAATATATATTATTTTTATTATTCTCGATTACCGGAAACAGTTGCACTTGCATTAAAACAACGAGGCGGCGCATAATATTGGAAACGGTAACGTGTAGATATACTTTTACAAGTTGAAACGTTGTATGACAAGGTGCTTTCGGTTGCAATTATAATAATTATATTTGTTCTAGCTGTATGAGGTTTTATTTGGTACACGTCCATTGTGTTTTTATTTTCGGAAGCAATTTTTGTAGAGGGGTTACACTAATAACCATGTAACAGTTAAAACTGATGTTAAGCGGCTTACTTATGCTTTCACTTTGGTTTAGATAATATTCTTTCTTCGTCAATGTCAGTAGTTATACGTTGATAAATGGATGTTATTTTTTTATATACGTTAAAGGAAATTATTTGAAATGCTACTTAGTCTTCTTCCTCTCTACAAATTAACTGTCCCGACAGGATTAGAAAAATCGGACTTGTCTATAAGTCCACCTTTGTATAATATTATGGAATGTAATAAACTATTGAGTTTTAGATATTGAGTATAGATATAATTAAAGTCTTGATTTAGAAGATGGTCGCTACAATCGCGTTGTCTGTTGTTGGTCAAACAAACTTTTGTCCGTGGCTTAAATCTACACCATACAAATCGTTAGCAAAGGCGAGGCGTCCAACTAAATCACTGTGCCATTCGCACAGACCATACTCTATTCATACCCTAACTCAGTTATTAAAATGTCGTTAAACTTCTACCCAATTCTTTATTACCCAAACCGCATAAAGAAAAGCTTATAAAGCTTCATTACCCCACTACACTCACATACATTTACTTCAACAAACAATAACCAGTATACATCACGCACCTGTCCCACAATCCATAATTGGGGCGTGTTAATAACCGCGTAATGACGTAATCACCGTGACTTGCGTACGCGCAGCTTTCTTCGCCGCCCTGTCATTAAACACCTCAGTTGTAAAGTAACCGCCAGCACAGTTAGCCGCGATGAGACGACTATTTTATATTTCACACCATTGTTTGTATAATTAGCAGGTCTCTATTGAAATTATTTGGCTACAAATTATAAGCGGTGTAATATTAGAGGTGTTCGCGCCTTTTTAGGGGTGGGAACGCGCGGTAGAGTCAAAGCGCGAATGCCTCTAGTGTTGTGTTACGTTATTTGATCGACTGTTGATTCACAATGCTTTTCTTTGTTAAATTATGTATTTTTTTTATATTAGGCTCTACGTATGCAGTTATGCAGGTGTCTTTGCAGTAGTGTTTAGCACAGATGTATTACACGCACATACCTATAGCTTCGATTATAGATTTTTTTGGTAGAGAGATAAAGAAATAATTAAATCGTTGTCCTTTGTTTAGTACCCTGAGGAAATACAATAACCATCCTGCCTTAAGAGAGTAGATGATCAGGTAGATCCGCAAGCAATAAAAATAACGGCCGGATAACTAAATTAATAATTATCCTAACCTAAGAATTCTTCAGATTGAGTTTTTGATAATTAATTATTATTTTGCAGCAAATCTCACTGGGTGATTAAGACAACTACAAATAACTATCTTATTGCAAAACTTGGCAACACCATAGTAACATCCAGAGTCGGCAGAAATACCCAAATTGCATCTTTATTAAGACCTCAAGGAGATCCAATCCGTATCCCCGTTTTCAAAACCGCACTGAACTGGAATTCTATATATGGGCGTTTACAAATACTTATCGTAGTCAGGCTCTACAATAAGCATCAGCGCTACAAATATTAGACGGCACGTTTGTACATTCGGTTATGATCCAAAAAATAATCAGTGGTCACGAATATATCAACAATAGAATGAGTTTGTATAATTTTCAAAACTTTCGATATGTATTCGTAACGATCATGTATGGTCTCTAGCATAACTGAGTTAGCATACTGTAAATTCATTCAATATTCTACACACGTATACTTCACACCATTTAAAAATAAACTACGTTTTCTATGTTTCTCTATATAAGATAAAATCTCTATCTCATTATGCCACAAGAGAATCACATCCGCAATCCAAAGTTCTCGAACGCATCAAAAGACCAAAAAAGTGATATCTTAACATTATCGAACACTTAAAGCCGATTTGTACCCAAACACCGAGGTGACCCAATAAAAATATTTGTGTCTTAATCCGTGATACGGTGGTAGTGTGGTACTGTGGTGCCAGAGGTGGTGCTATTAGTGGTGTAATGAAGCGGTCGGTGCCGCTACCAAATGTGCATCGTACATTACTGCTCAAGATAACAACGGTTAGCGTTGTCGCACGACACGGTATTTTTGACGTGACGTGCAACAACTGGATTAGTTAAGTTATTAAGTAATGTAATTATATGAGGTAGGTTTTATAGTCCATTGTTGTTCTGGGTATCTCGGTAGATTGTTATTATTGAAAGTTTATTAAAATCTTTAGAAAAGACTAGCTGTTGCCCGCGACTTCGTCCGCGTGGACTTTAATTTTTTACCCAATACCTACTTTTAATTTGTTATCTAATTTTAATATATAAAACTACAACTAAAGAAATTAATAAGTCTAACTACACCTATATAGGTGTAGTTAGCTATATATTCAAAAAATACATATGGTATCGCGGACTTTTTTGTAGATATTGATACGTTCTATAATACTGTAAAACATTTTTTTGTTCTATCATCAATAGTTTCCGCAGCGCACGCGATAACTGATTTGTTATGACTAATTTTTTTACACTTTGGGTTATATTATTGCATTTATATTAAGGATCTCTATTTTTTTTTTAAATGTAATATAGCCTATGTCACTCAGTGAAGATGCAGCTTTCTAATGGTGAAATAATTTTTGAAATCGGTTTAGTACTTTTTGTGTGAAAACCTTACAAACATACATACAAAAACACAAATGTTTTCTCTTTATAATATTAGTTTAGATAACTGCCGTCTTATAGGGTAATAAATTCCCATTTGTTTCCGCTAAAGACTTAAACAAGTCTGTAATGTCTAAAATATACGCTATATAATATTATTGTATAATATAATAATTTGATAGAACCATTTTAAAACTGGACTATCAGAGAATCTTTATACGGACTTCAAGACCACGCTTTATATACATTATGACAAAATTGTTAATTAAATAGCTACACCTGTAGTCAAAGCTACTGCAGTTTTAAATATTACGAAGCCGATATGAAACTCATTTACTTAGATGCAAAAAAAGCAAAACAAGTGTTTTTATAAAAATTTTACTCGCTAATCCTTTGCCAATATTTTATGAACATTTTTTATTACAACTCGAAAACAACGAATATGACCGCTGTATATTATATTTACAAAGGATACAATGGAAACACGTGAAAGCCGTGAGCTGCGTCCGACAGTGCGCTCCCGTGCCGCAGTCAAGCAGCCGGCACGACAATTAATATTCAAATTAATATGTATTTGAGACGATACACTAAATACAGGTGTTTTCCACATGTATCCTGTGTCGGGAGTCGACAAAGCTAGGATCTGTACCATTTGTTCATAATCTTATTTACTTAGTCTTTTGATAACATGGCCTACAAATTGTTATAGTTGCTCTATATGTCTATATCTAATTGCCCAAACTATCGTAAGATAGGTTATTAATTTTAGCTTTTTTTAACATTATTAGTAGAGCCTCTAAACTATGCAGAAAAAGAGGGTGTAAAGAAACATAAGCCTATTCTAAATAATTAGACAAAACTTTAAGGTAGTTTTATAAATTGTATCTGCGAGTAAGCCGGTACAATTCATCTTGCTACTAAGTCGTCTAGATTGAATTTTGGTAACGATGGCCAACCTTCACAACGACTAGCCAACCAGAGATCAGGTACAGAACCAGCACCTGTGCGTGCTTACCGAGGCACAGTGATAATATCTAACTCTAGACTGTTACTAAGAATTTCTTGAAATCTGAGTTACATTTTGTTAAATAAACCAAGGATTATATCTCAGGGCTTATACAGCACCCTACAGACTAAGAAGGCCGTGATACAGGATCCTCAGTATGCAACCTTAGCTTTCCCCGTTTGAAAAATACACTATGTACTACATATCAAATTCAACATTTCATTAGAGAAATTAACGTACTGAACGAATCAAACACTTAAAACGACAGATAATATAACAACTGTCATGTATGACATCGTCAAAAATTACGCGTATTGACAACTATTATCGTCGCAGTCACAGTCATTAGTACAGTCCTTCCCACGCGTGACCATTGGACAACTACATAACGACACGAGATAACGCGAGTTGCCCAACAGCAAAATATTTACGATACAGTTTGTTAACGAACTGTTAGTATCGGTTAATATGTGATTCATGCAAATCATACAACGTTTGTTTTCAAATAGAAACCAAAAGATAACGTAACTAACAGACTGAAGGTGGTATAAGAGACAGGAGATTAGCTTAGGAAATTCTATACATACATACTTATTATAAATCAAACTATAAAGAGGCTTTTGCATTTAAATTACATAGGTATGTAATTACACTTAAAATTCAAACTTGCAGTTTATTTACTGTGTTATCTGCGAGTTTACATTTTTCTGCTATCCCATTCAACAAAATAAAGCCAAAAAGTATGCTAAAACTGACAAACAAAGAATTGTAATTTTTTAATTACTCCAGGGAAATGTTACCACCCTCTGTTGTGCCAGGGCGTCGTCCAGGAGTCGTCGTCCGCAGACACAACATCTCTGCATTGGGCACTGCTGGGTGGGTCGCTGATGTAGTTTCAGCTGGCACACCGTGGTGGTTTTAGTGGGTAGGCTCGAAGTATCGAGAGAGCCCGACATAACCCTCTCGCTTCCCCTTGTGGCGAGTGAGTATGCATAAAGAGCATTTCCAAAAAAAATAGGGAAATGTTGCCAGTCAGTATTATGTATGTATCTTATGTGGGGGCCAGTCAGTGCAGACCGCCGATACTTCGATCCAGTGGGATCTTTTGTGTCGACACTCTCCCAATAACGACTGTCATAGATGTTCATGGCAGCCGGGACCGACGGCTTAATGTGCTCTCCGAGGCACAGAACAGGCGATAATTATTGTCAATCAATACGCACATAATTTCGAAAAGTCATATAACTTTCGAAAGTCAGAGGTGCGCGACGTGGGTTCGAACCCGAGACCTCTGTATTGCAGTCTGTTGGTCTCCCGACTGAGCTATCGCTGCTCAGTCAGTATTAACTCTAGCCAGCAAGCTGCACTCATAAATAGGAACACTATCAATTCCAGTTAGTTAAAATGACAGAATGAATTACATGAATCTTAATATATTTTTTACTAATTTCGCAAAAGTTTATACTTATTTAACTACGCAGTTGGGTACAATACGAAAATTCTGTTTTTATCCCAAGTACATATCTTGAAGAAAAAGATAAGAGTTAATCTCATAGAAGTAGAGCCTCGCCCGGGGAAGTACTCCCGCTCTCACAGAATATCGACGTAAAATAGCAGTGTTCCTACTGTTGTTTTGTTTGGTGAGTGAGAGTGCCTAACCCTCTTTCCCCCTTCACGCTCCTTCTCCTTCCCACTTCCTTTTTTCCTAAATCGTCGGCAACGCGCAAGTGATGCCTCCGGTATTACAGGCGTCCATAGGCTACGGTGACCACTTACCATCAGGTGGGGGCCGTATGCTTTTTTGCCACCTTAGTTGTATAAAAAAAAGTGTCCTCAAACTGTTGGCAAAACTATTTATGTACTAATATTTATATAGTACAAAAGTAGTTTGGAATTCCACAAATAGTTTTGCGTCGGCCATATTGAGGTGACCACATAGTTAACTAACCTAGCACATCTGTCGCTTAAGGTAATAATAGGGTAGTACTACAAAATGCGCTATCGCCTTTACTTTGTGCCGCTTCTAGAACTAAAACGGGCAGTCAATCGAACTCGTTACTCGGATAGCCTGCTCGATTAAGATACAAGCTCTACCGATGTTCCATCAGCTACTCGCTCATCGCGTCGTTACCCTGGTATGTCATTAAGGGTAATGACATACCAGGGTCCAGGGGCCTGTCATTACCATGGAAATTAAATTACTGCTGGAATTTTGGGTGTCGATGAACGGTTATAGAGTAAACAGTGTACGGTCGTGATTAAATACTCATTTCTTCGTGCCGAATTTAATTTATTTTTGACAACTTTAACTTTATAATACAACGAGTCTGATTAAAATACAACCTCGTGAGTTTGAAGTCTTAAGCTTTCAGCATAATATTTTTTTAGTTGTTTTAGTGTTACGTAATAAATAGCAACCTTAGTTCTAACCATATTTAACAGTCTACCTATAGACATCGACATTGTTTTTTTTTTCATAATGTTGGTTAAATATTAAATTAGAAAATTCTTCTGAATGTCATCAGTAAAAACATGATTGGTACCTAGACCAAAGTTAAAGTCATAATAAGTATATTTTGTAATGTATGTGATCATTATTGTAATTATTGGTGTTATTTATTTTATTCTGCTCTTTTTGTGATATTATTTTCTTAATTTAAAAGTCAAAACATAAACGTAATTTATTTATGAGAAAGTCTAATAACAATAATTTTAATATAAATAATTTAATAATATGGGAGCTACGTCTGCCAACAAACTGCTGTGCAGTTTGGCAGAAGTATTAAATTATTGTAATATGTTTTGGAATCCGAATTAACACTTTTTCATGTATTCATTTTTCATACTGTTGTTTACCAGTACATTTTCAGTATTCATATTGCTATTAAGATTTTCTTACAGAAATATACACTGACGGACTCATAAACTGCATCAATGTTCAAGACGCCTTTGAAATAAACATTTTAACCAAGTATTCAAAGTTTTTATACAAATTTACATTGAAACCTATAGTTTGGTTCGTTAACTTCATAACAGCGTAGTATCATATCCTTAAGTGTATGTTTGTATACTCGAAAGGACCATTCAATTTTTTTGAACAAAAACTATAAATGTTGCAAAAATTTGGTTTTGATTGGTTTATTGAAAAATTAGTTTCTACAATAAAAAAAAGTTGATGCACAGGTTTTATTTTCTTTTAATAAGGTGTATTGCCTCCACGTGTCCTTATTACAGATTGTAATCGGTTCCGAATAAATCTGATTAGGGTTATTAAACGGTCTTACGGAATATTGTTCCATTCTTGTGAAATCGCTGTTCTTAGTGCTGCCACTGTTGTGGGCGCAGGATTTCTCGCATATGCAGCTTTTTTTTAAACTGTCCCAAACATGCTCAATGGAATTAAGATCCGATCTGCGTGCTGGCCAATTCATGGTACGTATACCAACCTCTTCGCGATATTGTCGAACTTGTGCAGCGGCGTGGGGTTGGGCATTATCTTGCATTAGAGTAAAATTTTCGCCTATTAATCCCATGTAAGGTACCACGTGAGCTTCTAAAACCTCTGTTATATAGCGTTGTGCCGTCAAACCAACTCTTCTGCCGTTTTGACGAACCATGTTGATGAACACAAGTTCCGTTCGCACGATCATCGAAATGCCACCCCCCACCATACACGAACCACCTCCAAAAGAAACACGCTCCGTAATGCAAATTTGAGCCCTCTCCCCACGTCGACGATAGACTCTTCTGCGACAGTCTGAACCATTTAAACATGGCCTACACTCATCGGTGAACAATATGAAGGCCCATCGCTCTTCAGTCCAATTAAGATGTTCACGCGCAACTCTTAAACGAGCTTGTCTGTGAGCTGCAGACAGCTTTGGACCATTTGCTGGTCTAAAAGGGGTGATTGCATTGCATCCACGCACTTCATTCAGCTCTGTTTTGATGTTTACTGACGTGAGGCAACGATTTCGTAGGGAAGTTGAAACAATAAATCGGTCGTCACGATGGGTGGTTGCTCGAGTTCTGCCATGTTCTGTCGGGTCTCCTTTTGTAAGAACCTGTCTCTACAAACTTTCGGTATACTCTAGAAACCGTAGACTGGTTTGAATTTAAATTTCTAGCAATCGTTCGTTGATCCAAGTCTTCCCGCACTAATGTCACAATTTGAGCGGCTTGTTCGGGGACGGTCTCCCCGTGACCACGGCTGCTGAAAAGCAACCGAAACGTCGGGGAAAGTGTAAAAATAAATTAAATCTAAATAGTTTAATAATAATTTAATTAGCTTAAAAATTAGTAAAGTTTAATAGTAGTACTTAGTAGTGTAAAAATTTCCAAAATTTTGTAATAAAGTGTCAAATAAACAACGCGATAAAATCCGTATATAGCAGTTTAATTTCAATTCAAACTTTACTCCAATACTCCAACACACGAATTTGATACTATGCATAAATTTTACATTCCCGGTTATCATTTTATCTTTTAATGCAGCTCTATTTTTAAATTTTGTTTTTTTATGATTAATGGACAGTCTCGATATTTTCGTTTAGTTTAATCTAACAAATTAAGATTTTTGATAAAAAATCTTGATTTGAAAGTAATCCTGAACTTTGATGCAGTTTATGAGTCCGTCAGTGTAATTTTTTTTTTTACGCGATCGTACTTACTGGTGATCTCTGTTACAATCTACTAACATGCTTATTATTCTCTCTATTTAAGCTAGAATGCTTGTGTTAGGAATAGATCCAGGTCGACCTGCGATCGCTCGACCAAATTCTTTGCCATAAATATTGGGCTTTCCTCTGCTTCTTAAAAACTACCATAAGGAAATAACTGGAGGTCATTTAAGAGAATAATAATAATACGAACAATAAAAGTGACATGCTACGTTTATGTGATTTAATTAACTTGTCGTACCTACTTAATTTTGTATCATAATATAAAAGTATATCATACTCCCACGGCCGTCACGACTGCTACATAAAGCTACGTCATCGAAGCTCCGTTACTGTTATAGCTATCGGAAGTAGCGTCATGGCGACATTATATCGTACTACCCTCAAATACATTACATTACAATAGTTACAAATGAGTGGCGATTTATTGCTTGTAGCTCTATCAAAACGAACTAGGGTGGAATCGTATTAATCTATTTATTTATATAATCTTCATGTAAATATTTGTAAATGAAGGGGCTTTTGTTTATTTGAAAATTGGTATAATATTTATTACATCTTCTTCTAAACTCATTGAAAGCTTAGTGCTTACATCCTTGATGGATGAGCTTTTCTTATTCACATGTTTGTGTTCAGACGGCACTCATAAACACTAGTGTTCATAAAATTCTTGCCAGTCCAATATTTAACGTACTTGGCCGACAAGTTTAGTTTCAGCAAGATTTGAAAATTTTACCTATTTTAAGTATGTTTAAATTTTGATCAGATAAGCTTACAAGCAGTCTATCGACCAAGCAAACAATGCAAGGTTGTGTTTGTAACGATTTTAAGTGATATTTATAATTATGTAACACGGTATTTTGTATGTTGTACCGAAACATACTTGCTCATAAGTTTTAAAGGTAAATCTAGGAGTTTATAATACTAGGCAATAATAATGATCTTGCCGCGTGAAAGTTAATTTTATCAACTGTATAATGACTGCAGCATTTAATCATGTATTATATCAAGCATTTATCTAAAACAGATAGGTTTATTATTATGTACAATCATATAAGTAATCAAAGGATCGATTTTGCTGAATTGTAATGTGATAAAGTTTTAGAAATTAAAAACTTTGTGACTATGGTATGCAACAAAAATGTTTTACATAATAATCAGTAAGTATATATGACAAATAAAAAAAGTTATCGTCTTTAACTTTAAATATCGACATTTAATGATAACTCGATATAAATCAATACGCTTACCGCCGGCTGCAGTTCGATCCGGTAAAGAAGAACAACCGTGAACATATAAATAAAACCATTAATTCTACCATACAGGAAGCCGACAACACACAGATACATAGAACCTTTGTGCACGCACAATAACGCCAAATTGAGACCTCACATTTGCCACGCTAGTCCGCTCCAATCTGCCGCGAACCATGCGACCGGCGACAAAGCCCATCATAATAGATAAATAAAGTCAAATACCACTAACAAAACAAATATTCGACGCGTAAAAGAATTCCCAACCTTATCACGCACACATAGAACCCACATACATTTTACAAGGTGTAAAGGTAAAGATTGTTTGACGTAAATCATTCGCGCTTTTCGTTAAGGGTTGCCGACAATACCTGACCGCGTATAATAAATTAAGTTTTATGTTTTATAAAAACATGAAAATATATATTAAAGGTTTTTATTTGTTTGTCGAACATGCCGCCTTGCCGCGGTGCGTATAAAGAGGGGTGTTGGTTTCACGTTTTTATTTCGCATGATGGAATGTTATTTTTATGTGGTATTGATAACCGTGACAAAGGTTTTTGTACCTTTCTCTGTCACTAACATCTCAATCTTTTGATTTTAATGTCAAGATTCATGTCCTTATTAAAAGCACACCATAATAAAAATCAATATACGACCAGATTCCTAGGCAAGTAATAACATTAATTTTAAGAACAGCTAAAATCGCTCTTTTTCTTATATTTTGACCGTAATAAAACTAATAGAGAGTGATTTAATTTCCTTCAAGTAATAAAATAAAACATTCTTCAATTGGCCGATGCTTTTAATTAATAGAATCGATCATAATCGCTAGAGAACTGATAAATATAAGGTTAATTAACTAAATCAATTCGTTCTTACGAGAAGTTATAAACAATTTAATTCCGCTTTCTATTACTTGACTTAGTATTTCTTATATAGACATCACACCTTTATTTCGCCGAAGGGGTAGGTGGGATCACATCTGTATTACGCAAGCCAGGATTTTTAGGACCCACGTAACGGAAATCGACTAACGACCCTGTTCCAATCTACCTTTCCAAAAACGATGTCTTAAATTTCCTAACAACAACTTCCAATAACCCTATGTACCGACCTGGATATCCTGGATATCTAGATGGATATCCATCCTACGTTAATAACTGCACGGAATCATAGGCGTAAACGGATATCATTGTACCAATGAAGCAGTCTTGTAACGCTTTGTGATGTGAACTACAAATATTAGGTAATTATATAAATACCCTTTAGGTAAAATGCTATTTATTGAAATTAAACTACTATATACGAATTTTATCGCGTTGTTCATTTGACACTTTATTACATAATTTTGAAAACTGTTACACTAGTACTACTACTATTAAACTTTACTAATTTTTAAGCCAATTAAATTATTAATAAAACTATTAAAATAAATGCGTAAATAGAAACACCAATGATTAATTGAAATTAAACTGCTATATACGGATTTTATCGCGAGATTGAATTGAATGATTAAATTATGTTCGGGTACTTTGAAATAACTACACTGGAACATTGAGACAACTATCAGTCTCCCCGTGACCATGGCTGCTGAAAAGCAACCGAAACGTCAGGGAAAGTGTGAAATTAAATTAAATCTAAATAGTTTTAATAATAATTTAATTAGCTTAAAAATTAGTAAAGTTTAATAGTAGTAGTAGTGTAACAGTTTTTAAAATTATGTAATAAAGTGTCAAATAAACAACGCAATAAAATCCGTATATAGTAGTTTAATTTCAATGAATAATATTCGCTTAAACAGAAGACAATATTATAAAATGCTATTTATTTAATTACCCATATCAACAATCTAAACTTCTTATTGCAATAAAACCGCCTGTTTATACTAGGTCTTTAACATTCCAGTATTTTACAAGCTTTTGATTACCGCGACGAACGGCTCTAATCTTCATTAATCCTAACTAATCTGTGGCTTTACACTTATAAGTTTGTTTTAAATAGACTAAATTAACAAACTAGCAGCAGCGAGGATTTGGTTAAGGAATGCTTTGGAATAGAATGAGCTATATATGGAAACTATGGATTTAATTAGTTTGAAAATATTTTCGTTTAATGTTGGAACGAGGCAACAGATAAGTCGGTTAATACGTTCAGGCATTTCACAATATTGTAATATCAATAAGCCGATCATCACACTTTTAGATGTATATACGTAGCCAACAAAAACCACTTAAAGATCTAATTTATTTAGTGTTAGATACGTAAATTTCCATCATCACATGTGATATGATTTATTCAATACTCTTTAAAATATACATGGCAGTTTAAAAAAAGTGGCCGTTTTCTTTTATACAAAACTTTCATACTTTGGTTGTTTTGAAATCGCTTGGATAATATCCTCCTGTAATTTATTAAAAGTTTATGCTTGTGGTAAAGAGAGCTCAGTTCTGCGTTGCATTTTTACAAATAAAATTATAATCATAATTTTATACGTTCAAAATTTACATAACAAAAGACTATATTTTCTATAAATTAAACTTAAATATTGACCTACAACTGTGCCTTCACTCGTTCGTCACGATGGCAATGTTACCCAACATGGCATCTACAATAACAAATCGAGGGAGCCAACCACCCCTAGTTACATTTTGAATTATTTTTATTTCATTAATAACAAAAGATTTCACCCGTTTTGAAATATGAATTACATACCGCCATCTTGCCATGAGCCCGCGTTTATTACGCACACATCTATGTAATTCCATTTTTGAATTTGTATGCTTACGCACACATGTATCAGTTTGTTTTTTATTATTTTTTAACAATAACCGTAGCTAACGTTACAAACATGGTTGATATGGCGCACGGTGCGCGGTGGTTAGGTTAGATTTTATTGAGCCATTGCTGCGCCGTGTCTAATGTGTGTAGAACCGTTTTCATAAATATGTTTTGACATACTTTAATTTGTCTGAATTTAGATGGAGTTGAATAAGGTTTAGTATGTACTGGTTACCACAGATTTCACAAAAGTTTATAACTGGCTAGCCCCTTTTTGCTGTATTAATTCAATTGGCAGAGGTGTACGGTATCATCCGCAATATTCTGATCACAACTTAAAAAAAGTCTTGTTACAATTAATCATATTTAATTGTTTTAATTCAGCCAGTACCAAGGTATAAGTGGTAAATAGTGAATGCTTAACCATAGAGTATTGGTATAATGGCATACCAAGATACTATGGTTATTTCAAAGGAATTTTAAATATCCAAATTCCTATGACATTCGGTTAGAGTGACCACTAATTATATTTAGACGAGAAATCCATTTAGACATCGCCTATAAAATACTTGACTCGGGCTCATCGGCTAACTAACGTTAGAAGCTCGTTAATTTAATTAATTCAATTAAATTGATTGATAAAAACTGTAATAATCGATGGGTGAAACATTAAAACGAATCATTTCATAGATTCCATTTTGATTACGTTTCGTTACTAATTTTGTTGAAAACTGTTTTTATTAACACATTCTAAACGCGGTGACGTGTCGAATAAAGTGGAATTGTAATTATATTTTTATTACTTAATAGTTATATTATATAATAATTATTAAGTCAGAGGACAATGCATTTTATCTTTATTAACATAAGATTTTGAATGCAAGGATAACGCAGTTTCTTAAGAGTTAACCTCACTAGTACTAAATCACGTAGTGATGGATGTTTTGTGACCCAAAAAAATAAAAATAAATCTTTATCCAAATATAGTTATTCGTCAGTACAACTCTAATCTGATATTTCAATGTTCGCCTTTTAATAAAGTAAGTGTAATTTGTCGTTTAGCTTCTATCGTTAAGTCACATACAAATGTATGTGTTTATGCAGCAATTTAAAATTTATTTTCCTGTAATGTATCTGTTCTATTGCTGTGAACCGCCGTTGACAGGGCTGATCTTCAAACAAGCAGTGGTTTAGGCATGGTAGATGTGGCAGAACTGCCGCTTCTATCGTCCTCATTTTTCCGTGTGGCAACCCATGTAATAAGCGGGGTAATTTTTACGCATTTGCGTTTATGACCTGTAATTTCTTTTTAAATGCCGACTACCCGGTCTGCTCATTATCTTTGTGTCACGGCAAATCACATAATCATGCAAACTACAACTACTACAATATCTAGTTTCTGTATTTATTGTAGATCACACATATTGGTTACATGCACTGCAGGGATCAGTCTGCCTTAGTCGACGCGGTGTTAATAGCTAAAAGAGCTTTTAGAGCTTACACCATCTTTACAGCCAATTCCTACTAAGAACTGTAATTGTACGTAATTACCTAATAAAAATGTATTAAACATATAAGAACAACTTCTTTTGATTTCGCCAACTATGATTTTAGTTTGCACTTTATAGGGAACGAGCCTTTTGCCGTCTACTCGACAGTTGCAGTCTCCGTGTTGTTACTTAGAATTTCTTGACAGAAACTCAAAAACACTTCTATCGACCCGAGAATCGTGGCAGAAATATCATGTAATACAACAGTAATATTCACGACCGCTGCGCTATCGAGGTAGTCATAGCTGAGTTAGATTTAAAATGGCTGCAATAAAATATCGTTAGACATGCATTAATATTTTTATTACATAATTTTTTTGTAGTTGGTATAAAAAATCACTGTACCAATATTTTCTAAACCACATTCATTGTATTGTAAAAACTACAATAGCAAAAATTATATGACAGTAAAAGGGGGACATAAATGAGTGCATTAGTACGGGTAGCGCGCGGGCTGCGCAGGCGCACTCCCTGCTAACTGAGATGTTACACGTCAAGCCACGAATAATAACGCGCCAAATATTTATAAATGTTTCATTTGAGCTGCGAGGGATCATGTGGACGAATTTGAATTTGACGCAATTAATAAGATCGAGCGTTTTATTTTATTCACATAAGCGTTTGTATTAAAATTTTCATTTAATGGTTAAGCTTATAATATGCTCTTTTGTGTTTTCTACGGTCACTAGCTACCCTTTTGTTATTTAAATTAATTTTAATTAACACACTTTAGGCAGTATTTCTAATATATTGCATGCAACGGTTTTGAGTTTCGAACGGCAAAATCACCGTGATGAAGAAATTAAAAACTTCATAATTGTGTGGTTTGTAAAGCTCGCCCCGTTAATTAAACTCTATACTTTTTAATACATATTACAAATATATACACTATATAGACATAGTACTATTATTTATAGCGTATCTATCAATAGCTGGGAGCACCTTTACGAGCTACATATTACACCACAGCAACAGATAAGTTACGTTAATATATCCGCTTCCTCTTATAAATTGTCCCGCTACAAATTAGCTGTATTGTACTCGCCCTAAGTCGAGCAACGCCATGGTATACAACTAGTTTGTCGCAGAATGTACATCGAATTATGTTTGCACACATGCTTATATAACAATATATACCATGTTCCCGAGATGGAGGGCATTAAACGGATTTAATGTCATGGAACACATTTTGAAAACGGCTTTTAATTCATCGTGGTACATATAATATGTAAATGAAATGAATTTAGCATAAGAAATAACATTTGTGCGTGTAACTTAGTACTACTTTAATTTGAATTTAAGTTTCTTTTCAAAGATAACAACCGATCGAATATGTTGAGGCGGCGCGAGATACCTAAAAATTAACCGGTAAGATATAATTTTCATTATTAAACTGAACAGTGCTATGAAATCGACATGCGACAGGGACTCTTAATCAACCTGATAGATTTTGCCCGCGGCTTCGCAGACCTAAATGTAGATTTTGTTAATAAATTTCTATTCCTCGGGAAGAGTACATTTTTCTGGATGGAAGGTACCCTGTATCGTTTCCTGTACTCCTGACAACGTGTATGCGAATTTTATGATGATCTGTTTTTATTAAAGAATCGCCGAATTGTAGTTGAAAACTGAGACTGAACTAACTGGTGGTATTTATAGACGGGAATAGTTGGGATGAAACTTTATCAATCCTCAGTTGCTTCATTTATTCCATAATTGACGATCGCTCACTGTACTAATAATAACCGTAAAAATTGCACGACCTTAACCAAAACCCATTTTTTACAGGGTTTCCTGACTTCCAATCTCAGAAACACTGCTGGTCGATCGATCATGGATCAGGCGTTTATGCTAAAGGACCATGTAAGTCACAAATATATTATATTTACCGAATTCTCATAAAGACGCTCTAAATAATTTACTAAACTAATCAGCACCGCTGATGCATAAATAACAAAATTCTATATAAGATTTAGTTCTAATACGATGATATATCGCCATTAGCCGCAATCGATACAGTTACGCCTTGAACTTTGAATCGATATTGTGCAACAACTCAATAATATAATAAACTCTATTGTAATATATCATTGGGTATTAATTTGTATTGTTCTCTCTTTCGTTCGTGTCTTGTAGCGTACGTAACCTTGAGATGTTTTTTTTATTTGATATGTGGCTAACAACCTAAGTATTGTTATCCTAGAAGAACAACTGAGATGATTTTTTATATCTTTCGCAAATATTTCTCAACCTATATATCATTGGTTGAACCAACCTATATCGAAATGTGGGTATAAAATAATTAGGTACTACACCCACATTCAGATAGAATGTAATCGCGGATGTGATTTCAAATGTAAGCCTCTGCATACTTCTCGGCGGTTATACAGGCGTATCTATCGCTCACATTACCAAAATACTTGCTGCTACTAAGGATCTCCGAGAAAACCAAAATCATGATATGCTGAGTGCTGGCTCGTCTTTACGATCCGCCAGGTCTTTGCTGTTTAGCGATAGAGACAACTGTTACACTTTAATAAAGTAAATTAAGCAAACAGACCTTGTCCCCATTTCGTACCCATTCACATTTACCTAATATACTTTCCTAGTGAAATTATTGTCATACATAAACTTTTTAGGTTTTTATGTAACAGGATGTGCTTAATAAACAAAGTGGTATATCCTTTTGAATCAAAAGCTTATCTAAGCTCATAAAATGCAAACGCATTGTCTTTTAAAAGATCACTAAACACCCACTCGTACCAGTTACTACTTAATACAATTTAATTTCCAAACAAAAATTAAACATTCAGAATCAAGTCGACCCTTATCAAACCGGCTATAACTTCAACATAATGTACTTAAACTCATTCAGAATATTCGCTACACCGCTAATGTGTGGGTAAATCTGTCCGTGCGGAAGTCAAAATTATTGTCACCCTATGACATCCTTTGCAATCCAAAAATCACCCTTAACATTAACAGTTTAAGGTTTAAATTCGTTTGTCTTGTTTGTTATACAGAGTGATACAATATTTTTTTATAATATGAAGTTGTCCTATTGAATAAAAGTGATGCACCGTAAGAAATTAGTTGGCATTGATGTGTACCCATTGTGTCACGTGACGTGTCAGGGTGACATGTCACTGCGCATCGTCCGTGCATTGTCACGGAAGGAACATTTTTGTTTAAGTGTCATGCATGTATACGAATGATAAAAAGTTTTAGAACGAGACATGTAATTGGGAAGTTGTTATATTTCTGATTGTAATACAACGTACTTTCTCCTGATATTATTATCAAAAGAAGTCCTTATAAATTACTTCATTGGAGTGGTTTCTAGTGTCACCTGAAGACATCTGAATGAATTTATTCTGATTTCTTGAATGCAGTTTTTATAATGGCTCCTGTCGAAAATAACTCTGGCAACATGATAAATAAGAAGAGAGGAAAATAATACAAAAAATAAATCAGAGATGTTTTGATGTTTGGTTTGGATAAACCACGCCTATCCGTTGAATCGATTTGGATGAAACTTAGCACGCAGATCAAGATTTTTATTAAGATATTTTTAACCCGTTATGCGTCGCTGTGGAGATTTCAACGACAAAAACGCAAGCATAACCTAGGGATCCACGCTACGAATATAGAATCGGGCTAGGAATAATTAGAGCGTTATTTCTTATAGGTATTCATAGTCGTTAGCCCCACTATCTAGACCGCACTGGAACTGACGGTGTACCCAACCACCTATAAGTGTAATCAACCATAGATCGATTTCTGAGGCTCTCCAAGAATAACGACATGATGTTATAACATATAAATCGGAAATCGCAACCGCAGTGCGCCAGCGTGGTGTATCATTGTCTTAACCCCTTTCCAAAAGTGTGGTGATTTGCTCAATATTGCAACTGTTTGTAAGCAGCCCTGTTACTATTATAATACACTTTTACCGAGCCTATGAATCATTCAGATACTGAACGGTACCGACATGGTATAAGCAATTGTTAACGATTAATAAAATCGTCACATAATTTCCATATAATCGAAAATTATTACATAACTCCCATAGCCAAAATAAACTATCCCACAAATAATCCTTATACAAACAATCGAATAAAATGCTAAAGATTTATATATAAAATGTTGCCCTGCTTCAGAAAACAATAACAGAATCTTTAATTGTGTCCGGCCGCCGGTGTGCTGCTATGACACAATAAACACATTGAAAAATTTTGACGTTAGCCGGTTTATCAGTCTATGAGAACTTTGAATCTTTCTTGAGTCCAACGGCTGAATGAATACCGCTTTGAATTAATAGAATATGGCCAAAGATATTAAGTTGAATGTGATATTGACTCTAAGTCTACACCCACACAGTTCTGTAAAAACCAAGATTAGAAGTTCTTCATCGGTGCCGGATTATAGTCGGCAAATCGACCCTTTCTGGTTGAAGAAATACTAAACATAAAATTTTATGATGAGCAATTAAGGTCAAATGGCAAAATAATATTTTATTTGCAAAACTTAAGTATAAGCTTAAAGTAAACATACGCGGAATTAATATCCCTTCTTACCTATATTCCTTTTGAAGTGCAAAATTATTATGACTAATTGATCTTCGAAATGTCGGTATCGGCTATATCCGGCTACAAGTCCAAATAACTTACTTCTGATCTAAGAAAATAAGCACATCTCAACTGAGTATTCTCAATTACTTTTCCAGAATCGAATTTCATCGAACCGCTATCAACTGAGCATAACACTCAAATTTTATTACAGTTAAAGGAAACTTAAAACAGAAACAAAAATAATGTTTAAGTTGGGAAACCGTTGGACTGCCACGCACAGGTCTCGAGTTCGATCCCAAGGCGCTCATCTCTGACTTTTCGAAGTTATGTGCATATTAAATAGTTAATTATCACTCGCTTTAACGGTGAAGGAAAATATCGTGAGGAAACCTGCATGTCTAAGAGTTCTCGATTATGTTCTCAAATATATGTGAAGTCTGCCAACCCGCATTGGGCCAGCTTGGTGGACTATGGCCTACGCCTTCTCACACTAAGAAGAGACCCTTGCCCAGCAGTGGGACAGTTTAATACAGGGCTGATATTATTAGGTATATAATACTTAAGTAGTGTTTCAGTCGTTCTGAAATCGGGATAAGTAAACTAAAATGCTGTGATTCTCTTTTTCATTATAGGCTCTCGAGCAAAAACTATTTTACTTATTATTTTTCTTTCTTTCTTTTCATGTAGTAAGTGGCCAACCTGTTGTCAAGAGTTGTTCAAGCCGCCCGTAGGCCTCTGACATGACTGCTTATTAAAACTTGTCTTTAAAAAAGAAAAATAATATGTAGAAATTGAGTCACACGAGCTCAAAATTGTGATACATTGTGTTACCAAGTATCTGAGCTAAGTAATGCTTAAGGCGTTATATAGTTTGCAATAAAATTGTTTCACATACCGATCGATTCAAACACTCATATTTATACCGGTCCAGTTATATCGACAACCCACACATCAATATTAAACTCATAAACAAAATTGTAACCGACAACATCAAATTGGCCGTCCATTTAATAAGTTTCAACCAATATATCAAAAGAAAATATATAATAAAAGCGATCAATGGCTCTCTGAAGTATAACAATTAAGGTGCGTGGTAAGGCAAGGCATTAACGCTCACGTAATAATCCGATGGCAATGTGTCGCACATTAGAACATCTTAATTTCAATCTCGATAAAACGCATAAAGAACAGTTTTATAAAAGCTTTCGGAGCCGGTAAGGCTCGCTGTTCACGGCAAGACTAGTCGGTGGGTTTTTATTTTGATGATGCTGATATTGTGTATAAACTTACTGTTATATATTTTTCTATCTGATGTCCTTACATCCTCTATTAAATTCCCTAATTTAATATGTGCTTTTAATATGTTATATTTTTTAAATCCGATATAATTCACGCTGACACCGAGTAACATCTTAGATATATTCCAAAATATAAGTAAGAAATTAATTATTATAATAGAATTATATACCCTTAGAGGAAAAGAAATATTTTATATCTGGAAATATTGATTAATTTAGTAATTAAAACATAACGTATATTTATGTCCTATAATATTAATAAAGATATTATATATGTAGATAAGATATGATGCCTTATTGTCGTAATCCGAGTTGCGTTTATTATATTCGGCGAGAAAATAAATGGTGACATTTTTATAAATAAGTGTAGTAGAGCCTCGCTGATTTCAACATAAATGGGCCGGCTCGACCGGGGAAGGACTACCCTCTCACAGAATATCGACGTAAAATAACAGTATTCCTACTGTTGTGTTTCGTTCTGTGAGTGAGAGTGCCGGAGGCCCAATCACCCTCTTTCCCCCTTCCCGCTCCTTCTCCTTTCCACTTGCTTCTATTCCTAAAGGGTCGGTGACGCGCAAGTAATGCCTCTGGTGTCGCAGGCGTCTATAGGCTACGGTGACCACTTACCAATTCAGGTGGGCCGGGTCGTATCCTAGTTTGCCACCTTAGTAGTATAAAAAAAAGAAACTAAGCGCACATGATCTCTTATCTATATATAAATACATAAAATATAACGAATCAGTTAGTGAATGTACTGCCTAAACTCAATTTATCCGTGTGCAACATGCGCGACGACAGGCGGTGCGATTATCGTAATCATGTTGTGTCGCGGGCGACACCGGCGCGCCTTTCATGTGCCCCGACCATGGTGACCAAGCCACGCCGCCAGCCGCGAATGAACCCATCTACAAACAACATTTGTATGATCCACAAATGGTTGTTTCGAATTTGGGTGTAAAATGTAATAAAATAGTATACCTATATATATTTTATTTTAATCTCTCAACGAATCCAGTTATCAAAAGTATGAAAATACAAAAAAGCTATTCAAACAAAAGAAAACTATCATAAAAAATACATTTTAAATGGTTTGGTTAAGCTCGGATGCTGGCGTCCTAGCGTTATTTGAAAGATTAAAGAGACAACACTCACTTCAGAGGACAAACATTCGAACAACGGACACAAAACACACCCAGACCTGGAACGATCATTGGATCCCACAAATCAGAGACGTAACATCTTAGGACGACCACCACATAATATAATAATACCACAGTCAGAGCAGTTTAATCAGAATTTCGTGTATCAGGAAGCAGGAGAATTTGCTTATTTGATTCATGCTATTCATAGAAGTAAAATGAAGGAATGAACTGCTTTTGAATACAGTTGCGCACAATGTGAGATCTACATGACAGTGTTGTCAATAATCTAATGTAACTGGCATTGATCACAGAAATCTTATTAAGATTTCTGTGGCATTGATTGACCAACGAAATAAAACGTTAATTTTAAGCTGATTACGTACATTAATAATAGAAAAAAAGACAGATTGAACTTAACTGTTATAGATATTACCTCAAGCGTGCCAGTGCCAGTTCTACTAGAAAGTTAATAGAATGCTAATTATTTCACTTTGTTAAATAAGTGTCATACTGAGTAGATACCTATAATGCGCATATATTTAAAAATTTTAACATTTGAAGTTTTGTCTAATGCCATTCCTGTAGAGAATTCTAATCGAAATTATCAATTTCATTATCAAACATTTTTATTTCTTTTTTAGGATTATCAACATGGATCCATAAAAAAAGAAATAAAAAAATATGACAATTATAGAAAAATGGACTGCTTCATCGAAATTGAATTTTCTTCCTTGCCAGAAACAGTCCAAATTCCTAAAAAAGTGATAATATGTTGAAGCAAGGTCCGGAGAGTATGGTGGGTGTCGGAGACATTCCAATCACAGGTCCTCTAATTTAGCGATCGTCTGTTGTGAATTATAAGGTCTAGCGTTGTCCTGAAGCAGCAGTGGAAGCAGAGAAGCTACAGCAATTGACCAGTCTCGGTTGCTTAACGGCTAGCTTTTTCATCATGGTTAGCAATTGTTGACAATACAAATCTGCCGTAATCGTCTGGACAGATCTTAGAAAGCTGTAGTGTATGACACTAGCACTGGTCCACCAAACACACACCAGTACATTTATCTGCGTCAGCTTTCGCTTGGGAGAGGATTTGACCGGTTCCTGGGTGTTGAACCCACCCACACTGTGATGAGCATTTTCGATTTTCGTACAGGGTCCATATTTCATCACAAGTAATACGGTGCAAAATTGCCTCGTTATTGTGACGGTTGAGTAATGTAACGCAGCATTCAATGCGTGTTTATTGGTGTGAGCTTTTTCACTTTGTCAGTTTATATCAAGTGATTTAAAATTATTTTATCATTCACACCGTAGCCTGCCGCTAACTCTGACGTAGTTTGCGATGGATTCGCTTCCACGATCACCTTTAATTCTTCATTGTCAACTCTGCAGTGTCCGGCTGTCCACTGGGTTTGTTCGGTGGGTCAACATTTCCAAAACGAAAACGTTAGATCCAAAAACGTATCTCGCTTTCTTTAAAAGTAGCTTCCCTATGCACGTCAATAATTCTTAACAAGATTCCTTGCAATACTTTGTAATTCTATGTTTAATACCTTTTGTTTGATTTTTGTAAGTTTTAAGAGTAGTTAATTAATGCTTGATAAAATAGGTATATTGAAACACTTTATAATCGTTGGTTCGCGATTGTACTGATTACAACTTAATTATTTTCGCAAATTAAGTAATGTTCCTACATACTATGCCATAATTTCATTTCGTTTCGTCATTTAGGTCATTTTTAACCCCTATCATAAAATATACGACCATTTTAGGTAATTATTCGAAAAACGGGTTGGTTTACATAAAATAAATGTGACATTATGCGGAACTTTTTTTAAATATATTAATTTCTTAATAACTAGATTATTTACTTGCATGTTTTTAGTACCTAACTAAAAGTAGGATAGTCGAACTAATAAGTGAAATTAATTGCAGTGTTATATTTCAGTTGTTTGCATAGATATCAATCACAACGTTGAGTTGAAAACTTTAAACGGCCATACTGAAGAACTACTTTTTTTGGATAACGCCACTTTTGTTATAGAGGTGCGATTTAATCCGTCGTCTCCGAGTCTGTTTTTTATAATTTGTTGTATAATTGTTTAAAAACTAATTCTCTCAACGAATTCTACTAAAAGTTTTGAATAGGTTTTAAATATATAATGCCTTGCTGTCGTCCTGATTAATATATTTTTAGCACGCTTTTATTAGAAATCGTTTGACGGTTAACACTTCAAATTAAGCTTCACTGGGAAGCTTAAAACAATATTTAATGCCAATAACTTTATCACTAAAACATCAAATAGTGTGAACAATCATGTCAACTTGAAATTTGCTTTTATAACAAGGATTCTACAATAAATAATTAAATCCTAATCTACCCTTACCTTACCCTTACCCTAACATAATGATATTCAAAACAGAACATTCCTACATTGGTCCACGATCATGGGCAACAGAGTCCACCCACGGCCCGCTGCGACAAGATTACCATCTCGCGTTACATTTGACAAGAAAAATTAATATGTTATTGTAGTTATTATTAAAATTTAAACCTCACTGCCGTTTCCAATTATGTGGAACGTTTAAAACTTATTTATAACGTTTCGAAATTGTATGTGTTACATCTTAATTTCGGTATATATGGTAGCTTTTTAATTTTTATTACGTATTAAGTTCCAAAGGTGTCATAATGAAAGCTGGGATCTAATAACCTATGGGTGTAATTCGTAGAAACATGATTCAGGGCATAATAATTAATTTGCCTTGCCTCCTAATTAGAAGAAGGTACAGAAATGGTTTTCTAGCTTTTAAATTGAGGATGGCACCTAATGATGGCTTTAGGGCTATAAATCTCAAAATAAAATCTACATATGTCGAAATCGAAGCATCGAAAACGAACAATGTAGTTCAAGATTGATATGCTCAAGTTTGTAAAGCATTTGGTTATTTTCCCATCATATTTTACAATAGATTTTTATTTCATGACTCCTAATTAATTTAGGTGGACACCTAAACATATATTTGGTAAATTAAAAACGATGGCATCTTTATCTTACATTTATTAGTATATTATATTTACATAAACAAAGCAACAATCATAATTTACAACTTAACTAATATTAACAAACCTAAGCACTTATAAATAAAACAAAATGAAAAGTAACAAAATGTGGGACTGAAAAGAAATGGCTGGTTTAGGCAGCGTCGTAAAATTCCTCAGCATCGCAGTCGAACAGGAAAGTGCCCAAAAGACTGGCAGCATTGCCACGTTGAATGGCAATACTGATTCTTTGAGCCAAGAAAAGTCCAGCCTTCTGGTCACGCGAAGCGTCGATTAGCCGATCAGATTTATCTCTTAAAAGCGCACGAGTGCCCGGACGCCATGAACCTACGTCTCCACCCCAAACGGCTCAAAAACGTAATTACCAATTAAATTACTGTATTTGCGCCGTTTGAGGCTTTCCGCCGCTACAGCAGCAGCACTGGCACAGCTCACCGTGCTCGGAAGATGTGATGGCGCAAGGGTGTCGACGCATGTGGAGTCCCACACCAAAGGCCTACCCATTTTCCAAGGTAACAAAGACATACCATCGGTCTGTTCCCATCGTCACGTACAAAGTCTATGGGTTCTAATACTGCTGGTACGCCGGCGGTGATAAGAGCATATAATATGGCATAAACCAAATATGTATTGAGTAAATTACAACAAAAACAAAATTCAGTAAGCTCTCGCAGCATTCATAGCACTCTTAAAAAACCTAAACATCTAACTAGGTTATAGTTGATTAGCAAAGCTGTAAAAGACTTGCCAAATATTTATTTATTTCTAATTTTACCAAATTACTTTAATCTAAATAATTACATGTACAAAAATTAGACACATTTTATATAAATTGAAAGTACAATATATTCGTAATTCAGTATATAATATATATTGTACCCTCCTTCCTACGTTTTTATAAATATAAATACAATATCGTGTACTTTAATAACTCTAACTTTTGCCACACTCAGCCTAATGTGCACTGCTTCTATTCACGAGTTAGATAAGGAGACATTAAGATTTTTATTTTACATCAGCAAAATCTCAGTCTCACCCTATATACGCCAGGGTAACAATTAAATCTATAATTTATTATTTTAAGAAAACTTATAATAAATAGTCTAATGGGAATCCCAGGTTTCAATCACTTATACATTTACATAAACAATGTTATTAAAATATCTTAATATTCTTAAAAGAATATTCGAACGCCTCCAAAATTTGAATATGTTCTTAGTTCCTTACATTGAAATTTCAATTGTGTATACATATGTCGTACGTCCACTACTATCTTGTAAAGTAAGGATTAATTCAAACCATGTCCAGACCATTAGACTCGTTACGTCCCATTTCATACATTCACATCTTTATAAAGCGACAGCTAAAAGCTAAATTAATACTTCCCTTCAAAGAGAAAACAATTTTCATGGTGGTCTCAAATCTCAAGTACTATTTACAACAAATCTATTCATCACTTACTCAATCACCATGAACCATTTACAATTATTCAAGTTTATCGAAACGAGATCATCCCAAGTCTAAAATGGACCCAAAATAACGTCTTAGAGATCCTGTGTTTGCCGACTTTGTCCTTTCCAAGCCCAAATAATCCTCGCCGAATAATCTGCTATGAATAAATATCTGGCATCAGTCGCTTTGTCATCGGTGACGTATATTGACAAGCTTTGACTTAAGAATCTTGCAAATCGAACCTCTAAACCAAATTGAACTTTATGACATCTGAAATAAAGGTGTCAAAATTTCTAAAATGTGCATTTCAGTTTGGCAAACATTTCAACAGCTGCTTTTTTAATATGGCCTGTATTGTGAAGCAGTAAGGTGTTAATTTGGTAGCTCTCTCGTAGAATAGCAAATCCGTGTCCTATAATCCGTCGGCGATTAGTTTTGATGTTTTCAAGGATAGTTTTTTCAGTACATTCACTTTTAGACAGATGGTTGTTAATGAGAGATCGCGCGGGTGGGCCTCGCCTGTGGTCCTGGTCTTCGCAACTGTATGATCCATTATTGTCAATAATAACTAACTATTGTGTACCATTGTTGGTATTGTCAACGCTGTTTTCACTTTCTTTAATCCTTTAACACGTAAACAGAAATAGATATGTTTAGAAAGTTTTAATGACAGAAAAAGGATTAGGAATTACGGAATTAGATGTGGACCAGATGGATGAAGAATGGTAAGGAAAGTTGCCTTCTTTGTTATTTAAGCGAAAGTCAATTATTAGAGATCAAAGAAATAGCATAATTTAAATAGTAAAATGTACCTATAAGTATCTTTTGATTAAACTGATTAATTAGTTATCGTTAAGAACAAAACATAACAGAAAACGAAGTAATAAAATAACTAAAGACTAGATTTATCTCAACGAAAAGCAATATAGTGCTGAAATTCTTTTGGCATTTCTTATAACCGTTATTCGAGGTAAGCCAGTTAGATCTCGGTTGGTACTTTCTTACCATAACAACTGATTTACAAATTCAAAATTGATCTTTTTGTTTTTAATTATTAGAAATAATAGATGTGCATCGATATATCTATTTAAACTCAAAGTGTCCTGTCTAAGGAAGTACCTCTATTCTCAAGAATATTGTACACAAATATCGTTGTTTGACTAAAGTTTCTAGACATCCTTCAGGATTTGCTTATGAGCAGATAAATCGGCAGCAGTCTTCATTTCTTCCATAACATAGTGACTTGTTTATTCCAAAAGAGCCGAAAGAAGTTACACCACATTCACTTAAAGCTTAATATAAAACTTAAAAAAACAATAAACCATTTCCAATTTCGTTACACTCACTTCTTTCGTCCAAAACCGTTTCGACACGTTCACATTGAATTAATTTTCGTACTATTATATCACGATACGCCATTGTTTTGTCCACGGAGGGGACGTGTGAAGTTGATATGTGCATTACAAAGGGTGGGAGGGGCAGTAATGATAGCCTTGCGCGCGAGCTCTCACAGACAGGTCTACATGTTTTAATAAAATATTTTATGCCTTCACGGGTATTGACGCATAGAGTTATTGGACTACTGGTTAAGGGGTGTCCAAAAAGCTCTTACAAAATTAGTTTAGGTTCCTTTTCAAATTCTAGTTCTTGAAATACAACACTTGCAACAGCCAATACGTAAGACAACCAGGCATGGCAATATTACAAAAATATTGTCTATACCCAAAAATCTACTTTACACCAGAGTAAATACCGTGAAAACTAACAACAAATGTTTTCAGTGTTTTCTCACAGATTATTATGTATAAAATAAAAATATCAATTTTTTTTTATACCACTAATTTGACAAATGGACATACGGGTTATCTGCTGGTAAACGATTACCATAGCCTATTTTGCATTGTTGCAGTAGGTACTATTTCAAAACTCTATGAAAAATGTATCATTCCCCTGCCAGCTCATAGGTACTCCCAGTAGCTATAGCAGCCTAACAACCAAACGACCCTAATGGCTTCGTTTAGTCATCCTTTTACGATAGAGAGATACGGTAGTTCTATTCTTTATCTGGCACTACAGGATTACTATATTATCTGTCTAGAGGAATGCAGAGTTCCTTAATCTCTCAAGTCTTGGAATGTCAGTCATAATTGAAAACCTACTATAACCGGTCGCATGTGTGCCGCTGCGACTCAAAAAGTTAAGAAAACGCTGTACACCTTAGCGTCTTCTTATGAAACTCTAAGATCCCTTCAAGGACGTAGAACCAAGATGTTACGTTATCTTTAGTCCCTATCTTCACTATTACAATCAGTGTTACCACGTCATCCGCACTAATAAGCCGGTAGCGGTGTACCGTGTGATCAGACGATGATTGCGTGCCGTCCGCCCACCGACTGGACTGTGACCGCGCGGTGCGATTCGCGCGGCTATTACTGCCCCCGCGCACCTGTGTTTTCTACACGCGGTATATTCGACTGCTACAGTTCTTGATGACAAAATAATATCTTTGAAAACGCCTTCACGTTCTATTATTTTTTGGGATGTAATATTGTTTTGGATAATAAATATTTTTGGCAAAGTCTGTTACTCGAGATTGGTGTCCCTTTTGCAAGTGTACATAATGATGAACGCTCCTGATATTTGCCAACCACAAAGTGTAAAATGTATATTTATATAAAAAATATTATAATTTTTGCCGCTTTACCAAAGCAATTGCCCACTCAAACTGAAAACATATTTGTGTTATTTACTACTTACTTATACTTGGGTAAACCTCGTGTCTAACTACGACTTTAGTTTTACGCTTTTATAACTACATGTATATCATTTTGACGTATGACAGTACTTTTCTAAGACGCGTGGTATAAATAGAGGCCACAAAATACTTTCGTCAAAAGCATAAGAATTTTCTTTGCGATTGTACGACATAGAGTAAATAATTTGGAAACATTGATACAGTGAACTCTTTTGTTAGAATTAATAAGCAAAATACACGTCGGTAGACAAGATAATGGTCGGAGGCGGTTCTCGCCCCGAATAGTGTTATAATAATATATATTCTTTAGTAGAATACTGTATAATAAATGTATGTTCTTTGTTACGCCGCTTTGTATGTAATTTTGGATATTACTGGCACTTTTTGTAATCTTTTCATAAAGAAACAATAGTAGTAATATATGTAGTAGTAATAGTTTATTTTCTACGTTCTAGTCGCTCAAAATGTAATTTAAAAATAACTGAAATTGGTAGTGGAAATTTTATAAAAATATATAAATTAATTACAATGCGTTACTGTAAAATATCACTTAACTTATTTTTGCTGCAAAGAATGTCTTTTCGAAAATCCTTAACATCACTTTGCCCGACCCAGGTATAGAACCCGAGACCATATTGGCATTTGTCGGCCTCGATGGCGTAGTGGTTAGTGTAACCGACTGCCACGCCTGAAGTCGCGTATTCTATTCCCGCACAAGTCAAACACAAATAAAAAGCATATAATATGTATGTTTATCCATTGTCTAGTACCCATAGTACAAGCTCTACTTAGTTTGGAAAACGAGCATACGTATCGCCTAATGGTAAGCGATCAGCGCCACCCATGGACACCCGCAACACCAGAGGAGTTACAAGTGCGTTGCCGGCCTTTTAAAAAGGAGTAGGTACGTTTTTTTCTTGAATTGTTGAAGGTCGTATTGGTCCAGAAATACCGCAGGCGACAGCTCATTCCGCAGTTTTGTTGTGCGAGGCAGAACATTCCTGGAGAAACGCACAGTTGTGGACTGCCAACCATCTAAATGATGGGAATAAAAATGCTGTCGCGTAGGACGATGGCGCAAAGAGGCGGCAGGAATCAGTCCGAACAATTCCTCGGAGCACTCCCCATAGTAAAAGCGATAGAAGATGCACAGCGAGGCCACATCTCTACGCAGCGCCAAGGGGTCTAATGATCTAATCGGACCAAATTAAGTCTGCCCCAATCCGAGACTTTCTTCATAGAGGTCTCAATTTCAGACACAAGTTTGTTTTGGCTCTCAATGACGTTTTCCCGAGAGATTTTAGCGCGGCCAGTATAACGAGCATCGCTCGTGCTGTCGTCCACATAACAATGAATGTTGCTAATTTGCAGCATGTCATTGATATGGATGGAAGGAAGGGAACTTCGAAAGAAGCGCTTTGTGCCAAACACGATCGAAGGCCTTCGCTATGTCCAAACTAACCGCCAAGGCGTCCCCCTTTGTCTCGATCGCCTGAGCCCAACGCGCAACGATGTGTTAGGTGTAGTAGAAGATTATATTATATAACCTCTCAATTACTGGTATCCTAGATATAATTGAAAATTTATTCTGTCAGTTTGCCGACATACCACTGCAGCTTAAACTGTTAATATCGATATGAGACGGATCAGAATAATCTGTAAAACGACACGAAACACGATATCAAAGACATCATTATCTCACCTCACCAGTTAATAATCCGAAGCATTATCAATACCTTTTTAAAATGATATTAAGTACCGTAGCACGTACAAACAAATGAAGTCATCAAAAATAATATTTATCGCACAAAATGAAAATAATCGCGAGAGATGACGCGTCGCAATATGTTAATTAAGGTGCGTCCACACCGGTGGATTATCGCGGCGCGATTGGCGTGCCCAATAGCGACGATTGATGTGTTTTTATTTTGTAAACCGGCCCATATAAAGTCGTCTGCAATAAAAATATTTTATTTAAGATGATATGGCTTTGATTAAGCGTGGAAAGTGATCGTTCGTAAGTATTTTTGTTATTATTATTATTTTAATTAAACATATCAGTTGTTTTTATTAGGTATAAAAAATAGGTGCTAATAATTATGAAGTATTAATAATCAAATACTTTTAAGTGAACATTTTGTTATAATGATGTTACATATAACGAAAACCATTAATTTGTTCAGATATTTGTATGACGATCTTTAAATATTTATATAAAAAAAGCTGTATGTAGCTTGCTAGAAAGATATTAACTTTAAAACTAGCTTTAGCATCTTATGTAATTAATAATATTCTATAGGTTTAGGTTTTGTATCCACGCCAATTTTATGCCACACTATCTGTCACAATATTTGTTTTTACTTTCAATAATTCCCTCTGCCGAAATAAATACCTATTCCTGTGATTTACATTATACAGATAATTGCACTGGATCTAGCCACCTACATATATTTGTGAATACAAGCCGCGCACGGTATTAAGCTACTTTGTAATACATAGACGGTTGTAATTTTATACAGAAGTATATTACAGTGAGCGTGGAGAAGGCTGAAGCATATTACACCAGTACCTATATCAGAGACCAGTCAATTGTCGTCTACGTGTATATTTCCAGACGACAGGCTGCTGCTAAGAATTTTCTATGTAAAGCTATCCATTTTTTTAGAACTCTTTTATTTAAATCGATACGAACTTGCAATGAAATTTCTTCGAATTTCTTTCCTTTTTCTGCTTTACGAAAGGTAAACCCTTTCACACAGTTTCGGACAATCAAGAGGTTACGTACCGACATTCAGGATGAACTTGGAAAACAAAACTTCGGCATTGACGTTTCATGGTAGGCCTACTGACCCTTACGATAATGCCGCAAACATACGCACAAATGTATGCCATAGACTGCAAGGGTAGAAATTAGTAAGACTAGGAGTAAGCCTGGCTATAAGGCACGCTAATTGTAATGACAATGCAATACTGAGTTAGCAGTCCATGTGTTTGCTGTACCTTCTATCATCTTAAGCGTCACCCGTACTCATATCGGTATCACAACGACGCGACGCGACGTGTCAACGAAGACACGAACGTCAAAACTAATAAACTACACATGTTCGCCTGTATAACACAAACACACACACACACAACCGATGTTACGTCTTGTAACATCACTGGCATATGTTAACACTTCATCGTCATTAAGCGGAACAGTTTCGAACTAAAAATATTGCACTTTAAACACGCATTTTGTGGATTTTTATTGTCAATTCTGTCGTTTTCATTTTATGGGGATGTTGCTTGTTAGTTTCGGGTGATCAATCAAAATGGCGCATAAACTTTTAGTGGTGAATATGGCCGTTTTTGATACAATGAGGTGAGTAAGATCGTCTTTCCACTACTAGGAAGATGGGTTTTACATGTCCCAAAATATTTGCCAATTGCCGCGGCACAAACAATTTACATGTCCCAAAATATTAACGTAGCCGTCGTAAATGTGACATTTTGATCCTGGGCCGTACAAAGTATAAAAACAACTTCAGTCGTAGTACGGTGTCTCAAATCAATAGCCTCGTCCCCTACAACGTGTTAGCCAAAACCCATTTATATCGAAAAGTCGGTTTAATACACTTTTGCCTACTAAATAGGCATGAGATTATGTATTATTGCACTACTATGAGGCAAACGTTTACTACAACATACCAAACTTATCTAACTCTATCCGTCCAGTGCTTTCAGAGATCGGGTTTCCCTCGGCCCCATTAATACGTAACTATAAAAAATATATTTGAATTGACACAATATTATCTAACATTTGCGCAATACATTTCTGAATACAAATAAGCTCAAATAGCACCTGAGACTTCTCCATGATACTCTAATTCGAGAGCAGTATTGATTATGTCGAGGGTTCCTCGGAGCCATTCAAGAGGACGTAATACAAATTTGTTTGGTTTCGAGAATTCTCTTTGAAAGAATATCGTAAGGACTTTCATTTTCAATCTTTATTAAAGCACTCGAAATAATATTATCCATATAGACAAGACATATTTGGTTAAGATGTTAATGTGTCATGGGATCAACATCCCATAAAAAGTGGCGATAGTCCAATTAAGATAAGCAAAAGGTAAGCACTTGTGATCGAAAGGTCGTGGCTTAGTTCCATCACATTACACTACTGACATGAACCCATTCGTAACACTAGCATTTAACTATAATAATAATCTTTATTAGTCCAAAAATAGATACAGTTTGTCTATCTTATTGTAACATGTTATAGACAATGAATTAACAAGAATCCTAGTAACTTTTATCCCGAAGTACTGCTAGTATGTAGATACTAGCACTACTTCGGGATCTAGTAATCTTTCTTATGAAAATAAAAGTAATATGCTGACATGATTATTATGTACAATTACGCTTGGAAAATGAACAGTTGTATTTTTTACTGTTACTGTCCCTATTTTAAGTAACCTTAATCAATAACTCAGTTTTGATAGAATCCCAAATCAGTATATTAAGTCTCAAGCCCAACTCTTAGCATCAATAGATAGCAATTTGAATATTATTTCGCTATTTACTTAGGTATAGCATTGGCCGTTTCTCGAAGTGTCTTAGTAAAACCAAACGTCTCCAATACTCGTTGGTATTTCAGATATTTTTTATTTGTTCTTGATTCTCAAGTATTTCAACTTTTGTCTTTGAGTTATACAGTAAATTTAATATCATAAAAGGTTCTTATAAAGTATCACATTACTATCGATAAAAAGTGACATCTCCATTTAAAACTAAACGATACACTTAAAAAGCACAATCTGTTATCTCTCTCAAAAGAAACACAATTATTTTACACGATTACATTTCTTAGAAAACACAGATTTTAAAAAGATACGAAATTTAAACACGTAAATGTTCAATGTAGCGTGTTGTCCACTATTAGGACCCTTGTGTACTTTTGTGTATTATTGTGTACAAAGAAGGAAAGTGTCCGTTTTCACCCCTCGGTGGAGCTCAAACAGATGTTGACTGGGACGTAGTTAGAGCATCTCAAGTTGTTTGATTACCGCGATAATGTAGGTTACTCGGGGAACAAAGTGCTCCGGTTTGTTTACAATAGAACTCACATGGACTGACGACATATTATATTCGCGAAGAGTTAGGTGAAGCTGCAAACTTGAGCTACATTTTATGGTCACGTAATAATAGTAAGGCCAGGTTAAGAGCACCTTAAACCGGCGAGCGTGTATGAGGAATGTGATGAAAGTGAATAAAGCCAGGGAAGTATGTCAGGATCGTAGCAAATGGAAATCCGTAGTCTCTGCCTACCCCTCTGAGAAACAGGCGTGAATCTATGTATGTAGGTATGTATGTATGTAATAATAGTGAGTGATTCTTATATAATATTCGTAACTAGATTTTGACTGCCTCTTCGCTTGCTCAGGAAAAGTACGTTTTGAATGAAAGGACACTTTTTTAGCTCTAACATATATGCGGTATTTCATGATGCCGAATCAAGTAGTAAAAGCTGGAAATAAACAAACTGACATACGCATTTATATTATTAGTTAGGATATAAGGTTGGTACATTATGATACATACTTATGGTATATTTCCAAAGTTCATGCTGCCACTGAGCGTTTTCTAGGAGTTAAATCGAATAATTATCTCTTTAAATAACACAATCTTTACACAAACTTGTGCCATGGTGCCATCAATACACTTACCTACAAGTTACTCCAACCACGTGGATTCTTTGGGATCGCATGCAGGTCTAGTTCTCTCTGCGCACCAAATTTCATCTAGATCCGTTTACTGGTAGTAGCGAGATTAAGTAACAAAAATTAAAAAGTCTCTACCAATCATCACATTTATAATGACAATATATGGAAGTACACGACACTCGCGAACTTTCTTACCTTTCGGGTATCATTAGTTCACCGCGTAGGGTGTCGTTGGGTGGTTCTGTAGCATTCCTGCCGCGGCTGCGATTAATAAAAATTAGAGTTGTTAGGAGCCGCCCTTGCAGGTGGACACAGGAATGTAGTTCACACCACCGCGGCGATGCGGCGCTTTGAACG
Organism: Catocala fraxini; assembly: GCA_930367265.1. Taxonomy (NCBI): domain Eukaryota; kingdom Metazoa; phylum Arthropoda; class Insecta; order Lepidoptera; family Erebidae; genus Catocala; species Catocala fraxini. The sequence continues at coordinate 21,965,267 of OV884031.1, forward strand.
TACGTTTTTGCCTGAATTTCTACTAATGATGACTTCTGGTTAAACCAAGAAAAGCTTATAAAAAGTTTTATGAACGGTAGCAGTTTGTAAGTACTACAATAATGGTTATATCTCTCATTAAATTTTCTAATGAGAAGCGGTCTTGACTGCTCTATACCATGTATATGGCCTCTCAAAACACATGCTCAATAATTTTAGTAAAGATCCTCAAAGAACGGCATAGTCTGATCTTCAAGTATAGAACAAAGAGTGGCAAACAAATGCGCTGGCTTGCATTTCCTCTGAATCTGTAACGTGCGATTTCGCTCACTAGTTTAGCAAACGATCATAGTCGACAGTAACAGCTTAGCAGGAAGTAAGCCTTATAAAAAATTTCTACTACGAAAGAAATAAAGATGAGAGAAAATATCTTTGAAAACAATATTAGTAAATTTCAAACAACTAACCATCTCAACCTAAAACGGTCCAACTAAAAACATAAATAACATTTACGAGCAAAATATCCCAAAATATATAACAGACCCGCAAAAAAGTTAACAAGACATCTTTAAAACGAGACGGCAAGTGCTTCAGAAAGCCCACTAACCCGACAAAGCTACATCTGAATAGGAAGAGATATCCGAAAGACTATTCCTTGCTGTTAGAACCCGATGACAGATGGGGTTTAGAGTGATGATGTAATTAAATGGTTCGTCGTGGGTGGTACCACCAATTAGCAAGAAAGGATGGCAGGCCGCTTAAGGTCTTGAGGACTTCATTGATATTTGTTTATCGCCTGACGTTAATCACCATCCTCAATAATCAATTTCATTTCATAATGATTATTTGCATTGTACCTATTAACCTATTAACTAACTTTATTAGATTGTCTATGAAAGTCTACAACTAAATGATAGGATGGTCTTTTTACATGCCACACTTAGCTTGTAGATCTTGCCGCTTTTCTTTTGTTGGTATCTTATCATACTGTATTACAGACAAGTAAAATTATACTCTTATGTGTGTATTCCTCTATGAGGCCGCAGAACAATAGTGCTACCGTAATATACCCTATAAAAAATATGCTATTCTTAGCAGACAACAGTTGCAGCATTATACTCATTAATATTATGTAATAGTAGTCTCAACATTTTTATAATGTGTAGGTATGTGTAAGTAGGTTAAATTCTCAAATAATTGATTTATCTTAATAGTTAATCACACACATTTTCAGCATACAATTTACCTACTGCTGCTTTGACTAACCCGGAAATCAATGTCGAGCAATCAAATATTATTTCCAAATTGATAAGATTGTAACAGGATGCTTCCAAAACACAGCTCAGCTAATTATCACTTCAAAATTCCTGACATCTCCATCTGGTGAAGACCGCCAGTGCGCATGCGCACCAGGGCGACATTATCTTCATACATTCCTGTCATAGTTAACACTCACTAATGAGTCGGGTACCGCTCTGCTAAACTTGAGCTATTCCACACAATTTGTTACTAATTTAAATAGGACCACCTGAATGTTCTTCTTGATTTCAACTTCTGAAGTTTTAAAAATATGCTAGCAAGATTTGTGTATTTTTTTAGTGTAGCTACAGCTTTAACACTCGATATAAGGGTTCTAGAAATATTGCCATCATTTGAGTTGTATTCTTGCGATCGTAGTCATTCTACAGAAAAACTGATACATATACAGTCTTACGCTTCCACCCCTGAAAAGGTTATACAGTATATACAGTGATACACCCACATTTCGGCCACAATATTTTAGTCTATGGTCCCACGTAATAGCAGGCGAGCCTTTTGCCGGTTATAAGGCACAGTTGCAGGCTTCATGTTACTAGTGAGGATTTCTTGACATCTAATGCAAGCATTCGCATTCAGTATCACTGCGTCACCGAGGCAATTATTTAGTTTTGTATATATTGTTTACTTAAATGTACATATAAACTTAGCTATTTCTGTTTTATACGCGTCGATGCAAACAGATATTTTAAAATTATAATTATACGTCAAGATAGCAAAGAATTTGAATTATCACAGTTTCAATACTAGAGCTACACAAATAGCTAAAAATAAGTTATCCGTTTGAACAATCAACATTCCTCGGCTACAATTTTTCACAGTAATGAACTAACGAGCTTGCGGTAGGTGAGTTGTAGCAGAGGGAGCGTCTCACTGCGCGTGCGCCGAAGCGACCAATTAGTACGAACTACCCGTGAACTTCCGAAAGGCAAAACGGATTCTGAATTAAGCGCTAACAAAATTCCTTAGGAAGGAATAAATCTGCATTACAGAAGTTCTTACTTATGAACGCTATAGAATATTATAAAAAGAAAAACAAAATAATACCTATAAATTATTTTCTTGCCATAAAGTTATTCCAAATAATAACAACATTTTATGTAGCCAGAAACTATGTTGATACCGTCGCATATAGTTGCGGTTAAGTTTGCGGTTTATTGAGGTCTGTTTTATTAAAATAATAATTTGTCAATGGATTAGTTTTATTAAAAATTTATATTATAGAATTTTTGGTACCTGCTTGGACTTAATAATATGCTTGTATGCGACAAAAGTACTTCTAAGTAAGCCCTAAAAGTATAGTTAATAAAATTTGGATGCTAAACATTTATTTCTCTAGTTACGAGCCCGTTCGCCCCTCAAGGTTCGCCCCCTAGTAGGTATTTGTTAGGTTTCTTCTTAAAATCCACCCAAAAATAAGACCCCGCGAAGCGGAGCGCCGTCTTACTATAAAATGGGTGAAAGTCAAGGGACGTACAGCCATACGCTCTTATACTCTACGCTCTCGAGAATATAAAACAATAGTATAAATAATTAATTAGTCAATATAACCATATATAGTTACAATGATGAACTTGTCGGCCTCGATGGCGTTGTGGTTAGTGTAACCGACTGCCACGCCTGAGGTCGCGGGTTCGATTCCCGCACAAGTCAAACATTTGTGTGCACCACATGGATGTTTGTCTTGGTCTGGGTGTTTCTATGTATAATATGTAAGTATTTACTAAAAAAAAGTATATAATCATGTATGTTTATTCATTGTCTAGTACCCATAGTACTCTGCTTAGTTTGGGCTGGTGTGTGGTGTTGTATATGTGATAGAATATTATATTATAATATTAATTAAAATAACATTAAACATGGAAACCACCGTCCTCCTGACTTAAAAAAATTAGATATGTATTTTTCATTGTACTTGTAAATTTTTTATCAATTAAAACTTTTTGTTTATAATAGGTATACTGAAATAACTATCGAAAATACAAGAGTATATTGAAACAAGAATACCCTTTATTTGAAAGCTTCATTAACCCTCAAAATAATTACAACCAACTTCAAAACCGAGCTGACAAACCAATTCTGAAATAATTAAAATGATATACAGTTAGATATGATTCTTGCCGCAGTTACCCTCATTAGCACTTGGAAGGATCAGAGGTGGATTGATGGAACCAAATATTTCTGATGATGGGAGGTCCCACTTCAAAAGAAATATGACTAATTGCATGAAAATATTAACACGTGGTATAGCCATTTATTATAAAGCACACATGGTTAGGATTGCCGTAAATGGTGATGACAAATTGGAACACATCCGATTTTTCTTTTTCTTGATGTGTATGAAATCTTCATATTATGAATAAGTTCTTTAACTTAAGGGGCTACGAAACAGTAATATTGTTATTTTGCAATATGTGGCTTTAATGTTTTTAACAACAGCGTGGAAAGCTTAAATTTTTGAATGAGTGGCAATTTATTTAACCATAATTTTTTTGGTAGATAGATGCAAAATATTGACTTTTAATATTGCTATTATTGCCGGCCAGTATATTGCAGCCACACATTGCAGTAAACATGATGCCCGTTCAGAAGCCATAATTAAAAAAAAAATTGGTAGGTGACATCGAAATACTAATTAAAGTTCGTACCTATATGTCATCGAAACCATCGCTTATCTATAGCTGCAAGACTATGAATTAGTACAAAGGTATTCACGGTCTAGTATCAGCGGGATCAGTAACCTAAAGAGCCTCGTATTGTTTGAAGATTACATCATAATTATATCTTCTTCTGAAATTGTTGTACATATATTAATTCATATATTTGCGCCTTCATATCTCTGAAGGTATAGACAGAAGTGAAACACCAAAATTTTGCCAGTTTTATTTTAGATCTAACGTATTAGAGGACGAGCCTATAGCCGATTACGATTGTAAACGAGATCTAATATTTCAAAGACAGCTACTTCCCTTACATAAAAGCCAAGAACACTTTGTCTGACATCGTAATCGGAACCAGAATTATGTTATATTATAATTTCAGCATTTAGTTCCATTCCGTTGGTACTGCACTACTATAAAACTAAATGCTGAAAATACATATAGTTATATCGTATCTCTAATATTCCTATGTAGTCAAATATTCCTATGTAGTCAAATTAAAAGATAACTAATACATATATCTATTACAAGTAAATCGATAATTACTACAGACGCAATATGTATGAAAAACTCCTCTAACATAATAATATTATGTCAATAAATTATAATTTAGTATAAGTTCGTAATTAGAATTAAGAAAGAGCACCTCTTTCGCCAACAAACTGTGTTTACAGTTTGGCGAGTTTGTTAAAAATGTACCACATTTTATATTTTTATGGAAATAAACGAATTAAAAAAATGACTAAGGCTCGAACAAATTCAAGACCATTATGTGAAGTGGAAAAGTATTTTCAGCCATTTTCGTCTAGTCAATTAAAACACATACGTATCTCTAATGATCTGAAGATTTACGAGTGGTAAGGTGCTCTTGAGCGGCACCTCGCCACCCAAGACGAGCGGGGTCGGCAGATAAGCTTATATCGTTTTGCTAAGTGTCGCCTGGGATACACACGGCTTGTTGACCTTTGGGGTTCTCTAGAAGGGTGCGACTTCAGATACTTGATCCAAATTAGCAAAGCTTACTTTACTAATTTGGATCATACATCACAAGCCGAATAATATTCTTTCTTTTTAGATAATTGTGGTATAGTACGACAATCTGTTGGTTGTCATACTATTATATATGGCATTAATTTTTTAACCTCGTTACTCTCTATATGTTTATTAAGAGTAATAAGGTTAAAAAATGAATGCCAGTATAATTTTAAAAGTTGTTTTTAGTACCATTAGCCAGCTGTACTAATAATATCAGCCTTTTATAAAAACTCAGGGCACAGGCTTCTTTTGAATGGGAAGCTATAGTCTACCACGCTGGCCCAGTATGTGTTGGCACACTTAATTAGAGATTACTGAGAACTCTTTGACACGCAGGATTACTCACGATACAAAATTGAAACAAAATATTTTCAAACAAAGGTGTAATTATCTATAATTTTGCCCATCCATTATACGGAACCGTATATAATTTTTTGAAGATTTTACCCTTGGGTGGTGCCATGGGTGGCGGGCCCATTTTTTAGCGATCACCGTTTTTAACCAAAACACGGCGCCAATCAGCACTATGTTTACCCTTATCTGTGGCGGTTAATTGGTGTTTTTATCCGACCTTGATGGGTCTATTTTTTGTACGAACAGCTAGAGATTTGCGTAAGATGGAAGCCAATGTAAAAGTGGGCTCCAAAATGGTCCAGTTTTGTTTTCATATATAGTCTTTAACTTAAACAGTTACATGTCTTTAGGTAGTTATGTGATCTCTCTTTTCAGTATTACAGTGCTATTCTGTAAGATCTCACTATCAAACACACTTTTAAATCCACGAAATCTCTATGAATAATAATAATAGTGTTTGGTTTTTAGATTTATACTGCGGCTTTTAGTGGTTACTGCCGAAGTGACATTTAAGTTCGGATGATAAATTTATTGAATAGGAGGACTGGTTATTTAAACACTGGAATGAGGATTCTCATTAATATCCAGTTGAAATTATGGTAAAGGTAGGTACTTTATATATTGTTTGATCCGGTGAATTGGTAGTGGCTGATCTATATAATCAGTTTGCCTTAATGTCAAATATATGATTAACGAGATAATTCATTTAAATATCGAATTACAAAACTGCGATACTGATTTACCTTTTATAAAACAACCTATACTTAAAAAAACATCAACGATTCGTATCTCCCGCAGACAACTTAATACAATAACAATTAATTATTTCTATCCTCCTTTTTTCCTACCGTTATACCAAAAAACGTAAATACACTTCATTGCGCGTACAAACGTACCTACACAAAATAATGTGTTTCATAAACAAATCGCATTTTTTTGCGTCGGCGTCGCAAACGGTTCGCTTTGATGCGCAAGCGCCGATATTTTGAAAGCTACGAGTGTTTCAACTTGAGCGAAGATGAACAAAATGTGATGTTTTACGTTAAGATTATCTGAATATGCTCTGGGTGGGCCAGGTTCTGCGGCCACTTAAAAAAGTAACCACTAAAATAACAGCAAGTATTATATTGCCTGATCAAATTTAGTGCTTGGGATTGCTTATTCTATGCTGTAACAATCTTGTGAAATGGTAGAGCTGGTGTAGAAGAAGACTTTTTGCTAATCGTGAGGAACCCAAGTACAAAATTACTTTTGTCAGGTAGGTAATATTGTCTTAAGCTTACGCGAATGTTGTACATTGAAATTAAATTATATTATTTTCAAAATTATGTAATAATAGGGTTTTCTAAAGTAGTTTAACTTCAATGCTTTTGTCAGACTTTGAATTTGCCATTTTATTATGACACTCCTCAACTTTTTAAGCTGGCAGTGGTCCGTCGTTAGTCAGACTCTATGTTATGTCTAGCATTTCAGCAATTGACAGATACAAGAAACAAAAAAAAAAAAAACAAGTAAATAGTTACCGCAAAAATAAATATGCATAATTTTATAACAACGATTCAATATAGAGAAGTGTTTCACCAAAAGGCGCAATATTGACATGGTGATTGAAAGCAGAGTCGCGCTAATGCAATGCTGTCTCATAAAGTACCTGCAATGTATTCTAGCGCTGACAATAAATTGTTCAGTATCAGCACTTACATATATTATAATAATATAACCTTTATGATTAAACCCATTATGTTTTATAAATATTTTAAAATTATTTAAAATTTTATTTAAATTTACTAGCTATTCCTCGGAAACAGTACTTTCTTTTTCTAGATGTAAGGTAGATACCCTATATACATTTCTGTAACCCTAACAAATTGTGTGTGTATTTCAAACTTCTAGAGTAGGTAGTTAAAACGCATCGTAACAAACACACACAGTAATTCACATTCTCATCAATAATATTAATTAGGATACCTTATCGCGTTGTTTCGTTTTCGAGGCTTTGAGGTGACAATAGTCCACGGGATTTGAGTACGATCGGCATAGTTTCAATACAGAAACCACCCAAGGATTTTTTAAATTAACTCACTACTGGTACATGCCTTTAGTTTATTCGGAAGGATTAGCGAGAATACTAGTAACGTGCAATGCACATGTTTAAAAACAAGTGTCTTCTCTACTAAAATATTGTACATTTCTATTCAAAGAAAGGTTTTCTTACTTCCATCTCTGTCTTGCCGTGATTTCCCTTTCGTTCTATCCTTAAGTGTGATGATCAGTTTGCGGACAAAATTCAATAATCACAATCCCTACTAAACCCATGTGTGCAGATGTTTATTGACACCGCCCTATATAAAATGAGCAGATCCTACCCTTAGTAACAATATTATCTACAAATATTAGGCACGATTGTGTTCAATAAGGGTGCTTTGTTCGACCCACTGTACGGTACAAACACCACATTAATACTTACCGTTTGCCATTTAATTCTGGACTCTATTTCAGTAAATTTAAGGTGCATGAATTTGGCTTCTGTTTTCTTAAGTTTGCATAGAATGCGTTGACGTATAAAACAGCATGATCATGTTTACAATTCACAGGACATGTGGGAACAGGGCATTACAATTCAATCGAGATTTATGTTGGTAAATGTTCCCTGTTGTATTTATGGTAGGTACAGATTTTTGAAGCTGGTGTTACTCTAATATCATTCAACCGGTATCAAGGCTAGATTTTGGAAGTGATAAATGATAATACTGATTAAAACTTATGAGGTCGATATTTTAATTGAACTACGCATATGATTGTTATAGTAAATCTCCATGTTTTAAAATGTTTACCTATATTACTTATCATCTGCAGTCACAATTCACTTGAATGTTAAATAGTCGTTTAATTTATACTATTCGTGGTAATGTAAGACTTAGATAATTATATATATTACATATCTCCGACCTGTGTACTCGAAGTGGTAGGCGGTGGTGCATTACTTCCACAGTTATGGTTTTAGGTCTCATGTAATAGTAGGTGGTGATCTTAATTATCTATCATCAAGAGGCAGCAGTCTGCTACTATATTATAAAACCATACTTAAAAGCTATACAATAATCAGAAAATTTCTTAAATGTAAGGTCTGAAATGCGTAATTATCCATGTAAAGAAATAAGAAGAAAATTGATTTAGCATTTCTGTAGTTCGATAAATGTCTAATATTATATATTATATAAACACATAGTTAAAGCAATACAAAATTATTTAAGCTGTAAAGTTTTGTGTATTGAACACAACGTTATTTTTATTTATTGGAATGTAACAGTAAATTTCTTATTAAAAATGCTCAGGTAAAAAGCGGCTTCTTTAAAAACTAAAACCAACTGTTTTTATCCAAAATATTTCTATACACAAATATAAATTCCCATATTAAATACCAACAATATCTAATCTATTCTTTAGATGAAACCGACTGAGTGTTCACTCGAGTGACTTTTGTAAAAGCACCTAAATGTGCGTGCGCGCAGGCCGCACAGTGTGCCGTACTATCCCGAGCGCGGACAAAAACGCGCCGCTAATGATTCGAGCGAATATCGACAATTTGCTACGTGCGATTGAACAACATCAATGCGATTTATACACCCCAAGCTCTGGTTTTAACTATCGCAAAATTCACAGCATATTCAACCTTCTCCAACAGAAATAGAATTGCTATTCAAATAGTAACGAAGATTATTCGGTAAAATAAAGACACAAGAGTCACATCAACGGCGAACGCCATAAAATATAATCATTTATCACATGGATGTGTTTGTTATTGCAATAGCGGTTATTGTGGTAAACGTCGGCGTTACCATTATTTATAACCTATGGAGACATCTGCTACAGTTATTGTTTGCATGCATCGTAAATCTTTTGGGAAAATCGGAGCATGTGCGTGAAATAAGTAGTGTAAGAAAGTACATAGACTGCATCTATCGTTCTGTTATAACTTTGTCACGTACGATCACTTCAAAGAATAAAAGCATTAACTCACACAAGCGTAATAGTTTATATAAAAATCATGATTGTTCTAACTTATATACTTACACGTTGATTGCCTTATTTCTTCAATAAAGACATTGCATCTGAATGATGAGAGATCTGTTATAGTTGCCACATAAGATATTTAATAAGATATTAGAACGGACCAGTAGTATATTTCTGATATGAGACATAACAAATAATGACGAAAAAGGCATAAATTCAGGCACCCAAAACCATACCGCTTTATAGTATTTATACACTGCTGAACTATACATTAGTACCTATTATGGGATTTATTATAATTAGTACATATTATATATTGAAAGTTAAAGCAATGAATATGGTAGATACATAAAAATATGTACTTATTATAATTCATGTACCTATTCATGAAACTAAACGTTCATTTATCAATAATTTTATTTGAAATCGTAACGCTGTATAACGTAAGATTTGTAATTTAACGCATTTAGAATCCAGCCAATCTATCAAAGTCGACAAACACGCTAAATCCCAATATTTGTACAATCAACAATCAACTGCGTGTGCGCAGCTTTTGCGAAATGGCCACGCTAATGTTGCAAAACATTTATTTAAACAGGGGACTCGTGTTTATCGTTATTATTAAGTTGTAAGGGATTTAAATGTGACTTCCGCACATTCATCACGTGAGGTAAAGCCGATTCAATCGCTCGCTGCGCTGCGAGCGTGCCAAATCTATTCAAAATGCACATTGCGTTTTTTGTCCGCGTCTTGACGGTCCACACCAATGTCCATGATGGTTTTATTGCGGGTGCATTTCACAAATTATTGGTCTCTCATTCTCCGGCGACAAAGTTATATGGCTGCCGTAAAACAATAAATAAGTCGATTGTTTACAGTTTTCGTGGTTTTGGTGTTTTGTTCGGACCCCATACGTAGTGTTTAGTCACGCTTCGACAATGCGGTTGTAAACCGATGATGGTGTATTAAATGTCATTGAAATTTGGTTTGGATACGTTGACGAGCCTTCTAACGATACGTTTTAATAATGAGAGTTCTATTGAAACTAATGAATGGTGGTCGTTTTCCTCCGGGCAGGACTTTGTGGGGCCCAGTGGGACATTTGTGGTGTGATCAGTGGCTAAACAAATTGGTAAAAGCTCGTTATTGGCGTAACTTTGCGGCTGTAATCGCATTTGCTATTGTATATTTAAGGTTACTGAACAAAGGACTTGACCACTAATGTTAGTAGGTATATAGTTGAACAGTAAAACTATAATGTTAGGGTCTTCGAAACGTTTATGGATCATATATCAATTATCTGTTTAGATAAAAGAAGAAAGCATACAGATAAACCTACTTCCTTGTTTTCTGAATTATACAGTATTATTTACACTGTCACAAAAATAGGAAGTATGCACTATACCTACATAGGACACTTTAAAGCTATAACCAGGTTACACTACAGCATTCACTGTAATTTAAAATTCATTTCGTAACATCATTTTGAACCATCTACAAAAATAAAATAATGCTAAAGCTTATTTGAAGCATAGTTTAAACCTTGAAAGGACTTTGTGTGTGTTACAGAATTTAAATGCTCATCTTGACATAGGTATATAATATATTTTGGAATTTTTGTCAAGAACTTTCAATTTGTTGCACATCAAATAAATAAATAATTAACATAATATATACACATACCTAATCTATACACAAATTATTTACAAGAAACATAAAGTAAAGAGAAAATTAAAACAACAAAATTAAAAAGCGTCATGATATTCTTTCGCATTGTCGTTAATTGATTACTGTCCAGAAGACTGGCAACATTGACACGTTGAATGACAATACTTATTTTTTGTGCAAAGAAAATAAATACCAGCCCTCTGGTCTCGTGAAGCGTCGATCAGTCGCTTAGCTAGGTCTCTATAAACTGACCTAGCACTTGTACCCCATGGCCCCAGCGTTCCAACACCAAACGGCTCAAATATATACTCCCCAATAAGGTTTTGATATCTGCGCCATTTCAGCGTCTCTGCTGATGCAGCAGCAGCATCAGCACAACCCGCTTTGCTAGAAAGATGAGATGGCGCAAGGGTGTCGACACAAGTTGCGTCCCACACCAAAGGCCTGCCCATTTTCCATGGCAGTAATGACATACCATCTGGTCTCTTGCCATCGTCACGTACCAAGCCGTGAGGTTTAAGCTGAGCCGGAACGCCAGAGGTGACAAGAGCCGAACGGAGTATGTTATTCAGATTGGCGTGTCGTGATATACGACTATAAAAATTATTATAAAAATTATATCTCTTCTGTGCTTTGAACTTATATTGATAAAGTCAGTTAGTTCTAAACAGTCAGACATATTACATTAATATAGCATTTTCATTAATTACCTGGTTAATTCACGATGGACTGATAAACCTTGGTTTGTATCTGTTATTTCAGTATATATCAAATTCGTAAAATTAAAAAAAATCGAATTGAAATACCCAGGTGAATGTGTAAATCAATATGTCTGAAATATAGGTTAATTATTATATCTCATTGCATATTCAAGTTTAGACCTTCACACGATATTTAATAAATAACAATAGTATATTTTAGTATTCAAAACTGCGCACAAAGGATACACTTTAGATTTAAATATCAAACAAAGCAGAACTGAATAGATTTAAATCTCGTTTCCTAGACTGAAGACTACCTACGCAATGCATTATAAAATGCTTTTAATATCTGTATTATAGGTGAAGATACATATAAATCAAAATTGAACTTGTATTTAAAACATATTTCGTTTACCTATATTTCTAAAACACATCCACAAAAACAAAACTCGCAAATCTTCCCAGTGCTACGAGTTACGAACTTTCTGGACAAAAAAATCTTGTTTACTGTCATCACTACATAAAAACAAAATGATTTGCAAATTTTGTCGGTAACATGTTGACAAATGGCAAAATCTCTGGAGGATACTGTAACTTCTTTGTAGTTTACCAACTGTTAATCCCAGGGGGTTAGTTTTACTATTCTAGTTTAGTTAATGTTTAGTTCATTAGTTTGCATTTTGTTATCGGCTTCTGAGTTCAAGCTTTGCCGGTGGTTTTATAAAGAATTCTTTGTTTGTAATTTTTTAGCTAGGCTGTAGCCGAAAAGCTTTAAAGTACACAGGGGGCTTAAATACACAGATAAATACAAAATTATTCTTGAGATATATATTTTCAAAAAAGCTATAATATATTGAGACCTTGCAATAATATTAATGTCATTAGTCTCAACAGAAGGTGATACGATATTTTTTATCTAAGTTCGTTATCCAAAATGTCAATCATTTTTAATTAGATCTTTATTTGTAAGTAAATATTTCCACTAGCCTTCGACAAATTTATCTGACACTATTATACATACCTACATAAGTCTCACATCTATATAATAGAGTAGACAGAGGTGTATAATTAGACACATATTAAGTCAGCTATTGTTTTAGATCCCATGTGATAAATAGCCGTCATTGCCGTCCACCCGGCAGAACAGAAAAATCTGCGCTGTTACTGGAAAAGAAAATAAAGAAAACTCCAGTAATACTTTGCTTGTCATCAAACCTGAAATCTCTTGTAAAGCAGTCACAAGTTTAGTAAACTCACGTATGAGTAATATCAAAAGGATTTATAGATATGGTAGGTCTACAATACGCTTCTTGCAAATAAATACGCTAGCAGATATACACAGTACAGCACAGGCAGCAGTACAACAAATCCCTTAATCCAAACAAAATATACTATTATTAGTATATTGTCCGGTATAGACATACAACATAATAACTAATATTAATACACAAATAATCATAATCTATTCAAAATGCAGAGATTTATTTAAGTCAAATCATTAGCGTTAACAGGCGACGGCGGCTTGCACAAAACCGACGGATCACTTACCAACACTCTAATGCCATTGTCGTCAACACACATCCACTGAATACGTCAGCTCGTCGCCGAAGAAAAACGCAACAAGTCAAGAACCCAACGAAATTTAAAAATAATCTCCAGCCAGCACTAATAAGATCGAGTTCGTATAACAAAATTGTCAAAAGTCGGCTTCCTTTTGCCTAAAGGGATAAATGAGATGTCGGTGCCACACTGAGCAAAGCGGCTGACGCAAAAAATATACAAAAGCACAAAGTTTTGGACACAAAGCGACATAGGGAAATAAATTATTTCATCTGTTCAGACCTTTCACGATAATATTGGCAAATGTTTCCATTCGGGACGAGCCACGCCCTTTCTTGAATCCAATCCGAAAAAAAATATTTTGACGCCCGAACCTTTTAAAGAAATATCAACCTTGTCACCGTCTTATAAAGTTGAACATAAATTACCATTCGCTGGAGAGTGGACCGCGGTACGTCACAAAGTAGACAAAGTCAACATCTCTTTTACAATTTTTTTCTGTAACGCCAGCATATATTTTGACTGTGATGTTTTTATTATTTTTGTCCGTGATTCCGTTCACCGTGTATGGCTAACTACTATCGGCGGATTTTTTGTTAAAGTCGGCGTCTGCGCATGTCTAATTTATAGCTCGGTCCGCGACGCAGGAGTCGGTGTAAGTGATATGTTTCCTAGAAAATCCGACAAAGTGTTGGCGTAATTATATAATGGTCGCAATGTTGACTTTTTGAGTATTTTGGCTTCCGCTCATGGGGTTTCGCCATTAATCAATGATAATATGGGACATTAGATGTGTAGACAATGGTTTGTGTAAAGCGGTCGCCATATGCATTAATGCTAGTAAAGATAATAAATGAAGAGACAACAGCTTGGCGAAAATATTTTTGTGCTCATAAGCTTAGAAACTGTTACTTCATATTCGTTACTATACAAATATGTTTATCGTTGGAGTTAAAATAGTGAGTTATCAGTATAATGTCTGAAATGCGGTTATATACGGTATTTTATATATAATTATGATGATATCTAATCTAATCTAATTTTAATGAGTTTAGAGTTTGGAATATTATTTGAACTCATACATAGCTTGTGGTGCCTGTATACCACTTTTGGAGTAGTATAAGTACCTACTACTCCAACTAGTACTGAACTAGGAAACGAGTCTATGATATTCAGGCACATTTGCAGCTCCAATCTCATTCTCAAAGACAAAACTTAATAACACTATGCCGACCTGGAATAAAACCTGAGATTTCATGATCGGCTGCAAATTCTTGCGGAAACGTATGTCATAGCATTACCAAAGCATAGCATCTTGTTACATAATGATAAATATTTTATTACTTGCAGTGGCAACAAAAAATAAAGATTATGAAATAATTTACGTAACAGATAGAGATATTCACTGTGTATATTATCTATGTTTAGTAAAGTCTACTAACTCATACTTAACCAGCATATTTAGACAAATCCCTAAAATCTTCCATTTTAGCGAAAATTCTACAACTGTTTCCAAATACGACTTACTTTTATTGATTTAGCCGACAACGCATGCAACAATGCAATACCGTAACAACTAATAATTGATTCTACCTACCTTCTTACAATAAACACCTTTTTCCAGAAACCTTCCAAAACACGAACAAATTCAACTGCTGTTACTGTCACCCATCCATCACTTGCAACAGCTTCCATTCCTCGAAACCCAAGACAAAAGGCACAGGAAACAGTAGAAAACACTCCCTCCCGAATACTTTACTTTACTTCACCGACCTTCACGTTAGGTGTAAGGATCAATAAAGGTAACGCTTGTATAATTCAGACATCATTATAACACGCACAGGGGGGCAACGTAAATCAAGTGTATAAACGACCCAGCTGATGCTTGGACCCTTTTGCATACGCAAATTGGAAATTATCATGTTTTATATAAAATAAAAAGGTGTTATGAGGGATCGGTGTAATTATTACACTTGGCGGGGATCTCAGTAGTGTTTAATCAATAAAATTAATGTAAACACGTTACGAAATATCGAATTGTTTCGTGTGAGTAGCTTTCTTTATCCGGTTATACAATTACCCGATAAAAATGTTTGTGTGAAGTAATTAGGTAAAATCTAGACTATAGACTCACAAAAGTAATTCACAAAGTCTAATAGTTTTAGTAATAACAACTGTCTAATATATATAGAAGCCTAAAAATGTATGAGTATTCAATTATTAACCGTTCATCCTGCTTACTTTAAAATATGTAATATGCTTATTTTTTTTTTGTCGATCTTGGCATGCAGAGGCAAACATTCGAGTCATTCATATTACTTGGCTCATCCAAACGTTAACAAAAATTATAAATGCAAACCATCAGCGTAAGCGCGAAAGCAATTGTAAAGCTATTCGTGATACAACGATCTGTATTATGGTAATTGTTCAAGGAGATTGTACAGAGAATACGTATTAAGAACGGTAAATGCAAAAAAATATTTTTCCTAATCCGTAACTAACATATAGGAAAAGTAATTATTGTGAAAATTGCATAGTTTACAATCAATGCAGTGCAGGTTTTTAAATAAACTGTGGTATAATACGTTTAAAGTAACTACTTTAAACGTAAACTTAGATTTTATTGAAATTGAACTCAATTTCAATAAAATCTAAGCCTTAGATTCTAAGATACAACTACTGGCCTACTCTTAGTAGGCCCTCCTCGTAGCCTTTCTAAATGTTCAATAAACAAAGTAAGTAAATTAAGTACAAAGTCTTTTACCACCATTTTGTAAATATAAACATAGAACAGTCCCGTGACAGAAATAAAATCTTTGACCATGTAAGAATCTCATCCTTTAGGCTACTGAGTTGATCTATAAATAAATGGCATGTGAAAGCAGTTTCGACTGACGGTAGCTTTAGCCTAAGGTGTGAAACATAAATTAATGCGTCCAGTTATGTGAAGGTACCACATAAATATGAACTGTTGATTTACTAACCACGTCACGTAGAGTCAACACGATTTTGCCGAGAAAGTTCTATTTTATCAACTGCTTTAGTTTTCATTACAGCGAGAACGCAAATAGAAGAGAAATATTATAAGCTCTATTATTCTGATTTTGTGTGGAGTTGGTTGGTCTTCAGACAGACAAAAAAATTATTTTGACATATTATGTTATATGGAACAGTCGCAAGAGGAAGACCTAGGCGAACGTTTCTTGATCAGATCGGAGGCGTTCTGAACAAAGGCCAGGTTAAGAGCACCTTGAACCGACGGGCGTGTATGAGGAATGTGATGAAAGTGAATGAAGCCAGAGAAGTGTGTCAGGATCGTAGCAAATGGAAATCCGTAGTCTCTGCCTACCCCTCTGGGAAACAGGCGTTAATCTATGTATGTATGTATTATGTAATAATATTGTTAAAACTGTAGTGTTATCATAATACACAAAATATATTCAAAATACATAAATAAAATATTATTTCACAATGTCTACGAGTCTTGCTTTTCTTTACCAGTATTTTTTAATCTATAATCTATAGAGTAACGTGTATATACAGGGGTTTTCCAACAAGAACTTTGTTTTGTAAATCAAAATAAAACAATAAAAGATGACAATGATTGTAATTTTTATTGTATTAAAAAAAGTTAGGTTTGGCAATTATGAATGAAATATGATATCTGATAAAACGTCTACCACGACCACGGTTACAGATGTTGATTATTTCATCAAAGATTTTAATAACTTTTTTTCAAAGTGGGTGGGTCTATTTCGTTAATCACTTTACGAATTTTGAGTTTTAAGGCTGCAATCGATTCGATTGGCTCCGTATAGACTCTGTCTTTAACATAACCCTACAAAAAATAATCCAGCGGTGTTAAATCTAGCTCGAGCCGATCGAGCTGGCCACTTAACAGCTGAATTTCGTGTAAAACACATGTTAGTGATATCCATATCATCAATAATAGGCCAAAATTGAGTTGTTAACATCTCTTGATAGTGTAATCCATTAACCGTAACCGCACTTACAGCAAAATTTTTGAAAATAATAGGCCCTATCTTGCCTCCAGACCTCATAGCGCACCATACAGTGACACGTTCAGCATGTAAAGGCTTCTCAACAATCTGTCTTGGATTTTCAGAAACCCAAATGCGAAAATTTTGCTTGTTGACGTAAAACCAACTGGTTATTCTTGAATGAATTGAGCGAATCTACGGCGATGTGAATGATCGGCCGGCTTCAATTGTTGCACCAGTTGCACCTTGTAAGGCTTTAGAGCCAAATCCTTACGCAGAATTCGCCATGTGGTTGTTGTGGATAATCTCAATTGTTGAAAACGTCGAGGAATTGACAAATTTGGATCTTCTTCAACACTGTGGCTCACGGCTGCGATGTTCTCACTTGAACGATTCGGTCGAACACGCGTTGGTGTTGGCACATTATGTTCAGAACCTGTCGACTCAAATTTATTGACCAAATTCCTAATAGCGGTCTCGGAAGGACGATTATGTTGACTGAAAACATCCTGAATTTTACGAAATGTAACTTTTACAGATCCACCATTTTAAATAGTGAATTTTTATTATTTTAATGCTATTTTCGAGTGAAATTGAATTCTTTGTAACAATTGCCCAAGCTTCTACTATAGATATGTATAAAAAAGAAATGTCAAAATTATTAAGTAGTTCCGATGTGACCATATTTAAAAACAAAGTTCTTGTTGAAAAACCCCTTAATAGATGCACATTGCTCTGAGAAAACAAAAACAAACGAAACAAAAGAAAAACGGCAGTCACAATTGAAATTTCGAATTGTCAATAGCTACCACCCACTGTTTCCATCAGCTACCATACAGGTCGACAAAGGCTACTAATCATGCAGCCTAATGCACACCGATACACCAATTATTCAGCATAGTCAAAGAAAATGGAGTCGTAAAAATCATAGAATGCCTTGCAATGCCAGTAAGGCAACATTTTTAATAAAAAATATAATGGTACAAGCATTAGATGCGTGAAATTCATTAAGTTAGACACCCAGTAGCGGTAGCGAGACTAATTATGAATGTTTTTCTGAACGACACAGAGAATAAAGAAAGAATGTGTTGCAAAGCAAAATAAAAAGAAGCCAGCTTCTAGTTTCATAAATTGAAAATTAGCCATTTTATTCTTAAACAAGTTCTTAATGGACTTAACATATAAAATCACAGACAATTAAGATAAGATTATGGAAAGTGGTTTGAAGCGATTCGTTAATGAAATTATTTTACGCTTTATTTTTGGTCATAGGGGTAAAGACTATAAATATATATGGCCCAAGACTACGTAGCATAATAAAATTAAATATGGCAACTGGCGATGACATGATTGGTGTTTAATTAAAATTAATATACTTAATAAATACTTTTTAAGGCTTCACAAATATTGTTAATATTTTGGTTGGCTTGCTAATTACTCACGAATAAACATAAATTGAGAATATATGTATATTCGTGAGTAGGATCATAGATTGAGGATAGTTCTTAGTTAATTACACAAATTAAGATATGTTCTAAACACATATATTTAGAGCAAACACAAGGGCCATTTTTCCATACAAGCGTATTCCCCTGTTTCCTCCCTGGATAACGGCAGTAAATCGATTTTTTTTTTAATGTTTTGTCTCTTATGACATTTTCCTATGTTTTCCTTTTTTTTCATAAATTAATTACCTATTAAAAGAGACTGGGGCTTGAAATGGGCCTTCAAAAACCAGGCCAGTTTTTTCGCTGTGTTAAAACATCCTGAAGACAAATTTGAATAGATTATATAAAAAAAGGAAAACAGGAAAACGGCCAAAGCCTTTCTTTAATTTTTTAATTAAAAAAGTAGTTAAATTGGTCATGTTTTGGAGACGGAATCAGGGCACTACGAAACGTTGATTTTGTGTACTTATAATAGGTATTTTCGGTCCAAGGTGCAGTTGTCTCTATCGCGCTCCACGGGCGCTGCGCGACAGCAATATATTTTATATATACCTATTTTTCAATTCTCTCGCCCTTAGTGTTTCTTCTTAAACTATGGCCATCCAAACCATAATGTTGGTCAATAAGGTGATCATTTTCTCCTTAGTAATCTTTAACCTAGGTATAGGTTTTGAGATATCTTTCGGTATCTAATATGTATCTATTTAAGTTTTTATATAAAAATTGAAATTATATTATAAAAGTATTAATACAAAGTATTGATAGACTTGTATGAGGGTCTTTTGATGAAGTGGATAAAAGTGTATTAAACAACCACTTTAAGCGAACTACATTTTTAGGTCCCATGTATAAGGGTGTGAGCCTATTGTCATATAGCGGGCAAGTTTCCAGACATGCTACGATTGAGAATATTCTAACACACACACTTGAGCAAGCCCGGGGCAAGGATATACGCAACTTTTTACCGCGAATTCAACAAGACAGTCTAGTCTAGTTGAGTAGCCTATTTAATCACTCGCTTTAACAGTGAAAAGAAACAGCGTGATGAACCTATCTGTTTAAGAATTTTGCATATTGTTCTGGATGGATGGATCAGGATGTGAGAAGTTGACCAACCTGCATTGGGCCTATCGTCTAACCAATCCTTTTCATACTAATACTGAGTATAACCAACTCAAATCTATACTGAATTTCGATATTTTCCAGTGCCACTAGATTACCACACCTTCCAAACTATTTGGGAGGTGTGGTAACACCAAGTCAAGTAATTCGAGTTGTTATTAAAAGTTTCAACAAATCAATGCCATATTAGACAATGGCGCTGCAAGTCTCACAAAAGGCACATTCAGAAAAAATCACCGGCACTAAATCAGTTGTTGCATTTGCAACGCACCATTTACAAAAGTGGTAGCTTCTGTCTCCAGATGCATCGAATGGATCGTTTATAGTTTTCAAACGTTCTACGGGCGGTCTTTAGTCAATAGATGAAAATTATTGACTTCAATGTCTTTTAGATGCACAGTGCTGGGAAAAAAACAGCAGTTAAATGGAAAAGATGTCGTTAAAAATATATATTTGACTGCACAGTGCACAGACAGCACTGGTTTAACTGGTCGTCTTTGCAGTTACTCGAAGTGTGTGTTTGGGGTTTAACCACATAATTAAAATTGTGCATTCTACAAATAGTTGTTAAGTCATTTATATCAATGTTTGAAAAGACCTGCGATACAGAGATTGTCCCTAGAAGGCATAAGAAACCGGCTAGCTTGTTGGTATTCTGTTATCACGAGCTATTACACGAACTACAAAACAATCAATAAAATATGTTTATTTTATTTGGTAATTACTTGAATATCTACTTCTAAATTCAGCATTTCATAGCGATGAGTGTATTAAAAAAAAGATAATCTTAAAAAGAAAAGGTAAAACAAAAACGATTGCGAATTTGTATACCGAACACTCGTTTAATTAACAAGCATTACAAAACAACAAACCAAAACATTTGTTACCGAAAACACGGTTGTTCAACGAGTTGTTCGCAATCTTCGATCGTTATAAATCAAATAAGTAATGAGCGTCGCCGCGTGCGTCTGCGCACTTATGTGTCGCGCGATTTGTTGCCCGCGGGCACGACACGAGAGAGTGTGAACTCGCCCATACCTTCCTTACACATCATACAGTCAACATAAACAAAACAGAACTATAGAAGTGTTACAATAAGGTTCAAAATTAAAATGAGAGGGATAAATTAAATTGCAAAGAGTAATAGCCTTCAGGTATTCTATTGACTTTGAATTGATTACTTTTAATGTTTTATTAAAATGCAAGTGATATCTATATTTCTGTTGTTTTGAATTAATGTCGCACTTTTAATTGCAATATTATTCTTATTATGTTTATAAATATCTGTAGAATTTATCACTGATAACAACCTCTAAACACGTCTTAATTCGTCTCATTCGTGTATTATTCGTAACGATTCGCGAAAACATGAGCAGAATAATATCACACCCACAATTCGTCAGTTCTATTTAGCTCTCATGTAAAAGTGGGTCATCGTCAGCGCCATCTATAATGCCAATTGTCTTCCTGCTGCTCAGACTTGACTTAAAGTAGCATTTAAGAACATTTATTGAACCGATAATCGAACCAAAAATCACACACACTCCATTAAATCAACAAGGTAGGCGTTGTTAAACAAAATAGTAACACCCATATAACTCTTGATCTCGCTATATCATAAGAAATCTTTGGAATATAAAACTTATTACACATACCTACTTGTATAAAACATATAGCCTGAACAATGGAAGCAACATGTTTCCTTGTTTTCAACCTCTAATCTTATAAATAATCATCTTACAAGTAATTTAAAATAACAATAAAATCATAACACAATAATGATCGTGTAACTAGCCTCACAACAATACACCGTGAACAAAATTTATGCGGATGCGTTAAAATAAATTAAAGCACATTATTATTTAAATTACACACAAATAAAAAGGTCATAAAACAGACAAAAACTTGTGTAACACATTGCCATGAATCATGTTAGTTGTAATATGTTCGCGTCGGCGCACAATGTGTGAGACGAAACGCTTCGTCCTGCTCTCGAGTGGTCTGGCTACTACAGACACAGACTATTGAGCCTCATAGACGTGGAATAGACTTAATTTTCTTGGTTTTAATACATGAAATTAAAAAGTACTTTGTTGTATTTGTTACTTATAATCCCATAGATAAATATCAATCACAGACCACAGAGAACTTAAGCTACTGTATACATTTTAAAATACGTTAATCTTGTCATCCAGATGGCCTGGGTAGCGCAGCAGCAGTGGATGCGACTGCTGTTCCCGAGGTATCGGGTTCGATTCCAACGAGCGGGCAGAATGTTATTGAATTTCTATTATGAAATTCTCAGTAGTAGCACGGAGTTTGAAATATGTTTGGTAGGCAGCTATAAGCTCGCACTCTTTTATATGGACCTAACACCATAGGTAGGTAATCTAAATATGTGGATGTAATACACGTCTGCCTGCCATTTCAAAGATATAGGCGTAAGACTACATATGTACGTCATCAAGATATGGTATGGATATGGTCACGGGATGGTGGAAAAGGCGGAGAAGAAAAGTCGGCTTTAATTAATGGAAGAATAGTCACTTTGTCATCCGGATGGCTTAAATTCTCATAAGTGGTTTAAACTGTAATTGGTGTTAATATAATTGTCTGTCTACGAGTATATTGAATTCTTAATTGATCTATTGGCGTAAGTGTCATTTTGTGTAAAAAGATTTCGTAAGGTATCTAAGTCGGGATCCTACCCTAACAAGAGATTCTTATAAGCATAGATAGATATTAATTAGATTAACTCAAAAATATTTTACTAATTTATACCTTTTGGTGCCGTGGCAATCTTGTGCTTATATTTGGGATCTCGTTCGCCTGTGTTGTTGAACATTTTCTAAAGCTACTAATAATAGTGTTACAGAAACATTTTAATAACATTTAATTAAAATGTTTCTGTAATACTATTATTTGTAGCTTCACGAAGTCTATTCATGTGCCCAGTAGATAGCAACAGCCTTGCTCCATCACATGAAACTTAAAACAACTAAAGAAATATAGGTTTAATAGATCTCTGCCTACTCCTACGAGCAGAACTACGTCTATGCTAGACTACAAGTCTGTTAGGCTCGGTGGTCTGTGAACACATATTTGGTCAGAAACAAAAACACCTAACCGTATTAACTCAGTATTGACATTCAAATCAGTAGCTAAGCTCATTTATTTTGAATTCCTTACGTGTTAAAGACAAAAGTGGAACAATATGGGTTGGAGCAACAGTAAATCTAGTCAACAGTGGCGCCGTGGAAGCGCGCGCGTATCTGTCAAAATTAGTCGCCATATTTATTAGGCAGAGACAATGAGCGCCGCGACACTTTGAATATGGAATTAGAGTATTTTTTTTATTTTCGAGAAAGTATATTGTTTGAAGCTAGTAGCTATTGAACAAGGTTTTTAAAGTCACGTAATATAGTCTATAGACATATTAGGAAGCATGTTGTTGTGATTATATAAAATAAGAAAACTCACGGCCTGCTTTATTGTTTAACAGAACAAAAATCTTATTATTTGTACACTATTGCTTTATATTAATACCTGTAGGAACCCATATTACCTAATTAATAGATATATTAACTTTAGTAACTTTAAGGATTATGTTGTTATTACCACTAAAAAGAAGTAGAGTTAATAATCTCACGGGATAACAATATGTGACCTATAGATATATTTGAGGGTTGTGTGTTGTTTGATTGTTTATATCTATAAATAGCGGAGATCTACCCGCTATCATTAGAGAATGATAAATATGGGAAAGCAATGCTCCATTGGAACTTTCTTTAAACCACTTTAATATTGACATTGTTTATAATGGCGTAGACTAGATAAATAGTTCTACTGAAGCCTATTTTAGCATAAAAGGTATAGACAAAATAGACATATTACATAAAGCAGAAAACATAACGAACTAATCTCTAGACCACCATGAAATCAACCTACATATAACTAAATGAAAACCTGCCAACAATAGGACACAAGAACAAAATAACATGAAATATTTAACAAAATACATCAACCTTAAGTACTGAAAATTAGTTTATTTTTCACCATCTCCTTTGTTCTAGAAACAAAATTTGAAATTAAAAACAATAACATACATACTCCCGACGTGAACATCGGACAGTTTTGTCACTGCCTGCCGTTCCGAAGTTGACAACGAGAGCTAATATTTCAAAGTCATAGAGGACAAAGAGCTATATAGTCTGCTCTTTATTTGTAACAATTGGCGCGTTATTTTTGTTAAGTGTAAAATAAAGTTTGAAGTATGTACAATGATATAGTATGTATAGGACAAGCAAGTATTTGCCTGTTCCTTCTTTTAGTTTATACACATTATAATCTGCATAATTAACACGTTGAACGCCACGCGGCCCACCGGTGGGCGATTCAAGCAAACCCGTTCAGGCTTAGTGAAAATCATCAATTCCATCATTTTTCGCTAAAGCTAATATCGACACAAAACAATAAAAAATGACTAAATTTGCATATTTAATTTGATTTAAACAATTTTTCGTGATATTTTCTTAAGGAAACTTGTAATCGGTCACCGGTGACCCCCGTGGCCTGGTGATATAAAATCTCGATATTACGTCTGCGGGGGCCGCGGGGTCACCGCGCGGCCCACCCCGCGCGCCCGCGCATTTTTCTCGCGCGGTGTAAGTTATTCCCGCTAGCCGCATTTAGTGTATACAGTGATGATAGAACACGTGCACGTGTTATTATTTACTGTTGTTGTTCCGATGTTTTGTTATTCTCTTTTTGGCGAATTTACGTAAAATTGCTGTGATTATAATGGATTATTACTTTGAAGACTTTGATTTAACCCAAGAAGACTTAACGGAACTTGAAAATGTAGAAATAAATTTTCTAAACAATAGCTTCCAGCTCAATTCTGATGACGAACTGATAGCCCGACCATCACTGCATAAGCGACGTCGTTGTGTTATACTGTCAGATAGTGAAGAAAGCGATGCCGAAAATACCACTATTAGGGTTACCCCTGACATTTCAGGTAAGCAATTTATTTTTCACTATTTAACTAACCTATATTTGAGATGTTTATTTCAATAGGTTATAACCTACCCTTGTTTTAGAGCGAATTTTACATTAACTATTATTTTACTACTATTTTTTACCCGACTGCAAGGAAAAGGTTATGTTTTTAATAGATTTTTTATTTATGTACCTACCTAATAATTGATTCACAAGTCCTGGGTACAATACCTATATTCAATTCTTTAGGTAAATATAAGTGTCATGCTATGCTTGTGTGTTAAAAGTTGAATTAAAATAACTATGCATTTCATTACAAACTTTTCAAATAAACCCTCAAATTATTGACTTTGTATTCATAACAAATAAATATTTCATTATGCAGGTAATACACCATCTTCAGGAGTATGGACAGCACCCAAAGGTAACCAAAGAAGTATCATACCTTTTACTGAAAATCCTGGCCTTACACCTCATCTTCGCATTAGCATGTGTCACGAATCCCCTGCAGCTTTTTATAAACTAATGGTGTCGGATGAAATTTTTGAACTCATAGCTGACTGCACTAACAAATTTGCTTTAGAAAAAATTGCACACAGCAATGAAGCTTCTAAGTTTGCAAGGCTTCGTAAGTGGATTCCCACAGACTCCACTGAAATTAAAAAGTTTTTTGGGTTACTGTTGTTCATGGGTATTGTAAAACTTCCCAGAATAGTGGACTATTGGTCTAAAGACCCAATTTTATGTCAATCATATCCCCGAACGATTATGTCACGCAATCGTTTTGAGCTGCTGCTACAAATGTTGCATTTTTCTACCGAAGACGAACTTAATAAATTTGATCGGCTTCATCGTATACGTAAGCTTTTGAATGAATTGAATGAGAATTTTCAAAAAAATTATACCCCTTCTGAAGACTTGTGCATAGACGAAAGCGTTGTCCCATTTCGTGGAAGAATTATTTTCCGGCAATACAACAAGCAAAAACGACACAAGTATGGGATTAAGGAATTCAAATTGTGCACTGTTCCCGGGTATACGTACAAGGTCAACGTATATGCCGGCAAAAACAATGAAACCACAAACAATACCCCATCTAATGTGGTCATGGAGTTATGCAGTGATCTCTTCAATAAAGGTCATACACTCTATACAGATAATTGGTACACCAGTTTAGATTTGGCTCGAAAACTCTTAGAGAAGGAAACCCACTTAGTAGGCACGCTAAGAAAAAACAGGAAACATCTACCAAAGAGAGTTATTTCCACTAAGCTCAAAAAGGGGGCATATATAGCAAAGGAAAGCACAGATGGTATAACTGTTATGAAATGGCGAGACAAGAGGGAAGTTCTTGTTTTGTCGACGAAGCACTCTACGGGATTCCATACAGTAACAAAACGTGGCAAAATAGTTTCAAAACCTAAAATTATATGTGATTATAACAGAGCAAAAGGGGCCGTTGATTTGTCGGACCAAATGGCTGCCTATTCTACACCTTTGCGTAAGTCGGTTAAATGGTACAAGAAACTGGCGATAGATCTTCTTTTAAATACTGCTATCGTTAATGCTTTAACGTTGTATAAAAATGTAACAAAAAAAAGCATCCAAATCGTAGATTTCAGAAAACAGTTATTGGAGCATCTATGTATGAAACTACAAGAACCTGAAGTCCTAGTAAGACCGAGAAGAATAAAACATGTTTTATCAAAAAGAGATGGTATGGTAAGAGCAGCTAGAAGAACTTGTCGTCAGTGCTATAAAGAGATAGCTTCAACCATGGGTAGCAAGATTGCTAAAAATAAGTCACAAAAAGTGATCACTTATTGCGAACAATGTCCCTCTAAACCATCACTTTGCTTGCCCTGTTTCAATAAACTTCACTAATAGTATGTCATTTTTTTCTATTTTGTTCTATTTTAATATTTTCTAGGTCATTTAATTGTTAGCCATTTTTATACATAAATAAACACAAGAAAAATTATACATTTTTTATTCTGTTTTAGGGCACCCCTAACATCTAAGAAATTCGCTGTAATTTTTTATCTTTTCTAAATATTAAAAAACCAAGCTGTTTTGGTCGTTGCACAGGGCCACGCGGGTCACATCTTTACCGTTTTCATTCAATATTAATGCCCCGTGGCTTGTAATCAACGTTTGATGTGAACACCTCGCTCCGGTCACGGGTGTCCCCCGTGGCCCGAACAGTTCAATACAGGGTGGCCCACCGATGTCCCCCGTGGCCCAAATGACTCACTGCCATTTTTTGCTCGGCGTTTAACGTGTTAAACATCAATACCGACTAAGGTGGTCTTGTAGTGGTCTTGCAAACAAATTGCAAAATACGTGGTCGGTTTCTGAAAGACATTTCAACACAAAGATAAGTCAATCGCATGCCGTGATTGACTGAGGGTCTTAGACAAGATATTAAAATTTTACTTTACTATTGTAATTTTGATATTAAGAAGTATGATTGGCATTAAAAGTCAGGCAGAAGGAACTATAAACGTATAGTAATTTATTTAAATTGATCCTCTTGAACAGCTGATAACCGCAATAGATACTGTAAGTTAAAACAATGTATCTTATGTTATATTAATTTGATATTTAATAACTTTTAATAAGTACGTCTAATGATTAACAACAGCCGGATGTAATATTTTATTCATTTTATCATTTATTCTTGCGTGACCGGGTATCTCAATTGACCTAGTAACGAACGCAGTGTGCGCCAACTTTTAAGTTTTGCGTAAGGGCGTTCTTTGCTAATGCTTGGAGCTGTAAGTATCTCTGATAATAACGTATTTTATATTGTATGGATACATTGTGTGTCTGTGTGACTAAGCAATAAATGGTATTTTTAGTCTCTGTATGAGTTTCCTTGTCTCCCTGTCTTCTAACTTACTATACTTATTTAAGTACTGCCTACACATGAACAATAAGAACCCGGAACTCATAACATAGAAGTGTCAGTAAATTTCTTAGTAAACATAATTGGTTAATTTAAGCAGTATCAGTAAAATCTACACAATATAATCGATACTAAAATAATTAAGCCGAATATTATGGTGATTACAAAAAATAAGTAATTATTACATTATAAACAACAGTGTTTGCCCTATAGTATAAGATTTTGCATATTTTAGCACCCGAGCGATAGCTAGTAGCTTGCTGAGTCGAGGACAGCGATATTGAATTTTTTTTAAATAACATCTTACTCACATGTAGACGGCAACAGACTTGAATACTATTGTGTGAAATCAAAAAAGATATAGTCGGTGAAGTGCAGGTATAGTACGCAGCCAATCCTTTCTATCTCTAAATAATTCACAATAATGAACAGGTCAATTACCATAACCGGTGTCATTTTATTGATTTTTTACTGCCTGCAATATAAAGACATTGCTAGCTAGGCAATTTTCTTTGAAAATACCATAAAGACGAACACGTTACCCGTAACCGATGCAGGATTTATACCCAGTGCGGAAGTTGTATTATCAAACACAAACACAACGTTGTTTTAATTGTTTTACTTTCTTAATTTGCGAACGTTTGTATTACTGTTAAAATGTAAAAATAACCTATTAATAATAGGTATGCTAAAGCAATGGTCTGTATTGTCAGATGTAGGTCAAAACTCTTTAAATACCATCATTTGCCAATATTGCATGTCGATCAAACGCAATTAATAATAGAATAAAAAAGAAAAATACCTTCAATCTAAATTAATCACATCTTAGTCGAAAACCAACAATAACAGCTCCTGACAACCAAAATACTGTCAACCTATCAAATGTTCAGCTACCATGAATATCTTCATAATCAATACTAATAAATATACCATAGACTATAGGAGCAAAGTCCCCACCGATAGCGACATCTATACGTCATACAGATAACCATCTGAACACCGACGATTCATCATAAAGCTAACGTTTTGGGGAACCAGCTTATGTTTTACAGCTCGTAAACATTTTGCTAAGGTAATTTAAGTCTTATTTCAATGTGATAAGGTAGTGTCCATTAATAGTAAGCACGAAAGTTAATTTGGTGATAAACTTGTAAAATTTGACAAGCGTATAAATTAATTTGTTTGTTGTCTGCTTTAATATACCAAAAATTAAATGTTGACGCTAATAAGATTTAACGCAAATGTTCAGGCATATATTCCGTAGCAGTTGGCCTCATAAATGATGAATAACATAAAGTATCAAGCCTACATATCCGCGATAGGTTCGTTAAAGTTACCCAGTAATAGATACTTAGCTAACACAACACAAATAATTACCTTCGACAATCAACAATAGTGCAGACATTCACACATTCAACTCCCAGATACCTATAATTTGCATAAACTAAAATTAACACAAAAGGTTCTGTTGAAGTATACAGCAACGCGCCTGGGATATACATAGTTTTATTGTGAGAGATAAAAAGCAGCGATTGCTAAGTAGGGAAACCATTGGGTTAACAAGTATCCTAAGATAGGTAGGCTTTGAAAAATCAAAGGCACGCTAGGACAATGACAATAAAATTAACTGCAGGCAAAATCTTGTGACTCTAAGTAAAGATCGACACAATGTTCTTCAAAGAGGATAACCGCTTATGCTAAGAAAATACTTATCTGGCAGTAGGACAATTCAAGAACAGAGATGAAATGCTAATGCAACTCTATGAAACATTTTTTTATTTATCAAAACCAAACTTTTGAACTTTGCTGCAATACGGCAAATAGATCTCATGAACCCTAGGGAAGGTTGTAAAGTATTTTGAAAACGGAAAATAAACTCCTGGTAACATTATATATTAACATTAGAAACAATTATTTAGGCAAGCTATCTACAATCTATATGTGAAGAGAAAACTTTGTACCCTTTTTTCAGCATAAGCGGCCACTAATTACGTTAACTAGGCTATCAAGTACTGTTCAGGCTATCGAAACCTCTATAAAAATGGTTTCTACATAATCTTTCCAAAATAGAACAAGTATTACCTAAATAGAGCGTTTATAAAGGGCTTGTTACAACAAGACCGTGTGGCCTAATGGATAAGGCGTCGGACTTCGGATCCGAAGATTGCAGGTTCAAGTCCTGTCACGGTCGATACGAGCTTCGAATGAAGGCTTCTTTTTGTATATTTTCGTTAACTTAATTTATAAGTTAATTAGTTTGCTCGCATTTTTTTGGTTAAAGTTGCCTTGTATGTCGTTCGCTATAGTTAAAGTTAACTCCATATTAAATTTCCAAATTCAGTTCAGTGGTAAGGCCATAAAAAACTAATAAGCAGACAGTTGTATTCGCACTATACTGAATACTAACTTTTGCCCGCGGCTGCGGTCGCGTAAAAGTAGGTTAGGTTAAGTTATGTTAATTACAGTACTTTTTAAATAATCTTCTTCTCCCTTAGCCTTTATTATTCCCAAGTCACTTGGGGTCGGCTTTTGCTAGTCTAACCGGATTTGACTGGATATCAGTTTTTACACGGAGCAGCTGCCACCTGATCTCCGCAACCCAAAGGCTAACGATACCCTATGGCTAGACCAGTGTCAGGATATTAGAGGGTACTGACTTTCCCAAAAACGACTGCCATAAATGTATAAACTTTTTTCAATAATATATAGCCTATATTACTCGGTGTTAATACAACTTACTAAAGAAGAAAGAATTTTAAAATTGGTTTAATATTTTTGAGTCAAATACTTACAAATAAAAAATCAAATCTTTCCTCTTTGTAATATTAATATAGATATACATAGATAGTATGTAGAGTCGGGCTAGCCCGCCATTTATAACGATAACAATACATCTTAGGACGTCGCTGAAATCTATTAGTACGTCTTTCTATATACCTAATTCTTTGTTTGTTCTGCAGTGTTACGTTACCAGGCTCCTTAAGAAAACGCTGTGCTGTCATTAGAGGACTAGTATCCCCTGACAGAACGAAACGAACATAAAACGAATGAAAAATAAGTTCATATTTCAAATGTGGCAATCGTCCATAATTGTTACGGTAACCACTTGCCATCAAGCAGGCAATATCCTGCCATCCAGCAGGTAATATATTGTCATCTTGCTATTAAAAAAGTGATTCCAGGTCACGAGTAATTGTTTCATTAAATAAAACATTCACTTATAATTTAGGAATCTTAATACAAATATAACAAAAAGAAGCCTCCATTCGAAGTTCGTATCGACCGTGACAGGACTTGAACCTGCAATCTTCGGATCCGAAGTCCGACGCCTTATCCATTAGGCCACACGGTCTTGTTGTAACAAGCCCTTTATAAGCGCTCTATTTAGGTGATACTTGTACTATTTTGCAAAGAGCGGTCTTTCATAAATCTTACATAAAGCTTACAACGTCATTATAAGAATATTGCTGAAGTATTATCCATAACAATATATCTGCAAAAAGGCTAACTTCCCTAATAAAGATACAATTGATAATGAAGATATATAGAACGTATAATAGACACACTAAGGGCGGGTTTCTATATTTAATAACATATTTTCATAAAATATGTGTCAGAAATTAACTGCCCGTACGTACCAACTCGTTTCTGGAATATAGGCACCGGCCCTAAGTGATTTTAATTACTGAACGTATTAACACTTTATACCTATATGAGTTTTATGATTAAAGCCTTATACGTACGAAAAATGTTTAGGTGTCGTTAATGTGTGCCAGTCTAATGAATATATACAGGGTGTCCGGTAATTAATGGATAACATTGAAATGTCTTTAATTATAGTAGAACCGACGGCCGTTCAGAAAAATATGAAAAAAATCTATTCCAACTACTACCTGCGATATGATTTTTAATTACCATTTTTAGCTTTTTTGTACACTACGACCATAAATGAATGGATTCCACCGGTTTCTGTTGTTTTATTATTAAACACTAATCATGCTAATACATAGACAGTCAAAAGTATGACTAGCAACTGCACTTTACTTTTTCGTTTTTTGTTCTGAGCGACCTTCATTTCTACTATAAGACATTTCAATGTTATCCATTAATTACCGGACTCCCTGTATAATAGGCATATTCTTTCTTTGTAACGTTATGGTGAAGTTTTAAATACTTACTTTTTGTAATCTAATTATTCCCAAGCATATTTGGCCTGGCTAAATCAAAACGTAATTTGTAATGCTAACTTATATTACCCTTACTAATATTATAAATATGAATATGAGTTTGTTCGTTTGTAACACTTTCACGCCTTAACTACTCGACCGATTATCATGATATTTCGCATACACGTTGTCAGGGCTACAGAAAAAGACATTGGGTACCCTTTACTCAGATAAAATGAACACATCTCTTTCTCTTCGTTCTTTCTCTGAAATGTGCGTCTTGGTTTCGGTTCCTGGGTGGGACAAAGTGGTATTGGGTCCGTATTCTTGAACTATTGTCGATAGTCAGCAATAGGCTATTACGCGTATTACGTAAGACATAAAACCATACTAGCTACGGCAATATAGGTATAGGTAGTACGATTATGTATGCATGGCTATCAACCCTGTTTATAAAATGTGTTGGTATTCCTAAGCTTTGCTCATAATGTAATTCTATTTATTTAACGCTAAAACAGAAGCGATAGTCTAGTGGAAGACGGTTGGACTGCCACGCAGAGGGCTCGAGTTCGATCCCAAGGCGCGCTTCGTTGACTTTTCAAAGTTATGTGCGTACTAAATAGTTAAATATCGCCCGCTTTAACGGTGAAGGAAAACATCGTGAGGAAACCTGCATGTCTGAGAGTTCTCCATAATTTTATATAAGCCAAGAGCCTCGACCAACATCTTAGAGGCTCGCGTTAGGTGCCTGGGTCAGATGCAGAAGGCGGTCCTCCTAGATACGGCATGCATAGTGAGGAGGTTCCTCTCTCTGGACCCCTAATCACCGACAGCTTGGACCTTGTCCCGGTGCCGGTCTCCATAATTTTTATATTATTAAATGTGTTTTTTTTTATAAATATATTTAAAAATGTAATTTTTATTAATTGATGGATAAATAAAGGTGATAATAATATAATATTCTATCACATACACACAACACCACCTAACCCAAACTAAGCAGAGCTTGTACTATGGGTACTAGACAATGGATAAACATACATATATACTTCTTTTTTGTAAATACGTACATATTATACATAGAAACACCCAGACCAAGACAAACATTCATGTTCATGCACACAAATGTTTGACGTGTGCGGGAATCGAACCCGAAATTAATATGTGAATTCTCTCCCTTTTCACACTGTGAATAGGCCCGTGCCCAGCAGTGCAACATTTTAATACAAGGCTCGATAAAACTTTTACATGATTGTTGATACAGCGACTACACACATACCTAACTGAAAAGTGTCTTCTGATTTTCACTTGCTACGAGACTCGCAAACCGCTCTTACTCACTTATATAACGGTTATACCTATATTTATATGTATATAGATTTATATACATAACAATGTAAATCTTTCTAATCTCTATTCGTTATAATGTTAAAAACTACCTAAAATAAATGTTTTTGTCAAATTAACAAGCTACAATAATTCGTATATAAAAAACATTTAGATTTCCCACAAAAACATCACATTATCATAATACCACAAAAAGAATAAGTATAATAATATTGATAAACAGCGAGATTAGCTCGACTCGGGAACCGAACCGACGACCGATCCATCAAGCCGCCACGAAAATATTTATATAGCGGAATAAAAGACGGGCCTTCCGTTGTTTTATCGGTTTACATCTACTAAATAGCACTAATAACACGCCATTGTGGCAAGAATTCAGGTTAAATTCCAACTCACTATTAGAATGTAAGAAAAAATGGAGTTCTTCATCACCATGGCAAATAGATTTCTGTATTCCCCAATAGTAATGTTGTACAAGTGAGCGCTTACGTAACTGTTGTTCATGAGGTCTTAGTTTCGTTTTCTGGATCAGAGATGTGTTATTGAACATTTCTATCAAGAAATTCAAAAAAGGTTCTCAATTCTACTTTTTATTTGTTACTGGTATCTCTTAATTGAATTTGATAATGGCCGACAAAGAAGATAGTTATGCACCTATAATTTAAAAGACTGTGTGCCTAATATAGTTTTATCTATTAAGCTAATAGTTTTTAGTAAAAAATATATATAGCTTTTGCTTTTCAGAGATTATGAAGTGGGTTTAACTGCCGTTAAAAGTTTTCTTAAATTGACAATCAATAAAGACAAGTTTTTATACAAAAACTAACAACTTACATATGGTATATATACTTGTGTGGTATATAGTAGATCGATCTGTGATGTCTGACTACCCTCATCACGCATAACGCATGGCTTGACATGCGCAGGCGCAGCCGCGCGGAAATGTGACTCACACTGGCATGTTGAATATCACTGGTTTTTAATTTGTTTGTTAACGTATTTTGTGAATTATGGACACAGGATTCAATAGACTGAACTTAGCTGATAATATTAACGAGAGGGCTAGTAATTTGCATACTAAATATAGATATATACTTAATATAATAATGACTACTTCACCATCATCAGTTTGATTGACGGTTCGACGAAAGTGTTATAAAATTTTCTATTAGAAAATCCTCACTAGCAGTACTTAATAAATGGCAATGATAGGCTTACCCGCTATTACATTGCTAGATTTTGGTCTACAATTATAACTACCCCTTTGTGTATATGCAGGCGTGTGTATAGGTATCTCAATATGTATGCATCCCAAATAGATAAAATTCGTTTAAAAACGTTTCTTTAGGAATAGTCTTTATTCAAAACCACACACACCGATTTGACTTTTCGTTATTTAATATTGCGTAATATTATACATTGAAATTAAACTACTTTGTATACTTAAAAACACTTTTTGAAATCATTTTGAAACTATTGTACTGCTTCTATTGAACTTTACTACTATTTAAGCTATTTAAATGATTAAAACTAATTATATTTAAGATTACACTTTCTGGCACCTTTCGGTTGCTGAAAAGCAAGCATCTCTTGCGGTTGCAATACCGGTTACTTGAGTATGTGACTGCGTCTTCTCGAGCCATGCACTTGCTCTCTCGTATCAGTGTTTTGCTTCTTCATTTGTCTTTTGTTCCGACACTGCAGTATTTTTACTAAATACTGGGCCTAACTGGGTTATACACAATTCTTCAACCACCAGGCAAATAACCGTTCAGACTAGAGAGCAGTTCCTATTCCATCTTCTTGTGCGTTAGCCAGTGGATTCGTAGTGTTTCATTAGCATTCGTTTCACAATGCCGACTTAACAAAACCATGCACGGCGATTATCATTTACCATCAAGTAGGCCGTCGGCACGTCTGCCACGGAAGGTAATAAAAAAGAAATATGGACCGAAATAACTAATATCCACATCCACAATACAACACAAGTCTGTTTAAACGAAAACTGTTAAGTCTCTCAAACCGCTGTAGGTAAAGCATCAATAAAAACAAGCTAAAGTAATACGTAGACGATCAAACGGACGCACGGGCGCGTCAAAGGCACCCACAGTAAACTTGTAAACAACCCGGGTGTGCCCACAGAACACTTCCTGTAATGATTTCATTACACCTGAACACATGTAAACAATCGTTTCCGCTATCATCCAACATTATTTTTATATTAAAACTGTTTTTTTAACTTCTGTACTAGTTTTAATGATTTGAAATTTGTATTTGAAGTTCATGGTAATTAAAAATGTTTGAGCTATGAAATAGTTTAACTTTTATATGATCGCGGTTACATAAATAAATGGAAGGTATAAACTATCTATATCTACTTTTATAATACTGTAACTAGGCTGTGTCTGAACTTTGGAGATATTTATAAAAACTAGTTGAGACTTAGTGTTTGTAGGACGAACTCAAAGCAAAAGCTTTTACACATTTTATTCTGTCGCTCTCTTATTCCAGACAGATTTCTATAACATTAAACCGAAGATATGGTGCACACTGTGTTTGGCGGCCCCCCGACCCAAATGACGTCGCAATGTCAATGATCAGACTTGCCGACGACCCACGATGAGAAGGTAAAGAATTCAAATTGTTCCTTTGGCGTTGCTTTTGCAAGCCAAGAAAGAAAATGAGACCTAGATCGGTTATTCTCCTCATCAGTTGATAAGCTAATCAGCTTGGCGGCTGAAATAGAAAGACATCACCAACCGTTTAAGGCATACATTAAGTGGGACAGAAGAAAATATATTTATAGAAGAGAGGAAAGTAGTACGACCTCAGTACCGTGGATTGAGTACAGTAACGCTCGAGTCGCCTGGACTGACCACAATCTGTACAATCCTCTGACTATATTGTATCTATACTAATATTATAAAGCTGAAGAGTTTGTTTGTTTGTTTGGTTGAACGCGCTAATCTCAGGAACTACTGGTTCGAATAGAAAAATTATTTCAGTGTTGGATAGCCTTTTTATCGAAGAAGGTTATAGGCTATATAACATCACGCTACGACCCACGGGAGCGGCGTAGTAATCATAAACGCGGGTGAAACCGCGGACACATCTAGTGTAATGATAAAAAGATAACGACATCGTTTCGCAGGCATCGATTTGAACCTTTATTTTCTGTAAATTTTATAAGAATTAACTTTTAGGTGGTGTGGTGGGTAAAAGCTGTGAATGATGATTAAGATTTTGACTGTTAATCATTAATAAAAGTACAAATAAAGAAAGACTCATTTTTTGGAAACATGGTGGTTTTCTGAATTATTGCCAATAAAGACATCATTATTTATTCAGTTTACCAGATCTGTAGGTAATTATAAAACCGCAGGATATGGTCGGGTTGCAAAACTTTACGCGTCGAATAGGAAATAACATTTACGTTCGTGTGACCACAAATCATATGTGCCGATACCAGCAGCGTTAGCCTACGACACTACATAATGTTACGTAATTAAGTTGGATGATTCATTATCGCATAAAGTAATAGTATGGTCTTTTATCACCTGTCTAATCGTAAGTGAGAGCGCCAATGCTCAATTTACAGGTTCAGCAATATGTTTTGGAATTAAGATAGGTAGAGAATAGCAGAGGAATGAGACTTAAAGAAGATTGCAGCGAAACAATTTTATGATCCTGCTGGGCTTAATGGCTCTTAAAGAGAAACTGTTCCGCAAGCGTTAGAGACAAAGATCTCTGCTGACAGCATTGTGACTAGTTTTTCACGGCTTAGCAATGTGCGAGGAATATCCCTTGTGTTACAGGTTGTCTGCAGGTTACGGTAAAAGGTTACTACAAGCGCGGCTGGTTGCTAGTAAAAAATATAAGTAAATTCTCAGCAAATAGTAACATCGCGGCAAAGACTTAGTAGATGGACATAAATGGGGTGGTATTATGATATTTTACAAGAACTGATTGGCATGCCATTACTATTAAAAACCCATAAAACAGTAACGTAGCGTAACCTCACACGAACGGTTGTCGTTTGATTGTCGATCGAGCGGCAGCGCGCGCGCATCCGCTCGCGCCCTTTGATCGCTGGAAACATTCATCATGGCGCGCTTGCGCGCTGAAATTCTCTCCTGTATTGACAGATTTACGACGCAGAAACGTGTGCATTTGGAAAAATATTCATTAAACGTAGCGTTATTATGTTCTATAAACATTTTTTTGTTTATGATTTATTCGATATCAAAAGTTTTCTTTGATGGTTGATGTGAGGTTCGGTACACCTTTGAGCTTCCTATATGATGTAAATATTGGTGATACTGGTTTCAATTCATCATCGATCGGATATTAGGCAATTTGCATCAGTAGTAAATCGTTTGATTCTTAGATTCTGAGTATTATAGGCCAACATTAGCTGGTTTTCACAAACATGATGTAGGGGCAACACATACTGGTAAAATACGACTGGAATTTAAGTGCCCCAATTACCTATAATAGGTGATCTTCTTTGTTTTTTATTAGACTATTAGTTGCTACACATACGTAATGTCCAAACACTCCAAACTATTTTAGTTGCTTGTTGCTAGTCCCCCTTTTCGAAGCCATTGATGCATAAAATCGTAGAAGACAATATGAGTGAATGGGTTAAATTCTGAGAACTCGTAAATCTGGGCAAGAAACATAAAGATATACCGACTCTCTTAATATAACTACTATTATGCTGCACCCGACAAGGTCCATAATGGATATACGTGGGTCTAAAATTACCAAAGATACTACAATGTGGAAAGCAATAAAGAATTGAATATTGAGCACACACACATTCGTTGAGGCTAGCCCATATATTAAAAGTCATACAGGAGTCTATGCTAGTAGGTTTTTTGAGGGTCAATCTTCGGTTCATGGTTAAGTAACAAAAGACTAAAGATACCGATATATTTTGCATAAAAGTAGATATAGGCGGCTACTCGATGGGTGTTCGGACAAGCAAGTCTTAAATTGGAGACCAACCAATAAACAACGTAAGATAGGCTCCATCTGGTCTAGACACCTTAAAAAGGTGATTGCGTTAAACTGTATACAAAAGGTGTTTGTAGGTTGCGACGCAAATTTCAAAATGTCCTGCAGTGGATTACAACAGTTTGACTGATTAAAAATACATATCGAAATAGAGAAAAATAATATCACATTTAAAATTAGGTCTGCGATAAAAAATTTACGAAATAAATAAGGATGGCAAAGATGCATTGTTGTCTATAAACTTACTGAGTCCTCAGAAGTACAGTTTGATCAAGATATTACCTTGGCGTAAAAACATCGCAACTACAATCTCCAAACCGGACAAAAATTGTCCGGATACTCTTTGCATCTGTAGGTTAAATGTTTGTCAAGTAACCGATTTGCAAAATAACTATTCCAAATACAATTATATTATTTACTAGATTTAGCCCCGGCTTCACTTACGTAAATTTAAGTTATGTCAATTTTCTATTCCTCGGGAACAGAGCTTTTTTCTGGATGAAAGGTACCTACCCTATATCCTCTTTTGTACTCCTGACAACGTGTATAAGAAATTTTATGATGATCGGTCAAGTAGTTAAGGCATAAAAGCGTAACCAACAAACTCACATTCGCATTTATAATATTAGTTAGGATTCACGCACACCTACAAGTGCCATTTAAAATAATAATATATTCAAACGCGTGCTAATCTTGTTAAAATGGCGAGTACTTGTAAGGCTTTCAATAAGAAGTAAAAAGAGGTATTAATTCAATATTTTTAGTACGCAGCACTAGCGCGGTGTCGGAAACCTTGCGAGATTCATTATCATAATCCCCGTTAAGACCGCGAAGTATTGATATTATAGTAATTCCTTATGCTATGACGATATAGCTTAGCTTTTAGAAATATTGTTATTACTATATTATATAATCCTGACGACGGAATGCCATGTCTGAACAGGTCTCATTCCTGTATGCAAAAACATGCTCTTGGGATTATATTCCAAAAATAGAAAATTATCTAGATTCATTGCCAGTTATGTTCTTAGAGTTATCTCTCTCATTTATATGTGAGAATGAAGCTGAATTTCAGGTAAGACAAAATATTAACACTTGTTCTATAGTGGTAGAGGAGTACATGAAAGTAGTCACTTTCCATAAAAAAACTTAATTCATAGTCATTTAAGGTATTGTTTGGTATGAGACAAGTCCAGTTTACTTTAAGTGGTGGCTTTCGTATTGAACGATGTCTTAAATGTTTATCATCGATCTATTTACAGAGTAGGTGGCGTGGTGGTAGTGAATGAGATCTCACGTTCAATTGTTGCGTCGGACAAGGTGTAACTGATTGTTAATTTCAAAAAAAAATTATTAGCAGCACGGAGTCAGGGACTGTGTCCGAGTAACAGCATTTGACTTACCCGTATTTCACAGTACTTAAAACATAACTGGTAAAATTTTTGGTGTGTTATACACCTTTTGCTATCACCTCGGGGTATGAGACCAGGGATGTTCGTTTTTAATTCGATCTATTAATTAACCATCCATCTCCGTTCTTAGTTTTTGGTGTTACTCATTCGATGTCAATCAAAGTTTAGCGCTTTTAAATCGCCGATGAAGAATCGGTACTGACCAAAGTTAAAACCTTATTATTGACTCAAACATAAGGATGGAAAACTACATAAAATATATTCAAATAATATCAGTTCTGTATTAAAGTGCTCCACTGCTGGACACTGGCTTCTTCTCAGTATGAAACGGGTTACGGCATAATCAACCAAGCTGGCCCAATGCGGGTTGGCAGACTTCACATATTTTCGAGTTCGTTATGGAGAACTCTTAGACATGCAGGATTCCTCGCGATGTTATCCTTCACCGTTAAAGCGAGCGATTGTTGATTATTTAATACGCACATAACTTAGAAAAATGCGTGCCTTGGGATCGAACTCGAAATATCAAAGTAGCTGTAGGCAATCGCTGGAAAAAGGACGCTTAATTTTAAAATCGGAATAATTGTTTTAATACCAGCTACCGTGGTAGCCAGGATTTATACATATATATCAAATATCCAAAACACTTAACTAACATACAAAAAATGATATGTTAAATCAAATCGCTCGCTGTTATTGTATATCGATATGTAATGACGAATGTTGTGCAACAGTTCTCAGTTCATACTCGCAGTGGATCAGTCGTGGAGTGGATGCTCTGGCCGCGAATATGAAAATATACAACCAGTACGTAAATAACGCGGGGCCACTTCAAACGAAGTGCGCCGAGATGGACGAAACGCAAGTCTACAGCGAAAGCGATTTGATAATACACCTCCCAGTGACTTGGACAAGGAGATCATAGAGAATACTCTCTATAATTTTCCAACTCAATACCGAGTTCTAGTGATATTCTTGCAATATCGTATTCCACTATATTTTCCAGAGATGGTCAGAGAAAATTATATTCTACTCTAGACTACTAGTAATAATAAAGTGTCGCCACGAATATAAAGGCTCTACCTCAAATTTCCATAGCGCTTAGGCCAACTCGACACGTATCATTTTTCATGTACACTTTGATCATCACTTTTAGAAAATGTACACCCAAAGTAATTTTAGCGAGTAACTAACTATTGTAGGTTATTTCAGTAATAATAAAATATGAATAATATACTCAAAGTATATTATTTTTATATACTTAGTAACTTTCTGCCACTCTTACCAGGATACTTAATAGTGTACTTAATAGTAAGATAAAAAATATAAACTCCTTATTAAAATAACTTATTTACATATTTGAAAGTAGCCTTTTTACCATTTGCTTTATTTATTTTCTACTATTAATTACTTTACGATCTTATCCGCTTTTATCTCTGACTCGCACCATCTCTAACATGGAAGCAGAACGGTTTTGTTTACATACAATATCGCTCATTGGGCCAAACCGAACGAATGCTGTAATAAACACCGCGCTCGATTATACCAGCACCAATGCCAACACCAATACCAGTGCCAATGTTCGATGTGATAACGAATGAGTAACGATAGTCATAGTCTCTAGTCTTTGGTGGGTTTCTTTTTCTGAGAACTTTATTAAACGCTGCAGTTTCTCTAAAATGAGAAATAGTGTGATAAGAGATCGCGTAAATGACATAGTCGCAAGAATTGAGAAAGGTGTGTGTACTTGTTATGGGTATAGGAAAATAATGGATGATCAATAAATTTGGCCAAGATCTCCTATCAATTTGACTAGGATAGTCAGAAAAAAGACCAACAATATTTAACGCTTGTGTTAGCAGCACTGCGATAACTATTTTTAAGGGAAGCTACGCATTAATAGATGTAGGCAAACCTCCATAGGGTCCGGTTAACCACTTACTATTAAGCGAGCTGTTTATTTGTCAGTCACCTGATTAAAAACAAAGCTTAACCAATCTATGACAGTTAAGAACTCACACGCCAATATTTTCCAGAAACACGGTGGCAC
The DNA here is from genome assembly GCA_930367265.1 of Catocala fraxini. NCBI lineage: Eukaryota > Metazoa > Arthropoda > Insecta > Lepidoptera > Erebidae > Catocala > Catocala fraxini. The sequence continues at coordinate 22,007,029 of OV884031.1, forward strand.
CAACGTTGGCCGAACATTGGTTATTGGTGAACACGAGTGGGTTTGTTTAATAGCAAACACAGGCGGGCTGGGAGCGTAAACATCGGCCACATCAAAGCGTATCCGCGGGATGCGCACGCGCCACTACTTGATCGTTTAAATCTAAACGTGTGTAGAGATTTTGGAAACTGTTACATGAAAAGGATTAAATCTGGAAGCTAGACAACATGACTGAATTGCCATTAAAAAAATATATTATAAAAAAATGGGTTTACATTAACTATAACATTACGACTAATGTTAGCACAAGTTTCTGTTGTATAATTTTTCTATATTATATATATTTTGTTATTATTTACAAACTGATATTTTCATTATTACCGTTTCGCACACAATGGTTACACACGGGACCCTAAATAAAGTCTATGCTGTCTGTCCTATCTTTATAGGTTTTTTTTCGGACAACCATAAGTAACCTGCTTAAAGGCAATTTATCCTGGAAGGAAGTTTACTTTTTAAAAGGTATGGCCAATATACATATACATTTGTTGGTGGCATACACTGAGAACCACAAGACTGGTCAATATAGCCTAAATTAAAAAAATAACATCAATAGATACAACTCAGCATTAAAATTAGAGAGTAAGCATATGTACATATGTATTTTCTTTATCTATCTATCCCTTTTATCCCTACACTTTCAGATAAGAGAAAGAAATACCTGGTTTGTAACATAATATAATCTCAAACTAAGCATGCATTTGTTAACAGATTTTATATATTCTTGGTTCCATTTTTGTATAATAAGTTTAATAAGTTGCTAAGCACATACACCGTCAGTAATCAATATTGTAATGTTATGATAACGGAATATTTATATAGGTAAACTCAATTATGCAGACACAGAGAATTTGTTACAAATATTAAAATGATGTAATTATACTTTAAGTACCTAAGCATTTTATTGTATGACACAGTTGCTTGTACGTGTACAGGCAGCCTAAGTTTATATTTAGTTATAATATAAAAAACAGATTAATTTAACAGATTAAATTAAACAAATTACTTAAATAAACGTCCACTTTTAAAATAGATGGACAAGTGATCGCCTGAAACACAGGTCTAACCTAGTTCAGGTAAGTAGCTTATAATAATTTAAAGATGTTAAATTATCCTTTCGTGCCATAATTATAATTATTATTTTGGTTATAAACTAGTTTATTAAGGCATTGAGTTACTGTTAGATATTAAGATTTAATTTATAGTTGATTTAAGTCCACTACCGTACTCCTTTTTAGCAGAATAAATTTTATTATTATTATTATTATCTATGTACTATCGACTTGAGCGACGGTTGACCATTTCAGAAAAATATTCGCTTGCACATGTTGACTTTAAGTGACTCCGCCCTCCGCGCGACCAAGTGTTGGCCTGCTATGCGATTTTAACCTTAGGAGTGGTCATCCGTCGCTCAAGTCGATAGTACATACACTTACTGGGGCAATCTTATGTTTGTTAAGAACATGGCGAAATGATGGCTTAGGCATCTTAGTAGGTACCTACTAAAAAAGTAAATGTTACGATATTAAGTTTCAGGTTTTCAGTGTTAGAATTAAAACGAAGACATAGAGCGAAACTATCAAGACTACACACAAGCATGGTCCCCCGCACATCGGCGGATTGATCAAAACCTCTTTGATCTTTCGAATCACGCGCCCTTTACTTATATTACTTACATTTTTACTAGCGTCCACGCATAACACAACAACACATAACAAAGTAATATCAACCTTATCCTCTTTTAAAAAAGATTGAATGTTCAAATACTTGAAGTAGCATTTACAACAATTTTGTCTGAAATAGTTTATTATGAGCTTCTTTCCGAAACATTGTATATCACAAACTTGTTCAATTCAAATTTCGACTTTATATTCAGGCATATAGAAAGTAAATTACACTTTCTTGTTTTCAAGAGATAAGACTTTTTGTAGGCAATGAGATCTTGTGTGATGTGTCAAAACGGTGATGAGTAGCAGGCGCTAGATGTAAACACTTGCACGTGGTGGTCCACTCGACATTACCTAGAAACAACAGCTGACCTGGAAACTATTTGGGATCGATCGATTTGTGACTCAGCAGATCGCCTTCAACATTATATTAAGATTCGTCATTATTATCGCCATATGCGAGATCTTTACGGAAATGCCAGATGTACAAATTGTCTTGGGATCGAAAATTTCAGTATATTGGTTAATTAAATGATAATATATATTACTCGTAGTGCAAAATCATATTCAGATATCATTCGAATACAAATTCGAGCAAGAAGAGATGGTTATACAATGCAATCGTCGCTGGCCTGGCCTCTATGGCGTAGTGGTTAGTGTAACCGACTGCCACGCCTGAGGTCGCGGGTTCGATTCCCGCACAAGTTAAACATTTTGTGTGCATGAACATGGATGTTTGTCTTGGTCTGGGTGTTTCTATGTATACTTAACATGTATGTATTTACAAAAAAAAGTATATATGTATGTTTATCCATTGTCTAGTACCTATAGTACAAGCTTATGCACCACTTACTATCAATGACATTCCCTTGCATCAAAAAACAGATGAAAAGTATTTAGGTCTACATATGGACACTCATTTGTCGTGGCAAATTCACATTAACTATATAAAAACTAAGTTAGTTTCACTCTGTGGCTCACTACGTGGTATAGAACGTTGCATACCGCATACATTACGATACACAATATACAATGCACTCGTAAAACCGCATTTATCTTACCTCATCGAGGTTTGGGGAAGCGCGGCAAAAACAAGAATAAATGTACTACAAACATTACAAAATAAAATAATAAAATTGCTATTTAATTATAATTATTTAACTCATACTAAAACAATATACAGTGAAACAAAAATCATGAATATCAAACAACTTTACACATACAACATTTGTATTTTTATTCGAAAAACACTAAACACGAATATCCATACTAACATAACGTTCACCAAACAGAAACATGTCACCAATCGTAGTACTCGCCGAGCTAGCTTTCTTGTTCTACCCTCAACTCGAACGAATTACGGTAAAACAATGATTACGTTTGAAGGAGCACAAATTTATAATAGATTACCTCCATATCTAAAACATATTCAATCTTTTAATGTTTTCAAGAAGGAACTTGCTCAATATATTTTAACCATGTAATAAGTAATAATCTAATCAGTACGCTAAATATTGTAAATTAAACGTATTTCTATTGTAGTGTAGTGTGTCAGTGAACATTAACTCTGTGTATAGTGCGACGCCGAACTGGATATTTATATTGTGTAATCATGTTCTCATGTAAGTGACTATTGTCTTTTTTGAGAATAAATTTCTTTAAACCTAAGCTCTGCTTAGTTTGGGCTAGATGGTGTTGTGTGTATGTGGTAGAATATTATTATGAATATTATCCTGACCCCAAGTCTGCTATTACAATAGTTTCAGAATGGTCTATCATTGATTTCAAAATTGTTGATTTTGACAAGTTTGGTAATCTACTAATATAATGGCGTCATTATGACTTTCTAATGGTCAACCACTGACACTCCATTGAAAATGGCATAGAATGGTAATCTCGTAAATAATGACAAATTATAATTTTTTTACAGTTCCTTTGATCAAATTGCTTTTAACACAAATAAATGTAAAAATATATATAAACGAAATCTGGCATGAATAAATGTTCGAATTCAGTAGTAGTTTTTCAAAAATCACTTCTACTAACGGCTTTTATAACAATGACAATACAACATGTCATTCTACCACAATCCTATTACGAGACCATTGAACGACCAATGATCGACCATTATGTATTGAGCAGATTACGAACTTTTAGCAAAATGACAATGGAATTGCAGTTACGTCGTGTCGGAATGACGAATTTATAAAAATAACAGACTTGGGCCCCTGGCCCTCTGGCACGAAGAAGTGCTCATGTGTATATATGCATGTATAAATCAAGATTATTTATTAAAACATAATCGAAGTGGTAACTGAGGGTAATTGCATTAGTTAAGGTATTAGAGACGCGAGAAGAGGTCGTGGATAGAGTCCTAATATTTACGCAAAGTGCAATTGTGAACCTAACAATATCTTTAGGTAAGCTAAATGGGTCAACAAAATAGTATTACAATTAGAAAATTGCAAGAAATTGGTTAAAATGATCGCCTCGCCGAGTGTTGTGGGTTCGATCCCCACTCGGGACAAACATTTGTGTGATCCATAAATAGTTTTGCCGGGTCTGTGTGTTCTTTATATCCGTTGTTTGAAAGTTTGTAAAGTCTGTGACACAGGAATTACTCCTAGTGCGGAAGTTGTCTTAATGAAAAAAAAAGAAAAGTTTATTTGGTCATCTGCGTGCCTGTTAGTTTTCCATAATGTTCTAGAAACTATCTGCAAATCAGTAACCCTATTTTGTCCTGCATGATAGTCGTAGACATACGTAGAATCACGCCTGTTTCTCGAAGGCTAGGCAGAAACGATGGTTATGCATACGTTTCTTACAGCACATAAGAGAAAGACTACGGATTACATTATTTATGTTCGTTCATCAGTTTAGTGCACTCTTAGATTGGCCTGGCTTCCATGCACGCAGCTTTTAATGCTACTCACTATGAAAGATATTCTACGCTCAAATTCGCATGTTAGGCGCAGGACTATTAATCCTGTCTATAGTATCACCCCTATTTGTCGGTTAATGGCAAGGTAATTTATGACACACGCATGTCGCTAGGTATATTTAGGTGCCACGTAAATTGCATAGAACCAGACCGAGTATTGTCAGACATCGATCTCCGTCTAACAATATCCGGACAGGAAAACACAACACACTCTACCTTACCGAAACTAAGTTCAGGAATCACACGCAGCCAAAACAAAATAAAGCCCAGTCTTCATGAACTTTAAATAATTGGATAAACCACTAATAAACCGGCACACAAACAATATCTTCCTCCATGAAATTACCCGACATAAGTATCCTTAGAGTTCAAAAACCTCTAATTAACGTTCAGCCCGGGTACGAACCCACCGCCCACCGCGCTAGCGACTTGTTGCCAACGACCCATTTAACATGATTACCACAATTATACGCTGCACTAATTTCCTTGTTAGCTCCTGAGGAAACGGTAAATAGTGTTGTACCACTTTTGAAATTAAGCGTCAAGACGACCACCATGTTAGGAATATTAACTATGTATACTTAGTAAATAAATTAAAATTACTTCACATATGGCGCAGAGGTGTATGTGGTCACCTCGCTTCTGTTAGACCTATCATTGCTGTGGATTTGATCCCTAATCGAGTCTGAGTGCGCTGCGTATCTATCGTTTGAATGTCTGTAAAATGGCCCGCTATTTAGGAATTATCCCGGTTGCAGTAGATCTCTTTTTTAATAAAAGTTAATAAATAAAAATTATACATTTTCAAGAAATATAATAATAAATGTGCAGGTTATGACATTTACTTGTGTTCTCCAAGGGCTGTATAACCCAATAGAAAAATCGATTGCTAATTATTGAATTATCAATCGATTCTCAACATAATAGAATAGAATATAATAGTTTAATTTGCATAAATTGTAGGTACATAAGTTGGAATATTATATACCTAATTGGATCCATATTCATTTGTCAAACTGTGACATGCAAATCTTAATTAAAATCAAAAACACATTAACATCATAAATAATTCTCAAATTGTAAATTATTGCTAATATAGATATGAAATTTAGCAAATATCCTTGATATCATTTTATTTATTTATTTATTTATTCGTTGGTACACCAACAGCATTCCATGTTACATCTAATACATACTTCTTACAATAATGAATCAGTTCTGACATGCATGTCTATTACAGGTACACACAGCAATCACGTGAAGACAACAATCTGTTCCTAGTTGTATACTAACACATAAACAAGTTCAAAAGCAACAATAAAAAAAAAGAAACAAAACACAAAAACAAAAAATACAGCATAGATTAACGACATGGGTGTCAAAACCCAGGATTCAACCTCTTCGTCTTCATGTGACCTTTTTTCCTTTTTTTCCTTTTTTTCCCATCAGCTTTCTATAATGTTCCACTGCTGGGCAAAATCCTCTCCCTTAGACTTCCAAATCACTCTGTTGGTGGATATCCCCTGACCTTATGACCCTTATATCTCGGGGGTCTTTTGACCCACAGGGCCAATATTCAAACTCAACCGAAGGATGACCCCAAGGTGTCTGCACACCAAGTTACAAGTCAATCGGTCTAGTGGTTCCGGAGCTAGCCAGGTAGCCTGTCAGTAACAAACTGTTACAGACAGACACACTGACCCACATAGTGTTTTTATTAACCTCTTCGAAGAAAACTCAGAGGTTAATAAAACAAAATAACATGGCATGACGAACTATGCACCATCATGACGAACTATGCACCATCGCTATGTTCCTGCACCTCTAAAACTTTATAAGCTGACATAAATTATACACTTAAGTACATAGCCTGACGCCTATATTCACGTAAGCATTTGCAGAGGCTTGTTGCACCCACATTTCGCCAGCTGTGTTTTTAGGTCCCATTAAATAGAGAGCGAGCCAATGGCCGTATACCGGCCATAGCTCAGACTTCATGATGCTACTGAGAATTTCTTGAGAGAAAAACACAATAACATCTTTCCGACCCACGTGTTGAACCCGAAAGAGTTTGAGAGAGATACCACTACGCCTGAAAGGCAGTATAAATTAGCCATAAGTAAATAATCTCTAACATATTGCTTCGAATGATCAAGATTTGTAAGAAAATGTCCGAGTCAATTAATAACAAGTGACAAATGGCAATAAATTGCCGTAAATATCAGAGTTCGAAAAAATGGTATCACGTGACCTTGAGGTCAGAGGTCAAAGGTCATAGTAATTTCAGGGGTATATCGACTATGCTGAGTCGAATGGCGTTGACCGCGAGTCTCTAGCTCTTACGGTTCTTGAGTTGAAAGTTGTATAACAGACGGACGGACAAAGCTGTTGTATAAGAGTTTCTTCGAACTCTAAAACGGGTATTTATTGAAAATTACAAGATCATTTAAGGGACTGTCTTAGGATTTGTTGATGAAGACTTGTGATAGATTTATGTAGGATAGGTAAATTGATTATACTACTATAGCAAAACGCGCTTGTGATAACACGTGAAAAATAAAAAATATGTGTAGAATTTGTGACACAAGTATCCATACGCTACGGAACCTACTTTTCATATGCAAAAGTTATGCTTCTTTGTCATCTTAGTAATATAAAAACAATATGCAACAGTAGAGCTCATAATAAAAAAAATTATTGCGTATTGGTATTTAAAGCATTCAATGGTTCTATAATATAATTATATAAAACATTATTCATTTAAAAATTCCCATGCAAGCAACAACTTCGTTTACCCTGAAAACGAAGTTCTTATTATAAATTTATCGAAATTTGACCCACAAATCAACATCGAACACAAAACGCACCACTTAACAAAATGAGACAAAATCAAGTAAATCGTACACAAACATCCCGCATAATAAAATCAAATGACCGACTGTTAATTGTTTAGAAATGTTACAAAACCGGGAATCGACCCGCCACCATATGTAACAATTCTAACAATTTTGATAGATTTTATTATATTAGGGACGGTGCACACAGATTTCATTGTAAAACAATTTTGTTTGTTGCGATGACTAACTTGTTTTACATTGATTACATTTTAAATTGACTAATTTGGCCGTATGCAATTTTCACATAAATTGAATATTCTTAACACGTACTGTTCTTGTGGGATAGCTTTTTTCCCTTGAGCAATGGAAGCTATAAACGCGGATTGAAATACTTTAACATATTACAACATATCTTTAATTACCTATCCCCTAGGAAACGCGTATTTTTTCGTATTAAAAAGTTGCCAATAAAACTTAACACTATAATAAAACTGCAAAATATGACAGCAATCGCCTTAATAACTTGAAGTAACATCAACTACTCGTTTAAATGACAGAAAACTAGATATCATCATACAGCTTTAAATTTTTAACACAAAATTATGATGACCACGCAAAGAAAATCCTAGCCCTAAAGACTAGGATATTATTTCTATACTTTTAATATGCGCGTAGTGCTTGTTTCACGCAGAAATCCTTACGCACTTTTCCATAAACATATCGTTTTCAATCTTTGAACAGATTTAAATGTACAACCAAGTGCCTACACTACAATTTCGTCCAAGATTATCTCATACCTGAAGATCATATCCAAATTGATTCAGCCTTTGCATGTGAAGATAAGCGTTAACAAACGCACACAAAACTGACTAAAGTCATCACTATTTGCTTATTAAGCAAATCCTAACTAACATTATAAATGCGAATGTGAGTTTGTTTGTTACGCTTTACGCCATAACTACCCGACCGACCATCATGAAATTTCGCATGCTCTTTGTCAGGGATACAGAAAAGGATATATGGTACCTTTCATCCCGGAAAAGTACTGTTTCGAGGTATAAAAAATTTAAATGACCCTCTATTTACGCGAGAGGAGCCGAGGGCATAATCTAGAAGTATATATTTTTAAGCATAACTTTATTTATACGTAAGTTAAAGTTATGCCTAAAAATAAACACTCTGTGTCCACAGCCTAACAATATTAAATAATAACAAGTAGCAATAAAATAGTTGTAGATTCCCGTAAAGTCGCACGTAGCGAGGCATGCGGGAGGTCAGAGGCCAGCGGCCGGAGGGACAGAGGGACAAATTATTATATTGTGAGGAGCAACATGAGCTTGTATTAACTAATTGTTGCTAGTAAGAATATTGTTATTTTGTTGATGTCAGTTTTCATCATACTTTGTCTTTAATATTGTGGCATAAGTTCGTATTTATATAAACTCATAGATACTTGGATATGCCAAAGCCACCCAAGACCACATGAATACCTATACTCGTAGAAACTCATAAATATAAGATCTTGGGCCTTATTGCCCATAGAGGCACAATGTTAATTTTATTTATATATACATACCTTATAATATTATATTAATAATTTACTTATACATATGTAGGTACATATACCTTTAAATGAAGTACGGCATCTGAAAATCACGCCAATAGGCATGTAATCTTTACCTTAGTCGATTATTCTGAAAATAATTTTTTTCTTCAATCACAGTACTCCACTTCTTTTCTAACTATGAGAAGACGAAAGGCACTCGATCTTGAACACTCATATTAAAAAAAGGGCTTAAAATTAAACATTTAAATAAATGTTTATAAAATATCAATAAAAATGAAGCAACGGCTTCGTCCATACAGCCGTTCAAAACTTTAAGTACATACGTTAAAAGCACGAAAGAGTTTATATTTAAATCAAATCTTGATTCTAAAATCAAAATGTACTTACAAGACAAACTGATGGTCGGTCCATTCTCGTCGTGATACGGGTCCATTGCCGTCCAATTGACCGTCGCGGCAATAAGTCCATTCTTCCACACAATGTGTGCTTTGTGAACAAATTGTATTAACCAGATTAAGCTATTGTACAACAAGTGCACCGTATTTGTATATATTTAGTAATAACATCCCGTTTATATCTCTTGTTGACGTCCATTTTGTATTCTTTGAACTTATTGGCGATGAATATACGAAATTTGAAATAAAAAGATTGCTTTGTTGTGGTCGTTTATGACTTCCTAAATTAATTTTAGCACGAAATCTGTAAACTGCAATAGGCATGGTGTTTTTTGTGAAACCAAACATAACTGGCGTAATTCGGGTGTGACAATTCTGCGTAATTCTTAGGCATTCAGGCTCAACACAAGTAATACTACTAAATCTATGTATATAAAAATCAATTGCTGTTCGTTTGTCTCGCTAAAACTCGGGAACGGCTGGGCCGATTTAACTGATTTTGGTTTTGAAATGTTTCTCGTAGTCCAGGGAAGGTTTAAACGGTGAGAAAATATAGAAACATTCGCTAGGATAGGTGATACGAAATACACCGGGTCACCTAGTAAATAATTAAAACATGATCTCTGTTTATAAACAGCACATTGGTGCAGTTTACTGGGTACAGAACTCTTTACAGTATGATATAGTTTAATGAAGAACTATTTTATACGCTCATAAGTTCGGAAGGTCCTACCGAATAATGCAGCTACTGATCTATGCGTGGCAGTCCAACGTTCCCTCCAATACACTATCGCTACTCTTTCTACTTACTAACACTCCTAAATACCGATTACCTTTTACATAATCTATACTAATATTATAAAGCTGAAGAGTTTGTTTATTTGTTTGATTGAACGCGCTAATCTCAGAAACTAATGGTTCGGATTAAAAAAACATTTTAGTGTTGGATAGCCTATTTATCGAGGAAGGTTATAGGCTATATAACATCACGATACGATCCATAGGGGCGGCGCAGTAATCATTAACGCGAGTGTAACCGCGGGCACAGATAAATATATAATCATAAAATTTTTGATCGAACTCGATGTCTAATTGTAATCGTAACCTATAATTTTGTCTCAATTGTAAGGATTATAACATCAGCCCTGTATATGAACTGTCCCACTGCTGGGCACGGGCCTCTTTTCAGTCTGAGAAGGGTTAAGCCATAGTTCACTACGCTGGCCCAGTGCGGATTGTCTGACTTCACAAATCTTCGAGATCATTTATTTACGCCTTATGAACAACAACGCGTTTCCATAATTATCAGAACACATTTTTGTTAATACCTGTTATCAGATAACAAACCCCAAAACCTATACATTTTAAAATTAAATACTTTATACACAATTTTATTATTAAACCATAGATCATATAAAATTTAAAAATAATTAATCTAATGTTGATTTATGTGGTAAATACGACGTGATTGTTATTAATTGAGGAGACACAGTGTGAGTCGTGACCTGATCGCTATAAACTATTTAACTGAAGATCCTCTCAGCGGTGACCCTGAATGAAGGGGTAAAATAGCTGGTGGGACAAGAGTATGTACGAAAGCGGAAATCCTAACTAATATTATAAATGCGAATGTGAGTTTATTTGTTTCGCTTTCACGCCTTAACTACTCGAGCAATCATCATAAAATTATTACACATACTTGTCAGAAGTACAGAAACGGTCATACGGTACCTTTAATCCAGAAAAATGTACTGTTCCCGAGGGATAGCTGCTAGTATATATGTATATATATTTTATTGCGATTAGTGATAAATGACCTGCGGGTCTACCAAATAGCAAACGCCATCAAAATATTTTGGCTAAATATACCGCCGTGCCTAATATGATAGTCTTTTCACCAAGTTAAGACAAAGACGAAGCTTCATAACGTTCCGTAAAGATTTTTGCAGAAAGACACTTGTTTTTTTTCTAAGTTGTAACCTGTATTAGATCTCTTCTAGAAGAAGTAACGAAACAATATACATAACGGATGTAGAAGACACAAATGACTTTAGATATCGAATAGACAATTTACCTAGTCTGTTTGTCAACCAGTTGCATACCGAACTCGCATTAAACACATGTCTTATACCACACATTGAACTATTCAGTGGTTTGTTAGCCAGCAAAGTGTGCTTAAACCGATTCGTTCCACTGACAGTGAGTAGTGACCACCACGACGAACGATAGGGTGAGTCTAAATAGACCATAACTACGGCTTCTATTACTTTTATTTTTATTTGAAGAAACTCCTGCACAAACATTACATCATCTTACAAACATTAAAATAAAAAACCTTAAGAACGCACCCAGATTCGCACCTAGAAAATCTGTGAATATACAAAGCCAAAAGTCGTTTATACATGTAAGACATTAAGGAACACTCATGAAAGTCAAAGTTTATTGATTTGTGAGTTTCTCTGATTCATTGGATTATTAGCTGCTCGTTATTAAGGTCGCAATTATCATAATACTTATTGTACAAATATGTCGTTTAATTGATATAATAAACTTTGTTGGAATTCCTTAAAATAAATAGATAAGCACGCTATCAATATATCAAAACATATCAATTTACCTAGCCTATCATTTGTAACAAGAAAGGCGATCCAATGGTTTTGGGATGCCTTTCAAAGCTAGCATGGAAATGTGTATTTAAAACTTTAAGGCGAATTTAATATTAAGAAGGAAGTTATTTCGGATTTCCTTCTTTCAAAGTGGTATTACTTCTTTGTTTAGACTACATCATGGTAGGGATTAGGACTAATAAATGCATTTCATAGAACGCATAGCACGTACAATTAGCTAATTTCGACATCTACGTTAAATTTTTGACAGATTTGGCTGAACATGCTGCCATCAGACCTTTGTAACCCAAAGGGATGTCTATATACTCCAAGGATATAACCACATGACGGAAAATTTAAGGAAAAGACTCATCTTTATTTGCACCGACGTCAATGAATAATCGTGCTTTCTACCGCACACGGAGGAATCTCTCTGGAAATGTTCACCTATCTACGAGACGACTGATAGCTTAAGTGCGGTCGCCAATGTATCCTATATCAAATTTATGTTTACCTATATCATTTTATTAATACGTTCTCATTAATATTCTGTCAAGAAATTCTCTAGTACGACGACTGGAACTATGACTGGTAAAAGGTAGGCTTTCTTCCTAATACACTGTACTTAAAAACATAGCTGTCGCAATGAAGATATAGGCAAGAAGTCTTTCTCGATTTATGTTATGTATAGTCATACATATATATATATATATACATACATACATACTATATATACAAGAGACTACGGATTTCCATTTGCTACGATCCTGACACACTTCTCTGGGTTCATTCACTTTTATCACATTCCTCATACACGCCCGTCGGTTCAAGGTGCTCTTAACCTGGCCTTTGTCCAGAACGCCTCCGATCTGATCAAGAAACGTTTGCCTAGGTCTTCCTCTTGCGACTGTTCCATTCATACTAGCTTTATAAACTTTCTTAGTCAGTCTTTCCCCGTCCGTTCTTTCTACATGCCTAAACCAGCTTAACATACCCTTTTCTATTCTTGTCACTACATCCACTTTCATGCCGCATCTCGCTCTAATCACACTATTCCTTATTCTATCTTTCAGAGTCACACCACATATATTTCTCAGCGCTCTCATTTCTACAGCATTTATTCTGCTCACATGCTTCATATATATATATATATATATATATATATATGTGTGTAATAATAAAGCAATTTAAACTTCATCATCGGACCTACTCACTATTAGCACTACGGACATTCAACCGATGAGGCAGTTGCTCGACCCCAGTAGTTGTCATGACACCAATGAAAGGATAAAGTACGGCAAAATATTGACGTACTTAGCAGGGTGGTGAGGGTACAGCGTGACAGTGACGGTGCGGACAGTAATGGCTGCCAAACGGATGGCGTGGCGAGTTATTATAATTGCCGTGTTACTGCAGCGCATGCGGGCGACTGCCGGCCAGTGCAGGGGTACACAACCTTCATGCGTGTAATCACGTATGCTTTTGTACTTTTATAATACCTCGATGGCTTACGTTTGCGCTGGTTAAGCAGGAGTAGTTTAAATCTACGGGTTGGGCAGTGTTATTGGTTGTTTCTGTTAGGTCATTTTTGTTAGCTTAGCCATAAAATCTGGAGACGTGCACGGTAGAAGGTTCTGAGACTTTGCTAGCAAAATGTGGGTGGTATACCCATTAAGCCCCTCAGTTTCGGATACAAGCAGGCATTTGCATATGTACATAATGAGTCAAACAAGCTAGTTGTCATGATGGCTTACCTGTTAACTATGTTAACAGCCTACAGGCTCTTGCTATACAAAATTGTAACACAAATGAACACCACCAAACTTCTTCTGGCAGCATGTCCTTACAAAGCTTTGGACGAACTCAAACTCACCCTAAGAATACAACATAAGGTTACGTGGCTACAAAATTCTTCTCTACAGACGTATCTTTAGCTACGTTAAGAAGCTACGTTTCCCCTATTCCTTTCACTGATTTTTTACTGGCCTTACTGGCAGACAAGTATGATCTTTGGATAAATAATTACCATCTGCCATAAATAATGTTAATTGCTACGAGGGAGTACACTCCTCCAAACAATTATTTCCTAAATAGTAATACAGGGAACACACGGCACTTTTTACTAAGGCAATTAAATTTAACAACTTATAAGGAATAAGTTTAAACTTTTATTTAGAAGTCGTACTTAAAGAAAACTAATTGCGAACCAAAAACCCCTTTTTTTAGCTCCAGATGTAGAGACGTAGACGTAGAGCTTACGTATAATTGATCAAAATGAAAATAAAAACAATAAAATTCAAGCAAACAAAAGTAGCCCACTGTTGGGTGCCACTGCTGTCGCCAAGTTTCTGCGTGGAGGGCGACAACTAATCGCTCCGAGTGCTTTTTGAAACCATTCAATTATGAATATTGACCAACAAAGAATTTCTCGTTTAAACTTGTTTAACGTGTGGGGAGATTTCCTCCATCAATGTTGTGCAATAGTTCAGTTAAGAAAAATTGGAAGCCAGTGTTGGAAATTAATGTCGCATTGCATGGTATACATATTAGATATATATACATATTGCAGTTTGATTTAGAATAAGGTATAAATATATGTGATATTGAGTTTTTCAGAGGGTAGGCAAAGCGGGGTTGTCGCTTAAATCTGACATTTCGCTCAAATTAGAGCCGACCAGCTGGGGAAATTCCTCGACTCTACATAAGATCACAGACAGACATCTTTGTGTGTGTTCTTCTCTATGCTGCTTTAGGAGGTGCTGTGTTATAAACAAGTTTCCATAGGCAGCCAGTAACAGCTTACAATAAGTTACGTTATATGCTTAATTGATTAGTAAAAAGGAATTTTAAGACTGGTTCGATTCCCAGGTGGGAGAGTATGATGGGAGAGTATGATGGGCTCTTTCTATTCAAAAATTATTAGTAGCAACAGTGAACCTAAAACTGTGCCCATGAGACGACATTACGTAGGACCTAGAATCTTAGTTAACTTATCTTATCTTATCTTGTTACGGGGGCCAGACAGTGTAGACCGGGGCCACTTCGACCCAGTGGGATCTTTTGTGTCGGCCCCGAGATCTATACCTTAGCTATCTCCCTATGAATGTACTGCATCAATCGCAGCGTACACTTCAGAGGGAGAAGCCTGAAGTATTCAGGGCTCGGATATGCCAACCCCATCAGACCCATCCTTAGTCCAGCCAACGCGTCACATTCACACAGTAGGTTTAATATGGACTCGTCTCGCTCACCACAGGCTCTGCAGATCAAATTGTTTGCCAAACTCAATCTGCACAGGAAGTCATTGGTGCCAAAGTGACCAGTAAACGCTCCTGTGAGCAGGCGTATTTGGCCCTTGTTGTACCCGCAGAACTTCCGGGTGAAGCCCGTGGCTCTGTTTGCAATGAATTTCTTGGAGTGTTCCAGACCCCTAAGGGCCATCCACTCCTGCCTGTGTTTATCATTGCCATGTGCATTCATAGCTGCCTTGACGGTACTCTCAGAGAGTCCTACAAATGGCTCGGGGCCAACAAATAGTTGCTCCGAGCCCTTCCTGGCCAATTCGTCAGCCTCCTCATTACCCTGCACACCTGCATGCCCCGGAACCCACACCAGCCTGACTATGTTTTTCCTGCCAAGTTTGTTAAGGGCTTTAACACAGTTCAGGACCAGTCCGGAATCCACCCTACAGGAGTTCAGAGCCTTAAGAGCACTTAGTTAACTTAGTAGTTAGTTCGGTATAGTACACCACTACCTAGCGTCGGGAATTAAAAATTGCCACTATATATGTATGTACATTTTTACAATTTACTCGTAGCAATGTGCAGTAGAAACCAATACCTATTAGTAATACTATTCAAAACGTAAAATCATAGGTAACGAAATGTAAAAGACCCACACCTCTGTCTACTCCTGCATAACTAAACGGGCGATGTTTCTCCAGCTTTATTATTAAAGAATCTCGTCTGGTCAATAAATGGCCGACCACAGTGGCATCAGGGCCAATAACAATCAGTCGCAGTGGCTAGAGCTCCAATTACCCGAGTTAACCTCAACGAGAGGGTCACATTATAATTTAATAATCTTTGTGCGCTTGTATGTGAGTGAGGATGGGTGGGTATGTGTGTGTTGTCTAGTCTGGTTCGTTGTTAGTATAGGTACAATCTGAATTGGACTAAAAACATACAGTGTATTAACAGTTAGAGTAAAGGCATTAGAGTAAGAGGCTTTTCATTGCCGAATATATGATAATGGTACAAATTAGCCTACGGCAAGTAGGCCTCTTCAGGAGTTCCTGAAGAGATTGTTAGCTTCTGCCACGGCACTAAGAAGGCGCTCAATGTGTGTTATTGTGTATTAAATATAAATATTTAAGGGATTAAATATAATGACCATCAAAAATACTAATTGCACAGCAAATATTGCACAGCATACGGACACCTATACGACTCAAATCACTGCATTCCGTCTCGGCAGGAGACGGCGAAGCGGGACTGCGTCGACTTAGTTTGATCTCTTTAAATATATTTTGCTGTGCAATTAGTATTTCTGGTGAGCATATTTTTCTGGGAAATTAGTATTTTTTTGCTGTGCTGTTAAATACTACCCAATATTTAATCATTTAGTAATTAGCCCAGTTTCTTTGTTTGTTTTTGTTAAAAAACAAACGTTCACCACCACTAGGCCACCAGCAAGGTGCAGATTAGTAGACATATCTTCGAGTACATTATGCAGAACTCTCAGACATATTGTTTTCCTCAAAATATTTTTATTTTTGCCGAAAAAACGAGTAATATTACTAATAGTAGTTGTAATATTTAATACGCACATAACTTTAAAAAGTCACAGATGCGTGCCGTGAAATCGAACTCTTGTGCCTAAAAAACCCAAAGCAGTCTGACTCACACAGAGAGAACTTTCATTTTCTTTCTTTAACACAACATTGGTCTTTACAAAACTACCTTGTTTACTAAATTACCTGTACTAATACCCCGCCCAAATGGTAATTACTAGTAAAATATCATATTACCAATATTTTGTTGTACAAATATTTGAGCAATTCCGCTTTTACTAGTAATATGACACCAAAACAGAGCGATACGATAATTACACCAAACAATGACATTATCTGATCGTGTGCTTGTTGGACAAAGTTGTATTATTAACGGTCTAGCAGTTTAGGAGGTAAAGACGATTGACGCTATTGAATGAGTAGTGAGTCTATAGTAGATGTAAAATATTTTTGAAAGTATAGGTACTTAAACCTATACTTTAAAAATAAAAATTGTTTGTAATATAAACTTTCAAAAATATTTAACGCTCAAATTTTTATTTGCAGTAACCCAACAATTCCTAAAAGCCTTTAATTTATTGAACCCAACCCAAAAATCGTACCTAGGACTTCAAGATAAGTACTTACACGTACGTTAATACGGTAATAGCCTAGCGCATATGCGCCCGAAGTCGAAAGCAGCGGTGTATTATAAACAGGTGCATTTCGCCAATTATTTTTGAAATCCCACGTAAAAAGAAGCAAATCTATGTCCGTCTATTTAGCTCATCTCTAGTTACAGTGCTGCTACTGAAAACTTAATAACAGAAAAACTTAATAAGATTTTACTCGTCCTGGTAATTAAATCCGTCACCTCCACAATCATAAGTGCAGACACCGCAGACAGCCACAAATGCAATAAAATAAATAGTTTTAACGCAGTATTATCACTTGTATTTTACTCCTTGTTTTGCAACTTGGAAAGCGATATACATTGAATGAAGTATTTCTGCATCACTCTTTAACTATAAAATATACTTTATTGAGGTTACAAACTGACACTCATAAAATCTACATATAATGCAACATTTTAGAATTTATGCCAATTATGGAGAAGAAACGTGTACGAAACTCACAGTTTTTTTTTACCATGATGTTGCTGCTTGCTGTCCGTCAAGTAGCAAGTGATTATCGTAGCCTACGGATACTCTAACAGCAAACCAAAGCAACTGCATGAATTATCTAAACTTCTATCTTCTATCTTATGTCGGGGCCAGTCAGTGCTGACCGGCGACACTTCGACCCAGTGGGATCTTTTGTGTCGACACTCTCCCAATAACGACTGCCATAGATGTTCATAGCAGCCGGGACCGATGGCTTAACATGCTCTCCGAGACACGGAGCAAGCGATAATTGTCAATCAATACGCACATAATTTCGAAAAGTCATATAACTTCCGAAAGTCAGAGGTGCGCGACGTGGGTTTGAACCCGAGACCCTCTGCATTGCAGTCTGTTTGTCTCCCCACTGAGCTATCACTGCTCATTATCTAAACTTACTCGCCTTGCACTTTATCCATAAACATTTAAAAGCCTTTTAATTTAATAGTAAACAATGCAACCGGATCTAAGTATTGTAATCTAATAACAACATCAACGAGATCACTCGATTGTTATCAAGTCAAAAGTGAAATCGATTACAAACAGTGAGGGTATTGTCGCGCGTCATTAGTGTTTGCAAATCGAAAGCGCACGTCGACCTTGCTTGTGCAGGCTCCTTATATCGATGTTTTAACACTCTAAATATTGAAGGCTGGGTTACCCAATCTACTTCCTGCGTAATTATCTAATTGCAACTTACTTCGCCAGCCAATCAGCAGCTATCGCAGCTTCAGTGCATTCATACACATACATCTTCTTTAAAATATTTTAAACCCTTGACTAGAACTTTGTTTCATTTTACGGCATAAATAGCATTGTTTATACTAGAATTGGCCATGAGGTTTTATGTTCGATGCTAAGGTCGCAAGATTGTTTGGCTGCGATGTTATGAAGGGCCGGTTACCTAAATGAAAGAACGGGTTTAAATGAAGTCCGCAATGCCACTTTTATTATATAGGTATATACAATGGAAATAGCATAATATAACAACATTTAGACAGTGTGCTGCGAGAATGCTCAAACATTGTAACAATAGGCATAAGTAAATCTAGACTGGGTACTACCCAGTCTAGATTTACTTATGCCTATTGTTAATTACTTTACGCTTTGTGGTTATACTACACATATGCTTCTGACATCAGAATCTAAATGTGATCTATTTGCTTCGGGATGGATGGATGTGAGTCGTAGTTGTTTAAGATTTTGTGAGATGATAGATATTTAGTTAGTTACTAAGTTACGAATCTTTTATTGTACTCATGTAAGCAGATGTAATAATAATTTATATAAACCTTGTATATTATGTCTGGTAATATAAATGTATATAATGTTAGATATAAGTTTTAACTTGTACAACCATTTGGTGTATACTGTTATGTTGTCCATTTGTTTATACTAATAAATAAATAAATAAAGTGATGATATTGTATATTCCTAACACAAGTCAATGAAAAAACACATATGCCAAAAACATATTTCACCTTACATATTGATAAATAACAAATATCAGATCTTTCTGTCGCGCCTTTAATGCAAAGTCAACATGTATGCATAGTTGTATGCACAGATTTTTTGACGCACGCCAACAGCGTCGCCTGGCTAGCGTAACGTTTTCTTATTTGCTATTTATAAGACATTGAACAGTGAAATTAGTCTTGTATAATTAAATATGCCCTTTACTATTATGAGCCCAAAATCTAAACAAGAGTGCAGATCAACTCGTTGTATAGTGCGGGGCTCGTAGTCGCTGTACTCTGCGCTTTAGGAATGACGAGGTTTTAGTATTTAAATAGTCTTACTAGATGTGCCCGCGGTTTCACCCGCGCGTATGATTACTGCGTCGCACCCGTGGGTCGTAGCGTGATGTTATATAGCCTATAGCCTACCTCGATAAATGAGATATCCAACACTAAAAGAATTTTTCAATTCGGACCAGCAGTTCCTGAGTTTAGCGCGTTCAAACAAACAAATAAACTCTTCAGCTTTATAATATTCGTATAGATAATACTAAGAGTATAGCTGGACGAACCGTCGTGCTCTTAGCCACCATGACAATCAATAGCGGCAGTTTAATACGCTCTCCTACATCCAGTAAAAAAAATTATTACAAGGTTGTTCAAGAACGCCTATACATCCACCCGCGAATATGTAATTAGATTTTTATTTTCTCCAAATCAAGAGATGGTCCTAATATGTACACGTAAAAAAATCTGAAGTACCACATAGACTACCATCATTTTATTTTGCGCGGTCGTCAATCCCAGATGTTCGAGGTTCGTGCCTTTTCAGTAAAAATACTACATTTACCAATAGCAGGCTAGCTGTTCCTGACAACTGAGTTTGACTGCTCTAAGCCACGGGTGAGAAAAGACGTTTTATGATAATTCTAAAAAGCAAGCTTTCGCCAATACTGCCTCGAAAGTTAGCAAGCGTTTGATTCTTGTATGAACGTACCATAGTCCATCTCACCTGGCCTCCTTGTTAGCAAACTTGGAGTTTATTTCCACCACAGTGTTGTATACAGCGATACAACAATTCTGAGAAACTATTAAAACTCGCTGGTTGTTTGAATGACGTCTTCATTTCACGTACGCGCGCGCAGGTGCCCGCGGTG
The DNA here is from genome assembly GCA_930367265.1 of Catocala fraxini. Taxonomy (NCBI): domain Eukaryota; kingdom Metazoa; phylum Arthropoda; class Insecta; order Lepidoptera; family Erebidae; genus Catocala; species Catocala fraxini. Next base: position 22,027,626 of record OV884031.1, read on the forward strand.
CGTTAGGCTGGGTGCGCATCACTGGCTGCTTGCACTGCGCTTGGAAACTTAACTGCCATTAGATAAATAAATAAAACCATCTTACAACAATTATTATTATCTTAAATCATACATCTTTAGTTTTGCCCGCTGCTTCGTCCACGTGAATCCTACGGGAACGCTATACGGATAAAATGTATCCAATGTAGAACACTTTGTATACATTTTCTATCTGTGATGCATACAAATCTGTTCAACAGTTTACGTGTATTATAGTATAATTAGTAGGACAACATAAAGCAAAATTCAAACAACTTACAATATCCCGTCAATATCAAGAAACGAGTCGTTCTATATAAGGACAGTTTAATTTTAACATACTTTGCATAAAACAAATAACTGTCGTAGGTAACACAACTGTTTTTTGTTAATATAGGAACTGGGCCTAAAATCACAAAAGCTAGCTTTACAACAAAAATACGTGAGATAGGACTATTTCTTAGGTCACACTGTCTTATCTTACATACACGACATCTATACGATACATAGTTTGCACAATCCTGGAAAAGCCGACTAATATAACTACTTTCATTCTACAATAGGTCGTGACCAAATAACCTAGTTGTGATCCCGTGCTGACTGGCTTTGAAGGATCTTTAACAGAGATTTACATATCGATGTAATACAGCGCACTGATTGGTCACCAACCACACGAAATGAAGAAAAAGAAAAAGAAGGAGAGGAAGCGCACTTATCTGGGCCTCTAATGATTGTGTTAGAAGTCTAGAATAAAGGTCTAGGATAGTGTGCTGTATTTGCACTAACAATGGAGCAACGCCTTTTGTATGACGTAGCCGTGCGAGTGTTATTTCAGCGTCGCGTAAACCGTTGCATAGTCCTGTAGACCTCGCCATAATAAAGGTACAATAATGGCAATAGTGCGCTGTCTTTTGCAATGATAGGACAACAACTTTTTTTTTTTGTATCGTCGGCTATCCGCGTCTCACAGGTGTTTCAAGTGTCTATACACATACAAATACAAATTTTTATGCGCCTCCCTGTATTTTTCACAGTCACCGCCAACTGTTAGGTAGACGGTCACCTAACAGTTAAAAGATTCGCTTGTCACATTCGCCGTTTAAGAATCAACAAATGTGAAGCATAAACCAGAAATTCTGATATCCCTTTTGTCACATGATGTTCTGTGGATGTTCTGTGTGTATACCGAATTAAAAAATAAGAAAACGCTACGCGTTCTAACGCATATTTTAAAAGATGGTGGACCGCCAACCTGTCTTAAAAGATCAAGAACAGTCTAAAATCTTAAAATCAGCCTTACATTCACTGTTAAATTCTAAAAGGTTGAATATCAAAAGATATAGTTCCTTTTGCTTTCACCTTCTCGTCTATGGGCACCACTTTCAGACTACGTCTTACGTATTTATTTCTAATTCTGTCCATTCTCGTCACTCCACAGATCCATCGTAACATTCTCATCTCTGCTACATGCAATCGTTTCTCATCCATCTTCTTAGTAGCCCAAACACTCAGCTCAATACAATACGACAGGCTTAATAACCGCCTCATACATGCGACCCTTTAATTTTAAAGGCAGTTTAGGTTCGTATATTATCTGCCACCTTTTCATCCATCCTGCATTTGATTCGTTGCCTAACATCCCGATCAATTTCGCCGTCATCTTGCAGGAGTGAACCGAGGTAGCGAAAGTGGGAGCATACTGGTAGAGGTATACCGCCGAGTGTAACCGGTATAGGACTGGAGAGACCGCCAAAGTCACTGAACATGTATTCCGTTTTGGTTCTGCTTATTCTAAGGCCTCCATTCTCCAGTCTCTGCCGCCACTCCTCCAGCTTGCTCTGCACCTCTTGTCCACTCTCTGCTACCAAAATGATGTCATCGGCAAATAGCATGCACTAGGGTGCCTCTACCTGTATGTACGATGTTATAGCATCCCTAATTAACAGGAAGAGGTTTGGGCTAAGAGCCGACCGTTGGTGCAAGCCTACAGCTACATCGAATCTGGCTGTGATACCAGCTGCGGACCGACTTGCGTACAGCATTCAGCGTACATGGCTCGAATCAACTTTAGGTAATTTTCAGGCACCCCTTTCTTCTTAAAGGCCCACCATAACACTTCACGAGGTACTTGGTCATATGCCTTCTCAAGGCAAATTTTTATGCGCCTCCCTGTATTTCTTTTCCCGCACTGGTAAGTATGTAACTGTTATAATCTAAAAATCACGTAACACGAATTACGTTTTTGCATTTTTCGTAAATGCAAAAACGCAAATTATATTTTATAAAATGCAAATTTACGTAATTTTGTAGGCGAAAATATTAATTATTTTAAGTTTTTTACACGGAGTAATTGTAAACACATTCATTGTTATGGTAAATTTATATTTTATATTTGTATTAAACAAAAAGTGTTAATTTTATTCACTTAACTGTGACCGTCTGTTTTGGCACATTTCGCTCGGCGCAGTCTTAAGAGCAGAACTAACAAACAGAACAAACAACAAACCCAATACCACTGCACGGCAATTTAACCCGGACCCTTATGTACGCACGCTCTCTTTTTAGATTAGAGCATGCGTTCATAAGGGACCGGGGTCTGTGGTTTTCCACAGGATCAAGGAAGTTATATTATTATTGGGCTGAATACATGATTCCTGATTAAGGTAAGCTACTCAAATATATGACAGTGGATAACATATCATAAGTGTTACTTTGTACCCTAAATGTATAAATGATTTTTGCCATTGGCTATAGAGTGTTGGCGAGTGTACTTGCCCGCATAAACCGCAATCTTCATAACAGTAAAAGCTTCAATATCTTTTTAGAAACTATTTATCTACATTTACAAACGCTAATATCCGTCGCCAACAATACTCCGCTAGTAAACCGTATCTACAAATTGATCAGTTTGAACCAGCACAATACAAATAGGTACAGTGGCTACCCACCTTTACGGCGGTGGCTTTGATCTAAGCGATTGTTTCGTTTGATGTTGCCGCCGTCGCTGTTTCGTGTTAACTGTAACAAATATTGGTGTAAACTAAATTGTGTTGAAACGCCCGCTAGGAATCACTGAAAACTCGCAAACTTAAATATTTGTGATACACTTCGCTTTTCCATGAAATGTCTGCAAACGTAAGAAAAAAAAGAATAACTACACCTGTATTATCTATATCTGCATCACCATAACTGAGAAAAAAGATAGGGGGAATGAATGTCTTATGTCCGTTGTTCAACTTTCTTAGGAGAGAACGGATACATGGGATGCTAAACGAGCATGCAACAATGAGGTCTCATTGTTCCATGCTTTACCCATAATAACCCATATGATACACCTTAACCTATTTTTTGTGAATGGGTTAATGTTGCCAATATTGCAGCCACACATTACAGTTAAAATATGACCACTTTACATATATAGCTAAGACTGCGCTGATGACGTATCGGGCAAGCGGTCACCTCACCGCTGCTACCGCGCTGAGTGTTATGGGTTTGAATCCCACGCGTAACAATTACTTGCGTGACTTCGTGACTACGTATTCGGTAATATTTTACATGTATTGTTGCTAGAGTTGTGTGACAGTATAATTATGTGTCTTAAATTATTCGAAACAGCCACGTCACATCATGTAACTATGACCAATGAGATAAGCAGTGGTGTATTACACCTAAATTTCACTACCTAAGACTTAGGTAACGTGACAGAGGGAGCAAACATATCTACTGGGCATAGTATTAGATTGATACTTTAAACATTTAAAGAGTATTCTCGCATTAAAAAAGTTGTTTCGAAATAACCATTGCATATAGTATTGACATCAGAATATATATTATGTATTATTAATATATGTTGCAAATAAGCGGCAATTTAATAGGTATAGACTTAATACAATGTTTAAGATTGCACTAAAAACCACAGACAAAACAGAGAGGTGTAAAAAAGCCAGTAGGTACAAAATCACCCTCACTAACAAAAACATTTCAAAGATTTCTTAGAACACAAAAAACCTAATGTAAATTGTTATGAAACACTGGGAAGAGTTCATAACTACGGGAATTGTTTTATAAACAACACAGCACCTACGTACATTAGTTGAATGTATAATGAATAACTCTTGATGTGAAATCAAAGCTCGGGTAGGTGCTTTAGATGTTCACTTCAAAAGGTACGGACGAGATTAGTAAACAATCGAAATGGGAAGTAATTAGTAAATTAAAGTGATCTGGTTCAGGTCAGTTTTGTTCTCGCCGGAGATTAATAATCTATCTATCGTTTCTAGTATTATTTTACTTCTTAAGCTGTGTTTATTCATTTAAATACTTATGAGGGCAAGAGATCTTACTTTTTAATAATGTTGCCATTTTAACACTTCGTTTAGGTGCATTGATTTAGCACATTTTTTTTGCATTGTTTATATAATAGTTCGTATGTATTATGTGTTAGTATTATTATATTTTATATATATTAGTCTAACGCCCCAATATTCTCAAAGGGGTTAGCTGAGGGTGTATTACAATCACATTTAGGTTCCATGTAATAACTATGGGGTTATTCTAGACCAGACTTATTGCCAGACATACTACTATTGAAAGCTGACAGAAGTACTCAATAACGCTAAACGAGATGAAAATGGAAATTTAAGATCGATGTTAAATATAAGCATAAACTTATACTACAGCACCAACAAGCCAGTCAAGCCAAATAACGACATAACATTTTTAAAATATTTTTATTATTAACGTCTTAAAGGAACAGATATGTATAATTACTTTGTCAAAATTATGTCATGAAGTTAGGTTTGTTTTTTTTTCACCTTAAAGTTGTGTTAGAGGATAAGAGCCTATAAAAAAATCCAGCAAAGTACTAAGCCCAAAAAGTTTAAGTAGTAAAAAAATTACAATGCTGTGAAAATGCCACCACCAGCCATAATTGCCAATCGTAGCAAACATGACTAAAACGTTCCTATAATATAAATCTGTAGGTATACGAAGTTTTAAGAATCAAAACCACTAAGGAAATCACAGTAACTATTTAAATCGCCTGAAGCTACCAAATTTATTCTATTTATAAAGGAACAAACAGTACTATACTATATTGTCAAAATCTTTTGAAAATCGCGTCGTTTACAAAATGGAGTAAATAAATATTAGGGCAGTTTATTTCATTCATCTATTATGAAAATCGTAACCATAGAGAAAAGATTATTACTAACATTTCAAAAGAGCAGCCGATCAAAAGAATAGATTCATAGCATATGAATGAATAAACCAATAACAATTTATAATATTTTTTATTCACAAATCCTATTTTGGAGACAGTTTGCAAGAAAAACATCCGTTTCAAAGGGTAAGGCGGATTTGAAAACAGCAATGTGTGCAAATAGTTGTGAATAAATATAATGTGTATAAACAATTTTACAAAAGAATATGAAATATCCGGATTGTCCTCCGGTTGTCCGAATAAACCCTTTCTAAGATTAGCCATTGACAAAAACATCGGAGAATAGATGAACCAATTTTATATTGAAATTGATGGCACTGTCTTGACGATTTTTTCATAAGCTGTCATCTTGAGTTTAAATACCGTGTCTCAGTTATTTGATCATTTAATATTAAAGGTACTGGAGCTACAGGTGGAAAAGTAACTTTCGCATAAAGATTCAACAATACTTAACATTTTATTATTCGTGACACGAAACAGTTTAGTACATCACCCTGACCGTTGTTAAAACCTCATTCGCATAATTGGATGCTTATTAAAATGTTTATAACGCAATACAAGTTTCGACACTGCGTTATTTACGTCGTAATTAAGAAGAGATTTCTGAAAACTCGCTCAAATTAGCTCGTCGATACGAAAATTGTCACTTTAAGTTGTCATCTATTTTGGAGTTTACAAAAACAATCCGTATTTAAAGCTCATTTCCCGAAACTGTACTGCACGACGATACCATATTTAACTAGAGATTAACACTACCATTTTGGCGGGAAGTCGTCAGTTACCGAACACGGTCGAACCGAACGCGCCGCATAAAACAGCATAAAACGGGTTAATCTCCGCCCAGTAATCCTCTAACATATGTATCTGTCGTTGCGTTTTGACGTAGATTTACAATTATTTACAAGAAATGCTCACTGCACGCCGGTTGTGTGCGCTCACTATAATCCGCGGATTAACTCGCGTCTTGTTTATGGTGCGCTGTCACCCGCCTAATTGTCTGTGGTTGGGAAAAAGCGCGGGAACGTTGGGGCAAAATGGCGACGGTGATTTATTCGGGGTTGCTGGTTTTCACAATATTTCTAGAGCAAGATGTTTTGTGTCGAATGAGAGATGGTCCGTGCGGTCGGATTATATCTGTATCGAGTTACTTGTTTTTGTTGGCAGCAGTTGGCGCGCTTACCTTCGGCTTTTAACATCGGCAGCGTACGATTCGCGACGCGTAGACGACACAATCGTCTGAATCGTCTCGTTGCTGTCACCTCGTACGAATCACATCGACACGATGTATTTGTCATTGTCTGGCGGCTCTGTGCGCAGAACATACGTTATTATAATTTACAAACGCCAAAGAGAATTTGTACAAAAATAAAAATGTCAACAACGTATTATGTTGTAAAGTAAAAGTGAGATATTATGGTCATTAGCTATGTTTACCTCGCGGAGGATAATTTTAAAGATGTAAAATCCGGTATTAGTGATGAGTTAATAATGCATCATTTCTTAAATGCATATTGTACACACGTATAAACTTAATAATTGAGTACAGTACTAAGCTAGCAATAAACTCAAAAGTTATATCACACATTAAACTAAATGATTTGATACTGGCTCAAAATTTGTCATTCATCGCTGCGCAGGATGCGGTCTGTACTCAAGAACACATTTAAAACATATCTATTATATTTATAAACTTCAAATACGTACTAAACATCGTAGTAAATAACAAACTAACTTCATTAGACGTATATTTTTTATCAACATATCACAATTCCTAGTAAAAATTAAGTTATCCGGCGTATTATAATTTTGATCACATCAAAGCGTATAACGGTTTCATCATGGCGGATTTGGCGCTATTGAACTGTGACAGACGGAACTGGAAATGACGTCATTAAACTATGTTTTCTGTGACGAACGGAACTGTGAGGCCGTTAGTCGTCTCAATTTGGCGAATAGTGTAATTTTTATGAGGCACACTAACTTTTGTCGGCGGAATCGGTTACAATAATGAGCCTAGAGAGAATAGTTTACTTAAAATTCCATTTTCTAATTGATCAATTCCATATTCTATTCCACTGCTTCGTTCAGTTTAGTTCGATGCAATCAGATGCGCAACTCTGTTAAATCTCACTGTCAGCCTCATATTCGAATTGATTGCTATAATTTAAATTTTCTCCAGTACTGGCAATAGCAGTTATAATACGTATTAATAGCTGACAAATACAATCATGCTCGAGATGAGGTTTTTAACAGAATTGCGCGTTAGTAGTGTTATCTAGGCGCTACCTTTACGCAGGGTAGGTCAAGCAGTAGTTTGCAAGTTAGGTCTTAGCAAGACATAAAAACTGTCATTCTCAGAAAGGTACTTTTACGGTTCCCAAGGTTATTGACTCTTTTTTAGTTAGAGTGAAGTGTCATTGGGATTTTTGAAGAAATCTCAGCGCATGTTTGGCATTTAAAAATGCACAACATATGGCAATAGGGTTGACATCTATTACGCGGAAAGTAAGACAGCTGGCTAAATGTACGATTTTGCACGTCTTCGTGTATATGTTCGATTGCCTGCAAGTTGCGTATTATGTGCGTTCTTATCCACACGTTTGATATTTTAATGTCCATTAAAATATAAAGAATTTCAAATTATTATATTGCATTACAGTTTTAAATTATAAACAAACATAAATACTCACACATAACAACATAGTTTGGGATCGTAAGTTTTTATTGCGGGCATGTTTGGACGGCACACCAACTATCATTAGCAGAACGATTAAATATTTAACATGTCGCGGCCAATTCGCATTCCTATAAATAAATGCTACAAAAAACAAGCCACAAGATTATTTAATTGTGCAGTATTTTAGTGACAGCGACCATTACTCGAATTCTAACCTTTAAATAATTACAATTTAGATAATAATGTGTATTTTAATTCGACGATGAGCGGTTACAATTAATTGTTATTTTTCTAATGTCCACTCTTTCGACAGTTTTCTATTTTCTCTGTGTTATCTATGGATTAATTTGTTGGTGTGTCTTTATTTTGTAGATAGGTACGTAGATATATGTCAAGGTTGTTGCTAAGGGTTCATGTAAAATGCGCAAGTCGAGTCACTTGCGCGGTTGTATGCATCGCATATTCGACGGATGCAAGTTATCTGCGCAGATAACCCGTATAACTTACTGGCACATATTGTCCGTGCGAGTAGATTACACATGTAACATTCGCCGGCTATCTGCGTAATTAAAAAGCACTATCAGGATCTTATTTTCAGTATGTCATCATCACATATTTATTAGGGCAGGTGTATAACACCCATTCTTCGATTATATTATATTCACCAATCGACGCACAAATGTGGCCAGAGGTTCACTTAAAGCACTGCGCTATCTTTGCAGACATACATTTTATTTAATAAGTCGAGATTGTAAATTCAAAATAATGCTGACTTCATAAAATGTACATTGTAGCTCTACTTAGTTAGATGGTGTTGTGTGGATGTGATAGAATATTTGTTTCTCTTGCACGGGTATTTCCCTAGTACGTTAGGAAACTACCCGGCCCTTTGGGAGGCTTACACGAAGACATGGGTCTAACGTGAAGAGGCCTTTCGAGAGTTTTAATCAAAGGTGGAATGGAACACCTACAGCGACACTAGCCGCAGCAGGCGTAGGACTATTGCTACGTATGGATTCTAATATATGGGCGATGGGTATGGGTGTTTGATAGACTGGTATATTGGTAACTATGGATGATAAAACGGCGTCTGCCCCGAGTACTCTGATGATAGAATATTATTATTATTATTGTTTATAAAAAACCAAACACGAAAGAAAACAGTTTTCATTTATCCATTCCACCTAAAAACATTCTTACAAAATACTTAATAGACACAACAGTATGATTTCGCGAAAATTAATTCAACCATGTAGGCCTTGGAAGGTATATGTCTGCATTAGCTTCAATACTATAGCATGTTATCTTTTAGGTTTAACCTATAGAGTCGCAACGCCACGCCGGCGCGCGGCGGCCAGACACAATAGGTTTTTAATTAGGTCTAGTATTCCAAGACTTGACATGTAAAGTAGATGGCTTATTACAAGAGACTGGCAGTCGAGGATGCGGCCATAAATAATAATAATAAGTAAAAATTGTATGTCAAATTTGCAAATGGAAGACTCCGTCGGGCGCCGCGCCGTTGCAAATGTTTGGATACTCTACTAATTTGATTCTTACAGGGAACCGGTGCAATTATAGTAACACTTATACTGCGATTCGGTTAGTATGTAAGAATAACTTTTAAACATTCGCGTAGCTTGATACATAAATAATTCGTAACCAGTATTAACGCGATCATGCATAATGTTTACCTTTTTAATGCTTGACGTTTCGACCAGATTACATCGGACGTGGTCACAAGCTGTCTGAAGTGTGTAAGTGTTTCGTAGTCACAGATGCCTTACCCAATCCTTTTCTCTTCCTTAACCGATTGACTATTCGAGCGGCGTAGTGGTGCTACTGCACCGATTGTTCTAGCTTCGATCCGTACTCTATATTGTGTGATCCACAAATCTTTGTTTTGAGTCTGTGTATTCTTTGTGGCCATTGTTTTAATATTTAAAATATATCCCGTAACATAGGATTTAATAATAGTGCGGCAGTTGGTTAATAAAAATAATTCTAACTTATCCTATCCGGTTCTAATATAAATACGAATGTGAGGTTGTTCGTTTGTTTTTACGCTTTTACCGACCGAACTTAATGAAATTAATACACGTTATCAGGGGTACAGAAAAGACAACACATTGGGTACCTTTCATCCAGAATAAATGTACTGTTGCCGAGAGATAACTAGCAAAAATTCATTCCTTTTCACTAGAGTCGGCCACGCTCGAGAGATACCCCAAAATGCCCCAGATAGAGCAGACGATAATTAGATTATAATTTACGGCATCTTCGTAGTAGAGTCGTATACATATCGAGTAGACGAAATAATATTTTGCGTGTGGTAGCGCTCATGATCTATGCTATAAACGTTAAATAATATCAGAGTACCGAAGTCTGTGTTATCCCTTAAAAGCATCAAGAATCAACCCTCGGATATAAATGGGCGTGGTACACGTCAACGGATATGTGAACCAACTGTGATATTTCTCGGATTGCCATGAACTAAAGTTTAGTTAGTTATGTTTCCTACAGTGCCATACTATAGTGCAAGTATCAAAATCTATATAAGATTACTAGGGTATGATGCGGTGAGCGTGTATAAAGACTGCCATGAGAGAGAATTAGGGAAGATAGATATACCAGGATTTTATATACATTCATAGTCATACGCTCTATTCGAAAAGGGTAGGCAGAGTTGTACCAAACCCACATTTTGCCAGCTAAGTTTTCAGGTTGCACGTAATAGGAGGCGAACCTTTGCCGTACTAGACACAGACACCACACTACCGCTCTCTCCCGCACTCGCTGCTGTTACGGGTAATTTCATGACAAAACAATTAAGTAAGACTTTGATCGATCCGGAAATCGAATTTGAGACCCCATGCACAGCAGTCGCATTGACTACCGCTGCGTCGAGGCAGCCCGGGATCGGAGCAAGTAAAAAGCCGTAGTCAACGCCAACCCTAAAATTTCTACAAAGACGCGTTAGTGATATCCCTGGTTATACTTACGTCCATAGACTAAGTCCGGAACTACTTTCTAGACTGTTAAAAAATGTGGAAAGCCGCAGTTCTTCTACTTATCCTACGAGATACCACTTAATAATAATTATAAATATCCATAATTATTAAATGTATGCAGTGTTTGATTATAATTGGATAAAACTTTTTTTAAGCCTGTTATTCCATGTATTTATTATATAAATATATTATTGTTAGCAGAGCATTAATAAATAATATGCTGAAATCTATGTATGTATGGTATTTTGAACAAACAAATACTAAATCAAATTTATTTGGTATTAAAACAAAACTTCATAAAATAAATCAGGTCTACAGGCATCCTTATATTGCAACTAACTAGTAATCAAAGGCATAATTACAATGGTCTACCGACCTCAACCACTCAATTAATAAGGATAATAATTCTTAATCAAAATCTGTCGACCTCTTTCTATATTGATAAATAATCAGTGATTAGTTAGATACGGCACATCAAAAGTATAATGTAAACCCTTTTTTATCAATCTATGTTGACGTTTGCATTGGAGTGTATATATTAAGGACTATATTCTACCCGCAGCTACATTCTTAGGTAGATATAACTAAAACATCCTCTATATTATTAAAAATAATAGAACAATTCAATAAGTAAAAGATTTTCATAATAGATTTAGTAGTTTCAAGAATTATTTATTTTATAGAAACAAACAAACAAAGACCTCCTTGTAAAATTTGTGTCAAAAATCCTTCTTTAATAAGTATGTAATATAATTAAAAGTCAATTTTTTTATTAGTTTACCTTTTAATACAACACACAGGTACTTCTCTTCCATTTATTTGATCCAAGATCTGCCGTCAAATACGTCCCAGGCATGTTTCACCTTAAATTATATTACGTTACAACGCAGACTTACAACTAAAAGTTAATATTTCTTTATCAATTATAGATAGACTCACTCCTATTTTTCAGAAGCGTATTCGGGGCAATGGATTTTCATTTTATTTTTTATGATCATTATACTCTCCATCCACGCTCGTCAGTTTAGGGTAAACCTAACGTGGCCTTTCTCCAGAATGTCTCTTTATGTGGTCTGTATAAAGCAGCTCATGTATAAAATTTCAGTTCATCTGTCACTCTACTCTTTAGTAACCGATAAAAGATATTTTAAAAAGTTAAACGTATCTGAAATCCTATCGAAAAGCATACTTACAAGACCTTACTACGGAAATCCGTCGGTCTCTCTCTTCCATAAACCTTTGGTAGTTGACATGAGGAGACAGTAACTATACACATCAATCAGACCATTAAGCGCAGGCAGAAGCCTTTATACGACTGACTGGAGGTCTGACGTTAGGTCAGCTACTAACCATAGACATAAAAAAGAAAGCAAAAACCACTCATTCATTAATACCTCTGCGGCTACCAGAGCCATAAAATCCTATACTAATACCTAATATTATCATCAAGATTTATAGTAAAAGTAAATTATCGCCGACAAGATGAAAGATCAACACACATTTAAATATATTTTATAATATCTGTCATATTAAACGAGTATTAATATCTGCTTTATATCCGGCATACCGGCATCTCTACACATTGCTTATTCACAAATAAAAGTAACATAAATTTACTATCTAATTAAATAACACTTATTTTAAAGTGATCTAATTAGAAAAAAACGGGGATAACAAGATATTCCAGTAAAAAAGATTCTAACCAGAGAATTTAAACTCACAATCTTACATTTAATTTTTATAGTAGTTTATTATAATATAATAAACATCAAGACAGCTAATATTTTATTAAACGTGTCTGTTGGTGACAGTTTTAAATAGGCCTAAAATTTGCAACAAAACTAACAATGAGACACCAAAAATCGTATCGAAAACATCGTTTATTGCTTCGTAACTTAAATTAAGCCTCATTAAGTTAAAATTTAAATATAAATCTTACATTAATAATAAATAGGGTACCACTTTACATCTGTACACTGTCCGCCATATCACAGTCACTTTCCTTCATAGAGATATACCGATTATATCCCGTAGAAGAACATTTCATTTCCACTTATCAACTGTGCTTAACAAACTGAGGATCGTCTTGAGAAGGAGGGCTTCCTGGAGGCGCAATACCATGGATTCTCCTATATAATTGATGGTAGGGGCTCGGCGGCGGCGGCGGCAGCCTCAGCAACGGACTTGGAAGCGCATACCTCCCATAAACTGACAGCAATGGGGGATACAACCCCACGAGTGAAGCGTAAGGGTTGCCGAACATCGGGTGCAGCAAAGCTCCTCGCTTGAACGCTGCAAGTCTTGACCGGGACGCTGCAGTAGACCGCCTCCGCAACTTCCCTGTTGTACCTCCAATGAAGACATCGTCTGAAGACGGATCCAACATCCAATAATTCCCTTTCCCCGGATCGTCGTAATGCCTCGGAACTTTAACGAAGCATTTGTTCAAACTCAAATTGTGCCTTATAGAGTTTTGCCATCCTTGCTTATTCTCTTTGTAATACGGGAAATTTTTCATTATGTACTCGTATATACCGTTGAGGGTCAATCTTTTTTCTGGACTGCTTCGTATCGCCATCATGATGAGAGCATTGTAACTGTAGGCCGGCTTTTCGTTTTTCTTTTCTTCCGGCGTCGTTGAAGATCCTGGTGGGGGTGTTTCTGTTCCGGTGACGTCAAGTTCAGTGTCTGATGGTGATGGGGAGCGTGATGAGGCTTCGGGGAGCAAGTTTCTGATGGTGAAGCTGTGCGGAGGTGTCATTGTGGTGCGGCATGGCGCGCCGCTCGCACTCGACTGCCGAACTGGACGAGGTTCAAGCCCCGCCTATCGACACCTCCTTAACGATGGGACCTCCTACCATCGTATGTGGGGTGCTTTACCTTACCTTCCGATTAAATTACAACCTTATTGCTATAAGTATAAGAGTCGTTTTCTTTTGTATCACTATTGTAGAGTTACCAAGGAAATGTGTGATAGGGTTGTAAAACATTAAAATTAAAATAATCCGTCATGGTTTGTAAACAGTTTTTTTTAATATTTCACGCGTTGTTTAAAGGTTTATTTAGTGCGTTATTTGTAATTGTTAATAATATAACGTACAAGGCAGATGTTCGTGTTTTTTATTATTTTTATCGTTTAGTATGGTTGACAAATTGACAAATTAGTTGTTGCATCACACTAATGTGTTGTATGACAATGACTTTATTAATTTTATTTATTGTTATAGAAAGGTGGTTATATCATTAATAGCGGGTTTTTAACGCAGTATGGATTTGGGTTAAGTGTTCTAAGGTTTTCTACATCTTTGACATTTTTGTGTATTGTGTTCATTAATTTCAAGTTATTATAAACCATTGATTATGATTATAATCAAATTATAACAAGTTCTACGTGTAGTAGGTACATATCTATATCCCTTTAATCTTTTTACAGAATTTAGTACATAAGTATATTTGCCAGCTAATTTACTACGTTTTCAACTTTAAAATAAGTACCTACATTTTGTAATAACATAATTACGGGAATTAATTGATTGAACGACCGAACGAAAGAATAGAAAGAAGGATGTATTATACCTACTTATACCTATTAATTATAAAATAATTTCTATTCAGAATTACCTTTTAACTAGAACTTTAAACAATACGGTCCAATAAATAATAATTAATATGCTAAGAATGGTATCTAAAATGGTATGTAAATGTAATCAGTAGGTATCTATTATTTTAACTCGTCACATTTATATCTCGAAGCTCATGTAGTTTATAGGTTTCCAGAAATGCCTTCGAGTAAACTAACGGAGTATTTCAAAGATATAAATAAAAATATATATATGCTTCTTCTTCTTTTCGTGTGGTTAGTGGCCAATATATATATTAAGATGGTAAATGGGTACACCGCCTGTCCGATGGCAAGCGATAATAATAGCATACAACATCGGGGGTATTACCCGCGCGTTGCCGACTCTAGTCAAAAAGGATTTTAAGATGTGATGAAAGCAGTAGGAGTGATAGGTGTCAGAATGGAATGCAGAATTCTTACTTGACGAGCAAAACGCTGTAAGCTGTGATGGTGGAACTACTCTAACATTGGTTCCTCCTATGGAGGTATACTTGCGACCCATGAATGAGAATATCATTCATGGGTCACTAAGAGACTTACCAGGTATTGCGTGTATATTGGTGGTTTATTGTTCAGGCTAGAACCGCAACCAACCCTTATTTGTAACATCAGCAAAAAATTCCAATGACTATCCTTGCTGCTACTTTATATCTAATTAATTAAAAATTATATCTATACTTATAATATTTAATATTATATTATTACTTATAATAATTATTATCTACTTATTATCATTAATACCCTAATGGAAAAACCTAATAACATTTCGCGTGATCCGGGAACCGAGGAACTCTGATTATCCTTTCACCATAAGATAACGATACAAGATCTGCTATTAACGAATGGAGGCAGTCAAGATGTTCAGGTCTATGAGGTTATGCCTCTGCGGTCTTCTTCTTTTAATTGTTTATAATTAATAACATGCTATGCTTGGAGTTTCTTTGAGGGTTAAACTTAGAAATGAGGTTATCCGTCAAAGAACCAAGGTTACCGACATAGCTCGCAGAATAAGCAAGCAGAAGTGGCAATGGGCTGGCCATATCTGTAGAAGGACCGATTGCCGTTGTAGCAAGCGATTCCTAGAGTCCTTGGAGACCGCGACTTGGTAAACGTATAGTAGGACGCCCACTGGCCAGGTGGACCGATATGACCTGAAAAAGGTTGCTGGGTCAGACCGGATGCGGAAGGCGGAAGACCGGATGTTGCGGCGTAAAATCGGAGAGGCCTATGTAGTGTAGTAGCGGACTGCGGTGGGCTGATTGATTGATCGATTGAATTAATAACAAATTCATAACAACGTGCTTGTATCTCCGTAGGGACAGGCAAAGTTGTATTACACCCACATTGCCCCAGCTATGGTTTTAGATCTCACGTAATAGGAGCCAGTCTCCGTGCAATTCTAGACACTGTATAGCTATTAAAAATTACTTAACAAAACAAGTGAGAAACGGCAATGAATTGCCGTAAATCTTAGAGTTCGAAAATCAATATATGCAAAGGTCACGTGATACCGCGTAACCTTGAGGTCAGAGGTCAAAGATCATAGTAATTTCGGGGGTATATCAACTATGCTGAGTCGAATGGTGTTGACCGCGAGCCTCTAGCTCTTACGGTTCTTGAGTTGAAAGTTGTATAACAGACAGACGGACGGACAAAGCTGTTGTATAAGAGTTTTTTCGAACTCTAAAACCTAATAACACTTTGCCAAAACTGGTAATCATTCATTAAAACCTAAGGCAAAGTAGTCGCATTAACTACTACTGCGTCACTGGAGCATGTTTACTAGTCATCAAATTGCTTTTCCAAAAAATTAAGACCAATAAAGGGCGATAGCCGAATCGATAAGGCCTTTGGCGATCGAGAGAATATAGAATCTAAGACCACTCATTACACTACCGATGTGTATCCACTTATATCACAAACATTTAGCTTAACTGTCGGGGTTAATAATAATAGTAGTCATTTTCTACTTCCATTATTTAAGTAAATAGGTATCAGTACGCATGTGTTCCTTAAAAAGTTACACCCTTACGTTTTTGTGACAAACTAATTATCTGGTCCAAATTCAGCGACGATGCTGATAAATTAGAAGTGATAGTAGCCACAGATAGGGCATTTGACGAATTAGATGTTTTACCAGACACAAATTAGCAGCACGACGCTAGACAAATGAGAAAATCCAAGCTGCTTCTTAAAAAAATTCTTACAGACAAACCTAATGACATTCTGCACAATCAGATAATTAAACAATCTTACATCAATATACATCGCTAACTTACATCATGAAACCAATAAAGGCTATCTTCTCATCATATCTTAGAGAAGAATTCAATAATACATTACGTATATCAATCAATCAATCAATCAATCGAAAAACCTCAAGCGGAATCTTAGCTACCAAAAATGCAATCTAGCATCAGAAACCCTGACAAGTTGCTTGACATGGAA
Organism: Catocala fraxini; assembly: GCA_930367265.1. Taxonomy (NCBI): domain Eukaryota; kingdom Metazoa; phylum Arthropoda; class Insecta; order Lepidoptera; family Erebidae; genus Catocala; species Catocala fraxini. The sequence continues at coordinate 22,044,623 of OV884031.1, forward strand.
ATTGATACCACTTACTACCACTACCCTCTACGTACACAAACTAGAACAACAATTTCCTAAACTAGATTTCCCGGAATACACTGATAGAGATGTGCACCGTATATTTGGTAGAGTTTGGTAGAGACTCCGCCCACTCGCCACGCCCACTCGTCTATGTGCGTGTGTGTATGTTTGTGTTTGTTTTATGTTGTTTTCATTAACACCTCGGTATATGAACTTATGTTGAGCGAACTTTCGGTATATGTAGAGCACTCAGTTCATTTAATTCGGTATGTGCATTTAGCTTTAGTTGGCGATGTTTGTGGTATTAGGGCTGTTAAGCTTTGGAGGATAGGCAGAGATGTTTATAGAATTGTAGGCTAAAATAAAACAACTGCGATATATGGCAATTGCAGATCATGTTTTTTTAATTGGTCCCTTTTTATTTATTATACTAGTCTCAACTGTCACGTGGCATAGGTTTGCACTTATGTTCAAGGATGGTCATTAGATACTGGGTTCGATTTCCCGATATAGTAAAGTGTTATTGACATCTCTACTCACTACTCTAATTCACTCGTCCCTTATTAGGACTTTTGTAATTATACCTGTAGACAGTATCTAATTCACTCGTCCTTTATTAGGACTTTTGTAACTATACCTGTAGACAGTATCTAATTCACTCGTCCCTTATTAGGACTTTTGTAACTATACCTGTAGACAGTATCTAATTCACTCGTCCCTTATTAGGACTTTTGTAACTATACCTGTAGACAGTATCTAATTCACTCGTCCCTTATTAGGACTTTTGACATAGCTCTCGAATATGGATGTAATAATATACCTACCTATGTTTACCTTATTGGAAATACTACCTATATGTCAGTTTTGTAAAAAGTATTAACTGACTAAAAACTCTCAATACTTTCTCCAAGTCGTAGGAACCAAATCAGAAATCTGATGTTTAAGATCACATCTGTAACAATTTATTTAATATTGTTGATTCGTGTAATAAAGTGTTATGAGCACCTAAGCACTTCCGGCATCGTTTTGTTGACACGCACGGTTTTTTGAAGTGACTGCATAAACAGTTGACACAAAAGTTTAATTGTTTAATTTTATGCAATTTTTGTTCGTGAGTCATCTGTAAGAATTCAGGGCACTGCCATAAACCGTGTTCATTATTGCATAACGCGCAGCTAGTTGAACGCGATACATGAAATGCACCCGTATTCGCTTTCCAATTTTCCTTGTTGGTTTGGCTATTGCGTTGAAATTTTTTCTTTTGATAGCTGTGGTTGTTATGGTCTGATTTTTGTGCGGTTTTTTGATTTATAGGCTCCTGTTTGCGACGAGACGCTTCCATTGCAGTGAATTTCATCTCTAAGTACTCTAAGAACTCCTGTAAAGAGGGAAGCTCTCTGGGCTTTTTGATGGATTCTGTATAATCGGTAAATGTCTCGTTGTCTAATTTTTGCGCTAATAGATGTACTAAAAGCGGATCCCACGTTGAAATATCGACACTCAGATTCTGGATAGCGTGTAAGGACTCCTTCGTGACGTCGTGCAGTTTCTTAATCATATTAGATGATTGCTGTTGTATGTTGGGAAGGCTAAGCAGTGTGGTGATATGGGATGTGAAAATCAATTTTTTGTTGTCATATCGATGGTTAAGTATTTCCCAGCATACCTTGTAATTCTCAGAGCTGATCTGTAAATGGTGTATCAGACGTTCCACTTCACCAGAAACTTTGCTCTTTAGAAACTGCATTTTCTGAGCATTGGACATCGACGGGTTTTTATCAATCGCTTCGCTAAACAAATCTTTGAACGGCACCCATTGGTTGTAACTTCCGTGAAATACGGGAATGCTCATTTGAGGTGTTGACTTTTCCCGATGCTTAACTGCCCACATTTTTGTATTGATATTTTCAGTCAACTCTCCATAAATTTCTTCGTGCTTTGTGAACTCTTCTTGGTAATCAGAATTTTCAGCTCCATTCTCACCTTCGATTTCCCAATGCAGCTTATCGATCTCACCCCAGCGGCTATCTAATGATTTTAATGCGTTTTCAAACTGCCATTTGTTTTCAAACTTATCAACTTGAATTTTACTTACAGTTCTCATAAGTGCCTTGAAGTTGATATACTGCTTCTTTACTAACTCGCTCATTCTGTTGGACCCTCTCGATGCGTAGGAAGAGTGTTCATAATGAGATGTCATACCTGGTTGTGACTGCTTAGCCTCTTGGGCTGCACTTTGGTCAGCACCGATTTGTCGCCTAGCTTGAGTACCTGGTGACGGGTTCGATACCTCCCCTTCTGATCCACGGGGGCTCACGCCAAGCTGCTGTTTCTTGGTTAACTGGCTCATGGTTTTGTCGATTATTTCTTTGATATCTAAATAAACTTCCTGAGCGGTATCAAAACAGTTCTTTTTAAAATATACATGGTCTAATTCAGCTAACTCACACATGTTTCTATGGTTGTCTTGGTAATCCTGCCAATAAGCTTCCAACATATCAGCCTTCCGCTTATAGTTATCGACAGTTTTTCTCTCGGAGCCATCCTTCTTAATGTTAATTAAAAACTTTTTAAGAATTTCATAAAGCTCAGTTTGGTTCATAAACAGAGTTGCGGAATCCATATTTGGTATTGGCAATAAAAATGTTTGGTGCGATTAAGAAAATGGTTTGATCTGACCTTATTTGCTCCAACCGACAGCCTCTGCAGCCAAACTTACTCGCTGCACCTTTCTAATAACTCGTGGCACTGTTTCACCTGATTAGCACTGGTTCGTATTTCGAAGGACCATGAAGAAAGTAATGTTTATTTGTCCGCGGCGCTATGGTGACCTAAGAGTCCTAAGACACTACTTTCTGTTTAGAGTTTTATGGTACGGTAAATGTAGTTAAATAAAAAATGTAATTTGCGAGTAATTATGTAATATAATTAACACAAGATTTCAATAACTATCAACAAAAGTCATGTAAACTAAAATTATGCTAATTGAACAAAATATACTTGACTAATACTATAAATTAGTAAAATAAATGGTAAATGGTATAAATGGTTAATGGTTTTGGTTTGAGCACGCGGTGTCTCAACGAGAATCGATCGCGAACTAGTTAAAAGATTCAACTAAAACGCTAATGAGCACAATTGCTAGTGATGCATTTATGCGCATTAGCTGAGTGTTCGATTTTAACTCGAACAATTGTCTTCTGTTTACGCGAATGTTATTCATTGAAATTAAACACTTTATACGGATTTTATCGCGTTGTTTATTTAACATTGTTTTACAGTATTTAGAAACTGTTACACTACTACTACTATTGAACTTTATCTACTAATGTTTAAGCTAATTATATTATTAAAACTATTTATATATAAGTTTACACTTTCTCCGACGTTTCGGTTGCTTTTCAGCAGCCATGGTCACAGGGAAACGGGAGGTCTCCCCGTGAGCCTACAAGCCAACATGCCCTTACAAAAATGTTCGATGCAGATTGTACCTATAGTGTGCCTTATAATAGATATCTGTTTTAGTAAGCTTATCCACGATATGTAAGTAAAATTAAGTAATAAAGAGAAATTATCAAGGATTTCACCTCATTTAGGTACTTCTAAAAATATATAGTTAAGTGGCGCAACGATGTATGCGACGACTGCTTGTGTTTGATTTCCAGACCGGGTAAAAGTATGTTGGGGGTTTCTGTCAAGAAATTATCGCCAGCAGCATGGAGTCTGGATCTGTTCCAGATTATAGATAGATAATTTTTTTTTATCCACACTAGCTTGCGATATGGGGGTGTTTTTCATGCCTTTACTGTCTTCCCCTTTAGAGATACAATAACGACTAAAATTGTATTGTATTTCTGTCTGTGGTTGTGACATTGTACACCTAAAACCCACAGATAGATAACCAAGACGTAGACAAAGCAATACAAATGATAGGTACAGCTGTAGAACAATCAAAAAATCACACGTACTTAAAAGCACCCTCTGCGAAGATCGAAGCAGAAAATGCTCAAACCATTTTTTATTTCCCGACACGAACCCTACATCAGTATATAGAGCTGTGGAGTGATACCCGCGCCCGCGCCCGCCGCGCTGACGGGCGCGACCGCGGTACGTGTTTATACCACGATTGAGCCAATTGATACGGAACGACTACTGTGACTATCAAATAAGTACATACGGGACATGACGCATATTTGATTTTGTTGTGCTTTGGTTAAAACATTATAGTGGTCACCTTGCCAGCGGTTAAGAACCGAATGTTACGAATTCGATATCTGCAGAAGACAATGATTTATTAGATTTTTTCTAAAAGACTACTCCACATTGAAATTAAATCCCATGACGCGGTGGACTATACAAACTATGAACAAAAATAACACTTAAATGCAAAACAATTATTTATTAATTTAAAAATTACAACGAAGGAATATACAATAACATACATTATAAAGCAATAATACAATTCTTAGCGTGTATAGTCCCTCAATTATAGGAAACCACAGCTTGCAAATTATAAGTAGGTACAACTAAACTTCTTCTCTCTTAGCCTTTATTATTCCCAAGTCACTTGGGGTCGGCTTTTCTGGTCTTACCGGATTTGACTGGATATCAGTTTTTACACGGAGCGGCTGCCACCTGACCTCCGCAACCCGAAGGCTAACGATACCCTAATGCTAGACCAGTGTCAGGATATTAGAGGGTACTGACTTTCCCAATAACGACTGCCATAGATGTTCATGGCAGCCGGGACCGACGGCTTAACGTGCTCTCCGAGGCACGGAGCAGGCAATAATTCTCAATCAATACGCACATAATTTCGAAAAGTCATATAACTTTCGAAAGTCAGAGGTGCGCGACGTGGGTTCGAACCCGAGACCCTCTGCATTGCAGTCTGTTGGTCTCCCCACTGAGCTATCGCTGCTTACGGGTACAACTAAACTAACAAACTTAATTAAAGAAATTATTAGTTAACCATACGAGCTTTTGCCCCACAACAATCGACGCGTGCCAAGAAAGAAGATAGTAATCTTGTCAGTGGCAAAGAGCTGGATGTTACGAATTTTATTTCTGCAGACGACAAAAACTTAATGTAATGTAATCTGTAATCCACAAATATTTGGTTACGGTCTTAGTAGTCTTTGCGTTCGTGCTGTGTTGCATCAGCAGTACGTATTTCAAGGGACATAGACCTTTACTTACAGTGCAGGCATCTCCTTCAAAACCCTACTCACCGCCATAACACAACAAAAGTTTTTTGGTTGCTTTCTTCTGTAGAGTCACGAGGCTGCTGTACTTCTCCAGACAAGCCATTTCTGTTTCTGAATGAGGATTTAGTGGACCCTATCTTTTCTAACTTTATATATTTCATAAAACAGGATATATTCTGCTTTAGATTAACTCACAGCCACCCTACAGAACCCAACACGTAGTCCGCAGCCATGTTTAGTACTGGCTGACAAATATTTAACAACCAGCACGCTCTCACAGACTTTACTCGTCTATAATATTAACATAACGTAGCCTCATGCCTATACATCACGCTAAAGGGGTAGGCAGAGATAAAAGAAATAAAGAAAAGAAAGAATATTAATTTATTTGACAAGAAAAGCAATACCTATTGACAACAATAAGATACGATATTAAGATAAGTCTAATATACAAATTTCGCTACGTTTCTATATACCTACTAGTTTTTTCCGTTCCCGTGGGAACATCGGGATAAAAAGTAGCCTATGTGTGAATCCAGCTCTGGTATCTACATACCAAGTTTCATCGCAATCGGTACAGTAGTTTTGGCGTGAAAGTACTCTTTCACGCATGTTTGTTACTACAAACATCCATATATCCATAAAAACATTCGCATTTATAATATTAGTAACGATGTACATATGTACATATATACACAGTCCCACGTATAGACGTGGGACTGTGTATATATGTCCACGGAACCAGTCTAGTCAAGCCATCTGCATGCATAGATATAGATCTATGCATGCAGATGGCTTGACTAGACTGGTTCCGTAAGACCGATGATCAGGTGTTGACGTTTTTGTCGTTTACTGGTCACAGCTCCAGACTGCATGCTGCTACTCAAAATGTCTTGATAAAATATCCAATAACAATTTGCTGAAGTCGGACATCAAACTCGAGACCTCATTCTCATAATGATACGCACAAACGTATACCAAGGTTTGACCCTTGGCATAGGTTTGTGCGGTAGACAATTGTCTTTTGGTAGAAAAATTATTTTTGAAACCGTAAATAAAACTACGATGAGTTATCCTATAAATTCAGATGAAATATTCTGATAAAAGAATATCAAAATCCACCAAAGCATTATTAAAAGTATTCTCATCCAAAATCACGAAGTCATTACAAAATATCGCACAGTGGTACGAAACCGACAAACTCTGCCAAAAAACTGTTTCACATTGTTTCAAGCCCCAGGCAACGGCACTCGTTACTGTAAATACTAAGTAAATAAATAAATACGAACGCCGCGCGTGTTTTTGTCCAGATTGGAGCAATTACCGACCCACTGTGCGACGCTAACGTGCGAAACAATGTTTCGGATTGTTGGCCGCCAAGTCAAAATCGCTTCCGAATCTTTTATAAGAGAAATGCTTGCAGCAACTGGATTTTTAGAAACTTTAAAGGAGTATTTTATTGTTAGGTGGAAACGGCTGACTGTAGGTGATTTCGTGTGTAGTTGTTATATCTACATACATAGTAGATATCTTTACAACTGCCTCAATGGTGCAGCTGTAGAAAACTACTGCTGTGTATGAGGTCTCAGGTTGGATTCTCGGGTCGGAGTGAAACTGAGACGAAGGACTGAACAAATTCTTAATAGCATTCCGCACCTAGGAAGTTGGCGGTATTGCACATCCCGTGCCTCGAAAACCAATAATAAGTTATAGGAATTTCTGTCAAGACATGCTCAATAACATTCCGAAGTTAGAAAGTTGGCGGTATTGCACACCTTCGGAAAGCAGCAGTTGGCCCTGCACCTACTCTCTTTCCAGTCATGTTATGCGAGACTACATCAGTATCGAGGGCACTTATTTTTGCGCACATACTTGTGTCCTATAATATCTTATGGGCAGATATTATAATATTCTACCATTCTATCATGTGGTACACACACAACACCATCTAGACAATGGATAAACATACATATTATATACTTTTTTTTTGTAAATACATACTTACATATTATACATAGAAACACCCAAACCAAGACAAACATCCATGTTCATGCACACAAATGTTTAACTTGTGCGGGAATCGAACCCGCGACCTCAGGCGTGGCAGTCGGTTACACTAACCACTACGCCATCAAGGCCGACAAATAATAAGAGCTAGTCTCTGTAAAGAATTCTAACTGAAATTCGAGAAAGGTCATGTATGTGACTGCTATACATAGGGTTTAGGGTGAACTTCTCAATTCGAGCAATGTTATAGAGCTTTCTGTAATGAAATTCAAATAGCAGCACGACGTCTGGAACTGTGCATGGGTATACATTCGAGGTAGGCAGAGATGCACCTCTGCCTATCCCAAGCTGCCTATAGGGACATATATCTCCAAATTGAGCGAATGAATAGTCTGAATGTATAGTCTCAGAACTATAGATCTCACTTAAATGCAACCAAGTAAAATCTATTTAGATTCGAAACTCACCGCTGTTCTCTATTATCCGCTATACAAACAATCACAGAACAGAGAAATACTATGTTCTGTGCAAACAATATTGTTTTTGTATAGGGTCGAATGTTTATTTGTAGTTTATACAGCTTCCGTTGATTGGAACAGTCTCACGGCTTCCATCATGTTGATATTGGTGTATTGAGTGGCTTCTAATTACACTTGATGAATAGATACTACCTATTTTTTTAAAACAATATTATGATTTTAAAGACAATTAGTCTTTAGTAGCAGACAAGCTTGCATGAAACTTGAGATATACGCAGGCAAGCTACTGTCTGTCATAATAGTAGTGCCTTCTTTATTAACCTCGTTTAAAGAAAAACAAACGTCCAAAAGAATATTTGAACTCACGACCTTAACTCTAGGGATTAAATCGAGAGTATAATAACCACAACTGCACGCAAACTTGGGATTCTAAACAAGGTGCGGCGTTTCTTTACTCCTGAACAGCGGTATTTGCTGTACAAGGCCCAAGTCCGTAGCAGCATGGAGTACTGTTCGCACCTTTAGAATGGTTCCGCTAAGTACCAACTCGATGCCTTAGACAAACTGCAGCGTCATGCCATACGTATAATCGACAGCCAGGAGGTTACGAAAGACATCGAACCGCTACAACTTCGTAGGGACATTGCGTCCCTTAGCGTATTCTATCGCCTCTATCATGGCGAATGCTCCGAAGAGTTATTTGACCTCATCCTACCTTCTCCCTTCCTTTTGAAAACCATACGTGCCGGTCTTCGTAACCACGGATGGACGGTCAGCACAATCCCGTCTCGCACCAAAAGGTTCAGCAATTCCTTCTTATGCCGTACCATACTACTTTGGAATGGTCTTCCGCCACATGTGTTCCCTCCCTTCTATGACATTAGGTCCTTCAAACGTAATATGAAGAAGCATCTGGTCAGACCGGCTTGACACTGGTGACGGCTAGAAGACATCTATCTTCTCCTCGTCGTCACTGTCTCTGGACTGTAATTAGGCTTTCCATCAGGTCCATTACAAAAACCTTGCCGTGTCACAATCAAAAAATAATAAAAATGTATCGCTGTAGATACTGAATGTAACCAGTACCTTGGTACTGTTACTTAAAGTCATGAACAACAAAAGACAATCAGACTCGTGACAATTGTCTAACCCTCACCTGTCTTTACGCGTTACCACTAATATTTGAGGCATATTGCGTCCACATACCCCCGTGTTTCCAACGTGTTCTCTTTCATTATTAACCACGTGACATCCCAGGGTTGGAGTAAAGGCAGAACTGAGGGTTGGCGAGGCGTTGCACCCGCCCAGTGGCGCCCTCTGGCGGTAGCGCCACGGGTGCGCGTGCGCATTCGAGTTCAATTTGTTCAACCGTTTGTTTGAAAACCTATTGTTGTGTTGTTTTTTTATTTAAATTAAACTTGGCGGAATAAAGTCAGCTCTTTTAGTTCGAGTGATCGTGTACCTATATACGAACATTCAATTTCTTTTTGTATACAATTATGTATATAAATATTTATTGTTACTTGCAGAATTTAAAACGCATGAAGGTATCAAAACGAAATATCTCAAAAAAAACTGGTAAATGAAAAGTCATTGATAAGCGATTATTATTATAAAACGATGGTAGAGCTACCACCATAAATATATCTTTATATATATAATTCTACTGTACGTGTGTATGTCACTGAACTCCTCCTAAACGGCTGGACCGATTTTGATTAAAAAATAAATTTGATTAAAAAAAATATAAATAAAAAAATTGTGTTCATGTGGACTCGAGGATGGTTTAGACTTAGGTTTTTTTTTTTCGTGCGTACAGGACAACGTCTTTTGGGACAGCTAGTGTATTATAAATAATCTTGGTTAATTTAACTTAGGCAACATCTGCGTAAAGTTCAGGGCACAATCCAGCCAAGCATTAAATTAATATTGAATTTAACCTATCATTTAAAGACAAGATTATTTAAATTAACATCGTCACCACTAATTTTATTAGTAACTATCAAAAACTATTTTTTGAGAGGACTCTCCTAGCAAGCGTACCTACAGAGATAGGTATACCTACTGAAACCCGTTAGCGTAAAAGCTCAAGCTACTTCACAAAAATTGAAAAATAGACATTAAAGAAAATATTTGTAACTAGGCTCAAAGCAAATATCATCTATAAATCACGCAAAATATTTGTTAGATTCAGAGTTCTGCGACGCAGTTCTTGTATTTTGATTTAGTATTTGCACAGGCCTCTCTATAGCAGCTATCTCTATACTCTTATCGATTACAATATGAACAAGAATGATCATCATTCATCTACAACTTTAACTAAATCTCCATGACTTACATATAAAGCTTTGCTGTGAAGATTCAATATTACCTTTTTTTGCTGTAATGAAACACCAAAGTTGCTCATACTTCACTAATATCAAGCTTTTACTATAAAGTTATCGTAATAGCGTTACCTACGCGGCAAGTCCTTGCGTAACGTCGACTTTTATACTTGGTATATCTTCCTCATTTTCATTCCATTTCCAACAAAGCAGTTCCAATCTTCAAATATACCTACTTAAATATCTTGAGACAAGAAATGAAACTCAGCAAAGTAGGTGTCTCATCTTGAGGAGGCGCTCTCGACTCGTGGCTAATGTTGTTGAAATATTGATTAATATTGTCGCCATGTTGGCTTGGCACTCGAGCGCGCGGAAACGCCAAGAGAGCGCGCCCGGAAGCCCTCCCAATAACGTTCCGGTCTCCAATAGATACTTTCCCTCCCTTTGTTAACACAAGCACACTTAAAAAATATTTTTGTCCCTTTATTTTTTTATATATTGCATTTTTATAAACGCTCAATTGAGCAACTATAAAACAATAGGCTTTAGAATGTTTTTAAACGATTGTGATGTAGAGGTTTTGAACGAATGTTTTGGGCTGGGGATTGATTAATTAAGAGAACAACGTCCTCTATTTAAAAACGAATTTACTATAGTGCAAACTATTAAAGGTCTTATTAACTTATATTATTGTTTATTTAAGCACGTTTTGTTATGGTTACAGAATCATTTTGGTACATGTATGAATTAAATAATTGGTATTTGAAATATCGAACACCTGGACTTTCAAGTGTACACGAGAGCTTTCAAAAACACTTCGAATATACAATTGATTGGTTATGATTTTAAAGGGTGGTTTCTTTTGAATACATTAGGTAACTATTTCATTTCAAGTAAATAGATCCCATTGAATGAGTAAACTGAACATAATTTTAACATTCATTTCAAGAACACTTTTTTCTGTGGCATATCTTTGCTTTTATAAAAGCTGTTGATCGTAATGTTGCGGGTAACCCGGTTGGTTAGTGTAATTCGGTTTTGGTAAACTAGAATTTATATATTCTTAGGCTTTATATTCCTGTATAAAGTCTACGACAGCTCGCCCGTTATTAGAGTAGTGGGACTTAAAAATATAACAGACTAAGTATAGGTTAAATACATCTCTGCTATCCTTACGGTTATATATAAGTGTAAATTACATTAATTCCAGAGGACTGTAAGGAATTAAGTTTCTAAATATACTTACTATATGCTGAAAAAAAATTAATAAGCTATTACGTTAAAACAGCTAAAAAGGCGTAATAAATAAAGCTACACCGTTTTATTATGTTGGTATTAAAAGTATTTTTATATTTTTTTATCTGTAGCACGTGCACAGGTGTTCGAAATGTCGGCGACATATTGACCACAAGGCGCCAATGGAACACGAAAAAAACTGCCATTATTATCAGAGCAGCTGATGCTGAAGATATATTTCATTATTAAATAGTCTTTAACATGTCACTTCTTGTAAAAGCCCACTGATTATTACTCACAATGACACGTTAACTAGAAACTGTATGTAAAAGTTTTTTAAGAAGATATAAAAGGTAATTTGCTGTATTAAAAGAAATAGTTCTGACTTCGTAACAAGATGCTTATTGTTTATTGAATGTGATTAAATAGAAATAATATTTTAAATTAAACATCAATTAAAGCAGTGGGATTATTTATTTCCGAGACATTTTTAACCTAGATGTAAATAATAAGAGCACTGAAATGCGTTGATTGAATTTAAAATTGAAATAAGTTATTTATATTTTTTACACACACTGATAATAAACAATCACATAATATTTGTACCCGAGTGGCAATCGGGCTCACCGGTACATTCAGTATTTCTAAAGTTAAAATGATTAATTAAACCACTACGTCATGCAATTCAATTAAATCACTTGCCTCATTCATAATTACTCTAAATATCAAATATCACCTACAAATTAAATGCATCAGCAGTTAAAAATAAAGAAATATTTTCATATCGTTATGTTGGTCAACATGCCGTCGACTTGTAATTGCTTTCGTTTGTCCAAAACACGAACTGACAACATTTTTAACGATACTATTGCTTACATATCTCAGTGTCCTTTTGGGGCGACGTATTTAAATTATTGAAGATATATGTTTCCATTTTAATTAAACAAAAATGCAGTATACATTAAGTTGATATTTAGCCCAATATTTGATTGCAAACTAGCTTTTAAATCAAGACTTGATAGCGCAAGTATTGATTTAAGAATGATTATTGTGTTTTATCAAATCGATGTCGGTAGAAGTATCTATAATTACTATAATTAGTGTTTATTCTTTGTGTTCAATGAGATGCATTTTTCACAGTCCAGCAGTGTAAAAGTTTGGAGAAAGTATATTTAACTGTTTAAACAACATTAGGTCTTTTCCCAGATAGTGTATCAGACATCCAATAGAAGATTCGTATCGGGAGCTTTCTAATTTCAAATGCCATTTTATAATGATAGCTGACACAATATAGATGTAATTCATTTCTGGCAACTCCTACAAGTAGGAGTGAATATATGAATCTAAAAATGGTTTTAAGTTAGGTAAGCCAAATATGTTTGATTTAGAATCACTAAAGCAGGGCAGTTTACTTTAGAACTGTTTCTGTACCTACCTAGTTATTTAGACAAGAAATTACTGCCAGATATACTTACTACACAGTTTATTAAAAACTTGAATAGCATTTACACTTTGGAACGGTTTTGCTCCCCTAAACTTAGTTACGAAGACTATGTTAGTGTCGCGGAAATTAACCGAATTCAACACCGCACTAATAGGGATAAGCTATTAACCCTCTTATACACACTTAATGACGACAATTCCACCCCTTCGCTCGATTTCTCCCAATTTGCAAACAAACCCTAACACTACCATAAACGAGATTTTTACATACCAAACTTTTTCCAACATCTGTCACTGCCTCGTGTCCATTCTACCAATGTTTTTTTTGTCTTTTTTTTTTTACCGCGCTCCTTTTGCAGTTTCGATCGGATTTGTCACCGGGGGGTCGGGATTGTACCCACTAACGATTGCTTACGAGTTCTGTAGACGGTGTCGCACGTTTTCGCTCTTTGATTGTCCGAATGTGACGGATTTGCGATTTCAACGCTATTCAGGAAATGCTATTTGAGCAAAGAGGATTAGACAATATGGCCAACAATAGTCGGTGTAAATTGCAAACTTATGAACAAATATTATTAAGACGTTATGCTTTCGTTATGCTGCTTATACGAACTTTCAAATCTTTGACAGTTTTAGTTTGCAGTGTTAATTTTTACTCTTGGGTTTCTTCTTTGATGTTATCCGAACGTTGTAGTCATTTATTTCTCTTATTAAGACTCAGGCTTATTACCTTTTTTTAATCTCTTGATTCAAAGTAAACATAGGTACTAATATTGTAAAATAAAGTTAAGTTTTGGAGTTTAAGTTGCTTATTTTATGTTTAGTATGGAGATAATTTGACAAGAAGACAAACATCACAGTAATCATGTAAGTATAGGTTCTATATTACATCACAATATACATATAATAGATACTATAAATGCGAAAGTGCATACGTAGGTACTACCCAGGCAGGGTTACTTTTGAATTACCTTTTGGTAATAATTATTATGTTACTGTTGGGACTGTCATTGAAATGTTGCCGTCAAAAAGTTTCTATTATTGAATTAATTTCAGTACAAAAGTGAACTCGTGAGAATAACAACTGAGGGCTTTCTCAAGATATACCAAAACAAGCCTCTGGAGAGCACAACATCAATAGTTAGATAAATCATCTGCCCACATTCTTACATGTATCCGATTTAATTAAGTCGTTTGCGACACGTGAGCCTGAATGGAAGCGCGCCTTTGCATTGTGAACGACTAGTGTCGCATTGTTGGCAAGCAGTGGGAGGTTGGCCCGGTTTCCGAACGCACCTGTCGACGTCACAAAGGATTTGAAATTCAATTTTAAAATTGGAATGTTAAAGTTGGAAATAGTGTATTCTGATGTTTGTGGCGTGGGTCTTAAAGAAGAAAGGAAGAGAAATATATTTAGCACACGTTGCAAAAATTATTACACGTGTAAAATAATTGGTAGTTACTAATTTTAACCTGAATATTAAAATTGCGTATTTCAGAAAACTGCTATCTGACTGCCGTTACCCAAGGGCAAAAGTAGGTAGAGGTTAATATTCAGTAACAACTAATATCTATGTAAATAAAACGTATCTTAGGAATATAAACAGCAACAGCTTCGGCTATAAATTCAGCTAATTTACAAACACGAACACAAAAATTACGTCACAAAACGTAGCGTGTGCTAAGTTTATTTCTACATCTCAATATGGCGCGTCGACGTGTTAACCTTATTGTAGATATGTAACAATGGCGATAATTGATCGCGTCGTCTCATGCAGATGTCGGCGCACCCTTTATTTGTTACACATAAGACAATTTTATTATGTCGTTATGTATAACAGAACGGTCAAAGAGAATATAATCACTGCGAGATGTCGAGTCAATCTTTTGACATATTGTTATGCGTTTTGTTATTTCTTAGAAGAAGATAAAGTTGTAATTAAGTTTATTTTGAGGCAGATGCGTGGGCTAAATCTGCTATAATAAACTTGGTAGGTACTTGTATTTGGGAGAATAGAAGTCAGTAAAACAAGTTTTCATAGACATGGGATTATATATTTATGGTTTAACTGTCCAAATAATAATAATCATTATACATGACTTTTGTCGTATTGTATGGATAAAGTGCCGGGTAGCCAGCTAAAGTTCTATTTTTTGTCCACAAATAGGTTTCACCCGTGGCTTTGCTTGACTGATATGTCACTAAAATATAAGCTATGCCTCGGTGGTACAACAGACACCTATGCTACTGCTGTGCATGTGGTTACAGGTTCGATTTCAGAGTGGAGTAATGTGTTTTTGAGTGTTTTGTCATGAATTTCTTAGTAGCAGTACAGATTCTCGAAATAAGCCCGATAGACAATAGTTTAGCTCTTTCCTATTACGTCGAACCGGAACCATACTTTTCAATTTCAATTCTATTTATTTGTTTATTTCTCTCACAAGGTATGGACAGAATTAGGAATTAATACGTAAGAGTTAGTCTGAAAGTGGTGCCCATAGACAAGAAGGTGAAAGGAAATCATTTGGCTTGGTATGGACATGTTATGCGAAGAGATGATACGTATGTAGGTAAGCAATTGATGGATATGAGAGTAGAGGAACGAAAAGGGAGAGGAAGGCCAAGGAAAAGATGAATGGACTGTGTGAGGATGGATATGAAAGGAAAAGGGGTAAATGATCCGATGACGGGTGACAGAGAAGTATGGAAGCGAAGGACATACTGCGTCGACCCCAAATAAAGCGGATGATGAAAAGGTACATACAGTTGTTTTTATTACAAAATTTCACAAAATACAGAGAAGTAAATTTAGCAATGTTATATAATGATAAAAACGTGTCATTATTGGTAAAATGTGGGCGATTTAGGCACACCTTCCTTCTTTCTTCCACCTTCCTATCTCTTCGGAAATATATAGGCATGAGGCTATATATAGGCATATAACTCAGAGATATTGGACCATTATAAAGTTTTTAAAATCGCTTCTATTTCCAGATATTAATTACCACACAGATATTAATAAATTGTACCTAAATATAGAAATGCTAATTACTTGCAGCAATATTAAGTTTAAGTTTTTAGAATCGCTTTTATTTCCAGATATTAATTACCCCTTACATAGATATTAACAAATTGTGCCTACCTACCTATAAATATAGATGTGCTAATTATTATTTAGGTATATAACCAAACAAATGTATTGACATTCCTTACGTAACGAACTCTCATCTAGAGAACCTTATAAGGTAACTTAACAAAACACATTCCTTACCAAAACTCAATGCTAAAGTCGTATTTACATGTAAATAAAATCCAAATAAGGCGACTGTCCTACAGAAGACATTGCTACTTTGTAAGAACACGAGACTGCCATCCATCATGTTATTCTGCCGTCTGTCACTAGCTCTGTTGGAGAGCTACCGTTATATCTTTTGTGTTAAATATCACACGATTGTGTGAGCATTTCTGCCAAATTTGTGCTCCTTATTGGAATTTTTAGGTTATGTTTCGATCTTTATTGAATTGACGTGAAAATAAGAGGAGAATGTATTGATATTGATTGAGATATGGATTTCTAAGGATATAAAATACGTCATGGACTTAATAATGCATGTGTTGTAAATATTTCTTACGCTAAGGTTACAAACACTTTCTTCACTCCTGTTTGCCGGAGAATTAGGCAAATATCACTTTGTTTTATTTACACTTATGATATTATTCATGCATTTCTTGGTCAATCTTTAATTAGCCATTTTGAATGAAATATGAGGCTATATACACGTTCTTCACACCTGTTTGCCGCAGAATTAGGGATACCTATATTACTTTGTTATATTCACACTTATAACATTATTCATGCACTTCTTAGTTTTAATGCCTATTTTGTATAATATCAATCTCTTGAAATGTGACAGCTTGTCCTTTTTATTACAGAACAAACTTATTCGCTAAAACACAGTGACAGAAAAACAGCATTAGATAAAGCATCCCTAAACCATTACAATAACAACAATCCGAACTATTTATTTGTTACACAATACTTTAAAAAGCGAACGTCGCTCATAAGTCTGCTCACAAATCTGAAAACACAAACATAATCCGCATATCAACAATGGCACTCATCATTACGAAAACATTAACGCATGTCTGCCAGCGGGACGCCAATTATTTTAGTTGCAACCCCATCACGCGGTGATTACATTTGCAACACTTGCGCTCGTTCATCACGGGTCAGTCGCGTGCGGACCACGGGGCGGCACGGGGCGCCGTGAGAGTTCTGCTTTTTAAAAACACTACGTATTATGTCTTATTGTTCTTCATTTTGCTAGTATTTTTCCATCTAATTTTCTATAAAATAAAGACTACTTTTATTTGTTTACGTGCACAAGCACGTTAACTAATTTAGTCTAAATACAAATTCATAAAACAACATTTCTATAATTATTTTGGATGAAAAGATTAATTTAAATTACCATGAATCCTTTTTCTTATACCTATATACTATCCATCATTTAATAATTAGGTACTAGATACATATTAAGAGCCTTACTGGATACATATTGGGTACTTATTTGACTTCAAGCCTTGTGCAATAATAATTTTGATGTATGACTAAACAGCACTCTATCAATACATGTATATTGTCTAGGTTTTATTCCAAAAGTCATATTTAAAGCTTTCTTAGAATATCTCATAATACTGTCTTATGTTTACGCGAATGTTATACATTGAAATTAAACACTTTATACGGATATTGTCGCATTGTTTATTTTACTTTAAACACTTACCTATATTACATTCTAAAACTCTGACATTACTAGTATTGAAATTTACTTCAATTTAAGCTATTTAAATAATTAAAACTATTTATATTTAAGTTTACACTTTGCCCCGACGCACTGTGGGCTGAAAATCGACCTCCATAGACATAGAAATGAAAGTTGCTAGATGTTCGTTTTGTTGACGGATATGGCTTCTATTAGCTATTATACACATAACAATGTCGTCTGAGCTAACTCCGCACAGAAATGAATTTATTATAAGGTTTTTTCGAAAAAAATGTATGGAGCATAGCATGAAAAATCTGAATATCTCTGAACTTGTAAGGAAAACCGTAATATCCTCAGAGATGGTTATAGGACTAATTATTTGTGATTTTTTGACATACTTCATATAACGGTACCTGCTGCAGAATTTTTTTTAAAAATCATCTAATTTTTAATTATTTTTTTTTAACATTAAACGATTTGTTTTATTGTAAAAGTAAAGAAACAACACGTTATATGCATATAATACTAAATCTTCGCCAGTAATTTGTTAAAATATCAAGAAAATTATTTTTGCCTTACATAGTATATAATATGTTTTAAAACAGTTAATTGGATACCATTACTGAACTTTGCATACAGGTAAACTACTGAATAATAAATTAGCCTTCTAATGAGTTCTGAATAAGAGATTAAGTGATTTGCAATATCGCACAATGGTAACTACGGATTACACTAATTAAATTCTTACAGGTAAGTACATAAGTAACTTAAATAGTTAATTAGACATGTTACGAGTTCTAAGAAATATTTTCGACAACTGTCTAATGAGGTCGTTAACTAATGTTGGACTGAAATATAAAAGCTAGCAACTTTCATTTCTATGTCTATGGAGGTCGATTTTCAGCCCACAGTGCGACGCCGACGTTTTGGTTGCGTTATTTCAAAGTACCCGAACATAATATAATCTTTGTTGTTTCTATTTACGCAGAATGAGCACAAAGTATCATAAAGTCTAGCTGTGTTTTGCTTCTTCTTGGGTTTGACTATTTGAATAACTGGATCTTGGGATCCAGCTTGGGCTGGTAATACATTCCAACCATCTTCTCTATTGAAATTAGTATGTTTTTAAATTTCAATAGCTTAGAAATACCAAAGATTAAATTATGTTCGGGTACTTTGAAATAACTAGGTACACTTCAGAACATTGAAACAACTACCATCTTAGTCTCCCCGAGAACATGGCTGCTGTAAAGCAACCGAAACGTCGCGTCGGGGCAAAGTGTAAACTTAAATATAAATAGCTTCAATTAAATAAAATAGGTAGCTTAAATTGTAGTAAAGATCAATAATTGTAGTGTTAGAGTTTTAAAATTATGAAATAAAAGTGTTTTAAAGTAAAATAAAAAACGCGACTAATTCTGTAGATATAAAGTGTTTAATTTCAATTACAATATTTTACTTACGTACACACAGTGATACTAGACTGTTTGGACTTTGAACTATTAGAAGTTGAACGCTGCGAATCGTGCGTTAGAGTGCGTTATATCTTTGTTACGTTCTATCCTTACCATTACATCGACACCACTATGCACTATCCCTTTCCGACAATTCTCTATTTTGTATGTAGCGTAGTTATGCGTATATAGGGTGTCTAACTTGATCTGTAACCGTGTGTACGATGGCAGTAACAAGCCTTATTGCTTGGTAAAATCTAAGCTGTCTCATCTAATTCCGTTTAGTTCGCCGTTCGCAGTAGCCATCCATACCATTAAACGGAATTACATGAGACAGCTTATATTTTACCTTGAACTCCAAGCTACTAAACTGTCAAAATCATAACAAATAGACGACAGAACAAACATGAAAATACCTCATAATTTCGGATTCAGAAAGCATTCGGTATCAATCTTATCCTATGACTGATAAGATGCTGTATTGTTGATAGTAAATATGTTACAGTACATATATCGAAGTACACATGCACATGCACATGCATTGTCATATACATAAGCATTCAATGTAAATTAATTCCCACAGTTGCGATATTTAACAAAACGCCTAACTGGAATAATTTCTTAAAAGCTTTCACATGTAGTAGGTACCTACATTTATATATTTTTTTAAGAATTCTTAATTTACACTTACGCTCACCTAATTATACAAGTGCTCACTATATTTTTACAGATCATTGACATTAACCCCTGAAGAGGCCATAAGTTTAAAAAGTCCGGTGCATAAATCTCACATCTCGCTTGAAGTCACGGAACATACGCCAAGAAATACAATTCCCACTGCATATTACAACATTTATTTCTCATACTTATTAGCAGTACACTCTAAAATCAGTGAACTTACAAAAACTTGAGCGATTAATTCGCGACCGATCACCGGAGCGCGCGAACACGCACAATGGGCGCCATGTTTAACAAATAACCTTAATCTGAAATTCGCGCCATTGTCGCGCCCTGTTTACGCGGTCCGGCCGATTAAGCACCTAATACCACCATTGTGCGCCAAGACTCGCCACTCGATCACAATAAAATTGTGGGAATTATCGAATTTCTGTACATTTCTGATTGTGAGAACGTATTTCTTACTCGTAATTGGTTTTCGTAAGATTGAATTTAATTCTTGTGTTAATTGATATTGCGTTCGTAAACCATTGTTCTGGTTCCGCCTGTTGCAATTATTTGTGAGGCAACTTTCACTTTAATAACGTATAGGCTATTATTATAAAGTTAAGTGCTTGTCTGTTATTTAATAACTAGATCTTTAAAAATAAGTACTATACATTTAACAAGCAAAGACATAGTTGTAGGCATTGGTTATAACGGTCTCCCCTGTTTCAACAAGATAAATTAACTAAGAAAATCTCGTAAATGTAATATGCCACTATAAATTATAGGAACCTATCCTTAGCTTAGCCGTCCGTCCTATTACTTTTTATTGTATGTACTGTAATGTTCGAATCATGAAACTTCTCTAAATTCCGCAGTGAGCCCTTATTGCCTGAGGCCACTACTGTTGTAAAGTCAACAACATAGGTATTAAACATTAACATTAAAATCCTAAACAAACCCCTATTGTTAGGAAAATCAGTAATCCCTGCATAATACAAATATAAACTACAGCAAAATACAAAAACATTGCGTTCGAATTAACCTTGTTTGTGCAACGGTATCAGTTACTGAACGAACCGCCCGGGGGCAGTGCTGCCAACCTCTCGCCGAAAACAATTAAAAGATTGAAAGAAAAATGGTTGGCTTGTGGCGCTCGGGGCGCGGTTGTGGGAACGATTGTATTGTTTCTGATCTCATTGATGTTCACACGCCTGTAGACAGCCGGTGTCGATTGAAAACAATGCGATGTTAATTCGCGACTCAATCGGACCGCACATATGGCGTTTTTGTTTGATCGCTCATAGTTGTTCAGTGATCTGAGAATTTTCCAGTTCAGAGCAACTATACTTGTGATTTTTAGCAGAAAATAATACAACAAATATTGAGAAACGCCGTCGGTTGATGATTCTAATACGAAGTGCTAACCAATTAGCTAAGGCCTAGCCTGCACACGATAACTGTCAAAAATGGACAGCAAAGTAATATTTTACTTGAAGGAAAAATGAAGAGAACTTTACTTTACGAATACATACCTAATTTTCACAGATTTATTCTGTTGTTTTATTTAGACATCTACTTGCCTATTTGAAAGAAGAATAAAGAAAAATGTTTTATTTGAATCTCCATACATACATAATTTGAAAAAACAATAGTAAAGAAAGAAAGAGCAAATCCATACAGTTACTTCGTAGTGATCTGCTAACCTTACCTTTCTAGTTATTGCGGAGGCCCTTGCTAATCAACTGAATAAATTAACCCAGATTATATGGTCATTAGTCCTACAGTAGCAACCGTGACTTGTCAAACACTAGGCAGGACACCCCAGGGTCAGATGGACGAACAACCTTTAGATAAGGCTATGTTTGCAGTTGGCTTGGATAGCCTAATTCCGAAAAGCGGATGACCGGGTGTTGGCTTAAATTAATTGTAGACTACGAACGAGTCATGAGTTCATTGCAATAATTATTACATACATGGACGTTACTTTCATAACGATTTTTAACGCCAATATCCCTGGCACAGGTTATTACAACCACATTTCTCTATCTATGACTTTAGATTCCACGTAATAAGATGCGAGCTATTACCGTTTACCATGCACAGTTGTAGATACCGTTCTGCTAATAAGAATTATCTTAAAAAAACCAATGACAATTGAATCGAACACGGACATCGGACCTCATCCACAGTAGTCGCATTCACTGTGACACCAAACCAGACACAGTACATTGATGCATGTTTGTTTATTAGCGGGTAAGAAAAAACTATGAAATAGAGCTTTTTTTTAGCTTGCCCAAAGCAAGCAAAGATTCTGCCCGCCTGATTGTAAGCGGTGACTGTGGCCCCACGTTGCCCTCCCTTACGAAAAGGAATCAAACAACTGGCAAATAACAAGTAAACTTATTTGTATCTACCCTATATTATGTCCTATAGATTCATGCTGTTTTCTCTATCCTACTCTTTTAAAACAGGTTCATTAAGGTCGTAAAAGTTTAATTGCACCTGCCTTGGATATTGTCATAATCATTAATACATATTTTACATAATTATAGTTAAAAGTAAACAGAAATAAAAAGAACAAAATCATAAGCATAACAACTCAATCTGTCGTCCCCCTCTCTTCATGACACCCACAAGAAAGACCATACCCCATCTCAATTAGAAGCACTAAAACATTATCAACTTATGCCAACAGCCCTCAACTATGAGCCCGATTTACAAGTTTACAACTGTCAGCCTGATCGCGCGTATCGCACGTTCGTTTCGCGCCGAGTGGGGAGGCGCGTGCCGAATCGCGCCCGCGCCAAACTCAACGATTCCTGAACGATTTGAGTGGGTAATTGACGCACGTGTTGGCACAGGCCTATTGTCTCACAGATAACGTAAAATAGTTAAATAATTATACTTGAATAGAGAAAAAAAGCTCTTGATGTCTATGTCTCATCTTTTTTTGCTTATCTAAGTGCCATCGTCTCAACCCTAGTGATCAACGATGAAGATAAGTCGAGTTTATATTATGTGTAAAAGTCTGCTTCGGTCCGTGGCATAGGTCGCCTTACGAGTCGGGTACTATGGTGTTTTTTGTTACGAAATTCTCAATGACAGCACGAAAGGGAAGGCAATAGACTTGCCCATTATGCTTGGGCAAGTCAATATAATTCACCTCTAACTCAGAGTAGGTACCTATAGGTAAATGCGTGAATCTTAGGACAAAAAAGTCTTCTGCAGGATGAATGCGCGAGTGATCCCTGGGCCCCGGCCATAGATTGTGAGAAGGAACACCGTGGTAGGTTTAGTCGGTATTATCGGGATATCTCCATCTTTTCCCGAGTGAGTCAAACATAACCCCTCCGCCCGCCCCCGCGTAGGGGTAAGCGACAAAACAATCCCCAAGTTAAAAAAAAAAGAGATATTACATAATATTCTTAAAAGATTATGTATGTAATATAAAGCATGGCCAGACATAATGCTAGAGTTCGACCTATGTAGGTACATATCATGATCATGGTAGAGTAGTTATCAATATTTTGTCCAACCTGGGAATCGAACTCGGGCTTACGCCAACGCTTTGTCCCTTTGAGAAAACAATCTATTTTAACTAATAATAAATATGTGCAGATACCTTGACCAAGTCCCCTGACCTTTGATATTGGTTTAAACTCTAATCAATTTGAGTCATTACGTAGAGACATACTAACCGACTCAAACACATATTATAAATCTATTAGCTCGTTAGAATAACTAGAATCAGTAGAAAACATGCTTTCTAAAAGTGGAACTACTAGACCATAGTGAAATACAGAGGATATACCATGATTAATAATAGCTATTCACACAACTGTTACTATTTCTAATACGTGCCCACCGTCGGGCATGTCTTTCCAGTCGAAAATCATTAAAAACCCTCATTCTACAAAGCCCTTGCTTCTTAGGTACCTTAGTACTTTGCACTAATATTATTTTATACCCACAATATTATAATCACTATTGACGAACCAGTCAACCAATCTTAAGACAATTTTAATTTTAATTTATAATGTTACTAGCAGCGCCTTCTAGTAGTGAGTAGCAGCATTAAACTTATTTTGTTAAATGTTATAATTATCCTTACTTATTGCTATAATATAATCCTAAAGACTCCTTTTTTTAAATATAAGAATAATACTATAAATTCAGAGATACGTATTCATTATTATTTTATTATATAAATATATAATTGTTAACTGTTATATAGATGGTACGACTAGTTCTAGATGTACCAACGACGACACGGACACGCCGAGGAAGAACACTCGCCATCTGGCTGAAGACTTTAAGAACCTGAAAGAGTGTGAAAAGACGTGACAGAAATTAATGGAGAAAACAGATAAGGAGAGCCGACTCTCCTTATCTGTTTTCTCCATTCATTCCACAGATAATGAAAAAAGGCTTAAGAAAGGAAGATTTTTTATTATGTTATGTTAACGCCATCTAGTGTCGCTTTTGAAGCATACCTAAGTTTTATTCTATATATTAATAATTAAAAATAATATAATCATGCTGATAATTAACAAAATAAATAATAATAAATTTTATATACAACTTCGCATAGAGCGTTGGAATAGCAACATAGTACTGACGTAGACACCCTATGTGTAGGTATTATAAGTCACTTTACAAAAAAAGTCTCGGACAAAAAATCCCATGAAGAAAACCTATTAATCAGTATTTTACTTAGCGCAATATTTTTTTGGAAATGTCACCCGCGAGTCTGCAAACAAGCAACACGATCACCCATAATCTGTGAAAATAAGTAAATTGTATCCAATAACCAACAAGCTGACCTAACGTCGCAAACATATTTTACCATGTGAAAGGTCTTTCTATATTGGTTTAGTATGCGGTCAAGTTACGTATTACGACCGACAGAGGGCCAGCAAATATTTGATGTCGGGTAATTGTCACACGAGAAGAAAATATCCTTTTACTGTGTCCCTCGTGTGTTGAAGTTTAGTACCGTTGAAAAAAGAACGCGTTGACTTTCTTTTTCATGAGTAGTTACGATATTTATGAAGTATCTATTTGAGTTTATGAATATCGTAGTATAGAGTTATTTAAATTTTTAAGCGAAGGCGACATTGACATTGTTGATTTTAAGATAAGATTTGCAACAATGCAGTGTGTATTAATTTTTAACCTCGTCACACGAAGTATGGTAAGTTGAAATCCCAATAGAAAATATTAGAGTTTATGCTAATTGTAATAGATTTGATATTTCGCACCGTAAACTTGGTAAGGAGGTCAGTGGATACGAAATGGGGCACTATGAATAAAAGACTTTTCAACAAAAAATATCGCCTAATCAAGCCTTTGGCACCCGGTGGGAAGTGGGAGTAGTAGAGTGGGGAACACCCAAGGTCAGTGATAGAGGTCAGTGACCTTAACCTTTTTCAGTGACCTTGACCTCAAGGTCTGTTACATTGACCCCCAAGGTCAGTGAACTTGATCGCAAGGTCAGTGACCTTGACCTCAAGTTCTGTTAAGTTGCCTACAAGTTCAGGGTTAGAGTGTAGCAAAGAGTGTGCAGCTTTTTGGAACTAGTCCTGTAGCGTCACCCGCGTATTGCAATAAGACGAAAACATTTTCTTCAGTGTTTCGAAAATTTGGTAAAATTTGTATTTTGAGTATTCTATTGTATTGAGAGGTGAGAAATAACCATATTTATCCCTTCAACATTTTTGCTATTTCTAATAGTTCCACGGCAAAAGCCATATAAAGTTTTATCGTCGTACTAAAAACGCCGATTATCTCACAAGCTGCCCGTCCTAGACAAAAAGTGACAAGATGACTTTGGGCTTAATTTTAGTCGTCTTATACGATAGAATTAAAATAGCCATGACTTTACGAATTAAAATTATTCACAAAAAATTTTAAGTTTATTTTTTGAGTATTCTATCATATAGAGGAGTGAGAAATAACCATCTTTATCTCTTATAAATTTTTTGCTATCTCTTATAGATCCACGGAAAATGCGATAAAAAAAATTATCGTCGTTTTAAAAACGCCGATTTTCTGACAAACCACTCATCCTAGACAAAAAGTTTCAAGATGACTTTTGGTTTATTTTTAGTCGTTTATTAGGATAGAATAAAAAACAACGATTTAAGAAAAATTTAATTAGTAGTTGCTTAGTTATGCCGTTGTTACCTACAGACAGACAAACGGATAGACAAAGTTGCACTATAAGAGGTACGTACGTTCTACCAATTTCGTATGAAACCCTAGAAAGATTGACTCTTTTCGAATCCCCGTTTTATATAATTCGTGCGAAGTTCCGTGGTAAAATTTCTTTTAAGTATTATTCTTTGTAATGTAACGGTTACACATAGGTAGTAGCTAGAACCACGGAATGCATAACGGCTTAAATACAATTAAGCACTGATTAATTGATAATACTGTTTTTAATTCTCAGCGTCCGTTGGCAAGACGAATAGAATGATAAATAAAGATTCTATTCTATTCACCACGCTAAATTGTAGGTCGCGCGATACCTACTCATCTAGATACCGTGTTGCCTGGCGGTCATTATATTATCTTTGTTTAGAACGATGACCAACTGGTCAGGATCAATGTCTTTAAGGCGTGGTCTTTAAGATCAGCATAGATAACACTGCACAACAAAATTGCAACTTTTGTCTGATGAATGATTTTATCACATGATGTTTACTAATTCGACGTCGCTGATTCTACGTATACCCAAAACTTTTTTGTAGCAGCTCTTGTTTACGAGTTTTAGCTGCCACTACATTTGCTGATAACTAGAACAATATTAAGTTTCCTTAATATAATTTGATATGGCATCGTCAAGACGTGTGTGAATAATCCGAATCACTTTTATTTTATTTGCGGAGAGTATATAAATAATAATAATAATAAACTCAGCTCTCTATATTCAGCTTCAGCAAGGAAGGCAAAAAAATGAAAGATTTTTCAACTTTATAACTAAATAAAATAAGATAATCTATAAATATGCCGTGTTTTATTATAAAAAGACCTATGTGTCATATTTTGTTAACTAGACCTGATAGAGAAATTTCAGTCACAGATTTGAAATTGTCATTAAAAGTTGGACTAATATCATGTAACATAACCCAATCATCAGACATGCTCTTGTGCAATGTAATAGGTACACGACTCAATATAAAAATTATGTAGTTCATCCTTTTTAATCGAACTCATTAAAAATGTTGTGAAAAAGAAATCAAATAATTTATAACAAGGCTGCTCCTTGTCAGACTTAATGTCTATTTTATTTTACTATCAATACATTTTGATAAAATAATCTGCGAAGATGAACGTCCATAAGTTGTGGGAGTACAGGGAGTACATTAACGTTAACGGCTTTATGTTGACGAGCGAACTAATATCACTACTACAAAATTCTTTGACACTGCTGCAAGTAGAAAACCATTTCAAACACATGCAGTACTGGGGGCAAATATACGCCGTAGATGAAGATTACCACATCGCTGTTGGTATTAACAATGACGCTTTATTAGATAGAAAATATTTCTATACGACGGACTTTCAATTTTGGGGATTATTGCCTAAGGCAAAAAAGAAATACAAACAGCTGTCACTTTTAACAACTTTTCCGTTTAGAGGTGATCCTACGTTAAAGGTTAAAGTGCTTGATGAACAACTGGAAGAGAATAACCCTGAACGATGCAAAATTATGAAAGAAGAAAGTCGTCTAACTGCTACCATCAGCAACATATGCGACGAAGCAGAAATATGTGCTCGTGGGCAACTTTTAAAAGAGCCATCCGGAACCGTGGTCATTAACCCTAATTTCTATGGACTGCATGCTTCAGAAGCGAAGCATATCAAATCATACTTGCATATAAGACCTGCCCAACATCGTTGGAACACTAACCTTTTGACTAGGCAAGACTATAACTATAGTATGGATTTCTTCGATTCTATAGATCAAGATATTCCAAATGGGTGCTGGAATCTTTCTCTGGAAATGGGAGGTAGTGTGGTGTATTTAAAAAGCCTTTATTGGCCTGGCATGATCTACTTCCACAAAGTGAGGACACCAGACGCTGGTTTCCTTTACATTGGAAACGGACGCAAGAATTTAGATGTGCCTTTTTTACTTTAGTTCTTAGTTATTTGTTTAATTCAAATTTCCTTTAGTTCTTCTTCTTACCTAATAAAGGCTTTATTTTTAAGTCATCTTTAATATTACTTTATAGTTTTATATAGTGCTAAAATTTAATTTCATCTCACTATTACGATTTTATTTGATTTAATTTACGTGACCAGATATGGTCAGAAGCCCGGGTATAAAATTCGTGTCATTTGACGTAGTACGCAACGATCAAGTCAATCGTGCTAACTAGCTTAAAGCTAACTAGTTAATCTTTCGAAAGTACTTCGAAATAGAGTGTGAGATAATGCAAACCAATATATTCGCATCGTGTAATCTCACTTTGCCGAAAGTTAAGTAATTTTTTTAAATTGCCTACTTTGCGCTACGAGTATCTTTATTTCGTTTTATGGAGCAACGAGTAAAAGAGATGCTAAATGCTCTGTGCGGCGCCTCATGTTTCAATAGAAAAAATCCATCAATATTTTCTTTTTTCATATGCCGATTTGGGTTGGAAACCAACCGACATTTCTGAATTACTTTAAATTTTGACGTTCGCCTTCAAAAGCTTAGCCATAGATAAGACACTATATACTGTGCTTAGCGGTTTCTTGTTAATTTTAGAATTTATTGAATTTATATTATTATAATGTGCGCAATGTAGACCACGCCACGAAATTTTGGTAAAGTTTATGGAGCAGTAAGTAAATAAATATAAAGTTAAGCATGTTTATAAAAATAATCACTTTAAAATAACGAAGAAACGATATAAAAATTAAACTGCTTTAATAGGGATTTAAGGAAGACTGCGCCGAGCGTAAGTAATAGATAATGACAGAGCTCATGCAGCGCATATTTAAATTGGCGCGCGGCTGCCATAGTGAAATTGTATGGAGGATTTTGACTGCTTTTTTGATAAATATGTATCTTTATTGTCAACCAATAACTTAAATATTTGGGATGGACAAATTGTAATATAACTATTTATGTTTCGTTTAAACTGTAAAATAGGATAGGTTTTAACTGTTATAATCTAAAATCACGTAACACGAGCTTATGTTTTTGTATTTTTCGTGCAAATTTACGTAATTTTGTTGGCGAAAGTATTAATTATTTTATGTTTTTTACACGGAGTAATTGTAAACACATTGCCGTGCAACCGTGCCTCGGAGAGCACGTTAAGCCGTTGGTCCCGGCTGCCATAAACATCTATGGCAGTCGTTATTGGGAAAGTCAATACCCTCTAATATCCTGACACTGGTCTAGCCTTAGGGTATCGTTAGCCTTCGGGTTGCGGAGGTCAGGTGGCAGCCGCTCCGTGTAAAAACTGATATCCAGTCAAATCCGGTTAGACCAGAAAAGCCGACCCCAAGTGACTTGGGAATAATAAAGGCTAAGAGAGAAGAGGAATTGTAAACACATTCATTGTTATGATAAATGTATATTTTATATTTGTAATAAACAAAAAGTGTTGATTTTATTCACTTAACTGTGACCGCCTGTTTTGACACATTTCGCTCGGCGCAGTTTTAAAGCAGATTAATTGTAAATGATATATGTGTGTTTATGGTCAGGTGGCAGCCGCTCCGTGTAAAAACTGATATCCAGTCAAATCCATTTAGACTAGAAAAGCCGATCCCAAGTGACTTGGGAATAATAAAGGCTAAGGGAGAAGAAGATATATGTATATTTATCCATTGTCTAGTACCCATAGTACAAGCTGTGCTTAGTTTGGGCTAGATGGTGTTGTGTGTATGTGATAGAATATTATTATTATTAAATATTTTAATAATAAACTATAGTTATTTTACATAATATTATTTACATTTTAATTTTACAGACATGGTGACATACATAAGCCGTCGAATAACGCAAAAGACAGAAATCAAGCTATTCAAGATAGGGAAGACTTGTCAAATTTATTAAATAGTGATCCCACCGGGGCAATGCAAAATACGGAAAAGTGGAAAAAGGTACCTACCTCATTGATTACAATAAATAAAGATAAATAATGCATTTAACTGATGAGAGTTAATTATTTCCAGAGCCAAAATTACGATAATACTGTAGTATTATCGTCATTTTGGCTATGGAAATCGGCTCGGTGTTGGTGGCAAAGTTATAAATTTGTCACCAGCACCGCCTATGCCTGCTAGACGGCAGCGTTAATAATTTCAGACTAATAAAAAATGTTTTACAACTATCCGTCTGTTTTAACTTCACAATGGCCCTTGGGCTCTAAATATTATATCATTGTCTACAGAGTTACCCCAAAAGATGACACCATACCGTAGTACTGATTCTACATAACCGTGGTACGCAGTGATGACAGCAGATTGATTCACAATTGTTCCAAGTATATTTAGTGCATAAGAGAATTTGTTCAGCTTAGTACAAATATCTTCCACTTGAGATTTCCAATTTAAATTAGAATCGAGATTGAGATCTAAAAATGTATTTTCGACAATGTTAATTTGTTGTCCGTTGTAGCATATGTTAAGATTTATTAAATTACTTTTCCTATTTCTAAATGTCATAATATTTTTTTATTCAGATTAATTAATAAATTATTATTTGATAGCCATTGAATTATTATGTCCAGTGTTTGATTTATGCCGACTTCATTTGATTTTTGTTTGTGCTTGTAAACATCACTGTGCTATCGTCAGCAAATAGTACCAAATCTTGGTTTAGGTATATAATTTGCTAAATCGTTTATATAAACAATAAATAATAATGGACCAAGAATACTTCCCTGGGTGGCCCCCAGGGAAGTATTTTTCATGTCCACATATAACTATTTTTTTCCTTGTGAAGCACAATGTAACAAGTAAGTTTTTTTTTCAATATGTTATGTATTGTTTCGAGGTGGTCTTTAAATGCACACTACTATTATACGATTTAGTGTAAGTTCTATGGCACAGCACTCAATTATACCCAAAACGCCATATTTTCTATAGAATATAAAGTTTTGAACTCACGATGATTGAGATTCAAAATACAGGCACCGCCATAACGGTTTTTACGACAAAAAGACTGCAAGAATGTAGTTTTCTATGAATAATAATTTGGTGTCACCCTTTAACATATACATATTTACATAAACATACTACATCAACTAGGATATCCTGTTCTATAAGAGAATCGAGGTTTAAAGTGAAAAGATCTGACTTACTTATAACGCCATTAAAGTAAAAAAAGATCTGACTTACTTAAAACAAAAAAATGATTTAGATTGTGCCGCAGTTACACGGTCATCAGACGTATGTAAAACTGGTGTAGCAATCCGAGCGTCATCCATAGAAATCACAAAAATCGGTGATTTTGCAGTGCATTTGCCAATACCATTTCTTGCCTCATCAACGCTACACGTAGTGTCCATGTTATGTGGAAGTATTGATAAGTCGACAAGTATTTGTTGCATAATATTGTTATATATATTCTGTAATTCATAATAGTTGCTTTTACCAGATTTGTAAGAAAATATGTCATACAAGAGATTATAATTCTAATCAAAAATATATGCATAATTGTGGTATTGTACATTCATGAATAATAAGTTATTAAACATCTCTATTTTATATTTAAATATAGGGGCTCCGCATATCTACGTCGGAACACATAATATTATATTTGTGTAAGATATATGTTGTAAACATTCCTGAATAGAGTTTACCAGCTCAGAACATTTAACAGTTTTTTAAAGTCATGTTCTCCGATCAGAATCAAAAATAAATGATGATGAATGATGAATCAAATGAATGAATGATGAAGAAGAACACTCCTTATATATTAAGCCTTTAATTTTTTTCAAAATCTTTCTCGCCTTTTTGAAGATTATCCGGAGTAAACAGTAAGACAGACAAAAAAATAAAACTTGTTTTCAGGCATATGACTATAATTTTGACATTACCAACAGACACTTCAATTTCATTTATTTGTATTGATTAAAGTGCAATATTTTTTTAAATAGTAAATCAACATTTCTATAACCATTCTAACTATATAAATTATTTAATAAAGTTAGTATTAGTCTGATGGACAATAATAAAATGATCAAAAGTAATGCCGATGTAGCACACGTGTTCAATAATTTCTTTGCTAGTGTACCGATTACCACCACGAGCGTATTAAATTCTTCATCTATAGATGCAGAGAGGTTATTACATTCCAGCGTAACAAAGTTTAAAGTATTATTTAGATTTGATTATGATAACGCGTCTGATATTATCAACGCTTTTCAATCTCTGGAATCTAAAAATACGGGAGATCTCTGGGGTATCTCCGTTAAGGTCGTAAAATTATTAGATATAGTTACTCCTTATTTAAGTGGTTTATTTAATAGGTGTGTAGATTCGGGTACCTTTCCAGATTTGATGAAAAATAGTAAAATCATACCTTTATTTAAATCCGGTAGTAAAACTGATCCTAGTAATTTTAGGCCAATATCAATTCTACCAGCTTTTAGCAAAATATTTGAAAAGTCATACTTAAGCAATTACTTAGGTAGACATTTTAATTTAAATAGCCTCTTTCACGAATCACGACAACCAATAGGGCTTTACTAAGGGTCGTTCAACAACGGTTGCAGGGGTAGCTTTACTCAAACATATATAAAGTGCGTGGGAAAACTCATAAAATGCTATTGGTGTTTTTTGCGACCTCTCAAAAGTATTCGACTGCGTCTGTCATGATACGCTCATATGGAAACTAAGGCATTACGGTGTTCAGAGTAATGCACTGGATGTAATTAAGTCGTACTTGAATAACAGGATCCAGTGTGTAGAAGTCAATGGCTCGAAATCAAATAGCTTACCTGTAAAGCTAAGGGTGCCGCAAGGTTCGATTATCGGCCCATTTATATTTTTATTGTTTTTTAATTTATATAAGCGATTTACCTTTCTACTTAAACAATATTTGTGATGTTGTACTGTTTGCTGACGATACTTCTTTAATATTTAAAGTAAATAGGAATAGGGACCATTTTGACGAAGTAAACAGTACATTGATTCAAGTAACAAAATGGTTTACTACAAATAATTTAATACTGAACGCCAAGAAAACAAAAATGTGTTAAATTCACACTGCCTAATGTAAAACATCTTGGTCCTAGCATAACATTGAACGGTGAGGTACTGGAAGCAATACAAGTTAAGAAAGTTACAGTGGGGTGCGCACATATCTTATCTCTCAGCGAAACTCAGTGCGGCCCCTTACGCCATTACAAATGTCCGTGGATTAACTGACGTTGATACAGCCAGATTAGTTTACTTTAGTTTTTCACAGCGTTATGTTACATGGAATATTGTTATGGGGTAAAGCAGCTGATATACAAAGTATATTTATATTGCAAAAAAGAGCTGTGCGTGCTATTTATCAATCAGGAACTAGAAAATAGCTCAGAGAAAAATTTAAGAATATAGGTATTTTAACTGTAGCATCACAATATATTTATTTTAATATTATGCATGTCCGTCAAAATATACATAAAAAATAGTGACATACATAACATCAATACTAGAAATAAATATAAACTATGTGTTCCATTCTACCGACTACATAAAGTTCATGGTTCCTTCATGGATCTTGGTATAAGTTTTTATAATAAAATTCTGAAGTAAACCAATATTCTAGAATTACCAGATAATACATTTAAAGTTAAAATTAAAACTTGCTTAATTTCTAAATCATATTATATTATAGATGATTATTTGAATGACAAACATCCATGGCACTAATATTTGCATCAGATCACAGGAAGTTAAATGACAAATACTAACACTTATTTTTGATCCACTTACATTTTTCTTCTTGATCATTTATGTACATGTAAGTGGATGCTCCTTTTTACCATACTACTGCTTTAGAGGCTACCATAAAATTTTATTAAATGATTGAGTATGTTCAGTAGTAGTTCATGGAGAAATGGTTGCAGCACCTTACAGCTCTTATGATTTGTAAACAAAAACTTGGCGATAAAAAGAGTGGCAATGAGTTTCTTGCCCGTTCTTCTCATGAGCCCTACACCCTTGCTTTGCTGAACGTGGCAGTAAATGTAAATTCATAGAAAAAATTGTGTAATTTTGATATTCATATGTGTTACCTTGTAACCTAATCTGAATAAGTTCATTTTAAGAAAATAAAAAATATATTTTCCTCAAAATTAACTACTTTATTTTTATTAGAGATAACTTCTGAATTCCTTAACTTAACATGGTATTAATTTTTTTTAATTATTAAATATTCTTTTAATATAGATGCCTTGTGTAGAGTAGTGGAAGTTTGGTCTGTTGGAGATGGAATAGATGGTTAAACGACCTCAGTTGAAAGAGGCAAATTCATGTTATGCTGGGTCTGTGTTGTATGAGATGTTTAGATAATGTGGGGTGAAGATGATGGATGATGACATGAGTGAGATGCCTGAATGATAATATTGTTATAGTCTGTAGGAAAAGAACATTGATAGACCTCAGTAGTGGGAGATGAACTGATGGTGCTCTGTATAGTTTGAAACGAAGACACACAAGGAGTTAAAACATATTCTTGGGTGATTTGTGATAAGCGAGATGATTGAGTGGCTTGAGGCGAAGGTGATCAATAAGGAGATGTAAAAGATGCCTGGATCTTTATCCAGGCATCCTTTGTTGGCGAAGGTGAGATTGATGGTTAGAGACGAGGGAGGCGGCTGCATGGCCTGAACTGGAGCATTTCGATAAAGAAAATGAGGTGATCGAATGTCTTGAGGTGTGGTACATAGTAGAATAAACTGAGGTTGGGATAAAGTTTCTTTATATTGTGGTGAATATGATTGAAAAAATTGAGGTGATGAAAGTGACGAAGATGATTGGCGCCTGGAATTACTTGAAGGGTATGAGTAAGACCTAGATGGAGATTCTATTTTAGAATCGAAATTTAGGTTCCGTTTTCGCAAGGAATAATACCTCTGCGATAAATTTTTCTGCTACTTGGCGTTGGAATGTGTTCACTTGTTCTAGCTGTTAGCTTACGTAAATACCAAACGAGTTCGAAGGTTGGCTTTTCGATTGTTATAATAGTTCCTGAGCAGTTTCAATCAATTTTTGTTTTCTTTCTTCTAATGTGCAGTAATTGTACCTAGTGTTTTTCTTGTGGCTCTCTTTTGTTGCCTGCTCGCTATTTAGTGATTCCTAAAAGAACAATATTATCTTTATTACAGATGCCTTCAACACAAGATGAATGGAGAAAAGCTGCAAAATCATTTGAAGGACAATGGCATTTCAATAATTGTGTAGGTGCAATGGACTGCCAACATATATTAATACAAAAACCAGGTATCAGTGCATCACTATTTTTTAATTACAAGGTAACATTTAGTATCGTGTTATTTGACATCGTTAATGCAAACTATGAGTTGATATATATTCATACTGGATCAAATGGTAGTATGTCGGATGGCGAAATTTTGAAAAACACCAAATATTATGAAACATTTGCTAATGACAAGCCGATGATGCCTCAGGGCTATTTACTCCCAGGAACAGATGTGACGATTCCCTATGTCTTTTTAGGCGATAGTGCTTTTGGATTTGAGAAACATATTATGAAACCATTCTTGGATAAAAAGAGTTTTTTTTTTAATTATTGACTATCTCGAGCCCGACGAATTGCCGAAAACGCTTTTGGTATTCTCACTTTACGTTTTCGAATATTTAGGCAACCGATTAATTTAAGAATAGAAAATACGGACGCAGTGGTTTTGGCAAGCTGCTTGTTGCATAATTTTTTGAGAAAAATGTACATAATAGATGTACAAAATTTTACTTTTAGACCTGGTGATTGGCGTCAAATTATAGCTCCATTGACATCACTTGAGGGAACTAACCAGAGACATGCGACTGATGGAAATCACATCAGAAATATTTTAACGGAATATTTCAATGGTGTAGGTAAAGTGTCATTTCAAGACAAAATGTAACTTGTGACTTACAAGTAGCTAGCTAATTAGAAAATAAAATTTGCCTACCTAACCTTCGAACTGTTTTAATTCACTTCCTATTACCTATTATCAATTAAAAGTTAAAACAATATTTTATTGATTGCGAATTGTTATGGTTCTTACTGTTTACACTTTGCAATAACACCACAAGACTTAGATGATTATTAGTTTATTTAGTTCACAATTTTCTCACTAGGATTTCTTATTTATACTCGATGTACCACTCGGTATTTATAGGCCGAGTGTGAACGAAACCATATCGCGATCTAGGAATACGGTACAGCGCCATCTATCGAGATGAAGCTCAAACTTTTTATTATTGAGTTACAATATTTAACATTCCGCCCACCATGGACAGAATGTCCATCATTCCCGCCCACCATGATCTTAAAAATTTCGATTTAATGGACTGTATTGTTGTTAAAATTTCTCTAAACAAAAAAAAAGAAACTAACAGAATTACGATCATGGTAGCTGAGAATACAGTAGTTACATAGTTCAATCTTTATAGGCAAATAATTCACAATAAGATTAACAAAAAGAAAAAGAAAACTTTGCCACGATACAAACTTAAAACTATTGTTAATGTGTAACAGGTAAGATACATAATTTTATTACTGATCTCTTAAGAAATCCACCTTTACATTTAAGAGTAACCACTCTTGTAATATTGTCCAAACCAGTGTGTTTTTCGGTAATTACACCTAATAACCATTTGGCTGGAGGAAGACCATCCTCCTTAACTAAAACTAAATCTCCTATCTGAGGTTCGGGATTGTGGTTTGCCCACTTGTAACGATGCAAGAATTTACTTAAATATTCGTTAGACCAGCGGCGCCAAAAGTGCTGGAGCATTTTCTGGGTCAATTGCCAACGCTTTAAAGAAGATACAGACGACGATTCATAATTAGAGTCAGGTAACAACACTAAAGGTTCACCAATTAAAAAATGACCTGGCGTAAGGGGTACGGGATCTTGCGAATCTGTGCTTAGTTTAGATAATGGCCTAGAGTTAAGGCATGCCTCTATTTGATACAACAAAGTAGATAATTCTTCGAATGTAAAAGTTGCATTGCCAATGACACGACGAAGATGATGTTTTGTTGATTTTACTCCAGCCTCCCAAAGTCCTCCAAAATGAGGACTATGTGGTGGAATAAAATGCCAATTAGTGCCGTTGCTTGACAAGCAATTGGCTATTTCCATAGTCAATGATGACCTTTCTTGAGCGTACAGAATTTTGAGTTCACGAGAAGCACCCACAAAATTGGTCCCGTTATCGCTAAACAAGTCTTCACAATGACCGCGTCTAGCAACAAATCTTTTGAAAGCTGCAAGAAATCCCTGTGCAGTAAGATCGCTAACTGCTTCTAAATGTATAGCTCTTGTAGCCATACAAATAAATAAACAAATATAGCCTTTATAGGCTCGATGACCTATGCCCTTGGATGTCCTAATTTGTATAGGCCCAGCGTAATCTACTCCACTTCTGCAAAACGGTCGGCTTGGTGTTATTCTGGCGGATGGTAACTGCCCCATAAGCTGGTTCCTTGACTGGGCAGCATGACGTACACACACTACACATCTACGAACAAACAGTTTGATACGGTTTCGGGCGTTCAGGATCCAATATTTAGACCGCAAATAATTCATCATAAGTTGAGGGCCACCGTGCAACGTGTTCTCATGAGCTTCGGCAATGATTAGGTTGGTAAGATGAGATTCTGAAGGTAAAATAATAGGATGTTTATTTCCAACACTCATGTTAGCTCTTTCCAGTCGACCACCCACTCTCAAGACCTCACAATCATCAAGGAAAGGATTCAACGAGGTGAGTTTACTTTTCTTATTAACAAACCCTTTTTCTTTAATATCTTTGATTTCAGACCACAAATGTTCCATTTGGCAGTGTTTAATAATAATTTGAAGCGATTTTTTCAACTCACTACTCGTCAACCAATAAGGTAATTCTGTTTCTCTGTTCTTTAATTTCTTTATGAATCTTCTACAATATGATAATACTCTTATTAGTTTTCTAAGTGATGAATACTTGTTCCACATCTCAAAATTATTCTTCTCTATGATATGGTAAACTTTCTTTAGTTTCTCTTCTAAATTGGTATCAGGTATAATTGGCTCAGTTACGTCCAATGTTAATTCTTGTAACCAGGGTGGACCAAATTTCCACAACTGATAATCTAATAGTTCTGATGGTTTGAGTCCTCTGGAAGCACAGTCCGCTGGGTTATCAACAGAAGTTACATGTGCCCATTGAGATCTGTCTAAAATATTCAATATCTCAGATACTCTGTTTGCGATAAAGGTCTTCCATCGGCTAGGATGACTGCTCAGCCAGGCCAGCACAACTGTAGAATCAGTCCAGGCTTTTATTTTAGTTTTTGGTATGTTCAAAACCGCAGATACTTCTTGTAATAGTTTGGCTAGCAAAACCGCTCCACACAATTCAAGCCTAGGAATGGAAACTTGTTTGATCGGCGCGACCCTAGTTTTAGATGTTATTAGATGAACATGTATCTTGCCAGTATAGTCTACTACTCGTAGATAAACAACAGCAGCATAAGCATCGTTGGAAGCGTCACTAAACCCATGGAGTTGTAAATCATCATCCCTGGTGCTGACGTTCAGCCATCTTGGAATCTTAAACTTAGTAAGTTCGGTGAGTTCATTACGGTATATTATCCAATTGTTTAACAATGGTAGTGGTAGTTCGTCATCCCAATTTATTCCAGAAAGCCAAATCTTCTGAATCATGATTTTGGCTGTTATGATTGCAGGAGATAGCCAACCGATTGGATCAAACAATCTTGCTATATCAGATATAACCTTTCTTTTAGTGACATATTCGGGAATCGGAGGTAATTGCACGGAGTATTTAAAAACGTCGGTTCGTCTGTTCCAAGTAAGCCCCAATATTTTTATGATTTCATCTTGTTTTAGCTCTAAATTGCTTCCATTTGTTCCTTTGCTTTCGCTTATTTCTTCATGTAATTGCGCATTATTGCTTGACCATTTCTGTAGTTCAAAACCTCCCTTGCTTAGAAGCTGCTTCATTTCTTTAAATAATTGCTTTCCCTCTGGCACAGATCTACATCCTGACAGCAGATCGTCCATGTAAAAATTATGAAGAACTTTTCCACGTGCAAATGGATACAATTTTCCTTCATCAAATGCTACTTGATGTAGAGTTTTCACTGCCAGATATGGAGCTGAAGCTATCCCAAAAGTAACTCTAGACAAACGTAGATGCTGCAGTTCTTCACTAGAATCAGCCCTCCAGACGATTCGTTGGTAATCGGCATCAGCAGCATCAACTTTTACTTGTCGATACATTTTAACGATGTCGGCCACTAAACAGATTGGGTGAAATCTCCAATTCATGAGTATATGTCTCAAGTCCGATTGCAACGTGGGACCCACCATGAGATCGCTGTTCAGGGATGCACCGTTGTTATCAAGACTTGATGCGTTAAATACTACCCGAAACTTGGTTGTAGTTTTGTCATTTCGAATAACTTCATGATAAGGTAAATAAACTGACGGTTTATCAATATCTTCCTTAGGTATCAATTGCATGTGACCAAGCTTCAAATATTCCTCAATAACTTCAGCATATTGTGATTTCAATTCTTGTGATTTCAGAAAACGTTGTTCTAATGACATAAATCTCTTGATTGCAATCTCGCGTGAATTTCCATACTTACACCTGGGTTCTGCCACTCTAAAAGGTAATTTCACTACATATCTACCTGAAGAATCACGTTTGGTGCTTTCCTGAAACATTCTTTCACACATTTCTTCCTCCTCGGTAAATTGTTTACTTAAACTAAAGTTATCAGCTTCAATTTCCCAAAACTTTCTAAGATCATAGTTTTCATTATTGTTACTGATATGCATTGAAACAATTGTACTACTGCAACATGAGGCACTGTTGTTCTCATTAGTTCCATTAACTTTGCCTGATAATATCCATCCTAATTTTGTGTTTTGAGCTATTAACGTTCCTGATGGGCATTTTATCAACCCTTCAGCCATAATTTGACAATAAATATCAGCACCAAGCAATAAATCAATTTGATTTGGTATATTGAAATTTGGATCTGCTAACTTCATTTCAGGTAAGTTAGGCCACGACTGGACCACAATTCTCTTTTCTGGTAGAAACGAAGTTAGTTTCTTTAAAACATGTGTTTTGACAGATATGACAAAGTTAGGATCCTGTACCGATTGCAATTTTACATAAACTACTTGTTTAGAATTAAGTGATGTATTATTATCACCACCTATGCCAGTTATTACACAATTACTTTTAATTTTCTTCAGTCCGAGTAATTGTGCTGCAGCTTCTGTTATAAATGAAGCCTGTGAACCTTGATCTAATAAAGATCTAAGTGTTATACTAGAACCGCTGTGAGTTTCAGCCTTTACTAAAGCAGTTGCCAATACGACCTGGTAGTTGGTGTTAGAAAAACAAGTGGTAATGTTATTTACCTGATTTTTGTCTTGTAGCGATGTTACCGTATCAGTATTGCTGTCCTCAACTGATTGCTTGACTAAACCCTTGTTGTCAGTTGATTGATTCCAATACTCAGAATGCAATAGTGAATGGTGTTTCTTTCCACAAATTCTACATCTAGTGGGCAAACGACATGCTGTTACAGAATGGTTAGTACCTAAACAGTTAAAACACAACTTGGAACTTTGGACAAAATTACGACGAGATGAGAGTTCTTCTTTGGCAAAACTTTTACAATTGCCTAATTTATGATTACTGTTTGAGCAAAATAAA
The DNA here is from genome assembly GCA_930367265.1 of Catocala fraxini. NCBI lineage: Eukaryota > Metazoa > Arthropoda > Insecta > Lepidoptera > Erebidae > Catocala > Catocala fraxini. The sequence continues at coordinate 22,085,128 of OV884031.1, forward strand.
CAAGGCACAGGTACCTTATTAATAACAGTGTTTACAACATGTTGCGACTTAACAGATTTGTTAATCACCTTTGAACTCAAAAATTCAAGAGACCTAAACCTATGCCCAAAAATTCAAGAAAATTACTTAAGTTAGGCAATTCGTTATTTAAATCACAAGTTTTAGCTTCCCATTTTCTTCTAGATACTCCATCTAATTTTGTACACAATAAATGAATAATTGTTAAATCCCAAAGATTTTCAGTGCTCAACCCTAAATTCTTTAAAGCATTCAAACATTCGTTAGTAGTATTAAACATTTCTTTTAAACAGTTATACGATTCAGTAGCAATACATTTTTGACCAAAAAACCGCTTTAATATTGCATCTGATACAAATTTTTTGTTATCATAATTATGTTCCAATATATTCCAACAAGTTTTATAATTTTCATTGGTTATGGGTAAATGACGCAATAGTTGATCTGCTTCTCCAATAAGGTAGTTCTTCAAGTAACGCAGCTTCTCCACATCAGATAACGACTTATTAAGGTGAATAAGTGATAGGAAAAGATCCCTAAATGTAGGCCATTCTTGATAGTGTCCCGAGAATGTAGGTATCGAAATCTTCGGTAATTTTACATTACTGCGGGTACCAACCACACCGGTGTTATCTTCATTTTCTATGTCGTTGTTAACTGATTTAGTTGTTTTAGTTAGTAGCGCTTCTTTTAATGCAGTTCTATAATCGAAGTATAATTGTTCCACTTCACCATATATATCGTCTCTAGTATAATCTGCCTTGTCTACTTCCTCTTTTTTGTAACCTGTTATTATCGTTCTATGAGTATTTTCAAACATATCCCATTGCTTTTCCAAGTCCTCCATTCTTGTCTCAATGTAGCTTATTGTTATTCTTTCCTTAGGAGACTTCTTGAAATTGGTAAGCCCACGGTTTATTTTCTTCTGGAAATCTACTTGTAGTCTAGTTAAAGATTCCATTTTGAAGTATTTTCTAAATCGCCAAAATGCAGAATAATTTTATGTTTCCACTCAATAAAATAGTTCGACGTTTCAATACACTTGAAATTTTTCTAAGTCCCAAGACAGTAGAAATATTCTTAGTTCAAACGGCGCAAAATTATTCTAAGTCCAGTACAGTAGAATTTTTCTAAGTGTTTTACCACAAACTTAGGTGAATTCGGGCATGGATTCCCCGTCTCAACCACAATTTGCTTAAAATTTTACAAGTCCCAAGAGTACTCACGGTTACACTAGTCACTGTCCATTCACTATATTAGTTAACTTTTCACTCACTAGGTGGCGCCACTTATTCACTTTGTCCGGCTTCGTTAGGACCAATTTTTACACTTTGCAATAACACCACAAGACTTTGATGATTATTAGTTTATTTAGTTCACAATTTTCTCACTAGGATTTCTTATTTATACTCGATGTACCACTCGGTATTTATAGGCCGAGTGTGAACGAAACCATATCATACCATATACATCTAGGAATACGGTACAGCGCCATCTATCGAGATGAAGCTCAAACTTTTTATTATTGAGTTACAATATTTAACACTTACTATGTACCTAATTTATAATAAAGTAATTTTAATTTATTTTTTTAACTTACTTCATCACTAGAAAGTGTGTCCACTTCGGTTCTACACTGCTCATCTTTGCTCTCTAAAAAAGTGAGTAGGTTATAGTACCACTAATTGGGTATATGCACATCACTAGCTCCGGAACCTGTTCGTTTTGAATCTTTGACCTGGAAATATATAAACATAATGTATAATCTTGACAATACTAGTTTTTTGTAATATTGCTTTGTTATCTACTTACTTCATTTTAGTCTGTGTCTGAAATAAAATAGTCAATACATTATAATATATCAATTTATTTTCATAATAATATACAACATTAATATAAAATATAATATGTAATAATATTACATAATAATATGGCATACATAATAATATACTCGATGGCGTAGTGGTTAGTGTAACCGACTGCCACGCCCGAGGTCGCGGGTTCGATTCCCGCACAAGTCAAACATTTGTGTGCATGAACATGGATGTTTGTCTTGGTCTGGGTGTTTCTATGTATAATATGTACGTATTTACAAAAAAAAAAAAGTATATATGTATGTTTATCCATTGTCTAGAACCCATAGTACAAGCTCTGCTTAGTTTGGGCTAGATGGTGTTGTGTGTATGTAGTAGTAGAATATTATTATATTGCTGACTACAGTTTTCTATTCGAGCTTCTTTTTTTAATTTTCATTGTTTTTTTGTGTACCTACTGATATAGAACTAATTGGCGTGATTAGTTTTATACCATTTTTATCACGTATTAAATAGAACATCGCTGACTGACGGCCACATTTAATACAGTTTTTTAAGAAAATAAAAGCGGTAGAAATGATGAAACTTATTTACTTCGATGAAACAAAATATAGAACTAATTATCCAGCGTATTCGTTATCCCACAGGACAAAGTCAATCGCTAGGTATAGCCAAGCCGATGCCAGTGTAGTGGCAATGCTGACGCATAAATATATGTACTGTGTCGCGTGAGCTGCGTCGCATTGCGCACAGAGCCCCAAGTTAAGTAGTTATCGTGTATACCTCGTTACCGATAGTCGTTTAGACCGATTGTTATTACCACAGGTGACATTGTAATTCCTTGAGAATAAACAACTATATTATTTGGTGATCTTGAAATATTATTTATCTCTGCACACAATACCCTACACGCAGATACATCGCTGCTATAAACTATATATTGGTATAATCGTCATATGTTACTTATTCCAGGTATCGGGGTGGCAAATGTTCAAAGTAACATTTGTGAATAAAAGAAAATATATACTTACCTACGTTATTAGATATGTCTACCGAAATACCTAACTACATAAACTATTTATACAGTACCTATACTGTCTATCTACGTAATAAAAAGATTGTCAATAAAAACTTTAATTTAATTTATATACCTACTTACATATCTATTATATAGGTACTATATAATAATATTAATTTTATCTACCTTCTTCGCTTCCCTTTTGTAAGCAGTACGCATACGTTCTATGCGTTTTTTTGCGTCTTTGATATCTGCTGCAGGTTTAAGAGCTTTTAACTTGCCTGCCAGCAATTCCCATGCTTGAGTTTTCTTTTTTATTCTTATAATCATCAGAACAGTTCCACAAACAGGGAAGATCTCTGAGTAGTTCTAAAAATTCCGACAATGTTGCACGCTCGCTCGCCATTTCACGTCTACTTCGCGCAACGCCTCGATCAAAATGATACGCGTAGTAGGACAACAAGCTTCCACACGTTTGGTTTGCCAACTCAACGTCCTCTATTCGCCCTTTGTTGCGAGCGCAGCGCTAGTAATCAAGGTCGTTTGGATGTCAACTCAACCAAGTTTCACGAGACCTTAGTTGAGTTGAGGGCGGTTGACCCGACTGTGTAGAATTTAATGAAATAAGTACCACGTATTAAAATAGTACTTATTAATTTCATACCAATATTATTTTGCGACAGTTTTACATATATTTATTTATATTTTTACCTACGTTAAACTTGCAACACTTATATACGCCACCGTTCCGTTTTCCGTTTCGTACACAGTTCACACTTCACCTGTCGTAATAAAAAATTCACTTCGCGCCCATTGTAACCGGCTTTTCTCTAATTTTTAATTAATATCATATTACATCACAAAAGTTGTGCTGGATTAACTATTTGAAGTGTATTAATGGCTGCGGACGGCGTAAATATTACGGAAGATGCAGAAATGGCAGAATGCGAAGGCGACAAAGTTGTTACGATGATGGATGTTTTGCAAGAACAACAGGAATTCGAAGAAGATGCCAATGCTGTCCTGGGTGCTTCTGATGACAAGAATTGCACATATGCTAAGGTAACAATGAGTCCTTTGTATCAGAAAACTGTAAATTTTAACAAACATGGCGATCGAAGTTTTGACGTCGCCACAATGATATTACGTTGGAGCACACATTCTATTATAAATTCCTATATTAACCAAATTTGTTTGATTATGTGATCGCTGCTGTGGTATGGAGATTGACACGATTACTAACAGCTTAACATCAGCCATATACAGCCATATTATGTTGATTTTAGGTCAAAAGACTTAAATGGGTTGAATAACATCTGATAGCTGGTGAAATTCTTACAAATCATTGTCAGATCCCATTGTCAATCTAAATGGATTAATCTATACACAGGTTAGAAATGTATTGTACAATGATTGATATGCTGTCTAAGCATGCACAGCATAGATTCTTATGCAATGCCATTTCTTTATATAAGTCTATTGTAAGCTGCTTTTAAAGTATAGGCTATACTTATCTAGGCTATACATCCTATCCTATCTTATATTGTTTAAACAAAGAGAAAATTGTTGCAAATGAAATTTACTGCATATATAAAAATAAGGGCATGCCACACATTTAAACATAGATAATTATGTTTTATTCAGTAATGGAAATGGAAAATCTGGGTTATATTCCTATTATCTTCAGTATACTTGTTGACAATTTAAAATAATAAGCAGTGCAATAGATGTGGCAAGAGGTTACATGCAAGACATAAATATAATTCATATTGTCACTTGTTCACTGTGTGTATCACTTGTTTCATAAGGTATGTTGCTGGACTAATCTTGTTTGACACCAAAAACAAAACATCACCATTTTAATGTTTGTTTTGAGTGTCCTAGTTACATATCTGCTTATTTTCTCTATTTAATATCATTTACATAAAATTTAATGTTTGTTTCTCATAAAGATTATGCACAATTCGCAACATATAGCTAACTATGGTTAAGAATGAAATAGGTAGTCTTATTGCATTAAATGATAACTGTTATATTTCTATTACAAGTAAATTCAGCATTTGACTCATGTGTATGGATTTATAATTTATTTAAATAACGCATTTTGATATACTGTTTAATAGATAAAATATTTTTTAATTCAATAATGAAGCATTTTGCCAAGATACAAAATAAAATTTAAAATAATATTACTTTTATTCTTGGGCCAAAATCAAAATCTCAAAAGAGATTAATATTATGTAATCATTTATTACAATAATAGAATACCAATAAACTGAAATTGGTCCTTAACAATAATATAATTAGTGTGTAATATAATATTATCTATCAAAAAAATAATTATATATTATTAAAATTAACCAGATAAACAACAAAATTCAACAAACATAATTAACATCTAATAATATTTTAATATTTAAAAATGAGTTGTAACAAAAAAATGCTATACCATAATCTTTTGATCATAAAATACTTTTATTTACATACTTTTGGTATATACCAAGGCGCAAGTTGTTTTCATAACTTTTCTTTTTTTTAAAGATTAAAAACTCAGCAAATGTTATTATTAGAAAAGTTATAAGAAGCATAGATTATAAGGTCTAAAGTATATAAAGTTAAATACTTAACATTTAAACAATATAATTATTCTACTTACCAAAATATTTAGTTCTTGAGATATTTGCGAAATGTTTCGTTGTTGTTGATGGAAAACTAAAATTTGGTTTCTTTCATCCCGCAACAAATTTCGATACATGTTTAATGCCAGAGGTCTATTAATACACGATACAAGTCAACAATACAGTAATCAAGGGTCTGGTAAAACACAGCACAGGTCAACTAATAGGCAGGCAATATAATTATATTAGTCAGTGGGTAAAACAAAAGTCGTTCGTAACAAATTCTAAGCACTGAGACGCGTGGACATTAGCCGAAATACAAATTTCAAATAGTGTCTTCTTTCTCACGTGTAAGGGATGTTCTGATTGGTTAAGGTGAAATATGGGCGAGGTTACATTTCTTAACCGGTCGTATTCCGCCGGCTCGCATACCAGCCGGTAGATTTGTACCCGTCGTAGGCCGGTGGCTCGCATGCGAGCCACCAAATTGGCGCCAAAACGCCGCGCGCCGCCTTCGCTTAAAACCGTATATTACCAACCTTACCAATCAAAACTGATTGCCTATTGGCTACGAATAGCCGTACAAATCTGCCGGCTGGTATGCGAGCCGGCGGAATACGACCGGTTAAGCTTGTTCAAACGAATCGGCTTGCAAAGTATCATACCGCGGATTTGCCCGATAGTACATCTTAGTGTTTCAAGGTAAATTGTAAGAACAAAGTAAATCTTGAGTAAATACAGATATGTATTCAAGTTTAACTCTTGAATGACTTTCTCTTTAAATAAATCATAATTGCTATGTATGATTGAATTGACAGTAACTGGCATATTAGCAATAGCATCCAATGTCAATGTATATGGACTATTTAATACTTCACTCATAGATCCTTATGAAACCTATGAATTAACAATACTCCAACCTTGATATGAGTACTGAATAAGCCATCACTAAGAAATTCTATATTCTACCATGCATTATTAATCCATCAAGAGTAAGAATTGGGACACAATGGAGAGCATTAATGAAATATTAAACTACAAAATTTTTCATTCTTTTCAGGGCTACATCAAGAGGCAGGCCATCTATGCTTGTCTAACATGCTGTCCTGATGTCAAAACTGACCCCACAAAGAGAGCAGGTGTCTGTCTCGCTTGTAGCTTAATGTGCCATGAAAACCATGAACTTGTTGAACTATACACCAAAAGAAACTTTAAATGTGACTGTGGCAACCCTAAATTTAATTCTCATCCTTGTCAATTCACCCCAAGCAAACCTGACCTTAATGAGGACAATATCTACAATCAGAACTTTAGTGGCCTTTATTGCATATGCCAGAGGCCTTATCCTGATCCCGAAGCTACTACTGAGGATGACATGATTCAGTGCATTATTTGTGAAGATTGGCTCCATGCATCACACTTAGATGCCATTGTTCCAGCCAATGATCAGTATTCAGAAATGATTTGCAAGGGCTGTATGGAAAAGAATGAATTCTTACATGATTATAGTAACTTTGCAGTCAATGTTGAATCTGTTGATGTTGACATATTAAATGTTAATGGAGATAAGTCTTCTGATGATTCTCTTTGTAATGGAGATGCAGAAACATTAACAAATGGTGATGTTGAAACTGATTCAGAGAAAGTAGCTACAATGCCAAATGCTGATATTGATATGTCAGAAGATAAAGAAAAGTGTCAAGACAAAGCTAAGGAAGACAAAGAAAACAATGATGGATTAACTGTTCCTAATGAGGAAGTCAAACAAAGCTCAGAATTAGATAAAGCAGAGCTTACTGAAGAGAAAACTGAAGAAAGAAATACTGTGTCAGACAAAATTGATGGAGGAGTGAATATGGACCCTGATAGAAAAGAAGAACAAGAGTCTCTATCAGTAGACGCCAAAGTTTCAAGTGATGATGCCAAAAAATCTGATGAGCTAGTTGCTACTGAAACTGAAAACACAGAAGAAAGAGTAGATAAAGTAGTATCAAAAGAAGACAGCCTTTTGTATGGATCTGATCACAAAGAAAAGAAAACACTTGACACTGATGACAAAATGAAAATTGCAGATGATGAAAGAAATGCAACTTTTAGTGAGGCAGCCATTGTAACAGATGAACAATGTACAAATGATGTAAAAGATAAAGACGCAAATAAAACCGAAGATCAGCTGCTAGATGATATTAGCGCCTTGACTGCTGATAATAACAGTGAGGTATCAAAATCGTCTGTTGAAGATGTCATACCACCATCTACAGAAAATGCAACAAAGGAATCTCAAGGTGAAGAAAAGCCAGCAAAGAGTTTAGAGAAAGAGGAAAATACTATAGAGACTGATGGAAATAATTATAAAATCGAAAACGCATCTGAAGACGAACCAAGTGATGATAAGTCCGCCAATACAGAAACTAACCTTATTTCTGAAACAAGTAAGATTGAAGAAGTATCTGACACATCAAAGCAAAAGAATGTTGAAATGGAAACCACTGATGATAAAACTGATTCAGTAATGGATGCCATTGATGAACTGTTAAAGGGTCCTACAGAGACAAATAAAAGTGATTCTAAAGATAATGGAATCCAACCTAGTGAAGAATTATCTACTAACAAAGAAAGTATAGATATTTCAGAAACACGAAACACAAATGAGGTAGCAATGTCAAAATGTGATGATAAACCAGATAATAATATATCTGAAACAAGTGATAGCAAAGAAAAAATTGATACAGATGTAGAAATGACTGAAAATGAAAGACAAGATGAACCTTCTCCTAACGAAAATAACACTCCAATAGATTCTGAGAGCGCACAAACTTCTGATATTGAGAAAACAGACAGTATTAGTAAAAAAGAACCAGCTGCTGACATTAACATTGCTGAAGGTGAGTTGCGCACAGATGTTGCTAATAAATCTTTAGCAAAGGATACAGAACCTAAAGCAAATAGTGATAGTACTAAAGAAATAGAAGCTTTAATTGAAACAGATAATACAACTAAAGCGGAAGATCATAGTACTAGTAAAAATGAAACATGTGAAGAAAATAAAAATTCTGATGAATCAGATACCACAAATGAACACAAAAGAAAACTCAGCATTGAATTAGCAGAAGAAACATCTCCTAAGAAGATCAAATTAGACCTCAAGTGTGTTAGACCTAGAAACCACAAAAAGGTTTACAAAGGAGCTACATTTTGGCCTTCAAACTTCCGCCAAAAGTTATGCACTTGTGGTAAATGCATTTCAATGTATAAAGACCTGCAACTTCTATTCCTAACTGACCCAGAAGATACAGTATCATTTTATGAGAGTTTAGGAAAGGAAAATATAGAAAGTGGTGTATCACAATACGAAAAAGGACTACAAGCACTTTCTTCTTTAGACAGGATACAGCAAATAAATGCTTTAACTGAGTATAACAGAATGCGGGACAAGTTATTAGACTTCTTAAAAAGTTTCAAGGATAGGAAGGAAATTGTCAAAGAGGAGGATATAAAAGCTTTCTTTGCTGGCATGAAACCAAGACGAGAACCCGATGGCGTATATTTCTGCAGATAATTTTTTAGTAATAGGATGTTAAGGACCATTTTTGTTAACAACATTTTTATTTGTGATTCTGTATGACCGCATTCCGTGTTTTGTAAGCAAATTGGTTATTATTGATTTATCAATACATTCAATTTTGTGACCATACCTTGTTTTAATTTCATTGCCTTTTGTAGTAATGTTCTTAGGCGTCCCATTTGCACATGGCAGAATAATTGTACAGCCGTTATGAACTTAGTCAGCTGGTGATTCAAAAGTCAATGTGGCATTGCTGTATATAATTCAAACCATTTGAAAGATAATGTCGGGATATTTGTAACCATACACACGAAGTTGTACTATGCGGAAGAGAAAATAGTGCGTTTTTGAACAGATACGACAATAATTATAGTCAATTTATTACAAATATTCACTGCTTAAACCTCAATCCATCAAATATAACCAATAAGAATGATGCACTAGCCTATGAATACGAAACAATAGATATCTTCTTCTTTAATCTTACTTTATAATTCAAAGTTCCATATTCTTTCCATAAATTGGTGACCATCAGAATGGCGGGTCACTACCCATATTTTACATCGAAATAATTATAGAAAGTTGCTACTAATCGTCGTATAATTGCAACCCCCATTTTTTTCAAGTATACTACTTTTAAAGGTGACGGGCCATTCTGATATCAGGATGGCTGGTCACCTATCCAGTTAGAACAAACTGTGCAAATTAATTGAGTTTTTTTAACCAATAATTGCTACTAGACTGCTACCTTTATACACATGGTTTTGGGACTCGTAGCTTTTAAGGATAAAAAGTTATTATCAATTTACTATTCTGATGCCTAAACGCCTGTAGAATTATAAGAGGTGAAATGGTTTCAGATAGTCATTTGTTAACCAACCTAGGCAATTTTAATATTTTACTAATTAAAAAAAATATCAATAATTAATGTCGTAAATAACGAGCAGTCCTTTTTATTGCTCATTATTTACGACATCAGTTATTGTTATGTTATTTCTTTGAAATTAGTAAAGTATTAAGATTGTGTCGGATGGTTAACATATGACTATCTGAAACAATTTCACGAATAAAAATTCGTACATTAATTTCTCCAAAACCATAATTCTAATAAAAAAGAAATATGGTCAGGTTATTCTATATCACCAGTAGAATGCGTGGTTAAAAGGAATTACACGATTTCAAAATCAGTCTGTATAAAGGTCTGCGGCGACTGCCGCAACGTTGTTGAGGGCACGGCGCTGCACACTTTGGCGGTTTGCGCCGCCTGGGCATCGCAGCGCCGTGAGTTGATCGCGGCAGTCGGATTGGTTGCCCTCTCGCTCCCGGCCGTAATTCAGTCTATGGTCCAGAGTGAGAGGTCGTGTAACGCCATCGCCTTCTTCTGTGTGAGGAAGTGATTTCCATCAAGGAGGCGGCGGAGCGGGAGAGGGAGCGTTTAAACCCTCTCCCCAACCGCAGAGCCGGGCGCCGGAGGGCGCGAGATGACCTACAGCCACCCTGAGGTTTGACCTGGGGGTGGTGGGCTTTGTGGGCCTGCCCGCCATCCGATCAGCACCAGGTCCGAGAGGCGGCGTGCGTGTTCCCACGCGCGCCTCTGTGTTTGAGTCCGTATCCCCTCTAGGGGGCAGACAGTAGGGTTTTATAAGTGAGCGCCTTTGGATAGCGTATAGTGGCCTGCCGTTTCATACGGAGGGCCGAAACCTCGGCGGGGTCGCGACCGCATGTGTAAGTGATTGAACACCGTGGTAGGTTTAGCCGGTATTCCGGGAGATCCATTATCTTTTCAACATATTTCTTTTACCTCGGCCCCTCCGCCCGCCCCCGCGGAGAGGTATGCGTAAATGCATTCCACAACGTAAAAAGAAATGCTTGTATAAAGGTAGCAACTATTGGTTAAAAACTCGATTAATTTGCGCAGTTTGTTGTCACTGGAAAGGTGACCAGCCATCTTGATGTCAGAATGGCCCGTCACCTTTAAAAGTAGTATACTTTTAAACAAGTGAGAATCGACAATAAATTGCCGTAAAAAATGGTATCACGTGACCTTGAGGTCAAAGGTCATAGTCATTTCGGGGTATATTGACTATGCTGAGTCGAATGGCGTTGACCGCGAGTCTCTAGCTCTTACGGTTCTTGAGTTGAAAGTTGTATAATAGACGGACTGAGAAAGCTGTTGTATAAGAGTTTTTCGAACTCTAAAAAGCGGGGTAGCAGTTAATTATATGACGATTAGTAGCAGCTAGGTAGCAACTTTCTATAATTATTTCAATGTAAAATAAGGGTAGTGACCCGACTCGCCATTCTGATGGTCACATTAATTGCTTAGGTTGAGAAATCATGTGGAAGAGTACTATATGAAGTCAAGTGACATTATAATGGTAATTAGTAGGTCAGTCAGCGCAGTGATAGTGCACGCGACCACTGTGTAGGTATTTGTTTCCGGATCAAACAATATTACTGGACTTTTCTGTCAAGAAATTCTGTAGTACCACGGAGTCTAGAAATGACTGCGTGCGCGGTATACCTCTGAGACTATTTGGTAGATTAGCGTCGAGTCTCGACGAACAAATACTCCGGCAAATAAGTTTTGTAAACTTGTGTATTGCCTATTCCCGCCTAGTTCCAGTCACATATCGCAGTAAAAGAATCCTCCTTAAGAACATGTACAAAGTAAACTAGGGCCATATTGCCAAGTATGAACCGTGAGCACCCGTAAATGGAATCGTTGTTAAGACCTAATATATGCTATAGCCACCAAATTAATTTATTTCTATTGCCTGCGAAGGCAGGATCTAAACACGCAGTATTACAAAATCTATTTTGATAGCAAATTACCTGAAAAAGACGTTCACGCTCGTTGCTATATAGACCGAGTGATGAGCGCGCTCTATATTTAAAGGTATTATCTGAGTAGCAGAAGGTTAAAGTAAAGGTTCTAGACTTATATTCTTTCTTTTGTGTATGTGAAGATGCAGGTTATAACTTGTTAGGTATAAATAAAAGGCTAGTTATACGTAAGATAATTAACGTTTATTATGGTAAGAGGTTACGGTTAATGCGGATCACGCGTACAATATGTCGTAGTGGCCGGGCCGGTACAACAAGTGCACTAGCGGCTTCGAACCTTCGGGGAAGTCGTGCGCTATCACCTGCAATTGAAAACTTTCTATAATATAACTTTATGTGCAACAAAATAGACGAAAAGTTTCTAGGGCGCGATGTTTGACCCACTAACATGGGCTTTAGATGATAACAAAAGAATCGTAAAAAAGGTAGATATCAAATAAGGCGTGCCAGCATTCGTGTAGTACTTACCGCTAATTCATGTAATCTACCTCAAATTGTAAAGTGGCAAGCCCAGTGGCGTAGCGTAGTAGGGGCGGCAAAATTTTATAATAAGTAGTAATAATATCTTGTAAATATTTAAACCATTTCATGACGAACGAGAGGATTGAGCAAATGTACAAGGCACAATAATGATGACTGTTCTTCCCATAAAGTTCTTTAGAATGACTGTCTATTATAGTTTTATAAATTGAAATACGTAAATAAGAGAGCGGCAAAATTTTCTTCAGCCCCGGGCGGCCGACACCCACGCTACGCCACTGGGCAAGCCCAGCCAATAAAGAACCAGCTAACCACTTAAGAACTAGATTATTTGTAGATGTACCATATTAAATCTAAGTAGGTATTGATAATAAATATTAAAACTTACGGCGTTTTCTGTACTGACCTGGCTGCCTTCCCCACGGTCCATATATTTGACTCTGACCCCAACATTCAGTGCATTGCTCAGGGCTATTATATGAATGTGGTCAGACTCCTTGTACATGGGCTCCACTTCCTGAAAATTAAAACAAATAAAAATCTATGAGTAATTTATAGTCTTAGTTGCTATTTGCTAATGACTTAGGCAATATTATTAAAAGCTCTATAGGGGGATTGCAGTTAATGAGAGAAGATTAATAGTAACTAGTCTATGACAATAATTTATTTTCAATGTAGCTGAGCTAGGCCTTGTTTCTCAGTCCAATGTGCAAGGGAATATGAATAATACTATAGTGCATAGTACATTTTGTGAGGATTGATTGTGTACACATATTCATACATTTCAGTGTGATTAATGCTGTTAGTAGAAGAAAACACTTACCTAAAGAGATAACTTAAGGAAAAGTATTTTAATCAATCTATAGCAATAATAAAGCTCTTAAATTAGATGGTGCAGAGCTGGATAGAGTATAAAAACTACTGATATGGAATCTAGATTCAATTATTTTAAACATCTTTATATTTTACATGTCTCTGTAACATTCAGCAAAATCTTCTTCAGTAAATTTTAATCAGAAAAGTTCAAATATGAAAAGAAAAATTTACCTGTCTACAAAACTCAGTCACAGTGCGTGGACCCTCAATAAAGTTCTGATAGAAGTCTTGCTCAGTCTGCAGCTGTCCAGATGTGACAAGACGTAGGTACACTACTATGTAATCAGAGTAGCCTTGCTTGTTAAACTTGTCATGAAGTTCAGCTCTGCAAGTCTCTAAAGTGGACAGTGAGCCAGCTGCTTGTTCACCTACTCTCTGTACTACTTCCATGAACTAGAAAAATAAGATAAATCATAGTACATCAGCTGTGTTGTTCTTGACCCAACAATATGGCAGACCTAACATTATTTGGGACAGATTTTAAAGCATAAATTTTGACAAATTTCTACAACTATGTGATAAAATACAATTAATCATAATTAAACAAGTTTTAAATACAATATATAAAACATCATAAATCAAAATTGTGGCTCACAAAATAAATACATGATATGCTGTACATAAAAATAAATTATTTACACTAACATCTCATAAAAGTACAGCAGTTTTTATAAAATATTTGTATGGTAGATAATCCCATTGCACAGAAATTATTCAGTATTATAATAATATAATTATATTGATATAGATGATATGATATTAATATTGAAGATTAAAATTCTTTCAGGGTTAAATTTACTATCAAGTTGTTATAATTCTTCAACTGATTACTACAAATGCCTTTACTAAACTAGTTGGTTTTTGTTAAGTATTATTATATGTATAGATTAAACAGTTTTATAAACTATAATGCAAGAAATCATTCCCATAGAGGTTTATGAGATTAGAAAACTACCAAATAATATACATAAATAAATTACATACTGTATAAAAATGTTTTATTTCTTTTACAATATTTAACAGGTAGGTATACTGTGACTACAAATTTTATAACATAATTTATCACAAAGAACCATATGAATAAACATTTACATAAATTATACATACACATCAACATACTGTCTAGTATTACACTTGAACATCTTTGGTTACATTATTCATATACTGTTACTATTTTTAATTACACCATGATCGCATTACAGTCATTACATTCTTACACACAAAGTGACGACTAAAAACAACAACATAAACAGGCCTAACCTCCAATTCAAACGAAGACTTACCGTTTCATAAAAGTCCTCCACTGTGAACTGTGAGAAACCTAGAGCGACGAGAATCTCCTTCGAATTCTTAGCTATTTCATAAAACTTGTCGTATTCACTTTTGTCCGTCAGTAGCTGTTCTAAATACGCATATGAGAACGCTCGGAAGAAACAGTTGCCGTCCGGACGAGTTCGCCTAATATACTTATACTTAGAGGACAAGTCTTTCACTTTTAAAAGGTACACCGGATCTTCGTTATATTCCTTTTCTAATGACGACAATGCCTCGAGATCACCTACAAGCGGTATCGCATCAGATATCTGCAAAACAAACACAACCCAATGTCAAAATTACAACTTGAATTGCAATCAAATAAAAATTATCCCGCACTCGGTATTAGTATTTAAAGATAGCTCACCTCTTTCTCGATCTCCCGCTGCTGTTTCATAATCAACTCATCTTGATTTATTGAGTTATCTATTAAATTGCCGGTGCAAGCGCTACTGCTCGATGCATCGTCCGCCATTTTTAAATAAAATA
This sequence comes from Catocala fraxini, assembly GCA_930367265.1. Classification (NCBI taxonomy): domain Eukaryota; kingdom Metazoa; phylum Arthropoda; class Insecta; order Lepidoptera; family Erebidae; genus Catocala; species Catocala fraxini. The sequence continues at coordinate 22,100,167 of OV884031.1, forward strand.
AAAACTAAATTGACAGATGACGACAAATGACAATCGAGCGCAAAAAATATTGCGTTCAGGAATTGACAAATGAAATGATCGAATACGAGCACTTTGCTCCGAATTGCTCAGAATAAATAATTCATGTAGGATTATTCTCATCTTAACCTATGAACGATATAATATTGTATGAATATAATATGTAGTGTGGTACTGTGGTCAACAAAATGCTATAAATTGCCCCTGGAACATGAAGGTACGTCGTCGAGGGTCTCTAACAAGTGGCATAATGTGAGTATAATATTTACACTTTTTAGCCACCGTGGAATAAGAATCGAACTAATCTCTGCTTGTTTTCGTAATTCGTATAAACTAAAATAATTAAAAAACAAAGTTATAATTATTTTGTAGTTTAATTATATTTTTACAAAATAGTAATCTTAGAATGATTATAGTAACTTATACTAATCCGCAAACATGTCCTCAATCTTCTTTTGTACTTCTTTCTCAGTTTCCGAGTTAAGTTTATCTGGTAGGTTCTTGACGGATTCCAAATCCGCTGGCTCATTATCATCAGAAGGCGCTTCTCCTCTAGCCTGAACAAAAAATACAAATATGAGAATTGATTTTAATACAGTAAAGAACAATGGCCACTTTGTATCGGAAAATATCAGAAATTGTTTTCGACGAAGGTGTAGATAATTGTTCATGTAATTATCCGACATAAACATTTTATTTTTAAAAGTCGAAGTTAGAAAAAAGTTCTTCAAAAAAACTATATTTTTATACAGAACGCAGTATAAACAACATATAAGTATTTGAAGGCATCTAAAATTATTTGCATCACTAGAGATGTCCATGTTTTTTTCTTAGTTTAATCTGCCATATTTCCTAACGGTAATAAATTATAACACATGTGATATCAAACATACATACAATTATTTATATTAGTAAACTAGTAGTTTTCAATACAATTTCATGCTCATCATTAATATTAACCATTTTTAACACCATAATATAAAAAAGAAAATTGATTCAGTTGTAAATCGATTGCTTAGATACCTCCCTATGTGCTGACAATTTAAAAAAAGATTGACGCAAAGTGGATACATATACTACGTAAAAGGGAGCCCTCTTGAGCCGAATTGAAGCAAACCTTTTTGATTTTGACAAACGACAAATCGCCATCTGAATTTTGGCGACGACATCACCGTGCTTACATGCCTACATATAGTTGTATGATATATTATACTTATATCGATACTGTAAAGATCATCTATATCAATAACGACGTACATTTCAGAATAATCATTTTAAAATTGAATTAAGAAATATTCTAATTTTAAAATGCTTCTTCGAAAATATTGCTCACATTCAATTGTGTCGCTATTGAAATAGATGAACGATAACGGTATCTTATTGTATTTGAGATTTTCACAATAACTGAGGGAAACTGTTTGGAAATATAGTTTCAAACATTTTGATTAGATTAATAATTTCTTTAAAATCACGTTTTACCCTACGGTTCCTTAATAAAACTGGGTTGTTAAGTACCATACATAGTTATGAATCAAAATTTCCTAAATAATAATCACAGGAATACTTATTCCTAAACTGTGACCGCCAATTTGTGACAGTTGATTTTTGTTTATTTCTCCATTAAAGTTTACAGTGTGACCACACAAAAAAAATTGATATTTTCAAGAAAATTAATATACTTAGTTATATAAATTACGCAGTAACTGATGATTTAAATTATGAGGAAGAAATCATGAAGCAAATCTGCTACCATTTACTGCATATATAATCACTGAACTAGTTTAAGAATAGTCTCGCTTAGTTTTCTTGATTAATTTTATTCTTTTTACTGACAACACTAGGAATTCCTCGTAAATGATAACAGCCTAATCATGAGTTAGTGCCATCTATTGAGATTTCTGTATAATCAGCTGAAGAGTTCTTTATATTGCCAACACATAGATGGCACGCCTCTCTTTTTTAAATGTCATTTATACTACAGTGTCTCTTCACGCATTATGTGTGTTAACTGTAGGATATGTGTAAATCGCATTGCGCGACACATTGTCCAAGAGCAAGATACACGAGTAGTATCTCTTATAGCTGAAAGGATTTCGCATTAATTAGATTTAATATGTTTATTTTGTATTTTTCTGTGAACCGACAAAAAACAGTTTTGTCGAGTATAGACGACGTTGGCGCACAGGGCACGCTTGCGCATGTCGAGTATAGACGACGTTGGCGTTCAAAAGGTTAATGACGATTAACGAGCCTATTTAATCGCTAACGTAATCTTCCTAATTAACGTTGTTAACTAACAAAATCTAACCTACCTAGCAGAATAAATTGAATAAATAATTAAGATTCGGGTCACGGGAAAATAATCTGTGGAAATCTATACAATTTATACTGAAAACCTCAAATTTAAAATGGTATAACGCCTTCTAACTTCATAATCTCAAAAAGGCATATTACTTAATAAATTCTATCTCCGGACTTTTAAAAATATACTGTCTGTCTACTGTCTGTAAGTCCGAATTTACTTCTATTTTTATAAACAAATAGGACGAGATATGCTTCAATAAGTTACGTTTCTTATGATTTTTCTGGTAAAAGCATGTTAGGACAATGGCCATTGTTCTTTTAACACAGGCAATAACTGTCACAGATATATATATAAAAAAACTTGACGAATATTCTCTGAACAATAATTTATTCCGGGAAACTACTATGCAAATGAGCCTAAATTAAGCAAGTAGAGCTCTATGGGGATGCTTAATCCTGTGAGTCTTGAGACCCTGCATTCACAACTTTACTCATTTATCTTCTGGAAGAAAGTGTAAACATATGTAAATATGTACCTTTTGTAATTGGATCTCAAGTTGCATGATCGCTCTCTCAAGGCGATAGTTATCCGATACGAGCTGGGCCCAGCGCCGACGTAATGCACGTAATCGCGCACCACTCGCTGTTTGCGAACGTTTGCGCTCCCAGTTAACGGACGCTATTTGCTTCCTAAAATCAGAATATGGAGTTTTAAATAAGTATATGTATGTATGTATCTTATGTGGAGGCCAGTCAGTGCAGACCGGCGACACTTCGACCCAGTGGGCTCTTTTGTGTCGACACTCTCCCAATAACGACTGCCATAGATGTTCATGGCAGCCGGGACCGACGGCTTAACGTGCTCTCCGAGGCACGGAGCAGGCGATAATTGTCAATCAATACGCACATAATTCCGTAAAATCATATAACTTCCGAAAGTCAGAGGTGCGCGACGTGGGTTCTACGTGTATGTAACTACAACTTCTAGTGTAGAACACTAAATAGATCTATTATAATTATGCTTTATAAGGAATAAATCAAAACACAAATAATTAAAATGGGTTGGCATGTCCATGTGGACAAAAACCCTTAAAGAACAATAAAGATAAAAAAAATTGTACTATAGAAACAAAACCAGCTTATAAATCCTCTAGAACTTATCTCACCTTAGCTGACCATGCACATTTTGACTTCTGGTTACCAGAGCTTGCAGTGTGTTTAAATAAGACCTCCAAGCTTCGGTACCATATTGCAGCTGTAGTTCAAGATTAAGCACTCGTATGGCTTGGTGTGAGAGTTGAGCATGTGAATTATCCACAGATTCTGTCCAGGCAGCAGGCTCGCCAAGACGGCCGGCAGGTGGCGGTGGGAGCTCATAACTAGCAACAAAAGGCATATTTAATTAATGTGCTAGCTTACATCTACTTCATCCACAGGACCCAAATATAAAGTCTACAGTCCCTACTACTCATCAAAAATGTATGCATCAAAATCTACTCAGTTATTTTGTGGGATATCATATTAAATAGAATATTTGAAAATAACTTAAACTATCATCTTACATTCAGACTAGCATACACATACTTAATGTTAATAAATAATAACATCAGCCCTGTATTAAACTGTCCCACTGCTGGGCACGGGCCTCTTCTCATTGTGAGAAGGGTTAGGCCGTAGTCCACCACGCTGGCCTAGTGCGGGTTGGCAGACTTCACATATCTTCGAGAACATTATGGAGAACTCTCAGACATGCAGGTTTCCTCTAGATGTTTTCCTTCACCGTTAAAGCAAGCGATAACTAATTATTAAATACGCATATAACTTCGAAAAGTCGGAGATGCGCGCCTTGGGTTCGAACCCGAGACCTCTGCGTGGCAGTCCAATGGTTTTCCACTAGGCTATCGCTGCTATATGCATGTTAATAAACATATCTATAATTAATATAATTATATAATAAAGTTTAAAAATGGTATAGTCTTGTAGGAAACTAGGGCCCAGACTAAAATTTATGAGTCAATGTATTTTCTTTCATCCTTTTCAGTTCTTAACGTTTACAATATCTGGAGATACAAACGTCCATATTCTTTTATTTTTGTATACAACTAAGTTGGCAAACAAGCGTACGGCCTATCTGATGGTAAGTGGTCATAGCTTATTGAGGCCTGCAACACCAGAGGCATCACTTGCGCGTTGCAGACCCTTAGGAAAGGAAGTGGGGAGGAGAAGGAGCGGGTAGGGGGAAAGAGGGTGATTGGGCCTCCGGCACTCTCACTCACCGAATGAAACACAACAGTAGGAATACTGGTATTTCACGTCGATATTCTGTGAGAGGGTAGTCCTTCCCCAGTCGAGCCGGGCCATTCATACTGAAATCAGTGAGGCTCTACTGCCTTGATAATAATATTAGATGCCATATATTAATAATATAATATGATAATAATATTCTATCACATACACACAACACCATTTATTCCAAACTAAGCAGAGCTTGTACTATAGGTACTAGACAATGGATATACTTTTTTTTGTAAATTCTTACATATTATACATAGAAACACCCAGACCAAGACGAATATCCATGTTCACGCACACAAATGTTTGACTTATACAGGAATCGAACCCGCGACCTCAGGCATGGCAGTCGGTAACACTAACCACTACCCCATCGAGGCCGACAAATTAAAGCACTTTGATTGAATAACTTATTGTAAGAATGAAAAGGGGCTGAGCTGCCTTTAATAAAGTACATTCTCCAAAAAGGAGATTTTAGACTGCTACTGAAGGAGTCTCCAACTGCAAGGTTTAAAAGTACAAAATCTTTCATATTGGCTGTTATAACATAATGTATGTAATGTGATCACTTGTAATATGTTTTCCAGAAAAACAATAGCATTTTACAAACACATTTTTATTTGTCAGTGCTTTGGAAGTTGCATTTTTGGAATGTGACACAGATTTGCAGTATTTCAATAAATGAGTGAGTTCAACAATAAGTCCACAAGAGCTGTTTGTTATATGCTGCTCTTAACAACCAATTTAATTATATATCTGTATTGACAAATAAATTTGAGATACCTACCGCTTCATGGACAATGGCTCCATAGGCAATCTCTGTTGAACTCTTTCCATTTCTCTCTGTAGGGCCGCAGTCTCAAAAGCTGTGCTGGGCTCAGGTCCTGCATTCTCTAGGTAGTTCTTGGTTGGTCTGTATCTTCTGCATTCTTCTTCGACCATAGCCAAAGCCTATAAACTCCATAATTTAATAGGATGATAATAGATAAGAAGGTATTCCACATACCAAAATATTAAAGCTGCCTTTAAATAGTCATAATATGGAACAGTATATGTGAATACTTTGCTGGATATAGGACTGTTTAGACAAAAAGATATAATTGTAATAACGTAAAGGTTATGCACAATACTTACCGCTTCTCTGACTCCCGGGTCATCGTAGCCCTGATCAATATATGGTAAAGCATCTACTACTACTTCACCTGACATTTTTACAATTTTAATTTATATTTAACACTAACTTCACTTTTAAATTAAATCTACTTTCACAAATACCTACACTTGTTTCTCTTGTTGACAAATAACTTATAGTGACATTTCACATTAGTGACTGACGAATACAAAGTTCTTTTTTTCATGTTTTACCAGTATTGGATACTAATGTTTTAAGAATTGCAATAAAATTTGCTTTTCTAATGAGGCAATATTTACAAAATTATTATACGTTTGATTACAAAATATGTCAATATTGTCAAATTGACACCCATTTTTGTTTAAATTTCTGTCTTATAAATATTGAACTGAATTAAATTATTACTATTTACTTGTATGTTAGTCAAGGAACGAAATAATCAAATAAGTACATAGTTAATTTTGCTTTGTTTAGCTAAGCAATCATAATGACTTTAGAAGAAACCATGCTGAACCAAGAACTTGGTAATGCTGACTTATCAAAGGTAAATTGTGTTTTTACTTTAGTAATTATAGTATTCTATGTTTAATTACTCACATAGTAACATAATTATTAAATATCGTCATTGCACTGATTGAGCGTATAGATCTACCTCTGTCGTATGTCGTAAATTGACAATATTATTGTCAATTTATATTCATATAAATATACATACAAAAACCCTAATTATCATTATCTTCATTTCAGATAACTGCGTTACAACAGAAACGCACTATAGCGTTTATAAATCACTTTGTACTGACGAATATTCAGTTTCTTAACAATTTCATGAAGAAATGTGAACAGAAATTGATGGATTTTGAAAGGAAATTGGAAAAAGTAAATGCTGCTATGGTTTTATTAGAAGCCAGGGTAAGTTATAATAATATTTAAATAAAAGAGGAATAAACAAATTAAACAATATTTGGGTGGTACAGATTGCCGTGACAATCTTCTCTTCTTCGGCCTTTCTTTCAATATTTTGCATGTCTGGTTCCTGCATTCAGTTTTTAGGTGAGAAGTTAATTGCTCATATGTCAGACATATTTAAAAATCAACTAACATAAAAATATATGGCCCACTGCAGCTGAAGATATTAAGTCTATGTTACATTTATGTAGGCCACACTGTCACTAGAAGAATGATGACATAATATACCTTAATATTTTATTTCTAATCTAAATTGACATACTTATATTTTACAGCTATCATCTATACCAGAACTTAACATACCCACACCTGCATCTCCTTCAGATGTTGTTGACACAAAACCTTCAGAAGAAATAAATGAGGAATCAACAAAAGAAGAAGTGGTTCAAGCAGAGACATCTGTTGAAAATGTAGAAGTCACAGAAACTAAACAAGCAAGGCCTGAATATGATCGGTTTGTCAAAATGGTGCAAGTTGGAGTGCCTTTACAAGCAGTCAAGCTGAAAGTTTCTTTAGAAGGGCTGGACCCTAATGTCTTAGAAGAAATTATGAGTAAATAAGAATACATAAGCTTAGTTAAAAAACAAAGATCTGGTCATAAATAATGATGAATATACAGAGTAAAAGTTAATTGCTAGTGGCATTTATTGTAACTTGAGAGCCCAGTTTGTCCACCCAATAAATTATATTAAATATTAATAAATAATAAGTGTGTAAGTATAATTTTTAAAACACAGAAAGAAAACAGGCTTGATGGAAGACATGTATGATTTGATATCAAGTCTATCTGATTAAATAGAATTGATATTTACATACTTAAATTAATATAAAGCTACTGGCTTGGTTGGCTTACTATTGGCTCCTACAGACACCATTACCTACATCAAAAGTGGGCCAGCAGACTAATCACATAGATCTAAGTGTTCTCTGGAAATATGATATAAAATTATAAATACTCATTATTTTAGCTTCATACATATTTAATGTTAATTTCTTGCTATAATCTGTTCATAAAGGTACAAGGATTGTTTATAAGAATTGTTGTAACTGTATTCATTTATATTCATAGGATTGTAAATTCAAAATGTATATAGAAATATGTAATAAATAATCTGGTAGGTTTGTGCAAGTCATTGAAAGAGCTAAGAAGTGAATGACTCTTGACTGGCTAACAAGTGGATGGATCATGACTCTATGTGGATTTGTTTTGAGTAATTTGGGTTGATAAGCATTAATATACAACTTGACAGTGTTACCGATCGAGTTGGAGGCCTAGATTTGCAACATACTATATAGCATGTCGGCATTTGTACAAGGCATTACAGGAACGTAAAAAAATTATCACAGGATGGAGAATAATTTCCGTAAGGTATACGAATTTATGTAAACAAGCTCATATTATAATAAAATTATTGTGTTACTTCATTTGGAAAGTCTATAAAATGGTATGTCTGGTAGTCACAGTATGAGTGTTTAGCTCTACAACTTTTCTGCACATGTATTGTGATTGTTAGTGATAAGCTTAACTTTATTCTTAAGCCTCGTATCCACTAAGCAGCATTTGACGCTCGACATGTTGCACAACATTGTTGCACACGGCAACGCGGAACTTTGTATAGCAACGTTGTCTGTCCACGTATGACTAGTCGTCGGCATACACACTCGAAAATATGTTTCCAATGAAAGCAACTTGTACGCAAATGTGACGTCATACCTGCATGCAAGAGTTGCCCAATGGAATCGCGTCTTAGATCTACTACTGGAGTCAAATTGAAGTGGTTGCCTCACCACTGTGTATTAGCTTTGATATAAAATCTTAATACCTACAAGTTTATTGTTTAAAGTAGATAATTATCACATACAAAACGAAAATCTTTGAAAACTTTTGGAATACAGACTATTGATAAATGACAAAAACCTTCCACTAAGAATGAAGAAATACAATAGATTTTTGTTACCTACTCCTGCATAATAGCAAAATGTTATTTGCATGGTGTAGTTTACCAGCTAACTATATGTACGTCAGACCTTTATAAAGTTTAACACGATCACATCCCCATACAAAAGTTTAGGACATCCCCGTAAGTCCAACTTAGGATATACCAAATCGGTTCCCTAAAGTATTGCAGTACCATAGAAATCGATATATTATTCGGAATAAAAAAAACTACTGGTTTTCCTGTTAACCATAAGGTGGGTCACAAACTTGTCAATAAAATCACTTATAGTAATATTGTCCACTCCCATCATAAAGTCTATGATAATTTATAAGATACAACAAATTCCATTCTCATACGAAAGATAAGAGTAGGTAGTCTTATCGCCGTATTAACAAATCATCAAGTCAGTTTGGTGTATCAGAAACTGCTCCTGCAACGATAGCACAGCATCAATTATTGCAGCGCCCTTTAAGATATAATCCAGAAACACCTACCCAGCCTGGACCTTCACTTTTCTCGCAATCGCAACACTTTCTGCTAATTTCCCAAAATTTCCAGGCAAAAAACCTGTAACACACAACCTGCCTACAAACCCGCTAAAAGAAGGTGCGTAGGTTGCTACAAAAGGTTACTTGATGAAGGCACTCTAACGGCCCGTTCACGACCTTGCCGCTGTGAGCGGCAGCTTAGCGCGGGGCGGCGAGCGGTAAGATCAAAGGTATAAAAATGTTTGAAGCACGCCACGAGACGCCGCTCATAGCGAAAACGCGCGCGGTTTTATCCGAGCGAATCGCACAGCGGCGCGCGGTGCGGGAAGCGGCAGGAATCAAAAGTACTTCTGAATGAGTGCGACGCCACGAATCAGAGCGGCGCGGACAGCGGTGTAGGAGTGACGTACTCGGCGGCGTAGCTTAATTCAAAATATTATAGACGATTTTGTGGCGGTAATGGATACCGAGGCATTTATTACCGAAATTTTAAATCGACCGCCTATTTGGATGTCAAAACACCCCCAACATAAATATAAAAATATTATAAAAAGGTTATGGGGAGAAATTAAACAATGTTTTCCGGAATATGATGGTAAGTTTTATTAAAACATAGTAGATTCCTACCAAACGAAGCTACTAATATGTTGACAAAACTACTTCGTACGATTACGTTTACTGATATATTTTAACTACCTACCTACATTAATACGTAATTTTAAGATTACGTATTAATGTATGTAGGTAGTTGACAAATATTTAAGATTTCTTTTTTATTTTTGTAAGTAGGTACTTACCTACTTGGTAAAACACATCGAAACATATCAGTAGTTACCTACAGACGAAACTAGTGGTATGTTTACGTAATGTATGTAGATAGTGAATAAGTTTAGAATTTAGTGTTACCTATATGCCAATTGGATTATTTACGAAATAATTTCTGTACTGATCGCGAATAGCGGTTGCGCGTAATGAAGCTCGATTATTCCTCCTCGATCTTGTTATTGTAATGTTGCCGTTTGATGAATTACTCATATACGTTCTGTAGTCTTTATCATTATTCCCTTCTTTTTCCCTTACAATGTTATGTAACAGACATGCGACTTTTATAATCAACTTTGCATGTTTTGTATTCGTCTCAATAGATTTCATAAAAATGCGCCATTTGTTTGTCAAGATACCAAAGGCACACTCAATAGTTACTCTCGCTCTCGATAATCTTTTATTGAAGATTTTTTTCTCTCTGTCTAAATTCCCAGACGGATAAGGACGCATTAAATAGGTCTTCAGTGGATAAGCTTCGTCTCCCACCAACACGTGCGGTAATATTACATTCGAGCTAGGCAGACTCTGAGGTGAAGGTACATTAAATCTATCGTTGGTTAGCAACTTATTCAATATAGAAAAATGAAAAGTGCCACCGTCGCTTTGACGTCCCTTGCCTCCAACTTCGATAGCAATGAATTTATAGTCGGCGTCTGAAATAGCTTGGAGTACTAATGAAAAATACTTTTTGTAGTTGTAATATTCACTGCCACTGTGCGGGGGTTTCATTATCCGAAAATGCTTACCGTCAATCGACCCTATACAATTGGGAAATTGCCATTTCATAAAAAAATCATCAGATTTTTTTTTAAGTCCTCTCGCGTTGGTTGCGGAATATGAACTTCACGTAAAGCTACCCATATGGCATTTAGTGTTTGATAAATGATTTTTCCAACTGTACTTCGACCAAGGCGATATGAATGCGACAGTAACTTGAAAGATGTCCCATGTGCAAGGTACCTGAAAAAAACCGATAAATTCTATAGTTTCTCTATTAAGGATAACTTTTATTTCAGTTACACAATTGAAAAAAAAATGGAAAAATCTTAAGGATGCCTATAGAAAAGAATTGAGGAAGATTCCGACTTCACGCTCCGGGGACCCCGGCCCCGAGGACGAAAATTCTATGCCGCAGTGGAAATATTTCAGCTTAATGGCATTTCTAAAAGAAGAACTTATACCCGCAGAAAACGAGTCCAATCTTACTGAAAATGAGTATCAAGATTTAGATGCTTCTCGATCTGAATGTCAATCTACGCTTTCGCCGCCGTCACCTTTGGAAACAATCCGGCCGAGTGACGTATCAATATCACCCCAACCAAGTACTTCGTATTCAGAAATACCTAATTTTTTCCGTAAACGAAAAGTAACTGATATTCGGGCCGAATATTTAGAAATTGAAAAAAAAAAACTGAAAATTTTGGAACAGGAAGTCAAAAGGAATCAAAATACACCAGATGTTGAAAAATTGGAGGATTATCATTACCTTATGAGCATTTTGCCTGAAATGCAAAAACTGACTTCCATTCAGAAAATGAGAGTGCGTAATAAAATAAATCAAATTCTGATGGACGAATTGATTTCAAACATGTATGAAGATACCTATACGTCACGCGGTTACTACACACAACCGCCTCCCGCTACTAACATCGGCAATGATTATAGTCATAGTAATATGTAGATAGGAAAATCCTAAAGGCTAATTATTCCATTACCTTTGATAGTTATAAGTGAAGGCTAATTATTATAAATGAATAAATAATACCTAGTGCCTAACTGACCAAACTATGATTACTATGAAGACTGATTATTCTAAATGAACAGATATATAGGTACTTGAAGTACAAAATAAAACTCAATCTGTGATTATTGTATTATCAAAAATACTTATTATTACAATTACGAGTAGGTACATGTAGGTACACATATAAATAAATAATATTTGCGTGATTACATGATAATTACCTGTATTTTATTTACACTTACCTCAACGTGAGTAACAATTTTTCTGGATTGGTGACTACCCTTTTGGATCTGATGAGCTGTTTTAAATATACTTCTATGTGCTGCAGAATATAATCAAAAGTTTTCACACTCATTCTTGTATACTCATAAAACTTATCGGGATATTTTCTGTAATTTTCGTACAGGTCACGAAATTCGCCGCTTAAATACCGATCTTTATTCAGTTCGTGCACTCCTTCCCTCATACTTATAATATCTTGTTTTAAAAATGTACTGCTTTCTAAACAAAGAAGGGATAATTTTGATAACGCCATGATTTTGAGCACGCTTTGACTATCTAAATACGTCCACCGCGGCCGCTGCAACTAACCGCTACTGAGGGTACGTGGCGTGCACAACGCTCCGCTTGCCGACGCCGCCCCGCTCGCCGCTAAGACCGAAGTCGTGCCCACACCGTAAATGCCACTTTTTTTTTTTTTTTTTTTTTTACGTGGGGGAATGCATGACGCATACCCCTCCGCGGGGGCGGGCGGAGGGGTTATGTCGGACTCGCCGGGGTAAAAGAAAGATGGTAAAGATGTTAAAGTACCTCCCGGAATACCGACTAAACCTACCACGGTGTTCCTCAACAAAACCACTATCGACGGGGCCGCGCGAATCACTTTCGCATGCGGTCGCGACCCCGCCGAGGTTACGGCCCGCCGTATGAAACGGCAGGCCACTACACGAAAGACCTACCCTATAGGCACATCTAAAAACTCCCTACTGTCCCCCCTAGAGGGGAGACGGACTCGACACAGAGGCGCGCGTGGGAACACGCACGCCGCCTCTCGGACCTGGTGCTGAACGGATGGCGGGCCGGCCCACAAAGCCCGCCACCCCCAGGTCAATCCTCAGGGTGGCTGGAGGTCGTCTCGCGCCCTCCGGCGCCCGGCTCTGCGGTTGGGGAGAGGGTTCAACCGTAACTGCCACTGTTCGAACTAGAGCCACAAAAGTATATCAACAGTGCAAGATGTGCAAGAAAGGTTCTTGCTACAAATGTTTTAAAGATTACCTAATAAATTTCTTTTTCCTACTGATATGTTAAAATTATGGTATTATTTACATATAAAAAAAGTAATGTTTTTTTTCATAATATTATCATGTATTTTCTTCTGTTAATATGTCTTAAAATAATGCAATAACAAGTCCAAGCCTAAAAACAATGTTCAAAGTTGTATGCACCCCGTGACCCAAATAGTGACTCACGGACTTATCATTAATTTTGTTTGTGACCCAACATGTGGGCACTGGATAGTGCACAGGAACGTGTTAAATGAATTATTCAAATATTATTTAGATAGAAGGGGTTATGTTAAAAATCAAACACACATGTTAGTTTTGCTTATTTATTATCCAGCCTAGAACTGAATCATCTGTCCCTTCCTCTTCTTGTCTCCTCCAAGCTCAAAATGCTTGCAGCGCTTGAGCGCCACTTGTGACCTCACCTTGCAGTCAGCACATTCAAGACGGAGTACAATTTTCTTCGTGGTTTTCGCCTGAAATACAAAGATAATTGTTAAGTCATATAAATAAATATTATATTCATAATCATATATAATTTATACTAAATTTGATCATTTGATTCTGAACTGAATGATGATGAAAGGGAATGAGACAATCTTTTGATGATCAATAATGAAAGAAAAAAGCCATGTTAAATATTGACAAGTTTATTTTCAAATCAGCAAAACGGATTGAACAAAAGACAGAATTAACGGCCACTTTCTTCAATCTCAATCAAAATGTTGCTGAGTTAGAATTTTGACATATATTCTATGGAAGATCAGTATAGTTCTACAATCAAAATCAGTGTTTCATAAGACCTTCAATAAGACCTTTAGAATACGATGATAAAGGAAACTGATACTACAAGTAATAATAAGATAATTTTAGATCTGCATGGAGTATTCATACCATTATTGATATTCCACACTGTATGGAATGCAACATAGCTCAGATTGATAGATACTTAGATATATACTGGCGAAAACAAATTTGCTATTTACAAAAATGCCACTATCAACATGAAATTAACCTTATTTTCACGCGTGAAATATCAGCCTAAGGCAAATAGAGTCACAATGTACAGAATATAGATAAATGACTATAATAATAATAATAATAATATTCTACCACATACACACAACACCATCTAGCCCAAACTAAGCAGAGCTTGTACTATGGGTTCTAGACAATGGATAAACATACATATATACTTTTTTTTTGTAAATACATACATATTATACATAGAAACACCCAGACCAAGACAAACAGCCGTGTTCATGCACACAAATGTTTGACTTGTGCGGGAATCGAACCCGCGACCTCAAGCGTGGCAGTCGGTTACACTTACCACTACGCCATCGAGGCCGACTTATCAATAACAACCCGGTTTATAGGTTATGATAACTTACCTTCTTTTTGAAGATGGGTTTGGACTGACCACCGTAACCCTGCTGTTTACGATCGTAACGCCTTCTGCCCTGAGCGGCGTGCCTTTCCTTGGACTTTTTGTACTGTGACACCTTGTGAGTTTTGTGGCACTTGCATTTTTTGCAGTATGTCCTGCGCTGTTTGGGTACGTTCACCTGAAAGTTTCAAAGTTCAACATAAAATATATTTGCCATTTTAGCCACGGCCACATTCTCTAACATTTCCACTATAATTCGTTTTGTTTTCTTTAATATCTTTCACGATTTATAGAGATTTATTTCGATAAAAACACTAACCATTTTGGCGTTAGCTTAGCACGGTATTAATAAACGTCAAAGAAAGAAAGCTGTCAAGATTTGATGTTGACATTAGTTGACAATGTAAACTTGTTGCCATATAAAAAACTAAATAAGTAGTAAGAAAAATATGTGTGCAGAAATTTTACGATTCGGTAATTCCTCTAGCAGACGACCGGCGATCCCCGATAGGTTGCCAAAGATATTGATTGTAGGTTGACTTGCTATCTTAAAGTGTTTGTTTGATTCGTCTGGACGCTGGTAAAAATCTTTAATTTTTTGTCGATATTGGTATGTTTAAATACAAGCTTGACTAAAACATATTAATAAACTCATGCCTGCTTCCTGGAGGGATAGGCAGAGACAGACATAGATTGAAAGTGGAGAGTGCTGTAGTAAAGAACACGATAGGTGCCTTGTAGTGCCCATATATTGGGCAAATTAATAATCTATATATACAGAATGACCGGTAATTAATGGATAACCTTGAAATATCTTATAGTAGAGCTGACAGCCGATAAGAAAAAGATATGAAATTTTCCGCGCGCGTTTGTTTGTTTCCTCGCACTAGGCACATTCCTTGTTTGCTTTTAGGATAATCCGCCACTAGGCAGATATCTTCATATACTTCTCTATTCTCTTTCATTATATTTTTCATATGCACTCGTTAGTTTATGAGTTTAAAGTACTTTTAATCTGGTCTTTTTTAAAATCTTTCCAATGTCTTCAGAACATATTCACATAGGTCTTCATGCCCATTCACATTTGGGCATGAACGCCGTATATAATTTCTTGGTCAATCTTTTGTCATCCTTTCCATTATTACATAATTATATTTAAGTTGTAATTTTAACAAAAGAGACAAATATTATCTTAGAAGAATATTTAAAATCTAATTAAATAAATATATTGTGCCATTCCATCCGATCACATTTAAAAATTTAATGGGCTTTTGTGAGCGGTTTGCACACGGAATGATTTTTTGCGGCAACGTACAAGATTCGATTCTAATTCTAATTCTATTCTCATTTTTGACGTTCTGTAAATGATAATGATGAAGAATATTATTGATCAAAATGCCTTGAAATTTTTTTTATACTAATTATACGTTATTAATAATTACTATGCGAAACATAGATAATAGAAAAAAGTTTATTATTTCCTACTTGCAAACTATATAAAATGTACTATTTTATTTCCCTATATAAAAAGTACTCTGTCCTATATACTTTTAACGTAAATGCAAGTAATATTTATCTTTAGTTATCAACATTAATTGTTATCATTTTGACTAAGTCAATGCTTTACGCAGTCCAGTTGAGGGAAAGTTGATCTGGGTAGCTAAAAACCTAATGTTCAATGTAGAAGTTAGCGGTGTTATGACTTCAAACAAAGTGTTTTGTTTTGGCGCCAAAAGTCGTGACACATTCACGACTGCATTTTATAATTTTATTAAATAAAACAAGAAATTTAATAAAATATGAAATTCGCCATCCCTGAAATTTCTTGGCACAATAGGGACCCTGTTTTAAGTGTTGATTTTCAACCGAAAGCTGAAAGTAGCGAACCTTTACGACTTGCGACAGGAGGCACTGATTCTCATGTTTTGGTAAGCTATTTCCCATTTAGAATATAATATAATGAAGTCTGTTTTATTTACGAATACGTGCTACAATTTAACTTTATTCAGATGGGTATGAATTTATGTATTTATTCTTACCAGAACCCAGATTCATATTTAACTTGGTACATCGGAACTGCTTATTATAATGATTAAACACTTTCCCATACTTTTATTACAGATCTGGTACATATCAACCACAGACACAGGTTCGGTGAACCTTGAAGTAGCTGCAGACCTTACACGCCACCAAAAAGCCGTCAATGTAGTTCGCTGGTCGCCAAATGGTCAGTACCTGGCTTCAGGAGATGACGAGTCTATTATCTTCATCTGGAAGAAGACAGATAAGGAACCAGCACCATCATTAGAACAAAATGAAGAACAATATAAGGAGTCTTGGGTTATTCATAAGGTTTGTATTTATTATATTTCATTTTCAGACAGACAGTCTATATAAAATAAATCCAACAAGAAGTAGTGATATTTAAGCACATTGAAATAATGAAATGAAGTAGTAATTTTGAAATTAAAGTCACATCAAATTAAGATTATTAATAATCACTTCTAAACTAACAAAAGACAATTACAATTCAATAGAACCACTGTTAGCCATGCAGTTGTGTGCATGTAACAGTGCTTCCAATTAAGTCTGCTTTCTCAAATGCTTTCTTATACATTTTAATTAAATGTATTGTGATATGACTCAAATTATATTATTTTGCACACACCCTCTTAAGATTTCATTTCTATTCTTCATAGACTCTCCGTGGTCACATGGAAGATGTTCTTGATATCTCCTGGAGTGCTAACTCTCAGCACCTGGCATCAGGCTCAGTGGACAACAAGTTGTTGATTTGGGATATCTCTAGAGGCAAATACAGCTCTATACTGACAGACCATAAAGGATTTGTTCAAGGAGTATCTTGGGATCCTAAAGGACAGTTGATTGCTTCTGCTAGCACTGATAGGTAAATAATGCAAGATATATAAATGTTTTGTTTAAGTATTAGGTGATGGATTAAAAAAATCTTAGTGCATTGTAGTTTTTCAGTCCCCTTATTTCAGAATTCAGAGCATCAGCTCAGTAGAATATAATGAAGGCTGGCAATTTAGTCATACCTACAGCATATTTCACTTTAGATCAGTAACACTTTTTATCAAACAGTAACACTTTTTGAGCTATAGCAACCTGTTATTTCAATATGTCTGGCATTCCAACAATTGATAGTTTAGCATTATCCTTGCATTTACATCAAATCATAATCTGTTGTTTTGCTTGACATGTTCAAACAAAGCATTTATGTAGTCAATGTGATAGAACTGGCAAATACTTACAGGTTCTTTTGGTACACAATATTGCATACATTTTACTCATTAAATTACATACTACTGCTGTTTTAATTGTGTTTATTTTTCATGTCAATTTTGTTTCATTTATTACTAAACTTATACATGCTCAGTATGCAGTGCATAAGTACCATGTTCTGTGTCAGTAGCAGATATAGGTGTGCATTACCGCAGCAAAATGTTGTGCTTTAGAGAGATGAGAGTATAACAAATAATTAGTTAGTAGATCCAGTCAAGTAAAAAAGATACGTCATTGTCAACCATATAAGGAGATTGTATTTCATTTCATGAAACTATTATATATTTCAGAGTATTCCGCACATTCGACGTGGCGACAAAAAAAGTAACATCTCGCAGTAGCAAGGCCATTCTACCGTTCTCTGCGGAACATCCGCTTCACGATGTTAAAGTTCGGCTCTTCCATGATGACACATTGCAGACATATTATAGAAGAGTACAGTTCAGTCCAGATGGGCTACTGATTGCTGTACCAGCGGGCAAGATTGAGCCAGAACAAGGGAAAGTGGATGTGAAACCTATGAATGCTGTCTATATTTACACGAGATATTCTTTAAAAGTGTAAGTTAATAATATTTTACTTTGTCGACATACAGCAGAAAATAGTACATAGTAGTGCTTAGTCTTAGAATACAATCAGACATAATTGAAATCTATTGCATCTAGCCACTGGAGCGCGGCTGCGAGTCAATAGTAACCTATTGAGTTGGCACACTTGTGGCCTCATAAAATGCAGAAATATAAATATATGAATAACAGGGATTTTGAATCTAAGTGGTTAAATGTAGTATTAGACGTGGATGTAACTGCCTAGAGAAAAATAAATTCTCTTAAAATCTAATGTATTAGCTTTCATCATTATCAGCCCTTTTTACCAGCAATTTTTACCATCCGTTTCAGTTCATATTTATAATATTAGTATTATATATATAATAATATAATATTAGTATTATATATATAATAATATAATATTCTACCACATACACACAACACCATCTAGCTCAAACTAAGCAGAGCTTGTACTATGGGTACTAGACAATAGATAAACATACATATATACATTTCTTTTTGTAAATACATACATATTATACATAGAAACACCCAGACTAAGAAAAACATCTATGTTCATGCACACAAATGTTTGCCTTGTGCGGGAATCGAACCCGCGACCTCAGGCATGGCAGTCGGTTACACTCAACCACTATGAAGCTGCAGGCAAAATCTAGTTTCATATAATTCACGATTTTGGTCATTCACACAGTTAAAAATGGAGGTTATATATACATCCACGTAACATATGTTGTGTGAGCAGGCCGGCGTGCATACTCCCGTGCGGCGAGGCGGCGCTGGTGACGCGGTGGTCGCCGCGCGCCTACGCCCCTCGGCCTGCGGGCCCGCCGCCCGCCTTCCCGCTCGGGCGCCGCCTGCTGCTCGCCGTCGGGACCAAGCGCTCCGTGCTCGTGTACGACACGCAGCAGAGGACGCCCATTGCACTCATCTCTAATATACACTATACTAGGTAAGTGATCCATTGTTTGTAGTTAAAGGAACAAAGTGCACTATAGTTCAAATACTTCGATTTTTTTTGTTTGACTTTTTAATGATGCCCATGGCATGAAGTCCGCCGATGTATTATTTTGTGCATAAAGTTTTAAAATAGAATAAACAAAAATATCTACACAAACACAAACAGTTGCAAACACAAGATCATTATGTAATAACATAGAAGGCAAAGAATTTTGCATAAAACACAAATAAATTAAATGCACCTACTTATTATCTAGACATGTCAGTTATTGATATTGTCAAAAGGTATGGGTACTGTTATCTATGCATTAACAGCTACAAAATATATATAAGTTAGAATTACTTCTACATATTTAAAATGAGAACTCATTATTATCATGTGTAAATTCCACAGGAATATCTCCTCCTCTTCGCCATTTTAATTAACATTCCAATCTTTATATTTGTCAGGCTAACAGATCTGACGTGGTCACCGGACGGAAGAACGCTGGTGGCATCTAGCACGGACGGGTACTGCTCTGTCATCACGTTCGCGGCGGGTGAACTCGGTGAAGTGCTGCTTGACGATGTACCGGCCTCGCCTGTCGCAGCTGCAGGTAAATACCACCTGACTCTTCGAAGTCTTGATCTTTCTTCATTGAAGGAGTGATTGCAATGGTGATAGAAGCGTGCAAGTGTGTACAAGCTTATAGACCTCCACATAGTAAGAAATCAATGCTTTGCACTCTAAATGCTTCACAAATCTATTTATTGAACATTTAGGCACATTCGGTCTTAAAGTATGAATGTGCATGAAGAATATATAATTTTATTAACTAGATCTTCCTTTCACAGAACCTATGGAAGTTGAAGAACAACCCCTAGAAACACCTAAAGAAGAGAAAAAATCAGATGACGCCAAACCGACACAAAAAGAATCAAAATCTAAAGAACAAAAGGAAACCAAACCTGTTAATAAAATAGACTCATTCATCAAATTCAAAGCGCCCGGAGAAAGATCACCTAAGAAACAGAAAATAGAAGTACAGCAAAAGACTCCAATCAAAATAGATGTGTTAGAGGAAGTGGCTATGCCATCATGGTCAGACAACAGTAGCAGCGAAATTATTAAGCCTAAAGATACTAGTAAAGATTCTAAAGATTCAGAGGTTATGATCATAGACGACAGTGAAGATATTAAATTAGTTTACGAAGAAACTCAAGGCACGAAATCGTCTAGCCAGTCACCAGATTCACCTAAAAATAATACTTTAAACAGTGTGAAAGATACAGGAACTCCAAAAGGTAGTAACAAGGTTGCCACTGTACAACCAAGCACTCCAAAGAGTGGACCAAACACAGAGAAAAATAAGCCACTTACTCCGAAATCTACACAAAGTACTTTGGAAAGTAGTAACTTTTTGAAGCAAGCTAAAGTGACTGATGTGAAAGAATCCGTGGCAGTGAAAGCCGCGCCAAGTCCTAAAGCTCCGCGACGAGTCAGTTTCGTTACACTGTCAAGCCCTAAGAACGCCAAGAAGAAGTAGCATGTAGTAATTTATAGTTCCTATGTAAGATATTTTAATATGATAATGGTAACATATATGATTTTATAATAATTTTATGAAATAAAACGTTTTATGCAAAACTCGTATTAATACAATATTATTAAAATCTATCTTATCATTTTAACGCAACATTACTTCTACAAGCAAAGTTACAAATTGTGGCACTAGCTGAAGGTAAAGCGTTTATACAGCATGTTAACAATTGCACTAAAACAAAATGTAATTAGCACGGGCTAGTGCTCATTTTATAGAGCTAATAAAACGTAGTGCCTGTGGGAATTAATAGCCTTCCGCTATTGGTATATTATCATAATTTAAATGTAGGTATATGACAAAATATATAGAAATAAAACTCAAATATAAAAGTAAACATTTATAATAAATATTTACAATTCAATGCGTAGTTTATCACATTTTAAATAAGGGTGAGTATATAACAAAATATATTTCCGTCAATAGAAAGTATTACTACTTACCTAACTCATCGCTGTGATGCGTCGTTTGATCAGAGAAAAGAGCACAAAATTATTTACCTTATGTCTTCTTGTAGTTATAAACAAATAGATTTAAAAACATATTTCTTTAGATCACATTACGACATTATCTATATCAATAAAATGTGAGCACACGAAAAAAAATTCAAATAAAAAACACTCCTATATCATAAGATATTGTTCAATCATAAATGCAATCACGGAAGTAACAGTAATTTCTAAAGGTAAGCGCAACCTGCCCATCATTTGTACGAGCGTCTTATACATCAAAATGAGACAAATAAAAAATCGGAATAAACGACATTTTTAGTACAATGGCGTCAAATCTCGATATTAATTTAAATAAAACTGCTCGATCTTACGCATCCAGTAAAATTATTGCAGCAAGCAGATTATTTTCCAATTTCCGTATCAGTCGTTCTATCGACAATCTGGCTTGGGCTTACACTTGTTCTATAAGTAAAACCACTTAACTAACAATAGAAAAACTACAAATAACCTTTACACAACAGGTTTATAACGACAAGAAAACGTAAAGTATCGCTGTTAAATCAGTTGAAATGAGAAAAAATAAAGGAGTAGACAGACAAATCTACGTATACAAATGTATGACGGTATAGCTCAGAGTCATCAGCTAACTACTATAACGGATATCGCAACGTTTACACCTGACTTGTGGCGACGAGAGCTTCGTAGACTACAGGACTAGGAGCCGTGATCGTTAATAATGTACCTACTTAATATTATGCAGTTACAGACCTGGTGCTGTGTGCTTTAATCAGATATCTCACATTATGGCACCTTTTCTCCTATCCCCAACTCGTTATCTCATTTACTTTCACATATGCATTCTCTGGTAAGTTGTTTTAGCAACAAATAATATTTAATAGATTTAAATCTAAAGCAATAAGCAACTGTTGTTTTGAAACATTATTTATTTATATTCTATTTCTTCCTATTCATGATAAGTTTATGTTAAGAAATAATCATTGATATTATAATTCCCTGTGGCCACAAGTTACAGGATTTCAAAAATTGCTACACATACAACAGTTTACAATATACCTTCGTTTATTCATCAAATGATTAGATTTCAGCACAAGTCTATTCCATACACGTGTTTGATCAAATCAAAATAAAATCAACCTTAATATCACCAATTTAAGGTTAATCATTGATCGGAAGCTTCGCTCAGTCTTCGTGTCTAGTGTAGAGCGTGGACTAAAGGTCTTTCGTAATATCATTTTATAATTTATTTATATTTTGTATAATCTGTGTGGTTTTATCGGTACAATCTTGCGAAGTCGCGAAGTAGTCGCGTCATCTCCTTAGTTTTTTCTGCCCTGAAAAATATATAAAGGTAAGTTTAAATACGGTTTACAATTGCTACGGAGGCGATGAATTATTGGTAATTATTTCGATAAATTTAAATTTAGCTATATGCTGTACTAGTTTAATTAAAACGTTATTCAACATATAGCATAATATTAATAGCGTGAAATATAGTTGAAATTGACACATCCAACTAATTCAACATTCGTTTTGGACTAATGAGCCAATTGCATATTGTCCAGGCCTACTTGCCCTAGTACACCCTACTGCCTTTTACTCGATATAAATTATTTAAACATCCACTGATGGTGAAGTGATCAGCACTAGGCTGAGTAATCTTAGTTGGTTTCATTGATATCAATGGTATTTATTATGTTTTGTGGTCACTCGGGCTTTGCTGGGCATCCACATGAACGACATCTAACATCTTATGTTATATTACATTAATTTACTTTCGAACATTTAGATGAGAACCACTAACCTCATGGCATATTGATGGAACTGCCAGCACTGCTGCTCGGTAGCAGTTGCGGGACGGTCTCTGGGCAACCGTTGCACCGCAGTCTGCAGCCAGTCTACTCCTGCGCTCTTCTGCCATTCCAGCAACTCCATCAGTACCTCGGCCACTTCGGCCAACATGTATGAGTGAAGGTGGATTACGCTCGCCTCGATTAAGGCATATGTTATCTCTTCCCCGTGTTGAGAGAGAGCTGCGTCAGATAGGGCTGTTGGATAAAAGATTTTTGGTTAGTTCACTATGCTAATTGGTTCAATAGGTAAGAAAATCGTGACAGTGGGGATCAAATATTGCCTCGGAGAGCACGTTAAGCCGTCGGTCCCGGCTGCCATGAACATCTAAGGCAGTCGTTATTGGGAAAGTCAGTACCCTCTAATATCCTGACACTGCTCGAGCCTTAGGGTATCGTTAGCCTTCGGGTTGCGGAGGCCAGGTGGCAGCCGCTCCGTGTAAAAACTGATATCCAGGTCAAATCCGGTTAGAATAGAAAAGCCGACCCCAAGTGACTTGGGAATAATAAAGGCTAGGGAGAAGAAGGGAATCAAATATTATGAGTTCTTTGAATAATATTCAATTACAGTTCACACGATCAAAAAAGCGGCTCCCTATATACTTATGTATAATGTTGACCAAACATTCAAAAGCACTAGCGCACATTACTACATCAGACTGGCAGAAACATTTAATGTACAATTTGTTCTAAAGCGATTATGAAAGACCATAGGCAAAAATGTATAAGCTCCGTCCCCACCTACCAACACAAACGAAAGTGATACCAATGTGTTCCTAAAGTATCCACTATTTGATTAAAATCTTGTTTTTTACATATGTAAAAAACATTTGCTAAATATATTTTCATTTTACACTTGTAAGTTATTTTAACTTTACGGTTATATTACAGTACAAAAATACGATTTAGTAATAACACAAAACATATTAAATGTATTTTCAACTGGTAGTTATACTATAGAAAATATACTAAGGTTTGGGCGACTACTTTCCTGTTGATAACGTCGCGGGCGCAGGAGCGTGGATCGGGAGGCGGGGTATTTTGTAACCGCTTATGTATTTTTTTGGATGTATGGATGTTTGTTACTCTTTCACGTAAAATCTACTGAACCGATTGCGTTGAAACTTGGTATGTAGATAGCTGAAAACCTGGATTCACACATAGGCTTTTTATCCAAATATTTCCACGGCAACGGAACTTACGCGGGTGAAACCGCGGGGCGGAGCTAGTACGTAAATATTTGTATAAACGTTAGATACTATGAGAACCTCATGCGTTTAGGCAACGTAAAAAAATATAATCTTGCCAAGATATCTCAATTGAGCTGCATTTCATTTTTGTTGATGGGTGGGGATGATTCCGCCGATGGTCCTTTATATTATTTTTGCCAATATTACCAATAGCTGCAAGTTTATTATCAACAATAGCGCTACTTACCCTTCATCTGTGCTTTGTCCACCGCTCGGGGTTTATTGGCCAATTTACAAAAGTCGTACAGAAACTTCATGACCGAGGAGTTGGCCTCCCGGTGGTCGAGACTGCATGCTAGAGTAGCGCATTGTAGGATAGTAGATAAGGCGCCCGACCCTAGGAACTCTAGTGGGATGCGCTGGAGAAATCTGTTAAGAGACATATTTTTTGGTGTGAATAAAATTTTATTAAGATTTTATAAAAAAAAATTCAATATTTAGAAACTATTTTCATAATTTTTGTTATCGGCAGGACTAGAATAATATTTCCACCCCGTATTAGCAGTACAGCGACAATAACTTTAGTGTGAGTTTGGCTTAGTAGAACAAAACTTAGCTTTTGATTGCTTATTTCGTCAAATTATTAGTATAGATTTTGTGGTAGAAGAAGGATTGAGCAGCCTTAAATGATATGATTAAATATGAATGTATTAAATCAATCAATTAGAACGGATCTTGCTGGTGATGCTCATAACATCTTTATTACAGTATGAGTATACCAAGGACGTGTTTTGGGGCCTTTTCTGATGACCATAATTCTCGAACTGAATATACTTTAAATGTTAAGTATAGTAAGTGCTAAACATTGTACATTATTATAACTCTCTTAAAAATAATGGATTTGCTGGTCGATTTAATTGTTCGTAATATAAATGGTACATCCGATTAAAGTATAAGTTGGAATTTTTTTAAGCACAAATATATTGTTTTAATGTGTACATATTTAACACCTCGTCCAGCAGCACGGACGCGAGGTACAGCACACACGAGTGCGGGCGCGCGCGGTACAAGTGTGATACAACTGACCGTATACAGAGGCGGAACAGATCGTCGACGGTGTCGGGGTTGTCCCTGAGGCCGCTGTGCTGCTGCAGCTGCAGGAAGGCGCGCGGCATGATGTCCTGCAGCAGCGCCACGAGGTGCGGCACGGCGCGCGCGCACGTGTGCATCTCGTCCAGCAGCACGGACGCGAGGTACAGCACGCACGAGTGCGGGCGCGCGCGGTACAAGTGTGATACAACTGACCGTATACAGAGGCGGAACAGATCGTCGACGGTGTCGGGGTTGTCCCTGAGGCCGCTGTGCTGCTGCAGCTGCAGGAAGGCGCGCGGCATGATGTCCTGCAGCAGCGCCACGAGGTGCGGCACGGCGCGCGCGCACGTGTGCATCTCGTCCAGCAGCACGGACGCGAGGTACAGCACGCACGAGTGCGGGCGCGCGCGGTACAAGTGTGATACAACTGACCGTATACAGAGGCGGAACAGATCGTCGACGGTGTCGGGGTTGTCCCTGAGGCCGCTGTGCTGCTGCAGCTGCAGGAAGGCGCGCGGCATGATGTCCTGCAGCAGCGCCACGAGGTGCGGCACGGCGCGCGCGCACGTGTGCATCTCGTCCAGCAGCACGGACGCGAGGTACAGCACGCACGAGTGCGGGCGCGCGCGGTACACAGTCTGCAGACGCTCGCAGAGCGCGGGCGCGAGGTCGGCGCAGCGCCGGCCGCCGCAGCGCAGGCCGAAGCGCACGCAGCGGCACCAGCGCTCCATCACGCGCCCGTCGCACGCGTACCTGGGGGGCAAAACAAATTGTTTGCTTACAACAACTTTAGTCGAAGCATTCAAGATTTATCACTTATAACGGTTACGCGGTGCGTTACGTTTTCTATGCTTTGTGTAAACCTTAGGGTTAACACAGATTAAGGGGGAAAATGCTCGAACATGTTCTTTGTCGCCATTAACACCTAGCGTAAAACACGCACGTCGGTTTATATTGTCGCGTGTTTGTTCGAAAGGCTTAACGTATACCCGACCAGTCTCGCGGATAATGAGTGTTTGTAGCTCGCACATTAAATTAGTGCTATTGATCAATTGCTCAACATTCATTTTAGAAACATTTCGCTTTCACCACATGTATTCTCTAGGTTCTCCAATCCTGCCACCGCGGAAGAACATTTTCATGCATGTTCGAGTGTGTTCGCGTGTTCGAGGATGTTAGAATTAGTGATGTGCGAGTGATGAGGGAGAAGAAAGATCCGTATCTGTATCCGTTACTTTTTGGCGGATCTTGTACGGATATTTTACATTACTAAATTTCAACATTTCCTACAATTTGTAAGTAACACGGAGATTGTATCAACTTTTTTAATAGCTTCTTTGGCCACCAGATGCTATTGATGTGCTGTAGAGTCTATATTATGTCTTCTTCTCCCTTAGCCTTTATTATTCCCAAGTCACTTGGGGTCGGCTTTTCTAGTCTTACCGGATTTGACTGGATATCAGTTTTTGCACGGAGCGGCTGCCACCTGACCTCCGCAACCCGAAGGCTAACGATACTCTAAGGCTAGACCAGTGTCAGGATATTAGAGGGTACTGACTTTCCTAATAACAACTGCTATAGATGTTCATGGTAGCCGGGACCGACGGCTTCACGTGCTCTCCGAGGCACGGAGCATGCGATAATTGTCAATCAATACGCACATAATTTCGAAAAGTCAATATAACTTCCGGAAGTCACGAGGTGCGCGACGTGGGTTCGAACCCGAGATCCTCTGCATTGCAGTCTGTTGATCTCCCACTGAGCTATCGCTGTATTGCTATATTAATAATATAATATGCTATCACATACACACAACACCATCTAGCCCAAACTAAGCAGAGTTTGTACTATGGGTATAGGTATACTAGACAATGGATAAACATACATATGCGGTTTTTTTTTTGTAAATACGTACATATTATAATTATATAGAAACACCCAGACCAAGACAAACATCCATGTTCATGCACACAAATGTTTGACTTGTGCAGGAATCGAACCCGCGACCTTAGGCGTGGCAGTCGGTTACACTAACCACTACGCCATCGAGGCCGACATTATGTCTATCAGATAAATTAAAGACACGTTTCATATTGGATCCCTCATCTCTCACCATGCAGTGCACGTATTGTTTCAGATTTCTCCATTCTTCTAACATACTTTAAAATGTTTTCGAAATATTAGGGGTTAAAGATGAAATTGCCGATTTGTACTGAAAAATTGAAACTCGTTTTTCTAAAAGGTACACACAGCGACACATCTACCTAGACTGTTTGGACTTTGAACTATTAAAACTTGAACGTTGCGAATTGTGCGAGAGAGTGCGTTATATTTTTACACCACTATGCACTGGCATAGTGGTGTAAAAATGATGTTCGAAGTTCGGCACAGTAAACATCTGCTGTTATTACTTGACCAGACCTGAGAAAGCTATAGTGAATAACACCATGAAGAGACCACCAAACAGTTACCATTACCTTGTTATTGGCAAGCTTTGCTTTAGGGCACTGTTGCGGCGTCACATGTCACAATTCGATCCAATATTCCTCCATTTCTGTACCGATTCAACAAGGCAACACAAGTTTCAACACGCATTTCTTTCTGCAGATCAGTCAAATCATGAGGCACCCATTTTCATATTTTTTTATCTTATTGATTTGATGCAAATGAACCAATATTGTAGGTAGGGTAACGTTAAACCATGCCGCTAATTCCTGGGTTGTTTGACTCCATCATACCATCTTCTTCAATTCAGCGTTATTCACGTCTTCCACGTGGTTCGTTCTTCAAGTCGAAGTTTCCATTACGAAAGCGTTTTAAACCAAAAACGCACAGTGCGTTCATTAGCAGTCTCCTCTCCAAACGCAGCGTCGATATTGCGAGCCGTTTCTGCCACGTCAGTTCCGCGTCGGAACTAGTATTCAAAAATGACTCGGATTTTCGAAGAATCCATCTTTCCCGTCTAAGCTGAATAAAAAAAACTATTGAAAATCGATAATCGAACGCTGCATATTTTTTAAAAAAATAATCTTATAGGTATCATGCGAAAGAAGTTTATCTCGACAATTTCACACCATGAAGGTTCTATGTCAATTCAAAAAATCTATTACTATACAACTGCAACTTCATACTTTAAGCCCTATTATAATCTCCCATGTGACTTACTTCAAGAACCTCCGCTTTCAAAACGATATTTTCCGTATAAAATCTATAATAATACCATGACCTGTTCAAGATAACAATGAAACAGCTGATAAACCTGACCAGATATCTGATGTGAAGGAAACTTTCTCAAAATCTTATTATTGTGTGCTCTTTTTATTGTTTAGATATATGATTCCGGCTGCGATATTTCGTCGGTACTCTTCTTTTAAGAATAAATCATATTCTTAAGGATATTTTATCTGTAGATGATTTTTCAAAGAAGTTGTTACTTAACTATTACGAAAAAAAAATGGATGGAAATAGGCAGTATTTTCGTAAGGGTTAAGTCAATCATCACAAATTGTACACTTGGCATATTCATCATTTACTATTGCAAAATATCTCCAAATTACAATACTAAATTCTTGTCTACTTTTAACTGTCTTAATCAAACACGAACGTTTTTTATGCTACCTAGTGTCACACTAAACTATAAACAAAACAAATGACCCGACATCCGAATATATTTTTAAATAACTAAGGCTAGTAAAGGTACAATTTTATTGTTTGTTTATAATAATTTTGTGCCTATGTTGAGGATGAGAGTACATGTGTTTGTCGGTGAGTGTATGTGTGTATTGGTATGTGTAAGTGTGTGTATATGTATGGGAGAAAGATTTATTTGTTATCATGCTATGATGTCCTCACATTGTATATAAGTTTGTGAAAGAAGCCACTCTGTTAGTTTACGCTTAGATTTATTATAAGTCAAAGGATACATTTTAAGCACCCTATTTATCTTATTGTAAAGTTTGGGACTCAGAAAGTAATATTGACGAGATGCCAGAGAAGTCCTGTGTGATTTAAAAGGACAGACTCTGTCGGATCTACGGTTATTTTTAATAAATTCTATGTCATACGGAGTTTCAGTATGCTTACGCAAAATCACCTGCAGTATATATAATTGTCTGAATCTAGTCTACACACTACTAAATCTTTATGCAACCGCATAAAGTTGGTATTCATGCTAGAAGACCGCTACGTGTTCCAGCATTGCGACGTGGCAATCGGTCGGCAGCTTTCGTGGGCTCGGGAGCATTTACCATGGAGTGACGAACAATGTGGTCTTTGGTGCTGTTTACCGATGAGTCCCAGTTTGGGTTTCATCCGGATTCACGAAGAACACGAGTTCGGAGAACTCCAGGAAGTGTTAGCCGTCTATGGCACCCTCAGGAGGTCCACTCATACCAAGGCGTCCCGCTCCCAACCCGTATTTGGATTGGCCTGCACAGTCCCCGACTTAAACCCTATCGAGCATGCCTGGGACATGTTACAACGAAAAGCTTTGAGATTTCCAGCCAAATTTGACGAAGGAGCAGCAACTTCACGAACACTTGCAAAGAACATAAGACCTCATACCGCAGCAAGACATTGACAATTTAATTATTATAAGTATGAACAATCGATGTCGATGTGTAATTAATATAAGATGTGGCACTTATAATTAATAATTAGATTTTATAAGATTTTTCAATTTTAATTATAATTAATAGATTTATAAGAAATGAAGTTTTTTAAACATACTTACTAAATTTCCTAAAAAAATTTGCATATTTATTTGAAACCAAAAAAAAACAAGAAATCTTTTTTATTTTTAATTAAAGACCTTTAAAATAACTTACCTCCATTTACTATACAGAAAATTCTTCATAGATTTTTAGATATTTGATGAAATATAGAATAATATCTTCAGATTCTATTGATGTGTGTATATATCAAGTTTGTAGTATGTCCATGTAGCCGGTTCCCAATCCACTATTTACCTTTACCACAGCTAACCGTGCCACAGAGTTAAATTTTTGGTGCTTTACTATTCTTAATTTAAAAATTATCTTTCTATATGAAAAATATTTATGACGCCTTATTACTGTTTGAACTAAAAACTTAACCACTTTAAACTTAACCACGCATTCTACTGGTGGTATACTATTTTTCTTTTCTTTTGGATTTTTTTTTGGAAAACTCTGCTCCGCTTTATTCTTGAAATATTTTCAGATATTGACATGAGATCGCCCCTTATTATTTACGAACTCAGTTATAGTTATTTTTTTTTTATTAGTTAAATATTAAGATTGTGTTGGGTAGTTAACATACGACTATATGAAACCAATTCACGAAAAAAATTCGTACATTAATTTCTTTAAACACATAATCCTAATAAAATAAAAAATATGGTCAGGATTATTCTATATCACCAGTAGAATACGTGGTTAAAAGCAATTACACGATTTCAAAAAACCCTGTATATTTTTAAATTACATTGTACTGTGGTCGTTTTGTGCAGTTTACGGTGTAAATGAAAAAAGGACTGTTGTCCCTTTGTGCAATCTACGGGCCTTTTGACCGCCACAGTCATGTATATATGACAGCAAAATGTGTCCAGCACGAAACGGTCACGACTACATGACAAATTAAAGGATGAAATCGTAGATTGGCGCCGAAAGCACGTAAATAATATTTTTATTTTGAAAAAGATCCTTCGTATCGTTAATGTGACTTGTCCTTTCATCGACTTTCGCGTGAGTTTAGTTTGATTAGGTTAGAGCTGAGTGTCACAGATTTGAAATTGATATTATCTTATATGTTTTCCCGCAGCATCCATGATTTGTGCATTGTAAATAATACTACCGCTTAAAAGTTTCTTCGCAAATAAGCACATTCTAGACTAGACAAACAAGTAATCAAACAATTTTTTTTTTGTGAAAAATTTTCTTCGTTTGCGTTTGTTTAATTTCTTAATAGATTTGCACTTACTTGTCCAAGACCTGCTGCAGTACAGGCCAAGCGTCAGCGAGCGCAGGCACGCAGGGATGGTTGTCTTCCGAGACGGTGATGGTGACGTCCACGTCGCGGAACAGCGCCGCCACGCGGTCGAGCCACACGCAGGGGTCGCTGGGCGCGCCCTTGCGCACCTCGCCGCCGGACTTCACCACCTCCGCCAGCCCCGCGATCTGTAGCGCCACGGCGCCGCGCATCGCTACTGCCAGCTACACGTGGGGAAACAGATTTATAATTATTATGTTATAAGGTTAATTGTCTATCCCACTGCAACCGCTTTTCCCTATTCTTTGTAATCTGGATCCAATTCCTTCCATATAACTATATGTAGGAGGAATTGAATACAGATTACAGGTTTGTCTCGATATCACCTTCTAGGTGTTCCTCCTTGTAGGTTTCTGCTATTCGGGATCGATTGTCTGGCTATACCAGACAGTTTGGTTTGCAGCAATTAAAACATATTTTAGTCACTGATTAATACAGATAGTGCACCCGGATCTCTCTGGTGTAACCTGTTACCGGTGAGTGAGAAATATCTAAATAAGTAATGTATGAGTGTATATTGAGAGTTCCTACTTAATGGTGGATCTGTGCAGATTAGTACGAGCATTCTGCTTATTTCTGTCGCTAATAAAATTTACGTTCCAACAAAAAGTCATCAAATATAAAAGACTAGCATCTCCTCTATAACAAATACCAAAAATTTATGAGAGTGGGCCGCTATACCGCCCTCTGCCCGAAGCACATCCAAAGACCAGTTATGTCTTATCCTCAATCTAGAGATAGTGTTCTCGTTGTAGTGAGCTACCTCATGCCCAGGTGACACTGATTACTGGATATACATGTGTATTGGACCAACACTGGGCAAGTAATTCTATGGTGCAATTGCTTGACTAATCAATGGGGTGTCTTACCTGATCATGCGGCAGTTTACCGATGGCTGAAGCTAAGGCTCGCATGAGCGTGGCAGCTGCTATTGGCGATAATGACAGCTCTTCAGAGGCGGCCGCAGCTCCCATCAATGTGTTCACGTGGTTCGATGCCTGTGTACGACA
Organism: Catocala fraxini; assembly: GCA_930367265.1. Taxonomy (NCBI): domain Eukaryota; kingdom Metazoa; phylum Arthropoda; class Insecta; order Lepidoptera; family Erebidae; genus Catocala; species Catocala fraxini. The sequence goes on from OV884031.1 coordinate 22,132,603, forward strand.
TGCCTTGCAGATACTCTGTATTTAGGACAAAGCAGATTTGTTAGTATAATTAAGTATCTTTAATAGTAAACGAAGTGAAATAAATATTGTTCTCTTTTTAACATGTATGTATGTCGTGGATGAGCTTACCAAAGCACACAGAGGGCATGATATATTAATAAAATGATATAATTTTACCAACGCTTGCCACACTTTTTGACTTATAATAATATGAAGGTACTGCTACTAACAATAGGCCTTATTAATATTTTGAACATGGTTGGATATCTTAATCAATCATGTTCAAATCGCTAAAAAGTTTTAGGTTAGCTTAATTTTTTTTTTTTTTATATTTTTTTTTTTTTTGAGATTTCTGGAATCACGATTAAATATATATAGAGTCTAATTGCGAACAAAAATTGAAACGTTAGGTTGGACTGGATGAAGACGGCAGACACAAATTAGAAGAGACTTATGTCTTGAGCCGGGCGCAGGAGGGCGCGAGACGACCTCCAGCCACCCTGAATAGAAGCCTACGGGCGGTGGACCCATTGGGGCCGTCCATCGTCCGATCAGCGCAGGTCCGAGTAGGCGGCGTTCGTGTTCCGCGCACGCCTCTTGATGTCGGAAGGGGGACTAGGTCCCCGCTTTGTCGTCGGGGACCAGGTCCCCCAATTGTGTGTGTTTTTTTGTTGTATTTGTACTCACAAACAAAGTTTGTGTGATGGTTGAGTGGGGACCCGCCACGTCCATCGGCGTGTCAAACCTTTGACGGGGTCGCGATTTGAATGCGAGAGCGATCCGCGCGACCCCGCCATAAAGGTGTGAGGAACACCGCGGTGGTTTTAGTCGGTTCAGCCCAAATTTCCATCTTATGGGCTGGATCCCGACATATCCCCATCGCCCGCGCCAAAACCGGCGATGGGGAATGTGATTAGAACATTCCCCGCGATTAAAAAAAAAAAAAAAAAGACTTATGTCTTAGTTAAAATAGAATTTAATGATTGATTGACATAATTTAATCACTTGGAAACGCTCATCCAACACTTTTCCATTTTGTCTCCAGAACTCGGTTGAAAGATCAGTGGTGATAAATTTAATTATTTTTTTGATATTTTTGCATGTATTCCACTGACCTGCAGCGCTGTAGTGGCAGCATACGCCAGCTGTTTGTCGTGGAGTGCTCTGATTAGGAACTGCAGGCAAGGCTCCAGGCACTCCCCGTGCCGTTCTATCCACTCGCACAGCTCGCCCAGCAGCAAGATGCACGTCTTGCGTACGGCGAGGTGCGTGCCCTCCGGCATCGAGAGGATTGCCTCCACCACCATGGGAACGTACGTGTATTCCTCGCTATAGATGAAACATGTTAGTTGTTAGGATAAAATCTAAGTATTGAAATAAAGCGTCTTCCTAAGAAATAAGGCGATATTTTCAATGTTTTGACGTTACTCCGAAGTCTTCCACATTATTAGAATAGAATCTTTATTTGCTAGAAATGTAGGTATTACAAAAAGGTGTTACAGTAATTATTATAGCAGATCCATGTACATTTTACCTGTAAGGCATGCAAATTATTATAAACATTACAAAAACTTACAACTAAGATTTACTTTAAATTTAGTTCATGTTATTATGTAAATGTAATTTGTAGCTCAATTTTATTATTTATATTTTATCAGTTAGGAACGCATTTGTAAAGTAATAACATTTATTTAGCAGAAAATTAGGGAGTTTTTGTTTGAAAATTGGCATTGGCTCATTTTTAATGTTGTTAGGTACTTTATTGTATACCACAGGTGCCATACCAATAACACAATTTTTTAATAATGCAGTCTTATATCATCAGTGCTTAGCAAGCTTCGATATTGAGATCTCACAATTGCTGATCTTTTTCTAGTTTCTGTTAAGAGAGGAAATAGGTGTTTGTTTGTTTTTACAAATACTGATAATTGGACGTAGTTAAGCGGAAAGGATCCACCCCACACAGAGTTAGTTTTGAGATATTCAAGTTTTAAGTTCAGATCGTGTGCAAAAAAAATGACCTGCCATACATGTGGGTTGGTAACGTATAGTCATTATAACATGATGCGTTGGAATTTTACTTGGATTGTTTTTGTGATATTAAAGTTTTAACTACAAAGACTGTTTTGGTATACATAACTCATTTTCGCCCATAGTGTGGGTTGGATCCTTTTCGTTTAACTACGTCCAATTCTAAAATGTATAAACATGCAAGCGTTAATAATTTGTGAGTCTTGAAAACAGGGATGCAGCTATCAGTTACTTTTAATCCAAACATTGCTCGAAGGCATCGTTTTTGAGCTTTGAAAATGCTTTCTTTTTGACTACAATTACCCCAAAATATTAACCCGAATCTTAAAACTGATTCAACAAGACCATGGTATGCAACAAGAAGAGTTTCTGAGTTAACCTTTTTTGACAAGCTATTAGTTTCAATATGAGCTCGATTTTTTACTATATAAATATAATTTATTGCAATGCATGGTTTTTGGATTGACTAAGGGTGAATACAATTGATTTACATCGATTTGAGATAAGTGATTTTCTCTTTTTCTTTCAATGTCCAATATTCACAAGGAGAATAAAACCTAGATAACCAAGTAACCATTAATTTCAACTGAACTCGTCGAAATTTAATTTACCTCCCAATGCTAAGTTTGTTGTTAACAATTGCTACACATTACTGGTAATGAGTAACACATTTAAGGAATACCATGAGTTATTGCTGTAAAAAACTTTATTTTATATTTTACTTTATTTAGTCAATGAATATAAAACGTTACTGCTTTTTTAACATACCAACTAGACAGCTAAAATGGGTACATTAAAAAGCCACACATTTAAATTTTTTTACAATATCACATTTTCTTTCTCAGAACATTGTGATATGCTCAATCTATGTACAGTGGTGGACATGTAATTAGAAACAGTACATAAAACTTAGGTAAACAGAGAATGAACTATCGTTATGAGTAAAAAATATATAGATTACTACCTACTATCTCTACTATCACTATTAACTATGCCAGAATATTCTGGCATAGTTAATAGTGATTTAATCTATATATTTTTTACTCATTGGCTATATAGCCAATGAGTTAAAAACACATCAAATATAAAAAAAAAAAATCTGACCTATCATTAATTATTAAAAGAGTTTAAATATGAATATATAATTGAATTTCTTTTACTGGCCGCTTGGACAACTAATTAGAAACAGGATCTATGGCTCGTTCAATTTGTGAAATTAAAAAAAAAAAATTCTACTATTTTTCTGTAGTTTCGGCGGGAATTAAACGTCAATTTGGAATTACGTGAATAATAAGTTTTGTTAAAAATGGGTTGAAATACGAGTTGTGACGAGTCAACTAGGCAATTAATTTTTAGATTACATTTAGATCGAAACTGTACTTATAGAAGATTTGCTAATCATCTAGAATGTTCTGTGAAGAAAGTTTTCAACGCTATTGCTCATTATAAAAGAAACGGAACTACTAAAAGTGTTGTTAGAAAGGCTCGTCCAAGGAAAACGTCTCCCCGGGAAGATTTGCAAATAATACGTGTAGCTAAACAAAACCCGTTTAAAGGCTCCAACGAGATTAGAAATGAAGTTTTTCCACCTGATGACCCAAAGAGCATTTCCTGGAAACTGGTACGCCGCAGATTAGTGGAAGCTAAATTGTTCGGGAGGGTTTCTCGGAAGGTACCGCTCCTTACCAAGCAACACCAGAGAAGCGATTATTATTTGCAAAGAAATATCTTAACTGGACCGTACGAGAATGGAAAAAAGTGTTATTCTCGGATAAAACAAAAATAAATATGGTGAATTCAGACGGCAAACGCTACGTTAGACGTCCAATAAACCATGCTTTTGATTATAAATACACGAGGAGCATAGTGAAACACGGCGGTGGTAACATTAAAGTATGGAGATGTTTTCCTGGTTGCGGAGTTGGATCCGTCCGTAAGATTGAAGGTATAACGGATCAATTTCAATACTAAAACATCTTAGAAGAGAATGATTCCCTACACCGACGACCATTTGCCTGTGACCTGGATCTTTTAGCCCAATAACGACCCAAAACACACGGCCCGCCGTGTTAAATTCTTTCTTAGTGAGCAACGTGTTACCATGTTAGACTGGCCTGCAAATAGTCTCGATTTAAACCCTAATGAAAATATGAGGTACGTTGTTAAAAAAAAAAGTCTACGTTAAACGTAATTCCAGTCAAAATAAACTTTACGAAGCCTTTGTTGATGTATGAAACTCGATCCCACTCGATAAATGTATAAAATTACTTGAATCAATGCCACGTCGTTGCAGAGCCGTTATTAATAACAAAGGCTATGCAACTAAATATGAATTATTAAGAAATTTTGTAAATCAAACCTAACTTTACATAAATAATTTGAAATTGATGACGTTAACACGTTAATAACTTTTATTTTTACCTCATTTCTTTATTGTTTCTAATTACTTGTCCATTACGGATGGTACTGCAAATGTCGTTTAATTGTTTGTACGTAACTAAATATCTAAATGGTAGTTGTAAACTCGGATATTTATTTGTTTTTTAATGAATTATAAGTTGTTGAACGTATTCTATGCATTTTGTTGTTGTAATTTTTAAATTATTTTTGAGGAAAAAATGTTATAGCTTTGCCTAAACTTCTACTTGCATTCCACCGACGGCACAGTTATTTACGACATACTCACGGCAGTATATTCTTGCCGACGGACTGCATGACGAAGAGCGCGGCCTCAGTCTGCTCCCAAGAGATGTCGGCCTGCAGAGCGGCGAACATCTGACGGAACACGGAGCTACTGCCCACTATGAACACCACGTCCTTGATCAGACCCATCACCTTGCTTCTGAATTCCTGCAGGAAAACGAGAATAGATATATATATAATCATTATGTTTAAAAGCCGTCTTGTTGTACACCTTGACTGAGTCAGCTATCCCATACACTTGGACTAAAGCTGGATTTTGCATACAGGTTGACAATGAAAACAAGAATACAGCTGGATTTAAATACTTCAAAAACCTACATGGTAGGCTGTATAGAAGATGTTCGTTTAAAGTTGCCTTGCTGCCTATTATTTTATAAATTATTAACCTATTGAGGCACAGCGGCACACCGACGGCTAGACACAATAGGTTTTTAATTATGTCTGGCATTCCGGCACATGAGCCTGACAGGTATTATTTTTGAAATAAATAATATTGTAAGTTTGGCGTCAAACAGAATATCTTGCTCGTTCTTCTTATTAGTTCTAAGCTCTTTTTTTTCTGAACTTGGCAAAAATTTAAATGTATATTCACATTCATAGGTGTAAGTTTGATATTCATCTCTCACTCATTTATAATGTTACTTTGTGACCTGTATGAATAAAAATATTTTTGATTTTAATAATGGCTTGATACATATAATTATGTAGACAATTATAATCATTAACCAAAAAAATCTGGCATGTTCGATATTATTTCAGGATGGGTTATGTTTTGGTTTTATATTTATGGTGGTGGCACACTAATTGTGTAGTCCATTGTCAGGATAGTTGGTTGGTCAGTGATTTTGGTCTATTTTATCAGGAAAACTCTACTGAGTTTTCCTAGTAGCTTATTAGGCACGTTCTCTATTACTTGAGCCCTAGATTATAGTTGGCTAAAATTTGGATATTTAACGGACCTTTGTCGGAAAAACGATACAGAACTATTTATAGAATATTATAATTAATTCTTTGTTGAAATGATCACAATGCCTCCACCTTTGTAGTTAGTTGCTTCTATTTTTATATAGAGGCATCGTGGCAATAACTGAGACACGTATTCTGAGATTTTAGTAACAGAGTTGAAACGTTTTCAGGAATAATATAAGATATGAAAAAACTTTTGTTTCATCACCAATGGGTTAACCGATTCGTTGCGATGCCTAATTTCACTAACTTCTAGCCGTGGCGTCGAACAAAAATAACGTGACACTGATCAGTGCCCAACGCCATACGATTAAATGACACTCATCTGTGTCTTCAGCCATGCGGAAAAGAAAACAGTGTTTTGACATTTTTTTACGTGTTCAAAGCTCGAATACTTTTAGTTTACATGTGAAATCTAACGTGAACGTTCAGGCACATTGTTTTAAGCGATAAAAAGTGGCGAAACAAGTGTATTTGTGGAAATGGAAGCTAAGTGACTTATTTAATACAGATGTGCTCAACCTTTTCAACTTATTTTGCATTTCCTAGTAATTTGATTGATTATGAGGTATTAAATTGGGTCTGAAATATTCTGCATAACAAATTTCAATTGTTTATAATTAAACTATGCAAATAAAAACTGCTAAGTTAGATTAAATAGTAATAATAATGATAGTAGTACTAATATATAATTATTTAATATGATTATTTGATACTTATCACCTGTGCTAAATTTCATTGAAATCCATTCAGTAGTTTTTGCGTGAAAGAACAAGAGAGAGAGAGAGGGTGTAAAATTTTATAGAAGACAAGCTAAAGACAACCGCAGCAAAGTGATTTAGCTGCTTTACTGTAATATATTTATAATTTATTATCATATGATGATTTAATATCAAATACTTCAACTTCCAAAAAGGTTGGTGCCCCCTATTTTTAAAAAAATATTACAATATCCAGAAACGAAGGCTACGAGCTTAATATACGTGAAAAATGAAGATAGTTTAGTTTCAGGTAAAACTTCCATAAAACTTAATTGAAGGAGTTATCATCGATTTCAAAATGACACATATCCGTGCCTGACGCCACACGTAAAAAAAAGTGATGGCACTGAAACGTGCCATCCGCAACGAATCGGTTAATAGAAAGATAGCTAATTGGCGATTTAATGATATGATTAATTTATTCACTGGCACATCTTTCTGCATTGAAGTTTATTTGACATGCTGGGATCATAGCAATCAGAAATCCATAAACTCCGCCGGAAAGAACGCAAATCTTTACATATGACAAGTTGGCATGTTTGTTAAAGCCCATGAACATAATATATTTCATTTGATTTAAAAGTCGAGCGGCCTCTCAACCATAACATGTGTTGTAACTATATTTATCTTAACTCAGATTTGAACAAGCATGGCGTCTGATTTAGAACATACGGCGAAACAAGCTGTTTCTTTTTTAGACTATTTCTATCCGTCACTTACGATTAAATTAAATTTATTCTATTGCTTTTCCGTGGCATAAGGTTGCGGTTATCTCAGTGTGCTTGTAAGGAACCGGGTTTGTTTCCCGGGCCGGTAATGGTGGTGTTGGACTTTTTCTGTTAAAATCTCAGCAGTTGCACGAAGTATGAAATATAGCCAATAAAGACATTCCTATTGACGTACATGCAGTGGTGGACATATAATAAGAAACACTTGTGACGTATTTCACATTATACAAGGCACATTGCCGTAAAACTTTTGTTTTTGGAAATAAAACAACAAAATGCATAGAACTTTTAATTCAACAACTTATAATTCATTAAAAACCAAATAAATATCCGAGTTTATAACTACCATTTAGATATTTAGTTACGTACAAACAACTAAACGACATTTGCAGTACCATCCGTAATGGACAAGTAATTAGAAACAATAAAGAAATGAGGTAAAAATCAAAGTTATTAATATGTTAACGTCATCAATTTCAAATTAATAACGAAAAATGATGTTTGGATTACTAAATTTCTTAAAAATTAACATTTAGTTGCATAGCCTTTGTTATTAACGCCGAGCGTAAGTCAGATAATGTCAGTGCTCGTGGGGCGCATTTTCAAATTGGCGCGCGGCCGCCATAGTAAAATTGTATGGAGGATTTGAAGTGCTTTTTTGATAAATATGTATCTATATTGTCAACCAATAACTTAAATATTTGGGACGGACAAATTGTAATATAACTGAATAGATAATGAATAATATGTTTTGTTTATTTTATAATAAAAAAATAATTTGTTTTTTTTAAATAAAAAATAACATGAATATGTTTCCTTTAAGCTGTAAAATAGGATAGATTTCTACTGTTAAAATCTAAAAATCACAACACGAGCTTACGTTTTTGCATTTCTCGTGCAAGTTTACGTAATTTTGTAGGCGAAAATATTATTTTAAGTTTTTTACACGGAGTAATTGTAAACACATTCATTGTTATGGTAAATGTATATTTTATATTTGTATTAAACAAAAAGTGTTGATTTTATTCACTTAACTGTGACCGCCTGTTTTGGCACATTTCGCTCGGCGCATTCTTAATGACGGCTCTGCAACGACGTGGCATTGATTCAAGTAATTTCATACATTTATCGAGTGGGATCGAGTTCCATGCTTCAACAAAGGCTTCGTAAAGTTCATTTTGACTGGAATTACGTTTAACGGAGACTTTTTTTTAACGACGTACCACATATTTTCTTTAGGATTTAAATCGAGACTATTTGCAGGCCAGTCTAACATGGTAACACGTTGCTCACTAAGAAAGAATTTAACACGGCGGGCCGTGTGTTTTGGGTCGTTATTGGGCTAAAAGATCCAGGTCACAGGCAAATGGTCGTCGGTGTAGGGAATCATTCTCTTCTAAGATGTTTTAGTATTGAAATTGATCCGTTATACCTTCAATCTTACGGACGGATCCAACTCCGCAACCAGGAAAACATCTCCATACTTTAATGTTACCACCGCCGTGTTTCACTATGCTCCTCGTGTATTTATAATCAAAAGCATGGTTTATTGGACGTCTAACGTAGCGTTTGCCGTCTGAATTCACCATATTTATTTTTGTTTTATCCGAGAATAACACTTTTTTCCATTCTCGTACGGTCCAGTTAAGATATTTCTTTGCAAATAATAATCGCTTCTCTGGTGTTGCTTGGTAAGGAGCGGTACCTTCCGAGAAACCCTCCCGAACAATTTAGCTTCCACTAATCTGCGGCGTACCAGTTTCCAGGAAATGCTCTTTGGGTCATCAGGTGGAAAAACTTCATTTCTAATCTCGTTGGAGCCTTTAAACGGGTTTTGTTTAGCTACACGTATTATTTGCAAATCTTCCCGGGGAGACGTTTTCCTTGGACGAGCCTTTCTAACAACACTTTTAGTAGTTCCGTTTCTTTTATAATGAGCAATAGCGTTGAAAACTTTCTTCACAGAACATTCTAGATGATTAGCAAATCTTCTATAAGTCCAGTTTCGATCTAAATGTAATTTAACAATTAATTGCCTAGTTGACTCGTCACAACTCTTATTTTAACCCATTTTTAACAAAACTTATTATTCACGTAATTCCAAATTGACGTTTAATTGCCACCGAAACTACAGAAAAATTGTAGAAAGCTTTTTTTTTAATTTCAAAAAATGAACTAGCCATGGATCCTGTTTCTAATTAGTTGTCCAAGCGTCCAGTAATAGAAATTCAATTATCATTCATATTTAAACTCTTTTAATAATTAAAGATAGAACAGATTACTTTTTTTATATTTTATGAGTTTTTAACTCATTGGCTATATTCTGGCATAGTTAATAGTGATTTAATCTATATATTTTTTAATCATAACGATAGTTCATTCTGTGTTTACCTAAGTTTTATGTACTGTTTCTAATTATATGTCCACCACTGTATATAAGAGTGAACAAAGTGTGCAGCGCCCAGCCCAGAATTGTCCATGGCAGGGTGATAGATACATCCCAATTTTTTTAAGGTTATAATATATAAACTATTGCTATTTAGGGGTTGAAACCCTTTTCTTTCTTTTTTATCTTTTGGAAATGCTTCTCATGCATACCCCTCTCCACAAGGGGAAGCGAGAGGGTTATGTCGGGCTCTCTCGAAACTTTGGGCCACCGACTAAAACCCCATGGTCTGCCAACGCACTGCTTTGTATGATGGGTGGGTCGCTGGAACTTAACTTAAACTGCATCAGCTACTCACCCAGCAGTGCCCAATACAGACAGGAAGGTCTGCGGGCGACGACTCCTGGGCGACGCTCCGACACGACTAAGGGCGTCGCTCCAACTCAATGCCTGACGAGCGGGAGATCCCCGTTCTCCCACCCGCGGTCTTCACTACGGTGGCATAAGGCGAGCATAAGCGCACCTGCGCCGCCCGGTTCGCCGGCGGCGGCACGGATCCACCAGGATACTTTCCTCACGGATCTCCTACGCCGCCTCCTTTTGCATGACGTCCTCGCAGAAGGATGCGACCGCTACCCACTTCCTCTTGCTGTCGACCATGGCTTTGATCACGGCCGGCAGGGAGAGGTCTTCACCCACAACGTCCTGGAGTTCACGGCGCTGCACCGCCCAAGCAGGACATTGCTCAAGCGTGTGCTGCGCCGTGTCCTCCTCATACTCCCAGTGGTGGCAGATGGGACTCGGTTCCCTCCTAACGACCATGTGCAGGTATTTGCCAAATCAGCCATGCCCTGACAACACCTGCACCAGCCGGAAGGAAAGGGTCTCATGCTGCCGCCCTGCCCACCGCTTCAACACCGGCTGGAGGGCCCCAACAGTTCGGAAACCGGCCAGGGGCGCCTCCAGCCGCGGCTTTCACTTTCCCATCATGCCCTGTTGGGCTCGATCACGCGCGTGCTTAATCACGGCCGGGAGGAGACAGGGGTTGCCACCTACCTTAAATAATAATCTTAAATATACCACTGTACTGCAGTCTGCCAATAAAGTGGTCTACCAGTTTTGACAAAAATTTCTGTGAGATCTAATTATCGCTAAGGTTGAATCATGGTATGACGTAAATATAATACATTATAATGAGACCATTGGCCAAAGTCATAATATTATTGCAAGGGAAAATCGACCTTGTTGTTTCATGACGTTCAAATAAACCTAAACCGTAGGGTGGTAGACCAGATTTTTGGCCAACTGTACATTCCTAAAGACATAGCTGGCGAATTATTGATGCAATACAGGCCTGCCTACCTTTTTCCAGATACACAGACGTTGATACGAATCTTGTGGTTTAAGTAAATCACTTACATAAAACTCATCACCCTCCTCCGGTAGCTGTGTGTGATCAGGCTCGCACTGACAGTGTCGAGCTAGCGCCTCAAGTAGCCTCTCTATATGAGGCTTGAAGGCATCAGTCAGCGGCTGGTAGTTCCTCTGGTAAACCTCTTCTGACAGGCGGTACCACAGATTGAAGGTGATTTCCGCTACCTGATAACAAAGTAAGGAATGATTAGAAGCAAGTACCCGGCAGCCACTAGACACTCAATTTAGATCGAAACTTGTGATCAGCGTTCGTGATTAAATAGTGAATTAGTATCGTATACAGCGTGTGTAGAAAGGCATGGTCATATTTAATAGCACACTATAGGGGGCTAAAGTATAAGACCTATACTGCATTGATGTTGTAATGGTTTAATTGGTCATCTTGCCAGTACGCCGAATGTTGTGGGTTCAATCCCTAAATAAGACTAATATCTAGGTGACTCTTACACAGTCATTTAGTGTCAAGGTGTTCTTTGTATCCGTGGTTTGAATTATCCTAACCTCACGCATTATACAAAATGTCCTAATACGACGTCTTTTTTTTCAAAATCAGTAGTTCTCAGATTGGTCAATCTTTTCTTACATTATAGTTTTAAGAAAATAATGGCAATTTTTTGCACTAAAAATATGTAGTTGTTGCTTTGCAAGATGCAGTGAAAAGCTTACAATAGAAAATATTAAGACAAATTAACTATAAGTAATGATCTGTGTAGTGATGGACTGCTTGGTTTTGCATGGTTATAGTTATAAAAATATGTCGAAAATTTATATGATAATAAATATGAAATGTTGAGAATTGTCTATGTCAAAATAAAGATGTTAAAGAGGAAAAATATTATACTTAATTTTCCACACAACTTTTCAACGTAACCACACCTTTCCGCTACACGCTGTATTACATCACAATCGACAATTATGATCACTCATCATGATCGGTAAAGTGCATCTAGCCACTGCCTATGGAAGCAATTTAGTGGGGCCGATATAAAAGTAATTACTCAACATAGTAATGAAGAGTGTCAGTGGAGGTCTCTGGCCTGACACCGTTGCCGTCAGAGGTTTTAGTGTTACACCGGGTTGGGCTGGCCGTGAACTTGCATTCAGGACAGTTGCTAAAGATCGTAACAAAGCAGATGAGATGAGATCGGCCCGGATGAGATGCCGTCTAGACTGATCCTAGGGTGGAGATTGTACGTGAAACTGCGCTTGGCATCAGAAGACAGGTGGGCTAAGTTGAGTAGGATAGTCTGCCAATCTTGGAAATTGATGGCAACCTGTTAAGAAATGGATACTTTTTATTCATTCCTCTGCAGGATGACAGTAGCAATAAAATTAATTATTCAACCAGCTAATTTAAAAACAAGTTCTGAGATTTTAGGGTAAATTAAATTATTCAAAGCATTCTGGCCAACTATTCATAACATAAAATTTTCTAAATATTTATGAGGTTTATACATGTATGTTTTAGAAATGAAATTCCTTATAGTTACATTAGATTCATGCTGAATAAGCATTATCAGTAAGTACTAATGTGAAATATATTTATATATAATCATAGATTATAGTGGAACAATTCTAGCCGTATAAAATAAATAAATACTCACTTCAACAAGACATTATTAATAAAATCATGTTAAATATTGGTTGCACATTGTTAGTATTACTGTTAATCCCTTCAACTAAGATAAATATAGTTTGGACTTCGCAGTAAAGGCATCTATAACACTACAATTCATCTTGACTAGTTTTGCTTACCAGTCTGATGCCTAAATCATTGGCTATTTGTTAACATAGAAAAATTTATCAATAATAATTATTTACTTTAAGAATGTAATATATATTTTATATTTTCTATTATTAATAGTAATATTTTTTTAACCATATTTTATAGCTATAAGCTAAGATTAATTAAGTTTAAAGATGTTATAAATAAAACTTTTAGATTAGCAAATCTGCATTTACTAGCCTAAATAAACTGATATTTTTGCAATACCTAGTATATAATACCTAGGATATCCAAAAAATTGGATTGTTTGCAATCAACCTAGAATTTTTCACAATGCAACCAATGTTGCTTTTTTCATTATCTTCTATTCTTTTACTCTGTTTCATTGATATGCAAAGAGGTCATACAGTATGCAAAGAGGGCTTTATGATTTGTAAACATAATACTTTGATGATTTCAAAGTATTATGTTACTAATCATATTACCGTTAATTATCATTTATCTGTCATATCTTTATTACAGTTACCCATACATAATATGCCCTTATGACTCACAAGAATAAAACATTTCTGCAAGCAAGAGTTATATGACAATTCTTGATTTTTCTACAAACTAATGTCTATTGACAATTGTTTTCCCTTATATTGTTATGCCAGCTATTGACATATTAATTTAGTTGATATCATGTAATGTTAAGTGTAGTTGGAAGCTAACTCAGCACATAAATGGCAATTGCAGTTATCTGACAATACCTAAGATTCTTAATCTAGACAAAGATCATTGTCATAGAAAATATTGTATTCATCATACATTCTATAGATGAGGGTTATAATTATATGCTGATATTTAAGTAGGTATGTGGTATTCAATAAACAACAGTATAGTGTTGTGGTTAGGTGTAAGATAATATGCATTAGCAAATAGACCTATTAGAGAGAATAAATCATTATTAATGTTGTACTAATTCACCTAATAGTTTAGTTGTTAGATGGGATTAACTCTTAAACAATATTATATAGTACTGCTTACCTCATAATCATGATGTCCAACACACACCAAAGCCAGCTCCAAGGACCTCATAGCAAAATGTGAACTTCCTCCAGACATACACACAACAATTTTCTCCAAGAATGTCTCCGCTAATTCCGTAAACACTCTTGCATAGTTAGTAGCCTTCTCATCCTCCTCATGAGCCACTGCCAAATGGTAGCTTTCCTCAAGAGCAGACACACTCTCAAATAACAGTCTCTCAATATTGTCATTATTGTTATTTTCCTCTAAACAGTGCAATAATGCACATATACAGTCTGACGCAGCATCATGCAGTGTATTTATTGAATTATGATCACGTAACACTTGTAAACAATACCCTATGACAGCATTTTGAGGTACCTCCTGTATATTTATTGCCCTCACTTGTATCCACGATGTCATACATTTTATAATTTTCAATGCGACATGAGTGTTCTGTGAATTAGTGATACTTTCCTTTAGAAATAATGTAACTATGTGAGCATTTGACCGTAATTCAGATTTGATTTCTTCCCGTCTATTCTCGCCAAGTTTTAAGCTAGAGGAATCTATTTCTTGAGGTAGGACCGTCAATATTTCTAATAGAGCAAAATCATTCTTGTTTGAAAATGACTTGATCAGATCACTAATACAGTTTTGCCAAGAGGGCATTTGTAGTGCTAGGTCTGCTAGGGCGAGAGACAATTGTGTAAGTACCGAAGCGCTTGTTTCTGGTGAGGTATGCTCTAAATGTGATACTAGAGAATCCCTAAGTGATACAATTGCTTCAGGTGGTAGCTCTGACAGACTATGCTGCACCTTTGATCTCATCGTCTGAGCAGCAAAATAACATGAGTTTATGTCTTTTTTCTGCTGTAAAAGTTCATCGGCAATCTTCCACGAATGTATCTGGAAAATAAGTGATAACATTGACATCTGGTAATAAATCCACGAAATGAACATAAATATTTGGATTTAGATAGCGAGTACTCACGGATTTTTGTACATCGCCTAGCCATCGCGAGGCTTTTTCTTTTTCGCTGGCATTAGGGTTATCATATAAGGCGCTTATGGCCTGGTAAATAGTGTCCATTGTTGGGGTATCCATGTTGATAGATTGGTAATACACTAACTAATATCAGCGCCACACAACCGTAACACTTATATCATACACTATCATATCTAAAAACGTGGAAAATGACCTAAAAAACTCAAATAATTAACAAATAAGCAAAGTCGAATGAATGCTCGACTGAAAGCGAACCATAAACAATTAATGTTGCTAGGTGCACAAACACATAACATGGTAATTAAGAAATTATACATTTAAATAAAGTGACGTACAATATAAATAGTACAGGATTCACATAATATTTAATAAATTAAAATTTCAACCATCCTCTTTAATAGTTTACCGGTTAGTAACTTCGTGTTTGATAAATTCAGAGTTGAATTTAAATTTACCTTTAATCATAGCATGCCCTTTCGTAATGGCAACATTTTTACAAACGTCTACATCAAAAGGTCAGTAAAGCAATGCGTTCTAAAACTCGTAATGTTTGATAACGATTATGAGAAACTATAGTTTAAAAGTTTGAATTATAGTTAAATAATATACAAATTATTAAGTTAATTATATAATGGCATCTTCAAAAAAGATCTTCTGAATCAGAAAACAATAATTTAAATAGATACTAATAAAATATAAAGGGCTAGTTAAATAATCATTAGTATCGAACAGAGCTGTCAAACGAAATTTCATTCACCAGACCCCTTTAGCCTTTTATCATCTGTTGACCAGAGGATCGATAAAACAAAGATAATAAAAAATACATAACCGAGTACAAATGTTTCTCACGGGGTCGTCTATTATTCGTGGTATAACTGCACTGACTCGGCAAGCGTCCGGTCGAGCGCTGCACACCTCACAAGTAACCATGGCACCTATAAAGGTAATTTATCGACAAATGTCCCATTTAGAATTATATAATAGCCGGCTTATATGACTGATATGTTCGTAGATTGGTGATAAGCTGCCGGTAGCGGATCTGTTCGAAGATTCACCAGCTAATAAAGTTAATATTAGCGAATTAACCTCGGGAAAGAAGGTGGTTTTGTTCGCCGTGCCGGGAGCCTTTACTCCTGGTTGCTCTAAGACACACTTGCCGGGATATATCGAGAAAGCCGACTCGCTGAAGTCTCAGGGAATCAATGAGATTGTATGTGTGTCAGTCAATGATCCTTATGTGATGGCTGCATGGGGTGCCCAACACAACACCAAGGGAAAGGTGAGTTATGTAGATATTAGCTTCTTAACTGTGTTGTGTGTATGTGGTAGAATATTATTATTATTATTATTATTATTATTATCCATGTAAACTTAAAAATATAATTTCACAGGATATTATTATGAATGACTATAAACCTCATGGTCTACATGTATAACCTAAATAATCTAATTACTCTGTATATTTTGCACATTTTTTTATATGAAGTTAATTATATAAATTATTTTTTTTACATATAGGTCCAAATATAGTCTATAATTTCATCCAAATAAACAGATATTATCAATAATACTGCAGTAATATGTTTAAACTTCTAGAACAAAATGATAAATTGCTAATAACCTTCTATCAATGACTTTATTATGTATGTAGATAATTGCAAACATAATGCCAAAGTTCACATGGTTAGTAACATACCTATCAGAGTATGAATAAATACTTCATTAAGACTTGACTTATTGAATTTGTCTATATATTTACAGTCATCTACATCTTTGTATAATGCTAGGGTGCAGCACAAATTTTGTGATGTACCACTGTTTAATTTCTGATTTTGCACTTTTCACTACATTGTTTTTGGGATAAGTATATATTTTTCTTAATAAACTAGTTTGGCACCACAGTTTCACCTTCTTCAATACTAAGGTCAAGCTGTATCTGCTACTATTAAACTGATTGTGATGAAACATGCCTCAGTTGTTAAGTTAAATAGTAGCTGTACATTGATTTGGTAACCCCAGCAAAGTAGTATTATTATTGAAATCTGCTCAGCCATTTTTAAAATATCATACAATAAATTTAAAAAAACAGCGTTCTATAATTTTTGTCTATACATTCTAGGGATTCTAACTGTTTATTTTTAATTTCAATATACTGACCTCTACAGCTTTTTTATAGTATAAATGTTAATTGTAGGTATATATATTTTACTTTGTCATAATATATGTATGTACACTAATTTTCTTATAAATTAATATGTAATATCTACACATTAAGTAAAGGAAAAATTGTGTAGATCAGAAAGAAAATATAGCTTGGAATACCTATAGTTTAAATTGAAATGTAATCTATTTTAATGCCAATGGAATTCCAATTTACACTATCATGTATCTTCACTTCATAAGCTGATATAAAGTTAGCTCAGTCATGTATTAATTGTTTGTTGGACATTATAGTGAAATGTTTACAAAGAATTAAGGTCTTCTTGAACATTTCACTGATTATACTCTCAGCCACTGTAAAAAAAGATTAAAAACATATTATGCCTTCCTGGATTAAATGTTGCATAGCATCCTTGTAATTCCCAACCCTTAATGAAATAATATAATGATGCCAATGAAACAGCGATGGCGCTGTTTTTATAGCCCATCAATGTGCTTAATTATGTGGCTAAATGAATTAAAAGTTGGTGTTTTACCATTAAAGGTCTATGCTGACTAGTATCGTGTTCGGTGTGTACCTTACACAATGTTATTTATGAGTTACAAACTTTTGCCTGCAGCTTCGCTCGCATAAATGTAGGTTAGGTTGGCAACAGTTTTTTTCTGGATATAAGGTACTTTCGGTCCTTTTATATAGCCCTGACAATGTGTATGCATTACTGTTTTGAAAAAGGCATGTATGTCAGTATATTCATGATGGTAGTGATTAGAATGTATTTATTCTTGTGTATTTGATTTGCATATCAATCATTGGCAGCTTTTTTGTAATGTTTCAAACATGTGTTTTCACATGTTTCATTACAGGTGTTTCTTTCTGTTTAAAAGATTAACTTATTTGAAACTTCAAAGATAACTCTTTTGTTACGTGTTTTGGTTTAGATTTTTCGATAGTTGATGCCATTAAAATAGTGGAACCAGTCTGCTAGTTGACTTTCGCTTACTATTGAAGTCAACGCGTAAGTAACTCCTGTGCTGATAATGTGATGCTTAAGAATTCAGTGATGGAAGTGCGTAGCAGATCCAGTTATCAGAATTAAGATAAATTATCTTGTTAACCGGTAATTGTGGATTATACAATTAATTAATAGTTTATATGCCACAAAGTCTATGACTAATACTTTTCAAGGTCATGAATTCTATTGACTGCACTTGATAATTCGCCTTAGGTTGTATTGACTGAAATTGCTTATGATGCCAGTATAAACAATTACAGATGTTTTTTTATGTCCTTTGTTATATAAAAATCTCGTGTCACGGTGTTTGTGGTCGCACTCCTCCGAAAGGGATCGCACGATTTTTATGTTTTTTTTTTGTTTGTTAAGTGAGAATAGGTCGTAATGTATATTTCATGCCGTTAAGAAATAATTTATATGGCAAAACAACGTTTGCCGGATCAGCTAGTATGCATATATTTATATAATAAGTACTATAGACTAGCGAGTGTGTCAATGCCTTAGTGGCCATGGACGCGGCTTCATTATGAAATCAATACGCCCCACTTGGCGACGACCTCCGGCCTTAGTTTACTAAATTATTCACGGTGGTGATGATATTCTTTACGGCCTTGGTTAAGGGCTTAAAAACTTGACAGCAGTTATTTTTTATGTCGTAGGTAAGCAATTGCTACAATACTAGAATGTAAACTATCTCTTTAGTCCATGTCTGTGTCTATAATATCATAATTTGGATTACAATATCTTTACGGCAATGTGTGCACCGCGCCGCAACGAATGCACTAGCTACGTAAATAGAAATTCGTAGGCGAAAATTGTATTACTTATCTCACATTCGAATTCGTATGTATTCGTTTAGTTGTCACTTATACAAACGAATATTCGAAACTTGATTGATCATGACACGATTGATAGATAGGTCATACTCGATCACAATGCCCAATCGTTTTGGACAATGTTGACCTTTTTAAAGTCTTTTTCATTATAAGATGCCTTTTAAGATTTGCATGTCCCAATCCCCATATATCGTAGAAATAAACTAGCGGTATCTACATTCGTATTTAGATGTGCCTATTACGTAAATAAAAGTTGGCGCATTCGAATATTTAGAAGTTTTAATAATTTGGATTTGCTTGAAGTGCCTCTACCGCAAAATATACAAGGGTGATGTATAATGCATCAGTAAATTACTACAGTAAAGAGAGCTGCAGTCTGTTCCAATATCCGAACAACGCCTTGAATAATTTCAATATTCAAGCGCGCTGGCAGATTCTAGTTTTATCTTAGAATCAATTGCTATTTTCGTCTGGGGAACCGAGTACGTTATGTTAGTATATGGACTGAATCTAGTTCCCTTAGTTTAAATATATAGTTAACATACTCGTAGAATAAAATATATTCGTAGTTATTTTCTTTCTCGTTAGGCGACGCTATTACTGAGGATCGTGGATCATTATAAATTCATGACCGAATAAATTTGCCTCCATCGACTTCCATCCGTAGTTGTACCTCAATGCTTGTTAAAATTTTATAGAGCAAGAAACATCTTACACTTTTTTATTCTAGTTGACTTAGTGCTTGATCGACGTCGCTAATCGTAATCAATATTTAAATAAAAGGGTTTTTAAGTGAGAATTATTATTATGCAATGTGTGGCTGCAGAGCAGTGACCCGCTACGTTGCTCAGAAATCACATTTATACTGCGAAAAACGTGGCAATATTTTTCGTATGATCCGGCTATACAGTCAAACTAGCCAAACTATTATGGATGACATATTAAAATGCTATTGAGATGGCAAATATTGCGCTCACATATTGCAGCAAAAATATTGTCCATTTAGAAGACCTTAAGTTAGCTGTAATAACATAACTTTGGTCATAGTTGACCGTTAGATAACTTTGAAATAGTCATTACGTTATCAAAGTTTACATGATAGTTTCGTGAGGCCTTTATCTATTGGGCTATTGTATTCTGTAAAGTTGTTATGATGCAGTGTGATAGGTAATTATAACATGAGTTTTAAGGCTTAGAAAGTTGGCTAAGAATCCCGTATGTATGTAGACATAATAACATCACGTAGTGAACTAATTCTTTCAAGTCCCTGAATCTCGTCTGACGTGGAAGCGAATGGAGATTATTTTATGTAAACGAAATCAGAGCACCTACCAAGTTTCGAAGAGATATACATTATTTTATTGAATGAATGACATAGTGAAGTTATTTTTGGCATATAATAAGTATACATTACAGTTAAGTATAACCATACTTTACTAAATATATAATTTGCTTCTGTTTGTCTATTATATGAACGAAGTTTTAGAAATAATTAGTGCACATATTTTGCTGCGAAATAGCATATGGTGTAGGTATATACGAGTATATACATATTTAAATAACTATACGCAAAGGTTTAATATATTCTTTGGATAATATAAAAAAATAGCATCAAAATATTAAATAAATATTTAGACAATATATATTTAATATTTTGATATATACCTACGCGATATATACGCGATACAACAGACCACGCAATAATTTCGCGCTCCAAGCTAGCACTAACTAGAACCAAGTTTCTACCCGAATTCCAATATCCTACATTGAGTTTATGTTTGGGTTTCTTAGCAATGAATATTAACCTTGTTATATCTATACAGTTTATGGAAACAATCACTTCAATACAGGAACCTTTTTAGCACGTTTGGCATTGAACATTTTATTTCCTTGAAATACGTTCGCGTAAGTTACGAGCAATCAAACTTACTTGTTTCGTTTAGTTCCAGTTTGTTTTCGTGAAGGCGTTTCCTTATTAAGTTTGTAAATCTTCTTATGTTATCTCGAACTATAACTGGGTTATTAGTTCATATGACATTTGTTCCACTGGTTTTATGATGTATTTTCATCTTAAGTCGACCGGTTTGATCATATTTTTTGTAAACACATTACTAAAGCTGGTATTGTACTCTTTTGATGACAATCAATTATGAGCTTTTTTAAACCTTTCAGCAACATACTTTAATTTTTTTCCTTATAAAAAATATCGACATTAGAGATACTTGTAATCTATTAGCCGTATGAGAATTTCTTCTATACTACACACAGTCTTACATACAACCGTTTAACAGAGACAACGGATAATATAGAATAATAATTATATACGATTCTATTTTATTCCTCTCCGCCTGTCATTATTTTCTTGCTTTATTTACTGACATTACTTTACCTGTTATTCTTATAATCCTTAAGGAGTCTGCCAACTACCACGTCTCATACCACGACCGTACTAGGAACGTGTCAGGCAAAAAAATATTCTTTGTAAGGAAATGTATAAGACTATGCACACTAGACCGTTCCGGCATCGACCAGCAGTTCCTATAGCAGGGCGTATTGTGTTGCTTTTCGTGTCTGATACGTTCCTAGCACGGTGATGGTATGAGACGGTGTAGTGGGCAGACTCCTTTATACTTACAAAGCGTACTCGAGAATATACTAACGTACGATAGCGATTTTTATTTTTAACACTAACAACTACTACTACAGGGTACTATCAAATAAGGTCGATCGACTGTTTTAATTATATTTTTTTATTATATTACTCATGTTGATACACACACACAATTAGTATAGATTTTGTATTGTAACTAAATATTAAGTGCAATGTATGTATGTATGCTTCGGAGGAACACTGACTGCCACAATACAGGTTATTACCTAGTTTGGGAGTCAGTGGTTTCAACATTTTGTTATTATTTGCTAGTCTGTATGTACCTTTTAAGAATCTATGTACATTGTGCCTTATCTGGTATGGAAATAAATTATTATTAAAAAAGTTATTATAATCGCACACCATGACGGTAACATACATTATGGCAAGCATAAGGTCACGTAGTCGTCATAAGTCGTATTAACACAAAAACGCTTGTTTATATAGTCATGGTATGTGCATAATAATATATGTAGGTAGGATTTGATTGCCACGAGATAATGAGAATAACATCTAAGTATAGAATGTACATATTGGAAATATGCACATTTGCTTTGTATTAGTAAAGTAAAACAATACTACGCAGGGTTTTTGAAAATTGGTCAGCATAGGAATTTTAATTTCTGTGGTTAGCTTAAAATGAGTCTATGGTCAGCTTTGCATGCCGTGTTTATTATATTTTGAGCAAAATTACTAAAAAGAAGATTGTATAAAATAATGCGGCTAAAGCCTCGGTCCAATAATCCACGCAGATATCTGGTAGCTGCCCATTTTATGCACTGAAGCCACAACATCTCGGATTTTAACCCAGAAAGATGAGATCCCTTTTAAATATGAATAGATGGAAGATTATATAGAGATATACGACGTTATAGAGCTAATGAACTAAATTTTAATGTCTATAATGTCTGCCTATAGATAGTGAATTATGAACCAGTATTCTTTATAACCAATCTTAATAATATTTCTTCTTTATGATATTCTTGCCCCAAGGTTCGCTTTTTCTCATTAAAATTCTTGCGGTCGTAAAACTTAACACGGTCTTCATCACGCGAACGATGAACGTAAAATCAGATTACACTCGCTAAAAGTGTTCTAGTGTGCACATGAGCTCCTACGGTAATTTGCACACGACGTCAAAGGGTTGTTTCCATATACTTGAAGGGTATTCGAGCGAAAGCCCATGGAGTTTATAAAACGCTTGCTGTACAAATTTCAATGTCAGGTACCTATGTAACCCTTTTTGGTAGATAATTAGCGAAACCGTAGGGCCTACTAGCTATTTAATAGGATAATAATTATCGTTGAAACATGTGACGATTTAAAAAAAGTTTAGCTGCCTCGCCATGCCCTTAGCGAAATGCATATTTTAGTAATTGTAGACAACTCACTTAATTTTTCTTATATTATTATGTCTGTGGCTTTCAGAGTGCATTCCTCTAGATTTTGATTATTTTCATTAATATGTTAAATGTTGATTGAATCTGTATTAATGTTTGTAATTATACAAAGACAACACGGAGCTGTAAGCTGTGACGTAACTTTGTGATGAAGTACGATATTTTTATAAACGGTGTTGTTTAGTGTACAAAAACTAATAAGAGAAGAAAACACTGCCTCAAAAACTATTAATTTGAATAATCAATAATTTATTTTTGCAATTTTATTTATTGTTTTAACAGTTAATATTTTATTTATTTCATTTTATATTAATTTGTAGATACCACAAACACAATGGTTATGAAAGATTCTATCGTTAAATGTCTATGTAAGACAAAGATTGGGGCTTTATTTGTATTTATTGCAGATATCTTCCAGTTACCTCGTGTTACTAAACGCCATATTAGGTACATGTTTGTACTAAATATTGGTTCTTGTTTCGGTGTTATCCGTGAGGGAGGGATGATTAATATCTGCAGCTAATCGGGTGTGTGATTGATGAACCTTTCTTAATATTTGCTTGATGTTATTATAAGTTCTCACGTTATATATTGACTTGGTATTAAAGGCTTTTTGTGATGATGGAAATCTTCCAAAGATTTATTATCTTCTTTGTAGTGCAAGGTCTTCACTAAAAACTAAAAGATCCAATCTATTAGTTTCTATGGCACTTCAACTACGGCTACGCGTGAAGTACGATAATTTTAACTATGGTTCCTACGCTCCGTGATACTAAGGATAGGCGATATGGATCCTTAAAATGTAAAGTTCAATTGCCGAAATTTGCTATTTCTATACAGCACACGTTTCGTAAATTTACAATAAGACGTATTACTGTTTTTCTTAAAGTTATCGTAACATTAGGTATGGACACATTTAATGTAACATGCATAATATCATTAAGGTGATTCAGACATGAAAATAAATCTTGTCTCTGATAGTGTTTTAAACTTAGGCACTGTGCTTGTTTTGTAGTACTACGAAGCGTTAAGAGGACTTGACACTCTTGGCAGCGGTTGTTGCCAAGTGATCCTAAAGATGCCTAGAGGGGAAACACGTTGAACTTTATCATTTGTTTTTGAGTAACGGTTGGAGGACACTCAGACGTCTATGGTACTATATACTATATGGTCTATGCTCAGCGACACAAAGATTTCGGGATTGTTAACATTTTTCTTGTGCTATCGTTGATATTAACAAAATAAGAAGTGAGTGATCTGATGTGACATAATATATCGTAATTATTTTCAAGTAACGATTGTCTCCATAGTAACAATGCGTTTAACAAAGGCTATCAACGGTACTATAAAGTTACAACATATATTGAATAGAAACAGATAGATAAATAATAGATAGTTGGGTCAATACAATGCGCCAAAACGGACGCACACTTACACACAGACTCGTGCTAAATGGGTCTCTGATCAAGTCCGGCTATATTCAGTCGAATGAACTTGGTGTGTAATTGTTCTTCTACGTTTATGTGCGGATACGTCACAGCGTTCGCTTTGGTGCAATGTTAAGCTGTCGATATCCTTGAACAGTGTCAACGACAACGTGCGTTGATTTATATGTTCTGAATCGTGTTTTACATATCTAAGGTTCAATTCCCACACAAGTCGAACATTTGTGTCCGTGAACATGGATGTTTGTCTTTCTTTTGGTCACGGTGTTTCTATGTATAATATATATGTATTAACTGCCTCCGTGGCGCAGCGGTAGTGAATGCGACTGCTGTGCATGAGGTCTCGGGTTTGAATCCCGGGTCGGGCCAACAAACAGTTATTGGGTTTTTCAGTTAAGGAATATCAATAGCAGCCCGGAGTTAGGAAGTTGGCGTTGTAAGACCCCCGTGCCTCGAAAAGCACGTAAAGCCGTTGGTCCTGCGCCTGATCTCTCTCCGGTCCTGAGGGATTACCGTCCCATCGGATCATGAGAGTTAGGGAACAGAGAGTGCACTTGTGTTTGCGCATACACTTGTGCACTACAATATCTCCTGCATAGTTGACCAGTCTCCGTTAAGACTACGATTTAAAAGAGTGGCCGTGAGTTTCTTGCAGGTTTCTTCTCATAGGCTCTACCATTTGCCTATACCTAGCAACTAACCTCAATGTAGCTTCAGTAACTTAGTAAACTCACTAACCTATATATTTTGACGTTCATAAGTGTTGCTTTCTGACCTAAATGAATAAATGGTTTTTGACTTTTGACTTGACTGGCCGCCGTGGCCGAAATCGGTCTGGAGGATATTATTGTTACGTATGTATTTACATAAAAAAAAAAAACAAAAAAAAAAATTGTATATTATGTATGTTTATCCACTGTCTAGTATCCATAGTACAAGCTCTGCTTAGTTTGGGCTAAATGGTGTTGTGTGTATGCGATAGAATATTATTATATATAAACAAGTTAATAAGAATACATTTAAATCTATTTAAAATATTCTATCTAAACCGGCTTTAACTGATAAGAATTAGTAGTCTCATCCTAAAATAATAGTACGTATTTTTGTAAATTTTGTTTGGCAAAGATAAACGATTATACCGGCATGACAGTACTGGACATTATTCCACATTATTATATAGTATATTACATTAAACTCATCTAAAGTAACAAACTTCTGTTTAAAGCTATTTAGTCGAAAATATTTAAACCATAATTTGAAGCGAATTTCATTATTTTCGACAAAAACACTACAAAGGAGCAACTTTTACAGTAGAACCTCGAAAAAATAAATACTTCAAAGCGTATTTGGCTTAAATGTACAGTACAAGACCTTTGCAATTTCAGATTTGCGGTTGTTGTGAAAGTTGTTCAGTTGATGCATAAATTCCTATTTGTAAAAGGATGCCATCATCTCACTGTAATATAATAAAAGAAAATGTCGAAGCCCGTTCAGCGTCAAAACGCTATTTTCTCCGTTCCTATTGTCTGGCATCGCATCGCACTGTGTTCTGTAAATAAGTTTGCCTAGCATAAGCTGAACGAATTCGAAAAGCTATATGTAGTTAGGTATATGTATCACGTAAGTTTGCTTACGTATCGATCGGTTTAAACGGTATAAATTTAATTAGGATTGCTGGAAGCTATTACAGTACTGTGAGTTGGAATCGCTGGGGATTATCGACCTGTTCCAAAGTGGTTAGAATACGATTTATGAAGTTGACGGTAACTTTAACTTATGGGTTCATTTGTGAGCCAACTTTTAACATAGATTTTGCTCGCAAATAATTAATTTCGTGGATTTTAGTCTGTATTATAAGAGAATAGACCTGGATTTATTTCGTAAATAATATATGTATATTTCATATCTATCACGTCTAATGACCTAATAATAAAATCTATACTTACTTATCTACATATATTTCAAGTAATTTCACCTATTTGTAATCTTTTCATGCTTAACCGATTAATAAGTTTTATTTAATTTGGTTAAGACACCGCTTGAATGCTGAAAAAGGAGGTAGTCTTTAAAAACCTACTTTCAAAACGTGGGCCAAATCGAAGGTATGTTATATTCTAGTTATTACGGTTCTTAATTAAGATCGCGTTTTCATTCTTGATCGTATATGTGATTATGGAACCATCATTCAATAGGTATATAAATTTCTAATAGACGAATGACATTCACTTCTTGATACGAACTTAGAAATTAGGTGTGGTAAAATTGAGCACATACTTTTGATATAAAATCCTGATAAAAACTGCTCGATACCTAATCGACCGTCATCAGACAGACATGGATTATCGAAGAACTTAGAATATAATATTATAGAAGACACCATGTAGACGATATTCGAGAACCGTTTAAAAGAAATAAACAAATAAGGAAAAAGCAAGCTAAAAGTGATCTATTACGACCTTAAAATAGCAAATTTCCAGTTAAACAATGTTATGTGTTGTGTTGAAAGGCGGTTGTTATTCTTTTACATACATTTTCTTTTTTAAATGAAATACGTATATTGTTCATCATTATAATATGTCGTATTTATTTAACTTAGTAATTGTTGTTATCCTTCTTGTTGCTAATTTAAAGAACAACACCCGGTTTCTCAAAAGCCAACTAACAATGTGTCAATACTAAACTCAAGTCATGTGTTTGGTTATTGCTAATTCAGCCAATCACAGCAGTTGAAATGCGTTTAACCGTCTGTTAACAAATTGTTGTGCTGATCTATCCTTTAGAAACCGGGGTTTAGTCTTATAGAACACTTAGGTACCTAACATGCCTACGGTTTGCCTATGAACTATATACCCTCTGGTAAACACAGCACTTTTTCAAACAGTCTTATAAAAGTTCGCGCTGTAGGAGTACAGCACAAGCTTATTTGGTTGTTGCCTTTTGTACGGTTTCGTTCGTACTTTCCAGTCATGCAACGCCATTGTACCCTATTTTTATGTAAATCAATCAGTGATACATAGGCATGCAGTCAACGTAAATATCGTGATAAAAACGAGTGTCAGATTAATGGAAGCGGTATCAGTCCAGGCATTCGCACTGTATGTACTTACTTAATGCGTTTGTGCAGCTGCTTCGTGGAAAAACGGATTTTTAACATAAATGTATACAAATATTGACTGAAATAATATAGGTGACAATAAAGTAGGCTACTTAGCCGCAATATTGGCGCATTGGTGCACATAGCAATAGTGCAAGGGTAACTGAATATTGAATGTCAAGTACTAGAACGCCGATCTTGGAAGGCCTAGATTGATCATGAGATAAGCTGAACACCCAAAGGAATGAGGATAATTGGTCAGGCGTAGGCAAACTCTGCACTGGTGTCCCAAAGGCCCCTTCGTGCTTTCAATTATTAGCCAGGGAATAATAAGATGCTTCGCTATTCTTACAAGTGACTCAGACGCGCGTGCTCTTGTCATGCACATATAACAAAATCATGGACGACAATCCAGATTATGGGTAATTGGCGGATGAGTTGTCAAAGCTGCCTTTGACTCACTGTGTGTAACAAGATTGTATCCAAAAGTCAGTCAAACTTGTGTCGCTTCTTTTAAGTTAACAAATAAGTAAGTAGACTCTGCTTAGTGGACAGCTTTTACGCTGCCTCTTCACAGCTGGCTCATTGCGGGATGGCAGACATCACATGTCTTCGAGAACATTATCGAGAACTAGAAAGAGAACACGAGGTCTCCCACTAGGCTATCGATTTAGAGCTTGTAAAGATAAAATTAATACGGACTTGTCGATCAAACTCATCGCGAAACAACTCGACGGGCCGTCAATAACGATTATAGCACAATCAAATACAAATCAAAATATAACGTAGTTAGCCAACATATTTTTACGAAGTAATATTTGAAAGTGCTTTATCACATTATTGTATTTGTTGGAAACGACCTTTGCTGGCGCCAGGCTGAAATAATTATATTTATATTGGTATACTTACTTTGTTGATTAAATTTGTAAGTTTTTATTTGATTGACTTATTACATTAGCTAGTAGGTACGTGTAAGATTTATAATTATAACTTTACATGAATTAGTCAAATACTTCGCGATTATTTATCTGTTATGTTTACATCAAAGTCTGATACGAATCAGAGCTTTTAAATGAATTATAATAAAGATGTTTCTTTAAGTGCGCTGTGTAAATTTATTTCTACATTAATGACGGTGACTTGTAATTTCAACAACCTCTCTTGAAAGCGATATAATTGTAATTCTTAGTATTCATAATTGTATTTACTTTTTGATGTAGTATCAATAATTCTGTGTGAGATTTCAATTGTTTGACTATAAACGATTTCTTTTAGTTCGACCCCAACACGGAACAAACTATGATGTGTTATTTTAGCTAGTCTATTATTATAATTTATAAGTGTTCTTTGTATCTATAGTTTACATACCTATTGGAAAGTCCTTCCATCATAAATGTTTTGTACGTAATGCGGCAATTGTCTAGTGTTTTTAAGGCGTACATTAATCGGCTTGTTAATATGTTACCGATAAGGTTGGTTCGTATATAATACTGTCGTTAAACTAGAAAAAGTCTATTAGTCTTTGGTCAAAATCTTTCAATCTGTTTCATTCCAACGTTTGTACGAACTAGTAATAAACTGACATAGATATCATACTAACATATGATTGTATTATGAATTTGGTGTTTACAGGTCCGCATGCTAGCAGACCCAAGTGGCACCTTTATCAAGGCTCTGGATCTCGGCGTCAACCTGGCTCCTCTCGGCGGATTCCGCTCCAAGCGGTTCTCTATGCTCATCAACAACAGTACCGTCGAAGAGTTGAACGTGGAGCCAGACGGCACCGGTCTCTCATGCTCCCTCGCCGACAAAATGAAAGTCAAAAAGTAAACTTACACCCTGCACCATATATTATAAGGTCCCTTTTCCAAAATTGTGATCTGTTCACCTAGCTTTATAGCTCAAAATCTTTAAGAGCACTCCTTGTGATATTGAAAACAAATCAATTTATAAATAGCATTTAACTATTTATATGTGTTTTATTTGATAAACTCTGTTTACAGCGCTCTGGGTAAGAACCTGACAGACTAACATTTTATCCATCAAACACGGCGCGCATTTAGAAGTTTTTAAAATGCTACATCAAAAAGAACATTATTTTGTGTATGTTTTTTATAAGTACCTATGTGTATTTACTGTTCACTTGGATTTTAAATGATAAGTAATTATCAATTATTGTCACCGCTATAATTTTAATTTGTTTCTATACTTTTATTTGATGTTGTGTATGAACCTATTTGCGTGTGTTGCCGTTCTTGTCATGCAATAAACTATTTTCCTTTCCATTTCCTTTTTTTCCTACCTCTCCTATCTTTGTTAACTGTTAAGACTGGACAAAAAGAAAGCGAGGCACCACTTTGCCTTGTCTGTGGTATAGTCATATGTTATGGAGCCTGTGATGTATTGGGACTATTCGTGTAAGTTGATCATAGGTAGAATTTTGCTGAAGCTAGACAGATTACTACCTACTCCGAGAGCGATATGTGTCCAGTCTATAAATCCAAAAGTAATTATGTGTCAACCACCCTGTTACGTTTTCTCAGCTAAAATAATGAACAGATTTTATATATTTTGGTATGCAGGACTGCCTAAATCATCGGTTCGATTTTTTAAAGACGTTGGGGTTTTCCTGTCAATTTATTCTTAGCAACAGCACGGAGTCTAGAACAATAGGCATTAAGCTGACTCCGTATGACGTGTAACTAAAAGGAAAAGTGCGTGTAAAAATATCCACCTCTATATAATGCCAGTTTTGTATTTGAACTGTCCTACTACTGGGCATGGGCCTATTCTCAGTTTGAGAAGGGTTCCATAGTCCACCATGCTGGCCCAGTGTTTATTGGCAGACTTCACATATTTTTGAGAACATTATGGCGAACTCGACATGCAGGTTTTCTCACGCTGTTTTTCTTCAATGTAACACATTCATCGCCTTGGACCCACGTCGTGGGCTCACTATTGCCGCATTTGAGAGCACACTAACACACGTCGACGGCTCATATTAAAAATACATTTTCTCTGCAAATACACAATAAAAAATAAAAATAAAATACAAAAGTATATGTATTTAACAGATCTTCGTAGTGGTGGTGTTGGTTTTTAGATTTAAACATATCTGTTTTATTTATTTTTCTTACTTCTTCCTAGATGCCAAGGACCCTCCGCGTGGGTTGTATGACATGGCTGGTAAACAATAGGTAATAATATGCAAACAACTTCAATGTTTTTCACAAAATCAACTTAATTTAAGGACATTTTAACCAATTATTAACTGATATTTATATTCATTTAAATGTAATATCGATGATTTGAAGTTATACGAATAATTTTTATTCAAACTGCTTAACCGATTCCGTGCGTATGGCGCCGCAGAGGCGCCATGGATATCTTTTGTGTATGGCGTGTGGCACCCGAGAGAGGCCAAAGTCGAGAGCCAAGCCATCAAAAAGTTGAGAATCAGGTAATTCATCTTGCGAGACACGGGTTTCCTGGCTGTCTGTACTCTGTTGTTACCCTGGTTTTCTTTGGCAAAGCTTCATATTCTGTACACATATTCTGAGATTCGGCATTAACATTTTGCGTTTTGCTAATTATGTTACTACCACGATTGGTAATCTTGTGCTGATCTGAAAAAAAATAAGTACAAAGAAAATTAGTAAGTAAATAAAAGGATGTGAAAAATGTAGGTTTGGAAATACATTGAAAAATAAACAATTTGAATTGATCTTTCTAAAAAGGTTGACGATTCATGTCGCATGATGACAGCGTATATAAAAAAATTGTTTACTTATCCATATTTTACTGTATGTAAATTCTAACTAGAAAACGGCACTAGAGTACTTCCAGGAATCCTATATCTAGAAGAACTATGACCATATTCCTAATAACTAGAGGGTTTTGTGTTACGAGTCATTGCTGTATACCACAGACCCACGTTGTGGACTCACTCCAGCGCATCTGTATTACCGAGGACCCCGCTAGCGGGTTCACATGTGCGTGTGGTGTGCGGGGCGGGCAACTTTGTTAAAACTTTTTAAATGTGCTTAGGATTTAGTGAACATGTAAAATTTGGAATCAGATTTTGTGAAAATCAAATAAGCGAGTTATAGATTGTAAAGTTGTGCCCTCAGTTTTCACATAGAGGATTGAGGGCCCACCTGTACCGGATAAACTATGGACACTACAGAAAAACTTTGTATGCCAAAATCTAATGCCAAACAAAATTAGTGAAAACAAAATATTATCGCAAAACACTGTCCTACTTTGTATATCTTCGTTCAAAATGGACCCTCAATTCTCTTACACGTTAAAGTTTATTACGCAAATAAAATGAAAACTTTAACTTACAGCTGCTGTTTGAAATCTTATATGCTACTAAATAAATAGTGAAAGCAAGAACAGGTCACTACTTCTTATTGTTTTAAAGTTGTGACCTTAATAAAATTCGAGCGTTCAGTAATGTAATTAGTTTTGTAATTAGCTGCATTGACATATTTAATTCTTAAATTTATTTGTGTATACTGTATTTATAATTATTGGCAGCTATTAATTCTGCATGTTTTCATTTTTTTGCTATCGTGAATTTAATATGTTGTATTGTTTTAATAGAAGTGATGTGTGATGAGTGATGAGTGATTCAAAAGTATTATTTTTGCATGTTTTAGTGATCTGCCATATTAATTTTAAATTATTGTAAGCCTAATTGGCAGAACATAGTTGATCATCACCATTACTGTAAACATCTTATATATATATCTATGTTTCACAATAAAGAATATTTGATTTGATTTGATTTTATTGCGCTTATCGTATGAAAGATAAGACAAACACAAAATAGTCCCTTTTTGTGAAAGAAATTGTGCAACAAATTCGATACCAGAAAGAAATGAAAAGACCCTTTATTGCATAAGACAATCGAGATTTTTTATTATTCTGTGAATAAGGAAATAGGGTGACCATAATTTCAGCAAATAGATTAGCAAGTAGATGCAGCAAAGATTAGTAAATGTAGTGTTATAGGTTTTAATAAACTTTCTTCGATTTTTCGCTTACATCCTCACAAAATTTAAAATTCCTATTAATTAATACATGATATTTGTAATGACCAATACTATCAGCGAAAGGTGGAAGAACGAATTCAATCGCTGCGATAAATTCGTACACCTTTGATTTTAATGTTACTTAGTGTGTGCGGTATATCCTGCAGGCAATACTCACCAGTACCGTTTAAATCAAATACAATGACAAAATTTTATTCGTAGTTGACTGCTACGTCAGAACCACAAGTAAGACAAGACTTACCTAAATGATTCGACTTACCTAAATTTTCTAATACAAAAGCTTAAGACTGCGCCGAGCGAAATGTGCCAAAACAGGCGGTTACAGTTAAGTGAATAAAATCAACACTTTTTGTTAAATACAAATATAAAATATACATTTACCATAACAATGAATGTGTTTACAATTACTTCGTGTAGAAATCTTAAAATAATATATTCGCCTACAAAATTACGTAAATTTGCACGTAAAATACAAAAACGTAAGCTCGTGTTACGTGGTTTTAAGATTATAACAGTAGAAATCTATCCTATTTTACAGCTTAAACGAAACATAAATAGTTATATTACAAAAATGTCCGTCCCAAATATTTAAGTTATTGGTGGACAATAAAGATACATATATATCAAAAAAGCACTTCAAATCCTCCATACAATTTTACTATGGCGGCCGCGCGCCGATTTGATTATACGCCGCACGAGCTCTGTCATTATCTGTCTTACGCTCGGCGCGGTTTTAAAAACATCTTCCAACGCGGCGGTGAATAGTTTCGGAGATATAACATTCCCCTGTCTCACCCCTCGCTGTAGTTTTATCGGTTTCAAGCTCTGGTCTTGGAGACGAACTAACATGGTGGCGTTTTCATACAAACACCTTGGCACCTTTTCAGAGACTAGCACTGCCCAGGTTTCAATCGAATCAAAGACTTTTTCACAAACACAACGCATAAAGGCTGGTTATACTCTTCGGATTTTTGTATAACCTGCCGCAGCGTATGTATGTGGTCTATGGTACTGTAGCCTTTATGGAAACTGGCTTGTTCGGGAGGCTGGAAGGCGTCTAGTCTACTCCCGAAACGATTTGTGATGACCCTTAAAACAGCTTGTATACATGACTCCGAAGTGAGATGGGTCTGTTCTTTAAGAGGGTTGTTATAAAATAGCACCGCCATACCTCTGTGCCATGCCTGTGGCGTTTTTCCCTTGAGTATGACGGAATTGAAAAGCTTCTGAAAAACTGCATAGCGGTTACTCCGCCGGCTTTCAGAAATTCAGTTGTAATGCCGTCATCACCTTTTTGATTTTGAGCTTGTCTTTGGGACTTGTCTTTGGGATTTGGTTGTTTGCGACGCTACGATACCTTATCAAAAGGTGACATATTTGCACAGACATATTTGATTTACAGTATCAAGTTGACCTAACTGTATATTTGTCGCGTGATTTATTTCACACTGCTATATCGATTCCTAGCATTAGATATATTATATGCTATGTTTTGCAAAATATTTTGTGCAAAAAGTCAATAATTCAGACGTTCCAGGTTGATATGGTTAAAAGCAAACATGGCGAAACAAAATTAATGTTTATATGCAAGTCCGTGCAAAATATGGTAGGAACTAGGTAAAAAACAGAAACTAGATAGTTTTTATGTATCGTTATATAAATATATAAAACGAATTGAATTCAGTTAAAATTAAATATACATCATATATTTAGTATTTGATCTTCCTTAAATAGGAAAAATATATCTTTGAAGGTCATGCTCATGATGAGTATAACTAATAATGATAATTTTGCGACACTGGAATGCGATAAATGTCAACGTCAAAAATGTCAAACAAAACAAAATTGTGAGGCCGTCCTCATTTATGTTTATTTTTGTAAATTAAAATGACTGAATATGTCATTATGACCAAAGATTAAACATGTATAAACGGGTGCATTACTTTGGCACAATATTATTTCTGTGTTCTCTTATATATTTAGTTAGAGTTGTATTCACTGAGATATTTGAAGATGAAACTGCATTGGTTGACGAATGGCTGGATCAAAACGATCTTGGTGAATATAAGAAGCTGTTCAGGGAATATGGTAAGTACTTCTATTCTTTTTATACAAGTAAATTACAGAAACTAATAGTAAATAATCGTAGGAATGTTATTGATAAAATCCTTAGGGCGCGTTCCAGTTGCAAACATTGTTACTATTAGTAGCGTGGTTGCGTGCATTTAGCACATTCTAGGCGCGGTATTTTCAAAACACGTTATCTATGTTATATTTGATTATAAAAATAGTTTTAATGAAGAAAAGTGATCTTTTACTTTATCGATTATCTTTTGCGCGTTTGTTTGGTGTAGTCTTTCAAAAGTAATTTAAATTCTTATACTTTAATTTACTTCATATATGGAGAAAATATTTAATGACATGTTGATCATTGAGTGAAGTAAGAATGTAATTCATATCAATAAAGATACTAACTACATCTTGATAGATATACTTCAATTTATTTTACTTCATATCTAAGTAGATATCATAAATATATCTGTGATGTGCATAGAGCTTACCAATATGATAAGCCCAATATTTGCTTTGAATGTTGTCCATTCTAAAGATTTATATTGTAGAAGTGTCCACACTAAATATAGATCACCTTAAGAAGTGTCCACACTAAGAAGAGTGAGCTAACTCAATGTTTAATATAAGTAAGTGTGTTAATGGTATAAATGTATGCATTATTATCACATTGTGTGTCCGATGAAAACTTAACAATTCAGAAAGGTGACCATAATTAAGCATAGCATGGCACAGCTAGGATTTTAATCTATAATGCATTCAGATTTTTTAATGCTGATCTAAACAACACCTTCTATAAAAACTTAATATATGATTGGTTTAAATAAGGTAGAGTAAGTAATTAAATAATGTTAATTTTAGAATTGAGTTGGGGTTATGAAAATACAAAGAACAGATTCACCCACAAAAGGATTGTTTTTTTTTTTTAATAACAACGAATGTGGCAATCAAGCTTACGGCCCACCTGATGGTAAGTGGTCACTGTAGCCTTTGGACACCTGCAACACCAGAGGCATCACTTCCGCGTTGCCGACCCTTTAGGAAAGGAAATGGGAAGGAGAAGGAGCGGGAATGGAAGAAAGGGGGTGATTGGGCCTCCGGCACTCTCACTCACCGAACGAAATACAACAGTAGGAATACTGTTATTTCACATCGATATTCTGTGAGAGGGTAGTCCTTCCCTGGTCGAGCTGGCCCATTCATGCTGAAATCAGCGAGATTCTACTACTCAAAAAAATGTGTTGATTGAGAGATGATATGTAGGAAAGGGAGTAAATCCGATGAAGTCGGCTAGTAGAGATGAATTTATTAGGGAAGGTAATGACTAAACGATGATAAAAATGTCACCACTGTTGACATTATGAAAACAAGCTACTTTGATCCATAAATGCTACTTTGGGTCCTGTTGCTAGTCGCAATTAAATATTGCAATGCAAGTCCAACTGTATCAAGTAACTATTCTGTATAAAGAGAATTAAGCACATAGTTGATTTAAAAAGTAGGTACAAATTAAATTAGAATATTTGCTTTCTGAATCTTTATTAATGCATACTTATATTTAAGCATGGTTATGTCAATATAATATAGGATCCTGTTGTATATTATTGACATAGTTACCAGAAGATTACAATGGTTTATGCAAATTAATATTAGATAGGTAACATACTACTAGTCATAACACAGAATCTATTAATTTGTATTTATATGACAGTTCATTCACCCTAACCTTTAAGTTAATCTTGTGAAGCTAATGCTGTTACAAAATAAATGACTTTAAAAAATAATATTATCGCTTGTGGGTAGTGAGATTCTTATCATAATCCAATTAACATGATGAAAGCGAGAATGCGGCGGCAGAAAAATGATATCAGTATCTATAGCGATCCCGCAGGCCCTGGCTGCTTGTGGGTGGTTGTGACGTCGCACCCCCACCTAGTGGGCCACCCTCTCTCCACCGCCAAACAAATACAAAGACCGCGTTCAGTCGCGTCGCACCCACCGCGCCGTGCGGACGTCGCTACACTCATGCATATCATCATATAGCACCTTAATATGTTCGGTTTAATCAAAATCGTAATAAAATACACGGTCCATATAAATTAAAACTTTGTTTTCCTTTCGATTTTATTCGTCTTGATATAATTTTGTGTCATTGTGAGTTTCCATTGTTCGGAGTTGCACTGCATGCGGTGAAGGCGGTATATTTCGGTTTAGATAATTAAATGTCAGTTGGATTTTAAAGTTGAGCACTTAAATCATCCATCATGTGGCAGTTCGAGGACTCTGAAATATATTCTATAGGGATGATACACCCTTCGCACAGCCGGCACTCGGGGCTGTCTATGCTGTCTGGAGTATCCCAGTTTTCAGGTACTATTTCTGCATAGATAGTTATTTTTAAAGATTTTATGTATTAATTACAAATACAGGTCCCGTATGATAATAAAACACTTGACTTGTATTTTTTATTAAATTAGTTTCAGAACTCGAGATTATTTATTAGACACGTTCATAACTCTATATATTATATTACGTAATTAATTAGAAAGTATATTCTTTTAAGGCGGCAAAAATAGATTTAATTCTATTGTCATCCTTAAGCTTTCATTTGAAACTGATGCGGCTTAGCCAGTTGTCAGAATAAACGCTTCTCATTAAACAAAGCCCGTCCTCACATGTATGTTATTACGAATAAATTGCATGACAAATTCTTCTTTTGCGACATTTTTCAGTACTTCAATACTAATAACGAGGTCCACAGCAGTTACATTAATAGCTTGTAGCAAACAAAATGGATTGTGAAGTAAATTGGGCTTTGATACTGGGGATTAAAGTCCATGATTAAACAGCGGGATGTGTTTAACAAGGTTCGCAGTCCCATTGTCTGGTTAATCCCTTCGACGTTAGACTGTGCTGTGCATTGCGTTATCTCTAGTTTGAATTTCGGAACACGTATAGTGCTCTATATTTATTAGATTGAAACTAAAACATATCATTGGATGTCGGATTGCATATGGGAGTCGTAGATTTGTGTTGATAGCATATGTTTTGTCAGTAAATGCGTAACTATCGCTTACAACTTAGTGTTTCTTTTTAATAAAGCCTAGAAAAGATAGTAAAACATTATGGTAGTTTTATTATAGACATTTTAACAAATGCTGATCCTGACGTTTAACGATTTTTGGCGGTTTCCTAAAATCTCATAATAGATGACTCCGTCTAGATTGAATTTCTGCTTTTCATGGGATTTCATCCCCCGACCCGCAAACATTTGTAGACCTATAGAAGACTATATTTTTACTAAGAGTTATACAGAAATGTATCACAAACGCATGAGAGAAGAGAGAGATATATTTTGAGTATATTTTATAAAGACAACTCGCACACTTCGTTGTATCTCTATATCGCGGAGGATATTCAAACAACGGACACAAAGAACACCGAGACTCGAAACACTTATTTGTGGATCACACACAAATACACAATACTTGTTCCGCCATTTAAGAGCCGCCAACAACTGCTTATCCTAATAAGTCTTAGCTAGTAATAGATAGGTTACAGACTAGACTCTATAGCCTTTCCCTTGGACTTTTAAATTACTTTGTTCGAAGATATCTCCTGCCAGTCCCTTTCGAAAACGTTCAAGTCATCGAGCCATCTCCGTTTTGGTTGTAAAAAAAGGAAAAAGCAGGTACCTAGTTGGTCACGATTTGTGCCCACTTCTCTGGATGTATGAGGCAGACCTATACGTCTTATACATAAAATAATCTAATTGGGCTTGCCTATTTTGAAGTTTGTGGACCCACAACAATGATCTTAGAATTGTTGTTTATCAGTTTGAACCAACCACGCGTAATAATAACTGTACGGATTTTAAGATAGTTTCGACAGTTTAGTAGCTGGTAACGTAACTTAAAATCTAAGCCATTAAATAATAATTTCGTTCAGTAAAACGGAAGATATATTTTACATTGTGTTTCGTGTACAACATAACTACACGAAACAATATGGAATGCAGACAAACTGAAAACAGCTGGGAATGCATAATCACCTCAAGTAGTCAGCTGAGCACTACCATTGCACAAAAAACATACAACAACATATACAATAAACATATACCATATATAATTTGTATAATTGGTGGCGGACACCAAGTCAGTTATATTTTTAATATATAAAAGTCCCGCGTAATAAATACTTTAACATTTGGAAATGCAAGGGCTGCTTTTACAAATTAGATACTCTAGAAAGAATCGAAAATCACATCTTTTAGAGTGTATTTTTACTGAGGCTCGTGTTTATTGATTTTAACGGATACCAACGACAGTAATCGATTTTGATAACTTTTGAAGTCGTGCCAGTTGTTACCAGTGTCGCGGGAAGCGAAGCAGCTGTTACGTATGTACCTACTATGTTATTAAATTTTTTAACCAGCCGGATATCGTATAACAGTAGCTGACACACATTACTATCTGCCCCTGTAAAGTGGTTGGTATAAAACGCCTATGAAAGTTGTACTCACTCTTATGAGGCAATTGTAAAAAAGCCATAATCTACCCAAGTAGCTTTATTATAGAAGCAGATTCACAAGTATGAAATATCCCAGTCGTGTATTTGTGCGGTGAGTAGGGTTTCCAAATATCTCGATTCAGTTGCATTGATCAGCATTTGATGGCACGCTAGCAGTTTAAGCAACGTTTATAAATTATCGATATCAGGCGAGGAGAGTCTCTACTGATGGAAATGTCAATAACGTAGTGTTTGCTGACAAACGAGCCACAAGCTTTTCTGTCACCTTAGTAGCATAAAAAGTAGATCGCATGTAGTAGGGGACAAGTCTCTCTGCTCCATCGGGTAGACCTGGAATCCGCACGAGTATTGAACATTTCCTGACAGGGAAATTTGTAATCGATCCGAGAACCGTAAAAATAAAGGCGGTAGATTATGACAGTGGACCAAAATACCAATCAATAACAATAATTTTGTAGGTAGCTATACGCATTTGCAAATCAGATGAGAGAAATAAGCAATTTGGTTTATAGATTTCACATAAAAAGGGAATCAACAAACCATTTGGGAAATGGTAATGCTGAGATATTGGTTCAATACCTTTTGGAACGGGAATTATAAAAGGTATTTACAACCTTTACGTAAATGGCTGTCGGCAATACTTTAATAAATAAACTACCTTCATATTACAATTCAATTATTTTGATTACCCTGCGGGTTTATTTGTATTGTTATGAATGGGATTGTGTACACCCGTATTCAATCACTGGATGCAAAATATATTAAGAATAAGTTATACAATTACATTACCAAAATGATTGTCTGTTTGTACTGTTTGCGTTCTTACAACATTCATCGGACTGCAATAATACTTAGGTAATTTGTTGTGCGAGAGCTCACGAAGGTTTGTGCCAAATTAAATACAAAAGGGCACTGCAATACATGCCAGGCATTAGCAGATTAGCTATTAATTTGGTTATACGGCTGTCATAAGGGAAAAAGAAGTATAATTTTTTTTTTTTTATATTTACGTGTTTGGTATCAGTAACAAAAGACGCAACCGCCGGTATATTAATAAAAAAAATATCTCTTTTTGCTCTTCACGTCTTTTTCCTTATGACGATAGTATAAATTAAACGCTAATAAGAAATACATTAGTTTACGTGCGTATATGTGCACCCTCATCATCCTCCTAAATATCTATACTAATCTATAAAGCTGAAGAGTTTGTTTGTTTGGTTGAACGCGATAATCTCAGGCACTAGAAGTTCGAATTGAGAAAATCTTTTAGAGTTGGATAGCCTATGTATCGAGGAAGGCTATAGGCTATATAACATTACGCTACGACTTACAGGGCCGCGCAGTAACCTTACACGCGGGTGAAACCGCGAGCATAGCTAGTGATATATAAGCAGATTAACTAGAAGGCAATTTTAAGAGGCATGATTCCATAGATGAACTGGATATTTCGGCAATATTTCCTAAAAGACGGCGATAACCAGGCCCGCTTACATGAGACCAAAACATGGCTCTCTGAGGATAAGTGGGCGTCATTGCAGATCAGGGTTTTCTGCTGACATGCCTCTTAAGCTCTGGGAAAATACTCAATATATGTACAATCTTTTCCAGGTCTAGACTAGGTCTTACCCTAAACTATGTTTTACTCTCTAGTGCTAAAGATATGATGTTATGTATGTAGTACGTACTGTGATTTAATTTCGTAGTCTTTGGACCTTTGGTTAGCGGAATATTAATACCTTCGTGCCCTAGTTCTCTCAGCTAATGTAGTTGGGTAAACCATTTGCAGTATGTATTTGAACATGGCAATTATAATGGTTATTATAAATATTATTATTTATTGACTAATAGAATATTACTCCTGTTTATGAATTGACTTGCCCTGAATGAGAGTTAGTGCGTCATCAATTAGCCAATTGCAAGTTAGTACACTTGTCAGCTTGACACGTCTTCAAGAACATTACGTAGATCCTATATATGTACGATTTCCTCACGATATTTTCCACTTCGTGTAATTGAGTTAAATCAATAATTGTATGCAAAACTTTCAATAGTTTAAATGTGACTTGAATTTAAAATAAATTAAAATTCTAACTTTCTAGTCGGTGGTCGTCCTACTAATAGTAATAAACTAATACTTAACCCCAAAACACAGTTTTTATTTACTCACTGAAAGGAACAGACTTCCCTATAACGGCATAGCTAAATATGACACCGCGGCAGTATCCTACGTTCGCAATAAAAAGGTTTTATTTAATTAATCCAGACAATGAAAGTACAAAGTTTTATTATTTTTTATTTGTTTTAATTAAAACCTATATAATACGTAGAATGGCGACTGCAACTAATTGCCAACTGCACTTGTGCTTAAGCAACCCTGTCGACGGAGGTACAAGTCACAAGCGTAGGCAAAGATTTGAATATATTTGAATGTATTATTTTTATAACAATGCACTCTATACGGGTGTGTTATTTCGTTGAGGAAGTCCTGAAAAATGGAGGAAGGTGTCTATCTGTCTAATTTTATGTCTCACATTAACGGCTGTGAGCTGGTTGTCGTGTATCGGCTAATACCAAACTCTACAGCTAATAACTTCAATCTGTGGCTCGATTTCAATAATAAACTTAATCATAAACTTACGCGTAGAAAAATATTTTACAATTTTCAATTATTATATAAATTCCATTCTCTGACTGAGATAAAATTAAGTAACAAGAAGAAATGGAAATATCTTTGCTTAGGTACCTACTTATATTTGATTATATAGTAGATGACTCGTAATGAAAGAAGAGAAAGTTTATAACGCAAGTACGAATGTCATAGTCGGAAGAACTTCCCGAATCTTATCTGACCATCAGATAATATGTAAATTAAAAACTTGACCTCGACAAACCGTGCTCTAAATAATGAATGTGATAACATCAGATATGTTAATTCTGGGTCTGCAAAGAGTCCGTTTATTTCCTTGTGTTTAATATGGCGAAGAGTGTAACTACAACTGTCATCAATGAGTGTTATAGTGTGAATTATACTGACTGTTTACTCCATTTGACACAGGAAAAACATTTGTGTGATCCACAAGTATGTGTTTAGAGTCTGGGTGTTCTTTGTTGCAAATTTTGGCGTGACGTAGGGCACCTTAGATTTCAGGCAGG
This sequence comes from Catocala fraxini, assembly GCA_930367265.1. Lineage (NCBI taxonomy): Eukaryota > Metazoa > Arthropoda > Insecta > Lepidoptera > Erebidae > Catocala > Catocala fraxini. The sequence continues at coordinate 22,174,769 of OV884031.1, forward strand.
TACGTAGAAGTAAGGTATTTTAATAAAAACGACGACGTTTATTAAATTATCTATAATAGGCGTCGACTGTATGAGATCTGAAATGTTATTGATTTGTCTATTGCAAGATGCCACTGCCGAATCGGTATTGTTACGTAAGGTATAATGCACAAACGGTGTTATATTCTCTCCACATCCAGATTGGCTATTTTGAAGATATTAACTGTATTTATTTTTGTGTATTTTAATTAAGTCTGAAAAATATACAGCAGTAAAAAGGGCTTATGTAATTTGAAAGGGTGTGAGAGATGCAAGGTGATATTTTGAGAAGTATTATATTGCATCTTAAAAACGAAGCAAGCATGCGGCTCTTTTTATTATTGTCAGGTAGCAGTTGCGTAGACTATTACCGCTTGCCAACACCAACGTAGTACCCTCGTCGTGTTAAAAATCCTTAAAAGCGGGGTGGGTCTGTACGGCTAGCGCAAGGAACAAAAATCGTCCTGATTTCTTGTTAACATAGCATAGCAATTTTTTAAGAGCTGCGGTTATGTTTTGGTTATTTGGAATAATTATATAAAAATATATAAAATCGGTAACGTACTAACGGCGAGGGTATATGAAGTTGTTCGAATGGAAATGCTCGGTGAGCCTCAACTGACTACATTAAACAGCTTCTAAAATAAAACAGGGCTATAAGCACACGCAGTTGATGAGCACGCATGGTTAATATTATGCAAGTGAATGTAGTATAACTAAAGAAATAAATCAGAATTGCGACGAGAACATGAAAATCCGTAATTTCTGCTTACCTCTCCAAACAAATAGCAACATTAACATTTAGATATCACATATGAATATAGAATTATTTTAAATTACGGTGAATTAACACCACTTTTTCCACTTAAAAAAGCACGTTTCGCGGAGGCGTTTACGAAAATTCAATCAACGCAATAAAGTTTACATAGAGCCTGAACAATCGTTTGTGGATCACACAAATAATTGACCCGTGTGGGATAGGATCCACAACATTCAGCGAAGCGGCAGCTGCGAGGTGATTGTTTTTGCCTACGACGCTATCTGTGCAGTCATATAGCACTTACAGAATAGAAGCAGCTGTATTTCTGCCTCTATTAAAGTCCTTGATTAAGTCAATGGGGTTGTCAGGCGCACAATTTGGCGTCACAGATAACAAGCAATCATAGATAAGCGATATTAACATAGATCTTTAGTTATGCAAGTTATAATTGATTTTGGTGACCGCTTTAAATTAATCAAACAATTTAATCTTGTCGAGTAATTGAAATAGATTATATCCGATAGATGGCGAGCTGTCCCACTTTAGCAATTGTAACGTTGCACAGTGTTTTAAGAAACCTATTTCCCGGACATTGCATTTTTATTAGAAAATATATTATTGTATTGCTATCTCAATACTTTATACATCATAGAACTAGAAACACAATTGCTTCAAAGTCACTCAACCGCCAACGCACAGTGTTTTAAGAAACCTATTTTTCGGATACCTTATTTTTATTAAAAAAACTGCTAGATATAATCATTTAAATGCAAGATTTCGAATCCCCGTTTAGATAGCATGAATAGTTTTTGAGAAAAAGTATTTGAAAATCATAATATTTTCAACGGATATTTAGAAAATATATATCTCTGAAACTTAGCTATATACGCAAAAGCAAAGGTAAGGACATTAATGGTGTCTTTCATGTTACGTCTTTTAGAGCTTAAACGAATCTCGTAGCGTTATAAGATTCATTTATAAACGCGTTTATATATTATTAGATTTTTTATTTTTTCAATTATTTTGCCGTATTGGGAAACGTTATTTACACTGCAATGATTGTCTTTGCTTCCTCAAACAACTACATAAATTACACGTCCCAATTCCATGGAATCTTGAAATTACAAGCATTTTGAGTTTCATCCCGATTTTACGACGTACACGTACGATTTTACACATTTTTACCCTATCGCACATTCAGATAATAATTTACATCCGAATCTGATTTAAGTTAAATTAATCATCAAAAAATATACGGGTTGCATTTTTGTTGATAATTATTTTAAAAGTTAAAAGATTTATATCAATAATCCATTATCTGATGTAGGACTCTAAAAATCCAAACTATTGTTACATATACCGAAATTCGAAATTTATTTAGGGCGATGTGTATATTTAAAGGCTAAGTTAGATATTTTATGAGTGGTTGTAGTAGAAAAGTACGACTGGCATCCGATGACAGTCACTTTACATAAAATATTGGTGCATGGAGCTGCAATAATCAGTTCAAGATCGCTTCCTAATGCTCTCCGAGTAGGCATCGGAAACCAGGAATAAATTTTGGAGAAGTGATCTCGAACATCATTGCCAAAAAATGGATAGTAAAACTATGACTGATTTAATCCATAGAGCTTTAGAGTCATCTGATCCTCTAATCTCTGCCTGAATCTGCAATTACATTGTTAAAAGCGGTGCCTAACCCGGATTTGCTGGAGGAGCTTACCAGTACTAATGAAGCTGACCCGGAAGAATATGTGATGCTTTATAACGAAAAAGATATTACTTTGTAAGCAGTGAGATTTATCGAAAATACAATTTACATATGAATATCTGAAATATAAAGACAACTGTAGATTCTGTTTATATATAGAATGAATCTATATTCAACTGACATTCTTTTATTATTGCCGTTCGTTCATGATCCGTCCTAAGAATTTCATATCAATCGTATTCAACGCAAACGTACAGTTACATTTGGTTTGCCACTTATTTCATATTTTCCTCAAAAAACAAACAAATACAATAAAGTCTTAATTGGACATGTAATTTGATAATTCTGGTATATCTTTCTTTTGCAAGTATTAGTTTGTAGTTAATAAATAATTGTGTATCAATCTATACTGTAACTATGATCCTGCAAATGCTGTGCGCACTTATAAGTAACAAATTAATTCTAGTTGATAAATAATATAATATTCAATCTTAAAATGAAGTAGTGTATTAGCCGTCGAAGAGCTTTAACAAATACCTTTTTCTTGTACCAAAACTAGCGAACACCCTGTTCGTTATTTATTGTCATTGTGACCGTTGTGATCATTGTGTATCCCTAAAAGTAATAGTTATTAGCTTTAAATTTCGAAATAAAATTTTATGTTTTAATAATCAAAATCAAATAAAAAATAAGTTAATCCCGATAAAATTGTGACAGCCCTTGCGAAAACAGTTAATTTGGAATAATTTCTAGATTTCTAGAGTTGTTTGGGGAAGTAAAGACAATAATTTCAGTGTAAATAACTTTTCCCAATACGGCAGCAAATGCGAGAAAATTAAAGACCTAAAAACAAAAAAACGCGTATATAAATGAATCTAATAAAGCTACGAGATTCGTTTAAGATTGTGCCGAGCGAAATGTGCCAAAACAGGCGGTCACAGTTAAGTGAATAAAAGCAACACTTTCTGTTTAATACAAATATAAAATATACATTTACCATAACAATGAATGTGTTTACAATTACTCCGTGTAAAAAACTTAAAATAATTAGTATTTTCGTCTACAAAATTATGTAAATTTGCACGAAAACTGCAAAAACGTAAGCTCGTGTTACGTGATTTTTAGATTATAACAGTAGCAATCTATCCTATTTTACAGTTTAAACGAAACATAAATACTTATATTACAATTCGTCCGTCCCAAATATTTAAGTTATTGGTTGACAATAAAGATGCACATTTATCAAAAAAGCACTTCAAATCACCGATCACCGATTTGAATATGCGCCGTACGAGCACTGTCATTATTCTGTCTTACGCTCGGCGCAGTCTTAAGCTCTAAAAGACGCAGTAAGAAAAACGCCATTTGCGTATATTAGCAATATATAAGTTTCAGAGATATATATTTTTCTAAATATCCGGCTAAAAACATTATGATTTTCAAATATTTTTCTTAAAACTATTTATGCTATCTAAATGGGGATTCGAATTCTTACATTTTAATGATTATATATAGCAGTTTTACTAATAAAAACGAGGTGTCTGAAAAATAGGTTTCTTAAAACACTGTGTGCTGGCGGTTGAGTGATTTTGAAGCAAATGTGTTTCTAGATCTATGATGTATAAAGTATTGAGATAGCAATACACTACGGAGAAGCCCTATTTTACTGAATGAAACATCTTAGCAGTTCATATTAAATCGACACATATACATATGTATATCAAAAAGCATTTTGTCTCTTTTTAACTTATACTGCGTGAGACACGAGATTCAAAGAATATTTGCTGAGTACTCATTATGGCTGTTTGCCATAATGAGTACTCAGCAAATATTCTTTGAATAAATCTAAGTAATCTTCGTGGACTCCCATGAACTGGTTAATTCGTCTCGATCTCTTCATGTTTGGTTTGGAATCTTGTAACGTATTATATGGTCTCGCGTTGTTTTTATTTTGTATACACATAAGTGGATGCTCCTATTATACCATAAACTACTATTAGAGGCTAACTTTGAAATTTTTACTTATTCCTTTAAGTGGTTTAATGACTGCGCAGCTCCTTACTGAAGAGACTTGTAAAATATACAATACTGTAAACTTGGCGATTGAAAAGAGTGGCTGTGAGTTTCTTGCCAGTTCTTCTCATTGGTTCTACGCCCTTGCTTTGCTGAACATGGCAACAGGTAAATGTAAATTTACATGAATAAGTGTAACTTTGGCATTCATTAGTATTACTTTGTGACTTACATGAATAAACATATTTTGATTTCATATCTGCAATTTTGTGGAAAATATGCCTGTTATCTAGTTTTTATAATAACCAGGGTCTAGCTGCAGTATTTTGTTTAAATATGGATATCAACTATGCAAGTCTAGATTACAACTCTTAAGGTAGCTATTTATAGCTTACAGTGTACATGCTAATATTGTAGTTAGCGCATGTATGTAGTGTTCTTAAATTATTGATATTAATGCTATAACGGGTTTTCAGCTTCTTATGTTAGCTATAGTTTTCATTTCTCTCTGGTATAAAAGGTAGCTGTCATGTTTGGGTCATAATGCAAATATATACATAATTTAGGTAGTTGACAACAGGAAGTAAATGGTATATTAATCAAACAGCCTGTGAGAATCCACTGCTGGACATAAGCCTATCCCATAATCCGTTACAAGGTCCTGTAAAATGATGAATGCTCGTCATCAAAAATATATTACGTTTCAAACAACAGTAAATATTTAATCCTACTTATATTATAAACGCGAAATTTCGCATAGATTTTGTGATGTAAAAAACTTGGCGATGTATAAAAAAATATCCCGCTATGCATGCTTATTAGATACACGCGAGCGAAACCATGGAAAGAAACTAGTTAGTTATTAAGCTTACAAGTATTTAAAGTCTTTGAAGTGGATATGTTTCTGTTCTTTGCAACAACTACATTATTTGCTCAATTAATTTATTTTGACTGGTAATTTGCGAGTAAAAAAGACAAAACTATACACTATATGTCGCGATTTCTCGTTCTTTCATTATTATAACAATAAAAGCGAAGGTATAACAAAGGATAAAGTAAGGATTTGTCTTAACTTCGGGCTCGCCACAATCGTGGCGGTAAGTCCCGTGTTTGAGGAGTGGCTGGAGAGGTGGCATGGCGCCCTCACCTTCCGGCTGACACAGGTAATGACTGGCCACGGTTGTTTTGGCCAGTTCCTGTGTCGTATACGTCGGCAAGAGACGCCCGGTTGTCACCACTGCGGCGACTGCCGCGACGTAGTTGAGGACACGGCGCTGCACACTTTGGCGGTTTGCCCCGCCTGGGCATCGCAGCGCCGTGAGTTGATCGCGGCAGTCGGGTTGGTTGCCCTCTCGCTCCCGGCCGTAGTTCAGTCTATGGTCCGGAGTGAGAGGTCGTAGAACGCCGTCGCCTCCTTTTGCGAGGAAGTAATTTCCATCAAGGAGGCGGCGGAGCGGGAGAGGGAGCGTTTAAACCCTCTCCCCAACCGCAGAGCCGGGCGCCGAAGGGCGCGAGACGACCTCCAGCCACCCTGAGGATTGACCTGGGGGTGGCGGGCTTTGTGGGCCTGCCCGCCATCCGTTCAGCACCAGGTCCGAGAGGCGGCGTGCGTGTTCCCACGCGCGCCTCTGTGTCGAGTCCGTCTCCCCTCTAGGGGGGACAGTAGGGAGTTTTTAGATGTGCCTATAGGGTAGGTCTTTCGTGTAGTGGCCTGCCGTTTCATACGGCGGGCCGAAACCTCGGCGGGGTCGCGACCGCATGCGAAAGTGATTCGCGCGGCCCCGTCGATAGTGGTTTTGTCGAGGAACACCGTGGTAGGTTTGGTCGGTATTCTGGGAGGTACTTTATCATCTTTACCATCTTTCTTTTACCCCGGCGAGTCCAACATAACCCCTCCGCCCGCCCCCGCTGAGGGGTATGAGTCATGCATAAACCCAGGTAAAAAAAAAAAAAAAGTATTTGGCTTGACTTGCGATCAAAAGAACATAATTTCGCTTCCAAGTTATCGCACTACCGATGTGAACCTACTGCTTACACGAGCATCTAGCTGGAGGAGTCAGCAAGAATACTAGTAATTTATAACGCATATTGCTAGTAACCTATTAAATAAAACACTAAGAAATGGTGGTATGGTCCACGAGCCCGCTGCGCGTGTGGCTTGTAAGTTTTAAATGCACTTCTCGTAGCGGGCACCACTTGGAACTAATTCAAAAAGGCCACCGCTCACTGGACCACGACTTGTTTTAACCTTGTCATGGTTGCTGCGTTTAGTTTGTTTAATGCTATGTCCTCTGGTACTTGTGGTGACTCACCCGTCGCTTAATTTGTAGCTATTTGTTATAGTGGTATTGTTTTTTAAATCTCATAAGTATAATAATAATAATAATAATATAATAATAATATTCTATCACATATACACAACACCATCTAGCCCAAACTAAGCAGAGCTTGTACTATGGGTACTAGACAATGGATAAACATGCGTATACCTTTTTTTTGTAGATACATACATATTATACATAGAAACACCCAGACCAAGACAAACATCCATGTTCATGCACACAAATGTTTGACTTGTGCGGGAATCGAACCCGCGACCTCAGGCGTGGCAGTCGGCTACACTAACCACTACGCCATCGAGTCGTCGAGTATAGCAAGGAAGTACTTCAATCCATACTAATATTAGAATCTTACAAATGCTAATCCTATACCTAGTGTTAACGACTGTTATTGTCATTGATTGGTGCTGCTACTAAGAATTGTAATACTTTTCCTGAGTTGAGAACCTCAAGAAAATTCAAAATCAAAATATCTTTATTCAATCAGGTCACAAAGTAACACTTATAAACGTCAAGAAATAACACTTATGAACGCCAAGGTGTCAAACTATGCTATGGGGCTAACAAAGACATTTTACTTACTGATATTAAAATAAAGCCAAAATATCACCCGGTTTCTATAAGTCATCATCTCTTTTTATTACATAGATAAGGAACCAATAATTACTTTATTAACTTATGTTAACTTTGTAACGTTTTTGTGTATAGCAAATATGAAAGTTTAATTATCAGCTAAAAATATTTATAGTATCATTTTCTTCATATTATTAAATAATCTTTCAATAATTATGTTATCATTGTACATAAATACAATGAAAAAAAATCCCTTAAATTGTTTTTAAGTTGTAAATCATTTGTTATTCCAGTTTCATGCAAAGTCGAAGTTAATGGAACCTATAACTTTGTCACATTATACAGTTTAATATGATACCAGCGGACCGACAGATGTTGTCATACCCGAACGTGAACGTTAGATTGCTGCAGCACAAATTGTGAATCTAAAACATCCAAGACATCAGACAGTCGTTAAAAATATACATCAACCGCGACCTTGTGACGGCAGCCATATTGAAAATTTTACATTATTTATAAATAATACTAGTAGTTTTCCCGCGGTTTCACCCGCGTAGGGACCGTTCCCGTGTGAATATCGGGTTTCACCCCTTTTACCCCATTCAGGGTGGAATTTCCAAAAATCCTCTCTTAGTGCTCCCCTACACTCTCCAAGGAACATACATGCCAAATTTCAGCTTCTTGCGTTCAGTAGTTTCGGCTGTGCGTTGTCTGTCAGTCACTCAGTAACGGAAGAGTTTTATGTAAGTATATAGATTATCACCAGAACTGAAGATCTATAATATAAAATCGGAATTATCTTGGGTCTAATTCACCTTACAAGATTTGACCTAAACAAACTATATACATTAAAAGTACAATTTTGTATAGAGTATAAATTGCTATGCGCTAGTGAGTACAATGTTATGTCGACGACATTGTTTGAGCTGACAAAAAGCGAATGACCTGCTGGACAGAGTATTGTAACAATTTTCGTTGCTTTTCATTTTCAGCTGAACAAAATTTATGCATAGCGGATACATAAATTGTTTTATGGACAAATATTAACTCTCCGCTGCTGGCAGACCGAACCAATTAAAATTTGTCATTTAATATTTTAATTTCATGCTTTGTTTACTTAACGATCCATTTTGAAGTGATTATTGTTTAAATTACTCGTTGGTTCTATGTAAATGTAGTCTTACGTTTTATGCCTATTGTGACATCATGGGTTCAAACAGGTATTATTGGTAATTTCTTTATGGATAGTCTCAAAAGCAACACACACAATTGTGACATCTCATATTATGTAGACCGTTAACCCAACTGAAGAAATCGCTTATAGGTTAGGTAAGGCAAAAAGTAATGGAATGAATGTGTGGATATGGATGCTTTCTATGTATTATAAACTATATAAGAAATCAGCTGCCGCATGTTTATGACTATAAAATTTGAAAGTAGTCAATGGATTGACTTCAACTTTTGCATAACGATGCATTTCCATGTTTTTTTTAAATTAATTTATATCAGATATACCTACATCCATATCTGTTAGTAACTTATGACTACGTAAGTTTATGAAATTTATCTAATATACAAATCATTGGTCTAGAACCCATATGCATGTGTTCCATTTTTGGGACAATCATCCCGATTTAATATTGATAATTTGGTAAGGGTTACTCCGCGGCGCATCAGGACACTTATACTTTGCCTTAAAATATTTTAAAACAATTTGTTCTAGCCTGAGTAAACATACCTGATGCGCTATAGAAACGGGATAGATATATAAGCATCCTGAAGCCATTATTACGAGTATTTTGGACACGTAGGGTCTCAAGCGATCTGTGCATGTATCTGCCAAACGTATGTATATATAATCGTATCAAGTGTAAAACGTCTGGCAATAAGCTTTGAAAAGCGCTATCTTAACTTCTTTTGTGCATTTTGCAAACCTACCAGCCAACAAAAGAGTATTTTCACTTACTTTTTATTCCGAAGTTCCCTCGGGAACAGGCAATATGCCTAGAATACTTGTATATACTTCCCAATGGATGGGCTTAGCTAGATGTAAAATTACTATAAAATTAATTGACTATTCATCTGGGATTTTGTTGAGTGTTTCTATTATAGTCTAGTATGATTCCTCTATTCCCTATTTATCTCACAAAAAACATCTACAATTCTTTATAGGCCACAGCATATTTTATATACACAATATATTCGCTTGGTAATAGCAATATTCGTTTCTTCCGTACTGTTAAATATTCTGCGGTCGTCCTGTATTGTATTCTATATTGGCTTATGTATAGTTCAACCAAAGTTACAGCAACTTTTCAATCATTGCGGATACGTAACCACGAGCATTTCGGGTCGGGTCTTAACTTTGTCTCGAGGAGTATTGGTACTACTAGGTATCTAAGGCGTGTGAATCTCGGCTCCAATTAGTATGTTACGGAAACGTGTGGTCAGATTCAGGAGTCGTATTTAATGAATAACCAGCCTGCCCGTACTAAAATCAAGAAATAAATTTAAATATCTAAATGTTTTATGTCATATTTTGTCATAGTGATTGTATTACGTACAAATCCTGAAATGGTATTTTAGAGCCTTAATATTCTCGACATGTCAGCTATACTTTCTGAAGTGATGTAATTAGTTTTAGTTACTTAAAGTTAAGCGCATAGTAGGATTCGAATGATATTCGAATACAGTTGTATACTGTTATAAAAGCAAATACGAATAACAAATGCATTTGTGAATATTGGTAATGTCAATAGCGACTTTTCTTTAAAAAAGGCATCTGACGCAGTAAGAATAATTCCTATAACGCGAGGGACTTTACAAACATTGATACGTTGAACACAAAGTCCGTTTAATCAAATAACAAATACTTTGATAATGTTAAAAGCCGTGTCTTCTTTATTTATGGGATCTAATAAGCGTATAATACGTGGTTATATTAGGGGTTAAAGTATGAAATTGCCGATTTGTACTGAAAAATTGAAACTCGTTTTTCTAAGATGTACATTGAAATTAAACTACTATATACGGATATTATGGCGTTGTTTATTTGACACTTTATTACATAATTTTGAAAACTGTTACACTTATTTTACTTTTAAACTTTACTAATTTTTAAGCTAATTAAATTATTATTAAACCTATTAAAACTATTTAGATTTAATTTAATTTTACACTTTCCCCGACGTTTTGGTTGCTTTTCAGCAGCCATGGTCACGGAGAGACTAAAATGGTAGTTGTCTCAATGTTCCAGTGTAGTTATTTCAAAGTACCCATAACCCATACAACATAATTTAATCATTGGTGTTTCTATTTACGCAGAATAAGCTCAAAGTATCATGAAGTCTAGCTGTGGTTTGCTTCTTCTTGGGTTTGACTATTTGTATTACTGGATCCCAAGCTGGTGGTACATTCTAACCATCTTCTCTATTAAAATTAGGATGTTTTTTGATTTCAATAGCCTCGTGAAGCATCCTTGGTAGGAATCGGTGTTTTTTAGCGAGAATCTGTGGTTTGTCAAATCTCAGGTAGTGGTTGGTCCCCTGTTGCACATGTTCACACACAGCAGACTTCAACGAGTGTCGGTGTTTTACATCAGCTATGTGTTCTTTTATGAGAGTCCGCAGTCACAATCTATTTTATAGACCCCTAAAGGTAGTTGGCACTTGACGGATGGTAAAAATTGACTTATCTTCGTTGGCGGCTTGAAGTATGTATTGATTGAAGCTCGCTTCAAGATGTAGCCAATCTTGTCAGTGACGCCCTTTACATAAGACAGTATAGCAGGCTGGCGCTTGACTGTGGCTGACTTTTCTTGGGATCTGTGACAGCGGCGCGGCTGTTGGAGCTTGTTGTCTTGCGGTACTTGCTTAACATGTTGAAGCTCGGCGTCCAGGTGTTTCTTGTCACAGATCCCATGGGCTCTCTGAAACAAAGACATTCCCACGGTAGCTAACTGTTTAGGATGATTGTGAGATTCACCGTTTAAGTACCTATTTGTATGGGTCTTTTTCCTATACACAGTGTGGCTCAAAGTGTGATTAGGATTCCTGATGACAAGTACATCTAAGAAAGCTAATGAATTATTTGCCTCTAATTCCATAGTAAATTGGATGTTGCTATTAATGGAATTAAGATGTTCTAGGAATACACTTGCACTATCTATTGGTAATATTGTAAAAGTATCATCTACAAACCTCTTATAAATCCTGGGTGTGATGGGGGCAGTATGTAAAGCTCGAGCCTCGAAGTCCTCCATATATATGTCAGCAACAACAGGCGATATTGGGGAGCCCATCATCCCATCCCCACCACCATCGACTTGTATGTAGAATTTTTTTATCACGTAGAAAATTTACTAATTCACGAAAAAATGGTATTCCGTTAGAGCAAGGTCTGGAGAGTACGGAGGATGATATAGTTTATAAGTGCAGAGTAAGAACTGGTTTTTTGTGCAGTGTGAGGCCTTGCGTTATCATGAAGCAATAATGGTGAAGATCCATGAAAAGACCACCAAATAGTTACCATTACCTTTTTATTGGTAAGCTTTGCATTAGGGCACTGTTGCGGCGTTTGACCTGGGGTCAGCCACTGCATTTTTCGCTTATGTTTATCGTAAAGAATCCACTTTTTGTCACATGTCACAATTCGATCCAATATTCCTTCATTTCTGTACCAATTCAACAAGGCAACACAAGTTTCAACACGCATTTCTTTCTGCAGATCAGTCAAATCATGAGACACCCATTTTCATATTTTTTTTTATTTTATTGATTTGATGCAAATGAGCCAATATTGTAGGTAGGGTAACGTTAAACTATACATGCGTTTAAACCAAAAACGCACGGTGCGTTCATTAGCAGTCTTCTCTCCAAACGCAGCGTTGATATTGCAAGCCGTTTCTGCCGCGTTAGTTAGTTTAGTCGGAACTCGTATTCAAAAATGACTCGGATTTTCGAAGCATCCATCTTTCCCGTCTAAGGTAAATAAAGAAAACAATTGAAAGTCGAAAATCGAATGATACACTTTTTTTAAAAGAAGTATCTTATAGGTATCATGTGAAAAAAGTTTCACTCGAAAATCTCACACCGTGAAGGTTTTATGTCAATTCAAAGTATCTATTACTATACAACGGCAACTTCATACTTTAAACCCTATTATTAAAGGAATAAATTAAACGTCTCATATTTTAATATCGTGGGTGTTGCAGAAGATGTTTATAAACTATTCTGTATCAACGAGGTTATTGAATTACACGGCAGTGATCAATCAACATGTCGAGTATACACTATCGCCCACGGGATCCATTGTGAAAAGGTATGACGGAAATTAAAATTTTAAATAAATTGCATTACAGTGGATGGTGTAGACAATATGTATTTATTTATTATACCATAATATATTGATAATAAACATACACACAACTTTCTTACGTTTAGTGCTTAGAATAAAATGTAAGTTTCGTTTAATCCATATTAACATTAAAAGTGTAAAAGTAATTTCTTCCTTTTCATTAAATATTCACAAAATACTTATCTTGTCGCAATTCAATACGAACATAGCTTGAATCCTAAGGATACGGAAAGAAAGGCCTTTCATCATAAGGAATAATTCATTTAAGATGTTTAATCTGCCGCTAAGTTTTTGTTTATATTAGACGATTAAGACTAAAATCTTTTTACATAATCAAGCTTTATTCCACCTGCTCGTGCCTTTAAAACCCCGAAAGCAAATCCATAGCTTATAAAACTTTTAATAAAATTGAATTAATCTTGGTTTATAGTGCTATAGTATGCCTATGTATCTTCGTAAATTAGATGTCTGCGTCGTGTCAGTTGACGTTTAGTGATCGGAAGTGAAGCTTGTCACGTCTGTATCAAGATAATGGCATTAATTTTGTATTCAAGTTAATTCACGACATAACGATGTAATTATTCAACGCAAACACTCTCGGGATCTAATTAACGTTCCGGCCCAACTTTGGGTGGTGCAAGTTTACTTAAAACGTCCATCTGCAATAGCGCGTTGGACACGCGCCAAACGCGTCCTGTCGTTCACCAATATGTAGCAAAATATTCAGTGACTATACGAAAAATTATTCTCACACTATATTTGTACGTTCCTACAATAGCTTATTATAATGTGGACTATAATAATAATATTACATAGTTATCATAATAAAAAGTCGCATTCTTGTCGATAGAAATCCAACTCCGTGAAATCGTTTTCCTGAACCTGTTTTAATTAGATCCTTTAATTTACCTTCTTCCAAGAAATGTTATTACATTAAGAAAATGGCAAAAGCGAGCTTTCTCTTACTTGGTGCCGGTTTCAAAGTCAGCCACATTACTTTTAATTTAAAGCAAAATCGTATTAGCATTTCGGAGAACCCATTTGTAATATTGCTATTACAAGATATGTTGAAAACGTGAATATGTATTTGATGTTATGATTTCTATATTATACGTAAACATGATTATAATACATATATTGTAAACATCAAAGTTGTAGATATAAAGCAAGTGGCAATCTTTGTCTACCTTTCAGAAATAAGCGTGAGACTATACTCGTACATTTATGTATATGTAAATAACCATAACATGCTTGTATTATTGTATTAATAAATTATAAATTTTCTACACAAATGTGAGCATGTTGAGTATTATCTGCAATACGACTAATATTACACATTCAGTGCAACCTTTAAAAATGTTATAAAAGCTATAATTTTAATAGTGCCTTCATAATGCTTAATAAACTCATCGACACATTTCCCCAGCACTATCGATTATGCCACAAGCTTTTACCAGATACGAATGCATGCATATTTCGTATATTCAGGATGCATCAGTATTTACAGTCCACCTGTAGCCCTGGGATGGCCGGGTCGCAGGTCGCCGGCCCAGTTCCGCGCCCTATTTCCCTGGCCGCGAGCAACAAGTGACGTTTCATTATGTAATGTTGCTGATGCTGTTGTATTTAGATGACGTTATTGTGTATTGATTGACGTGGGAGTGCATTAACTAAGTCATGACACTCATGACTTAATATGTCACATTTAGGTAATTCATTTGGACATAGATACGTAATAGTTTCGTCTCAGCAATTAAACATGTCTACTCTTTGTTATGTTACGTTGCTATTGGGATTAATTACCATCAAATGGACAGAAGTTGCTTTTAGCAATGTATATTTTGTTTGACCCTATTCGCTGTGTGTGAGACCACGCCTATATTTCTGCAGTATCTTAGTGACAATAACGCCATAAACAGACTAATACACAAATACCTATACATGGCACTAAAGTTCTATACAATAAGTTTATAAAAGGATGACAGTTGAGAGATGTTGCTTAGTTGCCATGACAGGTTATTGTGAATATGATTACACTAGAACGAATAAAGTTGTAGGAAAGAACATGAACGTATGAGTATGGACTATAGGAGTGAGATATTATGAATAAGAGTAATAGAATGAAACTTCAGATTGTTTGTTTGTTCTTTAATAATAGCATGTTTTCAATCAAGATTACGTAGAATCATGTCTTTTGCTCGTGATGTAATGAATACAATTTGTGTGCGAGTTTCCAATCTTGTGAAGCACACTGGATTATGAGGGTTACTCCCTAGTGCTGTTATTATTGTAATCTGTCATAAAAAAGAGTATTAGAATATATATATTTTGCGTATAGTCTGTCAAGATTGCGTCTTTTCGAGTCTGTATTCATTAGACTCGCAATACGTAATATACTTATGTAGGTATACTGTGGTATAATGCAAGTTTTAGACATTATAATTTTGTACGGTATGACGGGTAACGGCTAGACAAAACAATGATATTTTAAATTAAGGTTATGTCGTGACATGTAGGCAATTTTACCTAAAATTTTAGTCTATGAATCTACATTAAAAAGTTTATGTTAATTAATCGACTAAAATATTGATACCATTGCCTGATAGTTTGTTGCATGTTGCTATAACCTTTATTTTTTTATAGAAATTAGAAATGCATTTGTTAACTTTTGACATAATATTACTATGTATAGGTATGGCAATAACCGGTACCTTTTAAATGAAAGCTTTTAAAGGGGATTATTGGTCTATACTATAATATATGTATGGCAGAGGGCTATACATATAGACATTAAAATTACGAACTCTAATCTTCACTTAGGTTCGGGAAGATGGATGCAATCCAATTTTTACCGACGTGTCTCCGTTGAACACGGCAGATATAAGGCATAGAGAAATGACTAATTAAACTACGAGTAAGCCGTCTTGCGTAAACAGATCTAGCGATGTAAGCAATAGATTTTGTTCTTCGGTAGCTAAAACCATATTTTACAGAAATTACACAGAGTATGGTTTTCTTACAAGAACTTGACCACTAAACCTAGGTAACGCTTCATAGCCTGTCTTATTTAATCGATATTTCTAGGTGATGTACTATCACATGCTTATTGTAAGTCAGTTGAATATTGCATAACGCAGGCGTATGATTGGTGTCAGCTCTGACCTCGCATGAATCTGCATACAAAAGTACCGCAAAAAGTGATATTGCAGATCGCAAAACTTTTTATTTTGATTTAAGAGACTACAAAATCGCGCTGTTGTACAAAATTTAATAAGAGCAGATTTAAAAACACCAGCTATGGTAGGGCTTGGGAAAGTACTGGCTTGTACGATTAAACGGAATATATAACTATATGTAATTAAGTAAGCTTTGATAGTCGCTGAAGGAACAGAAACGCAGTCTTTTGACACCGCAGATGTGCAACGTAGAACGTCGAAACGCAACGCAATTTCTGTCGTCCTTGCCTAGTGTTTCCGCGGTAAGTAGGATTGCCAAGTTTCTTGGGGAAGCGCTGTTCTAATAGCAGGGAACCGTTAATCTTTCGCCTTACGTTGGCAGGACAGCGCCACCTTCTTTAAAACGGTAGCAATACGCAAATAATATCCCTGGTGATGCAAGTGTCTCTCAAGTATACTAACTAGTTAATATTGTACGGACCGCATGCTTTTTGTCACCATAGATGTTTAAAAATATAATAAAAGAAAAGTTTGTTCATTTTTCATTTATATACATACTGCCGTCCACTAGATAAAAAGACGCTAAGTATCATGAAACGCATACGGCTTAATGTCCTTTTAGTTAGCGGACGGCAGCATAGCACGCTCACGTTCTTAATACGCACTGAAATTAAAATAAATAACAGTAAATTGTAATAAAACAGTGTATCTGGTTGATCCAGGGAATTAGAAATATATTTGCCCACGTTAAAAGTGCATATTATTGCCTTGCTACTCGTATGTATCATGTCTACGGTTTTACAAACTTTACAAAATAACATTTTATTTTGTAACGTTTGTAAAACTGTAAAGTAATGTACGTGTGTATACATTATTTATTTATGTAAGTTGGTATAGAATTGACCTTTTCGATGAATTTTACAAATTAGTAAATTTGTTTTAGACATTGTGAAACCGTCAACAATCTTGTTGAGATTTATTTTTCACTAGCGCAAATAAAAATCAAATCAAACTCTACTTTCAAAATGTACCACTCAACAAGGAAAATGTTATTTCAAATATACACGTTATACAAATAAGTTGGAATGACGCCAGGGTTCACGTTTGGTTTTAGGGAAATGATCACGTGAACCACGTTAAACAAATATTTAAAGGCCATGTACCTATGGGTCCCATTAATTATAAATAAATCTCGGGGTCTAGTTAACATTAGAAAATAGTAGAACTAGATTTCACTGCGTTGTTATCTATACTAATATTATAAAGCGGAAAGATTAGATTTTTTATTTGTTTGTATGGTTGTCTGTTTCTTTGTAAAGGATTTAACTCTAAAACGATTCAAAGGATTTTAAAAATGTTTTCACCATTAGTAAGCTCTATTATCATAGAGTAATATAGACTATATTTTATTACAAAAAGTACTTATACTAAAATCTAACCTAACCTACTTTTACGCAAGCGAAACCGCGGACATAAAGGTAGTAAATACATACATTTTGAACGTCGAGCTCTAGTTTGAATCGAAAGATTCAAATTCTTAGGTATGTCTTTTGTTTTGGGTCACCGGTGACTGTCATGTGCCTTAAAATGTTAAATATACCCACATGTATCTGTAACATGTTGACAGTATTAAATAAACAATGAAATCTTGTGACAGCGTAAACCAATTTTAGAAAACTGCTTTTGTTCTACTTTACAGCTCAGCTCGGTATGACGTCAGCACAGGTGATTATCCGATTGATTTAGTTAGAGTCGCCGTGATGTACGAGGACAGCATCCTTCAAAATCCTTAGTACCGGTCTAATTTTAGATTATTCTTATTCTTTTGAGTGCGGAGCTCAGAGCGTCTTAGATGTAGGTATGTTAAGTGTAGAGGACAAAGATTGCTGTAGGTAAACTTAACCGGAATTCAAATCGATACTCACATTCTTTGTAACGGCGTAAATGAAAATATATGCAAGCTATTGCTAATGAGACACTTAATCAGCGTCATTATAATATAATTATAACCTAGCACTATTGCACGCAATTTGGTCATTCCATGCGCATTACTTACAGTTACACCTGTGGACGCTCCACAGCTGTAGGCAGTCATAAGCGTAGGCTTTCGTTCGCCAACCCAACTAGTCCACAAGATACTGTGCTCATTTCATGTAAAGAAACTCATATTACAACAGTGCCCGGTAATAAGTGATATTTTGAACTTTAGACAGTTAGCTTTTCAGTTATCAAACTAAAGGTGCTGAAATAAGACGTTAAGCAAATATAATATTGTTTATAGACTTTCGTGATTTGCAAAAGACAATAGGTTTAAAATGTAGTGTTAAATTAAAAGAACTACTTACCAACGCGATTAAGTCCCGTCGCCTCGTATTGTACTATAATAAAATGTTGGTTTAGAAAAGCAGATAAGTGATGCAATATTAAGATTACCAAAATAAATTGGTAGCCACATTTATTCTATGCGAATATTCATAAAGGGGCTTTCATTTTCACACTCCTGTGAGTCTTTGTCAACGTGACACGGGTTACAGCGCGATGTTTTCAAACATAATTAAGCATAAAGAATTGGAAATGCCAGGGATTATGTACCTTATATACATATCTAATGTACTTTTAAGTGTACTTAATAATGTATATTTTGTATAACGAAGTATTGATTTGAAAGTCAAAATGTTTAGAAGGAAAGGTCCTATTTAATATACTGCATTACGTATAATTTATGAGCGCGCTCGTCGACTTTAGCTTTTGTTTTCCAAAGCCGGTGTATTGCAACAAATATGATGTAATTTTTGGCCGAATTCGCCATATTTCTTTTGTTAATCTGTTGACGCACCTAGGGACAAGTTTATGAATACATTGTTACAAATAAATCAACATGTGCTTGTGATTTGTAAGAGCTTTACGTAATTGTTCTCTCTTACTAGTATACGTCATAAAAGAATGTTGGGATGACTTTTGGTATCGAATCTAAATAATAAATTTTGCTACATTAACAGCGATAGAGATTATCTCAGGCTAAATGCACAATCAAGCCATCTTCTCTTTTGGTTTTGTTATTGAACGACCTCTGGAGATACCTTTGTAGAAATTTTTGTACTTTTGTTAATCTTATGTAAATCTTTCTCTCTGTAAATCGCTTAGGTTAGGTAAGCAACAGTACTTTTTTCTAGATGAAAGGCACTCTATGTTCTGCGAAATTTCATGGTGATCAGTCAAGTAGTTAGGGCGTGAAAGCGTAACAAACAAACAAACAAACTCACATTCGCATTTATAACATTAGTTAAGACTATTTAGGGTTATATACATATGTACAACAACATATTTAACGGCGGATATATGTACGTATACCAGTCATTTGCTTAGTAAGACGAGGTATAACTCGTCTTTTCATATTGGCACACCAGTTTGCACGCTATTTTTTCAGTTGCACTCACTGAACGGTAAACGATTAGCGAGGTTAAGCAACGTTGGGTGCGGTAAGTCTATAGATGGGTGACCGATTAGTGGTATTTCATCTGAGCGTCTCCGTGCTTCGGAGGGCACGTAAAAAAGTCTGTCGCGGTTGCTGTCAAATTGACAGCAGTCGTTAAGCCATGTTAGAGGCCTACGGGCAGCTTGAACAACTCTTGACAAAAGGTTGGCCACTAACCACACGAAAAAGAAAAAAAAACAGCGTTTAAATAGCGGTTACGTCGCAGGTTGTCTTGTGCATACCTTTTCTGTCTTTTGACATTTACTACCAGATTTGAAATCTTATGGTAACTGGTATCTTATTTAATTTTGAGTAAATTTCGTAAATTTATTTTTGTTTTTAGACTAGTTGACTCGCGCAACTTCGTCTGCTTCACATAAGAGAATTTTCCCCGCTTTTGCAACATTTTTTATTTATGCTCTGCGCCTATTCGTCGTAGCGTGCTGTTATATAGCCTATAGCCTTCCTCGATAAATGGGCTATCAAACACTGAAATAATTTTTCAATTCTAACTTGTAGTTCCTGAGATTAGCGCGTTCAACCAAACAAACAAACAAACTCTTCAGCTTTATAATATTAGTATAGATTGAAATTAAACTACTATAAACGGATTTTATCGCGTTGTTTATTTGACACTTTATTACATAATTTAGATTTTTTTTTACACTATTACTACTATTAAACTTTACTCATTTCTAAGCTAATTATATGTATATTATATGTTTCGGTTGCTTTTCAGCAGCCATGGTCACGGGGAGACTGACCATGGCTGCTGAAAAGCAACCGAAACGTCGGGGAAAGTGTAAAATTAAATTAAATCTAAATAGTTTTAATAATAAAATAATTAGCTTAAAAATTAGTAAAGTTTAATAGTAGTAATAGTGTAAAAAAAAAACAAAATTATGTAATAAAGTGTCAAATAAACAACGCGATAAAATCCGTATATAGTAGTTTAATTTCAATGAATAACATTCGCGTAAACAGAAGACAATATTAGTATAGATTTTGGATAAAGTAGTAGTAGAGTAAAGTTAAAATTATGTATTTACTGATTGTGAAACCCATAAGATATCGTGCTTTACTGTAATGTAATAGCAGAAATTCCACGTTTAGATTAAAAGCCTACACCGGTATTTTTCGAGCTGACCCAATAATTTCATTACGATTTGATACGAGGAAATTGCTACAGCTGAGTCAGCAAATTGAACTAATGACCAAAAGGCCAAGGTCGAACCTTTTATCCATGAATGCTATTAAGGAGTAACTGTTAGTGAACAGCGATGCGATCAACCAGTGGTAAACCCCGAAACAATTTAAAGGGCGTCCGCCAGCAACCAATATTTGTTCAACTAGATTGGAAGATTTGACGCGTTTAATATTTGCGCAAAATAAAATTGGCTGGCATTTGTTTGCAAAATATTGGTTAACAAAGAATATGTTTTTTGAAATTGTCATACTCTGCTGTCTATTATATGTACATATATGCTACATGTATGTATCTAATAAAAATATGTATATATGTATGTTCTAAACATTTTCTGTTTAATATTTAGCTAATCATTCTGAATTCTATTAGACAGTTTTAGATTTCATGACGCATTACACATAACTATCTTTCTTCTCAGGGATTTTGGTTAACTGGTGACACGATTGTTACAGTGCAATACGACGGCCTTTTAAACTATAATAACAATAAAGGAGTCTGCCCACTACCCCGTCTCATACCATGACCGTGCTAGGAACGTGTCAGGCAAAAAAATATTCTTTGTAAGGAAATGTATAAGACTATGCCCACTAGACCGTTCCGTCACCGACCAGCAGTTCCTATAGCAGGGCGTATCGTGTTGCTTTTCGTGTCTGATACGTTCCTAGCACGGTCATGGTATGAGACGGTATAGTGGGCAGACTCCTTTACGATCACTATTTGTGTTAACGCATCGCCTTTGTAGCGCTTGGTATGATTAGCGCCTGTCTGGAATGACTTGTCTGATTTCATATCTATACTAATATTATAAAGCTGAAGAGTTTGTTTGTTTGGTTGAACGCGATAATCGCACGAACTTCTGGTTCGAATTGAATAATTCTTTTAGTGTTGGATAGCCTATTTATCGAGAAGGCTATAGGCTATATAATTTACGCGACGACCCACGGGGGCGGCGCAGTAACCATAAACACGGGTGAAACCGCGGGCATAGCTAGTACCTTATAAATTATAATCAACAAGTAACAATATTATTAAAAATGGGTTTAGGTACGTGAGCGAGCGAGGCATAAAAATACTAATAATTTTGAAAAAGTACGTTTTATAAGCGATTATATCCTCTTTGTCTATTCTTGAATCAGTTATACGTACAACATTGACGGCAAGACCATTAATGACGAAGTTCTTAATACAAATGTTATCTCATCTTAAAGAGTATATGGATTGAATATACCTACTGGCTTAGAAGATCTCACGACAATATTTTTGGGTTATAATAATATAATATTATAATATTCTTTCACATACACGCAACATCATCCAGCCCAAACTAAGCAGAGCTTGTACTATGGATACTAGACAATGGATAAACATACATATATACTTTTTTTTTTGTGTATACATGCATATTATACATAGAAACACCCAGACCAAGACAAACATCCATGTTCATGCACACAAATGTTTGACTTGTGCGGGAATCGAACCCGCGACCACAGGCGTGGCAGTCAGTTACACTAACCACTACGCCATCGAGTCGTCTATTTTGTTCATGTTCATGTGAAACCTACAAGTAGTTCTGATATTTATCTGTTAGCTGCTTGTTACCAATATCCAACAAAAACATGTGTAGGAAGTTTCTTAAGCCATAAGGAAAATACCTTCTGAGCTGCTGTGCTCAAAACAAATCGTACCAGTTGTTTTTCGTTCTACTGGTGTAATTTTAGCGACCTTCGCCTCACAAGTTCAGAAAGTGGCAATAAAAGTGCGGTGCTCGTAAAAAAACTTTGTCATCGTAAATTAAAAGGACGTCGATTTTATTGAGTTAAGTTCGTGGTTCAGTTTCAGATCTACGTGTTTTGAGTTCAGGTTACGCTAAAGGTAGTGCGTTTGCATAATTTTCGGGCATCTAGAGCAGCGGCTGGCTTCGTAAATTGTGTTTAGAATATTGATAGACTTCGTTACCTTTTTCTATGTGATTTAAAATTGAGGTAATAATTGGACCGATGTAGAAGCGCCATTTATTAGCACAACAACAATATTGACAGTTTAGGGATGATTTAAATTAGTTCAAAATGATACTTCTTCATGATGCCTTTTTGATCATACGATCTGAAAGGCATAATTATGTAATGCGTATTAAACCGTTACGGTCTCCCAAAATGTAAACGCTAACATTTATCTTTTGAAATGAAAATAAACCTACACTATTCATAACGCAGAAGAATAATCTACTTTAGCAAATACGATTTACGTGGATATTTCCCGTTATGCTGTCATTAAAGTTTTGGCAACTAGCAGGTATTACTCAACCTTGACCTACGATGCGGATAAAAATACCTGGTAAAGCATCTTTTAAAAAATAACTTGATTTACAGTCTAGTCGCCTCTGTAGGACCTGCGAAGTTCCGGTTAAGTTCAAGGTCGAGTTTCGAGAGTCGGGAAGGTTTGGAACACTTTGTGAAATCCACGAGTAAGCTTAAAATTGCTGCCAATTTTGCCAACTCCTTAAAATACAAGTAACAAGAAATACTCTGAAATAACTGGGAAGTCTCGATCAAACGAAACAATCACAGGGTAACTTCTACGCTTTTGTAACAAATTCAAGCACTGAATATTAGAAAGCTCGAGGCTCCACCCACGTCTTATTTGAAAATTGAATAATTCATTGTTGCCATAAATGTTTTCAACGTATTTGTTTCTAGTTTGTTTTGATATCTTTAAACAATGTCTGTATAATATATCTCTTCATAAAGGGTGCTTTTGCCAGTAACGTCTTGTGTGGCAAAAGCTCAGGAATATAATGGATTGCTGTTAACAAATGTAACTGGTCTATAAAGCACAGTTGCTTTATGTTTGCTTTTATTGCTTGCAGTTGTAGAGAATGCAGCGAAACTAGTTACATGTAGAGTTATGTTCAACTAAGTCGGCATAGGTGCATCACGTGAGTAGCTGTGCGCCGATTACGAATGCATTTTTAAATTGACTATACTCGTTATTTGTGGTTAATATATTTTTAACCTTTGATATTTTGTATTCCAAAAATCTTTAAAGAACACAGGACAACCTTTGTAATACTAAGTTAAAATTTCAAGTAGGGAGTAAGAGCCTGATTGGGCTTGAGTGTTGCCACGTAATTTACATTGATAGCTGATAGAGGAATAGAAGAGGGAATAGAGCATAGTATTAGATTAAAACAGGTCGACCACAATCGTAAGGCGACCCTGCTATGGGACGAACGACAAAATTACTCACTTGTTCTCACAGACATTTAACAATGTTTTATAATACTAATAGAAATAGTGTTTGGATATAATCTTGATTAATCGAGTGACGATACGGCCGACTAGATAAAAGGCCGAACCTTCTATCTCATTTATGCATGTCACGGGCCTTTACATAGAAAGTTCGTTGTCTGATGCCATATCAATCCATCTATTACAACTTCGAGTTATAATGAAGTAACATACTTAATGTTACATACATACAGAGTCTCACGGCTACGTCCCGAAACGGGAAGGCAGTGGTGTATTTATTCACCCATTTAAACTATGGCTTTAGATCGTGAACGTAATGGAAGGCGAGCCTATTGTATTCACCGGATACAGGTCTAGACTCCGTGCGATAAATTCTTTACAGAAATATCGCTACCGCTGCAGTTCCGATGCAGTCTTAGTGTCTTGTGTCCATAATACGATTATTACGTACATATACAGGTTGCCCGGTAATTAATGGATAACTTTGAAATGTCTTATAGTCGAACTGATAGCTGATCAGGAAAAAATATGAAAAGAATCTATCCTTACTACTACCTGAAAATTTTTTTTTTTGAATTACCATGCTTTATTTTCTTGTACACTACGACCACAAATGAATGAATGCCATCAGTTTTTTGTTGTATTATTATTAAACACTAATTATGCTAATAGATAGACAGTCAAAAGTATGACCAGCTATTGCACTTTTCAAATTATTATTCTTTCATATTTTTTCTGAACCTGCATCAGTTCTACTATAAGGCTCAAGGTTATCCATTAATTAACGGACATCCTGTAAATGTATAAGCTATATAAGCTTGTCATGGCTTAAAATGTGATTGGTGGTTTTATATCCTTATGGTCATGTACTTGCGGCTCATATTCATTAATAGTCTGTATACGAGTCACTCTGTAGAAATGTTGCGGTGATCAATTTCAATTTACTATCGAGAAACTGAAAAGAAAATCCCAGCAGAAATTACATTGAACGAGCAATTTTATGTTATCGTGAATCGTAAACCTTCAGCAACGTGAATGTGGCGTGTTACCTGTTCGTGTTTAATCTACACATACTATCTAGGCTAGTCTTAGCTACTTTATAACTTAGATTAAAACATCGCGTGAGACATGTAACCGTACAATTTTGAAGCTTTCCTCCCTTATTCAAGTTTTTCTTTGTTCGAAAATAAAATTTATGACTAGAGAAGTGGGATAACTCTGCTCCATAGAAAGTTTTGTATGTGGGCGGCATTTTAGAGTTGGAACTACTTGGACCCGAACAGCTGTTTTGTTCACGTCCTCTGACGTCACTGTGTGGGGTTGATTATTTAAGGTTTTATGTCTATGTAAGTGACAGGTTGTAAACTGATTCGCTGCTAATGGACTGGGTTATTGTTAGATGGCTTTTCATATTTCTTCATTTACGCTTTTATTTTTATTTTATGGTTTAATTATTTAACGTGGAGCGTGGAGTGTTACGGAGCGTATGGTGTGACGCACGCAATTTCATTCACGATATTTGTATTTTATGGTGGTTTGAAAATACCTGATAAAAACACAGGTTATCATAGGGATTCAGTACCTATAACGTAATGTGTTTCGTTCGGTCAGAACGTTTTGTTTATTATGGTCAGGTGAAGAATGCACTTGACTGACGAGCTCGAAGATTGTGATAAGGTTGAATAAAGCAAAATACATACAATACAAGTCAAAATCATAACAAGTGGAAGTCTGAAGACTGAGTCACCAGATGTACCTATACTTGTAGGCTTATACCAAAACAGCTTATATATCTAGGATCTACTTAGAGATGTTCATATGTAGGTAGTGGCAGATGTTTGGCAGAGTTGACTGTGACTGTGGTAAGAATTTATTTCACAGACGAATTAAAAAAGTAATGTTGTTTGCGCAATTTAATCGCCCTATACATTTTTTATCTGGCCTTTAAATGTCGCACGGTGCTAAATAATATTAAAATATGTTAAGATTTATATTCTTGCAACTTAAAGGTAAGAGTTGAATCATTATGAATCATCTTTTTCTGTCTGTCTTTCTGGCATATGAAAATGCAATATTAAAATTGCTCTACGTCTAAGAACGTTTGCGGTTAAATTTCGTATTGATTAAATATCAAAAATATAAAAAGGGGTCCGCGACCCCTTTTTATATTTTTGCTTTTTTGCTAACTGCATTTTAACTTCTTTTTTCTTGTGGTTCTGAAATACCACTAAAAATTATGATTTAATTTATAAGTGGAATCTGGGACCACGGTCCCGGTCCCAAAAGCCCCCCGACCTATAAAAAGTAGTGGCTGCTTTTGACTTATAATTTTGTTGGAGCAAGTGTTACGGTACACGGCTACCTTTTCCACGGAGAGGTAAGTGTCACTGCAATCCCACTCGTTAAAAAAAAGTTCTTACGGTACAAGTGAAAGCAAAATCACCATCTTGTTTAACTTAACTTTTCGTAACGATACAAATTCAATTGCTCACCCGAGGGCACGATACACGCTTAAAGCGTGTACATTCAGTGCGTTGCGTCATACATTTGTATCTGAGACTTAAAATTATCTTTGACGCGCTGCGCCTATGTGCTTGGAGCGTATGTTTCGTGGTTCTAGGGTAAGAGTAAGCACCCTTTGGGGACTTCTTTTTGTAAATACCGTCACTTCAAATATTTGACTACACTACAATATCTGACTCATCTTCAGTGTCGGATAGCGTGCAGCACGCACAAGACACATTTACTATTATTGTCTAAATATGAGTGCGCTCAAAGGATAATCCTTTAATCATTTTTATGTAAACATTATATTTAAATAATGATTGCGTGAAAGGGTAATGTTATTGTAAACTTAGTTGTAATGGAAAGAAATAATGTTTAATAATTTAGGTCATCAAGTTATTATATTTATAAATGTCAATTGTAAGGAGCAATTATTTTGTTTTAAATACAGGTACAAATTTCAAGTAACAAAGGAAGGAATAAACCCTTTATGAAATGTACTATGGCGCCAAGCATTTTAATTCACTTGAACGAGATTTTACATACAATAGCTGTAAAGCACTGTTCCAACCATGATACCACATATATGTTCAATCTATATATTCTATCAAAAATTATTGATCAAAAATATTATCAATGAAATCCTAACTAATATTATATGTAAATGAAAATATGAGTTTTTTTTTTGTTTTTACGTTTTCATGCTCGAACAACTCGTGCGATCATCTTGAAAATTTCGCATACACGTTGTCATGAGTACAAAACAGGACATCGGGTACCATTCATCCAGTAAAGAAGTCCTATTCCCGAAGGATAAAAAATTGTCAAAATCTACATCAACGCGAGCGAGGTCGCTTTCAAAATCTAGTTATAAAAACATGTTGGTAAGGTTAACTTTTAATGCTACGATATAATATAATAAAGGACTTGCTCTATCGTCTTTACTGAGATTATTTATGTAAAGAGTATTTTAAATTTGCTCATCACGCATATTTATGTGGCGCGAGACTAATAATCACTCGTCCTTCAAATTCTACACGAAGACACGAAGGCCCTTACGCCCTTGATGATGACAGAACACCCTTTTGTGTCAAAGGTCGCGCATTGAATCTGTTTACGGTACAAATATTTCTTAAGGCATCAAAGGTAGGTATGGTCCCTCATTTTATAAAGGTTCTAAAGTAAATTTCGGTGTGATGTTAGTAGTTCTTCAGCTTATTTGCAGTATAGACTAGTCTTCTCTAGCACAAGCCTTTAACTTAAAAAAATAATAGTGACACACACACACAAACTATGATTGAAGTTTTGTTATTGTAAAAGTGTATTACTTTAATTATTCGATCTTGCTCGATAGATGGCAGCAGCAGAAACGCCATCTATCGGTCACAGTTCTAAACTCTAGACTTATAACTGTAACTGAAAATTACCCAAAAGAAACAAAGGAGTATAATGTGCTTGAGACCCAACTACAGGATAAAATGTGGATGCCATTTATCATTATAAATATAAAATGAAGCGTGTTTAAAAGATATTTAAATAATCGCTATATTATGCTATCAACGTTTTATCTTTAGTTTAAATTTCACGCGAGTAGGAGGTCTTTATCGTGGGCGTTGTAAGGGATTGAATATTTAAATTGTATTAGTTGTGTAGGTGTAGCTGGTATTGAAGTTGAGGTGGTTATTATAACATAAACATACCTTGAGAAAGATCACATTCCATTCTGAAGATTGCGATAGTAAAAATTGCCAAAAACAAATCCCGGCGGTCACAGATAGCTATTAAGTGAATTGGTGGTTTTTATATTGTATATTGTATAACCAAATTATAGTTCAGTTCAGACATAATGGGCATGCTACTGATGTAACAGCTAGCAACAACTTTCTTTTCGCTATACTGCCTACCATTAGTCTCAAGGACGGGGCCGAACTGTTTCCAAGCAACCGGCTGACAACAAAGCTTTCCTACATATAATTTATAATTATTAATGGTAGTTCAACATGTATTATGCATTAAATTATTATTAGCTGTCATAATCAGTGGCTTAATGTAAATTATCGTTAAAGACGGTGTTACTTGAAGGTCCTATATTGGGCGCTATTAAGTTTTCATAATTCGTGTTTCCGAGTATAAAATTTATAACTTTTATAAATTTACTTATACCATGACAAACGCTCGTTATAAGTATATGTTTTTCGTGTAATTTAATATTTTCTATGTTAAAGTGAGAATTGTTTTCTGTCCCACGGTGGGTGCCATTAAGCTATTAAGTGTTTGTTGTTTCTGGCAATGTTACAATAAATTATTCATCACCTGCATATATTTAGGTCTACTATGACGCTGATTCAATAGTGCCTTCGTTAGTCACGACCTCTTTTATATTTTATTTCTGGCATAGAAGATTATTTTTTATAGGTGGTGGTTTCTTATTTGACTAAGCTGTTGTATTTATACGGAATAATTTTACAACCGATGTTCTTTTCTTTTAGGCATTTCCACACTGTCCGGATGCGGGTCACCGGATCAGCTGGACAGGTTACCAGAGCTGCCGGCGGCAGAGGAGAAGCGGCTGCGTCGAGCTGCCCAAGTCTTACAACAACGGCTCGTGCTGCGCCAGTGGCTTGCTACGCATAGGCTGCAGCATACATATACCAAGTAAGACATTGTTAACCAATTTATATATACTATTAGGTAATAATAATATCAGTCCTGTTTTTAACTATTCAACTGCTGGATACGGGCCTCTTTTCAGTGTGAGAAAGGCACATAACGAAACGTCAAAGATCCTTGGGATCGAACTCGACCCCTCTTCGTAGCAGTCCATCGGTCTCCCACTATTACATTATCAAATCATACAAATTAATATTATATCTAATGAACGCGGCAAAATAAAGTAAAGCTTTAAGTCACGATCCTTATTATAAGTTTGATAAATATTTATAGATTTACGGAATGCTAGTATTCTATAGATGGATCAAAAATGTGGATAGCTGTAAAATATGTATATTAATTCAGACTAATACAACCTTGGTAATACTAGAAATAGTGTATTCAATCTCCAGCAATATTACTAAACTACAATAATCGATTGAGTTTGTAATGATGGTAATCAAATTGCTCTATTCAGCCCTTTGTAATTGTGTTTCTAATTGCTATAAAGACCAATAATGTTTTAGTCTAGGCTTCAATTAAGATCGGCTTAAGTCTGATAAATGTAATGACTCAAGTTAATGTCTTCATATTAAGTTGGCTGTACGTCAAAAGCTATTTGAATTTATCGTATAATAATTATGAGGACCAGGTTTTCGATTCCGAGTCAAGCAAGGTAATAAAGGTATAGTCAGTATTAGAATGTAGTCTGGAACAGTGCCAATGCGCCTTCAGTTATTTAGCACTTATCTGACAAAATTACAGTGTCATTATACCTCTGCCCAACCCTATGGGTGTGATCATACATTTTTTATGTTAATTTCAAGCGACAAAATTATGTTCTGCTACATTTTGTTCAACTAATGCGCGTTCTACTTAGTTTTACCATAATACCCTCATAATGATATAGAAACTGTGAGCGTTTTGGTAATCAGTGCCTACTGCTCCATCCTTGACTATAAAAACTTTATCTCTATCCTTTCAATCTATTAATAAATCTTCACCTAACCTCATATTTATATGTGAGGACAAGTGCCAAGTGAAACACAACGAATACATAACCTTGACCTTGGACATGATATTATAAAAGGGGAAAGGCAAACTTATAAGCGACTTGCGTGTTTATACGAACTTTCGTTCGTGACAAATGTTGATATAATAATTTCACGGAAAAACATATATCCTCGACATTTCAAGTGGTTTTTGGTGTAATGTTCTATTATGTAATTTTTCATCCCTTTCTCGCATCGCTGTCAAAAGCTTGAACACTGGAATGAAATGATTGATTTCAGTTGTCATACCTCTTAAATTCAAATTCCTGTGAACTGGATTCCTATACTTATAGCTCCTCTATATAACGCCGTATACATATAACTGGATATACGTTGAACAGTCCACAAAGTAGTTTTACCTTTTGTAGAAAGTATGTCAATTTTGAACCAAGCGGTCGCTTTTGTTCGTCGGCAGCGTTAACAACAATACCGGTGGCAAGTCATTCAGCGAGCCCGCAGACACTGCCTGCAGCTAGTCTGAATACTTTGAATTGATGCCTCAAAGAGCTATTTATATTGTAAGCTAACAATAAATTATATATAAAGAGCTGAAGTGTCTTTTAGCTTTCAAATATTAGTAGAATCATTTTGTTTAGTTTGTGAGAAAGATCTTACTTAGGTTGATGCCAAAATATTGGGGCATACAGCGATTTACTGTTAATTCTGCCTTATTTTAGACTTCGTTATTATATCATCCAACTAATATCCCACACTCACAAATGCGTTGTAATATCAACAACAATAATTAACTGTTAATATTTTATGTAACATTGCATTAAACACGTATGTAGGATATGATTCTATAATCTACATATATTTAAAAGACAACGTAGCAAAACATAATGAAAATCGAAACTAAAGGCAAACTTTCGAGTACAGTTTTAGAAAGGCATAAAAATGATAATCCTAGACGGTTTTCCACAAGCCGCGCAGAATCCGCGCGGCTAAGCCGCAGCTTTCAAAGAAATTTATATTTTTGCGGAAAACACTCAGAGAATTTTGCTAAAGTTTGAATACATTGACTATTCAGTTTAGTTTGCGTTTTGTAGAAATTTCAATCGATGTTCTTCGACCAACTTATGTGCTGCATTTGTGTATTGATCTTCACGGGAACTGCGGCGTATCTTAAAATTTCAACTGTAAAGTTCAAACAAAGAATTCTTTCACAAATATACTAAATTCTGGTCTTGTATTATTCGACCTCTGCGAAATTGTGTAGAGACCCTCTCTGAATACAGTACGCCTATAAAATGCGCATCACTGAGCCACGGATCATGACTGCTTTATTTGGACGTTGTATTATCCTTATAAAGGGCCGTGGTGCTGGAAAAAAGGACGATTTTATGAAAATAAACATGGCAATCGTCCAAAAGCCTGATTGGCGCTTTGGATTATTACATTTAAAATTTACAACAAAATCACAATCCGGGCTCGATGCTCTTTAACGATCCGGCGCGTTTTCATATTCATTGCTCGCCCATGCTCTACCAACTACAAAAGGGTATTGAAATTTTTATTACTTTTTTATCTGATCCAGTCACTTAATATTAGGAAGAAATTCTAGAATTCTCTTACTTTGCTTTGTGCTACGATCTAACGATGTGTATTTTTGGATGTTCAATATTAGAGAAAATTGGACACGATAGCAACTATCAATAAATTCCTACCTGCCTCTGACCGAGCTTTGTTCGCTGCAACTGGGTCAACAACTACCTTTATAAACTCCACTTATCGTCTTTTATGTATAGACTAACAAGTCTGTGTATGGATATTTTTCAGTGAAATAAAGCGCTTTCATCAAAGCTACAGTAATTTCTCGTTTCGTGAATGGAACTCGTTTGCGTTTCCAACCTAGATATGAATTTGCTTATTTAAAGTTTTCAAGTTCTTACCGAGTTAATCTTAGGTCTTTTCATGTAAAATAATTATACGTATTAATTCCCGAGTTTCAGTTATGAATAGACTTCTACGAAGAGCGATAAAATATAGCTCTGAATGAAATGTGGCATTTCTATAGGAAAAGCAATATTTTAAACGCGAGCCATAATTTATTAACATTTAAAAAGAAAAACGGGCCCTGGAAATATAACAGAATGTTTTATTAATCCTTCTCATGAAAACAAAGTATGATGGCCAGTGCCTGCATATTGAATTCAATTAACGTATAACGAAAGAACTTAAAATTTGTGAATGACTTACATAAATATATGTGAACATTCGAACACTATACAAATACTTTATCTCAAAGAATCGTATATCTTTTGGGCCATTTTATTTAAGGAAATTTTAGACACAAAGTCATTTGTGAGTTATAAACGTTTTGTGATTTTCGTCGGGAGGTGGCTAAACGCCGTCACATGATGTGGTAATGAGCGGCGAATTTACCTCGTTTAAGCCTTACCTTAGTTATGTTAGCTTCCAAAGCCATTAAGGCAGGCTTAGAATATTTCTGTTGTATTGTGTTGCACTACCGGCCTTCCACTGGTACAGTTTGTTTGCTGGTGTAAAGCGGTATTCTATGTTGTTTTTATGATTAGTCATCGATTTTATGTGAACTTTAATTATTTACCTCTTCTTAATATGCGTCCTAACTAATATTATAAATGCGAATGAGAGTTTGTTTCTAACGCTTTTACGTCCTAACTACTCGACCGGTCATGATGAAATTTTGCACACACGTTGTTAGGTGTACAGAAACTTACATCCAGAAAAAAGTACTGTTCTCAAGGGATAGAAAATTGAAATAACCTATATTTAAGCGAGCAGGGTCGCGGGCAAAATCTTGTAATCAATATATTAGACTTCTTTCCTTCAAAATCGGTAACGAAAGTGTCCTGTCTAACAAACTAGCATTCTGTAGTATCCTATAGAATACTAGTTATACTGAATCTATTGTGAGCTTTGATCGGAACAAGCAACCTCGATCAAACCTCGGGTTCTTTTGAAATCGTCGTGATCTTACCATGTCACCATGCGGTGTGTGGATATCGAGCGTTCGATATCCATTCAAAATAGGGAAGCTATAAATTAAAGCAGCATAAATTAGGACAAAGGGATTTTGTTTAATTTTCTTCTGTTTGCCTCAGTAAAGAGACTAGAAATGTAGGTAGGTGACAATAGACTCACCCTCTTTTACGTGAAATTTAAAATTAAGCTGGTATTGTGGTACTGGTAACATGGGCTATAGATATGTGCTTGCCTTTTCGGGAATATAGTAGCATGAATATGTTTTCCTTTCCGTTTTAGGGTTCCATTTCATTTTATATACCTTACTATTCTCTCCTATTTTTATTGTAGTTTTTTGGAGTAGGCACAAAATCCGTTTGTCTTTTATTTCTCACGATTGGGCGCCACGTC
Organism: Catocala fraxini; assembly: GCA_930367265.1. Taxonomy (NCBI): domain Eukaryota; kingdom Metazoa; phylum Arthropoda; class Insecta; order Lepidoptera; family Erebidae; genus Catocala; species Catocala fraxini. Next base: position 22,208,210 of record OV884031.1, read on the forward strand.
AGGTTTAACTGCTGTTGCCTTTCAAATATTGAATCGAAAACAAAAATAGTCATTTTCGGATTCAACTGCATGATATATGAACTGTTATTGATTTGTCTATTTCAAGTTGCCGCTGCCGGTTTCGTATAATGCACAAATGGCGTCGTTGTTGTTCCACATTGAATACATTTATTATTGAAACTTTTGGTTGAACTTCTACCCACTTTTATTACTTATTTGGGAACAAAACTCACATGACAACAGAATAAAATCAGAAATTTGTACTGTGAAGTATGAGTGTTGTCATTCAGAAGCGAAGCGGTAACAAAATGGAGCAAGGTATATGAAGGTAAGTTAAGCTGTTGAAAAGAATGCATGAACACATGAGAAATAAGAATTGGATAATATGGAAGAGCATACCACACAGCACAGAACAGGATAGTTTTCTACTAGAGCTCCGCTTGTTATATTTTATACGATCCATCCGAGTTAGTGACAGCTACACAAGCAATAAAAATATGACTCTTATTATGTTCGTCACTCCGTACAACAAATATTTTTTAATCCGTCTGCGGCGCGCAGTGTTTGGTGCATTGTGAACAAGACTGCACTGCAAGTTAGAGACGATTGGTGAAAATAGGTTACACGTTTTAACCCGTTATGTGCGCATGAAAAAAGTAATAGGGATAAATGTAGTAAAAGAGCTGTGTATGTAATAAAAATTTGGCATCTTCTACTATTACAACAGAAAAATGTTATGTTTATGTATGTAGGTTAGAATTCTAGGTGGATTACATACGGCACAGACGCCATTTTTCAAAAACAAAGACACGCAATTCGTCTACCGGATATCCTTTTCTGATATATTATTGCATCCGAGGGATGTGAAGGCTTGATCCCGCGATAACGATGATATTATAAAAAGATGGCTGAGATTTATACGCATTTTCACTTAGAAGAGAGAAAGCGCGCTTTATATAAGATATGGTCGCACGTCTTGATTTTGTCTCGCTATAAGTTGGAACGATCGATCGGCAGTGACGGTGAAAAAGCAAAGTTACTTGGATGAGAGTTGGAGACGATCTTTAGATAGATGTGCGAAGGGTTTAGTTGTTCATTGCTTTAAGTGAAATGGCTGCTAGTTATTTTATTACTACCTACCTACTTTACTACAACTGCTAGACTTTCTCATTGGTCGAGTAGTACCTATATGCGTGGGTGCAAGGTGAAATCGTGGGTTCGGTTACGGAGCTGGGTTAGTGAGACAAAGTGTTATTGGATTTTCGTGTTTGGAAATTCTAATTGGGATCTCAAAGGGGTGCTGTGTCCAATAGACTTGTACTGTAATGTGGAGCTTTAAGTCCCTCGTTACAGGGGCAAGATGCAAAATGTAGCCATAAAGTAGTATCCAGTGCAAATTGCTTATATCATAGGCGTAGTTCTAAATTGATGTGTTCAAATTAAGACCTTTTAACGTGTAAATTCACTAGAATGTATTTAACTTTACATACCCATCTTCACAATTGATTGTTCGTAATATCGGACCGTAGGGGCTTTAAGTTATCTCCTCACGTACAACCCTGCGTGGCATATGTACCTATGATGTATGGCATATCATATCTTTCGCGCTCCATTGAATATCTGGCAACTGCAAACGTTTTTAACATATGAGGGTATTTTGATTTACTTACTGATAATGTCAGGTCCATTCTTTTTATTACAAGTTGTGGAGAAAAATGTGCGGGTTCCAATGAAGATGTTGAAGGCCATTTGGATCTATTTACCGAAGGTGAACAGTAAATCATGAGGTTAAGCCTTGTGTTCATTTCATGTGACTAGCCTTCTAACCTTCTACTAATATATGGAACCTAATAAATCAAGGCTATATGACATTTGATGTCTCAAGCCTATATCAGTAATGGTGTATGCAAAGGTGTATTACACTCAAATTTCGTTTGGTACGGTTTTTAAGTTCCACGTAATAGTGGGCGAGTCTATTGCTGTTTAGAGGCTAAAGAAGTAGACTTCATACTGCTATGATCTATGACGAGTGGGTGTAACGGCTATTTATTTTCTCTCAGACAAGAAGTAACCCATTTTTTCTTTCAAATTTAGTCCTGCTATTGAGGCTTACTTTGCCTCTCTTTGATTGTGATTGATGAATTATTTCCAGAGTGTTGCCTATGGCTATATCTATTTATTTTGTACTACGAAGATGGAAACCTTACATACGATCGCTTGCAGTGCTAGCTTTATCAGTCGTGAATTGCCGACCTAAGGAAATTAAATATAGAATTAAACAAAAAGAATGGCAGAGGTAGATGTAGTGAGATAGTGGTAGTGAGTCTATAAAAGCGAAACTGTAGGTAATTGACATTCATATAAGTGCTCGCATTTTCGTCGTTCAATCAGTTAAGGTGAACTTCGTAACAGATAGGTAAGTGTATTTTATGGCGTGTCCAATTTATATATTTTACAAAGTTATAATAATATCATAGGTGTCCAAATCACATCGATATTGAACTTCAGTGCAAGTAAAGTTGGAATGATTCCAAGGATCAGATTTTCAAGTACAATAACTGAACACATTGAAACTTAGATTCCGATTGTGATGCAATAATCATAATATAATATTATATCTATTACCTTTGCCCCATGCTAGGCAGCAGAGCTTTACAAAATGATGGATTTGGCAAGCTGATTAGATCACACGTAATATAAAAAAACAGAGAACAATTTGAAGCTAAAATATATAATGATAGAAGCCATTCTGCTTCTGAGAATTTGCTGACAGAAACACTCAATAACAAAGCCCACCGGTGATTAAAGGCCAGGACTTAATCTAACTGATAGTTACGTAAGCACTGAGGATTACATCGGATCTACTGATCAAATTTAAAACTGTAGACGTGACATCTTCAGACAGGCTTGATCTAAAACTAGTGTAGCATTGAAGATGAAGTTCGAAAGAGGAATAATATTAAAACCTTAAAGTTATATAGGTTACGACAGGCAGAGCAGCTTGACCCGGATACCTTTCTAGAGGTATGCCAACTATCGCATCTGGTTTATTTGATTTGATGAAAAATGGATACTGGAATTCTTTTCGGTTATTCTTGGATTTAAATTTTTCCTGACTATGGCGTGCATCGCATTCTTATAGAACTAAATAAGTTTGGCCTCACCTTGAAATCTGTTGTCTAGTTGTCGTATTTCTGTCATCCTAACTTCCTAACTAATATTATAAATGCGCATGTCAGTTTGTTTGTTTGTTACGCTTTAAAGCCGACTACTTGACTGATCATTATGGAATTTCGCTTAAAGTTTGTCAGAGGTACAGAAAAGGACATAGGATACCTTCCATCCAGAAAAAGTACTGTTCTCGAGGGATATAGAATTGACACAACCTACATTTACGCGAGCGAGGCCGCGGGCAAAATATTGTAATATGTAAGTACACTTAAATATTCCACCCATTACTTAAGCAGCAATATGTAGTGGATTTATAAATCGGACGAGGTCTGACCTCTGGCTCACTTGATTAATATTTTGTGCCTGTGTCTGCTGCGGTCTGCTAACAGACAAGTCATATTTACATGTTTGAAAACTTAAACTAGGGCATGGCTGTTTGAACATTAAATATACAATTCCATTAAATGATTTTGTAATGGATGATTCGGACCATGATTAACTATAAATACGGATAAACTGATTAGGCTTGATACTTTTTCATGTATGTGGTATTTAATCTTAGTTTCATTACCTTATTCTCGTATCTATTCGGGTTAATGTTCTGCTACTGTTCTCCGACACAAAGTCTCGTTTTATATCTTTCGTATTTAAAAAGACAGTTACACTAGGGATAATTATGTATCGCGGGGACCTTACGAATATAGAAACAATAGATCCAAGTAACATCTAAACCCGAACAAGTAATTGGGGATCTCAAAAAGAAGTTAACCTCGTCTTACTTCTTAGATAAGTTTTAAGTGTAGTGATTTCCTGTATAGCTCGTTAGGTTAGAGTTTCATGATAGCCGACTACCATTGCTCCTCGCGCATTGTCAGGTAAAACTAATACGTGTGTTTTTTGTTAGGCAATCCTTATTTACTATGCGTCATCAAAGATTAGTCAGAAAGAGCCTTTTGTTTTATTTGTTTAAAAAAGACATCTCTCCCACTAGGAATAAATGCTGTGTCGCGGGGTACTTTACAAACATTTAAACAACGGACAAAAAACACCCAGGCTGGGAACAACCATTTGTGGATCACACAAAGTTTTGACCCGTGTAGGATTCGAACCCACAACACTCGGCGCAGTGTCACTAGTGTCATTAGTGCGTCATCTTGAAAAGTCCATGGTAATCGACGTAGGATTTTGATAGTCTTAAAAGTATACTGTCTTGTCAGTAGCTAAACTGAATCAGAAGTTTTTGCTTCATACAAAGAAAAGAGACTATCTCATGTCATTTCAACTCGAAATTAGCGGAGGAGAATGAGCAGAACAAACGCATGCGTCAACTAATTGAGTCTTTTATTGTTATGGTTATCACAATGGCATCGTTTGCTGTGGAGTCTATGGGGCAGAGTCGAGCTCTGATGAAGAAATATGAGACGTTTGTAGCTATCATCGCTATGGTGAACATTTGCCAATGTTGCTGCGTTTCCGGTAATAGAAAAGCGTGTTTTGAAGATGACAAGTTCATGTTAGAGATAATTTGGAGTCAATCGGCGGTAGCACAAGCAGCGGTAGACCAATGGATAACGCATTAGACTTTCAATCGAGAGATCCGATTTCCTTGCACTACCAAAGTGTACCCATGCCTAACATAAGGATATTAGGTTAGCCAGATTGGTTAACAAGAATAATAGTGTTTTGTAACCAAATTTATAGTAATATTTAAAAATATCACGTTTATGATTGCACCCCAGATTGATATGGTAAGTTGGGTGAACACCCACTTAACTCACTAAACGTGTAGTAGATATTATTTATATTTTAATACTTTTAAATCATAGATATAGATTGGCTTTACCTGGGTACTAATACGTGTTTGCTAGAGTTTATAACATTAATAGTCGTCCGTTTGTCCTTCAACACACGTTTCTTCAATGACAACTAGTATAATATCAAATAATGGATTACGTTACATAACGCAATAAAATAAAAAGAAATTACCTTGTGATTTATTACTACAACGTTGACCTAGTAGAATATTGAATGGCTCATTGTACAATAAAATATAAAAAGCTCAAAAAATAGCTGTACTTTTCTTGCGGTTTACTCATTAAAACCCAGGGCGCGAGGACACAAGATTGAATAGAACTTGTCGTCCCTCTTTTAATCTAAATCACTAAAGATTCAGCGCCTCATTCCTAACATGGTCTATACACACAACTCAATGCTATCACCAAACTCCTAAAACGCGTCAATAAATAAAGATTTCATCTAATATAAATGCTTACGGATGATCCCTTTACGTTCTGCAGTAAACCTCCATCGTAACTGTCGACTTATGCCCTTACGTTACTGGTGAAAGTTTCGTAAGACCACAGCCTTCGTCAATCCCAATGTTGATATTTATATTTGATCGTAAAACGGAATTTTCCTATAAATGCATCGTTTCGTGATATAAGCCAGGTTTATTGCGGGGAAATTCGCTTGAGAAGGGTCGGTGTGTGTAGTTTTATTAGGCGTATCTTGTTTTGTCAGTATGAGGCGGTTAAAATGTTTGTCGAAACGCTTGGTGGTTGGTGATGGATAGATGGTGTAAATCGTTTTTATTTTGATATAGCGAATTTCGATGAATTGGCTAGGTTATAGTTACTCTGATAGAGGGTAGTGGTCAGACAACATCGATCAATGGTAATCGCAAGTTTTAAATAAGAAAAGTGAATTTAGAAACCATATTACGGACTGCGTAAAGACTTCCCTTTAAAATAATGAAAATAACCTAAACTGCGCTACAAATGTTCTTTAAGAAAGATATAGGTAACCTATTCTGTTTTCAATCTGTTACCCCGTACGTACCTTTTTACTGTAAACAATATCATGCAGTCGGAGGCAATAATATTTCTTTATCGGTAAACTAAAGAAGCTGGATATTAAAGAAGAAGTTTGGATAGAGATCACAAATCTCCGTGATTACATCGCTCTGCTCCAGGACGATATCAAGTATACATTTACTGATTCGGTAATCGAGGACAAGGTCAAGTGTAATAGAAACAGAACTGGGACTGCTATGCATAAGGTTTTAGCCTCGATACCAGGATGGGGTTATGAGTTATTGGATTATTCTATTAAGAAACTCTTATGTCAGCACTGGTCTGGAACTGTCCCTGGTAGCCGGCAATAGGCTCGCCTTCTATACCGTGAGACGTAAAACCATAGCTGGCGGATCGTGGCTGTAAAACACCTCTGTCTACAAGGGTGTCGGACTATGTATGTAAAACCGTATTATCAATTAAGGTTAAATGAGCCATTTAAGACCCGCAAAAAAGCTTAAAGCTTTTTCTACAGACAATCTCTTCATTATTACGTTTACCCTACCTACAACCACACCTAAACGTTACACGTTGTATAAACCACCCCATCTCCGCCGCTTAGTTCCCGGCACCGCGACCGCAGCCGGAAGGCGTTTGCTAGCGTGGATTATTCCCTCGACTCGTTTATATACGTTAAACCCGCCGGCAGTAATGCAGCTGACAGCATAGATTATACAACAATACGACATAATGTATTCTTGCATGGTATATGTATGTTCTGCATATCTTTCGAGTTGCTTTTTTTAACTAACATTTTGGTTTTTCGACTGAATATCCTTAAAAGGGTAGGCAAAGATGTTATATTTACAAGACACATGTAATAAACAGCAAAGCTATTGCTGTCTATCCTTTTCCCTAAAATACCAGACAGAACCGGTATTTAGCAGTTCTGTTACTAGAACCCGAACCGGAACCGGCACCTAAATTGGAATCTTTATTTTACCGGTTCTTCAATTCGTGTCTGAACTTGTTTGAATTCATAACAGCCGATGCCGTTCAACGCCGTAGGGTAGGTTAAAACCTCTAAAGAGTAGAAGAATGTTTTAGTACATCTTCATCTCCATTTCTTAAAAATCTTAAGTTCGGATGGTGCGGCTTAGAATTTTGGTACGTTTATTAGGAACCGATCCACTGGAACCATAACCGAACCGGTACCTAAACCATAACAGAAAGGAAGATCCCTTTAAGAACGGCAACGAACAACCAAAGCCCATATTTGTACCAGTTTTCAAACCCTGATCCCAGGATGGCAACTTACTTCTCAAACTTCTGCCGTGAGAGGAACGAGGCCGTTCTGGTATATTTAGAAGGAAACTTCGTAAAACTAAACTATGTCAACTAGAGGGATAATGAAAAAATAATTTACAGCTTAGCGTTCGTGGTTAAATCGGCGTTTGTGTTTTGGTAACTTAGCAACGGGCTATTATTGCAGTGTTCCATGAATATTGTAATAGCGTGATATGAACGGCTTCTTAACCGAGTTTGTACTACGTTTTAGAGTTCTAAAAAACTCTCATACAACAGCTTTGTCCGTCCGTCCGTTTGTTATACAACTTTCAACTCAAGAACCGTAAGAGCTAGAGACTCGTGGTCAACGCCATTCGACTCAGCTTAGTCGATATACCCCGATGTGACTATGACCTTTGACCTCAAGGCCACGTGGTATCACGTGACCTTTGCATATTACTTGAACCATTTTTTCGAACTCTAAGATTTACGGCAATTCATTGTCGATTCTCACTTGTTTATTAACTTGCTTTCTTGTATGTATGTTTGATCGTTCGGTATACATTTTGCAATCGATGCCTCAGTTGCGCAACAAAAGGCAAAATGCTTAGTACGGCGCGCGGCGTCTAAAACTGTACTCGGCTGACGGTAAAGGATGTAAGCACCTTTGTCTACGCTTTCGCGTATATAGGCGTGAGGCTAGTATATAATGTATAAATAATGTTCATTTAACTGTTGGATAAGCTAAGAATTAAAACTTGACCAAAGCTCATAACAGTAAAATGTACCTATTACGAGCTAAAAATTAAATATTAAAAGGGAATTGGGGACAGCCTCTCAAATCTACATGTAAAAGCCGCTCATTAAGTTTATCTCTTACTATGTTAATATATTCTTAACGTTATCAGTACATTAATAGGAATATCGTTTAATAAATTAGGATGACTCATGCGATTTGTGATGTAAAAACCACATTTTCGTTTTTTATCCTTATTAGCTATTAGTCTGTTTTTTGCAAACGAGGTATATTAATTTGTTTTATTTAATGATTATATTAATATTTAATTACATATATAAACTGGTTATCCTGCCAAAAATGACAGTATTTTGAAAGCTTCAACTTATTCAGAATATATTTAAGATTTTCAACAGAACGTATGAAATGAATAAATGTAGAGAATGACTTTCTTATATGACTGTAAAACAGATGCGAATAAAGATTGCTAGATCACTGCGCTCGAGAGAGACGCTGAAATGATGATAACCGACGACGCGACGGTAACGATTTATAAACGAATCAAGTTACATATTATATATATTACATATACCATTACTATCATTCGAAAACATGATGTCTTTAGATTATACAAACACGTTGGCAATTAATTGTGTTACGTTTATCCTGCACATAGAAATAATTACGGGCTTATCGCACTTCAATTTGAACATTATAAAATTAAACCAGTTCATACAGATTTAATAAATAATATAATAACAGTTAATTACAGGTATTAAACTGTCCCACTGCTGGGCACGGGCCTTTTCTCAGTGTAAGACGGATTAGGTCACACGGATTTGTCGTGACATATTTAAAACCCGTGCCTTTTTTAATTATAATAAAATTATTTATCTATGTTTTTAAGCACTTTCCCGACGTTTCGGTTACTTTTAAGCAGCTGAACCCCCCTTATGTGTGACACATAAGGGGGGTTTACACGGATTGATTTGTCATGCGGCCGGTTACTACTATTACTTTGGGGCTTGCGATTTCAGTCAACTGTGACCTAGCCGAATTGCCATTTAGACAGTCGATTTTCGCCGCGCGGCAAAAATCGTGCGGCTATAGTCACTCGTGTAAACCCCCCAATACTTAAGTGGTGTTCGTGTCAATCTTGAAGTTTGAAGTCAATTGTCCTCAAACAGTTCGTAACGCTAATAACATCAGTTTGGCTAATAAGCTATGTATGCTCAATTCTACGTTCATCTGTTGTGACGTGAGAGAAACCAACAAACACACGGTCTCATTTATAATATCTACTAATTATCTATGTATATATACGTGAAGCAAAAAAATTGTACCCCTTTTTACGAAAATTGCGCGGACGGAGGAGTATTAAATTTGGCACAGTTAAAGTTTATATGGAGAAGGAGGGGCGAATCCTAATATTTATATAAAATATGCATTAGAAATACATTAAATTAATGAAAAAACACTACCATGCATTTGACACACACAGTTGAAGCGCGTAACTATGGTTACATACATCAATATAATTGCATAATTATATCAGCAATATCTTACAGGCAAACTTTGGTCGAATGTCGAGTACTCGGCGACCGCTAGTTTTTATAAAAATATCAGTATCTCAAATTAATGCATCTCAAGAACCGTAGACCATTAAGTTTACGATTGTGATACGCTAGACGATTTCTGAATACGGTAAGGTTTTGTGGCGCTTAAATATGCATTAAATAAGCATTATCATAATTTTAAAGCCTTATATTGCTGCCCTTTCTCTTAATGCCACTCGTATTGCCTTATCACTCTATAGTTATATATAGTAGGTACTTGTTAGTTGTGTATCATAAAATATTAAATAATAATTGTAAGAACATGATTTTTAAACATTCACAGAACAGACCAGATTAAGTACGACCTCGGCCTACGAGATATCTGAGAGCAGCTTAATGTATTCTTTTCCAAGGGATTTTAGAGATAATGTTTTTAGTCTATTGGGGTTTCAGTGAGCCAACACCTTGTCGTGCTCGATTGCTACGCTATTAGGTTTGCTAAATAGACATATCTTAGTGCTATAGTCAAACGATCGATCCGTCAGCATAAACTGTGCTTATATTTAACTAGTTTTTTCCCGCCGCTTCGCTCGCGTTAAAGTAGATTTGGTTAGGTTATGTTAGGGGCCACGCAGAAACTTTAGTTGAAGCTAATATCGTACCTGGGCTAGGTGGAGGAAATGCTGTCTTTATTTTATCAAATACATATGTATACTGGAACATGGCTACATATATATTGATAATAGGTACTCGGGGTGCCGAAACTGGCGAAGTATGTGGGTACCTAATGCTTATCTTGCTTTAAGTATGAATAATATAATGCTGATACTAAAATATAACGACACGTTAATGAAAGTTATAAAAGTAGTATTTGATGATATACCACCACAGGGAAAGATAAAGGCCATTAAAAAAGGCGACTGTAGTCATGAACTAAAGCTAGGAAAGTATAATTGTAGCAGAAGCAATTTGTTTCCCCTTGTCCTTTATGTTTCACTTCACTCTTAAATTGCAACTTAATCATCTACAGACAATACAAAAGCTTTCTCTAAATTGGCACTTGTAAAAGCCGGCATCAAAAATACGTTCCCACCTAAAAATGGCACTTTGAATTTGGAACACGATATATTGGGCTAACAAAATCGGGACATGCACGGGCATGATTGAATTAAGGCTGGCATTCATTGTGCGGTAATCCGTTGATGCAATCACTTGTCTTCCGCTATTAGTATTCTTGTCGGCAAATTTGACATGACAATTGACATGACAATTGACATGACAATTGATAGACATGGTCGGAGCTTGCTTAAATGCTTCAGAGATTGGTGTAATATGGAAACACTTGGTTAACATGATTAAACTAGAATTAAGTGATAGCTAAAGCATTGGATTTGCAATTAAATGGTTGTATGCTTAAATAAGCTTATCCAGCAGACAGTAATAGGCTATACTGTCTGCCTTAAAAAGATTTCCACCGTCTTAGTCAAAGTCAAAAATTATTTATTCATTTAGTTTACAAAATAACACTTGTGTATGTCAATATGATATTACTAAAGATATTGAACTTACATTTATATAGGTTGATGCTAGGGTCAAGCAAAGGGTTGAGACTATGTGGAAATAGATACGTGCAAAAATCTCACAGCCACTCTTCTTCAATAACTATAGAATTTTGGTATTTTATAACTCTATCTGCAAATTCATGCAGCCATTATCTCTATACAAATTTATAAAAACTACAATATGTATAGGTTTTTAATTCATATTCTATTATTATTTAGCTTAATAAAGAGTTTAACTATAGAAAGAGATATGAAATATTTACCAACGAAATTTTATATGCTTTTATATTTTTATATGCTTTGCTCTCCTATCTTATAAATATTTTCTTCGAGCTAGAATCCAATTCGTTGCACATGACACGTTGCTAATGACAAGTAGAATATTGAAAGCCCCGCGTGTAGAAACGTTAGTTCGAAACCCTCTAAAGCATAAAGAGAAGGAAACGGGTCGACCGTATTTTTATATAACTACGTAGATTTCTAACATATTAGTCACAATATAAACATACATATATCGTATGACTGTTTGTGATCGCATCATTAACCCTACGTAATCCCACGGTGTTCACGGGTCGTTTATCAAACCCCTGAGACCTTTGGCCTCATCTGCCAGTATCAATGCGTCCTGCGTCTTGCTCTGAAGGGCCCGGCTGGGTCATGTAATGGACCGTGCAACGCAAAGGGTCATTTATGAATTGATTGTAATCTGCTGGAAGTTTAGGTAACGTTACATGAGGTGTTTTTGGAGACAATGCGGTGTAACACCTTTTGTATGTGTTTCAAGTAATGTAACCCATGTAGGCTTTATTGGGCCCAAACCCAATAGGGTTATGATTTGCAGCTATCTTTTTGTTTTGTTCTTTGCTCGCAAATATATTTGTATAAAAGCGTTGTGTATTTCGTTTTACACGTGACAATATAAACGTCGAAATATTTTAATCAGTTATCTCAACTCTGCCAATGCGCGAGGTGTTGTAATTTCCATCTTCATACGTAACAAAATAATTTTAAGTTATAAATAATAACTGTAATGACTAGTCATGGGCCGGTAGACGTCACGTACCAATAAGCATTATACCATAACTGCTTATTGGTATTTACTGTGATAAAAATTTTTGAAACGATCATTTCAATAACTAGGTATTGTTAATACCTTTTCAACATTCCTCGGTACTGATAAAAACAATAGGTTTTGTCTAATAAGTTTCGTAACGGGTATTTTTACAAGTAGTGGCTAGGGACTGAGTAATAACATGGTATTATAGTTATTGTAATACCCAATACCGTGAACCGTCGGTTGCCCGGCAAGCGCCGATTCAGTTTTGTGAACGCGGTATTGGCTCGCGAGTGCGACATCGCGGTATTGATGAGTAAAGAGTGTATACGAATAAGCAGTTAATGTACAACTGAATACCGTATTTCAGGTATTAGTTCGATACGCAGTTATTGCAACTGCTTATGGTTTATAACGACCACTTCTAGTAATGACCGTAAATAACACAAAGGGCGGAAAGGAAACGGCAGTTTTACTAATGCTTTCTTACTTATGCTCCCAAATATAATGGTTGCCTAAAGTAAAAAGTAACTGTTTTGTTTTTTACTTGTAGATTTGAATATACTTACTTGATGTAGTAGAAAAATAAGAAAATTGATAAACATCGCATTAGAATTTAAATTGATAAGTGCCTATTATTGTGGGTGGTTGACCCTGCTATAGTTTCCTGAATACTATTACATCTTTCTATATCTTTATCAAGGACACACAGCATAAATCATTGAATATATTTTCGCCCACACTTGCAGGCACTAGAAAATAATAAAAGTACTTTTCTTAATTTTTGCGTGCGCATCGATTTAGCCTCGGATGGTAACAATGCAGTTGCTTTTTATGAATACATAAAACGTGCGGCTGAATCAATGCATATGCACGTTTTTATCGATGCAGATGCGCGAGTGTAATGTGATGAAGTGGGTTTAACGATGGGGTTTACAAGAAATTAATGTATGCAGTAATTAAGCCTTCTCTATCTTTGTTTGACTTTGAAAAACCTTCTTTTTTATTTCTTTCTATCTGAGCTGTGGCAGTCGATGAATGACTGAATAAATATTTTAATTCCTTTCTATCGCGACTGTATCATGTCAGCATCGATAATGTCGTGTTCGCGAAAATCACGACTGCAGCTGCTGTTCTTAGACTATCAGCTACTACGACGCATATCGTCCCTATGTAGTAAATGTGATAATAAAATATTAAGTTTTACTAAAATTGAAATTATCGATGTCCTTACACATGACAAGTAACTCCAACCTTGGAAAGATAATCGGAATGGCGCCTGCACCACACCACAACAAATGAAGGCACGTTGAATGAAAACATATTTTATAGAAAATAAGTTGACTGTCAATGTCAAATCCATTGAGATAATTGCCATAACGTTATTTTAAGCCCCGCCTACTTTGTTTTGTTTTCTTGGTGCCATTTTTAGCGGTGAGAATATTTTTATGTTCACTGGTTACAATTGAGTAACAGTAAAAAATCTAAAAAGTATTTTACATTTTACATTGCCAAACATAACATAGCATGAAAACAAATATAATTTATAAATGCATTCTTTGTTTCAGACTCCTCAGTCTCGATGTCTCCTCACTGGAAGACGTGTACTGGCTGGAGGATACGACGGCGCGTCACGTGCTTGACCCCAAAGACTTTGGTGCCTGGTCGGCCGCGCGCCAGAGCCTTCCCACTGGTAAGGAGGCGCTGCAGACCCTTAAAGCAGATCTCTGGAGTGCAGTCGTGAAGAACAGCAAGCACCAGGATGCCTGGACCTGGGGTAAGAAGCATTTACACAGTCCTGCATGAATACATAGTCAGCTGATGATTTTACTAAATCAATACTAATATTATAAAGAGGAAAGATTTGTTTTGTAATCGATAAACTCTGAAACTACTGAACCGATTTTAATAATTATTTTACCATTACAAACTATTTTATCCAGAAGGAACATCACGCTACAAGCCACGGAAGTAAATAAATAACTAGCGTGGGCAAAACCGTGACTGCTGACTAGCTAGTCAGTGAATTTTTCCCGTTATTTTTATACTAGATAACTTAAGCGCTAAATACTGAATGGCTAGGGACTTTACAAACCTTCAAGCAACAGACACAAAGAACGACTGGACCCGGAACAACCATTTATGATTACACAAATTCTTGTCCCGTTTGGAATACGCAGCTAAAACATTGGGCTTAATGGTAGTGGTGAAGCGACCACCTAAACCAGAACGCCGTCTATACCGGCCATTTTTTTTGCATTTCGTTTAGCTTTTTAACCTCTATATACTTTGAGCTCAAAGTAAACATAACATAGATTATTTAGTTACCGGCAATGCTAATGAAGAACTGAAAGGGTTGTTTGTTCAAGTTTTCGGAATGTAATATTTTCTATCTGTTTGAGTAAATACATTTTCTGCTCTTGTCGAATTTAGTTTCTAACAAACGTCTTCTATCAAATTTTTAGAACGGAACTTGCGTTAACGGGCGAAATATCACGTGGCCAGCGTAATTGCATAGATAAAAATTTAATTTCGTTCCACTCCTACTCGTTGCAAAAGTGATAGTCAGTGTATCTTACTGCATAGATGGCGTAGTGGTTTAAGTAGTCGCCTCGTATCTGCCACTGAGCTAAGTATTGTGGGTTCGATCCCCACACGGGACAAAAAAATGTGTGATCCACAAATTGGTGGTTTACACAATTTTTTGTACGGTCTGGGTGTTCTTTGTGTCCGTGATTTGAATGTTTGTATAATCACCCGCGAAACAGGAAAGAATTGCCCGTGTAAGCGATATCTTTAAAAAAATCAAAATCGTCAAGCACCTTAAGATATAGAAATATCTTGTGGCAACAATTATTGTGTAGACTTAAAATTTCATTCCGTTACACCTTTACTTACTCGTTGCAAAACTGATAGTCGGTGTATTTATGTATACTTGTAAGTGTCCGTTATTCCATTAGTTCAGATATTTTTTGTGTCTGGCATTCAGGTGGCATGCTGGTAGTGTCAGTGTCGGTGTGCGGGTTGGTGACCCTCGCGGCTATGACGCAGCCGTCACTGGCACCAGAGGCGAAGCACTCGCTGCTGCAGTACGTCACTGGGAAGTACTTGCATCCACCTAGTTGTAGGGTAAGTAAAATAGAGTAATATTTTTTGTCGAGGTGTTAGCTATCACTAGCTTCGAAGCTGTCATTGATAGCTTAGAAGTTATCATCGGTATTACTTTCCCCGCTATCTTAACATAAACGGAATACTCTAGCAAAATCTA
The DNA here is from genome assembly GCA_930367265.1 of Catocala fraxini. Taxonomy (NCBI): domain Eukaryota; kingdom Metazoa; phylum Arthropoda; class Insecta; order Lepidoptera; family Erebidae; genus Catocala; species Catocala fraxini. The sequence continues at coordinate 22,223,636 of OV884031.1, forward strand.
GGTATACAATTTCGTTAACGTTGACTGTTCGTCAAACAGTGCATCCATGCGTTTGCATAGATTTCACCCTGCGGTTGTAACAATGTGGAAGCTTCGTATGAATACATAAAAACGTGCGGCAAAATCAATGCATACGCACAGTTTTATCGTTGCATATGCTCGTATGTGTTGGTTTGGTTCGAGTTGTCTTGAGGGCGGCAGCGTTATGAATTTTTTCACTATTGAGGCAGTATGGCAAAAAGGTTACAGATAAATTGCATATATATTTTTATCCCCAGGTGGAATGGGGCTGGCAGGAGCCTCAGCCGGTGGGAGAGACGATGTGTTTTACCGTCCATTGCTTCCAGCGCAACGGACAGCCCTACCCTATTTGTGATACAGACGAACTCACTGTATCCATATCTCACGGAACCAGAAAGGTAATGGCAGTTACGAAGTAAAATTATGTTTATTTAAACAATGGAGCTTGTCTTATGTCTTCCACACAGAGACAACGAAGACGATAAGGTATTAGTGGCATTATTGTCGTATTGTTCCAATTAACATGAAACATTACACTTACGATCCAGAGCGATCGTGTGTTCATACTAATTCGAACAATACTAAAGTCCCGCCACCGGTTAGCGCTCCACCGCCGCTGTCTGTATGTGGAGGCTTTAAACGTACTTATCCCTAGGATTTCGTTTAAATTGAAACAGCTCGACTGCTTAAGTACCTCCCTCCTAGTAACCTCAATGGAAATCGCAGGCAAATAAACTAGTATTGTTGTTTTACATTTTTGCGGTGCCTACTAAGCCTTTCAAGCTACACAATGGATTTCTGTATTAGCAGTCAACTCTGGCAGCACAGCAACAATTTTTTTGTGGGTCGGACTTCTGTTTCATTACCATCAGGCAAGATGAATGCTTGTTGAATACTTTAATAGTTTACAAATTCTACGTATAGATTTGGCCTTGATAAGTATTTTTTTATAATATGATGTCTCATAAAATTACAGGTAACTGCTGTGATAGAATTAGGCTCCGGTGACCCAGCACAAGCGAACACCGCTCGTGTTAAATTCACAGTACGGACAGCTGGTGTCTACATCGTTTCTATTATGATTGGTAAGATATAACGCAATAAAGCGCACTAAATAAAATACGATCTTATGTGGTGTAGTAAAGTAACCATTTATATTAAAGCAGCGTCTATCTTTAAATCTAGCTAATGCGCAGTATTCTAGAAATAATAAGAAAACAATAATATTTATATGATTATAAAAATGTGATAAAAATACTTTTAGCTTGGAATTGCTTGTAAATCAACAGTCTAAAAAGTGAAATTTTTGCCGCGAACACATTTTGCTGGTTTGAATTAGCTACTTATTCGACAGTTGATTTCATTTCAGTAGTGTCTTTTTATTTGATTTCTGTAACTTGTCCTTAACAATTTTGATACTATTTTGCAAATGTGATGACTAGTATATATGAATTTTGTTTTTGCAAATCTCGTGCCCACGGTTTGATATTAGCCAGGAAAACAATTACTTCACCTTGCAGAACACCACAAATTTATCGTTACAAAGATATATCTCTTTACTAATAAATGGATGCTCTTAGTTTGATAATTAACTTTTAAAAATTAAATTCGATCTCGTAATGTCAATATCTTTAGTTTTGTATGCATATTATGGTGTATGAGACAAAATCAAACGCTTTTGGTAGATCCAAAAATGACATCATTATTTTTGGATCTACCTAAAGCTTTTGATTTCGTTTCGTACTTCACATAGTAGTACATACAAACTAAACATATCGTTATTACGGGATCCTTCTTCTTATAGATGACAATGACGTGTTCCCAGGCAGCGTGTCGGTGAGCGGGTCGCCGTATCGCAAGTGGTTCGCGGCGGGGCGCGTGGAGGCGCGGCGCTCGCGCGTGGGGCGCGCGCACCACGCGCTCGTGTGGGCCGAGCGCCACGCGCGCCAGCTGCACGTGCACCCGCGCGACCAGTACGACAACCCCGCGCCGCTCGCGCCCGCCGACCAGGACCCGCCCGCGGTGCGAACACATACACACTACACCATCTAGCCCAAACTAAGCAGAGCTTGTACTATGGGTACCAGATAATGGATAAACATACATATATACTTTTTTTTTGTAAATACGTACATAGAAACACCCAGACCAAGACAACATCCATGTTCATGCACATAAATGTTTGACTTGTGAGAAAATTTAACAAAAATTTATCTTTACTTATTTTCGCAGGGCTTCTCCATCAAGATCAATCCTCTAGGCGGAGAAGTAGACGAGGCTCTGTCTTCATCAGCCACATTTTCTTATGACACTGTTAACCAGCGAGTTATCCTAGCGCTGTGTTTCGAACGCGCGGGAGTGTACCGCGCTGCGGTGTTCTATGACGACGTGCTTCTGCACAACGGCGAGTTTGATTGCATCGTACTCACAGGTAAAATATTTGCATCTATTAATGGTCCCACAGTTAATTTAACTTTTATAAAGTCCAAATTTAATTATTTTATTGGCAAAGGTTTGGCTTTCTGCACTTAGGCATTCAGGCAGCCTACCGCGCTTGGACCAGGCCTTGCGCTCTCCACGACCCTAACGTGGATCACCTAAAGGCAGCGTTCTACCAAACCAAAGGTCTGCAAGAGGCATACTTAAGAGCGGATGCCCAGTGCGTCGCACGGTTCGGCCAGGAACTCATGGCACATCCTACGGGCAGGCGTAGCTCAATAGCTACGGCTGCCCGTTGGACTGCACGGCATTGGCCAACTTCTGCCAGACCTCGCTGCCCCCTCTGAGATATCCGAATGGATCACTGGCTCATCGGCCGCAGGAGAAAGCAGATCCTCTTGCAAACCTCTTTGCGACGAACTCTCCAATCAATGACTTCGGTTCGCAGCCGCCCACCATTGCCAACTGCGGCTAGACGATGCCTGATATACGTATCAGGCAACGTGATGTTCGTCAGTTAGTGGACCTGACGGCATCCCAGCTGTAGTCCTCAAAAGATGTGCAGCGGAGTTGTCTTCCACACTCACGCGTCTAAACCGGATGTCTTACGCCGCAGGCATTGTGCCTGAGGCTTGGAAAGAGGCGAACGTTCAACTGATTCCCAAAAAGGGTACTATCGACCCATAGCTATCACCTCGAAATTCTCCAAGGTGTTCGAGCGGATTATAAACACCCAAATTGTTTGCTACCCGGAGGATCACTTGTTGATCAATGATCGCCAATACGGCTTTCGGGCTAAATGATCAACGGGTGATCTTCTAGCGTTCGTCATGCACCTCTGGGGTGAGGCTATAGACAAGCACGATGATTCTTTGGCTATCAGCCTTGACATAGCCAAAGCTCTCGATAGAGTTTGGCACCGGTCTCTTCTTTCCAAGCTTCCGGCCTATGGCTTGCCCCCCAGCTATGCACCTGGGTTGCAAGTTTCCAAGACAAGCGTCGTATCTGAGTCCTTTGCGACGGTTGCACTTCCAAATTTATGCAGGTCAATGCAGGAGTGCCTCAGGGTTCCGTCTTATCCCCTACGCTCTTTCTTCTGCATATCAATGATATGTTGAATCTCGGCAATATACATTGTTATGGGCATTACATCCTAGGGCCAAACAGGCTGAGGGGAAAATGCGGGATCTTGTCGTTGAACTTGACCAAACCTTGGACCGCATTTCTGATTGGGGTGCCAAGAACTTGGTCCAGTTCAACGCCAAGAAGACCCAGGCATGCACGTTTTTAACAAAACCCGTCTCTTCTCTGAAGAACACTCCAATGGTAATACGTGACAGCCTCTCTATTTTAGTTATGGATCTTTGCCGCACCTTTAATCCCAAATGGAACCTCTGCAACTCCGTAGGGCAATTGCTTCATTGGCATGTTTCTACAGTATATACCACGGGGAATGTTCTGAAGAGTTATTCCACCTTATCCCGCCCTCCCCTTTCCTATCCACAACAACGCATGATGAGCTCAGATGCCATCCTTACACGGTATAGCCGATTAGAGTGCGCACCAACAAGTTATGGTCCTCATACCTCTGCCGAACGATCAAGGCATGGAATTCTCTGACAAGGCACGTGTTTCCTTCGCCCTCCAATCCTGGGTCCTTTAAGCAGGACGCAAAGCACCTTCTCAGGTCGTCAAAGTAGAGACCTCAACATCGCCTCAGCTGCTACGAGGACGGTGTGGAGACCAATGCCCTTAGACCATCAGGCGAAGTGTGGTCATTTTGACGAGCAACATAAAAATAATAAAACATCTTAGTCTAAGTTTAAATGCAGAACCTTAAACTTTTACTTAAGGCAGAACAGTTTTAGATACAGTTTTCTCTAGATGTAGTGGGCAAGTTCAAAGCCTGAGAAACTGTAATTAAATGTGACGGTTAAATTGTTAAATCTTGGTTAAACACTCAGACGTCTACTTTACAAATAAAAAATACTGATAACCTTTTTCCCGTGTTTACTTTACATCATACTTAATAATCTTTAGTTGTAGCACATTTTACAACCTTAATATTTGACAACATATTTCAACAAGTTAACAATACATGCCTCTGGCCTCCCACTCCGTGGTGTGTTGTTACGCCGCTGCTTTTTTTTGTGAGCGCGTGTAGACATAAATCATTGTCGTGCGTTACTTAATTTATTTATGATAAACTTAAGTAATGAATTTTGAAAAGTGGTAGAAAAGTTGTTAAGTACGGTATAAATAAGTCACAAGTAAAAGATTATTAGTACTTTAAATTAACTCTGTAGATGTCTCAAATGACTGTTGAATTGACGTGTACTACATACATGTGAGTCTGAGCGATGTGTGTGCGCATGTATGGCAGCGAGCGACACGGCGACGGTGCAGCGCAACATCTCGTCGAAGCGCCACAACATCAGCTACGAGGCGCGGCTGCTGTCGGGCAAGCCGCGCCGCGTGCTGTGCTGCATCAGCCCCAAGCAGCTCACGCTCAAGGACTATCTCTTCAAGTTCATCCCCAAGCGCATCACCAGCTACCGCCTGTGCCCCTCCACCAAGGTAAACATCTACTATATGTCACGACATATATATATCAAGCTATAAATAGAGATATCTCTTCTTATAGGTGTTTAAATCAGAGTACGCTATAGCGTACTATATATAGTATATTACAAAAACGTTATAATAGACCATATATAAATATCGTACACGCAGCGACTCATCAACCTAGACTGTTTGGATTTTGAACTATTAGTAGTTGAACGCTGCGAATCGTGCGAGAGAGTACGTTATATTTTTGTTATTTTGTCTCGTTCGGTATTCGGTAAGGTATTTTACAACTGCTACTAAATATTCAGAGACGTTCAGGTTCTATCTTGTTTAGTAAAGTACTGTTTCCAATCTTCAGCTAATTCTAAAGCCAACTCCTGCTGGTTCTGGCCCTGGTGGAGAGTTCACCTTGGAAGATGGAGTCCAACCACAATTAGAGCTGGTATCTGCTGAGAGAGATCTCATCGCGGCGACATTTACACAGCTGCTCATCGCTAACTGCGGCGGGGAAGATTCTTTCAAGGTAAGAGCTTAGAAATTTGTGTCTATGTATGAAACCTGATATGTTTTTTATTTATAAGACGAATTAATACCCTCCCCTAATTTAATAACAATGACAAACATAATATTCGGTATATTTGTGATGTGATAAAGAATAAGATCAACCGAAACTAAAATAAAACGAACATGTAATGATCATGGCAAAAATAAGATGTTTAGTGAATATTATACAAAATAGGGCTCCTGCAAAGGAAGTTGTAGTGTGCAGAAAGTAAAAACAGAATCTTAAAGAGTTCTTAATATTATTTTCACGCCAAATTATGACGAGCGATAAGTTATCCATGCAAATTATACTAAAAGCCGCAATGTTAATTATATGTATTTTAAATTAGAAATAGAGAGTGTAAACAATTCCTTTAGATGTATTTTCTTATTACCTTTATTGTCCTATTGTTGGGCATAAGTCTTCTCATAGCATTTTTACTTTTCTGCAGCACATCGTTTACAGTTTTATCAGGTGGCTGCTTTATCATTTTCTACAGAACAAGCAAGACTTCTTCTACAGTGAGATCCGCAAGGCGCACTCGCGCCACCCGCACGAGAAGCTCGCCATCAGAGTGCTGCGCTCCGAGCTCGTGAGGACGAGCCTGAAGGCCACCCGGCACTTCACTGTCGCTGACTGGTGCAAGAACTTTGACGTCACCTTCCAGGGAGAACAGGGTATGTATAAGACATCACGAGAAACTATCTAAAACAAACAAGATAATAATTTTACAAATATTTGTATAATTAAATTCGCTCTAAAACAGACCTAAGTTAACTTAATTTCTTAGTGCCCACCAGAGTACCGCAAGGACCTTTGATAGGCCCACTATAGCTCTTTGTACATGTCGATGACATCAATTACAGTTTCTTTTAAAGTTTAGGAAAATAAAGCAGGCGCTCTGCTATATTTTTTCGATTGCATGTACATAAGCAATAAGATAATTGATTGATGCAGAATAGTAGTGAACACTAAATTGGGCTTAAGACTGCGCCGAGCGTAAGACATAATGATAGAGCTCGTGCGGCGCATATTCATATCGGCGCCCGGCCGCCATAGTAAAATTGTATGGAGGATTTGAAGTGCTTTTTTTGATAAATATGTATATTTATTGTCAACCAATAACTTAAATATTTGAGACGGACAAATTATAATATAACTGTTTATGTTTCGTTTAAGCTGTAAAATAGGATAGATTTCTACTGTTATAATCTAAAAATCACGTAACACGAGCTTACGTTTTTGCATTTTTCGTGCAAATTCACGTAATTTTGTAGGCGAAAATATAAATTATTTTAAGTTTTTCACACGGAGTAATTGTAAACACATTCATTGTTATGATAAATGTATATTTTATATTTGTATTAAACAAAAAATGTTAATTTTATTCACTTAGTTGTGACTGCCTGTTTTGGCACATTTCTCTCGGCTCAGTCTTAACTTTACAAATGTTTTTTCTACACTAATTAAATAAGTAAATGCCAGGTGTGGACTGGGGTGGTGTACGTCGCGAGTGGTTCTCGTTGCTGTGTGGACAGCTGTTTGACTCCAAGTTCGGGCTGTTCGTGTCCTTCCACGACTCGCCGACGGGTCTTGTGCATCCCAATCCTGATCGACCGGCGCATTTGAAGGTAATTTCTTTTACACAGTCTCTATTTTAATTAATTTAAAATGTAGGGCTTTTTTATTTTTTGAATAATATTTAGTTTTGTTTGTTTACCATAAGTTTTCATCAGCATCGATGCTGCGTCTGATTGTCCGAATGTGTTTCCATTCTTTTTGAATAGTTTACAGATAGAAGTGCTTTTAAAAATGGATGGATTGACATGTTCGCTGTCAAACGTATAGACGTGCATCGCGTTCTATGAAGATCCGTGGTAGATTGATTATCACTTACTTTAAGTTATTGACTTATTGCAATAGAATAATACCTGTCTATGTATGGAAAATTTTATAAACCTTGGTATAACAGACAAGCATAATGTCCAGACTCAGCGCCACTATTTCTGGACCACACAAATTTTTACAAGTTGTGGGGATCGAACTTAAACTCTCGGTTCCTTGGCTCATTGAGGTGGCTATTATATGCAATCTTGATTATGTATACGTATAGTTGTTATGTAATATATGTATGTCGCTAATAGAATGTGTTTGGTTGTTCACAGCTAAAGCACTTCGAGCTAGCGGGCAAGCTAGTAGGCAAGTGCCTGTACGAAAGCGCGCTGGGGGGCTCGTACCGCCAGCTCGTGCGCGCGCGACTCACGCGCTCCTTCCTCGCGCAGATCATCGGCCTGCGCGTGCACTATAAGGTACGGCACGTAGCGTCGGACGCAAGCTAGTGGGCAAGTGCCTGTACGAGAGCGCGCGCGACTCACGCGCTCCTTCCTCGCGCAGATCATCGGCCTGCGCGTGCACTATAAGGTACGGCACGTAGCGTCGGACGCAAGCTAGTGGGCAAGTGCCTGTACGAGAGCGCGCGCGACTCACGCGCTCCTTCCTCGCGCAGATCATCGGCCTGCGCGTGCACTATAAGGTACGGCACGTAGCGTCGGACGCAAGCTAGTGGGCAAGTGCCTGTACGAGAGCGCGCGCGACTCACGCGCTCCTTCCTCGCGCAGATCATCGGCCTGCGCGTGCACTATAAGGTACGGCACGTAGCGTCGGACGCAAGCTAGTGGGCAAGTGCCTGTACGAGAGCGCGCGCGACTCACGCGCTCCTTCCTCGCGCAGATCATCGGCCTGCGCGTGCACTATAAGGTACGGCACGTAGCGTCGGACGCAAGCTAGTGGGCAAGTGCCTGTACGAGAGCGCGCGCGACTCACGCGCTCCTTCCTCGCGCAGATCATCGGCCTGCGCGTGCACTATAAGGTACGGCACGTAGCGTCGGACGCAAGCTAGTGGGCAAGTGCCTGTACGAGAGCGCGCGCGACTCACGCGCTCCTTCCTCGCGCAGATCATCGGCCTGCGCGTGCACTATAAGGTACGGCACGTAGCGTCGGACGCAAGCTAGTGGGCAAGTGCCTGTACGAGAGCGCGCGCGACTCACGCGCTCCTTCCTCGCGCAGATCATCGGCCTGCGCGTGCACTATAAGGTACGGCACGTAGCGTCGGACGCAAGCTAGTGGGCAAGTGCCTGTACGAGAGCGCGCGCGACTCACGCGCTCCTTCCTCGCGCAGATCATCGGCCTGCGCGTGCACTATAAGGTACGGCACGTAGCGTCGGACGCAAGCTAGTGGGCAAGTGCCTGTACGAGAGCGCGCGCGACTCACGCGCTCCTTCCTCGCGCAGATCATCGGCCTGCGCGTGCACTATAAGGTACGGCACGTAGCGTCGGACGCAAGCTAGTGGGCAAGTGCCTGTACGAGAGCGCGCGCGACTCACGCGCTCCTTCCTCGCGCAGATCATCGGCCTGCGCGTGCACTATAAGGTACGGCACGTAGCGTCGGACGCAAGCTAGTGGGCAAGTGCCTGTACGAGAGCGCGCGCGACTCACGCGCTCCTTCCTCGCGCAGATCATCGGCCTGCGCGTGCACTATAAGGTACGGCACGTAGCGTCGGACGCAAGCTAGTGGGCAAGTGCCTGTACGAGAGCGCGCGCGACTCACGCGCTCCTTCCTCGCGCAGATCATCGGCCTGCGCGTGCACTATAAGGTACGGCACGTAGCGTCGGACGCAAGCTAGTGGGCAAGTGCCTGTACGAGAGCGCGCGCGACTCACGCGCTCCTTCCTCGCGCAGATCATCGGCCTGCGCGTGCACTATAAGGTACGGCACGTAGCGTCGGACGCAAGCTAGTGGGCAAGTGCCTGTACGAGAGCGCGCGCGACTCACGCGCTCCTTCCTCGCGCAGATCATCGGCCTGCGCGTGCACTATAAGGTACGGCACGTAGCGTCGGACGCAAGCTAGTGGGCAAGTGCCTGTACGAGAGCGCGCGCGACTCACGCGCTCCTTCCTCGCGCAGATCATCGGCCTGCGCGTGCACTATAAGGTACGGCACGTAGCGTCGGACGCAAGCTAGTGGGCAAGTGCCTGTACGAGAGCGCGCGCGACTCACGCGCTCCTTCCTCGCGCAGATCATCGGCCTGCGCGTGCACTATAAGGTACGGCACGTAGCGTCGGACGCAAGCTAGTGGGCAAGTGCCTGTACGAGAGCGCGCGCGACTCACGCGCTCCTTCCTCGCGCAGATCATCGGCCTGCGCGTGCACTATAAGGTACGGCACGTAGCGTCGGACGCAAGCTAGTGGGCAAGTGCCTGTACGAGAGCGCGCGCGACTCACGCGCTCCTTCCTCGCGCAGATCATCGGCCTGCGCGTGCACTATAAGGTACGGCACGTAGCGTCGGACGCAAGCTAGTGGGCAAGTGCCTGTACGAGAGCGCGCGCGACTCACGCGCTCCTTCCTCGCGCAGATCATCGGCCTGCGCGTGCACTATAAGGTACGGCACGTAGCGTCGGACGCAAGCTAGTGGGCAAGTGCCTGTACGAGAGCGCGCGCGACTCACGCGCTCCTTCCTCGCGCAGATCATCGGCCTGCGCGTGCACTATAAGGTACGGCACGTAGCGTCGGACGCAAGCTAGTGGGCAAGTGCCTGTACGAGAGCGCGCGCGACTCACGCGCTCCTTCCTCGCGCAGATCATCGGCCTGCGCGTGCACTATAAGGTACGGCACGTAGCGTCGGACGCAAGCTAGTGGGCAAGTGCCTGTACGAGAGCGCGCGCGACTCACGCGCTCCTTCCTCGCGCAGATCATCGGCCTGCGCGTGCACTATAAGGTACGGCACGTAGCGTCGGACGCAAGCTAGTGGGCAAGTGCCTGTACGAGAGCGCGCGCGACTCACGCGCTCCTTCCTCGCGCAGATCATCGGCCTGCGCGTGCACTATAAGGTACGGCACGTAGCGTCGGACGCAAGCTAGTGGGCAAGTGCCTGTACGAGAGCGCGCGCGACTCACGCGCTCCTTCCTCGCGCAGATCATCGGCCTGCGCGTGCACTATAAGGTACGGCACGTAGCGTCGGACGCAAGCTAGTGGGCAAGTGCCTGTACGAGAGCGCGCGCGACTCACGCGCTCCTTCCTCGCGCAGATCATCGGCCTGCGCGTGCACTATAAGGTACGGCACGTAGCGTCGGACGCAAGCTAGTGGGCAAGTGCCTGTACGAGAGCGCGCGCGACTCACGCGCTCCTTCCTCGCGCAGATCATCGGCCTGCGCGTGCACTATAAGGTACGGCACGTAGCGTCGGACGCAAGCTAGTGGGCAAGTGCCTGTACGAGAGCGCGCGCGACTCACGCGCTCCTTCCTCGCGCAGATCATCGGCCTGCGCGTGCACTATAAGGTACGGCACGTAGCGTCGGACGCAAGCTAGTGGGCAAGTGCCTGTACGAGAGCGCGCGCGACTCACGCGCTCCTTCCTCGCGCAGATCATCGGCCTGCGCGTGCACTATAAGGTACGGCACGTAGCGTCGGACGCAAGCTAGTGGGCAAGTGCCTGTACGAGAGCGCGCTGGGAGACAATATGTCTTCTTAAATGTACTGCTTATATAATACTGCTTATATAAGCAGTACATTACTGCTTAAATAAGAACGTAATACCTATATAATAATATAATTAACCCACACGACGTTGGTCCCGAGGCAAAACTTTGCATTTATGTTATTGTAATCGTCAGACCTTGTATTGTCAATAGTGGTACTTAGTGTTAAAATGTCTCGGACGGCAAGACGCCAATGCGTTCGCCACCTATTGCATGAGACCTAAAGCAATTCTGTTGATTTGTGGGTAAAATACACCTATGTCTATCCTTTCAAGGATATTCAGCCATGCAATCATAATATGTAAATTTTTGTTCAGTACTTCGAACAAGACGATCCGGAGTTGTACTTGTCGAAGATAAAGTACGTGCTGGAGACTGACCTGGACAGCGGCGAAGGTGTGCCCGAGTTGTACTTCTCTGAAGACGTGTACGACGCCGGTGGCAGGCTCCGGGAGACTCATAACCTTATACCTAATGGCAGCAGTATACGAGTAAGAACCGTTATCTTTAAAACTCCACTGATATTAACTCTCAAACATTATACCAAAATGGTTCAAATTCTTATAGGTTATGAAATGATTTCTTTGCCATGACTATTGGATTTGTATACAGTTCTTGAACCTATTGAGTCATACCGGTTGACCACCGGTGCGACTCAATAGGTTCAAAAACTCACACAATAGATTTTTATTTTGTTTGGTATTCTAAAACTTGTCCGGGACGTAGGTACCATACGATACCATCAGCCAAGACGAAAGTTTATTTGCCACCTTCTTGAAAATAACTATAATTATGAGAGGTGGCCTAAAGCCCAGCAGAGAGGCTAGTTATATGAAGAAGGTTGATTAATTTATATTGGTTGCTCATTGCAGGTCCGCAACAGCAGTAAGATTGCCTATTTGGATGCCTTAGCGCAATGGCGCTTGGCAGCACGAGTCAGAGCCGAAACTGATGCGTTCTTGCGCGGGCTAACTCTGCTTGTTCCTGACAACTTACTCGCGATATTTGATGAGAACGAGCTGGAGGTATGTGAAAACTAAGTGGTATTTGCGAACTTAACATACACACAGTTCCTTGAAGTTAATGAACCTGTTAAAGTCTCTAGTGTAGACTTCTTTTAACTTCCACCACACTACTCAGTCTTCTGGTGCCCTAACTGGTATAGCTTAGCCAATTCTTTTAGGCCGTCGGTCTACCCGGGCCCAACTTATGCTTACCTATTGTTAGATTTTAAATATATGAGCTTAGGTGTATTTTTCGAATATTATTATGGCATAATAAAAAAGAGCAATTCACATCAATTGTACTAAATAGCTGATGGTTTTAAAATAAAAATAAGCACAACAACTCCATAACATAAACAAAAACTCAATAAAGTAAATCGAATTAACTATGGACCAAGGTTTAAGCCCTGGGAATTCTCTATTTTCTCCAAACCCCGAAGTAGGTTTTGGATTTAAACTTTTAATTTTATTACTCAAATAAGACGTAAAAATATCCAGAGCCACATTGTGATGACCCTCATTTGTAATTTTCTGATTAATGATGCATGATGAACACAATCAAAAGCTTTCGATAAGTCGCTTAAACTAAGCAATTCATCATGTGAACTCTGAATAAAAATAAAGCTCTCGAATTCAAATGTGTTGGATAAACAGCAAGTAAATTATCATTTAATTAATAATTAATTATATTTACTTACGGGATACACAACGAAGATTCTAGTTTTATGGCGGTACAAAAGGGAGATATCAAAAATAATTGACAATCGAACGCCACATTTGACATAATTATTATTTTACATTGGCGTTGCGTATCATTTGATTCCATCCATTTCTAATAGATTTTATCTTCAAAGTTTTCGTCAAACTATTGAACGTATCAGACGTAGTATAATGAGCCGACGCGGCGACGCTTGTCTCCAGCTGCTGGTGTGCGGCACGGGCGAGGTGTCGGTGGCGGACTGGCGCGCGCACGCGCTCGTGTCGGGCGCGGGCCGCGACTGGGAGCGCCTGCTGGGCTGGCTGTGGGCCGCGCTCGCCAACTTCAGCACCGAGGAGCGCGCGCGCCTGCTGCAGTTCACCACGGGCTGCAGCCAGCTGCCGCCCGGCGGCTTCCAGGTTACCACTTTACAACTTCCCTGGTGCTTAGTCGCGCTCGCCAATTCGCCAATAATAATTATTTTATTGAGGGTATATAGCAGCGCATAGCCTAGTGGAAAACCGTTGGACTGCCACGCAGAGGTCTCGAGTTCGAAGCCAATGCGCGCATCTCTGACTTTTCGAAGTTATATGCGTATTAAATAGTTCATTATCGCTTGTTAAGAAGGAAAACATCATGAGGAAACCTGCATGTCTGAGAGTACTCCATAATGTTCTCGAAGATATGTGAAGTCTGCCAACCTGCACTAGACCCGCGTGGTGGACTATGGCCTAACCCTTCTTACAGTGAGAAGAAGCCCATACCCAGCAGTGGGACAGTTTAATACAGATCTGATATTATATTATATTGAGGATTGGTCATTGAATTAACTTCAAGCAAATAGCCTAAACAGATATCCTTACTAATATTATAAACGCGAAAGTTTGTATGAATGTATGGATGTTTGTTACTCTTTCACGCAAAAACTACTAGACCGATTGCGATGAAACTTGGTATGTAGATAGCTAGAGACCTAGATTCACACATAAGCTACTTTTATCCCAATGTTACCATGGGAACGGGACTTACGCGGATAAAACTGCGGGGAAAACTAGTTTCTTATAAAACCCACCCAACAATCAAATTGTCAATCAACTTCACGGATAGCGTTGTGGTTTAAGTAGTCGCCTCGCCACTGCCACTGCGTCGAGTGCTGTGGGTTCAAATCCCACAAGGGACAAAACTTTGTGTGATCCACAAATGGTTGTTCCGAGTCTGGATGTTCTTTGTTTCCGTTGTTTGAGTGTTTGTAAAGTCCCCCGCGGCATAGGATCCATTGCTAGTGCGGGAGTTGCTGAAAAAAAGAATTGTCTATATGAAATGTGTATACTCTTCTCAGGAGCTGAACCCTCGCTTCCAAATCACAGCAGCGCCTACGTTTGGTGCTTTACCCACAGCGCACACATGCTTCAATCAGCTGTGCCTGCCGGACTATGACAGCTACGAACAACTCGTGCATGCGTTACTCTGGGCCATCAACGAAGGTGGAGAGGGCTTCGGTATGATTTAGACACATCTTATAACATATACGTAAAGGTATCAGCTCGATTTTGTGTTACGCCTTGTTTTAAAATAATACCTCAGTTTGAGCAATTTCTCTTAATTAATTATAAGATATAAATGGGACCCGTATGCTTGTTTGCCACCTAGTTGGTAGGAAAATAATCTTAACATTAGGTTAATATGCTCAAAATTAAGTGTGAATTGATTTTTTGTGTATGTTATTATATTTTTGTACATTTTGTTAAGTACACATCGTGTTTAGCAATTTATAAAACTTAACTCGAAAAGTGTCGCTGCCAAGTTTTACGAGTGACTGTAATTGGAGTGTAAATTATGTTTTATCTTAGTATTGGACATAACACAAAATCGAGCTGCCCTTACTTTTAATCTGAGAACATTAATTTCGATTTTAAGTCAGCAATACTTACCAATCACTTTAATGGCTGCAATAAAGACGAGTATTAAACAAAGCATTTGACAGCTTGGTGCAATCTTTTGAATCTTTTGAAAGTTTGCACCTCCGACTTTTAAAGTCAAATCACTCTAATCATGAAGTCAACTATTATAAAAATAAACTTTTCTTGAATGTGTGAGAATTCTACTAACCACACATAAACTATAAAATAAAAATTTTCAAAAACGCCTTCGTGATGTAGTGATGAAATATACTTAAAATATAAATTGGAGCAAATTACGAACGTCACTGAACTAGTCATAACTATGTCACATTGTTATATCATACGAAGTATCGTTTCGATAAATATAAACGGATCCTGCCAAAGAGAAGCCATCTACATGGAATTGATAAACGTATGACAATAACGATTGTTAGTAAACATCTATGTTTATTGTCAGTGTTATTATTAAGGTGTAAAGTGACAAGCTTAAAGTCGAAAGGTAAAAATAATAAAAATACTAAATATAAAAATTGGACGGTATGACGTTTTAGGCAGAACCAACGAAAATAATTTTATTTCTAAATTTTATAATATAATAATGTTGCATACTTTTTTTATCGGAACTCGAACAGTACTATTGTAAGTACTCAATGAATAAATAACATACTATAATAAAATAAAACACTTTTCAATAAGATTTTTTTGTATATATGTTTTTGACAAAAACGCCTCTACCTAAACAAAATATGAAATATAACTTATAGCTAATTCAAAGCTATTCTTTATTAATAAATGAACATTTATTATACTTCTTTTTTTGGTAAAGTACGTAAGGCATAATCAAGTTACTGCATATGCATACTGTTATCGAAGCAAAGATAATATATTTCGAACCAAATCTAAATAGAAGTGTTTAAAAATGGATCTGATTTAATGAATTGAATTCCTCAAAACAATATAAGATTATTTAAATTATTTATTGTATTTAAATAGTATATTTAAAATTATTTATTAATTAGATACATGTTTTTCTTAAGCATGCATTATAGTTTTGTTTATTGATAGAAGTATCTAAAGCACGTATTGTTTTTTTTTATAAATGAATGAAATGCAAGGATTCGGGCCCTAAGAAAACAAAAATATATTAAAATATAACATTAACATGCTTAAAGTTCTTACCTTAATACATATCTACCCGCTATAAACTAATAAAATGTTTCCTAAAATATACTGGGGCCTGAAATCTGAGAAATGATTAAAAATATATAAATATATCTTAATTTTAGTACAAATATACTTTGGCCTAAACTCTGAACTATAACTCCGCTCAGAACTCCGTGTTGCATTTAAATAATTAACTTTATATTAAATTAAATAAATATAATAATAAATAAGTGAAATAAACTCAGTGGATGTATACTTCTATGAGAGATCGTACTTGAATTGAAACAGATTTTACGATAAAATAATGACGTAATTCTGGACTATAAAGCAGTGTCATTGAATTATTTTAAACATCTATTATTATTGACATGAATAACATTTAAAATATATAGCGAATTCAGTCTCATTGCCTTTTGGATGAATCAATTTGTTGCATACATAGGCCTACATACATTATATTACTCTTATTTTGAATGACGAATGTAATGAGCTGCTTTACGTTTAAAATTACGCTATTCATTATATTAAGCGTAATCTGTCCTTTACTTAGGATAAAGCAATGATGTTAGTGTTCAATCAATATAAAATATGTTATAATTTCAATTTGTAATGTTTTACACTAGTGACTAAGTTTTAACATCTGTCATTATTGTTCTAGTCAAGTAATACTCTTTTAAGATTTTGCAATTTAATCGCAATACTTAATTGGAGAGCGGCAACTTTTCTCGTCATTTTTTTTTAATGAATATGTTTTAATCACAGTTAATCTTTAGGTTTCAAACATGCTGTATTACCGTGGTCTCAGACTGTATTATTTTTTAATATGACACCTGTTTGATAATTTAAAATAATCAGTATAAATATTTCAAAGTTTAAGATATGATTGATTTTATTATTTATTTTATAAATTTTTAATCCCTAGGTATAAAATAACTAATATTTAAATACCAAAAAGCATTTACTTAGAAAACATGATGTGAGAGCTTTTAAACGGGCAATATATTTAGTGCAATATGTGGCGGCAAAGTTTAGCACAAAAACGTTTGCATCGGCCATTAGAAACATAATTAATTGGATAGTCATATGCAGAATATTGACGTGTATTCTATAATGCGACAGTTTTTGCCGCCCGCGGCCCCACACATTGCAATAAAAATAATGCTCGTATGGAAACTTTACTTTATATTTAGGTGTAAAACGCCGCAATATATTCAAGCCACTCTCCGACTTAATAGTTCAGTTTCTAAAGCTAGCTTATTAATTTTATCTGTGTTAAGTATTTATTTTTCCAACGCCATATTTATCATATTAGATATAATTTGAATGCATATTGTATTTATAAATTAAAGTTGTACAAAACATACCTACTTATAATTTGTCAACAACAACAACTTTATGATAACAATCTCACTTGGTAATAATATCGAATATGTTTTTTTACCATTATGGTAATTGTTCCACATTTTTCTATCGTAATGTGTCACAATGATTTGTTTTATTTGAAAGCTAGCACTTGAAGGAAACAAATATCACAGTACAAAACTAGTCACAAAAGACGTAGGTAAGTACAGCTAATATCAAGTCGTCAATTACTTTAATCGGCCGAATTGATCTCAAACTGCTTTACGTATCCGTTTATTCGATTGATTTTGCGTATTATTTTGGCTTTATATCTAGTACCTACGTATTTTATGATCCATTTATGCGTTTACCAAACCCTATTGATTGATTGATTAATGAGATAATGAAATTTAAGCTTCTTTGATGTATTTTAATATAATATGGTAAATATGGCACTCAGTAATATAAATTATTATTATATACCAGTAAGTCCAATTAAAATTTAGAGAAGTTATTTATGTAATTTATCAATAGAGTACCTCTTGTAAATATTTATTTAAAATTATTATAGATTTGGGCTTATGGGGCGAAGATGAGTATAGGGTTACCTCTGTTGCAATAAAATTGACATGGTAAAAGATCAAAATAAATTCTTCGATGGCCAAGGAAATGTGGAAATATTATTTATATAACTTGAAAATCTGAAGTATGAAACAATAGCTTATTAATCTGTCAAGTCTTAGAATGCGAGACATACTTAATTAAAAATATACTGCGGCCTGTGGCCTAAGCCTTTTCGCAGTGAGTAGAGGCATATGCCCAGCACTGGGACAGTTTAATACAGGGCTGATATTATTATTATTGTTGTATATGGCCACCGTCGCTGCGTCTCATAGGGTAACCATTACTGAATTTAACATATTGGCAATCCACATAAACACTTCGTTTAAGGATCATCAGTCAATTAATCTGTTGTTGTATTTTTGCTATTATCAGGGTTGTTGGAACCTATTAAGAATGTATTGTGCTGTTAGCCTGGGTTCCTACTTGTAGTATTTTCTTCTGAGCTGACAGTATAACGCCTCAAAGAATGAAAAGCATTATGAAAGTGGACAACGCTCAAAGTATATCTCTGATGTTGCAAGTTTAAGAGACAGATTACCAACAGTTAGCGGTATGCATGTTTGGACAAATAATAATAAGACTAACTACCTCACGAAAATATCTTAAGATTAATTTTGTATTGAAAATTGGAGGAACCGCGTTAAAAATCTTTTATAAAATACTTACCACGACAATGCGATCGTGTTCTTTCTACAGTCAAGGGGAAAAAACAAATAATAAATTATATAAATAATAATTCTTTAAAAGACAATATAATAGATATTTATGAAATACTCCCAAATATATATAATTTATTGAACTTTGATATATGAACACTCAGATGTATGGGTGTTATTACACTTATTGTAACTGTGTGTACGTATAATATATTTTATTAATTACTAATATATTATATTAGTCTCTCTTTATTGTATATTTTTAGAAATGTCAGAATAGAGTGTAAATTATTATCTCCGCGCCATATTGCCCAAACGGATCTACATCTTAATGTTTACGTAGCGCGGGGGCGGGCGACGCTGTAGGCCTAAACTTGTCTAGTATTACGTTGTCGCTGTTCATACGCCAAACGTTCTCAAAGCTCCATAGTTCATTTTAGAAGTACTGGCGTACACTATCTTCTATAGAGAAATTGTATATTCGTAGCTAAGTAAATGTTAAAATAGACTTGTTTATTTTACAATCTGACAATTGGAATATGTTTCTAATGACTTATATCTTGTATTTATTTATTTATAGGCCGACCGTTTAACTCGCGTATCGCCTGCGCGGTAAGAAAGGAGCGGGGGCGATGTTACCGGGTGGGTGAGAGGGGTGTGCGGAGCAGAGCTCACGTCAAGCGTGTAGCGTTACCCGCCCCCGCTCTCTTACCGCGCAGGCGATACGCGAGTTAAACGGTTGGCCTATAAGAGTATTCTTGATTGTATTATTATTCTGCTGACTTTAATCATATAATATAGCAATAATAATAGTGTAGCGACCCGCCCCGCAGTGATAGGGAACCATTCCAAATGTTGATATTTTGTAGTTGAAACATTGTTGATTAGAAATGTAAGACTGAAATAAATTGATGACGTGAAACGTGAGTTTTATTCATAAAACATTGGCATATTCATTGTTAAACTTGGCTATTACTTGGCATCGTAGGACTGCCACTTGCTTCATTTATATTGAATTATTATATTAACTATACTCTTCATATTATAGCAAGTAAAAAATTTGGTTACCTTGTGTACTGTAGTTCATTATTTTTACTTATATGTAGTGCTAAACAATCGTTTACTTTTTTGTGACAAACGATATTATAATTTTCTTATATTGAACCATCAACAGTTTATGAACGCAAGAACAAAACAAATTTTAGAATAAATGCGTTCGATTGAATAGTAATTTAGATTGATGCTTAGAGTAGCAGGTTTTTGGTAATCCAGATGATGAAATGAGGAAGATTGGAATGCTTGAAAGTAGTAAACTAATAATATTTTCTGTGTCTATATTCTGCATATACGTAGTAGGTGTAGTCATCACTTCGAACGACGGTCTATGCCATTAATCCCTACAGCCAGTAGTCTCCCCTGTAGTCTCCCCTGGTAAGGACGCATGGATTTTTCTCCTCTTTCATAACGTGACGTCACAGGTTGGGTTGAGTGGAATTTTAATTTCCACTTATAACTACCATACCAATTTTGTTAATTTAGTATAGTCGAGAATGAGTTTTTAGCATCGAGACCATTAGTCGCACGTGGCCACCCAAGGTAAAAAGGAGGGAAAACCGAGGATCTGACCTTGGATCTCCGGCGCCCTCACTCACCGAACGACGTAACCGTGTGAATACTGCTATTTTACGTTGTTATTCTAAGAGACTTTTAAGACTTGTAAAACTTTTACTAATTGAGCGACGCCATTCATGCTAATACAAGCAAATTTAATAAAATGAAATTGCCTCATACCTAACTCATTAATTAGATTTGTTTGTATTTTAATGACGCTCAACCTAATTTACACGGCATTTCCAAAATCTCGCTGGAGAATTAACAACACAAGATATCAACAAGCAATCCAGAAGGACGATTAGAGGTTTATAATTGAGTTAGCATATGTAGCTCATGAGACCCTGGATCAATGTGATCATGATAAAGTGTGGGCAAATAAGTTACGAGAAATGTGTCCAAATGGATGCAATGATAAGGCAGGGAACACGAAGAAAGACAGTGTATGATAAATAGCAGCAAATGAGTGAGCTTCCCTCCTCAGTCCATACGCTCATATTGAATAATAATAGGCACTTGTACAGGGAACTGTGCAGATGGCGTGAGTGTCAGAAAGACTGAACCAAGAGATTTTGAAGGGTTAGATAATTCCTAGTTACAGGTTGGTAGGTACTATACCTTTTTTTTTCGTGGGGGCGGACGGACGGTTTATGTCGGATTCACCGGGGTAATAGAGAAAGATTTTAAAATGATGATAATATACCGCCCGGAATACTGACTCAACCTGCCACGGTATTCCTCAACAAAACCACTATCGACGGGGCCGCCCAAATCACTTGCACATGCGGTCGCGACTCCGACGAGGTTTCGGCTCGCCGTATAAAACGGCAGGCCCCACTACACAAAGAGACCTACCCAAAGATACTCACTCGCTTATAAACCCTACTGTCTCCCCCCTAGAGGGGAGACGGACTCGACACAGAGGCGCGCGTGGGAACACGCACGCCGCCTCTCGGACCTGGTGCTGAACGGATGGTGGGCAGGCCCACAAAGCCCGCCACCCCCAAGTCAAACCTCAGGGAGGCTGGAGGCCATCTCGCGCCCTCCGGCGCCCGGCTCTGCGGTTGAGGAGAGAGGTTTAAGCGCTCGCTCTCCCGCTCCGCCGCCTCCTTGATGGAAATCACTTCCTCACAGAAGGAGGCGACGGCGTTCCACGACCTCTCACTCCGGGTCATAGACTGAACTACGGCCGGAAGCCAGAGGGCAACCAATCCGACTGCCGCGATCAACTCACGGCGCTGATCGCAGCGCCGTGAGTTGATCGCGGCAGTCGGATTGGTTGCACATTTTGGCGGATTGCCCCGCCTGGGCATCGGCCCAGGCGGGGCAATCCGCCAAAATGTGCAGCGCCGTGTCCGCAACAACGTCGCGGCTGTCGCCGCAGTGGTGACAACCGGGCATCTCTTGCCGGCGTATACGACACAGAAACTGGCCAAAACAACCGTGGCCAGTCATAACCTGTGTCAACCGGAAGGTGAGAGCGCCATGCCACCTCTCCAGCCACTCCTCAAACACGGGACTTACCGCCACGATCGTGGCGTGCCCGGGTAGGTACTATACCTACCGTATCTGATATCAATTAATTTGCACCGCGCTGAAGATACAAAATGGCCAGCCATACTGACGTTAAAAAGGCTTATTCCGTTTAACCACCCTAAAACAGTCACCCTAAGGTTGGCTCCCTCACCACTTGGAAACGCGTATCCATCTATTCACCCTGAACGGGGTGGATAATTGGAATTCACATATCTTTCATCCGATTTTCTCCTCTACCTGTGTACAGTCATTAATAGAAACATACCTACACAAACCCGGCCCAAGATATCTACTTAGAAAACATTAATACTTAGACATACCTACTTGTATGAAATGTCAAAGCTGAAAATAGTTATTTTAGACATATATACGTACTTATCTTATAATGACACAGATGTGGGCTACGTATGTATTTATATATTATAAACCTCATTTTTATCATGCAGGTTTGCATGTATGTAATTTTAGCGCTGGCTGATCGTAAGAAAACCATATAAAATTCAAAATTTGTTGAACGTTCTTGGTTCGTTGTCTCTGGGTACAAGCCGTCAGCTTGGAGAAAAAATCAGAAGTGAATTCCGATTATCCACCCCGTTTAGGGTGGATAGATGGACACGTTTCCGAGTATCCACCTGTTTTAGGGTGGATAAACGGAATAAGCCGTTAAAAAGGCTGAATCATGTCTCACTCGTTTTCTTACTGTAATTATAAGTTAGTGTGACCACGATGACCGATTGGTCATGTCCTGCCGCTGCCAATATGCGGAGCATTGTATGTTCAGCTACAAAAAAGGATGAATGTTTTGTGTGACCTACACATAGTTAATCCTGGGACCAACAGCAAACACCTCGGGGACGTCGACATGGAAAAATAATGTTAAGCACTTATTGCTTTCCTACGTAAGTATTCCGTTATGTAATGGTGCATACGGTACAACGGGTATGCATATATGTGTAGAAAAATATAGGTATATATTCTAGATAAAATATAGGTTCTCTACTTAGATGTAAAGCTGCGAAATCTAAAGAATAAATACTCTATATAATTTTTGCTGCTTCAATTTCAATTAAATTTATGGATACGAACACTTGTTTAATACAAATAGAAACAAATTGTTTTATTATGCAACATAACATTTATTATAATCAAATAGGTATTAATAATTACTTAGAAATCTAAAACCTTACCAATTATCAAAACACCTAAAACGTAGTACAAATTGCTTAAATAACCTTACAAAAAAAATACTTACCAAACTTACCTCGTAAATACTAAAAATCTACCTATGTGGAAGGGTTACATTAGCCCAGTTCTGAAACAGATTTATTGCTCTATTGGGGCAAACACTAATTTACGTAACGGGAGGCGCTTGAAAATCAAAAGAATTGCGTTACGTAATTGGCGTGCGCCCTGCGCCTGAACGTTTTATTTCTGAGCGAGAACAATACAAAGACACAAGGTGTTATCTACAATTACATACACAGATATATTATTAGACATGTGCGGTCACATCTAAAATCGTAACGTTTTCGAACATTTAATTACATACACAGATATATTATTAGACATGTGCGGTCACATCTAAAATCGTAACGTTTTCGAACATTTTAACGAAAGCCTCTATCACTCATTTAAAAGAAATTTTAAAATAAGTATTCAATTTAAGATTCTCGTTTACATTCAATGTTACAACAGTTAAATATGACTGCACTTTTGCAGTGCTCAATATACCTATATATAACAGTCATGTAGGAAGAGTTAATGATTAAATAATACAGTACAGATATTAGGCTAACATCCATGTCTGGCGGGAATGAGAGTCCACAACAACGCTTCAGGTACAGTCTTCGGGTATCTGAACCACGAGCGCGCTGCACCCAACATTCTGTCAAAAAGAAATTAAGGTTTTGATGTATTTTCGAAGTTTGGGACTTACTGGTCTGAAAGTTATCCAACCTTAGTAATTAAAGTAAGTATTTCTCTTTAATAAGTTTATTTAGCTAATGTATAGCACACACAATTGCACCAGGCGCTTATGACGCGTGCATTGCGTACTTTCAACGCTGAGCATATACATAGATTTACATCTTGCTCGTTCAAAAATTTCACACAGGCCGCTTATTGGTTAGTTTTAAAGCAAGGATTTAAGGTACCTACGTAGATATATCGAATATTTAAATTTGTCTTTAATATAAGCTTGTCAAGCGCTTTAGTTTTCTAATGATTAATTTTATAATGAATGATTCAATTAAAAATAAACTGAAACCTTAGTGGAGAAGGTACTTATAGTTTAAGTTAAACCAATCAATGACAAATATTTTTTTAATTCAATTAGTTTGCTTATTATTTTCGTTAATGTTTTATAACACGTACACTGACTCTCTCTCTATCACATCATTTTCCTCTTTTTCGTCTGCTTCCCTATCTACCCGAAGAATTATAAGTACCTAAGCCAGATTTAGTTTCATCCTTTTATATAGAGGAAGTTCAGGGATGTCTTTATTAGATTTAGTATAGTGAGTATTTTAGTTGCGATTAAAAATATGTAACTGTTAGGTAATCAATTTAAGTTACAAAAATATATTTATATGCATTATTTTCTGGCCTGGCTGATGGCTGAAATTTGAACATGTATAAAACGATCATTACAATATAAAAACTAAACACACGCATGCAGAACTACAGAGAGATTTTATTCTAATTAAATGGCAGGAGAACAGAATGAGGAAAATGCCTTGGAGATAAGTATGTAGGTATGTAGAACCTGGTGAGTGGTCTGGGCCACCAGTCGAGCTGCTCGGCGGTGAGGCGCAGCTCGTGGCGCAGGCGCGCCAGCTCGTCGCGCAGCGCGCCCAGCTCCGCACGCAGCGCGCCCGTCTCCAGCGCCGCGGCCGACACGCGCGCGCCCAGCGCCGCGCACTCGCGCGCGCAGCGCTCTCGCGCTCTGCACAGGGCACACTCCGTCAGGTATCCAACATTTATTCATTTGCGCTTTATTAAACTGTCCTACTGCTGGGCACAACCCTCTTCTCAATGTGCGAAGGGTTACGTCATAGTCCAACCACGCTGGTTTAGTGCGGGTTGGCAGTCTCCACATATCTTTGAGAACATTATGGAGAACTTTCAGACATGCAGATTTCGTTACGATTTGTTAAAGCAAGCGAATAGTAACTATTTAAAAAGCATATAACAAAATTCAGAGATGCTCGCCTTGGAATCGAAGTCAAAACCACTGCGTATCAGTCTAATGGTCTCCCAGTAGGCTATCGCTGCTTACAATTTCAGTATATTTGCCTTAGTGACATGTGATGGTACCTAAGGCAAATATACTGAAGTCCGCTTGATGGTAAACATAGCATGTTCATAATTATTTAATCTAAAATGTTGTTCCCACATTAACGACCCTGCAAAAATCATTAATACCCCATGTAGAAACGCTATATTACCGAGAAAATGCTAGGGAGACTATTCAACCTGAACCTGAGGGTGGCAATCCCTTAGTTTAACTTTAATACAATTTTAAAGGGGTTGTATTTTCGTGACATTTATAGGATTGGTTGTATTATTATTTAATCGTTAAACCAGATGTATGATGTAAATGACGGCCGCGATCTGAATCATTATACAATGGAAACACATAGCTAATAATATGTGTAAAGATGGATTTCGTATCGTTGAAATATAAGATGATAAAACATACATGGCCTAAATATTCATACATCCTCAAAAATATCTCTCCAAAAGTGACGCCGATCTATTTAGTCAACTTTAATACAACTTATTCCTAAAAAACCAAGTAACTTAACGCTGCTTCAAATGTCAATACTCGTGACCCTATTACTCTTAAAGTCATTAACAGGTTCCAAGTCCAGTGAATCCAACATGATCCATAAGATTTTATATCGCAGGACAGCGAAAGGATTAATTAAAAAAGGCTTTCAGTAACCATTTTCACGGGGCTCTCCCCCATGGTGTTGGATCTCTCAATGTCTTGAAGTGTTAAAGTTTTAAAATCTTGTAATAATTCATTGATATTAAACTAGTATATACGGATTTTATCGCGTTGCTTATTTGACACTATAATACATAATTTTGAAAATTTGTTACACTACTATTACTATTAAACTTTACTAATTTTTAAGCTAATTATATTGTTATTAAAACTATTTAGATTTGATTTAATTTTACACTTTCCCCGACGTTTCGGTTGCTTTTCAGCAGCCATGGTCACGGGGAGTGAGTCTCCCACTCCCTCACTCACTCTTACAAAATTATTTAATATAGTGTCAAATAAACAACGCGATAAAATCCGTATATAGTAGTTTAATTTCAATGAATAATATTCGCGTAAACAAAAGACAATATTTTGTAATAATTGTTTTAAAAATAAACAATGCGTTATAATCTGTTTTTTAATTTTAATGTACCTATAACATTCGCGTCAACGTATGAAAATATTATGGATGTAACATCTTTGCATCGGGCAATATCTACATATATAATTTCAACATTTTCTTTCATTTCTTTCAAATGCTGCTAGCTCTAACCGCAATTATGGGTTAACTTACTCATGCTCACACTGTAGTCGCCTGCTGGTCTCCTCCAACGCTTTCTGCTTGTCATCAGCATCTCGCCTCAAAGCCCCCACTTCGGCTTCTGCAGCCGACAACAGATCCTCGTGTTGTACCAAATCTTCTTCTAAGATCGCCAACTGCGCAAAGATATACAACAACACTCAGTGTAGAATGCAGTAAACAGTAAAGCTAGGTATTACCTACTGGACTTAGAATCCTGTACTAATAATACTGGCTGTAGAATGGTTACTTCAACAGAATTCGCTGCGACTGTTACGGGTTCGCACCTCGCGTAAAATTTAATATCCTAGTTTCCGTTGCAGAGATGTATCGTCTGTCTCCAACAAAAATATTCTTTCAGACATGGCAATAAACTTTTTTAAATCTTACCCTATCATACGCGTGATCTCGCTGTGACCTAGTCTCAGCATGCGCAGCTCTTTCCATAGCTAACGCATGTTCACATACTGCCATGGCCGCACGCACACCGTCTAATTCGTTGCGGCAGTTGCGCCAACCTGCAAACCAAAAGACCTTCAAAGACTCGTTTTATAAATGCAATTATATGCCTATATCATCACTTGCTTTGTCTTACCGATACTTATCTCTGAAGCGCGATCCTCAGCTGCACAAACATCGTCTTCTAAAGCAAGTTTCTCCTATAAACAGAAAATAATATCAAGCAATTATCAAACCGCTGCTTTCAAAAATCCATGTAAAATACATCTTCACCATAACTTTAAAGTTACCATATCATATATTATATCTTCTAAAGAAGTAAGAAGAAATGAAGCTTACCCTTTCTAGCACAGACTTTTCCATTTCCTTATCCTTCAACAACTGCTTGAGTCTCTCCAACTCACGCATCGCCAGCCGAACTTTCGCGTTATCAGAATCCAGCAGGGACTTCAGTGCGCAGATTTGTATGCGGAGCCGTTCGGAGTAAGATACCTTTGATACATTGAAAATAACGTATTTACTCGATAGTATTTTAGCACATTTAACTATCATTAGCAATACTTTTGAATATAAAATCACCTGTGTCTCCAATGTCTTCCTCAGACAGCGGACGTCGTCCCGGCGGCGTCGCCATGCTGCCAATACCATGAACTTGTAGATTTTGGCAGCCGCCATCTCTTCTGCAGCTCCGTGCAAACCTGGCGATCTTACCACAGGAAGATCTCCGTCCTTTCTACGAATTTATGGGCAAAATTACTGATCAAATATCTTATACAAGCCAATTAAAACTAACATTTTAATTGGCTTTTATTAAATATTCTTATCATTTGTTTTCTCATAAACCACTTTCAAAATTTAGCTGGTTCCGGTGGACCCCTTGCAGCTACATTTCTACCATATTCATTGCCTAAAATATTAAAATTTGATCAAATCTTTACGAACTGAAACTTTGTTTTTAGAAATTCTCGGGACTAAACCTGCCACGGTAGGCGGGCTGACCTTTTTTTTTAGTAGTCGTGGTCTTTAACGTGTGGTATACCTCAAAATATCCGTCGATATCGACGTTTATAGGTGAAGTCAAGCCAACATTTTAGTTCTTTACTATCGAAAGCAAATAACAACGTAGACCCCCGTCGAGTCTCCCGTGGACCCCTAGTCCATCTGTACCACTTTGGGAATTACTGTCGTAGAGGCTAGCGGGATTAATTTAAGCTGCTATGAGATCAAGTAGGACCTTAAAATTTCAGATATTTCTACAACTCTGAATTAGACCAACCAGCTAAAATCAGCTACACAGATTAGATATACGTACATATATGACGTTATTAATATTCGAAGTAGTCTTTCCACCACCTAGTGGTAGTTTCAATAATTGCTAAAAGAAAGTTGTCAGTACTACCTACTTATCGATCCTAATCCGTTTGGTCGGCGTCAAGTCTTCCATGGACACAGCCTTGGCCTTATTGGTAGGTCTGATGGGCGCATCTAGGCGCTTATATTCATCCAAGCAGCTGCGGATCCTTGCCAAGTTGGGACTTGGAGTGCAATACTTGACCGTGAACTTGTTCACCGGAGTCAGAAACAGCTGCTTTTTGGGATGTACTGGCTGGAGACGACTGTCAAAAACGTTACTTTTACTTAAAGATTTTTTCATGATGGCAATTCTAGCCCTAGCACGCAACTGCCAATTAAAGATACCAGTTCGATATTTTGGAGTTTGCGACGAGCAAAGCGTTATTAGATTTGGTACATTAGATTGTAAGTAGCATAGACGAGCATAAGTCTATTATCCTTGTGCTTGTGTTTTCTCTCAATAACTAACGTCATGATCACACGAAACGTAGTGTAATTCCCCACTGACTATGCTTTACGTAATATAATAAAATTATAATATTTCTCTGACGTCAGTGACGTTGTAACTAGGTACAGGTATATATTTGATAAATAACTAGCTATTGTGTTTAATTGTAAGATATTGAGGAGATATATACCCATACGTCACTTAAATGATATATTTTTAATAAATATGTGCAAAAAAACTAAAATGTGTCAACGTCTTTAGCCAGTAGCTGGCCGAGACTGGTAATCGCCGCTTATCGCTTCGGCTGTTAAAAGGACTAAAGTGACAGTATATACATGCATAGATATACGAAATATAAGATAAGCTCCAAGCATAGGCATTCACAGGCCATAACTTAAAAAAAAACTACTTTATTATGTCCGCAGCTTCGCTTCGCGTAAATGTATGTCCTTTTTTGTGAACCTGACTGAAATTTTGCATGCACGTTGCATGCAAAATTTCATGATAGTCGGTTGAGTCATTAAGGCGCGAAAGCGTAAGGAACAAACTCACATTCGCATTTATTTTTACCCCAACACAAGTATTATCAATTACTTACTGGGGATGCCTCATTTATAATTAATGTAACTGTTTTGAGACAAATAAAGACTATCATATTTCAAAAAAAAAAAAAAGTTTTTCATTTATAATATTTGTTAGGATTTATTCAATAAAACTCACATGCAGCATAGCATCAATATTGATAAATAAACAAACAAAAGTCAGCTTGTTGAACAATTTGGCAGATCTGACTCATCCCCTTGCGAGATAGACATTACGAAATAGCGTGTCCTTTCGGGTCTTATACCAATAGTAAGAATCAAATTGTCACCTCCACACTAGTTAATTAATAATGCGTGTATTATTGTTGATCTCTATATACAAGAACCAATATATCTGCGATTATATTTCGTAGGTAATGTTTTTATCTATAGGGTCAACAAGACTGTTTTGACTGCTTTCATAATCGATTTCTCAAAAATCTTTAAACATATTTTCCATAATGTGATGCGTGGGTTCAAATGTGCTAAAAGCTTATTGAATGAGTGTTAAGAAACACTGACAGATCCTACACATTTTTGCCAAGTAGATATGCGATCTTGAAGACATTGATTAGAATGATTATAGAATTGTCATCGAGTAGCACTCTGGAATACAGCTCAGCTAGCTCCTATATCAAAGTTATACAACTAAAGCCTACGAGACTACGACGTAGCCGTTTGTAGAACGGCTCGTAGAGTTTGGTGAACAATTTCTCAACATAAAGCTTATTATTAACTCACGCAGGCGGCGTTGTCTGCAACTTATGCCTTTCCCGAGATAGTTCCCGTTCAGATATGTCGCCGGCGCCAGCCCTCGCGACAGGCGACACGCTACGAGGCACCTTCAGTAATTGCTCCGGCATCTAAATGAGTGTTTAATAACTTTATTTGCAAAGAAAATTGTACGAGCTTTAAAAAATGGCTTTGTTTGAACAACGATTGTTGACAGATAGGTCAGATTTCGGTGGTGTGGATTCAAAAATGATTTGAATTTCGATTCATGTTATTTATAAATTGAAGGATTAGTAAAGGCTTGTGTCCAAAAAGTTATAATTACTTTTAGGTTATAGAATATTATTGCAACATCTCAAAATAACCTACCAGGTTCTTACAAGGGCAAGGAATGTTTTATATTAATCGGCATATGCAGCAGCATATGAGAAGCGGTTGGGTAGATACTAAGTTTTTGAAATAACACGTGATTAATGGCCAGTCTTACAAGTAACAAGTAAAAGTTATCCGAAAGATAAATCGCATGCTGTCCACTCATGTTAGGTTAAAGAAAAGAGATGGCGTGATTTTTATCATATAGATAAATGCTATCTGGAGGTGGTAGGACAAGCCCTAATAGTTTAATTTCTGTCTGTAAGTAGATACTGGTCATGTTAGTTAGATTTCTACTCATCGATATATGCTAAGTTTAGTATAAGCTTCAGCTAGAAAGAAACGGAAATATTGCTTGCTCTATTTTAAATGTTATAATATAGTAAACCACACAAGATAATTCGCAAGCGGCATCTCGTTTTAAATGAAACAAGTCATATTATTCATCGAAATTAAACTACTATCTACGGATTTTATCGCGTTGTTTATTTGACACTTTTAATTATTTAATATTTTAATTATTACATTATATTTTAATAATTTAATTAGCTTAAAAATTTGTAAAGTTTAATAATAGTAGTTTCTAAATTATGTTAAAAGTGTCAAATAAACAACGCGATAAAAACCGTATATAGTAGTTTAATTTCAATGAATAACATTCGCGTAAACAGAAGACAATATTATGGAGAACTCTCAGACGTGCAAGTTTCTTCACGATATTTTTATTTACCGTTAAAACCAGCTATAATTATTTAATACGCACATAACTTCGAAGAGTTAGAGGTGCATGCCTTAGGATCGATCTCGAGACCCCGGCTTTACAGTCCAACGGTACCCCACTAGGCTATCACTTTGATTATGATATTATACTGATATATGATTAGTTACTCATATCATAAAGCTTTTTTGTTCTTCATAATGTTCTCAAAGATTTGTTAAGTCTGTCAACCCGCACTGGGCCAGCGCGTGGTGGCGCTAACCCAACCTTTGTTATACTGAGGAGAGGCTCGTTCTAGCAGTGAGACAGTGTAAATACAGGGTAAATATTATTTACGATATTATACATTCAATCTCGAAGTGCCCACTGGAACGGCTAATTAAACGTCTTAGACTGAACCATAGCGAAGCGAGACCGGGTTAATCTAATCTATACTAATATTATAAAGCTGAAGAGTTTGTTTGTTTGTTTGTTTGAACGCGCTAATCTCAGAAAATGCTGGTCCGAATAGAAAAAATATTTTGGTGTTGGATAGCCTATTTATCGAGGAAGGCTTTAGGCTATATAACATCACGCTGCGACCCACGGGGGCGGCGCAGTGACGATAAACGCGAGTGAAACCGCGGGCACATCTAGTGTCTCTATAAACATTGATAGATTACATAGTATACTTAGCTGTCACATTATAATGTATAAGAGAACTTACCAACGACAGTTGAATTTTCCAGAAATATGTCGCACTCCTAATAAAACAACGATATATCTCGAAATTTAGAACTTAGGCAATTTGAACTCTTACTGAAACACTATTAGAGTTCAAATTGCCTAAGTTCTAAATTTCGAGATAAATCGTTGTTTTATTAAGAGTGCGATGTGATTGTTTCATAATTAGTATGTTTAATTTCAATACATTATTTTATATTAAAGTTTTTTATCTTATATCTACAAACATTTTCTTAACTATTAACTTTTGCCAGCGGCTTCACTCGCCTAATAGTAGGTTATGTTAGTTTATGTTTGTAATAGTTCTTTTTAGAGTTCGAAAAACTCTTATACAATAGCTTTGTCCGTCCGTCCGTCCGTCTGTTATACAACTTTCAACTCAAGAACCATAAGAGCTAGAGACTCGCGGTCAACGCCATTCGATTCAGCATAGTCAATATAAACCCGTAATGACCTCAAGGTCACGTGATACAATTTTTTCGAACTCTAAGATATACGGCAATTCATGGCCGTTTCTCACTTCTTTAAATAAATATAGTCTATATTAGGTACTCGATGATAATATAGCTTTCTAATAGTGACAGAATTTTTTAAATCGGTTTATTAGTTTTTGAGTTAAATCCATACAAACAAACAAAAACAAATCTTTCCTCTATATAATATTAGTATAGACTATAGATAACATTCCTTTCATTTGCATTGCTTATACTTTTATAGTTTCCTGCCGGAGGTAATTAGATACTTACATAAACAATAAATTGAAGTTTGAACTCATTAACCTGTACTTACAAAGTTACCGTAATAAAAATGGTTAGTAACAATGCGGTGTACTTAGGGGTGTCTCAGACGTGGTGGCGTGTGGCGTCGCGGCCAGGCGACGTGCGGGCGACGCCGCGCGGCGCGCCATGGCGGCAGCCCCTGCGTCGCCGATACCAAACTGACTGCGTGACGCATCGGGCAAGGACCCCTCTACACACCTAACTCAGGTGAACAACACTTCAATGTAACGTTAATTTATTTTCGTACCTATATTTTATCAGTTACAGGACAGCTTATGCAGAAATTCCCGCGTATTGACTTAAAAGGCAAGGACATTGTGGTTGATTCAGTTTACCTTCTAACTTACCTAAGGACTTCTCTGCAGAGACTGCACCTATTCCTGTTGGCTATCAATTCAGGACTTCAGGCACTTCCGTATAAGTGAGTAAGTGGTAGTTGTAACTAGTAACTTGATAGATGATATATCTATATTTTATTCTATCTGCTCGCTTGTCTTCGTGGTTGATATAAGTGCAGAGTATCGCAAATACAAGATATTTTCCTCGAATACATTTGACTGTTATGTTTTACAATTTATGGGCTGATTCAACGAATTCGCAAACTAAACCTAGAATATATATACTTACATACATAGAATTACAACTTTTACCCGTAGGTGTATGTGCGCAGAGACAATTTTCTCTGTTAGTTAATTCCAACAATATCCTTATTATGACTCACTGCATACAAACGAACGTTTACTGAATCCGTTATTCCGTGTACTCTATTGAAAATCGCGACTTGGTTGCTTCAAGCACAACGCTATAATAATAATAATAATATAATTATATTCTATCACATACACACAACACCATCTAGCCCAAACTAAGCAGAGCTTGTACTATGGGTACTAGACAATGGATAATCATACATATATACTTTATTTTTGGTAAATACATACATATTATAAATAGAAATACCCAGACCAAGACAAACATCCATGTTCATGCACACAAATATTTGACTTGTGCGGGAATCGAACCCGCGACCTCAGGCGTAGCAGTCGGTTACACTAACCATTACGCTGTCGAGGCCGACTATTCTTGCAGGGTGAAAGAAAGTGCCACCAATAATTTATTCGTATTTGTTTCTGAAGTCTGTTGGTGCGCTAACGAATTAGCTGCCTTTTGTACCGCAGCTAGTCACTATGTTCTTCTCATTACTACAATGGCATTTGTCTTAGTAGAAATGCCTTGAACCATTTCAACTAGACGTATACAATTTAAACGGTTTTCCATGCGTGTATAAGTTGTTAAATTATCTCTTCAGCAAATTCTCTTAATGATTATAGCTAGACCTCTTTAAATTGAGCGTTCATTTTACACATGAGTAAGTAATATCCAGCTATTACAAACTAGGCTACGGGAGCTACTTGTTGCCAAGCTTGTTTGTACAACGTATTAAAAAACATTCACATTTATATAATTGTCTAGGCAACACACCGGTTGATAATTAAATCCTATACTTTGGGTCCCTGATAAGCCTAAATATTGATCGGTATCCCAGAAATGCAAGTGCCCCTCTACATCACTGACACATCGCCGATTGCATTGCGTAAATATTAAATAATAGTGCTTAGTAACAGAGGGTTAGTACCTATTCAAAGGGCTGGCGTCTAAAATTAACGTTTGGGTATAAGGCTGAATGGCGCTACGACCGGCGCCTCACGCAACACGCGGGCGCGTCGACTCGCCGCCATGCGCCCCTGACTCATGACTGCTACGACGATTTGTTTTTTTAGTCCATGACTATCTAATCAGATTGCAGGGTATTTATTAGAACAATACATAATAATACACTTATAACATAGCTAAGTGCAACGAAAGCGGAGCCACGGAGCCTCTATGCACTGCCGATTTAAAAATAATTTGTGAGGCTGTGTGTTTCTCAAAGGTATTTTTTTATAGAGTCAAGCCTTTACTTAAACCCAGTAACTATAATAAATGTTATTTCAGATACTTTAGAAACTAGGTACTTACTGTATTGACGTTCATAAGCCTATTACGTAGGTACCGTAGAATAGGGTTACTTTGAATCGCGGGGTGACTTTGATAAAAACTTATCTTTAGTTTTAATCTTAAATTATGCGAATTCTCAATTTTTATTCTTTCCTTTACGGCTGGCAGCATTTTATATCATTGTCAATGTGTGTTCAATCGTTGTGGGTGGATCCGTGCCGATTTGCGAAAAAATACATGAAATATGTAAGTACTACTTTTGTATAATTTTTGCTCCTGTTTGGGGATAGTTTCGATCGCCGTAATAAAAAAGGGGGGGTATCGAAGAAACCCTCCCACCCCGATCTTAGTTTAATGTTGATAACTGAAATTTTATTTATTTCTCAAAAAAAAAATTTTATTTAAAAAATCGTCATCACAGACAAAACCGATATTTACATATCTTTGTATATTTTTCGCTCGGATATTTTAAGAAAAATATAATTTTCATCCCGAAATTGATCAAAGTCACCCCATTCTACCAGTAGGTACCTACTTTGTGACATAAATGAATAAATTATTTTTTATTTGATTTTGTAATGTTGTAAGAGCTCCAATTTATTACCACAGTTAGCGAAATATTGTTTGCCTCTTTTTATGATATCGTCAGGTAAATAATACCAACTAAAGTTTTTTACTAAGAAGTTCATGGTGAAGTCTTAATACACAATGGGAGCATTTATTCACATTTGCACACTAATGTTATGTGCAGTTGTGGCACGTATTTGTACAAATGTACATCATATAGCGATTATAGGGTCAAGTGGGCCAAATGCTGTACGTACAGCTACATTCAACCATAGAATAATCGTCGGCCTCGATGGCGTAGTGGTTAGTGTAACCGACTGCCGTGCCTGAGGCCACGGGTTTGATTTCCGCACAAGTCAAACATTTGTGTGCATGAACGATCATCAACGAACAATGCTATAATATGTACGTTTATCCATTGTATGTCCATGTATGTCTAGTTCCCATAGTACAAGCTGTGCTTAGTTTGGGCTAGATGGTGTTGTGTGTTTGTGTAGAATATTATTATTATTATTATTATACAATCGTAAGTACTTATTAAATTCCATGCCTTCGACTGAATTGATCAAAAATCGATGTATGCACGTGTACGTGACCCACTCTGCGTTAGATTATGCACATTTTATAGAGCAGCCGACCGATACATTTATTGCAGTGTGCCTTTTCTTTAATAAAAAATTCGCCTCCA
This sequence comes from Catocala fraxini, assembly GCA_930367265.1. NCBI lineage: Eukaryota > Metazoa > Arthropoda > Insecta > Lepidoptera > Erebidae > Catocala > Catocala fraxini. The sequence continues at coordinate 22,259,266 of OV884031.1, forward strand.
AATCAGAAAAATCTACCCACTGTAGGGATCCTCATCACCCATCAGCCGGGCGAAGGTCGAGGCCCGAGAAGAGATGTTGGAAGGTCTCAACAGGGATCCATGGGGGCGCCCCTACCTCGCGGCGCGGCATAGACTCCGCGCTCGCAGCGCCCCCATCATCGAGACTCTCCGAGAGGATGTCCTGTTGAGAGTCGTGGAGAGCCTGCTCCCTCAGTCTGGGGGGCACGCTCCCCCAACTATGGCTCCTCGAGTTGGCACGGAGGATAACGTGGATATCCCCCTTGTCACCGAGGGGGAATTGGACCGGGCCTTGGCCCGATTGTCGACAAACAGAAAGGTGCCAGGCCCGGATGGCGTTCCGGGCCGAGTCTTGAGCATCGCACTGAGGGCGCTGCGCGAGTTGTATCGGGAACTGCTCGATATGTGTTTGAGGTCCGGGCAGTTCCCGAAGGACTGGAAAGCCGGCCGTCTTTGTCTGTTGCGGAAGGAGGGACGTCCGTTAGACTCGCCTTCCGCATACAGACCGCTGGTGCTGCTGAACGAGACGTCCAAAATTGCCGAGAGGGCGGGCCGTCTCGTTCAACATCTCGAGGAAGTGGGACCGGGACTGTCAGAGGCACAGTACGGCTTCAGAGGGGGCCAATCGATCACGGATGCGCTGGTTGCCCTAAAGGCCCTCTCCACGGAGGCCGTAGACCAGGGAGATGTGGTTCTGGCAGTCTCGCTCGACATTGAAAACGCATTCGGCAGCCTGCCGTTTGAGACGTTAAAGGAGGCGCTCTGATACCATGGAGTGCCCCAGTACCTTCGGAGGCTGCTGGAGGCGTACCTCGATGAGAGGTACATCGTTTGGGAGGGCACCGACGGCCGTCTGCTTCGGCGTTGTATGGAGCGCGGTGTTCCACAGGAATCGGTTCTGGGTCCGACCCCGATCGGCTTCGACTGGCTATTGCGCGGCGAGCTCCTCCCCGGGATGGGGGTGATTTGTTACGCCGACGACACCCTCGTCACGGCGAGGGGGAGCAGCTTTGAGGCGGCGGCCCAGTTGGCCGAGGTCGGAGTGGCGCTCGTCATAGAGCGGATTCAAATGCTGGGCCTGAGGGTCTCCGTAAGCAAAACGGAGGCCCTCCTATTTCACGGCCCGCGTCGCGGTGGGCGAGGGCGCGAAAGTAAAGATTTTTGGTGGGGACGTGCCAGTGCGGGCCCAAATGAAATACTTGGGCCTGCACCTAGATGGTAAATGGTGCTTTGGGCCTCATTTCGCCCAACTCGCCCCGAAGCTTGTAAATGTAGCTGCAGCGCCAGGTAGACTTCTGCCCAACACTGGAGGACCAGGGTCGTCTTGCCGGAGGCTGTACAGCGGGATCGTGAGGTCTATGGCGCTGTACGGCGCCCCAATCTGGGCCGACGCCCTCACCGCGCGTAATAAGGCCCTGCTGAGGAGAGCACAGCGGATCATCGCGGTGAGAGCCATCAGGGGGTATCGTACAGTGTCGTGGACGGCTGCTACGGTCCTAGCGAGCGACCCGCCTTGGCAACTGGAGGCGGAAGTTCTTGCAGAAGTCTACCGTCACCGATGCGTGGCGTGGCGCGGTCTCGGGGCGAGGAACCGGTCGTGGGAGAGATGCGGGCTGAGGCTCAAAGTTCCCCTTATCCGGTGGTGGAGGAGTGAACTGAGGACCCCTACCGCCGGAGTTGAAATAGTGAAGGCTATCCGGCCGCAACTGGAGGAGTGGCTCAATCGTCGGCACGGAGTGCTGTCGTTTAGACTGACGCAGGTGCTTACCGGACATGGCTGCTTCGGTAAGTACCTGCACCAGATCGCCAGGAGGGAGACCTCACCCTCCTGTAAGTCGTGCGGCACGCCCGTTGATACGGCGCGCCATACAGTGGAGAGTTGCGCTGCCTGGCAGACACAACGGAGCGACCTGACCGCCGTCATCGGCGGGGACCTGTCGCTGGGACGAATAGTGAGCACCATGCTGGCCAGCGACAGGTGCTGGCAAGCTATTGCCGAATTCAGCGAGGCAGTAATGCTCCTGAAGGAGGCTGCGGAGCGGGAACGGGAGGCCGACGCCAGTGCGGACCCGCTCCGCCGAGCAAGGCCAGGGAGGAGGCGACGCCGTTACGCTCATCTCCTCCCCCCGTCTTAGATGGTTGTGTTCAAGGTCGTAGCCCTGTCAGGCTAACGTCTGAGTGCCGGAGAGAGTTCGGAACGGAGATCCTCCGGTGCTCCATGATAGATGGGAAGAGCGCCGCAGTTAGGTTTAGTCGGTATTCCGTGGCATCCGGCGAGTCCGACACTACCCACTGTTGCCGGCGCGGTTTCCAGCCGTGTCGACAGGAGTGGGTGTGCGTAAACGCAATCCCCTGCGAAATCAAAAAAAAAAAGGGATCCTCATCACGCAATATTTGCAGGCACCCCATTTATCATCTAACCCTGCTTCACGTTTGGTCGCCACTCTGTCTCTGAGGTCCACCTTCCCTCTTTTTAATCCTTCATCCCCATTGTTGACTGGTGACCGGTTAAATCATAATCAAAATCATATAAGCAAAAAATTGCAATGCAATTACATATCTGTTTCTACTTATTCAAAAAATATAAGTACTTATGTTATCTTTTTTAATCTGTCATATCTTAGAATACCAGACATAATTTAAAATCTATTGTTTCCGGCCCTCGGTGTGCTGCTGCGACTCAATAAATTAAGCGCGTAAGTCACCCAAATGTGTCATTATCTATTCTCCTTCTTATAAGATTAAAGAATGCGTAACGCGATGAGTCACCGTTCGAGTGTACTGAAACTGAATCGTTCTGAAATTGAGACGCCCACGCTTCGTTATTCAGACCCCAGTGTGAGTCACGTCTCTATACTGCCAGGAATATTGGGCTCGTAAATAAACTATTAGTGTACAGGCATCTTCTTTCAGGTAGCTAATAAAATTGAGTAATTAAATGCGTTTGAACTTCATTACAATATAATATTGTCTTACGTTTACGCGAATGTGTATAAAATTCGCGTAAACGTAAAAGAAGACGAAAATAGCTTAAAGTTTAACTTTAAATCGTAGTCTAGTTTCAATTCATCGCAATATACATTCTTCACTGAGTTCTTAGCTCATTTTATTATTTTTTAACACAAACAACACTCAGAATCGGCAATCTATTTGTTGAACACACAAGTTTTTGCCTCGTGTGGGGTCGAACCCACAACACTCGGCGCTGTGGCAATAGCGAGGTAACCAATAAAACCACTAGGTACGCCATCCGTGCAGAGAACATTCTTCCTTGTCGTTGCTAAAAGTACTGAAAACTATAAAATACTGATATTAACCTTTATATATATATTTATTTATTTGAAAATGTGTGTAGGTAGTAGAACATTTAGATTATTACGCATAAAAGCTGGATAACTTATTCGAAATATGTTTTCTTAAAAGAACGCCTCAGTTTTTCCTAAATTTTATTACTTCTATAACTCACAATAATTATTATGCATTCTCAATTACTTACAGGCAGGCGTTCTAATAAAAATTGTTTTAACTTTGGCGGGAAATTAATAAACCACTGATATAGCCGGCAGAACAGGTGCGGCAAATAATTCTTTCTCGCTCACACTTGCGAAAAAAGTTTTGAATTCACTCTACGCATGCGCTACGTCCGCATACGTCACACGACCGCCATGTGACAATTAACCGCCAATCGTGGCCAGTTGTTACTAGTGTGATGTCGGGTTTTCACGCACACTAATAATATTTATCATTAGTTTTTGACGTTCACACACCGGAGTAGTGTTACTTCATTACGATACGCAAGTTATATTAAATATTATCTACTTGCAATTAAATAAAAGTTAAATTTTGTGTAGTGTCTTGCTGATGAAGTGTCAGAGTTCGCAATATTATCTGTGACAATTCTTGGAACTACACTGTCGAGACGAGAGACCTTGATAACTAGTTCCTTGGACGAGCGAGAGCGAAGAAACAGTTCACAGTTATTATTATAGGATCATTCATGCTGGAGGTACGTGTATAGTTTACAATTTGTGGAGTACATCGTGTGTGTTTGCGAGTTAATTCCTCGGTATTAAGTTAAAAAGTGAGGTTTAGTGCGAATAAAGTTCACAAAAGTACACTCTAAAAGTGAGAAGTGTTATGTTATAAAACGAAACGAGCTATGACGAAGTTAATATAAATGTGCGTTTTGATATTGTCGCGTGCGGAAGGACCGCTGTGAGGTGTCCGCGGCCGCGGCTAATTCGTACAGTGCCATGGACAACGGCGGAGGTAAACTGTGTGGACGACATGCATGTAATATGCCATACATTGTTGTTTTTGGCGAATAGGCACTGCACATAGCTGTTTGCACGTTTAATAAGCAAAGGAAACGGATCATACAGCCGACTCTGTTGGATTTCGGTGCATTTCAGCCAGTACAGTGAAGCTTTTCAATGTTCTAGTTAGCTGGGTGGTTGAGTGTAATGTTCTATTTATATCCTAAAAGCTGGCCGCACATTGTGGAAACATAAAATACGCTTTCGATGTACGTTTAGTTATTGCTAATGTAATAATTTACCTTCATTTATATTTACACATTTCATATCTTTGCACTGCTATTTAAATCTTTTGTCAAGACATACTTGAATTTCTTGTTCCTAGATCTATTTATAGTCAATACATTCACGCAACCAACTTTGTATTTATTTGCATATCTGTTATCTATGGTAATAAACACAAATATAAAATATATAATTTTCATTACATTCATGATGACTTACAAACATATTTTAACTAAATATTACTCACTAAAAACATTATTCTAAACTATACAAAAATTATGTAATGCAGACATCACAGAAAGAAGATCACAGCTAATATTAGGTTATTAACCTTGATCTCAAAGTTTGACCAATGTGCTGATTTCCTCAGTCTAGATAAATATATATCTTACAATAAAATAGGGTTCAAAATCGGAAAAAGAAATTTTTCTTATGTAATATAATTTGATCAAAGAATAAACTAAGCGGTAAACATATAATACTTTGTCTTATTAGAGCAATGAACATTAAAAATAAGTAAGTATGTCTTTGCAACCCTCTTACCATTTACAACAGACAATAGAGTGCATACACTCTAAATCATTTAGTCTGAGCTATGTGCTTGCTCATAATATCACACTATGTATCACAATACATTTGAGTGCAAAATTTTAATATAATCATAATACACATGGTATTGTGGTAATCAATTTTACACACAAAGTTAGTAAGTTGTATGTACTTTAAAGCATGTTGCAAATGATCTAGTCGAACTGTCTAGTTTAGCATGTAATACATATCTCTGTTAGAAATTCATAATTTCAAACACCTTATTTGTATTGGCCCTTTTTGTAATATAATTCTTCTGCCTAATATTATATTATGTAGTTCTATATTGGGATACTGGTGCTTGCAAATCAATAAATGCCAAAAATAATGCTACAATTGCCATTAAGAGAGAGTATAATATTAAATACTAATGCAACATATACACTTTGCACAAGATACATGAGATGCTTCATACTTTGTATGTCATGCAGTATACAAAATATGTATATAGTTAGTGACCTAGATGGTGTTAAATGTGCGACACAGTAGACATCATCAAAGAGACTATGTGGTTGGTCTTATGGCATGAATAAGCTCGCTTTATTTGCCGCACTGTAATTTTATTTACCAGTCTAATTATTTAAAAGTATAATTGCCAGTGTGCAAATAGCCACTATAATGAACAGTATGGCTGCAAGATTTAATAAAACAAGTAGAAACAAAACAGTGAATAATTTATTAACATAAACAATATGGACAAACTTCCATTCCTCAATATTATAATTAACCTATAGAGGGGCACTGGCACATGAGTGGCCAGATGCAATAGGCTTTCAATTATGTCTGACATTCCAACAATTGACAATTTAAAAAGTAATTAAAGTGTAATTTAACCTCTTGTATGCCCGAATACCAGACATAATAGAAAAAGCATTGTGTCTCGCGTAGATCCACATTCCGGCATACCACAGGTTAAAAGTTAATTTTGAATATAAATAATAATTAAATTATTCAATACATTGCAGTATTCAATAAATGTACTGTATTTTTTTAGTATTACACAGTAAATTTCCAAAATATATTGTTATCATATCATTTTACATTTAGCCTTTTTTGTACCCTACAGTAACTGTACTAACAGTCATTAACAGTCATCTGTATAATCATTTTAGATTAATTGTATTACAGTTAATATGTCTAAACAAGTACATACCATTGGAAGATCATATAATAATAAAAATGTGTGAATGGATTGTTACATTAAGTTTGTGGAGGCTATTTGCAGTATGACCTCATATTACATGAGTAAGTTCATTGGCTCATGCACACCCACATAAAAAGTAATGCACTCAGGCATTCCAGTTTTCTATGTGCTTGAGGTATGAACACTTATTATAGGCCATAGATAGTGAGATTTTGGCACTGAACCGCTCTGTGAATCAGCCAGACAATTTATTAGACTAACTTTGGCCCATGGCTTCATGTGTTTAATGTTAATGACCTTTTGAAACAACTCTAGGTTGGAAATGTTATATTTTAATAATTATTTGGATTTTTATAAGCATTATATATTTTTGACTAGTAGTACTACATAATTACGTTCTGTTATGGGTTGACTCATTTAATATTTGAATCACATTTACATATTTTCTTTTAGGTATTTACATTTCTCTTACTAATGGCTAATAGGAAAACCTCTTAAGATCTAGCAAGGTCAACTGTAGCAGTGATAAATTGACTACTTCATACTAATTATTTACCTACTTAAAACTTGTGTTGATTCTTAGTTGCTTTTGTAACATGTCTCCAACTTCAGCACTGTGATATAACTAATAACTTTTAAAGTGACTGTGCTGTTTTGTTGTGAGATTGATTTCTGCACTTTATTTCTTACTTGGAATAATATGCACATTGCATGCTTCAAGCAAGAAAGCACCAACATTTTATGTTTCTATCACTACTTATATATTTTTATATTAGCAATTACATTTCTACATACTTAATTGGGTTTCCTCCTTAAGCAATTTCTCATTTGAAACTCTACCCCTATGCTTGTTGATCCTATGAGCTTTCTCTGCCAACTGCATGCATAGACACTGCTAAAGTTCAAATGTATCATATTGTGTATAATTATTTTTAATGACATTTTAATTGAATTAAGAATGAATCTAAATTTAGTATCTGTAAACAAGAAACATTACGACTTGGCGAGGCGGCACTTGAACATATGATTCCAGCTAAATATGCTGACACACACAGAGCCACAATGAAACATTAGAACATAGATACAACTCATTTCTGAAGTTGATAAACTAAAAACATTTTAGTTTAGCTACTACAAAATGAGTTGTATTTTTAGTTTATGAGAAATAATACCTAAAATAATATTTTTTGCTGCAGATAAAATGCCTAAATGATTACTTTATATTACTTGCCAAAACAGCAACATTCTCACATACTTAATATTTTTTATTTCCTGGATATAAATGGTAGCTCTTACTGCTACTTAATGGCTCTTTAACAACAAATGTTGCAATCTACTACATCTATTTTCTATGTCTTTAACTGTAATAAACCATTTATTCATAATTATAGTTACACATTGGTGATTATAATTATTGATAGACCTGTCACATTTTACCATAACAATAGCATGTATATGTCACGAACAAGCCATTCATGAATAACTTACTTGACAAACGGCAATCAGAGTAGTTAGCTTAGTAAACGGTCGACATATTCTGCTGAGATCGTACGTTCAAGTTGACAGTTGTAATTTTTCCTCAAAAATATAATTCCATGTCTAATGTGATCTTACAGTATTTACTTTTTTTGTTCTAAGAACTACTTTATTATGTACTTATCTTACAAATGTCATATAAAACACGAAGTCGTATGTTTAATTGTAGTATAAACGTGCTATTATTCTCTTATTCATGTTAATCGTTGGGCGTTCAATAAATTAAATACTAAGGCGGTTCCATATTGAGTGCGGATCGGCATCTTTCTCTCGGCTTTTATAAGGAAAATATGCTATAATATTATTTTATTTTAAATGCATGATATGCAGTGACTTTGATCAATTAATCATTTTGTAACTAGACTCTAGCTAAAGCATATGTCGTCAGTCTGCTAACGAACGTTAACAGGTTACGTAGTACCGGATAATCAAGCGCTAAGCCGGTATTTACCTCGCCTGCAACCATTTCAGACGATTGCAGTAGTTCGTACGTTAGATTTTAAATATGGTGGACATGGAGTGAATTCAATTTGTGTAGCTAGAAACAAAACTAAAACATAAAGTAATAATTTACATTACTTTACTTTTCTGTTGGGGTAGGTCGCTTTTGTTTCTTTATTACAAGTAGCACGCAATGATAGCCTCATTTGTTTATTGTCACACTAGAGCATAACCAAGTCAACATTCGGACTAACTTATCTGTGATGACAATAGGTTGCAATCTGAATATATTTTCTTTGCAATTATATTTGTGCATGTGACTGGTGAAATGTAATCTCTTGAGCTGATACATATGATGTTGTATTGTGAGTCATAGTTGACGTATGTATACGTAACGATTCCTAATGCCGTTGGACTTGATCATATTATAATACCTACTTTTGATTTGTATTACGAGTAAGCAACTCGACTCAACTGTTTTTTAGTGGTTAAAGATCTGACTCGCTCTTAGCTTAATCCTTATAACAATTCAAACAACTGACATAAATATCGGCCTCAAGCAAGCCTCGGATTTGTTATCTCCGTTCCAACTAAATTTGTGATCTTAGCAGGGACCGAGCAAGCAACACTACGCTTTTGTGTGAAGTCATCCATTGTGCTGTCCGTGTAGTTAGCCCATGCTACTTCGAATTAAGTATTTATCTTAATTACTCTGTGCTAGGGCACACTCTGTCCTTCAGCACACGAACAACCTTTATATGAAAAAAAAATGTAAACATATAATTTATATTTACCCACCTTTGGAACCAATTAGATGTTACTGAGAATCGTAATGTACTTATTCATAGTTCAATAATCGTATTATAATTATTAGGTTTACCATATCGAGTAGAACTCTGTGGTCATGTTTAAGACTATGTATTTATTATACGTAAGGTGTAAGTTTGCAAAAGCCGTTATTTACGGATGTTATATCGCACCTTTAAAGTAAAACCGTTACTAAACGAAAATTTTCATGAATTGAGTTATTAATGCCATCTATCTAAAATACACATAAACTTCAAGATAAACTTGACATTTTTATAAAATGTTGTCTTTTACGCCATCTAGCGTTAAATTAAAGCGTTACTAAACCGAGTTCTGATCGGCTCACTAAATACAATATTGTGTCTATACCAGTAAGAACGTGTTCGTTAAAGAGTGATGACGGAAGTTTAAGGGAATGGTGTTATTATTTGGATAAATACGGCTGTACATCATAAAAAAGGTAAGTTGTTTACTTGTTTTAGTAGGTAAAGTGTTACAATTTGTATAGACACAGTTTTCGTGTTATAAAATTATGTAATTCAAATTATAATTTCATTGATAAAATGTTACAGTTTGTATAGTCACAGTTTGCCTTTATTTTTTAGATATTAATCCAATAATGTTTATCACTAAAGAGTAACCATTTCTTTAGTTACAGTTTTTCAATAAGTAAAGAAAAAATTAAATGATATGCTTAATTACAATAGTGGGACATTTATGTTAGACACAGTTTATTTTTTACGCAATGTACGTTTGCATTATATTTTAGAAGTAAAATGTTACATTTTGTTTAAATTCCATTTAATATTAAAATTTACTTAATAATATATGAAACAGTTAATATAACATTACACATTTCTTTTAATATCACTTTTCTACAAAGAAAAATAAATGTTGTACATATAGTAACAAAATTTATGTAGGTTAAAATGTCTATTATAGTGATACTATGATAATAATAATAAAACTACTTGCTTCAGGTCATGGCGCATTTACGGAATCCGCGTTTGTCACGCATTTTGGAAGCTATGGAAACTAAAAACGAATCCATAAGTACTGAAAACACTAAACAAATGTGTATGGATGAGCTAGATTATAATTTTACACGCAATGCAAAGCCGATAACTGTAGGTACTTGTAGATCTCCTTCCTTATTGCAAGAACAAGCACTACCTCAGTCCGTTAGTCATACTATGGAAGCTGAAAGTTATGTTCACCCAGTTGATGATGGAATGCCAAATCCATATTTGAGCGATACTGGTTTTCTAGAATTAACTCCAAAAGAGGCGCTTATAGTACCTAGTCCTAGCAGTAGAGCAAGATCTGATTCAACTAGCTCAGAATCATCTTCGAGTTCATCATCAACTAGTTCAACTTCATCATCTTCATCTAGTGCGTCTGAATCGGGTAAGGACTTTTCCCCTGATGAAGCAGATTGCGATCCTGATTACATACCGGCAACCTCACCTAGGCGTGTATCATTTAGCCCAACTCCTCAAAGTAGTACGTCAGTGCAACTAGTTACAGAAAATAATTTGACTCCTCCTGAAAATAACCCAGCTCCGAACAATCGAAGGCGTAAAGGATTCAAAAATGAATCCGTTAGGCAAAATGCTAAAAGACTTCGCAATAGTGGTCAGCAATATACTTCTGTGTCAAAGTTACAAAAAGTTATGCCAAAGAAGCAGATAGGACCGCCATGTGGGGAAAAATGTAGACTGAAGTGCAGCGAAATAATCAAACAGGAGGACAGAGAAACAATTTTTGACAATTATTGGAAAATGGGAGATTTATTAAGACAGAGAGATTATATCGCAAAATGTATTGATGTTATTAAACCTAAATATCAATATAAAGTTCACAATAGTAATAGAGGACCTAAACATTCATTTTCATTCGAGATTAACAATTATAAGTATCGTATCTGTAAAATTTTCTTTAAGAATACGTTGGCCATTAATAATCGACCTATTGCAACTGTAATAGCCAAAAAAAACCAATCAGGAACGGTTGAAGAAGAAAAAAGGGGTAAACATGGAAAACAAAACAAAGTAAGCTCAGATATCATTGAAGGAATAAAAAGCCACATAAATTCAATCCCAAGGATAGAATCCCATTACCTAAGACAGCAAACCACTCGAGAATTTATTGATGGGGGTAAAAACCTTACAGATCTTTATACCGACTACCGTACAAAATGCTTGAATGATGGTGTTAAAGCTGCAAAAATTCATATATATAGAAAAGTATTTAAAGAAGATTATAACATTAGCTTTCACACACCTAAAAAAGACCAGTGCGAACTATGTATTACCTTTAAAAACGCTGTCGAGAAAACAATAGAATTACAGAACAGATACGACCAACACCAGCTTGAAAAAGAATTATGTCGTCAGGAAAAGTCAAATGACAAAACAATGGTTCAGGAAAATTACATTGTTGCCTGTTATGACCTCCAGGCAGTATTGCCTCTTCCCAAAGGTGATATATCTACTTTATATTATAAGTGTAAGCTAAATGTTTATAATTTTACTATAAGTGAATTAGCGAAAGACTATTGTGATTGTTTTATTTGGAGTGAAGTCGAAGCATTAAGAGGAGCTAATGAAATAGCAACCTGTGTCTGGAGGTATTTGACAAAGAGGGCGTCAGAAATAAATGACAATAATTTACGAATCACATTTTATTCTGATAATTGCTGTGGTCAGCAAAAGAACAAGTATATGTTTTCTATGTATGTATATGCCTTACATGTCCTTAAAATAAAGTCTATTACGCACAAATACTTAATTAGTGGACATACACAAAATGAAAATGATTCAGTTCACTCTGTGATAGAAAAAGCCGTCAAAAAGTGCTTACGTTCTGGTCCTGTGTACACACCAGATCAATACGTTACCATAATCAGAACAGCGCGAAGGAAAGGTAATCCCTACAATGTTACCGAAATGTGCTATTCAGACTTCGTTGATATAAAAAATCTCACAGAGGCATGCGGTGGACAATTTTCAAAAAATACTGAAGGCGAAACAGTTAGATTGAGTGACATTAAAATAATTAAATTTGAAAAACATCAAGATTCCAACCTCGTTGGAGTTTATTATAAAACTTCCTACTTAGATACAGATTTCAAAGAAATACAATTCCATAATAATCGTTCGTCGCGAACACGTACCAGCACTAACCTTCAAAATTATCAATTGAATCCTTTATATCACTCTAGATTAAAATTAAGTGATAGAAAAAACAGCGACATAAAGAGTTTAATTGACAGTAATATAATTCCACAAAGTTACGCATTGTCTTATTACAATAATATTTTGTTTTAAATTCTGTTTTTAAAACTACACACAAACTGTTTTTGACTAAGTATGTCACTTACAGGATATTATCTTCCGTAGTTATTAAAGTTTTATCAATATCAAAATATTATAAGTGTAATGATCAATGGAAATATCAGGTTCTCAAAACTTTAATAGCCATGGATAATGTCCTACATCTTGTTTTAGTTTTGTATTGATTTAGAAAAACACATTTTTGACGATAATATTTTAAGTTTTTTTAAGAAATATTGTTTATTTTTAAAGTATCATTTTATATGGCTATAGGTTTGCCTCGTTATTGTAATTAAGTGATTCAAGTCAATATGACTTTGGTTAGCCCTGAGTATCTTCCGTGGACAGGGAAATGATGCTGTGATTGTTACCTATGTTTAAGCCTTATTTTAATATTTTGATATTGCTATTTCCAGTTGGTTTGTTCTTATTCCAACTGATAATAAATATAATATGATACTTAATAGCTAGATAGTAAGATACGTACTTGCTGTGATTTAAAGTTACAAATTTCTTAAGACTGATTGATAAATAACTATACCAAATGATTGTATGGATCTCTCTTTAATTTGTAATAAAACATTATAATTACGAGTGTTTTTTTTATTTGGCAATATTACAACACCACAACAAATACCAACTTTATGATGTTTAATTTAAATGTATAATAATATAATCGTATTTATGAAAATTAATAGTTTTCTATTTAGTAACATTAATTGCACTGTAATTTCATAGTAATAAACCATAATGAACAAACATTTAATGGCAAAGTGTTCCTATAATAATATAAATCAAAATAAATAATGCTGTAAATAAAAATATGTTACTTTTCTATATCATATGTTATAATGTAAACAGAGATCTATCATATAACATCATAAGACGTCTAATAAAACCAGGTACTTAGACTTTATTGAATAAAAACAGTGACGTTTTTCAAATACTGGCTCTCCTGTAAAATTTAATAATTTCGTTTAGTAACGGTTTTACTTTAAAGGTGCGATATTATGACCTTTTTGTGGTTTATCGCGTTCAGTTAAATTAAGACTGCTGTTTTCTATGACTAAAACGTAGTGTCGATCGAGTTATGATTCGAAATTAATAACCTCTACAATAATGTAATTACTTAGTCCAATACCAAAAATATTATTTATTTCTATAGAAATTGTATGTTAAATCCTATTTTTTTTCACGATTTTATAATATACTATTCGATAGTAAATAAAGGGCTATCAAACTTAATTATTTTCGTTCATTAAAGCATTTACTAGAATTAAACATATTCACACCATTTTGTAACATATTGTATGTTACGTTCGTATCATCTATGCATGTTAATTCGAACTTCGTGCATCAATGGCAGATAGAGGAGTTGAGGTCTATACTCTTTAGGGTGTCTATTACTATAATAGATGAGATACATTTCTTTATGGCTATTGGCCCTGCAGAAACTCTTAGCTATAAGAACCTAGTAAGTTTTCGGAAAATAGAAAACTTGTGTGTTACTTTTTTGCCTTTACGATTTTAGGTACTTATTAATAAAGTATTTTAGTTACAAATAAAGTATTTTAAAATGTTTGTCAGAAATCATCTAATATTTTTGACACGCCTTTTAAAATAATTTATTTAAACCGTATATACCTACACATACTTAAAAATTAAAACTTTACCGAAGCCTCCACACAAATTCTGTAAAATTAATACGTACAAATGGAAATTTCAACTTTATTCCAGTCAAGTATTTAATGTTAATCTAATATGTGTACAATGTGGACACATCTTTAGTTGCAATTTTATGCAGCCTGTATTATTAGGTACTTTGTATGCAGTAAAAGTGTTGCGAGGAATCTAAATAGGTCTATTATTTTCTAGTTTGCAACATTGCATGGCACCAAGTGCACCAACAAAATACGTATGCTTCTTGGCACAGCTGTGTGACATTTTATGGTGTAGGAACTAGTGCATTCTTTAAAATTGCTCAAGACTTACTATTAGAGTTAGGGCAAGGAGATCCCGATTACAGATTTCGCTCAAATTGGAGCAGCCTAATGGGAAAACTACCTCCACTTTACAGAAGATGCCAGTACATCAGCCTTGTGATGTGTTCCTATGATAAAGAGTATGTTGGGGACTCCTCGGATCCCTTAGCATGGCCTTGCTTTTTGCTCAGGAGTTTTTTTGCTTCTTACGCTGATAGCATTAACATGACTTTTTATTGAAGGATCGATAACGCGCGAGTATCCTTTCTGATACTGCAAATAAGTATACGTGCTTGTTTGTAGAAGAATCTTGTATATTTATTGGATGGACAATATAGAAGGTTTAGTCCTCACGTTGACTTTTGCACTTAGATTCCTATTTGACATAGACTTGTGGCCATGCCTACTTTAGGGGAATTCCTTGAGGACGTTGTTTTAATATTTGTATAGTTCCAGATAAGAATATAGTCGTTATCCCTAGTACCTACTACACTTATTATTTTCTTAAATCTAAATTCTATCGGGATCATGGGTGACCTCGGATAAAATATGTTTTTTTACTAGATAGCGTAAAAACGTAACAAGTAAAAAAATAAATTATGTTAAGTATTTTTAAAGCTAATAGTAAAGTTAAAGCGTCTGAAATTAATAGCATTGTTGTGTTATTATCATTTATAGTATTTTTTTTGTGACATATGCATATATTCGCAAGAGTCTAATTATGGCACTTTATTTGTGCTACAGTAACAGGATATATTCAGAACAAAGTTTGTTCACGTTTTCCCCCTACTTATCAGATGTGTGGAGAAGCTGCCATTTTGTATAACTTCTTTTACATATTACTCATTTCCTGGTTTCATTAAGTAATATTATTTGATAAGTATGTAAGGTTCCAGTGCTAGGAAGGACATAATAAAAAATATCTGCTTAAAACAATACACATTTAAAATTTAGACAAAAGTATTTATACCCAAACTCTAGACTAGTTTTTAAAGGTTGTAACGCGCGAATTGTGCCTGTGGTGGCGAATTGTCGTAGGCCGGCTAAGGCAAGCGCTACCACTACTAAGTCATTAGACAGGCTGTTAGCTATTTATTCTGTGCCGCATGTCTACTACCTTAGTTAGAAATATATAACAATCTATTTATCAAAACGTGAATACAGTTGGTATAGTTAAAGTTTTTGTTGAAAAGAGTGCAGGAAGCTATAATTTGTTAAAACATATATTTTTAAACTTAATGAATTACGGTCAAATTTAGAACTCTTGGCGTTCACTAGTAATAATAAATTGTATAGACTTATTTTAGTAGCAGCTAATATAAATTTGTTTTCGATAGTATTTCTCAGGCCGCTTAGTAAAACGTAGATAATTAAACTCAGAATATATTATAAAAAGGCGCCTTACTGGGCCGAAACTGTCTTTTGGGGCCCGGCTCAGGCAGCATGTACCTATACGGCTTTTATATTAAGAAGTTGCTAACAATTTCTTCCGTCTTTTTGTTCTGTTACTAATTACAGCAATCTGACAATGTGTTCGGTAGATGTCAAAAGCCTCGTTTTATGCTACATGGTATCTAAAACACAGCGGTCAACATGTGGGTGCATTACACTTACTGGCTATATCTTTGGTGATATAATGTAGTATATTATCCTATCTTATCTTGTGTGTGGGGGCCAGTCAGTATAGACCGGCGACACTTCGACCCGGTGGGGTCTTTTGTGTCGGCCCCAAGATTTATTCCTTAGCTATCTCCTTATGAATGTACTGCATCAGCTGCAGCGTACACTTCAGAGGGAGAAGCCCGAAGTCTTCAGGGTTTGGATATGCCAGTCCCATCAGACCCATCCTCAATCCAGCCAACGCGTCACATTCACACAATAGGTGCGATATGGACTTGTCCTTTTCACCAGAGGCTCTGCAGATTGAATTGTGTGCCAATCTCAATCTGCACAGGAAGTCGTTGGTGCCAAAATGGCCAGTGAACGCTCCTGTAAGCAGGCGCATTTGGGTCTTGTTATACCCGCAGAACTTCCGGGTGAAGCCTGTGGCTCTGTTTGCAATGAATTTCTTGGAGTGTTCCAGTGTTTTTCACTCCAGCCTGTGTTTATCATTTCCATATGCATTCAAAGCTGCCTTGACGGTGCTCTCAGAGTGTCCCACGAATGGCTCGGGGCCCACAAACAGTTGCTCTGAGCCCTTTCTGGCTAATTCATCAGCCTCCTCATTGCCCTGCACCCCTGCGTGCCCCGGAACCCACACCAGTTTGACTGTGTTCTTCCTGCCAAGTTTGTTGAGAGCCTTAATACAGTTCAGGACTAGTCTCGAGTCCACCCTACACGAGTCCAGAGCCTTGAGAGCAGCTTGACTGTCACTGAGAATATACACAGTCCTGTCAGTGACATTATTGTTAATATTCTCTTGAGCACAGGCAATTATAGCATAGGTTTCCGCTTGAAAGACTGATGCATATTTGACCATGCTTATGTAATATATTAACATATAGATAATTATAAAACGTGAGTTACGTATTTGGTGTTGTGTATTTGACATTCTATCGTCTCAACAGCCCAGTCTTCTGATCAAGAGCTGAACGCAATATGTTATGTTTTGAATAATTTAATTCTTTTATTTTATGCAAACTTACGAACGTAACAACAACCGGTTTGTTCTAGACTGTTCGACTATATTGCAATTATTTAGTTTTATTTTCTTAATTATCTCGTTGATGGATAATACCGGTGTTTCAGCTTTTCTGTAGATTGCATACATTATGCTTATAGCGCAGTCCAGTTAAAGCTTGCTAATATAATCTGCTAACAATTACACTGTATTTAATAAGCTATTTGATTGTTTCATCTAACGTAGGTAGAATTATGACAGAAAAGTAGTTATGTCTAAGATCTAAATCTGGTAGGCCACAAAATTGGAAGATAGGTAAATAATTTTATCCTCTTCTAGGGTCCAGCGGTAGTGAATATCACCATGCATGTGATGTCGTATTCGTCGCTTAGATCGAGAAGAGTTATTGGGTTTTGTCAAAAAAATTTCAACAGCATGCAGTCTGAAACTGTGCTTAGTCTTCAATAAGACTACTAAGCACATTATTGCTGTCTAAATGTAAATATAATACACCTCTGCCTACACTGCGAATATAGGTAGGCGTGAGACTGAATGAATTGATAACCCCGTAAATCTTACGAGGTCGAAAAAATGGTTCAAGTAATATGCAAAGGTAACGTGATACCACGTGTCCTTGAGGTCAGAGGTAAAAGATCATAGTAATTTCGGGGGTATATCGAGTATGCTGATTCAAATAGCGTTGACCGCGAGTCTCTAGCTCTTACGGTTCTCGAGTTGAAAGTTGTATAAGAGACAGACAGACGGACGGACGGACAAAGCTGTTGTATAAGAGTATTTTCGAACTCTAAAAACACTTTGAAATTGCAATTATAGCCATAGGTTGCCCTATACTACGTTAGAAGTAAAACATTGCTGTCCAAACGTAGGTGCAACAATATAACCCCTTCAGGTTTATACCGATGTTAAACTCTATGTACTAGTCATGAGAAGTGTAAATATGTCTAGCGATCAATTATAACATAATCGTGGGTGGACATTTAGTATAAACTCGGTAACTTTGTCACATTATTATGGAAATGGAGTAGGCGTAGGTGTACTTGCTATTACACTAGGTTATGAGATTTCTTAGTAGTCTAATTGCCCTGTTAGTATTAGTCCACAGTATAGCACCGGTTTTCATTAATGATTGGGAGACTACTAACAGGCTAGTTACAGTTCAGCGACTTACCATTCAAGTGTCGAGTGGGCACACCGTGATAGGTTTAGTTGGTTACTAACAGGCTGCAATTTCGTGAAACCCTTATTTAAATGAGATGACCAACGTATTAAATATGAACATTGTAGATATTGTAATTTTTTTAAAATAATAATGTCTCTATCGGAGAAGATCGATGTGATGCGGCAGTTTTTTGGTCGCGCAATGAGATCTAGCAGAACGGAATCTGGACTGTGCCCGGTAAACGGTGATAGCCTCTCCGCTTATTATCTGGGGCCTTAACCCTTAAGTGTCAAAGTGTAGGTATAATACACATCGTCGTGCCCTTACAGAAATATACAGCCGTGAGTCTACGTATGACAACATTATACAGAATAATTTGAACTCACTTCTACCGTAGAACTGTCTCCTTCGGCGAAATGTGTAAAAATAATACTGATGTTCTTTGATACACAAAACGCCACTAGATAATCTAAACATAGTTTTGTAGTACAATCTAATTTTAATAAATGATTTGGCTATCGTTATTCGGCAACTGATAAACGTTATCTTTAATATGGCATTGTTTATTGTTTATGTCTTACGTTTCACTCTTAATGACTTACTGACTTGACTGACTTATAAACTACAGTAAGCGATTCCTTCGTATGACAGTCTGGTTATAAAGGTACATGTACTAACAAATCTAAAAATACTATATATATATATAGCAAGGCGAATGCAGTTATTCAATCAGCTAGTATATGATGTCGAAATTCATTTATTGTTCGATGCTTTCTTCCGATTGAACCACTAAACTGATTATAATTTAATTTGGTACCCCAAATCCTGAGGGCATTGGACACTCTAAAACGCATAGTATTCTTTACCCGCGAAAAACTACTTTTGTTTATAGATGGTAACTTATATTGAAGCTGGCTTCTAAGCCTGACTTCATTTGTCCTTCTTTATATCACCAACTTCATGGAAAGTCATTAATATATTGTACGGATTACCTCTACTGTATTTCTTACTACGCCGTGTCTTATCTCTATACACAGTACAGGTATAAATTAAAATACTAATAAATCTTTAACCGTGTCTTCTTTACATCATATTTTAATACCTTTGTTCTATCACTCATGTATATATATACATATAAAGTATGGAGATAAAAAAATACATTCGCGATTTTACTGACGACTATGATTTTGTTGACAAGAAAGGACACATGCTGTCAACACATACATTACAACTGTGTGTAAATGCATGTAATTATATAAGTAAACACAATGTACATTGGCTTTGGTACGAATCGCAGTGGGTTATTGTGTTTATAACTATTAGCTCTTTACAAAATAACCTACCGAGCCGCGAGAGAAAACGTCCCTATTGAAAAAAAAGCACATTCACACAATTTATAATAGCACAGACATTGCCGTTAACCCTATCTTAAAGAGATCCTAGTTGTAACAATATTTTTTATTATATTTGCATAAAATAAGATAGAAAATTGTACTCCTGTTTTGTTAAATAAAGAATTATTATCATTATTTAAAAAAACACGTATTTGTCAAACGATTAAAACGAAACGAATAAAGATCCAGATCAGTAAACTATAAAAAAAATTCAATAAAAGTGGCATACTTTGTATGTGTAACTAAGTGACACAGGCGGTGTCACAACGTTATGTCATCCGACATCTTCATTATGATTACCAATTGATGCATGTATATATTTAACTGATGTATAACAGAGCCCATAAGGGTAAAGGGATTCTTTACTTGCGTTTTACGTAATATGCGAGTGATCACATATGGCACCCTTAGTGCTCGTCTTTTTTTTATTGCCTATTTCGAATAGTGCAAGTCAAGATAAGCAAGCTTAATTATTTACGTAGTAATTTGACAAAGAAATAAAGGCTTTATATCAAAAAATCATTTGTTGCGTCATAATGAGCTTGAATTTTTTCAGTCATATTTTTTTATAAATCTATTTAATACTTGAAATTTGACAAAAATACACTTAATCTTACTTACTGTCTTTGTTTCATTAAATTAAACAAAACATGAAAGTACTTACTATAATAAACATACCAGATCAAACAGTTTTTTTTCTTTCCTTTAAAGTTACCATATTTTTCTTACGCCTTTATTCCACTGGGGGTGCGATATATACAGCCTTGGCCAAAAGTATTAGGCACCCTATAAATTACTGCATATTTCAGGCTTAGAGAGAAATAAAACTAATTATAATGATTAAAGTACTTTATTTCCATTAGAATATTGTAAAAACATCAATATTTTGTTGGGCCACCCTTTGATTTTATGACAGCAGCAACTCTGTGGGGCATACTACGTACAAGTTTCGCACATTCCTCTGGAGAAATTGCATCCCATTCTTGCACTAACGCGTTTTTTAAAGCAGTTTTTGATGTTATCGAGTGCTCTTTTATTTTTCTCTTCAAAATACTCCACAAATGTTCAATAGGATTTAGATCCGGGGACTGGGCAGGCCAATCTAACAGATCAATACAATTTTCAGTAAACCAGCGCATCGTAGTAGCTGACTTGTGACACGGAGCATTGTCTTGTTGGAATTTCACACCATTTAAGTTAGTGTCACCAAAAATACACGAAAGCGAAGGTACGAGAGCAGTTTCCAGTACATTAATGTATTTTTCACTGTTCATGCGACCTTCGCAAACAAACATTTTGCCGACTCCATCCGCAGCCATGCAACCCCAAATCATTACACTGCCTCCGCCGTGTTTTATGGTTGGTACTACGCAATCTGGGTGATATTCTTCGCCTTTGCGTCGCCTCACAAACGTCACACCTGGTGTTCCAAATACCTGTAGATTCCAAGAAAAAGCACACATTACAAACTTTTATAACATTTGAGTTTGAAGACAAACACAACAATGATCGTTGTAATTGTGGTATAGACTTCACTAAAAAAACTTACCTCAAAGTTTGATTCGTCAGACCACAGCACATTAGACCAATCCTCTTCTGTGAAATGTTGGTGTCTCAGAGCCCAATCAAGTCGTTTTCTTTTATTGTCTGCGGATAGCCACGGGTTCTTCCTAGCTTTGCAACCTTTTAAGCCGGCTTCTACTAGCCTTCGTCTTGCAGTTCGTGCGCTTATGGGATGTCCAGACTCTTCAGTTAAAGCCACAGCAAGCTCCGAAGAAGTTTTTTTTCTATCTTTCACAGACTCTCGGATAAGTTTTCTGTCCTGACGGCTAGTAGTCACGCGTTTTCTGCCTGTTCTTGGTTTATTTGCATGAGAGCCAGTCTCAACAAAACGTTTGATAGCAGATTGAACGGCGCATCGCGAACATTTCACCAACTTCGCGATTTCTTTTTGAGTCTTGCCTTGCTCATGTAAAAGTTGAATTTTTACACGATTTTCAATACTAATTTCGTTTCGTTTTGGCATTTTCAAATGAATTTCTTCTCAATTAATTCACAAAACCACAAATGCACTGTCTTTACACTAAGACGTCCAAATGGTAACTGACGAAACATTAAAAATAAATTTTGGAAAAATAAAATTTTATTATTGACGCACCAGATGTTTTACGACTGCTTAAAAAATGCCGCCTATTGTCTTAAATAGTGTTTTATGACACCGGTATCGCAGTTCTATAGAATATTGTTTAATTGTTCAAATAGCACAGGTGTGTGATAACTATATTGGGGGTGCCTAATACTTTTGGCCAAGGCTGTATATGTACGTAGACCGGTAGGCGATGAGCGGATACGGTAGTTAAGGAATGAAGAAAGGGACGATCTAATTTTAATTAGCTGGAGCTGACTAATGAGATAAAAAGTTAGTGGAAAACAACTTAAAAACTAATATCATCAGATAGAAAATATTACCTATTTACGTGGTCATCGCCTCACTAACCACCTGTTACAAAGCGTCCATACCTATTCCGCCTGGTGATCCGTATGCGTCACCTGTAAAACAAATGCAACGATGGACATAGGACAGCCTTGTGTGAATTATGAATAGTTAGTTTGAGTTTTGATGTCTTTAGTATTCGTTTGTTTTCAGGCGTTCATAATGGCCTACGCTGCACATAACTCTCTCTATTTTTCGTCTAGAGCTGTAACGTGGCGGCTAGTCATAATAACTTTTTAATTATGTCTGATATTTAAGCAATTGACAGATTTATATTATAATATTACTAGATGTGCCCGCGGTTTCACACGTGTTTATCGTTACTGCGCCGCCCCCGTCGGTCGTAGCGTGATGTTATGTATAGCCTTCCTCGATAAATAGGCTATCCAACACGAAAATATTTTTTCAATTCGGACCAGAAGTTCCTGAGATTAGCGCGTTCAACCAACTTTATAATATTAGTATTATACTCTTCAGCTTTATATATATATATATATATATATATATATACATTAAATAAATGTAGGCTCTTAAGTAAGATTTGCTTCTTCGTGAAACTGCGTGGGAGGGTACTTTGAAATGTTTGACGTCATCACAAGAATTGGGACGTAAATAGAATTCTTTTGTCGGGGTCTATTGACTTTCTGCTTTTGAATACAACCATACAACCATAACACCCTTGTTTCGAATAAATGAGCTCAAGTCACGTTTCACATTTTTCATTAAAATAAAGCAATATTATAGTCGAAAACGCAACCGATCATGAGATTTTGTGTAAGTCAAATCAAATCAAATCATTTATTCATTCATTCCATTTTGGGTATTACATGATTACAAAAAGGTTATTAAATTAGTACTACCAAAATGTCTGTGCTCGATACGTTCAAACGCCTGAGGAGGCGTATGAACGTGTCGAGTATAAAAAATTATAAAATCATAAATTATGAAATTACATAAATAGATAAGAAATCAATAAAATGTAATCAATTGAATCAAAATGGCATGCCTAGCTAATTAAAAATACTTTCAGATAAACAAATTTGTATGTCAAAAGAAAAAGTTAAAACAAATTAAAAATATCATCAGGTAAGTGTCATAATAAATTAAAATTTAAAATGTAAACGTTAAAATAAAATTGAAAATCAAAATTATGATGATTTTTTGAATGACAATAATTTTAATATAAAAGCACTTCTCCTTCAAGACTTTGTT
The DNA here is from genome assembly GCA_930367265.1 of Catocala fraxini. Classification (NCBI taxonomy): domain Eukaryota; kingdom Metazoa; phylum Arthropoda; class Insecta; order Lepidoptera; family Erebidae; genus Catocala; species Catocala fraxini. Next base: position 22,282,558 of record OV884031.1, read on the forward strand.
TCATTTATTTTTAAATATTTCTATAATATACAACTTTATGTTACATGATATTTTGTTATAAATATTTGGCGCCATACACAACAGACATTTGCCCATCAGACTTGACTGAGACTATGTAAACATAATCTGTTATTATTGCGCCTATTTCGCTTCACAACATCTAATATGCGCTGAAATAATTGAGGATTTTTATGGACAAACAAAGCTACCTCCAGTATGTATAGAGACGGAAGTGTCAGGATGTTATTCCTGATAAAATAAGGCTTACAACTATCTAATGACTTCAGACCATACATGGCTCGCACGCACCGCTTCTGGACTTTAAAAACCATTATGATGTTTGTGGAATTGCCCCAAAAAATTATGCCATATCGTAATATTGAGGCATCAAGACCGTGATAAGCAGTAAGTCCTTACTGCATCAGTATTAACAATTGAACATAATTTGTAAAGAGCGTATGCAGAACTGCTAACCTTTTTGCATAGTCAGCTACATGGTCTTTCCAATTCAGCTGTCTATCAAGGAATAAACCTAAAAATTTTGCCGAGATTACTTCGCTTATTGATTGATTGTCATAGCTGACATTGATAGGATTATACAGTTTGGGTCTTTGATTGAGAGACAGAGTATTTCTGTGTTTTTTCTGTTTGGAGCTCGTGGTCTGTAAATTAGCCCGGTAAATGGCGATTGGCTTGCCCTCTTATAACGTGGAACCTTAAATATAAGCTATATTATCTAACCGTAGCTTACCGTATTTGGGTATCCATGTATCTCTGCCTACCCTAAATATTTGCGTATTTTGTGTAAAGTCCCACACTTCTTAAACCTAGTGCGGAAATCGTGGGTATTTTAGGTCACTGCCTACCTTCTCCGCGAACAAGGTATGAATGTATGCATGTTTGATATCTGGCGCGATGCCAGTTGTCTGATAGCATGGGGATACAATGCTATTATTGTTGTTCGATCTGCCTGTAGTCATACAGATTGTTCGGTACACCTGCCAATTATATTGTACCTAACATAACATTAATTTATATTAACTGCTAATCTCCTGGAAGGGGTAGGCAGAGATAGTTATGCCAACGTTTCGATGGTTATGTGCAGAGGTCAACAGGCTTCTGTAAAACTTAAACATAACCACAAAAACAAGATTCAGACCTATTTTGTTCTGCCATCTCTATTTATTAGAGAACGAATATATTTTGAAAGCAGTAATGAATGGTTTTTGAGTTTGTTTATTTACCAAAAAGTGGAATATACAAACGTATACTCCACTTTTATAACCTATACGACCTTTAGACGCTCGTAAATCAAAACTGATTTACGAGCGTCTAAAGGTCATATAGGTGATGTGAAGTGTTGATATAAAGAAATAGTGTTGTCGATCTAAATAAAGCTTAACAGTTTGTAATTTTATTACAAAAGATAACTATAGCACTATGGATAATCCCTGAAACGTGGTAGCATTTTAAACGCAAAACTACGCACTGGCTTAGCTAGAAGGGTTAACAAATATTAGCTTATCTTAAAAGTAAACTGCTTCTACAACCTGTCAGTGTCTCCTTTTCCTTAGTTTTGTATGCGCCCATATATTATACTGCAGTAACTTATCATCAGGCAGACCACATGCTTATTTGTTATCCTATTGGTATCTAAAAAAGATTAGTCAAAACTACATATCTACTAAACCACGTAGAGGCACGTGAATTCCGTTACCAATTTATTGTTCTGTGGTATACAAGGAAAACTGTGCATTATTTCCACTAACCCACCTACATTTGGCAAGCATTGATAAATCGAAAGCGAATCGCACGCACGCTCTTTTTTACACGTCGGCTGTGTTAAGCTGGTATTGAACGCAAAAATAACGTTACTAGGTTATCCATTGTAAAAATAATGGCAGGTCATGGAATACTGCAGTGTGGGACGCCATTGCAGTGTGGCGAAATACAGGTGGATTACAGGTGTGAATATGTATGAACGTGGTCTCCCTAAAACTATGGCCTTTAGCGTATCTAGATTTTTCAGAAGGGGCCTGGCCCATAAACAGCGTACATATAATCCTAGAATTTTGAGTGGAAACCTAATATCCAGGAGTAGACACCAGAAGATTTTGAGATGGGCATAAAGGTCCACCTGTCTGACACTGATATACGTCGGTGAATATAACAGCTGTATGTCAGTTTGTGTTTTATATTATGAAGGATTTGCCGTGTAAAAGGTACTATTCCAAAACTAAATAAAAATATTATTGATGAAAATTTAAGCTAATAAATTACATAAGTGAGCATGCAGTACCTACATCATAAATATCCTGGGTAATTTATCTTCAGTCTTAATTATGACGAAATTGACTGAAAATGTGGCGAGATGCTAGTAACATCTCCTTAAACTATCAATTATGTTTTAAGTGGGAGGATAATGTTCACCAAACCACAAATGATAAATTACTTACTTACGTTATCTAAACATTAATTGTTAACGGATTTGTGTCTATTTGTCTATAATTTTTGCACGCTACATTTACATAACGGCTGAATCGATTTGTAACAAAAACAAGAATCGCAGTTTTCATTGGCCCATAAAATATATTTTAAATTTAAGGTGTATATGAAATCGCGGGCACATCTAGTTATATCTATAACATAGCGACATTTCTTTTTAATATTTTTTTTTATACTCTAATAGTCTTGCGTTTGACCGCGATCTCACCTGATCTTAAGTGTAGATGCAGTCGACGATGGAGCACGCTTGCCTAGAAGATACCTATTCACTCGCGACTTGAAGACACCCAGATTGTACTCATCATTTTGGTATACTTACTAATTATTCGGTCTGTAGGATAGATAAAATTAAAGTTAGATTTTTATTATTATGACTATAAAATTAGAGTAATGAACATCTTATTATGTTGTGGTGTAGAATTTGGTTGATATTCTTCCTAAAAGATTATGCCTCTATTTTTATATTAGTGTAATGTGTGGGTAAACTTAGAGTTTATTACTCCTAAATAAATGAGTTAAATTTCGTGTTTATTTAGGTTACAAAGTAACAATAGGAAAGTTGATGTTATACATATATGTATACAGTTTGTATTGCAAAGCGAGTAGACTATCGCCATCTACTAGACGCCTTGCTGAAACGATAAATGTTAAATAATAAATATTGGAGTAAATATGATACAATTTACCTCTTAAAAAATAAAAGTGTTAAAAATATAAATCTCACTAACCACCAAAAGTAAGAGTTTGTATGTTAAATTTCTACTCTCCAGAACTACCGGACTAATTTTGGTACAAAGCTCACATAAATCACTCTCAGTGCGCCAACGGGTAACGATATTAAACCCGCTGCACGAGTCAAGCGCTCCGGTTTTTACAACGCAAGCAAACCTTCTAACTAAAGCTAGAAGCTCTGCAGAAGAGTAGCTACCCGGGATGAAGCATGAGTGACCAGATCTTACGTTAGAACAAACAAAACTTCGGTTCTTGCCGTATATTTAAAAGTTGATATCTAGTTAACTGCAGTGCTGTTTCCCTTACCATCCTTTAATATTGACGAAATAACAGTTTCACAAATGTAAATCAGTAGTCTATAATAATTAATCAATTTATAACTTAACAATTTGCCAAGAAACATGTAAACATACTTCATTTATCGGAGGGCATTTGGCTGTCGCTGGGACATTTAAACTATCAAGTCGCAGCGGTACACCGGTGGCCAGACACAATAGATTTTTAATTATGTATTATATGTTAAGACTTGACAGATTAGATATGTGTAAAATAAGAAAAATAATAGTTACTGAAACATTACTCCAATATTTATGGTACATGTTCCCTCATAGTTATAATCTCTAACGAATACTGCAGAATGAATTTCATAGTTCGATTCAACAGAATTGCGAAGCTGAAATTAATCATCCCAAAAGCTAGCATGAGCGTCTTTTTAAATGTGAAGTGTTAAGACCATTATCTACTAGACAAACTTCACACATTTCAAGAACGTTGTGGAATAATTTCAGATAGGCAGGTATTCCCGCGATGTTTTACCGTTAAAGCGAGTGATAATTAACATCAAATAGATTCATAACTTTAAAAAGTCAGAAATGCGTGCCGTGGCATTGAACTAGGTACAATAGTGCAATGACTTTGTCACTAGGCTTCTATGCTTACTGCTAATTCTAGGCATAAAGGTTTCAGTGTCTTATGGGCCCTAAATTCGTTTGAATTTAGTTTGATTCGTTCGTGCATCACAATGTGGCTAAGCACAGTGCCACGATATTTGCATTCTCATTAACAATTCTTACATTTCAATTGTTTCTAAGAAATTTGTGAGTAACAGAGCTATAAACGTCGAATATTTTCTGTTTATTACAATAATTGCCTTACTTGAGTTGTTAAAAAAAATTATTTGTTTTACTGTATTCACGGTGCAATCTAGATGTGTAAGCTGTTTGCGAAGGCTGTATTCACGGATTTTGCTCGTTGTATCAGACGTTGCAAGTAAAGCCGCTTTAGAATGTTTCGATGTACGACGGTTTTTGTGAAATCGTTTTCGCTTGCGCCTGCTTGAGTAATTCGCGCAAGTACGTAGTCCGTGCGCGCCTCTAATATGTCGAATTACATGTCCAGGCAACAAATGCGCAAGACGCTGGCTCGCTTACTTCTTGCTATGGTTGTTTACACGATGCAAACACAGCCTGCGCTTGCGCATCAACATGCGCATCTTGTACAAGAGCCATTTAACTCTTGACTTCTAAACCTTACTATAAAAAATAGACGGTCTGCCATAATTTTTCCCTTGATTATAATATTACATAGTATTTTAACGATCGAATGTGTTGATTTATACAGTGTCTGTGGCTTTTAATTATTAAGACAAACGAGGTATGTTTTAAAAACACATTTATTTATAAGCAGCCCTCCTCATATACTATCCCACTAATCCCACTGCTGCAGACGGGCCTCTTCTCAGAATGAGAAGAGTCAGGCCATATTCATTATGAATTTGTTTAGTCTTCATTTATACATATATTCAGAGCTTTGTCGATAACTAGATTGTAACCTAAAAGCATTTTACACTAACCATGATAGTATAATAGTTATTATGTTGAATAAAGTTTATTTATTTAAGTATTGTTAAGAACTTTTATAATCACAGTAAGGTTTTATATAATAGATGTGACGAAATGAACCAATAAACAAAAGAAAGCAAATAAATAAAAATAAGTATAATATCATTCGATTTGTTTGTAGTTAGTCGACATATTTTTATATATTATGGGTAGTTTATTCGGCTTTAGATTTAGTAAGTCTAGTTAAAATATTTTCTATTTTGGCAAGAGCGTAAAAACAAGTATCAGCATATGTTATGTAAAGCATTATTATTGCTTTTAAAAAATCAAGATAGCGCGTTACTGAGTATAGCTTTGACTCGTATCCGCGCATGCAATTACAATGATAGCGGTGTTGTGAAATGGCGCGATAGGTTATTATGATAGTATCATAATAACCTGTCATATTATGACAGGTCATTTGCGTTATGTATCAATTTAAATATTTGTGGGTAGGTACGTTGTATAGCTTCACTTAACAAGTGACTTATGGCCAGTTATGGTACTTCTAGCTTATAAATAATTCTTATCCTTCTATATAAAAAAATACAACACAGTAAATCGGAACTCATTCATGCTAAAGTGCATCATATTTTGAAAACACTTGTATATGTTGAAATATGTTATTATTAACTTGTAACTCAATACAAAGTAACTTAAAACAATTGACTTTAATTTACTAATAGATTAGGAAGACATAAGTAAAGGCGTGTTCATAATCATATTCTCGGTTTCACAAATCGTTTTTCATGACATATAAAACATATTCATCATGTGTTCACCCTTCGCATCAAAATCTGCCAGCAAAATCAAAAGCTGTCTCCATAAACAATAGAGTAGTCGAGAGTATCATTATTGTTACAGCGCAAAATTTTGTGATGCTATTGATTGCTGTAACGTGTAGTGTATAATAGTATGTAATATTCTGACTTGGCTCGCGAGTTTGCGCCAAGGGTTTCGACACCATAGCATTAGTCTATATTGTGTTTTGTGAAGAAAATATATAACCTGTTTTATAGATTCTGCACTTACAAACATATACATATAGTCGTGGTCGTCTAATATTCTGAGCTGTCCTCACAACTAAAAACTTCAAATTATTTCAATACGTGCTTCTTGTGCAAGTTGGTCAGTACATGTTGGAATCGTGCCGTTTGCTTTATTTTAGGGTCGAGTGTTTAAATAATTTATTGTCAACTCCACTTCAACAAGCACACGAAAATAACCATTGCCATGTTTACTATGTCCGGTCATTTACAAAGTATTCTACGAGTAGGAACATCATGTATACTGTGGCGGTATAAGTTTTTACATCTGTAACTAGCTTTTGTAAGTTTTGTTACAGACACGCGAATGTAGGGCCGGTTTAGAAGGACAAAAATAATTAATTGTTCTGGGTCTGGTTGTACTTTGTGTTCCTTTATAAATCATCCTGTGACACAGAGCTTAATCCCTAACGAAGAAGTTGTTTACAAGCCCAAGCCCAGTGTGGCACATAAAATTGAACGCCAGGTCCTTCAAGCGCTACGAATACGGCCCTTTGCAAATACAACAGTTATGTTTGTTCACACTTTTACGGTATATTTATGAAGAAATGCGAGAGTTCACACTTACACGTCAAAACCGAATGTAGTGCGCCTTTGTCTTTCAGTATACGGTTAAACCTAAGCTGATACTAATTCGTATAACCGTAGGTCTGGACGCGTACTTACACTTAAGAGGTATTTTGTGTGCACCTTTCTTTCTGCAGTGATTTGGCGTAGGAATCGCAGGCCACCTGAATAAAGCCTTTTTGAAAAAAAAACATGAATAAAAAATATTCGATTAAGATCTTAAAATATTTTAAAATAAGATGCTATGTATTTACCCATACTTTACGAGCATGAAACATGATTTGTCGGCCTCGATGGCGTAGTGGTTATTGTAACCGACTGCCACTTCTGAGGTCCCGGGTTCGATTCCCGCACAAGTCAAACATTTGTGTGCATGAACATGGATGTTTGTCTTGGTCTGGGTGCTTCTATGTATAAAATGTGAAAAAGTATATATTTGTATGTTTATCCATTGTCTAGTAGGTACCCATAGTACAAGCTCTGCTTAGTTTGGGATAGATGGTGTTGTGTGTATGTGATAGAATATTATTATTACTATATTGTTATTATTATTATCACCTTTATTTATAATCAATCAATTAAAATCACATTTTAAATATATTTATAAAAAATCACCTTTCAAAAATATAAAAATTATGGTGACCCACCGGCACAGAGACAAGGTCCAAGCTATCGGTGGTTAGGGATCCAGAGAGAGGAACCTCCTCACTATGCGTGCCGTATCTAGGAGAACCGCCTTCTGCATCTGACCCTTGACCCAAGTACCTAACGCGAGCCTCTTAAGATGTTGGTCGAGGCTCTTGGCTATTAGACCGTTCACCGTAACGACTATCGGTACAATGATTGCCGAGTCTACATCCCACATATCGACAACCTCGTGTGCTAAGTTCAGGTATTTTAACTGTTTTTCCTTCTCAGCTTTCATGAGGTTGCCATCATGAGGGATGGTGATATCGACAATCATTGCACGGCGCTCTGATCGATCTATTACCACAATATCAGGCTTGTTGGCAACAACAGTCCTGTCCGTGATAGTAGATCGATCCCAGTACAGTGTGATATGGTCCTTTTCGAGAACTGGTTCTGCTACATACCTGTAGTAAGACACCTCGACCTCTACAAGTTTGTATTTCAGAGTAAGTTGGTGATGGATAATTCTGGCTACTTGGTTATGCCTTTGCAAGTACTCGCCGTTAGCAAGACGAGAACAGCCAGAAACTATATGCCTGAGGGATTCACTGGGTTGGTGGCACGCCCGACATATGTCAATCGTACTATCCTTCGGGATATATGTCTGGTAGTTATTCGTCTTGATAACTTCGTCCATAATTGCACAGTATATACACTCCATAATAATTATGGAGGGTTTTGGCTTTTAGAAAACCTCAACCCCTACATTTCCGCAGGATGTACAACCTCATCACAGACGAACGAGGATGATGCATTCGGTATGCCGTCAATAATGTACGGACCTTCCTGTCCAGGGCGTCTAACTTAGTCTGAATCCACTTGAGTGTGCCAAAGGAGTATAAAAGAAGCAGCATGACCCAACCGTTAAAAGCACGCACCTTGTTGCCGCCTGATAAAAGACTTAAGTACTTTTCTCAGATGACCAAAGAAGCGCTCTTTTAACGATTACTTCATGTGCGCATCATTTATACCTAAGGCTTGTGACATACCCAAGTATTTGTAGGTATCAGTAATGAGAAGCGAATTAGGTTAATGGAATCTGAAGTTGAATGCCCTCAGATTCCACCATCCTCCCTTGCTTTACATGCATGACGATACATTTATCCACACCAAACTCCGTGTTGATAGATTTACTAAAGCAATCAGTTACTCTTAGTAAGTCTATCACATGTGAATCACTGCGGGCAAACAGCTTTAAATCATCTATGTATAACAAATGTGATACAACCTGACCGCCTCTCGTTAACCTGTAACCTAGCCCTGAACCCTCTAGTAATGTACTGAGAGGGTTCAACGCTAGGCAAAACCAAAGAGGACTCAGACTGTTGCCCTGAAATATACCTCGCTTAATCTGTATTAGGTCGCTGTTGGCCTGGGTCTGACGGCACCCTGGGTAGTAAAGATCCGTTTTCCACTGCCCCGTACACAAGTTCAAGAAGGTGCATAGAGTTATTATGTTATATATTAGTATACAACTCCATCAAGAGCCATGTATGCGGCACTGAATCATACGCTTTCTTGTAATCTATCCAACATGTCGCCAGATCCCTGCGATTACGGCGAACTTGTTGGCTAATGGCCATATCAATGAGGAGGAGTTCCTTGGTACCACGAGCACTCTTCCTACAGCCATTCTAAGTGGCCGACATAATAGAATTGATTTCAATATGTTTCGACATTTTGGCTCTCAGAATAGATGTAAGAAGCTTATAGACCGATGGTAAGCAGGTGATTGGTCTATAATTTCCAGGCTCGTGAGTACTACCTGCTTTGTGAAGCAGGTGCGTAACTCTTGTGGTCATAAAATCTGGCAACGATCCATATTCTACGGCTGATTGAAACTGCGATGCCAAGCGAGCATGCGAACTACGTAGCCATTTCAGCCAGAAGTTGTGCAGCCCTTCCGGACCTGGAGATTTCCAATTTGATACCGAACGGACTGCACTAGTAACATCCTGGCCTTCAATGACTACGTCTTCCATCTCTGGAATTTGTTCAGCCGCTGGCTCGACATCACGGATCCAATCGCCCTCTGTGTGGCCCATGGGCACCGACCAGATGGTACGCCAGAAGGTGTTTGTGGTATCAGCATCCGATAGCCGCCCACCAGTCACACTGATCCGATCGTTCCCAGCATCTATAAACACATCTCTGGTCTCTTTGAAATGTGCAACTCACGGTATACCGATCCACGCGTTTTTTGCATCTGCGCAAACGGTATGCCGACGCATAAACTTTCTGCTTCAGCAAGGCAATGCGCTCTGTGACCCGAGATGTGTACTCTTCTGGGCTGATGTCAGTTCCCAAGAAAGCTCGGCTCACAAAGCGCATCACTCTAGGGCGATTGCCCTCCCTGAAGCACATAAGTTTATCAATAAGTGCCCTTGCCTCAGCGATACGACGCTCAATCCTGCATTGCTATGCCGGAGCAGATTTTCGCTATACAGCAGTGCCGTTCAGAGGGAACTTGACGCCTGCTGTACGACATGCCGCCACAGCAGCACAATACAGGATTGAATGGGTATCACTGAACTTCTCGCTATTGTCTAAATAATTAGGCAATAGCGAGTCAAGGGGACCTACCAATACCATATTTTGTCTATGCGTAGGCAACCGCGGCAGTCGAGGCCTAATAGTATGGGGTATGTACCGATATTCCCGAATCGCACATTCCAAAGCTACCCTTACCTTGTCATTGTACTGGATGCTTACATCACATTAGTCATGTCATCCACATCCTCACTGGCAATGTTGTGGGGCAACGACGTAACCCCACACGTTGTTACATCAGGTTGGACGTGAATGGCACGACTCGTACGTAAACACTGAGCGGAGCCTATCAAACACGTTATCATCCAGCATCCGACTGCGCTGGATAACTCGCACTTGATCTGATAGTCGTTGTGCCGTGACGTTGACGCTTGGTTCAAGAGCCTGAAACAGAGGCAGCATTCGATTACGATACGCACTGAGGTTGGTTCCTCCCTCTGTAGCCACAAAATATGCCCGCATGATGTTTTCGTTTATCGACCTCGTCCATCTCATGCGGCGCACATCAGCACCGACAGCGGGGGCCCTGTTCGAGGCCGGTGGGCCTCGGGGTCCCAAGCAGGACGGTGGCCTTATTATTATTATGATCACACCTTTACGTTACAAGTTGCGTAAACATGTGTGACCGAGCGTGCAATTTAATTCCGTCTGATGCTATATGTTAGTATGATTTTTCAATACAGTATTTGTGTATAAGGAACTGTAGCTGTACAATACAATATTAAATTTAAATTGTGTTGTTCGTAAAACTTTTTCTGAATAATTTCCATTCTTTTTGTATAAGTATTTATCGTAAAGAGGATTCCAGATCTGGACTGCGTACTCTAATTAGGGACAAATGAGTGTTTTAAACAAAATTAAAAAACGTATGAGGGCGTTTAAAATCAGTAGAGGACCGCAATACGAAACCGTACAGCTTGTATGTTTTATTAATTATATTGTCAATGTGAATATCAAAGTGTAATTTGGAGGTAAAGTGTGGTCCCCAAATCACAGATAAAATTTCGTCATATGATAGATAGTTTTTGTTTTTAGTGAATGATATTGTTTTACATTTTGGTAAGCTAAGCTGAAGTTTATTTAAAGAACAGTATAGGCTAAGTTTATCAAGATCCTTCTGCAAAAGCAAACAATCATGAGTATTTTTGCACGACTTGTAGATTTTAATGTTGTCGGCACATACATATTAAGAATAGGGACTTTGTGAAGCATTTGAAATGTCATTAATAAACAAAATGAAGAGTAGAGGGCCTAAAATTGAACCCTGTGGGACACCGGCAGAGACGACTACCGAATCAAATTCAAAGCCGTTGACGACGATTTTCTTAATTCTATTAAAATTATAGGACGTGAACCATCTGAGGAAATTACCACGAATGCCGTTATGTTATCAAAGACTTTCTGTAAAAAAAGAGGAGGCATCCCATCAGGACCAGAGCCTTTAATTTTGTCAATATTTTTAAGAGTATTGTGTATGACATCTGAAGTTAAAATATATCAGAAATATATGAGCAAGTGCTTGTACAAGTACTAGTGGTTGCCAAAGCGTGGGGTTAAACGACGAGGGTTCATATACTGAGGTGAAATAGGTTGAAAACAGATTGCAGGTATCGGTCGGATTACATGAATTTATATTGTCCAAATACATGTTAGCAGGTATATTGGCATTACCCTTTCGCTTGGCAACATATGTTCAAAAGTGCTTTACATTAAGTGGGATACTGTTTTCTACAGAAATTATATACCTTCTAAAATATTTATTAGCTTCAGATTTAAAACGTTTACGATAGAATGAAAAGGTCTCGTAATCAGATGCATTACCGTTTCTTTTCCATTTAGACCAGGCATGCTTTTTCGTTTTAAAAATGCGTATTAGTGTGGGGGTGAACCATGATGGGAAGTTAGAATTATTAGGACAAGTAAGCAGTACTTTCAATTTTATAATACTGTTACGTGCTGGGTTTGAGAGATAAGAATGTAAACAATATTACCGACTAAAACTCGTTTTATTCAAACACACAATTAAATTTAAAACACAACAAACACTATACTACACTTTTACTGTAACTGCTTCAAACTTCGTAGTATTTCCGCTTCCGTTCGCTTCGATGAACACTTGACCACTTACGATTGTAAACTGACCCGGTGAGCGCTGGCCTTCCCTTTTTATACGCGGTTAAAGCGTTTCTAGTTTTCTAGTAACGCCATACCCGGTATGTAAACAGTACGAAGATTCGAGAATGTGCCAGCGTTCTCTCTACGCTTAGTGTATCCACGAACTACTTAGTTCCGTAAGATGTCAATAGATGGCGGTGTAATAAATTATTAGACGGAACTGACGAATCCTCCCCACAATGCCGAGAGATGGCACTGGGCGTAACAATACTATAGACATTATCATAAAATACATTAACCGATTGCTCGGCAGGAAGATCGGCAAGCAAATGCTTGCAGACCAATGTACTTAATTCGCAATTAATAGCGCCATAATTAGCTTTAAAATAATTAAATTTGGGTGCTATGTGGGGAGCCATATGTATTAATTCAGTTTCAAGAGAAGTTGTGACAAAAAACTGGGTTCCACCAGGAAGTAATGGTACGCACGTATTAGTTTGGTAATCGACGTACGATAAGAATATGTCCAATATGTGATCTAAATGGTTTCTGAACGTATTATACTGACATGTATGTGAGAAAGATATAAAATTGCATAGATAACTATAGTCCTTTCCAATCCATACTGATGATAATGTACACAAACCAAATTTTGTTTAATTTATCATAATTACTTACTTAGTAAAATAAGTTTAGCAAGTTTATCCGTATTTTCAAAGGTTTTCACATTATACCACGTTCGTTCATCGTTTTTCCGAGTCTCAGCGTTTTTTATGTCCGTTGTTTGAATGTTTGTAAAGTCTTCTGGGACACAATATTTAAACCTAGTGTGAGAGTTAAAAAAAAGGAAAGTATGCGGCTGGTCACCGCAACTCAAGGTGTGATAAGCAGCCGTAAAACCAAATTAAATAAAGATATTCAAAAATATTTCGACCATTCTAAAATAAATAAATTATCCTGACCGTCAAGAAAACAGCAATTTTGTTGACTGCTCTATTACTTTTGTGTGCTTTTGCTGACGACTTTGCTTACTTACGGAATATTAATTACTTACATACTGATTAAGACTGAGCTTCTTCTTGAAGCTACAACTTTTGGCTACAATAATAATAATACGTATTCTAATTAGCTCACTATAATAACCTTCGACCTTCATAAGTGTTATTTTGTGGCCTAAATGAGTACATAGTTTTTGACCTTCGTAAATTTAATTGTAAGAGGTAAATAACTTTGATCACTAATAATTACTAATTATTCCCTAGGTTATTCTTTTTAACAATGAAAAATTATATACCTTCCAAATATTTTTTTCCTGTACTATATTCTGTTTCCTCAACTGCAAAATCGATTGATGGGTACAATTATAGCGCGATAAGATAAATTTGTAACAGTGTCTATATCATTTCTAACACTCACTGCATTAAATCGAATGATTCGATTAGGTTATTAATTGATTTACAATAGACACTACAATTGGACATCACTAAAAGTCTATGATCATTTCAATGAACCGTTTGTATAGATATGCGCACAAGTAGTACTGCCTATGTTGCGAAAATCCAGACTCGACACGAAAGTTGCTCTACTTTATATATTTTTTAAATGTCGAGGTATTCTCAGCGTTTTGTAAAAAGCCAGGTATTTAAATGATATTTACATTGTTTAGAAGTTTATAGTTACTAAAACATATGAAATAAGCAGAGGAAAGTAATTTAATTTAGAAAATAGCAAATTTTACTAAAAGAAGACTTCATTTCATCTTTAAAAATAAGTAAAACTATTATATGTTTTTTTTTTTAATTTTGGGCAAGAGACATTATTTCAAAAGTTTATGATTTTATGAAAAAAGAAGCAAGTCATAATTACGCAGAAAAACTCACTGATGCGCGATGGAGTACCGCACAGGCTGTTGGAGTATTTGAAAGTACAGTGACTAGAATTCTACGCGAAAGAAAGGAATATACTAATACAATGAAGCAAACTACAGTACCTGCTATGGTATCGAATATAACTATGGAGACGGATGCGATAGTTCCTATAGTCCCAAGTACGCAGCGTACACCAGAGCCGACTACGGAAGCGGATATTGAAACTGAAAATGATGCGAGTACGTCGCATTCGTATTTAGTAGGCAGAAGTGCTTCTATTTTTACATCACCTATGAAGAAAAGGGTAAGACTACGAAAAATTAATTTAGACTAATTTGATATTGTTTAGAACATCGCCAATTTCCAACATTGTCACAACTTAATATTGTTTTAAAAGACCGTGTACAATTTGATGGATGTATAACAACCCTAAGAACATTGTTACGTAAATCTGGTTATAAATGGAGAAGAACTGAGAATAACAGGAAGGTGCTAACTGAAAAACATAATATTCAAATGTTAAGATTGAAACATAGACCTATAGTGTACACAGATGAATCAAATATTCATACCAACCACGTGCAAAAAAAATCTTGGGTCGGAAAAGGTTCTAAAACAGCAATAAAATAACATTTAACAATAGGAGTGCGCATAATTATAGTACGTGACGGAAGTGCAGATGTTTTTGTAACAAATGCGTTGTTGACATACAGAGCAGAGATTAAATCCGGATACTACCACGACAACATGAACACAGAAAATTAGGCAAAGTGGCTAAAGGAGAAACTAATACCAAATCTCTCAAATGATGCCGTGGTAGTCTTGGATAATGCAGCCTAAAACAACACCAGTTCGAAAAAAATACCAACATCCAACTCCAACAAATTGGTCATGCAGACTTGGCTGAATGCAAAAAATATTCATTAAAAAACCTAAACTTTATGACCTAATATTAAAAAACAAAGAAAACTTCCGGAAGTACAAAGATGACGAATCATTGAAAGACATGGATTCACGGTGCTTCGGCTGCCTCCTTATCATCCAGATTTAAACCCAATCGAAAACATTTTTATTGTAAAAAACGACGTTGCTAGCCACAGTATCAATCAAAATTACACTTCAATTATGCCCATTTTAAATGAAGCATTTGATCGAGTAAATAAAGATGTCTGGGAAAAAATAGAAGACGAATACATAAGACATTGTGATCTTGATTTCAGTTTTATTATAAATGTCGGTGATACATCAGACTCTGAATCAAACATTTCTGAAACGAGTGATTGACGATTTTGATTTCTCAATAAAGTTCAATAAAACTTTTCACGTATTTAATTTATGTCTATAAACATCACATAAAATATCTACAACTAAAAACTAAAAATATATAAAATTGAAGTAGAGCATCTTTCCCTTAGACCGTGACGCTCTCTCCTGATTAGTCTATTCATTGTAGTGTGCGCGTGCACTCATAGGTAATTAGTGTGTACCGATAACACTCAAACATTGGTGAAAGCTTGCACACATATACTATAAAGGGTTAGTAGGAATAGTGAGGCGCGTCTTCGTGGATTGCACTATCTGTAAGTTATAATCGCCTGCTATAAAAAAGGTGTGTCAGTACTAATGTCGTTGATAATGTCCTGCAGCATGTCTAGGTGTGAGGTGTATACATCATCTTGTGATCGTGGTGGGGATGTAAGCTGCGCTTATTATATTTTATTTTTCATTTGGTCACCAACAATAACAATGTATACACATAATATGACATTTGTTAGGACGAAATGCAGGAAACTGTACAATAACATATTCAATGTCATTACGAATATGACGGAAAACTTTGTAACCAGGTCGTAAAGAACGTAACAACGGCTATAAGTACTCCGCCACCGTCTCGTTTACCTGTGGTACGACGGTCGCGGTCGCATCGAAATACTAGGTAACGCTCGTCGAAACATTCGCTGTCTGATATATTCTGGGTAAGCCAGGTCTCAGTTAGAACTATCACGTATGAGAAAGAAACGTAGTGTAGGACGCCCTCTGACCAGGTGGGATGGCGATCTGCGAAAGACTGCAGGCAGATGCTGGATGCGGCAAGCTGAAGACAGGGCGCTATGGCGCTCAATAGGAGAAGGCTATGTCCAGCAGTGGACTATTATAGCCAGATGATGATGAGAAAGAAAGAATATTCATGAACAAAGTGTGTAGTTTAGTACGCAGCCCTTTGCAATTTTGATAATGAAACGTTATATTTTGTTTACCCATTTGTTAAAGTATAAAATTAAATGTAGGTAGGGACCTAATACAACACCTGCGCATTGGCGAATACTGCAATAATATGTTATTATTGACAATGAATCGTTGGTAACAGACCGATGAATATTCATGTAAAAGTAGGAATATCATGTTAAGCATACTGTTACGCCCAGTGACATCTCTCGGCATTGTGGGAGGGACTCGGCGGTTCCGTCTAATAGTTTACAATCGTAAGCGATCAAGTGTTCATCGAAGCGAACGGAAGCGGAAATACTACGGAGTTTGAAGCAGTACAGTGAAAAAGTGTGGTATAGTGTTTGTTGTGTTTTAAATTTAATTGTGTGCTTGAATATAAAGTGTTTTAGTCGGTAATATTGTTTATATTCTTATCCGTCGAACCCAGCACGTAACAATTGGTGTCAGAAGTAAGGTAAGAATATGCCAGTACTACCGAAGGAGGAAGTGGAAGGGGTGCGTACCAGGAACCAGCGCCAGCAAGATGTGGACCAGAGGCGCTTTGGAGACGCCCCCTCGCCGACGTCAGGTGAATCACGTGACTCCGCGGCTGCAGCGGAACTATCTAGTGCAGCTCACTCGCCGGTGAACCCCGACCTCGCGACTCTGATGGCGTTTATGCAGGAGCAGGCACGCCGCCAGGAGGAGCAGGCACGCCGCCAGGAGGAGCAGGCACGCCGCCTCGAGGAACAGCTGCAACGCGATAAGGAAGAGGGCATGCGCCGCCAGGAGGAGCAGGCACGCCGCCAGGAGGAGCAGGCACGCCGCCAGGAGGAGCAGCTGATGATGTTAAAAGACCTCAGTGCAACGGTTGGCAAGGAGATGAAGGAGGTGAAAGAGCAAGTCCAACGCCACGAAAGTCGCATCGCCGAGGTGGAGAAAACGATACGTGGGCTCAAGGCTGGCGATGGGATCGTGGCACCTGCGGTTGTGGCGTCTTCACCACGAGGTTTTAAAGTCCCACCATTCGACGGATCATCGTCATGGTCAGCCTATAAGATACAGTTTGAGGCCGTCATGAAATCGAACGGGTGGACGCAAGAACAGGCTCTGACTGCTCTCACCTTGGGGCTTCGTGACCAGGCCTTGACTGTGTTAGAGGCGCTTGGTCAAGACATCACGTACGAAAAGCTGTTGGAGGCATTAGAAGCGAGATATGGCGACGCACATCTGGAACACGTGTTTCGCGCCCAGCTGAAAGACCGATCGCAACGTGTTGGTGAAACCTTGCAGCAGTGGGCCCTGGAGGTGGAGAAGCTGGTTCGAAAGGCGTACCAGTCCTCACCTGCGCTCATCGACGGAAACCTCGTTCAAGCTTTCACCGACGGGATCCGAGACCTGGAGGTTAGGGCCGCAGTGAGACTCGGACATTTCAAAAACCTGAAGGACGCCCTAGCCCACGCTCTGGAAGTGGAAGCAGTACGACGGGATGATCGAGCTCACCGTATCAGGGAAGTGTCGACTTCGCCCCGGTGCTATAGCTGCGGTGAGAGAGGCCACATCAGGTTGAGTTGCCCCAAGCGAAGGAAACCATGTAACAGAAACCAATCGCCGGTAGGAGGAACACCTGATGTGCGTGCCAGGCAACAACTACAGGACTTCGTGATACGGCATCGCAGTGGCAAGTCACATGGTAATGCGGATTGCTTGTCACGTAGACCGTGTCCCGACCAGTGTAAGCACTGCGCCAGGCAAGAGGCTAAGCAGGAAGGACTATTGAGGATGTTGAGGACGGATCTTAGCGAAGACTGGAAGAAAACTTTGCAGAGAACGCAACAAGAAGACAAAGACATAAGACCCATCCTCGAATGGAAGAAAACAGGTGTATCGAGACCTCACTGGAGTGAAGTTGAGGCAATGAGCCCTACCACCAAGAGTTATTGGGCACAGTGGGAAAGCTTGGTTATCCAGGATGGAGTTCTGTGCCGGAAATGGGAGAATGCTCGAGGTGACAAGTGTCACCTGCAAATGGTCGTGCCAAAGCTCAAGGTACCGGAAGTTTTACAACTCTATCATAATGGGAGTTCGGGAGGTCACATGGGAGTTAAGAGAACTCTGGTTAAGATCCGAGAACGATTTTATTGGATCCATTGTCGAGAAGGCGTTGAGGAATGGTGCCGTAAATGCACGAGTTGTGATGCCGTGAAGGGGCCACACACTCGCAGCAGGGGTGCATTGAAGGTGTACAATGTTGGAGCCCCGTGGGAACGTATAGCTTTAGATGTTGCCGGACCGTTTCCTGAAAGCCAAAGTGGGAACAAGTACTTCTTGGTGGTCATGGATTACTTCACAAAGTGGCCGGAAGTGTTTGCAATTCCCAATCAAGAGGCATCTACGGTCGCCGACAAGCTAGTCCACGAAGTCTTTTGCCGTTTCGGGGTGCCCTTAGAGATACACAGTGACCAAGGTCGGAACTTCGAGTCTGAAGTATTTAAGGAGACATGCCGAGTGATGGGTACCCACAAAACGAGAACGACCGCTTATCATCCGCAATCAGACGGCATGGTTGAACGATTTAACCAGTCTCTGGAAAGATATCTGGCAAAAGTTGTAGAAAGCAAACAAAGGGATTGGGACAAACACATTCAACCGTTTCTCCTGTCATACCGTAGTGCCGTTCACGAAAGCACTTCAGTAACACCTGCTTTCGCTAACTTCGGAAGGGAACTACGATTACCTGCAGACTTGATCACCGGCATCCCACCTGAATCTCCACGCAGCATAACAGATTATGCGAATGATTTGCGCAACAGGATGAATGACGTATACGAGCACATCAGACAGACCGGTCAGCAGATGTCTGAGAGGATGAAGACCCGTTACGACCGAAAGGCGAACAATAAAGGCTTCGACGAAGGATCGCTGGTGTGGTTACATAATCCGGCACGCAGCAAAGGAAAATCTCCTAAGTTGCAGGCAAAATGGGATGGACCCTATCGCATAGTCACTAAGATGAATGACGTCACCTACCGGATCCAGAAAGAACCACGAGTTACACCAAAGATCGTTCATGTGGATCGATTGGCACGCTACTACGGATCCAACAATGTTCGGGACGAACATGTCTAAGAGGGGGGCAGTGTTACGCCCAGTGACATCTCTCGGCATTGTGGGAGGGACTCGGCGGTTCCGTCTAATAGTTTACAATCGTAAGCGATCAAGTGTTCATCGAAGCGAACGGAAGCGGAAATACTACGGAGTTTGAAGCAGTACAGTGAAAAAGTGTGGTATAGTGTTTGTTGTGTTTTAAATTTAATTGTGTGCTTGAATATAAAGTGTTTTAGTCGGTAATATTGTTTATATTCTTATCCGTCGAACCCAGCACGTAACAATACTAATATTATTATTATAGAACCTGGAGTCTAGTTTCGTTGAGATATTTGACAAAAGTATATAAGTAATAGTGTATGCAATCGCACCAAACACAAAATTATGATTAAATACAGTGATGCTTATTAATTTTCTAATATTTATGCACCCAAAAACACAAGATACCAGTAATGAATATATTAAATACTAAGCAAGAACATAGGTCATATTTATGTAGTAATATAAGTAACATAGAATGTACATACAGCGCAGCAGCGGTACATGCTGCAAATTGAAATGCAATGTATAAGAAAAATATTAAATTCAGATTTACCTTCGCGTCATAATATAATAGACATAAGAAGGTAACTTCTAAAAAATCGGCTAAACTGCGGTTAAGTTTGTAAGTTGTAAACACGTCACAGTGTAATGTACAAGACAGACGGCGAACAATATAACAAGTAATTTACAGATTTGTATTGATAAACATAAATACCTTCTGTGTATATAGTTAGACATAATGTAAACGTCGGTAATAAGGCCTCCCTGTTATGGTTGAGGGTAAGCAGACAAGTAGAATCATTGCACAGATTGTTTATAGGGCTGAATTTTTGACAAATCTTTTTGAGAACGAAAGGCGAATGCCGCTTCGAAAATGTCTGGTCTATATTGCCATGCTCAATCCATACAGAACGGCGTCCATTTTGGCGGCTTGACGAAACAAAATCTTTTCTGTATTGTTAATATATATTTTCTGTGGTATTCGTTGTATCATCAATTACTCTGACGAGACACCTTGCCTGAAACGAGTAACAGCAACAAAATTGTCACGTATAATTTGACTTGTAACTTTAACCACTATGTTTTTAGGCCGAGTGTCCTTGGAGTTTTTGTGAGGAACACGATTTATCGCAACAACGTCCTTGGGTGATAGTGGTTGTTTAACTATATTCGCAATGTTTTCAATGATTGAGAGAAGGTTTTTACCTCATTTCTCCGGAAGAAGTTTCTTCTAACCTTAATATTACAGTCAAGTGACTTCTGTTCCAAGGCCTTAAGTTTCGCCTCTAGTAAGGAGACGCGTTGTTCATTTTCCGGAGAAGAGGACAGCTTTTCTTAGAGAGCAGATACACGCTGGGCAAATTGATTCGATTTCTTATCACGATCATCGTATTTGTCGCTTACAAACTTGATGGACGTTTTTATACTTTCAAATTCGTCAAGGAGGATTGAGAATTTCTCGTCTTGCTTGATCAACCAATTTTGGAGCATTGAATTAATTTCGGCTTGAAATATTTTTAATTCTTGTCCAAAGTTAATATCGTGGTTGCATGATGTCCCTTCCCGAAATGTTATGTAGTGAGGCGGCGATTCCTTTTCAATCAAGGAGCCGTCTATGCTCATTTCACCAGTTACAGGTAACTTGTCCATATCACCAGTACGCTCAAATGTGCTATTTAAGGTAGCCATAGTTAGTCTCTGCAACGCGCACTACTCTGTACCCTTTCGGAAAATATGTGTAGTTTATGCGCAAGATTTTATAACAAATTGCTAGGTTACTATTTTATATGCGTGAGGAAGCCAGATACTACGGATTTTGCAAATTACGATAGTTTAACTTCATAATATCAAGACAGTCGCCTATGAGTAAAATGTGTTCGATTTGTCGATTTTAGTCGTTAGCCGTTAAGTAAAGTTAATGCTAGTTAAAGAAAAGGTAAAAGTAAAAAAATCATAAATAAACCGTGGGAGAGCCGCGCTTCGGCACGAATGGGTCGGCTCGACCAGAGTGATACCACGGCCTCACAGAAAACCGGCGTGAAATAGCGTTTGGGTTGTGTTTCGTCGAGTGAGTGAGGGTACCGGAGGCCCAACCGTCCCGCCCATCTGGTGGAGGCAAATTTAAAAGGAATGCAACGCACTTGTGACTCCTCTGGTGTTGCGGGTGTCCATGGGAGGCGGTAATCGCTTACCATAAGGCAATCAGACAGCTCGTTTGCTTCCTATACTAAAAAAAAAATGTTATACGCCGCATTGCAGTTAACGTGCAACAAATGAATAAAACAAGGATGTTTGTGTGTTGGTGAGGATAATAAATTCTGTTATTAACGTGAAAGCTTGTGACGCTGTTTGGCTGCTTCATACTTAGGCTTAAACTGCTAAACGAGTTGGTATAAAACTTGGCACACAAATAGTGTCATGTGTACATAGGTAGCTAATTCACCACAGCAGCGCCACAGTATGGCCTATGATTTTAAGAAAGTATACATCAAATAAATATCTGTAATAAATAAGGCAGAAAATATCGAGGTGAAACCTGTATGCGTGGTGCATTATGATCTAATCTCTCGTTCTAAAACAAGAGATCCGTGCACTTTGTAATGGATTTTAGTACCATTAAAAGAACAGTTAAATGTTTTTCGGTTTCGATTCCCGCACAAGTCAAATATTTGTGTGCATGAACATGGATGTTTGTCTTGGTCTGGGTGTTTCTATGTATAATATGCACGTATTTACAAAACAAAGTATGTAGGTATGTATGTTTATTCATTGTCTAGTATCCATAGTACAAGCTCTGCTTAGTTTGGACTAGATGGTGTTGTGTGTATGTGATAGAATATATTATTATTATTTAAATACAAGAAATAAAAATGTAACTCACCCAAATTGATGATTGTGATGTTATCGAGGAATTTTATCCTGGTGCTTCTGTGTCTCTTGCTGAACTGATTATGACTCTCCAAGCTTCGGGATGTTATTATTCAAGCTAGGCAGATAACGTGATATAGGGCTGCCAGCAGAATTGTGTTGTCACTTTCGTATATCTGTTTATCCCCGTGTCTCGGCAAACACCGCGTAAAAGAGTTATTTTTAATAATCCCAACTCCCACATAGTAAGGAGCATATTTCCTATTAAAATTATTTATATTGTATACGGATGTTACTCATATGAAAAGAGGGTAGATTTTGCTATGTGGTCCAACATAGCGGAATAAGAAGTTAGTAGGTACTCTAAAGAAAAACGCTAGTCAACGATTTTTATTCTTAGTATTATTTAATACTAACCGAATTTAATATTGTACATATACAAGAACAAAAATAGGCAAAAACAAAACAATGCCTGTGTCCTCTGTCTATCAAACGAAATCATTCTTTCCGTTTTTTTTTGTTTAGTAGCAATTAAATTAATTTGTTGTTATCAATAATATATGATGGAAATACTTAAAATCATATTAGATATATTTATTTCTCGAATTTTCAATAATAAATATGGTCGAGTTTCGGCCACTGGGCGAGAGAACACGTCATGTCTTTTTATTAGCCTAAACTAATTTGAATATAGAAACAATATCGTTAGCTCAAGATTAACAACCACATTCGATTTAGTTCAAATATTGTGAGGATTAGGGTGTACACACATAGATAAACTCATTAGACTGATTGATTGATTACTTGGATTATGTTAATTAGTTTATCTTCTCCCTAGCCTTTATTATTCCCAAGTTACTTGGGTTCGGCTTCTCTAGTCTAACCGGATTTGACTGGATATCAGTTTTTACACGGAGCGGGTGCCACCTGGCCTCCGCAACCCGAAAGCTAACGATACCCTAAGGCCAGACCAGTGTCAGGATATTAGAGGGTACTGACTTGCTCAATAACGACTGCCATACATGTTCATGGCAGCCGGGACCGACGGCTTAACGTGCTCTCCGAGGCACGGTTACTAACATGTTAATTAGTTTATAAAGTACTTTTAATTAAGAATTTTCACAATAAATATATTTCAAAAGTATGTCAGCCCTAATCACAATTTAAAATTGGGTTTTCCCCAATCTGTGATGGCTGGTTACCTACGCATGACAGACACACACACAAACACACATACATGTGTACACACTGAGGTAAAACTACGAATGCATTAAGAGTTCTCCATATATTAAAGTCAGTTTCATTTTGAACTCGAGATATTTCGTTCGGTTGTACAGTACGAAAGTGTTTAATATGAATCGTAATTATTTATACCTATTTGAAATTGAAAGTGTTGTGAAATAATAGCAGTTACTGTTCTTCTTCTCTTTTATTATTGAATTTTCCTTAAAATGATTGTGGGATTGTTAAGTCATGAGATCGAATATGTGCCTATGGATTTGGATTACTATGCCTTGGGTGAGTTTTTAATGTTTGCTTAAGTGTTTAGTTTAGAAAGTGATCTTAAATCGGAGGAAAATCTACCAGCCGCCAGGTAGAACACGAAACCGAGCCCTCACACACATATAAAAACAAGCGCGCGCGCACAAACACAGATATCAAAAGGTGAATGCTTTTTGACATTTGGGAACTGCAATTTTTTTTAAATGTTATTACTTATCTCGACTGCACGGATGATGAACTCGCCTCGCCACTTCCACTACTCCGAGTGATAAGGGTCCTAATACCACACAGTACAATTATTCTTTTTGTGTGATTCTCAATTGATTGATTCACCGTTTTAATGTTTTGAAGTTCCTTGCGATACCTACAGGAATTATTCCTAATGCAGGAGTTGTATTTACAAAACAAAAACATAAAACTACAAAAATATCACATGTATATATAGTTATCACTTAACTGTAGTGTCCTAGTTTATTTCAAAGGCAAATTATGGTGGCGGACGTTGTTGCGTCTCGGTTCAATTACTAGGTGGGATAAAGTGCTATGGAGTTATTTTGCTGTTTGTTTCTTAACCTTTTGAACGCCATGCCATAACGGCACCTCCATGTCCTGTACACCAAGCCCGAAAATCGATATATCAAATATTGTTTTTTGTGATCAAATATTTCCATAACTAATAACAATTTTGTTTGCTGTATACAATTAAGTAATAATTGGGGATTCAATTTTTAAGTTGTATCACTAAAACACAGAAAACTAATGATTTAATATGTTTATTTTGTATTTTTCTGTGAACTGACAAAAAACAGTTTTGTCGAGTATAGACGACGTTGGCGCACAGGGCACGCTTGCGCATGTCGAGTATAGACGACGTTGGCGTTCAAAAGGTTAATAACAACACGGTGTCTGGCAAGTTCGAAAAGTAAGAGTATAGTATTCCTCTGTCTACTTCTTCACGGGATATGTAGGCGTGAATCTGTATGTATAAAAAAGTCAGTGTATTTTGTCTGGCTAACTATTTATATCTTGCTATAGTATCAAGCTATATATTAAGATAGTGGTGAAGTTTCTCTGCATTATAAAAAAATACTACAGCCAAAGAACCTTGTATAGTTTTCTTACGATAGTAATAGAGAGACGTACTATCAGAAGAAAGGACCGTGTGATCTTTGACCCTCGCGGTAGCAACATAGCTACTTTTAGTAACTCTGGTGTTGGAAGCGGCTTCGGTGTTTGCTTACTATTATGCGGGCTACACGCTTTTCTGCAGTCTTTGAAGTATAACAAATACATTAAAGAGTAATATTGTGGTATAAACAGATATATTATATCAATATCTTATGTAGACTCTTAGTATATTTGCCTAATATTTGGACCAAGACTTTTGGCTTAAGTTGTTCTAGCGATTGCCTATAAAAAGGAAATCTATACATTTCTATGATTCTTGTTAATCTTAGTTCTTCAACTGTTTCTGTTGTTACGACCCTTATCTACACATAAACATAATATCAATAAATTTCACACACACACACACACTCATTTGTTCCTACGATTGAGTGTATATGTGTTATGTTTATATACGATGTTTTGTTTATACTTATAGTGTGTATTAAGTGAAGTATACACGTTAAAGCGTCATAACAGATATAATTATAGGTAAATATAAAATGTACGTTTTTCCTAGAAATTATCTATTGGTACGGAATAACACCCGCTCATAGTAAGCTGGTATATATTTTGCAAAGGTATGAGACTTTTCCTCTTTAGAAAAAAAGTTAGGTTACAGTCGCGGGTCGGTTTGAACAATGATTTCTGCACATTACACCACTTCTAGATCAATAAATTTATGTTTTGTCTTTAGTCTTTGTATTGTTACATAATGTATTGTTGCTGGCTTACCATCAGACAGCGGGTCACCTAGTGGTAAGCAATAATTGCTGTTCATATAAAGCCTATGTTTCGTTTAGTCGTGTATCGTAAAGTAGTAGACAACTTACTTAAGAGAGATCTGTGGCTTCCTGTCCTTCAATCGGATCAAAAATCAACATGATGAGTGAAATAACCAGAATGGTGACAATAGATGAGCGACGTAATGTGAAATGCCAATTAATCCATTGTCAATAGGTACCTCAAAAGGGTCAAGATGTTTGCGACAGCGATGGCATAAAAGTTGCCATCGCTGTAAAAGTATCTATCAATATGTATCAATAAGTATCTATCAATATATGTGATATCCCTTTGATAATGAAACCTTGTTCGGTAATATTTCACCAACAATTGGATGATTTGAATTTGATAAATAATATATTAAAAGCTTATAAAGGTTTGGGTCACTGGGTAATGGGCTAAGTCCGGTATTGGGATAGATTAGTCTAAAAGTTCACCACTAGAATAACGTTATCAAACTGATCCTCATAATAAATATAAAATAAAAATATAAATCTTTCAAAGTGTTACTTCAATTCGATTGCATTTCTTACATTGCATTAAAGTTATTTTTAATTCAACATATTTACATTATCTCTTTTCATGATAATACCTACCAAATATTTGATGGATTCATCATTGTATAAAATAATTCAGTCGCTTTGCTTTTGCACTCGATCAAACACTAGTTACAGTACCCTCGGCGCGTTCTATGTAATACACAGTTTAAATTATTTTAGCTTTACTGAGTTACAGTAAAACCAATATAATTTTCAGGTAGTTAATATGTGATATCAGATTAGGTTCTGAAGCACGCTCGTTTACTAAAATCTATACCGGTCCAGAAATAAAAAGAAATATCTAAATTTGGATTGCTGTTACTCCTTAGTTTCAAAGTGCGACATTATGTTGACAGTGCAGGGTTTTTATAATAACAGCGATCTTGAACCAGAAGATGTACAGCGACGAATACTTCTGTCAGTTCTTCACCGTAAGATTGTATTATAAAATTATAAATGATTCTTATTATGGTGTTTGTGTGCGACGCACGGTACTCGCATATGCTACATACCTGTTTTCGTACAAGAGACACCATTACTTAATAATCTAATGTTCTCTCTCTGAATTAGCTCATTTCGAATCTTTAACTTTCTTTCATTCACCAGAGGGTGGATCCCTCTGGTGATGCAAATTAATTGGAAACTTTGAAAAACCACATACATATTCGTGTTTGTGCTAACCTAAGTCTTTCTTTAACGTTAGTCTTTTTACTAAATAAAAGTTAAATATTTAACTTACCTATATATTGTATATAATATTGTTCGTCCGGTACACGAGCTTTACAATGCTAAAATCTACTGAATATTTATATACCTTATGCTCGCCTGCCTGATTCTGGCCAGGCATTTCCATACAAGTCATAATACTGGTATTTAGTTATTTTTTTGCAACAATTAACCACACTAAATTAATGCAGATATAGTGTTAAATTTATTAGTGTGGTATTAGGGTTCCAAAAGAGATGTTTAGAAATCGTGAAACATTTATATAACAGCGGGCGCACACGTGCGCGCCCGCATAAAATCAGCAAAGCAACTCGTGAAGTGAATGCAAAAATGGAATATAATTAAAGTCCCTCCTGCCATTAGCAATTATGGACTATTTTACATACTCAATGTACAATAATTCATAGAATATAGTGGTGTTGGAATATACTCTGCTGTTGAAAGATCAATCCTTATACAATTTTTGTAAAGACTACTCTTGATCTAGGCTGTCGTCGTGTGTCGCGGGGGACTTTGGAAACATTCAAACAATGGACACATAGAACACACACTTGGAACCATTTGTGAATCACACAGATTTCTGTCCTGTGTGGTATTCCAAGCGTTCTCGTAACACAATATTGTTATTGCAGTATACACCAGTTAACATTAACTATACAGTTATCTACGAAATACTTGTTTGATCCCATCTTTGTCCTAGCCTTTTTATTCCTAGTTGTATCTTAGTAATCTTTCTATTATTGGCAGAATATTTTTTACATTTTCCACGAAGCGATTGCAACCCAAAGGCATCATGATATTCTAAAGTTAGCCAGATATCAGTTCAAATCACGTGCAGAAGAAAGTTCCTTAATCAACTTTAGACAAAGTTTACTTCACGTACATTTTAAGAGTAGTGTAGGAAACGTTAACGCAAGTTTTAATCACGAAATGTCGTGTAGAGTTAGAAGCGTGCTATGAATTCGAGCCCAATGCCTGTGTCAAGTTACAAGGCTATTGCATGCAAAGCGTGTGGGTTTTGTTTATGTAAACACAGCGCCCACTACTGAGTAAAATACTGCATTCAAGGTGCTTATTGGGATTATCTTGTTGTTGAATATTTGGAGCTATACAGTTAAATAGATTTTCTTGTGACTTTGCTCGCCTTAATGTGGATTTCGTCAATAAATTTATATTTCCTTGAAAACTGTAGTTACTTATACATGAAAAGTTCCCTTTGTCTTTTTCTGTAACCGTGACAACGTTTATAACAAATTTCATCCGGTTGAGTAGTTAAGGCGTGTAAGCGTAACACACAAACAAACAGACTCACATTCATATTTATAATATTAGTTAGGATTAGGACGTGCGTAGTGTGCGTATATGAAATTAATTTTGTTACGGTTGTTACATAACCTGAGTCAAATATGATGTTTATGTGACTTTACTTAATGTAACAACTACCTAGTGATCTTGCTGTCCGTTTTAACATTATAGAAACGTAGCGTTCTGAAAGTTTTCATTTATTTTATTCAAGTATTCGTAAGGAACCCGAAACGGGCTAGGGTAGGATAGATTATCAAATGACCATTGTATTCTTTGTGCTTTGTAGATTCTGCCCTTCTACAAATTGTATGCAATTCCAACACAATTTACTTAATATATTACTTAATAATTAATTTATCCAATAAGCACATTGTATTACTTTGGTACTTCTAGATAACTTGATATCACGATTTAATGCGTTTCTTTCTTAATTGTTAGTACCTTTACGTTATATACTTCAGGCAAAATTATAAAGTGGGCCTATATATAATATATAAAAAATAGTCTTACTTGCTATGCATTGATGTAAACAGAGTGTTTTGAGCACTAAAGCACTACATAATAAGTGAGAGCACATGTTCAAAACAACTTGTTTCAGATTTATGTTTAGTCAAGTCAGTTTTTTGACTAACATGTCTTTATGACATCTATATTATTTCATTGACTCTTTAATATAGTATTGTAAAGAAATGGCGTTGGGATTTCCTATAAAAATGTTTCACCGCTTTGTCTTTACCTACTTCTATAAAGAAAATGTTACTAACAAATTATCATAAACTGTGGTTTTTATAACTTATGTAATCAATGTAATCATTATAATAAATATATAAATATTAATGAATAATGAACGAGTTACAAGTTACCTTTTTCAAATAATGTTTAAATGTTTACCTTCATTTTTGACCACGTGAGTTTGGTTATAATTTGTAGTATCTTTCCGCCTTTATTTTTCTTCTTATTGTTATACGCTTTGATTACATATTGCTTTCATTTCTATTAAATATCACACATTGTCTTCGTCATGCGTTCGTACCTACTTCTCTTAATGTTAATACACTTACCGCCGGTTTCTGAATGGCAGATCAACATATTATTAATAGACAGTCAAATGCATGTCAATTGCTGTTTGGCTGACTGAATTAACAATAACAATTCAAATTACTTGCCTCGAGTTTGATTTTGACATGCTGTTTATTTACCTTTCAGAAACCGCATGATTATTGTAAAGTATTCTTTAAGGCTTTGTTTTGTAAATTATTGTTGTACGATATATAATTAAATATTGCCTGTACGACTTTCAAATAATTAAATTACAGCTGCCAAATTCACATAAGTGACATCAGTTACCATGACAAAAGATTACATGACTATTTTAACCGTAAACAGAAATTGAGCTCATTGGCTGACGTGACACAAGCGTAAAAAATTGTGTCACTGGTTTGATACCAACTATTGTGTCACTTTCTATTGTATCGTGCATGTATCTGCTAGTGCAGTGCAACGTGACGTGACAAAAAGCTGCGTGACAAATATCTATGAGCTGCATTAAGCGTTACCTGAACGGCAGTATTTAATTATCTATTTTATGTACTGTAATATTTTGTAGTTAGGGCGAATTTGCTAAAATATTTTGAGTAAAGCTGTTTTCAGTTTTGATATAGACTTTATTTGTACAGATTATTTGAGTTTGTTTAAGTGTTTAATATTAGAGGTTAAAGTATGAAATTGTTGATTTGTACCTACTGAAAAATTGAAACTCGTTTTTCTAAGATCTACCATAATTATTTAATCGAAGTATTTACCCTCATTATCTATATATATCGCTGCCATCTGAACGTAAGTTAATTTATGCTTTTACGATAGAACTCCGAGGATCTAGATTCGTCAAACTGTGTGAAAGCATTTTGACTGCCTCCTGGGAAGAAAATTTGTTGTCACGTAGAAAATTGAACAAATCAATAAAAAAATGGTAGCCCGTTGAAGCATGGTCTGGCAAGTACGGAGGATGTCGTATGGTTTCTAACTGCAGCTACTGTAGAGTTACAACGGTTTCTCGTGCAGTGTGAGGTCTTGCGTTATCATAGAGCAATAATGGAGAAAATCGATTCACGAGTCGGGGCTGTTTCACTGCCAGTTTCGCCATTATTGTTCGAAGTTCGGCACAGTAAACATCTCCTGTTATGCTTGACCAGATCTGAGAAAGCTATAGTGAATAACACCATGAAGAGACCACCAAACAGTTACCATTACCTTTTTATTGGTAAGCTTTAGGTCACTGTTGCGGCGTTTGACCTGGAGTCAGCTATTACATTTTTCGCATACGGTTATCGTAAAGAATCCACTTTTTGTCACACGTCACAATTCGATCTAATATTCCTTAATTTCTGTACCAATTCAACAAGGCAACACAAGTTTCATCACGCATTTCTTTCTGCATATCAGTCAAATCATGAGGCACTAATTTTTAATATCTTTTTATCTTATTGATTTGATGCAAATTAGCCAATATTGTAGGTAGGGTAACGTTAAGCCATGCCACTAATTCCTGGGTAGACTTGGATCGGCTTCCACCATCTCCTTCAATTCAGCGTTATTCACCTGTGTGGGCGGTCTTCCACGTGATTTGTTCTTCAAGTCGAAGTTTCCATTAGGAAAGCGTTTAAAAACGCACGGTGCGTTCATTAGCAGTCTCCTCTCCAAACGCAGCGTTGATATTGCGAGCCGTTTCTGTCGCATTAGTTCCGCGTCGAAACTCGTATTCCAAAATGATTCGGATTTTCGAAGCATCCATCTTTTTCGTCTAAGCTGAATAAAAAAAAAAAACAATTGAGAGTCGAAAATCGAATATTGCACATTTTTAAAAGAAGAATCTAATAGGTATCATGTGAAAAAAGTTTCACTCAAAAATCTCAGACCATGAAGGTTTTATGTCAATTCGCAACTTCATACTTTAACCCTTATTATAAACTATGTCTTGAGTATGGCAGTATCACGTAGTTATAGTAATCTGTAAGTTATCCCCAGTGTAAGTAAACATTATATATTTTTGGTTTTGACATCAAAATAGTGTTGTTACTGTTAATAGACCTAGGCGAATTTGTTTGATATTTAACGATTTCTAAATTGGCGGTTACCCGCAATTTTCATTTGACAGACCTACTGCTAGTCTTGTCAGAATACGGCTTCAGGCTTATTAAGTTGATTGGTATGAGTACCTATAGCACTAATGGTTTTGACATTTTCGCCCTACCTATAAAAGGACTATTGTAAAATCGTTAGATTTTGAAACCGAGAGTTAACATATTTTTAATATGATGTTTTCTTTCTATTTCAGAAAACATCATACCTCTAGAAGATGGCCAGAATGGGGAGCCGTTGAATATTAGTGATGTGTGTACGTATATTATTTATTATTGATATACATAGTTTTACAATAATAATTTTAGGAGTGGGCAGTTACATATAGGTACTTACACCTGGCGCCGTAATACTATATTTGTATGCGTTAGTGTCAATATTTGTACACATACAAAAAATACAAAAACTACCAAACAAACACACGTTTGATTATATAATTGTAGTTTCATTGATAACTGCGTGGCAAATAAGTCAAATATAGGTTAGCGTCTGGTCTTTGTATTCTCGTTTAATATACAAATACTTATACATAAATCAACGTTTTACTTTTCTAAATACTTCAACCCTTTGAGTGTAGTTATATGTATTTTCATTATTGATGCTCATATTAGGTAAATGCCGGTGCGAATCATAATATGAAATGTTTCTGCATCAGGTGTGCTTTGATAAACTTAAAGACGCTGAATTGTAACTTATATTATCTATAACAAAAAATTGCTATATTCAGCAATGATAAAGCTTTATTAGAGACAAAATAATCGCTGAAACCAATAACCATCCATACTGTAGGCGACAGCGAGTTTCATGGAAAATCGCACAAATTTATAAAGAGAAATGACGGTCATCCCGGACAGGGAAATATTCCCAGCCATAACAATAATGAACTACGAAACTTCTAATACGTTTTATATTTATATCGATTACAGTAACTGGTCTCGCCTCGTTGCCTACTGTGTCAGAACTGTCTTGCGACGCCTACTATCAGATATCAATAGTCTAAATGTATTTTATGTTCATGATTTCAATGTTTGTAAAGACTCTGAATTGTGTGTTTTACATTATGAGTATTGGAACTTGTCCAGCTTTGACTTTATAATTTTCTATGTTAAGTAATATGCAATATTATTAACTAATTAAAGCCTTTTAAATTTAAAAGGCTTTCCTGCTCTTGGGGTTGAACATTGGTCAAAAGATTATTATATTCAATCTAACACTAGCAAGCCTGCAGTATGCTTGGTCATGAAATCAGCCAATTTGATTGTGATATATTAAATTAAGGGATGAAGGCAGAACTAGATGGAACTCACCTAATTCATTGTTAAATAGCAACGATAATTAAAAATAAGGCAAAACTTATTCTAAAACCAGACTCGCCCCTGCAATTTAAGTAAGACTTTGCTACTACCGGTTTCGATTCCTAACCAGGACAAATGAAATGTGATAAGTATGATTATTTCTGTGGAAGTGTAATAATTTATAATAATATAATATTCTACCACATACACACAACACCATCTAGCCCAAACTAAGCAGAGCTTGTACTATGGGTAGTAGACAATGGATAAACATACATATATACTTTTTTTTTTTTTTGTAGATACATACATATTATACATAGAAACACCCAGACCAAGACAAACACCCATGTTCATGCACACAAATGTTTGACTTGTGCGGGAATCGAACCCGCGACCTCAGGCGTGGCAGTCAGTTACACTAACCACTACGCTATCGAGTCGTCTAAGACGTCTAGACTTTGCTACTACCGGTGGCAGGAGAGTCACTGATACAATCATTTTACTTGATCGCTAACACTTTTAGCAACCCAACATGATGTTATCCGAGGTCGAAGCATTTTTTCTCTAGGACTCTTTTAAAGTAAGAAATGCAGGTTGTAATGAAGTAATCTTTGCTACAGTTGAGGCGATCACCTTGGCGGACCCGTCGTTCGGCGCAATGGCGCAGCCGCAGCAGGTTCCCTACGTACAAATTATCGAACAGCCCGCGAGCAAGGCTCTCAGGTCAGTACCCCAACAAACATATGCATACACTGTGTAATTAAAAAGAAGATTATTATTTCCTAATTACTGGAAACGTAAGGTATGAAAAATGTGACCAAAGACCTCGTCTCATCTTCGAAAATATTTTTGGAGACTCTCTTTGATTAAGTTTATGAACCATTGCCATCTTAACAAAAGTACTTCAAAATAAATTGTGGGTAGTATCTGCTACTAGCAGCAATATAAATTTACAATGCAAAGTAAATGTTTGATTTTAATATAAAATAAGTACCTACCTATTCTATTATTATTAATACATAATATTTACTTGGTTGACCATATCTTCAGACACTATAAATCACAGTTATCTCATCAATTAGCTAGAAACAAGGTAATGTAAACAGCTTTGTCTAGGGTCCGGGGTCCGAACGTAAAAGAGATTAAATATTTTAGAAAATCGCAGGGTTCGATAGAAAATAAATTAAAATGCAATACCGGTTGTGGTATTGTCTGTGTAGTTTTTTTATGTGATATGGCGTAGACATTACTCTAATAAAATCACTTTAATTTTCTTGAAAAGATTATCGTAGAAATAGAATTTTGTCGTCACTTGATCTCAGGTATCCAAGAGTTTCAACACCTTATAAATAATGCTTTACAAATGGAAGATACTACAGAATAGCTTTTTCTTTAATATGACCATGCCACTATGTCCACCAAGTACATGGACACATCCAAAGTCTATATTTAATCTTATTACAAGCAATCTATAATCGTACAGCATAGCTTTACGCAACATTCTCGATCCTGGTTCAGAGAAAGCGCACGGGTCGTTACCCGTTCGGACGTACGTTGCACAAGTACACATGAACTGAGTATCCGCACCGAAAATATTTCATTATATTATCACAAGGCCTTGGACGCACTCCAAAACCCTTGAAAACTGTCCGATATCCCATGAATAGCGGCAAACAAAATATTTCTTATGAAACCACTTTCAAGGTAAATGACCAAAGGTCGAGACGGAAACTGGTATATATAAAATATCTTTAGTATATCTCCATTCGATATGAATAATGAGATGAGCATTCTGAAAAATGTTCGGAACTTCAAAATAAATGTTGAATATAAACTAAAAATTAAATAAATGGCAATAAAATGAGTTACAGTTCTTGTGTTCTGAACGTTTAAAAATACAACCGCAGCCGCACTTATCTATACTAATATTATAAAGCTGAAGAGTTTGTTTGAACGCGCTAATCTCAGAAAGTACTGGTTCGAATTGCAAAATTCTTTTAGTGTTGGATAGCCCATTTATCGAGGATAGCTGTAGGCTATATAACATCACGCTACGAACAATAGGAGCGGAGCATCAATAAAAATGTTGCAAAAACGGGGAAAATTCTCTTATGTGAATCAGACAAAGTTGCGCGGGTCAGCTAGTTAGTTATATTTTTGTTGCGATAGATTTTACAAACATTTAAAACAACATCCGTTGTTACCTCAATTGTAATTATAACAGATTAAATGTAAAGTATTAGATATTACTGGAAGGCAAAATTAATTATTAAATATAATAATCGACAATGGATAGATAGTACATTCTATAGACTAGTAATGCAACGACTGCAATAAAAAGAGTGTGATTAATAGGAAGAAAAAAGAAGCAGTACGGAACCGGATTTGATTATAGAGTATGCGATCACTTTAGTCTGGGGTGTATTGCAAACTACTTATCTTTTAATAGTATTATTATACTATTTGCAATTTTTCGCTTTTAAAACTACTTCTAATGAGAACACTACTAAGAAATCGCCGGTTTGTCGAAGGCAGATAAAATTACATAGTTTGCAGACGATCAAACACATGTCAACTGTTGTGATTGTCTGACTGAATTAGCAACAGGTAATCAAATCAAAAGCAGGGGTAGTCCCACAAGTTGGACCGATGACTTGGTAAGAGTCGCGGGAAGCTGTCAGATGTGATGGGGATAGTAGATGTCTTTCAGCTGTGATGATGATGAATCAAATCACTTGACACGAGTTTGATTTTAAAGCGTCTCGTCATTGTACCTTATACAAACCGAGTGTGAGACACAATATTCATAGAGTTTCATAAGATGGGAATACTCATATTTCACATCTGCAAGAAATAATGCTATCATATTACATTTGTAGGAAAACCGCACAGGTATTAGATGTAAAGATACAGTAACAAACAAAGTTGATCTCGACGAAGTTTCAGACCTAACTGGTTCTTTCATTTGATCTAGATGAACAAGTGTGTAACTTATAAACTACTAAAAGATCACTGACATAACTGCAAACTACGTACGATCCATATTTGGAAGTCGTCCGGCTTGTGGCCGCGGTTCAGAGAAATTTTTTACATTATCTACACAATAATAAAGTAGTCTTTATAGTTAGCTGCTACTGGCTGCTACTACCTACAATCTATTTGCTTAGATTTTTAGGTATTCATTAACATAGTTGTCAACCGAAGTTGGATATAAATGTGGCGAACTTAGTCTTTATTAACTTAATATAAATATCCTGAAGAATATTTCTTTAATACAAATAACTTTAAAGATAATTGAGGAATATACTTTTCACAGTCTGAACGAAGACAGCAGTCTTAAACACAAAACAAAAGTAAGATCATGTCATGAATGAAAAAGAGATTTTGTTGTAGAATTAGGTTATTAGAAACCCATTCGTTCCGAATTCTATCTCCTAACGCTGACTCCAATGACTGAGCTGTTTCTTCCAAACCAAGTAGGAACACACAAAAACCACAAAAACGCTATATATACTCGTATCATCTTGTCGATTAAAATGTAAAGCCAATGATGAGTCCGGCAAATCCCTACACATGCATGCGGCATGTCTTATCGTTTTGTCTTGTCATCAAACCACAATAGTCTATAGATACAGCAATTTATAACGTGTCGTCACTAATAGTAATTGCTTTCATTAGAGTCAGAGGTTATCACTAGCACATTAACCGAATGAACTTGATAACTGATTGGTTCAGCTCGTCGTGTTATACACTCGCATACATTGTGTTGTGTTATAGACACAAGGATGAGGACTTCTGGCATAGAGTTACTTTAAGAGCAGATGTGAAACAGTATATCCAACTGTATCAATTGGATTGGAAAAGTCACCTAACCTATATGATTGAAGTATGGGGCTCGGCTGCTAAGTCCAAGCTGAAATCACTACAAACTGCGGGTCTACCGTGAAAATGTTTTTACGCAATGTCGTGCCGAAACGAATTACGAAAGAAATAATAAGCATATACCTACCATGAAAACACTTCGGATTTTTTAGGACGTACAAATCACACTCTTAATAAAACAGCGACTTAACTCGAAATTTGAAAGTAAGGCAATTTGAACTCTAATTGTATATGTTAAATTCTAATATTATATTTGTGTTAAATCTTTGCAATAGAGTTCAAATTTGTTTAATCCAAAATACTGAGATAAGTCTCTGTTTCATTAAGGGTGCGAAATGTCATACGACGATATTCATGACGAATGTCGGCGCGAATGATGTTTCATGGTAAGAAAAAGCACGAACGAACGTACGCAATTGCGTATAACGCGCTTCACGGTAGACCCCTGCTCAAAATAAAATTATTAAATTACTCTATATCTTTCATTATTTAACGCTGACCTCTAATGTCTACAGTAAAACCAAACATATGTCACTTACACAATACTTGCATTCTTATAAGAAAAAATTTAACCAATGATACGCACTCTCAAATCGTCTTCACTAAAAATCACAATTTCAGACCTAAAATGCTAATAATATTTGCCTGTTCACGCCTAGAATTAATTATGGTACTAGAAACAGATACAAGGGTGTTAAAATATATAACAACCTACCCAAGGATATCAAAGAAACAGTATCTGCCGCTATTTAAAACAATTTTAAAATTTTACATCATATGAAAATATCCTTAAATATAAATATAAGTTCTAAACTAAACGAATAGAAAAATATATATTTTGTATTAAAGTATTTAGTAATTAAGTATGATAGCAATTGTTATTTCATATGTAATAGAAACTTAACACTTATAGTCGCTTGTTGTCTCCTTGTTTTTTAATTTACCCACATTATAGAATATAATTTGTTAGTAATGTACATATACTTAGTTACTCCTAACTATTGCTGTTATTATTGTAATAAGAAATTAAAATTACCGAGCACGACTGTTCTGATAATCGTTTCATGTGTATAATAAGTAAGTTATACTTGTATTACTCACTATAAGTGAATCATTGTATTCTGTTTTGAGAAATGAACTTCTTAAACCATATCTTCTTATATCGCCTCGATGGCACCATAGCATATAATTAAGCTTGGTGCCGACCATGATCTCATGGATTCGATTCGAGCACTGCTATAGAGATTTCTGTTAACAAATTCTTAGTCTCAGTATGGAATCTGGAAATATGTCTAGTAGATGGATATAAGCATATTTGGTATTACGTGGTACGTAAAACGATAAGCGAAACGTGCACAGAATAGTTGTCTACATATATTTTTTATTTTTCGAGTCTTTATTTACCTTCATTTTAGGACATAACACGTAATGCTTTACGCCTGAATCGCAGGCTTGGCAACCTCAATCGTACATCAAATGACCTATATTATTTAAAGATAATACATAATACGCCACATCCCGTGGTGAATTCGGAGTTATTACTTTCAGTGAGTTACCAAACATATTTATTTTGACGAGGTGGCAAGAATTAGCAAACTTAAAAAATTCTATATCGGTTTTAAAAAGAGTTCCCCGTGGCGCGAGACTTGCAGTGGCGAAAAAACTAGCTGATAGTATAGGTCTCGTCGTACGGGAGAACACAAAAGTAGCTTTGGAACAGTTACTGACCTTCCCTTATAGGACTTTGCATGTTGAAAAAGATCGGGCGACGACAAAATCTCTAACAGACCAAATTAAACAAAATTATTACGTTTCGGCTCACACTTTTGGCGCAACATTTACTTTTAATAACAGGAAAACTTTTTTCAATGTGTAGAGTCCAAATTAAGGTAAGGTGATATCAGGGGCGCGTCTAGGCTTCTATTTAGTAGTGATGTGGTGGCGCCTTGCTCGCCAGACACCCTCGCGGGTCTGAAGAGCAAGCATCCACCGCCGGTTGACGGCCTCTGTTTCCCTGATCCGCCAGACATGGATTAAGAACATCTTATTACTACAGCCAAGGATGTTTTCACAGCTGTTTGCTCCTTCCGGAGTGGCTCGGCAGCTGGCCTCGACGGTTTCTCTCCTCAACTTCTAAAATACCTTCTATGCCCAAGCGCTGGAGAGGCTGGCGATACACTCTTAAGGGGCTCACGGCTTTGATAAACCTAATGCTCTCCAGCGGTGTGAGCGATGCTATCATCGACATCTTGTACGGCGAAAATTTATGTGCCCGTAATAAGAAAGATGGTGGTATTCGTCCTATTGCCGTGGGTTGTGTACCGGCGTATGGCAGCCAAAATATGCTGCAAATTTTATAGTAAAAATCTTACTAATAAATTTCAGCCCCTGCAATTGGGTTTCGGCTCCAAAGGGGGTTGTGAGGCTGCCATACATGTCTTATCTACGTACCTTGGCTGTAGTAATGGAGAAGTCATCCTAAAGGTTGACTTAAAAAATGCTTTTAATTCAGTAAACAGAGATACCTTGTTGACACAAGCAAAATTAGAAACACCTCAAATATTTAAATTCTTGTGCTCTTATCACCGCCGCCGTACCAGCAGTATTAGAACCCATAGGCTTGGTACGTGACGATGGAAAAAGACCCGATGGTATGTCTTTGTTACCTTGGAAAATGTGTAGGTCTTTGGTGTGGGACGCCACATGCGTCGACACCCTTGCGCCATCACATCTTCCGAGCACGGTGAGCTGTGCCAGTACTGCTGCTGTAGCGGCGGAAAACCTCAAACGGCGCAAATACAGTAATTTTATTGATAATTACGTTTTCGAGCCGTTTGGGGTAGAAACGCTAGGTTCATGGGGTCCGGGCGCTCGTGCGCTTTTTAGAGATATATCTAAGCGGCTAATCGACGCTTCGCGTGACCAGAACTGGTCTGGCTGGACGTTTTTTGGCTCAAAGAATCAGCATTGTCATTCAACGTAGCAATGCTGTCAGTCTTCTGGGCACATTCCCGATCAATAAAGATGCTGAAGAATTTTACGACGCAGCCTAAACCAGCTATTCCTTTTTATTAATTTACAGTCCCATATTTTGTTACTTTTCATGTTGTTCTATTTATAATGGTTAGTTTTGTTAATATTAGTTAAGTTATAAATTATGATTGTTGCTTTGTTTATGTTAATAATGTAATAAATATAAAAATTAAAATTTATGACGAGGTGACGAAATAAACAAGTTTTGGAAATAAACAAAACAGGTTACGGCTGCGTCGCCGGCGCAGTATTTGGTCACAGCGGCCCTATCAATGGTAGCCGTATTGTGCGATTTCGGTAATACCTCCACACAAGTAACCAGATTTATCTGCAAATGGCCTTATTGGTTCTGGGTGTTTGTCTGCTATGCATACTGACACTGACTACACCAGAGACTGCGGCGTTTAAAGAGTTCATTTATACATAATATATCAGTGTAGTGTTTTATATCCTTGATATTTTAGACTGAGACTCTATTTTAGACAAAGACTGAACTGACATACGTCTTACATATCTTTCGCCAGATATCAAAATAATTCCATTCCTGCAGAAATTTCCTAAAATCCGGTCACAATCCGCCTTGGAAATCCAATCTGAGTTCTTATGCACGCTTGTTAAATATTTCATCCCACCAGCACCTTCCTGTCAAGTTTGACTGGATGCACTAAAGGATAAATAATCAGATACAAGTGCTTTAAAAGCTGAATGGCTTTTCCCGAGCTCCTTATTCCTAAAATAAAATGACAGATTAATGGATATATAAAGAAAAATAGCTTTATTGGATTATTCCAAAGTCATTACGTGTGATCGTATGGAATGTGACTAAGTCGACTTTCGCCCGTTTTATTCATCTTTTGATATCAGTAGTATATTATAACTGACAAGTATCTGAGGTATGCATTATCGTAGGTTTATTGTTACAGCAAAAAATAAACTCTGTCTGTTCAAAGTTATGATTGTTTACTTTTTCTTTATTTGTTTACTGTTCCTTGGTTATTTGTTTTCATATTATAATGTGTATGTTACATTGATCTGACCTTCGATATCGCTGATCTCATACTGCTTAAGAGATTTCATCATGTATGTGTATGTACGACAGTGAATTTTTATTATAAATCTCTTCGGTTTCTGTGCGAAGTATTTTAGTGTTCATTAATTTGTCCTTGTTTATTCTTTTTTCCAATGGGCGCCAGTCTGAAGGTATTTAACGTTTTCATGCCTACAAACCGCTCTACAAAAGAGCCTTAATCATACAATTTTTTTTTGTCATGCTTTGATATCTTGTTCACAACGCACCTATAGCAAGAGTGACGCCAACTATGTGACATTTGGACTTCGTGTACACTTCTTAGCTTTGTTTACAATTTCTAATGTAAAACCTAATAACGTTGCACTCAATCTGGGAGTCGAGCCCAGGATCTCACCATCGGAATGTCCGTAGCTATTGCAGTTAGCTACCAAACGTGTCACGGCAGTCGAGTCGTTTGTTGCATGCTTCGATGCGGGTGATATAAACATATTACCATTTACCTTAGATAGCCACAACACGAAACACCGTTACAATATTAGAGTTAGTTAGGATCTGTCGCACGATTCTCGCACGTGCTTATTGTAGCGATGATCGCAAATGTCTATACATATACTACGTCGAAAAAGTTGGCAAATATTTGGTATCATCACTCGGCTGCGTTGGCCGGTATACATATTTTATGAGGTCAGCCACCCAGAATTGTTTATCTAGTGGCTAGTAGACGCTGGTTCAACGTCTATATTTGAGATCAACTAACGCTTCGATATTACACTATAAAAATCTGGTTATTTTCTCGATTTTAAGGTAGCATAGGCTCAGTTAAATTCTGAAGAAGACAAGTAATTTCTCAGAGTTAAAGCAACAAGCAAAACCTTTTTGTGTAACTCTGTAATTAACAAAAATGTTGATGACAAAGTTACACAAAAAATGCAACTAGTACAAAGGCAAACTAAAAAGTTTGCCTTTGTACTAGATTCCATTATTACATAATTGCCCGATGATCCGAAAAATATGGGCTCAAATAGTTTGTAAGGTCGCCAAAACAGTAAGCAAGAAAATATGAGGCTCGTCTGATACAAAATATAAGCGTTATGACCCTGTACACATATGAATATGACAGGGAAATTATAGATAAATTGTAATTTTAAGTAAACAAGGGTCAGGTCCATTCTATATAATAAAAACTCATCTCTCAATTGTTACATTCGACATAGTTTGTTGTCTTGGGTATATACTGTATACGTAAAACGTTCATAATGAAATTAAAGTTTGCCTTATTTCAAGACATTTATTTATTTATTGTGGAACTGTTATAAAATTAATAAGCAGCATCCTTCTGTGGTAACTGTTTAGAGTATAATCACGTTTGTTGCATATTTCTATCTTTTACAACTTTCATCATCATCATCATCATCATCGGGCTATAATAGTCCACTGCTGGACATAGCCCTCCCCTAATGAGCGCCATAGCGCCCTGTCTTCGGCTAATACGTAAACGTCCTTCACATATGTCATTAACGGCAAGGTTAGTTATCATTAACATAATATATAGTCATTATATCAGAGAGTATAACCTTGATTGTAATCTGTCCTGTTGCATAACAAATGACTCGAATATGCAGCTCTGGCTTCACCAACTATTGATACTGCGTACTTTAAGCCTATATGCGATATCATTATCCTGCTACACCTACCTCCTATCCGATGATAGGAGTATTCTGTATTAATAGGGATTTCTCACTTTGTTCTGGCTCCAAGATACCATTTTTACATACTATCACTTGCTTTATCAATATACCAGTGTTCCAAGTATATCTCTTTATCTCATAACTCTGTTATGGCGTGCTGATGCATGCGTATGCGCATACGTATGTACACGCTATGCCCTACGGAAATCTTTCAAGTATTCGTATATTAATTACTACTAAAGATGCATAACGTCATCCTCCACAATCTACTGTCAGTTTTGGCATGAGCTGAATAAACAGATAGCGCCACTCGGAACAGCGGCTGCCAAATCACCACTTCGATTGGCTTGTCAACCAATGTATTTAAATCGATGACAGTTTGGAAGCACACGTAATACGCAACGTGTTAGTCTATTGTCACTGCTGGCAGTGACAAGCCAGTCAATTCCTTCCTTCTTTTTGTACCGTAGGTTGTCGTTTTTATACAACAAATGTGTAGAATAATGCTCGCTTGGTATGATGCGGTTCTATCATGCACGCTTTGCTCGTGAATAGGAACCTTATTATCACAATAAAGGGGAATAAATGAAAGAGATTTGTAGGTGAGCATCCAGAATTGGGCGAAACAGCAACGCCTTTATTATACATGATGTTTTCCTGTAAGAGGGCGGTACGGACCATTCGTCACCTAATAATAGACAACGATGAGCTGTAAACAACAACGTGTTAAATAAACTTTTCTCTGACTTGTTTCAGAGACGTAAAGGTAAGCACAAATGTTTCGTTGAAACTGACACATAGTTATTGTCTGGAAATTAAATGCGGTAGCACGGAATCGGAATAGAGTATTTTTCTATAAAGCCGAGGATACGTGAAGGTATCAAAAATCGAACTGTTGACCAAATAGCATTTGTTAATATATCCCTGAACTTTACAATAATTTTCAATATGATTTTCGATTCGACTACTCGGTACTTTATCTAACTATATAAAAGTTGTTGAACGGGCAAGGTCAAGTCTATGAAGTATTTGTAGAGCATTGGATCCCATTGGTAATGATGATGTTCCTTTGACCTAAGCTCTATAGGATCTAAGTTCAAGTTTCAATATATGTCACCTCTTTAGGCACTTGATGCCTTCATGA
Organism: Catocala fraxini; assembly: GCA_930367265.1. Taxonomy (NCBI): domain Eukaryota; kingdom Metazoa; phylum Arthropoda; class Insecta; order Lepidoptera; family Erebidae; genus Catocala; species Catocala fraxini. Next base: position 22,325,970 of record OV884031.1, read on the forward strand.
CGATTAGTCGCTTTTTGGAAAACTCGTTCCAATGCCTTGTACACATATGTATACTTACAATGCCCAAGGGAGGTCAACTGCGTTTTTTGCGACCGCGTCTTCAGAACCAAATTTGAAATCGCGAGCCGGGTTCGGGTACAAATACAGAAACAGGTTGACAAACCTTGACAGGGTGACGCCGATGATGGCTACGTCTGGGAGGACATCATCATCAGCATCACTTAGTCTCTAGCCAGCCAGGGCCTTGCTATCTGTCCGTAATTTCTTACTGTATTTGTACAGAACTGATCCATTCTTGTTCTATGGTTAGCACCTCCAGTTACTCATGTGTTTGAGAATATTTATTGTAGCAACATGCATGAAAAAGAATAAAACAATTTATTAGTTTTTATTTTCGTAGTTTATATTTGTGTTACCGGTTTAATTGGACGGTAGTGAACATAAAATCGATTTGGATGAATGCCATGGTTTAGATAGGTAATGTGTTCTGCTGCACAAATTCGTAATGGTTGATAGAAAATTCAAAATTACCTGACTGAATGATTGCGATATATTGACGTTTTCCTGCTGGTCTATGTATCGTCATATTTATTACAAGAATAGTTGTCGGTCCAGTACATACACCTATTTGCTACCGATGAGATTCGGGAGACTGTTATTATGTTATTCGGTGAGAATAATAATGTCATTAGAAATTGTTATTGATGCAAGTATATTCAGAAAAGCAGAACTGTGTCTGGAACTGTGCCCAACAGACGACAATAGTCGGGACATAAACACAGCTAGCAATATGTGGGCGATATACACTAAATCTTCAATTTTCGGGGGTGAGTACGTATTAAAACTAAATGAGAAAATATAATTTGTTTGCTTTTCGGTGTTGCGTTTGATTTATTATCAACCTGCTCGTTTATAAGCCAAGTTAAACTACATATATGATTGGTTTAGAGGCTCGTGCTCGCAGCTATTCGTAGTCAGTAACCAGTTGGCCATCACCGAGACTATCAATCTTCGAAGGTGTCAGTTCTTGGATGCGTGATTGCTTATGGTATTTCTGTTTAACGCTTCGTCAGTCAAAAGAGCTGGGACGAAAACATACGCTCTTACAACAAAATGAACATGTATTTAATTTTCTACAATTACCACTTTAAACCAGTGTGCCGAGTGTTGTGAATTCCATTTCCACATCGGACAAAATATGTGCATCTAGTTTTCTGCCTAAAATTTCGGTTGTGTTGTGTTTGTTCAGGTAGTTTTAATCTTTTTGGAGTCCTTTTCCGGGCAATAAAAAGCCAATATAAAATAGGTCTCGGCAAGTAGACCGTCTTATAGCAACACATTGAAATAATTTTATTTTTACGGATTTAAATAGATGGTCATTTTGTCGCGCCTACAATGATTGTACTCCTAGCAGATGTGTAAGAGCTTTATACTGGCATTGCTTAACCAAAATGGTAGACTAGGGCTTATCGTTGGTCCCATACACGTCCCATGTATGAAAGCATAAGGGTGTTCATATTTATACGCAGTGAACGAAAACACGTGAAGCACATATGAGCAAATGCTTTTATATTGAGGAGAACGCCTTGTTCAAAAGTAGCCGAATTATCAATGACTAGCTGACCCGCGCAACTTCGTCTGCTTCACATAAGAGAATTTCCCCCGTTCTTGCAACATTTTTCATTGATGCTTTGCTCCTATTATTCGTAGCGTGATGTTATATAGCCTATAGCCTTCCTAGATAAATGGCCTATCCAACAATAAATAATTTTTCAATTCGAAACAGTAGTTCCTGAGATAAGCACGTTCAAACAAACAAATAAACAAACAAACTCTTCAGCTTTATAATATTAGTATAGATTATCCGTTTCAAAGATAGATAAAATGTAGTTAACGAATTATATCGAAAATACATACCGTATAATTCCGTCTTATATAGAATTACTTAGGTCCCTGGAAATGCTATTTTTAGATACGTTGTCCTGACAACCGGGCCCGCTTTCAAGCTTGGCATGATTCTTAGACTTATATATTTGAAGTGAAGTATGTTTCTTATTTACAATATAAATTATGCTGTGTGTCTCAAATATAACGGCCACGTTCTCAAGGATGCACACCCCATGACTATGGTAAATCCCGACAATCAATGAATATTCATGGATAATTCTTGTAAAAACATTTTATTTAATCCTAACATGAACTTATTGTTCTGTCAAAATGTTAAATGTTTGGTAGTTCAATTTAAAATCTAAGAGTTTCCAATCCAATTTCGTTCAGTAGAAGCGGTGATACGGTGCATAGTGTGCTTTACTTATAATATTCGTATATATAATAATATCAGCCCTTTATATAAACTATCCCCCTGCTGGGCCCGTGCCCAGCAGTGGGATAGTCTAACCTTTCTCACTCTAAGAAGAGGTCCGTACCTCTTCTTAAAGTGAGAAGGGTTAGACTATAGTCCACTAGCTAGCCCAGTGCGGGTTGAGAGTCTTCATATATCTTCGAGAGTTTTCCTTCACCGTTAAACAAGTGATAATTCGCTTTAAAGAGTAGATTTCTTAAAAAAGGAACATTTTATAGTTCACCTAAAAATGTGAGCAACTTTAAACAATTATATATAACATAACAAGTACTTTCGATCAGTCGAGTTTTAAGTTTGTTAACAATCATTTTAGTTTAAAAGAAACATTTTTAATCTACTTTTAAAAATATTAATAGATAACAATTCTTTATGTCTTAAATACCTTTTTATATATCTGAACTCCCTTATACTGTTAATTCTTTTTACCGTACAACCATAACTACTAATTAATACGCACATAACATCGAAAATCAGAGGTACATATCTTAGAGCCGAACTTGAGTCCTTACCGTAGCAGTCTAACGGTCTCACTAGGCTATCGCGGCGCCATATTAGTATGTATTTGCTAATTCTGTGAAGAAACCAATTTTAATATCAAACGGTAATAACTTATTTTACGTTTACGCTTTACGTTCTCTAAATATTGTCGTTATTTTTTGTTACATTCTATAGGTATGTGTATAGGTAACAGTAGTCTTTTCTTATACAGTTCAATTGGTAAATATTAATTTATTTTCTCAGCGTCGCGTTGTTAACATACCCGTAAAAACAACAAACAGTTCTTGCACTCATTAGGCACTTTTTACATGTTGTACAGTTATAGTAATTATTATTTTTTTGAAAGGCTTTTTTGTGTATATTATATTTATAAATGCAAATGTGCAGAAAGCTTATTCACATGTTAAGGAGAGCAACTTGGTTAGGAGACAGCGTGTAGCCGGGATTACTAATAAAATCATTGCGAAGGGTAAATCAACAATGATCAATTAAGCAATCCGAGTGAGCGTGGGTTGTTTCTTCTGGGTGGGTGGGTGGGTTGTTTCTTCTGGGTGGGTGGGTGGGTTCTTCTCTTTGCAATTATTTTAATACAATGGATTGCCGCCAAGTAACACCTTATTCGTTTTGCTTTTTATTCATTCAACTAAGGTAGCAAACAATCATACGGCCCACCTGATGGTAAGTGGTCACCGTAGCCTATGGACGCCTGCACCACCAGAGGCATCACTTGCGCGTTGCCGACCCTTTAGGAAAGGAAGTGGGAAGGAGAAGGAGCGGGTATGGAGGAAAGGGGGTGATTGGGCCTCCGGAACTCTCACTCACCGAACAAAACACAACAGTAGGAATACTGCTATCCCACGTCGATATTCTGGGGTAGTCCTTCCCCGGTCGAGGCGGCCCATTCATGCTGAAATCTGCAAGGCTCTACTACTCTACAGGACAACTGCATTATAAGGGCTACAGCATACTCGCTACTTTTAGTATCGGTGATCGGCTCTTTAGCAAAAGCATTCATGCTGCATCCAATGCAAGTTGTTATTTGGACTAACCTGCAATCAAAGCTATGGTTTCAAATAACTTCTGGCCACAGTCCCAGGTACTTGATAAAAAACGTGATAATACTTTCATGAGACCTCATACACACAAATGGGGTGAGCCAGTCTAGTCTATGCAGATTAAGTATAGATTATGCATCACATCACATCTAGCGAAAAATATGAAATTTGGATTACACTGATGCTTTTGTGCCAATATTATCAGGCATATACCTAGCCGAATCCTACATTGACGTTGATTTTGTCTGTTTGATCTGATCAAAGAAGAAAATTACGGCAACTTCTAACGTCAATTCAATACGCAGCTATTGTGTTAGTCACTTTTAAATCCGTTATAACAACTGTTTTTACTATGGATACTTTTAATGGCAACATTTTTTTAATAGGCGCTACGATTCGTAATATTCACGCATGAAATTGTAATTGTGGCCGATCTACCAAATTCGTGACAAATAGTACGTACGCATGCAATATACACAGAATTGGTTAAATTATTTGTAGATCATGTAAAATATGTCCTGAGCAATAATCGCGCTTGTTATCTTTGACATATTGTCTATAGCTACGTCACAAATATACTATTGCGTCATCTGTGCCGTTATATATAGGAAAAGACATTTCGTAGGTATCATAATTACTATATCAGATTTAGTAGTTCTCTATTAAAGTGAAGTGACGTCATAATATATACGTAGGAGCACCAAAAATGACATTAATAATTCTATATTAAAACAATGCCGTCGACAACGGTAACTTTAAGGATAGGCGCTTGGCTCTAAATAGATATTCCCGTAAAGAATCAGTAAAAATAATAATACGATTGTTTCCTCTTTCCTTAACGATACGTTCATTACGAAAACTAATAAATACGTTGGGAATTTTGTTGTACTATTATAGATGTTACGATGCAAGAAATAATAATTATTATTTCTCAAGAAAATTGTACATTTATGGATATGATGCATATGATGATACGATGCAAGTAGCACTACATAAGCTGTTTTATATCTTTAGGCAAGCCATTGTTAAGCTACGGCCGTCATAGGCCTAACATTCTACTCATATTTTTTTGCTTCAATTCGAAAAGTAGATGTTAACAGAACTACTCGCCCTACTCACAACCTAATAGTCTTGTTATTAGGCATTCTGTAAACCTGAATAGAGAAGTATCTCCATCCAAAACTGATCGTAACTAAAAGTCTTTGCGTTGTGTTTTTGAGTTCCTCAAAAGTACCCAAATCTATCAAGGAAACGCAGTGCTGACATCAAGGCCAGATGTAGCCAACACGGTGTTTTTTGCAGGGTCGCAAAGTAAAAATACTTAAAGCCTTGGGCATAATAAAGATGACAATATAATAAAAAGAGAAAGTACTTTAACCTAGCAATACATATCATTCCCTAATTGATATTTCGAAGACTTAGAAGTCATGGCGTTCTTAGTTGTTCTTCAGGTTGTGTGGAGTCTATCATCTTATAATGGACCAGTGTGCTGAATTATGGCCTAACCTCATACCGAAAACTGCCCAATATTGAGACAGTTTCTAAACGGGGCACGAAGCATTTTCGTCATTGGTTTTCGTGTTGCCAAGAGAGGTAGCAAGTGGCAATCTGTAGTCTCTGCCATAGCCATTCGGCAGTGGCAGTGCCTTTATATAAGTCTATTAGCGGCCCAGCTTACATTACTATTGTATCTTATTATATTTAATCATAAAATTTGAATAGCGATTACAAATCAGACCTTCCACAAAAATAAACCTATTCACTTCAAAAATTAGTAAAGATATCCGGGATAAACTAATTAAGTCATATCTGGAGCATTACCCTATACGCTTGCGAAACGTGGACCTTAAGACAGAGAGACCGGAAAAGGTTGAAATCTTTTGAGATGTGGTGCTGGCGTCGAATGGAGAAAGTGCCCTGGGCAGAAAAAGTTACTAATACAAATTTTGATAAGAGTAAATAAAAAAGGTGAAATTATGAAACACATAGAGAACAGAAGGGGTAAAATGATAGAACACCTAATTCGACATGATAATTTTATCACAAACATAATGGCAGGGAAGATAGAAGCAAGAAAGAAGAGGGGAAGACCAAGAAGAAGTTACACTGATCAACTGAAAGAAGTTGTGAAAGTTGAAATTTAAAAGAAACTGAAAGATGATATTGGCAAGAGAAAGATGGAGATTGCTACACCGACAAGTGCAAAGCACTTAAGTTTTGGATGGGATATATTTAAGCAGCAAGGACACTGAATTCTTTAGTAAACTGACCCACAACATTTAAGAATAAAGAAATTGAAATTGAAGAATAAAGACCAAACAAGCTAGAATTTTTGTCGGTAAATGATGTGCACTTTACAAAAAGGACCGAGCTGTCGGCGGGCTTGACCTTAGAGCCAATACACGAAAAGAGTTTTCAAAATAGAGGCTATTCCCAGTGTTATAAATATCACAACTGTTCTTCTAAATTAAAATACACCTCAAAATATACATTACATAAGTTGTATTATAGTTCAAATTTGACGTTTATTAAATTATCGGAACTCTAATTTAAGCACCTGTTATTAAGAGGATTTGACCTCTGATCTTTAATGAATGTCATAATTCTACATCAATTATAAATAATAATTGTCCTTATACAGCAGAACAGTATAATATTGTTATCTGTTTTTTATATATTCAGTTTCGCTTATATATTTATAACTACATAGTTAACTTACATAAATTATATAAGATTTGTATTTTCCCGGGGAACAAATCAAACCAAGAATTGTATTGCAGAAAAACCATTCTACTCGGTTACGTGGGCCTTATAGGAGGCGAAAAGTATGTTTATTGTTTATGCGTGTGTCTAATGATATATATATTATTTCCCTTTTGTGATATACATACATATGTTGTGTACTAGATTTTGCTTTCTGTTTCGCTCGTGTTAATCTAGATTTCGTCAGTAAATTTCTATTCCTTGGAATCATTACCGTTTTTCTGGATGAAAGGTATCGTATGTTCTTTTCTGTACTCAACAACAACACATATGCGAAATTTCATGATGATGATGAGTTTTAGTTTATGCTAAAATAAATAAAAACAACATAATTTAGAAAGATAAAGGATCTCTCCTGCCAGCCGTGAAGAGATTCAGGTCTGTATATTCGTGAAGGATAGGCTGATCTGTAGTAAACTCATATTACGCAAGCTTTGTTTTTAGTCCTAGACATAGTGGAGCCGATGCGATTGCCGTCCATGCAACATGCTGCCCAAAAGACCTGCCGAAACATGCAATGGAAATGGAAAATCTTAATATGCAGTCTGTACGAATGGTGTAGTGGTTTAAGTGGTCGCCTCGCCACTGCCACTGCGCCAAGTGTTGTGGGTTCGAATCCCACACGTGACAAAACTTTGTGTGATCTCTTAGTGGTTGTTTCGAGTCTGGGTATTCTTTGTGTCCGTTGTTTGAATGTTTGTAAAGTCCCCCGCGACACAGGACTTGTTCTTACTGCGGGCGTTGTTTTTTAAAAGAGAAGAGAAAAATATCAGCGGCCATAAGCACAAACTACAGCCTGCAGCATATCAAAGTATAATGTCTAGGGATAACCAATTATATCCATATACTCGTCGTATAATAATAACAATTCATAGAATGTCCTATCAATGATTAAATGGCCGCTAGCGACATGTTTATTAATGTTTACCAGCGAACAAAGCTCTCGTGTCTGCATACAATTTCATTGCGATAATTGCACATAAGTATTGGTGTTGCATTTTTTTCTATACGTTTGTCTTTGGACGCCTCCTTTGTTTTCCTGTTGTAGTGACAGACTGCTCAACTGTTATATGAACTACGTAATTGCAATGTGTTAATTTATCTTGTGTAACTATCGTAAATGATTTTCTTGATCTTCTTAACTGTATTGAAGGTGATTTGTGTTATAGGGATGACTGCCTTGGTGATGCAGTGGTGAATGTGTGCGTGAGGTCTCGGGTTTGATTTCTGGGTTGTGCAGTGTTGACATGAGTGAGCCATTGACATTACAAAGGATATGGTCGTCCTCTATAAATACGTGATAAGTGTACACATCCGCTTTCGTCCTAAGTTAATATGTGTGAGACTATTTATATTATATGCATCACAGAAATATGACTGACCGATATAATAAGATTATAGTATCGAAGTACCTTATTATTTAGAATAAGCCGTAAGATTCGATGCCGTCTAAGATTGTGATCATATTGATTTAATCGAGTCTTCGATAGGATTGTTCTGAATTAACAATGGAATGCTGTGATATCGAACAGAATTGATAATCGAGTTTATCTTATAGATTACGAATAAATCGACCGATATCACGGAAGGACACTGACCTGTAACACTGAAAGTAAATAACGACTCTGCTGGCAAAGAAATACACATCTGTTTAAATAGGTTTTTTTTAATTTGGATTAATTTTTCAAAGTTCTACAATTACATACAATTAAGGCTTCCAAAATTAAATAATATAACATGGTCTTCGATTAGACGTAACATAACATTCTTTTATAAATTTAATTTAGCATATTTTGTCTTACGTTATTAGCCATATATTTTTTTTTGCAATCTCAATCTGACCGCAAAATTCTGTAAGTGTAATGGTCTCGACTACAAAGATAACTTATTATATTATTATAATAATATATAAATTACATCTAATATGGATAAAAAATATTATATTTTATTAGCAATCACTGGTGGCAGCTAAAATGGACACAGTCAAAAAGATAATGTCAAACAATCATCAAATATTTGTAGATGTAGAAATTTTAAATTAAACAGAATTAAACAATGTTTTTTTTAGTTCTTCCTGCCACATGTGCTGACTTGTAGTCGTCACACTATCTTCAAGCATACTGTTGACCTTATTAATACTACCCATTCCATACGTAAGATATTGCCATATATAAAAAATATGTCCTTTGAATGTATTACCAATATGCAATATTTTGATTTAACTGGTTAAAAGCTTTTAAACCAGAGTAATGTTTAGTTGGTTATACAATATGTCAAAGACATGTCATTACCGATCACCATACCGGATACCATAACCGATCATTGCTGTTTGAAATGGGAAAATGCAGTAGTTCATGCTTTCGCATTATTATAATAAAGCACGCTAGCAATTAATAAATCATTGTTCATATTAAAGACATTTATTAATAATAGTAGGGTAGATTGGGTACGGTTGTGACAAATTTCAATGGATTGCCGATAATTTTGTTAGTATGCCACTTAACTGGAAGAAAGATGTCTTTTATGGTAAGTATACATTTATCTAAATAAAAATACAAAAATTTTGCTCCTAAGTGCAATTGTTAACTCACACGAGCAAATCAGAAAAAAAAGGAAAATGTCACAACCGACCACACCCCAGGGGCGGTTGTGACAGTGCTTGGGGTCGGTAGTGACAGGTTTAAAAATACACAAAAACGGTCTAATATCACATTTATTGTAAATAATATCTTACATAAGGCAACATAAATCTTTTCTGGAAAAAATTAATATTAACGAAACTAAAGAAATAAAGTCTAAGAACACTTTTATGGCTTAAAACAACTATGTTACTGTTGGAGTCTACAGTAACGAGTACTATAAGTCTTCAATTTATCTTCTTTCGTTCAGACTTTATTATGAGCGACGTACCCCATGCTGACGCTGTCTTTATTGTTGCCCGCGTCGGCTCCATCACGTTTACGAATGTATCGCAACAAAGACATGCGATTAACTTCATGCATTTCCGCAGCTCACTGTAAAGAAGTGCCGCGTTTCACTTCTTTATAAGCATCTTCATATTGTGTTATATCACACTGCCCTCTTTCGGTCTTTTCAAATGTTTCCTGGGCACCTTAAAGCAAAAATACAATTTTTACTGTTGTCGCAACCTAACCGGAAAATATGTCACAACCGTACCCAATGCACTCCTTCGCGAAAAGACAATTGCCATGACAATACAACATAACATATGTACAAAGTAATTACAGCTATATAACTACTAATATTTCACTTTTCACGAAGAAAAACATTCATTACTATATCTGTACTATATATATAACAACAATTATTAAAATATATCGAATAAAAATACTTACTTTTGACTGTTAAAAAGTAATATAGGCCTCTGCTAGCGTTAATGTCGCGCAATGGCTGACGCAATACTCTACCGTTCATAGACTATAATGCTGTTAACCCACATCAAATCAATTTTTAGTTTTTAAAGCCACCTTTATAAGAAAAACAAGCTCTATCGATCTGTATTTAAGGTTTATTTCTATCTGTAGTAGCTCTCGAGATAAAGATGGTTAAAATGCCGTTACATTACTTTTTTTCATCTGTGTACAACTCAAAAACGTAGTTAACTATATTTCGTAACCTAAAAAGCGGCTAAGACCCCTTAGTTATTTTTATCCTATAATGTTTTTTGTAAGATACGTAACTAAATTGTCGTTAACTGATTTTTGTACTCAACATTGCCGTTAAAACAGGTTTTTGTAGATTGGCATTCTGTTACGAAGAATATAGGTACTCCAACATTATAAAGCCGTTAAATAAAATTACTACACATAATGGCGGTTAAAATCACTGCATTTCAGCGTTTTATTCAACAAATATTTTTTGAGACTTTACATAGTGAACACGAAGTTAACGACATTTTCACAATAATAAAAAAAATACTCAAGCTGGGTTGCAATACGAAATTGCGGCTATCCCACATTACAACACTAAATTGCCGATAAGTTGCTCTCGTGCCGCTAACAAGTGTCGTCGGTCGTTGAACGAATTAGAAGAAGCAAAGACTCCGAAAGAACACGGACGCAGGGTTAAGCAAGAAAATATATTAAAACCAAAGATAAGAAGACTGATAGAAATAAGATAAGAAAACGAAAACCTGTCAGGCGAATTAGTGAAAGCAGTTCTGATCTCAGTGAACCAACACAATGTGATACATCATACGATCGCGATAGAGAAGATGAAGCAGATAATGCGCTGGATGCGATGAAAAATATTATAAGACTTGACTTGTTAAAGATTAGATCCAGTGCCTTATTTGTGATAGATAAGTATATAAAAATTGTACGGATTTCGAAGATACTTGATCAAAATGTGAAAAAAAGAAGACAAGAAAGGCAATACAAATAGAAACTAAAGGTAAAGGAAAGGAAAAAGGGAAAACAAGTACTGGCCATCCATACCGTACAACTACGGCCAACTTACCTTGATGTGCCGGGTGAGATGGCCATTTCCATTTTTTTTTAAATTGATTTGTCTTATTTTTCTTAATTATAAAAACTTAATATTTAGTTGATTTTTATAAGACTAATTACAGTTACATTGAGACAACTACCATCTTAGTCTCCCCGTGACCATGGCTGCTGAAAAGCAACCGAAACGTCGGGGTAAGTGTAAAAATAAATTAAATCTAAATAGTTTTAATAATAATTTAATTAGCCTAAAAATTAGTAAAGTTTAATAGTAGAAGAAGTGTAACAATTTTCAAAATTATGTAGTAAAGTGTCAAATAAACAACACGATAAAATCCGTATATAGTAGTTTAATTTCAATAATTACAGTTAATTATGATAAGAATAAAGAGCTGATTGTAACAACACTATATCAAATTTTATTTCACTTTAAAAAAGTTATGGTCCTCTAACGATTTTACCTTAATAATTTAACATGTTAGGTTATGTTTAAGTTAACCTGTTATGAGCAGTTGAGTCAGATGAAAAATTATTCGGGCACGCCACAATCGTGGCGGTACACCCGTTTTTAAGAGTGGCTGGAGAGGCGGCATGGCGCCTTCACCTTTCAGCTGACACAAGTAATGACTGGCCATGGTTGCTTTGGTCAATTCCTGTGTCGCATAGGCCGGCAAGAGACGCCCGGTTGTTACTACTGCGGCGACTGCCGCGATGTTGTTGAGGACACGGCGCTGCACATTTTGGCGGACTGCCCCTCCTGGGCATCGCAACGCCGTGAGTTGATCGCGGCAGTCGGTATAGTTGCCCTCTCGCTCCCGGCCGTGATTCAGTCCATGGTCCGGAGTGAGCGGTCGTGGAACGCCGTCGCCTCCTTCTGTGAGGAAGTTATTTCCATCAAGGAGGCGGCGGAGCGGGAGAGGGAGCGCTTAAACCCTCTCCCCAACCGCAGAACCGGGCGCCAGAGGGCGCGAGATAACCTCCAGCCATCCTGAAGTTTGACCTGGGGGTGGTGGGCTTCGTGGGCCTGCCCGCCATCCGATCAGCACCAGGTCCAAGAGGCTGTGTACGTGTTACCACGCGCGCCTGTGTCGTATCTGTCTCCCCTCAAGGGAAGGGACAGAAGGGCTTTTAAAAAAGTGAGTTGTATCTCAAGGGTATGTCCCTTTATGTAGTAGCTTGCCGTTTCATACGGCGGGCCGAAACCTCGGCGGGGTTGCGACCGCATGTGAAAGGTATTCGCGCGACCCTGCTGATTGCGGTTTTGTCGAGGAACACCGTGGTAGGTTTAGTCGGTATTACCGGGCGATCCATTATCATCATAACCATTTTTCTTTTACCCTGGTGAGTCCGACATAATCTCTCCGCACGCCCTCGCGGAGGGAAATGGGTCAAGACAAGACAAGACAAGACAAAAAAAGATGTAAGTATATTAATTTATTAAGCATTTAAATTTAGACATTAAATTTTAGATTTAATAAAATTGTTTTGTGCCTCATTTTTGACACACTTACACCTAATAATTATTGTACTAGTAGTGAAAATAGTCGTATAAGTTCATGTGATCTGATTTTATTAAATATATTAAAAAAATATTATTTGTAGCAAATAAGTACTACAATAATGTTATTTTAATAAGAATTACACACTGTTACAGTGATAAGATAACTTACTTTTAATTCAAAGTTTTTTAAATAAATGATAATTTTCTATAGTATTTACTTTATTTTAATTTACCCGTGAATATACTATTAATAGGATTCCCTAAAACTTTACACCATAAATACTTCACTATGACGCAGTTACCCGTCAAGGTTTTGTATTTAACTGCATTTTAGACATATATTGTAAATTTTATTTTAATAAAAAAAGCAATATCCATTTAAAATACTTAAAATATTAGTCTAAAACATGGCATAACTGTTTTTTAATCGTGACTAAATCGTAATAATATTACAATAATTTCAAACTATAACGCCATTATGTGCTATAACAGCGTTTCAGGTATGTAATGATCGATATAATAATAATGAAAATAAAAATGTTATAGCTTCGAGGACATACCAGTCAAAAACGCTGCTAAACTACACATAACGTCGTTTTAGTGTAGTATTCAATAACGTAACATTACAAAATAGCCTAACTATAACGCCAAAATAGAATTTCAGGATTAATACATAATGTTCATTAATTTGACTATACTACCATTTGATAGTGTTTCAAAAGTCCTATCTTTACATATCAAAATATGTCTAATAAGTGATATAGACATCAAGTGGCATGTATTTCAATCTTATTTTTAGTCTTTAGCTCATATCTCCATATGTGCATTTGTCAGATAACGGCATTATAGTTTATGCACGGCATAACTGTGAAACACATTCAGACGAGCACACTGCTCCTCTCTACCCTTGCACCCTCCCCGGTATTTCTTACAGATTCGCTAATTATGACGACTGTCATAACCGTACACAGTCCACCCTACTAAGTAATACCTAGTTTGACATGGTTCAGTACTTACGAAATATACTTACTCCAGCGCTAATGTAGTATATGATTTATATATTTTGTGTCGATAAAGTGCATAATTATTTTACTCAATATTTGTCCTTATAAATAGTTGCAAGTTAAAATAATTAATCAATCAAATCAATGTGGTATTTTTGTATGTTGTTTTCCCTAACGTATTGTTTACAGTCACACATGACTGCAGTGTCGCTCAATAGGTTAAACGACGGTAACAAATATTACAAGTAAATAACATAAAAGAATATATAAGTATGGCTGCATTAAGTGAAGATGTATCGTATTTTCAAATAATACAAACTGACTAAACTGATTTAAGTTTGTAATTTTTATTAATTAATTCAGTCTTTGTCTTTTATCATTAGATTAAAAGAGACACTATTATGTATCTCGTGCTGTCTGACATTTGTATTCGTCTAGTCCACGTTGCCTAGTCATGCTAACCACAACGAGGCTCAACACGTGCTGTAGAGCATTGTACTATTATTAAATAGCTGTTAGTATGCGTTCTATCGCGCAGCTAGTAAACGGCTGAGCTAATTGATGTGAAACTTTCCTTATTGGGATGATATTTCACTATTACTCAATAGCAAAGCTATTGTTTTGATGGTATAACATTACGTTCGATATGATAGAAACGTGATAACGTCTGAATACAAAAGAACTGGAATAACGAGACTAATTGAAAAGCGGTAAATGCTATTAGAGCAAAGTTTGCTAACTATAAAACTACTGTCTTGCATGCCAAAAGCGTATATTAGTAATTCGCATAGTTTTATTAGAAACGAATGTCAATGTCAAAGTCAAAAATCATTGATTCATTTAGGTTTTAAAGTAACACGTATGAACGTCAAAATATATAGGTTAGTGACTTTACTAAGTTACTGAAGCTACATTTAGGTTAGGTGCAAGGTTCAGGAATGGTAGAGCCTATGAGAAGAAATCTACAAGAAACTCACGGCCACTCTTTTAAATCGCCAATTAAATATAATTTCAGTATTTTACAACTCGTATCAATTCATCAATCATTTCATGGCCAAGAAAGCTTCACTGTTACTTATTTATTGTTGTTAACACAATCGAATATAATTCGAAAGCAATTGTACAGATTACAAGTCGATATCTGAACTTCAATTGCGCAATGTGTTACTCAATATCATGTATTGTGGATGCTATTACGTGATTATATTATTTATCGTCTTTACCTTGATATCAACGACTGAATGCTTATTTACCATCGTTGTAGTATGATATAAACATTTAAAAGAAATCGTTTAGTTGGGGCAGAATCCTTCCTTGAAGACAATCTTGGTAATTGCTTCGAGATATGGAATACTAACGAACGAAACAAATTCGATGGAACTGGCAGTTCCCAAAATATATAGGGAAATGGCAACATCGAAATACACTTTTATATATATAATATAATAATAATATTCTTATCATGGAACTGCGTTCCAGCATACCAGCAGTTACCTCATGGTATGCTAGAACGCAGAATCACTGCTTTAACCTATAAATAATTGTTTTAATGCCCGATATAAATAAAAACCTATTGTGTCTGGCTGCCGGTGTGCCGCTGCGACTCAATATGTTAACCGGTCGTATACCGCCGGCTCGCATACCAGCCGGCAGATTTGTACCCGTCGTAGGCCGGTGGCTCGCATGCGAGCCACCAAATTGGCGCCAAAACGCCGCGCGCCGCCTTCGCTTTAGCTTAAGCTAACGTAAAACCAATTTGGTGGCTCGCATGCGAGCCACCGGCCTACGACGGGTACAAATCTGCCGGCTGGTATGCGAGCCGGCGGTATACGACCGGTTAATAATCGGGTCTGCGATTTCGGCACACAAAAAGGTGTTGCCATTAAAACACATTTCTTAATAAATACTATCAGTACTATTTGATATAATTCGAAGTTTTTAAAGCTGTTCATTCGACCAGCATTATGTCACGCGTAAGTCCTTCCTTCACTTCACTTCAGTTGTTCGAGATTCAATGCCAAGGCGCAATAGAGGGCGCACTCAATGCCAAAGTGCAAATAATAAACGGAATCAAATAAATAAAACATTATTACACTTAACTTATGTTCGTATATTTTATATAACGATTAGTAACATTGTTCACGTTATTACTAGGTAGTAGGTAGGTATATATATCTATAATAGGTACCTATATATTCTTGTTAACATCTAGAAATAGTTGGTTGTTGTAAAACTGAGATTATGCCAAGACATAAATTAACCTAACGAGTCGCAACGGCACACTGGCGGCCAGGCACAATAGATTACCAATTATGTCTGGTATTACAAGAATTGACAGGTTAAATGGTTAGATATGTTCGGCTGCCTACAACCTGTCAAAATAGGCACACTGACACGTACCTACGTGTTACCTTGGGCACGTTATACCTACCTAGGTATAACGTGCCCAAGGTATCTAATTATATAATACATGTCATGAAAAACGAGTTATGTACCTACCTATTGGCTTTACCTACAGCCTACCTGCATACATTCTGATATTTGTAGGTAGGCTGTAGGTAAAATCAGACCAATAGAAACAAATTCTCTCGATTGCTCAATAGCTGCCGTTGAAGACAATAATGTAATTAATAGCAGCGATAGCTCAGTGGGGAGACCAACAGACTGCAATGCAGAGGGTCTCGGGTTCGAACCCACGTCGCGCACCTCCGACTTTCGGAAGTTATATGACTTTTCGAAATTATGTGCGTATTGATTGACAATTATCGCTTGCTCCGTGCCTCGGAGAGCACGATAAGCCGTCGGTCCCGGCTGCCATGAACATCTATGACAGTCGTAATTGGGAAAGTCAGTACCCTCTAATATCCTGACACTGGTCTAGCCTTAGGGTATTGTTAGCCTTTGGGTTGCGAGGTCAGGTGGCAGCCGCTCCGTGTAAAAACTGATATCCAGTCAAATCCGGTTAGACTAGAAAAGCCGACCCCAAGTGACTTGGGAATAAACACTTTCGCATACAAAATAAAATGGTTTTCTGAAATAAATAAACTCAACTATAATTTTACATGGTATTCCTATTTATACGGACTCATTGAGACTTAATAATTTAAATTTAACTTATTACTTTTAACACAAACAAACACCGAAAGCTGTTTTGTATGGCAATTTTACCAAATAACTATTTTTATTGAATAAGAATAATAAGTAAATGAATGAATGATTCGCAAAGCGCTCTTTGATAAAAATCCATCAAAGCGTAGTTTCATCAGTAGTATTTTAATTTTAAATACAGTGACTTTCGAATCAGGTCGATCAAATGTCAATGATAACTGAATTATGCGTCATCAGTCCACTTCAAGTTCGTCTGTTAAAAAGAAGTGCTTTAATAGAATTGGTGTACTTTTATTCTCTTTGCGAGTATGAGGATTGAGGAGAATGGCGAGACGTGATTATCGCATGCATGTCTAAGATATGCCAACTTCATAGCAAGTGCCTCCGTGGTGCTATGGTATTGAATGCGACTCCTATGATTATGCATAGTCACGGTCGCAACTCCTGGGTCGTGCTGTGAATGTGAGTTTGATTGTAACTCTTTCAGGTCCTAACTACTGGACCGATCATCAGACACATGCTTAAACACCTTTATAGTTGACCGCAAACTAAGTTTGCGCCTCACGACCATAAACAAACGCATACTTATGCTTCAAAGCCGCGGGTGTCTTGTTAATTGTGCCTAAAACAAAAGCTTTTCTTACTTATTTATTAAATACTAAAGCCTGTGCTAAAGCTGTTGTTACAAAATGAACGAGTCCATTTCTGTCGAGGAATGCATTATTAAGTAGGTCGCAACGCTTGAGCACTATTTTTAGAAGGCGGTATTTTCCGGCTTAGCTTTTACACGAATTCTACATAATTTGGCTCGTTTTTATAGAAGTAGTGTTTTTATATTATTCGATTAATTTTATACTTTATCGCTTTTCCTTTGCTGAGGAAGCTGTTGATATATATACAGGCAGCTAAATCACCTGTTTTATATTTAAATTGCTGGTAAAATCATAAGCTGTAACATTTCAAATTATGTCCTTGCACATCAGCATCATCTGATAACCACATTCCATAAACTCGTAAATGTACCTACACTTGTATACATTATGAGGAATAATACGATTCAATAAAAGACTATTGTTTAAATGACTAGTATATATGTGTTATAATATAATTATGTAGAGTCTTCTGAAACAAACTTAGAGGCGCCTAAATAGTCTACGCGTCTCTAAGTTGGTCGAGTTATATATGCAGTATTAGTATTTCCTTTTTTCTTCGTCTTCCATTACAAATATCTACCTTAGCTTTAAGGCAATCACCTTTATTCTATTTTTAAATTCTATAATTAGTTGTGGATTGGCCGGTTAGCAACAATAATGGTTGTTAACTGGCTGGATCTAACTTTTTTATTAAACTAATGTGTTCATCGTACCGTCACCAAATGATTGGCAACGGCCGGCTCTACCACACAAAACATTATTTAACCACCTCTTATCTTAGTAGTAGTTACATAATGTTAAAAAAAAACGTTAGCGTAGGTCGAAAATAGATATGCATTGATCTAGGCTTATTGTTTTACCTTTTTATAATGATTTACCTACTAATATTTTAATTGAGAAAGTGGGTTTTTACCCAATCACGTGGAACAGGTTTCTCTTTTGAATGATACTTGGCACAATATATATAATTTATTTCAATTAATACCTACTTAGTGTATCTATTTTTTATCTCAATATGCATGCCTGTGGAATTTACCCGGACGAAGCCATGGGCAGAAAAAAGCTTGGCTTATATTTATGGCTCCTCTTAGAATAAGAATTGTTAGATTGGAGTTAAGGAATCCAAGATTATAATAAATCTTTATGTATTATTATAATAATTAATGTAATGATTTTTGTCCACAGATTCCGTTATGAGTGCGAAGGGCGGTCAGCGGGCTCGATCCCTGGCGTTAGTAGCACTACGGAGAACAAGACTTACCCCACTATCAAAATATACAACTACACTGGACAAGTTGTCATCGTAGTATCATGTGTCACCAAAGACGAGCCTTACAGGTAACTCACACATTTATATTCTAAAAAAGTGTAAGCAGATATGTCCTTAACTCCAAGTAAAATTGGTGCCTGCCGTCTATCAAACAAATTTACACGTTCTGTGATCCTACTGACAACTTCCTTTTAAA
The DNA here is from genome assembly GCA_930367265.1 of Catocala fraxini. Taxonomy (NCBI): domain Eukaryota; kingdom Metazoa; phylum Arthropoda; class Insecta; order Lepidoptera; family Erebidae; genus Catocala; species Catocala fraxini. Next base: position 22,344,846 of record OV884031.1, read on the forward strand.
ATGAAAATTTTTGGAAGAAAATTTTAATTACTATTTTAAACAGTAAACAGGGTGCAAGAGGAAGCTCGGTAATAACTCATAAGTATATAGCAACCGCCGCGTGGGCAAACTGTTGCAGACTGCTCCCATAGCACGTATCTCTTACTTTTCGAAGCTATGTATGTAATAGGTAGTTTATTACTAAAGAAACCTAAGCATCTGAGAGTTCACTAAAATAAATGTTAGGCTTTACAGGATAGTGATCGTCATTGTTCAGTGCAAGTGTACTAGACCGTTCAGTGTCTTGACCTAACACTTCTTATACTGAGAATAGGCCACAGGAGCGGGACAGTTCATAAATATGATTGATATTATATTACAAGCATAAAAAATATATTATTATAATTGTATGATTCATAAGTAATCTATTTATAGAACGAACCGCTCTTTAATGGCTACGTTTTGGTGTTACTTGCTGTGTATACGTGACGCTTAAGCTACCAGACACAATACAGACGCTTTTGTTATACGCGTAATGCACCTAAAATTTAAACGTACATATTATTTAATCGTATTAGCCGTTATGCTGTTTGTACGCGGAAGTTGTTTTTGAACAAAACCAGTTGAGACAGCGGCTGGTATATTTTTGTGTATTACAAAAATCTAGCAAAGAAACATACGGTACATAGCGGTTAGCGTAGCATAGGTGTGGACCTAAGCAATGCATGGTATCGCTCGCATGTTGCCGGCCCTTTAAAAGTAAGAGCTATCGTATTGCCGGCGAAAGTAGCGAACATAACACGGACATCTTGGTAACACTACAGCGCCTTCTTAAGATTTTAAACTCCACTTGCCACAGGAACCCAATACACGGTCTTTTGGCTTAGAACTTCTGTACGGTTTTTCCAGACCAGCTACTTTAGTTTACGCAAAAATCATGGTTTACACGGCAATATTGTTGTGCCCTATCTCTTCTCAACTTTCCAATTGATGACAATTTTTTGTCACCTTTTGCCGCATTGGTAGTAAATGCGACTGATGTCCATAAGATTTGATGTGTTCGATTCTCAAAGCGAGCCTTAAAGTTATTGGGTTTTCTGTCAAGATTTTTTTATTGGCAGCGCAAAGTTAGGAAGTAATTGTACATCCCTCTGCCTCAGAAAGCACGTAAAGCCGTTGGTTTTGCGCCTGCTCTCTCTCCGGCAAATAATAGGGAGTGCACCTGTGTTTGCGCACACACACTCGTGCTTTACTACCTTGTGTGTATCCAGCCTCCTTTAAGATTGGCCGCCATGACCGAAATTCGATCTGGAGGACCTGTTGTGCTTATACGCTTATAAAACTATATTTGTGTCCCCTAGGCCGCACCCGCACAACTTAGTAGGTCGCGAGCGATGCGACAAGGGCGTCTGCACCATCCCCACCCGCATTACGGAAGAGTCCAACGAATACCAGTTCAAGAACCTCGGTATCCAGTGCGTGAAGAGACGCGACATAGCTGATGCCCTACGTGTCAGACAAGGACTGCGCGTTGACCCATACAGAAGTAAGTAGCATAGATTTAATCTTATGAAGATATTGATTGGTTAAACTCTTATTTGATCGGAGTGGTAAAAGTGCCTTACTTAATATTACTTCTTAAATATATTATTAATAGACTGTGTCGATGGTCGAATGGCATACCTTACATGCCTAACTGCCTATGTTTGCATGTTATCATGAGGTTCTAGTTTGATCGCTGGTCGATCAAACTAGGTCACTCTTGTTGTTCAGCAGTAAACTCACATATTTCCATGGCGACAGGTCGTTTAGCATATCTATGCTTAACAATCCCGATTGTGATCTAGACTAGTCGGCAAAACCCTAAAAACACGTGTAAATTAAATTAACCTTTGTTGATTTGATTGATTACTCTACAATAGTTGTTCAACTTGTGTTACAAGTTGTGCAAATGCAGGCACTTATATGTAATAGCAGCACTTTTCGCCTTAAAATAAACTATATCGATACAATTGGCCGAATGCAAACACTCCCACACACGCGGGTCTACAATTATTTTGGGTCAATTTTTGTAGATTATTTTCGGCAGATATGATCCATAATTGCTGTACACACTTTTTCATACGTGAATCTCTAATATTATTGTATTGTCTCTAATATACTTCATGCTATAAACATAATAAGGCTTTGTATACCAAGCCAGTGTCTTAAGGATATAGTAGAATACCAATAATCATAAAACTAGTTTCATTTTTCTTTTTTTCTCTTAAATATTTTATTTAACACTTGGTACAATATTAATTAGTAAAAGTTTTTTTTTCTTAAAAAGACTATTTTCTGCTCTAGGAATAATTTTTATGTCCCAGAGGACTTTACAAACATTCAAACAACGGATACAAAGAATACCCAAACTCGGAACAACCATAGGTGAATCACAAAAATTTTGTCCCGTGTGGGATTCGAACCCACTACACTCGCCGCAGTGGCAAGGCGACCAGTCAAACCACTACGCCATCCGTACAAATCACACAAGGAACAGCCAGACTCCATGTAACATTTTATATTTATACTAATATTATAAAGCTGAAGAGTTTGTTTATTTGTTTGTTTGGTTGAATGCGCTAATTTCAGGAATTACTGGTTCGAATTGAAAAGCTATTTTAGTGTTGGATAGCCTATTTATCGAAGAAGGCTATAGGCTATATAACATCACGCCACGACCCACGGGGGAGGCGCAGTAGCCATAAACGCGAGTGAAACCGCGGGCACAGCTAGTATCATATAAACTGCTATCGTGTGTATAGAAACCGAAACACTTGTCTCATTGGCAAGTTGACGATTGTATCGAGACCTTTACTTAGCCATTTATCACAGTATTCAGTAAAACCGTCGCATAATCGGAACCTAGTTAAACCAGTCTCTGTTCAAGGTCGGCCATTGACTTCGTAGCACGTCTTTATGTTCGTATGACTGTGTGAAATCGTTCACGTCTGTCTGGCCCAGAGTCGCGCACATAATAGATTGCTCAGTGACCTAGTCAATTGAACCGTGAACGTTTTAAATGCCATGGGATTTCTTGTAGGCAGACAGATTTTATTCTTTTAGTCATCTAGTGGTCACTCTAAAGTGATCATGCGCAGGGTTGCAGACCAAGTTAGTTTTGACTATTGGCTTGATAGTCAATACTTATGCCATCTGACTAACTGTCTGTGTATCTAGTAGTAGACTGTGGCTTAGTTTTAGAGAAACTATACAAAAAAATAAAGGTGGCGGCACCTAGATATTCAATAAGTCTAAAAGTCCGGGTCGCCTTACAGGAATAACGTATTATCCATACTAATATTTAAAGGGAAATGCAGGATTTTGTAATTTTCTATGTATGTGAAGGATGCCTAATCGCCGAAACTACTGCACCTATTTGAAATATTCTTTCAATAGTTGATAGGTACCTATTCCAGAAGGAATAAGTCCATTGGCATGCGCGTGATATGTAGGACATTGAATACTAGGTAAAATTATTTAATAGACATATTTAAGGAGGTAGAATCCGCTCGTTCTACTTTTAAAAACATTTAGTTTTGCTTAATTCAAAACTTCCCACTTAAGTATACCACAAGTAATTTGATAAAGTAAGCCATCGGACGCTTATATAATCGATGCAATCACGTTGAGTCGTTTGTTACGGCACTTACGGGAAGTCAAAGGTGTATGTATAATTAGCACAAGTCTAGACTGCAAACTAGATCTATTAGCCGTGTTCAAGGCAATCGCATTAAAAGGTTTCAATTTTTTGTCGTAGAACTCCAGTATTTGTTTTTTTTTAGTTTTTAATAAAGTACACTACGGATAATTCCTATATCACAGGGGATTCTACAAACAAGCTCTGCTTAGTTTGGGCTAGATGGTGTTGTATGTATGTGATAGAATATCATACTATTATTATATTCAAACAACGGACACAAAGGACACCCAAACCCGGAACAACTATTTGTGGATGACACAAATTTTAGTCCCGTATGGGGAATCAAACCCACAACACCAGTCTCAATCTTGAACCGTGACTGGTAGACAGTAATGGGTGTCTACCTGCGGAATTAATTAGTGGACGAAACTGTCTCTCTCTTATCTTTGCTATATTTTATCCCACATGATGGTGGGTCAGCCATCTTTGTTTTCATGTGGATGAACTAAATGGAAAAATATTTTTTATGCTTCTTCTACTACAAGGTTACTCTACTAGGTTAGATTATGTTAGTAACATATATACTTTTTAAATATAATACATACTATATATATTAAATATAATAGATACTTTTCAAATATAAAATATAGCCAACTAGTTAAGCAGCGATAGGTCAGTGGAGAGACCAACAGACTGCAATGCAGAGGGTCTCGGGTTCGAACCCACGTCGCGCACCTCTGACTTTCGGAAGTTATATGACTTTTCGGAATTATGTGCGTATTGATTGACAATTATCGCCTGCTCCGTGCCTCGGAGAGCACGTTAAGCCGTTGGTCCCGGCTGCCATGAACATCTATGGCAGTCGTTATTGGGAAAGTCAGTACTCTCTAATATTCTGACACTGGTCTAGCCTTAGGGTATCGTTAGCCTTCGGGTTGCGTAGCTCAGGTGGCAGCCGTTCCGTACAAAAACTGATATCCAGTCAAATCCGGTTAGACTAGAAAAGCCGACCCCCAGTGACTTGGGAATAATAAAGGCTAAGGGAGAAGTTACTCGGTGATATAGCTTTCTAATGGTGAAACAGTTTTTGAGTTAAATCCTTATATTACACCAACAAACAGACAAGAAATCAAAACTTTTCTCTTTATAATCATAGTATGGATTTGCCTAGTGGATGCCATAAATAGCGCTAGTTTTTACATAATGCTATGTTACGTATTTATAGCCGCAAATAAAGACATAGGATTCCTTACTCTAAATATTTAACTAGAAACGTAATCCGTGTATCAGACGTTTATAAATAGAGCGTTTTATATGGCGTCCGAACTCTGATGGGCTGTAAAGATTACAATAGATTCGGTTTTGGATTTTATTACGCAGATAAAATGTAAGCTCGCCTTCCGTATTGAGGAATGTGGAAATATACCTACTGCTTGTGACTGAAAGCTGTCCCTATTTTAGACACGCGGTCATCTGGGTGTGTATCCTAACTAATATTATAAATGCGAATGTGAGTTTGTTTGTTACGCTTTCACGCCTTAATTACTCGACCGATCATCATGAAATTTCGCATACACGTTGTCAGGGGCACAGAAAAAACATGTCACTTTTCATCCAGAAAGTACTGTTCCCGAGGGATATAAATTTATTCACAAAGCCTATATTAACGCATGCGAAGTCGCTGGCAAAATGTGGTGATATATATATAGCTGCTTACCATCAGGCGAAGTGTTGTCATTATAACGAGCAAAATGAAAAAAATAGTATATATTTATATATATACCAGGGATGTTGCGGATGCAGATATTTTGACATCCGCGGATCCGGATGCGAATGTCCAAATCGATGCGGATGCGAATGTTGATGAATATTGTTCAAATTATTTAATAAAAAGTATCTAATATCACTGCCTTCGCAGGTTCAAGCCTGTTTTGCAAAGGTTCATAAATTAAACACGTACTACTGTAAAACTGATTTCTTTCTTATCGTAACCCACGCTATATCTGGATTCGCATTAAGATCCGCGTTAAATATGCGGATGCAGATGTCTAAATCGATGCGGAAGCACTGCGATTGCGGATGCGGATGCGAATATTCGCAACATCACTGATGTATATATATATGTGTTGCCTTATTTTAAATCTTAAGAACTAACTGCATTAGAGCACTATTTACCACACAGCAACAGCTAAAAGGATTCATTAAAAAATTGCAAAATTGTTTTAAAACATGCACGCAAACATTAGTAGCTATCTAAAATGTACGAAAACGTCGAAGTTTTCCTCATATTGTGTCAATGTCCTACAGTTAGTTGTTACTTACTCACTGCGTTCTCATAAAGGTCATAGGTAATTTTCACAATATGAAAAGGCATAATATGTCTGTACATATTATGCCTTTTCCTCTACATCCAACCAGCTATATTTAATAGGTTTATATAAATAAGAGGTATGTATTTTGTTGTCTACCTGCCACATTTGCGGATTCCGTGTTGGTATTGACAATTGCGTAACAGGAAAACATAATAATACTTGATCTGGGTACCGCAACGAGAATCCCACGATCGCTGGTACTCGCAAAGTTATGCCACGGAGCTAATATAATGCTATGCAATCTCATTATCAACAGGTTAACTTATTGAGTCGCGGCGGCACACTGGTGACTAGACACAATAGATTTTTAATTATGTCTAGTATTCTAAGACTTGACAGATTAATAATTAATTATGTATCATATATTATATCATTACATAGACACCCAGAGTAGTGATGTAACTGTTGTGTTTTCCTGTTTACACAGCTCTATCTGTTATGTTTACAAACACATTAAAGCAGAACTTTACATTAAATATTATAACACTCTCTGTTAAAAGTCACGTTGTAGTAAATCTTTGAAGTATATCTGACTAGTAGTTTAAATTGACCCAACATAGATGGTAAAAAGTTCGCTGGGTTATAAAATAAAAAAATATTTAAGCATACTTATTACCAAAAATAGTATAGTAACGTACAGTGTCCAGTCCCCACACGAGGCAAGCCTGTCCTGTGGGTTCCGTTAAACCTAAAAAACTAAGTAAGTTTTACTTGTGACTTCGCTGCATTGGTTCTAAAAAGCTACCTCTAATAAGTCAATCCGGTGCTCTGTTGCCGTATGCAAAAAGATTCCCATAGAACTATTTAGTTTTTTAAGATTGAAGCAATTAACACAAAAATAACCTAGATTCTGAAGGAATCCGTAGATCACACAATTTATGGAATCCTTTAGCAGAGCTTAAATATTAATCTACTATTGGTGCAACATCCGTGCAGCCAAAACAGCTCTGTATTTTGTTCTATGGACCTTAAGAAATAAACTTAGTACTGTAGACATTCTATGATCGATAGCTTCCAACAATAACTACAGAACGTGCTACCAGCCTAGCTACAAATTAAAACTAAAACAAAATGAACTTTATTTCCTTCTATTAAGTCTGGAGTTCGTATGTCCGATGTAACTGCGGTAGCTCCAGAAATAGCCGAGCGACCAGAAATATCCATAAACCGCGCCCGGCCTGCCAACCTATTAACCCGTTTAGGCCAGGTGCACACTATAGTTGAAGCGCACGGTTTGACCTCGATTCGGTTTCCTTTTGCTTTGATGGTCATAAGACAAATTTGCGCGAGAGTTTTTTCGGTTGGGGTTTATAACTAAGACCGAAAGGAATACATATGAGTCAATTCCCATTAAAATATTGAATGAGAAGTAAGAAAAGTATATTTAAACAAACAGCCATTCACAATTAATGCCTACAGTGACACAACAACAAAACAACAGTGTACACTTTATGTTTACTAGATTCATGGGAGCGCATTACTCATAATTAATCTTGTACTCTCCATCAAAGCTAAATGTTTATGCAAACAGCAGAATCAACGTCAATAGTACAATTAGTTGTTTGCGAACCAACTACCGAATTACAAATAGTCTCAGCACTGCTTTAACCGAGAAACATCACGAGATTTTATAGAACTGAGATTTTGAAGGTTGTTATAGTGTGGCTCACGCCTTGAGATTTGCCGACGGCTGGTAAAATGCCACAATTTGTTATAGACCCGTCTTATTAACATTCTATATCTAAATTTAGCTTGAGATTTCACGTAAAATAATTCAGAGCAAAACGTTTTTAAAGAAGTCTTATTAAAATAAAGCAGTTGTGTATCTGGGTTAGGCACAACTTTAAGAAAATGCTTCATCTGATTGGTTACGCGTTAAGAACATTTGCAGGTAAAGTTTATATAATAAAATCAATAATTACACTATATAAATCAATGGTATACATCTGATTGTCTTATTATAACGTTAATAGTATAAACTGAAGGCTAGTATGAATACTAAATAAAAAATTCTGGATCATTAATCAGTTACTAACGTTTTATAATGCATAAACTAACAAGGATAACGCATCTGTTAACATTTACATATAAACCCCGAAGATCACTGTAGTCTCAGCCCCATTCATCAGCAAAGGGACCTATTTTTAGAAAACCTTAGCTTATAATTTACATCCTATACTAACATTTCACTCCGTAACACAAAAACAAAACTAAAATACACTAGCTTTATACATATTTTTGTATTTACGGCTTAGTTGAACGAACTACAACCCTTATGACAAAAAATATTCCGCTATTTAAAACATAACATTTTAAACTAATTTCATACAAAACAAATAGCTTATTATGAAAACTTAATTACAGAGAAACAGGAAAAAGATTTTAGATTTAGAATTTACAGAACAACATTGTATATGAGAAAGCAACGTCCTTTTCGGCGCGCGCGCATTGCGCGGACCGGTTTGGTCGACATATAGGTAGTTGATGCGGATTTATATAACTATAATGTATTTAGTTTGTTACGTTTTCTTTGATCATAGGTTCTATTTCAAACATCATTTATAAAATTAATTGTCCCTGCATCTCTTAGATATCTATATAATACAAATATCACCAACATTTTTTTTTTATGATACAACATATACAATAATAAATTATAAGGCACACAACAGTTAAAGAAATATTTCTATACCATTCTTCAGCCGTAATACTTCACACAGACTTTTCACAGTCTAGCTGTAGTTGATCCATGATGTCTGCTTTGGTGGCGCAGTCGTAGCACATGCGACGGCTGTACTTGAGGCCTCGCGTCCTATTTCGGATCGGGCAATGTGTTATTTAGTTTAATTTATTATGAAGAAAATCTCAGTAGTGGCGTTATTTTGGTTCTGTGCCCGGTAGACTGCAATAGGCCTCGTATTACGCGGGATCTAACCCCCTTATTCCTTGCGTTCCATATTCGTTTTCCACCGTAACATATTATACTGAAAAGTTATCGAAATGGAGAAATTATTGTAGGTCAAAACTTGTTTACAAAATTCGCAACTTTTTCGTGTAGAATCGTTTCAATAAGTGAAATTCTAGTAAAAGTATGTATTGTTCATTGTTAATTCATATTTTGACCGAAAAAAGCCATAAATTAAAGCTAACTGCTGCCAGATAGTTTCGTCTGTCAGATACTGTTATGGCACAGAATGGTTGCGGCAAGTGAAAGTTTGCGACCGCTTCGGGGAAACCCCAGCTACCGACTGTGACGTCAGATCGGACATTAATGTGTTTTTGATGTACCTACTTACAAGACTCCTTTTCCAATTTTTTCTGTTCCGCTATAGCTAGACCGCGAACCCTATTAATTTTTTCGTGTCTTGTATTTAATGCTTGATTTGCCTTACATATATAACAAAAATGTCCTTACGGTTAGTCTATTCGTTCTAAATGCGTCTTAATAAGGTATGCGTAATGTAACCAGCTTTGCAGTTCTGTAATATTTGAGGTACCTACTATCAAACTTATTTCTGAATCGGCAATGAAAATGAAAGCTATGCTAAAAAAAAAGGTTTATTATATCCTTAGTAACCATATAATTAATACATGATTATGACTATGCTACACTACTTTTAAGTACGTAATATTTTTTTTACAATAGCACGTCTTATTTGGCAATAATGATTATATTAAGTCCAAAAAGCAAATAAATATTATATTCACAAAAAGTACATTACTCCAAGACATATACAGTACCGTCAACTGTGACAACATTTCCGTATTTTTTATACGTTTTATCATTTTTTCATTAACTATGATACTTTAAAATATACAGATAGATCTAGTCTGTAGCAATGCCATGTGTCTACATACTCAACGGTTTATATCTACAAAAAGTTAAATAAACACGTTACAGTGTTCAAAAATATGGTACAGGTAAAGTTGACACAGATATGGCAACTTTACTTAAGCAATTTTACTAGAGAATATTGATCCCTACACGTTACGTGGGCATTTACGGGAGAAATCCTACAGATATTGGATGACAGGTAAAGATGCCACATTTTTTTTTAAATTTCATACTAATGGACATATTTTGCCAGAGCTGGCACAAACTTTACAAAGATAATAAAACAAAGTTTTCACCAAGGTATTTTTATTTATGTATTTACTAGGTATAAATTAGTTGAAAATGAAAATGAAAAAATGAAATGAAAGTAAATAAAATGGTGAAATGTAAGTTGAGGTACACTAGGTCAAGTTGCTCGTTGAAAGTAAAGTCGCCACAATTGACTGGTAGATTAAAACATTATATTGGTGCTAAAATTCTGAACAACATAACCACAGTTATGTAGAATAATTTAAATGTCTTCTTATTAGTATCGCCTTCGGAATTCATCTCTTATAACCATCGGGCTGGATCATTACCTATAGGGCACAAATAGGGTTACCATCCGTACTTAATAATAAAGTATTGTACGTTATTTCGGGTAAACGTACTTTATACTTTATTTGAAAAATAAAGACGTGAAAACACTTTATTTTACCTATCTCAACTTTTACAGGTTTTATTTTCAGAATCAGAATCAGAATAAATTTAATTGTTTACATAAAGCAACGCTATAGAGATTCCCTAAATTGAATAAAAGCAATTGTTTATCTATCTTTTTAAAGACATATATTGTAAAAATCCGGTTACGACGTTTCTTGATAACAAATATTTGTTAGCATGAACAAAAATATGGTAACAAAAAGGGCAGGTTAAATAAATTTATACTTTATTTTCAGACGTTGTACTTTATTTTTTTGACCTAAGATAGTAAATATACTATACTCGTTCAAAATAAAGGTGGCAACCCTAGGCACAAACATACAGCATTTACTATTTGTTGTACAAGACAGTGATTGTAAGTTGACGTCTCGTAGACGAGAATAGGATATTCCTACTGATTTCAATTCTTATACCCACTTGCTTTGTAAAACACCTAACTTAAGTCTACGACAAAAACATGTGTTTAATACAATCCTGTTAAGGTTTGAGTAAGAAAAAGTTCGCTTAAATCTAACAGGCACCACCAGTAGTCCCTATCTAATATATATTTTATAATGTATACAAAAGTTACACGCTATTTTAGTCAATCGCAATATCAAATATCAAGCTGTTTATGTTTTAAATCAATCCATTTAAAACACCTGGTCTTGTCGGGGAAGTCTCTTCCATGTATCTTTATTCTCGACATTACTTTTATTTCTTTATACGACATGACTTTCACTTTTAGCTTCAAAATAATTTATTTCGACCATATTTCGATGTATTTAAGGCAGGCTGTGAAGCTTGCATTAAAATCACCTAGATATTTTCAAAGTGCTATAAATCCATATTTCTTTTCAGCTGGCTTCGTCCACATTGAACACCCACAAAGCATCGACCTAAACGCGGTCCGGTTATGCTTCCAAGTGTTCCTCCCCGATGCGTCGGGGCGTTGCCGTCGTCCTCTGTCGCCGGTGGTCTCCGACATCATCTACGATAAGAAGGCCATGAGTGACCTGCTCATCATGAGAGCTAGTCACTGTTCCGGCACCGCTAGAGGTGGCACACAAGTTATATTGCTGTGTGAAAAGGTATGTGGATTTCGTAAAACTTCTTATTTATGATAAATCGAGTGTCTTCATTTTCGATCGGACTGAAGAACTTGACTAAAGCTTTCGGTTATATTACATATATACTGTTTTAAATTACATATACTATAATGCTTATAAAGTAAGGATGCGTATTGTGAACCGATGATACAAACAAGTTTTGTGGTCTGCTACTACATACCCCTCGGAGCCTAAAACTTCTGATCGTCGCACAGCTTCATACATAAATGTATTCAAATATCATTCGAATAAATTATGCACATCACTAGTTATAAATCAAATCGAATAAATTTCTATTATTTTTTGCAATTTAAGGAATGCAATTAATACAAATGATTTCCGTATAAGATTGGAAAAGATAATGTATATCATTTATATGCAAAACTAGCTTTTGCTCGCGGCTGCGCTCGGAAGCAGTCATTTTTCTGGATGTATGGTGACAACGTGTATGCGGAATATCATGATGATCGGTCAAGTAGTTAAGAATAACAACCAAACTCACAATTACATTTATAATATAAGTTAGGATTAACACTCTTAATACAATTATTTACTATGCTTTGTCCGATAGAGTCCAAAATTGATACATACATATTACCAACTAATATTTAATATTCAGGAAAGCAATAAATAATAAAGTATTGAGTAAAAATATTAAATATAAGAAACTATATAGTAAATACATTTATTTAATTATGCTTCTAGGTGACCAGAGAAGACACGGTAGTAGTGTTCTTTTTAGAAGAGAACAACGTGGTGCTATGGGAGGAGACGGCGAACATGATCCTCGTGCACAAGCAGGTCGCCATTGCTTTCGAGACGCCGGCCTTCAGGGAGCCACACACCAGTGAACACGTCACTGTAAGCTATAATATTATCCATCAGTATTTCGTCCCTTTGTCATACCTATCGCTTCCACATTCGAAAACTTTAGTCTTCTGTTTGTATTTATGACCTATTTTTCTTATTTCCAGGTGCGTTTTCAACTGAAAAGAGTAACGGACAACGCTCGAAGCAACTCCTTACCCTTCGAATACATCCCCGACTACCCAGGTACCGCGCGTAAACCTTTACCAGACCTCTCCCTCTTCTCTTTACTCCTCACCGATAAGAAAACCGATACCAATAATAATAAACAGGATAAAGTCGAAGCTGTCTCCTCCACCACCGATACCGTTAGCGTTAACGTTGCCGATGAAAGCGGATCCGCTACTATAACAGACGTAAACGGTAACGTGCCAGTCTCGGACGTCGAAATCGACACTAACGAGAAAAGTCTAAACGAGTTACTTGACCAAGTCGCTGAGTTAGATGAAATTTACTCTGAAAATCGTACGCGTTTGGAAAATATAACATCGATGAACAATGATAGCGTTGATATTGAAGATTTCAATGATGCTGGCACTTACACCAGTTTACAGTTAGCCTTTAGAAATCCGGTGTCTATTTCGGAACCGGACCCAATGTCTTATGAAGACGTGCAAGTCCAGACTTATCGCGGGCCTATTATAGAGTTTAGTCCATTGAAACGCGACACCGATGACGAACGTGCCCCGCCTTTGCCGCCAAAACGCGTTCGCAAAGCTGCTTCGACAGAGCCTTTTAAAACTAGTCAAACATCTGTCGATAGTATCTTAAAACCTGGTCGTCAATTGCCAGTCACTCGTAATCTTGACTCGATGAAAGTAACTGAAAAGCCTTTGTCCGTCGCTAAAAGTGAGCCGGCATTGCCACCGGTCAAGAAACGTTCGTTCTTCTCACGTCTATTTAGGAGAAAGGAAAAATCGCCCGCCCCTAGTGTAAAATCTGAAGGCAAGAAAGAGTCGAAGAAGAGTAAGCCTGTAGGTCGTTCTGTAAGCAGTGTCTCTGGACAACGTCCTTCTAAGTTTAAATCTTCGGTGTCTCATACATCATTGAAAGACAATGCCTCAGGCACAGGCCTTAGTTATGCTGACAGCATCACTCATATTTCTTTACACGGTGATGATAATGAGAAGTCGGCTTCTCAAACGTCTCTTCGACGTCCTGCCAGCTTAGCACCGTTGCCACCAACAGATGGCGGTACTATATTAGTAGCCGAAAGCGTCCTAGCGTTAGACGCTAACGCATTCAAAAAGCTACAAGATGATTTAGACCTAACTGACGCAGAACATTATGCGTTATACATGGCAGTAGCCCCGCACGCCACAGTCTCAGAATTCGACGAGACTAGTTGTTATTACTCGCCGGTAGATGGCAGTAAGTTTCAAAATAACCAATAACGGTGACGTACAAATTTTTTGAATTTAGTCTTTCAGTTTATTGCGTTTTGTATCGCGTTTTTTTATATTTATAGTGTGATTGAGTATGTCCATTGCGTGAATATAAAATAGTGTAGTCATTAAACTCGGTATTAAAAGCGGATATTCAGCCTATTTTCTATTATATGTTTGGTTAGGAGGAGAGGCAGCTATTTATTAAGTCGTAAGGTTTATATCCTCGTATGTTATTACAATCCGCCCGTCATGCCAAATTTTCTAAAAATTTACACTTTTTCTACTTATCGAACATGTATGCTAATGTTAAGTAATGTTCTTGAAGAGCACTTGTCTGCGATAGGGGGAATGGCAGTGAATTCACTATATGCTTTTTACTTACGAAAAAGCATATGCGATGGATTTTTTACCCTATCAAATTAATCAGCGTTTTCATTAAATAAGCTGAAATTTTAACTTGATCCATATTTTGATATAACTACAATGTTACAAAATTTGTGTTATTACTATACGACTTAATATTTAATAATACAAACTTTAATTATTTCAAAATATGGTTTAAGGCAAATGTAAAGTATAATGTTTAGATATTAATTACATTTTAAGTATTTAAAAATAACAATGCTTTGTTATTGTAACTGTTTCTCAGGTCGAGAAAAAGTCTGTGTCTGTGAGAGTCATGTGTTACAATGTATATTGATTTCTAATGTGTCACCTTAAATGTTTTAGATGTCCGTTATAAAAGAAAGAAGGCCGCGTCTTTATTGCAAAACTACGAATCTGAAAGTAAGTTCATAATATTATGTATATCATTATATACATTGGTGTATCCTGTATCTTGTCTTAGGTTTTAGCGCATACATGTATATGTATACATAATTAGGTGACGGGACATGTTTAAAATATTATCTATATAGAATTTAATACGTACGCTAATATTACATGCAAATTAAACCACTTTTACTGATTTTATTGCGGCTGGTGTTTATTGAAATTAGAAAATTTCATTAATGCTATAGGCGCGTAAGCGGCGATGGAAGCTCAATATTACTTGAAATGTCAGCACAAGTGTAAATAAAATAATTGTCAAATAAATATCATCGCGATAAAATCAATAAAAATAGTTTATTTTATTTAGGTATCTATAAAATTATAAATTAATCTGTGTTATTTTGTATAACGGAACAAAGCAGAGATTTAAATTTTGAATAATAACTCAAAATGTCGAAGATTGCTGTATCGATAAATTGAATAATCGTCGACGGTCTATTAGTGTATCATCTCCTTTATATCTTTTACACAGATTTATCGTTGCTATAATTACTAATTAAATATTGATTTTAATAATTATTGTAATGTAGCATAGATCTGGTTTTGTAACTGATGGTTTTACTAACAAATATTAGAATAAGTAGTAAAAATAATGGTATGATATTGAAAATTAACACTGTTTTATATAAAACGTGCTACTTACACGAATTATATGCGTATTATGATAGGTATTACTTGAGCCCGAGGAAAATTTATCAAAATTACTCTCGTGGTCAAATTTACCCCCAATGGATTTTGACATCCATAGTAAGTGTTACTATGTAATTTCGTCACTTACGTGAAATAAAACTCGAGCGATTTAAATTTTAAATGTTTTAGAAGAAATTCAGGAAATTGTTGTTGTTTCTTAAAATGAAAGTTATTTATGTTGATCGTTTATTTATTTATTGTATGTCTCTATATGAAGTCTAGTCTAGTCGTCTATTTATTTGTGGTTACCTTTCACTGTTACTTAATAATACGATTTAGTTATTAATTCTATTGGGCGTTTTGTCATATATTCGGTTAGCGTTTTCTTAGTCAGAGAAAGAAATATATATAAAAGGGTTACCAACGGAAAGTGATATGAAAGAAATACAGGGTTATTGAATTTGAATCTTATATAAAAGGGTTAGAAATTGGCATTACCTATCTAATATTAAAACAATTTCTACATATTCAAGAGAATAGAGAGCTATGCAGACACCAACGCAGTATTACCTAAATGACCCTGTATTATATTAATTGTTGATAGGAAAGGGTCACTATGATCAATAGCGAACAGCTTTCCATTCATTTTGTGACTAGTACAAAATATATATTTATTGAGCTAATGTGGATATGTGTGTCTAAAGAAAAAGCCTTATAGCATTACAAGCTTTAAGCAAAACAAATGAAAATTTAATTGTAATATTAAGATATGTACCTAATAAACGTACTTAACCACCAACATATTGGTAGGGTAAAAGTTGACATTTATTTGATATATTTTACCCCATCATTGTTTAGTGGCTTAAAAATTGCGGGTTCGCGTTCGTTCTGTGCCGAGAACTCGGTTAACGATGCCGCTGTGAGATAAAATTGTAATGTTATGTCAAATGTTTAAAGTGGGCACGATTTGAATATCATACTTTTGGCAAAACTAATGAAATTTTATATTATACCCCACGGGGTATTTTTATTAATACTCATAGCATATAATAGATATGTGAAAAATATTGTTGGTTATAATAAATCTATCAAAATATTCATCTGTGGATATTTTAATACAGCTTATAGAATAAGATACAGACATATCTTTTGGACTTGTATGACAAAAAATATTAGATAAAAGTTTTAGAAGAATTTACGAAAATACAAATGTCCCTACTAGAACAGAAAATGTGTGTTTAATACGGTTTTGCTCGGCCGCGCATTATTCCTTTTCTAAAAACTTCTGACGAAAGAAATTTGCCATTTTTAGATTATGGTATAAAATTGCAGATTTTTGGCAATCCCTGTTATGTATACCAATCACAGACTACTTATTAAGGAGCTGGACTTAGTTGTGTTTGAAGTTTTATTGCTGTGTACTTTACAGCGTATTTAAGTTCTGCCCTCATTCAAAGATGATGTTCTGCCGGGCAAAATTTTAGCATTTTTTAAGGCCGAGCTTTTGAGTTACAAACTTGTCAATAGTATTGTTTTCTACAATATTGCATTTTGTAGTATTTTTCTAAAATATTTGTTGTAAAATATGTTTTTAATGTTTTTTATACATGGTAAGGTTGAATAGCGAAGCTTGATTGATGCAAAATTCTATATTAATATGCTAATAAACATCCATGGGTTTTATTTCTTGTTAGCGGTCCCCTAAACCCTAAATGACGTCAGAGGTACGAATATTGTCATATGGCATGGTTGTGGTTTTACCTTTTGTATTATTTTTAGTTTAGAATTTTTGAAGCTTGTTACTTTTTGTTTTTATTTTGAGTTTCCACACATATTCATGTTAGTTTTAAGTACATTTTATTTAACTACAGGCTTTTTTAAAACGCATGTTTTATTTGGTTATGCAACTTTTCTTTTCATTGATGTTGGATTGTAATTATGTGCTTTTCAGGTTGTTTTTAAAACGACATTATAATTTATGAAAGTTCAAAACAAATAACATATATCCCGCAATAAAATATCTAGTACACCGGAATGTCAGATTTTGTTCGATCGACGTACAAACCGTTTTACGGATTTCCGGGGTTTATGTACTGTCAGAATTTGTTCAACGCTTTTACACCATTTTTACGACACGAAATTAGAGTTATTCTATAAACAATTTGCACTATACTATACAAACTCTGGCAATCCGTGGTATCATATTACTACATCACAGCATTCAATACGAAATTAATAAAGATGGGTAAAATTTGTTACAATCTACCCCATTCTTTCCTCGATAGCAACTAAAATATTTTTATCAAAATATGTTTTATTGCGGGTTTACGTATGCATGTTTATGTAGTGGTGTTATATTTTTTATGTAAATACTATAATTTCTACAGGTTGAATTTAATATTAATATATTAATGTTTTTCAGGGAATATGTACCTACCGGACCAGAAGATCAAGTCGGAGCCAAAAGGTGAGGCATCATTATTTAAAAACAACGTAGTTTTAGGATTTTATAATCCATACTAATATTATAAATGGGCAAAATTTGATCTTTTGTTTGTTCGTTTAAGTATAACTCAAAAACAACTTAACAGATTTAAAAATATATTTTACCATTATCTTATCTTATTTCGGGGGCCAATCAGTTTAGACCGGCGACACTTCGACCCAGTGGGATCTTTTGTGTCGGCCCCGAAATCTATCCCTGAGCTATCTCCCTATGAATGTATTGCATCAGTCGCAGCGTAAACTTCAGAGGTAGAAGCCTGAAGTCTTCAGGGTTCGGATATGCCAATACCATCAGATCCATCCTTAGTCCAGCCAACGCGTCACATTCACACGGTAGATGTGATATGGACTCGTCCTGTTCACCACAGGCTCTGCAGATCAAATTGTTTGCCAAACCTAATCTGCAATTGCTATTTTACCATTAGAAAGCTATATTATTACCGAGTAACATTGGCTATATTTTAAAGTAGTGTGACTAACATAACCTAACTTTTTACGCGAGTAAAGTTGCGAGCAAAAGCTAGTTATATATGTATATAATATCAGCCCCTGTATATAAAATGTGTCACCGCTAAGCAAGGATCTCTTCTCACTATGAGAAGGGTTTAAACCATGGTCTACCACGCTGGTCTATTGCGTGTTGGCAGCCTTAACATATCTTTAAGAACTTTATGAAGAACTCTCGGATATGCAGGTTTCCTCACGATGTTTTCTTTAACCGTTGAAGCAAGCTATAATTAACCATTTAATGCACACATAACTTGAAAAATCTGATGTGCGTGCCTTGTGATCGAACTCGAGACCTCTGCGTCACCATCGTACGGTCTACCACTAGGCTAATTGTAAATCATTAACATTTATTTGCATGGACAAGGGTTGTCCATTAGATCTTAAAATAAACAAGAGTCCAGAGGCCATATCCTACCATACCAGGTGTGCAAATTGTAAATAAGAAATGTCAGCTCAAGATATGATCATTGGATCCGATCACTTATAGAAAACACCATTCTTCTAAGCATTAATGCTTTAAGTTTTCTTTTTTTAATATTGACATAGGAAGCTTTTGAATGTCCAACGGTAAATTATTAAATATTTTTATACACATATAATAACTGGTTCTTTTTAAATAGCGTTGTTTTTGGTGCTGTGTCTAATTCAAGTCGCTCCCCACATCTTGTGGGAATATCATATATATTAAGTAATAAACGCTACTGAGGTAGGTAGTAATTTGGTTTCGTTTCTTACTATTGCCTAGTACGAGAGCTGTAAAAAAGTATGATGTTAACTAGTTTTACATGTTCTTGTTTATTTTGTTTCAGATAAAACGCCACCTTATCTGCCACAATATGCAGAACAGGTAAGATGTACTAAAATTAAGACACAAAATAACACCATTAGGCTTGTAGAATAGAAAAATAATATATAAATCTATTATTTCTCAGTATATGGTACATTGAGGTCTTAAATTAAACATTAATTCATTGCTGGTGTAAAAACATGATGAAAGTTAGAAAATAATGACATTTTTGAAATAACTATATGTACAATATAAATTGGCCTTAATTATGTCAAAATATTAATATACAAACAATGTAGATACCAATATAGGTGGACTTTCATAAACATAAATTGAAGTTGCCAGTTGAAAGTCATACAAGTTGCAGTAGATATAACTAAGTTGTTGGAGGATACAGAAATAACTACAACAGTTATACGTTATATAAGACAAGCATAGTTTATTAAACGGTTTGTTGCTCTGATAGGGAGAGAGAACTGTTTTTTTTTTATAAATTAGACTTTATTATTTTTGATTGAGTAAATACTATTCTTATACATACAATGCTATAATATTATACACATCAATCTCCCGTTATGGACATACAATCTTCTGGGATCTAGGAATAAATCTACTTAGCTTTACATTCTAGAAATTCCTCAATTGTGTAGAAACTTTTTCTATTAACAATATTTTTCATTGTATACTTATTTACGAAATCATTTTGTAAGCAGTCACCAGTCTATACGCACGACGGTTGCACCTATGTTACCTACTTCGCAGGTCAATTAAAAGCCAACGTTACACAGGCCTCTTTTATGCTGCTAATAATTATTTCTGATTATTTTCCAGTGGAACTTACCCGATAATATCCAACGCGTCATGCCCGGAGCAAGCAACAACCCATTCACGCAAGACGTGTGGGGACCATCTTACGTACAACATCCGTCTGTTTCTCCAAACATACAGCCAGTGTCCCCGCCCATGCATATGGGGCAAAACTTACAAGTACTTACCTCAAATGTGTCAGTTATGCCCACGATCATGCAGCCACTTTCCCCAAACATGCAACCCATGTCTCCAAATATGCAACCCATGTCTCCCAATATGCAGGTCATGTCGCCCCATGGGCAACAGATAATGTCTCCTCATCATGGACAGACTATGTCTCCTCATCACGGGCAGACTATGTCTCCTCATCACGGGCAGACTATGTCACCTCATCATGGGCAGACAATGTCTCCTCACGGTCAGACGGCCAATCTGCAAGTCATGTCTCCCCAACATATGGGGCGAATATCCCCTAATATGCAACAACCACCACAAAATATGGGGCATATGTCCCCAAGTATGGTGCAGCCGGTGCAGCAAGTGCAGCAGCCCAGTTATGTACAGGTAAGATGCCTTATTCTTGTATATTATATTTATACTAATATATAAAGAGGTTGAAGAAGCCAAAGTTATCTTCTGAACTACAGAATCGATGCAAGTATGTTTTCATCAATTGTAAGCCAGATAATCAATAAATAGCATAGGCTCTAGTTACAATAGGGTAGTTAATTCACATTTTTTTTATTATTTATTTCAAATAGTTGAATTACGCAATCTCTAAAACACAAAGAAATTTTGAAATCTATTTAAAATAAATAAGATACAAGCGTTTCCAATGAGGGTAGTAAGATTAATAAGTAGGTGGTCAAATGTCACAAAATGGAAGCACGATACGCTGCTGCTGTTCGAGCGAGATAGCAAGATATCCCTACTATAACTACTACACACTATGAAACATGAATTTCTACCTTGTTTTTTTCGCGATTTGTTGATATGCGCTGTTTATAGTTTTATGAATCGTGAGGTCAAAACTGGACAAAATGCCAAAGTAAGACATTTCCTTTTTTTTTTATTTATTTATCGCGCGGGTACTCGTCGCCACTGATAAGTATGCGTGCAGGAACTAGTGAAACGACCGATAGCTGGATTCGCACTGTCTTTATTTGTCAAGCGATACGATTTTTTATACAAGTAGTAGTGGTGGATGCAACCACCCACATATTACGAATATAACAGTATCCAATTTTTATACTATTTGCATAAATATTTATTTTGATTGCTTTTGTGTATAAAATCAGACATGGGCAACTACCGATTTTAAGAATAATTTATATATCTGATATTTGAATGGACTGGTCTATACCCGTGTTTCGAGCTCTGTTATAAATGCGTACCATGCGAGAGTGGTCAAAGGCAAATTTAAAGTAAAAAAATATTTTCTCATTTAGGTCTTAAAGTATCAGGTGTGAACGTCAAAATCTGTAGCGAATTTACTATTTTACTGACTACATTTAGGTTAATTGCTAGGTTCAGGCAAATTCAAAGTTTACTCAAATACAAAATCTGTCCTTTCTTTTAATACATGTTTTTTTGCGTTTATGTACCTACTGGCAAGTTTTATCTTCCTACTGTTTAAGCTAAACGACTTGTTGGTAAAATTTTGGCGATTGCATTTATATGTTTGTTTTTCAGCAAATACACCAACAGATGGAGACGGACACACAGAGTAATCCTTCTCTCTCCAATCTGCTGCTAGACCGCGGTGAGCCTCTCATGCTCAACTCTGGAGAACTCTCCGGACTGTCTTCGCTGCTTGGAGACGAGCCGCTCTGTCAGTGATAATGCTCCTGTACTTATAAGACACTTATACATCTAATACACCACTCAAAGCACAATACAATGGACTGGAAGTGTAGGTACGTCACAGTTTTAGTTGTAAGTGCATTTTGAATAGGATATAAGGAAAACTTCGAATTGTTACAGCGTTCTAGCTGAACCGTAAACGTCTTGCAGTCTCTGAAATACTTGCAAACACAGCAAAATAATTCAATATTGATTTCTTGAAGTCTTTATCTCTTAGAGAATGAATATTCTAGACGTTTTGTGACCTAAATATTCAACACACAATTTATAAAAACAAAATATCGATGTTATATCACAAGAATCATGCAGTCAACCGAATATTTTTTATTTCTCCTAGAATATAAAGTAAAACCAAACTTACGTTGGTTCTCAAAATGATATGTTCGGTTAGCTTGATCAGTTTCAGTTCCAACGCCCTCGTTTCGTAAGGACCCTCCTTAATTCACTTTGGAATCAACAGTAAACATTGAGGATCTTATACAGTAACCATGGCAATAAGATAGTTACCGTGGCTACTGCGGAAGTGCCAACTGGAAAAGTAGTTAACGTTCAATGTGAAAATTATAACAGTTTACGTCCAATTCTTGAGGTCAGCATTGTAAATCTTGCAATAAAATGAAGACTCAATCAATCTTATGTTTGTAATCTATCAATTCGTTAAGTTTAGTTTCGTTTATAGTTTATATTTACCGACCTGGGATTTCACACGAGTTGTTTTAACGTCATTTAAGTACCAATGTAGGTTATAAGTTATAACACAATTTTTTCACCTTTTGTATAATTTAAAATTGATTTGTTATTCACTAATTTGAAATCATATTATGTATCTCCGATGAGTATTCGAAACACCAGCCTAGTATGCCAAGTCTGTTTGGCGATCATACATATGTATAATACCGTCGCCTTAACACAATAATAAGTCATTAGCTGACACAGCTTCCAGACCTACTTTGTTATTATATTTTTAAAGATATACTCCAAAGAAAGTTTGTTAATAATTCTTTTGAACAATTGGTACTTAAAAAATTGCTTGTCCTACAATTTCGTTTGGATCTTAGATATAAATAATTATTTACAAATAACAATTCATCACATTCAGTTACATATATACAATTGTACTAAAGATTTTTCTATCACATTAATTTCTTTTTCAGTAATTTACATTACGTAAAATTAAAAAGTAATATTTGTAAATATTAATTTCGATGTATTACGTTAATATCTTATTGTTGTCAATAAATATAAGTAAAGTGATTTTGATATTGTCTTGTTACGTCCATTACCGTTTCTACCGGATAGACACGACTATATGGACGGACATACACCTTACAATAGTTTCTACGAGATTAAAGTCATAATAACTCGATAAAAAGGAGGTTTTAAAACATCCTATAATTCGATAATGGTATAAGATAAATGTGATCTCTGTAGGAGATTGCTGTTAAAGGATATAACTTAAAGTTTGAATAGAGTATCATAGAGGGCATTTAATGTAATGTAGGATATTAAACATGTTAATGGTTTCTGGAAATATCAGTTATAGTTTTTAATCTTCTGTGTGAACAAATTTCCGTATTTTTTGTTGATATAACAGGCTACTATTGCTTGTTTAATATCCCTCATAGCTTAGGCCTCTTTAAAGAATTTATTATTTTTCATATGTAATAAATAATGAGATTTTATAAATCTTAATTTTAATTATACTACATAGTTATAAAAAAGTTTGCTTCTCATTTAAGTTTGTTATTAAAAATGCTTAAGTATATTGATATGATTCGTTACCAAATAGATTGTAAATATTCTTGTAAAATCAAATTGTTGAAATTTCTGCTCGAAAATGGAGTGTGGAAATTAGATAGTACAGGCACATAATATAAAAAAAATGTATATATCGGTATTCATTCTACTAATATGAATTGCAATTGGAACCCAAAATATCAGAAAAAATTACAGTACTGATTACAGTACAATTAGAGTAATTATTTCTTTTCTTTTATTGAGTCTTCTTTGCATTGTATTTTTAACGGTTAATAGTGGCAGTAAGTAAACGTGCATTAAGTGTCGAAGCCTCAGTCTACTATAGTTGTTGGGCGCCTGTTATCTGCAAGGATTTAGTTGCAGGGACCTTCGATCTCATATGTGTTTATAAAAAGTTCTCATATCAAAATTTATTGAAATACTGACGATGAATTTGACTTTAGCAATAGTATTTTATATTATTTGACACCAACTTAATTCTTTAATTAATATAAATCTAATTTACACATTCCAATTTACAATAACCCCAAAAATGGTGGTATATTTTAATCTCATTTGTTCGGCCTAAATAGTTTGAATTTCTGTTTTAAATCACATTGTTTCATGTTAATTTAGATTTTTTTTATATAATGCATCCTCATTTTTTTACGTAATTGTAACAATAAATTAGGAAAATCAATACAAGATTTGATCCAGCATGCAATTATGTGAATTATTTTAGGAACATGCATTGAAAATGTGTACCAATTTTGTTATATTTTGAGAAAAATAAATAAAATTATTATTTGTAATTTTTTGCATTTTATTACTTGTTTTTTGTATAGTTCTCGATTTATTTTGTCATGGCCGTGTAATGGCCATGTTAAATGGAAAGAACTTTTGACTGCACAAATGGCGTAGTGGCTTATGTAAGCTTAAGTCACCTCGCCCGCGCCACTGCCGCAGTGTGCAGTGCCAGTGTTGTGGGTTCGAATCCCACACGGAACAAAAAGTTGTGTGATTCACAATTTATTGATCCAAGTGTGGGTGTTCTTTGTATCTGTTGGCTTAATGCTTATGAATTCCCCTGCAGCACAGGAATTATTACTAGAGAGGATTGTTATAAAAAAATCAAAGATGTTTCCTTTGTACCGAGCCCCAGCAGAAGTGTGGCAAGCAATCAAACAGTTACCAGTCAGTTTGTTACTTTCTGTTTATTCGAATAGCGACATGTACGAAGTCTTATCGTAACTAATGCGCTACGGCGACACTGACATTGTGATATTTTATGAGAGATACAAATTCAGGCACACATACTTTTTCAATTTGAAAGAAACTAAGTATTAACTTCTAATCCAAATTACAAGCCTAATCATTTAAATCGAACTACCACGCTCCATTCCTCCTTCCTTTCTTTTAAAACAATAATTACAACAAAATCGTACTAGATGCAAACTCAACAGTGTTGTGAAGTTAAAAAAAATGTATGCCCAATTCTTGGGTTTTACCAATATGTCATGATAGCTGACTGGTAATTGGCATGCTGTATTGAACGACGTGGTCATATAATGTTTATCCACAAACAGACCTAAATATACAAGAATATAGATGAAAAATCTTATTTCTTTTATTTATATGGTTAGAGTACATGAATGTGAATGTTCTGTTAATGGTAAACTGCTAAACCTATAAAAACCTCGCGCACTCTTCAAAAACTGAAGTAGGCTTCGGCATCATAAAAATATTTGGGCCTATCTAAACTTTATTACCTAGCAATATAATATCTTATTCTTACTAATATTATAAATTCGAAAGTAACTCTGTCTGTAAACTCTTCACGGCTAAACCACTTAACCGATATGGATGAAATTTGGTACAGAGATACTTTAAAACCTGGGAAAGGACAGGTTAATTTTGGCTAAGGCTAGACCAGTGTCAGGATATTAGAGGGTACTGACTTTCCCAATAACGACTTCCATAGATGTTCACGGCAGCCGGGACCGACGGCTTAACGTGCTCTCCGAGGCACGGAGCAGACGATAATTGTCAATCAGTACGCACATAATTTCGAAAAGTCATATAACTTCCGAAAGTCAGAGGTGCGTGACGTAGGTTCGAACCCGAGACCCTCTGCATTGCAGTCTGTTAGTCTCGCCACTGAGCTATCACTGCTTTTTTTATTGCTATTTTCATATATGGTGATATAAATTTGAACAGTGCCTCTGCTAATATAAATAGTTATTATTGTTACTTTCTTCATTTTTGTAATTTTATTTCCATATTAATTACTAATTTCCAACTCTCTTTTCTTCTTCTTTTCGTGTGGTTAGTGGCCAAACTGTCGTCAAGAGTTGTTTAAGCCGCAGGCCTCTGACATGGCTTAACGACTGCTGTCAATTTGGCAACAACCGGGACCAACTTATTTACGTGCTTTCCGAAGCACGGAGACGCTCAGATGAAATACCACTAAGCGGTCACCCATCTATAGACTGACCGCACCCAACGTTGCTTAACCTCGCTTATCGTTTACCGATCAGTGAGTGCAACAAGCTATGAGCGCCTCAAACTCCAACTTGAAATCACTAACTTAGATGTCGAAAACATAATTATGAGATGTACAAATAATTCGCATTATCATATTAATATACATTGTTTTTCCGATTCGGATGTTGGATCAGGCATTAATAAGTTAAAGCTTAATAACTCTATAGGTCCAGGTCTCTATATTTTCCATCTTGGTTTTTGAAAAAGGGAAAGAACTTCGTCACCTCTCTCTTAACCATATATTTAATTTAGCTTTGAAATCAGGTATATATCCATCACAATGAAAACAGTCACGTGTTACGCCTATCCCAAAAACCAATTACAAATCATTAGTAGACGGATACCGCCCAATAGCTATTTTGTCATCTTTAGCAAAGGTCTTTGAGAACGCATTGCATAAAAGCATTATAGATGCTGATGAAGTGAGGCAGTATCTTTGCAATGAGCAACATGGTTTCCGTACTAAGAGATTAGTCAACACTAACCTGCTGACCCTAGTCGACTTCATCTCTACCGTTCTTGACTGCGGTAATCAAGTGGATGTACTCTATTTTGATTTTTGCAAGGCCTTTGATAAAGTAAATAATTATATCTTGGTATCTAAGCTGTGTGCAATAGGCATTGCTCCGAGTTTGCTCCATCTTCTTGCGGATTACTTGCGTGTCCGACAACAATACGTGAGGCTTGGATTGTTTGTGCCTAACAACTATTGTCGTGGTAGAAAGCATCGATTGCTGGCGGTTCCAGCGTGCCGTACTGTGGCACGCTGTAACTCACCCATACCTCGGTCACTAAAGCAGCTTAACGCTCTCTTGGACTTTAACCCAGAAGTTGATATTTTAGCGGATGAATGGATGATGATGAATGAATGAGAAGAATGCGTGAATGTTAAATGTTAAATTTATATTATATTATTAAATAGTGTAATTGGCGCAAGTCGTTCTATTTGATGTAATTATTAAATAAATACTGACTATACCATATCATAAATAAACTTATTATAAAAGGGATCAAGTTCAAAATACATTACATTGTGGAGGCACAGGGTGTAATGTCCCTCCAACACAAAGGGAGGAATCGCCGACCGGGCTGGTTGATCGTGCCTGGCGGGCCGCGGCCTAACGGTTGATGTCGGGAGCTCGTATATATAGTTACTCGCTGTGTAAACTCCACTTGTGCGATACAGAATTGTGTGACGTCATGTTAAGCACGATTGTATCGCCATCTGTTAAATGTAGGTGGAACTTCTTCGTCCGTGCGAAGTCGCCACAACCTAATAGCAGATTATTTTCCAAATTCAAGAGTAATTATCCCAGGGAAGCCCAATCGAGTGTGTGTCATGATATCAGTGTATGAGATCCGTTTAACATAATTTAATTGCAGTTAAGAGTTTGGTCGACTTCGTATCTTTATTTATAATAAATGGAAAATCATAGGAATCTACATAATTTGTAACAATAAAAATATAAATCCTTTTTCATTTCCAAAATTACAGTTTCGGTCGTAGTAGATAATAAAATTATACCGATTTTCAACGGCACTCTCAAATGTTACTGTGGCAACATTGCGTGACTTCTAAAGTGTAAACAAAACAAAAACTGATTTTCCACATTATATTTATTCGGAATTTGTGATCTATAATGAATGAAATTAATTCAAGCGTGCCTGAACCAAAGAAAGTTGGCGTTTGGGCAGAAGGAACACACATTGAAGCGAAGTAATTATTTTAAAATTCCATGCTTTTTCATAAACGTAAACAAGAACTGTGTGATCTTGCTTGTTGTTCAATTGAAATTGATGAAGACTTTATTATAATTTATTCGCAACCCTTAATAACGAAATAAAACGGAGTTACGACTTAGCAATACTTTCTAGATAA
This sequence comes from Catocala fraxini, assembly GCA_930367265.1. Taxonomy (NCBI): domain Eukaryota; kingdom Metazoa; phylum Arthropoda; class Insecta; order Lepidoptera; family Erebidae; genus Catocala; species Catocala fraxini. Next base: position 22,372,855 of record OV884031.1, read on the forward strand.
CTATATTAGTAACTTTTCAGAGAATTTATGATACCGAATAAGTCGCCCGATTCAAGTGATGATATACCAACGATACCGGATTTAGACGACCTACAGGATATACTGGAAAAAGAAATATCTATTCCACCAGTGTAAGTTAAATTATCTTTTAAAGTACGTATTTATTCCAATTATTACATTATAACATTCACAATAAATTTACCATATTGTATTCTCTACTAATGTACTTACATAGGTGAATAATTATTCTTCTAGATTGATATACACTTTTATTTTTATTATAGTTGACCAAATATCAGACAATGTAAGTTGCCCTATGTCATCATAGCAGTGTATTATTGTTGTGCAAATATTTGAAAAGTTGCTTTACAGGGATCTTAAATTCAAATGCAGAGTGCATTTGAATTGAGGACACCTTTATGTAAACATGACATCCCTTTATGTAGATTGCATTTATGTCAAACATGTATGTCTAGTAAGTACACTGATGAAGTCTATAGGGCTTCCTTCCTTTGTCCTTTAGCCAAGTTGTTCAGTAATCATTATATAAATGCATTGTAATCTTTTCCTCTTGTTTGATTTATTATAATATATTCAATAACATTAATCATACAAACATCAACGAGAATTATAACATTTACTTGGTAAGTTTTGGAATGCCAGGCATAATTAAAAACCTAGTCTGTCCACCGGTGTAAGGATGCAACTCAATTGATTAATTGATAATTTATAATTGTCACAGGAGCCAATCTATATTTTACATACTGTATTAAATCATTTATCAAAGGCCACTTTATAAATCTATATATACAATAATTTTATTGCATCAATAGCAGGAATCCAGACACTGATAAAAACATTGTGTCTGGCCCTACATTGGCCAAGAGATTAATACACAATAAAATAACCCTCTACTCTACCCCTTATTACTGTTAACCTTACTATTGTTATCTATTGCAGATCTGACCACAAAGACAGAGAAACTGTGAATGCTCTATCTGAAGTAGGCGGAGGTATATCAGGCACTGCCGACAGCATAGAGACTGTACTGGAGGTTCTGAATACATACATACCCCAGGAAGAGATGGAGTCTGCTGACACTGTGTGGACTGTGGACTCCTTACTCCAAGAGTTAGCTGAGGAGACACAGGAACCAGTACTATAGAAAGCAAGCCTGCTTGCAATGAAGAAGTTGTCTTAGTTTAAGATTAGTTAGTGGGATTCTAACAATCCTATAGGAAGAGTATAGAATAGAGGTAATAAGCAATAGATTTTATGATAATAGGTCTCAACCAGCTTCACAAACTTAACTGACTATATATAGTAATGCCTTTAGGTTCTTACAAATCGGCAACTATAGGTTGGTGAGGTAGACAAGAGCACTTAAATTCAGCTTTGGGCTATGTATTACATAGAGTTGTACTATAGGTATACAATATATTATAAAATAACAGTTAAACAAGTCTCAGGTAGACAGAGGATTAAGTCTTAGTAACAATAAGTATAGAAAATTCTTCACTAAGTAGTTGTTACCCTTTCTGTCATTTTATCTGTTAATAATGTTATCACAATTAAAATATTGCTACAATTTTATAAAATAATGCTTGAAGATTGCATTAACATGGAGAAATTATGCAAGCCAGATAATATAATTATGTATAAATGACAAACAATTGAGTTATGCCAATGGGCCCTGCTACTTAAAAAGTTCAAAATACTGCTAGTTATATAATAAATATGGCAATATATGTTTGGAACCTCTTGACATTTAAACGTGATAATGAAAACATGTTTTAGCAAAAGAATATCTGTTCTACTATTCTATTCTGTAAAACGACCCATACAGGTATGTCTGTTCTGCTGCAACCATAGTAATAGTCTAGCAGCCACCGCCTGTTTTTTTTTGTGAGTAATAACAGGCTGAATCATCGTGAGCAAGTTCGGTTCGACGAGACGCCCAAGTTTTCCCTTTGAAAATTCTCGATAGAGGTAGCTAATGTAAAGAGCAGGTATAAAACATGTCGATTCGGTGGAGTGTCGAAATTGTCTGAATTACTATTGTAAGATAATTTCGAATATTGAGGTAATTGGACGATAAACTCGGAAAAACAATTGTCTTACAGAATAGATGGTTTGACAGGAGCGTCCTACACTCCGAATATGTCCAAATAACGAGGTCACCAAAATTATTGATAATAAGCTGATTTTTTGTATGCAGCTAAATTTGTACAATCAAATGGCCACATAGTCCTACAAATGTATTGGTACGGTTTTCCAGTCCTACGTTTAGAAGTTGTCCATTCCACGGTAATTCGAACGTCGAGTAAGTCTGTCGATCTGTCGAGTAAATCTGCTCTGTGCATTAGCTACCTCTACCGAGAATTTTCAAAGAAAAAACTAGGGCGTCTCGTCGAACCGAACCTGCTCACGAAGATTTAGCCTGTTATTACTCACTAAAAAAACAGGTGGCTGCTGGACTATAAACATCTTTTATTTCCACGATTACATAAGATAACACTAATCCTAACAGTCAATTTAGTAGAGAAATTTTACAGTATTGCCATAATTTACAACAGATTTTTCAAATTGACACACTGGTAATATGGGTTGTACCTATTCCTAGATCATTATAGGCAATAGTTTGTAACAAGCAGTTCTGAGGTAGCTATGTTATTAAAACATTGTAACTAGTAACTTATAGCAGTAGTAACTTCGACAAGTCAAATGATATACGCTTTGTTAATACATAAGAGTTTGTTGTAAGCGAGTACCAGCATTCTTTTTTATTTTCTTTGTAACATGCAAGTTGTACTTAATTTTTCTTCATATTTTTAATGTATTTTCGGTATATAGTAGTACAAATTAAAAGAAAACTGCATCATTTTATTTTGTAAAAATAGATCATTTATGTTATACAATACACTGTGATATAGGTGACAATTATTTAAATAAAATTAATAGATTTTACCTTAGCCCTTACTTATAAATAAATGACATTTTAAGTCACTATTTTTGTGTATTATTTGAGTATTATTCCCTGTATTTTAGTTAAAGATATAACAAATTATACAGCACATTTTTATACTACAATTTTGTCTAATTACGTACTTCTTGATTTGAATGTTGCCACAACAGCATTTTCATTACACTGGTCCTAGAAAAGCAGTCATGTTTGCAGCAAATAATGAGGCACTGGGTTCGATTTTCGAGTCTGGCAATATTCTCAGTAGTCGGTGCCTATAATTGGCTAAATAAAGTTAGCTGGGAAAATTAGATGCTTATACAAAATGTAGGTACACCATAACTTCAAAGATTCTGCTTTTGTTATCACAGCTAATGTAACCTCAGCAGTAAGTAGAACATTCCAAAAAAGGAACTAAAATACTAAGCTTCATGATATTTGTTTGTATTATATGTCATTTTTGTGACTAATAATAAAAAAATACTTATTTATTAGGTACAATTATATAAAAATTGTAAATGCAGAATTAGATTCATACCTAAATCTTGAAGGTATAACACAAATACCGATTGTACCTGCTACCGCAGTGGTGGAAAGCGTATATGACTGCTGTGTTATGGTCTCAGGTTCGATTACCAGGTTGGACAGTGTTATTAAGATTATTTGTCAAGAGGGAGCACTGAATATTGTACTGTGCCCGGTAAACTTTGATATTTTCGGATAACATTCTTATCAAATATAAAATTTTAATTTATATATTTATTTTTATGGCACTTTAAAAGCTTATAAGCTAACCTATACAATATTGAAATTAATCGATTTTTGTCTATGCTAATTACATTAAAAATAAAAAATTTGTTGCTAAGTTATTTGTTATAGGCTATTTAATATTTAAGGCATTCTTTTATATAATTAGATATCATCTACCACTTACCAGTATAATTTCAATATGTACTTATAATTAGTCTAAGTGGTATAATCAGCAACATAAGTCGATACACACCTGCGAGATGCCGATTGCTGCTATCTTACAAAATAATAAAAAAATATGGTTTTTTAGAGTAGGAATTGTGAAAAGATAATTCATTTTATTATAATTGAGAAATACAGAATATAAGGATTTTTTAATCATAATATACTTTTACAAAGTCTAATACTCAGGTACTTATGGTGCTGACTATACAACATATCTACCTAAATCGATTTTATATACTGATGGTATCCTAGTAATTTTTATGTCAGTTTCTAACGTTAATATGTTTTAGTAATTTACTAACGAGGTTAAGGTTTTCTCACTATTTGACGGTTAGACCTTGCTAAAATAGTTATCTAATATTATTAAGTAAGTATGAGGTATTTTGTTAATTATTTGATTGAATAACTCGACAATAATTGTCGAATTATGATGACTTTAAACTCGTAAATACTATTGTAAGAGGCGTGTCTGTCCACATAGTTTCTATCTGGTAGAAATGGTATTGGACGAAGACCCGTTGTCATAACTATTTTACTCATATATAGACAAAAAAAGATAGTATAACCTGTACCTACTGTAGGTACCTGTATTTAATTAAAAATAAATGCTATTTCATAAAATATAATTCTAAAAGAAATTGTTATATAGCTAACTTCATTTATTCTCTAGTTTAATAACGAATGTGATGTGTTGTTCAACTCACTGTTGATTATACATTTATACCGGGGCTGTGCATGTTTAGACAGTGCAGCCCACGGATCTGGGTATATTATAAACTTAAATCTAAATACAATGTTTCCCACTTATCTAAATATATAATCAATAGGTAAATAACTAACTATTTTATTAATATCACAAGATGAGTTCATTTATTATGGTTAATTAAAGAACTACCTACTAGCTATACCTACCTACCTATTTAGGTAGGTAGGTATAGCTAGAAATATAGAAGCAGTTTCGTGGCAAGAGTCAAAATAAAAAAGCAATGGCACTGCCAACTGCCATTTACACAGATACGAAAAATTTATTCTACGTTGAATTTTTGACTGAAATAAGTCTGGAATGTCAAAATCTAGCTTATACTCGGTGTTTCTGTGCCCTGGTGGGATGCTTGTTATCAGCTAGCACGCCTAGCATGATTTATCGATAAGATGAGAATTATTCTACCACTTAAAATACACTCACAACTGGTAGCAGTAGGATTCTCAATCTGTTGTATGGTGCTATGAGTTAAAACATGAATTATATTTGTATCGGCACATTGTCATTTATGTCGTCGAGCATCGAGGAAAGTCCGGCGAGTTCTCTAGAATTAAGCTTAATGTCCTCATTGCAGTATTGGAGCAATTCATTGAAGGACTTCGAGCTGAGCGTGTCCATCTCCATCTAGAAATTTAAATATAAGCCTCAATAAGTAAATGCTAGGCACGTTGTATTCTCGTTGACCCATACGCGAAATTTAACCAGCCTTGCCATCGTCACGCGTTGGCTATAAGTATAGAACTACTCTAAGGTCTTAATTTCTGTGTAACGGTCTAGAGTATTATTGACATAGCTATAATAAGTCGACATGAGTACCTAGTACTTACTACTAATATTAACTACTACTCTCAAATATTCAGAAAGACATCAGATGGTGGTTCTGTAGAAACATTAAGCAGAGGTATTGTTCAACATAGCGCAGCACTATTGTGCATGTGTCCTACACAAGATCGCAGCCAAATAATTGCTGGCCAACCAGTCATTTATTTTTTATAATGTCGAGATCGCGTGAGATCCTTGCCTGGATTTACAAGGATATGCGTTTAACATGTTAGATGACCTATGATTAAAATCTAGTAATAATAATAAACTCACCTCCTTATAGTTAAGTTGCTGTTCTTGTTGGTCGGTTGGTGGTGTATTACCAAACTCCAAATTCTGATATACCTGTTGTAAACTGAGTGGTGTCTGTATCATGTATTCAGTGGACATAGCATCCATTTCGAAGGAGATCAGCTGCGTGTTTTGGGAGAATAGCTGCATGTTTTCGGACGTGACTTGCGTGTTTGACGAGAATTGCGCCATGTTGGAAGTTAGAGCTTGCGTGTTTGTTGAGGTTGGCTGTATATTTGGCGGTTTGGGTTGAACGTTTCTGAATATTGGCTGCATGTTTTCTGAAGTGAGTTGCATATTCGCGTAGGGTGGCTGTATAAATAAGTCCATAGTTTGCATATTTGTTAGGCGTGGGTCTAGCTGCTTGCCTTGCATATCAAAAGAGACTGGATTCCTATCGCCGTGCATGTTGGTAAGAAGATGCGCACTGGCAGGTATGTTTAGGGAGTGTGCCTGCATATATGTAGACTGAAGTTGGTTTGGTGAGAGTGGCGGCAACTTAGGGGGTACAGTTGACATGACGAGCTGGTTTGGCGTTCTTTGCATGGGTGGGAATATTGGCTGTAAGGTTGGATTGACGGCCGACTGTCGACCGTAGGTTGGTTCCGCTATGTCTTGCAGAAATGGGTTAGTACTAGGCCCGGGTACGGCTGGATCTGGTTGAAAGTGTTCTTCTAACGGCCACTGGAAACCCTGGAACAATATTGCGATAAAAATTATATAACTTTCTTAGTTATAGCTATTTGATACAACGTTATTCAAGATTAGTTGTATGATCAGTTATAATAAAAAGCAGAGCTGTAACATTTTAAATGAGCTGAATACTATAGATTTACAATGTTGGTGATATATTTTCTAGTTTTACAAACTTACTAACGGTAATAATAATACTATAATTACCTTGTCTTCGTACTGTGCCAATTGTGGTGTTATTATTTTATCTGCAAGATAATTTTTCGTAATGTAGATAATTCTTTAGACTAACTTATAATGTAATATATGATATAGGCTGCCTCATTGGATTCATAACATTTGTGCTTCCATTTACGTGCGATTATAATTTGTTCTTGGGTCCGATTACCGGGAAGACAAAGATAATTGGAATTTATCTTATTGCTTTCTAGCAAAAGACGAGCTTATGTGGGAGCAACAATTATAAGTGGCAAAACCTTTAGGCATAAATGGGTATGAATCTATGTAGATCATTCGGTATATGTTTAATTTACATTGTGTTGATTTAGCTTTGCCTAATTTTATCTAAATAATTTGGCAGTTTTTAAATAGTGATAACTCACCATTTGCCTCCGACTTTATCTGTTGCGCTGGCGCCGATACATTCACTTCGCCTAAAAAGCACATAAATATGGACATTTAATTTGCTATCTATAATTGAATATGTTACCTTCGCAAAATTTTAGGAACTGATATATACTGTATTTAATATGCATAAATAATGGACATATTATATTTCGATATTGGATTGCTGCGCTTATCCACCAGATGCACAAATGACGAATCTAACTAAAACCAATAATTGCCTGCATGATGCAACCGTTTAGGTGGTCAATTTATTTACCTACTTGTTATTGTGTTTCCCACGGAACAAAAATTTGTGAGTTCCATATATAGTTTATATACCTACTTATACATTTTTAGTGTTTGCTTTGTTGGTTATCCTTATATAAATAAATAAATTTAACCCTTAATCGGGCACAGGGAACTATTTTCTCACCCCATCAATCTAGCAAACTACACGAATATTTTTAAAATGACAACTCTCTAGACACCCTTTTTACCCCAATATAATCTTTGTTTAATTACTGATTAATTTAATTCACAATCCTACCCATTCAAATGTCAAATGTCAAAGTCAGAGTCATATTAACGATACATTTGAAAAAATGCGCGTTTTCCAAATAGTGCATACTTAATTCTAAGAAGTTTCTTCAGAAAAGATTCTAATAAGTAGGTATTTGAGTCGTTATTGACTAATGTATTATATTCAGTGTAACGTTGTTACGAAATACAATGCGAAAATGTAATTTAAAAATGACAAAAAATGTAAAGAAATGTAGGTAGTCAAATCTATAGACGTAATTGGGCAAAGGGAAATAGTTTCCCACTTGGGTTGTCCGTAAACGGGCAGAGGTGAAAAATTACCTACCTGGAAAAAAATACCTTTTATTTTCAGTTTCAGTAATTTATACTTTATTTTATTTACACTACTACCTAACATGACACAAGAAGTTACGGTTAAATCATGAAAAGTTGAATTTTTTGTCCTGCCCGATTAAGGGTTAACTGTTTTAATCTGCATGTTGTTTGTGACCGTTATAATTAATACATTTTGCCGTGATACTAGAATTATTTGTAATAAATATCTGTCAAAAAATAATTTATATATTGACAGATATTGGTGAAAAAGACATAAAAATACCATAAATAGCACCCCACACTTTTTTACAAATCACTTTATTTCTATTCTATGCTTATTGAAGATTATTATTTATTTTGTAGTTTGGTTTTCTATTTAAACGGTATTTTTAAATTCTACAAACAATTATTTATTTAAAAGATGTTGGAATATATGAGCTAACCAAAATGTGGTGGTGGTAATTTGATGCAAGCAGGCATACGTTTGATTAATGGGTAGATAAATCTTCGGCGGCCTATTCTGGAGTTGACCTTTTTATGGTATTATTATAATGATAATTGGCTAATTTGCCAATTGGCTTCTTAACTAGCAATATTCTAACTGCAAAATGTTGCTGCAATATTTTGATTTAATGCCCAGCCAGCTCTAAAACATTTCAACAGTTAATGACGACAGTTATTTCACATAATTTTTTGTATACCCATATGCAAAATTAACGTGTATTCTATAATTTAGCTATTATTGCCAGCCAGTAGGTATGTTGCGTCCACACGTTGCAGGAAACATTATATCCATTTAGTAGCCACTATAATTTAAATTAATAATGACTAAAACTAAACCATTAATCGAAAGTTCAACATTGACTTGAATGCGTTAAAGTAATTGGATGTTTAATTAGAATTACAAGTACCTATAGGCAAAATTAGTAATAAGTTATATATACTATTAACGAAACACAAAAGCAAATACTTAATATTAAATTTAAACTACTTTATTCGGACTTTATCCCGCTGTATATATTAAAAGATTTGTACTTATTACATAATTTTGTAATTATTATCCTACTACCGCTTTTCTTTACTACTTACTATTTAGGCTCTTAAAACTAGCCATCTTCACAGGCTGCTGAAAAGGAACCAAAACGTCGGAGAAAATGTTACCTTAAATCTAAATATGTAGTTTTAATAATTTAAATAGCAAAAATAGTAGTCAATTTAAACAGTAGTAGTGTAATAGTTTTAAAATGATGTAATAAAAGTATTAAATAAAAAACGTGATGTAATCCGTCTATTGTAGTTTAATTTTAATGTATAGCATTCGCTTGAACGTAAGACAATTTTAAGTATAAGTATAATATAAGAACCTTACCGTGGTTATAGTAGCTTTGCAGTAGAGGTACGATATCCTTCGTCTTCTTGACAGCTGAAGTACACAAAGTGACACATTAGCTAGAAGAATCATTACCCCTCTTTCTTTATCAGTCAAGGGACATGTCTGTTCTTTTCAGAGTTCGAAAAAACTCCTATACAACAGGTTTGTCCGTCCGTCTGTCTGTTATACAACTTTCAACTCAAGAACCGTAAGAGCTAGAGACTCGCGGTGAACGCCATTCGACTCAGTATAGTCGATATACCTCCGAAATGACTATGACCTTTGACCTCTGACCTCAAGGTCACGGACCTTTGCATATTACTTGAACCATTTTTTCTAACTCTAAGATTTACGGCAATTCATTGCCGTTTCTCACTTGTTTAAACAACAATAGTGGCATGCGGTCTAATGGTAAGTAGGTACCATACCATAGCCTTATATTTAATGCAATAACAACCAGTGGAAGTTCGAAAGATAAAAATAGCGCGATAGATTTCGCACGCAAATTACTAAAAAGTACCTAAATTTTATCGATTATTTCTTGATTTTGTTCTAAAACTCTAAACGATATATATATGTATAACAATAGGTAATTATTATCGTTTCTGTCTAAATTATTTTACTTAGCGCCATTTTATTAACACATTGCATATAATAGTTAATGAGCTAAACAGCCAATTTATGTTTGGAGTTTGGTTCTACTTTTGTAGTTAAATAAGCAAATCTTTTTCTTTCTTAGCCTTTATTATTCCCAGGTCACTTAGGGTCGGCTTTTCTGGTCTAACCGGATTTGACTTGATATCAGTTTTTACACGGAGCGGCTGTCACCTGACCTCCGCAACCCAAAGGCTAACGATACCCTAAGGCTAGACCAGTGTTAGAATATTAGAGGGTTACTGACTTTCCCAATAACGACTGCCATAGATGTTCATGGCAGCAGGGACCAACGGCTTAACGTGCTCTCCGAGACACAGAGCAGGCGATAATTGTCAATTAATACGCACAAAATTTCGAAAAGTCATATAACTTCCGAAAGTCAGAGGTGCGCGACGTGGGTTCGAACCCGAGACCCTCTGCATTGCAGTCTGTTGGTCTCCCCACTGAGCTATCGCTGCTACCGTAAAATAAGCAAATAAAACATTAGAAATATTTATTAGAAAAATTGACGCGTGTTACCTGGCTTTTCGTTGATGTATTCGAATTCGAAAGAGTTGCTTCGTACGTTGTCTGTGAGTCTCTTTAGTCGGTATTTAACCTGGAGGTAAGAAAAGACGTCTTAAAGATTATTAAAAATTATTGTTTGCCAAATAATTGTAATAGGTATAGATATCCTAACTAATCTTATAAATGCGAATGTGAGTTTATTTGTTACGCCTTAAATACATACTCGACCGACGATCATAAAATTCTTTACGCAGGGTTATAAGACTCTCACAAAGAAATTAGCTTTTACATACATTGCTATAACTAATTTATTGTTCTTTGTGAAGAGAGAAATAAATAAATTATTATCATTATAAAATATACGTTGTCAGGGGTACAAAAAGGGATATAGGGTACCTTGCCTCTAGAAAAAGCCTAGATCCCGTGGGACAGAAATTTATTGACAAAATCTACATTAACGCCAGCGAAGTCGCGGTTAAAACCTAGTAAAGATACTTATATACCTATAGTAACTTAAATAACAATGAATATAGCCAAAAAGTATGGGTAGTATTTAACTGCACAGCAAAATATATTTAAAGAGATCAAACTAAGTCGACGGAGCCCCGCTTCGCGGGGCTTCTATTTTTAGGTGGGAAGGAGCCTAACATAACCCAACCCTTCCGAGACGGAATGCAGTTATTTGAGGCGTATAAGTGCTCGTTATGCTGTGCAATATTTGCTGTGCAATTAGTAGTTTTTGATGGTCATTATATTTAACCCCAAAAAGTATTATAAATAACCGCGGCGACGAGTAAATGTGTTAATATCGAATGTTTAAATTATAAAAATGCAAAAAGGTTTGTAAATAAAAACAAAGATAAATAACCTAAAATAAAGTAAAACTTGCATGGCCCAAAATTCATTGCTATGTTTTATTATTTGTCTCATATTAAAAATAACTATTTGAAGATGCTTGGATGCTCACGTAAACTAGACAGTAAATAGACATTGACATGCATTAACACATAATTATGTAAATTACTTTTAATCTCGATAAGCGTTATGGTGGGATTCACTCCGAGGATTGAGATTCATAAGACCGTTAATTTGGCTCCTGAATGAAAAGCAACCGAAACGTTAAAAGTGTAAACTTAAATATAAATAATTTTAATAATTTAAACACCTAGCTTAAATTATAGTAAAGTTCAATAATAGAGGTGTCAAAGTTAAATAACATGTAATAAAAGTGTTTTAAATAAAGTATGCGACAAAATCCGTATAATTACCTAGTTTAGGTAATTTCAATATATAGGTATACATTCGCGTAAACGATATACAATATCTCATAAAGGAATTCCCGCGAGAATTACTTAATAAAAAAAATTGTAGGTCATCAATTAAATTCAGTAAGACAGACAAAATTCGCAGTAGGAATCAGAAACGCGATGAATCACGGATGGCTTCTTTTGAATTTGGGGCGGTTAACATGACTTTAATACAATTTTAGGAATCAATCAAAACGGATGTCTAAATTTCTCAATAAAAAAGAAATTGTGACTTAATAATTTGAGAGGTACCCTAGATGGAATATATAAAATGATCAGCTCGGACACTTCTTCAAGTCTTGATGCTTGTGACCACGGTGAGGGCAACTTAGCCTAAAGGTCAAGTCTTTCAAAAAGATATGCAAATACTAAGCATGATCGCGTTAATACCCGTTTACCGCGATAAAAATCATGCAACGCTAAATTATATAAGTGATCTTCGAATGATGATCGATGGAATAAGTAGAGATCATTGTTATCTTATATTAAACAGTCATTGAAAAGTTACACTTGTTCATGAAAGAAAAGGTACATCAGATCCGAATTTGCGGTTGGTAAGGACAACCATATGGCTCCAATAGCAGCGATCGTTACAATTCCACGCAAAGGTTTTTCGTACGATCCCAAAGCGCGAATCTCTAACTTTTTGGGGTTATTTGCGTATTTAATAGTTAATTATTGCTTGCTTTAACGGAAATGGATCATGAATCTGAGAGTTCTCCATAATTTTCTCGAAGATATGTGAAACCTACGTGGACTATGGCCTAGACCTTCTCACACTGAGAAGAGGCCCGTGGCCTGCAGTGACACAATTTAATACAGGGCTGATATTATTATAAGGACAACCGAACAGTATAGCTATTGGGGTTTTTGTGATGCTGTTTGTGAATACTCACAGTAATCGTTTCCTTGGTGTCTGGGCCTTTGAAGGCCGGCGTTTTAAAGACGATTGCAACCTGCTTGTGTATAAGTTCAGTAGGCACCGTCGCCTCCCACACGATCATGTTGTTCTCTTTTAAGTAGAATTCTATCACCATTTCTTCGTTATTCATCTGTAAACAGTTATGAGTTCTGGTATCACCGCTAAAGCGATTTAGAAAAAAATTACAAGCATTTCTTGGGAGATCCTTCATATAATTTTTAGATTTGTAGAGTACAGAATCTACAAGTACTTTCAATGATAAGTCCCTTTAGCTTTTGATCTTGGATGTCAACAACACTTATGATCGTCGCGAAGGCAGGTTCTCAAACATCTTGTTGACTACTGGATGGCTAGGAACATCCTAACTAATATTATAAATGCGAATGTGAGTTTTTTTGTTTGTTTGTTACACTTTCACGTCTTAACTACTCGACCGATCATTATGAAATTTTGCTTTCGCTTTATTAGATGTACAGAAAAAGACATGGTTTCTGAGGGACAGAAAACTACATTAACGCAAGCAAAGCCACGGGCAAAATCTAGTAGCAAATAATTTTTAGTACCTACCTTCTCACACAGCAGTATAACTTGTGTGTCGCCACGAGCTGGGCCCGTGCAGTGACTAGCCCTCACTATTTTCAAATCGCCATAGTATTTGTTGAACATGATATCGGACCATACTGGCTTAAGAGGACGGCGGCATTGCCCCGTCTCATCTGGGATGAACACTTGGAAGCATAATCGGACCGCGTTTAGATCGATCAATTGTGGAGTTTGCACGTGATCGTACCCAGCTAAAATAAGATGATTGATAGATTAGTGTTGTGCTCTTAATAAGATCTTACCGATAATATTTGTATTTATTGCTATTAAAAATAGCAGCTATACCCTAGTGGTCTCCCACTAGGCTGTTTGACTGCCACGCAGAGGTCTCAAGTTCGAACCCAAGGCGCGCACCTCTTACTTTTTGAAGTAATGTGTCTATTAAATAGTTAATTGTCGCTCGCTTAAACGGCGAAGGAAGACATCGTGAGGAAACCTGCAAATCTAAGAGTTCTCCATAAAGTTCTCGGGACAGCATGGTGAACTATGGCCTACCCCTTCTCACCCTGAGATGAGGCCCGTGTCCAGCATATTATTATGATTATTTTTATTGTTAAGAGCGGCAGACGAACCGAAAGCTCATCTAATGCCACATTATCGTAGCCTGATTGATAGGAACGGGTGGAAGAATGGGACCGAGGGTATAATTGGGCCTCAAGCACTCTTAACCACCAAATGAAACGCGTCAGTGCATAATATACTGCTGCTTTATGTCGATATTCTATAAAAGAGTCTCATCGCGTCGTTTCAAAAATTTTGCAATAGCTAGTGTCTCGAAATAACAGAAGTATGTGCTACAAACTTACCTTTAAAGGGGTCCACGTTAGCTTTTTGTCTTTCTCGGAGAGCACTCGCTATGTCGCGTCTCTTCACGCACTGGATGCCAAGATCTTTAATTGAGTACTCATTGGTTTCCCCTATTTGTGTTTGTATGACGCAGACACCCTTTGTGCATGTGTGCAGGCCTATTAGTTTGTGGGGATGTTGCCTGTGGGAAAGAAATTCTGTTGAGTCTAATAAGTGACTTTGGCAACGTGATGTTGATGAAAAGTTTTCATATTAATTGAAAATAATGAATTTGTCGTAGTGGTAAGTCAATGCGAATTTGTATGCATAAGCTATTCCAAGGACAAGACAGACGCATCCAAGTGGCGGTTGAAAGCGCCCAGTGTTTAGAGCGACCCATCCGCGCCGGTTTGCCTCAAGGAAGTTGCCTCTCTCCCGTGTGCTACTCTTGGTACACGGACGACATCCCCGTCACGATGCTGCCAACGGTGTTCATGCGGCGACCAAGATGCAGCGCACTCTAGACTGGAGACCTCCATGGGAAGCATAGCCCTGCTGCAACTGAATGCATCTGCTCATGGGAAAGAACATCTAGTGTAATCGTATTAACAATTACATCCATGAGCGGCATTTAGCGAAACGAAATACAATAAAAAGTCTTACCAGTAAGGTTTATTTTTGGTAACGCATGATACTACGATGAGAATTTCGCCAGTGTAGTTGTGTATTTTAATAGTTGGGTATGTTTTGTTGTCCGGCTTGCTGTTGACGCCAAAGATTTTACCCCCTGACCGTTTTGTCTCGCATAAATAGCGGAATCTGTTGAAAAATAATCTTATAACAAAAATAATATCTTATTATTCTTTATACTGACGAAATGGTAGACGCTAGTGACAAGATTAGTCATTAGCGGATGCAATAGTATAATTATTTATGAGAGATGAGGATACTGCGGGATTTCCTTTTAAACTTGTCATAAACAAGGTTACGAACTTCTGTAGAATAAAAATGACAGAAACACTAAGTTATTTAATATACTTAGTAATGCGATATTGCAGTGATTTTTGTTTAGTGCTAACGCTACAAAGCTTTTCAAGTTTAGAATCAGTGATAGACTGTTGTAAGCCGCTATAATGAACGGTAGATTGCCTTGTGTCTAGGGGGAACAAACAGTACTTACGTACTAACAGCGTTCACTCTGTTAAATACACAGCGAAATCCAGCTATACGGTTTTTTATTTTTGTGCAATATTATATCACGCCAGTAACACCATATTATTATGTCGAACGATATCGCTGTACAGTAAAGCAATATAATGTTGTCAATAACATTAGGTATATGTATTTTTTTAATATTTTTATGTACGTTATCTTACTACAGATTTCAATTTTATTAGATTTTGCTTAAGGTTAGATTAGGTTATTAACAGTACTTTTCGCTGAATAAAATGTAGCCTTTGTCCTATTATGTACCTGACATCGTGTATGCGAAATTTCATGATGATCGGTCAAGTAGTTAATTCGTGAATTTGAATCACAAACAAACAAACTCACTTTCACATTTATAATATTAGTTAGGATTCTCGCAAATATGACGCGTAAAACAATGTTGTTAACTGTTAATAGCTCTTATCTTTATTTCGGCTTATTTAGGTTACAACTTTTTTATCTTAACTGATACTGGCCAGCCTCTATAGCGACGGGAAGACTGTGGTCCTCTTAATACTTTGTATGAAGTGAAATTGTAGCACACCTTTTTTGTTGGGTTAGGCAAGAGCAGCGTAACACTACTTGATGTTAAAAATCCTAAATATAAAAAAAATATTTTGGAACTACCTTTTCTATAAGTCTCTACTTTATTGACTGCTATGCTTAGCTGTCGGAGCTTAGCAATTCTCTATATATAGGGTGATCTATCAATATTAAGAATTGTTACGCTACGATTGCGGAGCTCAGCAAAATTCATATTTATTTATTTATTTATTTATTACTATATTGACACACCAACAGCTTTTAGGCGATGCAATCACAATAAAATTAAATCCAGCACCACAGACTGGCCTACGAGCTAATAATAGGTGTGAGACAGCATTTTTAGAAGACAAGTAATTAGTGAGAATTACAAAATAAGGTTAAAACACAAAAAACAAAAAGAATTTGAAATGAAAAAACTCTTCAGAATTGCCAGTATAAGCTAATTCAACATTGGTTTACTTAAACTGTGCTATGGATATTATAAAATTTAAGTAGGTAGATATTATAAAAAGCTTTATACAGGACATTTAGTGTCTCGTAGTAACTATTCACGTCTTTGCTAACAGGCCTGATAACTATGACGATTTAGTGGCATTATACAGTATTAGGCTGCGCTTGCGAAACTCAGCTTAAATTGTCGCGCTACAATTTCACTTCATAAATTAAGGTACATGACCACCACAGTCTTCCCATCGCCATCAATGAAGGCCAGTATCAGTTGAGATAAAAAGTTGTGACCTAAATAATCCGAAATAAAATCTGCCTATATATAGATAAGTAGAGATATTTAGGTAACAACATTGCTTTACGCAGCATATCCATAGGAATTCTAACTAAAATTGAAGAGTTTCATAATTAAGACTCCGGTAAAACTATTACCAAACTCTTGCTGAGGCTAAGATGATGACTATTATAGATCTGCTACATTGTGTGAAGATGTGGTATGTTACATAGTCGTTCTAATTATAGGGATTACAGATACTAACTTATTGGTAAAAGGCTGTTCGATGATCTCTACGTAGATAAATTGCTGCGGCTGAAGCCATGCACGAAATGAGGGGTCCGTCGTGGTAATGGCGTCAACTGTAATAAATATAATTTGATTAGATACATTTACGGCGAAATCTACACAGTATAAACTAAGTGCTAGGTGTTGTTATTTCGTCATTTACATTGTTATTATTAATACGTCATTTGCCAGGAAGCTTGGGGCGACCGCCTAAGTCATTAAAGCTTTTCCTCTAATTTAATACTAGCTTGCAGTGGTTACACAGCACCATTTGTTGTTAATAAACTGATATACTAGTTGAAGACCGTTGGACTGCCATGCAGAAGTCTTTAGTTCTAACTCGATAAGTAAGTCAGAGGTGCTGTAAGCTGACTTTTCGAAGCTATGTGCATATTAATTGTTAAATTATTATGTAACTGTGAAGAAAGACGTCACGTGTCGTGAGGAAACGTGCATTTCTGAGAGTTCTCCATAATATTCTCAAAGATATGGGAAGTTTGCTGGACCGCACTGGGTTAGCGTGGTAGACAATGGCATAACTCTTCACACACTGAATAGAAGCCCGTGTCCAGCAGTGGCACAGTCAACAACAAGAGAAGCTGAACATTGATTTAAATCGTAAAGGGATTTTATGAATTGAAATCCTAACTATTATAATGTATTTTTAAACTGTGATTTAGGCAACTATCTTTTAACTATTACTAGTTTAAAAATCTAACGTTTGTTGTAATTTTGAATGATAAAGGAAATTGAAATCTTGCAAGTGTGCTTCGACTTATGTACTGACTATACAGTTTGTAACCGCGGTTGATATTTTTTTTTCATTATTATAATGTGGTGACCGTTAGAATGGCGGGTCCACTACTCACTACCCATATTTTATATCGAAATAATTATAGAAAATTGCTTCTAGTTGCTACTAATCGTTACATAATTGCTAACTCCGTTTTTTTTAAAGTATACTACTTTTAAAGTGACCGGCCATTCTGACATCAGGATGGCTAGTCGCCTATCCATTGAGAACAAACTGTGCAAATTAATCAAGTATTTTTTTAATCAATAGTTGCTACTAGACTGCTACCTTTATACACATGGTTTTGGGACTCATAGCTCTTAAGGATAAAAAAGTTATTATCAATTTACTATTTTGATGCCTAAACGCCTGTAGAATTAAAAGAGCATATTTGGAATCAAATACAATTTTATTTATTTAACAGCAGCGATAGCTCAGTGGGGAGACCAACAGACTGCAATGCAGAGGGTCTCGGGTTCGAACCCACGTCGCGCACCTCTGACTTTCGGAAGTTATATGACTTTTCGAAATTATGTGCGTATTAATTGACAATTATCGCCTGCTCCGTGCCTCGGAGAGCACGTTAAGCCGTTGGTCCCGGCTGCCATGAACATCTATGGCAGTCGTTATTGGGAAAGTCAGTACCCTCTAATATTCTGACACTGGTCTAGCCTTAGGGTATCGTTAGCCTTCGGGTTGCGGAGGTCAGGTGGCAGCCGCTCCGTGTAAAAACTGATATCTAGTCAAATCCGGTTAGACCAGAAAAGCCGACCCCAAGTGACTTGGGAATAATAAAGGCTAAGAGAGAAGATTTGGAATCAAACACAAAAAGGGTATTATATAAGCAGGCGCTACCTATAGAATTAATTTTAAAAATTATATATTACACATTTTGTAATTAATGTTTATAATATACTAGCGTCGTCTGCGTCTAGTAGCAACTATTGATTTAAAAAACTCGATTAATTTGCGCAGTTTGTACGCACTGCATAGGTGACCAGCCATCCTGATGTCAGAATGGCCCGTCATCTTTAAAAGTAGTATACTTTAAAAAAACGGGGGTTGCAATTACATATAATTCCGTAATTACATGTTACCATAATTCTGAATGGTCATAACCATTATTAGCAACTAGGTAGCAACTTTCTATAATTATTTCGATGTAAAATATGGGTAGTGATCCGCCATTTTGATGTTCACAATATATTATCTAATAATACATACCCACGTCACTATAATTCAACGGCTCACGATTCCGGCAGACACCAGGCGGCGTAGCATTTCCTAAACATAAAAAATAATGTATATCATTCTTATTACTCATTGCCGGATTCTGTAATTTGTATTCTGAAAGTACTTTGATCGATCATTTAAAAATCTCCTTGGCAATTGTGTGGGGCCAAAGAATATTACGTAAATGTATGTTTTATTCTGGTCTTCTTCTCCCTAGCCTTTATTATTCCCAAGTCACTTGGGGTCGGCTTTTCTAGTCTAAACAATAACAAATAATACTAATAAAGAAACGGCAACTTCTGATCTTTTTCGTGCAGAATAGTTTATATATTCTCCATCAGAACATTGCTGGACTCCTAAACAAATCAGATATTTTAACAGTTCATATTCATGAATTATTAGATAGACAAATAAATGTAGATATTTTATGCATAACCGAGCATTTTATAATGTCTGGGCAAGAAAGTTTAGTAGAAATACCTAATTATAAACTGTCAGCATTTTACTCAAGAGATAATATTAAACGTGGAGGCTCATGTATTTTAGTAAAGAAAGGTATTGAATACGAAACTTTAACAGAAATATCAAAATACTCTTTATCTGGAATCATGGAATGCTGTGCTATAAAACTAACTAAATTTAATTTAATTGTTATATGTATATATAGGCCTCCAAAACCATGTAACTTATATAGATTTTATGAGAACCTAGAAGTTATTTTGAAAAAAGTGTTCAATAATCATAAAAATACTGTAATACTGTGTGGTGACTTTAATATAGACACACTGAAACGGAATAAATTATCAATAGAATTCGAATCATTTCTTTTGAGCTATAATCTAAAATTAGAAATTATGCAGCCGACAAGGCTTGGCAGTAAAACATGCTTAGATAATTTTGCTCATAATATACGTCCGAAATGCGAATATAAAATTATTGAATTAACCTTATCAGACCACACCGCACAAATATTAAAAATCCCAGTTAATAAATCTAAAAACATAAAATCCTGGCGTAAAAGAATAAGAGCCATATCCAAAGAAAACCTAGTTAAATTCAGTGACCACCTTAAAAATCTAACTTTTTCAGATGCATACAATACACCAGACCCAAACATAGCATATAACAACTTCCTCGACATCTTTCTTTTACTGTACAATTTATGTTTTCCGTATAAAACAGTAACAGTTAGATCAGAAAATAAAATTAAATGGGTATCAAAAGGTATTCGAATATGTAGCAAGAGACAACGCCATCTGTTATGGAAAATGAGATTAAAACCAACTGATCAAAATAAAAATAAATTCAAAAATTATACTAAAAGGTTTAAAAAAATTGTTAAACTAACACAAAAGGCTCAAAATAATCATTTGATTAACAATTCAAAAAATAAAACAAAGACGTCTTGGCAAATAATAAATAATAGCAAAAAAATAAGTGAACCTATTATGCGAATTAAAAACCAAGATTTAACAATAAATGACCCAAAAGAAATTGCAGAATCGTTTAACAACTATTTTATAGATCAAATAGGTCAAATACCAAATAATAAAACTTTGGAAGTCAAAAGAATTGAATACAACCCACATTCAATATTTATATCACCTATTGTACCTCAAGATGTAATTAAAACTATACACCAGTTAAAATCTAAAAAGAGCGTTGGCTATGATGGTATATCGACTGAAGTGATAAAATTTGTATCACATATAATAGCTGGCCCCCTAACACATATCATAAATAATAGTATAACTACGGGTATATTTCCCGATAATTTAAAAATGACTGTTATAAAACCACTACATAAAAAGAACGCGAAGGATGATATGACCAATTATAGGCCAATTGCATTGATTCCCGTCTTCTCCAAAGTTATAGAAAAAATCATATATGAAATAATTTTTAACTTTTTAATTAAATTTAATATTCTATGTAAAGAACAAAATGGTTTCATGAAAAATAAAAATATAAATATGGCTATATATGATTTGCTCGTTACAATAATGAAAAATGTTGATAATAAAATTCCTATATGTACAATTTTTACAGATATGTCGAAAGCTTTTGACTATGTCAATCATATACTTTTATTTGGAAAACTATTTGCTTACGGAATACGCGAAAATGCCTTAGATTTAATCAAATCATATATCAGCGGTCGTAAGCAATACACAGAAATTACAAGGGTTTGCACTAAAACTAGAATTGAACAAACATATAAATCTACCTCGAGAGAAATAAAATTCGGAGTTCCACAGGGCAGTGTCCTGGGACCACTTTTATTTCTTCTCTATATTAATGATCTCCCTCGGCAAATCAATCACCCAATAGTTTTATACGCAGACGACAGCACAGCATTAATAAAATGCCATGATAAACAAACGTACGAAAGCAACGTAAACGACACACTAAAAGTACTAATTAACTGGTTAAATCATAATAACTTACTAATTAATTTAAATAAAACAAACATAATGCACTTCTACCAAAGACTGCGTATTGTAAACTTAAACATAAATTATAATAGTCAAACCATTGAAAGAGTAGAAGTCGCTAAATTTTTAGGCATTACATTAGATAGCCAATTAACATGGAAAGCTCAAGCTGAAACAATATGTAAGAAACTAAGTACATCTGCTTATGCATTATATAACCTTTCGAAAAAAGTAAATATTAAGACAGTACTAGTAGCCTATCATGGCTTGGTGGTCTCGATACTAAGATTTGGGATTATTTTTTGGGGCAATTGTACTTATAGGGAAGACATATTTCGTGCTCAAAAACGCTGCATCCGTTCAATGTTCAATATTAAAGTTACAGACAGTTGTGTTCCTGTTTTTAGAGAACATAAATTATTAACATTCCCATGTATTTATATTTTAGAAATGGCAATATTTGTTAAGACCAATCCTCAATTATTTAAATCTTTAAAAGAAGCTCGATATCGCACAGTCTCTATGAGATCACAGTACCAAAACTTATTGTATGAAGGTAAATGTAAAACAGCTTTGTTTAAAAAAAGTGTTATGGGAATGGCCCCTGTTCTTTTTAATAAAATTCCTAATTGCATTAAGGATCAAACTTTAAAAGTTTTTAAAAAGAGTCTCACCACCTAATTGTTAAATAATTGTTATTACTCGATTCAAGAATTCTTAAATGATCCTTCTATTAATTAAAATTTATGTTACTAACGTTATATTAGTTTTAAGGTTATCGTGAGCAAATGTCGCTCATAAATGTTTGTATGCCTAAGTAGGCAGAATGTACAAGGATTCTGTATATATCTATAACACCAATTGTAAACACCTACATTCTATACAAATAAATGATTACTTACTTACTTACTTACTTACTATACATCACCACATTACCCAGACCAAGACAAACATCCATGTCCATGCAAACAATGTTTGACTTGTGCGGGAACCGAAACCGCGACCAGGCGTGGCAGTCGGTTACACTAACTACTACGCCATCGAGGCCGTCGCTTTGAACAAATTTGTAAATATGTAATGTGCAATTCTTTTGTGTTTCTATTGGTAAAATATTTTCTAATATTATAATTTTTTTCTTTCTTTTCACAGCTTACTACCTACTGAAATTTGGAAGTCCTAACTCCTTGAATTCTATCTTGCGTTATTTAACTACTTTTTACATACCTAGATTTATCTTCTGTTTCGTACTACACCCTCACTAATATTATAAATGCGAATGTGAGTTTATTTGTTACGTTTTCATGCCTTAACTACTCAACCAATCTTCATGACCCATTGTGAGGCTTACGGAAGGATATACGGTACCTTTCATCTAGTAAAAAGTACTGTCATTAATCTAACTTAACTTACATTTACGCGAGCAAAACCGCGGGCAAATCTAGATTTACATAAATATTCATATTGTAATTATCGCGCAATTTGGGTAGGTACCTACATACAGCGTCCCCGTAGTTAGAGATAACGGGGCTTGTATATGTGACCTAGGCAGTCTATGTGACCTGTCCATTGAAGCGGAGCGAGGTTGCGGAGCGAAAAAACGGCAAAATATTAACCAATAATACTTTATGGCAATAAACAATTATTATTATTATTATTATTATAATTGATTACTGGAACTAAATGTGTCATTTGTGTGTACAAACCGTTGTTGTGGCTTCTAGGTAAGCTCGATCTTTGTATTTACTTACTTTAATTTCGTTATGTATGTTTTAGGGTACCCTCACTACATTTTTATAAGAAATTGTTGTTGTTATCTTAATTCTATTAATATCGTAAGATTTTCTTTTTTCTGTATTGCTGCCAAATTATTAAAAGTGTTATTTATTTGTTCTTCTCGTGTAAGTGAATAATGTTATTCTGTATGAGAATAAATGATCTTAAACCTGATTAGGATTGCATACTGGAGCCGAGCGGAGATTTTATGCAATCCTTTTTTTTTCTTTTGCCTTTATTATTCCCAAGTCACTTGGGGTCAGATTTTTCTAGTCTAACCGGATTTGACTGGATATCAGTTTTTACACGGAGCGGCTGCCACCTGACCTCCGCAACCCGAAGGCTAACGATACTCTAAGGCTAGACCAGTGTCAGGATATTAGAGGATACTACTGACTTTCCCAATAACGACTGCCATAGATGTTCATGGCAGCCGGGACCGACGGCTTAACGTGCTCTCCGAGGCACGGAGCAGGCGATAATTGTCAATCTATACGCACATCATTTCGAAAAGTCATATAACTTCCGAAAGTCAGAGGTGCGCGACGTGGGTTCGAACTCGAGACCCTCTGCATTGCAGTCTGTTGGTCTCCCCACTGAGCTATCGCTATATAGTAATATAGTACATTTAACAAATAGTCAAAGTAAAAGTCATTTATGTCACAAAGTAACACTTATGAACGTCAAAATATATAGGCTAGTGAGTTTACTAAGTTACTGAAGCTACATTTAGGTTAATTGCTAGGTTCAGGTAAAGGATTGAGCCTATGAGAAGAAACCTGCAAGAAACTCACAGCCACTCTTTGAAATTGGCAATTATATATATTTTACAACTTATATGAAGAAGGTGTTACAGTTACCACATATTACAAAAATCTAAAAATATTCACAAGGAAGGCAAAACAGGTATAAATTGATAGATACAAACTTTATTTATTATATATAATTCACATTAAAAAATATACTTATTACATTTTTCAACTATGAGAATGACTAATTTGACGAAATAGGTTAAAACAAGAAATAAATGTTGACATCACGTCACTGATTAGTTGACGGATGATAATGACGATTGCCATTTTTGTTACTTCTCTCACGTCATTGCGTGTGAGAGAATAGGATAGACAGTTATTATCGCTCGCTGTCGTAACCATAGACTTAGAATATTTTCGTTATGGTCGTAACATACCATACCTAATACAGGATGTATATTTATAAAATTTATCTTGTTTCGTTTATATATATATTCTATTTTTGAATGCAGCGATAGCGTAGTGGGATACCGTGGGACTGCCACACAGAGGCCTCGAGTACGATCCCAAGGCACGCATCTCTGACTTTTCAAAGTTATGTGCGTAATAAATAGTTAGCTATCGCTCGCTTTAATGGGGAAGGAAAACATCGCGAGGAAACCTGCATGTCAGAGAGTTCTCCATAATGTTCTCGAAGATATGTGAAGTCTGCCAACCCGCACTGGGTCAGTGTGGTGGACTATGGCCTAACTCTTCTCACACTGAGAAGAGGCCCGTGCCCAGCAGTGCGACAGTTTAAAAAACGGCTGCTGTTATATACTGTAGGTAGATATGCCAAATCTCACATATTTACATGCAATAAACAGTACAAACTTTTCATTCACATATTGAAATATAAATATCAAGTATCGTCTAACAGGAAAAAACTAAACTAAACGCGTTATTATTTACGACGGTTGAGTCATTTTCATTATAGATGACTCATATACCTACTTACTGCGCTAAAGATCAATTATGGGAAAAAGACACATCTATATATATATATAAAACTCTTCCGTTACCGAGTGACTGACAGACAACGCACAGACGAAGCTATTGAACCAAGAAGCTGAAATTTGGCATGTATGTTCCTTGGAGAGTGTAGGGGAGCACTAAGAGAGGATTTTTGGAAATTCCACCCTGAAGGGGGTGAAAGGGGTGAAACCCGATATTCACACGGGAACAGGACTTACGCGGGTGAAACCGCGGGCAAACTACTAGTTTTATTTATAAGGCAGGCGAGATATATGCTATATCTTGAACCCGTGCCTTCGATCGCATGAATCTGTATTTTTATAAAAGACTATCTTTGGCCCGCGGATTCGTTTGTGTAAAACTAGGTTAGGTTAGTGACAGTACCTGTTACTCGGTGATAACGTAGCTTTTTAATGATAAAAGAATTTTCAAAATGGTTTGAGTAGTTTCCGAGTTAAACTCTTACAAACAAACAAACAAGAAATTAATCTTTCCTCTTTATAATATTTGTGTAGACAATCCTCGCACTGGATCAAGACGTGTCGTGGGAGTCTACAAACTTAGAATTAACGGTCACGCTTATTTGTGAATCACACAAATAATTATCCCGTGTGGAATTTGAACCCGCAACACTCGGCGTAGTGTCAGTAGCGAGGCGACCATTAAAACCACTACGGCATCCGTGCAGTCAACGCGAATGATACCACGTGACCACGTGGTCAGAGGTCAAAGGTCATAGTCATTTCGGGGATATATCGACTATGCTGAGTCGAATGGTGCTCATCGCAAGTCTCTAGCTCTTACGGTTCTTGAGTTGAAAATTGTATAACAGACAAACGGACGGACGGACAAAGTTGTTGTATAAGAGTTTTTCGAACTCTAAAAGTAACAATAAATTCTGTTTTCATTAAAAATGTTCACATAAGCAGAACATTTTTAATGAAAACAGCAAGAACAAAATGTTAAGAAGAATCTTCTGCCTTAATAGCCTTTATTATTCCCAAGTCACTTGGGGTCGGCTTTTCTAGTCTAACCGGATTTGACTGGATTTTACACGGTTGTTCAATGTTATTCTGCATGAGAATAAATGATCTTAAACCTGATTAGGATTGCATACTGGAGCAGAGCGGAGATTTTATGCAATCCTTTTTTTCCCTTTGCCTTTATTATTCCCAAGTCACTTGGGGTCAACTTTTTCTAGTCTAACCGGATTTGACTGGATATCAGTTTTTACACGGAGCGGCTGCCATCTGACCTCCGCAACCCAAAGGATAACGATACCCTAAGGCTAGACCAGTGTCAGGATATTAGAGGGTACTGACTTACCCAATAACGACTGCCATAGATGTTCATGGCAGCCGGGACCGACGGCTTAACGTGCTCTCCGAGGCACGGAGCAGGCGATAATTGTCAATCAATACGCACATAATTCCGAAAAGTCATATAACTTCCGAAAGCCAGAGGTGCGCGATGTGGGTTTGAACCCGAGACCCTCTGCATTGCAGTCTGCTGGTCTCCCCACTGAGCTAATTGTTAATGTTAAGAAGGAAAATAGTAAAAATTAACATAGTAATAAGTTATTCAATATTATAAAATAAACAGTTACTAATAACAATAAACCAAGATAATAAAATAAAGAAATGTCATACGATGTTAATATTAATTATTTAATTAAAAATAATGTTATTAACTTAAATGTCGTTTTCAAATTTTAGGATCACTATTCTGAAAGTTATACCAGGAGGAAGTCTATTTGTATGGCAAGTTTCATCCAAATCTGTTCAATAGTTGACACGTATTTGAGTAGCAAACAAATATCCAAACATATCTACAAACTTTTATATCGTTATATATTATATATAAAAATTCAGATGTTTGTGTTGGCAAAACTCGAAAAGTAGTTGATGGATTGCCGTGATTTTTACAAAACATTCCATTGCCATAGAAGAGTGATTTATATACTTTAAATTCCGAAATTCCAACGTGATCGGGCAGTTTACTATATATAAACTTAAATTACCACTCACTCACAGTCTTAGAGAAATAGAAGTCATACAACGGGGAAGCGTAGGAAATAAGTAAATATAGCGTCGTATAGAAAATCGTTCAGAAGGCCCGGGAAAATGCCTGACCTTCGGAAGGTCAGCTTTTGGTGGTGGTATCCTATCGGATCTCGGAAACGGGATAATATCTACGGGAGTCGTTCTCGAACAAAATCTTCCTAAAACCCTAGGAACTTTTAAGGGAAGGGAAAAAAAAAGAAAATTTATAAAATCAAACTTCTGACCTTCCCTCGCTGTACACCCCACTCGCGGGCCGCAAGCGGCCACCAACACAACACACGGTTCGCAACCACGCGAAATACTAGTATATTTATAAAGCTGAAGAGTTTGTTTGTTTGTTTGGTTGAACGCGCTAATCTCAGGCACTACTGGTTCGAATTGAAAAATTATTTTATTGTTTGATAGCCTATTTATCGATGAAGGCTATCTAACATCACGCTACGACGCACGGGGGCGGCGCAGTAACCATAAACGCGAGTGAAACCGCGGGCACATCTAGTTTAATAATAGGTATTGGGTTATCTTACGTGCCATTGATGCTGTTTCATAACTGTATATTTATTTGCGTGCAATCGCGCCGAGTTCACAACCTTGATTGGGAAGTGTTCTTTTTTGTTAAGAACTTATCAGTAACAGTCCTCAAGACCATTCACAGTAACTCGTGTTACAAACTAAAAATACTTGAGATATTTCCTTAGTGCGTAGTAGGTACATTTTAACTCAATGTAGACGTCCGTCCGATAGTAAAATCTGCTCAGTGGACAGTGCCTATAGCCATAGACAACAGGCATATAGAGGACTAGATGTGTCCGCGGTTTCACCCGCGTTTATGATTACTGCGCCGCCCCCGTGGGTCGTAGCGCGATGTTATATAGCCTATAGCCTTCCTCGATAAATAGGCTATCCAACAATAAAATAATCTTTCAATTCAGACCCGTAGTTCCTGAGATTAGCGTGTTCAAACAAGCAAAGAAACTCTTCAGCTTTATAATATTAGTATAGATAAGTGAGAGTACAAAACGTATGTAGCGTAATCTGGGTGTAATAGATCTCTGCCTACCCCATCGCAGATTTTTTTTTTATACTAGCGTCCCGCCCGGCTTCGCATGGGTAGTACAAAACCTTTACAAATTATACACCTAAACCATCCTCATGAATGATATAATAACTGTATACCGTGGAAGAAGCAAACCACAGCTAGACTTCATGATACTCTAAACTCATTCTGCGTAAATAGAAACACCAATGATTAAATTATGTTCGGGTACTTTGAAATAACTACACTGGAACATTGAGACAACTACCATCTTAGTCTCCCCGTGACCATGGCTGCTGAAAAGCAACCGAAACGTCGGAGAAAGTGTAAACTTAAATATAAATAGTTTTAATAGTTTTACTTAATAATTTAATTAGCTTAATATTAGTAAAGTTTAATAGTATCTAGTAGTAGTGTAACAGTTTCAGTGTAAAATAAATAACGCGATAATATCCGTATATAGTAGTTTAATTTCAATGAATAACATTCGCGTAAACAGAAGACAATATTATATAATAACCGTATCATAATCTTTTCAATAGTTTAAATAGACAGGCAGACGCGGCAGGGGAATTTGTTTTATAATATTTAGTGATGATTAAACTACATGCATCTTTTCTTTTTTTTTATTAATTTTTTTACTTGGGGGAATACATTGTCGCGTACGTATGTCGGACTCGCCCGGGAAAAGATGGAGATATCCCGGTAATACCGACTAAACCTACCACAGCACAGTGTTCCTTCTCACAATCTATGGCCGGGGCGCAGGGATCACTCGTACATTCATCCTACAGCACCAACAGATTTGCCCGCCACTAGGTCGTGGCGGCCTCGTCGCATCTTTTTTAACACTCATAATCTACTTGCACCTAGGATAGCTCCTGTATCGCAGACGGTTATTACTTAATACAATGGACACAAAGAAACGTCCAGAAAAGCTACTATATAATTGTAGACCACACATTTTTCTACAGATGGGTATCAAACTCGCAAGTCTCGGAGCACTATCAGTGGCGAGGTGACCACTTAGGCAACTGTGCTAGATGTACAGTCAAACATACAGGCGTGAGTTTTAGTGAAACGATTTCACATAAACATTTGTCTTTATCTCTTAATAGTTGGTATAAAACAAATTCGGTATCAGCGTCCGCTTCTGTATGTTTGTCCGATTAGGTCTTCAAAATTACGCTACGAATTTTGATGCAATTTTCACTATAATTTAGAGCATATTTGCCCGAAGATTGATATGTATAATAAGACTAGATGACTCGGCGGTGTTCTGCCATATAAATTGATTCGATAGGGACATCCTAATCACCTACCAGTATGAAATATACTTACGACCTATTCTCATACTTACCAAATATACATACATTAAAAAAAACATAAAAATCGGTCGAGTCGTTTCGGAGGAGTGCGACCACAAGCACCGTGATACGAGATATATATATATATATATGTATATAAGACACTGTTTTGTACTTATTCAATGTGAAAATTGGCAAAATTCTATCGGAAGAAAAGAATAGCACTTTACTCGTCCCAGGAATAAGTGGTCATACAATTGCACACATAAGTATGTGTTACCGGTCACGGTAACAACAGGACACAAAAAAAACATTGTCCTAATAATTATTTTCTATCAACTATGCTCAAAAATTCCTTAAACAAACCTACATAGTCTTAAAAGTATTTAATGTGCAAAGATAAACCATCAAAATACTTACATGACAATATATCTTTAACCTCGTTATAACACCTATCAATCTTATAATATAAAACATTGAAAGCCAAAATAAAAATAAAACTCACCTCTTCGTTCAGAATCATCCAAATCCAAACTTAATTGCTCTATATCACGGCTCAGTGTAGCCAAAGCCATATTTGTGAAAAAATTAATAACAGAACAACACTATCTACGAACAAGATTACTAATTTCAAACTTTTTATATATACAATACATAAAAATTACAATAAAAAATACATGATACGTTTGCAATTTCAAATATTCAAAGTCGTTCCGGCACAACCGCGCGGTCGCGTGCAATTAGTCTCGAGTCTAAAATGATACTGGATGGATACTGGTTCTATATGTCGAGAACGCCGTACGCAGCTGTAAACAAGTACATACGTAATTCTAGAATGGGAAAACCCAAATAGGGTTAACACGCTTGAAAAAAAAATACAATTATTATATGATACCTTAGTGTTAACAGCCCTGTGTAGACACAGTACATAAATATACAGTAACCTATCTTCATACAAACGGTCGGAACTCGAGTCATACCTACGCGCCTCGGCGTCGGCATGCGCTCGGCACGCAACCAGTCGCGAATGCGCCGCAGTGACGAACGGACGATGTGTTGTTTTTTAAACAGTAACCGCGCAATTTTTTCCAAAAATAAGTACAAGTATAGCCTATTTAATATGACAAGTAGAATATATTGTGCTGTTTTTGATTGCATGAATTCCTCAATAACGCACCCAGAGATAACTTTTTTAGATTACCTGGGAACTCCGAAAGGTAAGACTATAAAATGATTATACTTACTAGTAGGTAGGTACGTAATTTAAGTCTTTTTAAAGGATTTTTTTTCTCCCGAAAAAGAAATGCCTGGACTAATAAATAAAGTGAATAAGTCAAGAAAAGTGATTGACACGAGTGAACTAGGTAGTTATAGGCGGTTCATGAATCATGATACGGTAGGTACGCTTGTATTAAAACCTCGGGACGTGTGTGCGTGATCTCTGGCTGCTCGTCGCGTACGTGGTATTTTATTATGAATAATAGTTGTTTATTGTACTGTGTGTATGAATAAAACTAGAAAAAATATATTTGACCGTCTGTCTGTCACCAGGCTGTATCTCATGAACCACGATAGCCAGATAGTTGAAATTATCTCTATGTATTTCTGTTGCCGCTGTAACAACAAATACTACTAAAAAATTAATACAATAAATATGTAATAGCTGCCGTTTTTTTTAAGCTAGGCTCTTGAAATATTCACAGAATATTTGGTTGTATGTTCACTTTAAAATATAATAATAAAGCATTCCGTACGTCTCAGTCGAGGCGCAAATATTTTTCAGTCGCAAATTTATAAGACCGATTTGTTATTAAGTCTTAAATATAACATAAACATGTTTTTTTTAAATTAAATCTACCAATCAAAAAACAACATGCATTTTTATTGAACACTTCCTATTCCATTCACAAAGTATTTTATTTGTTTAAATAAAATAAAAAATATTTACAATCACAAAAATAGATAGAATCTCAAAGTAGGTTAAAATGCTGTAGGTTGGCAGCCCTATCGCATGTTTACGTACCGCGCGGCTGTAGGCATTTATTTCAAAGATACGGCCGAGTTACAATACTGTTAGATAGTATTACCGTGGTGCAGAGGTTGAAAGAGATGCGATGCTTAAGAGGTTAAAAAAATGCGTGATAGACAGATCGTTGTTCTGACTCTGTGGATTCGTTCTCTGTGAAAGACCGGCTAGTTTGGCACAGATAATATCATAGAGCAGTGATAAATTAAAAATAAATGAAATTTATTCGTCGATTACGTATGAGCAAGCGTAAATCGTTTGTGCATTTAAAAAATTGTAAGCTAAATAATATCGTAAAACAGTATTTTATCTTATTTCTTTTAAACGTTATATTTTATTATTTATATTCCTATCTATTTTACAACTACATATTCCTGATATATAATATAAAAAATAATATCAGCTTTGTGTTAAACTGACTGAATATCTGTTGACAGTTTGTGGTATCATTACTATTTATTTTAATTTATACCTAATTATATTTAATACTAGAAATAATTCCTATGTCACGAGAGACATTAAAACCATTTAAACAACAGACACAAAAAACACCCATAGTTACTCATAGCAAATGTTTGTCCAGTGTGGAGAACGAACCTCCAACACTATGCGTAGTAGCAGTGGTGAGACGAATATTAAAACCACTTTGCTATCCGCGCTGTACTGTGTATTTTAACTTTAACTGACACACTAAGCTAAGCTTAATGGATAAGGCACATTGAACTTGTGATCGAAAGGCCACGGGTTCGAATACCACCACACCTCCCACTTTCTAAGCTGGAGAGATTTGTGAGTGTGACGAATGTGAGTGGCTATGAGGCTGTACAAAAATATTAGTAATTTGTAACCCAAATTGAAAGTAATCTTACAAATATAAGAAATATATAATTAATAATAATAAAAATAATATTCTATCACATACACACAACACCATCTAGCCCAAACTAAGCAGAGCTTGTACTATGGGTACTAGACAATGGATAAACATACATATACATATATATACTTTTTTTTTGTATATTCATATATATTATACATAGAAACTTCCAGACCAAGACAAACATTCATGTTCATGCACACAAATGTTTGACTTGTGCGGGAATCGAACCCTCGACCTCAGGCGTGGCAGTCGGTTACACTAACCACTACGCCATCGAGGTCGTCCATATACCTATATATAATTAGTCGTAGTCATAGAGCATATCGGAGCTTACAAAACATGCGTGCTGTTTATGCTGCGCATGAACTGCGCTTCCTTGTGAAGGATAGGTAATACACGAGAGCAGCAGTGGCATGAACCTTTCTACTCTCCAATGAGGTGTTCATTTAAGAGCTTGAAATGCTTTGGAAAACCTAGTCTCGACGGCAATACCAGCCCTGTACATAGGCTGTCTCACTGTTTGGTTAGAGACTCTTCTCTGTGTGAGAATGAGTGGCTTTGCTATGTTCACCTCATTAGCTCAGTATGAGTTGGCAGACTTCACATATATTTAAAAACGTTATGGAGAATTCTAAGACGAAGTTTTCTCACGATGATTTCCTTCACGAGCGCTAAGTGATAATTAACTATTTAATAGGTACCTACCTACATAGCTTCAAAAAGTCAGGAGGTACGTGCCTTCGGATCGGACAAGAAACCTTTGCAGGGTAATCCATAGTTCTCTCACTAGGCTATCGCTGCTTTTAACGTAGACACATCATAATGTTATTTGCCAGCAAGCTTTATCACAATCAATCAACCCATAAATTCTTAAAAACCTTTTCAATGCTGACGAACTTTATTTTTAATAGACTAAACATACTAGGTATACCTACAAGTAAAAAATTTATATGTAACTATATATTCCTTTTGACAAAAAAGTAAGGGTCTGGCCGTTAGGGTCCCATTCCTGTACGCCCCTGGCCGGGACGCACCCACAGTGAAAAATTCGTTTTTCGGCGCCCCCGGCCGAGACGCATCAATTGTAAAACAACCGCAGAAGACACTTGAGCAAATAGTGTTGAAAACAAGTGTTTTTGAATTTAAATATTCTGTGCTGTGTGTATAGGTACTATCATGTATTAGCTTTACCTATATACCTACTCTTTAAAATATGTTTAAAAATGCAAACTAAATTATATTAATATATGTTGGTTTCCAAGTAAGCAACCTTTCAAAAAGCAACCCATTCACTGTTTCCGCACAGAAACAGTGAAAGGGTTGCTCGCCCATTCTGTAGATTTCAAATTCAAAAACACTTGTTTTCAATAGTATTTGCTCAAGTGTCTTCTCCGGTTGTTTTAAAATGGGAGCGTCTCGGCCGGGGGCGTAGCGGAATAACAAATTTTTCACTGTAGGTGCGTCGCGGCCGGGGTCGTACCGGAATGGGACCCTAACGGCCGGACCCAAAAGTAAGACAATTCATAGAGATGGGTCTTATGTAGGTATCTATACTAATATTATAAAGCTGAAGAGTTTGTTTGGTTGAACGTGCTAATCTCAGGAACTACTGGTTCAATTTGAAAAATTATTTAATTTTTCAAATTGAACCAGTTATCAAACAAAGTTATCTCACTTCCCGTGAGCAGCATGTAAAGGTCGGTAACTACATCAGTAACCCTCAAAATATATCATTTGGAATACCGCAGGGCAGCATATTGGGACCTACGCTTTTCCTATTATACATGAATGACCTGTCATCAAGTAACCACTTCGATAATTCTAAAATTATTAATTATGCAGATGACACGGTCATATTATTTAGTGAAAAATCATGGGAAAAGACGTTTGAAGTTGCGCAGGTTGGCTTTAATAAAATTTTAAATTGGTTAAATAACAACCTATTATCCCTTAACGCAACTAAAACAAATCTAGTATGTTTTCACAAAACGGCTGTTTCAGCACCACCTGCGCGGTTAAATATTACAGCTCATTCATGCACAGCTATTGCCGGTGTGGATACTCTCCCAGGCTGTCAGTGTCCTAATTTAAACAAGAAAAGCTCAGTCAAATATCTGGGCGTTGTCATAGACGAGAAATTGACCTTTAGTGAGCACGTCGTGGCCATGGCTGCAAGAGTCAGAAGGATCATACACATTATGAAACTACTACGTGATGTGGCCCCGACGAGCTTACTAAAGACTGTATACATAACACTTTGCGAATCAATATTAACGTATTGCATTGCAGCCTGGGGGGGTACTGCTATATCTCATCTTATGGGTTTAGAAAGAGCCCAACGCGCAGTGCTGAAAACTATGTTTAAAAAGCCATATCGATTTCCAACCACTCAGCTGTTTAATGAAACTCAAGTACTGAGTGTTAGAAGACTGTACATACATAAAATCTTACTGGCAACTCACAAGATAGTGCTCAACTCTTCTGACTATGAAGACATGATTAAGAGACGAGTTTTCAAACTTCCAATTCCATAAATAAATACTACTTTTGCCAGGCGTTTTAGTAGTTTCATGAAGCCTTATGTTTATAATAAGATAAATAAAATTTGCCAAATAGACACAGCATCACTTCGTGAAACGAAAATAATTACCAAAAAGGAATTACTTACATGGACTTACGATGACACTGAGCGTTTTTTGAGGCCTTTAATGTGATTTCTTATGTTTTTCATTGCTTTGTTCAACTGGATGTAATCAATTTCTCATGTGTGTTTTTATACTTCCATACAAATTCTATTGTTATCATTTTAATTCAATTTGTTTTTATTTTATTGTAACCATATTAATATTAATGTATTGTTAACTACCTATCATTTACATTTCAAAATAATTTTATATATTGCATGCAAATTTATTATTAAGTTATTCATTTAAATGAACACTGGCAAAACTTCAAAATTAAGAAATCCATTTTGTAAAGTTTTCCTACGTGACAGGCTACGCCTAGTGTAGGAGACTTTGATAATTCTGCCTATAACAGGTTCTTACATTGTATTTACTCCGTAATCGGAA
Organism: Catocala fraxini; assembly: GCA_930367265.1. NCBI lineage: Eukaryota > Metazoa > Arthropoda > Insecta > Lepidoptera > Erebidae > Catocala > Catocala fraxini. The sequence goes on from OV884031.1 coordinate 22,408,123, forward strand.
ACTTGCAGTTTTTGTATTTATAAGGACTTGTGTAATATTTTGGTAAATAAAAAGTTATTATTATTAAAGTTATTATTATTATTTAATTTTTGATAGCTTATTTATCGAGGAAGGTTATAGGCTATATAACATCACGCTGCGACCCACGGGGGCGGCACAGTAATAAAAAACGCGTGTAAAACCGCGAGCACAGCTAGTTAATAATAATAAAACAATAAAAAATATTTATTTTCTCGTCACAATACGTTTTACAAAATATAAATTTTCGACATTTCAACTAAATGTCGAAAATTTATATTTTGTAAATCTTATTAAACTGTAGGAGACTGGTGTCTAAACTAGGCTCAAGGGCTGTATTTCAGGACGCCAGGTCTCCTTCAGTGTTTACATTTTTATCTTAATTATTATAATTTATTAGATAAGTACTCAGATTATTGTCTTCAGCTACAAATACGCCATGTTTGTTTATCGTTAAAGATAAGTAAGAACGTCCATATGGAATAGATAGAGGTGAATTACCAACACACTTACTTATAACTTTACGTCTCACGTAAAACAGGCCTATCACCGTGTATCGGGCACAGTTTCCGACTCCATGCTGCTACTAATAATTTCTTCAACCCAATATACACAGCAACCGCATTCACTACCGTTGCGCCGCCAAGGCAATTCCAAGATGGGGACAGTCTCGGCGGGTATTGGCACCATATCCTTTCTATTTTTTGCTTGCGGATCTATTTTTAAAACAACTTACTATTAAAAATGTCTACAAATGAGATAACATTTAAAAATAGCTTTATTGATATCAAGAACAAGTCACAGTTTATCTCAAAGCGTTTTCCTTAATCATTAGTCAGTTTATTCTTATTATATAAAGGGATTAAATATAATGACCATCAAAAATAATAATTGCACAGTAAAATATGCTTACTAAAATATATCATAACGAGCACCTATACGCCTCAAATCACTGCATTCCGTCTCGGAAGGCTTAGGTTAAGTTAGGTTCCTTCTTAAACCCACCCAAAAATAGAAGCGCCGCGAAGCGGAGCTCCGCCGACTTAGTTTGATCTCTTTAAATATATTTTGCTGTGCAATTAGTATTTTTGGTAAGTATATTTTTTAATTTTTTATTTTTTTGGTGGCACAATAGCAAACATTTGAGGGACAGTTAAATACTACTCTTATGTAAAATGCAACCCGCGTGGAAATAAAATGAGGGTTTTTGACATGTTTCGTCATTCTACGTAGAGTTAGCGTCATCAATAATAAGCCTGAATGTGTAGACGAGAGTTGTATCACACACACCATCCTAAGTGTAACTAATATTATAAATGTCAATATGAGTTTGTTTGTTATGCTTTCACGCCGTAACTAGGTACTTGACCGATACTCATGAAAAAAAAAATTCGCATTCACGTTGTCTGGGGAACAGAAAAGAACATAGGGGCCTTTTATCCAGAAAAATGTACTGTTACTAGCCAAGCCTACATTTACCTAAGCGGGCAAAATCTATGTTATTATATTGCACCCTTAATAAAACAGAGACTTATCTCAGTATTTTGGATTAAACAAATTTGAACTCTATTGCAAAGATTTAACACAAATATAATATTAGAATTTAGCATATACAATTAGAGTTCAAATTGCCTTACTTTCAAATTTCGAGTTAAGTCGCTGTTTTATTGAGACTGCGATATATACCTAAGACGTGCCTATCGTATAGCATGTATCAAAAAAGTGCAGTCATAACTAAAGGTTAGGTACTTACCTACATTTTAGAGTCGATGAATGTCGCGAGAATTAGGTAAGTCTGTATGCATTATTTGCTAAGATATAGCATAAACTTTTTTATTGACCAAAATATGTAAACAACACTAACAGTTGACCTCCGTGAACCCAAAACAGACCAGGCGCAATTTTGATAGTGATGAAATCGTTCGATGATTAAATCTATACCAATATTTTAAAGAGGAAAGATTTGATTTTTTGTTTGTTAGGATTTAACTCAAAACAGCTTAACCGATTTAAAAAAATATTTCACCAATAGGAAACTATATTATCACCGAGTACCTAACTATATTTATTTATTATTAATAACACAACCTACATGTTTGAAAATATCATAAAATTAAAAATAATTTGTTTTAATCCGGGGATAGGGCACGTATACTCCATTTGGTTAGGTACCTACTTAACTAAAGGTAAACAATCTTGATGTGTCTTTTTAACTAAATACTCAGTTTAGAAATAAAATGCTGCTAAAGATCAATGTAAATACAACAATAACGATTAATAAATCAATTGAACCGTTAGTTTAAGCAGTAGTTTATTTGTTTAACCCTTAAATGCATGAAGTCTTATTTTAGTAGAAGAAAAATGCATATTATAGTAAAATTGGGCATAGATTACAGGAAAAATAATAAAAAAAATCGTAATCAATTATTTGTTTGTATTTTCAGGAAAAAACGACTTGTGCCGTTTTCGGCACTACATGCATTTGTTTACTACATACGTTTGTGTAATTGGTTAAAACAATCTTTATTTTTTTGGAACATAAATGAACTTTACATTTTGCACACATAACAACTGTTTTTAAATTGCACGCAGGAAACATACACCTCATCCTATTTGTAGTTCTCACTTGCTCATGGCCCACGCCATCGAGTATTACGTCGATTGAGGGTAAAGCTTGGCAGGGTTTTCCACGGCGCATTTTAGGAGGAGGCCCAACATCTGCAATCGATGTAGAACGCGGACGACCCCTAGGTACAGGTGTTGCATATTTGCATAAAGTGTCTGCTAACTCGGACCGAAAGTCTGCAAGGTTCATAATGTCCTTAGTGGCTATACCTCTTTGACCCATTACTTTTCGGTAAAGAATCCATGAATTGATAATGCTTAGATCTAAAAGATGATAAAATATTCGAATATACCACTTTCTGCTTTTTATGCGAATCCTATATCTACCGAGGTGAGAATCCATTAGGTCTACACCCCCCATATGTGCATTATATTCTTTTACCAGCTTAGGACAAGGAATTTGAATTCTTCGTTTTAGCTTCTTATCAAACCTTTCGATTGTTTCTACAGGTTCTGCACCTACGTAGGTTGATGCCAGAACAACCTGCTTGTTATCCTTCCATGAAACCGCAGCTATATCCACATTGTCAAAATTGGTCACATATTCTTCATATGCTCCTCCAGGCACTGAGGTTTTCATGACGTCTTGTTTATTTGGCAATTTGCATGTTTTTCCTAAACGATTTCTCTGTATCGTTCCTAAGGAATGGATACCTTCTTTGGACAAATGGTACATTAGGGGCAAAGATGTATAATAGTCAGGTTCATTTGGTAGTCTCTCTGCGTTTTCTTTACCTGCATATATAATGAAATTGTACAAATATCCCATTAGACTGCAGAGGACAAATAATTTAAATCCCCATTTGTGGGGCTTGTTGGGCATATATTGTTTTAAAAAATGCCCTACTTTGGTTGAGCACATTTGCTCATCAATAGACAAGCGTTGGTCAATCGTTACACTGGAGAATTTATTGTTCAAATGACTAATCACAGGGCGCAATTTGTGCAACTTGTCATGGTCTGGATGGCTGACCGGAAGATGATTACTGTTATCATTGAAGTGCAGTATGCTCCTGATTTTTTCAAATTTATTGACGGGCATTGCTTCTTTTATCGGCCCAAACCCAAATTTACCCCAGTATGACCGAACATTAGGGTAGTGGTATACAGACATGAAAGTGACAATGCCTAAATATTTTCGTAAATCTTCTAATGTAAATGTCTCTGTTCTATTAGGTTGCTGCTGAGTTGCATATGTTGCATGAACAATAGACTCCATAAACTCATCAGTGAAAAAGTACCTAAAAAAGTGATATGGTGTATCTAGTTCCATAACATTAGAGGGTAGTTCTGTGGGTCCTAAAAAAGCTATTTCATTTTCAGAATATACCAGATTTTGTTTTCTCCATAACAAATTTCTACCACCAATTGGCATATTATTAGTATTTTCAGGAGCACTTGAACTCGCTGATGATGAGTTAGCGATAGCATTATCAAATACTAAAGGAGGATCATTAACTTCACCATGTATTGGAGCTGGATTAATGTAGTCATTATCACCACAAACTGGATCTAAAATTGGGTCTTCTAACTCTTCTAAAAGTGATTGACGAGTTGGGTAATAATCAAAATCTTCCCCGTCGGACTCTAGTTCATCTTCAGATATATCGCCATTTTCTAACATGCAAAGCATTTCTTCAATATTTTTATCATTCATAGCTGTAAGCCAACACAAAATCATGCTATACCAATCACCCGAGTAAAGCAAAATAATAAATAAAGTAAGGAAAAAATTACTATAATTGCATGAAGGGTCGTTTTCGGCACAACGATATTTTGGCATTTTTAGATATAAATTCTTGTAAAAGGAAGTAAAATAATAATAAGCACATATATTTGATACACATACCTGCTAGATTTATATTTTAGCTTCAAGTAATATAACAAATAAACCTGAATTTTTAGCGATTGAAGTTTTGAAATTCTTCTAAGCGGGAAACACGGTACGCACTTTCAATTAGACAGATAAAAAATGTATTGTTAGCATTGATCATCGACTGATATTCTCGTATTTTTCTTTATAGACCACAGATAAATAACATAATTACGGCTGTCTTTGTGACATTTCTTATTAGGTGGGATATTTGAAATCAAAAGTGTTGTTCCGTTTTGGGTACAATATGCATTTGTGTTTGTGTAAAAAGTCACATTGTTTACCTTTAGTTAAATACCTAACCAAATGGAATATAGGTTTTTTGTCCAGTTTCTTCTATTGTTACAATCCATAGATGAACAATAAGGAATTTAAGTGCCATTTTGTTCTATTACAATTTTCAGCAGAACATTGTAGAAAAAAACTAATTTGTTCTATTAGTAGAACAAAAATCATAGAACATATTGGAATACAGGAACTTCTACTTTTAAGTTGTGGGAATGGCCGTAAAATTTTTACCACACCTTTCTGTGACACATTGTATATTACCAGATCTATTTTTAAACTTGGTGTTGCTACCTATTAAAATCTTTTTTATAAAAGATCCAATAAACTTATAGTACTTACTACCTAGTAGTGTTTCGTATAATAAACATATCAGCCTTGTATCCACTGTCCCACTGCTGGGCTCACCGCATAGGCCTCTTCTCAGTGTAAGAAGGGTGAGGTTATACTTACCTTGTATATCGGGCTGGCTCAGTCCAGGTCGGTAGACTTCACACATCTTCGAAAAAATTATGGAGAACTCTACATGCAGATTCCCTTACGATGTTTACGAGACCGTTTGTAATGAGTAATGACCCCGCTCGCTTTAACGGTGAACGTTAAAGCGAGCGGGGTCTTTACAAACGTTCAAACATCGGACTCAAATAACACCCAGACTTACGACAATTTTTTGTGGGTCACACAAATTTTTGTCTCATTCGAGTATCGATCTCACAACATTTCGCGCAGTGACAATGGCTAGGCTACCACATAAACCGCTACTCTATCCGCAAGTGTCAGTTTTGTGGATAGGTACACAATAAAATAAAACATCTGTTCACAACTTTATTTTGTAAAAACGTTTATTTATTTAACTATTAAACACTGCGATATAACAGTTATTTCAACATGTCTCGTCCAATTGTAGAATAGACTAAGGAATTATTGTTCTTACTTACAAATAAATAAATAAAAGTTTAAATCATTGTTTTTATTGTACATTATTTATGTTTTAACTCGGTTATTAAAGTTTACTTTTAACTTACATTTCTTTTAGTAAATATTAATTGAATTATTAAATTTTGTCAGTCCATTAGTTTCAAGTTTCTGAAAAGCAAGCCCAAACGATTGAAAAAAGAAAACAATTTCTTGAGTAATCAGTTGTTGAAGCCTACTGAACTTTTGTGGCCAAGATAGGCTTTAGAGAAATCAATGTCCACCTTAAACGTCAAATAGTGTTATTTAACACTGATACCTACAATGTTTTTTTTCTACTTCCCTCCAACTTATTGTATATCATAATCAATATAAGACAAGTAAGTATATTAAAGAAATTGTCTTTTATAGTTAGTACAATTGTAGTATAACCACCGGTTTCAGAAAGGCGTTTTTTTTTTAAACCTTCGTCTCTAATTTTACTAGTTTCTGTGTCGCAGGTAATTTTATACACATTCAAAGAACGGGCATAAAGAACACCCAGACTTGGAATAACTATTATTTATTGGATCATAGAATTGTATCCCATGTGCGGATCGAACCCACAACACTCAACGCAGTGCTGAGGCGGTCAATAAAACAACTTTGCCATACCCGCAGAAAAAAAATTGTTGACAGTCGGCCAAACCACATGTCAACTACTATGATATTGTTTGACGGAATTAGCAACAACCAATCATATCACTTGAGAGAGATTTTGACACCTCGTTCATTAGCCTTTTAGAAACCGGGGGTGTGGCTACGATCTTTTCACGTACCTACATTATCTGTAAGGCTTTGGAATTATTAAGTACTGCGTAGAACAGGAAGGCTCCACTTTTAAAATCAAGGCAAATGGAAATCAACTCAATTGCGTTTATTATACATTAGGCTTACAATGCCTTAATTGATAGATAAACGGAAAAATCGTGCTGAACATCAATGTGTTCGTTCGACGGCCAAAAGGTTAACTTTGACCATCTTTTCCAAAACAGAAAATAATTGTTTTTGGGTACGATCTTGACCCAATACTGTCTTTCTAGATCCGCCTGCTTGCTTGTAATTACTTCCTAAAGTTCGGACAATAAATTTATTATATTAAGTAATCAATGTAATCATATAAATAGCACTGATATGCACATGTAAACTTTTCTCTTTAAGAACACAGTCTTACTTTATCGATCGCCTGTGGACACTGAATAGCGGAAACTGGACTTTGAACTTAGTCTATTTTTATAATACAGATTATTAAATATAATACGGAACAAGCTGTCAATTAATCATCAACTGCCGGTTATTAGGCCAAGCGCATTTTGAAATAATTGCATTTGCATGCATGAATACCTTCCTATCGCAAGCGTTGGCTATGCACGCAAATTATATTCCTACTGACAAAGTTTTGACATAATGTTTATAAATAGCATTTATCGAAATAAACAAAATTTTACATTTTATAAAATACGAAATCAGCTGAACTACTTTCACCTTTTTAGAATGCCGTTTCATCGGACTTAGCAATATATTTGTGAGGAATAAACACCGGTTTAGTAGTAAGACCGGACGTCAAACTACATAAAATTAAGGTGCCAGTACTGCTTTCGTTGAAATACATTGAATTAGTTCGGTCGAATTGACTTTTATCGGCATAATTGGATACAACAGATCAATAGACTATTCCATTTCAGCATGAAAGAGTAAAGTCGGTGGGGAACGCGTGTCAATATCATACTCTGTATTATAACTTCGTGATTATAAGAATTGTCGCAATTTTATATACATTGAGTTTTCCTGTTAAGTTTAGTAATGTAATCGAGTACGCTATGGAAATCAAAAAGCGACATTCTCACTATACGCATAGCGAATCTGGTAGGGAGACTGATGACATAGTTAGCATGATTAATGACATGTCTATGCATACCTATGTAAACTTTGTTCTGTGGATATAAAGAGTTAGTTATATTCTTCAGTACATTCAGAGCGCTTGGCCATAATTTAACAGAATAATAAATGTTAATATTTATAAAAAATAAAGCTAACATAAATTCTTAATCTCGTCATGTCAATCAAGATTATTACAATAATATCTTGACGAATTATTTCGTCATAGTGCAAGTTTGCAAACTCACAAAATCGAACTACGATTTCGGTTGTACCGCAAAAGGTCTTTACATCATTAGATGAATCACTAAAAACAATTTTATACTATAAGGAATAAGGTTACTATTGCAATGCTATTTCGCGTGAACTGAGATCAAGTATACAGCTCCTAAACCTCAAATAATTTACGTCCTCAGTTAAAATTGCGCTCATAAGTCAAAAAATAGTAACATCTAAATGCATTCGACTATGAAAATAGGGTCTAATAAATAAATTGAATGTTTCTTCTGAGCGCAGATTGGATAAATTCAGGATAGACTTTCAACAATTTCATCCTATGATCTGACTGAAAAACTTTCGATTAAACTTTTGCTTGAGCCGCCCGCTGACCTGAACGCAATGTATGCAGTTATAATAAGGACGATATATGAGGGTAAAATCGTAACAGCGTATAACTCCTTGCTGTTCAATAAACTCAGTCCTGATACGAAGAAATGTGACACTACCACCCATCCAACCTTGATGTAGTTTTTGTCATCGAAGCCACTGAAGAAGATAACACTCCAAAAAGTGTTGAGCAGTATCATGCAGAGTGTCATTGCTGCACTGGTTACGAAGAAGTATTCTGTGCCACTGTGCAGGCCTAGTGTGCCTGGTCCTACCTGAAAAGTCAAAATAAACCTCCTTGGAACATATTTATGGAACACATTCTTGAGAATATTAGATAACACTACACTAATATTATTTTTGGAATAGTTTGGTTCTTTGTACTATTTGAATTGTAGTCAGCAACATAGGAGGCTGATCATAAAATAAACCAAAAAGTATTTTCAAATTAATAATCCTAGTTATTATTCTGTATTTTTGAACTCTGATTATATCAACTATCTTTTTAACTATTACTTCTATTAAAAACTGACATCTTTATATATATAAATCTTCTGTGCATGTGTTTGTAATTAACTCTTCCTATATGGCTGGACTGATTTTGATGACATTTTTTGTGTGTTCAAGGGGATTCGAGAAAGGTATGAATTTCTTTTCTCATTCCTTTTTTCGTTTGTACAGGACAACGTCTGTCGGGACAGCTAATACATTATAATTTTCAAACATGGTGGGTATAGAAACTCGCAAGTGTATACCACATTTATTGCTGGCCATTCCTGTATTCAGAATAAAATAATACAAATTCATTTATGTAATGAAAAATGAAAAATATTTATAACCCATATTGAACATATGTGTACAATAAAAATAATAGCCTCATTTCATTATATAACATTTTTTTTCATTTACTTGCATTGATTATGTATCTATAAAAAAGAGTTAACAAGTTTTTAATTGTTTTGTGATAAATAATTTCCTTAATTAATTACTCATGTATAATGTAAGCATTAATGTATATAAAACATTGATTTACTGTAGGAACATACTTTATTTATTACCAGTGTATGTTTATTTTGTTTACCTACATTAAATATTTGAACAGGCTGTTGAAATATGTTAAATATATTGATTTATAAAATAAAGATAGACAACAAATCTGTGTCAATAGTGCACAAAAGAAATAATTTCCTTAATTAGTAATATACATTTTAAACTTTTAATGCTTCATTTTTAAGTTGGTCATAAAAGAGGTCACTTTGAGAAGATCCTTCTCAAAGTGTAAACAGTTTCAAAATGGCTATTGCTTTGGTGGCCTTCATCTTCTGCATCAATAACTGGTTGCTGCAGGCAACATAGAGTCAATTTGACCGAAAAGAAAACTTAGTTAAGTGTTGCATAACCTCGACAAGTAACATCTAAGAGATAATTCATGTAACACTTTGGGGACTATACAAACATTGCATGTGGGATTCGAGCTCTTATGTTCCGCATAGTGGCAGTATATATGGCCACCATTTAAACTACTAGATATGCCATCCATGCAGCTAAATAACAAGAATAAAATTAAAGTTTTAAAACAGCCAAGAGATATAGCAACAAGTAAGGGTTCTGTCTATCTTCTAGGCAGCTAAGTATTACAATATAATTTTAGTATAGAATACTTTAATTAAATAATAATAAGTTAATACTTACAGAATCAGCCAGCACATTAACAAGAGCAAAGGCTCCACTCATAGTGCCGAAGCCCAGCCCCGACACATATGCCATTTCTAGTTTATTACTGCCAATATTGTGGTTTTCTGATATCTCTTTGAGACCTGCCTCCGTCTTTCTTAGCAATACATACATTCCATATCTGAATGCTTCCTGAAAATACAAAATAGATTTGAAGGCCCTATTAACATTCATTAAATAAGTAAATAATGATGTGTGATTGGATAAACATAAAAATATTTTATGTATAATCCTTGTAGGGGCAGGTAGTGGTGAATTGCACACTTGTCCACCAAATATGTTTTAAGCCCTATGCTATAAGAGAACTGAATACCAGACACATTTGCAGGCTTCATGCTGCTATTGGGTTTCCTAAGAAAAACTTTATAACACCGATTGTACAACTGCAAACATAAAACATAAGTTAACTTAAGTATTCTAACATTGTTAGTTTTTGTTTATATAGATTTTCTATATATTTTTATTTACTGAACTAGTGATTTACTCCAATTAACCATTTTTTTAGATCTTGTTTGACCACTCATCTGGATATTAGAAAAGTAATAACTTCCTTATATATGTAGGTAAAACCAGCATTACTATGTATTATCTGTAATATATGTATGATCCCCATTACTAAGCAGCTGTTTACATTTAATAAATCTAACAAAATATAATCACACTTCTCCTACACCACTAGACCATGAGCCAGCTATGAATAAAGATAGATAATAAACTTTATGCATATAACACATATTTAGACAAAGCATGTATAGTTAATGGTAAATGTTAAGCGTAAGGCAGGCGTTACGCTACTATACCAAGTAGGTCGTCGATTGCCATATGAAACACCTACACAAAGTTCTAAAACATACAAGATGTATTTAGTACCATCATATTTAATTGTTTATGGCAAAGATTTCACTAAAGAATTATCATGTAGCTGAGATAAATTTAAAATCTGTTAACGCACCTGGAATATAATGGCGAAGACCATACCGAACGCTAGATATGATCGTAGAGGCACTACAGCATACCACACAAGTGATGACAATAGAAATGATAACAGCCACCCAAATGCTGCTGCTATCATGATAATGATGCGCACTGGGTCATTTGCCACTGTCAGGGCGAACATCACCAACGGAGCCCCGAAGGCAAGAAGAGAACAACTGAAGAATTCCGCGAGAGTCATCCTAACTGTTTACTAGCCCTATATTTACAAACCAAACAAACTAAACAAGTGCAGAATTGCCTTGATACAGTCAATTGTTAAATTTTAATTTAAATAAGATAACTAAACATAGGTTATTTGAAAACCAATAAATGAGATGTTTTGGTATAAAAATCAAATGAATCACAGTATGTAACGCAGTTGTCGTTTGATTATTTTAGTTTGACAATGACAGAAAAATGACGTTTTAATATTTGGATTTCAACAATGTTTTACATTTGGGAGTGAGGTAAGCTCCGATAAATAATTCTAAGAAATTATTACATACTACGAGAACTTATGGTTTTAAATAAGATCTGTAAAAATAGCATCCAATATTATATATCTCTCGTATTGTGACACTGATTTATAGTAACATTACGTAGGTACAAGCCTACAAGGCAAGGTATCTTGCCTGCGTTTAGTTCGTTGTCAAATTGTCAATTTATCAACCCACACATAACCTAACTTTTGGCTTCAGTTCAACTAATTTTATTAAATAAATTCTGAATATAGTGCTTGAGATTAATAAACATGGCACCAAAACCAGCTAAGAAAACTCTTTGGGTGGACTGTGAGCGTTGTGGTTGCAGTATAACTTCAAACGACAAGAACATTCATGTAGAGATAAACTGTGGTAAAGATCAAGTGAAATGCCCTTATGTTGAAGATGGCAAGCTGTATACCTGGCTGGAGAGGGCAGTGGCTGGGCCGGATGGTGCTCCTAAGGACGCTGTGATGCTACATCCTTCAGCTGGCTCGTTGATAGGCGCAGTGATTGGGTGTCCCTTATTACTTAGTAGGGAAGGGGCTCCTGCGATGGTGAAGCGAATGTGGCCGTCGAAGTCTTCAGCACCAGCCGCCGTTATATTACCAGCAGCTGGTATATACTTCTAAACCATATAGCGATATAAACTTTCAAAAACACAAATTTAAGAAATAGATCTGTGCCCTGTCTTGAATACAATTATTTTTATATTTTTCAGAGTTGTCATACGCTTGGAGCAATGATAATAAGAGAGTAACAGTTTCTGTCATACAAGAGGAGATACCAAAGGCCACAAGAATGACAATAAGAATCAAGAACCATAAATCTGAAGATATTTGTGATATATTAAAACATAGCTTTTATAATAATTTTGTTTGCATTGGTTGTATTCTAGTTTATTATTATTTTGGTAAGAAATTAGAAATAGAGGTAGTTAATCTTAAATCAGATTCAGTAGATTCTAAGGAATGGTATGTTTTAAGTGAAAAAACAAACTGGATTATGGAAAAAGAAACAGTACAACCTGTTAAGAAAAAAGCCCAAGCTCTAGGAGGATATGATAATATATTAGATGAAATCAAAACTTATATTCAAATTACTTTTAGCACAGATAATTTAACTGCGAATTTCCAACCTGCTAGAGGCTTATTACTTCATGGGCACTCTGGAATTGGAAAGACAGCAATTTGTAAATATATTATAGAGAGCTTCAGTTGTTTTCATGTTGAGGTCAATGGATCAGCAATTTTCAGCAAATACTTTGGTGAAACAGAAAGCACAACAACAAGTTTGTTTGAGAAAGCTATACAAAATCAACCTAGCATCATATTTGTTGATGAAATAGAAACCATATGTCCAAAAAGATCTTCAAATAGTTCTGAACAGGAGAGAAGAATTACTTCAGCATTTGTGGCAGCATTGGACCGATTACATGAAGATAATAACAGAGTTTTCATTCTAGCCACAACCAGGAAGCCAGATAGCATTGATCCAATGCTAAGAAGGTTTGGACGACTTGATAAAGAAATTGATATTCCCATACCAGACAGGCTAAGAAGGAGAGACATACTGTGTAGCCTGCTAAGGAATCTTCCAAATAAAGTCACTGCTTTGGACAGTATTGCAGACTTGGCTCATGGTTATGTGGCAGCTGATCTGGTAAACCTATGCACACAGGCAACTATGAAGTGTATAAAACGGTCCAGCGAGTATATAGAGCGGGAGGATTTGATTGCAGCACTAACTATAGTCAGACCTAGTGCCATGAGAGAATTGTTAATTGAGGTACCTAATGTTAGGTGGTCGGATATCGGCGGGCAGGGTGACTTGAAACTTAAATTACGTCAAGCGGTTGAATGGCCCTTGAAGCACGCCGAGAGTTTCCGAAGACTGGGTATCAGACCACCGAGTGGCGTCTTACTGTATGGTCCTCCAGGTTGTTCAAAAACCATGATAGCAAAGGCTTTAGCTACTGAAAGTGGTCTAAACTTCTTATCAATCAAAGGTCCAGAATTATTTTCGAAATGGATTGGAGATTCTGAACGCGCGGTTAGAGATTTATTTACAAAAGCTCGTCAAGTGGCACCGTCTATCATATTCTTTGATGAGATGGACGCCATTGGAGGTGAGAGGGGAGGAAGTGGTGACAGTGGAGTTCACCAAAGAGTTCTAGCTCAACTTTTGACAGAATTGGATGGTGTTGTTCCTTTGAATTCAGTTACAATACTGGCTGCTACAAATCGACCTGATATGATGGATAGAGCGTTGCTACGACCTGGTCGGTTAGACAGACTGATTTATGTGCCATTACCTGATTTTGAGACAAGGTTGCAGATAATAGAGTTGAAGCTAGAGAAAATGAGTATAAGTGATGACGTTAATACACATAATCTTGCGACGAGAACAGAAGGGTTTTCGGGAGCGGAGTTGCAGGCTCTTTGCCACGAGGCTGCTTTGAAGGCCTTGGAGAAAGATCTAGATTGTCCAGAAGTCACTATGGAGCACTTTGAGCTTGTTATTAAGGATTACAAGCCAAGAACGCCACAATACTTGTTGAGGGTATATGAGGAATTTGCTTTAGGACAAAGATCTGGATGAAGCAGCTAATATAAATAACAACAATTTATTATAATAGTGAAACTAATACAGGTGATTCGAGTGTTGTGTGTTTAAACCGCCATCACTAATACAAAGAGATATCGTTTTAACAGCTTTTTATATAATAAAATGAAATATTATCACTTTCCAATTAGAGTTTATTTCATAAAATTCCTTAAAACTAAATTGAACATAAATTAATATCTATTCTAAATCTTATTATAATCACATTGTTTTAATTAATACATGTTTCACTTTGATTGGTTGACACAATAATATTGTTAGTTTAACTTTAATGTTTACAAAAACAAGGTTAGGTATTAATTCCAATTGATATGATCGGCAGCGAAAAGCGAGAGATTATTATTGATGATATGATATTCACATGCTTTAGATTGTTTGTAGTATCAATATCAACGTGATACGCAATATATTAGCATAACATAGTACTGATGACATAACTTGATAACACATTGATAAATATCGTATACTTGGCTGTGATTCGCCAAAACACAACAAAGGTCAATAACAGTGTTGATAACCTTTTTGTCGACATTCGAATTTTAAATTATCTATGTTGCACCGCTTCCGCACTTGTTCGTTAAGATATAATCGTTAATTATATATTTCGCTGTTAACTGGTCCTAACATTTATATAGCTGGATTCTTATCGATATTCGACAGAACTGTAAACAATCTTAGTATGACAGAAACTAACAATATTATGTGAAACCTTTGTCAGAATATATGAATACATAAACAGTCCCAAAGACAATCCATAATTATTCAGGTTTTACAGGTCAGTACACATTGGCGTAACTTATAGCTAATAATCAAACTGTCACCTACATTAATAACATAAGGAAAGATATTACAATTGTTAATTATAAGTTATGAGATTTCGAATAGGAATAGTACAGGCATGAAGGAAAACTTCTGGTGTCTTTTCGTCAGAGATTGCGCGAAGGAGGTATGAGTACACACCAATATGATAGTTTAATTTTTATAGCGTAGTTCAAATTACTTGTGTGGGAAAATAGTCAATAAAGCGAAGTATTTTACTGGAGAAGATTTAAAGTACTCTGGCTTGCGAGTGGAATAGCTATACGGAGCATGAAATGAAGCTAGAGCATGGCATGTTTAAGCCCGCGTATCTTTGTTGCATAGCCTCATCACTTCACTACAAAGTGCTCTTCTTCAAACACTTAATCCACTTCGCTACACTACTATGCTTTAGTAAAAATAGACACAGTTTAAAACTCAACTACGTAGCTTTGCCCTTGCAAACTAGATATGTAACACACCTCAGGTGAGCAGGCATTAGTGTAGTTGCCTATGTTTAATTTTGTAAATTATTTATAATACGCTTTTTGGTTGCAATTTAGGAAATAAAAGAAATCTTTATGTAATAATAGAATCAAAATTGGTTGCAAAATAAGGCAGTAATTCTTATTTATCTATAACTAAGCTATCCATGGGCCATAAGATAAAATTATTGCCCATGTTTTCATTATTATTTAATCTATGTATATCTACCATACAGAGTTGGGTATTAGTGTGACTAAATAAACTTTGTTCGAGGAGATTATAGTTTATACAACCCCATGTCATATAATAAACAAAATAAAATGTTATAGAAAATTAAATGCTTTCACGATAGACGAATCTAGATAATTCGAATTATTATCCTGTTGTATTATTTAAAAATAAACATTGTACGGTTGTATCGTATATTGGGCAAGATCTACGTTTAGCTTAAACGGCAGAATTCGATTGATTGATAACAATGAAGTTACGCCAGTGTTGCAAATAAAAAAATCACATCATAAATGCACTTCAAAAGCACCCACTTTAAATTAATTCGCCGATTGGTCGAATTAGTTACATAGCATTGGTTCTTTAACCCTCGACACAGTAGGAGCGTTTTGATTACTCTTGATTGATTACCACAATAGAACAATATAAAATATAGGTTACAATCATGTTAATATACAAGATAATATGCATTTGATATCCTAAATATGTATTTAACACGACTGAGACTTCATATTTATTGTAACCGTTATACAAAGTCTGTTTCTTATATGGCAATCATAGCAGTAGTAAACCAGCGATCTCCCTCTGATTAAAAAAATGTGAATATGTACCTATTGCCAACCTTCTTGCAAATCTTGCAATGATTGGGGTCGATGGGTTACATTTCTTAATGAGCCAATATAAATGCTGTCTGAACACAATGAAAATTAATTGTGCCTGGGCTCCTGGGTCCGTACGTCGATGAAGAAATTAATCAATATTTTAATAACAAATTCACAATTGAAGTTTTAACAGTAAACTTTTCAATGTCGAGGGTTAAAAAGATGAATAATAACAAAATCATACAAAAAAATTTTAATGTTGGATTTCGTCTCAGTCTTTTATAAAAGAGTTAATTTTCGGTGATATTTATAGCATACAATGAATACATACATAACATGAAATAATCCTCCTAAGGGGTAGGAGACATTGATGCATCAAGCAAACACTTTTTGTACGTACATCATTCATAGTTGTTAAATGATTATCACCACATAGCGATCTAGAATGATAACGGTACGTGTTCAATACGAAATAATATTACAATATTTGTCCGCAAGAGGCGCCACCAGCGCAATACGTTACATGTCTGCAGAGTCGATTAATCGAACAGCCGATTTCACTGCTTACATAGTATAATATACAAAAATAGATTAAATGGATATCCTATATACCAGGGGTGGCCAACCGGTCGATTGCGGCTATTAATCCAGTCCATCGTGGCAAGGCAAAAAATATAAACACTAGCTGCCGCCTACGGCTCCACCTACTCTAGCCTACGACCTACTCTTAGACCTACTAAATATACACAAAAAGTTTCATAAATATTGGCCAAGCCGTTTCGTAGGAACAACTAACACTGTGACACGAGATTTTTATATATTAGAACAGACTGCACAAACGTAATCACCAACTGCTGCGCGCATCATCTGTATCATTTCTTAATCGCCATTCCGTCACGTTATTTATCTTCTCTTCCAAGCAGTAGTTCTCTTTTGTTTTTGGGACGCGATGGACAATAAGCGGGAAGCGTGTGGGACGCTGGCTACAGAATTGCACAAAAATGTAAACCCTTTTCCGATGGAGAATACATCAAGGAAATTTTCGAAGCAATGTCAGATTAGCTGTTCCTGAATATAAAAATAAAAACGAAATTAAAACAGCCATTCATGGTTTACAGCTGTCTCGAAATACTGTGATGTGGCGTATAGAAACATTGAGTAAAAACATAAACGAACAATTACAAAAAGATATCGTCCGCTGTGGTGCTATTTCGCTACAACTTGACGAATCAACAAATATCACTGACACTGCTCAATTACTTATTTTTATTCGAATGGTCTTTGAAGATTTCTCGACGAAAGAAGAACTGCTAAGCATGATTTCCTTAAAGGGAAAAACTCGTGGCCTTGATATATTCATGGAATTCAAAGCCTATTAGCGAGATAAAGCTACCTTTGTATAAACTCGTAACAATGACAACTGATAACGCTGCTGCAATGACAGGTATTAATAATGGTTTAATTGCTCTTTGCCACAAAGACGAAGACTTTCCAGACTTCATTAGCTACCACTGCATAATTCATCAACAAGTACTGGCTAGTACAAGACTAAACACAAAATATGTGATAGATATTAAAAGAAATTTATAAACTTGAAAGATTAAAAAATTCTTTCGAGATTATTAATTCCATAAAAGTAAAATCACTCCAACGGCGGCTCTTTAAATAGCAATTAGATGAAGAATAAATTAGATAGTTAATAACTGTAAATAGCATTCTTAGCAGATTTTACTGGAAAACTGAGCATATTAAATCTGGAACTCCAAGGCAAGAATAAATATTAACAGAATTGATGAGTTCTATTGCAGCATTTCAAAGTCAAACAGCCTCTATGATAGTTGACATCGAAAAGAAAAATTTCATCAATTTGTAAACCTCAAAGATCATATGGAAAAACATACTACCTACAATTTCATTCCTGACAAGTACACGGCAGAAATCAAGGCAGACGCGTGAGATATAGAAACTCACTTTAGTGATTTCAAAAAAATTGAGCAGTTTGTAGAATTCATCAGTTACCCAATTAATAATTTCATTGATCATAATGATATCTATGAAATGTCGAAAATAACATTTCAAAATGAAATTATTACTCTGCACTGCGACATATTTAAAAGCAAGGTCATCCTCAGGTCTAGATTTCTAAAAGCAAGGTCATCCTCAGGTTTAGATTTCCGGGCATTGATTTTCAAAGACAAATATCCAAATTTGAAGAAATATGTTGAACAACTGCATTCGTGTTTTGGTTCAACATATTTATGTGAATCAGCATTTTCCTACTTACAACAAATAAAATAAACACCGTTCTAGCTTGATAGACGCCCATACATTAGATTCTTTAAGGTTGGCAATTTCCAACTGAAAACCTAATTTTGCAAATCTAGCGCAAGATGCTCAGACGCAATGCTTACACTAATATAAGAAGTTACTAACAATAATTTTCAGATTTATGTTTTACCGCTTAATAAAATAAAAAATACTACATAATTGTATACTGATCTATATTGCTTCATTTCAAATTTTAAGAAATATGTTATTGTTAGATCATCCTGGGTTTCGTCAGAAAAAGTAGATCTTGGGTCTAATCAAGTTGGCCACCCCTGCTATATGCTCATATAATTTATTCTTAGTACTTATATGGATAAACTTCAAATTTTGAGAAGCTCTTGTATAAAAATACTAGTTTCGTTATTTGCACTGGTAGCGACACCTATTAGTATTATATCATACTGAACAGAAAGTGGACGCATTTACTCAACAAACAATTTATTTTATTTACACCATTTAAAATTATATCGATGAAACTCATCGATTAAACGCACGCATCTTTAAATATAATTTCCTACTTACTCAGTATATAATTTACTATACACAATACACAAGCCAACGAAACGAGAAAGGTTTTGACGGTCACAAAACGGACTTTTCATTTATTAATCATAACAACCATAAATAATAAGTGTGTTTTTACGACTTGTAGAAAGTATAATTTAATCGGAGCGGTTCATTTCGATATATATTAGGGATGTTGCGAATATTCGAATCCGCATGGCTTCCACATCTATTTGGACATCTACATCCTCAATAATCAATGCGGATGTTTATACGAATCCAGATGTAGCGCAGAAAAAAATGGGTGGGCCAATGAGTGGCACCATAATTAGTCAAATAAAGTGAGTATCCGCATCCGCGGAGGTCAAAAAATCTGCATCCGCAGCACCCCTGATATACATATATCTCTCAAAATAATGTTATTATTTGAATATTAGACTCAGCTCTTAAGACATTTACATTGGCAATAATTTAATATCTAAAAGAGCTCATGAACCACTTGACTTATTTTACTCTATGACGACCTCTACACTAGATATAATCTCCGTGTAGTCTTTACGCAAAATGCAAAACGACTAACTATCTGTTGTATCATATGCTACAAATAACTGTCCCACGCAAAGATCCACAGGATTACATACATTGGCAATGTATAGTATGACTATTATAACCAGTGTAAGTACCCTCATAAATTATTATTTATATCGTTTCGTTTGATTGGCCTGGATTCAGTCTGCCATTCGTTCATCCAAGTGGCATGCAAGCCACTAATCCTTAAATCGTCTATTCACAATACACATGACATGATTTCTTTGTCTTATCACAATAACTTTGGCAGTAAGGTTGCCAATAGCCGCTGTAGTGAGCGGGATTCGAACTAATGTTCTGTCGATAGTTCAATTAAATATATTAATAGCTAAATTTAATGATCGGTCTAATTTAAATTATACGGATTGAAGGTTAAGTTAGGTAGGTAGGTTAGTTGCTGAAGTAGTTTTAGTGTCAGCGACCCACCCACCATTTAAGGCGGGAGTAGGCACACCGTGGTAAGTTTAGTCGGTAGGACCCGGGACTTTCTATCTTTGCCTGGGTGACCCCAACATACCCACTCCGCTCCCCTTTTTCCGTGGAGAGGGTATGATAAATGCATTCACACAAGTATAAAAAAATAGAAACGGTAGGTTAGGTAATTTTTGACAATAACGGTATTAACAGATATCATACATTTATAAAAGTCTGTATACCTATAGCCGAATATAAATGTAGAAAAAAATATCTTTACTTTTATTATACCTTCAATCCGATATTTTACATTAGGATGAATAATTTCGGCGGAGTTGCTACTTTAAAAACATAGAGAATAGCTATATATATAAATAATGATAGGCAAAAACATGATATGAACTCGAATGCTAATGATAGTAAATCATAATTTTACCATAATTATGTATTCAAAAACTATGATCAATGAGAGGTTGTGTAGTATTCGAAACGGGTTTAATGTATCTAATGTTACAAATATGTACCAATCGCTAAAGGTATCTATCTACGCCTAGACATGTCGATCTGGAATCGATTAATCGAAAAGCTAACAACTTAGTTTTCATGTCTCAGGCTAAGGATGATTATGTTAAAATCTTTTGAGATGCTGATATACAACTAATTCTTTGTCGTCGTCAAGAATAGAGCTGCTTAGACATCGAAATCGACTTATGACAACGAAATGTACCCTGTACTTATTTAATACGAGTAGATTTTCCATATAACTCTTAGTAAGTAGGTATTTTTAGATAAGCTTGTTGAAATGTAATACGGTAAAATATAATATAGATATATTTGGCTTTTATAAACATTTATCGTATTCAATTTCAAACAGAGCTAACTAAAGATACATGTTTACTACGACTTACATATACTACCCGTTCACTTTAACAGAATATAGTTTATTTATCGATGAAATAGTGTCACACATTTTATCGATAAATCAGTGTCACATATTATCGAAAAAATGGTGTTAGCTAATCTATCGACTAAATATTGTCAGATATTGTGTATGTTATAAAAAGTAGTTGTTTTGGAGAAAGTTTTAAATTTTATAGATAATGTATAGTCATAAGATATTTCTCTTAAGCCAGTTATTTCATCGGCAGCAAATAAATAAAAATACGACAGGATATTAAAAAATATCGATACTTTTATCGATAAAATATTCAACCGATAATTGAGGCAAATAATTTTATCGACAAAATACCAACGTTACGTTACACAAATCCCTACCTCAAAACAGGAAGGACTAATTTTAGACGCGCAGTATCTCGGTGTGCCGATTGTAGCAGATGGCGATCCAGTCGGGCTGGGTGGCGCCCCACTGTATCTGGTTGACCTCGCCCTCGGCCGCGGTGTAGGCGAGGATGGGGTCCTCGATGGCGCGCGGCATCTGCTGGATGTCCCAGATCAGCGCCTGGTGGTCGTCGCCCGCCGTGCAGATGTGGCACGAGCTGCGGGCACTCGCTCACATACAGTATCCGCGGGCACCGGTAGCGGCAGTATACGCAACTTACATTATTTGCAAAAACACTGAAAGAATCTCTGCAAACCTTACTCACTACTGGAAGATAATATTAACTTGTATTTGGAAGAAATGTTCTGTACCGTACATAGCTCATATGATACTGGCTGTTCTTTGCAGGGCCAGATAGTTGCGAGAAATTAAGTTTGAGTAGAGATTTTCCGGTGCTCCATCTCTTCATATATATATTTATATTTGGATAAAACTAGTGAGTGTAAGTAAGAGATTAATGACTAGAAAATCCTTTCACTCTTACAGACAACCATATGAATTGAAAACACAGATTCACGCTTAAAATATCCCTAAAAGATAAGGCAGAGCCATATTACACTTTTATTTAATAAATAATGTTTAGATCCCATGTTATACAGGCAAGTAATTCAAGTAGGCGAGCCTATTGCCAAAATATTTTGTATAACTCAATAAACTTGACCTGATCTACAAATATAAGCGGATACCTCGATCACTAAAGCAGGTTTTCAGCACATTTTCTTGGACTTTTGAGAAGTTGATATTTTTGCGGAAGAATGGAAGGTAATGGTTCTGAGAACGCGTGAATGCTATATTTTAAGTTTATACCATATTGTGTGAGATTGAATAGTGTAATTGACACAAGTCGTTCTATTTAATGTAAAATAAATAAGCGTCTACCACAGGATTAACGAGGCGTTCTGCAGATACATTATGATACTTTATATAATAATATATAAAAAGTATATAATAGGTACCTGTGTGGTGCCCATGCGATGCCGTTGACGCAGGCGCGATGGTTGTTGAGTCGCGCGACGGGCGTGCAGGGCACGCGCACGTCCAGGATGATGACCTCGCACGCGTCCATGGCGACGGTCGCCAGGTAGTTGGGGTCCTGCTTGTTCCACGCCAGCCGCAGCAGCGGCGTGTGCTGCGGGTCCTGCGGGAGTTTCAGCAAATCTTGTTAACAAAGTTCTTGTTGCAAAGGCAAAAGGTGACAGTTGATTTCTCGACCAAATATGTCGATAGCAATAATATTTTTTTGATACTTTATCATTTTTTTACTACCAAGAGAGTAGAGCCCAAAAAAGTTATTAAACACCTGGGATTTTGTTTAAACTGGAGCAACTGTACTGACCAATTATATTCATCAAAAAAATATTGCAACCAACCAACTTTGTATTTTATTTCTATGGTGATAGAGGTTTCAAGCTTCTTAAGGAGGCGCTAGGCTTTCAACATGGAACCAGTAATCCTCACCTCATACGCTAGTAGCAGAGTCATACATTTCGACTAGTCCACATCGCGGGAGTAATATCCGTAGTTTTTCAAACCACACAGTAACAACTTGTCTTCAAGCGAGCTGTATGCCTGCTGCATACATACATACCTCATAGATGATGGTAGAATGTTCGAGATGTCTCAGGTCGAACATTCTGACGGAGCCGTCGGCGCCCACTGACGCGAACATGTCACGGCCACCTCCTGCGCGGCTAAACGCGATGTCGTACACTTCCTACAATCACAAATCACATGTTTTGTAAGTAACAGGTTTAATGAGTGAACATATAAATATTCATTACTATCATCATATTAAGACACTATGGAAACATAATTTTTGACACAATGGAAAAAGTTGACTGCACGTATAGCTTAGTGGTTAGTGATCGGCTCACCACTGCCGCCGCGCTGACTGTTGTAGGTTCGATCCCCAAACGGAAAAAATATTTGTGTGATCCACAAATAGTTGTTCCAAATCTGGGTGTTCTTTGTGTCCGTTGTTTGTTTTTTTGTGTAGTCATGATACAGGAATTATATCAAGTGCGGGAGTTGTAAAAAGGAGAAGGAATTAAGTCTGGCTCCCATAGTCTGAACGTCCATTTTAATTTCAATTTTGTAGCTGCTATGACTTATATTTATTGTACCTAAATATACAGAAAATGCCAAATACAGATGCAAAAATGATAGACAGCAGCTAGTTTGAGTAGCATAATTGTCGATCGCATTGAGTTTAGATTCAAAACAATAATTTGATTATCATACTGTGGCGACTCCGCACAGACGAAGAAGTTCCGCCTACATTTAACAGACGGCGATACAATCGCGCTTAACATGACGTCATACTATTCTGCATCGCACAAATAACATTTACACAGCGACTCAGTATACAGAATGTCCCAGAATATGTAAATTAAATTGTAACGGAAGATTCCTTAGGTAGAGCACCATTCAAAGGTGCTAAAAAAAATTAAGTATTACATAATATGTTAAAATAAAAAATCTAAGTTTTAAAAAAGTACAACTTTTTCAGACTTTCAACTACAGGTACTTTGTTTATGGCTAATTTTCTTTTTTTACACTATCATTATTTGTGAAGGATTAATTCGTCAAATTAAAAGCGATTTTTTTTAAACTGTGGTAGTTTTGAAATCGCATCATTTTTATTTTTCACTAATGCCATATTTTTTTATTTTGCACATTCGAATGGTCCTTACCTAAGGAATCTCCCGTTACAATTTGATTCACATACTCTGGGACACCTGTATATAGAAGCTCCCGACATTAACCGTTGGGCCTCGGCCTGCCAGGCACGATCAACCAGCCTGGTCGGAGGATCCTCCCTTTGTGTTGGAGGGACATCACACCCTGTTCCTCCACAATACTTATACCTTATGTCAGATTCTAACCTACAGCACGCTAACAGAGAGTGCTTGTGCAGTTCGAACAATTCAGTTAATATTCGCCTTACCTTGTCATGGGCAATGAGTTGCGTCTTCACATGTCCTGACACCTCATTGACTCGCCCCAAAACCTGGCCAGTCTCAAGGCCCCAAATGGTGCAAGTGGTGTCTATACTACTGGTCCCAATGAGATTGGGATCCACCTCGTTCCAATCGAACGAAGTAAGTGGTGCACAGAAGTCTGAATTCTTGTTGTTGTTGAGTACGCACTCGAAGAGGGTGTATGGTTCGCCGGCGCGCCAGATGCGGAGATAATCACCTAGAACGTAATATAGAATTATGTTTGTATGTCTAAAAATCGTACCGTGATTTTGGCAATTAATCGGGCTAAGTGTTATTGAGTTTCACTGTCAAAGGAGCTCATAGCCAGTTGCACTGCCTGATCGGTAAACGATTAACAAGGTTAAGCAACGTTGGGTGCGGTCAATCTATAGATGAGTGACCGCTTAGTGGTATTTCATCTGCGCGTCGCCGTGTTTCGGAGGGCACGTAAAAAAGAAAGACTGTCAAAATCTCTCAGTAGCAGCATGTTGTCCAGAACTGTGTTCTGGGCAAGACAATAAGCTCACCCCTATAATAATAATAACCTTTTACTAAGATAAGAATAATTATGCTTTGTAGCTTAAAAAAGTATTTAATAAAAATAAATTAGGTATACTACTAAAATGGCACACAGGCATACGACCCACCTGATGGTAAGTGGTCACCGTAGCCTATGGACACCCTGCAACGCCAGAGGCATCACTTGCGCGTTGCCGACCTTGTAAAATCCTTTTAACACTCTTTTTTAAGAACCCCATACTGTAGTTTTGTGGGAAAACCTCGGCAGGGAGTTCTTTCCACAACCTGAGCGTCCGCCGAAGAAAAATCCTTTGTAACTGCTTGATTGTAATTATTGGGATGACCCCTATTACATGGAGTTTAAAAGTATAGCCGGTGAAATGTTAGTGTGTTTACACTTACCGCTAGTGGCCAACAGGTCTGGGTACACTCCCTTGCTGTCAGGTATCCACATGATCTTGGTTGTTGGGTATGGGTGATCAAAGGTGCTCTTAGCACTAAACTCGCTAGTATCTTCATCTAGAGAGATGATTTGTACCTAAACACATTAATATTAGTTTGTAACATTTCTTTATTTATTTATTTAGATATCTTGTGCGTGGTGGAATTTACAAAGATCCTATTAACATAAACAAAGTATAATAATTAACTTGAGTTTGGTGTTGCATTTAGTTTGATGCAATGCATATCCATTTTAACAAATGGTGTACATAATGATTGCTAACTGATGGGTATTTGAAAACTCATAGTAAAGGCACTTTATTCAATAGAAATAATTCCTTTTTATTCAAATTTATTTACTTATAGGACTAACAGGACAGTTTACACTCTTTACCTTGTTGTTATACTCTTCTACAAAACTGCCAAGTGCCAGGCGGAAACGCTTGTCTGGTCGTACTGACCAGTTCATGGAGTACAATGGCCATGGAGCTTGGTATCTGTAAAATAAAATGTATTTTTACATTATATGTGTCACGTCGACCGCTCGCGACATGGCGGCTGCGCGCGAGCCGAAGTGAGGTGGCGCCCCTATCTTCCCCTGCCGGCGGTAGCTGTCCTATATAAGCAAGACCACGCCTAGTTGCGAGCTTCTTCCGCTGCGCTGCCATCTTGAAGATAAGTGGTCTTTATTAACAAAGACCATGGAACAAGCTTTACAGAACCACGCCCTGAACTTCTGCTTAACGTCTAGTCTAACATTATTTTATATAATTCGGTTTTATACTACACAAGTTGTTATTGGAAATACAAACCTTTTAAACGTGTTGTATATTTTTATTTGAATTCATTTCCTAGGTCAACCACGCTTCTAAAGCAGGTTGATTGACTAGTATAATATTACATATGGAAAGAAGAAACAACACTAAGGTATTTTAACTCTCACCAACCAATTGGCAATAGAGAGTTCTTCCATTCAAAAACCCTGTCAGATGAGTAGGCAGAAATGTATCCCTTTTGTGTATAATTGAATTATAATTTATAATTAAGTTGTAGCAGCTTTCTATTTGTGAAAAAATTTTTAGAAGTGGGTAAGTTATGCAAGAGAGTATCCACTACATATTAACATCCAAATTTAACCACATAATATTAGTATCATGTTTTTTCAGAATCAATAATAATAATAATAATAATAATATTATTCTATCACATACACACAACACCATCTAGCCCAAACTAAATAGAGATAAATATACATAAATACTTTTTTAAATAAATACATATTATACACCCAGACCAAGACAAACATCCATGTTCATGCACACAAATGTTTGACTTGTGCGAGAATTGACCTCAGGCGTGGCAGTCAGTTACACTAACCACTACGTCATTGAGGCCACCAATGCATTCAGTTCCAGGCTTGAAAATTTATTTAAAAAGAATAGAATATTATGGCTGTAGCTTCTATAAAGAAGAGCTCTGAGACAACCATGAGAGCTCTTTTGACATAAAAATCCAAAAAAAAATTGATTATCGTATTGAAAAAGAGCATCTGCAATAATTTATTCTAAACTAGCTATGACTCTTATAATATTCAAAATATATATATTACTTATCATTACCTTTATACTAATACTATGGTAATTACTCATTAACTATAGTTTGGATATTATGTATAATAGTGATAGCATTTATCATTGTGTCTTGATTTAGTTAAGATGACATGTTAAGAAAAGTTGGTGGAAATCTAGGTTCTGTTTCTATATTCAAAGTCCAGTTCAACTTTAAACAAAGCTTAAGTTGGTAAAGTTATATATATTGCCATACTTTGCAAAGGTTTATGAAGAAGCCAAACTTAAAAATAACAATGTTTCAATAATAAACTTGTAATGATTATAATGTAACAATTGCTGTTATGATTAAATTTGTAAATTGATTATCCATCCAAAATGTATGTGCTATGCACTTATTGGTGTAGGAGGAAATTAGAAAATTGATTATGGTATGTAAATAAACATTAACTGCCTAGATCATACATATTGTTGTATCTTATAGATAGGATATACCATCCAGGATGACATGGTTCATAGGCCTGTGCCAAGCATCTTCACTTAGTAACAGAACACCATAATGATTTGGCTTGGCTAAGTTACGACATGCGCAGCACGCGCGCGCCTAATCGTCACTTTGTTGTTTGTTTTCGAACACATGTACGAGAGATCAGGGTGCAAATGACGTAAATAGCACTTACTTATAAATTTCCTTGCGTTTAGTGCTAGAACTTGTGGTGCTTGAACTGCTATGTGGCATAGACATGGTGCTAGATCACAAACTCAACCTAGAAAATAATTGCTTTCATTTAACATTTTAATCGTATATTTCATTGGTGCTATGACTTGCATAATAATTTACAAGGTTAAATTTAACATAAATTAACTTAATAACACTTATTTAGCAGAGAAATTGACCAAAATAGACCACGATCTTATTGAAAACATACCTCTTTTTACAATGACTGAATAGCCCTTCTGTTATGGTTTTAAACCAAGTGTTGGATAAGAAAAACACACGGGAAGTGGTTAACTAACACAAAACTCGTTATAACACTTTATTTATAAACTTTATTCCGTAATAAAACGAAAGCATTATTTTCATACATTTGACAAGACCGATGACATTTACTAATTGTGTTGCCATCAACTAATACTAGCACAATCATTATTCTTCATTATAAATAGCCAATAAAATATAACAGAAAAAATTAATTTGATATTATATTTTTATGGTGAATTTATTAAAAAAGCTTATCAAATAATTTAAGATATATAAGGGGTATCTTAATAATTAATTTATTTAGATGCAACACTCCTTTTATATTCAATAGACTATGGCATTCTATTCACAGCCTAGCATGATTTTATTATTTTTATAATTTAAATAAATCTTAAACAAACATTACTTATAAACATTAACACGTGCAAAAACGTATACTAGTTACATACATTACATACATTAGTACATTTTCATGGTTACAAATTTATGTAAAGTTCTACTAGATGGCGCTGTGTGTATATTACAAAAATTTACTGACAAACTGATAGCTGTGACTGACAATTTTATTTGTGGCTTTATTACCAACTTCATGCTATTTTCTTTGGAATACCAGCGAATGTTACACATATATAGACTTAAGGAGTTAATAAAATTAATTATGTACTAACTACGTATTCAGGGTGTCAACTTAAGTAGGTAAGTAGCTCCTCCATAATAAGGGGTGAGTTTACTTAGTTGCCACCGCCGAGTGTTGTAGATAAGATTCATATATGGAACGATTTGGACATACACATAATATAGACCCACATCATCTGTGTATCCACCAAAGGTTACCTATAGGAGCCACTAACATTCCGCCAGCTGATTTTAGGTCCCACGTAATTGCGGGCAAGCCTATTGCTGTCTACCGTCTACACATTGTCAGATAACACATAACATTTTACTGTACTGAAAATCCGCATTAGCAGCAGCTAATGAGGATTTTTTGGTAGTAAAACCCTAAAACATTTTATGGAAACCGAGAATTAAACTCGGTACCACTCGAAACTTATGCCACGGAACCTACGATGCATTTTAATCAATATTTGCGTCAATTACAAATGTGGGTACTGTGTCTGAATGTAATTATTGTTCATTATTTCATTGTTCGCAAAGGAACCTCAGGCCTACGTGTTCATACTAAGACGCATTCACCGATGACGTAGTGGTTTAAGTGGTCGCCTCGCCACTGCCGCCGCGCTGAGGGTTGTGGGTTAAGTTCCCACACGGAACAAAAAATGATGTCATCCACAAATAGTTGTTCTGTCTGTCTGGGTGTTCTTTGTATCCGTGAATGTTTGTAAAGTCCTACGCGACACAGAAATTATAACTAGGGAGGAAGAAGTGTTTAGGGGAAGGCTTCTCCTAAGAAAGAAATAAATACGTCTTAATAGGTACGCAGAAAATCTACAGATACAAACTACACAGATATATATTATTTTCGACTTAAAGTCAAAATCAGAGTCTTGTCATCAGGAATCCTGATCATACTTTGAGCCACACTGTATATAGGAAAAAGACCCATACAAATAGGTACTTAAACGGTGAATCTCACCACCATCCTAAACAGTTAGCTACCGTGGGAATGTCTTTGTTTCAGAGAGCCCATGGGATCTGTGACAAGAAACACCTGGACGCCGAGCTTCAACATGTCAAGCAAGTACTGCAAGACAACAAGCTCCAACAGCCGCGCCGCTGTCACATATCCCGAGAAAAGCCAGCCACAGTCGAGCGCCAGCCTGCTATACTGCCTTATGTAAGGGGTGTCACTGACAAGATTGGCTACATCTTGAAGCGAGCTTCAATCAACACATACTTCAAGCCGCCAACGAAGATAAGTCAATTTTTACCATCCGTCAAGTGCCAACTACCTTTACAAGATGCAGGGGTCTATAAAATAGATTGTGACTGCGGACTCATACTACTCATTGGTCAAACCAAGAGAAACATAGGCACCCGCATAAAAGAACACATAGCTGATGTAAAACACCAACGCTCGTTGAAGTCTGCTGTGTGTGAACATGTGCAACAGGGGACCAACCACTACCTGAGATTTGACAAACCACAGATTCTCGCTAAAGAACACCGATTCCTACCAAGGATGCTTCGCGAGGCTATTGAAATCAAAAAACATCCTAATTTTAATAGAGAAGATGGTTGGAATGTACCACCAGCTTGGGATCCAGTAATAAAAATAGTCAAACCCAAGAAGAAGCAAACCACAGCTAGACTTCATGATACTTTGAGCTCATTCTGCGTAAATAGAAACACCAATGATTAAATTATGTTCGGGTACTTTGAAATAACTACACTGGAACATTGAGACAACTGCCATCTTAGTCTCCCCGTGACCATGGCTGCTGAAAAGCAATCAAAACGTCGGGGAAAATATAAAAATAAATTAAATCTAAATAGTTTGATAATAATTTAATAAGCTTAAAAATTAGTAAAGTTTAATAGTAGTAGTAGTGTAACAATTTTCAAAATTTTGTAATAAAGTGTCAAATAAACAACGCGATAAAATCCGTATATAGCAGTTTAATTTCAATCAGAGTCAAAGTCAAAAATCTTTATTTCCTTGAAATTAAACTAGGTACCATATCCGGCTTTTATCGCGTTGTTTATTTGACACATTATTACATAATTTTGAAAACTGTTACACTACTACTACTATTAAACTTTATTAATTTTTAAGCTAATTAAATTATTATTAAAGCTATTATAACTATCTGTATTAACTGATCCGCAGAAAGAAATGCGTGTTGAAACTTGTGTTGCCTTGTTGAATCGGTACAGAAATGAAGGAATATTGGATCGAATTGTGACATGTGACGAAAAGTGGATTCTTTACGATAGCCGTAAGCGAAAAATGCAATGGCTGACCCCAGATCCAAGGCCGCAACAGTGCCCTAAAGCAAAGCTTACCAATAAAAAGGTAATGGTAACTGTTTGGTGGTCTCTTCATGGTGTTATTCACTATAGCTTTCTCAGGTCTGGTCAAGCAATAACAGAAGATGTTTACTGTGCCGAACTTCGAACAATGATATACGTAAATGAAATTTGCATATATGTATTGGCTGGCTACTGTTAATATATTTATTTCATGGAATTTATTTCTTAATGTATCTCTTGTTTTCATGTTGTAAATTTCTCGAATAGCCCTCTTCTGCAGTACGAAGATGGTTTGAATGTCAGCAGCACTCCCCCACAATAGAATACTATACGACATTACACTTTGAAAATAGCTATGATAAATAAGCCTAGCAGTATCTATGTCAGTAAATTGGCGAATTTTTCTAAATGCATACGCTGCAGAACTGAGTCTATTCGACAACTTACTAATTTGTGGACCCCACTGCAGCTTTGAATCTAGTGTAATCCCTAGAAATTGGGTGATGTCGACAAGGCCCAACAGGTCGTCCTTAATTTTTATAGATGTTTTCACTTGTTTGACATTTGGGGTTAAAATCGGGTACATTTGGTCTTTCCCTCATTCAAAAGTAGGTTGTTAACATCAAACCAGTGTACCACGTTAGAGATAGCAATTTTTACATAGTCCAAAACCGTTTCTTGGTGTTTTAATTTAAATAATAATGAAGTGTCATCCGCAAACAGTACTATCTCATTTTTATCCCTCACAGGGTGAGGTAAGTCATTAATATAAACTAAAAACAAGAACGGACCGAGGATTGAACCCTGAGGAACTCCCATTTTGACCACAGACCCTGGAGATAGCTTACCATTAACGTCAACTTTCTGAATCCTGTTACTCAAATAGGATGTATGAAATGACTCCTTATTGAAAAGGAAAGGTTGGTGTAGTGATAAGTAATCGCCTCGCCACTGACATTAGGCCAGGTATTGTAGGTTTGATGTTTCGAATAATCGAAATGTTTATTTCGTGTGGTGTCACGGGATTAACGTTTATGGGATCCACAAATAGTTGTATCGAATCCCCGTGACACAGGAATTATAATAGAGCGAGAGAGGTATTTTTTTTTAATAATAAGAAAATATAAATCATCATCACCAATATCATGCGTTGTTTTAATTTACGTATATTACGATTATGCAACGCGATTAAAAATAAAATAATTTAAAACAAACCAAGTAACCATTATCCTTTAAGTTAATTTAATTTTCAAGGTATAGGTAAGTAGGTAGGTAGTCTTTACATCAACAGAATTTCAGACTATGGCGCAACTTAGTAAATCTCAAGCCTGCCAGGCAACATAGCGGGCTGATAAGAATGAATAGTTTTAGAATGAATAGATGGACCTCATTGCAGACCTCCTGTTGAGTTAAGTATTAATATTCTGTGGCCACATCTGCGTATTTACGACACCGCGTTGTCACCTCGGGCTCCTTATTTTATATATTTAAGTCGTGTAGCGACTTACTACTTAAACTCTTATATATTTGAATGCACGAAGTGCGCTTCGGTTTAGGTCAAGTTGTAATTATTAATGCGGGATGTTGTAGTCGTAAGTACGTTTTTATCTGAATTTGCAACGGACGAACATCTGCATAATCCTATAATAATATGAATAACAGTAATAATCGTATTTGAACTCTCGAAAAATTAGGCATTTTAAGGTTGACGTTCGAATGTATTTGAATTAAATTGATCATTTCCAATCTTGTCAAATCAATCAATTCCCAATTTTCAATCTTGTGGAAACAAAATTTATTCATAAGTAAATTAGAAAGTTTGTGCCATGTAAGTTTTCTTTAAGTGCCGAAAGAATACCTATTCTTTGGAAACGTTCGAGATATTAAAGAAACAAATCCGTATCCATTTGTACGCCGCCTATCTCCGATTATCAGGCACAAGTATATAATATAGTTATATGTACAATAAGTGACGAGGCAAAATTTCTTGAAAGAAAATTCCGATAGCATTTTTCAACTCGGGTATTAAACCGAGATATTTATATTATTGATGGTTGCACTAGTATTCATGTTTTTGCCACACGATCTACGAAGCAGTGAATATGTAGGTATAATTATTTAACTCTTAGTTAACGTCTAGACTATATTCTATTTAAGTCTAGGTCAAATAACTAAATAATCCAAAACTTATAAACACGCAAAAATTTCCTGATGCAATTTATTCTAGATAATCTTTTCTACAAATGATTCATATCATGATAGTTTATATTTATTACGTTCACGATTCGAATACAAATCAAATTGTTATTATATTAGTCACTATTAATCTGAATTTTGACCTACATTCAAATATTTCAGACGTGTGGCTTGCATTCCTTTTGTGCGCGCACGCACTTTCAGTATTGCCAGGATATAACAATTTCCCCCAACTGTTTAAATTACACAACTATAAAGTAGGCATGGAATCGAGACCTAACTATTGTGCCGTGAACACCTTCGCTATCGTTTATGTACAAATACCTCCACCATTTTGCTAGCTGTGTTTATATAGGTACAGGTACTGGTAGTTATATCCTAAGTAAAATAATAAGAAACATTACTTCTTAAAATCGTAATACAAATAAAATAAAGTACAGTAGTGTAATTAAAGTCTAATGTTTGGTAGGTAATGTAGCTACATGTTTACGTTTTAGTTTTAACACAAAATATATAAATACAAGTTTGAATGATGAAAACAAGGTCACATTAAAAACATTTCAAGTCAAAATCCTTACTAATATTATAAATTTGAAAGTAACTCTGTCTGTATGTCTGTTACCTTTTCACGACTAAACCAATCAAAAAATTTTGATGGAATTTGGTACATATATAGTTTAAAACCCGAGGAAGGACATAGGGTACTATTTATTGATGTAGGTACCACGCGGGCGGAGCCGCGCGCAAAAGCTAGCAATTAATAAAGATGCCTCTTCATAGACACTGATAAAAGGCACCCATGGCTCTCTTTAATAATAAATCTTAAAATTTATTATATTTAATAACAATAACTAAACGTCAAAGGTTTTCTATATGAATTCTTTAAAACAAAGAACAAACGTTCTAGATGACTCTAAGTAAGTATGCGTGGGATAAAATTATGAAGTTGTTTGTTAACTAATCAGATTTGTTTAAGTAATTTCATTATTTATTTTTTCATAAAGTCGGAGTTACTTACATAAGTAGGTATAACTACTTATTTATATTAAGTAAAATGTTATTGTGTAAAGTATAATAAATAATTGATACTAATAATTGTAATATCTCTATGTTTTGTCATTTACAACAATGAATAAACAAAGAATATTATTCGTCGGCCTCGATGGCGTAGTGGTTAGTGTAACCGACTGCCACGCCTGAGGTCGCGGGTTCGATTCCCGCACAAGTCAAACATTTGTGTGCATGAACATGGATGTTTGACTTGGTCTGGGTGTTTCTATGTATAATCTGTATGTATTTACAAAAAAAATTGTATATATGTATGTTTATCCATTGTCTAGTACCCATAGTACAAGCTCTGATTAGTTTGGGCTAGATGGTGTTGTGTGTATGTGGTAGAATATTATTATTATTATTATTATTAATATTATTATTTGTTTTATTTTTACATGTGTGATGATTAATTCTATCCTCGTTGTTTTATTAGATGAACTGAAACCAATTAACTATCAGCATGTACGATCTTAACATGATTATGTTTCTTTGGCAGTTTCAATAAGTACTCTTTTCACACTGACAGCAAAATACTCTGAGTTTAATAAATTAGGATTACTTACAAAGAGTAGTTTATGGAAAGATACGCAGAAGTTCATTTTTCTGTGTAAATATTGAATAAACCTTTTATATAAACCATGATCAAATTATAAAATATTTCACTAGGTGCGCCTAAAGAGTAGGTATGAAAAGGGGAGGCGATAATAATCGTAATAGGGCTCAAAATATAATAATAAACTATTATAATAATTGTGGGATTTCTAAATATCATCTGGCAACCCAAAGCAAAATCGACCTTATTAATTCATTGCGCACGCGCACAGTTTCGGTTAAGGACATCACTTTCTTTCTTACGTCAACATTCGCTTAGGGACTAGTGATATAATTAGTTGCGCAAGCGCACCTAATGTGGACAACGGGACGTTTCATATTGATAATGTATACTATAATAAAAGGTAACACCTGCAAGTATCATGCACAGCTTATAATATTGTTTTAGGAACTTTTAAACATTTCGATTATTTTCTATAATATCAAATAAGTGATGAGTGCTGTCTGCCATTATATATAGTGCAAGTTTTCAGTAACCAATAGTTACTTACCATAACTATTATATTTTAATTCGATGACCGAATGTACAAAGAAGGAAGATGTTCCTAAATGTGCTTCATGCTTTCGTTTTAAGAAGCCTAGCAACCACAAGACGGGTGAAACTGATTGTCCAGCCAGAAAACAAGCTGAATATAGATATATAAACTCAGTAGATTATGAGGGAGCCTAGATCGCCGTTTATTTATATCTATATCACTTACACTAGTTAGCTTAGATTCCCATTATTAGACATATCCTATGTTTATTTCATAAACATTATATATGTATGTCAACTAATATTTAAATACAAAATTATATAAATAAGTTATATTATTTTCATTGTAATAGTAACTTATTATGGAACAGTCTATATTTGTTAAATATTGTTATGAATGCCCTTACTATTACACTATTATAGCACATAATCATCGCCTGTGATACAGGTATAACCTAGTACAGGCGTCGAAAGTATTGTATCCTATTTTAAGTATTTTTAAGACCTATTGTTATTCATATTTGTGCCAACTTAAACTTAATAAACAATTATTATTATTTAACATGACTACTATAAAACAATTCTTATTTCAAATAAGGATTGCAACTCTTTATTGTTTCCTGGACATCATAGAAGCGAGAGCTATTTATAGCAAGCAGAACCAAGCCGCTGACTACCGTAAACCACATAAGTGGCAAATAATCACACGCTCTTCTGTCTGATTGTAAGCAGTTACCGGAGCCTTAGTAAGGGTGGCGAGAAGGGAGGTTGAGAAAGGTGGGTAGGTAGGAACCGAGGGATAGATTGTGCTTGTAACGCTCTTACCCATAGAATGCTATATATATTGCTACATGCCATCGATATTCTATAAGAGGGTAGTATTTCTCCGTTCGAGACGCATTACGTTGTACGCCTATTCATGCAAGTCGGCAAGGTTCTACTACTGATGGAACTAAGTCTACGAAGACACAAGCAACTGAAAACCTTAATCATAGTCAAATCGATAAATATAATACTTTCATATGGTGCATAATTATAACAAATGTCTTCCATAAATTTGACAAGGTATTTATGAAAGTCGTGCTTTTATAGAGAGAGCACAAGTACGGTAGCAAGGCCGTGGTATCACTTATATTGCAGCATATTGTAATTAATTGAGAAATTTACCGCAAGTGTACTTAAATAAGGTGCTCCAAAAACCGCATTTACTTTAGACACATTTCTGCATTCCGTGTTTGAATCAACATACTTGTTGCCCTTAGAACTATAATCTTTTTCTTTTCTTTTCATGTAGTTAGTTACCAACATGTTGTCAAGAGTTGTTCAAGCCGCCCGTAGGCCTCTGACATGGCTTAACGACTGCTGTCAATTTGACAACAACCGGGACCGACTTCTTACGTGCCCTCCGAAGCACGAAGATGCTCAGATGAAATACCACTAAGCGGTCACCCATCTATAGACTGACCGCACCCAACGTTGCTTAACCTCGCTAATCGTTTACTGATCAGTGAGTGCAACTGGCTATGACTCTACAGCTCTATAGGCATCAATCTATGTATATATATGTAATTATAGCCTTTGAGAATGTACATATATCCTCACAGGCGTAGTTACTGGTATATTACATCTATATTTAGTCAACTACGCTTTTATGTCTCACGTATGGGTCACGCTATTCCTGTCTACAGGACATCGCTGGACTATGTGCTACTAAGACTTAATTCTCCAACAGTAAAATCCAATATCACTTTATAGGATCCAGGAATAAAACCAGGGATCCAGAATAAAATCACGATTAGCTGTAATTTCAAGCGTAAACTTATACTACGGGACCAAAGAGGTATAATAATGTTATCTATACTAATATTATAAAACTGAAGAGTTTGTTTCTTTGTTTGGTTGAACACGGTCAGGAACTACTGGTTCGAATTGAAAAAAATATTTTAGTGTTGGGTAGCCTATCGTTATAGGCTATATAATATTACGCTACGACCCACGGGAGCGGTGCAGTAATCATAAACGCGGGTAAAACCGCGGGCACATCTATATTTGTGTATAATTTCACGCCTATAAACCGAAGAGGCAGGCAGATGTGAATTACATGCACATTTCGCAAGCTATGTTTTTAGGTCCCACTTAAGAGCGGGCAGTAGGCATATTGTAGTTTACCTGGCACAGCTTCAGACAGAAACAACAATAGCATTTCGCTCTCGAAACCAAACCCGAATGCTCATACGCAGCAATCGCATACACTACCGCTGCGCCATATTATAAAAATATTACTCGTATGTACCAACATTTACACAATGTAATAATAACGTAAAACCAACCATGATTGAGAAGAGAGGAGGAACTGGGGCGCTCTGTTTCTAATTATATGATAACGATATCAATGAGCCGACTCGTCTGAGCAAGTACCAACCGTTTAGAGAAACCCAGCCTAAGGGCACTCACACTTTTATTGCGTTTTGTTCGGTTAAGTCTGCGCCAAGCGAAATGTGCCAAAACAGGCAGTCACAGTTAAATGAATAAAATCAACACTTTTTGTTTAATACAAATATAAAATATACATTTACCATAGCAATGAGTGTGTTTACAATTACTCCGTGTAAAAAACTTAAAATAATTAATATTTTCGCCTAAAAAATTACGTAAATTTGCCCGAAAAATGCAATAACGTAAGTTCGCGTTACATGATTTTTAGATTATAACAGTAGAAATCTATTCTATTCTACAGCTTAAACCAAACATAAATAGTTATATTACAATTTGTCCGTCTCAAATATTCAAGTTATTGGTTGACAATAAAGATACATATTTATCAAAAAAGCACTTCAAATCCTCCGTACAATTTTACTATGGCGGCTGCGCTCCGATTTGAATAGGCGCCGTACGAGCTCTGTCATTATCTGTCTTACGCTCGGCGCAGTCTTAATAAGAATCTGGAATTCTTATAGGCTCATACACTTACGTCTCTCATTCCAATGTTCTCTTTGTTCGAGTGCGATAAGATATCCTTGCAAGTGTATCTCTTAACGCTACATTAACCATTTGCTTGTTTGCCTCTTTGCAAGTATAAAAAATTAACATGAAACATACCGCTAGATATTAAGTTTTAAGAATTCGTACTGATTATATCTTATAGTCACCGTGACCTTTCGATTTCTATGAACTTTACAATAATAAGATAATGGACAACATATTGTATGCTTACTGTTATTAAATAGTACCTTTAGTTTATTTATCATTGAGTTGTTTTTGGTAATAGACCGGCTTACTTATTTGTTAACTATCTTTTAATATCACACGTTACTTTACGAGTTTCCAGATGATATTTACTTTATGATAGGCATTCACGGTCACAAGTATTTACGCATATAATATTTTCACCACTTTCAACCCTTTCTAATATTCATTTCTTTTACGAGTGTTATATTAACTTTATAACACTCGTAAAAGAGCGAATCCGTTGCTATTATCAATTTCTTGAACAGAAAACATTAATAAATCTTTGCCGCACCTGGGAATTTACTCTTATACCACAAGATCTGTTGAAAGAAGAGCAAAGTTATGCCACAGGATGAACGATAAAGGAAAAAATAAGCTAGAAGTGTATCACGATCCACTGTTTCGTTAGTCCCGTAGCTTTTATGTTTTCGGTTAATTGCGAGGCTCCGTTTCGATTCGGAACGTGCTTTTCTGTTAAAAAATTCTTATATCACCAAGATTCTGGACTGGAATGTACTTATGTACCTGGTATACGCCAGTAGCTTCGTCCTCTATTATGTGCGACCTTAACACAGGCAAGCTGGTTAAATATGGATAAAATACAACTCTAGTTATTCCTTTGGGAATATAAGCACAAAACTGAATACATTTTGACAGAGACATTACTACAGCTAATTCAGAAGTTACCTTACAATCCAAACATGCAAAGGTGCTTATAGCCTAGTCTCACTACAACAAAAACAAAATGGTGTTCAAAAAACCTCATAGCTATTTAAGACTGCGCCGAGCGTAAGACAGATAATAACAGAGCTCGTACGGCGCATATTCAAATCGGCGCGCGGCCGTCATAGTGAAATTGTATGGAGGATTTGTAGGGCTTTTTTGATAAATATTTATCTTTATTGTCAACCAATAACTTAAATATCTGGGACGGACAAATTGTTATATAACTATTTATGTTTCGTTTAAGCTGTAAAATAGGATAGATGTCTACTGCTATAATCTAATAATCACGTTACACGAGCTTACGTTTTTGCATTTTTTATGCAAATTGACGTATTTTTGTAGGCGAAAATATTAATTATTTTAAGTTTTTTACGCGAAGTAATTGTAAACACATTCGTTGTTATGGTAAATGTATATTTTATATTTGTAATTAACAAAAAGTGTTAATTTTATTCACTTAACTGTGATCGCCTGTTTTGGCACATTTCGCTCGGCGCAGTCTTAACTTACCTATCCATGTTCGGTCAAGGTCTACATATATTAATGACGCTCTTTTGTCTGTCTATCTACACCATTCATCATATTTTGACAACTCCACCATGCGGCTTTATCCAAAAGGTTAATATTTGATAGTAAACCGGTCAGACTTACTTTTATTATGATATTGTTCCGAGAAATAGTCGCAGTTACCTTGATAATTCATTCGATATGTTGATTGTTGCTGTTGATGATATAGGATTATTGTTTTTCGGCGAAACCCGCAGAATGGCGAGGTTAACCAGGAATGCTGAAGTAAACTCTCGGATGGAAGACCGTTTACAAAAAGCTATAGCACTTTAGATGTTTATGCAAAACCGCTTTATGTTATAAGATGCGCAATAATAAAAATGTGCAATAATTGTTATAATAATTAAAGAAATTTCGAATATTTGAAAAATATTTTATAGCGCATTCGAAATGTGATGAATACGTTATTACTGAATATAATTCGAATGATGATCGAATAATCGAAACTATGCTTTAGTAGATCGTGCTCGACGATGTATCTAAAGATGGACAATTGTTACAGGCGACAGCGAAGTTGCTTTTTTAGGTCTTATTCCTAATACTAGTTACTGTTTTATTCATTCATCAGCATCCGAATATACAGATGTATATCAAGCTGCGAACATTTCGATATGCTTAAAGAAAACTTCGAATTTCGATCGCATGAACGTTTTGCATGGAAATTTATAATAAATTACGAGACGCACAACCCCATTACAAATTAGGAGCGCCTTCCTGAATTGGAAATGCCATCCTACAGAAGATTACAGTCAAATAACGCTATGTTAAGTTTCTATGTTGAGTAGGATCTTTAAAGTTCCCAAAAGAGGCATTATGATATAAGCAGGAGAACCAGTCTTTGTCAATTGCATTGACCTTGTGAAAAGTCTACATAATAAAATAATTATGGTAATAGTAAATGGTGCTGCGTATCTTGTATACATACGTTGTTTGGAAAATATAGCAATAAATAAGGGACAGACTTCATTGATAAGATATTGCCAAAATGTTTTTCCGATTATAAAATCAAACACGCTTATAACTATTTTACACTAGCTTTTGTGTATCCTACGAAAACGCTTATCGAGATTGAATGTATCATATTGATATGTAAACTTAGGACATGGTCTATCTAAGAGCCCAGTTTTAAATCAGTTCAAACGCTTTACGCGTGGTTGTGTATTAAACATCCAAACATCTTCACAAGCTTTCACATTTATAATATTTGTAAAATAAAAAAAGGTATATTTAAGCTAAGCGAAAATTTGAAGATAAAATTGACAACCATAAAATGATTCTTGAACATGTGACTGGCCGTTACACTTTGGTTATTTTGCCAACTGATTGTTTTATGTTGTCTAATTTATGGTCCCGCCTCATATGTGGTCATTCGGCTGTAATATGTTGTAACAATACTATTTATCACATATATCTTAGAACTACACGATCAGTATAGTACACATACCAAACCACTTGAGATCGAGAATAGTTTCTAGAAGATTTACGCTACATACCTCATTGATCTAGTTAGCTGACTCTCTTGACATATAGAAACACAATGAGTTAGTAAACTGACCAATTACACGCGTGTCTAAATCGGCACGACACCACATTCAACAATAGCCCAACAGCCTAATCCTATAATTCCAATCCAATTGGCAATTTCACAACTCGTCGCTAAACCAATCTTAGTTCAATCTCGTCAGGGAAGTGGCCACAGCTGATCAGATTAATCGAACAATGGTACTCCTTGAACTGTGGCCTTTTTGCTAAAACAATTACTTGAAAGATTGACTGACCATTTTGTTAGATGTTGAGATATGGTATGAAGTATTGTGTTGAGTGAGAGATCATTTTATTGTCTATTATGTACAATTACTTGTACTGTACTTCTTAAATTATAAACAAACTTGTCTGATTCGTTGTTATTGTGGTAAGCATTAGCAATGCCGAGTTGATGTGGATACTTAATTTTCCAACCAAGCGGTTCACTATTCTGCCTATTTCAGTAACCAAGCAATTAAGCGTTTTGAGTACAGAGCTGTTTTTGATAAGCTGTTTTCCATTTCTATGGGCGCTTACCACTGGCTCGGGAGCCACTAAAGTAATGTAAAGAGAAAACAGATCTTATCAAAACGTCTGATATTAATACAGTGTTACGAATTCAAAGGTTATAAGGTCTGTCAATAGAGACCTAGATATTTTGTACTGTGATACGGTAGCCAATAGAAACTATACTGCGAATGAAGCAATTCTTTAACAGATCGATTCATACTGATTTGTATTAAACTGTAACATTTTCGACGAGTTATTCGCCCCGCCCGCGCCCTCGCACTGGCGAGGCAAATCATGACTCCGTTGTCATTAAACTGTTTTGTGTGCCATTTATCAACGTGGTTTTCGTAATCGACATTGAGTAATAAGAATGTTTATTAAAGTCACTAGATTTGGACTGATTAAGTTGAAGTTATTTATTTGATATGTTATGATTACACACATACATATATGCATGGTCTCACGGCTATGTATTACACCCACATTTTGCTAGCTATTACTTAAGGCCCACGTAGTAGAGGGCACGTTTAATGTTATCT
This sequence comes from Catocala fraxini, assembly GCA_930367265.1. Lineage (NCBI taxonomy): Eukaryota > Metazoa > Arthropoda > Insecta > Lepidoptera > Erebidae > Catocala > Catocala fraxini. The sequence goes on from OV884031.1 coordinate 22,450,317, forward strand.
AGCAATCACATAAAGATTCAAATTTGCGTACATATTATACCTACTTTTTAGATTCCACGCTTATAAGCCTGGAGATGTAGCCGAAATATAAAGCACTAAGAATTTCTTAACAGGTTATCTAAATAGCACTTTATGTGTTCCTATATTCAAAATATGACCACATCGCTTCATAATGGAACAGGACCAAGGAGCCCATTCTTGGTTATCGAAGTCTTTTCTATATAAAATGTACATAGATTATTTTGAGTGGAAGAGCCCGCCATTGCCAAATATTTGGCGAGTGTATGAATAAGTTGGCTCGTTCGGAAAAGTACTATCCCCTTACAGACAGTCAACAAAAGAGTAGCAACACTGTTACTGATTTTTGGCCAAGTATGAGTTGCGGCGGTTCACATACCTACCTCTGTCGTTCCTTTCTTTTATCGTCATCTATAATTCCTTTTCCCAAGACTCTTAAGATACTCCTAGTATAACAAGCGATGATAGGCTTTTTTTACGTGGGGGAATGCTTTGAAGCATACCTCTCCGCGGGGCGACGGAGGGGTTATGTCGGGCTCACCGGGGGAAAGATACCACGGTGTTCCTCGACATAACCAGAGTCGGCGAGGTCGCGCGGATCACTTTCACATGCAATCGCGACCCCGCCGAGGTTTCGACCCGCCGTATGAAACGGCAGGCAACTCACGAAAAGACACTTTGATCACTTAACCCTACTGTCCCCTTGAAGGGGGACGGACACACGACACAGCGGCGCGCGTGGAAACACGCACGGCGCCTCTTGGACCTGGAGCTAAACGGGTGGTGTCACGAAGCCCACCACCCCCAGGTCAAACATCAGGGTGGTTGGAGGTCGTCTCGCGCCCTCCGGCTCCCGGTTCTGCGGTTGGGGAGAGGGTTCAAGCACTCCGCTCCCGCTCCGCCACCACCTTGATCACCACCTATATCTATGATATAACTTCCTCACGAAGGCAACGGCGTTCCATGGCCTCTCACTCCGGACCATAGACTGAACCAAAGCCGGGAGCGAGAGGGCAATACTTCCAACTGCCGCGACCAACCCACGGCGCTGCGAAGCCCAGGCAGGGCAATCCGCCAACGTGTGCAGCGCCGTGTCTGCAACAACATCACGGCAGTTGCCGCAGTGGTAACAACCGGGCATATCTTGCCGGCCTTTGCGACACAGGATCTGGCCGAAGCAACCGTGGCCACATTACCTGTGTCAGCCGGAAGGTTAGGGCGCCATGCCGCCTCTCCAGCCACTCCTCAAAAACGGGACTTACCGCCACGTATCGTGGCGTGCCCGGCACTGGGGTAAGCGATGATAGGTTGCGGTAACCTCCAATTGACTCTTTAATATCACTAGAATTACCACAAAGGTCTATGTAGTATGGGCAAAATTGTTTTAAATTACGACCATATTGAATCGTGATTCAACACTCTCAAACATCCATATTTTTGGCAATACAAACCAAAATTTACAGGAAGTTACAAAACATTATTGCCTGTGCGGGTATAATAGTTAATTATTATTAGTAATTATTACCCGTTATTATCAGGATGTACTAAGGACTTTAAAGTTCAAGGCGGCTAGGTGATCTAATCTTGCGTACGTTTAGTATTTTCGTCTGATATGGCTGATATAAGATATAATAGGCATTTATGTAGGCACGAGAAGTTACTCATAAAATACTATATAATTATGAATGATGTTTATTGATTTATCTTCCGTGATAACTAATCATTACTATGGGTGGATATATAGAATCAAATTAGGCTTTGCTTAGCGGAAATCAATTAAAAAGAAGTCTCATCCCAACATTGCAACAGAAAAAGGTTCTCTTGACGATATGACAGCTGCGTCATTGGATTTGGGCGTACACTATTATAACGAACAATTAACATTTCGAACGCAAAACATACATGACACATTGGTAAGAAATAAGTCATTACTGATAAATAAGCAATATTAGGAATGAAGATACGTTTCTTGGATAAGGTGGGTGATGGCACTTGATAAAGAAATTATTATGGAAATCTTTTGGTAGAGCATCTGTTTTTTTTAAGTAAATAATTACTATTATTTGTGTTTGTGCACTTTTTGAGACTAAATTATTATTATTATCAAAATACTGCCACGTGTTTTTTTACGTAGGCTTGTCATCTATACCTGTTTGTCTTGTTTGTCTAGGGCTGTAAGCATATTAGGTACCACTGGTCGTCAAATCCCGGATTCAATTATTTAGTTGGGTTTTCTTTACAATGCTTAAAGCTTTGGATTGCGATCAAGAGACCATGGCTCCGATTGCCAATCATTGCCCAACCGATTAAACCTACTCCTAACACAAGCATTTAGCTTGGCTAGGGAGGCAAAAATAAAAGTAATATCTCACCTAAATTGCTGGTAATATTAATGAAAAAACAAGCAGCACGACACGACATTACAAATGTGACTAGCAGATGGTAGTGATTGATTGACAACGACTGACTCTTCCATTTGTCTAGATAATATTGTAAAACATACACAATTTGTGAAACGTAGTAGAGTAGTTTATTTCTTACTTAGATGTTACACTCTTTAGGTAAGGAAGAAGAGAAAAAGGAAGTGGGAAGGAGAAGGAGCGGGAAGAAGGAAGGAGGATGATTGGGCCTTTGGTACTGTCACTCACCGAACGAAACAATAGTAGGACTTCTATTTCACGTTGATATTGGCAAACAATTAGTATGACCACCATCATTCTGTAGCCTATCGTAAAACGAGTACCTAAGGTCACTGGCACTCAGAATGAAATATATTCACGTCACGATAAAATAAACAGCTCATTTTACTTCAAGTGCTTTACAGAGGGCTGCATACAATTATGTGATTGCCACATCAGTGGAATACTGCAACAAATCGTGTGTACCGACGGGACGTATGTCGCGATCGTCTGTCACACGTCATAAATAATGCGTTTTAATTAGTGTAAGAAGCGTTTAGCAATGTTTTGGTACGCTGTTACTAAATTAGCAAATGTCGGCGGGCGTTACGGTTTGGTCTTTATCAGCCAAGAAAATATGAGCAGTCAACCTTTTATCAAGGTTTGTAAGTGCGCTAGTGATATCCCTAGCTTTTCTGGTAATTCAGATTGTTTAACTCTATTAGAGAATTTCATTAACCTAAATTTTATGTTGTTCGCTTGCTTGTGTAGTTGCATGCGCGATAAGTAATAGTGTTGGAAAGCTTACATTCGAATGATATTCGATTGTATCTTCAGCACTGTACAAAGGTCCGCGCTCTGTGTTCTTTTCCACACTAATTAGGTATTTTGATAAGATTAGGACCAATTTGTGAGAATCGTAACTATTAACAAGTTTTCAAATTAATTCTAGACATGTAGGTCCGAGGAAGGTATTATTCTCTTGAAAGTATATACTATGCTCTCAGTGGTGTCTTGATGTAAAGTAGCAGCATCCGTAGTGTAGCGTTTCTTACGATGAGTGAAAGCGTTGGCGGCTCAATCACCAACTTGGTTCATTTGCTTCTCTTCCCCCGCCTTTCATTCTTGCCTTTCATCGCAAATTTAAACATATGAGTAATACTCAACAAAGGTTGCATATAGGTTATGGTAACCTACACGTTTCTCGCACGCGCAGTAACCACATAGAAGACAAATACGCAAACGGCCTATCTGATGGCAAATCAGAGTGTCTTGGTGTGTTTTCTTGGCAATGCTTCTGCAATACAAGGAAAGAATAACCATCGGGTAGCAGCACCAATAAAAACACAGTTTATTCTAATAGAGTCAGTATTTAATCAGATAGTGGTGCTGTCAAAACTCGTTTGAGACCCTCGGTTCAAGTTATATTTATAGTACAAAGTCCTTATAACCACGAGCAGGATAAGAAATCCACCCCAGAGACATATCTGGCAAAGCGCATCGTTGTGTAATCCAGAGTGCTTGATCTGACTCGGCACAGCCGTAACGACAGGGATCCTCCGTCGCTTAGCTCGAGGCCGTGCCGTTGTAATCAGCTTATAGATTTGAACCATCTATGTAGTATGTATAGTTTTTCGTTGATAAAAGTTTTTTACATTTTTGGAGACGCGATTGCTGTTCTGAAAGAGAAGTCTGTGCAGTATTACTATAATAAGTTGTTATTGATCTCAATCTGTAGTCGTTTCCTCACAAGTAAAGACTGTCGGTATTAGGTATCATCTTAAAGCGCACGAAATACTGGTTCCAGTTTCTGTACTTAGTATTATTAGTAGGTTGTTGGAAGTTTAGTATTAATATGAGCTGCTAGAGAAGTAGCAGAACTTACGTACATATGATATCTGTCAGAAATGTATAAGTATATATTGCTATGTATAATTCTATTACTGTATGATTATTTATCTTACCTTAAATTTGAGTGCCTTCCGGTTTGAAATATATCATATAGAGGGACCTCATGATAACAGCAGTGACGAGTAGGATAGCAGTCCAGACCACTAAGGTATAGACTGCAAAATAGGCCGATTCTTCGTCGCTATAGTTGAAGATGTTTAAACATTTTTGAACGATGTATTTGATTTGCCAACGGTTAGCAAGTATTGCACGTGAAGTTAGCATTTGCGTACTATATTATTGCACCTAGATATGCATTGATGTCATGTTTTCTTTGCTTCGTATAATGAAAGTATTAGATCATGGTGAAGAATTTTGACTACGATATTGTAATATTTATTAACATGACACGAGGTCATGTCAAAGTTAATTACATTTGATATTGACAGCATTTTTTTAGCTAAATAGATGTATGTCTTTGGTTTTAGTTATTATCTGTCTTCATTAAAAACATCACAGGTTAATAGGCTGTCTGCTGGCCTTTCGCTATGGTGGTGGTCTATGGATGGCAGCTGCCCTAGTTTTGGGCAATATCCTTAGTTTGATTTATATTTTGTATTCTGTCGTCATTATACAATATTTTTAAACGTACTACATTTTTTATATCGTATCTTAATACATCATTTGCATTTCTTTCCTTAATACTGTGACTAATTTATCTACCATATTATATATAAAAGAATTATTCTTAGCATTTTACATTTTGATGATCCAGCCTGGCTTCTCGTAGTCTTGGTGACAACTAAACTATTTACGGCCCTGTCTCACGATTTAAATTTCTCTCTAGAAGCATCTTCTAAATGAATAAAAGTGCCGCTCCAAATTTGCTATCTGATAACTTTTAGACACATGTACAATCGCATACAAAAATCCGATCATAATGTACCACGATGAACAATATCCAACAAGCGTAGACATAACAATAAAAAAATACATAGGAGGCAATATCTTGTCTATGCAACATCCGTTGTTTGACGTCGGCACAATACGCGCTCTTCACGGTGTCGGGCCGTTACCGAATAGATTCGTCCATTGTTACACTAATTTATTTATATCTTATGTAATTGAAGAGAATTGGATCGTACAATAATTATATATATAGGAGGTTTGTATTTGTATAAACATACTTCAGGAGTTTAAGGCTACATTCAATTTTGCGAGTTGCTGATCGTAAAGAAAAGAAACAGCAAGCAAACGAGTGGCCTATCAAATGATAGGTTGTAGAGCGCTCATGAATATATGCTAAGAAACATCGGCGAGCTGCAGATTATTGAAGCCGAAGGTAAATCAGGAAGGTTATTTTTCCTACATTGGTTAGAAATATAAACTAAATTCTTGTGTCGTATTCAAGCTGCAAAAATGTTGGGATTCTTTCTCCGAAATATCAGAGTTTTCGATCGCATAATACAAAAATCACACTTTTCAACTACCTCGTTCGAACTCTACTGGAGTATTGCAGTACAGTTTGGCGACCCCATTATGCTTGTCACAACCTAAGGTTAGAACGAGCGCAGAAACGTTTTTTATGGCACTTGGCCTACACCGCGGGAATAGCTCGCAAGATTAAGTCGTAAGACCAAAGGCTCACGCATTTTAAAACGACTTCGTTACTGAAGCGCGGAATTGTAATCAATGCCGTATTTATATTTAAGATATGTGAAATAAAATCGATTGCCCCGAACGCTTAAGTAAAATTAAATTTCGAACTCCCGCTAGATATCCGCGTGCACCCATAACCCCGCTGTATCCACTACTTCGTAGAACCGTACTTGGTGCTAACTCTGCTATACCCCGTCTTTGCAGAACCTTAAATAGATACTTTGATGTCATAGATGTGGATGTAGACTCACTTGCCACATTCCGTAAAAATATTATCTTGTGTTATTTTATCTTGGTCTGGGTGTTTCTATGTATCATATGTAAGTATTTACAAAAAAAAAGTATATATGTATGTTTATTCATTGTCTAGTACATATAGTACAAGCTCTGCTTAGTTTGGACTAGATGGTGTTGTTTGTATGTGGTAGAATATTATTATTATTATTATCAGTGTGTTGTAAACTCTAAATTTGCTGAATACCTAATATTTAATGTTTAGTGTTATATAATATATTATTAGATTGCATGCTTGTGCATGCTGTGCTTGCCTGTAAAATTATGTAAAAGAAAAGTGTATAAGTGTAAGTAGGTAAGCCTAAATGGTAAGCCTAAATAAATAAATAGATAAATCAATAAGCGCAGTAAAAGTTAATTTCACTTAATTTCATTTGCATTGTAAATATTAGAAGTAATTCGCTGCAGTGGGAAAAACCGATACTTAATTGAAGATTTCATCGGCATAGTTTGCAGAGATAAGTATTGAAAGAAAGTATTTTTACAAAACAACAGTCCTTGACATATCTGGAACAAGTCATACGCTGAGGCAACCTGCATGTGCGACGACTATGCGGCTTTATAACCTTTCAATTGCTACAAGACCACCTTTATTACCAACGAATAAGGCTTAAAATTCGTTTAAATAGTAGCAAATTTAAGTTAGTTATGTTTCATTTGCGATGCGACTCGCGGCAAAGTTATTCGTTTCGGTTTTGGAACATAGTGGCGTTATCGCAATATTCTACTGACAGAATAACCAATGTCCCTTGCCTTGGTTTGTTTGTTTGACATGTGTCAATGGTTTCGCTAATTTTGGCGCCAATTTTTACATTTCTATTAGAACCTCAGGTTATCTAAGTAGTCGTATGTATAGAATGTTAATGGGTATCTTATTAGGATTTCTATTTTTATGCTTAATATAATAATGAAATCATGATTACTAATGAAAAAATTAAGCATGTAGAAACTTTTGTAATAATTAGAGGCATCGAGTTAATTAATATGGGTTAACTTATTAGCAGACGTTGGTGTCTGTCACACAGTTCTCACTAGCTCAGACACCTGTTATACTCTATCAATTCCGTGTATAATCTAGTATTCTCCATAACATGGCACGCCTGTTAGATAATCGGCAACTTTATATTTTAAATAAATTCTAGTATTTTTATTTGTACTTTGTGCTAGGGAAGGCATCTTAAACGCGTGTGTATCTCAAATGTAACGCTTGTTGGAGAGCATACACCTTAATTCAAGTTACAAAAAATGACTTCCTCTTCGTCTTTGGTATGTAGTAACGAAATGGTTTTGTGAGTATATTAAGCATTAATAGCTGGCACTTTTAATCATTTATGGACAAGGTTTTATTAAGGAATGTGGCCTGTTTCACAATCCTAGACTATTTTTAATGAATTAATCCTTTAGGTCACAAACTTTTTATGTGTCTGTGGGTCACAAAAGTAGATATTTCCTCAATTACTAACATAAGTAGGTAAGAAGTAAAATTTTTAATTTAAATCCAGTTTTCATCAATCATTAGTTTCCTTAATTTTTATATCGCACTCTTAATAAAACAGCGACTTAACTCGAAATTTGAAAGTAAGGCAATTTGAACTCTAATTGTATATGTTAAATTCTAATATTATATTTGTGTTAAATCTTTGCAATAGAGTTCAAATTTGTTTAATCCAAAATACTGAGATAAGTCTCTGTTTTATTAAGGATGCGATATTACCAGCATTTATTTCTAAAAAATGTACTTAGTCAATTATCTAAATCAATATTACTTATTTTACAAGGAAACAGACAAATATATTGATAGTAAAAAAAAAGCAGCACGAATTTAGTCCAATGATCACGATTTATGTAGTGTTATCGCAAAAAGCGAGGTGACGGGGCGTGGGAAGCAATCGACCGCCATTTAATATATAAATAATACGTAAATGAGCAAAAACTTTCGTACAATTCTATTCAAGTGTTATAATTGTATTAGGACAATGGCGCTAAAGCGAGGTACTTTGACTGAAGTCAAGCCATTCTAAGTAAATATTACGTCGCCATCTTTAAATTTTTCGGCTGCACGGATGGCTAAGTGGTTTAAGTGGTCGCCTCGTCACTGCCACTGCACCGAGTATTGTGGGTTCGAATCCCACACGGAACAAAACTTTGTGTGAACCGAGTCTGGGTGTTCTTTGTGTCCGTTGTTTGAATGTTTGTAAAGTCCCCCGCGACATAGGAATTACTTCAAGAGCGGGAGTAGTCGTTTAAATAAACAAAATTTTAACAAAAAAGAAAACCGACCTCACTAAAGAATATTCTAAAACAGAAAATGTACTAAAAAGTAAAAAAGTACGCATTATTAAGGATAACTCGAAAACGAATGGTCAGATCTTAATCAAATTTAAATGGGACCAATCGGAAACCAGCTTTCAAATAAAAAAAGAATCATCTAAAACATACAGTCGAATTGAGACTGCTCCTTTTTTTGAACTTAAGTAAGCCAAGTTAACAATGTTACCTACCTGGGTAACATTGAAACATAGATGTATAGAGTTAAACTATGTACAGTTCTGTTAGTATCTTGGTGACGCATCGGTAGTGACTGCGGCAGCTATGCATAATGTCTCGGATTTGATTGCTGGGTCGAGCAAGTGCTATTGGGTTTTCATGTCAAGATTATCTGGAAATATGCCCGCTGGACGGTTATAAGCCCGTTCTTTATTACGTGAGATTTAAAAAACCATACTTGGCGAAATGTGGGTGTAATGCACATCTGCCACTTTAAGGGTGCGTTTCCACTGACGCGGAGCTGGATGGAGTGGAGTGGAGTGGAGAAGAGCAGTGAAAAGAAAAAGTAGCAAGTGTTTCCATTGAAGCGGAGCGCAGCAAAGCGGAGTGGGGCGGAGTGAAGCTGAGCAGACCAGAGCTGCAATGATCTTGTAATCCGGTGTCTCTCACTATGATTTCCCACGCCATATGTTTGCTGATTGCTTTGATTTCATTGCATTTGTATGTGCTCAGTCGTGTATCCCATAAACATGGATTTTTTTTACACTTTCAATTAGTTTCTCATTAATTTTGATGCCCATACAATGTTGATGACGTAATATCGCTAACTAAACTAAAATGCAGCGCACGAGTCCCGCTACCCTCCACTTCGTGCGCTCCGCTCGGCACCACAGCCTGCTCGACTTCGTTTTGTCCGGTTCGGGGCCGCATGTTCATATATTTTATTTGAAAGTCCGCTCAGCTCCGATCCGCTCCACTTGCACTGTTTACACTGATGCGGAGTGGAGATATCGAGCACTGTGATTGCCCAATTCACGGACCACTCCCCTCCACTTCAACCAGCTCCACGTCAGTGGAAACTCACCCTAAGGATATAGGCTACACTATATAAGAGCCTATATATGTACATATGTATGTTAGTATTATTAAATCGATAAATAAAATGAGCGAATATACTAAATTATTTTAGCCTCTTGCACTACTAGTAATTCCTGTATTATGAAAGGCAAATGTTGAGATAAAATCTATATATTAATACGTGAAGCAAAAACTTTGTACCCATTTTTACGAAAATTGCGCGGACGGAGTATGTAATTTGGCACAGTTAAAGTTTATATGGAGAAGGAGGGGAGAATCCTAATATTTATATAAAATATGCAGTAGAAATACATTAAAATAATGAAAAAACACTACACGCACACAACCATGCATTTGACACACGCAGTCGAAGCGCGTAACTATGGTTAAATACATCAATATATAGTTAGTTAGTTAGTTGGACATGTGGTATCCGCACTTAGCCCCACAATTGGGCCATTGTGCGTAAGTAGCCGACGCGAAATATTGTTCGGTTACAAAAAACCACCTCAGCTCCGTCCAGAAAGATAATAGGGGACCGATGTTGCGCAGTACCTCCTTCATCGTTTCTGGACTGTTTAGGAGTTTCGTCCGTTGGTTGCTCACGCTTTTACAATTTAGGAGCACGTGAGCCGATGTCTCCTCGGTCTCCATGCAGCCTCTACATAAGGGACTGTCAGTGATGCCGATGTTGAACAGGTGCTTGTTAAGTGAGCAGTGGCCCGTTATTATACCCACTAGGTGGCGTAGGTTTTTCCTTGTGGAACGTAGCAGTTTGCGCGACAGATGTTTGTCTAAGGATGGAAGGGCTTCCTTCGTCTGTCTACATTCCTTTGTTACTGTCCACTGTTTTTCGTGTAGTTTCGTGGTTCTATCACATAACCATGTTTTGAGTTGGCAGAAGGGTATCGGGACAATATATAATGACATACACAGAGTACTATTATATACGATGATATAATATATCAGCAATATCTTACAGGCAAACTTTACTCGAATTTCGAGTACTCGGCAACCGCTAGTATTAAATTAAAATCCCAAATAAGGTCAACTATTTCTGAATCACATGCTTTTGACAAACCAAAGACTTGAGATGATGCAAAAGTAATAATAATATACTATCACATACACACAACACCATCTAGCCCAAACTAAGCAGAGCTTGTACTATGGGTACTAGACAATGGATAAACATACATATATACTATTTTTTTATAAATACATACACATTACACATAGAAACAGCCAGACCAAGACAAAGATCCATGTTCATGCACACAAATGTTTGACTTGTGCGGGAATCGAACCCGTGACTTCAGGCTTGGCAGTCGGTTACACTAATCACTACGTCATAGAGGCCGACAAAGAAAAAGGCAACCTTTCCCCTTTCTGTACAGTTTTGTATGAGATAAGTATCTCATATCATACAATGTTCTTGTAAATATGTCGCTATACTTAGACTTAGCGAGTACTTATATCTGCTGTAATGCATTGCCGTAAACATGGAACTCGCTACTTTTTACTTGACTTATATTTATACTTACCCATTCCAAAAGTACTTAAGCCCTAGAATATTAAATGATAAAAATTTCGATTGCTTGCGAGATTTATTCCGAAACTAAGATCAGATTGAATTCAAGATATTTTTTGTTACGAGAAATAATATTAAACCAATTCAACCGTGACGGAAAAATGATTAACACTGAATCTATTATTACTAAACAAAAATAAGATAGTTTCGTGTGTCTAGGACTTGTAGTCTGATGGTTCTGAACACAAAGGTAATGTCAAATTTTGTCTTTTGACTTTGAATGACATAAGATTACTCCACGATGGAATATACCTATTTGACAGCACTGCATCGGTAACGCTATTTTTATGAAATAATACTTAGGCTGTATTTTGTAGTTTTTGTTTTAGTATCACCTAATAGTGTGAGACATAAATACCCAAGTACTTATATTAAGTGCAAACAGTCGCTTTTCTTACTTTTCGGGGATGCCTATAGACTTTAAAATGTTGGTCTCTGTTTCTTGCCAGTATTTTGTCTCAAAAACAGTAGATTTTACTGTTGTCCTGCCTGCTGATGTCATGCTGTTTTTAAAAGTCTTTACCGTCACTTTGCTAATAACCGTGATATTCATTTATTATCATTATTGTTGTTCTAGTAAAGCTTCAGTTTTCACCACGTATTTCGAAGTGAGTTCGATAATGAGATCTTACGGAATAGCATTGCGACCTCACTTAGACATTTATTTAAAGATTTTATTTTTCTAAGAATATGTAACCTTAAAATAAAAACTGAGTATAATGATTTAGCTAAGGCAGATATCAGATTAACAATCGAAGTAGGTACTAAGTTTGTGACGCATAGTTGGTCAGTGTTACTCCGACCTTGATATGTATCTCGTAGATTAAATTTTGCACGAGTAATGAAGTGCGTTCATTTACATATCACGTGTTGATATATAAATTAATAAAATTCGATAATAGGTAAGCCGTTGTACTATGCATTATTGTACGTATTAATTAAATATTTGTGATCTTTTATTGTTTCTATGAGCTGACACTTATGATTAACGAATTCAGGTATAAATATAGGTTGTAAATATGTATGTTATGTCGACCTAGGTCACACATATTATTAAAATGCCTATAATATGTATGAATGAAAATAAAGCGGAACTTAATTAATTAGGGCCGGTAAAAAAGAGACTTTAAATTACGAAAATTTTGTAAATAAGTTGGCAATGGATACAATATCTTGCTAATCACTCTTCAGAGCATTAGGATGGTGCTTTAGTCATTATGTTATTGTGTAAAAACTATCTAGCGTTGCATGCAGTTCAGTTAAACCTGCACATAGGGGCATATATCGACCGTTAGTTTTAAAACACTATTAAAGATTTGCTTCCATTCTCTTTATTGTAGTAATACAAATATACTAATGACTTGTCATCATTTCTTTAATATAAGGCACGGGGCCTCGGAAAGCACGTAAAGCCGTTGGTCCTGCGCCTGATCTCTCTCCGGTCGTGTCGGATTGCCGTCCCATCGGATCATGAGAGTTAGGGAACAGAGAGTGCACTTGTGTTTCCGCACACACTTGTGCACTATAATATCTCCTGCGCAGATGGCCAGTCTCTGTTAAGACTGGCCGCCGTGGCCGAAATTCGGTCTGGAGGACATTATTATTATTATAAGACATTCCTATGTTGCTTCATCGCTAAATACAATCGTTCTCTATTACTGCTTCAAATCTGCTTTTATCGAGAGTGATACTGGAATATCCTAAAAGGTTATTGTCATTAGCAACAAGTTTTTCTTTGACCATTTGTTAATGAATCCATTAGACATAGTGTTATACAATAACTAGTGACGCATAAAATTTAAATTAAACCGGACTTCAGCGACCTTCAGACCTTGAGCTGTGTCTGATTATAATCGGTTGCTCTAAATAGTGTCAGTCACTCGCTACTTCCTGGTGAAATGACTTTAGATTGGTAGAAGTATCTTAATTTGTTACTACGTATGTGCTTATAGAAGATTCACAAGTTGTTGGAAAAGTTACATGTGGGTCGAACTTGTAAATGTCATTGGAGTTTCTTCCAGCATACAACACTATTCAAAGTCAAGTCAAAGTCAAAAATCATTAATTCATTTAGGTCACAAAGTAACACTTATGGACGTCAAATTATATAGGTTAGTGAGTTTACTAAGTTACTGAAGCTACATTTAGGTTAGTTGCTAGGTTCAAGCATAGGGTTGAGCCTATAAGAAGAAATCTGCAAGAAACTCACGGTATTATATATTGTATCGGTCTGTGAAGGCTTTGCCACACCACACTATTGTATCTAGTAATACGTAAACCTTTTATTAGTATAGAACTACTAGAGCATGGAACCGCGCATCTCTATGCGTTAAGTAAAAGAACCGTTTGAAGCGATGATAACTACTTTCTGCTAGGTTTTGTGTCAGTGGAATGGCATAGTAGATTAAATGCTCACCTCACCTGCTGCCGTGCCAGGAATAATTCCTGTGTCGCGGTGGACATAACATTGAAGCACACGAATAACATCTACATTCAGAACAACAAGTATACAAATATTATAAAGCTGAAGAGTTTGTTTGTTTGGTTGAACGCGCTAATATCTGAAACTTCTGGTTCGAATTGAAAACTTCTTTTAGTGTTGGATAGCCCATTTATCGAGGCAAGCTATTATTTATAGGCTAATAACATCATGCTACGACCAATAGGAGCGGAGTATCAATGAAAAATGTTGCAAAAACGAAGAAAATTCTCTTATGTGAAGCCGAGGAAGTTGCGCGAGTCAGCTAGTTATATAATATATACAAATGATTGTCCCTTGTAGTGAGATCCCCACACGGAACTATATTTTGTATGATGCACAACTCACGATTGTGAGGCGTTCACTTAAACCACTACGCCATTTTTGGAGTCAAAAGTGTTTCGTTATGTGAATTATTTTAGACGCAATAGCAAATATCAACAGTAAAAGCATAAACATTTATGGTAAAATAAGATAATCAGAACCTATTATATGAAGATATATGACGTGATAGGCACGCCTTTTTGTCACTAGTATAATAAAGAACAATCGTAAAATCAGGATTTAAGAAAGAACTTAAAACTTAAAATGATTAGTTGGAAGCGGAACGAAGTAAAATTTTAGGCTTTTAAGCGTATCCTAAATAGATTATAAGTCAAGGGTATACATTGTTGTAAATGTGTGTGATATAATTAAACTCGTACAACTTACACACGATTTGCGTTGCGTGGTATAAATCAATAAGAGATGACAATTAACACGCTTTAGGTATTTACGGTTATTATGTCAGTGTGTGTCCACGCCCAGTGGCACCTAATCGAAATGTCAAGGTAAATGGCAGTGGCGTCTATAATCAAACCTGGAATAGGCTGACTGGCAACTTATATAAGTCCTTAAGAACATCGTAGCCAAAGACAGTGTATTTTCTTTCTGGTAACACAATTTACGCAGAGGCGACTACTTTTATCACTGTGCCATTGCCATAGGTGAAGTCTCTAAAACTCTTTAAAAACCCTAACAGGAAACCAGTGGTCTTTCTGATTTACTCAGTAGGCTTTGTAAGATCGCGATAAGATTATTAGGGTAGCCATTTATCACTAGGGTCGAAGGTGTTTCCTCCTATAAATAGGAATACCAACGCCACCTTTCTTTAAGGGCTGCCTCATATTCTCAACTATTTGTAGAACACACAAATTGCCCTATGTAGAGATCGAACCCATACTCGTCGCATTGACAGTAGTGAGGTGACTACTCGAATAACTGCACAGTCACATTTGTAACTATATAATGATATAATCAGCTCACCAACTTTGGCGTAAAACTAGAATGACTGCGACCTTCGAGTTATCCCAGCACGTTACACAGATAGTGACGTGCAGACGGACCGACCCGGAGCCGGGCGACCTTGTCATCACACCACGCCCTCTATTAGCAGTATGTTGAATCAAACTGGGGCACCGTGAATGCGCTGTTCAAAGATAGAAGCTTATTGTGATCGGCTTGAGAAATATACTTGTATGTAATTGCTTAATTGCGAGTAGCAAAACAAAGGGGCAAAGTAACCTACAGTCATGAGCGACCTCACGCTTTTTATGTTTGATGTTGTTATGACTATGTTGACCGAAGTGAAATGTATAATTTTTGTTTTTATTATGCTTTCTAATAAAATATAATAATTCAAGCGTTAGATTTACTTGTAATGTAATATTGTTTACTGTTATTCAAATGTTACACATTGATATTTAACTACTTTATAAAGATTTCAGCGCGATATAATTTTAAAATACTTTTATAATATTAACTATTTAAGTTTAATATTATAGAAATAATTGAAAAATAGTGTAATAAATAAGCCGCGATGAAATCCGTATAAAATAGTTTAATTTCAATTTATAATGTAAGTTTGAACATAAGCTATAATATTTAATAAACTTAAAAAATGTTTCAGTGCCCACTTACCCACGATTGAAAATTAGTGAAGTTAGAGTCTTATCTAACTTACAGGAGATACTTATCAAAATAAAGCCTTAATAATAAACGAATGTACACATTTTGATTTTTGAAATTCATATAACTTTCTATAATAGAGTCAGAAACCAGTCCACCGTATTGCCAAATTGCCGTATTGGTAATATTTAGATCAAATGCATAGGGCTCAGGGTAAGGTTCAGCGAACAAACTACAGACGCACGCCATTTGATATTCTCACGCAGATATAGTAACATTTATATAGATTATATTCAAATATAGTCTGTGGGCAAATAATAGAATTACGGTAAACCCTGCTGGCGTAAGAGAGACAATGCAAAGCGGAGTATCTATTTACTTCATTCAAAGTTAACATCCTTCATTCCATAAATGTGAATGTGAGTTTGGTTGTTACGCTTTCACGTCGTCTTAACTACTCAACTGACAATCATGAAATTACGCATACACGTTGTCAGGAGTACAAAAATTTACATAGGGTAACTTTTAGCCAGAAAATATCTGTATGGGGCAATACCTTAAGGGAATACTAAAAATAAATAACCTTGAACTGTACTCCTACATGTAGAGTTGCCAGAGCTTCTTAAAAAGGTGTTGTCTCGTGCTATATCTAGAAATACCGCTCTTTGTTCATTGCGATTGCAGAAAATCTATTTTGTAGTGATTTGCAAGATATGCCTAGTGTCGCAATAAGCAATCATAGTTAAATTTGCCTCCTTAATAGTACATAAAATGTTTCTTAAATCTGAGAGAGAGCAAAAGAGCTCTATTTGCTTGTCTTATTGTCCTCAACCCTCATACATGTATACAGACACAAAAGATATTAGAATAGTTCGTTTGCACTGGAACAACTGCGCGGGGGCTGCAGAGCAAGGCGTGCTAGAAAAGTAGCGTTTAATAAAAAAGATTTTACAGACCGAACTTTGGTAATCGCAGCCAATTATAACATAAATTGATCTTCTGCGCAGAAGATATTATACTGCACAAGTGTGTGTGAACTTTTTTCCTCACTAACACAGCCCGACAGGATGGCAATCCGACACGATCGGACAGAGATCAGGCGCAGGACCAACAGCTTTATGTGCTTGGCGAAGCACGGCCGTGTGTAATACCGCAAATTTCCTAACATTGGGCTGCTGTTGAGAATTACTTGACAGAAAAATCCATAATTTTTTTTTGGCCTAACCTGGGATTCACTGACGCTGCGCCACCAATTTCACCAATTTTTCCTATTATATATTCCCTATTTTTGTTATGACCTTTCTGACACTAGTCAATTCAGTTTACAGTTGTTTACAGACTGCATAGACTAGCAGTGCCTAGATTAGTTAGACAGTGCTTGTGTATAGACATCCAATGAAAAATGCAACAGTATGTGACCGTCTTGATTCTTCTAGAATATGTTCAAGGTAGGGTTCTGTGCCTTAGTATTCTCTGCTACAGAACAACAAAGAAAACTCAAAACACCATTAAACAATGAGTAGGCAATTACAGAATTTGATGTGGAAAATCTATAAAGACGCAGGTACATCGTCTTTATGGATTTGCCGGCTCGAATCCATAACTACTAGATCTATTGCTAATCTTCAAACGATATTTGTTGAGAAACTTTTAGACGTACTTACCTGTAAAAGAAAATATTTTCTCTTTGACGCCACAACACATCTATACTTGACAGTATACGGTCTCTAAATATTTTCTCTTTGACATTACAACACATCTATACTTGACAGTATACGGTCTCTGTAATCTATGAACATTTTCAGCATCCGGTAACTATTACCACTCCAGTAATAGCACAGTGCCGCTTGAAAAGGGATGGGAAAATTTAAATTCTACTAATTAACAGAACGTAATACCAGCTTATGCAGCAGTGAATTTCTGACAGCGCTAGAGATGTACCTAATTACTCCTTTTTGACTTCCCATTTTGATATTTGTGACCGCAAATCTTAATTTTTCTTATTATCTTTAAAAAGACAACTCTCGCACTAGGAATAATTTCTATATCGTGGAACATCCAGACTCGGAACAAACATTTGTGGATCACATATATTTTTGTCTCGTGTGGGATTCGAACCCGCAATACTCGGCGCAATGGCAACCACTTAAACCCCTACGCCATACGTGCAGCTACAGTATCTCCACTCCTTGAATTAATAACTTCCACTATTGTATTTTATACTATTAAGCAGTTATTGTAACGTAGGGATATTATGTTTGCAACATAAAGGACAACACTCGCGCGTTGACTACCCTTCAAAAAAAGAATCGTTGAGCTACTAGCGCAAGTACAATAATGATTGTTTCTTGTGATAACGCGTGAGCTGCCTATTGTAACAAGCAATTATATCCTACAATAACTTCTCCTAACGCTATCTTAGGAGAACTTATAAATAATAATAGATCTGGTCAAGTGCATCCTAATACCGACATAATGAGATACATTACTCTAGGCACAATCTACGTAATATAAAAGGCTATATATGACATGCTAGTCTGGACCAGTCATTCAAAAAAGCTCTTCAATACTGTTATCATCGACAATCGCTCAATTACTCTGTCTCTATCTTAAAAAAACTAAATATGTAGCTTTTCTTAACCAGCGCGGATAATATTAGATTAGAATAATTATTTACTGTCAGGCATATGCCACAAAATGGTCCTGAAATTAAATGCAAGTTATACATATTCTATTCTATCGTGAGTTGGTGTGGAAACATTTAAACACATGCATTTTAATTGAATATTATTATATTATATTACTAGCTGACCCGCGCAACTTCGTATGCTTCATATAAGAGAATTACCCCGTTTTTACAAAAAAAAACATTGATGCTCCGCTGCTATTGGGCGTAGCGTGATGTTATATAGCCTAAAGCCTTCCTCGATAAATGGGCTATCCAACACTAAAATAATTTTTGAATTCAAATCAGTTGTTCCTGAGATTAGCGCGTTTAACCAAACTGACAAATAAACAAACAAACAAACAATCTCTTTAGCTTTATAATATTAATATATTATAGATTAAAATGCTTGTACTCACTATCGTAGTATTGTAAATATGTCACTGGCAGATATAGTACGACATAATAATATAATCGAAGCCTCTTTCTAACGACTGGTTAGCCTTAGGTGACCGGTATTACTTATTAGGTCGTTTGTTGTGACTACTTTAGATTAAGCCCTACTTCCGCAATCTCATGAATCATAGAAATACCATCATTGAATCTATTTAATAATAATTTTATTCTGTTTTAGACTCGTTTACACTATTAATATTCTGTAAATGGTTGTATGATATGAATCAATTATAGAATAAAGCCTGCACTTACAGATAGACAAATATATTACAACTACATTAAATTTTTTTATTTATATCTAGTTTTATGCTTATATTACGCTACGCCCCCGAAGATTCCCGAAGAGGTAGGCAGATGCCTTCCCCTTCAGGAATATAGGTGTGACACATCTGTGTATTACACCGATATTTCGCTGACTGTGAACTTATTCTTAACTTCTCTTATCTTACATAATTTTCCATCAATATTTCCGTGATTTTCTTATCAGAAAAATCCAATAATAATTGTCCGACTCGGTAATCGAAACCGAGACTTTGCAGCAGTCGCTTTCACTCCCATTGCGACACCGAGGCACACTATTTTGTTATAAATTTACGTATCCGGAACATTTGCATACTTCGTGCTGTTTATGAGAATTCTCTAACAGAAAAACCCAACACTTCGCCCGAACCTCACGATCGACCGCATACATAATCATAAACTCATGCCACGGGACCAACGAGGTGATCCATAAATACTAAATAGACTAAAATTACTGTTTTTATTGGAATACAATACCGTTCGTATGTTGAGCACTGGAAAATCTCGTAGTCTGTCAAAATTTTTCACGGCTGTCAACGCAGTTTCTCTTACATCCAATGCTCCGACATTTTATTGTATCAATATTACACCGTTATAGTGTTCATTTTCGCAACAACTATTGGGTACAATGCAAAAAGCCCAGCTGTCATAAAATTGTAAATTAATATAATATTGCAAGCAATAGGTTTTTAAGCCTGAACCTGTGTCCGGTTGACGACAATAGGTTGGCCCCTATTATGTGAAAACTTAACTATAATTTGCGAAATGTGCGTGTAACATACCTGCTATCTGCTGCCTATCCTATCGGCCATATAGACGGGACACTATTCTGAGTCGAGTATTGCAAGATAGAAGAAAATTTTATTAGAACTGATTCTCAATACTGACAACGTAAAAATCTACACGATATAATCTTAACGAGCCTGATTTATTAACATATAAAACAAAAAATGAATACATAAAAGTACTTTGTATATCCTGGTGCCGTGAAAGGACCAAGCACGAATAGTTCCGAAGTTAACCGACACAAAAGCTCGCGATTGGTTCACGCCACGACCTTGACTGACCGGCGCGCGCGCAGCGAAAGTGAAATGTAATGAAAACGACAATAGATCTATTGTTAACCGAAGACGACAAGCGTTTCAATGGGATTTGCCGTGAAAATTGTATAAAAGTATGCTTTTATGTTGAGAAGGAATATATTTTATGTTGCCTGCTCACTTTTGATGTAGATTTTACGATCAATTTTGGTTTTGTGCTTATATCTTTTTGGTGAGAGAGAAATCTTATGAAAATATATGTGGAGAAATCATTTACGGGAGTTTCTTTTTTACCGCTAGACTGACAGATGTTGTGATTTTTGAGTTTAGTCCCTCTATATCACCCCGAGTGCAATTGACCGTTTGTTTTCTACGTTTTATTACATTACTTTTTTTCGCAAAATATTGCACATTCAAGAACATATTAGAGAAGCATGCAATTTACGTTTTCAATATTCTTTCATAGAGTTTGCCAACATCTGATTCTGAAAGGATTGTTGAGGACCTTTCTGAATCCACTGATCTACCTATACGCTAGTTATGTGCTAACCCAACGTTAATAAAGGAGAAATGAAAAGATTTGTTTACAGTATTATATTTGGATTAAGGTTAAATATTATATCATATTAAGGCCGTAATTGGAGGTGGCTGTACTGGTTATACGTCGCATTTGAATAATCATAATAATGTCAATGACAATCTTTTGAATATCCGAGGAATCGAACCGTGACCGTTGCCATACTGTTTATATTGATATTGTGTTGTGTAATATGATACTACGTTATATATCAAATCTCTTTTGATATTGTTATATTTGTTTATCTGTTACTAGTTGGGCCACAGACTTTGTCCGCATGGTTCTTTCGATTAATTCTGATATATGTATGACTATTTTATTTGGACACTTTGTATCCTAAACGGCTAGATCAATTTTGTGTTGTTAACCAATGACTGAAACGAATGATTGAATGAAAATTAATATATATAGATATGATCATTGTCAACGGTATTTCTTTGTCGTAGCAGATTGTATCTTTTTAATTTATAAATTGTTGAATATTAAGCTATTTATGAGATTCTTTTTCTTCATTAATAATTTGTCGGCAACTATGAATAATGTTTTGCAACCGTTCAAAGGCTATAAGCGCTAACACTTAGGCTCAGGCGAACTTATGATCACGTGATTGATAGCTAACACTCGTGCTTACAACACAAGATCAGCAAGGCATTCAATTCACCATAATATAAATCTTAGTCAGAAGCACCCACTAAACTTAATATATGTAACAATACACATTATTGCCCAACATCCGAAGGTTGCTCTACATGACAGTACTATACAGTGTTATTATCTCAATATTTGGTAAGGTTACTGCTAATAAAATTGGTACAGTGCCATATTGTACCACATTAGAGCTTCCTGTTGTTGTTCTTGAGAAATAAGTTGTTTGATCGACCACGAGAGTAGAATGTTATATCACTTTGACATGATTGACGTAAGAAGTAATTAAAGGCTACGATGTCACCGCTTAAGTAGGTACTAGTCTTTATCTTTATCTTGTAAGGAACTAGTGATCATAATATCTTAGAGCAAAGAAGAATAACTATTCTACATAAAGAAGAAGCAATCATTCACGTAGCAGTAAGAGTAGCAGTACTGCAGTGCTAGCGTCATTCGGTTATTACGGCTTACATGGATAAGACGTACTTATACGTTGCTTTCGTATAGTGGACTTCTTGTCCAGATTTACCGTGGGAGAGCCACGCTTCGACAAAAATGTTCCAGCTCAGCCGGAGTGATACCACGGCCTCAAATCGACGTGAAATAGCGCTTGCGTTGTGTTTCGTCGAGTGAGTGAAGGTTGCGGAGACCCAACCCCCCACAAAGGGAGAGCAACGCACTTGTGACTCCTCTGGTGTTGCGGGTGTCCATAGGCGGCGGTAATCGCTTACCATCGGGCGATCCGTCTGCTCGTTTGTCTCCTACACCATAAAAAAAAGATTGATGAACTCAGCCGTACGATGATTAGTCCGAAACTTTCGTAATGAAGTGTTGGAGACTAAAAACTGCTTAGAATTTCTCTATTAGAGCCTGTTTGTCACACATGCTAAAGAGTGTCTAATGTTTGTGTGTTTCTCAAGTTGATGGTATCTTATCTTATCTTATCTTATTTCGGGGGCCAATCAGTGCAGATCGGCGACACTTCGACCCAGTGGGATCTTTTGTGTCGGCCCCGAAATCTATCCCTGAAGTTGATGGTAACTGGCACTGTTGCTAATTGTAACCTACAAAATATGAGCTTATTATCTATCTTGACAAGCTCATCAATTTAAATTTTATTGATTACTAATATAAATTTGTTACGATGTTTGTACTTAATCACGCATAATTCATTAAACGGATTTGGTTGAGATTTGGCACTCAGAGAGATAATGTACTAACATTAATAGTTTATAGCTATAGAATATTTTATATTTTTATATACACTTTTAATTCTGGCATGCGTTTTAGTGGGATTATGTGGGCAAAGCCGCAGGCTGAGGCTTGTAGGTAATAAAATGGCCATCAGCTCTGCCTTGTTTCGTTCGAATTATCTATAATACGATTACAACGGATATGTCACCCTACACAAAGGGTCTTTGTCAAAGAGATGCGTTATTTGCAATCACTTTCAGGGTCTCGCTATTACCGTAGAAGCTTCCTCGCATTGTTGTTTGTTTGTTGTCTGAAGGTAGCAAATGTGACAAGACAAGAGTTATAAAATACTTAAGTACACTCACGCCTGTCAAATTTAGGTGTAAGGAGAGAAAATTTGTTTGGGTTATGACCATTTCATATATTTTTGCTTTATTCAGCGTATATCATGTATACTAATCTGGGTGAAATGTATTATACGTTCTATTGCGTTTCATTCGGTTAGAGAGATAGCCACGCCGGGGGCTTAAGCACCCATTCAATCCATTTCATTTCTTCTTTATACTAGCGTATTCTTCTTTGTGGTCTAATCGTTTATCCATAGATTTGGTTCTTGGCAACTTGCTCTATGCATACAAATCCCTGGTGAAGAGCAAGAGGAGTCGTCGCTCTAGGCGCTATATGGCAAGAGACGCGAAAGAGCCCAATGCAAAATGAATTATCTGCGAAAATAAAATCGCTATATTGAAAATTTTAAATGACATGCGTGTGACTGACAAAAGGTTAACACCAAACTAGAATTTACGTGAAGTGAAGCCATCGACCAAAGGGCGCTGAAGGACAATCTTGCTTTACCCAGATCGAGGGCTAGTGCTGGCGCTGTATGCGGCGATACATGGAACGAGGCTGTTATGCAATACAATAACCTAACATAATTATGATATTAAACAACTAATTCTAAGCAGCCAGCGAGGTATTTTGTTATATTAGCTCATAAAAAACCCTATCTAAAACTTTAATCGATTTCCTATTCCTTACAATAAGTTGAAAATTCTCGCAGTCACTTCATGATTGTACTTCTGTAGAGCAGCTGTGTAATAGGTGGTGTCTAATCAAGCTTTACATTAACATCCGGTTTCACAAAGGCAGTTTATTTATTTTACATTAAATAGAACGACTTGCGCCAATTGGAGCATTTAAACACACATAATACGGCATAAACTTAAAATATAGCATCCACGCGTTCTTCTCACGATACCTCATACATTCTAATACAAAACCTTTTATTCATCCGCAAAAATATAAATTTCTGGTTTTAAGTCCAAGAACAGACGATCAAACACATCTCAACTGCTGTGATAGGCTATCAGAATGAGCAACAGCCAATTAAATTACTTGACATGAGTATGATTTTGAGACGTTGTTGCCTTTCAAAAACTGGTGGGTGAGACTTCGGTTTGGCTTTTGTTCCCATCTGAGCTTTACAAAGGACCGGGTGTCTAACTAGTTAGTAGGTAATTTTATGTTGATTTATAACAAACTTTCATCATGAATATTTAGTCGTTAATTAAAAACATCTCAACTGCTGTGATAGGCTATCAGAATGAGCAACAGCCAATTAAATTACTTGACATGAGTATGATTTTGAGATGTTGTTGCCTTTCAAAAACTGGTGGATGAGACTTCGGTTTGGCTTTTGTTCCCATCTGAGCTTTACAAAGGACCGGGTGTCTAACTAGTTAGTAGGTAATTTTATGTTGATTTATAACAAACTTTCATCATGAATATTTAGTCGTTAATCCTTTTAACTATATCTATATATTACGTGGTGGGTTCCTCTCGTCCCAATAATTTTATTACTATGGACTTCGATTCAATATAGGATAAAATGTATTTACGTATATTTTGTTGTATATTATGTATGCGTGAAGGGGTAGGTGGAAGTGAACAATTTCTTTGTTTCCTTGAGCATATGCAAGCGTGAGTTCGTCCAATCGTACAATGAAATAGGTCATCATATTTCTTTCATTTTATAGTCCGGAAATCACGCCATTAAAATCCATAGTCTATAGATTATTATCGTTTAATCCATTTTAATGTATTTCATTCATGCTATGCACTATCTTTCGTAACGTTTCCTTGAATGTTAAATATGCATAAACTTGTAAAATCAGTTCACTGACGGGTTTAGTTACGTAAAATATAACGGGTTCGGGGCTGGGTTGTTGTAAAAGTACTTTAATTATTGCTATGTGTAATTGTTACTGGTAATACCGTGACGCCCGGTTAGGTAATATTATGTTGATTTATAACAAACTTTCATCATGAATATTTAGTCGTTAATCCTTTTAACTGTAATCAGATCTAACACGATATTAAAAAAATTTTAGCAAGGAGATCCAAACATATCAAATGTCAACTACAAAGATGACTCAGTAGTTTGCAGTACGCGTTATATCTTCGATCCCTATACGATACAATAATTGTACCGCAAATAGTTTTTCAGAGTTTGGATTTTCTTTGTGTCTATTGTTGCAATGTTTATCAAGTTTCCCGTGGTATAGTGATCACTATTGAAGCAGATTTTGTATAGCAGTTTGAATAGCAGCGATAGCTCAGACAGACTGCAATGCAGAGGGTCTCGGGTTCGAACCCATGTTGCGCATCTCTGACTTTCAGTCATATGACTTTTCGAAATTATGTTCGTATTGATTGACGATTATCGCCTACTCCATGCCTCGGAGAGCACGTTAAGCCGTCGGTCCCGGCTGCCATGAACATCTATGGCAGTCGTTATTGGGAAAGTCAGTACCCTCTAATATCCTGACACTGGTCTAGCCTTAGGGTATCGTTAGCCTTCGGGTTGCGGAGGTCAGGTGGCAGACGCTCCGTGTAAAAACTGATATCCAGTCTAACCCGGTTAGACTAGAAAAGCCGACCCCAAGTGACTTGGGAATAATAAAGGCTAAGGAGAAGAGATTGAAGCAGATTTTGTAAAGCGATAGGAAATAGCAGCGATAGCCTAATAGGAGATCGTGAGACCGTCATCTAGAGATCTCAAATTCGATTCCAAGGCACGCGTCTCTGACATTTCGAAGTTTTATATGTATGATATTGTTAATCTCACCTTGCTCAAACGGCAAAGGAAATCATCGAGGCCCGGGTTCAGCAGTGGGACAATCTATTTATAGTGCGTATATTATTATTAATAAAGAACAACGAGGTGGACTGACGACCTGGTAAGGGTCGCGGGCAGCGGTTGGATGCGGGTGGCCCACGACTAGTGTGTGTGGAAAACCTTTGGGAAAGCCTATAATGTCCAGCAGTGGACGACGTTCGGCTGAGTTGATGATTATGAAAGAAGAACGTTGTTTGACCCAAGAATTGAACCTGAAGTTGCACTACCGCTCACACTTACTACTGAACTGATAAGGCATCAAGCTCTTTTAAATAAGATTAAAATTCTTGAGCCATATTGGGTTCAAGATTTTGGACCCTTGCCCATATTATCTGGAACTCTTAGGAATCAGATCTCGATGCTTATTTAAATCACCAATTGAGATTCATTGCGCCTGCGTTGTTTAACAATGAGGGTTTTACAAGGCGCGTGCGCTGTTGAATTGGTAAAAGTTTCTTAATAGCCTGAGAATCACTATTTATCTATTTATCCTACTTAAGTATGTAGGTGTATTTGCGCACCTGCCTCGGTGGCGCAAAGAAAGTAGAAACACAGAGTCTGGACCAGTAGAAATCACTTTAATTTGTCTCGATTTTACCTTTAAAATTAGTAAAAAGCTAAAATCTTTTTGACTTTTTTATAAAGCTAAGCTGAATTCTCGGTTTCACTTTCATTCGAATAAGGCGTTACTTGGTGGAAATCCTTTGTAATAAAATAATTGCGAAGTGAGGAACCCACACCCTGACCACTAATCCCGACTATGATTAAAAACTATTAAATATTAAAAACATTTATAGCCATAATCAAAATATTGCAATGAAAACCGCGCATAAGCACGAGATATCGTCAGGACCTAGGATGCCTCGCGCTGAGGTCTGGCGACGCGCGGTCGCAGGTAATATTTGTTTTTTTATTTTCAGTAAAGGACAACAGCGGGGGCCTTTACAAACATTGAAATAACGGACACAAATAACATCCAGATTCGGAAGAACCATTTGCGGATCACACCAATTTTTGTCCCGTGTGGGATTCGAACCCACAGCACTAGGTGCAGTGGCGAGGCGACCACTTAAACCACTACGCCATCCGTGCAATCAAATTGCAAATGAGAGTACGCCCGGATCCTTTATTAGAGGAGTTCGGTTTTGAGAAATATACAAAATTTGAATTTACAAAGCCGAACTCCTTCGCAACTATTTTATTTCTTGTTTTTACTTCAATTATACACTGGCCAGGTATCAAAACCACCTTAGCCGCGATGGCTGAACCACTGCATATTAACACTTCATCATCTCACATGGATATTCTTAAATTATATAGCAATCCATAAATGCCATACACCGTAAAAATAAACTTATCTTAAAATTTATATCTTCTCGGATATCGTAAAAATATATAAAATGTTAATTTAATGTTGACAACTATCCCACATGAGACCAATAACGGCGATTTAAATAAAATACATTGTAAATAGCGTTGAAAGTATTTCTTTGTTCAAAAATTTATAATGGTATTGAAATGTAAGATTTAAATTATTTATTCATATACGTTTAAAAAAAAGCCTCTTTGGTCCCGTGACATATTATGATTGCGTATTAAAATGACATCCCGGGTGCGATTACCGGATCGGGTAATGTTATTGAGTTTTTGTTAGAACATTTTCAATAGCAGCACAGAATTTAGCAATGTGCTTGACAGCAAATAACTTCGGCCTACGAATTCGGTGTAATGTACCTCACACGCGGGTATAATTATCTATGTATTTCAAACGTGGTGTCAAAGCTATATCTACTACAATTTATCGAGAGAACCTTAAAACTCACGGCCTGGCTCATCAGTTCTCGTCATCCAAAACTAACAATTTTGTCATTTTAATAGCACAATTGTGTGAGACCCTTTAGCAAATCGCATAATAATTCTGTGATAATTATGTTTGTATATGTATAATTATATTGTGTAGCCCAAACGAGTCTGGGCGTTCTTTATGTCCATTGGTAAAATGTTTGTAAAGTATGCCGCTACATGGGAATTATTACTAGTTTACTTTAAAAACTGAAATTATTAAGGTTTAATAAATTCAAAAGCAAACGCTATGCTGTAAAAAGAGGGCTCAGTGGTCTTTGTTTCTTGCGCTAGGAACGTACAGACTTTATTTTTGTAGGTTTATCAACAAGCGAGAATCAAGGAGATACAAGGAGATTTTTGGATACAATAGTTTCTATACATTTAGTTTAGGACTTAAATTTACATATTAGAAACGATATTTTTATATACATTGATAGTTTATTTTAGAATTTAGATACACTATAATTATTCCATGTTTGATGCTTTTATATAAGCATACTTCTTGTATAAGTAAAGCTTAACTTATATTATATTTACAGCCAACCACGGCAAAATAAACAAAGGCTCTGTAATAGGATCCTGTTGGTAAGGAAACTTCATTAACTGTTAAATTATCCGGAAACCAGACTCAATGAAAAAATCATCGAAGTTAATAAATAAAATTTACAGATCTCGAAAACGTGCGTTTTTTTACGTGGGTGTCGCCGTGTTCCTACGTTAAAGACAATAAATAACGCAGTTTATTTCTGTGAGTCGCGACGCGGATGCATGAATGGTAGACCACAAGAGTTACTAACACTGTGTTGTAACTTTGTGGTCGCCGCTTGACTACTGTAGGCGTTCATATCATGAATTGTATTGGGCATTACTTAAAAGAAATGACAAATAATTTAAAATAACTATTTTCTTTTTTTAAATGCCTTTGGCATTTATTTCCATTTAATGGCAGCTGTTATTATTACTAAGTACTACGTTCTAAAGGAGACATCGTATCTAAATTGTTTGTAACACGAGTTAGAGCGCATGGTCTCTAACTTTTTTAGTCTGAGCCAGGCAATTAGGTACTGGAACGACACTTTGAGTGCAAATTAATTAATCGGTCATTTCTTAGTATACCAGACATACTTAATTAAAAAATTATAGTATCAGGCCACCGGTGAGCTGTTGCAATTCTAAATGTTAAGCTGTAGTTCAATATGTTGGCTGTTAACATACCATCATACATATGACGGTAAGGTACAAAAGTTAAATGTCGTTGCAATAATCGACTAAGTGAGTAGTTCGAGAGCATGTACTTTAACTCGTGTTACAAACAATCTAGTGAGGTATCTTCACTAGTACGTAGTCTATGGGTGTAGTAGGGTTGGCATTGTTCCTGGTTTATATACTGTTGCTACGGAATCTGGACAATGCCTGGCTACAAACCTATATCTATACTCACAAATACACTTAGAATCAAATTGTATCTCTATGGAGCCTTGACTATGACTTATTGTAATCTGTAGAGTTAACATTATGATCGATAGTTCTTTGCTATTTCAAAGCCATATTTTTTAATAAGTATCTGCAAGATAATAATCGCAGAAAAGTTATAATAATGTTTAATAATAAAATACCAATATTATAAATTGTTAAGTTTGCATGTTTTAGTTAAACCTTGTAGGTACCTGTTTTAAAATAAGAAAATGTCTAGATTCATAATATATTATTTGTATCAATTAAAATATTATCCTTATTGAAGTTAATACCAGCATTATAGAGCCAAATTTGTTTACGTCTGTTTTCAATGTCAACTATAATCATAAACTAATTATCTAAGACATTGTACAACATTAATCTCAAACCTGTTCCTTTAAAATATGACAAGACAGTTACATCACCGATTTGTTTTTTTAGAATTAATTAAACTGAATTCTTACTAATTGACAAACAATCGGTGTTGAAAAATCAGAACATTAATAAATAAGCGTCCTTAAAATGTGATATAGATATGCCAGAATGATTATTTGATACAATAAACACGTTTCAATTTATGATTAAATATACATATGTGTGTATTTAGGACTTTGGTATTGGTGTAAAAGGAAGTAACAAAACGAAGTGCGTTGTGTTTTAAAAAAATGTATCGCAGGTATTAACCTCTTTTAAACGTTAGTTTTTTATTTTTTGTTGCTAATAATCGATTAATTGAACATTAGTGGTGTTTTATTTTCGACTTAAGACGCAGCGACGCACCGGCCATTCTAGCATTATATTTGTCGTTTTGCGATTTAAGATTAAAACAATCCCAATATTTGTGTGTCTTTTTATCTACTTCCCAATCAGTCTATCGGTGACCTGCTAGATGTGAGACTAAAGCTGTCTTATTTTACTAATAAAGGTAATTAATATCTTAATAATTATGTCAAAATCTTTTATTGAGTCACTTTCATTACCTATCAACTTACGACAAATACTCAAGGTGAATTACGTAATTGGATCTGTTAGGTATGTATTGTTATTATTTTTATGCCTCATAGACACAACATTCTATTAAAATTGTCCCTATCGTAAAGTGTGTAGGCGCGAGAGTATGTGTGTGTGTAAGAAAACGAAAGTATAAGTCTTAGAAGAAATATGACAAGAGCAATGAATACAAAGATGACGGATTTGAAAATAAATTTCCATTTTTGAAACCATACCTAACGATTTTATAAATCTTTTTATTGTTGGGTTTTTTATCCACACCAATATTCCAACCCCATCGTACCTTATTCTTACCAATCCTAGTCAATTTAATATTTTAACCAACTTATACTGAACTGAAATTATGTAACTTGGTAGCATTCCAAATTGCATAATTTCTTTCCAATTTGTTCAATGTCAGTCAAATTGGAACTCTTTTATTTCCTTTCATTTTCATTCCTGGTACGTTTCATCAAAAAATGTTGTACATCCTCTACTTTTAGACAAACATTACAAATAGGCGAATCTGCTTTATTCATGACTAGATTTTCCTCGTGGCTTCGCTCGCGTTCATGTAGATTTTGTCAATAAATTTATGCCTCTCGGGAATAGTACTTTTTAGAGTTCGAAAAATCTCTTATACAACAGCTTTGTCCGTCTGTCTGTTATACAACCTTCAACTCAAGAACCGTAAGAGCTAGAGACTCGCGGTCAACGCCATTCGACTCAGCATAGTCGATATACTCCCGAAATGACTATGACCTTTGACCTCTGACCTTGGTGACGTAGTATCACGTGACTTTTGCATATGACTTGATCCATTTTTTCGAACTCTAAGATTTACGGCAATTCATTGCCGTTTCTCACTTGTTTCTGGGTGAAAACCTTTATGCGAAGTTTCATGATGATCGCTCGAGTTGTTAAAAAGTGACAGAGAGACAAACAAACAACTCACGTATGCATTTATAATATTAGTTTGGAAATATAATTAATTAAATATCAGTAGTTTCTGGTGTTTGATTTCTCACATAAATATGTGAAATGCGTTCGTCAGGTCAATTTTCGACATCACATTGCTCTACAAACTATCATCTACTGCAATATCTTATAACTTTTAGGCTCTATATACCACAGCAGGGTTTATAATACGCAACAAAAAAATATCAAGTTTATTACCGTAATGTATGATGTAATTAATTATGCTGTAACTTGTAGCGTAATGCATAGTTTTGTAAATAACGTTGTAGTGCCACTTGTGTCCACGCAAGTTATGCTTGGCAAGTTGTGAAGGCATCTAATAAATAAAGATATATGTATATGCAATTAATACGGATTTAATTACGCTTTATTTAAAAAAACAATCATTTTAATAACTATTACACTATTTATATTTCGCCCGATGTTTCGGTTATGATCATAAGATGGTGGTCGTCTTGAAATGAAGTTAGTTTGAAGCCTACATGGCTGAAAGGGTTGGCATGGATGTAATACACCAACATCTCATCTAAGTACGATTTTAGGGCCTACGTGACAGAAGGCGTATTGCCGTCTACTGGGCACAATTCCAGAATACCTGAAACCACTGAGAAATAGGAGAACCTATTGTCGTCCATCGGACATATTCCCAGACGCACTGCTCTTAAGAAAAAAATAATATCACTTCGCCCGACCCGCGAATCGAAATCGAAACTTCATGCACAGTAGTTGCATTTATTACAGCTGCACCGCCAAGGCAGTCTGAACAGAATGTATCAAAAGAAAATGTATATGGTGCCAGTTTTTTTAAAGTCGTTGCAGATGTAAATTAAGATCCAAGATCACGACAAGATACTGAACTTGTTACTGGATCTTTGTTTCTTTAAACCTTTTAATCTGTTGGCCCACGCTCGGATTCTGGTGCCTAGACGCAATGTTTTTTCTTTGTGTCTGCTTGCCGGGTACTGGCTGCTTTTTCTTAATTGAAACATTTACCTAATTTAAATTTTGATCATTGGCTTAAATAAATAAAAGTAAATTAAATAAATATAGTAACACACAAATTGGCACGAAGTCTGAGATTCGGTACCGGGTCGGACAAAATGTTATTGGGTATTCCTGTAAAGAAACTCTTTGTAGCATCATGGAGTCTAAAATTGCGCCCAATAGACAGACGTAGGCTGGCCTACCATTAATTGAGGCATTAAACCATAGCTGACGAAATATTGACATCATACACTTCTGCCTATACCCCTTTGAAATCTTTTGATATTTTATTTGATTTCTATGACATCGACGCTCCTCCATAAGCTAAAAATTTGTTTCTCTTCCTAAACTATGTGTGCAAGTTGTTCTAAAGATACAATGAATAAGCAACGAACTAACTACAAATTCCTGTAATAAAAATATGTTAAACTTTCATTGTCATTAAAACATTACGAAATAATATTCAATTTCTTTTATCACCGCGGCTGCAAGTACCTAACTTCAACACATAAAGAACTCATCAATACAGAAAACATAGATAGTAAAGAGTAATGAGAAAATAGACGATTAAAAATATTGCCTACGCGCTGTTAAAGTAATGTAATAACAAAATGATGTAAATCACATGTAATGTACTGATATCGGAAACTTTCTAGCGGCCATTTAAATTCCGAGATTCGGGATTATATCTATGTAGGAAGCGAGTGATCCAGATCGATCCACGTTCGGCACCGTGCAGTGAAAACATTGAATGTAATTAATATAATAATAGTTTGGGGGGGAGGTTATATAGTGGGCGCATGAGCTCGGCCGCCATTCGCCGCGCGTACCCTTCGCGCATGCGCCCGTGTTCGCGAGTGACAAGTGTCAGTTAATCCCCCCAAAATGGCGAAATTTTACGTAAGTGTCAAAAAAATTAAGTGCAGATTTGTGGTTATAGAACGCACCCTGGATTTCGGATACGCACAAAA
Organism: Catocala fraxini; assembly: GCA_930367265.1. Taxonomy (NCBI): domain Eukaryota; kingdom Metazoa; phylum Arthropoda; class Insecta; order Lepidoptera; family Erebidae; genus Catocala; species Catocala fraxini. The sequence continues at coordinate 22,483,217 of OV884031.1, forward strand.
GTGATGCAGTGGTTATCTTCTTTTGTTTTTTTTAGTGGATTACACGCAAAGGTCTGCGATCGTATGGTGGTTCTAAGCCACATTTCTGCGTCTATTGTTTTGCATGTAAATATTGCAATTAACAATATATCGATATAGTGATTCATTTTTTAAATAATCCGTTCTATGAATCTTGTTTAAATTGACTTGAGGTTTTTACTATTATTTGTTTAGCGACAAAAAGTCTTTAATAGATAGATTTTGTTAATTTTTTGTTAGGATAATTTAATGCGGACTTAAGAAGTCTATTTAAGAATCTATAAATACATTTGTTTTATTTTTTAATATTATACGATAAATTTAAATGATTTATCTTATGTAGATTTTAAGATGAGTTTTTTTATAATTTACATTTTAATTACATTTTTAATTACACCTAGAGGTGGAGTAATAAATCTATGTACAAAAAGAAGCTAATTTATTTAACGCTTGCAGTAATTTAAATTAATTACCTTAATTTAACATACAAATGTAACCGACATTTAAACTGTGAACTTATTTTACATTCAAGGACATAAACCAAAATGAAAGTTAACAAATGTGATATATTCTAGAAATGTTAGGCAATAAGATTAATGCCTAGGTCTAGACTTAGTTGCACTCGGAAAGGACAACTGGTTGTACGGGTCGACAACCTTATTCTGAGGGCCTTATAGTTCCAGTAACTTACGCACAACTTTCGCGTTCGAAGGGATAAAATAATAGGCATTTGAAGGGTTAACTAGTTATACCGGCTGCCCTTCTAATATAAAAAAAATTATAAAATATGTAAAGGTAATAAATACATGTAGATTTTTTTAAATATACGAATTAATTTGATGACTACTTTATCATTAATATTGATTGGATTTAAAGTTGTTTACTATGTCGAAAAATATTTTTTTATTAAAGTAATAATATCAAGTATATATCTTGCATATTCAAAATAAATTAATTTTAAGTAGCTTAAGCTATGAAGCATACCTGGCGTCATTTAAAGTACAGGAAATACGTCTAACAAAGTTATTTTATTAATAATAATTTTCAGAAATATTTCAGTATAATGAAATAACATTTTTGAGCTTGAAAGACTATATCAGAACATTTGCAAATAAGAATTATAATAAATTGCTATAAAGAAACATTTATTACAAAAACATGCCATTAAATAAATTCTTCTAATCGACGCAAATATAAGCACTTTTACTTTTTTAACGTGCAGTTTTTACGTGAAAACACTTAACTATTCTCTATTTACATACAAAAATCGCGTATCAGTTAATACGCATTACCTAACCGCGGCATAGAGAAAACAACGAAAGTAATGGACCTCAGAAAGTGAAACTCCTCGGACGATGCTTTACAAACGGCCTGATACGTCATGTTACGGTTAAATTGATACATAGACAATATAGAAGACGGATTATATTGCACATAACTTATAGAGATGTAAACTTTACCGCCAAAACATCGCATACGTCATCAATTTAGAATATTTAAACTTCAAGACAATTTGAATTAAATCTTGATTTGTATCTTACAGAGTTATACCGAAACTTAGGATACTATGTAGGAAATAGGGTCACAATAGATAAAGCATCCAATGAAGAAGTTTAGTTTTGAAATAAACCCTAACGAACCGAAATTAAAATGAATTAATAGGGTGTTCAATTATGCTTCTTGTTGTCAAGCTTAAACTATATTTATAACTTCGTATTATTTTAACTTAAATACGACTAAAAGTGCACTGGAAAAATAACAATCGTGTTCTTATACAAAATATAAAAAGATAGTTACAATAACATTAGTTTACAAGTCATTCGAAAATTTAAAAGGGTCACCTTTTACTTTATAAGTCTTACTGTACTACGGTTCAGTATAACTCACAGGATAATTACTTATCATATTAAATAAGAATAGTTCTATAAAGACAATATATTATATATAATTTTTTTTTTTGATGTTATTCAATATAGATTAATGTTTATAAATTTTCTACCCATATTTTGTCAGCTCTCAGTCTCGTGCAAAAGGCAACATGAGTATATTGTAGTCTTTTAGGCGTAGTTTCGAATTCTATGCTGCTAGTTGGATTGTTTCATTAGAATAGTTCTATTACTGACATCTATGGCCAGCCGTCAATAACATTTAAGGCAACACGTATTCATTATTAAAAATACCCTACACATACATATTCCATTTTGCCTTTTAGGACATACTGCGATTTTCAATTTGTCTATGTCAGAAGCATTTTGGAGCCGAATAGAACAGTTTGATTAGTTGCAGTAGCTGAAATAATTTAAGCTAACCAGACTTTATATATGTGCAATTGCAACTTCGAGAACAATACTTTTGCATAAGTAGTGTCAACGGTGAACCAATGATAGACAGATATTAAATTCGAAATTCAAATGTCAATAGTCCAGCAATTTAGAGTAAAATTGACATTATTGACCCTTATTGACCTGAATATCAAGGTATTTCGTCTCCCACAGACTGACAACTATGTATTGAATGAATCATAGTATTATCTGTGCTTAACTAGCCATTAATATGATAATGTCATGTTGCAACGGTGTCTGTATTAAGCTGAGGTATTGCCCACGCGGAGTATGGCCGATCATGATTTTAATAGTTGTTGAGAACATAGTTTTGGATTCGGTACAGGTTTGATAAAACTGAAATAGATGAAAGACCTCCTACAATACGATGTAGGAGGTATGAGAACACAAGTTATTTATGATTATACTTTAATAATACTGGTTACTAATACAGCTTGGTTGGTGCACTAGGGTGAGCTTGAGAAATTGTTTTTTTAATTGATAGTGGCATCTTTTCTGTTAACCTGGCTGAGGTATTCTTGAAGTCATATGAGAATTATTAGTGATTTCTCATGTGAAATATGCGTATTTGCCTTATTTTCTATCTATATTAGAAAAAAAGAATTATATTTGAATGATGAAGAAATCAAGTCAAGTCACCCCGGAAATATAAAACAACCTCGTGACAAAGAATTAAATAACATAATATATTTAAATATTATGTCAATTTATGAACTTTTAACGATATTAATATCGTTTTATAACAGTTTTATAAATAAATCTAATCTGCATTTACGTAGGTCAGGGCGCTTAGCGCTTGTCTTACGGGGTGGGGAGGGTGGAGGGAGATAAATCTGCGCGCGCGCTGTCGCAATCGTCCCAGTTCTCATATAGGACGCGGAAGTAGCGATGGGATCTCAGCACTGTCCTTGCGAAATTCAAACAAACGTATTTGTTACAATTCTAAGGTTTTGCATGCAATTTGGTAAAAGAAGTTTCATAATATTTAGGCTAAGGAGTAAGGCTTTGTGATATTATTATATTCGGCATGGTGCACTGAAAAGAATATCTTTTACAAGACTTGTAGCGTATCTCTTCTATTCTTAGTGTTCGTGTTATATATTCTCGATGTCATTATTCCAGTTACTTTTGACAATCGCAGATGTCAGAAATGATAAGTGTTTTTTTATTGAACTTAATTTTTAAAGTATGTAACATTAGCATAACTGTAAGTAATATTGTCATACCTTATAGTCCTATTACTGCTGTATTAAAAATAGTTTTTAAATATTTAAAATCAAGCTATCATTCATTTTTATTATTCACCTGACCTTTCATTATGTATCGACAGATAGGAGATTAATAAATAAACCTTCACTAACTAAACGGCCCAAACAATCATTTTTGACATTAGTTATCGTGGGATTCGGGTCAGTTGGCTTTAAAACTAGTGCAAAGCTTGTAATTTACGTTTTTAATCTACTATTATTATCGCAAGGAGGTCGGTGTTGCTACTACCGTATCTGTATTGAATCTTCACGACTCTTATGCTAAGAAGGTGATGTTTATCTATGGTAAGATGAAATCTAAATTTGTTTTTTGTTTGCAAAGAATATAACGTTTTGCAGAGGTGTAAGTCTATAAATTTCATTTAAATAGAAGTGCAGCAACATTATGTGAAGATTGCATACTTAGAACAAGTTTATCGACGCCATATTGACAAAAAAACATATTAACTCTCCCTCAATTGATTGTTGCGTCGTGGGCGGGAAAAAGGTCGCTGGTAGCCTTTTTGTTGAGAGAAGGTGTCGTGCACTGGACAGAAAATCCATTATAGAGTACATCATTTCGTTCTGTAATCGAAGATTTAAGTGGTGTGTGTTATATTGTGTTTGTAATATATCTTTGGTATGGGATAACATTGGCCCATTTTTTATTCGAAATTAAATAGTGAAAATATATACATATATTAAAATACTTAATATATTTAAAAAAAATTACAAGTATTATGTTTTTCGAGTGTTGTAAGTTAGACTTACTATAAGAGCTCTCAAACCACTACAGTTCGACTTACGTGATTGAAGTTTCGAGCAGATATTTAAATAATTTAATTGCAAAGAAGTTATAGATTTTCATGACAAGCAAAATTATCAATTTTTCGATCGTTCTAAGTCATTGGCAAATATTGTATTAAGAAGTGCTTATTTTTACTAATATCGATTAAAATGTGCATATGTTGCATATATCTTACTATATTGGTATTACTAGTCTATATACTATGGGTGTTTAAAACATGATAGTAAGCTTTTAGAAATAATGGCATTATTCTACGCGGAGATAGCACTAGCGCATTAATAAACATTTTTCTGGGTAAGAAGGTGAAAACTTAAACAAAAACCCGTTACACCTTCAAAGTTCAAGTAACTTGACCCCGTTTTGAATGATTATAAAAAATATAGAAACCCAGCTATTATTCGATCCCTCAAAAGTAAACGAAATCAATACATGAATCGAGAAAACAGCGAACGTGATAAGTTTTTAGGCGAGATCGTTTCGAACGTGAGAACGTTCTCGTAAACGGGGAAACTTTGATAAAAACGTTATGCACCTACGAGTTGTGGAGGATAAATGAAGGAGACCCGTATTGTGTTACGTGTGATATTTTAATATGTATTGTATTATATAGGTATCATTTACTAATAATGTGCCGACACCACTAATACTCTAATCCACGAATGGAAAGAAGGCTATTCTATATTTGTTTCTTAATTAAATGTATTGTTATATATAGGTACCCATGTATATTAGAAATCTATATATTTAAAGATTATTTCTGCTTTCTACTTATCCATTTATTATGAATTTATTTATTTGACAACTCTCTTCCATGTTATAAGGTTTGTCATGATTACATGCACTAAAGGTTTAATTACAAAAATTCATGATTCCGTCTGTCGTGTGTTATAAAAGTAAATTAGGAAGTTTATTTTTTTAATATGTAGGTCTTGATTAGAAGTTTACACTTTGTTAAATATTGAAATTAAAGTATTTAAGTATTTTATTACGGATTCGCACTTATTTTTGTTAACTTTTTCATGGAGCAATAGTTGACTTAAAAATGTTTTGATAGAAAAATTAGCAGCGTTTTGTCTGAGCCGGGTATTACATTTTAAATCTCAAGCACTACCCAATTGTTCATTCTTACTCAGGGCAAACAAGGTATACAAACGCTAATTCATATTTTAACAAAGATGAAAAAAACATCTGAGAGTCAATACTAAAGAAACTTAAAGAACTTCATTGAGCTAGATTTAATGTTACCAATAATTTGATTATACATTGTGAAGCAACACAATTATCTCTTACTGTGTAATTGTCAAGCGAATTACCGTTGTTACCTAAGAGGCTTTATTTAAAAAGTGTATTATGTAAATTTATCGAATATCTTGCAAACGCATCGGCCAATGTTAGCTACTGTTGTGTTGGATGTCACAATTTTTAAAAGCCCTTTTTGAATTATAACTGATGTTATTATTGGACACAGACTATATTATTACTCTGAGTTATTAGGATTTATGGTTTAGTATGAAATAACGAATTTTATGATCAAGTAGATATATGATTGAATTTTGATCGAAGCAATTCTACTAATATTATAAATTTAAAAGTTGGGATCAATCACGTAGCTAGCGGTGCAACAGATTTGGATGAAAATAGATTGACTAAAACACATAGGATATATATTATCCCGTTATAAAAGTTACGAGCTCCCGAGGCATATACACGAGTCAAGCTACACGCAGAAACTATTTAAGAGTAAAAAGATAACTAGAAAATATTTTGAAGTGTATTTCGTATTATATATTATTTCATTATACAAATGATGCGGCTATTGCAACAAAGTCTTAATGCCAATGCATATATAGTCTGTTTGTTGTCACAAATTTTATCCACGTGTCAAAACTAGGGGCCTCTGCTTACCGAAGAAGGCCAAGACGGCACAAGACATTATTCTACCAGTTAAATAGAAAAGGTCAAGTAACATATTATGCTCTGCATAAGTGCAAGTAATGCGCCACACAGGTTATACGAGAAACCGCCCACTACTTTCTAAGTATGTTGGGGTCAACTACCAGTCTGAAGGACACCATGGCCATTCAGTAGTATTACTAACTAATAAGACTCTTGATTTACATGATGTATGTATTAGTGACTACCTCATTTCTCCTGTGGCATGAGTTTGCTTGTAGCAATTGTATGGACACGAATTCGAAGCTTGGTCTCGGAATCGTTATGGTTTTTTCTTGGGAAGTGCAACAGCAGCTTGTAGTCTTAAAATATGTCTCTATTATTTGTGAACCAAACATGCTGGATATATAAATGATTTCTGTAATAATGTGACTCAGTAAATTTTAAAAGCCCAGTAAAATTAATAAACAAATAAATTCGTGCACTACTACAATATGCTCTTACTATTTATAATTTTTATAATTATAAGACGGGCTCGGTGGCCAGCAGTAGTAAATGCAACTAAAATCGGACTTACGACCTCATGCACAGCAGTGCATGAGATCTTTGGTTCGATTTGCGGATCACACATAGTATCATTGGCTTTTCTACCAAGATACGATCAGTACCACGATGTCTGGAAATCTATCCGGTATACGGCAATAGGCTCAGCTCCTACTATGTGATGCTAAAAACGTAGCTGATAAAATGAGGTTATAATACACCATTGAGCGTGTGCGATTGCGTAAATATACTGTAAAGATGGCGTAGTGGTTTAAGTGGTGTTGTGGGTTCGAATCCCACACGGAACAAAACTTTGTACGATCCACAAATGTTGGTCCCGAGTCTGGGTGTCCTTTTGTCCGTTGTTGTTGAATATTTGTAAAGTCCCCCGCGACACAAGAATTATTCCTAATACGAGAGCTTTTTTTTATAAAAGAAAAAGAAAAACAACGTAGAATATGTATCAGTAACGATGAGCAATTATTACTAAAGCAATATAAAATAAAATTATTCAAAAATTATACAGTTCCGCATTCAAGTATTGCTCTAATTACTATTTTTATTATTTCGGTGCAAAGCTCGTATTTGGAAACCAGTATAGTAGCAATTTGAATACATTTACTAATTACTCTTATATATTAGAACTAAATTGTTGTCCAGTCTAAAGCGTCAGTCTGATTTCTCATTACTGCGCATACTTAAGAGTTTGTAACAAGCTGAAACCTTTCTGATTAATTATGTTGTAAGGAAAATGATAGATGGACGAACATATTTACACAAAGTGAATGTAGTTAATGCCGGCCTGATACAAATTACACCTTTGGGACATCGAGAGAGGAATTACAACATTCTGTGTGTTAATTAGGTTTATTAGGCCTACTTGCATATGCGAGATGCTTGAGGCATATTAAATATGTATTAAAGGTCGTATGTTAAATTGTTATTGGGAAATTTAGGTTGTATATACAAAAAGCATTGATACGTACATATTCTAGCTGACGATGTTTTTGAAGTCTATGGTGGTGATGGTGCTATGACCTTTAAAACAGCATAGAACTGCTAGAAACGACTATTTTCAGTTTATCGAGTTATTCGCTTACTGCCATAAAATAAACGATAAACGGTCATAGCGAATGAAGTCTAAATAATAGAATCGATAATCGATGTCGTGTGTCATTGCTATGTTCTGTCAAAAAGCTAATAACCTGCAGGACACAGTATAAATCGTGACGAGTGCTTCTGCAGATTTGGCTGCTACATGCAACTGCCGAAAATCAATAAGATTGCTACTCACAATGCTCAGAGCAGAATATTTTCGTTTTTGGTTCAATCAAGTTTCCAATATATCATTTACATACATTAATACCTGTATATTTTGGAAGACTGAGACAGAAATCTATCACATCCAAATTACGCTAACTATGATTTTATTTTAATGTAATAGAGATGAGTCTCGTGGCGCCTAACGAGCACATGTCCTTATACCGAGCTGGGCAAGAAGTTGTAAAAAGAAAACCTTAATAATAATTTGCACGAACCGGAAATTCAACACGGAACTTCAAGTTCTCACGCAAACTTAAATCATGGCACCAATGGGGTAGCTACGTCACTTGATAACTAAATGATGACTTTTCGATTACTGACGTCAACTGCTGAAACGAGACTTCGGTAGATTGCTAAAGCCTTTCATATGTATAAACAAAAGCCATTTTATCATGTTTCCTCAGAAGTAATGCGACAATAGGTCAAGTGTTGGAAACATTGACCGGTTGTCGTAAGGTCGTGACTCCAAATACATCGCTGACCTTTCGTGAACTCTTTGTAGAAACTTCATTCGAAAATAAAAGTATATATCGAAGAGTATGTTGATGTAATTGTTGATTCATATTTTGGATACTAGTATAATCACGTATATAATTTCTTATTATAAGCTGCCATAAGTAATGGTTGACAGTTCTCTATTATCGTGTCGGTGAGAAATGGTGATGGTTCCTGATACTTCCGATTTAAGAAGAGACGCCACTGCGCTCTTCTAATTGGTGAAAATTGAGTGCTATATTTAGACCTGACCATTCGGGCTAATAAACAGAATGAATGGAAGTTCCTACATTATGATATATAACATAATGAAGTTGTAGTAATATATTAAATTCATCAAGCGTGCTGCAAAATAATAAAGATGTTGAATAAAAACTTTTAATGAATTTTATCGATATACCAAGCGTACAGTAGCCTATTTAGCTTCTTTGCTTATCCTCAAAATCTTTGAGAAAAGTATATCATACAAAAGTATGACAAAAAACTGTAAATTTTCCATCTTCTTCATCATGGTATAGATCAAATTTGTTTCGAATTCCAATACCGAGTACCTTGCCCTGGTTGATACTGACTATTATAAATCCGCTGTTGCCTGACTATGAAGGTGTTTGAGAATGGGATCAATCCTCAAAAGTTGAGCTCAGCTTCCGAAGTATCAGCAAGATCTGCTACTACTTATTAAATCCACATATGTATTTACCTTATTTAAACATAAAGTGTTGGTTTAAAGCGTCTAGCATCAGTTTTCGCAAGCGGCTCGTTGCCAAGCAAGGCCTGTGCGGTTCCCACGGCCTTACGTTGCATATATTACGATACACTATATACACTTATATTTGGCAACGGCTTGGGACATCATTCGTAAAATTATAGTCTAGATTTTTCTTTTATTTCGACGACTCTTTAAAAGCTTTGTGCATAAGATAGCTCCGTGCTTAAGACAATATATATATTCTTTTTTATCTTCAGCAAAAGGTTAGATAGGTGATGACTGAACTCATAACGTAGCGGTCTAGGAGAATAACTCGCCACTGTCGTAGCAAATCCTGCAAGGAATGAAAATTAGTACAATCTAGAGAATAATTGTTATAAGTCATGATCAGATTCAGATTCATGATCAGGTCTTTTGTATCTGCATATCCTCATCAATCAGACTTATATCTAGACTAGCTTTTGCCCGCGTCTTCACTTGAAAACAGTACATACTCTCTGGATAAAAGGTGCCTATGCCCTTTTCTGTACCCTTGACAATGTGTATGCAACATTTTATGATGATCGGTCGAGTACCTAAGGCGGAAAGTCGTACAAATAAACTTACATTCTCATTTATATTATTAGTAAAAATGATGGAGTGTTACTAAGTGTTTCTTGACATAACAGCCAATAATGGTTTGCCTGATTTAGGGCTCGAGCTCAGAATCTCACGTTCTAGAGTTTCCAACGCTGTACGTCTAAGGTCAGTGGGTCGACAAAGCAGGCTAAGTAACGTATGGGGTGAGCAATTACGTGAAGCTGTTGGTCTTCTCTGTAATAAACATTAGTATTCTAAACAATCCTTCGTATTTACAAGACAATCGACAATTACTTCGTAGTAAAAAAAATATAGTCTACCAGAGTAATTAATTATTATTTTAATTTCTTGAAAAAGAAGTTTAGAAGCCCCAAAATCCAAGGGTACTTTGGAAAGATTGAAACGATGACCACAGCTTTCAGATCCAGGCCTCAAATTTACGATGAGCGTATCACACGAATGTTTAACACACGACACATTGCCAGCAGTAAATATAACAACTGCATCAGTAGAAAATTATACAAATTACTTAGAAGTACAAAACAGCTTTATTTATAACATATATTTTAATTAAAATACGTTAATGTTAAAAACGTGGAAACGATTCGTGTTGTTTTGACCGACATGACGTCATCATAATCAGGGAGGAAGAACCTAAATTGGACTACATCTGCTCATGACCTTTATACAGCTATTATACTGTTTAACAACGCCATAACTGTTGTTTATGAAGTACTAGCTGGTCACCACGGTTTCACTTATATTTAAGATTAATGCTCCGCGTGCGTAGCTCGTAGCGTGATGTTATTTAGCTTTTGTTACTTAATAATAAAAATAATAATAATAAAAAAAAAGAAATGAAAAAACACAAATTAAATATCTCGATTTAGCTCGCGAGGTTATCGATATGTGGATTCGGCAATCATTCTGCCGATAGTCATTACTGTCAATGGTGTGATAGCCAAGAGCCTCGATCACCATCTAAAGAGGCTTGCGTTAGGTGATTGGATCAAGGGTTTGATGCAGAAGGCAGTGCTTTTAGATACGGCACGCATTGTGAGAAGGTTCCTGTCTCTGGAATCCTAACCACCGGCAGCTTGAACTCTGTTCCCGATGCCGGTGGGGTAGCATACATTTTTATATTTTATATTTTTAAATGTATTTTTTTAATATATGTACCTAATTTTATATTCAAAATAAAAAAATGTATTGACAATATTTAAATAAAGATGATAATAATAATAACTTTATTTTATAAAAAGCAGAAGTACATGATTAAACAAGTTTACATTTTCAATTTTATACATAATCTCAGATATCTTTATGGCATCTGTGTCTGAACTAGATAAATTATTATCTGTATTTCAAACAACAGCGCTCTCCCTGGAAATGATGCATTTAAGACAAAATAGAACAAAAGAGGACAGCAATAATAACATAAATCAAATAAAAATAATAATTAATCACAATAAAAATAAAAAGAATGGCATTAAAGAAAAAAGTCACCAAATTTGATATTAATACAATGTAAAATGTATAAATGTACTTTTGTAAATGTAAATGGCCTCCCTGTGTGTGGAGTGAGGATGATTGTGTGTGTGTATAGGAGGGTGAAAGTGAAAATTACCGTTACTGTCTTAAACTTAATAAGCCTTCAATTTCATCGTATGTTAATTTACGAATATAGTCAAATACTTTATATTTGCACTCATGTTTATGTAATCTCTATATTCGGATAGATTTGTCAAATTTTTTGTACAGATATGGACCTACGATGCAAGAGTGTTTGTTGACGTATGGGTGTTTAAACGTAGACCTATTAGTGAAATCAGTAATATAAAGTCGTCGGGCAGCCGTAGAGCCTAACTCCAAATTAATATTGGCATGTTCTTTCAAAACAATTAGCAAAATATATAGCTGACGGACCGTAAGTATTTCATAGGATTGATACAGTTCATGTGTACGTAGGGAACAATTACGGATGAAATGAGTTCACTTTGAGAATAGTTCTCTGTGCTATTTCAAGACGTTTTATTATAGTTTTTGAGGTCCCTCCCCAAACAGAAATGCAGTACCCCAATACCGATTGAACTAGCGCCAGATATACTTGCTTTATCAATTTAAACTTAGCAACATGGCGCAGATTTTTGAAAACAAATATAAGTATATATAAGTTTTCTTAGTCGGGATGTGAGTAAATTATTATGAAAAGTAAAAGAAAGGTTATTATCAATTAGAATGCCCAAATATTTGACTTTTTTAGCCCCCTTTAAAGCAGGTCAGTGGCAAACATCAATGTTACAGCAGCTATGTGCGATAAGGGAGAAAGATAACGGAGGTAAGAACGAATTGCGCATAGAGAAGGCTACGTATTGTACATATTTTGTCCCTATTGAGCATCAGGATATTCGACCGCAGCCAATAGCACACCGTATCAAAGCCACGTTGTGCCTCATTATAGATTTTTTCCATGTGTCTGCTGAATACAGTAGAACTGAATCATCGACATAAGAAATTATTTTTTCCCGCAAAATCAAGATTGCAAAGGTCGTTCAGCTACACAAGAAAAAGAGTCAGCCCTAGAATACTACCCTGAGGCACACCAAAAGTATCAGACAAGTCTCCGCTAAGATATTTATCAATTCTGACGCACTCAGATCTTTCAGAGAGGTAGTCTACAAAAAGTTTCAGGTGTGTTCCCCTTATACCCATTGTTGCTAATTTTTTGAGAAGCAATTGTACAGCGACGTTGTCAAAGGCCTTGGGCAGATCTAAAAGTATGCCTATAGTTTTTCACCTGTGTCAATATTTTTTACGATATAGTCTACAAGCTCGTGGACTTCTGGATAAAGTAGCTTTCAAATAGTAAAAGAATTATTAAAAATAATCAGTAGTTTCAGAGTATATCAGTTTTAAATAAACAAACATTGTTGCTAGGCAAACATGTTTTATCCTCGATCGCAGATCAAGTGCTTTAAGCATTGGACTATTGCTACTTCGAATATAATATTGCAATGTTATCCGAGTGAGAAATGGAAATTAGACTATCTAATAATAATAATAATAATATTCTACCACACACACACAACACACCATCTAGCCCAAACTAAGCAGAGCTTGTACTATGGGTACTAGACAATGGATAAACATACATATATACTTTTTTTTGAAGACAAGCACATTTTTGATTAGTTATTTGTCGTAATTAATAACCAACTTCTTTAAAAGCGACGCAAAATATATAGAAAATACCTTTAACTTGGCACTTCTTTGAAATTCTTTGATCTGGTTGAAGAATATTCGAATACCTACATCTATTTTTAGTTTACCTACGTTATATCCTTCATACGCCTAGATCTTTCTTCTACTTTTCTTTTTCCTCTCACTCCTCTATTGTTTAGTATCCTATATAAATAAAAGAGAGAAGAGATATATACCTATTAACAATATAATTTGTAAAATAATATTAATATTATTTCGCTCACTTAGCGATGATATGATGATGATGATAGATACTAAATCATTCGTACGTTAACCATTTAAACATCATGCTTTAAATCAATGCAATAAAATACCAGTGAAATCGAGTATTTTTACTGTGTTATAAAAATATATTTACTTTCTCTAAGAAAAGTGTATAAGTAAATGTCGTAAAAAGTTATTTAATTGCAGCTTTAACCGTTCAAGGTTAACACTTTAATGAATTGGTAAACATTTTCATAAAATTGAGTGTATTAAAAAGTGGATAAATGGAAAGTATATTTTGCATATATAATGAACTCACTTCTGCTGGCGGCTTCACCTGCGTGAATCCTAGAGGTAAAAACTATTGTACGTATATGTATAACCAGAGCATGGCCTGTTTATGGGCCAAGATTTTTAATAGGGGAATGCGTTGAAGCATACTTCTCCGCGGGGCGACGGAGAGCTTATGACGGACTCACCGGAGAAAGATGGTGAGCGACATCCCGGTAATACCAACTAAACCTACCACAGTGTTCCTCGACATAACCATAGTCAGCGGAGCCCCGCGAATTGCTTTCACATGCAATTGTGACAATGTGTCAAGCTTCATTTAAACTTATTTAAGGGATTACACGTAATTGAGTGACGGAGGTTTAACTATTTTCACAAACTTTCACATATATACCTAATATCAGTAGAATAAAAAAAAATAGATCGAGTAATCCTTAGATGGTCGCATTAATTTTGCCTTCTGTGTCAATGTATGTAAAGGCATATACATACATATATGCCTCTACATACATCGAACACTTTACTGCGAATATATATTCGCAGGCCTATAAACCTTCTCAGCTGTAGACGCAGTTTTACAACCAAGTTTCGCCAGATCTGCATTAGATCGGCGGAAATATTGCCGTCTGATGAGTACATTGTCGGATTATGTGCTAACCTAACCTTAAGCTGTCCACTGTCCAATTCTGACCTCAAATTAAGGACTTTACGATAACCGCCAACTTATTCCACGATGCCAACGAGCCTATCTTAAGGTTGTGTGTTCAGTAAATGTATCTTGTTTATCCATCGTTTGTCGTGACTTGTCTCAGCACTGTTATGAGTTAAGCCCGTATAGGTCACTTGCCGATACCAGTCATTCACTGGCCAATACCCACTGACGAAATACAGGCTTTTTTGGCCTTCTACCTTAAAGTCGTCTATGAGTTACGGTAGAAAATATATAAAATTGAACGCCAGCAAAAATGTACCATTTTTGGCAAAGCTCTGGTGCGACGGTATGTACTAGGATAGAGAAATAAAGAATTAAATCACAACGATATACATGGATATTGTATTAACAATGTCCTTTTAACACAGGAAAATATATCACATAAAGAAGTTTAATAAAATAAAATTATTAATTTTTTATTTTTTCTTCATTATTTACATAAACAAAGCAATAATCATAATTTATAACTTAACTAATATTAACAAAACTAACCATTATAAATAGAACAAAATGAAGAGTAACAAAATATGGGACTGTAAAATTTTATAAAAAGGGATGGCTGGTTTAGGCAGCGTCGTAAAATTCGAAAAAAAAAAAATATGTTAAAAAAATAAAATATGACGATGACAAGTACAATATATATTAAAAACAATCTCCAAACGAAACTTAGATTTGTAGATAAATATACATTGATAAGTTACTAATGTATAATAAAATTTGGAATCCGAAAATAATTAAGGATTATAATAATGGCGAAAGAGGGAAAGTTATTAATCTGGTAAAGCTTTCCAATAACATGTTTTTAACATGGAAAAAACGTTTATTGATTTAAAGTATTGAATTTTAAATATCAATCTTTGATTTTGCATAATGGATAGCTCGTGCCGGTCCACTGCTACATCATATTATGCATCACGTATTGTATCATATAACATCACGCAACATCTTGTGGAAGAGCGCATCGCTGCTAATTATTAATTAAAATACAAATTAACCTGATGATGTGTTACTTTTTTGCAGTAAACCATCGCAAGAGTCGTAACACTGTTATCCCTTTTCACTTAATAAGTGAGAGTTCCAAAGGCTGACATATCTACGCCTCCAATTCCTTTTATTCCTAATAGTAGTAGTACTAGATTTTACCCGCGGCTTTGCTCGCGTAAATGTAGGTTAGGTTAAGTTTGTAACAGTACTTTTTTCTGGATGAAAAGTATCCTATGTCCTTTTCTGTACCCCTGAAAACGTATATGGAAAATTTCATGATGATCGGTCGAGTAGGTAAGGCGTGAAAGCGTAACAAACAAACAAACTCACATTCGTATTTATAAAATTAGTTAGGATTTAATTTAATTTATCTAAAGGTGAATTTCAGTTATTTACTTGCTTTTAACGGGATGCAACAAAATGTGGTGTATCATACCGTATGCGTATAGAATAAGCCAATTTAGTCAAACAAATATTAGAACTGAGAGATGTAAAGATTATGGAATGTTTTAGTAATCAATCACGCGTAAATTGGTAAACAGATTTCGATGAAACTTGGCACACAGATAGACTCTCTCCTGCGTTAAGACATAGAATTTCTTAAGCATGTATGTATTTCCGTAGATGAAGCTAGTTCTTTATAAAATCGACATAAAAAGCGGCGCCAATAAATCTGTCACTCAGGAATAATCAGAGTTGTAAGAATACAATGTGTTTGCAGCGTTTTTAAGCAAGGCTGATACTGAGATAACAGTTAAATGCAATTGTGCATGCAACACAATGGCGGCCATTCAGGTTTTACAATAATTTTGGATAATTGAAGGTCGATTTTGAAAGTTTATGAGTAATATCAGTTTCTGTAAAACTTAATTGCCGGTGTTCTTGGCAGTGGGAATTATAGGAGTTGGCATTGCTGGATGTTTTGTTTTTCGAGTGACGCTTGTTAGATAAATGTTAATTAAGTTATTTATTTATTACATAAATTGCAAATACAGGTAATATGGGGTGTTATGTTACTATGTATATAATTAGGTAACACTGTACTTAGCCTTGCGGCATGCAAACATTAATATAAAACTAATGTGATTTGTTATATTTATTACATTTTATCTAGTAAAAAATCTTCAACAGTGTAATAGCATTTTTGCAGCAAGATTTGCTTTAAGTTTTCCTTCACAATTTTTACATTTTGTTCTTCAAGAAGTGACTTAGGCAAGTGATGATAGACTCTGAGCGCCATACAAAATATACTTTTATTGAAATACACAGTTGTGTTATTGTAATTGTAATTGTAATTGGACTCCCTTTTCCGCATTTGAACTCTAAGTTGGTCCATTATGCGTGAGAGTCGGCCGGTTACGGAGATAGCCAGCCCAACTCCGCCCAGAAGCACAGAAGTTTCCTGGGGTCTTCGCAGGCTTCGCGGAGTGACCTCGGGTTGTTGAGGATTTCCTTACGTTGTGCTGTTACTCCCACACATTCCAGGACTACATGGGCAGCAGATTCTTCTTCGGTCAGACATCCCCTACAGAGTGGGCTGTCTGTTGCTCCGATGTTGTAAAGATGTTTGTTCAGGGGACAGTGTCCTGTTAGGATCCCCACGATGGTCCGAAGGTCCAATCTTTGTAGGTTGAGCAGGCGGTGTGTCAGACGTGGTGAGATGGCCGGTAGGGCTGCTCTCGACTGTCTACAGTCCGTTGTCCGTGCCCAGCGTTTATTATGTTGGCTCTGAGTGCGAAGCCGCATCCATGTTTTTAGTTGTGAGAATGGTAGAGGGAGGAATGGAGATGGACCTTCCGTGGTGGTTCCCGACCCTCTTCTAGCCAACTCATCTGCAGCATCATTGCCCAGCGATTCACTATGCCCCTTTATCCATTGTAAGGTCACTGTGTTTTTTATGGATATTCTTTCGAGAGCAAGGTGGCATTCGTAAACGAGCCTGGAGTTGCAGCTATTGCTCTCTAGGGCTCTAAGTATAGCTGTGCTGTCCGAGAGGATTCGTGTCCTGTAGCCTTCAATCCGTCTCCTATCGATCGCAGTGGCGGCCTCCGTGATGGCCACACATTCGCATTGGAAGATGGAACTGTGTGAGCCTAGTGTCATAGATGTGTTAATATTGAGATCCAGGGAATGAACTCCTGCACCCGTTCCCTGTATGGTCTTTGAGCCATCGGTGTAGACTCGGACCTCGTTAATTCCCGATTGATCTCTCTGTTCCTCATGAAGTTGTACATGGTAGTTTTTGTTAAATAAATGTTGTTTGGAGATCTTATCACACGGAGCGGCGAGCATTGGTTCATAAGCTATAGCTCGCTCTAAGATCGATGCATGTGGGCTCCTAGTGGTTACCCACAGGCCCTGGTGTTGTGTTAGGCCCACAGTTGTGTTAGGCGGAACACTTATTTTTAAAGTATGTCTTCTACTTTTTCATTATTCAAACATATATAAATTCTTTTTCACAAACAATACAGTTTCCAAAATATATGCACGTGGTAGAGTAAGAATGTTCAGCATAATGAAAAAGGGTCGCCAACTATCTGTTGGTTTAATTTTACAGATGGCTCTTACACATTTCTTTTGGGCTATAAATGCGTGCTGTACATCTGCTGAATTCCCCCAGAAAATAATACCGTAGCGTATGATTGGAGCCACGTATCCACGATAGGTGGTCAATAGCATGGGTTTAGATGCTCTTTTTTCCAGCATATAAAGAGTATACGAGTACTGGTTTAATTTTGTATATAAACTATCAACGTGGCTCTTCCAGTAAAGACCATCATCAATATTTATTCCTACAAATTTTGTAGTTTGTACCTGTGTAATATTAATGCTGTCGTAATGTATATCTAAAGTAAGTAGTTTATTTATTCTATTTTAAAATCACAATTTAAGATTTTTGAAGGTTGTTTATATTTAGCCTGCTAATGCTCCCGTTCAAAGTATAATTAATATCATGTTCTACCGTACGTACTAAGTACATTCTAAGTACTATTAAATATTTCGGTTGTGAAGTTCTCAGTAACCGCACGGCACGTGGCATTTAGAAATATGACCATAGCGTGAGACGTGATACGTGAGACTTCAAATATGAATGGTAAAATTGTGGATGGGTCGGACTACCGTTTATGACGTCTAATGGCGTACGTTTATATGCATATGTGACGCCGTTATTTACATGCTTAGATCCAGTTGCATATCTTATTAATTTAACTGGCGTGAAGAAGAGGAAGTGAGCTGTAAGCGTGAAGAAAAATATAGTCCACAAGAGTTCCGCTGTAATCAGTCAGTTCGTTATCTTGAGGAAAACACAATTATGGTAATTGAAACACAAGGGTGGCTTGTAAAACTCGTGTTTTGGTTACATGGCATGATTAGTTGGACGGAATATAGCTATTGAGTCTGTTCCGGAGGTGTATACTACTGAGTTTACGTCGTGGCTGTTCATGAGGTGCCGGGTACGTTTCCTATGCTACCGTATTCTTACGCCTACATCTCTGAAGAGGTAAGCAAACGTGTATTAAGTTCATATAGCGCCAGATATGGTTTTAAGTCTAGCGTATCGGTCCGCACATAGCATGTCACCAGCGTAGACATTTAATAAACTCTATATGATGCGTTGTCACAGCGCCTGTGCTCGGCATTTTGCGGTAAGCTTGCCTATCCATATGATCATTCCCTCAGGAAAACAAAGTGGGAAAAATTTACCTGTCTCCTTATTACCTACGAGGTGACAGTGTTTTCTTAGGAAGACGAATTGATAACAAAACGATATAGAAATCATAACACGTTTAAATAGAGAACGCGTCTATTGCCATTTATCAGCTACAGTTCTAGGCTGCAAAATGATAACTTGCACTCTAAAAATAATTCCTGTATTGCGAACGACTTTAAAAGCATTTAAACAACATCCCAGACTTAGAACAACTGTTTGTGGATCACACAAACTTTTTGTCATACATGGGGATCAAACTTCTAACACTAGGTGCAGTGGCCGAGGGGTGGCGACCATTTAAGCCACTACGTTATCCATGCAGTCGATCATAAGCTTATTTGCCAACTTAAAATCATAAAAGAGTTGCACTCCTACCTAATCCTTTGAGAATATACTACGTCATACTATTGTATGCTAATGCGGTCGTATAACCAACGTAATAATAACATGTAGAGATTGAAATCGATTCACTTTTTATCGCCACATAATTACACAATCGAACGTTTACAATGGTAGGCCTACATAATCGCATTATTTAATACGATCACGAATAATCAATATAATAATCGTTACAATCGGTTGTAAATAAATCAATCAAATGAGATATTAGAAAGTGTAATAAAATACTTTTTTCGTTTGTTTGCTGTAAAGGTACGTACTTACTATAAGTATTATTAGCATGTACCCACGATTTTGTTCGCTTAGAATATATTTAGCCCACAACGACATTCAGTTGAATTACAATGCATCATACGGCTAAATCTACTAGACTGAACTAATTTGTTGAGTCGAACTGAAAGTTTTCAAGCTATGTAAACCGTATGAAAATCTGTTTATTGGTTGTTGACAAGAACATCTAAAACCATGTCTTGACTTCAGAAATTTCTATATAGTTGATGAGGTTTAATGAAAATATCTTATACATATACAGACGGGGCTTCGTAACTTTTATGAGTATTATTTTTTCTCTGCTATATTCTATCAATAAAACGGTTCCCGTGTTGAAATAATTGCTGTGTCGTAGCCACAAATAACGCATAAAAAGATAATTGAAACAAATTTGCCGATTACATAAATTTTCGTTCATATTATTATTCTATCATAAAAAGATAATAAGCACTGTCCGTGACATATAACTAATACTCATTAATACACATTAACGTATTAACAACTAATTTATTTTATTTTATTGAAATGTCATTATTAATATACATTTATTATCACATTCTGCTTGTGGACAGACATGAGTCTATTTATAAATGTTTTTTATTATATTAATGTCGATACTGCATAAAATGCATACAAACATTATCTCACGTCCATATCTACAGTGGCAAGTGGCAAGTGGCAGGCACAAGTTTATTATACCCATCGTCATAATAATATAGTAATATTCTATCACATACACACAACACCATCTAGCCTAAACTAAGCAGAGCTTGTACTATGGGTCCTAGATAATTGATAAACATGCATATATACCTTTTTTGTAAATACTTACATATTATACATAGAACTCAGGCGTAGCAGTCGGTTATACTAAACACTACGCCATCGAGTCGTCGTCATGAGTTTAGGTATTATGTAATAGAGGGCAAGGCCTGTCACAGTTTAAGTCTTATTGATGCTATTGATAATTTCTGGACAGAAATGAAAAGAAGAATTCGAGACCTCATGCATAGCAGTCACGTCCAATACCGCAGCGGTACTGAAGCGGTCTTGAAATGATAATATAATAGAAGCAGTAGTATTAACAGGCTCACCTATATTGTAAACGATACACTAGCGTGCATTATCACGTAAGCGTAGTCACTTTTCCTTAGTATAGACACGTTTGATATATATAAGGTTTAAGTATTTGCAAGCAAGTATAAATTCACCTAACACAAAAGTAGGGCAACAATTTAATCATTAGCTATAAATAACTCAACACATGCATGATAAAAATTTACGTATATGGAACTATTTTATGTAATATTTTATAACGTTAAATTGGTGCTCTTTTGAGTCATGTTGTTGTCAGCGGTATTTTAGTTTTAATTAAAATACCGGTGACAACAACACATTCAAAAAGATAAATCGATTGGATTTGTATAAATGATTGCGTTAATGAATCGATGC
Organism: Catocala fraxini; assembly: GCA_930367265.1. NCBI lineage: Eukaryota > Metazoa > Arthropoda > Insecta > Lepidoptera > Erebidae > Catocala > Catocala fraxini. Next base: position 22,504,459 of record OV884031.1, read on the forward strand.
TTACACTAACAATAAACCATCAACGCGCGCGGTTCATTTAAGCGTTCTTAGAAAGTAATTTGATGGCATAAAAATTCTATTATCCATTGAAATTTCTATAATTTTAGTATGGAATTTGCCTTTTACAAATTTCAAATCGGTCATGTTGAATATGAAATGGTAAAGTATTACATAATAAAAATATTTTTTTATTCAATTATATTTAAACGTCTTTACAAAACATATTACAGGCTACTTATTGTATTAGACTCACATTAAAACTATATTTTATTGAAGGAAAACATATACAATTTAAATATTGGACACAACATTTATTTATGAAGTCTGTTTTTTACATGGTATTGCCTGAACTAGGTCGGAGACCTGTGTTTCAGGCTTTTACATAATTTACAGGATAAGCAAAGGTGCATTATTATACATATATTTTTCGCCAGCTATGTTGTAGTTTTATTGTAATATCGACCGAATGACCGTTACGGCGGCCCATTACACTTATGCACTATAATATATACAGCACAAGTGTGTGCGCAAAAAGAAGTGCACTCCCTATTCCCTAACTCTCATTATGCGATCCAATCTCTTTACGGTCGAGTTGAAATCGATTTGACTCGACTGGGGAGTGATCAGGATGGCTTTTAGTGCTTTCCGAATCACGGAAGCACACTCTGCCTAAGCCGGGAATCGAATACTAAGCCTCACGATCAGCACTTGTGCATATGTTACAACATGCAACTAGACTAACAAGGTAGCGTGTTTGTTTTTTTATAAATGAATATTGCTTTAAACTGTTAATGGTTTTAAGGTCACAGTTCAATGACAGGTCACTACAAATATAATCTGACCTTTAGAAAAAACAACTATTATAATACATAATACAAAAACTCATAAAAGAAACGAATACATTATATGAAAAATCATCTTAATGTTGTTTGAAATAAGAACGGTTTTAGTATGACACGGCCGTTTAAAATTAACAGATCATAAATCTAAGTTAGATGTATTGAAAATTCAGCTTTGAATGTAAATATTAAGATAATTAATGCCTAAACAGTATTTGCCGACTTTTAGCACGTATGCGACTGCTGTCATCCTAAGGTCGGGTAAAGTATTAACAAGCTTTTATGTCAAATAATTTGCAGTAGCAGTTCTCACGTGGAACTTTAAAAACATCGAAACATCGCAATAAGCCTGTTAGTAATGTATAATTTTATTTCCGATGTGAATCGAACTGACAGCACTCGACAATAAAGCAGTTACTTAAATCACTGCGCTAACTGAAGTCAATATTTTATACAAATTACAAAATGACAACGAGAACCGGCTCATTGTGGTAATAGGTTGAGGTCAAACACGTACTTATAGATAAGAGATAGTGTTAACAGCTATTGTTTGTCTATCTGTGTGTCGTATCTAAGGCCCACGGTACACCCACACCAGCACACGGTAGCTACATGACGTGGGGAAAGAAATCTTAGTGTTCGGTAACAGCCTCGATGGAATTAGGCTGTATAGATTAGCTATGTGTTGTTGCATTCGATTTACATTTGAATATATTTATAACACGATATATAAGTGCGTAAGGCGTGTCCTTGGTTATGCAAAGTAGTACATAACTGTTTTTGTGGCAAAAGCTCAGTCTTTATGTTTTTAGTAGATTGTTTGATTGTGTAGAGTTCGATTATTATTATAGATGACAATACCCTATAATGTAGGAATAAAAACATAGCTGGTAAAATGAAGGTGTAAGCTCTGCTTACCTCAGCCTGAGTATGGTGAATAAGAAATGTTATTAAATACAAATATAATATAATAATAATATAATATTCTATCACATACACACAACACCATATAGCCTAAACTAAGCAGAGCTTGTACTATGGGTACTAGATAATGGATAAACATACATATATATATACTTTTTTGTAAATACATACATATTATTATTAGCACAAGTCAAACATTTGTGTGCATGAACATGGATGTTTGTCTTGGTCTGGGTGTTTCTATGTATAATATGTATTTACAAAAAAAAGTATATATGTATGTTTATCCATTGTCTAGTACCCATAGTACAAGCTCTGCTTAGTTTGGGCTAGATGGTGTTGTGTGTATGTGATAGAATATTATATTACTATTATACATAGAAACACCCAGACCAAGACTAACATCCATGTCCATGCACACAAATGTTTGACTTGTGCGGGAATCGAATCCGCGACCTCAGGCGTGGCAGTCAGTGGAGATTACACTAACCACTACGCCATCAAATTATTTGGAAAAAAAAACAATCGTGCGCGTTGATGTCTATTGTTAGCGGAACTGTCGATTCATCCACGCAAACATTATTTATTCGAATCAAATCAATTTGAACAGCGTTTAAAGCTTTTAATTTCCTACAAATTGTATATAAATATTATACAAGAGTTATGAATATTTATAATAGTAATAAATAATGGGTTAGGGTCAGATAGTCTGGATAATAAAAAATCTATTATTATAATATTTCCGTTTTCAGTAAGAAAATATAATAAATACGATGCTTGATACTACTGACTGAATGTTTTCATTGATTAGGATGCAATATTGTAAAAAAAAATATTTTTCGTTTGCCTAAAGAAAGTCTATTTATTTTTAGAAATGGCTGAATTTTTCACGAGGTCCAGGCAACACAGGTACTTCCAAACTTGTAATCCAAATCTTTAAATCCGCTAAGATCCATTCAGGTTACTTATTTTTGCATTTTAATACAGAGTTGTTGTATCAATGTTGACAGAATTTAAAATGATAGAGTCGATCGAATAGTATTTATTCTCGTATCAAGCGGGCGTAGCCATGGGCGTGTACTAGTATATTACCGTGAAAAGGAAGAAATAAATAATAGAGTGGCTCTACCGCGGTCTGGTATTAGTTACCTAAGTGTTCAATAAACTATTTCCTTGCTCTATCATACTATTTCAAGTATACACTTTCTCCTGTCATTGGGTGACGTAATTATTAGATCAATCGGGTCTTATAGAGATGTGGTACTTATATCGTGTGACAGATAGGTGTGGTCGTATTAAGGATCGTATCACCATCACATCTATCTAAATATAACAAAGGATTATCTTTTTGGCAATTTCATCGTTTAATAAAGTTTCAGAAAGATTCGACTGCACGTATGGCGTAGTTGTTTAAATGGTCGACTCGCTATTCCTACTGCGCTGAGTGTTGTGGGTGTATATCCCACACGAGACAAATTTTTGTGTGATCCACAAATGGTTGTTCCGAGTCTGGGTGTTCTTTATGTCCCTTGTTTAAATGTTTGTAAAGTCCCCCATGACACAGGATGGATTCCTAGTGCGGCAATTGTCTTTTTTGGGACAGACGGAGACAGAAAGTCTTTTGTATTATTTTAATATCTTATTACGTAGTTATTTACATATTTCTGGCTGCTAGTAATTTATATGGAATTTTGCAGACGTATCTCTATTTCATCTTGATATATTTGTAGTTGATTCATGTTAGACGAGATTGTCGAAGAAATTGTAGCAGACTTTTAACAAAATCTAGTCCTTATTTATTAATTAAGATTTTTTTCCTTGTACAATCAAGCCCATTAATTTTAATGGATTTACGTTATTAATGAATTAAATATTTACATAGCTTATTTTTATAGAGAGAGTCAAACAGCTTTATCAAAGCAACAACAATGTTTATTTATACATTCGTTCCTAACCATTTGTTAGCACGTAATAGCCTTAAACACCATAACGAAGGCTCTACCACTGGAACGAATTGAAAACCGTGCTTCACACCTACACTCTACATCACTATTGGTAAACTAAAAAGAGGGCCTTACGTAATAGAACCTGTTGGACCAGCAGTCGTTCCTAAAGGGTTCAGCATTTAGGACCAGGGTACAACAGGCTAGGTAACGAATTGCCATACTATTCGCTTATGTTTAAGACATCGGTCTTTAGAGGTCTTTGTTGAATTTTTATGTTAGTCCAAGTTTTATTGGATATTTTGCCTCAGTGACAGCATAAAATGTGGTAATATGTTCGAAAGATGGCAATAGAGAACGATCCTATTACGTCTGACCTGAAACCATAGCTGAAGAAATGTAAGTGTGACACCTAATCTTCAGAAATATGCAAACGTGATGTTTAACTCATATTTAATTTACTATAGTACTAGTGTTATAGGCGATGAGCATTTTACTATCAATCTGGTATCCTTAGCAAACATAACAATTCCAACTAATATTAAAAATGCCAATGTGAGTTTGTTTGTTGGGACGCTTTTACGCCTTAACTACTCGACCGTTATGAAATTTCGCATACACGTTGACAGCAGTACAGAAAAAGACATAGGTTACTTTTCAACTAGAAATAAATTCTGTTTCGGAGGGATACAAATTTGTTCTGCGAATTTGTATCCCTTTGTATTTGTATTTGTCGGCCTCGATGGCGTAGTGGTTAGTGTAACCGACTGCCACGCCTGAGGTCGCGGGTTCCATTTCCGCACAAATCAAACATTTGTGTGCATGAACATGGATGTTTGTCTTGGTCTGGGTTTTTCTATGTATAATATGTACGTATTTACAAAAAAAAAGTATATATGTATGTTTATCCATTGTCTAGTACCCATAGTACGAGCTCTGCTTAGTTTGGGCTAGATGGTGTTGTGTGTATGTGGTAGAATATTATTATTAATTTATGTGCGTAAATATATGCTCATAAATTCAAGGCATAAACACACCTATGTAAATATCAAATAAAAAACAGTAGAAACATCACCGCCATACTTGTAAATAAATGTAGCATGTTGCATATTGTTGCCAGAAATGTTGCGCAATGGCTTTCATTGTTGCGCAACAAGATAACACAAAGTTTAAGGGCAACAAGTCGAGCAATGTATTAACGACTCTACATGTTTCGTGATATGTAGAGTAGGTTAAGAGTTTTCACTTTCAAGCTATGTTTACTTTCGCTGCGACAATATTGCAATGTTACCACACATTTAAGTGCATTTTTGTTAATAGTTGAGCCGTTAAGATTATTGTGGCGTTATACAATGCAATTAAAAATAACGAATTAATTACAAATATATTTGTAATTAATTAGTTATTTAAAATTTATCGTTTTGCGACCAGTTACTGAAAAATGCTTCAGAAAAACCTAATAACACATTGTCCAACCTAGGAACTGGACACAGAACCCCACGATCGTGCTTTAATATAAACGTACATAAATTTAAGTCACGCACTTAACGAGGCATATCATGTCATCATAAATATTATTAAAGTAATATTTATTTAATAATTGACGTGCAATAGTAATTAAATGAAGCGCAAACAATTTAAATAACTGTTATAACTCTGTCATGTGCCAGTTCCTTTACTAGCGTGATGTTATGCGCCATTGCACACAAGTAACATTTGTTATGAGTTAATTCACCTTTCGTAATACTTCATTTGACGACGTGATAATAAGTTGAATACAAACAAACACAGCATTGCGTCACGCATTTATATGCTCGAGGGTCGAGTAGAGTGTTATTGGGATTTTCTGTCTAGAAATTTTAAGAGGCAATACGGAGCCTGGCTCCTTTCCCGGCAATAGGCTCACTACCTGTTTCGTAAGAGAACCATAGCTGACGAGCTATATGTAATAATACAATCGACGCAAGCTACACGATGTGCTCTTTTTGCATAAAATGCTTAGTAACGACATAGATAGCAGTGGTATATTGAACCGTATTCAGTTAGTAAGCCACCACGCCATCCCATAACTAGATCCTACTGCCGACCATCTATACGAACTAATCTTGGTCCTAATTCACCAATGGTTCGTGCATGCAGTGAATATAATACGCTGAATGATAATATAGACCAGTTGGATATTTTTCACGATTCCTTTATGAATTTCAAGAATAAAATACTGAAATCCTTCACATAATAACACTTAATATCTTGTTTATTTTTTCATTCTTTTTTATATTTTAATTTCGTTTTGTTTAGTCTATAAGATGTGTACAACTTTAGGTTCTGACATAAATGTTTAGTCACCATCTTGGTGCACAATGTACATGCCTATGTTAGTGTAAGTATAAGAACTAGTTTTAAGGAACTGTATTGTGTGTAATGTTGCATATATATACTGTTGGCGTGTCTAAAATAAATAAATAAATAATAAACATCTGCATCTGTACCCTATTGGGTACATAAGAGTGCCTATGTTATGTTTGTAGTTTTAGGTCTTAGGATCGTACTCAATATAAAGTTAGACCGTTGCCAGCTATCGGGTATACTACTACTAAGAATGATCTAACAGAAATACCTAATTATACTACTTCGACTAGTCGATAGTACCGGGGTCTGTCGTTAATAATGGATAACCCGTTAGCTGGAGGTTAATCAGTTATCAGGCAGTAAGAAAATAATATTTTTATGTCAGGGTTGCCAACAGCGTGAAAATGGCGTACATTTTTGTGTTTTTTGTTAAAATTCACTTCTTTACCCTTTCAATTGGTTGCCATTTCAACAAAATTTGTTTTTTTTGGGTAATTATTTTGCCATCGTACTTACGAATACTTGTATTATTTAATTTAACTACATTTTTAGGCGCTATTAACGTAAAACAGTATCAAAATTAACATTTTAATCAATTTCTTAATATTACTCTTTCCGTACGTCTAGATTTAAACTTTGATTGTGAAAAAAAAAGTATGGCAACCCTGACATAAAAATATTATTATCTTACTGCCTGATAACTGGTTAACCTCCAGCTAACGGGTTATCCATTATTAACGACAGAACCTGTATATGTAAGTCAGTAAAGGGATGCGCTTTAAAATTTTAAAGTGAGTCATTGTAACGGTTAAGGAAAACATTGTGAGAAAACCTGATGAATTCTATTTCATGTGACATAAAGCATAACTGGCAAAACATAGATGTTATATTTCTCTATCTATGTAATACTGGCGTGACTATAGAGTCACGCCATGTAGTAAAAATAGTAGCATATAGATTATGAGTATTTTAAGTGACTCGTCTAAAAACAGCCTCTGTAAGAAATGGTTATGCTGCTATTTTTACTACACAACCACAAAATTAAGTAAAAGCTATAAACATTATATTACATAAATACATTTTACTCTTATTACTTACAAAATAAGAGCGATATTTCACCAGCATAGCAGCATATAAAGTAAACAAGTACTCATTAGCATAGCTTCCTTATTTGGACGGCGTACACAATTTCTATTGTTGAAAACTTACGCAGGAAATGTCAAATTAATAGCGGTTATGCAAAACATTTGCAGAAAAAATGCGTATTAATTATGCAATGTGAGAGTGTGAATTGTTTTGTTGCTAATTACTAAAATATACGTAGCTTACCAACATGCTTATGTGTCAATGAAAGTTTAGGTATACACCTAACATACATATTACTGATATATATGAATCATACTTGCCTCGATGTAAAGTTGATGGTCTTAGTTTTAATACCATTAACAGTCGAGATGCAGTATTTAGTCTATAGTCTTTAAATATATTGACATCTGAGGTAACCTTAACATGGTCGTTATCTCTATGGATAGAAGAGGTCAGAAGCAATAAATTCCAAAAAAATTATGATATTTAATCAAATTTGTTAGACTGAAAGTATACAGTTTAATATAAATAGGCTGGAATATAGTTCAAATATCATATTTGTAAGCTTGATTTAAGTTACACATTACAAGAATGTAAATTCATATGAGGCATCGTTGCTGATTTAGTTGATCCTGAAAAATCTCGTATATTTTTAAAATAGTTTTAAATATTCAACATTCAGCCTAAACCATATTATTAATACGCCCAAATTATCTTTTAATCTTAAACTCGCCCCAATAATAGGTTTATGTTCCAAACTCACCCCAAACGTATCATAGTCACTCTAAACTCGCCCGAAATACCGTGTTACATAACATTTACTATTGAAGCGCAAAATATTAGTCAATGTTAAGATATCTTATTCTTTTTCCTTCTGTTTAAAGCGTTCATATACAAGTATGTAATGGTGGAATAATAATTATACACTAGACGTTACATGTTAAGTGTTACCACGAAGTGTGGCAACGGTATCAGCTGGTGGTAATGACGTGTTTCGTCATAATATTCGTGTGACCTTGTGTGTGAATACTGTTATTGTTTTAGGAGGCTGCAACACGTTTGTTTTATTAGCTGAATATGGTTTTGACAAAAGCACTAGTCTGCTAGAAAATAGAAGACGCAGTCATTTAAGACTTTACGTGAACTGTCATCTGACTACCTGCTTTATATATAATTTTTACGATAAAGCTCTTGTTATCACCTATTCTGATTATAATAAGATGTCCGCTATAACCTCCAGTACCAAATAACAGAGGTAGTGTACAGAGAGATATACGCTTAAACTAGGAATTTCACTCAAAATAGTGACTTATATCTCTCGTTTTTACGAGCTTGGCAACACACAAGACATATGCCTGGTATTGCTAATATTTATAAGCTACGGTTACCTTGTGTCATTAGGCGGTATGTCTGCCTATTTCTCACCTCGGCAGTATAAAATAGCATAATGAACTTATCATTAAAACATACGAATACCTCATAAGTAGGTTTAATCATTCTTAGTTGACATCGGAGACAAGTGTCTATTGTTTTACTTAAGAATTTATATCAAGACGTCCGTTACTATCAACCTATCATTATTACATCTTAAAAGAAAGGCCATTATCTTCCAAGCTTTCTATGATTCTTATATAAATATTTAAAAGGCCTATGATTACATCGCGTTTACCCCAAAACATAGGCAAAGAAACCAGATGATTTCGACGCGCCACGCTCTTTTGGGATAGCCGGTCGATTATATGAGAGCTGGTTTAACGACTCAGTGCAATTGACAGCGACATTAAAATCAATCGTTTGGTAATAGCAACAGTCAGATTAACGTTTGATGCCAAGCTAAGATAACTAACTAAACGGACACGATAAGAAATCGTTCTTATATCGTTGGTTATTTTTTATATTATTGATAGATGTGACTATCGATTCAGATTTCTTAACTGAAATATATGTTGAATATAATGATGTCACAAAAAATTCGAATACTCTCATTTGAATTTGGTCAGCGAAGGCGACAAATGTTTTATTTTATGTGTTTCTATTTTTCTACGTTGATTCTACGCCTCAAAGTTGTCATCGTTTGACATAATTAAAGACAATAGAAGCTTCTAACGTTCACAGTTTCACACATACTTTTACGTTAAAACATCTTAATTAAACTTTAGTACCTCATTGTATGAAATAATGAATTTCTCAAACTTCTGTCAACAGTGTTTTTGGAATAATTTTCGTAACATTTCGAGGTCTAAAGTGAACTTTAATGGTTATTATGTCTTATCTTCTTGTAGAAGTATTGCGTATTGTACGCTTTCGTATCGTAAAAACATCGTAAAAATATTCCCATACGAGAAACCGTGTATGTAGTTATGAGGATAATAAGTGCTTTTAATGATATTTATACATAATACAACATTCAAAGTTTAAGAACAGTTGCGTCTTCTTTAAATCTTCTTAGCAACTTCTGTGTAAATACATCGCCTTCCTAAATTGTTAGCAGTACCCTAATAGGAGCGTAGTAGATTGCCGTCCGACTAAATTGACAGTACTTCGTTTTTTTGATATACTACCAATGTGGCAAACAAGCATACGGCTCACCTGATGGTAAGTGGTCACCGTAGTCTATGGACGCTTGCAACACCAGAGGCATCACATCCACGTTGCCGAACCTGTAAAAATCTTAAATAACCCTTTTTGAAGAACCCCATACCATAGTCTTGGGGGCATACCTCGATGTGTTTCACAGTCGTCATAATAAATAAAATGTGTTAGTATATCATACTTATTTTTAATGTGGATAGTATAAATATATCAGGTATATTAATAAAATAATTTATTACATTAGACATTGACACTAATGGAATAAAATATAATTGCAAAGAATTTAATGAAATAAAATTCATAAATTTTATATGGTATACATTTTATTTTACGTCATAAACAGAATGGTCGTGCACTTGTTAAATTACGAAAGTATGACGAGCGGACTGGTTTAATTAGTTGAATTTGATTACACTAGAAGCAGTGGCCAATTTATAATGAAAAGGTTAAGGATAAAATCGTTTTGCAAAATATTATATTTTACTGGTTTCAGTAAACTGCTTTTTGTTGATGGATTTACCCAATAGCTGCTAAAAGTAAGTGCAATACGTCTAATTAGAATGATATAAATAACATTGAAATAATTTGTTCATGTAGGTCATCAAGTGACATTTATGAATTTTAAATAGTAAAAGAGCAGTACGATGCAATACTTTTATGAAAAATGTATAGTTCTATCCCTGATCATTTTTAAATAGTTATGTTCATTTTCGCGCGCAATACGCGCAATGCTCGAGAATTGTTTACGATCTACCAATACTGGTAGATCGTAAGCAATTCTCGAGCATCTCGGATGGTTTAAATTCTTTCTAAGTTTAAATGTTTGAAAATTCTTAAAAGTACTGTATTCCGAAACAATGCCGGATAACCGACAGAAAAGTCTCTTCATATTATGTGAAAATCTGGTTATAATGTCTTCTAAACAGAATTGTAGTCTCGGCGGCCAGTCTAAACGGAGACTAGGCATCAGGATACCAACTTAGTAACTCATGATACTTAGCCGTATACACTAGCAATATAAATATATAACGTGGATACTATACACCTCTGTTTAACCTTTCAAAGATACAATGATATGACGTCACACTATGATATTTTCTCAAGCCATACTACGTGCGAATAAATTTAATGCAACATTTAACCGATCTAACACTCGTACAAGTATATGAGAACTATGTTCATTTACATGCAAATAGTTGAGTTCGTAAAACCAGTATTCAGATCGGTACGTTATAAATGTAGCCAAGTAGAAAGGTCAGAGCCGGTCTGCCTATATACCCTTTTACGATTTCCTCTTCTCAGAATAATTACAGTTCATTCTTAGATTAGGATCTCGGTTGAATGAATATGACCAAAAGTAACTGCATGAGTTGCGCAGTGATGTGTTTAAATACGTTTATTAAATCAACATAAAAAATGCATGTGCCGCATAATAGTCTCCAGTGTGGGTATCCTTTATTGTTTGGGTTCAGACACAGTGTTATTGCATATTCCTGCCAAGAAATTCTCAGTGCTGTTGAGTCTGGAACTCAACCCAAAAGACGCTAATAGGCTGGTGTCAATGTCTTGGAAATTAGAAACTATATTTGGTGAAATGTGGGTAATGTTATTATTACATCCATATGGACACATATTAAAACTACATTGGAATTTATTTTTGCCTTGCCGTGAATTTAAAGCAGGGCATTACAAGGACGATCGCAAGCACAAAGTTTATTGTTCAACACAAAGGGCCGTATAAGGGCAATATGTCGAAGGCATTTTACTAACATCGAAATCACAAAAATAACAATCGTACTCGGAAAAACTATAAATGGACCATTACATTTTTGTGAGGTACAAACCCACAACACTGCACTGGCGGTCACCACTTACACATAAACCACTGTGCCATCTGTGCATCAAACGCAAAATGCCATTGAATTAACGATGCAGTCAGTTAGTATTTTACGTCGGTATTCACGACATTATAAAATCGTGTGTAAAAGAAAGTGTTGGTGTATCAAAATCGCGATAGTCCGCCATTTTGGATGATAAAAACCGCTGTAAACATGACAACGCTTCCGTTTCTCTCACGAGTTGAATACCGAAGATCAAAAGTCGTAATCTTTAAACACATTCTGTTCAAGTTATGTGGGATACCTCATGTTTTTATTAGAATTATATTAATTCCTTATCGTTTTTTTTATTAAAGCTTATGCTATAATTAAGATGTGAAATACAGCAAAGGCGTGTAATAAAGAAAGCTATAACTACGTACAGACCCTTACTCATGAAGTAGTATGACTGGCAGTATTGCAGAGGCAGCATCATTTTGTTGTGACCACGTACTCAGACCTATGATGATTAGCCCGATGTTTTAGTAATATTACTAGGCGTTCCCAGGGTGTGCTTGTAATGACTGTCTTGTAGCTAGCACCGTATAAGTTTGTTCTTATATTTGCGCGCAATCGCGAGGTCTCTGGTTAGTTTCCTTGTTCAGGCAATTGATTGTACAGATGACGTAGTGGTTCAAGTGATAGCTCCATCACTACTACTACGCCGAGTGTGATTCGAATTACACACAGGACATTAATCTGTATGATTCATAACAAATAATTTTATTTTTTAATTAATTGTTCCAGCTCTGGAAGTTCTTTCTTTGCGTCCGTTGTTAGAATATTTGTAAAGTAACGCGCGACACATGATTTATTACTAGCGCAGGCGTTGTCTTTTTTAAATTACATTATTTGTTCGCAAAATCATAGCAATGTGCTCGTTTGATAGTAAAACAGTTGATCTCTGAAGTTGCTATGACTAGCGTCAAAATGACTAAGAACAGAGTAGTAGAGCCTCGCTGATTTCAGCATGAATGGGCCGGCTCGACCGGGGAAGGACTACCTTCTCATAAAATATCGGCGTGAAATAGCAGTTTTCCTACTGTTGTGTTTCGTTCAGTGGGAAGTGAGAGTACCGGAGGCCCAAACACCCTCTTTCCGCCTTCCCGCTCCTTCTTCTTCCCACTTCCTTTCCTAAAGGGTCGGTAACGCGTAAGTGATGCCTCTGGTGTTGCATGCGTCTATAGGCTACGGTGACCACTTTCCATCAGGTAGGCCGTATGCTTGTTTGCTAACTTAAAAGTATAAAAAAATAGAACAAAGGTACAGTGTTAACGTATGGAACCGACACGATATGAAACTGCACAAACTATAGCAATTTCAGAGCAAACTAAAAGTTACAAGCAATGTAAGCAAAAAATAAATATCGCTATCAAATACTCATTCATAATGAAGTTCTATTAATTCACCTTTGAACTATAATCGAGTAGCATTGAATGTTAATGAGCGGAAACAGCTAGGCCGTGACGGCGACCGCTTATTTATAGAACGTGAGTTCGAATCCGATGTGGTGAACTATTAACGCACACCTTGTAAGCGTAGGTTCTTGCAAGACTAAGTATTTGACACGAGTGTTGTGTTGTCGTATATCAAGTATAATAGTACCTACTCAGCCGTTCCACTACATATGTTATATTTATTTCAGGAAATCTTACTATTAAGCTCGCGCTCTATATAAGGTATATGAGACTTAAAATTAGGGTAGTAAAAAGTGGGTAGTGAGATGTAAGTAGTGAAATGTGGATAGTAAAATGTGGGTAGTAAAATGTGGGTAGTAAAATGTGGGTAGGATTAAAATGTGGGTGTAAGATAGCTCTGCCAACCCCTTCGGTAATAAACTGGCGCGAGTTTATGCAGATATATATGTATGTGCTTTTACCATAATTAAGAATAAGAAAACAATGAAAAGAAGAAGAATACGTAATCATCTCGGTAAATATTAAATTTATAATCTGAGATTTCACCCACGTTTATGAGTACCGGTCTGCCCCAGTGGCTCACAGTGTGATGTTATTTAGCCTATATCTTCATTATTCAAATGGAAGAAGAATTGTCCTCATAGTAGTTGCAGAGATTAGCGCATTCAAATAAAGAACAAACAAACTCTTGGATTTCATTATATTAGTATATAGATTATAGATTATATATATTTCAAATATCATTTTGATCAAGGTTCTACTAAAGCGACTTTGAAAGCATGCTTTAAAAGTTACGTTTTCTTTTATTAAAAATTTCTTTCTTTTTCTTTACAGGTAAGTACCAGGAAACGAGGTGGTAACTAAGACGCCGGTTAAGTATTGCCAACGTAAATATGCAGGAACTATTTATAATAAGTCTATGTTGATTACTTACGGTATTTATATGCGCATACCATTCCTTGACGATATATACTTACATACCTTGTATATAAGGTATAAGTTGGTATATAATTCTACCATACGTTGTCGTCGGCACGCGAGCTTCCATAAAAACAACATCTAATCGCATTTGAAAGCTAATTAGAAGTCCAATAACTTAAATGCGAAAAAGTCATGACATTGCTTTTAACTAGGACTAAGGCACTCTTTACAACTATTTAAAAACGGGTAGCATAAATATTTGAGCTGGAACCTACTAGTTGTGGATCACAATTTTTTCCTGTTGGTTATCGATCCTGCGGTACTCGAAGCACTGGCAAATGTGCAACAACTGTGCACTTGAAGCGAGCTTAGTAAAATCGTTTTACAGTTATCAGCAACTTTAACATGACAAATATCTACCTATGACTATAAGCTGAAAAGTAATTGAATCGTATGGATAAAAATGTATAAAACTGTATCAATATAATTTGAAAAAGTTATTAGTTCCAATGTATATTCGCAAACATATAAATATACACAATAATGTTAAATGTTATCAACTAAACAAATTGCCATAAAATGTAAAAAAATATTTCATTCATTCGCGAAAACGAAAGGCAATACTACTAATTATCACATAGTTTGTCCTTTAAGGTAGTTTTTCTTTAAAGGACAAGCATTTGTCCTTTTATCTCTGCATAGCTACAGCCACACGCAGTGCACTAGCGGACACGGCATGACCTTGCCCGTATCCTTTCTAATCCCATTCCTCGTACAACAGACTCAGATCTCTTTGTAATGGCCCTCTAACCTATTATTTGGCTAAGAGTATGCGTGTGATTATTTCTACAATATACGAACGAATTGTATTTGTCTAGGATGGTGTTAAATATTACGTGTACAATATCTTTGAGTAGCCTTTGCCGACGATTTTATCCACGTTCATATTCGGGTAGATATCTTCGGTTCTATTGCACGGATTTAAATGAATTTTGGTTTAGCTTTTAATCGAACTCCCAGCTACAATACTGTGTATAATAATAATAATATTCTATCACATACACACAACATCATCTAGCCCAAACTAAGCAGAGCTTGTACTATGGGTACTAGACAATGGATAAACATACATATATACTTTTTTTTGTAAAAGCATACATATTATACATAAAAACACCCAGACCAAGACAAACATCCATGTTCATGCACACAAATGTTTGACTTGTGCGGGAATCGAACCCGCGACCTCAGGCGTGGCAGTCGGTTACACTAACCACTACGCCACCGAGGCCGACATCTGCATGTATCTGCGCATTAAAATAGTTTCAGTGATTTTTGGGTGAAGCTTGATCAAACTATTAAAACAAACATAGTTTCGTATTTAAAACTCTTTGATTAGTTGATCTAAGTTATGTTTTTTTAATATATTATGTGTATAGTCGCACCTGTTAGCAGCTTTATAGATTAACTATATCTATCTATACGGTTATAAATTTGAATAGATAAACCGGTAAAATTAAATAGTTCCAGAAACCCAGAGCAAACTAATTAGGGAACCATCTATCCTACAAGAATGACGATCGCATCCGAATAGCCGCATTTAGTATCATACTTGTAACTTAGTAGTCTTTAGTTCCTGCGTGGAGCTATGCTAGCTTCTCCTAGCGACTTAAATGGCTATGAGATATAGACCTCATTGGCTATCAGGCTATCGTATATTTTTTGCAACATACAAAGCTTTAAAACAGAAGTTATCAGTTCTTCATTAACCAAAAATCCTATAGAAAAATTAGGTTTAATGAAGATATAACGATGAGTATATTAATCAGTAAAAATTAAAAATACCACGACGTGACACTAAAATGGTCGACATTTTGCTAAAATGTAACATATTTACATAGATTTATTGATAGTGAATGAGTTTGATAAAATAATAAAGATTAAGATCGAAATTGTATCATTAATTTATTATTAGGTATATATTTTAATTGACGCCTATAATAAATCAATATTTATTGCCGTTCTCACTGCCTTAGATTTAGCATATAATTGAGGCGATTGTAGTAGAAACTAAATTACCTACAATATTACCATTTTTATAGCAAAACTAAGTTTCTAGTGATTTCAATAGATTAGTTGAAAGTATTTTGTCACTTTTAACACAAAAATCTTAGCTTAGGTCGAGAGGTTATTAAGAGTATTAATAATTTGACTACAACATAAATTACGATAGGTAGGTTAAAGCAAAAAAAGAGCTTTGTTGCAGAATTATAGCATAACGAAAAAATAATTAAAAAATTTTGCCTTCTTAAAAGTATATCATAACAATAAACGCTATGCCTCAGTGGCGCAGCGGTGTTAAACGCAACTGCTATGCATGAGGACTCAGGTTCGATTCTTGAGACGGGCAAAGTGATATAACCAATTCATTTAAGAAGTTCTCAGACCTAAGCCTGACCTATGGCTGGTGAAATATGGACGTAATTAATACACCTCCACCTACCCTCTGGAGGCGTAAGCGTGAGACTATGTATGCATATAAAAAAAAGATCCTGTAATACACGACCACACTTTTCGAGTTCTCCTCCATATATAAAGGTTCGCGTGTCTGTCGGTCACGGAGCTTGCGCTGAGACACACATCCGTGTGCAGTCACGCTCGCAATCACGCCGGTTACGCAATGCCGTTACACTTCATGCAAATTGTCACAATGAAACAATACTTTATAAAAAAATTGCTTGTTTTTTAATCAAAATGGCAGCTACTTGATACTTCTGTTACGTGGTATTTTTGTAGGTCTTCTGATTTGGCTTAACAGATTGATTTCTCTCCTTAAATGTGGTGTTAACATCCAAATGGCAGCTACTCTTTTCTTCTGTTACGTGTTTCTATGAATCTTCTGACATGGCTCATCAGATTGATTTCTCTTCTTTAATGTGGTCTGAAAATCCAAATAGCAGGTTCTCTTTTCTTCAGTTACGTATTTTTATAAGTCTTCTGATTTGGTTCAACAGATTGATTTCCCTTCTTAAATGTGGTGATATAGACGTATGATGAATGAACGAATAGCCGTACATATGGTACGTGAAAAGATTTATTTATACACATACGTAAATAAATTCATGCCTGTCTTTCCACAGAAGTGATATAGGGCCATAATCTACAGTTGTAGGTCACGCGTGATAGAGTTTTAATACCTATTTCTCACAAATGTATTTTCTATTTAAATTAGATTAAGCACTTATCCTGTATTTATACCATATAGTATATGTAATGAGAAAATAAATTATTATCATTAATACCGAGCACATTTTTGGACTATATATTCCTATTTTGAAAAGTCTTGTTACTACACTGTTTATGCAGCGATAGCTCAGTGGGGAGACCTACAGACTGCAATGCAGAGGGTCTCGGGTTCGAACCCACGTCGCGCAACTCTGACTTTCGGAAGTTATATGACTTTTCGAAATTATGTGCGTAATGATCGACAATTATCGCCTGCTCCGTGCCTCGGAGAGGACGTTAAGCCGTCGGTCCCGGCTGCCATGAACATCTATGGCAGTCGTTATTGGAGAGTGTCGACACAAAAGATCCCACTGGGTCGAAGTGTCGCCGGTCTGCACTGACTGGCCCCCACATAAGATACATACATACTACACTGTTTATTAAAAACTCAACTTACCTCACTTAACTAACTCGTTGTATACAATCTAGCAATAGTGTGCATTCAGCATGCTTTGGTGAGTTCAGCAGTGACATCACAACATACAACTAAAAATGAAAATTAAGAAGAAAAATCTCATCAATCATCATATTATTTCACAATTTACTCTTAACAACTAACTGCCTTATTCTGAATTAGGATGTTTTAGGATAAGACAAGCACGATTTACATATGTATGTATTTTTGGCATGCCACTGACGGGGCCTATCATATATTCTTTTTAGTGGAAAGCTTTGTGAATGAATATATTTATTATACATAATATATTTTGTATACCTATCTAATAACAACTAATAGTGCGGCACAATGATTGTGCAGGAATAATTTGTACACGGCCAGTTTATTTATCTAAGAGCTACGAGTTACGATCTATGTACGCAGACACTTAAGTAAAATATCGCAAGACATTATTTAATACATTCACTAGAAAACCACGCGATAATTCCGCTGAATCATAACTACAAATAATCTAACATTTATGGGAAACGCGCAAATCATTTTTACTTTCGCTTGCTGTTTTACAAATCATCTGATGTTATGCGCGTGCACGGCCACGCATTAATTTGACTGTGTTCCATTTTTGAATACAATAAGCAATTCTTTTTTATGTAATAGATATTATATAGATTAAAAATATAATTGTTGCTTGAATAAAGAAAGTTTCAATTATGATTGTAAAGTAATTTTGAGAGATTGTTCGATGATCATAGTGACTGATGATTAATAAAATATATGCAAAATGAGATAATTTTAATATATTGACTATCATCGTGAGGTAATAAGTAGACATCCAGGTGTTGGGGTCCAGTAGGGTCTGGTATTCGAGTTCGGCAAAACAAATTTTTGTACGATAAAATAAATATGTTTGTAATCTACTAATAGCTATTTTGAGTCAGGAAATTTTTCTCTTTCTCCAATGTCAACCAGGACACGGGGATTGTGGTAATCCGAAAGTGGATTTTAATCAGAAATCCCACTACGCCACCGCCTAATATTTAGCACGGCACATAATTGGCAGTTGTGCCCGCACTTATTAAATACTAAAGTCACAAGCACATAAACAGTTATATCTTGACTGTAAATAAGCGCTTACTCATCCAAAAACTAACTAAGGCGATTATCATCACCTTAAAAGAAGAATCACCGGATACAGGCGTCTCTCATCCATTCCTAACCGATGCATTTCACACCATCAAACACAAAATAGCGTGCAGCAGTACAATTAATCTTCCTCATATTCCATCAATCAGGTTTAATGATGAGTGTAATCTGCTTAATGACGCCGCCGCCAGATGCCGCCACTTTCGCTAGATCTTGACCCCGTGCGACTCGGAACCTGTTCTCGTGCGAGTGCCATAATTTATGTCGGAGGCATTAAACTTTGTTGCATGTACGATATATGTGGAGTTTGATGTCCGTACGTTGACATTGGAAAACAATTTCCTTAGGATACATATTTTTCTAGAACTTAGGTTATCTAGATTATAACCTTTTAATATTTCAGTCTTATGTCTGAGTAAAAGTTCAAGCAAAAGTTTTGTGATAAGAGACTGAAACTGATGACGGCGATACGCACTCGTTACATGAGGCTACCGGGTTTATTGGGATACCAGAGCTAAAATTCACTTTTGTCCTCGAATGCTGGAAGGCTACGTGTGGCCTTCGCGTGGTATTGTTGTGCGTATTCCCAAAGCAAAAATAGATATCATTAACAAAAAAAAAATACAATTTTAAAGAATCGTAATTTTATCTAAAATATGATTTTTATTGAGGTTCGATAAATTACAACTGATATCAATTAACACTAGACTATTTATAATAACAGCAATTAAAAAAAAACTACCGTAGCTTGTAATTTAACAAATAAAAATCACGAATATTCATGACATTGCATGACAAGCATGTAACCCTGGCGAGAGCAAGCCATTCATACGGCCAAGCAATTAATAAAAAAGTGATGTTAATTACAGGATAGCGAATGCAGCTGTCAAGGACAGCTGTCAAGTGAAAGTTTTTGGCGGAAATGGAACGGGTGCGATTATCTGTACCGATATTGGTTTTCGATTGATTTGTCGAGGTCGAGCTCGAGGTCTGTTCTTATCTCGATTAGTTTTATCGCATAATAGGATTTAAATGAACTAGAATGGACTTGGTCGAGTAGTTCACTAAATATAAGTTGTTTCTTAAAAGCATTAGTGATTTTGACATTGGTAAATATAAATGCGTTATTTATTAGTCAGTACATCGTTTGTCACCTTCGAAAATATCTTAAATTATTTTGGAACAATCTGTATTTGACCGATGATCTGAAAAAGGTGGCCGGATGTGACTGGATGGCGAAAACGGGAGATCGGGCCTTGTGGCACACCCTGGGGGAGGCTTATGTCCAGCAGTGGACTGCAATAGGCTGAAATGATGATGATGATGATGATGATGAATCTGTATTTTGTATTATTAAAAAAAAAATAATAGTTGTGGCTGATTTTTGTTAGAATCTTCGTAATCAGAGAGGGAAATACTTTTATTAGTAGCGGTTATGAAATTCAAGGTCATCGTTGCAAGTAGTCAAAAACCTCACAATATTATAATGCTTTTTTAAGTCAGACAGTTCAAATTCTTAATTTAAATTCGGGAATTGAGAAGTGGGCCATCTTAATTGAAGAAGTCTTTCAAACCTACATACCATATATATGGGTCAATCAACCTGATGTATATAAAATACAAAGTAAGGTTAGTGAAGATTGGGTTTCCAGGCTTCTTAGAAGAAATTTAATCTTCGTGCTATTAGCGCAGAGTCTGCCCTTTATGCGTTGATATTGCGCAAGTAATACTCTTGATGTTGCAAACGTACAATAAGTGCTTACTATCAGACGAGTAAACACTTTTGCCGCCTTGGTAGTGGAATAAAATCAAAAAACTCCTTTTACTGTTTTTATAGAAGAGAATTACCTTAAAATTTTGTTACTGATCCTATACATAGAACTATCAGAAAGCTTTAAAATCCGGCACTAAATTAACTACTAATTACACAAGTTAAGTAAAGCTTATAAAAGGCTCTTCGTACTTATTTCGTAACCAGACACTGGGAGCTTTTGTTAAGTGGTTATCCCACAAGGTGAGTGTTGCCATAACCTTGCCAGCCATCAAAAGTTCACGAGATGATTAATGTTGCTATGCTACGTACACGAAGACAATCATTTTTTAACTGACCACCCTTGAATGTGCTATTTTGATGGATGTGTGTTATTTTGTCAAGTTTGAACTTTATTAAATGTAATTTATTTTTTCGATCTAAAAGCTTTTAATATTACTGCAATATCAAGTGTTTTCTCGGCAGAATACACATAAATCGTTATTTTAGAGAGAGCATAGAGTCTAAGATACTGCCCGTACATCTACTGCCAGCATTTATGCCCCTTTATGCTATTATGGCTCACTGATAAAACCTTAACATAATTGAGTTAGCAATAAACATATCTCCTAAACCCTGCCGGAAGAAATTACCTTCAGTGTCTGTCGGACACCAGTATTATATTATTAAGAAACCGAATAAGCACGCGGTCGGCCTGATCATAATCAGTTACCATAACTAGACCTACCCATATTGTTTACAAGTTCTTGACTTTGCAAAAAAGGATCGGTAGGCATTGTCGGAAAAGACAAAGGCTAAAACATCTTCAATACAAATAACGTAAGAAACCCAACTCAAAGTAGTAACAAACATAGATAAAGTTCTTGCTTTCTTTTGGCGGTTCAACGTAATTCTCAAATCAAACTGCGTCAAAACTGTGTTGCAAATGAACATAAATGGATCTTGTATAATATAATGTAAGTATTTACAATATAAAAGCATCACAAGTAAATAAAACGCCAACCTTCACCCAAACAAAATCAAAAATAAATAAATAACAGCATTCAAACATTTAAATTTGGCACACACGTTCGATAAAAACAAATGAACGGTTAATTCAATGTATGCGCACGCGTGCTTTTAATAGTGCGTTATATTGCGACACATGTTTTGTAAGTCTTATTCAATGTTTTGCTGAACGTATATCTATGATTGGAATTTGGTTAAACATTACGTATGCAAACTGTCCCATTCAAGTAAGGTCCGACGCAAATCACGGTCGATAAAAATACTATAAAATATATGAATAGACATTAGTTAAGTAATAAAATGATTTAATAAGCAAGCATGCCAGCAGTGACTTTGTATAAATATTCAACCAATCATAAAAAAGAAGGTGACAAAACAGAAGCATGGGGCTAGTGTCGAATACATTTTTGGCCTTATAAGACTTCAAATTATTTTAAATTAATTATCTTATCTTCTCTTATGTGGGGGCCAGTCAGTGCAGACCGGCGACACTTCGACCCAGTGGGATCTTTTGTGTCGTCACTCTCCCAATAACGACTGCCATAGATGTTCATGGCAGCCGGGACCGACGGCTTAATGTGCTCTCCGAGGCACGGAGCAGGCGATAATTGTCAATCAATACGCACATCATTTCGAAAAGTCATTTAACTTCCGAAAGTCAGAGGTGCGCGACGTGGGTTCGAACCCGAGACCCCCTGCATTGCAGTCTGTTGGTCTCCCCACTGAGCTATCGCTGTTCTTTCTTTCCTGGCAGTTAATCTCATTGCCACTTTCCGCTACTCGACAGCCGTACCCAAGACATCACGAACGTCAACTACGCTTACGTGAGCGCTTAAGCTTCTACATCGACAAGGTAGTGGAGTAAGCATTTTGGTTATAAATATTTATTTATCAAATCGATTGGTCACAATAGTAGTTTAAAATTGTTATTGGAATTTTACCTATTTGTTTCGGCCATAACACTCATAACAGATAATAATGCTTTTCAAGGCGACTAAGGGTCGTTCTTTATGTTATTTGTTTGGGTTAGGTTGCATCAGACAAAATAACGGAACACAGATTAGGAAATATATGTATATGCCTGCAATCCGAAAATTCCGGGTTGATTCGATAGGTTAATGGTGTTACATTGTAGATAACCGCCATATACAATGAAATGAACTGAATCAAACGTAGTTGTTAAAGGCAATATCGATCAAATCAAGTTCATTCAACACGTTTCTTCTGAATTCAAGATATATCCAACCGAATCGAGCGATATCTTAGTTGTCATACGGCTCTGAATCGATTTCCAAATCCGTTAAAAACGATCGATTAAATCACACTACTATCGCAGCCTTAATTTATATCTCCCTCACATCCTGGCTAGTATTCCACAAGGTGTTGAAACTAAATTTTCCACCTTGTTTCTTATTAAGGACTAAGTCGAGGTGGAAAGCTGCAAAGCTCAGTTTCCAAACAAACCTAATTATTGAAATAGACATTCAAAATATTTCAGTCGTATTACCACAGAATAGAGCATCGTAACCCATAATATCATTGAAGGAAACTAATACATCATACGAAACTCGTGTTCTTTTTCCGATACAAATCTTCTTAACGTAGTATTGTATGCAAATACCAGAGATAATATTTATGTAATTTTTTAT
This sequence comes from Catocala fraxini, assembly GCA_930367265.1. Lineage (NCBI taxonomy): Eukaryota > Metazoa > Arthropoda > Insecta > Lepidoptera > Erebidae > Catocala > Catocala fraxini. The sequence continues at coordinate 22,527,661 of OV884031.1, forward strand.
AGAACAAAACGTGATGCATCTATAATTTTTGAATGTGTGTTTCCGCGTATCATTTTGCAGGTTAATTAACTTTTTTTATACGCTGTTTGAGTTGGTAATAATTCAGATTTGCGCGCGGTTTTGGGGAATTAATGGCTTAATTGTTGACGATTAATTTTTATTACTTACTGCTTCCTTCCTTACAGTTAACTTTGTGAATTTTTAATTGATGTTGAAAGACAAGGAGCGTTATAGTTATGTATTCGATTTTAATGTGATTTTGAATAGTCATAGAGTATGCTTTTACTTCTTACAAACTTATGTCAATTCCATTCATATGTTTAGCGCAAATATACTACAATGACAATCAAAAATATTTACCTTAAGGTGAAGAGGGTACTTAAACACATTATCATCAATGTCATATTATTTTCGTATTCTATCTTTATACATATATGTACATACATAGCTTATCATCATATATATCTATCATCCACATTTTGCCAGTCACATGTGTTTTACGTTCTATATGATGGTTAGTAAGCCTATTGCTGTCTGCCACGCACGTATTTTGCTACTAAAAACGTACTTTGTCTGACACAGGAATTAAACTTGGCATTTCATAAACGTTCATCAGAAACACAAACTACAAGACTCAAGAGGTAGTCTATTAAATATTAATATGAATACATTTTTTCGAGATGAGACATAGCGAATGTAAAGCTTGTCGGTAATGCCAAAAAATCTTGTTGATTTTCTATCTTCTCTTCTTATAGATTAGCTACATTCTTTCTTCTCTCTTAGCCTTTATTATTCCCAAGTCACTTGGGGTCGGCTTTTCTGGTCTAACCGGATTTGACTGGATATCAGTTCTTACACGGAGCGGCTGCCATAGATGTTCATGGCAGCAGGGACCAACGGCTTAACGTGCTCTCCGAGGCACGGAGCAGGCGATAATTGTCAATCAATATGTACATTATTTAGAAAAGTCTTATAACTTCTGAAAGTCAGAGGTGCGCGACGTGGGTTCGAACCCGAGACCCTCTGCATTGTAGTCTGTTAGTCTCCCCACTGAGCTATCGTTTAGCTACATTCTACATAGCTTTAATGGTAGACAGTTATTATTTTTCTTTCAAAACATCACGATCTGTTTACGACACAGCGGCGCTCTCACAATCGAAGCTATCGATATTAATGAATGAGTTGTGTTTATTTCGTAAACCGCAGCGGGTATTATAACGATAGCTTCGTCGATATTATGAAATTTTATCGAACAACCATACTTAAACATTTTGATTAATTTCTGCGATGACAGCGTACTTGAACGATACAACAAGTTATAGTACAAGTTACTCGCACGGGGTATAGGCGCGATAAACATATAGGTACAAATACGACCAAACATGGTCCGGCCGAATCAACGGACGGTACGGTGCTACGGTGCGCTCTTCCCATCACCGCACCGCATCACAGACCGTCATATTATTTTCGGTAGCACACCAAGTTCAATGTGCAAGCGATCGAACCAGCGTACCGGTATTAATAATAATCATCCGCACACTGTGCGCTATACGATCGAATGTGAAAGTGTAAATATATGCGCCCTCATGCCATCCAACTGTCTATTATAGATTCATATTAAATAGTTCTACTAAACCCTATTTCACCTCTTTAATGTTATTAAGTAATTATTGTTACAATTTTTAAATTCTTATCTTCAGTAATATATGATATAATGGCTGCAACACAAAATACTGTAATCATATTTTATTGGCGATTTAAAAGAGTGGTCGTGCGTTTCTTCTCATAGGCTCTTTTGCCTAAACCTAGCAACTAACCCTAATCTGGCTTTAGTAACTTAGTATACTCACTAACCTATGTATATATTTTGACAATCATAAGTATTACTTTGTGACCTAAATGAATAAATGATTTTTGACTTTGAATATAGTCCGAGGGCAGACCGCGTTTGTGGTTCGGCCACACCATGCTCGATCGTCTATTTGCACTTTACGATGCAGGCTCGCGTCTTTTACGCGATGCATTCAACCAGCTCAAGTAATACAACTTGTCAGTTACGTCGTAAATAAGAGGCATTTAGGAAATCGTATCGGTGCTGTCTAGATAAAGCTTATATGTACAGTCTGCTAACAAGTGTCAATGGTCGTGACAGTTGATTGAAATTACCGACTACCGGCACGTGCCTCGCCTGTCTTACTGTCTCCTCGCATGATAGTTAGTAGACTGTATGCATTATCTTTAAAAGCTGTTTCTTTAAGAGAAATCTTCAACACTAAGTACATCTTTTTTTTAAGGAAGTCGCCTCTTATCTCTTGTTATCTTGTCCCTGGCTCCCTGTTTTAGAAGCTAAAGAGATTATAGACTCATTAAAGCTTTAGCTAACGGCGTTATAAAAATGGCTGATCAATCATTCGAATTATATAATCGAATCGATGCTATTTCGATAATCGATATGATGGCATATTGGCTTTAAATCGTAATTGAATTTAACACAATAGAAGATAATAGTTTAATCTCGGTACTGTTATCTGCGGAGTATCGACTTAAAACAATGCATCAACTGTGAAATCTTCTTCTTATAAAATTTCACGTTCATTGACTGCTAACAATACTTCGATGTGATTGTATTCTAATATTTCAAAGTCAATGAATGCAGAACGTTCGTCGTGACCTGTGGTGCAACGATTTTATATATCACTGTCACTTTCGCTGGACGTCCGTGTCCGGCGCAGGCGTATCAGCGTTTCCATTACGCATGCAAGCGCGGTTTCGCGGTAGAAAGCTGACGAAGATACGTTTCACTGGACAGTGATCAACCGAACAAGAAATAGATATTTAGTATCCTTTATTCAGCAGAAGGAAGAGGGGAAGACCAAGAAGAAGGTACACTGATTAACTGAAAGAGATGGCATTGGAAAGAGAAAGATGGAGATTGCTACACCGACAAGTGCAAAGCACTTAAGTTTTGGATGGATTATGTAATGTAGCTACGAATATTACAGAAGTATGTATGTATGTAAATTAAACCTCGGTAACTCAAACTAGAACAGACCGGAGCGGTAGTGTATACGGCTACTGTGCATGAGATCTCAGATCGCTTTCCGTGTCGAGTTGCTATTAGACTTTTCTGTCAAGAAATTCTCAGTAGCTCGGTATCTGGAACTATGCCCGATATACGGCAAAAGGTTCGTCTCCTAACACGTGAGACCTAAAACCATAGCTAGCATTATATGAAAAAAAAACATAAGACTATGTATATATGGATTAAATATAAAATTCGTATTTTGCACCGTAGTTTCAGTCATTATTAGCAGCAGTGATAGCTCAGTGGGGAGACCAACAGACAGTAATGCAGAGGGTCTCGGGTTCGAACCCACGTCGCGCACCTCTGACTTTCGGAAGTTATATGACTTTTCGAAATTATGTGCGTATTGATTGACAATTATCGCCTGCTCCGTGCCTGGGAGAGCACGTTAAGCCGTCGGTCCCGGCTGTCATGAACATCTATGGCAGTCGTTATTGGGAAAGTCAGTACCCTCTAATATCCTGACACTAGTCTAGCCTTAAGATATCGTTAGCCTTCGGGTTGCGGAGGTCAGGTGGCAGCCGCTCCGTGTAAAAACTGATATCCAGTCAAATCCGGTTAGACTAGAAAAGCCGACCCCAAGTGACTTGGGAATAATAAAGGCTAGGGAGAAGAAGTTTCAGATTTATCCTTGAGTCCATATTTTGCTAACGTTGGTAAGGTCTGGATATCGATTTTCATGGCAACTATTGCTAATTATTAAAGTTAAGATAAACGCAAAAATAATAGGGCTGTTAAGGTTCAGAATATCTATGGCCTACTAAGAGCTAACAAAATGCTACAGTCTCTATTCAACTCCTCGATGATAAACTGATGTGATTTTACATTATGCTGTATAAATTACTGGATGACTTCTAATCACTGGCAATTAATGCAACCATGCATTATACATTCACCTATAACATCCGTCACAATACTTGTCGTGTCGATCACATGATTAAACACAAAACCAGCCTTAATGCGACGCAAACATGACCACTAACCAGCTGGTTATGTGGTCTGTCAGCCATTACAAATTTGTTACGACCACTCACGCCCACATTATACGGCAGACGATATGCTTACTGATTATTTGGCACAATACACTCGTTTACACTAGCTCTAATTGTAATATTAAGCTGTAATAAGTAATTTACAACTGTAAATTCAGTTTTTGTGGTCAACAGATTTGTAGGTGAGTTATATCATTCGCTGTTACGCGCGGTTGAACGGCCAAGCGAGCTATGTAATGTAATTCAGTTAGAGCGATATGAATGTTAATTCATGGGCAAGCTCTTCCAAGTTAAGAGAACTTTTCGCACAATGACTGTATTTATATTATCTACATGCTAGCACTTTCTGTACAAAGGTACAGAAAGTAGAATGTTCTGAAATACGTGCGTTTGTGTGATTGCGTCAGTTTTAATCGTATTTCTAGGCCTATTTATATATTCTTTTAAAAACATAAGCAAATCAATAAAATACTAGAATATATCCTACACTGAAAAAGATTGAGATACGGAAGTTTTAATCTTTCTTTGTCTTATAAATATGGAAGTCATTGCCAGCGCTTGTGTTTACTTCCTCTTTCAATTTAACACAGATTTATTTTAACTAAGCTTTTCCTGTAGTCTGCGATTCTGGTCGATAAGATTCTTTAACAAGATATAATAAAATGTTCTATTAAGACTGTCTTGGTAAAGACTGAGGATCAGTGATTGGGATGATTCCGCTGTTGGATTTCATTACCTGCTTTCCATCAAGCAGTGTGGTGTCAATTCAACAGGCACAAATACAAAAATACTCGTCTTTGAAGCCAAGGATAATCCTTAGATCTCGAGTGGTTTTACAAATATTGAAACATCAAATGCAAAGAGCATCCAGACAAATTTTTGTTTCGTGTGGCAATCCAACTCACAGCATTGGACGTAATAAAAGTGTTAAGCATTCAAACCACTGTATTATCCGTGCAATTCTAATTATCTTAGATACAAATAGACCAGTTTAACTGGCGTAGATTTTATGTGCCAATATGCGGACTGCCGTTCCTTAGTCTGATTTGTACTAAATTATGACAAGTAAAACAGCGGCAATTGCTAAACTTCTCTTGAAGCTACTTAGAAACATAACAGGCGTAATTTTGTCGGTTCGTAGACACTTACTGTCAATAAATCCGACGGATGCGGTAAGTAAGATAGCTTTATCGTGCTCCCAGATGTTCGGATAATGACAATATTGTTCTAATATCTGTTGAATGTAGGACAAGCTCTTTAGTGCCATTTTTCATCGAGATTCTTTAAGACTTGTGCGAATTTATATCTTACTTTAGGTCTTCTTATCAAAAGTACGATTTCACTTTTGATTGCACCAATGACGTTTTAGTTTAAGTGAGCCTTGCCACTTCCCCAGACCCGAGTGTTGTGGGTTGGATTCCCACACGAGACAAAAATTTGCGCGTTTCTACATATAGTTGTTTCGGGGCTAAGTGTTCTGTGTGCCGCGTCACAGAATTTAATCCTAAGTCTACTTAAAACGATAAAAGAAATAAACAAAATATTGTACTGTCATATAGACCAGAAAACGTATTATTACCGAGCGAATGATATTTAAACCCGAAACCTAAACGAAGAAAATTTCGAGCACTGATTTATCTTATCGGTTATTGAAATTACTTTTAATCTGGAAATTTTTTTTACACTCGCCTATATATCACCCGAAGTGATAGTCAAAGGCTTATTACACACAAAATATCACCAGCTATGTTTTAAGCACCACGTAAATAATTGTCACCTACCGAGCACGTTTTTAGACCCTTTGCAACTAATAAAATAAAATCGAATTAAGCTTTACCCGTTTCGAGAATCGAATTAAATGCCTTACGGTCGCATGCAAATATCGTAACTTTATACCATTGGACAACCAGTCTGTCCACCGTAATATTTAATAGGAAAATTGTATATTTGGAATACCTAACAGCAGTACTTAGTCTAATTTTACCTGTACTTACAGCTATTTAGGTGGACCAAAATCACCTACCACTTTTATTAATGATATATTTAAGTCAAATTATGGCAAGTATTCATACACAAATACTGAAGATACAAACTAGTTACTATTATACCTAAAAAGGCAATGTTTAGGTTCCAAATCAGCAGCAGATGCCGTTTGAATGTTGTCATGTGCAATATCCGGCTTATAAGTGCACGAAGACATTTTGTAATGTTTTTCCAACTATCGTAAGGAAATATGAACATTAAAATTGTCTATACAATATACATTTAAATAAAATATCTATCATAATAGTTTCCGGAACGACTTAGAACATCGAAATGAAACTGTAAACCGTAAGAAAAATGCCAAGCGAGTTAGACCTTGTAAAATAATTATAAATATATTACCACATTTTTTTTTAATTTTACTTTCCTAAAGTTCCAGTTTATAATAGCTTGTATTATATTAAATGCATTGTGTAAAATCAGGAATGACTATCCTGACAGCACAGTGCAACTTTTAAAAGCTACGAAATTCTATTCAGCGCAGAAACGTCGCGATTTCACACCTACGATCTGATGTAGACGGTTGTAATTTTTTAATCAGGCTATATTGACTAACTTACACTTATCTACCATGCAATGTACAAGTTCATATATACCCATCTGAACTACCACTTCGGAAATATAGCTACAGGTCTATTTATACATTGTATACACAAGTTTTCTGAAAGTAATAATTATATCAGGTTTGTCTATAAACTGAAGATGAACTCTTAGTAATTTCGCTAACCATAGAAGCAAGCGATAATAATGATAATCAATTATTTTATGCCTCCACATATATGAGAAGTCAGAGGTACGATCCATCGTAATGAACAAGAGATAGCTGCGTGGCAAAACAACAGTCTACCTACCTGGCTGTTACTGTCATCTCTTGCTAACATTTTTATAGTTTACAAAAGAAATCTTTGATATTTAAAAAGTAAAGACCATCAATCAAATAGCACAAAGTTCACGTTTTAATGATTACAATGCAACACCAATACAACAATGACGAAAGTAACAGAAATTGTTATTTGATTACGGCCATTTGTTTGTCGTTTGTCGACGCTTTCATGTACATACGTTGCACAGAGCAACACAGCTTTCGTCATACACAAATTACATATGTGCACTTTGGCATCAACGTTCTGAAATTTAAGTTCCCTCCGACTGTCTTACATTAAAGGAATTTTCAAAACACTGTAGACAAGCCAAAGAAGGAAGTCGTCAAATAAAAAAAAAAACAAGTCCAAGTAGGGCTTTTATCCTTTTCACGTGAAAACGGTTTTGTCAAATGAGAAATGTAGGTTTCCTTTCCTGACCATATCTAAATATAAGTTAATATATGTGTATACATTTAAAGTAAAATAAATTATACTCTTATTAAGCCTAAAATTACAAACATTATAAATGATAATATCTTATTCTTTGTTCAGAATAAAAACGGACCATTACTCATGTATTTCCATATCTTTAATAATTGCATATGCGTTAATATTTCAAATATATTTAATTATTATATGTAAAAAATTATATTAACATAATTTGGAATTACAAAAACATATTACAACTTTTACCACGGTTGTTGATTTTTGCAACATAAAAAAATGGAGCAACATTTCAAATAAATAAATATGGACTTACTAAATTGAGTCTCGATTTAAATTTTTAAATTTAAAGGTTAATGCATCGACCTTGACGAGGTGATTACTAGAGCGCGGAATATTTTGTTATAATGCTCTTTATTTAAATGCAACATAACATAATTTATTACTGACACTTTTAATGCAGTTCCACAGTTATGTTGTAAGGAAATCCTATTCGATTGGACATAATAATAACAAATATCCTGCCATTAATGTTTCGACTACGAGATGAATTGTGGCATCCTTTGAAACGTGTCTCTTCCTTTCACAATGGTTAATATATAAAGTGACACTATTTTCGTTAAGTTAGCCGCTATATGAATAATAACTGTATTCTAGAGGATTTATAAACGGTAGAAAATAGTGAACACAAAAGACCCAGACTTTAACAACTATTTATGAGTCACTTATAAGTTTCTTCCTTATTGGGATCGAATCCAATACAGACCACGTCGGGGCATGGTTATCTCCATCCATCAAGAAAGAACACGAGAAGAATCACTATCGCGTTAATAGCTCTACTATGAAGAAGACGCAGTATTATCAGCGAGGAGGTTTTATTATAAAACCCTTAGCTGACAGCAAACTATCACCTAAAGGAGCCTGAAACACTCGAAAACTCACCATATAAACATTATACAAAATAGTTTGGCAGCGATCTTCTCCAGGATGAATGCATAAACACAGTTGCACCCATATTGGTTGAATTTTTATATCTTTGAAAATACAGCACCCTTTTTAGAAATAAACCTTTTGTCGTGGTAGACTTTACAAACATTAAAAAAACGGAAACAAAGAACAACTCAGAGTACGTATTTGCAGACCATGCAAATTGTATTTGTCAAACCCATTAACACTCGGCGCTGTTGCAAAGGCGAGTCGACCACATAAACCACAACGCCATCTATTCGCCATCCGCCAGTCATTGGCAGGATTATGTGGTGCCTACCATTCTAAACTCAAGTTAGCGATATAATAACCACACGAATTTCTCTCTAAGTATCTCACTATAAACTTTTTACACAAGTATTTCAATTTAGTACAATGTCGTCATCGAGTTTAAATGAGCCGTGAACGCACTTTACATTAATAACAAGTACATTACATAACTATTACACAGTAATATTTCATTAAGATTTGATTTAGTTCATATTTGACCTAGATTTATAGTTCCGAAGGTGTTTAGACTTACGCACAATATTCTGTTATTATATCGTATGTTACATTAACACACGTAATATCAATCATAGTTTTATCATGTAGAAAGATAAAGCTTCTGTGTGCACATATTTATGATACGGACTATCTTTATATCTAGGTAATTTATTAGACTGTATTCTATTAGTCCTTGTGTCAAATGAGCTCGCCATGGTTAATGATTATAATTATAAAATAGTAAGTTTCTCACTTGGATCCTACAAGAAACCAGCGTAAAAGATCACTGTCACTGTTTTAGCGGCTTACGTTCATTGTCGCTCCCATTCTTTTCTTTTAATTTTAATTATAAGTCCCTTTCCCTAGAGTTGATAATGCTTGTACCAGACCACTAGTATAGTAAGCGATCTACGCTAGCCTAAGCATACAGCATATCTAATAAAAATTATTATGCATATTTATTAATGTGTGTAAATTATTTAATATATGTATATGCATAAAATATGTATTTAAGAAGCATACTAACAGCTTATCTTTTGGTAAGAGTTAAGTATTGTCGTTCATGCGGGAAAGATACCCACAGATGAATGTAAACACTTTATTCAGTGTGAATTTTTAAAGCTCTGGAAATATTTTAATTTTCCAGGTTGCAGTTTTATATAGGGTAGTGGTTTAAGTAGTAACCGGGTACTTTTGCCCTGACAGCACGAGGCATAAGTGTGATCCACAAATAGTTGTCACAAGCCTGGGTGTTCTTTATGTTCATTGTTTAAATGTTTATAAAGTTTGCCACGATATAGGATATAATACTGGTGTGTAAAAAAAAATCTTTATATTAATACGTGACGCAAAAACTTTGTGCCCCTTTTAACGAAAATTGCGAGGACGGAGGTGTATGAAATTTGGCACAGTTAAAGTTTATATGGAGAAAGAGGGGCGAATCCTAATATTTATATAAAATATGCATAAGAAATACATTAAATTAATGGAAAAACACTACACGCACACAACCATGCATTTGACACACGCAGTCGAAGCGCGTAACTATGGTTACATATATCAATATATAATGACATATTATATCAGCAATATCTTACAGACAAACTTTGGTCGAATTTCGAACACTCGGCGACCGCTAGTATAAAGAATTACCTTTCTCTTTTTATCGATCCTGTCTACTACAACGATATTACCCGCTGTAAAAAGGGCGTTATCACTTAACAAAATCTTGGTGCATTTCGTCATAGTTATCGCCGCGGGAACCCGTTGTCGTGACCGTGGGTTACTTAACCAGTAATTATGTCTTTATATACGTACCCGTGAGGCCGAGCCCCGAGTGTAACCGAGTTTGGACTATCTGTTTAGTTCGATAAGGGATCCGTTATAATGATATTTGTGTTACATTAATTGATTGATTTAATATTTATATCATACTTTTTGAGTAACTAAATAAAATAATTATGACAGATATGAAAGGTGACGGTCAGTGTCAAACATGCTCGAGTGACAGCTCGCCATTCGAATGCGATCGTTGAATTGTGAAGCACGGTGATTAATGTAACGGAATAATTTAGTGAAGAGGAAACATTAAACTAATTGTGGGTTGTTGATGCTTGTTTTCTTGAAGTCGTTCTGAGCGTTTTTCATTTGGTACATTCAATTTAAACATATACAATATTTAGACTGTACAGATGGCATAGTGGTTTAAGTAGCCGCTACAACTGCCGCCGCGCAAACGCTGGACAAAAATATATATGTTCCACAAATAATTGTTCCCTTTCTGGGTGTTCTTCGTGTCCATTTGAATGTTTGTAACGTCCCCCGTGACACTGGAATCATTCCCAGTGCGCTCTTGTAAAATAAAAAAGAATGCCTTCCTTCAAGCGCTTTGACTTTGACGCTTTGTTACTTTGTGTGTAAATCTTTTTTAGACATATGCGATAGTTTGTGTGCTTTATAACAATATGTAAAACTGTCTATATTTATAAGCTTATATCTTGTATCTAGGGCCCTTTTTATTTTAGAATATACTTACAAATGCGTAGGCTTTGTAAGATATACAGGCGCACAAGCGTTTCATCTATATAACGATAGCCTGATTTTAGGTTCAACGTTATTAGTAGCACCTTGGACTTTTGATATAGTATTAGACTATGATTAATAAGTGTTACTAATACAGTCGTGTAAAAATATAAAGCACCTTTTCGTCTCTTCCCATTGTTTCAAATGAACCAGTTCACTTGTTTGTCTAACAAGGTATTGTTAACAAAATGCTAAAACGTTGCACAACATGTAAAGGACGATGTTCCTTTCTAACTAGATGCGTCGAGACCGATCGATTTCATGCCCTTAATGCGTAAATAGTCGCAGAAAAAATATTAGTACAAGACTCGAGTTTGCTCTCACGCGTATTACAATCACTTGATTAAAATATGGCTCGCGTTTTATCTTCTAAACTACATAATTTAGGCAAGTAAAAACACTTATAGGCAAGAAAAAGGATAATCAACAAAATATTTTCTGTACCTATGTACTTTTGGTTTTTTAATATATACATATTTGTATTTGAGTAATGTGTGACTGGAATAGTGGTATATCGCTTACAGTTGGTCGTGCAGTCTTGATTTTGATTTACGATTCTGGCAGAATGTTATTCTGTAAGAAGTTTGTGGCGTAAAATGGGAGAGGCCTATGTCCAGCAGTGGACTGCGGTGGGCTGATTGATTTGATATTTGTATTTGTACGTGAAGAGAAAATCTTTGTATTCCTTTTTAAGCATAAAGCACGCAAGATCTATAATTAGGCAAGTCAAACATCGAATTCGACTGGGAGACTGGGCGCGAATTTTTATTACCATAATGGAAAACATTAATTACACTGAATCAATATATAACAATCGTCTGTAGCAGTAAAAACACAATAATTTCCACGAATCCTTCAGACAAATGCGTAGAAAACTATACAGCCGGCAGTACCTACCTATTATCTACACATTTGACCATTACCCTGTCAAAGTAAAACTTACATAAAACAATACTTAACAACTAAATTACGCTAAACGTCCATTCAACCAGTTTTTACATAGCATACTCTATTCATAGACAACTATTTAATATTGCAAACGCGAGTGAACTTTCGCTAGTTGAGTAACTTTGTCGCAGTGTACAACATTTTAATGTGCTCGCTTTTCTTAACATGGCAAAGTTTATTTGCCTCTAGGGGTAGGCTACATACATAGTCCAGTAAGCGTAATGTTGCTTCATAGTTCGTTTATGCAAACATCACGCAACAGTTTAAGTGACGCTTGTCTTCACCTCGACATTGTTAGGTATGTCTAGGTTTAAATCCTACTGTGATTAGTATGAGCTACATGTAGTTGAACAAAATCCGTCTCATGTAGTTGGCCTACAGAGAGAAGTCTCGAGTTCGATCCAAAGACATACTGACTTGTAGAAGATATGTGTCTATGAAATAGTTAACTCTCTTTAATGACGAAGGAAAATATCGTGGCGTATTCTTATATCCTTATTGTCAAAGATATGTGAACTGTTCAACTTGCATTAGGTCATCCTGATGGACTATGATATGGTTCTCTTCTCATTCTGATAAAAAGCCCTTGTTAAGAAAATGGCTTTAGGGCTGATATAGCCGATAGTTGTTTAAAGACCCCGCGTTTTTTATTTCAACGTTTGTTAAGCATATAAATAGCAATTAATTCTTTGATGTAAGAAACGGTGATGATGAACAAACGTACAGCTTATTGATGTATAAAAAATATTTTACAACACATTACATAATATAACGTCGAACTCAAAATTGTGTAAAACCTTAAACATTACATTTTGCTGATTCGTTTAGGTCAACAGAAGCGAGCCTTTTAAAGTCTACGAAGAGCAAGTTAAGGCACCACGTTGTTAGTAAGAAACTTCTTACAGAATAACATTTTGCCAGAATCGTAAATCAAAATCAAGACTGCACGACCAACTGTAAGCGAAATACCACTATTCCAGTCACACATTAGTCAACTAAATCCCTCGCATACAAGGACAGCCCTTTACAACATATATATACGCCAATTAAATCATTGATAATAATTGACCTGCTCCGAGCACTAAACCTTGGACCTAAGCGTTAAGCCGATGTGTTAAATAATTCATTCCCACGTTAACAAGTTATCCTTGTGTGTAATATGTTAAGGTGCGTATGCACTATGATGTAATACAAAATTACCCTACATGCCTTTTAGTGTGTGAACACATGAGATTAGCGCCGTGGTCATCACTAATATAGTAATTATAATTATAATTAGTCGTTAAATTGAACTCAGCTCAGTCAAAAATGTGACATAAGAAGATTTGCGTATGATGCATGTTACCTGAGTACAGTGAGTGTGAGTGTGGAAAAGACAGCAGTTGCCAATTATTTGGTGACTGTACGATAGTTATTAGTAGTAGGATAATTAGAATTATATCACGTTTTACTAGGTAAGTAAGTGCTACGGAGACTCAGTAGCTTGCAGCTATAAGCCTCGAACATATATCAAAGACATTTGAATTATTGAATGTGAGAACAGATTGGAAGGTCCGACTGGGGAACCGGGCGTATTAAAGGGTGTGAGCGTAGATGTTAAGATATTTATTTATTTGGACAACCAACAAGAACATACACCTTAAAAGCTAAGTTACAAAGTCAGTGGTATACAAGTATTGGTGCTGCCTTAATTGGTAGGTTGCCACGGAAAGCAATATTGAAAAGATATTGAATTTTCTTCTCCCTTAACCTTTATTATTCCCAAGTCACTTGGGGTCAGCTTTTCTAGTCTAACCGGATTTGACTGGATATCAGTTTTTACACGGAGCGGCTGCCACCTGACCTCCGCAACCCAAAGGCTAACGATGACCTAAGGCTAGACCAGTGTCAGGACATTAGAGGGTACTGACTTTCCCAATAACGACTGCCATAGATGTTCATGGCAGCCGGGACCGACAGCTTAACGTGCTCTCCGAGGCACGGAGCAGGCGATAATTGTCAATCAAAACGCACATAATTTCAAAAATTCATATAACTTCCGAAAGTCAGAGGTGCGCGACGTGGGTTCGAACCCGAGACCCTCTGTATTGCAGTCTGGACGGACGTCCATCGTACAAACAATTGCAGCCAAATAACTTTAAGTTGTATGCCTGCGTTGTATGTGCTCAAAAAGATTTCCAAAGCTCTTACCGAAGGCGTTGTGTCGTCAGCAAGAGGATCATCGTTATCACATACTAGCTTTTGCCCGCGACTTCGTTCGAGTAAAAGTAGGTTAGGTTAGGTGTTACAGTACTTTTAAAAAATAAAATGTAGACCATGTTACTCGGTGATAATATAGCTTCCTTAAGGTAAAAGAATTTCTAAAATAACTTTTGTAGTTTTTGAGTTAAATCATTACAAACAAAACAAGTCTTTCCTCTTTATAATATTAGCATAGATACTGATGGGCAGTGACATTTCTTACGTGTAAGCGTTACCAGTGTATACAGTAACTGCTAACCATTCAGTTTGCCATATGATTAGTTATTACCTTAAATATATAAAATACATTAATCGTAATGTTTACTTCAATTTGTCATGTCCTAGCTGCATGTCAATAAACCACTTCGATCGAACTAGAATGTTCAGATTGCAACATAACATGTTAAATTTGCGATTAAATGTTACACTTACATAATTATTCCATTAGAAACCTATTAATTAACGTCTTCGATGATATATATGTGTGTTGTGAAATGTATTAACATATGTAAATGTCAATGTAAATGAATTCGTTTTAGTTGTTGACCGCGAAGACATGATGTTTACGTTTCAACTTTGTTGCCTCGTGGCTTATGTTTGCCCTTACAAGCGATCGTCCGTGAGGTCTTGGTTTCAATTTCTGGGTCAAAAGACAAATCACGCTTTAGAAATAATTATTGTTACGCGAGGTTGGATACAAAGAATACCTAATGTAATATTAATACAGAATATCTATACTAATATTTTAAGCTGAAGAGTTTGCTTGTTTGTTTTTTATTTGTCTGTTTGGTTGAACGCGATAATCTCAGGACCTACTGGTTCAAATTAAAAAAATCTCAGTGTTGGGTAGCCCATTTATCGAGGCATGCTATAGGTTATATAACATCTTGCTACGACCAATAGGATCAGAGCATAAATGGAAAATATTCCAAAAACGAGGAAAGTTCTCTTATGTGTAGCAGATGAAGTTGCGCAGGCCAGCTAGTGTAATATACTCAAATACAATTATTGCTAAATCACACAAATCTATGTTCTGTGTGATTATCAAACCAATGGCGGGGTATCCGTTTAAATCAATGCTTTCGAGTGTTATTAGATATCTTGTTGAACGATGTTAGATAGCAGCACGGAGTCCAGTCTAGTAAACCTTAATTGGATTATTGCAATAGAACTCGAACTGATCTAGAAAAATATATTAAATAAAAAATAAACTCCAATCTTGAATTATGTAACTATATAATAAAATTCTAAATCACTATTGAGCACATGCACCGGTAAATTAAGCATTTACTTATTGCTATGACTTTCTGCATCATTTATGCTATTTCCTTACCACATTTTATCAGAATCCGTTCAATGATAAAGATATTTGAATAACAATATGATGAATGAGTATGATTATCAAAGGGCAATTTAACATAAGTCATTGACATTACCCTTACATCACAAAGAAAACCACCACAATTTAAATACGATCACCAAATTAAAAGACATAAAATTGTCATTAACATTTTCTAAACCATTTCCCTTCAACGATTTAACCAAAAGCACACATAACATTCAAAATTATGTCGCAACAAAATAATGACGCTTTCATAGTAATCTTATGTCCATTGCGTATTAAATATAAAAAAAATTAACATAATTTTTGACAATTGTCTATGGCTTGCTTTCACTGTCGTTTATACATGTCTTAGGATATATTTGGATAAGATTTGGCGCGCCTTTCGCGCGGCCCCGCCATCTTTGGTTATATCGAGGGACACCGTGGTAGGTTTAGTCGGTATTACTAGGATATCGCCATCTTTCCCCGGTGAGTCCGACTGCCGACAAAACCTCTGTCACGCCGCGGAGAGGTATGCGTCAATGAATTCTTTAAGCAAAAAATAGTCTGGCCTAATCGGTTGACTGTTTTGGAAGTGAGCAATTTTATACAATGCCGTGAGATGTGGTTTTGAGTAGTCCAGATATGGAAGAGATAATTATGTTTGTTCAAGGTTTAGTTAAGAATTAGTGGTTGAAAACGACTCTAGTACAAATTTGGTTTGAAATTCTTACACTATAATTACTGTTCTTGGATTGTGTAAAATAACACAACAGACACAAAGAACATCTAGAATTAAAAACATCTATCCTGACAACTTTTTGTTGACACAACGTTGGTAGAACTAGTT
Source organism: Catocala fraxini (assembly GCA_930367265.1). NCBI lineage: Eukaryota > Metazoa > Arthropoda > Insecta > Lepidoptera > Erebidae > Catocala > Catocala fraxini. The sequence goes on from OV884031.1 coordinate 22,544,006, forward strand.
TCTGCCTATGTCTTTGTTAACCTGTCAATTGTTTAAATGCCGGACATGATAGATATTGTGTCTGGTTGCTAGTGTGTCTGAGTAAGTATTAAGTATCCAAACATCATCAAACTTACACATTTATAATAATAGTAGGCATATATAATAAAACCAATACAGTAACATAAATTTGTTCAGCGTACTAACTCTGGATAATTATGTGACTGCTCTCCTTCTTATAGAAAGCCTGCTTCGAGGTGCAAAATAATATACATACCATACAGGTTGATATTATCGTATTATATAAATTATATAACATTATTATAATAACAGGACAATAATTTAAAAAAAGTAACCGTATTATTTTATCTATCGAAGTTATTACATCGTCAGTCAACTCACTGGACTGTGAAATGCTTAATTACAATATATTTCCTCGTTCATGTTAAAACTATGCGTTTGAAAATAAAGAAAAGAAAATATTTTATACGCTATTATATTGACTGTCAATTTATTAATAGTTTCATTGGAAATCGTTAGACATAATATATTAAAACATAAAAAACTTATTTTTACTCATTCTACGTATTAAACGTACGGTCTTACATCTACATAAATGACACATTGAACTTAAACTACCTTTTAAAGATGGTATCGCTGTTTTCAGCAGCCATGGTCACTGGGAAACGTAGAAAGTCTTCTTGTGACCATAACTACTGAATACAGACATCGGGATAAAAAGTTTCAAGCAAACTAAACGCCGACGATAATAATCGTTTTAGATATATTTAAAATTCTTGGGTTGCTTTTGATTTATCCCATTTTTCTGTTGTAGTCACAGATGGTCATAATCATAATTAATATCATAAATACGAATGTGAGTTTGTTTGTTTGTTACGCTTTCACGCCGTAACTAGTTGACCGATCATCATGAAATTTCACATACACGTTGTCAGGCGACTAAATAAGGACATAGGGTACCTCTCATTCAGAAAAAAAACACTGTCACTAATCTAACCAACCTAACCTACATTTACACAAGCGAAGCGTCTGGCAAAACCTAGTATTTAATAACCAAATTTTTATTATAATTTTAGAGTTCGAAAAATCTCTTATATAACAGCTTTGTCCGTCCGTCCGTCTGTCTGTTATACAACTTTCAACTCAAGAACCGTAAGAGCTAGAGACTTGCTGTCAACGTCATTCGACTCAGCATAGTCGATATACCCCCGATATTACTATGACCTTTGACCTCCGACCTCAAGGTCACATGGTTACACGTGATCTTTGCATATTACTTGAACCATTTTTTCGAACTCTAAGATTTTCGGCAATTCATTGCCGATTCTCACTTTTTTAATATTTGTTCTTCTTGGATAATAGAATCTAAACCATGGACATAAAAAATATAGGCAATATTATAAGAGGAAAAGCTAATGTTAACAAAATTTGTTCACATTCAATGAGCAACATGTACGTGTAAAAGTAAGAAAATTTACATACAAATATGTTTTTTCACTATCTCGTTTCGGTTTCCTTGCGCCATGGTCGCCCTACCGTTACGTGTGGTGACGGGCAGGAATGCGGCCATGTTTTGTAATTACTGTTACTGCTATTGTATAATCGTTCTGTTATTGAATTACTTCTTAGCCCACTTCTGTTTGCTATTTAGACTAGGAGATCGTGTTTGTTTACTTAGCTACTTTTATAATGTAATTTTGTAACAAAATAGCACATAGATATTACGCCTGCATGGGATGATTGAGGTCTTCTACACCTAAATTGCTACAGCTAAGGATCTATTGTCCTTTACAGGTACATTATATCTTTGAGTCTATGAGCTGTCGTAAGGCACAAAGGCTTTAATAGTTTTGTAATATAGAGTAATTAGAAATATTTAAGTGCATATTCGGACACAAAATTTCGTCATTAAGGCATTTCTTTGTTTAATACATCAGTAATTCTGTTAATTTACAAGTGTTTAAAATAATGGCAATAACTTATATTGACAGTTAAATTCCTTTAAAATAGTCATTCGTTTTAAATGAAAGAAGTTTCGTTCCAAGAATTTGAACAGGAAACCTTGAATAGATGTAGTAGATAATTAAATGTAATTCTTATTGTTGCAACTTTATAAATACTTATTTTCCACTGCAGTAAAGGATTTGATTTATAAAACGGCACTTGCTTGTTTGCTAGGGCTCTACCTGCAAAGAAACAGTTCCCAGATAATTACGTCCATATTTAGCTCAGCTCATCTCATCTCTTAATGGTTATAATATAACAAGCGTTACGTAACTGAGGTGAATGCACGATGAGCTGACCTTACAACCTTCCAGCGGTCATTACCAGAGAAGGGCCAGCAGTTATACGTAAATGCATTATGAAATTGAGATTTATTGTAAAGAAAGTGACGATGATGCGTGTTGTGCGACGATGTGCACGGGATAAGCGTTATTGTAATCCTTAATTGATTTGTAATACCTCTTTTATAGTACTACAACTAAATAGCTATGATTGCCAGTAAGACCAGAAATAATTCGCAACTTACCGAATCTTCAAAAAATTGTTACTAACGCCAAAGGCAAATATTATGTCGATCCCCCGTGTAGCACGCCTTATTATGTAGCGTATAATATTTTGTCGGAGTTTTTTTATTTTCATATGACTATGGTGGCAAACAAGCATACGGCCCACCTGATGGTCACCGTAGTCTATGGACGCCTGCAACACAAGAGGTATCACTTGCGCGTAGCCGACCCTTTAGGAAGGAAGTGAGAAGGAGAAGGAGCGGGACTTGGAAAAGAGGCTGATTGGGCCTCCGGTCCTCTCACTCACCGAACGAAACACAACAGTATGAATACTGCCGTTTCACGTCGATATTCTGTGAGAGGGTAGTCCTTCCTCGGTCGAGCCGGCCCATTCATGCTGAAATCAGCGAGGCTCTACAACTCTACATTAGTAGTAGTTAACAAGCAGCTACAATGTTATTGTAGCTGCTTGTTAACATTGTACCTACTTGCTTGTAAAATTTCTTGGGATGTTAATTGCATATAATACTCTTAAAGTTGCAAGCGTTTATGTCTATGTAGGACAATAATCAATTACTATCAGAGGAATCTTATGCTTATATCGTATTTATTAGGAAAAACAAACAGTTACACAATATATATTACAAAGTCGCATAGCATTTACATTTAAAAAAATTTGCTTTTCTCGCACTGTTATTCACTCATTACATAATACTGAATTATCAATTTAATTATTTTATTATATATTACAAATTTAATTTCAAATACGAATTGTAGTCATATAGATAGATTTTAAAAAAGCTTGCGCTATGTATAACTACAGGTAATTAAAAAGTAAGGACTAGAAATTGTTGCCATGGTTCTTTTCATAAAGCAACTTTAATCTAGATGTCAGAAACTTATAAGGTTATGCATGTTCAACTTGCAATCTAAATTGTTAATTGCGATTAACTGCGCACTGCGCTTCTGCAATCAGCGTGATTAACTTCCGTGTTCTGAGGTTGCTTTATATTTATAGCAATAATCAATTAACCCTAGCTACCTATTGGCGATTGCCAACATTAGATCCAGGTTATCGATAAACAATAAATATGAAACTTTCAGCGGTAACAGTCATCGCAATCAGTTCCGCCACCAACGACCTTCCGATCGCAAGAATTTATTTCAAAACTTTCAGTAACACGGATACTCAAAATAAAATACATTACCAAACGGTAATTAAAATTTGAGCGAGAATATGTCTGATTAGTCATGTACAGTCTAGAACAAATTGCGACAATATTAGTTCGTATTCACGAATGTTTATTGACGAAACTTGTGTGATGGATTATACGTGAATGGTCAGTCAACTTGAAACTTGGCCTTGTTTAAATGTCGTTTGATTATGAAACTAATATGTTATGCTAAATTGAAGTGAATCATAGTTATAAAATTCGATCAATTAAGCTTTGATTAGAAGTGGTGCATGATTGCGAAATGGCACGTGGATGCTACATTTTCTCTCAATAAATACAACTAAATTTAGCAATTTTATATCGTTTAGAGTTATTTCCTTATGAATTACGGACTGTAAACAACTTGTACGTATTCCTAGATAGGCAGACGTATCTAAGTCTCACTGCAGAGAAGATTACTTATTTTATACTAATTGCTTGAATATTTTCGTATAAGTGGAGGTAGGCAGGGGTTTGTCTACTATAATTTTGGTTTTGGTCTCATATAGTTGGGAGAGAGCTTATCGTCGTCTACCGGGCACAACTCCAAACTGCTCCGTCCTGCTACTGAAAACATCTTGACAGAAAATTTCCAATAAACTCTATATCCGACCCGAAAATCGAGTCCGAGACCTTGTGCATACTAGATGTATTCAATAACGTCACGAAAAATCTTCTAAATCATAGTTATCATAGAGATAGATTTAAAGTAAGTCTGGTAGAGCGTACGTTTTATTTTCCGTTGTTTGTTTGCAGATGCTGTGTTTAGTCCTGTGTGTGGGAGCGGCAGCCGGCGCCCGTCACAGACCTCGCGTGCAGCAGCCCATCGCCGACGAGTACGACTACGAGCCACAGGCCCAGGACCGCGCCGCTGGAGACCAGGTGAGATTATTCAAGCTTGTTTGGTTACTTCTTTATGAGCTATATGATAACTACCTCTTCCAAGTTGCGGAAGCATAAGAAAACTGTAATTTTAATAACTATTGCTGATTATAGTCTGTAACATAGTTAAATGGTGTCGGGTTCGAATCCATGTGAACCAAGTGTTAATTAGTCTCAGGTTCGAATCCCACGAGAGCCAATTGTTATACTAGAGATTTTCAGTGGCAAAACAGTTTGGATCTATGTATGTTTAGAAGTAAGTTAATAGCTGGTTGTGTTAATTTTGTAATTTCTGATATTTTAGTAGTTTTTTAACTCTCTTTTTTTACTTAAAAACTTCTTCACAATCTTTGACTGCACAGACAAAATATTAGGTACACTAAAAGTACTAAAATATTTTATCTCGCTCTTGTGAGGCTAACAGTATAACCATGCATAAACTTAGCGTTTGTTGTAAGTGACCATCGCCTCATTAGACCTACGGTAGTTTCAAAACAACATAATATTATAAGAAATATAAACTAAAGTAAAATAAATAAAACAACAAAATTAAAAAGCGTCAATTCATCCATTTATGCAGCCCGGAATTAACACTGGAAGACACGGAGTATAATATCGAATACATAAAAATTCTAATAGTTTTTTACATAATACAGTTTTTAATCACCCAAATGAATGCCTTATGAAGGTAGTATTAAAATCATTGTCAATCAACTAGCTCCTCTTTAAAATAAACCAATTTACTGAACTGCCCATTTAACCTTCCAGGTAGTACTGGTAGCGGCGGACCAATACGACGGCCTGTACCGTGCGGCGGACAGACTGGATGACGAATACGAACCTCGTGCCATACAGCGCGCGCCTTCCAGACAACAGTTCAAGCAACAGCAGCAGTCGCAGGAAGGACCCAAGCAGCCACCCGTCCAGACTATCAGAAACTACAATAAGGTAACAAACATAAAAAGCACCATACAAAATTATAATAGAAACTTACTTTATTAGAAGTCACGAACATGTAGAATAAGGAAGCGTGGATAATTCGACATTACATATTGGTTGTATTGACTATATCTGTCAGCTGGGGTTTCCACTAACTATCATATAAATCGGTAATACGTTTGAAAATCTTTTATGGTTTGCCATAATAAGCTACATAAATATCACGTGTCAATTTGCCCATCATATTAAATCAAAAGTAAGCAAAACTACAACTTAAATCTTTTCATGCTGAGGCTGGTATACAGCTGTAGAACACTTTATAAACAGAACTTAATTATTAAAACAACACGACAGTAAAAAAAACTACCAAACAAACGTTTAAGAAAAATTAATTGCGTTTCAGGTCAACGATGACGGTAGCTTCACTTTTGGCTACGAGGCTGCTGACGGTTCCTTCAAGGAAGAGACGAGAGGTACCGACTGCGTTGTACGCGGCAAATACGGCTACGTCGATCCCGACGGCAACAAACGAGAGTTCACCTACGTCTCCGGCAACCCTTGCGACCCTAACAAGCCCAATGAAGATGATGACCAGGAATCTGCTGCTCCTGATTCCGCGGAAAGAGATGACCCCGAACCCAACTACCCCACTCGACCAGCTCCCAGGCCAACGACCCCACGACCACCCACGACTTACTTCCAAAACGACTTCCGCGATGCTGATGATGATGAAGCTGAAGAGGAGCCCCTCCAGCACATCAGGCAAAGAGTAGTCCAGCGCCCTACACCTGCACCTGCACCAAGGAGACCCGCTTACCAACCTCAGCCTATTGCAATCACTCCCCGCCCCTTACAGGTAACTTCCCCCAGGACTTTGCCCCCAGCGACAACCTTCAGGCCGCAACTCGTCCAAGTAACTGCTAAGCCCCAGTCTCAGATTCAGTACAGCCCTGCGCCAAACTATTCGCCATCCCCTGCTTCTAACTACTCGCCTTCCCCTGCCCCTGCTATCGGTACTACACTAAGACCCGGTGCTATTGATTTCGCTGCTGAATTCGCTAAGTTCCACCGTGAGAACCAAGCCACAACCTCGGCTGCTGCCCCCAACCCAACTAAGCCTACCGCTGCTGCCAGACCTTCCCCAAGTGGAAATCCTTTGTACTCCACTGAGCTTGTGTACGATCCTTCAAGTGGAGCATACAACACGCAGCTTTTCCAGGCACTGCCTCAGACTAAGGGAGAGTTGAACCTGAACCAGAGACTGCAACCCTACGTTGCCTCTCCCCAATTGCAATCTCCAAGACCGTTTGTACCTTCTCCTCAGCTGCCTTCGGTGCCGTCATCTTCCGCTCCCGCTGCGCCTTTGTACAGACACCAAGTCCAGAATCCCCAAGAGGTATACCAGAGGCAGCAGGCTGAAAACCAATTCCAGAATTCGCAGCAGCTGTTTGCTCAGCAACAGCAGCTTCAACAGAGTCAGTTGCAGAGAGATCGTGCGGCTGCGAGGGCTCAGGCTCAGAGACTATCTGTCTCCTCCCAGGGACAGGCATCACCAGCTCAGTTCTACTACGTAGCTCCTCGCGGTGAGGCTGCGTCATCAGGACAGATCGACGCTTTCCTCAGAGGGCACGGCATCCAGTTTTAGTCCGTAGAAGTAACTTAGCTGAGCTAGTTAATCGCTATCGACCAATCAGTCCAGTCTCAGAAGGTAACGCCATAATCACATACAAGTCTACGATTGGTCGGTAGGTATAATCAAGTGCGAAAGTGTGTATGTTTAAATCTAGTGTTTATGGATGGACAGTGGCGCCCCCGCCCGTGTACATAATCGCTGTGTCTAATCAGTACCTTAATGTAATTGTAGTAAATAGTGTAATAAGTATAAAATATTGTAACGTATGAAATGAGTTTCGTGCGAGACAGTCCCTGAAGCGCGTTTTTGTAAAAACTTACAAATTATTAATTTGTAATATTTTTGTTTTAATAATAAATTATATTTTTTATAACATATGTGTGTGTTTTCTATGAATTTCCTTCTATATTAGCTACAATGTAAGAAAGAAGAGCGAGTTGCAAATAAGTCATACGGCAAAGTGACGATTTAGAACGTTAATATCATTTTAAACCTGTACCTCAGAATTATAACTGAAGACTGCATGAATGCACACTGTGAATAAAGTATACCTCATAAATCTGAACATGATTAATGTCAAAGTCAAAGATTATTTATTTATTTAGGTCAGAAGTAACACTTATGAACGTCCAAGGTTAAGAGTTAGACAGTTTAGTTAAGTAACTGAATTTACATTTAGTTTAGTTGCTAGGTTCAGGCAAAAGATTGAGCCTATGAGCAGATATAGAAAATAATATAAAAAGACTATGTCTCAGGTCATAGATATAAACATACCTAAGTAAATTTTATATCAATGACCTACTTAGAGTAAATAATACAGCTTCGAATTAAAATTGCATGCCTTCAGGCGGATTATGGAGAGACCAATTTGTTTGTACGTTATCTAAATTACCCATTTTTACAATAAATGAGTTGGAGTTTGAGTTTGTGTGTAGAAACGAAGCAACATTCAAATATTTGCCGTAAAATATGTCGAATGAGAGAATTAATATGTGTTACGGTCTAACAATAAAACTACTAACAAGGTTCTGTTTTACGTTGTCAGCCTTCATACCAATTTATTTTATTATCCCTTATCACATTAGAACTTTGATAAAATTTTATATGTATATAGGCCAAACATAAACTTAATTTACTTGAAAGGAAATATGGTAAACAAAGTTAAATACCAGTAATTTAAATATCTAGATGTAAGGTAAGGTAACAACTCTATTAAGTAATAATTAATGAGATCAAATAAAATGATTTAAAGTGCATTCCAAAACCGATGTAGACCTGGTAGACCTGTATTCTACTGGAAATGTTATATTTTTGTATGTAAAATAAGCTTAACGATACTAGGCTGGGCAAGAATGGTAACAAACATAAGAAAATACTTCGTTTTATTCATTACTAGTTACTGCCCCGGCTATGTCTGCCTTAATATCAAAGCGTATAGATGAGATAAGGCTGAAATTATTATTTAATTGTGATACCTTGAATTTATCTGCAATGTTAAGAATATACAGTCATGTTCACGAAGGTAGATACTGTTTCAGAACAGATTGGCACCCAATTTGACCACCATCAGAGGCAATAAAACGCACCTGCCTCTATCAATGCGTACAGATACACTACTATCCTCACAGCAAACCTTAATAATAGCAATGGGAGAGTGGGACATTTACTTCGTAAGTCGCTCGTGACTCACAGCTTTCTTGGCAACATGCAAAGCAATAACGACTAATGAGAGCATAGTCTGTTAATAACTTGAAAACTTATAACTCCAAGGTACCGTGACACCACACGAAAATAGTAAGCGGCTTTATTACATACATACTTCACGAAGGTTATAGAAAGGCAAAAATATATGACACCCATATTTCGGCTATAAACTAATGCAATACAAACGAAGCCCATAAAGCGGACTACAAACCCATTTTCACAGCTGTCAACGTCCAAGAAAACCTCTTACATAACTAGATCACTTAATTGGCACCGTTTGTAGCAGCCTAATAATTAACTCAGCTCATAATTTACTAGTTTCTGTACGACCACAGAATTATAATCACATCCGCATTTTTATTGGAGAAATCTAATAATAGTCAAATGAATGATATCGTTCGTATACGCAAGAATGTTCACTTTCATTTGAATTTCTCGGAAAGTAAAGTTTTCCACGGAACTGCACGCAGATGGTGACGAACGATCGAACACTTATTCAACCACTGAGAGAGTAAAAACAGCGTTCGGTTCGGGAATGTAAACGCTTACCGTAGTCTACGGACGAGCAACGCTGTCATGTTTCTTACCCTTCTTAAAAGTAGCCGTTATGGTACCAGCTTCAGGGATAAAGTTCTCAGTGGCCGCCCTGATAACAGCACATTTCTTCTTTAAGGGACCTAGAAATAACCTATAGCAACAAAACACACGATTGTTGTTGAAGGCGGAGGTTATTTCCCAGTCAGTACAGTAGGGTAGCCCCCTAAAGCGCTTTCGATCGCTATTTAGCGAAATGCCAGTTTTAATTGGATAGCCAGTAACACTGCGCCTCCTAAGTTATACGTTATATCTACGTTCAAGTTAGAAAGACAGGGAAGCTTCATCGACAATAGGAAGGCCCTTTAATAATTGATCGATATACTGCAGATTGGTCTACCTATGGATTGTTAAAATATAGATGTGATACAATTATCAGAAATATAGTGAATCGAAAACCCTGGCCTAATGACATTAGAAACCGTATAATAATATTAGACAGCTTCGTTGGTCTAGTAGCATAAGTTTACACTTAAGTTACTGACAATTGTAATTTGTATTGTAGTTAAGTATATTTAGGTATACCAGTAGGTATTTAATAAGTTAAAAAGTTAATTTTCAGATAATTTAAATGTGTCCAGAAAAAAAAGTGTTTCCCTTTGCAACGTCGAACGAGAAGCATACCAAGATGCTCATCGGCTATCACTAACTGTTTAACGCAAGATTCCAACGCTTGGTATATTATTATAAGCTTGCGTTTCTATTGGATACGTTTTAGAGACTGCAAAAAAACTGCACAATTTGAATCCTTTTTTCCCTATTTCATAACCACACGACAACTAATTAACGCTAATCACCATTGAAATTCTGTAAATACACGAAACGCTTTACTTCCTAATACTTTAAATGCAGGAATAAATCTGAGTACAATTTGAGTGACTTCAAGTAACGAATAAATAAGTACTTTTTCTCAACAAGCGTGTTCTGTCGACGAGCACAGCATTACTCTACATCAAGTGAGAATGTGTTTAAAGGTAAGGTTATATAAAAAATGTCTAACTACAATTTACTTCGAGATTTCATCCTTAAAATTATAAGCGATTTCGATTTTCTGTAAATTTGTAAAGTGACCTCTTTGGTGTGTTACACGAACTACTTTATGAAGTTTGCAGACAGTTGATCGAGTATTACAATTTTTCCACGTAGTTCTAACTTTTATAACATAGTTCAAGCAATCTGTCCTAGATGGCGCATTTTTCTTAGACTTTTTGTTCTTTCTGTCGTAGTTAAGGTGAAAATATCGAATGGAGAATAAGATACTTAACATTTTAGGAGCATTGTCGTGCTAGTAGCATCCGTCAAGCGCTACTGCGCTTCTGCGCTTATTATTTCTGAATCTTAAAGTACTTTTACAACATTGCAACAACAGGCCCAAAACTACTAAAGGAACAGTGACGTAAATATACAATTTGAGGCTCTTAACAAATTTATTGGACGAATACCTAAGTATTCGTCCAATAAATTTATAACGTCAAACAGATATTTTTTTATTATAGACTTTTGCTTTTCCTCTTGTGATCCATGTAACCCGCCTTTGTTGATATATACCGTAAAAATCCGAGTTAATTTTCGATGTCTTTCTATCGCTTATATTGTAGAATCGATGGATAATCTACTATCTAAACATTAATTAGTATTTTTTTAGATAATTTTTTTTTATTGGAAATAAAATGAACCTAAAATTGAGCGATATCTTCACCTTATTATTATGTGTTAATCACTAGATCATTTATTTGTTTAATTCGTGTATGTTCTTAAGTTAAGACCTGCCGCTGTACAATATCAAAAGCTATCTTTAAACGTTTGCTCGAACGACCCATCCCCACAAGTTTTATTTTAAGCGTTTACGTTAATAATAAATAGCGATAAGATTTCATTCATTGTTCTCTTAAGCTCATTGAGTCTAGGGCTAGGCTGGGCTAGGCCGCGGACTGGGGGGCTTCTTGCCCACTCTGCCACTCTATTGTTATGCGACTGCGAAGGAACACCTATTTGTGTAGTGGTAAAATAAAACCTAGGTAGTTTATTTTACACGTTATTACAAAATTTTAAAACTTTTACACTAAAAATTTTGTAATAAAGTGTAAAATAAATAACGCGATAAAATCCGTATACAGTAGTTTAATTTCAATAGTATTGTCTTATGTTTACGCGAATGTTTTACATTCAAATCACACTACTTTATTTAGATATATGTATGTTATATAATAATAATTGTAACACAAACTTGTAAACAGAAGACAATATTAGACAATACTATGTTTATAAACTATCCCTTTGCTAGACACCTGCTATTTAGTATGAGACAGGTTTAGCTATGGATCACCATTTTGGCCCAGCATGTTGGCAACTTTCAGATATGCAGGTATCTTCACGACGTTTTCCATAACCGTTAAAACTAACAATAGTTTGCTTCTCAATTCCTTTTAAAAAGCACTCTCCTGTTCTCGTTCTTGTATCGTGGGAGACTTTACAAACACTCAAACAACGGACACAAAGAACATCCAGACTCGGAACAACCATTTGTAGACCACACAATTTTTTTGTCCCGTGTGGGATTCGAGCCCACAACACTCGGCGCAATGGCAGTGGCTAGGCGACCACTTAAACCACTATGCCATGCGTGAAGTCAATTTTCGCATTCGCATTCGGTAGCACTTAAGACCGTTCCGTGGTATTCCATTGCTTGGTATCAGGCTATATTCATCACCACCTAGCCCATGATAGGCCAAAGTAACCAATAATTTCTTCAGTGCGTACGAGTATCTATTTGCATTTATTTAGATGGATACTTTACGTTTTTAGTTTTATTTAGGCACAGGTGAACACTCATATTTCGCCATCATCATCATTATCTTCTCCCGGGAAAAGAAGCAGAAACAAAGCTATTTTAAAAAAAAATTGTCTGGAGTCACTTTACCCGTCTCGGGAATCAAACTTTACACCATTGAGGTTACACAATTATTGCTGTTTTCTCGACTGAACCATAATTACTAGGTATTACATTTTCACAGATGTTGCAAGATTCTTTTATGAAAGTCGACAATATATCGACCGACAATATTACCTTAGATAAGGCTTATTAACAACATGAATATAAAGTTAATAAACAAAATTCATCTCATTAAAAAGTCGTCAAGTAGTTATAACAAAGTATGTAATAATAATCAGTACATTAACAATGACGATTGTCCCTTACATGGGACTGTACAAATTTCCCACGGAATGGTTTCAAATGTACTAAACTTACGGTGAAGGGACTTTAGTATCAAATTAGTTAATTTTGCTTCTGTTTAAGGACATAACCGCAGAGATTCATAACTACATTTCATAAACTTGATTGAACCAAATTTAATCATGTATAGACATCGTATGAGAAATGTATCGAAATCTTAAAAATGTAAAAGTACGTGCCTAACAACATCGTCATTTACATACATACATAGATTCAAGCCTGTTTTCCAGAGGGGTAGGCAGAGACTACGGATTTCCATTTGCTACGATCCTGACACACTTTTCTGGCTTCATTCACTTTCATTACATTCCACATACACGCATCGTCATTTAAATCTGAATTTTTGGTTTATTTGTTTTTATACATCAAATATGGCACACCAGCACTTGCAATATCTGGTATTATGCCAGGCCGACCTAAGTAAATTAGTAACTATTAAAATGGGATGAAAGACATAATTTTTACTGCACGGATGACGTAGCAGTTTTAGTGATCGGCTCGCCACGGCTAGTGCGCTGACTGTTGTGTGTTAAATCCCCATAAAGGGAAACGGCTTACCTGTTTTATTTTACCTTTATATAATTACTTTATACGTACGTATGTCACTAAACTCCTACCACACGGCTGGATCGATTTTGATGACTTTTTGTGTGTGACAATTGGACCCGGTGGTGTTACAATCAGTACAGGTATATGTTTATATAACTAGTTGTAAACCTGTAACTTCGATTGTTCTTTAAATAGTAGCCTGATCCTATTCTGCAGTATTCAAGTTATCTCCATAGCTGGAATTTACCAAAGCTGGCTCAGCAGGTAAGCCATAAATGTAACAAGCATACATATTTACTTTCGCCTTTATATTTTGCGTATGGATAAGAATATAATCACCTGTTAGTCATTCTCTTTATGGTCTGGGTACAAAGGAATAATGTTTGGCGTGTGACCAATATCATGCTTCAAAGAATAGCAACTCCGACCTCTAGCTGTCTGGTGCAATATGAACGATTAGTAACTGCAACAGCACAAGGTGAATGTAGTAGAAACTCTTTAATTATACGTCTAAGCTATCTGTATCAAACTATCTAAAGAGCGTATAATTATACAAAGGACACCCCTCTTATATTTTGTTATTTTTTATTTGTAAATCGTAGAAAGGTTGCTTTATAATTTTATTTTATTATGACTGCGACTATGATCAGCATTTATGTGTGTCAAGTCTCACGCTTAAGTCCTCGAAGAAAGAGGCAGAGGCGTATTTCACCTACATTTCGCCTATTATATTATAAGGTCCAGGCACAGTGCCAGACTACGTGATACTACTGATAATTTATTGTGTGAAATACCATATAATACTTTGTCTGAACTAAGAAAGACCAGGAATATGACTTAAATTTTAGGCTGAACTCTCATATACCAAAACAATTTGGTAGATTAGATTTCAGTCAGAACCAATAAATGAGAGTACCGCATTTACATTATTATATTATCGCATTTATTTACGTTACATTTATTGCTTAGTATGACGCAGCACCTAACAGAATACAGTCATTATGTATATGGATAGTACCTATATATTTATTTTCTACCTATTGCTTTCGACCTTTTACCTATGTGTCGTATCCATGGAGAATTTTATTGCAAATCACCTACCTACGTGCAGAAGTCACAATTAGAGCACGATATATACAAGAAATTTTTGAATCGAAAATGCTCTTCATTAACTATTTGATAAGTCTTTATCCTTTGTTTAAGTTGCAAAATTTCAGCTTTTTATTGGTTTACTTACATATATTTGGTAACTTATGTAGAGCGAGCTTAGGCTAGTACATTTGAATTTTTGGTAATCAATGGAACTCTTCGCTACATTTTAATCGATAGGACACAAACTCAATCAAATCAAAAACATTTTGTGAAGTTTACAAAATTATCACAAAGCCAAATTTTGCTTGCAAGCAATCTGTAATGCATCATTTAATTTAAATACGAGTATTTATTTCATCGTCTAATAGAATGTATCTTACCTATATGTGGCCAACAATAGTTTAGTATCTTTCTCTTCTCTGTTTGTCAACCGGTCTTCTTATTTTCTTTGTTTTTTTAGTAGATATTGAAGTGTTGTGGAAAAAGTTAGATTGTCTAAAAATAGAAAAAAAAATATACGTATTTACCTAAAATATTCTGAAAAGATTACTTTAATCATTATAAATACATTTTATAATAATTTAAAAATCAATTAATTACATTGAAAATAGTGATTGATAGAGTTTTTCATAATATAGCAAATGTATTTTTATAGTTTGCTTTTATTCACTAACAAACAACGTAAAAGCATTGTTTACAGAAATATCATCAAATGAAAGGTACCTTGCACTTCAAAGTAATAGTCTAGAAAACACCAACTAACACAAAAGCATTTCAATGCTGTACTTCAGTACCGCAATTAACATTGACGTGATCTAAAAATTAATAGTTATTACGAATTTGACTTTGACTCCGTGGGAGCAAACAAACAGACCGCCTATTGAATCACCAAGTCCATAGAGAAACAATTGAGTAATTAAAATAACACCGACGAATCTATACCGCCCTAAAAAGCGAATCTGTCCACATACATGTAGTTTTACAAAACTATTTGGACAATTAAACAATTGAGAGCTTACAGCACAAGTGTAGTTGAGTAGAAAAAGATTTTCCGTTTCAGATAATGAAATGACAACAATAGTACAGCTTGCGTAAGATTCGCACGGTGGCGGCGCGAGTGGGGCGATATTTTTATATAGGGAACTCGCGACGCGGGCGCAGCCGTACCGCCGACATGCCGACAGCAGCCCCGGCGAGATGATCGTCCTCATCATCATTGCGTGTATCACAACAGCCGCAGCGACCAACTCCACCAAAGATGCGACGACGGAGTCACCGACCAATGTCACCAAAGAGATCCTCAAAGCTAGTGAAACCGCTGACCCAAAAAAAGTCGAGATAGTCAAACAGATTCGACGCTTGAATGAAGATGGATCATATACTATAGGCTATGAGGCTGATGATGGCACGTTTAAAATCGAAAATAGAGATGTCCTTGGGAACGTGAAGGGCACTTTCGGATATATCGATCAGGATGGTGAAATTAAACGTGTGACGTATACTTCTTCGAGTGATAGTACTCCTGTCCCAGTTACGACCAGTACGACTCCGAGTACGCCGACTATGATTGTGAGAGTGAATAAGACAGTGTCTTCGACCACCAGAAGGCCTCTAGCAACAGTTGTTTATCCTACGAGAGGGTCTTATACTACAAGGGGAACAGTGATTCAAGCCATACCAAGAAGAAGAGTACATGCGAGTTCCACAAGAGCGCCTCATGTGGATTCTACAACAGAAGCACAGAAGGTTGAAGAAACAACAAGTCATATTCTAAATCTGTATAAACCTAAAGCGGATGATGTGAAAACGCGCACACAGATTTTAAAACCAATGTCGGCAACAGTGAAAGATGATTTAATTACGAAACAAACGACGACGAAAATTCCAGTGACTGTGAAGCCGGTTTACGAACATGTTACGGAGAAAGATCAAAACGGTGACGCAAACAAAGCTAACACGATCCGCCGAGAGCTAACCGGCACCAGCCCGAATCCACGCATGATCAGCTTACAGCAATCTGTGGGTGACGATTCTACTGATGTGTATGGAAGTCATCTATCCATGGGAACTGTTCGACCTTTATTCACGACTACAACACCGCGACCAAGACTCGTGCCTATTCATTCATTAGTGGCAGCTCGACAGAAAATCCAGCAACAATATCAGGATGTGCCTATCCAGGAACAAGAGACTACAATCGAAGCAAGTACTGGTCGTGTATTTGACCAGGATAGTGTCGTGACAACAAATCCAGTGCCAATTGTTCACATTCACCCTCAGAGGGAGCCTGATGAACGAGTCTATCAGCAGCCTATTTACAGAAGACCACAAGCTGTAGTCCACTTCAGAACTCGTGAATATCTCAGAGACAATCCAGGTGCACCTGTACCAATTGGTAACCAACGGCCCTTTCTCCAATACGATTTTCAAAACAAAGTATTGGAGCCACAGTATGTAAAGGAACCTTTGCAACAACCTCCAAAAGCGCAGGAAACAGCAAACGATCCATATGATGTGAGACCGGTCACACGAATAATTCCGATACCGGTTGACGAAAGAGGAGTTCCTTTGCAAGGATATCAGGCAAGATTCGTGAATCCATACAGACCACAACCTACAGTGTTCCAGCCAAGATACAACCCGATAGATGAGATGACCTCAATAGCCGCTCCTGTGAGTACTAGAGACTTACGACGCTTGCTTCATATTCTGATTCTTCGGCAGAATAGACTGCAAGTCTTGATGGACCAAATGATGCCAGCAGCGCCCATGTATCGGCCGGAGAACGACTATCGTTACCAGCAGAGATATCAAGAAGACGATAGATATGACTATCGGTACGACCAGTATAGGCAGGAGTATCAGAACCAGGGTTACGAAAATCAGTATGAGAGTCAAAGATATATTCCAAGGAGGAGGCTTTACACTCGGCCGTATGATACAGCTGGCTCTTCTTCTAACCATATTGAGGAGATGCCAGAATTTCTTCCTCCAGAAATAAGAGAAGCTTTGTTGTTGAAGATGCTGGTACTGGCGATCAGTCCTGACTTCATGCCGACGGCGGCGCCACCCACCGAGCTGACGACGGCAGCTCCTCCGAGGAAGCAGGTGAGGAATGTCCAGATTCTCGGAGAAGAGGGCTCCTCCCACCCCATGGAGGACAAGCGAGACAGACATTGAGGTATTTATATTTATTAATGTTAATTATATAAGTAATACTCATGTAATGTAAATAGTTTTTTTATGTACATTTTGTAGTAATGAAATGATTTTAATTCAATTTTTGTAGTTTAATTTACTTCAAGCCTTTTCTATAAAACACTACATTCAATTAAGTAATCAGTCAACAGTTTTAGTAAAGTACATGAGATTTAGATAAAACTACAATGATAAATTGTTTTCTCCATCATCATATAATGGACAAATAATTTAATAATATACTTTAATGCATAAATAACGCTTATATTCCAAAAGGTAAGCGGAGGTGTTTATGGTATGGCGTCAATTCGCCAGTCGTGTTGTAGATTACACGTAATAGACTCATGCTGCTTAGAATTACCTAACCAAAAACCGAATAAAACTTTGCCTAAGCTAGACATCGAACTTTACGATTGGCCGCAAATATAATGTCATACTTTTACCGCATAACCAATGAGAACTCAGCTAACATTACATTATCAAAGAAGTTTTGTTATGTCTTGTCTTTTGTTAAATATGAATATTAATTTTATACTGGGTATAAGAAGGTTTTATACAATGTACCATAAAAGACAGCCATTTAAATTTTATTTTCGTTTGTTTATTGCTATGTCAAGTAGACTTCCTTAGCAAAATGTAACTATTAGCTGCTGTGATAGCCCAGTGCGAAAACCGATGGATGACTACGTAGGATCTTGCATTAAATCCTACGGTACTCACTATTGGCTTTTTAACTTACGTGCGTATTTAATAGTTATTCGCTTGCTTTAACGGAGAAGGGAAACATTAATAATAAAAGTCTTCAAAATGTACACATAGAAGATATCTAAAGTCTGCCAACCGAGGGTGAGTCTGTTGGTCTATGGCCTTATCATAAAATAGGGCCTAATAATGTAACGATTTATACTCGTACGTAACAATGGAACAGTTTATGTGTGTATAAATAGAACTGATATTATTATTATGTACTAAAATGCTTGAATTGCCTCATTGGTTCTGCAATAAGTTTTCGTTAATTTTTACGACCAATATTGGCATTTAGGGTTGGATTCTTAGGTTAGGAATAGCGTTATTATTCTCAGTAGCAGTTCAGCATTAGTCAATCTTCCCAGACGGCAATAATACACATCTGCCTAACCCTTTAGAATATTAAGCGTGAATTTGTTTATCTTATATATACAGGATGTCTCAGAATATGTGAATCAAATTGTAACGGGAGATTCCTTAAGCAAGGACCATTCAAATGGGCTAAAAAAATTATGACTTTCGTGTAAAACTAAAAAATCTAAGTTTTTAGACATATACGACTTTTTCAGACTTTCAACTACAGGTACTTCGTTTATGGCAAATTTTCATTTTTCCACTATTATTATTTGTAAAGGATTGATTCGTCAAACTAAACACGATATTTTAAAAACTGACTTAGTTTTGTAATTCCAGCAATATTTTGGTGTATTTTTTTTGCACCAAAACTTTGGTTTCTTATTTTTACACAAATGCCATAATTTTTATTTTTAATTTTTCCCATTTTAAGGTCCTTATAATCTCCCGTCATAATTTGATTCACATATTCTGGGACATCCTGTATATAATATGAAACGTTCAACGACACTATATATAATATTAGACTTTGCCTGCGGCTTCGCACGCGTTATTGTAGATTTTGTCAAATAACTATCCCTCGGACACAGTTTTTTTTTTTGATGCAAGGTTCTCTATGTCTTTTTCTGTACCCCATACACGTTGTTTGCGAAATTTCATGATGATCGTTCGAGTAGTTAATGCGGGAAAGCGTAACAAACAAGCTCACATTCTCATTTATAATATTAGTTAGGATATGTAATCTTTAAATACTAACTAAACAAGTAAGACAAGGCTACGGCCCACATTGGTAGACACGGTCTTCAAACAAGACACGTAAACAACAGTTATAACTAAGAAAATTGTCGCAGAATCATCGCAATTATTGTGTGCAACATTAAATAGTGTAACATCCGTTCACTACGCAACGTGTATGGTCGGTAATATAAGTAGCTTAACATTGAACAGTTTTATTAGAGTACAAGTTAGGTAACTACTTAGTACCCAGATGGGTACTCTATGTCATTTTCTGTAATCGTGTCAACGTGTATGTGAAATTATATGACGATCGGTCGAGTAGTTAAGGCGTGAAACCGTTACAAACAAGCAATCTCGCATTCAGATTTATTATATTAGTTAGCATTCTATGAATTAAAAATCCTAATTGTTATTTGATATTTTTGAACTGCAACAGCAGTGTTAGCCTAGGAGATCCTTAAACTTCTCCGCAGAATGTTAGAGCTCGATCCCAAGGCACGCACTTTCCGCCTTTTCGAAGTTGTGTGCGTATTAAATAATTAATTGTCAGTTACGTTTTTTTTATGCTCGTCAAAATCACCGCTCTCCGCCTGATGGTAAGCAGTCGTGTGGTGTAAGAGCAGTGGCCTCCACACCGTCCTCATAGCAGCCGAGGCGATGTTGAGGTATCTACTTTAACGGCTTGAGAAGGTGCTTTTGCACGCCCGGCTTAAAGGACCCAGGATTAAAGGAAGAAGGAAACACGTGCCTTGGCAGAGAATTCCATGCCTTGATCGTTCGGCAGAGGTATGAGGACCCAAACTTGTTGGTACGCACGCAGTCAACTCCACCGTGTAAGGATGGCATCTGAGCTCAGCACGCGTTGTTCTGGATAGGAAAGAGGAGGGAGGACTGTAACAGTGACGAAAAACATAGTTTTGAGACCGTCATGAGAGTTCTCCATAATGTCTTTAAAGATATGTGAAGTCTGCCAAACCATCCTGGACGAGCGTGATGGACAATGGTCTATGAGAAGGGTCTCACGCTGGATATTGACCGTGTTCAGCAATTAGACAGTTAATATACAGGGCTGATATTATATAAATTATTAAACTGCAATTAAATTAGCCATCTTTTGACTATTATATCTATTAAAAATATATCTTGGTAACAAGTATCTTGAAAGATAGAGCAAAATAAAACTCGCAAGCGTGCATCGCCTTTTATTGCTGTCTGTACATTGTTTTATATCTGCAAAGACAAGTGACCACTGCATTACATTATGTAATGCAGTGTTCACTTGTCTTTGCATAGTCATAGCTCAATCACATACAAAAAAATGACGACAAAGCTAGAGTAAACAAAAACGAAAGCTAGCTAAACAGAAGAGCACCGAAGTATTACATTCACGCGCTCCGTTTTTTGTTTTTGGAATTTGAGATGTTTTAGGAATACTAAGACTTTTATCCCAGCTGCGTTTGGGTAGGATTACGCGGGAAAAGTCGTGGGCATGAACGAGTAAAATAATTTCTTTTATAAGTAGTTCTTATAGATTCTAATATCAATCCTGTTTACAAACTTAACTCCCACTGTTGTACCCGGGTGGCTTCGTATAAGAAGTGTTTGGCCATACCGCATCACGCTGGCAGTACCGGTTCCAACTTCACATAAAAGAGAAAACATAAGAGAGCACTATCATACTTGCAAATTTCCTAACGATGTTTTCGTTCGCCGTTGAAGCGAGCTTAATTCTATTGGATACGCACATAACTTCGAAAAATCAGAAAATCAGATGTTCGTACCTACAGATCGAACTCTAACGACATGGCAGACCAACGGCCTCGAACCAGGCAAGCGCTGCTTTTTTAAATTTCTTAATCTCTTTTTAACATTCAAACAAAGCATTAAACTTTCGGCTCCGTTTTGTTGTAACAAATACCATATCTTTCTTAGTTCATTACCGATTACAAATTTACAAGAAAATGTAGATGTTGCAAATTCTCAAAGCAAAACAATTCCAACAACTTCACTACACCGCCGTATTATCAAATACACTCAAGCATATTCAAATCTAAAGAATTTCATATACTGTTAACAAGTTGCGACAATTTTTCCACTGCCTGCTCACCCTTTGTTTGCCAAGAGTCGCACCCGTGAAGGTTGGCTATTGTTCGACGAGATACACAAGCAGCTAGTAATATTTTGGGAAAATCCTTGAAACACGACAATATGAAGTGATAGATTAATGAATACGGCTAATGAAACACTGTTTGTTTTTTCCCATAGTAATTAAGGGGTTATGGTGGTAGACATTTAGGCTAGCTTAAATATTTAATACTAGTTTTTCCCTGCGGTTTCACCCGCGTAAGTCCCGTTCCCGTGGGAATATCGAGATAAAAAGTCTATGTGTGAATCCAGGTCTCCAGCTATCTACATGCCAAGTTTCATCGCAATCGGTCCAGTAGTTTTTGCGTGAAAGAGTAACAAACAGCCATACATCCATACAAACTTTCGCGTTTATAATATTAGTAAGGATTACTGACTGCCTCGGTGGCAATAAAGAAGGCGACTGTGGCTGCGTAAGGTCGCCGGTACGAAACCAAAAAAATGTTTTTTGTAGCAGCATGCCGTCTGGTATTGTGGCCAGTAGATAGCAATAGGCGTGCCACTTGTAACGTGGGACCTAACACTATAATTAGCGAAATGTGGGTCCAACAGATCTGCCCGATCTTCGGGTCTACAGGATTGAGACTATGTACGTATATGACTAAATTATATTTGCGGCATCTGCGTAAAATTCACTTGCAGCGCCATTTAAACGCATAACTCTGGCACGCAGAAGAAACGTGAGTAAAATTAGAAGAAACGTTGCTATTTATTATATTTAAATTGAGGTGCCAAATTATAGAACCGCATTAAAACCGGTTCAATATTTTTTGTGAAAAGTTCGTACAAACAGACAAATACATAGATTTGGTTTTAAAACCCTTAATTAGTTGGCCTGAGTAAGATTATTTTTTCACATACACCGTAGTTGGCGGAGTCGGTTGTTATAATGCTAACGGCCACTCCTATCTCTTTTTATATCCACTAACAAATAAATTATCCGACAGATAAATCGCATGCTGTCTCACTCATGTTAGGTTAAAGAAGAGAGATGGCGAGACTTTTATCTTATATATAAATTCTATCTGGAGTTGGTAGTACAAGCCCTTAATGTTCTACAGTAAACATAGCAATAATATTTGATTACTATGGTTACTAATAAAGGAGCCTGCACACTACCCCGTCTCATACCATGACCGTGCTAGGAACGTGTCAGGCAAAAAAATATTCTTTGTAAGGAAATGTATAAGACTATGCCGACTAGACCATTCCGTCACCGACCAGCAGTTCCTATAGCAGGGCGTATCGCGTTGCTTTTCGTGTCTGATACGTTCCTAGCACGGTCATGGTATGAGACGGTGTAGTGGGCAGACTCCTTAAGGCTACAATTAAGTTCGCGTTCGCGGAAAACACGGCATAATGTATTGAAATTAAAAAAAAATACTGCTGTTCGATCATTGAAATGGTCCCGAGGCGACTATGGTTGCTAAAACGCAACCATTGTCTCGTCGTGGAAACAGTAGTTTAATTCCAATGTACCTATAATGTATTAATATAATATAATATAATAATATAATATAATATTCTACCACATACAACACCATCTAGCCCAAACTAAGCAGAGCTTGTACTATGGGTACTAGACAATGGATAAACATACATATATACATTTTTTTTGTAAATACATACATATTATACATAGAAACACCCAGACCAAGACAAACATCCATGTTCATGCACACAAATGTTTGACTTGTTCGGGAATCGAACCCGCGACCTATATATTTACATAAGCGTTTATGTATGTGCTATGTATGTATGTTATAGGTTTTGTGGTATTTTTTATACTCCTATGGTCACAAAACATCATACGGCCCGCCTGATAATGAGTGTTTATAAAGCCTATTAAAACTATTAAAGGGCCTAGCTACTATGAGTATCACTACAATGTTGTCAATTCTTGTCAATCACTTTAAATAAGTAAGGCACTCATAGCCAGTTGCATTCACTGATCGGCAAACAATTAGCGAGGTTGAGCAACGTTGGGTGCGGTCAGTCTATAGATGGGTGACCGCACAGTGGTATTTCATCTGAGCGTCTCCGTGCTTCGGAGGGCACGTAAAAGGTCGGTCCCGGTTGTTGTCAAATTGACAGCAGTCGTTAAGCCATGTCAGAGACCTACGGGCGGCTTGAACAACTCTTGACTACAGGTTGGCCACTAACCACACGAAAAGAAGAAAAGAGACTTTAAATAAGTATAGTTATGCTACTAGCACTTGGGGTAAACGCATTATAGGCCCCCATGCTTACAGTACAGTATACCATGTCTTAAAGGAACCTGAAAATTCTACTTATCGCAGGAACACAATAAAAGGTTGTTTAGTTGCGATTCTTTGCTACAGTTTGAGCCTATAATATTACCTCAATTATATTGAAAATTTAAGGGTGACGTGAATTCATTTGTTTAATGTATCTATAACATTTTATGTCTCTTATTTATTTCTATATTATAAATAAAATAATTTGCAGGAGAAAGATATATAAATTTATCACATTAAGAAACACAAGGGATATTCATTTATTCAAGTTAAAGAATACAACACGTCACATTGCTCTAGAAATACTAGCAATTCGTAAACGCATTGTGACCTGAATATAGATGCGCTATTCGACGAGCTTTAACTTCTAAGCCAAAGCACATGTTATGTATATATATAATATATTTACTACGCAAAGTACAAGCTACATAACTTGTATTTTGCCTGGTTTTACATTATGTATGGCTTTTACAATCATGCCTGAGAACTTATTAAGTAATACATTTCTTATGATCTACTGCCTACCTACTGAGATAAATTACGTGCACCGTGATAACATCGAATGCTCGAGTTTGTGAGAATTAAACAACATTACATAGTACCACGCCCGTGTATCCCAGAAGGGCTCAGTGGTCGCACGAATCGTTTTGCAAGAACCGTACGAAACGACACTTTTTGAAAACAATATTTTTTTCAGTGTCGATTATTGTCAATCAATACGCACATAATTTCGAAAAGTCATATAACTTCCGAAAGTCAGAGGTGCGCGACGAGGGTTCGAACTCGAAGCCCTCTGCATTGCAGTCTGTTGGTCTCCCCACTGAGCTATCGCTGCTCTCAGATACGATGATACAGATTTAATAACTTCTCGCCTGTAATAAGCAGCAAGCAAGCTCACAAATACCTTCAGGCCTAGTTCTATACTGCTACTGAAAGTTTACTAATAGAAAATTAATAACACTGCTTGATCCGAGCACCCAACTTGATATGCACATTCGTAATAAGTGCAATTCAATACGATGCGGATATCACACCTTCTTGCCATGCCAGCCTCACGAGGAAATTCGATTAACAGCTTGCTTACCACTGAGAGCTGGGTGTTGTATCAATTGAGTAAATTAATACACCACCTTACTACTTGTGGTAAGAGGGAGAGAAAAGGAGCAAGTCACCTACAGTCCGGACGAGATAACGTGCTCGACTTTGATAGTTCGGGAAGCCGGTTGGCATATCCGAGTCAATTGTATTGCAACGGGACAAGCTACAAACAAGCCCATTTGCCTGAGGAAGTTTTATCCTATTTTACAGGCAACCGATGTAAGAGTTTCGCCTGGTAAGTAATAATTTCGGAGGATTACATTTTCTCCTAATCAATTCCTTTCATTTCACCTTTACACCCTGGTATAACTAGTGAGCATAAACCGTATGGCCTACTGCTTCTCAACAAATTACTCGTGTGCTCGTATGCCATCTATGTGGATAAATATATTTGTCAACAATGGTCTCGTCTTCTTTCTACCATTTAAAATACAATCACATTACGCTAAACTTTATAGCGGCCCATTATGTTAGTCGACAAACACCTGTAAGTGCACATTCTAAAGTAATGCATAACAATACTATAATTACGCAATGTTCTTGAGAAATAACACACATACGTGCATATAATTCCCATGCGTTATAATGATGGGAACCGATCCCACGTCCCCGATGTAGCAGTAAAAACTACAACAGAACCTATATTGTTCGCATTCAATAACGTAATATCTTGTGTAATTGTATGTATGGGTTTCCGATACAAGTATAGGTAATTGTTTGTGCCAAGGTCTTCCTTATGGTGGTTTCTTATGATAAAATGGATATTTTGCTCAAGTAACTGATGCTTACGAAAGCAAAGAGCAAATAATGCCAATTCCTTTAATGAAAGCTGTTCAAAGTAGAGTTTCGATGTAGTTTAATAAACTTCAAACATGGACTGAAGACGTAATCTTTACTACTAAATATTACTATGTATTATTATATATGTACTAAATATCTTTTAAATAAAAAAAATCACGAGAATTGACTATTTGATTTTCGCAGCGATGACCCAGTAGAGAGGTGAAGATGTCTAGAGTTCAAAACGACACGCACTTCTAACTTTACAAAGGTGTTTTTCTAAGGAATGATTTTTATTCATCAGATAACTTTTATCTAGGGAATATTTTTGACGTTTTAACATATTTTCTATACAAAAACTGACAAAACGTCAAACATATTCCCAAGGTTAAAATTATCTGACGATTGAAAATCGTCGGCATGATAGTTAATTATCGCTCGTGTAACAGAATAACGATACCTCGCCATTCTGTCAGCACGTCTGAAAGTTCTCTATAACGTGTGAAGACTGTCTCAATCGTGGGCCAGCTTGGTGGACTATGAACTAAGTCTTCTCATACTAAGAAGATGCCTATGAAGTAACATTGATGGTTCTGATGTTATAATTATTATATAACTGATTCTTGCAACAGTTGCGAAAATTGGTCAATCTCGATGGCGTAGTGGTTAGTGTAACCTAAAGTCTAAGTCCTAAAGTCACGCCTAAAGTCGCAGGTTCGATTCCCGCACAAGTTCATACATTTGTGAGCATGAACATTAATGTTTGTCTTAGTTTGGGTATTTCTATGTATAATATGAATGAATGTACAAAAAAAAAGTTTGTATGTATGTTTATCCATTGCCTAGTACGCAAAGTACAAGCTCTGCTTAGTTTGGGCTAGATGATGTTGTGTGTATGTGATAGAATATTATTAATTTAAGGATATGTTTACAGTTATACACATTCTTTGTGTTAAGGTTCTCCAGTGGTATCTATGAGCAAAAGTAGCAGCTCTACACTCTCTCTACTAGATAGACACCTATTTTTTTTTATCCAAGTAAATCCTGTATAGATTCCCTCTCCTCGGGGGGAGGGAGGGTTGTTTATTTGAGACTCTCCGCCTTTGAAGGGTGTCGGTATACACACTAAAAACCTGGGGTGAGAAGTCCCTTCGCCGACGGGGTAGGGCTGGATGGGGTCGCTTTAGCAATTACTATCCCGACCCGGTGGTTGGCCCGGCTGATGGTGACCGGGCCTCAGCACCTGTGCACCTTGCTCACCAAGGCCATCCTCCAGACGTGTGGAGGCCGTGCAAGCCGGTAGAGAGGCCCCCGACTCTGTACCAGTGACCCCACTATACAGGAGCCAGAAGGCAGGCAAATCGCCTCCTCCTCGCTCCCGTCCGTCTGCGCTGGAGAGGATCAGCGAGGAGGTTGTTCTCCCTGACCCTCTCCGCGGTCTCCTTCTGCGCCATGACAGCCTCGCAGAAGGAGACCACTGTACTAGAGAGACATCTAGCCCAAGAAACGGCAAGTCCTTGGATTGAAGTGTTATAACAGAATGCTATAAAAATCTATGGTAAGAATAAGACACGGTAGACGTTATATGACTAAAATTAAACGAGTTATAGCTTATCCTGATTTCAGTCAAAGCCTGAATATTTGCTGAAACTGGTGCACTGGGTGGGAAAGTACCTCTCTACATTTTTCCATATAAAAGGGCAACGACCGCTCTACAACGGACACTAATAACACCCAGATTTGGAACAACTATTTGTGGATGACACACATTTTTATCCTGTGTGGGGATTTAACCGAAAGCACTCTTCACAGCCACAATGGCAAGACGATACATAAACGACTACGCCAGTCGTGATATCTATCGTGTCTCTCTTACCTCTATAACTCAAAGTTCTGTTTCTCTAGTAAGTAGGTTTGCCAGGACCAGGATACAGTTTTGTGAGTAGTAGAGCCCCGCTGATTTCAGCATGAATGGGCTGGCTTGACCGGGGAAGGACTACCCTCTCACATAATATCGACGTGAAATAGCAGTATTCCTACTGTTGTGTTTCGTTCGGTGAGTGAGAGTGCCGGAGGCCCAGTCACCCTCTTTCCCTCTTCCCGCTCCTTCTCCTTCCCACTTCCTTTCCTAAAGGGTCGGCAAAGCGCAAGTGATGCATTGTGTTGCAGGCGTCCATAAGCTACGGTGACCACTTACCATCAGGTAAGCCGTATGCCTGTTTGCCACATTAGATGTAGAAAAAAAAGTAGCCTTAAAAAGACATCACTCCTAATCAAATCTAAATAAACTAAATCCATTGGCGACAGCCACTTACTAAACTTGACAAGGGATATAAATGTTATTTTATAGTAGAACTCCCGCTACTGTAAGCGTTAAAAAGCTTGAAGCCTCGTCCAACAGGTGGAGCGTACAATACTTTACCAATTTGCTTGTATAAAAAATAAACTGATGATGAAACAACCAGGTTATTATGAGTTGTGTACAATTTGAAAACGTAAGGTCATTCTAGCAAGTAATAAAGCGCATGTTTGTGTGCGCATGTGTCAACGAATAAGAAGTCTGACCCAATTGCTAAATGGTTGCAATTTAGTTTTGATTTCTTTAGTGAAAAATGGTTAGGTTTACAGACAAAGAAATCATTTTGCTTCGGTTGCTTTTTGAAATATAACAAGTGCGAGTCGGACTCGCCCACCGAGGGTTCTGTACAAATTTGTAGGTACATATTATAAAAATATTTTATCCTTGCATAAAGACCCTGTTTATATATGATTTTATTACAAATGTATAGTTTTCAGATTTTTCCCTATACTTGTAGTATAGACGGTATTACTTGCCAAATTTGATAGTGCTAGGTCAACGGAAAATACCCTATAAATTCTGATTCCCTTTAAAATGTCGAAATACACGTTTTTTGCGGCATAAACGGCTGTATCGTTTTTTTACGTTAACCTAGAAGTTTGATTTTTTCATAACTTCAAGAGACTGTAGACTTGAGTATGTTGTTTTAATTTCAACTCAATATCTTCACGCGTTCTCGAGATAAAGGGTCTTGACAGACAGACAGAGGGACGGACAACAAAGTGATCCCATAAGTGTTCCGTTTTTTCCTTTTGAGGTACGGAACCCTAAAAATGGATTTAGTAATGAGGTATTTTATGATTTCATTTACTTATACTATATAATGATTAAAAAACATATGGTGCACCTGATAATAAGCGTACTACTACACTGGTACCTTATCACCACAGTGTCGCAGCAACAGATTCACTTTGTTTATTGGAGTTGACGTGACAGGCGCAAGAAGACAAATAAACAGATGCCCTGCTAACTGTACAGCGCCCCTTTAAGAACCCAGACTACCTACCTTCTGCAATAGAGCTAGTGTGGTTTTACTCTAGGTTTCATTTATTTATTTTTCATGAAAGACCAACAGCATTATCACAATTTTTATACAAAATCTAGCTGATCTGACAGTCGTTATCCTGTCAATTTATACATAAAATACTTTTCACGTTATTCAATTCAATATTAAAACGTAAATCAACTTTATTAACATCTGGGTCTTCTTCGAAGAGGTTAATGAAAACACTATGTGGGTCTGTGTGTTAGTGACAGGCATAACTCTGCAACCACTGTACCGATTGACTTGTAACTTGGTGAGCAGATACCTTGGGGTCATACCTCTGTCGAGGTCAACGTTACAAATTTTTAAGCTAATTAAATTATTAAAACTATTTATATTTACTACTGTAAACTTAAATATAAATAGCTTTAATAGTATCTAGTAGCAGTGTAACAGTTTCTAAAATATGTAATAAAGTGTAAAATAAACAACGCGATAAAAGCCGTATATAGTAGTTTAATTTCATTTTTATGTAAATTAATACGATTAACATATTTGTTTCGAAATGTAGGTACACTAAAAAGATTTTCACTAACGATTTTAACGACCGAATGCAGGTATAGTTATTACAATGCATCACGACATGTAGTGATTCAACACTATAATACGGCAAAGCTAAAAAGACAGTTGTATAATATTTGTTTATTATTATAAAATAAACAGCGCGATGAGCATAAAAGATTCGCAGTGACCAATAACCAAATTAAAGTACCGAGGCAACTAATGAGTCAGGGGTGCTTGACCTATTACAAATATTTTAACGTTATAATAAATTTAAACTTACTTAAGTTTACTTAAGTTTTATTTTAAACTTAAAATAAAAATGTTGTTTTGGTTAAATCTGACATCTTATTAATAGTAAATGATTTAGTTGTTTAATTTTTTCGTACATTTATTTTACAATAACCCTCAAATAAAACTTTTGCTCAATAAAATCTGTCTGATTTCATTGAGTAATAGTTTGGTATCAGTTGCCAATCTTGAAATCCTAAGTCCTCGGCCTTGATGATTTTTGCTGCTCGCGCAAATGCTATAACTTCCTCCTTTATATATAAACTTACTATAATGGATTTTTCTTTTGAGTATAACTCATAACTCATATAAGGTAGGTATTCTAAATATACTTATATGATTAATTTGCGTCTTAGGAAAAACATATCCTACCATTGCGCTAATCTTTTTCACGATCAGGAATAAATTCTCGTCCTTTCGCTGTGGTACGCCCTTAATATCAACGTTATTAACGCGCGATCTCAGCTCACTGTTGTAGACTAGAGTTTTTATATCATTCACAGCTTCATCCGTCCATTGATATCCTGAATTTCCTTTAGAACACACTCCAATGATACCTATTCCTTAGTAGAAGGTAGTGCAGGTGAGGTACATCTACATGATGAACATTTCCAAGCCGCTCTTCTCTCCACTCCCAGTTTCCTCCATCCAGATTCAGAAATTCCAGCGCAGCCAATGTCCAGTTGATTACCGCAGACCGAGCATTGGACTCCATTAGTGAAGTTTAATTTACAGATTGCACACTTATTCATGATGCGAAAGATGAGGACATCTTTCGCATCATGAAATGCCACAGGCGATCAGGCTTCTCTTGAGGACAAGAGAAGCCGGATCGCCTGTGGCATTGCGTCAAAGGAATGTGAGCAACTCTCACTGAATCAAACAGAGTTTGTGCAGAAGCGTGAATAACGCGGTGAACGACTTCAAGAATTTGCGTCGTAAAAATCTGAACGCAAAACGCCAACTTGGAAAACCCAGCCGAAGCAAACTTAAAATTACACCTACGACGCTACGGGACAACTGCACTGCGTAGACTGCAACCGCTGCTCAAGACTAAGTTTGGATTCGCTAGTAACATTCGGGCACATGACAGAAGATAGCCAAGGTGTCGCTGTCGACGGATAGGCCGAGGAGGACATCATGATGCAACCCAAATTTTACGTATAGAAATCGGTTGAGAATATCTGAAACTAGTTAGTGACTTCGAAATACGTGCTGCTCGCGCAAGTGTCCACATGATTATGTATTAGTAATATTCTACACAATATAAAATTTTGGTAGAGGTAAATCTTAGATCTAATCGGAAAGCCGCTGTTATCTACCTATCTTAATTATTACATACATACATACATAATCTAATAGGCGAAATTAGATAAGCGAAATTGAATTACATTCGCTTTTCACACTATGATTTTAGGTCCCACGTCCCATAGAGCATAGTTCCAGACTCCATGTTGGCAATTAGAATTTTGAAACAGACCAACCCTATAATACTGCCAGGCAGGTATGGGCTACGTCATGCGCAGTATTTGTATTAACTACAGCTGCGATACGGAGCCAGTCAATTATGATATTATAATAACAGCCCTATTTTTTAAGTGTTCCTCTGGTTTTTGTACTGGATGCGCCTTTCATTATGAAAAGAGTTACATTCTGATCAAATTATATTAACTAATAACACTTATATCAAATCGTCATGTTTGAGATTATCATCAAAATGGCATTACCAATGAAACTACCAGAATTAAAATAATTATTCATAAAATGTTCATTTCGTGCTGGTATCGAACTTAAGTTGGCATTGATCATCATTTAAACTACTGCGTTATCAAATTAGTAAAATTTTTACCTTGATCGATTAGTTGTTAAATTACACAAAGTTAAGTTATACAGATACTATTCAGTTCAGCAGTGCCTTATTACCACATTTTAAAGCATTATCATTGCATGCATGTGAACGTGTCAACGCTATACACTCTGTAACGTACTGTTTCATTTATGCGCATGCATTGACAATGATTTTTAGATAAGAAATTTGGTTCCAGTTGTGTAAAGTACGCACATGTCCTTATCTATGTTTAGATCGTCAAGAAACCGCGGGAGACCCACGCTTCGGCACGAATGGGCCGACTCGACCGGAGTGATTTTACGGCCTCACAGAAGACCGGTGTGAAATAGCGTTTGCTTTGTGTTTCGTCGAGTGAGTGAGGGTACCGGAGGAGTCCCCCCTCAAATTTAAAAGGAACGCAATACACTTGTGATTCCTCTGGTGTTGCGGGTGTCCATGGCGGCGGTAATCGCTTGCCATCAGGCGATCCGTCAGCTCGTTTGCGACCTATACCATAAAAAAATAACTTTTGCCAGGAAAAAAGGTGCAAGGGAAAAATCGAATAAACAACTTCGAATATATATCTAGTTATTTTATCAAAATTACTCTGATAAAATTAATTTAGTTTTCTTTTAATTAATAAAAAAAATATTCTACATATTTACAAAATGAGTTTGAGATTTATTCTTATACTAATAGGATCCGAATGTGATATCATGTAGGGGCGCAGCTCCGTTCCTGGGCAGGGCGTATTCCTTTAGAAGCTCGTCAAGCATGGAGTATTGCTGGTTGTTCCTTGGTTGCTGGTAGCTGGATGGGGCAGGCCTAGCTGGGACAGGGGTAGCGAAGTCCTGGTAATCGATCTGGGGTTTCGGGCTAGGGGCAAACTGCTGGAAGGAAGGCTGTGGTCTGAAGTCCTGTTTTGACTGCTTGAACTGGGTGTGCCTTGGCTGAGCTGGCTCCGGGTTAAAGAAATTGTCGGATATGGGAGATGGAGCGGCTCCAGAGAAGAAGGCGGGCTGGAATTTAAAAATAAAGTAAGTTTTAAGATCTACGAAACAATACTCAGACAACATCAACGAATATGTTTTTTTTTCAGACCTCTCACAGTTTCTGTAACTCCTGTAATGCAGCGTACTTAACAAATATACAAACATGGCACAAATAGAACACCCAGATTTCGACAACTATTTGTCATTCATATCATACTTGTCAGCCCCGTGAGATTCGATAAATTTAAAACATAAAATTCTTTAACTATAAACTCCATAATAATGTGTAAGTATTTTTGGGCACATCAACACAAGGAAAATTCCAGGAGCAGAGATCACTTAATAGACTTACATTACATTGCCAAGAATAGTAAAAAATAGTATAAAGTGCAAAATCACTGCTAGATTAATTGTGTAGACTACATTTCTAAAGTCTGTGAGTGGTATTTAATATTTAACACCTGGTAGGCTAGTTACTGGCTCGTCTGCTACTAGGTGCAATTTAGAAACTCTTTGCCACCCCGGGAATTAAACTCGAGGCTATATCGCCGCAACAATCATAACAACAAAATTATGTCACGAGAGGCTTTATCGCCATCACAATCATAATAGCACTTGATGGCATGCATCGCATATTGGCTTAAGTAGTCACCTTGCCACTGGCCCCTGCACCGAGTATTGTGGGTTCGAATCCCACACGGGACAAACATTTGTGTGATCCATAAATAGTTGTTTCAAAGCTGGGTGTTCTTTGTGTCCGTTGTTTGAATGAATGAAATGTTTGTTAAGTCTCCCGCGATACAGGAATTAGTGCGTGAGTTGCCTATTAAACCCAAAAATAAAATCCAATGTCACGAGACCCCGGCCACAGTCAATTAAATACACTAAATTGAACGCTATATACCAAACTTCATTGTGCGTGCTGACGAAACATAACCGTGCTGAATTGCGAAGGCGTTCTATTTGTGGTATTTTGAATCAATTACTTAGAACGTTTATCGTAGACTGTATTGCTTGAATGTGAGTTACACCGCAATAGTCTAATTGAATAAGAAACTTTATAACTTGACCTGTACGTGGTCACAGACATATATTCATTTGACATTGAAAACATTACTTTGTTATATGTCTGATGGAAAATAGACGGCATACACCACGGCTTTGGACAGCAATGTGCCTATTCAATACTTTGTTATCGTAGCTTGATTTGAAGGTGGAAAAAATATATCATGCCCGAACCTTTGTGTGTCTGATTCTGTCTGGATTTTCTCTATAAAGTTCCCAAAGATGTGTAGAGACTGACACACTTGATTGGCATAACTTAATCCATCTTATTCTAAAGATGATACATACCCATTTATCATCTAGTATATAAGAGATCAATAAGATGGATTAAGTTATGCCGACCAAGCGTGTCAGTCTCTACACATCTTTGGGAACTTTATAGAGAAAATCCAATTTGGGACTATTTGTGGGTACAAATAGCAGCATATAAAATGCTAAAGACACCAGAAATTCATGCAAGGTTTTATGACGGTTAAAAGCTATATCATAACAATAACAAGCAAGATCTTATTGCTAAAATAAAATTAGTTAATCCACCGACCTATTTAACAGCAAAAATTAAGGAGCAGTAATCCTACTAGTACTTTAATAATAAAATTCACCAAGGATACGTTGCCCCTATGTCCCGGCGAAAGATTAGAAAAATACCTGAGCAATTACATATACTAGTGATGGCGTAGTGGTTAGTGTAACCGACTGCCACGCCTGATGAGGTCGCGATTTGTGTGCATGAACATGGATGTTTGTCTTGGTCTGGGTGTTTCTATGTATAATATGTATGTATTTCCAAAAAAAAAAGTATATATGTATGTTTATCCATTGTCTAGTACCCATAGTACAAGATCTGCTTAGTTTGGGCTAGATGGTGTTGTGTGTATGTGATAGAATATTATTATATTATATTATTATATCACTAGTATATGTAATTGTGTTTTGTCACTATCAAGTTGCCCAGTTATCAAAATTCGACCGTTTATTCAATTTATTCGACCAAAACAATAATAAAATTCATTACAATTATTTTTAGTTTTTACTCTACTTCTATTCATATACTTTAACTATGCCTAATATCACACTGCTCTATGAGCGCAATATAACTTATAAAGTATATTAAATTTTCTTTTAATGTATTAATTCTATTATTATAGAAGTAATTACTTTTAGAAATATATGTAGGTATAATATTCTAGAAACACTAAGTCACCAAAAATTTCCTTACCTTAGGCGGGGCAGGTCCTTGAGCAGCAGGTTTGTATTGCTGTTGGGGCTGAGGCGGGGGAGGCGCAGGCCTGTATTGTTGCTGGGGTTGCGGCTCAGGCCTATATTGTTGCTGGGGCTGGGGTGCAGGCCTGTACTGTTGCTGGGGCTGAGGGGCGGGGCGGTTTTGCTGCTGACGGGGCGCGGGGCGAGGTGCAGGCTCTTCGTAGTCGTAGTCTACGGCTTGAGCGGGTGCGCGGTATTGGGAACGACCACCCTGTACACATTTAAGCAAGTATTAAGATTACAGCAGCTCAGCAAAAGGAAATATGGTAGGTATATGGTATATAATATATAATTATAAATACAAAAACTCAAATAACGTTACAGAATTTTCTAATGCTTATCTTATATATCAACTAGATATACTTTAGCTGTTTCAATTGGTATAATCTCGAACAGATCCTAGGCAAAATCGGTGGTCCAATCTCAGGGAATTGCAAAATTGAGATGCAATCGGTATAACGCACCAATAAAACGAATGTAGAATTTAATATAAATTCGATACGCTGGTAATAAAGTTACTAACCCTTTTAGCTGTTACATAGTACCAGTGTTTATACAATATAACTAAAAGGTTATCAAAAAATCCAAGTGATTTATAACTCATAACACGTTTAATGCATTTGTATTTCTTAATGCCGTTTCTACGTATACAATTATATATGATAACAAGTCATCATTTCGGCAAGGTTAAGGTAAAAATAAATAGTTAATTATCGCTTGCTTTAACGGTGAAAGAAAACATCGTGAGGAAACCTGCATGTCTGAGAGTTTCCATGCTCTCGAAGATATGTGAAGTCCGCCAACCCGCACTTGGCCAGCGTGGTGGACTATGGGCTAACCCTTCTCACACTGAGAAGAGATCTCTGCACAGCAGTAAAAGTTAAAAATGAAGAAGGTATGAGATCATCTAGCGAAGATGACGGTATCTGACTGAATAGTATTGTAACAGTGCCTAATGATATACCCTTGTTAAAAGACAGACCACGTAATATGAAAGTTTAATACATTGTTTCTTCTGCAAAATGTCACTGTAATTAGTTAAAATAAGGTTCAAAGTAGCGTACCTGCTGTTGCTTAGGGGATTGATTCGTGGTCTCATCCACTAGAGTTGGTGGTGCGACAGTGATGCCCTCACCGGCTGGCTGGAAACCGTACTTATTTGCTCCATACTCGATCACGCGCAACTGGAATGTTAATAACATTTATTTTAATAAGAGATTAATAAAACGTATCTTTAAATAAATCAATCTGATCCATGGATAAACAGGTAATATTTGACTGCAATATGTGGAGTGTAATCATTTCAACTACAGTTCAGTCTGCTTAAAACATAATGTGTATGCATCGGCCAGTCAAAACATGATTCTTTGAATAGCCATTAGCTAATATTTAAATGTATTCGACTGTTATTGCTGGCCAGTACATTCACACATTATTGTGTAAATACTGCTCGTTTAGTTTGAGTTTTGCAGTGCATCGAGCGTCCTGCTGAACTCCCTTCGGCTACTGAGAACTTCCTGACATAACATAAGTTGGACGGCCTCGGTGACGCAGTAGTCCTGAATGATGTGTAATTACATTTTTCAGTCAAGTAATTCTCAATAGCAACACAGTGTCTTGACAACTATTACGACGGACTGTAGCTAGTAAATCGTAAGTTTAGATTCTTTTTTTTTAAAACATGTCTTCCTTTCGTCGTCATTATTGAAGAAGATTGAACCCAGCTGTAAATGCAACTGAAGTATATCATACCTTGCCAGTGTCGTCCTTGTACCCGTATTTGCCTTTGACCTCTCCGGTGGGAGATTTGGTTTCGATCTTGAATGATCCATCACCAGCTTCGTATCCGTAGGTGTACGAACCATCTTCGTTGTGCCTGTAATTGCAAATAAGAAACATGGAACTAAGATGAAAACTTTACTCTAGAAAATCGTCTTTTGAGCATACTATATTCATAAATGCATTCATAACTAAAATTAATTTTCGTCAACTACTTCACCCGCGTGAAGGCTACGGTATTGTATACCGGAAAAAGGTATCAGACTATTCTAGAAAAACATGTTTTGCATAACTAAGATTCATCAAATGCCGTTTAAAGGTTTACACGGGATTAAGTAACAAACATCCAAAAATATTCCTAATTCAATTAGATTCGATTTGATTAGAATAATGACTACAATGACACGGCAATGTTCGCGTCGTCAGCACCACTGCCCCAAGTGGTCTGGGTTGTGATACATTTGGCAGAAAACACTTGAAAGGAATTTTAAACAATTAGTTCTTACCTGTTGATCTGCTTGAGTATAGCTACGGGCGCAGGCGCGACCTTCGGCTCTGAAGCGATGTAGCGCGGCGCGCGCTCTTCGTATTGCTGCGCGTGCACACACGCCACTAGCGCCAACAAAGCCTGCAACCAAAAGAATACTCATATTAGGAATATGAAATAAATTAATATTCTTTGATGAATAACTCATAAAAGAATATTAATACGATCTAACTAAGGCATCACGCCTCAGTTAGATCGAAATTCCAAGTCAAAACGAAGTTCTTGCTTTACGCTACCTCATTCTGCTTCGTTTATTTGGACGCCATTACACGGCAGAATATGATGAACATCTATTTATTGTAATGCTTGTGCTAGAAATAGGTTGACGTCAGAAGTTTAATAATGAGATTCCAATCGATGACCTCTTATCGTAAGTCGAATCTCTCATTGAACTCTCACTCGAATCGCTCATGTGGTAGTCATGGTGCTACTCTTATATGCTTAGGTAATCGCTTGCCAGTAATTCTACTCGACGACCAGGTAAATTTTTTGGAAGACTGAAACTATATCTAAAAAAATATGGGTCAATATCCAATAATACGAAACAACTTGCGAAAGTAGTGAAAAACACTGCTGTACCATACTGCCACCGTTATGACGCCATATTGTGCAAAATGATTAATCGATTTACTATGTAGTTGGTAGCACTCACGTGTTTACTTTTTATTACTGTTTTCGTTAACCGTGCATCAAACAGTGAAGAGTGTCTATCAGATTGTGTTATAGTGATAGATGTATGTATGTATGTATTGCATGCGCAATTATTTTTCTTTTAAGGCATGCTGCCTTCGTCAGCCTATGACTCGTAAGAGGGAAATAGCGGTAATATATGCAGTATACACGTACAGTAGCGCATGCCAACTCACCCCTTGTTCGAGCACTAACTTTACTTAACTATGCTTCTGAGTGTGACCTGTTTGCTTCGGGATGGATGGATGTGTCATAGTTGTTAGTTTAATTAATATTAATGTTACGAATCTTTTATTGCGTTTGAGTAAGCAGATGTAATAATAATTTTTATATACCATGTATATTATGTCTAGTAATATTAATGTAAAATAATGTAAGTTTTAACATGTACAACAATTTGGTGTATACGAAATTATAACGTATAATTTAAAACAAAAGTTGACTATTTGTTTTAAACAATAAATAAATAGCAGATCGCCATGCTCATAGATAGGTGACCATCAATGACATCGACAAGGAGTCTTGCAACATACCGGTGGACAGCAATAATCGATCCTAAACATAATAAGCGATATTTTGGTGTACCTATGCGTACTGCTTCGGCGATTACAAGTGTTATGTAAGAAAATAGTTCTGTAACTATACGATATGCCACATAGCATCGCCTTAGATGCAAAACGCAGAGACAAATTTCAAACCCTGACGTTGGACAATGTTCTGTTAGAATAACTGTGGCGAGTGGCTTGAGTTATAAGAAATGATTTTTAGATATAATATTACTTAGTTATCGGTTTGATGTATTTATTTTTATCTTTTTACAAAAGACAACTGCCTGACTATAAATAGTGCTGCAGACTTTACAAACATTCAAACAACGGACAAAAATAACATCCAGGCTCGGCATAACCATTTGTAAATCACACAAATGTTTGTCCCGTGTGGGATTCGAACCCACAACACTCGGCACAGTGGCAGTAGCGAGGCGTCCACTTTAACCACTACGTCATCGGCGCAGTCTATATTTGTAACGAGAGAATAACCGCAGTTTGTAAATAATAATATCGCATAGTTTTATAACTATACGATATGGCACATAGCAGCTTTAGATGCAAAACATAGAGGCAAATTACATCCCTGACGGACCATGAATAGCTCAATTGGCAGAACGACGCGCGACGACATGGTTTGTCAAGGTCGCTGTCTGCTTTATGGATTATCTTTTTCCCTCTATTATAATTTATATTGCATATCATATTTTATGTATTATTGCATAGACTTTTGTAATTACTGTGACCTAGACAAGCGTAGTGGTTAGGTAGAACGTGTCAATTAAAATATCTGGTACGGCACAGTTACGGAACGGTTGGACGCGGTGCAACACAAGCCCCTGACACTCGAATTTGTTATATTACACCGTAATGTGTTCTGTTAGAATAACTGTGGCGTGTGGTTTGAGTTATAAGAAATGATTGTTAGATACAATATTACTTAGTCACCGGTTTGATGTATTTATTTTTATTTTGAACGCTGTTTTTATTAGTTACCTTACAAGAGATAATGTATTAATTCTTATATTTTGTTACCTAACTAGTCACACAATCGAGTGCGCAAAGCCTCTACATGATAACTTCTGTCACGTTTTGGTAATTTAATGCACCTTCTAAACGTATAAAGTCAAACCAAACAAAGGGCTGCAATGCCCGAACCAGGAACAATAGTCAGCGAAATGCGAATGATTAAACTGCGAATATATTATTATTCGACAGATGAAATGTTGATATAAGATAGTTATGAAAGCGAACTGTGATTAAATGTTTAATATCAAATGATTCAAATGAATTCTTATGTTTGATGACAGTGAATTCGCGCAATTAACGACTGACTAAGAAAGTTTATAAGGCTAGTGTGAATGGAACAGTCGCAAGACCTAGATGAACGTTTTTTGATCAGATCAGAGACGTTCTGGACAAAGGCCAGGTTAAGAGCACCTTTAACCGGCGAGCGTGTATGAGGAATGTGATGTAAGTTAATGAAGCCAGAGAAATGTGCCAGGATCGTAGCAAATGGAAATCCGTAGTCTCTGCCTACCCCTTTGGGAAACAGGCGTGAATCTATGTATGTATGTATGTATGTAAATAATTTGATTTTCACTTAATACTCTATGCAGTTTGTTTATTGTGGTATATCGATATAGATTATCATGGAGCATGTAGCTATAAATTTGCAGGATCAATAGGGTCTTTCTTCGATGTGATAATTACTTCCGCATGGATTTGAAAGATTATCCCCGTTGCGGATATTCGCTTTGGTAGTAGTAGTGGATTTGATTAGAGCTTGGCTCTTTAAAACCAAAAATGTTATATTCTTCTTTCAATGAATGTTACCGAGAGAAAATCGACCGTCGACATTGTACAGCTTTTAAGAAACATTAAGCCAACTGGTTCTTGCGGTGGACTGACAAAAAATGCGTCGGATACATTTTGCCGCTAGAATTTTATAATATAAACCATCATAACTTCAACTAGAGTATGACTTGTACCATGCTATTCCGTGTCGAAAGTTCACGCATTGATGGATTTACGTGCCAAATTGTCAGCCATTCTGTCACAACGCTTGATCTAAACTTACATACCTAAGCCTGCCGACTAGGAGACATTAGCTTGTAGTTATTGTTGCAACTATGTTGCAAAATGCAGAACTGTTGTATAACTTGCTTCTATTGCCGATTCTATAGGCTGTATGCAAGTTGCAAATGATAAAGTGGGTGTATTTCGAGAAATAAAGGGCTCTATTTATGCAAGGACATACTACAAGTTGTTTACATTACCAGACGGTTATTTTGTTACAACAACTTGAAGTGCTAGATTGACAGTAAGATGGCTTGTTGCAGCTATTATTACATTTATTATCAACGTCGATTGGATTTATAACGTAATTTAGCTTAATCTATATATTAATATCATATTTGCCTGATTGATTATAGGTTAAGCGTCAGAATAGAGATGAGAAAATGTCTGATTTCGGATTTCACATATTGCAATATTGACATGAAATAATTTAAGATACTAATTAAGCTTAATTCATTATGTATAATCCTTATATCGGAAATGGTATAGATATTGAAATAACGAACCCAAAAACATGCAATTTCGAAACAAATTTATAACGATTATATATAATTATACAGATTTTATCGCGTTGTTTATTTTTTATAAACACTATTATTACATAATTTTGAAACGTTAAACTACTATTGTTAAACACTTTTACTAGTTACTGATAACTTCTCTTTAAGCTATTTAAATTAAAAACTAATTAGATTTAATTTTACTCTTTTCCCGACGTTTCGTTTGATTTTCAGCAGCCATGTTCACAGGGAGACTATACTACATTTCTTATCAATTTTACTGTCCATAGAATGAAGTTAGGGCAATCTGGAATGTCCTACTAACTAGCGCAGAAAGTATGACTGAACCGGCACACGGCACATTGTTAGTAGACAGTTATACTTCTCTACGATAGGTGCAAAATCGATTAATTGCTGAAGAAATTACCGTTCTAGTTTCTCTTCCAGGTCAAAATTAATATCGCCTAACTGAGTGTTATTATTGTCATGTTGTAAAAGGCATTTTATTGATTTATTACTTTAGGTTTGTAGTAGACAGCATGCATGTTGTCATGCACTGTTAAATATAATAATAATTGAAGGCCAGTTATTTCGAGCCGCCGATCGGATATCGTGTATCGTATTTATTAGATTTTTACTATTTATTATAAAACTCGACTATTAAACTTGTTAAACAAAGCACTGATAGAAAAATAATATCTTAGAATACAACATTGAGCAGCGATAGCTTAGTGGGGAGACCAACAGACTGCAATGCAGAGGGTCTCGGGTACGAACCCACGTCTCGCACCTCTGACTATCGGCAGTTATATGACTTTTCGAAATTATGTGCGTATTGATTGACAATTATCGCCTGCTCCGTGCCTCGAAAAGCACGTTAAGCCGTCGGTCCCGGCTGCCATGAACATCTATGGCAGTCGTTATTGGGAGAGTGTCGACACAAAAGATCCCACTAGGTCGAAGTGTCGCCGGTCTGCACTGACTGGCTCCCACATAAGATACATACATACATACAACATTATGCCGTATTCTTTTCAAAGAAGAGGTCAAACTGAGGCCCTAGGGTAAAGATAAAAAAGATCGATGACTAGGCTTCATGGCGCTTATTGGGTAAACCCTATGTATTTTGATTTTATATATGTAGGTGTCGTTCACTATGATTGCTGTTAATCCGGTACAATTTTGATATCAGACTGACAGACTCCGTGGACCTTCACAAAATCAACAAAATACGAAAAATAAGAATTAGGTTTATGGAGTGATCCAGTAACTGCTAGAACTGCTCTACTTCTTGACACAATTTTGGGATATAATAAAATAAATAACTTCAACAACCATCCTATACGACGGCCTCAATGGCGTAGTGGTTAGTGTAACCGATTGCCACGCCTGAGGGCGCGGGTTCGATTCCCGCACAAGTCAAACATTTGTGTGCATGAACATGGATGTTTGTCTTGGTCTGGGTGTTTTTATGTATAATATATATGTATTTACAAAAAAAAAGTGTATGCGTGTGTTTATCCATTGTCTAGTACCATATAGTACAAGCTCTGCTTAGTTTGGGCTAGATGATGTTGTGTGTATGTGATGGAATATTATATTATATATCATATACATAACATAAATATTGTTATATAATATGAATTAGACAAACAATAAAATCGATTATAATCACTCCTTATCGCTATGTGCAGTGCTTACTGCATTATCCGTGTAGTTTTTATAATATTTCAGTATTAACACGATAACCTTTATCACAAACTTAAAAAATATTGCAATTGTTATGTTGCCATAACGAATTATTGTGATTGCAACACTGTTTACGAACGTAAAAATATTGGCCTGATTGTCGAAATATATTATGTTGTTGCCGAATAATTTCAACTGCTTCTTTGGTTCAATGGTTAATAATACCGAATATAAATAAAATTTAAGACCTCAAGTTAGTTTATTTTTTATGGCCGTATGGTGAAGTTTTGTCTGCACTTGGTAGTTAACAAAAAGCTTACTAATATTAAGTCAAACCTAAACTAATTTGAGCAATGCTTCGGTAGCGCGGCGGTATTGAATGCAACTGACTTTGTGCAAAGGCACGAAGTCTCAGCTTCAATTCCCAGCACTGGCAAAGTAATATTGGATTAAAAATTCTCACTAGCTTCACAGAGACTGGAATTAGTAATAGGCTTGCGATTATACCTAAGTACACGTCCGGAGTTTGTTTTATTTGAAAGCTACCCGGCCACATTGCCTTGCCGTAAGGTGCTACTGAAAATGTCCTAAATAAAAATTCCAATAACACTTGGGTCCATCCGAAAACATAAGTACCAATTAATTCATGATCGGAAACATAAGTACCAATCTTATGCTGTATGAGTCAAACGCGGTACATGAGATTACTTACATGCATATAGTTCCAACAACACATGCGCGCGCGTCGATATTTCTCGAGTTAGTGTTTGTACATTATGTGTTGAAACAGTTGCAACTATTCATAATATAAATAGTATTTTTCTTCCAGTGTTAGCATATAATATCGCGATGTTTGAATTTAAAATATTTTACTCATTGATAGTTTATGCACATATAACCTGGTGTACAATGAATGTTTACTTAAACGCTCGATTATAAACATGAGCTACAAATGATCGTGATTTGTATGAGAGTTTTGAAGAACATTTGCATTTATTATACTTAGATGTTGTTGCTATTTAATATCTAAAATCGTCTGTCGGAAAGCTGACGTTAAAAAGCGAGTTTAAGAACGACAGCTGTAATTAATGCGAATAATAGGCTCGGTGGTCTCGGGTAATTCAATTCGATATTTAATTCGGGATAAGTGGTATTCGGTTTCGTCTGAATCTTAAACTGTGCCTAATTAATGGCAATAAGCTCGTCTAGGATTACGTCTGACATAAACCATAGCTAATGAATAGGGGTGTAATGTAACCTCTGTCACTTCGAAAATATGGGCTTGAGATTACATATGTTTGTATGTAGATATTTTATGAAGTATTACTTTAACGGTAGGTATTACTCTACTTGTGACTTCATATATGAAACGGTTTTATCACAATCACAATA
This sequence comes from Catocala fraxini, assembly GCA_930367265.1. Classification (NCBI taxonomy): domain Eukaryota; kingdom Metazoa; phylum Arthropoda; class Insecta; order Lepidoptera; family Erebidae; genus Catocala; species Catocala fraxini. Next base: position 22,588,244 of record OV884031.1, read on the forward strand.
AACCTTTCAATATAAATTCCTATTCGAACGAAATCACTGCATAACTCGTTTCTCATTTTTTATTTCCTTTAAAGGTGGACCACTATTATAATAATTCTGCACAAAGGGACCAGATAGGAAAGTGTTACTTAGAGGCCACGCGGCCACGGTCCATTCACTGTCCACAGTCGAGCGAAACCAGTAGTGCAAGTCCACCACGCCCTTGCAATTCTCAAGTAAAAATTTCCTTTATGCGATCAAAAGATTTAAAACCCTATTGCTCCGTATTTAAGATCCAAATTCAAAGTAATTTTATTTGAGTTTGAATTTAGATTTATTGATTTTGCTTAATTCAAGTATGTTAAACTTGCTTCATAGATGCTAAGCAATTTTGAATTTTATACCGAAGTCATACGGTTGATTTTTGGCTGTTATGTAATTGACATATGAGCTGATATGCGGAAGTATGTACATGTACGGAATTATCCCGAAACACGTGAAGTATCAGTCAAGGTCTTGGTAAAGGTTTTAATAAATCAGTGTGAAGTGAAATGTTGGATATAAGGAATTTATTGATACGACTTTATTATGTAGGCGTCTAGATCGCAGTTTACTTATAAAGAACAGCCATTTTAAAAGGTTGCCATGTTATATACTAGCAGTACATCTACAGGCGTTTTCAAGTTACATATAAAGTTATTATTAAGCCTTTATTGCTGGTTATTAAACAATATAAACAATAATACGAAATAGGTTGCCCACAAACTAACACATCTAGTTTCCCGGTTTAGTGATCAGCGTGTCCTGTGTCACATAGGCCTGTGATACCTATAGAGTTAAGTTATGATAATAAAATTCTTTATGGTCATTTTAACTGTCTTAATGCACTTTATGATAAAAGGTATGACATAATGTCAATTACAGTGTCATAAATTCTAAGTCTAGATTATTAATTAGCCCACCGGGCGATAGAGCCGACAGTTTCATAATAAGTTCACGAATTTTATATTCAATCATAATTTAATTTAGTGCTAATTGACAAAATAAAAGAAAAGTCTGTAGTGCACGTGATACGATCACGTGCATATATGCTGAATATGTTTAGGTTAGGTTTGTACTTTGACCATATTGCGTTTGTAAAAGGCACAATAAGACAATAGAATTATAGGACAACTTAGTCCTAGTCTATTTCTAAAGTAACTAGTATTCACGAAAGTTGATCTAGTAAAAGAGCTGACTAGTTTTGTAAATCAAGGTCAAGTCAGTCACTAGGTACACTAAACAAGATGCAGTAATATGCTGATATTAATGATGAACCTTCGACAACAATCCAATCGCAAATGATACCAGGCCTTATGCGTAATCGCCGATATTGAAGATTCAAATAAACAGTCTGGCAGAGCTTTAAAGGATTGATATAGCAGTAGCAAAATGGAATCTAGAAGAAGCAGGTTCTTTTGGGGCACATAACACTAAAATAGAAATAGAAATCTTTATTCGCTTGAAACATGGTATACATACAAGCTGTTACAAGTTTTAGGTTCAACAAGTGGACATGCGAAACTTTTAAATTTACATATATGATACTGGCGTAGTATTAACGGTGATTTGAGCTTTTTTAAGCAATCTGAACCCAAGTTTTGACACTAACTCGTTAAATAATTTAAATCCTGATTAATTAATTTCTAGCGGCAAGGTTAACAGTTAAAATCTCGATAAGACACATGTTTATTATAAAAAATATGCTTGTTTACGAGTTCTTACATGAACAATAGGCTATTAACTCTTTATCGTTTGTTGACATACGAATGTTGTACTACTGTTTGTCTTTTTATGTGGCATGCGGCGCCCGCGCACGCCCCGTAGTACCATTGGTATGTCTTAGATCAATATTAACAACTTAATGGCTGTTCGCAATCTGATCGGTTGCTGATATAATTTTAGTTAGGCTTGTTTTTGGTAGGTGTGGTTTACTATTTTAAAGATTTTAGTTGTTTTTGTTGAGGTCACTTAAACTAACAGCTGTTGATTTTACATACAGTATTACACTAAGAGTCCATTAGATTAATACTGCATGTATGTTTCGGTATATTAGTATTTAATATCTTATTTAGTATACGGATTTCATTTCTAAAGGTAAACAAAAAAATTTATCAATTTACTAATAAGCTCCTTTTTACTTTCGTTGATTACTAACTTTGGTTGATCCATTCGTTTATTCGTATTCAAGTTATTACTTAATTGCCTATTATCATTGATTTCATCGATACCCTCGTTTAGCTTTTATTATGAATTTTCAACATGTGAGTACTATTACTGACAATTACTTTTAAATTTTAATAGACATTAAGACCTATTATTATTATTACCTATTGCTGGAAGCAATTTCAACACTTCCAAAACCACTTTAAATAGTTATGTATTTCTTAATACAAAAACTGAACTGAATGTTTGACTTGTGCGGGTTCGATTCCCGCACAAGTCAAACATTTGTGTGCATAAACATGGATGTTTGTCTTGGTCTGGGTGTTTCTATGTATAATATGTATGTATTTACAAAAAAAAAAGTATTTAAGTATGTTTATCCATTGTCTAGTACCCATAGTACAAGCTCTGCTTAGTTTGGGCTAGATGGTGTTGTGTGTATGTGGTAAAATATTATTATTATTATTATTATTATTATATTATTATTTGTTAAGGCAAGCACATGGACCACTGTGAGATGTCACTTTTATACACTGCACATGTAATTGAGATACAAGATTGAGGAAAAATTAATTATCACAAACACAGTTAAGATTTTATGAAACACGTCACTGGTTAATTTTTAACAACTCCGTGACAAAGGAGCCAGCATTCCGTAACACTTATCTTATTAACTTTCACTTAATTACTGAAATTAAATGATTAGATTAAATAAAATATGATGTACGCACTAGAAATTCATTACTATTAATAATTAGTTATTCTGTATTATTTAAATTATTTTACCATTAAGTCAGTAGCAGTAATCGTTTTAAATACACTTCATAAATTGAACAACATAAAATTAATTATTACAAACCATAATTAAAAAATAATTATCAAAACTGAAAAATAAAAAAACTGATTAAATTTTCTTTTTTCCAAACGAACAATTTACCTAATTTAATTATGACTTAATTTTCTCTTTTTCAGTTTCAATTATTTAACTGTTTTCAAAAATATAATATTAAATGAACGTACCAAACGCGCGTACGGTGTCATGGTTGCGAGTCGGAGGCGCGGCGCTTGCGCATGCCTCTTTTATATCAGCCGCGGGGCGGCCTTTCACTGTATTTTACAACAATTTTTTTACTAGGGGGTGCTATATCAAATCGGCTTAGTTATTTTAGGGACACAATTTATATCAGTATTTATGTTGCCATCCAAATATATGGTTTAAAATCAGGAACGTCAATTATTTTTATTTTTGTAGGTCGATAAATTAGCAGCTCTAAAATAATTAATTTATGAAATATATAATTTTAAATATATGTAATTACATAATTTTAATCTATTTATAGACATGCATTGCTCTCATAAATCATCGTTAACAGTAAGAAAATTCTTAGATAAGTAATTATATTCACAAGTAAGGCTGTGCTCTAAGTGACATCACAATAGTTCCAAGATTATCCAGTACACAAATAACTATAGACTCATCTTGTAAATTCAAGTAAATACCTGAAAAGCAACAAAAAGTTGGGAAAAAGTTAGTTTTAAAAATAGCAGCATGCCATTGACCTTCCTTTGAATAAGATTAGGTGCAGCAAATGCCTTACAATTGGCAATTGGCGGATTATTTTCATGGTCACTCAGTTTCCGGTTGAGAATGCTAGGCTATTACTTAGGGCTATAAGCAGAAGCTTTAATTTGCCAAGTTTTAATTTGCCACAGAAAAAGCAAGAGCTTTTTCTGTGGCAAATTAAAACTTATAATATATTAATTAAAACTTAACAAACCAGGGATTTTCTAGAGTCCTTGTCAAAAAAATAAGAGATTTATAAAAAAAACATTTAGGACTAGCGCAAATCAAGGAATCTGTGTGGTTGACCAGCAATGTCACATAACGAAAAGGTGCGAGATTTAATAATAATAATATTTTATTTATTAATTACAGTGAATATAGTCCAAAAAGTAATTAATGTTGGTAATATCAGATGGGTAACATATGGCCTGTACTTTTTTTTTTACTTTGTGGAATGCTTTGACGCATACCTCTTTGCGGAGCGACGGAGAGCTTATGTCGGACTCACCGGGGAAAAGATACCCCAGTAATACCGACTAAACCTACCACGTTGTTCCTCGACATAACCATACACGGCGAGGCCACGCGAATCGCTTTCACATGCAATCGCGACCCCGCCATGGTTTCGGCCCGCCATGTGAAGCGGCAGGCCACTCCGCAAAAAATATTTCCTGCACTGTCCCCCTGGGGGGAGGGGGACAAAGACACGACACAGAGGCGCACGTGGGAACACGCACGCCGCCTCTCGGACCTGGTGCTGATCGGGTGACGAGCAGGCTCACGCAGCCCACCACCCCCAGGTCAAACCTCATATGGCCTGTACTAGGGTAAACCTGCACCACAGGCGTTAAGGGCTATTACAATTTATTATGTATGTACTAAGAGGAATTAAGCTACATACAATTAACCATACTTATTATCTAAATATATTTAAAAAAACCATAGATTTGGTGTGATGGTGCGCTCTTACGAAGGTGTAAATCTTTCAGAGCTTCAATGAGCCCTGCTTCATTTATAGTTCTTATGGAAACTCAATACCCGGAACATACAAACGATTGGTGAAGCCTTTTTATATATTTATGCGTTTTGTTGTGGAGCGACTGCAATCTTACCTGCGCAGTGGATAGTTTGTAATAACCTACACCGTATATCGAGCTCCTACTATAAGCAGGGTATTGGAACTCCAAATTTGTTAAAGTGGATTTCTACTGTCAGGAAGGGACGACCAGTATAATGAATTGCATTGACAGCATAGCTTTTGTTTGTAGGGTCGACAATGCGCAACTTTACTTCGGCGTAGTGCGTCAAGTCGTCGCTTTGCCATTACCGCCGCGTGGAGTGTTGTGTGTTACCCACATGGGACAAAAATTTGTGTTTTCTTCTCTCTAACCTTTATTATTCCCAAGTCACTTTGGTTCGGCTTTTTCTGGTTTAACCGGATTTGACTGATATCAGTTTTTACACGGAACGGCTGCCACCTGACCTCCGCAACTCGAAGGCTAGACTGAGGGTACTGACTTTCCCAATAACGACTGTCATAGATGTTCATGGCAGCCGGGACCGACGGCTTAACGTGCTCTCCGAGGCACAGAGCAGGCGATAATTGTCAATCAATACGCACATCATTTCGAAAAGTCATATAACTTCCGAAAGTCAGAGGTGCGCGACGTGGGTTTGAACCCGAGACCCTCTGCATTGCAGTCTATTGGTCTCCCCACTGAGCTATCGCTGCTTGACATTGGGACAAAAATTTGTGTGATCCACAAAAAGTCGCTCGTGTTCAATGTGTGTGAAGACCCCGCGACGCAGATATTATACCTATTGCAGGAGTTGGCTTTAAACATAAATAAAGAAAATAATCTACAGTATAATAATACCAGCACTCTTTCTTTTTTGTCTTTCTTCATCTTTTCGTGTGGTTAGTGGCCAAAATGTTGTCAAGAGTTGTTCAAGCCCGTAGGCCTCTGACATGGCTTAACGACTGCTGTCAATTTGACAGCAACCGGGACTGACTTTTTACGTGCCCTCCGAAGCACGGAGACGCTCAGATGATATTTCATCTGAGCGTCTCCGTGCTTCGGAGGTATACCACTACCACTAAGCGGTCACCTATCTATAGACTGACCGCACCCAACGTTGCTTAACCTCGCTAATCGTTTACCGATTAGTGAGTGCAACTGGCTATGAGCGCCTCAGCCCTATATTAAACTGTCCCCTTGCTAGGCACGGGCCTCTTCTCAGTGTGAGAAGGGTTAGTCCACCATGGTGGCCAATGCGGGTTGACAGACTTAACATATCTTCGAGAACATTATGGAGAACTGTCAGATATGCAGGTTTCTTCACGATGTTTTCTTTCACCGTTGAAGAGAGTGATGCATACATCACTCTCTTTAACGGTGAAAGATATACGGTATAGTACATATACTATGTATCATATGTGGGGGCCAGTCAGTGCAGACCGGCGACACTTCGACCCAGTGGAATCTTTTGTGTCGACACTCTCCCAATAACGACTGCCATAGATGTTCATGGCAGCTGGGACCGACGGCTTAACGTGCTCTCCGAGGCAAGGAGCAGGCGATAAGTGTCAATCATTACGCACATAATTTCGAAAAGTCATATAACTTCCGAAAGTCAGAGGTGCGCGACGTGGGTTCGAACCCGAGACCCTCTGCATTGCAGTCTGTTGGTCTCCCCACTGAGCTATCGCTGCTATTAAAGAGAGTGATAGTAAAATATTTAAAGCTACAGTATTCGCATATAATCGTATAATTCATTGCTATATCTTATAAGCTAGAGTATATTTGGAATATGTGGTGGTAGCCCAATGGATAAAGCAATTGTACTCTCGACGTGGTTTTTCTTATTACATTCTCGTTAGCTTTGCTGGTGACCCCAGTAGTAATTAGTAAACCAAATGCTGGTTATCTCTAAAAAAAGAAAAGGGATATAAAAATAAATCACTACAATATCGTAAAACCAGTGCATTATATATACGCATTGTTATTTCCTTGTAATAAAATTATAATCATTTTCATAATGTGATGTAACTTTAACGACATACTCCAATTTTGAACTTTACATAAATTCACTATTATTATAATATCTTAGCATATTTTAGTGTAATTACTCAAAATGTTATATAATATCAGCCCACAGCTGGGCACGGACATTAGGTGAGTACTATGTGGAGTTCAGTCCTAAAGTAATATGAAAGACAGCAACCAAGGCGCAATAGTTTAAATTACCTCAAACAAATATATTAAAAATATTGCCGTCATACGGGAAAAAGTAAAGAACTTTTTTTTCGAATTTGACTATTTTACGTGTTTGATATCTGTCAGTATTTTCTTCTAAAACTAGCCTTTGTTCGCGTCTTTGCTCACGTATAAATAGGTTACGTTATGTTAGTAACAGTATTAAAAGAAACATATCCTATATTACTCACTTATAATATAGCTTTCTAATGGTGAAAGAATTACAAAAAAACAATCAAATCCTCTTTAATTTTCTCTTCATAATATAATTATAGATAGATACTAGCGGAACCGACAGAGGTAGTACTGTACAAGAAAAACAAAAAACAAATCTATACCATTCTCGAATCCACTTGAACACACAAAAAATTTCATCGAAATCGGTCCAGCCGTTTAGGAGGAGTTTAATTACAAACACACGCACAGAAGATTTATAAATATAAAGATAAAAATACTGGCAGATCCGTCTTTTTTACTTATGACGGCAAAATAGTGGATTCTAATTTTACAATAGTTACATACATGACATGTAACGGGTAGGCAAAGGTATACTTACAATTCACGCGGCTATGAGTTTTAGATCCTAGGTCATAGTGAGCAAGCTTATTGCCATCTACCGAGATAAATTCTTATAGAAAACCCTTTAACAATTTGCATGACACGATATCGAATCAACCTCACGCACAAAGTTCCACTCACTCCCCCTGCACCACCGAGTCAGACTTTTACCAAGTGTTGATATGTATGTATTTTGCAAAGATACCATCACTCTTAACCGCAACTCAAAAAAATGTCAATATTCTATAGATTGACTAGATTTCAGAATATTTGAGAAGTAGCTCCTCGAATCGTGAAAATGTTTATGATAGCCGAGACCAACCCAAAATTCCAACAATTATAATATAAAAATATTAAATATTAATAGATAATTTAATTTGAGCTATGCTCTTAGTATGTACTAATTAACTTAAACGGAAAAATAACTATTTGTAAGCTATCCAAATTGCTTAAGAAAGAATGTGGTGAGTCTACAAATAATTTAAGTATTAGGTAAATCCTTAATGTTGAAATGATGAGCAACGATAAAATAACAATATCCAAATCTTAGTTCTTTTTCAAAGAGTTTCTTTGTAACGTAGTTACTATTGACTTTAATATTTACCACTGCTACACTGGAATATGTTACCATCTTATTTTAATACCAGCCCTGTTAAACTGTTCTACTGTTGGGCACGGGCTCTCAGTGTGAGAAGGGTTACCATCTTACCGTCAGGTAGATTAATGGTGGAAGCAAGTTGTGTGGTAGCAACAAGGTGACCCTTAAACCATTAATCATATTAGGTATAAGAAGTTCAAAGTAGAAAATGTCATGACTAACTAGACTAGTAAGTTCGCAAGGATTTGAGACAACTGCGAGTGTAACCTTGATGGCACAACGGAAAGAAAGTAGTACCGCGCCTTTTGCATTCTTGTTACAATGTCATATCAGACTAGGTTCTAAATCGTTCTATATAGTTCTTAGTAAAAAGCATCTGCTGCGTTAGAGTAATCCACATGTGTCACGGGGAACTTCTCTACATTCGGGACTCAGAACAACTATTTGTGGATGACATCATTTTGTTTAAACATTATCTGGACTCGAGACTCTGAGCAATTATTTGTGGCTCACATAGTTTTTTTGTTCAGGAATGATTGATTCCAACAACTGTTAGGCGTATTAACAGTGTCTACGAGAAGGCATCTCATGCGCTACTTGTACAGTCATATGGCTTCAGTTAATGGTTAATATACAAATAAGTTAATGGTTAATATATTTCAAAAAGTTTAAGTATCAATTTTACAAATATCTTGAGAATATCTAGAGTATACTTTATTATACAGGTTTAATTAGTAAATTTAAAAATATTATAATTATATTGTATTAGATTTTGCCCAGGGCTTTCTCTTGCATAAATGTAAGTAAGGTTAGGATAGATTAGTATCAGTCGCGGGACGACCTCCAGCCACCCTGAGGTTTGACCTGGGGGTGGCGGGCTTTGTGGGCCTGCCCGCCATCCGTTCAGCACCAGGTCCGAGAGGCGGCGTGCGTGTTCCCACGCGCGCCTCTGTTGTTTCGAGTCCGTCTCCCCTCTAGGGGGGACAGTAGGGAGTGTTAGAAGTGCCTTTGGGTAGATCTTTCGTGTAGTGGCCTGCCGTTTCATACGGCGGGCCGAAACCTCGGCGGGGTCGCGACCGCATTTCGCGCGGCCCCGTCGATAGTGGTTTTGTCGAGGAACACCGTGGTAGGTTTAGTCGGTATTCCGGGAGGTACATTTTCTTCTTAACATCTTTCTTTTACCCCGGCTAGTCCGACGACATAACCCCTCCGCCCGCCCCCGGTGTGGTATGCATCAAGCATTCACCCAAGTTAAAAAAAAAAAAAAAAAAAAAAAACAATTATCTGTACTTTTTACTGGATGAAAGATACCATATATCCTTTTCTGTTTCCCTGAAATTTCGCATCCACATTGGATACGAAATTTCATCATGTTCATCCCCTCTCTCTACGACTAGTCCAGTTTATGATATAGCGTTCCCCTACACCAACCATAAGGTTATAATAGGGGGAGGCGCTAGGCGACCAGTTATAGACAGGTCTTGTCCCCAAATCTCGATTTTTCCATCCTAACCTCAGAGATCCAATTCACGTAAGCGAGCTACCTCGTGCCCAAGTGACACTACTTACCTATTCTCCTGATAGGTGCCGGAGCAATAAAGCCGCTCACTACTCGCAACTCCCAGAGTTGCTAACGAGGACCTCGCTGAAGCCGACGGAGAAGCCGCCTCCCATATCTCCAGTATGGTACCGCTGTGTAAGGTACGCTTACTTCTCGACGTATATCCATACGCCTACCCAAATAGGCCTACAAGCCGGGTGTGGCTCAAGTCACTCTAGCTATGACTCTTACTTGCTGAGCAGGTAAGCTCCCGAGATGCGTTGTGGCAGCGAAACCACGCTGCCACTTCGCTAAAGACAGCTCCGTGCCTCACACGACCGACTGGTTCGCACAAGCCGCGCATGAGAACGACGCTCGAACGCCACGTGCTTGCCGAGCAACGAACATGTCGTTCTCTGCGGCTAACCACATACCCCTGCGAGTTCAACACCAATGTCAGGCACCGCGCACTCTAATCAGCGGTTGATAGAACACACCTTTCGAGGCGCAGTGTGCTTCCTGATCCGCAGTACCCTGGTCCAAAGGGGGAGACCCGTAGATCTCCCCCGAAACCCTATCTACTCGGGTCCTTTAGAAATGGATCATGATCAGTCGAGAAAAGTTGTAGGGTAACTTTCATCCAGAAAAAAGTACTGTTAGTATATAACCTAACCCACATTTACGAGAGCGAAGCCGCGGGCAAAATCTAGTTTATCATAAATGTAAAGTGTTTATAATAGTTCCAATTAAAAATAATGATTCCGTCAAAACGTAATTCAGTGTCTTTTCGATATCGTTGCAATGTAAGCTGACATAACTTTACCGTGACGGCTACACGTACAATCGTTAGCACCATTTCTTGACAATTTTAATTGATAATATTATTTATATCTGTTTTGCAAATTTCAATTATAGCAGCTTACGATATGCTTTGATGTCGAAATTAAAATATATGTTTTCCATAATACACATACACTCAATCCATATACCCCTAGTGAAAAGCGTAGGCAGAGTTATACACATATTACAAACATTTTTGGCTAACAATTATCTATTTATGTAGATCCCACGTAATGATTCTTGATTGCCAGTCTAATTGCCATCTATCGGGCACATTCCAAGACTGTGCTGCACTTCAGAATTTTCTAATATAGAACCTAGATAACACTTTGCCATACTGATAACTCACGATCGCACGCAGACATATATGCCACGAGATCTCGAGACAGTCGTTGTTACATGATATAACGTTATATACATTACACAGAAAACGAAAGCAAGATCTCGCTCCTTGCCAGTAGGCCAAAGATACAGTGAGCTTTGTAGATATGTTTTTTTTTGAAATTATACTACTATATACGGATTTTATCGCGTTGTTTATTTGACACTTTATTACATAATTCTGCGTAAATAGAAACACCAATGATTAAATTATGTTCGGGTACTTTGAAATAACTACACTGGAACATTGAGACAACTACCATCTTAGTCTCCCCGTGACCATGGCTGCTGAAAAGCAACCGAAACGTCGGGGAAAGTGTAAAATTTACTAATAATTCAATTAGCTTAAAAATTAATAAAGTTTAATGGTAGTAGTAGTAGTGTAACAGTTTTCAAAATTATGTAATAAAGTGTCAAATAAACAACGCGATAAAATCCGTATATAGTAGTTTAATTTCAATGAATAATATTCGCGTAAACAGAAGACAATATTTGTTTTTATGTATTAATAAAATGTATGACGTTTTTACAAGGTATTATCTTTGCGATTTACTTCTATTGACTATGTCAATCAATAACATCTTTGTTTATAGAACTGAAACCTGTTTAGTGAACTTTGAATGCGACGTAGCAGACACAATAGCAAATGTATTTTTCGCAGTAATTTAGGATCTCTGAAAACGCCAATTAGGGCTTTCCTCTAAGTTTATAGTAGCTTTGTTGAAACTTCAACTATGTCTTACATAAATTAGCTTAACCCGCTCACGGCTACTAGCTTCTAGCTAAACTAAGTCAAAAATGAAATATTCGCGACGCAAATGAAAGTATAGTAAAATATTACCTGTTTATATGAGAACATAAAAATAAAAGCTGCATCGTTGTCTAAAAATTTCAATTCAACCCTTCGACAACTTTTCAAGTTTTACGGACACAAACATACAGAAGCTATGCATATAATATGCATAAGCTATCACTTAAAACCCTTGCTGGGCCGTCCGTTCAGTGGGAAAACACGCACATTTTCTTAATCACTTTAGTGATTCTCATCACGCATTACCGTTACATAGATCCAGATCAATTTCCTTCCTGCTCATTGACAGTGATGTGCGCGGTCGTTTACGTACAACTTACATGTATTTTGCATACTCAATGTATTCCTTCGTAATAGAAGGGAGGCTGTTCGACTGTTAATTATGGTTCTTATCCGTGCACTTACAACTCCGAACATTGGTATACATAGACGCGCGTTTATATCCTGGTAGGAGAAGACTGTATGTCAACTATATGTCGGTCGGCAGCTATGTTTTAAATACCACAATTAAATAATAAATAAATAAATAAATAGTTTATTTTTTCTCATACATTGATTTCGTTTACAGAAATTGAGGATGCCCCAGTAAGTTATACAGATACTTGTGTTGGGGTACCTCGCAACTTCGATTAGTTTTTACAATGATGAAACTGAGAAATTGTTATTTATATATTAACATTGCAAATTATGTAAACATTTTAAAGCAGATGAATAAAAATGTCTGCTTGTGTGTTAGTATCCTAGTAGCGGAAGACTGAGTTGTATTTCATCTATACACTATATAATTGCTTAACTACATAGCGCAGTGGTAGAAAATGCAACTACTGAGTACTACTTTGTCAAGAAATCTGAATAGCAGCCTAGAGTTTGGATAGGTGGTGCTACACATTCCTGTCGCACTGTGTAGACGCGCCACTGAAAGTACATAAAGGCATGGGTCCTGCGCCTGATCTCTCTTCGGCTGTGTCGGATAATGTGGCAAACAAGCTTACGGCCCACCTGATGGAAAGTGGTCACCGTAGCCTATGGACGCATGCAACACCAGAGGCATCACTTACGCGTTACCGACCCTTTAGGAAAGGAAGTGGGAAGGAGAAGGAGCGGGAAGGGGGAAAGAGGATTTGAAATCACACAATTTTTTGTTTTGTGGGGGATTCGCACTCTTGGCTTGGAGGCAGTGACGAGGCGACCACTTAAACCACTACATCTTACGTGCAGTCGCCATTCGTGCATTTAAAAATGCTTTTCATCTTAAATAGCCGGTTTATTAAGAAAGATTAGTAGTACCGAATTACGTAACACTAAGCTACAACAAGGGCAGTCCCTCTAAATGTCATTCCATTTCGATACTTAAATCGAGATTTTAAATAATCACAGGACAGGTAAAAGAACGTCAACCAAATAAGAATTAAAGGTTAAAATTACTTGAATTAAAACTGACTCTATAGAAACAGCAAGTATAATGAATACACCTTTTACGTAACGTTAAGAACACCTGTTCGAAGTTCAGGTCGCGTATTTGTGTCTCGGCTAAAATCTGCACGATTTAACCGATGCGCCCGCCGGCGCCTGCGCACGGCACGTGATACAGGCCGATCGATACTCTGCCAATAAAAATTGTTTTAAAATCTTCAATTACTGATGTTTTCTTTTATTTCTGTGTAGTGTTCTCTCAAAATGTTATGCATGTGTTTTTTTTTTTTTTTTTTTTAGCACCCGTCATCACAGGGTGTTCTTGCTCCTCTGCCAGAGACAGAGCCTACTGTTTACGAAAATGAGGGGCAGCTGTTGCTCCTAATCTTTATTTTATTTATACATGTGCCCTGAAAGGGCTATTATTATATTACTAAAACCTATTCACGCTCTCATTCCAGTCCTCTAGTACCATTCTAGTTCTCGCATTTATGCCTCGTAATTTCATTCTATTCCTTTCATACTTGGGGGAAAATAAGGGTTTAGGTAGTTTACATTTTTAAATTATTATTTACATTTCTTACATGCTATTTTCCTTATCCTACCTTATTACTACTTTTCTTTATTTGTACACATTCTCTTATGCTACAACTTATTTACTATTTCTTATATCTAGGGTTCTGGTATCAGCAAATACCTAACTTAGATACTATACTACACCTTATTTCTAATATTTGCAATTCTTACTATTCTATGTGCATATTTAATAAATTGTTTACCATGATCCTTAATTAAGATGGGTAAGTTGACTGTTGTAATTTGACCCCAGTCTCCACTTCCAATTCCAGCCTATCCTTGTCGTGTATAGGGCAGTCTATCAACAGGTGTTGGACCGTCTCTTCGACGCCCGGCTCACAGGCGCACGATGGGTCCTCCTTACACTTGAAACGAGTCAAGTATCCGGAGAACCCACCATGCCCCGTCAACAGCTGGGTCGTGATGCTGGCGACCTTTATCTTGCGGACGATACTGTACGCCGCCACCGCGCACGGAAAAAACAGCTTGGTGACGGAGGCGGTCTCGCCCTCTCTGTACCTCTCGTTCCACTCGCCAAGCGAAGCCCGTCGCAGACTTCGCTTCGCGAATGAAACGGGGTACAGACCGTAGTCCGGTGCCTTCTTCAACCTCAGAGCCGCTTCCTTGGCGAGCTCGTCAGCCCGCTCATTTCCATCCAGTCCTGCGTGGGCCTTGACCCAGAACAAGGATATTTCCTTGCCCTGGACCATGCCTTGCCGAATGGCTTTTCTGGCCTCTACCGCCAGGGGATGGAGGGCATTACGGTTAATTACCGTCAGGAGAGCGGCTCTGCTGTCGCTGAAGATACCAAACGTGGACGCGCCTCGCCTGAGGATCTCACTGGCCGCTTTGCATATTGCCAGGAGTTCAGCCTGGTAGACGGTACAGTGTGACGACAAAGCAAGTTTGAGGGCCTTGGTTTCGATCCGGTCATTCCACACGGATAACGCGGCACCGACCCGGCCCTCAATCTTGCTCCCGTCTGTGAAGATGCGCACCTCGATGTTGTTGGTGCGCTGAAGTTGTTCCTCGTCTACCAGATTTACGAACTCCAGGTTCGTATGCTCTGCGGGGTGAGGTGCCTCTATAGCCGGAGCCATTCGCTCGATCTCCCAGTCTCCCATCCATGGCTGGGTCACTCCTCTCTTGGCCTCGTATAGCGAGGCCACCTCGCGAACTCTGAGGTCCAGAGGAAGCAGCCCAGCCAGGGTTAGTGCCGAGTGCAGGGAGACCGTGCGATAGCTCTTACACAGCTTTTGGGCGAATCCGCGCTGTACCACGTTCAGCTGTTTTCGGACACCAAGCTTATTTACCGCCACGTACCAACTACTGGCGCAATACAGCACCGTTGGCTCCACCGCCGCAACGTAGATGGCCCTGACCACCTCGGGGTGTAACCCCCAGCTGATCTTGGCCATCCGCGCCAGCTTGTGGTAGATGCCGATCGCCTTTCTGCAAACATTTGTGACGTGTGTATTGAAGGTGAGTTTGTGGTCGATGGTGAGCCCCAGGATTTTGATTTCCGTGGACATTCCAATGTCTATCCCGCCCATGCTGAGGCGCGGGACATCGTACTTCAGCTTCCGCGTGATTACCATCGCACAGGTTTTGTGCGGTGCGAATTTCAGCTTCATTCCGATACCCCACTCCCGCACATGTTCGAGAGAGGCATTGGCTTGTCCCTCAATTTCCAGGGCTGTGTCACCATCGAACACCAACACCACATCATCCGCGAATGCCTGCACGTGTACCGCCCTACCTTTTAAACTATGTAGGAGGGGATCTAATAGAAGGTTCCACAGAAGTGGACCGCCTATCGAGCCCTGGACGCAGCCCTTTTCGGTGGAACGTCTGCACTCCTCGCCCGCGTACCTCACCCTCACCTCCCTATCGCTAAGGTAGCTACCGATTACTCGTCTCAAGTTCGCCGGACACCTTTCCTCAGCCAGTCTTACCTTTATTGCCGGCCACCAGGCGCTATCGAAGGCACCCTCTATGTCCAAGGACACCATAAGAACTATTCTCTTCTCATCGAGCTTTGCCCTTATGTGACCCATGAGGTCATAGAGGGCGTCTTCGGTGCTTCTCTGGGGCATAAAGCCGTACTGGCGAGTACTCATCCTCGGCAGCAAATAGAACTTGAGACGAGCAACCAGCATCCTCTCGTACACCTTCCCTAGGACAGGCAATAGCCCAATCGGCCTGTACGACTTAGGGACGGTGTACGAGTCTTTACCTGGCTTCCTCAGTGCCACCACCACGGCCTCCTTCCATATCTTAGGAAAGTAGCCGTGATAGAGGCACCGATTCAGCAGCTCCAGAAAAAGTGATGGGTCGGCCGCTATGGCGTGGGCGCAGACGTCCGGGGTGAAGCCATCCGATCCGGGAGCCTTCTTTGGATTGAATTTGCTGAGGGCATCCTTGAGCTCACCCAGTGTAAAAGGTGGGTCATCGGCATGATGACCCTCGTTTTCTTCAACTTTTACCGCCCTATCGCGCATATTTTTGTGCTCAAAGGTGTCCCCAGCAATCCAATCCATTTGGTAGAAGGTTCGGGCAAGTAATTCTGCCGAACCCCTCGCGTCCAGGGTAGTACCGTTAAGGGTCAGCAGCAGATCTTCCTCTCTCACTGTGGCCCTATTCAATACCCTATATATTCCTTCCCATACACCCTCCCTGTCCTGCTTTCCGCAGAATGCCTTCCAACTCTCGACCTGTGCCTTGTTTACTTCTGTTTCATACCTCTCCTTTTGTTCCAGGTATTGTGCTACCACCCATTCTCTGCGACACGGCGCTGCGTTTCTGATTCGGCGCCTTTTGGTGTTGACGCCTCTCTTCAACACAGCGAGTTCTTCCGACCACCACGGTGCAGCGAGTATCCCGCCCTCTTTTTTCTTTGGGATGTGCCTATTGCACGCCTCCTCAACCACTCCCGTATATGCACAGACTAGAGTGTCCAGCTCTTGTTTACTACTCGTTTCGCCTATATTTACATATTCCGGGAGCAGCTGAGTGACGCTTTCCCTAAAGCCGGCCCAGTTGGCTATCTTGGTGTTGTACCTTCGGGTAGTACGTTTAATACTGATCCCTTTGGCTCTTTCGAGGGCGATGTTAAATACCATGCCGTTATGGTCCGAGCTCACGAGGCTCTCGTCAACCCTCCAGGCGCCGACCCAGGCGAGCATATCGCTCGAGCATGCCGTGATGTCCACATAGCTACAATACCTCTTTCCACCCCTCACAGTGTGTTATGCATGTGTTAGGTCTATATGCTCATGTCGAAATTGCCATATGTGGTATATATGTATGTATAAGTATGTTAGTCGGCATATGGTAGCAGAGCTAATCTTCGCAGGGTAAGCTCTTAGTTGAGCCAAGCCACCTTTGAGTCAAACATGTCTAAAATCTATATCATATCCGTTGTCAGCGGATTGTGCTGGTGCTGCAAATATCAAAACCTCATTGGTGAGTAGGTACATATTTCAGCCGTTTGGTGTCGAAACGCTGGGGCCATAGGATCCAAGTTTAAAGAGTCCTAGCTAAGCGGCTGATCGACGCTTCGTACGACCAGAGTGCTGGAATTTTCTTTGCAGAACGAATAAGTATTGCCATGCAACGTGGCAATGGTGCCAGCGTACCGGGCACGTTGCCAATTGACGACGATGCGGAGGAATATTATGATGCTTTTTAATTTTGTTGTTTCAATTGTTTTCTTTAGTTTATATTTCTTGTAAATAATTTGTGTAATACAAATATTATGTTAATTATTTAATGATGTCATAGTTTATCTATATAAATAAATTAATTACCACATATATGACGGAGCATCATTTAATAACGGCTTGACCGATCTGGGTGTATTTTTTTGTTGTATTTGAAATTAAACAGGACAAGGTTTGTTGAACGAAAATTTATGATGAATTTGCAAGGTATGTCGAAAATTTAAATGATATTTGTATAAGAAAATAATAATATATTTTATTTGACTATATATTAAATTTAATTACGTAAAATATATTTTTGTATAGATTGTCAGGATAACAACTGTCGGATCAGCTAGTTTAATATAAAAGAGTAATTCACACGTGTCAGTGTCTAAAATATTTTCACCTTTTCTGATGACGGCAATTATAAACAGAGTTAAAACAGTGACATTCTATTTAAGGCCGAAGCTTCGTTCAAACTGTAGCAATTGGACTAAAGAAGTACTCTCGATCTACAGAAGATCGTAGCTAAACTTGTGATATATTCCAACTAAGCGTAGAAGCAGGCTCCTCAAGGTACCTATGCATCAGCCCTGTATTAAACTGTCCCACTGTTGGGCACGGGCCTCTTCTCACTGTGAGAAGGGTTAGGCCATAGTCTACCACGCTGGCCTAGTGCGTGTTGGCAGACTTCACATATCTTCGAGAACATTATGGAGAACTCTCAGACATGCAGGTTTCCTCACGATGTTTTCTTTCACTGTTAGAGCAAGTGATAATTAACTATTTAATATGCATATAACTTCGAAAAGTCAGATATGCGCGCTATGGGTTCGAACTCGAGACCTCTGCGTGGCAGTCCAACGGCTTCCCAATAGGCTATCGCTGTTTTTTTTTTATTATGCTGTTAGATATCAGTGATATCCAAAGATAACAGAAGGATCAAAACCCTTGCCCTGGCAAAAAGGCAATGTTTTTTAAGGGATTGGCAATGTGCAAGACATGACAAGGCGATGGTAGACCACAGTCGGCGCTTGCCATCATCAGGTCGTATACCTACTGGTTTGCCACTTTAGTGCATGTAAAAGATAATAATTATACATTTCACTCATTAGTTAATAACAACAATTATTAACTTGTATCTAAAGCAACACAAAGTAGAAAGTAAGCTAACAATACAAAATGTGTTTCATTCACAAATGAGATTACAACACGTTTACATAATTGTTTAGCCTTCGCTTGATATTTTCTCCTTAACTTCACTGCTACGGTGTTAGGTTTGCTACTCAGAGCCATAGGTTCTTGCATCTGCCGTAGAGTCTAAAATTATGAAGATGAAATATTCGAATAATTTAAATGTGACAAGTGATTCGAATATATTCGAATATTTTTCATCATTATTTGATTGGATTGGGTTAATTACTGATTGTTAATGTATTAGCAATACCTATGTACATGATGTACATACCTAAAGGCGAATATCTACTCGAATTTTTCGGTAACTAGCTATAAAATTATGTCAACACAATGAACACAATTGTATACACGATCGCTTAAGCAAACTGTAGATCTTTTTAATTTATTACTAAATCATTCGTTTAAGTTCTCAAATAATATAGACTAGTACCTCGATCTTGTAGCAGACAAGGTCGAGGTAAGAAGACTTAATTTATTATATAGTAGGTACCTACTGATGCTTATAATTGCATTCAAATATTATTCGAATACAGTTATTAATAAAAGGGTAGTATTTATTCGTTCCTCAATTTTTTGCCTTTGTTCCACCAAAAATACTAATTGCACACCAAAATATGGTTACTAAAATATTTTAAAGAGATCAAACTAAGTCGAAGGAACTCCGCTCCACGGGGCTCCGCTCCGCGGGGCTCCTATTTTTGGGTGGGTTTAAGAATGAACCTAACATAACCTAACCCTTTCGAGACAGAATGCAGTGGATTGAGGCGTATAGGTGCTCGTTATGATATATTTTAATTAAGCATATTTTGCAGTGCAATTAGTATTTTTGGTGGTCATTATATTTAATCCCTTAGTAAAAGTCATAATTATAGATGTTATAGGTATAGCAATACCTACAACAGAATTGTACATTATGTACAGTATATTTTGTAACTGGTTCCTTGGCGTAGCGGTAGTGAATGCGACTGCTGTGCATGAGGTCTCGGGTTCGAATCCCACGTCAAGCCAACAAAATGCTATTGGGTTTTTACTGTTAAGAAATCTCAATACGAGCTCGGAATTAGGAAGTTGGCGGTGTTAGACACCCTGTGCCTCGGAAAGCACGTAAAGCCATTGGTCTTGCGCCTGATCTCTCGCCGGTCGTGTCGGATTATCCGTCCCTTCGGATCATGAGGATTAGGGAATAGAGAGTGCGCTTGTGTTTGCGCACATACTTGTGCACTATTATATCTCCTACGCAGGTGGTTAGCCTCCGTTAAAATTGGCCGCCGTGACCAAAATTCGGTTTGGAGGACATTATTACTGTGTAAAGTCAAGGAAGCGCACGAATTTATATAGTGTAGTCTATATATTCGAATATGGTTCGAATGGAAATGTACACATCACAGGTACATAGATATCGCGGTGTGTTGTTAACACTCAGTCATCTTCAACCAGCATGTTTTGTAAAGATCTTGATATTTGACTCAGACGTCTCGTATTTGCTCACATTGTTCAGTTTCAGACATACAACAATAATTTCCTGTTTTGTGTTGTACATGCGCATGATGTTACCCCATAGTTATAATATGTTCGTCTGTACGTATGGCGTAGTGAGTTCAATGGTCACTTAGTTTTAGGTTTGATTTTATTTATGTATTTATACAATAATATCTATGTTGTGTGTTGTGTCTCACATTTCTATATGGGGTGGTTGTTGCTTTTGAAAATATCTTGGCAGACAAATGCAAGAGTGCGACTCAACCTGCAAATCGAGACCTCATGCATAGCACTACTACAACGCCATTGACAAGATTCAAGTAGCAATGCCATTCTAAAATAAAGTAATTAATAACAATATTTTAAATTTTGTCTTGTGTCTTGTTACTACTGACAGCCCTGGACGACCTTGTAAGGGTTTCAATCAAGCCCTGAATACCTTATCGCCGTACAAAGCGACACAGAATTGAGAAAACCTTCAACCAACAAAATGCAGCCCGTTCAATATTACTTTATCTAGCTCTTGATGAGCTCCTAAAGCACTGAATAAATCCTAACTAATATTATAAATGCGAAATATATTGTTTATTTGTTTGTAACGCTTTTACGCCTTAACTACTCGACCGATCTTCGTGAAATTTTGTACACATGTTGTCAGGGATATAGAATAGGACATAGAGTACCTTTCATCTAGAAAAAAGTACTGTTACTGACCTAACCTATCCTTACCTAACTTTACGGAGCGGAGCCGGGCAAAAGCTTATCTTTATATATATAATACTACTGTACGTGTCTATGTCACTGAACTCCTCCTAAACAGCTGGAACGATTTTGATAAAAAAATTGTGTGTGTTCATGTGGACTCGAGGATGGTTTAGATTTGGGTTTTTTTTTCGTGTGTACAAGTCAACGTCTGTCAGGACAGCTAGTAGTAATATAAATATACACACATACATAGGCGCCGATGCTTCAGTGGTTAAGCATCATTAGTATGCGTTTATTTGTGCACGCAATCATGGGTACTAGACCGGGCCAAGATTGACTATGTTTTCCTTATAGAAAATTCAAAGTAGCATAGAATCTAGAAGTACTTTGTAGACGACAATAGAGCCGTCTTCTATTACGTGGGAACTAAAGTCGTAGCAAATTGTGGGTGTCTTATACATTACCCACTCCTTCAGGGATATATCTATTCTAATATTATAAAACTGAAGAGTTTGTTTGTTTGGTTGAACGCGCTAATCTCAGGAACAAGTAGTGAGAATTAAAAAAATCTTTTACTATCGGATCAATTGCTTTTGAGCAGCGATAGCTCAGTGAGGAGACTAACAGACTGCAATGCAGAGGGTCTTGGGTTCGAACCTACGTCGCGCACCTCTGACTTTCCGAAGTCATATGACTTTTCGAAATGATGTGCGTATTGATAGACAATTATCGCCAGCTGCGTGCCTCGGAGAGCACGTTAAGCCGTCGGTCCTGGCTGCCATGAACATCTATGGCAGTCGTTATTGGGAGAGTGTCGACACAAAAGATCCCACTGGGTCGAAGTGTCGCCAGTCTGCACTGACTGGCCCCCACATACGATAAGATAAGTATTGGATAGCCTATTTATCGAGGAAGGTATAGGCTATATAACATCACGCTACGACTCACGGGGTGGCGCAGTAACTATAAACACGAGTGAAACCGCGGGCACAGCTAGTATTTACTAATATTGTAAATGCGAATGTGAGTTTATTCGTGTGTTACGTTTTCACTCCCTAACTACTCGGCCGATATCATGAAATTACATCGCATTCACGTTGTCAGGGGAAGAGAAATAGACTTAGGGTACCTTTCAACTAGAAAAAAAGTACTGATATAATCTAACCTACATTTACGCGGGCAAGGCCGTGGGAAAAAGCTAGTAGTCTATATATCTATGTTTATATATGCACTTGTATTTCCTCTTTGCTCGACCTAGTATTAGAAACTGAAAACTCACACCCCTTCGCCGCTAATACAATCAAATCAAATAAAAAGCAGCAATCTTAAAAAAGGTAGTATTTCACGTCTACATTTAATACTAAAATTCCTTAAACAAACGGTCGAATAATCCTTGGACATAGTTCACACAAAATATTATTTAAGAAAATGTTAATGAGTTCTAGCAAATCACTTTGATCTAAGCATTTGAATTCTCCCACACAAAGCAACCTTCGTCTGTTTCTACGTCACCTCTTTGTCCTGTGGAACAAGATGAATCTGGAAAATAGGACGTGATAATAAATCTTTAGAAGAAGCGGTAGCACCTGAAAATACCATTGGACTGCTACGCAAAGCCCTCTGTTCGATCCCACGCATGCGCCGTCTAAACTTCGTACTACTGCTGAAAATCGCGTTTGTTTGAACACTCTCTCTCACTCTTCTATTCTTTACTTTGACTCTGACCTGACTCATTGGTTTTGTGGCAAAAGCTTGTGCTAATGTCTGTATGATAATGGTCTCGGATTCGATTCCTAGATCGAGCAGTGTTATAACTTCGTTTTATCAGGCCATTCTTAGCAGCGGCTCTGATATTTTGAATAAAATATAGCTGACAAAATGTGAGTTTAATAGCAGACTCCATGTTGGATAACGTAGTACCGACAACCCTGAGCGACATGACATCCTCGAATGACGTCACAGATAGGCAAGTGTAGAGTGGAACGCCTCTCCTAGAGAGACAGACGACCAATCAAGGTGATTGATAACAGTTGGATTCAAGCAGCATGAATATCACCGTAAAACGTATGGCGAAGGCCTATCGATCTCTATTATTCTTTTTAAGACCAGACCTACACTAAGAATGATTTGTACATTCCTAGTGTAGGTATGTTGCTATCTCTATTAACAGCACAGATAGCCCAGTTGTGGCTTCAACCCCCCACGAAACAAATATTGTGTGATCCACGAATAGTTGTTCCGAGTCTGGATTTTCTCTGTGTACGTTGTTTGAATGTATGTAAAAACAATAGTAAAAGTAGAACACCCGCCACGTTCAGTAGTAAATGTCAAACGTCCAACATGATAAAGTCTTGACGCAAATAATGTAATTTAAAAGCTACAAACGACTCAAAAATAGTATATTTAGTGGCAGTAATATAAATATAGTAATGTAAGATGTCGTCATAGCCGTAAGCTAGACCCGCCCGCCTCGGCGCTGCATTCTTTGTAGTTTGCACAAAGGTCGCTAACGCTGACCACTTGCATAAACTTCAATTACTTACTTTATATTATTCCAGTTAAAAACATTGACTTTGCTTCAATAAACTCGATGATCGAACTTACAAAATCCGGAAGGCGAGTCAGAATTTGACGAATAGACTGTTCGCCCGCTACGCCATCCATATTTTTCACTTTATTTAAATTCAATAATATTTTATTGACATTCAATATGATAACATAATAATATAATTTTTTTATTTACAAAAATGTCAAATCCCTTTCTTAGAATATATCCTGTGTCGCGCTTGTGGAGACTTACGAGTCATTCAAACAACTGACGTATCAATATTCAGGGTGTTGTTTGTTTCGGAATAAATCTCTGGGCACGCAAATTTTTGTCATTTTTGGGATTCGAACCCAATTGGCGCTTGACAGCGGCGAAGCGACCTCAAACATCATTGCGCATATGTGCACGCAATTAATAATATAATCTAATCAAATCCTGCAGCGGTAATTAATGATATAGCTGTGCATAAAGTACTGGGTTAAGCCTTCAGGTCGCGTAGTGTTATTGCATTTTTCTGATAAAACTTTCTGCCTACCGCGTCTGGGTATACTTCGTATACCTTAATTATATGTTTGTCCCCGGCAATATAAGACTTTATCAATAGGATAGCTGTTGTCTTTCGTACAGAATAGGGGAATATCAGCTCACACGGCACTAATGCGGCACTCAAATAAGAAATAAAACAGAGATTAATTTAGTTATCACTTTTAATCGATCTCAAATACAAAAAACACATCACCGCTTGCAAACATATACACACTAGTTCCACCACCGCAAAATAGATGGCGTTAGGCTGAACATTTCACCTGGAAGCCTTTAAATTGTAAACCAGTTTATGCAAGACGTAAATGTAGTACCACCTCGAACAGGAAGTGCGAGCGACCTTGACAGCCTTCATATATGGTACAGTGGAGTAATGAGAACAATATCATCGGTAATTGAACGGTATGAAAGTTTAACCGATGGAAATTATAGATATTAATTGAATCTCATGTTGGCCATAATAATTTAAAAGGAATATAAAATAAAGACAGCTTTTGTCGTGTTGAAAGCACGGGAAAGTAATGATTTAAGTAGTCACTCATCCGTGTAATAAAGTATAAGAAAGTATAAGATATATATTATAAAATATTATTCTATTTTATTATAATTTCTTATACTTTTAAACATAAGAAAACGTGACAATTTTATAAAATAGGCACTCATTAATCAAATAAGCATTTATTATTATTAACGCTTCCTTGAAAGCTCGACTAATATATAATAATTACTATTAGGTGTGCATCAAGCTAGCTGATCTATACATATAATACAATTTAAATCAGTCAATATCTGTACAGAATACATAGAAGATAAGATAATAGATAGATAGTCTTTATAAGAGTTACAGAAGACAAAAAGTTTTCATTTTTTTTTTGCACTCTGCTTAATTCCTGTATCACTGGGGACTTTATAAACATTCAAACCACGGAAACGAGGAATACACAGATTCAGAACAACTATTAGTGAATCACTCAAATTTTTGTCTAGTGTGAGGATCGAACCCACAACACTCAACGCAGTAGCAGCGGCGAGGCGACAACTTAAACCACTACGCCATGTGTATCGTATGTAACGTATTATATAACACAATAATTATGTAACGTATTTCAAAACTTTTAAATCCACTATAAATAATACAACTACTGAAAAATCTAATTATAATCTAAGCTTCCTTAAAAGCTCGAATAAAATCTAATAATTACTATAGGTATGTATCAAGCTAGCTAATAGAATAAACATAAGTATATTGTAATGTATATGTACTGAGTCGAATTGCTTTATAAGGTTTTTAGACAACGAAACGGAACTAGACAGGTGAGGTCAACTTTTTAAAAGTCTACATGTAATAGAATATATTATAATTGTTTTATTATATCAATCTAAATGCTAGCATTTAGATTGATAAATATATATAAACAAATATATATAAACTATATATAAAAATATATATAAAAATATATATAAACAAATATGTATGTTAGTATTGAATCCGAAATACAACGCTGTACTAAATATTTCTATAATTAGTTTTGCTTCCTATATAATATGCACTACGTACTAATACCATGTGCTTGGTATCATCCTGACATCATATAATAATAAATAAAATAATGTCCTACATGCCGAATTTCGACACGGCGGTCAATCTTAACGGAGACAAGCCAACTGCGTTGAAAATATTATAGTGCACAAGTGTGTGTACAAACATAAGTGCACTGTCTTTTTCCTAACCGTTATATTCCGATAGGAGAGCACTCCAACACAAAGATCGCGCAGGATCTACGGCTTTACACTCTTGCCGAAGCATAGGAGTGTGCAAGACCACCAACTTCGTTTCCGAGAAACCCGATACTATTGATAATCTCGACATCAATTTTTTGTTGGCTCGTGGGAATCAAACTCGAGACCTCTTCTACAGCAGTCGCATTTACTAACACTCTGCCACCGAACCACCATATAAATATGATGATGCATAGACAAACGTCTGTATACCTTCGAGGCAGACGTGTGCTACAAACATATGTCGCAACCTTACTTTTTTTGTCTATATTTTTTTTTATCATGGTACAAAGTAGCCTCCTTGCTGCTACCGAAAATGTACCATCACTCTTACTTACTCTTAAAAGAAAAATAATATTCTATACTAATATTATAAGACTGAAGAGGTTGTTTGGTTGAACGCACTAATCTCAGAAACTACTAATTCGATTTGAAAAATTCTTTTAGTTCTGGATAGCCTATTTACCGAGTAAGGTTAAAGGCTTTATGACATCACGCTACGACGCACGGGGGCGGCGCAGTAATCGAAAACGCGGGTGCAACCGCGGGCACATCTAGTAGGTAATATATAATCTTAAATGAGCCGCGTAAAGTAAAAGTAATTGACTGATAAGATCGACCAGGGGCATAAGCATAACCATACACTAAGGGGTCAACACAAGTTCAATAAAAGATCTAAGCATTGGTCCACATCAAACAATTCAATTAAGTACTGCAAATTCATTTCAATTACAACCGCCCATATCCCGGACATACAGAAATATGCGGAAGCTTACATAAAAGGCAATTATAAAAAGTTAATAGGTCCCGGATGAATCGAAGATGTATGCGTAATGGGACAAGTGTCCCACGAGTCGCGAGGACGTCAATGGCACACGACCATGTCACACGTGTTCGTATAAGGAAGTGACATTTTGGAACTAGTGCATGGTTTTAACGTGTGCGTAGAGTAGGAGACCAATTAGAGAAATTAAACAAAAGCAAGTAAAACGCAATTAAATAGATCGCAAGTAAATCTATACTAATATTATAAAGCTGAAGAGTTTGTTTGTCTGTTTGAACGCGCTAATCTCAGGAACAACTGGTTAATATTGAAAAATTATTTTGGTGTTGGATAGCTTATTTATCGAGGAAGAATATAGGCTATATAATATCACGCTACGACCCACGGGGGCGGCGCAGTTACTATAAACGCGGGTGAAACCGCTGTCACAGCTAGTTAGTAATATACGGTGTGTCAATGTGACATGTTAAACAATATATTCAGCCGAACCTAATTAGCTTAAAAAGCAGAGCCAAACTGTTGGAAAATATGGCTGGCTAATACAGTATCCTAACCCTAACTAATATTATAAATGCGAATGTGAGTTTATTTGTTTCCTTGTTACGCTTTCACGCCTTGACTATTCGACCGATAGTAGGTACTTTTCTGTTAGTCCGTCTGTCTATTATACAACTTTCAACTCAAGAACCGTAAGAGCAAGAGACTCGCGGTCAACGCCATTCGACTCAGCATAGTCGATATACCCCCGAAATAACTATGTACTGTGACCTCTGACCTCAAGGTCACGTGATACCATCTTTCAACTCAAGAACCGTAAGAGCAAGAGACTCGCGGTCAACGCCATTCGACTCAGCATAGTCGATATACCCCCGAAATGACTATGACCTTTGAGCTCTGACCTCAAGGTCGCGTGATAACATTTTTTCGAACTCTAAGATTTACGGCAATTCATGACCGTTTCTCACTTGTTTTAATATTAGTTGTTCATTCACATATTGTGCAGTTTTTGCCATACATTAGAAACATTACCAGAACTGTAGAACTTGACGGCACGGAAGGTGTAGTGGTTTAAGTGGCCACCTCGCCACTGCCGCCGCGCCGAGGTTTGTAGGTTCGATCCCCACACGGGACAAAAATTTGTGTGATCCACAAATAGTTGCCCGGGTCTGGATTTTCTTTGTGTCCGTTGTTTGAATGTTTGTAAAGTCCCCTGCGACAGAGGATTTATTCCTATGTAGGAGCCGTCTTTAAAAAACAACTAAGAAAATCTTTACAGTGAAACCCGATAACAACCAGTCAACATAACCGGATATCGATAAAAAATTAATTGATTTTCTCTGCACAGTTTACTACTCTGTGTACCACATACAGGGTGTGGTCATATTACCGAGGCGACGAATTGGATCGAGTCTGTGTGTAATTTGGAGGTCTGTGTGACCTTAACAGTGTGATTAGTTTTGTGTTACGTACGAGTGTTGGGACCTTTTACTGAGGCCGATCGTATTACTCTTATATTATGTAGACATAGCTGTCACTCGCGGCCCGCGTGGTGAATTGAAAATTATATTGGACTGAGCTATTTAGAATTGAGACATATTGATTAATGCGCTCGACTTAAGACTGCCATATGTTTCAATATGAGTTTGCGGCCAATCGTGAAGATGAATGAATGATGATTCGAATCCCTTGCATATTTTATTTACTAACCGTGGCTTCGCTCGCACTACCTACACTATGAGTGAACTGATATACCTGTCAGTAAAAGATATCCCGTGTTACGTATGTCTTTAGGCCAAATTATAACTCTTTAGATTAGTTAAGAGCTAATATGTAGGTACATACTATGTACTAGAGGAGACATCTCAGGTTAACTTTTTGTAATATATGTTAGAGTGCATGATTTATATCTCACTTAGCCGACTATTGGAACAACACGTTTGAGTGCAACATTTTAATACTTTAAATATGCCGTTATATGTACTACGCTACTGCTCAATATTCAATATTGCACTCAAACGTATCGTTTCTTTTATCGCCTAGCTCAGATGGAGTGAGTTTAGAGTGCATGTACTACAAACTAAACAATTTAGTAGAGATGTCTCTTCTAGTACGTAGCACTTAAAAACTCAAGGCAAGATATAATAAGGGTAGGCAAGATTATGCCCAAAAAAGTGGGCAGACATGCCAGTACCCATATAAAATCTGTGTATATACATACATATGTATTGTAGTGTATGTGTTAATTAAACAACAATATTATAAGTGAAATGGTTGATACTTTAAACGGTTCAAAATTATGGTAAGACGACAAAAATGATTCTCCATATGCAATTATTAAAATTAAATATTTTGAACAGTCAAGTTGTGACTCATTTTGGTATAATGAATGACGTATCTCTCAATTGAGGAGCTGTAAATAAAAAGCCAATGAAATCTTTTAATCTTTTTGTTTTTATTGACCAGTTTTACTTTTTTATGGAAGAAGTGGGCTCTTACGTTTTGCAATTATTTGGTAACTGTACAAATGAGCTGGCTCCTCGGCGAAGTAACGCTGTAGCCCCTGGCGTAAGTGTTCCGACACTGTTACCACTGGCACCTACTTCATAGGAACTAGGGTGCCAAAGGCCCCTCCTGTGACATTGTCGGTAGGACTGAGTCCCCCCCCCCCCCAATACTTTAGAGATAGATTCTGGGATCCTTGTTAATTGATGCCAACTGTACTGTACTATTATATAAACAGCAAAGAAAGAGAATATTGGTAATTTCGTTTACTGTTTCGTTGTTATTTATGATTACCTAATTAAGTATATATTTTTAAGATGTCTCTCGCACTCTTTTGCTTTATTAGGTAAGTAACGTGAGAAACGGCCATGAATTGCATTCTGTAAATCTGCAATTTGTAAATCTTAGAGTTCGAAAATAATGGTATCACGTAACCTTGGTCAGAGGTCAAAGGCCATAGTCATTTCGGAATATATCGACTATGCTTAGTCAAATGGCGCTAACCGCGAGTCTCTAACTCTTACGGTTCTTGAGTTGAAAAATGGTATCACGTGACCTTGATGTCAAAGGTCAAATATCATAGTAATTTCGGGGGGGTATATCGACTATGCTGAGTCGAATGGTGTTAACCGCAAGTCTTTAGCTCTTACGGTTCTTGAGTTGAAATATGGTATCACCTGACAGGTCAGATGTCAAAGGTCATAGTCATTTTGGGGATGTATCGACTATGCTGAGTCGAATTGCTTTAACTGCGATTTTCTGTTCTGAGTCTTACGGTTCTTGAGTTGAAAGTTGTATAACAGGCAGAAGGACGGACGGACGGACGAACGGACGTACGGACGGACAAAGCTGTTGCATAAGAGTTTTGTTTGAACTCTAAAAAATTAAAAGATATGAAACGAAACTTCTTTTTCTTCAAATAATTTCTTCAAATCGAATTCTTTGTTAAAGCTTCTGGATTTTAGTGTGATTTACTCTCAATTTAGTAACTACGAGTTCAACTTAAAATTAACCAGTTTTTTTTTAATTCCGCTTAGTACAACCGGTGATATGATGCATAGTGTGATTCGCGCAAATGGATAGAATGGAGCTACCACTGTCCACACTGGTCCACACAGATGAAATCTTGGATATAAGCTATATCGTATTATGTAACTGTGTGTATATAACTTCTATCCCCTAAATAATATTTATTTATTTATTTTAGGGAAGCTTACAGTTTAATAAGTGCATTTGATCAATTATAATTAAGGTACACATGTTGCTAATTACAAGCTTTCACATAATAATTAGTACACCACTTGTATAACTACTCTGAAGATATAAAAATTTACAACAAATACAAGAAATATAAAAAATACAATAATAATTCATATACATCAAGCATTATAAAATACATCGTGATATAATGAGATTACCCGAGACCATATATATCCTATATATAATACCTAATAAGTACTAACTAAGAACTTCTTAAAGATGCAGTATGCTGCCAGCAGGGAGACCATGGTTCTTTAAACCTTGTACCAACAGTACATCAAAGCGCATCTCGGCTTTTGGGCTACAGTAACCACCTACTCTTAGGCTGTCCATGGTTAACACCTCCATCATAAACATATGATGAAATTAATGATCATGTTGTCTTGATGACGTCATAAGTAAGCCTATTTGGTCATGCGAAATCTACTCAACCTACCCGCAGGCAATACTAAAATTACAACTATATAAATGAATATGTTTTGCCTACATTGAGCAATTAATAATCACGAAATGTACGTAAACATGTTTATATTAAATGAAATCATTTAAATTCACAACTTAAATCTAATTTCGTCCTAAAAGCATATCATGTCATCAATTGTCGCAACGAACAGCCTTGTGGCTCGCATTTGACATTTTGACTAAAGTTATGCAAAGGCAATTAACGTAAGTAATAAAATTCACCCCATTTCTTGTAATATACATTATACTACATTATACTAGACTAGCTGACCAACGCAACTTCGTCTGCTTCACATAAGAGAATTTTCCCCGTTTTTGCAACATTGTTCATTGCTGCTCCGCTCCTATTGGTCATAGCGTGATGTTATATAGCCTGTAGCCTTCCTCGATAAATGGGCTTTCTAACACTAAAATAATTTTTCAATTCGAACCAGTAGTTCCTGAGATTATCGCGATTAAACAAACAAACTCTTCAGCCTTATAATTTTAGTATACATAAGAGAATTTTCCCCGTTTTTGCAATATTGTCCATTGCTGCTCCGCTCCTATAAATTGTAGCGTGATGTTATATAGCCTATAGCCTTCCTGGATAAATGGGCTTTCCAACACTAAAATAATTTTTCAATTCGAAGCTGGAGTTCCTGAGATTATCGCGTTCAAACAAACAAACTCTTCAGCTTTATAATATTAGTATAGATTATGCCCGCAGCTTCCCTTGCTTAAATAGGTTATATTAATTTAATTTCCTTTAGGAACAGTACTTTTCTCTGGATGAAAAGTACCGTATATCCTTTTCTGTTCCGTGTATGCGAAATTTCATAAAGATCGGTCAAGTAATTAAGGCGTGAAAGTGTCAAACAAACTCACATTCGTATTTATAATATTAGTTAGGATATTATCGATTGATGTAATCGAGAAATGCTTTTATTACTCGATGATCGATATCGAGTGCTTTGTTTTAGGATTGTCATCGTGTCTATAGGGCTCGTGTGGCAGCGTTTACTCGAACACAATGGAAATATTAATTCTACGCAGGAACTATTATTTTGCTAAAATGAACGCTGAAACACAAGTGCACTTTCTATTCTCTTTGTTTTGTATACCAATGGACCAATGGGACGGCAATACGACCCGATAGGATGAAAAATCAGGCTCAAAACAGCTTAACGTGCTTTTCGAAGCACGGGGATGAAACAACGTCCACGTACTGAGAATTTGTTGACAGAAAGACCTAACAACTTTAGCAAGTGGTCACCTAATAGCCGAAATTAGACCTAACTACAATGATTGCCTTCTGCGGTCCATATCCTTATACACTTTAACTATGCTTTATATCATACTTCTCTGTGCGCGCAATATACTTAAAAAGGGATACAATTGTCTTCTGTTTACGCGAATGTTATTCATTGAAATTAAACTACTATATACGGATTTTATCGCGTTATTTATTTTACACTTTATTACAAAATTTTGAAACTGTTACACTACTGCTAGATACTATTAAACTTTACTAATTTTAAGCTAATTAAATTATTAGAACTATTAAAACTATTTATATTTAAGTTTACACTTTCCACGATGTTCAAGAAGCAAACCACAGCTAGACTTCATGATACTCTGAGCTCATTCTGCGTAAATAGAAACACCAATGATTAAATTATGTTCGGGTGCTTTGAAATAACGACACTGGAACATTGAGACAACTACCATCTTAGTGTCCCCGTGACCATGGCTGCTGAAAAGCAACCGTAACGTCGCACTGTGGGCTGAAAATCGACCTCCATAGACATAGAAATGAAAGTTGCTAGATGTTCGTTTTGTTGACGGATATGGCTTCTATTAGCTATTATACACATAACAATGTCATCTGAGCTAACTCCGCACAAAAATGAATTTATTATAAGGTTTTTTCGAAAAAAAAGTATGGAGCTAGCATGAAAAATCTGAATATCTCTGAACTTGCAAGGAAAACCGTAATATCCTCAGAGATGGTTATAGGACTAATTATTTGTGATTTTTTGACATACTTCATATAACGGTACCTGCTGCAGAATTTTTTTTAAAAATCATCGAATTTTTAATTATTATTTTTTTTAACATTAACCGATTTGTTTTGGTGTATAAGTAAAGAAACAACACGTTATATGCATATAATACTAAATCTTCGCCAGTTATTTGTTAAAATATCAAGAAAATTATTTTTGCCTAACATAGTATATATGTTTTAAAACAGTTAATTGGATACCATTACTGAACTTTGCATACAGGTAAACTACTGAATAATAAATTAGCCTTCTAATGAGTTCTGAATAAGAGATTAAGTGATTTGCAATGTCGCACAATGGTAACTACGGATTACACTAATTAAAATCTTACAGGTAAGTACATAAGTAACTTAAATAGTTAATTAGACATGTTACGAGTTCTAAGAAATATTTTCGACAACTGTCTAATGAGGTCGTTAACTAATGTTGGACTGAAATATAAAAGGGTTAACATTTTGCATCATAATTTAGTTTATTCTAAGCTTTGTTACCCCTAACATATCACTGTGAAATTTTATAATGGAAAGTATAAATACCAATTTAGACCTATTCGTTCTTCTAAAATATAAGAGTACTTCATTTGATCATGAGGTATTGTTTAGTGAAGTTATATCCCGCCTAGACGTTTGTCTTTCCGTTGAAGATCAAGTGACTCTAAAAGAATTTTGTCAGAGATTTGTACGAGCTGCATCACAAAGGTGGCAAAAATCTCACCGAATTCTTGATACTTTTAGAAAACAATACGAAATTTGGCTGCAAGCACCTATCGATTGGCTAAGTTGTATAAATTTAGTCGCTCAAGAACCAACTGTTGCTGAGGGATCAAGATCAATCTCTCCAGAACCCTCAACATCATACTCTGTTGGTACAATGACAAAGAGGTCACGAAAACCATTCGAAGATCTGGGAAGCAAACAGAAGAAGAGAAATCTGATGAGCATAAAACTGACAATCCCAGTGAATTGGCACATACAGCAGCAGCGCGTTTTAAGGAAGAAGGTTGTGAGGATATCGCATCTGTAATCGAATATATGCTGAAACATCCTGAAGCAGCCTCTAAAATTAAGGAAACGCTTAAGCAACCGGTGAAAACTATCTTATTTACACCAGAGAAAGCACTTGGATTACTCCTTTCATTAAAATTATCAAAGTGGCAATACATCACTTAACGAGAGTCAGCTATTCGGGAAGGTAGAAAGGATATTTATCCATCCTACTATAAAGTGCAACAAACCAAGCTGGAATGCTATCCTCCGAAGCAATCAGTGTTAGTGACCGATTCCTCGGCAAGAATAACCCTTCAAGCTTTACTCGACATTACGGTCAAAAGAATCCTCCAAAGTTTTCCTAACGATGATGTGCAAAATAAGGATTTAAAATTGATATCTAAATGGGGTTTCGATGGTGCGTCAAACCAAAGCCGATACAAGCAGAAAATGGATAGCGATCAAGACGATTCAAGTATTTTCATGACTTCCTTGGTGCCACTAAAACTGACTGATGGAGACAATACTTTGTGGATGAACCCAAAACCATGCTCAGCAATGTATTGTCGTCCAGTTCAATTTACTTTTGTGAAGGAAAGCGAAGCAGTAGTCATCGAACACAAACGACAAATGGATGAAGAAATTAAGGCTCTCATTCCTACAGAGTGCAATAATAGAAACAGGGTGAATCATCACCTAATGATGACAATGATCGATGGTAAAGTCTGCACGTATTTGTCTCAAGCCAGATCAAGTTCATCATGCTATTTGTGTTTGGCAAAACCGACAGAAATGAACCGTTTGGGTGTAGTAACAGCAAAGACCGTATCTTCTGACATATACGAGTTTGGATTGTCATCTCTACACGCCCGTATAAATTGTATGGAATGTTTACTACATATTTCGTATAGACTAGATTTTAAAGAGTGGGCTGCGAGAGGTAACGAGCACAAAGAAATGCTAAGTAAGAGAAAAAAGATTATTCAAGACAAATTTAAAGACGAATTAAATCTATTGATTGACATTGTTAAACAAGGTTCCGGAACTACTAATGACGGCAACACTGCAAGAAAGTTTTTCAAATTTCCCCATAAAACTGCAGCCATTACTGGGTTGGACGAAGAACTAACACTTCACAGTGATATGTTAGGGGTAACAAAGCTTAGAATAAACTAAATTATGATGCAAAATGTTAACCCTTTTATATTTCAGTCCAACATTAGTTAACGACCTCATTAGACAGTTGTCGAAAATATTTCTTAGAACTCGTAACATGTCTAATTAACTATTTAAGTTACTTATGTACTTACCTGTAAGATTTTAATTAGTGTAATCCGTAGTTACCATTGTGCGACATTGCAAATCACTTAATCTCTTATTCAGAACTCATTAGAAGGCTAATTTATTATTCAGTAGTTTACCTGTATGCAAAGTTCAGTAATGGTATCCAATTAACTGTTTTAAAACATATATACTATGTTAGGCAAAAATAATTTTCTTGATATTTTAACAAATAACTGGCGAAGATTTAGTATTATATGCATATAACGTGTTGTTTCTTTACTTATACAACAAAACAAATCGTTGAATGTTAAAAAAAAAAATAATTAAAAATTCGATGATTTATAAAAAAAATTCTGCAGCAGGTACCGTTATATGAAGTATGTCAAAAAATCACAAATAATTAGTCCTATAACCATCTCTGAGGATATTACGGTTTTCCTTACAAGTTCAGAGATATTCAGATTTTTCATGCTAGCTCCATACATTTTTTTCGAAAAAACCTTATAATAAATTCATTTTTGTGCGGAGTTAGCTCAGATGACATTGTTATGTGTATAATAGCTAATAGAAGCCATATCCGTCAACAAAACGAACATCTAGCAACTTTCATTTCTATGTCTATGGAGGTCGATTTTCAGCCCACAGTGCGTCGGGGAAAGTGTAAACTTAAATATAAATAGTTTTCATAGTTTTAATAATTTAATTAGCTTAAAATTTGTAAAGTTTTAAAGTATCTAGTAGTGTAACAGTTTCAAAATTATGTAATAAAGTGTAAAATAAATAACGCGATAAAATTCGTATATAGTAGTTTAATTTCAAAGGATACAGTGTTTTTCTTTACTTATTAATATGTAGATTGTTGGGTTGAACCAGGATTCGTACCCGATCAGATTCAGATCACCATTCAAGGCGGGAGTTGGCACCCCGTGGTAGGTTAAGTCGGTGGTACCCGGGACGTTGCATCTTTCCCAGGATGAGCCCAACATAACCTCTTCCTTTTTACCCGCGGAGAGATAAGCGCAAAGGCATTCCACCACGTTAAAAAGAAAAAAAAAAATTGTATCCAAGACCTTGTGGTCCGTAGCTGTACACATTAGCCATAAGGCAAAGATATAAAAAGATAGATAAAGAAGGTCTATAAACAAATAATCTTGTATTCCGATTTTAAATATTTTAAGTTATTGTCAAGGTTAGGCATCAAGTGATCTATATAAAGTGAAGTCATATCTATTCGTTCAATCAGTGCCCAGATAGAGATAAAGTTGGCACAAACGTAAAACAGGTTTTAGTTAGGTTTTAATAAGTTCAAGACAGCTTTTTATGCGAATATCTTAAGGACCAGATTTAAAGTTCATAGAAAGGGTTAGATAATGTTCTCGAATTGGCCAGGGCGATACTCATATTTACTGACATTAGGTCTCGGGTTCGATTCCAGGGTCAGGCAGAAATACTGGGCATTTCTGTAAAAAAAAACAGTAGCAGCACGGAGGCTGGTCCGGTGCCCGTGAGACGGCAATAAGATGTCTATTACGTGAGAATAGGCATCCCAAACTATAAATAAAAAAACAAAACCATAAATCATAGCTGGCGAAATGTGGTAGTAATCTATCTCTGCCTTCTCCTTCGGGATACAGTCGTGAGACTATGTATGTATGATAAGAGCATTGTATCTGAATGTCCTCGCACAAATTAAACACTGCCTGCATTACTAAGGGACTAGATAGCTTGCCATTAGTGCAAAAAGGAAATCTAATTTCAATAAAGCCAAAGATCAATAACTACAACAGAACATTTAGATATTATTTCTTTATAATCTATATATATAAAACTCTTCCGTTACTGAGTGACTGACAGACAACGCACAGCCGAAACTACTGAACGCAAGAAGCTGAAATTTGGCATGTATTTTTCTTAGAGAGTGTAGGGGAGCACTAAGAGAGGATTTTTGGAAATTCCACCCTGAAGGTGGTGAAAGGGTTGAAACCCGATATTCAGAAGGGAACGGGACTTACGCGGGTGAAACCGCGGGAAAACTACTAGTACATTTATATAATCTTACGACATTTCGAACTATGTTTTACTATGTTTAAGGTCCCCCGTAATAGAAGCAAATAGCTTTCACATTGCAGTGGCAGACACCGTGCTGTTAATGTGTATTTATAGACAAAAAGCCAATACTCTGTCCGATGCGGTTATCGAACCGAAAATATCATGTCAATCGCATAGACTACCGCTGCGCCATTGAGGTGTTTATAATATCAGTATATAATGATCTCTAAAACAGTACGCGACAGTAACAGCAAAAATATTAGGACAAACCAACAATGTAAGTAAGGCAGCTCACGAGCCGGATATAGACGCCGCCTATGACATTTACTCGCAATACTTGATATACAAGTTTGTGAGCCACTTAATTTAATTATCAGTACTTCCGAAATCAAAGGCGCTATGCTTAACCTTGGTTGATGTGGTTATTAATATCTTCGACAACCTTTAAGGTATATTTAAGTAGATGAAGATTTAATAACTTCCTTTGATTTGTTTTATTTTGTATGTATATATGTATATATGTTGTATGTATAATAGTTTGAGCGTTGGCAGAACAAATGCATGACCGATAGTAGCACGTTTCCTATGGGTTTATTGAAACTTGGTTGTCTGCCAACTTCGAACCGTCGAAGTCATCCTGTCGAACCGTGTAGTGAATTTTAATGCACTATATATGTTTAGCCGACATACAGGCCCTAGATTTTACCTCTTAACTATCGAGTGAACACCCATGTTCACTCGAAAGTCAGAATTTTAATAATTACAGCCTTGTAAATATAAGAATGGTTTACTTTTGTGCATAGTTCTTTTGAGCTTTTAAGCTAAAATAAATTAAAAAGCAATTAAAATATATTATACAGCTAATGTGCCCAAGATCGGCCTGTGTGAAAAACCTTGGGGTAGACCTATGTCCAGCAGCTGTAGTGAACGTCTTTCGACTGAGATGAAAGTGCCAAGAAAGCATAAGCCGCGGCTCATTGTAAACACTAATGTCCCTATAGACGCTTCCAACACCACAAATTACTTGTGAATACTACGAAACGAACATTGAAATCCTAGTCACCGTAGGATCCAACAAAAGCTTGAAATCCTGCTATTTTCTTTTTGCTGTATGTTGGAAGTACTTCTACTAAGCTAGGGAGCTCAAATTGTTATACTTAAGTGAACTTTGCCAGATACTGTGGCGCTTGCTTAGGTAACTTCGAGGTGAAGAGACGAATCAGGGAGTGGTAGAGAGACTATACTTAGCTGTACCGGATCATTATGTGTGGAGACGACGGCGCCCACCACTACTCGCAGTGCCAAGAGCCAGAACCAATTTGCTGGCTAAAACCCCCTTAACGCGTGCTATAAGTACTGTAAATAATGTACACGAGAAATTGGATGTATTTGGTGCGTCAAAGAATAAGCTCGCAACGTGTATATTATTTATTACCTCATATACCTAATGATAGTCTATTATTATTTGTTAAGATTGGTTTTGTTGGCTTTGAAGAATTTTAATTTTGTTGTGAATAAGGAATTTATATGTTATTAACTAATTTAATTTGGGGGAATTGTATTTATTATTTTTCTCTAAGTTTATTTTTGTGTTCTACTTATATTTTCTTTTAATCACTACACCACTATTGTATTAGGAGAGTCACCTGTAAAGATAGTTGGTCATATGGTGCAATAAATAAATAAATAAATAAACTAAGCAAGCGCCACAGTATCTGGCAAAGTCTCTCATACAAGTTTAGAGTTCAGAAAGGGACCCAAACAGCACAATCTGGTTGTATTATAATAGAGATTAATAATAATAAAATGGATTTACTTGAACAGGTTACATTAAACACAGAAGAAATATGTACATGACTTTTTCAGGCTAATCTACTTATTATGCAAAAACATTTGTGTCTGAACTAAATATAAAAATATCATTTTTTAGCATTTCAGATATCAGCACTCTTCCAAGTTAAGAATATTACAATTATAAGCTTATTTGGACGTAGGATATCTTAGAGGTATATCGTATATCTCTAAGGAAAGCAAAATTTAAAAAATCATACTTTACTCCTATACTTTTCTTTGGGGGTTAAAGGCCAGAGTGTATATGTATGTAACGTATTGAGCGAATAAACGACGTTCGCTGTCTTTTATTTCGAGTAGTTGCCACAACCTATACGTCATCTAAATAAAATGTATCCGTAACTAGTGCACTTTCTCCGAGAACAATAAAATGAAACTCAATTTACATTAAGTAACAGTTTATTTAATCATAATATATTTACAATCGGTACACGTATTATTTCGTATGCGGCGGTCATATTGCGCGCGCGCAATCGATCGGACCGCTTTGAATACATATTTTATTGTTATATAATTATATTATTACACATTTAAAGTATATTTTGGCAACACTGGTTCTGTAAACAATATACGTTATTTCAAAATTTTATATTTTTAGTTTAGGTATGGCGATATAAGTGTTCTACGATGTTGTGTTACACGGATGAATTGAATAAAATCGTCACGCAGAAAACAAGGTTTTAGGAGCATAAGTTAAGTTTGGATGTTCGTTATTAATACAAAAAACACACTCAAACCATTTCGTAGTAGACTAGAAAACACTGGCAATACTTTAATAAGAGTATTTTGCGTGTTTCCTAGTTTACTGCGTGAAAAACTCAAAATGGCTCTCTTGCGACATTATTCAACAACAAATGATAATGTCTTTAATACTCTTTATATTGAAGTCGTTATTAATTATTGTTCATGCCACGAATACAGACATAAGCTTAGAACGCTAGCAGTTTTGTTATTCAATCGCCAATATTTCCTTATTTTATCATCATTCAACAGTCAAATTATACAAACAGTGTTATGATTTCTTCTTTAATTTAAATTACTGCTAATCGAAAAAAGAGACATCATTATATGATGTCTGTTTCTTTAGTAACCAGTTTTAAATTGTTTAGCTATAATGTCCTCCAGACCGAATTTCGGCCACGGCGGCCAATCTTAACCGAGACTGGCTCTCTGCGCAGGAGATATTATAGTGCACAAGTATGTGCGCAAACACAAGTGCACTCCCTGTTCCCTAACCCTCATGATCCGATGGGACGGTAATCCAACACGACCGGAGTGAGATCAGGCGCAGGACCAACTTTACGTGCTTTCCGAGGCACGGGGGTGTATAACACCGCCAACTTCCTAACTCCGGGCTCGTATTGAGATTTCTAAACAGAAAAACTCATGCACAGTAGTCGCATTCACTACCGCTGCACCATCAAGGCAGTTTATGTGTATTTAGCTATAATTCAACTGTTGACCAATGAATAGTACCTAATAAGCACTAATAAACATCAATTTCAAGATTTTTGTTTAAAAATATATCTCGGCATAGGAAACAACTCGTGATAAGATATAAGCGACTTCGTAAAGTCGAATTAATTATATTTTTAATTACTGTGTTGCCAGATTATAAAATTACTTACTTACAGTATTTATGCATATAATGTAATATTTACACAATAATTTTACGTTATGCTTACATAAAATAGCTGTAAAACTGTCTTACTGGCTACAAGTCTTCAATTTAAATTATATGGAATGTTGACACTTGGACTGATTAAAGGTTTTAATAGAGTTAATTAGGTTATACTCATCACAAATTTAAATAATTTATATTTATAACATATTTATATCCTCCATAAAATATATATTTTATGTCTAATGTAGTATAAATATAATTGTATAACATTTGTGTATAATTGATTATATTTAAAGACAATATTTTACGACGCATTCAGTTTTCTGTATACATTATAAAATATGGCAACATAAAGCATAAAATATATAATTTATTAAATAAGTATATACTCAATATAAATTATTAATATTTGTGATGAAAATAATTAATGCAAATTAAAAAGTTTGATAGACATGGAGCTTACAAAAAAAAGGTTTTACATAGATAAAGCAATCAGGTTATTGCTTACGATGTGTTCATTATAAATAATATCATAGGTATTATACAATTTATTATTTCTTTGCCGATTAACCTTTGATATAAATACCTTACCTTTATACTTGTATATTTTATGCTATTGTAAAATTACTTATAAATGAATATATACATATATCTCTCACTGTTATGAACGAATTATTATATATACGTAAATTATAAGAGAAGAGATTCATTCGTAATCAAACATCTGAATATACTATACTATAATATTTTCAGAAAAGAGTCTAATTGACTTCAACTCTACTGTGAGTTATAATCTTTATATCCATAACTATCGCAAACAAAAAGCTGAGTTATATATTTTTACTATACAAATATGAAGCAAAATATTTTCCCACATACTTATGTCATAAAACCATGTACCAACATGTAATATATAAATGTATAATAATATAAATAAATATTAATATTTTATAGATACATAAATAAAAATAAGTATATATAAGAATATATATAAGATATTATAATTAGAATAGATAGTAAATACATTGTTAGTATAAAACCCAAACATATATAAAACACCGAAATAAATATATTTATATCAATAGACATAATTATTATACTTATATACATATATATAAATATTTTAGAAATCATTATTTTACAAGTTTATAATAATAAGATAATAATAATAAAAATAAAAATAAAAATTTGGTTAATAATCTAATGAAAATTAATGAAATAAATAATATAATTTAATACAATTTGTTAGTCACAGACAGATTTTAAGGTCGTATCTTTTACTTTACAAAATACGCTCCGCTGATATTGACTAGTACTAATAATATACAAAATCGTAAAAAAGGTGTCGTTCGTCACTTTGGGTATAAACTTAATTAATATTAAATATTTTGTACAAAATATTAGACAGTGCTGACATCTAGACGAATCATGAGAGCATTAAGTAATAGTAATAATGTACGATGTGTAATATGCTATTTTATATGCTTAATGATAATATTTTATATGCTACATGAGATAGCATTAAGCTGCTATCCTAGACTGTTATCCTCGAAGGAGTAGCTCTAAGTATAATATAACTATATTTCTCTAGCTATGTTTAAGATGTATGCAAAAAGCGTCTATTGCTGTCTACCAAGCACAGTTCCAATCTCAGTAAGGCTACTAAGAATCTTCCTAAAGAAAATCCAATAACATTACTCGATCCATACGTCGAACTCTGGATCTCACCATCAGCAGTTACTTATATAGTGGTTACGTGATTGGACCAACGACACAGTCTATTTATAAGGTTTATAAAAATAAAAACTGTCACGTTAGCCCACAGGGATAAGTGTCTGTTTTCTGATCGTAAGATCCTAAGTTCGGTTGCCAGGTCAAGCAGAGCCTTAGTGAGTTTCTCCTGTAAAGATATTCTTGGTGATAAGACAGAGTTTGTAAATGTTCTTAATACATAACAATAGCGCATACTACGTAGAACCTTAGAACATAGCTAATGAATTATACAGCTATCCTTAAGGAATATACAGTCAAAACCCTATTAATATAACTCGTGACAACATCTTTGATTATGAACTTCAACCTTGGTTAACATTTTATTTAGGATCAGAAGCATTATATACGGAAACTTAGTATTGCTTACCGAAATTTACTTTGCAAACAAATTATTATTATACGTATATTTTAAGAAAAGAAACAAAAACCACCCAATTCAAAGAACACACTCCAAAAAACAACGTTTCGTGGAAGTACAGCGTTTTGCTCGAGCTTTTTATGTCAATTCGATGACTTCTTACTACCCATGATTCGTCAACTCCAACACGAGTATATAACTAACACATCCGTCAAATTAAATAACAACACAAATCATCCCTTAACCGGTAAAGTTGATCGAGTAGGAACCAGTGTTGGGGTCGAAATTCTGCGCGGGGTGACCCAAGAACTGGTTGTAGTTTTGGTTTTGGTAACCTTGACTCTGTGGCTGGTAAGCCGGTTGCTGCTGAAAGCTTGACTGGAAGCTAGGCTGCGGCTGCAAGCCCTGATTCTGACCCTGGAAGTTCTGGTTCTGGAAGTTCTGGTAAGGCTGGGGAGTATACGCCTGGTAAGAGAATTGAGGCTGCTGGTGGTAAACCTGGCTTTGAGGGCGGAAGTCCTGGTTTTGAGAGCGGAAATCCTGGTTTTGAGAGCGGAAGTCCTGGTTTTGAGAGCGGAAGTCCTGGTTCTGTGAGGGGAATTGTTGAGGGCCTTGGTTGAACAGGCTAGTCTGCTGAGAGTAAAGAGGGGCAGATCTGAACTGGCTTGGGGCAGGCTGAGACTGGTATTGAGGAGCTGGCGCCTGGGTTGGGGTGGGCTGAGCTGGCTGGTGGAATTGACGGATCGGGGATGGTCTGGTCTGAGCACGGCCATTGTATTTAGGGTCTTCATAAATGCTGGGGTCTTCTCTGTATTGTCCATCGTCTTCTTGGCCGTCAGTGAGCGCGTTGGAGGATTGTGGGTTGTGCAACGTTGGTGGAGGCACCTGGATGCCTGGACCTGGAAAGTGAGAATTCATATTAGAATTGACGAAATCTGGATGAAGATTGCAGATGATATCTATTTAGGAGATCCTTTTGAAAAATATTTTATATATATATAGAAGGTCAACATGGTCACATCTAATAGTTTGCGTAGGGTTTTCGTTCGTAAATATAGTCTAACGCTTTCAGAAAACAACTTTTCAGTGATTATGCAGTATATTTGGCTAAACATTCCCGTGTAACTATTTCTAAATAGTTTTGTATGAAATAGGTTGCGTATTATCCAATTAATAAACTTTTATCCCTTAAAGTGAATGGAGCTCTACGTGCTTTTATGAACAGTCGAAATGTTTCCGAAAAGGCACGTTTGGCTGTTCATAGAGGACTATTAGTGCCCACACTTATGTATGGA
Organism: Catocala fraxini; assembly: GCA_930367265.1. Taxonomy (NCBI): domain Eukaryota; kingdom Metazoa; phylum Arthropoda; class Insecta; order Lepidoptera; family Erebidae; genus Catocala; species Catocala fraxini. The sequence continues at coordinate 22,632,194 of OV884031.1, forward strand.
AGTGAAAGTTGGGTATGGCAAAAGAAGCATGAGAGCAGAATAAATGCTGTAGAAATGAGAGCGCTGAGAAATATATGTGGTGTGACTCTGAAAGATAGAATAAGGAATAGTGTGATTAGAAAGAGATACGGCATGAAAGTGGATATAGTGACAAGAATAGAAAAGGGTATGTTAAGCTGGTTTGGGCATGTAGAAAGAATGGACGAGGAAAGACTGACTAAGAAAGTTTATAAGGCTAGTGTGAATGGAACAGTCGCAAGAGGAAGACCTAGGCGAACGTTTCTTGATCAGATCGGAGGCGTTCTGGACAAAGGCCAGGTTAAGAGCACCTTGAACCGACGGGCGTGTATGAGGAATGTGATGAAAGTGAATGAAGCCAGAGAAGTGTGTCAGGATCGTAGCAAATGGAAATCCGTAGTCTCTGCCTACCCCTCTGGGAAACAGGCGTGAATCTATGTATGTATGTATGTATCCCTTAATTAGCTTTAGCTCCCTAAATTTTACTTACAGAAAAACCTATAAACACTATGTTTGAACTGAATGATCAAAAAATAGAACCTCGTAACTAGATTAATAGTACCTTGAGATTTTATCAAGAAAGTACTGGGTCTTAAGCCCGTTTTCTTTCATTTATATCATGAATTTAGCATTTATGTATTCATTATCTGGTTGCATATTAAAAAATCAACAATAAACGAAACAACAAAATTTAAATGACCAAACGTTTTATTTAGAAAAATTTTAGAATCCCAATGTATGTGACATCAAATGAACGACTGATCAAAAGTTGCTAGATGTAATTTTAAAATATCAAATCATAACTAATCAAATTTTATAATCACAAATGATTTTTATTAAGAATTATTAATTTAAATGTCGGTATACTTATATTTGAAGTACATCATTAATTTTAACACATTAATTTGTCCAAAAATTATGATAACAGTGCCTCAAAATAGTATACATACATATACGAAGTAATTTGAAAAAAAAACTTAAAAATTAAGTACTTAATAAAACAATTTTAAATGTGTGAGTTATAAATTATTGGCAATAGCCTGTAAAAGTTGTATATGGTTATACTCTGTAATGTTGTTTAAAATATTATCAATCTTCTTTAGTCGATCCACGTTTTTGTCTTTTCTTTTCTTAGGCAAAGGTTCCCCGTTTCTCATTTTTTCAATAGATGCTGTGTTTATATTGGTCTCCTTTATAAGCTCAGCTACTAATCTATAAAAACCCACATGTCTTTTTGCACAGATTTCGTTGATATGGTGGTGAAATGCTTCAGCGCTATTCTGTGTGCGTGGAATTCTTCATATATATAATAATATAACCTAACCAAACTACTTCTGGGTGGTTTATAAAAAAATAACCACGAAGTGGATGGCGGCCTTCTAACCTAACCTATCCGAGTCGGGGTGCCCTAAAGTCCCAATTGCATCCAGTTTCTCCTGATATAACAACCGTTACACACCCAATGTCGATGGCAAATGATGTTATGGCATGTGATAATTAGGGCATGTGATAATTAGGGCTTACAATGATTATGACAAATGATGTTATGGTATGTGACTTTATGGGAAACAAAGCTTCTAGCACGTGACTAATATAGCAAATAAGAGCAGGGCAAATGAATATTACGTCATACAATATTATGGCTGTTGACTATTATGGCAAATGATATTAGAGCAAATAAAATTCGGGCAAAGCAGTTCACACCTTTTTCAGTTAATCCATTTGATAATTAATAATTTATCCAGTAATCCATTTTGACCTTTAAACGATTTGGTCAATAGTGTAATAAATAATATAAACATTGATATTCCAGACTTTGGTCAGCTAAACTTTTGATCTAATAACCATCGTTATTTTAAACTTTGTTGATTTATACGTTGTTCTTTTGAAATTTGCTCAGAAAAGTTTTGATTTTCTAATATGCAACCAATTATCTAGAGTAGAATCTTACGAGTTGAAATAATAAGCACGGTTGGCTCGCGCGTTTAGTTAAGCTACTTTTTACTTGAGTTAAGTAATCTAATGTTTTTACTTAGCAAGTCATCTAGTTAGGTAGCTTATCAGTGCATGAAGGTTACCGCCATTAGAGTAAAAATTGCAACATTTAGGGATGTGGCTTAAATTTTAATTAAACACTTTTCTTAATACGAATTCTTTGTACATTTTTTTTCTTTAGTATTCAGGAATTATTGCACATTGGTATTCAGACCAGATTGTTGCTTTACTTCCTAGCAAAATTGGCGTCGTATGTGATTGAATAATAAAGTATATTTAGACACTGCCATAGGAGCAATAACATAATTAGTATTTCTAGTAGTAGGACTTCTATCACATACACACAACACCATCTAGCCCAAACTAAGCAGAGCTTGTACTATGGGTACTAGACAGTGGATAAACATACATATCTTTATATGTGTATATAATTCTACTGTACGTGTGTATGTCACTAAACTCCTCCTAAACGGCTGGACCGATATTGAAAAAAAAATTGTGTGTGTTCATGTGGATTCGAGGATGGTTTAGATGTAGGTTTTTTTTGGTTTTTTTCGTCTTTACAGGACAACGTCTTTCGGGACAGGTAGTATGTATATATTTTTTTTTGTTAATACTTACATATTATCCGTGTATTTATCAGTGACACGCTTGGATGGAATACAATGTATAACCTCTAGTAGCAAGCCAGTATAGTTTGGTTTCCCTTGCTCTATGCATAACAGCAGATGAGACAATTCTCTTTTAAATAACTTTGTTTGGACTAAAATATACTGTCCAGGTCAACGTGAAGAATCTTATTATGTCGTTCCATTCTAGCTAAGTTCGGTAAATAAAAATGACGTCATGACATTTTAAGACAAATTTATTTAATATCTTTTCTACTTAAAATAAAATTATCCTTAATTATAATAACATTCAAATATATTTAGAATGATAGATTTTATTATTAAATTATTTGTATGTCAAAGGTAAGTGAAATTTGATAACTATTTGATTTAAAGGAAATTTATATATTATAGTATAAGGTATTAAATTATTATTTAAGTAATATTTAATAAATAATTAAGTAAAAAAACGGTATAATAGATTGGGATTCAGGATTTACCTTGCGCTAAGGTATGTATGGCTGAGCGCTCCACACTCTGCGCCCTCTATCTCAAAAACGGTGTGACGTATAAAAAAAGGTCCAAAATAAAATTTGTAGAGAATTTTATTATCTACAAATTTTATTACTTAAATGCAAACACAACAATAGGAGGCAGAGAAAACGAGATATCCTCAATAAACTGATTTTTGCGATCTTTGACCTTGAATATCTAAGGACGCTCACACGTTGGCATATGTGTCTTTTGAAACAACATTTGTAATGCTAAAATAAAGGTATATGCAAAAATTCTGCTTATTCCGTTAGATTCCGAGGTCGACCCCTTTTTTGGTCTAAGATGACTGTACTAGAAATGACGTGATACTACTATTAATTAAAACTACTACATGACTACATGAAGCCCCGTTTACACCATAATAACATTACATGATGTATCAGTTTCCCAACTGCGAATGGAGAGAGTTGTGTGGTAACCGACCCAGTTTGTGTATAAACAAACAAACAGTGTTTTCTTATAGTTTAAGTAGGCTAGTGTCTAAGTAAGTGGTCAGCTCTTGTTAATAAATCATGGCAATACTAATTAGTAAATATTTTTGTAATTGTGTACTAGCAGTTGGGGCGCTTCACTGGAATCTAGAAACAGAATTTGGGCTCTCCGTGGACAGCCCAATGCCCCAGTGTACGTTATGCGGGAGTCGATAGAATTAAAAATATTGAAAACAGCCATGTTTTCGACTTTGTTGCTTAAGGAGATTATGGTAAAGATATTTACAACTAGAGACTACCTTAAATAATTAAATCACTCAAGATGCCAGAATAATAGATAATTATGATGTATAATAATTTTACCGCTTTAACTAAAAAAGTATTATGTGTAATATCACTGTTGGCGCACCTTCTTATTCTATTTACATATGTCGTTGATGCTTAGACTAGGTTGAATAGTTGTAAGCCAATCGTTAATATCTAATCTACAGTCATTTGTCACACCACCTGAAGGCGTTTTACTCCGTAATAATATCTGCAAGATAACAACGGCATTTTGCGCTGTTTGAATCACAGGGCTAATGTTACCTTACTGTTCCATTATATACCTTGCTACAAACAGATACAATCTAAATCTTTCTGAACGGGTGAATTCAGAAACATCGACTAACGTTTTTCTCAATTCAAAATACAAGCCAACATATACGAGATAGATAGGTAATCCATTTAGATATCCTTAGGCTAATGCTGTCAGATATCCCAGAAATAAGTGCTTAGTTAAACATTACTAATACCTACCGTCTTAATTTAAATATCCTCTATAAAGTTCTAAAAACATGTGTAAAGGAAACTGATCTTTTTACCTTCAGGCTCAAATCCTCTCTGACTGCTAGCTCCATAAGAGATCTCCCTCGGCTTTCCATTCTCGTCAACATATCCGTACTTTCCAGCTACGTCTCCATTCGGATACTTGGTTTCTATCTTGAAGGAGCCGTCGGCAGCTTCGTAGCCGTAGCTGTAGGAGCCGTCATCGTTCTGGCGGTTGATCTGTTTGAGGATTGGTACCGGAGTCGTGGTGGGGCCTTGATGCTGGCAAAAGACTGCCAGGTAGGTGGTGCAGAAGATAAGAGTCTGTAAAAAGAAATGTACAGGTTACAACTAGAAGAATATAATATCAGACTTAAGTTAATTACGTCTTTAAAATAAATTTCTTATTAAATGTTAAAATGGAACTTTTATAGTACTGATGATTACTTTAGAAGTATAGATACATTCCGTATACATACAAGTACTTCTACTAGTCATGAAAATTAAAATATATTTCGGAAACATTATTTGAATTTAATACCAACTAGACAATCAACAATCCGCGTTAATAGCTACGATAACAGCATAGATAGTCTTCACACATGCACATACAGCAAATTACACCGTAGTTCTTTATGGTTTAATTCAACGTAATTTGTGAAGCTACCAAATCTTTTTTGAAAGAAGTTGAAACTGTATTGTATGGATATAGCAGCTGAACTTATACATCCCAGAATAACTTTTTGTGGATCACACAAACGAAGCCGTTTTTCTTTGCTTTATTTAAAGATACATGTTTTTTAATCATTTGGGTTCTAAATTAAATATTCCTGTTGAGTAGTCAAGCTAAGCTTAACGCTTATGATACTAGTGGGTTCAAGTCTTCGGTAGTGTAATAGGTGAAAATCGACCCTATGGCCTCTCGAACCCAAATCCTTGGGTCTACCACCCTTTAAAAAAGTCTTACAATGCTTGAAGCCAGCAACTAGTCGGTGATAAGGTAACTATTAAAACCTTAACCCATCCATGCAGTACTTGCATGCAAATCGCATGCCATTAAAATTCTATGCATTATAAGGACAATTGTACTGTCACGGAAACCTCAAAAGCCTTCGGAAGTAAAACAAAACGAGCACTTTCAGACGCCACCGCGTGGAACGAACCGTGTAACTCAGTTAAAAATTACGCAACAATACAAAAGACCAATGTACGGTGTACTTAGCGTAAAGTTATTTCAAGTAGGTAAAAATAAAACTGAGTTGCGGCCTTGATCTTGCGATGTTGTAATTCGATCTTGTTATTTTTATTTTTTAAGTGTAAATGAGCGTGGATTCGTTTGTTTGGAGTTTTTATGTTCTATTTTTCCGATTACTAGGTATTTTATAAATTTAATATAGATCTGTTTGTTAGTTTGTTGTTGTATATAGAACGATTTTGTTCGAACCTAGCAAAGATCAAAAATTAGAATTTAGAATCTTTCAAAATCTCACTTACCGATAAGCTTTAACGTTCATAAGTGATAAGTGTTACTTTGTGACATGATTGATCTTTGAGCTTGACTATTTTTGGTAAGGAAATAGCTCAAGTATTGAGAAAGATACTGACTACTTACAAATGGAAGCAAAGTTGCAGGTAACAGTTTGTTTATTTTATTACCTTAGTTGTTTAATACTGATTCGTTTGTTTAATAAGATTGCGATTACGTTGATTATCTATTGGGAATTTGATGCCCGACTCAGTTGCAATGTCATGTATGTCGGCCTCGATGGCGTAGTGGTTAGTGTAACTGACTGCCACGCCTGAGGTCGCGGGTTCGATTTCCGCACAAGTCAAACATTTGTGTGCATGAACATGGATGTTTGTCTTGGTCTGGGTGTTTCTATGTATAATATGTATATATTAACAAAAAAAAAAGTATCTATGTATGTTTATCCATTGTCTAGAACCCATAGTACAAGCTCTGCTTAGTTTGGGCTAGATGGTGTTGTGTGTATGTGGTAGAACATTATTATTATTATTATTATTAATGTAATTGATATTTTTATTAGGAGGCTGAACTACGACTGCTCATGTATGTATCTTCGCAATATCAGGTAAACTTGACACATCTACATTTTAAAAGCCATGTATACGTCCCACGTATTTAAAGGCGCGCCTATGTTGTTTATTTGTGCAATCCTAGATGGCGTGCTACTTCTCGGAAATTCCTTACAAAAAAAGTTGGAACATAACATTTAGTAATATTGTCGTTAAGAAAATGTTAGTAGCAGAACGAAGACTGCCAATATGTCATAAATCTAATTACATACCTTTTGAAATGAGGGTTCAATACTTCTCTATCTATATTCCAGGATACTACCTATATACAAAGATTTTCTTGCAAGTTTCTTCTCATAGGCTCAACCCTTAGCCTGAACCTAGCAACTAACCTAAATATATATGTGCTTCAGTAACTTAGTAAACTCACTAACCTATATATTTTGACGTACATAAGTGTTACTTTGTGACCTAAATGAATAAATAATTTTTACTTTGACTAATGTATATACATGCACGTGTATGCATGCATGTGTCTGTATTTGTATAAGCTCCTTCTAGATAACTTTGACAATGCTAAAAGTTAATTGCAAGCTTCAAATAATTAAACAATATCTATACAAAATTAATCACGCACTCTTCCCAACAAAAAAGGTGAGCTATTCACAGCAAGATTTTTCTCAGAAATTCCTTTTAATATAACACAATGAAACAAGAAACTCGACACCAAGTGAATGTCCCGGTTTAGCCTTGTAGCACCTTGTGGTCAAACGCGGACATGCAATACTTAACCTACCTACATATTTTTATTAATATACTTCTATAATTGTATCTAGCGTTTGGGTAATTGCTCTGCGGCGGTAAAGAGCTAATAAGTTAGTAATAATTAAATACATTATATTGAAATCACCTTCTGAAAATTGCACAATATAATTTAATAGGAATGTTTCCTTTTGTTTTGTTTTTCTAGGAAACCTTTGCAGGCGCGTTCACTTTTTAACAAAGTTTCATAATGGCTATAGGAAAACATGTTACAAACCGACATACATTTTTATAGTTGTGATTTATAAAAATATATGCATTTCAAAAGACGTGTAAAAGTTTTACTTCTCTCGTTTTCAATGTGCATTTAATAATAAAATATATATTCTACATAACATAATTTCTGGAAAATTGAATTCACATCACTATATATTCAGTTCTAGCACCGCTACCCTGACCTACCCTGTGTGCGTATCAATGGCTACTGGGAACAAAAAGAGTGGACACTCCCAATTGTCACCTCTGGTGATGCTACCACTGGTGGCAAATGGGACATTTTTTGGATAAAATTCGTATTTGTCACCAATGGAAATAACCCGTCATGGATAGTACAGTGGTTCAAATGGGCAGCTCGTTATATACTTTCCTATCTCTAGTATCTACAAGAAATCAAGTCGATCCGATGCTCCGTTGTTACATGAAATAAGGACGAACCAACTAACACACATGTTTTTATAATAGTAGACCATTTGCGGGTCTATGTATGTAACTTATGTATCAGCCCTATTTATATACTGTTAGGCATGGGCCTTTTCTCAATGTGTGACGGTTTAGGCCATAATCTACCACGCTGGCCCAGTGCGGGTTTGCAGACGTCACATATTTCTGCGAACATTATGGAGAACTCTTAGACATGCAGCTTTCCTTTACGTTGATTTACCTCACCATTAGTTAGTTAGGGCTCTGGAAACGGGACAATAGAATAACTCATGCGCGCCTAAAGGACTTAGTATACAATGAAATTCCAATGATAGAGGCGACATGTGATGTCATTCCAAAAACCTTTGTTTTCGACAAAAATACCACATCCAACTTCATGAAGAATCTAAAGATAGCTTTGGCATACATGAAATAAGAATATACACGGATGGATCCAAAACAAAATCAGGAACTGGAGTCGGAGTCTTCTCTCAGGTCCAGTTGAGTAATTGATGTTTATCAATTACTCAACGACCCTGGAAAACTTCAACACTATCTTTTAGGCAGAATGTGTTGGAATCACCCGGGCTGCAACAGCGGTTACATCAAGGGGTATAAGCGATAAGTCGATACGCATTATCTTAGATAGTTCCGCGGTACTACGAGCTCTTAAGAGCAACTACTTCAACAGTGGACTCATCCTGGACTGTCACCGTGTGCTGCAAAGTATTGCAACAAAAAATCGGGTAACGTTGCAGTTGTAGAGGATCGAACACAAAAATGGTAGGACCCGAACTAATTGTCCTAATACCCTTCTGCCAACTCAAAACATCGTTATGCTATAGAACCACGAAACTAAACGAAAAACAGTGGAAAAAAACAAAGGAATGAAAACAGACGAAGGAAGCCCTTCCATCCTTAGACAAACATCTGTCACGCAAACTGCTACGTTCCACAAGGGAAAACCTACTCCACCTAGTGGGTTTAATAATAGGCCACTACTCACTCAAAAAACACCTATTCAATATCGGCATCACTGACAGTCCCTTATGTAAAGGTACACCGGCTCACGTGCTCCTACATTGTAAAAGCGTGAGCAACCAACGGGCGAAACTGCGAAGGTACTGCGCAACATCGGTCCCCTATTATCTTTCTGGATGGAAGTGAGGTGGTATGAGTAACCGATTTCGTGGGCTAAGTGCGGATAACACACATTCAACTAACCACCTCACCGTTAAAGCCAACGATAATTTTATAATGAAAATGTTAACACAACTGAATGCCGCAACATTGGTCAACATTGAAACAAAACTCATCACATTAATTAGTCTAATTCTATCTTACCTAATAAATGTAGTCATCACTAAATATTACAAGAGCTGAGCTTATTACCTAGATATTAATTCAAGTGTATTTAAAGTATATAAGTAATGAAACAGCTTAACGTATACAATGATATATTAACTTAAGAAAAACTAACCACTCACAACAAACTGTTAAAAATTAGCCCAATGTTAGTAACGTCTTTACAGCGCCATCTATCGGGTACCAGAATATGAACAATCTCCGCTTTTCTGGAAAAACCCTTGACAAAACAAATACATGGTGTGAAAATGACCTCAACCGTATAGGAAAAAAGAAACCGCAGTAAATTTTGTTACATGTAGGTTAAATTCAATTTGTAAAATACGCGTAAAAAAAAAGAAACTAGGTCTGCCAAAAAAAATTTCTATGAAGATTGACTATTTTACTACTTTTACTTCTTTTATTTACTCGGACATCTCGGACAAATTAGGACACATAATAGGAAACCTCAAGAATGACCCTTGAGAATTCAAATCAGTTCATGTAACTGACGGGAAATTCACTGCATCAACATTCCAAATGCCGATTTTCAAAACATTCCCTGTATTCAAAATGATGACTACATAAAACTGAGGGTTCAATTTGCTCACTATACAGCCTTAAAACCAATCTTTATTGTTACACGCTGTATGGGTACATATAAATAATGTTTTAACATTCTTATAAATATAGCGTGAAGCCTTGTTTGCAGAAAAAGTGACATTGAATTGTACTTACGAACATGAATATGTCTATATAGTACGTCAACAAGCATAACGCATTTTTCGTTCCTTTTTTTCTTTAGCATTAGTAGCGATAACCTAGAACGAAAATCATTGGAGCAGTGGTGTGCACAGATCTCGAGTTGAAACTTAAGGAATGCAACTCTGGATGTTTATAAAAATATCTATAATAATAATATCTCGCTCGCTCACTCGCTTTAGCGGAGAATGAAAACATCGTAAGAAAACCAGCATGTCTTATAATTTTTTTTTTTGTATAAGTAAGGTCAACCATCCTGCTCTGGACCACCATGTTTCCTTTCATACTGAGAAGAGGCCCATGCCCAGCAGTGTGACGGTTTATAATACACCTTTGTGAAGATTCTCAAGGTACACGACCGTTTGATGTAGTACATGAATCGTATTGTTATTCACACACAGCTAATGATACGACTCTTGATACGCACTGTCTATGCTTTTCAATTACGCGTATCGCACAGTATAGATTGCTTTTCTATGCTTGGAAATTCTCCCTAGTCGCACGCAGTCTAATACTGTGTTTATATATCTGTCGATCCTGAGTTCGATCGGCGAGGCAAACGAAGTGATCTAAATTGGAAAATTCTGAATTTACAAGAATTGATAAATATATAACACATCGTGGTTTTCTCAACGAAAAGGTAGTAGTTTTCCTTATAAAATATGATTCTCCTAAGGTTATGAAACACAATATCAAACTTAGTAAATAAAGATATGTCTGTAAGTCTATATTATTTATTAGATGTGATCGCATTTTCTTGATTTGTCTGACAAGGTCGACCACTCGCCATAGCATTAGTTAGGTTAGATGACAGAGCTTTTCCGTTAATTAATTAATTCAGACGCATAAAAAGTGTCACTATTCCGGTAGAGCATGCAGATATAGCTTCAAGAACAGGCTGTACCTCTACCTGAGGAGTTTGAACAAATTATATTATTTCTATATTAGCGAGCCGTGTTATTCCCAATAATCGTCTTAATAAAATTTTTCTACAAGGATAACGACAGTACCTCCTACTAAAATGTTTGATCCAGAATATATAAAACTTGACATTTTTAAAGCAATATTTTGACTATTCTTTCTAACTATCCTAAACGTCCAGGATAACTGTATAATAGATCCTATTTCAATGCATTTGTATAAGTAAACGTTTGAAATCTATTTACGAAACAATGATTAAGTTTGTGGGCTTTATATTCTTGACCACAGTATAAATTCCTTTGCAATTTGTTGGAAAATCACTTAAGGCTGAGATTTATAATTGTTCAGGCTTGCCAGGCTAGTCGACGCATAATCGAAGTGTCGCAACTCAATAGATCATGTTACGTCACACTATTGATATTGCTTCCTGCACAGAAAGTGGGACTACGTAATTATTATAGAGTTTTGAGTTTTCAAGTAAACAAGCTTTCGTTGCAGTAAAAGCACCCAAGCCAGGTTCGTTATTTATATGTCACAATTTAATAAAAAATATATGTATCTACATAGACTGATATATTCCTGGAGTTGGATATAACCAAAGAACAAGGCTCTAAATCAGACTCGGTAGCGGTGAATAGAGATACGTGACGCATAAGTTCTACGTTCTTGGAGTATTAAACCCACATTTTGTTAACTTATGAGTACCAGGCAGCCTTAGTTATTTTAAGTTACATATGTTTATTCCATTTCTTCAGTAATTTTTATTCCCACTTAACAGAAGGCAGTTATATCCCAATGTACTAGTAACGAGCATCCTTTTACGGCCTTTGAGACTGCTACTTATTTATTTCTTGAATTACAAATTTCGCCATTGAAATATTTTCTGTGACGCACAACTTTACAAACATTCAAATAACGGAGTTACAGAACACCCAGACTCAACACAACTTCTTGTTATTCACACAAATATTTGTCCCAGTCGAACCCACAACATTTAAAGCAGCGAGAGCGACGAAGCGACCACTAATGCCACTATGGAAGGTTCGATACGAAGTGTGGATAAGAAACCTCTGCCTACCCAAAGATAGACGAGTCAGACTACACATGTATGTAGTTGCAAAATATAAATTACTTTCTTAGTCACTTTATTAATAACAAGATTTTGCTCACGGCTTTGCGTAAATGTAGGATAGGTTTATACTTTTTTCTGGATGTACTTTTCTGTTCCTCTGACAACGTGTATGCGAAATTTCATGTAGATCGGGCGAGTAGTTAAAGCATGAAATCGTACCAAACAAACAATCAAACTCACATTCGCGTTTATAATATTAATAAGGAAAAATAATTCGGATTTCACTTTACATTACGCTAAACCATTAGATGCTGTCACGTCGAATATTCTAGAAACGCGTCAAGGGACGCCTACTATGTTTATTATCCCTGATATAATTATCGGTGCATACTAGTCTAGGAATGTGGTTCGGCGAGTGTACATGCGAATTAAGGGCGTGTGCTAACGACACGACTGTTTGTGTTGCGACGGGTTTTCGTCTTGACGTTTGAATATATACATTATTTTTGTATTGAAATTATATAGTATTGGTATGATATGATATTGATCAATCAATGTTTTGTATGAAGTGATTATAAATGCACGTCGTTTGTTATGATTGCGTTGCAGCGATCGTGTATGGGACTGTCGACCAGTCGAGACATTACTGTCGACTTCCATTCCTGATTCGAGTAACATAATATTTAGTTTTCTATCAGGAAATTCGCAAACGCCCAGAATATAGAGACAGTTCTAAGTTCCGTCTCAGTTAAATAATCTATCAAGCTAGTCAGACCTAAAACTATATCTTTTTTTTATGTTATAGTAGGCAAACGAGCAGAAGGATAGATGGTAAGCGATTATTGTCGCCCATGGACACCCGCAACACTAGAGGAGTCACAAGTGCGTTGCCAGCCTTTTCAATGTGTTACACACAAATTAATTATTTTATACTAGATTATGCCTGCGGCTTGACCCGCGTTTACGTTAGATTAAATTAGTAACAACTTTTCCTTGGATGAAAGGTTAGTCCTTTTCCATTCCTCTGACAAAGTCTATACCAAACTGTAATGATGATCGATCAAGTAGTTAATGCGTGAAAGTGTAACAAACAAACTCACATTCACATTTATAATATCAGTTATGATATTATTCTCTTTCTTCATTAAACTTTAACTACACCAAATCCAAGACTTCCCCTCTCAGAATATTCCTTAAAAGTCCCTAAAATCTCGCGCGGAATATACCGCGTAAACTCTGTAACAAGAGATACAATGTTGTATCTTCACGTATTAATATAATAAACATATGAACTGTATGAGAATAATAAATTCTAACTCGCAATTAGAAAGCTAATAGATTACCACAAACATTATACAATCCGTAGATACTATAAAAGGTTACGGCATCACAATAATCATTACATGCAGGTAATTTGAATAAGAACGTATCAATATGGCCGCGGCCTAAATATAACGTACTGATACACTATAAGGTCGTTTTTTACATCACACTATACTATTTCGACCTTAGAAACCTTGAGAACAGTTATTGACTGTATTGAAGTGTTGTAATGCTAATTATAAATTACATGCATAATATCACACCTATCTCCCTGAAGCGATAGGTACAGATATATTACATCCACTGCACGGATGGCGTAGTTGTTCAAGTGGGCGCCTCGCCGCTGCGACTGCGTTGACTATGAGTTCGAATCCCTCACAAAACAAAAAAATTGTGTGATCCAGAAACGGTTGTTCCGAGTCTGGGTGATCTTTGTGTCGGTGGTTTGAATGTTTGTTAAATACCTGCGATACAGTAATAATAATATAATTTTCTATTACATGCATATAACACCATTTAGCCCAAACTAAGCAGAGCTTGTACTATGGGTACTAGACAATGGATAAACACCTACGTACCAGTTCGTAATAGGGAACTGGGATTTAAAAAAATGGCTGCTATATTTGTGGGTTCCAAGTAACAAGAGGCGAGTGTAATGTCATCTACCGGGTATAATTCTAGACTCCGTGCTAGATAGATCATTCAAGATCTCATGTACAGCTGTCACGTTCATACAGGTTCGTACCGAGAAAATAAAATCTATTATTACACTATACAACAGCACTGCATGTCTCATGATTGGGTTATGTTACATGATATTAGTCCAACTTTTAATGACAATTTCAAATCTGTGACTTCGTCTTTCTTTTCTTTTCGTGTGGTTAGTGGCCAACTTGCTGTCAAGAGTTGTTTAAGCCACCCGTAGGCCTCTGACATGGCTTAACGACTGCTGTCAATTTGACAACAACCGTGACCGACCTTTTTTACGTGCCCTCCGAAGCACGGAGACGCTGAGATGAAATACCACTAAGCGGTCACCCATCTATAGACTGACCGTACCCAACGTTGCTTAGCCTCGCTAATCGTTTACCGATCAGTAAGTGCAACTGGCTATGAGCGCCTCTGACTAATCTGTGACTGAAATTTCTCTATCAGGTCTAGTTAACAAAATATGACACATAGATCTTTTTATAGTAAAACACAGTATATTTAAAAATAATCTTATTTTATCTAGTTCTTAAGTTGAAAAATCTTTCTTTTATTTGACTTTCTTGCTGAAACTGAAGGTAGAGCGCTGAGCTTATTATTATTATTTATATATTCTCCGCAAATGAAACAAAAATGATTCGGATTATTCACACAAACACGTCTTGGCTATGCCATATCAAATTAAATTAAGAAAACTTAATATTAATCTAGTTACCAGCAAATTTAGTGGAAACTACAACTCGTGAACAAGAGCTGTTAAAAAAAATGAGGGTATGTAGAATCAGGGACGTTGAATTAGTAAACATCATATTGTGATAAAAGTCATTCATCAAACAAAAGATGCAATTTTGTTGTGCAGTGTTATAAATAAGTAAAGCATTTCGTGCTAAGCTTGGTTCACATAATAGGGACCGAGAATTTTGTCGTCTATCAGGCACAGATCCAGATTCCGTGCTAATACTAAAAATTCCATGATAGATATACCCAATAACGCTTTGCCGGAATTGAACCCAGGTCCTCATGCCCAGCAATCGTATTCACCTTCGCTAGCTATCAATATCGAAGTGTGTTTCGTAAACTCGTATTTTTTGTGACCGTTGCTTTCTTTTTTTTTATACTTCTAAAGTGGCAAACGAACATACGGCTGACCTGATGGTAAGTAGTCACCGTAGCCTATGGTCGCCTGCAACACCAGAGGCATCACTTGCGCGTTCCCGACCTTTTAAAACCTTTTAACCCCTCCCTTTTTGAAGAACCCCATACTGTAGTCTTGTGGGAAAACCTGGGCAGGGAGTTCATTCCACAACCTGAGCGTCCGCGGGAGAAAATTCCCTTGGAACCGCTTGGTGCGTCACCAATAAGGTTGTAAGGTGTGAGAATGAAATCCCTGCCGATGGCGAGCGGTGCAATGATAAATTAGCTGAGGGCATCATCTCAAACACCTCATCAGAACACAATTCATTATATAAGCGGTCGAACACACAAAGGAAGGCAAAATCCCGTCTGAGACTTAGTGGCTCAATACCGTCTGTGAGTTTGGGCTCATCGACAATCTATAAGTTAAATTTTTTTAAAGAGATTTCCCCCTCTTGTATCTAGTAATTTCCTGTATCGCGGCGGACTTTACAAACATTCAAACAATGGACACAAAGAATGTTTGTAAAGTCCCACGGGACCAAATATTTTCTCCTGGGGCATTTGAAATTCTTGAAGATCGGTCAATTAAAAAAAAAACAAACAAGCGTAGGTACTTGCTATCACATAGTAAGTGATTTGGTTTTCTAACCAGCTCTAGTTCTAAAGGCTAGGCTAGGCTATTTACAGCTAGATACACAGTGTACTTAAGTGTAGCTTGAAATAAAACCTATTATGTATCTATTTGTTTTGTAGTCTCTGGTACTCGTGGAAAATACTGTCTCTTACTTAAATTTACGTTTTGTATATCTAGGGATTATGCAATCAAGTCATTTTGCAATAAAGTCATTCTGCCTACCTAGACGTTTTAAAATAAATATATGTAAATTAGCAACTCAGACGTTTTGCCTACCCAGTCATTCTGCAATCTAGTCATTTTGTTTACTCAGACATTTTAATACCCAGACTATGTGACCCTAACAGAAATAAAGAATCGAATCGCAAACTAATCGACTGCTTCTAAATTGTTATTAATAATTCTACCAACTAAGCATTTAAAAAATAAACGTTATCTTATATTTTATAATTGCTTAAAGTAATGGCATTGTCGTGTATGGAAATGAAATGTTTCCTGCTATTGAGCAATAAAAAATATTAATTATCTGTAATTAATCTCAGGCGGTACAACAATGCATTGTTTCGTTAGCCTAATAAAGTGATTGTTTAAAAAACCTCTGGTCATTTATTCTTGGACGAAAGATTAGGAATTGAAATGATTATTGGCGTTTTGAATTTTGGAATGTTGGCTTAATTTCTCTGCTCTGAAAGCAACGTTGGTTTAGTGGTAAATTTGTAATTATCAAGTTTGAAGTCTTAAGTTTGATACTCGGATCGAACAATATGTTAATGACTTTTGCTTTAGACTATTTTTAGTAACGGCACGATGCCTCATAAAGTGGGAACTAAACAATAATGCATAGATAAGGAGGCAAAGCACTTCTCCTCAACTGTTCTGCGTGAAACAGACGTGATGTCACATACTTATATGATCTCAGGCCTTTTCGATTATATTATAGATGAGTAAAATGCGTATTGCACCCACATTCTACTTAACGTTTTTAGGTCTCACAGTCCAATGTATTAGAGGCGAGCCTCTACTGGGCACATTACTAGACTCTACTAATTTCCTAAAATAATAAACCATTGGCCTACGTAAGAATCGAATTCAAGACCTCATGATGAACTACGAACACAAGCAGTTACGCCACAGCCCCAACGAAGCATTCATTATTCCCTTACAAAACAATCTAATACTCTTTTAACTTTGTCTTTCCTCACAATAACCATTCATACTTGTAATCTTAACTCTGGTCACAGACTTACGACGAAGCATGCGTGACCACACAACTCATACAATATAGAAAACAATAGCATTGTCATGTAAAATTAAAATTGAACTTGATTTTAAACAACTATACTTACACAAAAGATCATTGTTTTTGTAAATGTAAACAACGTTGCGTAAACAAAACTAGGTTGTGTTGCCAAATGAATCTATTAGAGGGCGTTACTTGCATACTAAATGTGCACAGCTATAGAAATAGAATAGTAATGCGACTATTAAACTACCATGTCAGGGGTTTGTAAAGATCTCCTACTGCGTTAAATGGCAGAGTCCCTAAGGAGTCCAGTAGGTACAGTAAGAGCCCAAATATTTATGCCTAAGTACCGCTTCAAGAATGAGTTCTAGTTTGCATAAGACTACTCCCTCCCGCATTAAAATTAACTACTGCGACGCTCTATAAAAGAAAACAAGATCTTTGATGGTCAATCAAGAAATGCAATTCAGATTTTATAGTTACCGCAACGCGATTATTTTGCCAGCGTATATAGAATATGATAACAGCTAACATAGATTTCCTTTCTGCCTTAGTGGTTTAAGTCTGCGCCGAGCGAAATGTGCCACAGGCAGTCACAGTTAAGTTGATAAAATCAACACTTTTTGTTTAATACAAATATAAAATATACATTTACCATAACATGAATGTGTTTACAATTACTCCGTGTAAAAAAATTAAAATAGTTAATATTTTAAAATAGTTAATATTTTCGCCTACAAAATTACGTAAATTTGCACGAAAAATACAAAAACGTAAGCTCGTGTTACGTGATTTTTAGATTATAACAGTAGAAATCTATCCTATGTTACAGCTTAAACGAAACATAAATAGTTATATTACAATTTGTCCGTGCCAAATATTTAAGTTATTGGTTGACAATAAAGATACATATTTATCAAAAAAGCACTTCAAATCCTTCATACAATTTTATTATGGCGGCCGCGCGCTGATTTGAATTTCGAGCTCTGTCATGCAGTCCAACCGCGTCTTACGCTCGGCGCTGTCTTAAAAATATATATAACTATATATATATAACTAAGTCTTCTTATTTTGTATAATAAGAAGCTAACTTATTATCAGTATTTTAAACTGCCCACAGTTTTCTAACTTAATGACCTATTTATTTTCAAGACGCTTACAGGCTACTTAATCATCATATTGACTGTAAAAGATATTTATGACAACCGAAATCGATAGGTTAACTTGTGAGGCACAGTATTCGTACTGTAAGAAAACACTCGTGAGTGTTTTCTTACCTTTACGCATATTGCTCCTAGTAGCAGAAATGTATATAGCACTGTTAAGATATAATAATAATAATAATCTACCACATACACACAACACCATCTAGTCCAAACTAAGCAGAGCTTGTACTGTGGGTTCTAGACAATAGATAAACATAGGTACATATATATACTTATTTTTATGTAAATACATACATAGTATACATAAAAACACCCAGACCAAGACAAACATCCATGTTCATGCATACAAATGTTTGACTTGTGCGGAAATCGAACTCGCGACCTCAGGCTTGGCAGTCGGATACACTAACCACTACGCCATCGAGGCCGACAATATATATTAGAAAGGATTATATTAGTTATATCTATAATTTAGCAATAATTGCCCAGTGGTCAAAATTCAAGCAAAATTCTTTAATTTGTCTTCCTGCGCTCCTTTTCCATATATATTTTAATTATGTCAAGTCTCCTTCCCGCGAACTCACTTAAAAATGGCTACAACATTTTCTCTTCACATATTATTGTATTGATTTGATTTGATGAGCCAGCCATTTGCATTTTGTATTAACTGACACTTATAGACTAAGACAATACAAACGGTAGACAAATCATGTTTTCCGTGATAAAAACGCTCATATTAAACTTCGTACAACCCTACGAAACAATTCAAATCGAAATCCAAATGTTTAAAATAAACAATCTAGATTGAAGCTAAAAATATAATGTTAAATGTTAAACACTGCCTACAGACATTAGCCAGCCCAGAACCTTGACAAACCAACAGAAAGGATTTAATCATGAGTCACGGTCCACCTAAACTTTACAATTGGTTTTTACCTTACCAAGACATGCAGTAAACTTAAAGTTAATAACGAACTGCATACTGTATTATTCTTTAATCTGTTTCTCAAAATGTGCCTAATTAGTGTATAAAAATGATACTATCAAGTAATGAGGGTTTGAATTTACTGCTTGAGGTGCTTTTGGATAGTAAGGTCACTAGTGTCACTTCAACAATAACCATAGAAACCGACAATTAGTACCAATAAATAAGACTATTGTTAGCAGCTGTGACAGAATTGAGAGGATCTCGCTAGTGTCGTCCGACTGGTGAATAAAAAACGATAGTCCACATTGTATATCGTGATGCTTTTAGTATAAATCATAATGTTTATGATCTAAAAGAATGTACCTACACAAACGAAGGTCGCTATACCGCACTCAATGAACATCTATCACGTAAACAACTACACCCCACCATGAAAATATTTTTTTATTTTTGTGATTACGTGGAATTGGCCTGTATGTAATGTTGGATTAAAATCCTCTTCAACATGATATCACCAACAGACCCTTATTTCTGTATGAAGAATGAGGACAGAAATCTATTCGTGTGTTATTACACCGCAGAAGAGTGAACAACCAATGGGCTAATCTTCAGAAGATTCCAGAAACGATGAAAGAAGTACGGTACAGCAGCGGTCCCCGTACTAACTTTTTGGACAGAGCTGAGGTCGTATGAATAACTGACTACCCACACATCAGTCGCTAACGCATACAAGGAAAGGTAAATGCAGAAAAAGATTGCCCAACTAATCAACCAACTTTATAATCCACTAAATACTTAATCCTTTATTCTTGCATACATACATAGTCTTACGAATAATCACCGAATCGATAGGTAGATGTGTATTAAACCGATATTTCACCAGTTACAGTATGGTTTTAAGTTCTACCTTATAGCCTATGAGCCTTTTGTCATCAAATGGACTCTGTACTACTATAGAAAAACTGAATAACACGGCTTTCATATTCATACAAAAGACTTCGAGCACTGAAGTCACATTCAATCCCAATGCTACATTAAAATAGTGCTGTTTCATATCAGTTAAACACCTATTACAGTTACCAAATTCTAGTTAATACGAACCTTTATCATCTCAACGAGTTATCAAGTGCGGACTATAGTCTATATTTATTGCACAAGTCACCGCGCCCACCATCGTATGCTCCGCATTCCTTCTTGTGAAACATTCGAACCAGCGCCAATGCTGTTTATTATCAAATCGGTAATATAGACTGATTTGAATGGTGTAACGATTGAATGTTAAACATAAGCTAATAAAGTTGCAAATATGAATTGTGCTTGGGTTGTCTCGTTGGGCTATTGGCTTAAGTAAGCGTTTACTGGCGATTTAGATGTGATCGGTACTAATACCAGGTTGGGCAAAGTGGTATTGTTTATTACTATTAGCAGGATAGTGTCTGTGCCTAAATAGTGCACAGTGGGCAACAATAAATATTATTACGTACGGCTTAATATAGCTTGCGAATATGAAAATGAATATATTATTGATAATATGATCATTTTTATTTCCATTTCTTTTGTGTTAGTTTGGAACTATTACCGCCTATGAAAGTCAAAAAAAGAAGCTGAGATATATAAGTTTAATTGTTTATCAAACGTACCTTTTAATAGAAACATGAAGATAACTGATAAGACAATTGCCATTTTACAATGTTGCAGTTGATTGTTTAACACCAGCTGTCGTGAAGTAGAACTGATATAATTTATTGATTCTAAAGCATTTTACTACATGCTCTCACTCTATCTTTTTTTACAGATAATACTGCCCACTTTAAGTTACAACCTGTTGTAATGACATCTCCAAACATTAAAACATCACAACACTCCACGCAATGTTTACACCGAGGTGCCTACTAATACTACTATGCCATTATGACAATCAAAATCTAATTGCAAAGCTTTCTATATTAAGACAGCATAAGCTCCTTTGTTAGAAACTAAGCCTTCATCCACAATGCAAGGAGGCCATAATGGTGGATTCATCCTCGTTTACTTTGTGGCGTAAGAGTAAATATTTTCGCAACTGCAGCTAATAAATTCACAGGTACCTACTGTTTACGGGATAACCAGTGTTGTTAAGATTTTATCTGAACTATAGAAACGCCCAATAAATGACAATAAGCTAAGCTGCTATTATGCGGGATCTAAATATAAACAGATGAAGCTTACAGCCACAATAAATAGCTGCAAGGTAATACGATAATGAAAAGCAACCGAAACGCTAGGAAAAGTCTACTTAAATATAAATAGTTTAGTGAAGTGTGTTAGTAGTAGTACCTAGTATAATAGTTTCAAAATTATGTAATAAAGTGTTAAATAAACAACGCGATAAAATCCGTATATAGTAGTTTAATTTCAATGAATAACATTTGCGTAAACAGAAGACAATATTATGCAAGGTAATTGGAAAACTTTATCACAATGAAAACCAAATATAGTATTCTTTTACTTTTATGATTTGGACACTCTTTGTCTATATATATACTAAAGAGCAGCGATAGCTCAGTGGGGAGAACAACAGACTGCAATGCAGAGGGTCTCGGGTTCGAACCTACGTCGCGCACCTCTGACTTTCGGAAGTTATATGACTTTTCGAAATTATGTGCGTATTGATTGAAAATTATCGCCTGCTCCTTGCCTCGGAGAGCACGTTAAGCCGTCGGTCCCGGCTGCCATGAACATCTATGGTAGTCGTTATTGGGAGAGTGACGACACAAAAGATCCCACTGGGTCGAAGTGTCGCCGGTCTGCATTGACTGGCCCCCACATAAGATAAGATAAGATATATATACTAATATTATAAAGAGAAAATATTTTTATTTTTTATGTCAATAACTATTAGGCTGGTTTTAAATATACATATATTCCCTCAACAATGGAAAGCTATTTTACCCAAAAGTAACACATGATATCACGATATAAGCCACGAGAGCAATGCAGGCAAATCAATACAATCATAAACGTGGGTGTACCTGCGTCGGACAGTTAGTACTTAATACAATATTAATATATAATAGTATAAACACAAGTATAAGTAAACTAGATGTGCCCAGACTGCCATAGATGTTCATGGCAGCCGGACCGACGGCTTAACGTGCTTTCCGAGGCACGGAGCATGCGATAATTGTCAATCAATACGCACATAATTTCGGAAAGTCATATAACTTCCGAAAGTCAGAGGTGTGCGACGTGGATTCGAAACCGAGGCCCTCTGCATTGCAGTCTGTTGGTCTCCCCAATGAGCTATCGCTGCTCTGTTAATATAAATAGAATAGAATATAAAGAAATAGAATATAAAGTTTGCTATGTCATGTATTGCATTGCGGAAAACATTGAGACAAAGTTTACTTAAGACAATATAAGCTTTAATATAATCTCTATGGCCTTGTTGCGTTTACAATTGGTGACTGGTCCTTTTATTTCACAAGTAATAGCGTAGAAGGCAATTGTTGTTATCTTTCCATTACTATAAACAAGATTTGGGGGATAAGTAAATACTTATACTTATTACAAAGGCGAAAGTAACATTGTCTATTTGTTACGTTATACGACTTCTGTTAGTTGTGTTTTGACGACTAAACAGCTTGACCGATTTTCAAGAAATCTATGCCATTGTTATAGCTACAATATTATAAAGAGAGAGTGCGTTTTTTAGATTGTGGGTGGAGGATATGCTCCGGAACCACTTGAAAATTCTTTTACAATTCAGAGTTTCATTATTCCAGAATTGTAAAGAATATAATATTCCATTAGGTATATGTATTATATTCAACCCGGCGAAATCGAGGCAGGTCGGTATCTAGCTGCGCAATTTACATATAGAGCCTCACGCCTATATCCTCGAAAGCGTAAGCAGACCTGTTTTACATCTTGCGCCTACTATGATTTTAGTTCTAACGTAATATGTGGCGAGAATATTGATGAGTTTCCATCACAGTTCGAAACCCCGTGCTGCTATAAACAATTTCTTGACAAGCAAATCTTATAAAATTTTTCACTACTCGGGCATCAAACCTGAGGCCTCGTGCACATTTCTTGTCGCGCCGTGGAAGTATGTTTTAAAATATGACAATGTAATACATCATACTCGATGTACGTAAGTTGTATAACCTGAATGATATGGTTTTGTCGGCCTCAGTGGCGTAGTGGTTAGTGTAACCGACTGCCACGCCTGAGGTCGCGGGTTCGATTCCCGCACAAGTCAAACATTTGTGTGCATGAACATGGATGTTTGTCTTGGTCTGGGTGTTTCTATGTATAATATGTATGTATTTACAAAAAAAAAGTATATATGTATGTTTATCCATTGTCTAGTACCCATAGTACAAGCTCTGCTTAGTTTGGGCTAGATGGTGTTGTGTGTATGTGGTAGAATATTATTATTATTATTATTAATATTATTACGAAGGGCACATACCAATCTAGAACTAATCATAATCTAATAAACATCTTCAATGGCACATGAAAATGATCATTACATTATGATTAGTATGTGATGTTACAAAACATACCTCATTTAACAGCGCAAAACACCTGTGATACTACTAAATTGTGGCACTTTGCATTGTCATATTGAGTTGCTTCGGAGCTTGTTTCCATGTTTGCTTCGGATAGAATGAAAGTCTGTTCATAACTATAAATCATTTTTCTTACTAGTCTTATCTTATCTCAGTCAGTGCAGACCGGCGACACTTCGACTCAGTAGGATCTTTTGTGTCGACATTCTCCCAATAACGACTGCCATAGATGTTCATGGCAGCCGAGACCGACGGCTTAACGTACTCTCCGAGGCACGGAGCAGGCGATAATTGTCAAATTTACTAGTCTTATTTGGTAAACAAACAAACTTATTATAAAACCCTTGTTTCTGTAATAAATAGAGACAAAAATAAAGACTCTACATAGTTATTTTTTCTATATAATGTTGTATTGTATTGTATCTAACTACTAGTATGCCTTATTTGTTTGTATAAATGAGTCATTAGACAATTAAGTAAAATTGCATACATGAACGTAAATTAATAGACATATAAAGTCTCGCAATGAGGTATATTACAGCCATATTTAAGTAACTATAGTTTTAGGACCGATGCAATAGGTACTATTTATTCATGGCTAACAAAAAGAACTCTATACTCGGTTTTGCTTTGGTCAATGACTATCGTCAAAATATCTATATATAAAAAATAAAGGGAACAGGTTAGGGAAAATGTACCCCTTCTTCTCTCTTAGCCTTTTATTATTCCCAAGTCACTTGGGGTCGGCTATTCTGGTCTAACCAGATTTGACTGGATATCAGTTTTTACACGGAGCGGCTGCCACCTGACTTCCGCAACCCGAAGGCTAACGATACCCTAAGGCTAGACCAGTATCAGGATATTAGAGGGTACTGACTTTCCCAATATCGACCGCCACAGATGTTCATGGCAGCCAGGACCGACAGCTTAACGTGCTCTCCGAGGCACGGAGTAGGCGATAATTGTCAATCAATACGCACATCATTTCGAAAAGTCATATAACTTCCGAAAGTCAGAGGTGCGCGACGTGGGTTTGAACCTGAGACCCTCTGCATTGCAGTCTGTTGGTCTCCCCACTGAGCTATCGCTGCTAAACGAAACTGTACCCCTATTTATGCATATTGAGCGCACGGAAGAGATTGCAACCGAGTAAAAGTTGGCATAGATAAATCAAACAGGAAAACTAACTTTAAAATTTTGGTAAAATTCGACCACTAGTAATTATAAAAGAACCTTATTAAAATAATTATAATCTCCACTTGTTAAACATTGATTGAACAAATGTTACAACAGAAAAAGACAGGTGTTGACTAAGAAGACTTACTTAATGTTCAAGTTCCTTAAACGAACAAGTCTGACAGAGGCTTGCAAAAGCACAAAGAATAGCAAAACTCAAAGCAACACAAGGCCATTCTGCATTCAGCAACCTTTTTAAAGCTAAGTAGCTTTAAAAGGACTTACGTGTTAAACGACAGGAGACATATGGCATATCTTATTTAAGGTTCGTTAAGACATTTATTCCCATCGGCCTACAATAAATATTATAACAAAAAAAAGTATTTTATTGAAATTAAACACACTTTATACGGATTTTATCGCGTTGTTAATTTTTTATAAAACACTATTATTACATGGCTGCTGAAAAGCAACCGAAACGTCAGAGAAAGTTTAAAATTATATCTAAATAGTTGTATAATTTAAATAGCTTAAATTGAACTATATAGTAACTAGTAAAAGTGTTTAACAATAGTTGATTAAAGTTTTAAAATTATGTAATTATAATGTTTTATAAAAAATAAACAACTTGATAAAATCCATATAAAGTTTGTTTAATTTCAATGTCTAACATTCGCGTAAACATAAGACATTATTATATAAAATTGTTTCAGTGTTGTCGGCATTATAACTTTGTTACTTCTTTTGCTTATCTTCTTATATTATAAATGAGTCTCTTAGTTTGTATGTTTGTAACTGCGTGTTACGATACTATAGCGCTTAACACGATAAATCTTTTATTGATATATAGATTGCTGATACTTAGTTCTAGATCTATCTTAGTTGTTATTTCTTAATAGGGGTAATAGCTATATTATTGATTGATGTTATTATACTTTGAAATTAAACTGCTATATACGGATTTTATCGCGTTGTTTATTTGACACTTTATTACAAAATTTTGAAAATTGTTATCCTACTACTACTATTAAACTTTACTCATTTTTAAGCTAATTAAATTATTATTAAAACTATTTAGATTTAATTTATTTTTACACTTTCCTCGACGTTTCGGTTGCTTTTCAGCAGCCATGGTCACGCAATAGAAGTTCGCGTAAATAGAAGACAATGTTATTATACTTATTTTTATTTTATTGCTTTTTAAGTTTTAGTATAATCATACCTTTGAATGGAAATAACCGATGGCTTCTGAGATCTTGTACACAAAGACCATTTTCCATTAAACTGCCAAACATGCGAGCATTACACGACAGAAGCATTAAGGCCTGAATCATCTGATCAAGAAGTTGACCTCTTAATCAGATGGTTTATACAATGTTTTTAACTCAGCTCTCAATATATCTGTAGAGTAAAAGTTAACACTTATGATACTTTTTATACCAGTATGGGCAAAATTTACGTGGGCTAAGACGCGAGTAGGAGCCAATGTACTATACTTATATCTGTATAACTTCTTTCTGTAACTCGTGAAGAAATAAAACATCGTAACTTTATACGTTGTACGGTAACGCGCCACTTAGCACCGCATTATACCATGAGAACATTGTGAAAATATGACAGCAAAATGCTCGGAAGCTCAATTATCTTCACAATGCACATGAAGAGTTAAATTACTCGCAGAGATCTGATAAAAAATCTATTAGGCACTTTATGTGTATAAGGTTTTGTATGTGACGAAATATTGTAAATTAACAAGAGTTTAACATATGCAATCGTCCCCTGACCAGGCATTAAAGAAAGGCCAGTTTAAGAATGCTTATCCTAAGCTGGAAAAGTTGCATAAGGAGTGTTTTAGTAGAGAAATAACAAAACAGGGTATGCCAGGGTCGCTAGAAGACCAGTATCTCTGACTACTCCTCAGGGAAACAGAGCGTGTTTATACGTTTGAACACCACCCACAGAATAATCAAATATCGTAGAAATAAGTATGAAATTAACAGTATTGTAGTAAGATGGATAGGAAACCTAATCAAAGTTGGCGTTGAATGAGGACAACATAACTAACATACGAGGAAGTCACTGTCGAATTCTTTGTAGGCAACGTTCAGTTCTCGATGTCAAATATTTAAATGATTTTAAAATAAATAAAATGAAAACAACAAGCAATAGTCCGTAGCGAAGCTATGCTTTTTCTATAACTCAGAAGGTATACGGCTTGCCTTATGGTAAGCGGATTTCGTATTTGCTTACAAACTGCAAACTGCTTTTGCAAACTCAAAAGTGTCATTGGCACGTTTAACTGAGCAAGAAAGTAATTGCTATACTGTCAAATATGCCGTTAACAAAAATACCAACGTATCCTTACGACTGTTCTTTAAGTACCTCACAGAAGGAACATTATTAGAAACCTAATAGATCGCAATCTTCTGTAAGATAGACTAAAATTCTCTAAAATAGTACTATTTTCGAATTAACAAAAGATTTAAATTCTATGTAAATTTGTAACAGTGATAAATGATAACCTAATTTTGGAGGTAGGTATTATCGATCGCGAGTTTCAATAAAAGCTAAAAATGTCCAAGGGTCGTATATATTATTTTCATATTTTCTTTTCAGATGATTAGTTTATCGCATTTATTTTTACACTGACTATGTTTCTAGTAATGTGCAAGCCACAAAACGATTCCCAGATACAAAAAATTACAATCGTAACGCTTCTTCTGCCTTAAAAGCTTTTTACTTACTATTAACTACATAGATAATAAAGAGATGCCGTAAATCAACACAAAGGTGTTTATATCGTAAGAGCTTTGTGGCAAATAGTACAGACTTCAATAACAACGGAAACTACACATTTTGCTGTAAATACTATATTTAAAAAACGGAGAGAGAATTTTACGGTCGTTAATTCATATGACGCGAATGAATGTAATCATCTAATCACCAAAATATCATAAACGATCTTTACGTTTCTCAAAAGGAGTCGTAAATATATGAAAGTCAGTTCATGGATAAGTTTGTACACTATATAAAAATTTTGCATATAAATCATTGTAGCATTCTAGTTTATTCATCTAGAGTAATATCCAAAGTAATTATTAGAAAAGAAAAGCTTAGAACGCATTTATTTGCATTCGTAAGCTACCGAAGGAAATCAAGCCCTTAGGAATGTTGAGTTAACATACAAGCTCTATAGCAATATTAACAAAAACATCTAATTATAATATAGAACTTGTTTTGAATACACATTTTACTGAATAATAGACTAGACTAGATAATAGTATATATAATTTTACACATTTAATTTCGAAAAGATATATTTATATTATTTGTCGTTCAAAACCTAACCTAAAAATTATTCCCACTAAAATTAACGTCAAAAAACTTACCTTCAAAAGAAACATGGTTGCTTGTCAAATTTTCCCGCGTTTTCACGTCAGCACTGAGCGTTCACTACACACGTCTGCGGCCTGCTACACGGCCACTTGTATTTATAATGTCGCCAGGTTACAACAGTGGTTGTTCTGATATTGTTATGCATAGCAGACCCCTCGTAACGTAACACCCCCGTTCATGCGTTGACACATTTAATAATGATTCATTGAGAAAACATGTTTATTATTCAATAAGGTTTACTGTATCAAATAGTTTAGGAATGCAACAAGGCTAATTCAATATTATTGCTATTAAAGGACATGAAATGTAAGGCAAATACTATGGTTTATATTTTTTAAATAGCAGTGATATTTTCCATGGAACCTAGGTTAAGGATTTTTCTTATTTAGACCATGGTCAAAGGAGATAGTCTTCATGTGTTCAGAATATCAATTTTCATCTGATTTCGGCCTCGCTTTGATTTTCTATCAGTTTTCCTTAAGACTCACAATTTTACGTAAATAGGTACTAATAACATTAAGCAGTTAAAGTCGCGAAAAGTATGTTCAATAACATATCGTTGTCTATGGTCCCTTGGGCAACTGTGCTACAACTCCAGTACGGAATTAAAAATTTGTTTCATCTATCAATCATTCTGAAACTATACTTTATATCCACGATATAGCAATCTTTTACGCGATCAATTTCTGTTTTTACTTGAATGCAAAATTAAAATATCTAATTTCAATTCAGATATTTGGTAAATATAATGCCGTGAAACCTAATGCATTATTCTTTTATGGCTTTTAAGCATTTTAATAATATTAATGGCGCATAATAACTTCGATTAAATCAATTAAATTGTAGATACAAATGGAGTGCAATTAGGATGCCGAATAGAATCTCATATTTGTCGAAACTAGCTAAATTATTCTAAATATAGTCATCACTTACGAATTTGATAATTTATATAACCAAAACGGTAAGTGATAATAATATTTGCTTTACTAAATTGTCTGTCATAATGTCCTATTGTAGAATTATGGAATAAAGGTCTCCGTGTCCTCCAATGTGTTACAGAATATATTGTCTGTTGCATAACAAGGTCTTTACAAATCTGACTGATTTTTGTTTGATCCAGAGAGTTTTTGTTTCCCCTGATTTATGTTTAACTAGTTAGCTGTTCCCTCTATTTTATTAATTATTGTTTATACTTTCTTTTAACACCGATAGCCTAGTGGAATACCTTTGGGCTGCAACGAAGAGGTCTAGCGATTGATCCCAAGGCGCGCATCTCTGACTTTTCGAAGTTATGTGCGTATTTATTAATTAATTATCACTTACTTTAACGGTGAAGGAAAACATCCTGAGGAAACCGGCATATCAGAGAGTTCTTCATAATATTCTCAAAGATATGTGAAGCATATATATGCCAACCCGCCATCCTGGACCAATATGGACTATGGCCTAACCCTTCTCACACAGTGAAGGGTCCGTGTCCAGCAGTGCGACAATTTAACACAGGGTTAATATTATTATTATAATATACTTACTTTTCTCCCTCAAAATCAAAATCCGTATCTACCAGCCTCTCTTCAGCCACCTTACAGTACAATGGCCCCAGCTACTGCATTACGAAACGGACTGGTTTATTTAAAACGCGAATTACTGAATATATATAGGAAAACAAGTCGAATTTGTGAATATTTTTAAATGTTGTTATTCAAGTCTATAAACAATTAACCCAGATATTATTTGAGTTCTATCTGTTGCAGCTTATATTTGGCAAAACGAGTTATCATGTCATAATTTGAGTAGAAAGGCACTTTTCCTGAATTATGATATAGGTATGACTTAATATTCTTACTTTAGATTATCTCTATCGTTTAGCTAAAATACAACCTTTTAGACCCTTTTAATAATAAATACAAATTACTATAAATTTTTTTGTGATATTTATTAATCTTAAATATGTTATGCGATGTTGCCAACAGCAAATATCGTCTTTCTGTTTTACTTTATTTCCAACGGCCAACGCTTGACTCCCGGGAACACCAGACACAATGTTGTTTTCTTTTTATCTATTCTTTAATTAATGAATTGATCATATACCATATTGAGTCAAACCTCGCTGATGCCTTTGACTTCTAATCATTTACAATTATCATCTTCTTTATCTATTAAGCGTGATCTTCAAAGCAAGATCTTATTTAGGAAGTATCATAGTGTAAATTGCGCGACATAAATCAATTGGTCCCTTGAGTCTCGGAGGCACCCACAACTTGATCTAGATGCTTCGAGCAAGGCCAAGTACAACCAGTCTCTCTCCAACTACATATAGTGCGGGAGCTTGCGTGTTTAATTGTTATAATTATCGTTAAAATATTTATATATCGAACGTTACTTATTATTAATTGAATTGTATTGTACTGCACGGCATTTCTAAGGAGGAAAAGAAACACACCGCCTGCCTGAAGGTAAGCGGTTACCGTAACCTATTAATTTTTGCAACACATCTCGCATGTTACCGATGCGACGTTAGTTAAAAATAATCTCTTTGATTCCAGTACCAGGGTCAAATATCCTCCTTGTCCTGTCCTTGTCTTAGGTCTTATGCCAGCGCTATGTCTTCTTAAAAAGGTCGGTATCCGTAGCCAGCACAAAGTTGTTTAGTTACTATTTGCTGACGGTTTTTTGTCGGTTCTAGAGTTTAAAAGAAATCCTAGGTCTAACTGGCGATAAATAAACATTATTTGACCAATATTTATGAACTATGAAGTTTTTGCTAAATTTGCTAAGTTTTTGCACAAAATAGGGACATTAATCAAACACATACATATACATATAACAACTATTAAACTTTCGCGTTGCATGATATATATAATACGTAACGGGTATAAAAAGGTAAACATTATGCATGATCACGTTACCTATTACGTATTATATATAACATATAAAACGACACTTTTGTCAGTAAAATGAGTAAACAAGCCCGTACACGAAGCGACGATATAGATGAGCCAAATTGTCCAGATAAGAGGCGAACCTCCATATCACAGGTAATTGTTATAAGTAGGTATAGTAACACCATTATTTCTTTTCGCTCGGTATATAAGAGCTCTGGGTTTATGTCCAGGACGGAAAATCTCCAAAAAGAATACTCTTAGCTAGTTCAAGATAACAGTAAATATTTACATTATGCAACTGATTTCAATTCAGGAAGTTCTTTTTTAAGGTTCTTGTGTAACTGTAGGTACTTCCTTATGGGAAAAGGTTTATATTTTAAGTTTAAGTTTTACTACTGTTATATTAATTTCGGTAAGATTGTTGTCTTGTTCGACAAATGTAATCAAAACACTTAACATTATATAATCATTATGTAGATTATCTTCATTAAATGAGACACAGTAGTTTAAACTCAACTCCTTACAATAATCGCCGAATATTTAGGTTTCATAGCTACATACCATATAATTTCGAGACAAAGTAAATACCTACAGTTTAATAAAATTTTCAAACATAGTTGCTTAAATTGAAACTACGCTTGTTTGTTCAATGGTGTAGGTGTACGCGTGACAGCCATATTGGGTTCGCTGCCTCGGTCAGAGAAAATGTTATTGAATTATTTATTCAAGTAAATCTTAGTGTCCGTAAGGTGCCAGGGACTGCTCACATAAATAGACTACCCATGTTTAAAATAAAGCTGCACAAATAAGTTGCACTGATTGTCGACAAGGCAACAAGTACTCATTAAAAATAACTAGATAATAAGGAAAGACATTGACTTAGAACCGCAGAAAATAGGAGAAGATAGCTGTTTTATTATTCAATAGAAGGATAGAGAGGGTGGAAAACACCTGGAATCGATTTATGCTATGAATCAAAGAAAAGTAAGTCATTGATCTTTTGTTTGATTTAAAAAAAGATTACTTTCTATTTCAAATTACCTACTAGTATTCTTATTAACCCCTCCAGCTAAGCTAGAGTGCTTATATTAGGAGTGGGTTCACGTCGGTAGTGCAATGGGTGGGATTCGAACCCGCGACCTCTCGATCACAAGTCCAATGACTTATGCAATAGGCTACCGCCGCGCGACGCTTCAAAATATGCAAATACAAAGAGCAATGTCAACTAATCACTAATAAGCTATCTGTCTCTTAGACTATAAGCGCGTCTGAGACCACTACAAGAAACAGACTCCGCGCATGCGCACTAAGGACACGATTTCATCTCCCGCGCATTCCACAGTGTTTTTGTTTAATACTAGCTGGTGGCCGCGAATTCACTTGCGTTTTTATATCATAAATCTATATATTAATACATGAAGCAAAAACTTTGTACCTCTTTTTACGAAAATTGCGCGGGTGGAGGAGAATGAAATTTGGCACAGTTAAAGTTTATATGGAAAAGGATGTGCGTATCCTAATATTTTTATAAAATATGCATTAGAAATACATTATATTAATGAAAAAACACTACACGCACACAACCATGCATTTAACACAAGCAGTCGAATCGCGTTCGTAGTATATCGGCATTGTTCGGTTGACTTCGTAGAATGATTCGTAACTATGGTTACATACATATGTATGTGGAGTAGGTGACTAAATGAAATGTGATTATAAGGGTATAGTTATAGACGATAAGACTTTAATAACGATCAAATTTAAAATTTAAATAAATTATGGTCGAATTTCGACCACTTGGCGACCGCTAGTTAGTTAAATATATTATTTTGATTAATTTAAGCAAGTGATAGCCTAGTGAGAGACCGTTAGACTGCGATGTAGAGCTCTCGAGTTCGACCCCAACGCTGACTATTTAAATTACGCGCGAATTATATAATTAATCATCACTCGCATAGCCAGTTGCACTCACTGATCGGTAAACGATTAGCGAGATAAAGCAACGTTGGGTGCGGTCAGTCTATAGATGGGTGACCGCTTAGTGGTATTTCATCTGAGCGTCTCCGTGCTTCAGAGGGCACGTAAAAAGTCGGTCCTGGTTGTTGTCAAATTGACAGCAGTCGTTAAGCCATGTCAGAGGCCTACGGGCAGCTTGAACAAATCTTGACAAACATATTACTTGAACCATTTTTTCGAACTCTAAGATTTACGGCATTTCATTGCCGATTCTCACTTGTTTCTGTTTCATTGTATTTTGACATAGACTGCACGGAAGGCGTAGTGGTTTAGGTGGTCGCCTCGCCACTGCCACCGCGCCGGGTGTTGTGGGTTTGATCCTCACACGGGTCAAAAATTTGTATGATCCAAAAATAGTTGTTCCGGGTCTGGATGTACTTTGTGTCCATTGTTTGAATGTCTGTAAAGTCTCCCGCGATGCAGACACTATACCAACTGCGGGAGTTGCATTATTTTTAAAATTCAAATTTTATCGAAAATAGTATTTACCTACTCCGTAATAGCGAAATTTTGTTAGCAGTTTAACACTTTGTCAAAATATCACTGAGCGACGTTATTTATCTAAACTTACTAATATTACAAAGAGGAAAGATTTGTTTGTTTATGTGTAATCAATAAACTCTGAAACTACTAAGCCCATTGTAACAATTCTTTCACTATCTGAAAGTTTATTCATCCCGAAGTAACATAGTTCATATAACATCACGCCAATGCCCCACGGGAGCGGATTAGTAATCATAAACGCTAAATCCGCAAGGGACAGTTGTATACCAATGACCGATTTTCCATTAATTGAAGTACCATTGAGCAGCTTACTATGTAGCTACTGATCTAAGTTCAACTTGCCTGTCGCTGAAAGCATTGTTAAGAGTTAATATGTTAAATGAAATATAATAATATAATAAATGTATATTCTATCAAAAACTTATTATAAAGTCCTACATGTTAGTTTGGACTACACTATTTAATAGATTGCTGTTGGTACATGTGTGCGGCTGATGCTTGAAAAAGCCTGCAATATAAGCACCAGCAACATACCTTTTATGCTTTATTTTCAAACAAGCAGTAGACAGTCCTTACATACACGGTTCAAAGTATTTTTTTTATTGCCATTGGTGGCACACGAGCTAGTGGTCCACTTGATGGAAAGTGGTAACCGCTGCTCATGGACTTCAGCAATGTCAGGACACAGCAAAGCCGCTGCCTACCGTGAAAGAAGAACTCTCTTTAAGCCTCGTTTGAAGAAGGACATATCATAGCGCTCGGGAAACACCGAAGCAGGCAGTTCATTCCAGAGCTTGCACGTACGTGGGAGAAATGATCGCTGAAAGCGTACCGTTTTGGATTTGAACGCTTCCTGGTGATATTGGTGAACCCTGCTTCGTTGTCGAGTGGTACGGTGATAGAAAGGGACCGCTGGTACCAAATCAAACAGTTCTTCAGAGCACTCCGTGAAAGAGTCGGTAGAACACGCAGAGACCCAAAGTCTCTCCGTTGCTCCAACGACTCCAATCTATCCGTGAGATTGGGGTCATCGACGATTCGAACTGCCCGTCTTTGTAGGGAGTCAAGTGGGTCGAGCTGGTATTTGGGGGCGCCTGCCTAGAGACGTGAGCACTACTCCACGTGCGGCTGGACCTGTGCTTTGTAAAGCACAAGACCTTGATCTGAAAGATAGTAGTGAAGTGTGAAGTACCACCTCGCGCTGTTCAGTACACCCACCTTTTTGCTCGCTAATTTAGCTTTGTCCCCCAAGTCACTCCCAAACTGGACTTTATTCGAGATTTTCACGCCGAGGATCCCAATAATTTTGGAGATACAGAGAGTAACTCCTTGGAACTGTGGCGCCATGATAAAAGGGTCCTTCTTGGCAGTAAACGCGCACACTTGTGTCTTCGAGGGGTTGAATCGAACTAAGTTCCGTTCACCCCATTCGGAGGCCCGCCTAAGAGAGTCTTTGACTTCAAACACAAGTTGTGTTCGTCTTTCCTGTATCATGCTCCGAGAAACATTCTGATAGCTGGTATAACGCGCATCACCTGTGCTGTCATCCGCATAGCAATGTATGTTCTCGATTGACAACAAATCATTGATATGCAGGATGACCAGCGTTAGGGAGAGCACCGAGCCTTAAGGAACACCAGCGTTAATGGTTTTGGTTTCGGAGCTGCAGCCATCAACGACGACTGTAATGCTCCGACCATCCAGAAAGCTGGCAATCCATTTGCAGAGTCCCTCGGGGATTCCATAAGATGGTAGCTTCTATAGAAGGGCCCTATGCCAGACCCTGTCAAATGCCTTAGCGATTTCGAGGCTAACGGCCAGAGCCGTTTTGGCCGGTTGGACACTTCTTAGCCCTATTCCAGGCTAAGTATACCGACTGCTTCTGGTGTGCAGCATCCCCGCTGGCGTTATAGAACCAGGGGTGGCTGCGGCCGCCCACAGGTATTTTGGCAGAAGGGATGAATAATTCCATTTCATCTATCACCATTTTTATTTTATTAAAATAGATTACTAGCAATTTGGATTTCAAATCATTAGTATTCTTGTTAACCTCTCCAGCTAAGCTACAATGCTTCTATAACGAGTGGGTACACGTCGGTAGTGCAATAGGTGGTATTCGAACTCACGACCTTTCGATCGCAAGTCCAACGCTTTATTCATTGGGCATATATAGGAATGCATTGGGCAGATGGGCAAGTAGCATGTTTTAATCTACATATGGAACAATAAACTGAATACCAATAAAATTTTGCCTGATCTAGCAATCAAACGTGAGATCTCATGCACCCCAGACGCTTTCGCTACCACTGCGCCATTGAATAGATATATTTGAGATTAATAAAAATATTAATTACAATTATTTGCCTCACCAAAGTTTAAATAAATCATTCTAATTGAACCCGTTTAATATTTTGAAACAATCTTGTTCACCTTAATGACTTCAAATGTCATCAATTAATGACCCAACTAAATTATTATTTGTAGTTTCTTATTGCTACTTGTTTTGTTTGTAATATCTAAAACTATTAGATTTTCTACATAAGTAATTACATTAGAAGGCGTGTTTCACACGAAGTGTCGTAAGTAGTGCGAGTTCTCTTCCCGCCGCCGGTAAAATTTATGAGCATAACATAGTCACACGGCCGTATAGTAGCGCGGTCTAATTAGCCCAAAAAATAGGGGACACCCTTGCATTAATTCATAACAAGCTGAAAATTCACAGGCACGTAAGGGATACCACTCTAATGAAATCCTGAAAAGTCTCTATTGATCCCGTGTGTGCAAAAAAATTTATTCAAGATCAAAGGTCGCAAAAATGTTTTTTTTGGATTTTTTGGCCAAATGGTTAAGTTTACGATAAAAATAGCTCAAATTCAATATTGTAGATCAGGTAAAAGCTAAAATTGTCCTTATACTTTTTCTCTAAGATTTACCAATTCTGAGAAAAAGCCATTCGAAAGTTAGCTGGAGCTGTATTCTCTATAATATGCATGACACACTACACTGTCTCTGAACATTATTGGATGCGTAATATAAGTAAAATTTTAAGTTTGCGCGACTAATACATTTAAAATGAGTAATTCTGAGAATTTGAGTTGAAAAGAATCCGTCCTTTATTTGATGTCACCACGTGGCAAGATTTTTCCGTAAAAGCTCTTGTTCCAATATAGGTTAATCTAAATAATCGTGTAGTAGGTTATAGTAAAATCAAAGTCGAAGATTTTGATTATGAGAGTGAAGCAACGGTAGCTTTACTAAAAAATGTGGTTTGGTTTTATGGTAAATAGAAAAATTTATTGTTACCTGGTTGGAATGGTTACGTTGAAATAATGATGATGATTTAGAAAAAGTTACATAATTTTTTAACCACAAATAATTGTTCTGAGCAGAGATGTGGCGCATATTCGCATCCGCATCCGCAATTACGGAGCTACCGCATCGATTTCAACATCTGCATCTGCATCCGCATCCGCAATAATCAACGCGGATGTTAATGCGGATCCAGATATAGCGTAGGTTACAATAAGAAAGAAATCAGTTGAACAGTAGTAGCAACGTGTTTAATTTATGAACTTTTGCAAAACCGGCTTGAACCTGCGATGGCGGTGATATTAAATACTTTTTATTAAATAAGTAAGATGAACAATTTTCATCAACATCCGCAACCGCAATTTTGGAGCTTCTAGTTGTGAGTCTTCAAATATCCGTATGCGAATCCGCGGATGTCAAAAAATCTGCATCTGCAACATCCCTGGTTCCGAGTCTGAGGGTTCTTTGTGTCCGTTGTTTGATCCAAGCAGAAGAGGAATAAAGAAAGAAGAAACAATAGTATCGATGTCATAAGTCATTATTTTCCATATTAATTCAACGTTCGCCAATTCAATTTGTACCTAACATAAATAATTAACGAAATAAACTATGATAGCAACGCTAATTATAATCATCCGGTCAAAACATCGATAAATAAAGTCATATATTATAACAAGATTAATTTTCCCAGAATTAATATTCATCATAATTGGTAAAATCGATAATTAATTATGATAATGTCGTTTTCTAGGGTCAATCGAATATTTATTATTAGGCATAGCTTGTGTCTCTGACTTATTTTATTTCCACAGTTGTCCATAAATCGGATTCAAGTGTGAGATCGATCTTGGAAGCATCTTAATTCCAAAACGGTAGAGTTTCATTCTTAGGAATACAATCAGTGAATACAGATCACAAAATGTAGGTACGCATATTACGTTGCTACTTATCATATTGTTCATTATTATATTTCTGCCTAATAGATTATAATTTTTGTGGTCAAACCGTGTTTTATACTTACTGCTAAGGTGTAATTTTCACAAGCACGCCTCATGCTAAGCGATTATTAAAGTCTATGGCCGCTTGCAAAACGTAGGCAAATTATTTGTACGATGCGAATTGTTTTAAACAGAAGGAGCTTTGCAGCCATGGCAAATAGCCCATCACTGGACTCCTGGTGATATGTAGTAGATATAGCGCCTTCTAAACGAGCGCCTTCTCACTACAGGAATACGACCCAAGGTTGTTTGGCTGCAAAGTTGTTTAGTGTACAGAGCTATTAGAGAATTACTAGTTTGAGTGTAACCTCAGGTATAAGCGTGTATCCTGCTACGCCCCTTGTTATAATCTGAAGAATCAGCATTCTAAGGATGATCAATTTCATTTACACAAACTTGATATATTTACTCCTACCAATATTATAAATGTCAAAGTTCAATAAGAAATTTACCACTAAATTACGCATAATTCGATATAGGTTTAGGACGGTTTTAGATTCAATAAAGGATACAGATAGACCATGTCTTGAATTAATACATATACCTAAACGCAGGCAGAAATTACTAAGTAGGTATCTATAGGTAGTATCAATAAGTAATAAAATATCAGCCCTGCTAGGCATGGCCTCTTCTTAAGACTGCGACGAACGAAATGTGCCAAAACAGGCGGTCACAGTTAAGTGAATAAAATCAACACTTTTTGTTTACTACAAATATAAAATAAACATTTACCATAACAATGAATGTGTTTACAATTACTCTGTGTAAAAAACTTATGGAACTTATGCTACTTGGAAATTATGGAAATTGCCACCAATTTTTATAAGACCTTGTATAACGATAACCCACAAACCAACCTGCATAGTTTCCATTACACCTGCCCAGATACCATCCCTGAAATTACCAGATTAGAAGTACACAAAGTCTTGAAGAGTATGCCCTACAATAGAAGTCCTGGAGAAGACGGCATTAGTACCGAAATGCTTAAAATAGGTTTTACCAACTTTACTGCCCTTTATCACCAATCTATTCAATAAAATTCTTCAAACCGGAAAATTTCCAACAAACATGTGCCATTCCAACTTAATACTACTCCATAAAAAAGGTGCAAAAAACGACATCAGTAACTACCGCCCAATTAGTTTAGTTTCACATTTATACAAAACTTTTATAAAAATCATACTGAACCGTATTGATGGTAAACTAGACCAGCAGCAACCACCTGAACAAGCAGGTTTCCGCCACAACTTTTCTACAACGGACCATTTACAAACTTTGAATCAACTCCTTGAGAAACATATAGAGTACAACAAACCCCTCTATCTGGCCTTCGTGGATTACACGAAGGCTTTCGACAGCGTTAAACATTCTGCTATATTCTCTGCACTCCATAATCAAGACATTGATACCACCTACATAGACCTCCTTAAAATAATTTATAGCAATAGTTCCGCAAACATAAAATTTAACACTACAGGACCCACATTCCAAATCCTCAAAGGAGTAAAACAAGGAGACCCGCTCTCTCCCAAACTTTTTACCAGCGTACTTAAAGAAGTTTTTCGTAAACTGGCAGTCTCGTGGTCAAACAGGGGAGTTGTTGTCGGCGGCCGAAGATTAACTAACCTCCGATTCGCCGACGACATTGTCCTGTTCGCCCACACAGCCCTGGAACTACAGTCAATGCTCCAAGAACTTAGCGCCGCAAGCCTCGAGGTGGGACTAGCGATGAATCGGTCCAAAACCCAAGTAATGTCCAACAGCACGAGACGTAAGGTAGAGGTAGATGGAGAGGAAATACACTATGTTGACGAGTATATCTACTTGGGCCAGTTAACACCTTTCGAAAACAGGCAGGAAAAAGAAATCGATCGCCGCATCGAAAACGCCTGGAAAAGCTACTGGTCCATGAAGACGCTAATGAAGGGAGACTTACCAATCTCCCTGAAGCGAAGGCTCGTCGACATGTGTATTCTTCCCATCCTAACCTACGGTGCCCAGACATGGTCTCTGACCGAATCGCAGAAATTCCGCCTCGGGGTTTGCCAAAGAGCAATGGAGCGCAGTATCTTGGGCGTAAAAAGATTAGATAGAGTGCGTAACACCACGCTGCGCTCTAAAACGGGTATAGTGGACGTAGGCAAAAAGGCTGCTAGGCTGAAGTGGGATTGGGCGGGTCATGTCATCCGTATGCATCCTGACCGCTGGGCAAAGATCACTACAGAATGGGAACCTGAAGATGGACGGCGTCGCCGGGGCCGGCCTCGAAAGCGATGGCGTGACGATTTGAGCACATACCAGGCGGGCTGGCAACAGGTGGCGCTGGATCGAGAGGCATGGAAGAGTTTGGGGGAGGCCTTTGCCCAGCAGTGGGACAGCCTAGGCTATTTATAATAAAAAAAAACTTAAAATTATTAATATTTTCGCCTACAAAATTACGTAAATTTGCACGAAAAATGCAAAAACGTAAGCTCGTGTTACGTGATTTTTATATTATAACAGTAGAAATCTATCCTATTTTACAGCTTAAACGAAACATAAATAGTTATATTACAATTTTGTCTGTCCCAAATATTTAACAAAGATACATATTCACCAAAAAAGCACTTCAAATCCTGCATACAATTTTACTATGGCAAGTGCGGCCGCGCGCCGATTTGAATATGCGCCGCACGAGCTCTGTCATTATCTATGCTCGGCGCAGTCTTAAACAGGGCTAAGAAATTATTCTTATTCATTTTAAATATTTATTTATTTAAACACATTTATAATATCTTTACAGGATATCCTAAAACGATATTATAAGCTAAGTATACATAAAAATAGATAGATAATATAAATAAATAGGTAAGTAGGTATAATAAAACGGACGACTTTAGAAAAATAAATAAATATCGACCCTTGTCGAAGACATTTAACACCGCGCGCGTCGTAAAGCCCACGTTACATGCCGGTATAATTACACAATAAGTACCTATAGTAAAATT
Source organism: Catocala fraxini (assembly GCA_930367265.1). Classification (NCBI taxonomy): domain Eukaryota; kingdom Metazoa; phylum Arthropoda; class Insecta; order Lepidoptera; family Erebidae; genus Catocala; species Catocala fraxini. The sequence continues at coordinate 22,673,171 of OV884031.1, forward strand.
TAAATTCATACATAGTCCAAATTGTCAGCAATTCATCATAAACACTATTTCCTCTAATTAAAATGTTGTGTAACTCTAATAAGTAACAAAAGATTAAATAATAAGTGTTATGTTTACTTACATAACTGGTTATAAATTATTGTAGGTACTTAATCTTATTGCGTGTAGTGTAATGTCAAACGTTCCAGTCTGAAACACAAAGCTGAATGACCTACAGATCCACCTATATACCTACATAACTAGGCACCTAACACACTTACACCTAAGTAAGCAGCAGCGATTGCTCAGTGGGGAGACCAACAGACTGCAATGCAGAGGGTCTCGGGTTCGAACCCACGTCGCACACCTATGACTTTCTAAAAGTTATATGACTTTTCGAAATTATGTGCGTATTGATTGACAATTGTCGCCTGCTCTGTGCCTCGGAGAGCACGTTAAGCTGTCGGTCCCGGCTGCCATGAACATCTATGGCAGTCGTTATTGGGAGAGTATCGACACAAAAGATCCCACTGGCTCGAAGTGTCGCCGGTCTGCACAGACTGGCACCCGCATAAGATACATACATACACCTAAGTAGGCACAGGACAGGCGTTAACTTCATAAAAATATCGAAGGTAACATATCTTTGTTAATTTTAAATTTATTACCTAATAATATAATATAGTTCGGCAGTCTGCGGTGTATTCAAAAATTATATAATTAATTAGTGATGATTAATTAGGTTACCGTATTATCGATCGGTATATATAATTAACTGTCTCCTTGTAATTGACTGTCTCACTGCGAGGCACGGGCCTATTCTCAGCTTAGGAAGGGTTAGGCTATAGTCCACCACGTTAGCCCAGTGCGGATTAGCAGACTTCACATATCTTCGAGAACATTATGGAGAACTATCGGACATGCAGGCTTCCTCGCGATGTTTTCCATCACCGTTAAAGCAAGCGATAAGTGACTATTTCAATAAGCACATACTTTCGAAATACTTTTCGAAAGTATGTGCATATTGAAATAGTTAATTAAATGCGTGCCCTAGGATCTAACTCGAGACCTCTGCGTGGAAGTCTAACGGTCTCCCACAAGAATACCGCTGCTCGATTATCGATACTTATAATTAAAATGAAAACAAACGAATGTAGTTCATACAGTTCGTGGCAATTACCCAGAGCATAGGATAAAATATTAGGGGCTCAGTCCTACTGATAGTGCCACTGGGATGATCGGGCACCCAGACGCTATGGAGACAGTATCAGTGAGGATTCATTTCTATGGGACGCGCTGAAGGTTTTGGCGGATTTAATATTTATAGATATAGTTAATTATCACTTGCTTTAATGGTGAAGGCAACTATTGTGAGGCAACCGACATCTCTGAGAATTCTTCATAATGTTGTCGAAGATATGTGAAGTCTGCCAACCTGCACTAGGCCAGCGTGTTGGCTATAGCCTAACCCTCCTTAGCCCTGAGAAGAAGCCCGTTCCTAGCGGTGCAGTGGGACAGTTTATATACAGGGCTGATATTATATATTATTATAGACACTCATATATTGCAAACTCTGTTTAGGATCAATAATAATTATTGATAATTGCCAAACAGAAAAACCAAATAACACTTTATCGATTCAGAAAAGCGAACATTTATGTTACACAGATACGATACCTATACTTTTGTTATTTACCTTTAAAGCGGGAAATTAGTAGATACAGATCAGGGATGTTGCGTATGCAGATTTTTTGACATCCGCAGATGCGTATGCGGATACGGATACGGATGCGGATGTCCAAATCGATGCGGCAGCTCCGCAATTGCGGATGCGGATGTTGATGAAAATTGTTCATCTTATTTAATAAAAAGTATCTAATATCACCACCTTCACGGGTTTTAGCATGTTTTGCTAAGGTTCATAAATTAAACACGTACTACTGAACAACTGATTTATTTCTTATCGTAACCTACGCTATATCTGGATCCGCATTAACATCTGCGTTGATTATTGCGCATGCGGATGCAGATGTCCAAATCGATGCGGAAGCTCCGCCATTGCGGATGCGGATGCAAATATTCGCAACATCCCTGATACAGATGTATATGAATCCAGCACGCTAAAGTTCTTGACATGTTTTACATAATCTAATATGGAATAGGAATTACATTTCCCGCGGAAAATATTAAATTCTTAACCGTTCTTGCAATTTACTTTAATTGTTAAAAATCGAGCAATGGGCCTAAAAATGTTGACTTTAAACTGTGATTCCTACTCATTTTCAATTCGTAATCGAAGTCAAAACGCTTGACGCATTGGTAACGACGAATTTATCACGTGAACCATTGCGCTATCAGCGAACCATCCTTGATTCTTTTAGAATTGCGATACAAGCCTCTAGTAATATCTTAGCTTATTTTTCTAGATAATCTCTTCTAACGCTTTATCTCAGGTTTGTAATGTATTATACTGCTAATTTTCAGTCTACTACTTACCTATCAGAAAACTGAAGATTTTGTACATTTGAGCTCGTTAACCACAAGCACTACCAGTCCGATCTAAAAAATTCATACTTATTGAAACAGATAGGCCGTTTATTCAGAAATTTAATATAACGCTATGACACAAAGGAGCGGCACGTCATTAACACAGGTTAAACCGCGAAGTACAGATAGCCATAGTACAATCATATTCTAGTAAACTGCATAAAAATAAAACGCCTGCTCTATCTAGGTATGAAAATCAATAAGTAGGTATAAACGATACTTTGTCTTTCAATAAAAAAAAACTCTAAGGAAATAAACTGTGAAAAGATTTAATATGATAACAATATGCAGTCAAATATACTCAGAATATAAAAGAAAAAAGTAAATACTTAGTCAAGTCAGTCAGTACAAGGCCAGAAAAGGTTATTCCGCCTTCTTTAGATGAGTCATTTCCGTCAACTGCACAATGCACGTCATAATCTGTACCTACCACAGATCATACATACCTACATAAGGCAGCTGACTGAAAAAGGAATATTACAATGCGTAAATTGTTTGGTCGTAGTGATTCATATGTGTATTTTTTTAATAATATGTTTATTGATTTCATTACACAAATATTACAAAACATAAAAAAATATTTTACTATTTTGTAGATACATTAATAGATAAAAGTGATTGTTTAGAATATTCCATATATCTATAAAGCGCACTTGCGCACTGCATCTTTACATGAAGCGTGAGTGCTTTGGTAGTACCACACGATCTGTGCTACAAAATTGTTACATACAAACTGGCATGCCTAGGACATGTTAAGCTTAAATCTATATATTAATACGTGAAGCAAAAACTTTGTATCCCTTTTTACGAAAATTGCGCGGACTGAGGAGCATGAAATTTGGCACAGTTAAATTTTATATGGAGAAGGAGGGGCGAATCCTAATATTGATATAAAATATGCATTAGAAATACATTAACTCAATGAAAAAACACTACACGCACACAACCATGCATTTGATACACGCAGACGAAGCGCGTAACTATGGTTACATATTATCTTTATATATATAATTCTACTGTACGTGTATATGTCACTGAACTTTGATTTTGATAAAAAAATTGTGTTATTTTTTTTTCGTGTGTACAGGACTACGTCTATTGGGACAGCTAGTATCAATATAAAATGACATTGACTCTAAGATATTGCTGATATAAAATCAGCAATATCTTAGAGGCAAACTTTGGTCGAATTTCGAGCACTAGGCGACCGCTAGTAATACTAAAACAATAGCCCATGTTATTGGTCACAATAACAAAAGACTGTGAAACAATATGCAGATACGGCGATACCTTGTACTAATCCTTATTATTATGCAAACCACACAATGTCCTTTTACGGCAATTGGATAACTTACCGAATACATTTAAATGTTCACGGGCTATTCAATAAGAAAAGTGGGTGCAATTATCTACCGTAACTTGGTCATCTTTAATTTGACCTTTATTTACGAGTAGGTACATTTAGTAATGTGTAAAATTGTATTCGAATGATACCTATTCGAATACAATTGTGCACAATGTGGTACTTATTTTGCTCGATCTAGAATGCAGCGTTGGAATGTACCACCGTATCTAGATATGTGATATTGCCAACTATGTTAAATATTATTTTAATGCTATTTGATACATCGCTACTTACATTACTTCAAGCTCAAGTGCAGTAAAGTGAGGTTTTGTTTAGCTTTGGTATATACGCAAGAGTGTCCGAAGTCTTTACCTATTGGATAACTAGGTAAAATGTTAATTCCCATTTCTTTTTAGATATTCGGTTCCAGAATCGAGTACTGAATACCTACCCTCCTTCCATATGTCCAGTCTTTTACCAACCAGCCTGTAGATATTATAGGGCCCACCTACACACATGTGAATAATGAAGGAATATGGAGGAAATGTGTCGACAATCTTTTGCTGATGTCTCTGTCCCAGTTTTATAAAACCTGTGGTATCGTATCGTAGATTTTCATGTTTCCTGTTAATCTATACTAATATTATAAATGCGAAAGTAGCTCTCCGTCTGTCTGACTTTTACACTTCAGTTACTAAATTACTGAACCCATTTTGATGAAATTTGGCAAGGAGTTAGATTGTATCCTGGGGATGGACATAGCCTACCTCTTATCCCGGTATGCGACCCTGTGGAATCAGCGCGGGCAAAGCCGCAGGCAAAAACTAGTATCCTATGGAGAAGACATCCAAGTAACACGTGGCTATTTTGTTGATTCTTTATCCAATTAACGGCAAAGGAATATTTATTCTTTACAATACCTACGAATCTGATTACAAATCCGGATAGTTAAATATCTGTTTATTACAACTCTTCATTTGTCAGAAAGGATTTTACCTCATGAACATTTCTGCGGTATATCGATCGGCTACAATACTGCAACTACCATTAGCCTCAATGGTTGTCACAAATTGTCAAATAAAATTTATCCGACGTTTTCACGCGCCAAATTTTCACCCCATTGAAGTGCACTGCGCGTGCGCCGGCGGCCAAGCGGCCATGACACCGCCGCCATTTGTATTCGAGGCACATGCGAAACGGTAACCGATAATTGCATATTATTTCACTTGTTACATGTTACGTTCGTTATATGATTTAATGGCACTGTTTTTAGTTCCTATTGTGTTGCCAAACAGTTGTAATACTGCGACAGAATATTTTGCAGTCTCACCGCGATCGTTGCAACAGTCCACCTCGCACGATAGCAAGTCAGATTAGGTCTGGAAACTAAGGCAGAGTTAGTCTCATGCATTTGTTGAAACAAGCGCGAAGCAAAACTCGGATACTATCTTAAAGTTTTTATAATATAATCTGTCAACGTATTAGGTTGTATGAAAATAGGAGACTGAAACTTATACCTACTTTAAATATTTATTGGCGTTAAAACGATTAGCTGTTAACCGGTATTTAAAAATAGTAATCTAATAGGGGTGTAAATCCTTCACTTCTCTTCAAAGCGAACCAAATAGGGTATGAATTTCTTATAAAGCTGCAATAAAATCCAAATATATCAATAAAAGAAACTTTATTAATTGCTAAACAGAGAAAAATATACTAAAAATTACATGAACAATGGCTTCTATGCGCTTATACCTATCTTATCGTAAATAGAGCGAAAGGAAATGTTCACAATTTTGTACATCATACTCTTCATCGACTGTGACGTCACGTGATAGCTGTCAAATGTTAAAACACGAAGCAAAAATGCTATGTCTATAAAATATAGAAAAGACTTCGTTATGCTTTTAGTAGATAGTTATTAATCCTAGGTTTTCTGTAAATAGGAAAACCAGAGTTTAGTTACACAAATCAATAAAATTGAGTTTTAGTATGACTTACAATACAAATAATGACTAAATTTATTTGTATTGCCGTTTAACACTTCGCCTGTACTCTCAGAAGACAACGTTACTATTATCTAGCCATAATGCTTGCGCTTTATTAACAACCACTGATAGCACACCAGCAAACTATAACGCCACCAAGGCAATGGAAAATTCGACTAGTGATGCGCATTCCATTATTCGAATGATATTCGAATAATAGTATGCAATTGTGCACAACGAGATACTTAATTTTCATGGTCAAGAACGCAGCGGCACTTGTGTATAGTGCTTTCGTATTCGAACGTACATTACTAAATAAGACCGCCAGTTTTTAGAATCACATGCAGAAGTGTAAGACTTCGATTTCAGATTAGCTTTATTTAAGCCTTAACTTAATTAATCCATAGTCTCGATCGTACCTACTTAGGATTTTTTATATAGATTTATTCGTGCAGGTGGTCTATTCGCTACGTTTTCAACCTTTGACATTACTTTCCATTATCATTGATTATGTTTAGAATTGCTTTACATTGCCGTCCTAAATCAGTAGATATTATTATGTCATTTATCATAGCGGCCAATACCACCGCTCTGGCATTAACACTTTACAAATTCACTTGTTTGTGAACTAGTCTGCGACGACGCTACATAACGTTAACTTATTTTTGACCCGCAATGTTACACAATTAGTCTGCTACATCTCTATGATGTAATAGTCCAGACAACACATTAAGACTGCGTCAACCATATTAATTATATATTATGATAGTAATGGCCAGAGCGATGGCTATCGTTGCAACGAAAACAATATAGCTGCAATGACTTAACACAGACGAAGTGCTTATTTGTAATTTTAAAAGGTATATTTTATATTTCTATTGACGTCACACTGGCTGAAGAGTATATCCTTCTAACTTATTATAAATCCGAAATACCAACATGACACTTACATCCTCACAAATCAACAGACAAACTAACGTATTGAATTTGACACCACTATAAACAAAAATTAATAAAATATTTTTTTTCATAGTGCTCTCCCAAGAAATTTATAGGTTTATTTTAAATCATTGCTCTAGCTTAAAAGAAACGAGGCGTGATAGTAATGGTTCGTACTGTCATGCATAGGCACGCGATTTTTCTAGACATTCCTATTTTGTTACGATAGACAGCCGCTTGGTTATGTTTCCTTTGCATTGCTTTTGTAACGCCAAGAAAACACACCCACATCCATGAGCGGCAGCTACTGCTTACGAACAGGTAGCACGCCGAATCCTCAACCACAAACGGCAATTTAAAAAAAATTGTCGTTTGCCATTTACAGTCCACGAAGCCAGAATTCATCTCGCTTCGAAGCATTGCTGAAGAGAAAATCGCTGTACCACAAGGTAGTTGCACACGTTTACGCTTACAACACTACAACAAAGAGCAAAGGCATTTATTTTTCTAAACTCGACACTTTAATAAACAGCCTGTCTTACACTGAATTCTAGTTAACGTTACTGAATGTTGTAAGTAATTTCGCAAGAACATAATAATAGCATTCGTACGGTTCAACATTTCTAATATGTAGCACTCTGTAATTGATCAGTCTAACTCTATAATTACTACATTCTATCTCCATACAATTATCGCGTAATTCGATGACGAGTAATTATCGCTCGACAATTTTACATCTCAAATGTTTAGTAATTACTGCAGTTGAATAATATTTATGCTTCTGGAGTATAGCAATGTAGTCTTAAGCAACGATTTGATCTATATTTAGTTTAGATCTAAGTAGTAATTTAAATGAAGACGGTATTTAATGTTTTGTATATTATTTATATACGATAACTAATGGTAAATTTCGACATAATGAATTTCTTTCTCTATATAAACTTTAAGTAGGCCTAATCTCACGTCCTCCGTGCGAGCAATTTGCTCAAAAAGGTGTATAAAGTTTCTCTTTACATATGAATATAGAATAGATAATAAACAAGCATACAACCTCGGTGGTAAGCGGCCATTGTAGCCTATGGCGGAACCGACACTACAGAAAAACATAGACGCTATTTTACAGCGAAAGGAATCAAAATGTCTCTGGTATTTCTACAAATAACCAGAATACATATTTTAAGGTTATTGGTGTTGAGAATAATGGTGTCAAATCCAAAAAAAAGCAAAACAATATCATAACAAACATGTCCACACGCCCGCAATACATTATGTACAATACATTTCACTCTTAGACATAGATTTAACACATTCAGACGCACATATAACCATTATTAGTATTTTTATTTTTAGATTAGATTGTACTGAACTTATACATATGATATTATACATTTATACAAATTAATAAATATATCCTTACTAATATTATAAATTCGAAAGTAACTCTGTCTGTCTGTTACCTTTTCACGGCTAAACTACTCAACCGATTTGGATGAAATTTGATACAGATATAGTTTAAAACCTGGGGAAGGACATAGGGTACTATTTATTGAGTTAGGTACCGCGCGGGCGGAGCCGCGCGCAAATGCTAGTATTATATAATGTTAATTTCACAAGCTTTTTTCTTTGAAAGACGCTCAAAGTCCTATGTCACAAGGTTTGCAAAAAAAGAACATGCCATTCAAAGGATCTATGGTTTATGTAACAATGAGGTCCCTAGCGGCAATAGCGCCCGAGATGTTTTCTAAGCTTTTATTTCACATATATAATTTTTAATTTTAGATTATTAAATCCAATACGATATATTCGGAAAATTTATTTGATTTGATTTCATAATTTTATACATGAGAGTGTACTATGTCCAAAATATTTTACACTATAAAACAAGATGCAAATTACTAAAAGTTAATTTAAGTTCTATTCAGTACAATCTAACTAAAATCAGTTGAATATACAATTTAATATCGTCAGCTATAAGTTTACAGATTTCTACGATTTTAACAGACAAATACATGACCGGGTGTAAAAAGTAATAGAATAACCTCATGCATATCACAATGTCAGCATTACATAAAAAGAAAATATATGTGTAATTATTTTAAAATATAAAATAATTATTTATTATATAAAACAATTTTGTATATAAATTTCCTGATAATTAAGCCAATATAGGATCACCCATTACTTTTGACACCATTAAATATAATATGATTTCGGAAAAATAAGGCATATAAATGGTATTTATACTAAAATTACGAGTAGGCACTATTATAATTATGGTCAAACTATAATAATAAAAAATCAAAAATGCAATATCATATTTCCAAATAGGTATATGAATACTATTCTCGTAAAAATGAAAACAATAAGGCAATCGTCAAAAGTTCAAGTTATAAAAGGCACTATATATAATAATTATATAATAAATTTGCGTTTACGTTTGTTACAACAAGCTTATACGTTCGTCTATATGAAATAACATTGTAAATTAAAATATGAATTGTATACATTTATTTAATGTATACTGTATATTAAAAACAGCTGAATTTTCGGATGGTAAATAATTGTATTTCACTCGATAAATATATACTTATTATAAATATACTGACGTAGCCATATTTAGGTGTACACCTAAATATATAAACCTACGTTTACCCTCTTAACTTTCCACCGATAGATTATAAGGGGAAAACAAGTGCGTACTGCATTAGGTTTGCACGTATACGTGTAAACACTCACATGCGTTTTAATACGCTACTGAAATCTGTATAAACAAACCTAATCCTGATGTTAAGAGTTAAACCTTAGCAATAATTAATCCAGGCATATTAAAAAAAAATCACGGTATCTCCTTTTTCTATAAAAAGATTTTCTTTACTTTATTATTTATTTTTTAAATGCCAACTCTCGCTCTAGTCATAATTCTCTAGTCATAAAAATAATGTGCCCGTTGTTTGATTGTTTGTAAAGTTACAAACAATCAAACAACGGGCACATTATTTTTTATTTTACGATGTAGTTATCGCACACATATCGACGTTCAAAAAAATTGCACCTTATTGTTGCCATTATTCGTGAATTTAAAAATGGCTTTTCTACGTTGCTGCTATAATTTTCTAAAGACTTTTGTAGTGTAGTAATGTATACTTAAACACGACCACGTCTAAGTTTCGTTGTTGGCTATTAATATATAGTAAAGTCGTATTCTCCCTCGCTGCTTAGAGCACTAAATATATTATTTAGTACACTACAAGCCGTTATAATTATATCAATAAAAATATATAATTTTATTTAATCCATACGAAAGTTCAGCTATTATCGTGGACGGTTATACAAGTCTCAGACATTTAGGCACACTTTGACAGGCTATTTGGTTATCAAAAATGTGTTTATCCGAAAATAATAGTGAGGTACCGCATAACTAAAGTTGTTGGTTGGTTTAATAAACCTTGTTGGTATTGAGTAAATTATTATGAGATATCATATTGATATTCGTTTAATGTTTTAAGTGAATAATATGTTATACAATACATTTTACTTTAGACACGAATAGAAAAAGTACTAGTAAATTATCATTGAAGCAGTAATTTTCTGCTTATTAATTTTCATTTGTGTTCTGTATTTTAATCAGTTCTAAAATATCCGTTTCCTTTTAAAATATTATATTAAAAAGTAGTTTAATAAAATACTTGTATTAAACACCTGTAGCTGCACATTGCTTACCTCAAATTATTATATCACTGGATTCATTAAAATACGGTAAAGATCCTTTTTTCTTATACCATTTAATCATTTTTATTAGTTATATAATAGCCTAATCCAAAAATGAGTGAACATCTAACATTTATCATAATTTACTTCTGCTACATTATAAAAGTATTGTTTATGGTTATATTGAATACATTATTATTTTTATTATACAATTTCGCGGTATGCGGTACAACACTGTTATAATAATTATTATTATTTTACAGTCACTGGTGTTATGGCGTTGGCGATACGTTATTGTATGGCACAAAATATTGTAGTGACTATATTTATATAATATATTTTCCAGATAATATAAATTTTTATATACTCCATTAGATACTCCAGATAATATAAATATATAATATTTTATATGAATTTATCAAAATACTAACAAGCTCAAAGTTAATAACCCTTTTATTTACCTGTGTTAAGGGTTAGAGAAAATATATATTTGTATATTAGTTATTTTCAGTTATAACTGTAAGTTATAATGTTACTTAGTGTTAGTAGCAATTATTTAGTCACTGAAGCAATTGAAGAATGGGGCACTTTTGGTGTTATAGAAAAGTATTTAACCCTTTGAATGTAGAGTTTGGTATTATATATGTATTTACAAATTTTGATTAACATTTCATATAGTAAAGTAACCAATTTGATTTTATTTTTATAATTATGTCGTTGAATGATTAAAGAAGTTTGGTATTTATTGATGTCCTATTATGATCAAAAACACTTTCGTAAAAAGAAACTGTTTTCTTCAGACTTTCCCTAATCTTTTCGCCATTCAAAGGGTTATTAAGAAATTGACACTTGTCTCGCCAAGTTATTTAAAGACAAAGCAGAGTTATTAGTCGATGTAATATTTCGATAAAAAATATATAAGTTTAATCAATTGCACTACTAAGGCTGGGACATTTAACAATCGCTCTTTTTGAGGAACTAAATCTTTTCTTATTAATATTTTGAGATCAATCACATCTATACTATGTACAATGTCCCCTGATTTGGTTTTTTGAGAAACTGTTACTCCTAAACTACTTTAAAAAATTGCATTTTTCGCATCTGAATTTATGGGTCCGAAATACAAGATAAAAATTAAAATTAACAATATAAAAAAAATCTACGATCAATAAACAACTGCAACATTCAGATTTTACAATTTACATGACAAAATAAGCTCCGTCAACATTAGATGGCACGATTTAAAATTATTACCAAATTTATCATTATTTTCGACACTTGCAACACTGCATGTTTCTTTTTAATTCACAATATACACAATTAGACTAATGGAAATCATTGCCATCACTTCTTCTTCTTTACGTGTGGTTAGTGGCCAACCTGTTGTCAAGAGTTGTTCAAGCCGCCCGTAGGCCTCTGACATGGTTTAACGACTGCTGTCAATTTGACAACAACTGGGACCGACTTTTTACGTGCCCTCCGAAGCACGGAGATGCTCAGATGAAATACCACTAAGCGGTCACCCATCTATAGACTGACCGCACCCAACGTTGCTTAACCTCGCTAATCGTTTACCGGTTAGTGATTGCAACTAGCTATGAACGCCTCAACTTATTTGCCATAACATACACACATGATTATAATCACAACGCGAAACCGCGAAATCCAAGGGCAAGAATCATTTATTAATTATGTGTTTTGTCATAACATTCTTCAATTTGTTCCCTCGAATATTCCAGCCGTAATCCGTATACTCTTTTAGAACTTAACAATGCAATATTCTTATAATATGCAGAAAATACTCTCTGCACCAATCTCAGTCTAACACTTTGTACAAGTACATTTGAACACAACACACTCTGTTAATTATTCCAAGATTTTGTAAGTCAGTGTTGCGAGGTCAAAACATGTTATTTGGTAGTTATAAATAAAATTACTGTAATATATAGAACACATATCCATCATTATCCTATGTCAAATTGGGTGGTGTGGCTCATGCAGTATAATTAAAAATTATAACAAAATTATAATTATATATCATAAAAATTAGAATAAATTATAACATTTTTATAATTGTGTTACATGATGTTAATTTACAAGATTTGATTTTACTGGGTATGTATATTAATTTACAGTGAGCCACAACACCAAAATCATATTAAAGTTAGTTAAAATAAAAATTGCATCATACTAAATCTAAGCTAACTATAATAATGTATATGAAACTTATTAATATGTCTTATTTAATAATATATTTATAATATACTAATTATATAATATCATCAATATATCGAACGAATTTATGGCGAACATTCACTTTTGTGCTTGACATTACCAAATAAAAGTTTTAAGCATTATTTACACCAATAATATCTTAATACCTTGTCATAAATTATATTGACGAGTATGTATAATAAACCTTAATGTCTTTATTTAATATTACGCTTAAGTTACGTTTCAATAAATTGGACACATGGTTTGAGCTGCATAATCGTAAAATACCAATTGGGGCTTACACACAAATCATAAAAGATACTATTAAAAAATATTCTGTCATATAAAATAGAAAATGCAATGGTTGAAATGATTTAGAGAAAAATTTAATACCGGATAACCAAAAGAACGGTGGGGGTCGTCGATTTACTGGGACGTGGCTAAGACACGGACGATATGGCATTATGCGGCGAGCCCATCTGTGTGAGAACTTTGTCTAGCCACTGAAGGGGTCCGTGGAGGTGAATCTCAATCCAGCACGGGGTCGACGTCACATCCTGCCGATGGTATTCCGCACCCCAGCCCTTTACGAACGACATGCGGATCGTACACATCTTAGTCAGTTCGTAGACCGCTTCAAACCCATGGTTCACGCTTTGAGACAATAACTGCGCGAATTCTCTATTATTAAAGATCTTGAGGGAGCAACCAGGGGGTATCTTACAAACAGTTGACGGATGGAAACCATGGTGATGGTTACAGTTGCGACTTTGAACGAATATCGCTGCATCAGAAAGACATTCTGCATAGACCTCCCCACCAACGTAATACAAATGTACTCCTTTTCCTATGTGACGCCTGGTGTTCTCGATGGTGGAATTTCTATTGACGTTACTAAGTTGGCCTAAGCAAAACCTGTCGCTGTTATTAGAAGGATCCGTAAAGCCGTCAACGACAACCGAATGAGAGTTGCAGTGGAAAACCTCGCCTACGCGGCAGTTCAACTCGTAGTAGGCTACAGATGCCCAATATAAAGGTTCCTGGTAAGACACAGGAGCAACTTCCCCAGGAGGTTCTGTGTCATCCGAGGGTGGGGAATAGGCTGGTGGAGGCGTATCAGGTAGTTCTGAACTAGCTGAAGGTGGAAACCCTGATCCAGAATATGAAACATTATGGGGCATAGAAGGTTCCGCTGTCCTTTGGAAAGGTAGCAGAGAATGTCCTGGGGCGAACTCTGAATGTCTGGGTACTAACACTGGTGGTAACACAGGACTCTCGACGCGCTTGTAATGATAAGGGTTTATGCATACTTCTTTCTGTTTGGCGCTGAAGGGGTACTGGCAGATCTCCAAGGGCTTCAGTTCGTGATGACTCTGGAGGTCAGGCCAGCGCCATACACGGCAGTATATCACGTGGGGTAGACCTTTGCGGTGTGACACCTGGAAAGCAAAAGGCAAAAAGGACTTCAGTTTAATGATAGCGAGAACATGATTTCACTAGATGAACTATGAGTAATTTGAAACATAGTGAAGTGATTTATTGTTAAATAGAATCGTATTATGTTACTTGGCGGAAATCCATTGTCATAAAATAATGCAATTGTTCATTCGTTGCCAAATGGTCTTGAAGATGCTTTATGCAGAGGCGATATACGTACAGATTCATATTTCATTTTCGTTCTACAGGAAAAAGTACATCCGGACGATGTGATGGGTTTTTCTTGTAGCAAATATTTCATATTTCACATAAACAGTTCTCCAAGTTGTTTGTAGTTAATTTGCTCATTAATAAGACTGCTTCGATGATGTCGTGGCATAAGTTAATGCTACGATTTCTGCCTCTGGCGTAGTTGGTGTCATTGAGTTTTCCTGTGTGGGAACAACAGCATAGTGGACAAAATGTGGATGTTATATAACTCTAACTAAGTTCCTTTCGTTGCAGATCTACAAACTTTAGTTTAATAAGTTAATCATAAGTCACGATCATCATTCTCGACAAGAGACAGTTTAGTGTGACCCACCAACATAACTTGCGAATGTCCAAGTTTATCCATTCAGATTTCAATTACGAGACCTGAGTTTTGCACACCTGAGAATATTTGATATTTTACTAACCTGCAATCTTCCATCAAGAGATCTGGGTATAGTGACACACTTGGAGGGTGTGCCAGGACACGATAGCGCCCGTTCTAACTCTTCAATAGCGCCTTTCCTCTTCTTTAGTTTCTTTACCAGACTATCTACTGCCTTCTCTGCCCATTTCTCTTCTTCATCACCCTGTAATTTAAAAACAAACTTAATTAATAACCTTATTGAAATCGTTAAGGAAAAGCTGTGTTGGATTAACGCCAAGCCTCATAAGGGGCTTTAGGATTTGACTTATGACAAACAGGACCGACGTACGATGACCGAGAAGACAGTCAATTTAAATATTATTTTCCAATAACTGAGTTTTTTGTTGTTAAATATTGATAGCAAATGAATACTTACGATCAGGTAACCCCATCTGATCGTGAGTGGTAATTCTAAGAATTGCAAAAACAATTCTAAAAGCTTACATCACAGCCTAATTCTGCCATTCTATCGAAACACGCATTTGCTAACCGATCATCTACCGATTTTTAATCAAAGCTATTTATCATAAAGGACACAGCGAATTTATAAGACTATAAATTAAAGGTTTCGTTCAAATTCGTGCGGCTTGGCAAGTACCGTGTTGTGTTTCTACAATGATTACTATAAAACAACATTCAGCAACCTATAGCAACTGCGTGACTAATGGCTGGCGCACACTGGCGGACGGCGGGGGAGAGCATCAAGGAGAATTCCTCTATGCGCCAGCGCACACTGTCAAGTAAAATCCTCTGCGATACCGCGAGCGTCTGCGAGTCGTCGTTGGCGAGCGGCCCCTCCCTCCCAGGCTACCCCCGCGTTGGCAGAATCCAGCGCACACCGGCGCGCGGCGCATACCGTCGCCTCCCGCCGCATGCCGGCGCATACCGACGCATGCCGCCGCCTCCCGTTGCGGTATCCTCCAGCGTGCTCTTTGATGCTCCAGAGATAACTGCGCTGCGATGCTCAGAGGCCGATATATACCTTATTTCGATTGGATAACTATTCAATTTAATTGATAAATTTAGAACCCTCTGCCGTCTCGTCCGCCAGTGTGCGCAGGTCATTAAGTGGCGCGAAGTAATGAACGTATCCTTTGATAAAAAAATGACAGTAAAACATAAAGAACTCTTCTAAAAGACCAGTCCCAATGCACGGTACTTAAATCTCGACTGTCACACAGCGGCATATCCATGCCATTCATGTTGCCGAGACAAAATGTTGAGATGGATGTGCAGCGCCCAGGTTGGATAAGAACCAGAACGACTACTTTCAAAGAAGCCTTGGAGTCTGCGACATAGCAGAGAAACAGCACGGCATCAGGCTGAGATGGTATATATAGAAGGAAACCACCCGATTAAATACACAACCAGGCTTTGGAACTATTCATCCCCGGAATTAGATCTAGAGGAAAACGCGAGACTATGTGAACAGATCTGTAGGGACTTAAAGGCATGCATGCAATGTTTTAGAAGAAGTCAAAGATAAATCGACGTGTAAAGGAAACAAGAAAGCTACGTCACCACCATGTGGGATGAAAACCATCAACTTTTTCGCCTTCCGTGATTATTCTTTCGTAGGTCAAAGTTCAAGGTCAAGAATTTTGTCACAGAAACAATCTGTGACGAAATACTTGCAAAAGTAACTTACCAAAAGATGACCTTAAGCTTGATTGTGACCATGATTGTATAACAGAAATAAATGTGTTTCCATGAAAGAACAATTATGCAATACAAGCTTTAACTAGGGAAGGAAACAATAGGCAACAGTCTACACTATTAATCATAGATTCTAATCATGTGTAAAGCCTCCAACTAGTGCAGGTAAAACATGCATTTGTTATTTTATAGCTTCCAAGAAATGTAAAACATGTTTATGTACCTACTATGGTTGAGATGCAAATTTAAAGTACATTAGCGGCCTACCTTTATTTGACCGGGGTGGACATAATATTTAATAATAAGCCTTTGTCTATTTAGAAAATTACTTCAAAATTAGTGAACATTTTAAAATAATTTAATTTATTGTGTAAAATGATATAATAATAATAATAATAAAGCCCTTTTATTCCGAATCGCTACAGCTATGGCAACACATGTTTTCAAATTCATCCATTAAAGTATGTCTCGCAACTCGGCGTGCCTTCTGGCATAGGCCTCCTCCAGATCTCTCCACTGGGCTCTGTCCTCTGCTACTCTGGTCCAGTATTGTCACAAGGTTAGGCGGATATCGTCTTCCCATCTTGATTTCGGACGCCCTTGTATTCTGGTATCCTCTCTGGGGTACCATAAGGTTACTTACTTGCTCCATTTGTTTAATGTACAACGTAGCATATGTCCTGTCCAGCCTTACTTTAAATGCTCTATACGGGTTATTATATCTGTGACCTTAGTTTTCCTCCTTATTTCAGAATTTTTGATTTTATGACTATGTCTGGTCCCCATCATGCTCTTTTCCATTGCAATTTGTGTGCTGGCTAGTCTTTCTCTATGCTTATTTGTTAACGCCTATGATTCACAGCCGTAAGTAATGCACGGAAGAATACAAGTGTCGAAAGTCTTTCTCTTGACGTGCATGCTTAGATCTTTGTTCTTGATTATTTCTTTTAGAGACCAGTATTTTCTCCAACCGCAGGCTATTCTTTTATTTAGTTCCTTGGCCATAGAGTCCTCAGGAGATATAATTTGACCCAAGTAGACTTATTCTTTCATATATTCTAACCTGTTTCCATAAACCTTTATGTTGACTTCTATGGAGTTGGTCATCAGTTTTGTTTTATTTGCTTTCATTTCTAGTCCTACTTCTCTTCTTTTTTTGTCTTTTAGCACGTGTTCTAGTTTTTTGGGTCTTCCTCTAGCAGAACAATATCATCAGCGAATCTCAAACGGTTAAGGCGGCTACCGTTAATGTTGATACCATAGTTTTCCCAATCTAATCTTCCAAATATGTATTCCAGCACAGCATTGAACAGCTTGGGGAGAGCGGATCTCCTTGTCTCATATCTGTATTTATAGGAAATGGGTCTCCTTTTGTTTCCAATTTAATGCGGCTTTTGCATTTATTGTAGATAAATTTGATTATTTGTATATAGGCCTCATCCACTCCTTATTCTTCTAGACTCATTCAGATAAATTTATGGTTTAGGCTGTCAAAAGCTTTAGAGTAGTCTATAAAGCAGATATATAAGAGCTTCTGGTATTCGTTGTATTTTTTCATGACTTGTTTGATTGTGTGGATGTGGTCTAATGTACTGAAATTCTTTCTAAATCCGCCTGTTCAATTGGTTGGTTCTCATCTAGGACCCTTGTTATGCGTTGCAGAATAACCTTTGCAAAGACTTTGTACACATTTGAAATGAGGCTTATTGGTCTATAGTTGCCGATGTTATCCTTATCATCTTTCTTATGGAGGAAAATAATATGAGATTCACTCCATTGTTTCGGGATGGTGTCTGTTAATAAAATATCATTGAAAACCTTAGCTGGAATTGGGCTTATTTCATCCACAGTGCCTCGCATCAGCTCGTTTGTTACATTGTCAAGTCCTAGAGCCTTTTCTAGCTTTTGTGACATGATGGCTGTCTGGACTTCTTGCACAAGTAAGTATTGGTGGGACTTCTTTTTATCTCTTCATTGGATTTTCGTAGGTGATATTTTCTTGTCCTTGTTCGGCTTTATTGGTGTAGTATAAGGTTCTGTAGTTGTCAGTAGCCAGTTTTTAGATTTCATTACGATTTGTTGCTTGTTTAGATCGTTTACTTTTCAATTTAGGTATCCATTCCATTCCATACTCTCTTAGTTCATTAAAAGCTTTTCTTGTTTTAAGGATTTCGACTTCTAGTTTTTTCATTATCTTTATTTTTTTGTAGTTTCTTATATTTTCTCGAATCTGTTTACTTAATCTGAATATTTTGTTACGATTTTCTTCTCTTTTTGACTTTTCTGTCATTAATACTTTTCTTTCTTCTAGGAGCTGTATTATCTTCTCACTAAACTTTGTACCTGTAGTTGTCTTTACTTTCTTTATTTGTGAAAGCTGTTTGTCCAGATAGTTGTATTTTTCTGTGACACTTGTCTGAGTTTACTACTTCTAGCAATGGCTTTGTAAACGAAGAATCAATGTTTTTTTATGGTGTTTAACAATTTATTGTTTATTTTATTTCTACCTCTTTGAGTTGGGAGCCTTTTTTAAACTGCGACGTAACATACGATGGTCCGTATTAAAATTTAAATTCTGTATTATGTGTGTATCATTAAAAACCGTTGGTCTGTTAGTTATTATATAGTCAATATCGTTTTTGTATTTTCCGTCAGGTTATAGGTCCATTTAGTTTTGGGGTTTTGTTTTTGAAGACAGAGTTGAGTAAAGTTACATTATTTTGTAGTAGTAGTTCAATTATTCTACGACCGTTGACACTTCTCTTTCCATATCCATGTTTGCCCATAATCAGTTCCTCACCGGCTTCTCTACAGCCAACCTGTGCGTTATAATCACCCATGACTATGAGGTAGTTACTGTGGTATTTTTTTATGGTGTCTGGCAGAATGGAGTAAAAGCTTTCACTTTCGCGTGCGGGTGCTGACTCTGTGGGTGCATATACTTGTATGATTGTCCATGGTTTTTAGTATATTGGCATATTGATGATGAGAATTTCTAATCTGTCTGAGATTCCTATTAGTTCCTTTATGTAGTTTTTCAATGATTTTCTAATTAAGAAGCCTACTTCTCTATGGCCTGCTGTTTCGCCTTTTTGGTAAAATATGTAATCGTTGTGTTCCACTATTTTCTCGTCTAATCGTCTCATTTCACTTATGCCTAAGATGTTGTAATTTATATGCTTTAGTGCCTCTTCCAATTCCAATAGACTTTCTTGTTTTCTAAAACACTTAACACGAAAAGTGTTAAGTGTTGCAATGTTAAATGTTTCACTTTTTTTTGCTGGAAAGTTTTGGTCTAGTGCTCCCGTGGGGACCAGCCATAGTGGGAGACGATTTGATTGTTGTTTTTGTTTGTAAATAGTAGTTGTAGTTGTTTGTGTTTGTTTCCGGTTTTCCAAGGTCTTGATTAGTTTTTTGGATTAATTAGCTGGGGATTAGATCTTGCTTTCTCTACATAATTCAGTATATTTGGTCTAGTAATTTCGTTCCTGAAGGCTTAAGTAGGAGATTGGGTAGAATTTCTCGACAGATTATTTTTGCTGGCTTTTTTCTGTGATAATTGGTTGGGAGAGCCTGAAGTTTCCCTCTTTCTCTTTTCTCTATTGTTAAAATAAAATGATATAGCACATATTGAATATAAATTGTATTGATGAGATAGTTTTTTGTAAATCACTTCTTATGCTAATTAATTATTGGCATTGCTTACTATTACTTTCATTAGCCTTTATAGGTGTGCGCTGTGGGCCCGAATTACTATGGTGTCTTGGCATGCCCGTTTGCACACTTTTTAACAATATTATGTACAGATAGTATAGATTATTTGCTCTTTTGCCATGAGTTTGCACAAGATAAAATTCATGGGTCCAATTTCCAGGCTGGGTAAATAAGTAGGTGGCAATATGTTGGTACAATGTACCTCTACCTACTACTTTGGGAATATACAGAATGCAATACATATATTTTGTTATGTAAAACTTACTTATTATAACCTTCCACTTTTCCTCATAGTTTCAAATCTAATATTATATAAAAGTGGGAGTTGAATATTACTATGAGAACATTGAAAGAAATCAATATTTATGATAGTAAATAAGTGTTATGATTCACCATTTCTTAGAATTCACTGACTGTTGCCTAATGACTAATATATTAAAGTAACTATTACAATATAGTTTATTTATACTAAAGTTCAAAAATATATTTTTATCACAACAGGATAAGAAGACGAAAATAATATCATATACTTGAAGTTTGGTTAAAAATAGGTATGTGTATAAAATACCTACAAATACATGAATTTTTTTATAAGTCACTTTTGACACAGTCTCGTCAGTCCTGTAGCATAAGTACATTATTGGTTGTGTTGGGTGTTTTAAAACCATTTTTCCTTGAGGCAACTCAAGCTTTAGGTATAATTCCAGTGTCACAGGGGACTATACAAATGTTCAAACAACATACACAAAGAACAACCAGACTCACAACAACTATTTGTGGATAACACAAATCTTCGTCCAGTGTCGAGATCAGTGATCAGTGGCAGTGGAGAGGAAACCACTTAAACCGATATGCCATCTGAGCAGTTGTATTTAGCTGTGTTATTTTTTTTTTCTGCAAGCTAATTGTGAGCAGCAACAATGTGTTTGGTATTATGCCATAAGACATCTACATTACACATTGCTTAAAATGTAACTAGATAAATATGGGTGTAATATATCTGTGCCTAATTCTTTACATATAAACATGCAGACAATATGTTGGTATGTATATGCAATACCTATTTAGCCTAGATTAAATAGAAAATTATTTAAAATGGCTTCTGTTATTGATGGTCTTATCAAATCCTGACTAAACAAGTTTGTATGTTTGTTACTTCTACACACCAAAAAATCACAATGACATATATTTTAATCAAGATACACAGCTTTAATCTGTCAAGTCTTAAACTCCCAGATATAATTGAAAATTTATTTTGTCTGGCCACTAGTGTGCTATTGTGATTAATAGGGTAAAGACAGACAGATTACCATGAATTGTTCTTGACCATCTTTGTCAAACTTATTTTATATTGAAGTGTGTGTGTATTTAACAAATCAAAGTGATGAGAGTAATGTTAGTAAAACAAGCAAAAAAACCAATTTTCTGGCCTATTGATATACACATATGTGTATATCAATATAAATTTAAGCATTACTTTTGAATTACAAGAATGTACCTTAAACCTTAAGACTATATCTGTGTTTACAATAATAAGACTTATTTCAAGAGGCTTGCAGCCTCTTTTGCTTTCTATCTTAATGTCTCTCACATTATTATACAGGTGTAAATATAGCAGTATCATGACTATGGGTGCAACACAACGCAATCTAACTTTTTCGTATATATACTCTTAAATAGGAATGATACTATATTATGTAGGGTGTTTATTTCTTAGATCGCAGTTGAATAAAATACTTTGCAAAGATTGCGCATGGCAATTTAAGTGTATCCAAAGTACACTTTATAGCTAAAGCATATGCAAATATAAGTAACTGAATAGTAGTAACTGGGTAGGCTTTACTACTGATACTACATTTAATTTGTCTATAATATAGACAGAATATAAACAATGTTTCATTCAATACCTAACATGTTTCTCTTTTAAAATTATTTGTGTTACTTTTTTCTGGAATATACTTTTACTAAGGGAATTCTAAAAAACATCTTACTGAATAGTATAAAGTAATAAAATCTGACCTGTTTCCAACCCAGCAGTTTCTTCACAGCTGGACTCGTGAATGAGAACAAGCTGTTCAAGCTGGACATAGGTCCACTGCTGGACGATTCACCATCATCCGTGTCCATGGTTACGACAGCACTCGTACCGCGAATGAGTCACCTACAACGGGAGCGCGCGCCTCCCGCCAATAGTCACTTTGCGGCACCACTCAAACCGCCATCGATCATAACCACCACTTGGTATTCCCCACGACGTCTAGGAACCAATTACGACCACCACAAAATAGTGATTAAGCGTGACAGGCGTCGGTTCAACTTATGATTTACGGCGCACAGTTTTAAAGGTGTCACAGCTCCATTTGCACGTATCACGAGTTGAACAATCCTGTAGCACCCACCAGCTAGATTTTGTAAAAGTACAGTACAGGAAAACTAAGCAAAAATAAAATAAAACACTCGTCAAACGGCATAGGACAGCTCAGGAGACATTTTGCAGAGCACAGATAAAATAAATATATAAAATCTATTTAGGGTAGCCAGTGGTTTAAAACGTATAAATAAAAAAACTTCCCAATTATCTAAAAAAAAAAAATGCAAGTTATTTTAGCCCGCATGTTGAGATTGGTGAATATCTACAGACATAATAAAATATAATTAAAATCTCATAAAAACTTTAAAAGTTATTTATGGGAAATAAGGATAAAGTATTTTTCAAGCCACACGTCTTGCGATTTTTGCTTTATTATATCACTAGAGTTTGTTGGCAGATTCATTAATTAAGGCACCTTAATCTAAATATTAATATAGATTTAAACAAAAATCTATTCCTTGAAAATAGCACTTTTTTTATTTGCCACTATACCTACTACACTATACTATACCTCTGACAATATGTATACGAAATTGAATCATGATGATCGGTCGGGTAATCTAGGTGTGAAAGGGTAACAAACAAAAATAATCACATTCGCATTTTAAATATTAGTTATATACCATGAAAGAGTTCTAATCATAGCGTTTTAATTTTAAAACTTTACCGCAGTAGGTCTGCGGTAAAGGTGTATGATAATTATAATAATTCTTGTTTTGTAACTTAATGTTTGGCCATTTAAGAAGTAGTACTAGACAAATATTTTACAAAAATACTTCTTAAATATTATGTTTAATAATAAGAACATTTTTGTATTTTATACAGATTGTTGAGCATAAGCCTCATTTATACTAGCTTTCTGTATGTACCAGCCTATCTCAGTGATTTTTCTGTGGTTTGATTTGGTAACATGGATAGAGAATACCATGAATTAACAAAAAAATTAATAGCTAAAGTATATGTTAGCGCACCAGACATCATAGTAAACATTGATCATAGTAAAATTCATAGTCATTATTATTACGTTTATCACTAACAATCACACCTGCACTCTGAGCATGCACACCTGCATGACATGCAAAAAATGTTTAGTTTTAAAAGCCTTGTATTTAGTTAATTAAGTTTTATGTACTTCTAAGATATGCTATTTTATGTTTAGTATTTATTTTTAGAGTGAGATAAATATATATTGATATCACGGGTACAAAAGAGGCAGGAAAAGTTCATCACATTTCATTTGACATCATCGTAAACTTAGGCACAAAGTAATTTCTGGAACGGTCCGCCTATCGCGTTTTAGCGAGAAATTTCTCGAATTTGAAGTGTCATTTCTGGAGTTCGTGTTGCTTGTTTGAGCTCTGCGAACAAACTAGTGAAAAAAAGAACATAGTGAAGCGAATACGTTTAGATTATATTAGACGCTATTTTATTATAAGTGTGTCGTTTATTTTATTAATTGTTAGCAGAAAACAATCATGGAACAGGTGAGAGGTTATACCGATGCTTTGTGATTACATTTTTGAATGATGTAGCTTATTTCGAACGCTGGTATCGTTTTTAGGTGAATCAGTTAAAGGAGAAGGGTAACGCGGCGTTATCAATGGGGCAGTACGAAACTGCTGTGCAGCATTACTCCGCTGCGATTGCCTTGGATCCTTCAAACCACGTTCTATATAGTAACCGTTCGGCGGCTCATGCGAAAGCTGAAAACTACGCTGCTGCGCTACAGGATGCTAACCAGACCGTTGCTTTGAACCCTACGTGGAGTAAAGGCTATTCGCGTAAAGGATCTGCTCTAGCATTCTTAGGAAAATTTGATGAGGCTATTGCTGCGTACGAAAAGGGTCTGGAACTTGAGCCTGGTAACACTCAGTTAGCTGCAGGTCTTGAAGAGGTAAAGAAACAGGCTGAGGAATTAAAGGTTAAAACAGAGCAGTTGTTTGAGAAGCTGAGAGCAAACCCTGTCACAAAAGAATGGTTGAAAGATCCGGAATATGTCAGAATTGTTGAGGTAAGTAATTTTTCTATTAGTGTGCAGTTATCTTGACTAATTTCTAGTAACTTCTTTGTTTTTTTAGTAAAATAGTTGGTATACAATTATGAATACCATAATCCTTTATATATATATTTTGTCTATAATTCTAAAATATTTTAATCTTTGATTTACTACATTCTTCAAACTTTACTCTTCGTATGTACACATTTCTTTGCTATTAAATTTACAAAATAAATATTAACTCATTATCATTGTGTTTATGCATACTGCCTTTACCTATTGCCAGATATAGGCTTCTTCCTGTTCACTCTGTAGAGAGTAGCACAGACAGCAAAAATTGTAGAATTGAGAACTGTAGAATTATGTGAATCTCATCCAGGCTTGGCCCACAATTAGAATGATGTTGATCACCAATCTCACCCTCATTTACATAGTATAAAATTTGCATTTTTTTATGACAATACAAATTTTTAACTAAACCAGGTTGTGTGACTAATATATAAGCGCATAGCAACAGCTGCTTAAGTTGGTTAGTTAACTTGTTAGTGTGTTTTTCTTGTATATAGTGTATATAGAAATATCTGTATGAGCCCAATAATAGGGTATTTACCTATTAGATTTTAAACATTATAATCGAACATAGCACTGAAAAAACCTTTTTGTGAAAAAGAAACTAAATTGGAAAATAAAACAATGATTTTTATTTTAAATGCATTGCATTTTTGTAATGAACTTATTGAGTGGCAGCGGCACACCGGCAGCCAGACTAAATAGTTATTAATTATGTTTGCCATTCCTGAATTGATAGGTTAAATAGAAGATATGTAACATAATAGTATTATTTCTTTTTTTACACTATCATTTGACAATAGCGCTAGTTATTTAAAAGGCTTCTTTAACCTTATTTATATTTGAGTGGGTAGGTACTTTTTATGATTCATATATTGGATAATGTCACATTTTGATTATAATAATTAGTTCAAATACCCTCTTGTGTTATAGCTTGTATTACCTGACTAAAAAATATAAATGGGTAACATTATGATATTATGTCAGCTTACATTACCCGCTTATGTAGACAAGGTTTCTGAGAGATATATTACTCTACTTTAGATGTACTTTATGTACTAATCAATCGTTATCACATTCTTGATGCTGTTATGCTAAGGATATTTTTAACCTGGCCATTTCACACAATTACATAGTATATATAGTAGGAGCTCATTCTATCATCTACCTTATTTATACTGCATTGTACCAGGGATGTTGCGAATATTCGCATCCGCATCCGCAATAATCAACGTGGATGTTAATGCGGATCCAGATATAGCATAGTTTACGATAAGAAATAAATTAGTTGTTCAGTAGTACGTGTTTAATTTATGAACCTTTGCAAAACAGGCTTGAACCTGCGAAGGCGGTGATATAAGATACTTTTTATTAAATAAGATGAACAATTTTCATCAACATTCGCAATTGCAGAGCTTCCGCATCGATTTGAACATCCGCATCCGTAACCGGATCCGCGAATGTAAAAAGATCTGCATCCGCATCATCCCTGCATTGTAATTATATTGTCGGCCATTGGACAACAAAAAATACTTGAAGCCATAATATATTTTTCATATTACTCAATTTCCTTTTAGTTCATGTTTGGCAAGTATTGTATATATTATGTAAAATGCAATTGAATTACTAGATACTATTTATTATCCTATTAATATTTATTTATCCTATTACTATTTATTTATTTATTACTACTTATACATTGTAAATCTGGAAGATTCTTTGAACATGATTCCAATACTTATAATACTTCACAGATTCACTTTATTTCATATAATGTACATATAGTGTATTTAATTTTATTTTAAATGATAAATAACTGGGTGTCGCATGTGGTTTTATCCACAATTATGATAATTTCACTCTGCTACTATGGCCTATAGCATGATGTTATATAGCCTAACATTACCTTAGTTTGTTTAGTAAACATAAATAATAATTTTGCACGTAAGGTAGGAGATAGCAGAATTCCCTGCAACATAGAGAAATCATTAGTATTTTAATCTAAACAACCATACTTTTGTGCTAAAATCAATGATATTTTAAAAGTATAATGTCATACTAATATCTTCAATATAAAGATATGCCTGTTTTATAAATATTCACATATGTGGCTATAGCTAATCCTGAGACAGCAAATAGTCAAACCCCCAGTTTCTGAATTGAAAGAATGACTCAAGCTCTACTTAGTATTAATTAAATAATTTTTCTGCTCTTATATCAAGATTTCTTAATCGTAAATAATCTTAAGGTGCCCATCTGCGGCACGGCATGGCAAGGTATTTTTGGGTGACGAATAAAAATATAACCTAATCATAAGGAAATAAAGTTGAAATTTCAATGTTAACAGTCGTAAGTACAAAAACAATACCGTGGTATGCTTAGGCATGCCGTGTCGGCAGACTTTGGAACGCTTCGGCATCCCTCTGAACGTTTAGCAGTCTTCGGGATACCGCGGCAAGACAGCGCCCGCCCGTACCCGAAGTACCTTAGACGCTTCGGTATGCTTAAGGACGTCGCGGCATACCTAAGGATGTCACGGCATAATTACCGCCAGTGTGCGCTTACATGTAGGGATGCCGAAGGATCCCCTGCCGTGCCGTACCGCCAATGTGCGCCGGGCCTAAGACTTTATAGATACCTATAAAGATGAAGATGAATTATAACCCATCATAATCCACTAGGCTTCTAGTACAATCATCTGTAAATATAATATGTATTCAAGATTTTCCCGCTGCCTCGTTCGCATAAATGTAGGCTAGGTTTGTGTATACCCTACGCTGTACCCCCAAAAATGTGTTTGCTAAATTTCATGTTGATCTGTTGCGTAGTTAAGGCGGGAAAATGTAACAAACAAACTCACCCTCGTATTTATATTATTAGTAAGGATATATTATAATCACAGATTCATCATCACCAAGCTAAGCTATTGAGCAATTTTAGTATACAGAAACTTACAGTAACCCTCATGCATGCTAAATATGCTGACTTTTAATAGTGCTACATAGTTGATTGTGCAGTACTAAGAGATATATCTTCTTGTTTTAGTTGCCTGCATTAAGTAGTTATAAAAAAGTATTACTTATTAGACTGCTTATATTGGAATGTATGAATTTTATTTGTATTAGAAACATCAAAATTTATTTAGTATTCATGAAAATGTGAACAACATGTTTTTATTGTTCACTTTTTGACATCTTTTTGAATATTTTTTTGTTCGTTTTGCATATTATCTTTACTATTGTAGTTAATATTTAATTATAAAAAGGTATATAATAAACATGTGATATTAGTTATCCTGGTTCCTGCCTGGAGAATGGGACATGATTTTGTCAAAATTAAGTTAGTATGCAGGGACCTTGGATTGCATTGGAATTAATTGACATTACCACCTAATAGCATTAGCTAAAGTGTTTTGTGTTGTAAAGAAGCATCAAACACTTTTATGAATTGATGCAATTGGCTCTGTAATCAAGGTCTGCTTTTTTATGTCTATAATCTAGGATCGAACTTAAACTCGACCTGTAACCATTGCTCTTTTAGCAATATCCTAGTTAGTTACTCCAAGTCATTAGTACCTCGAGTATGATTTAGTTAAACTCTTATTTTTAAATCTTCAGAGACTAGCCCAGAACCCGTTCGACGCGCAAAACCTCGGCGCCAAAATGGAAGACAAACGCATTCTCACTACAATCAGCATTATGTTCGGCCTCAACCTTCACATGCCCATGGACGTTGACCCACCATCACCAGAGAGAAAGCCAGCAGAACCTCCAAAACAAGAGGAACCGCCGAAACCTAAATATGATGATCTACCAGAAAACAGACGGGTGGCTTTGCAAGAGAAAGATCAGGGTAACGAATGTTATAAGAAAAAAGACTTTGACAGTGCTCTTAAACATTACCAAAAAGCTATAGATAGCGATCCTACAGATATAACTTTTTATACAAATATGGCTGCCGTGTATTTTGAACAAAAGGAGTATGAAAAATGTATCAAGGAGTGCGAGAAGGCGATCGATGTCGGCAGAGAAAATAGGGCGGATTTCAAATTAATAGCCAAGGCTTTCACTAGGATTGGTAAGTTTTACTTTTTTACTTTATGTATTTCTTAACCTTATATGTTACTCTGGCAGCGAAATAGGTATTAGGTAGTTAACATTTCAAAGATATTGAATTGAACCACCATCCAAAATATTGATTTCCAGCTTGTGCTGTCGTTATTATTTAAATAGGTATTATTTTGTCTGTCTGTCTGTTTGTCCCGGCTAATCTCCGAAACGGCTAAACCGATTTTGACAGGACTTTCACTGGCAGATACCTGATGTTATAAGGAGTAACCTAGGCCCCTTTGATTTTAGAGAGAAAATAGGGTTCCGCGGAGAAATATTAAAACCAATGAAATAGTGAACAATTTCCGATACAAATAGGGCAATGTATATTAAATAATAATAATTTTAATATATGTATATACAACCAATATAAAAAAATCAAGGCAAAGTAGAAGAATTACATTAATTTTAGCATAATAGGTATATCTATACGCGGAATGCAGAAATATTAAGTTTTCATAAACTTACGAACTGAACAAACACTTTTTATTTCAAATCTACGCGGACGAAGTCGCGCGTAATAGCTAGTATGATTATAAAATAAGAGGTAAGTAGGTACTTTTAAGGTTTCTTTAATGTTCCAATGTTCCACTTCTATCATTGACCTGAAGGAAGAAATTTCCTCCTATTTTTATGCCACTTGCTTGTGTCACTATTTGCATGTGACGTAATAGCTAAATTTTCTTCCAAATAATGTTTTAATAACGATAAGATGATCAATCAACTGAGTTATTCATTCTACATCAAACTTAGATTTTTTTATTACATCATCTTATGATTGATACGAATATTACTTGCTAGCTGTTGTTCTGCTAGCATTTTTTTTAACACTAATAATTTCTGTGAGGACTACAGATACGCTTCTATATACATCTAGATTTTGCCCGCGGCTTCGTTCGCGTTAATCTTTTTGCCAATATATTTGTATCACTCCCCTCGGTAGTACCTTTACCAGTACCTTTTTCGGGATGAAAGGTACCATATGTCTTTTCCAGTATCCCTGACAATGTTTATTCGTAATTATATTCATGATAATCGGTCAAGTAGTTAAGGCATGAAAGTGTTACAATCAAACAAACTTACATTCGTGTTTAATAATCTAAGTAATTTATTATACCAACAAGCTGACTAGAATTGGCAGGATTGACATCTTCTCTTAGGTTGATATGCTTAAACAATATCAGTAACAATAATAAAAAAAAAAAAAAAAATTACCAATTACAATACAATCTTATGTAATATCCGTTGGTCCCATACTAGGCAAAGCCTGCCTGACCTATAACGATTACAATTTGGTTAACTTGTTGCTCGGAAGTATAAATAACAATTATTACTCAACTAAAATTAGTAATATAGCTAAATTAATAAAAAGAGTAATATATACTATAAATTATAATAATTTAAAATTAAAATGCTTATGTTTTTTTAATACTGTAAATAAATATGTATAAGATAATTGAAAATATAATAATAATATAGGTAATGTGTTATGTGATGTGTGTAAACAAATGTTAGGGCACGTGCCCACTATGTCGTGACGATTAATTTATCGTTGGACGACTGGCGTCTCTAGCTGTTCTCATTATATCGACTGTTTATCGTCACGGTGTCGTCGAAATATTTTATCGTTGAACGTGTAAACGACGAGACGTTATTTTTATCGTGGCTACGATGGATAGTTGCAACAACGACACACGATTTGCCGTTATGATTAGTCGTGACGTTTTTTTATCGTTTTACGACTGTCGTGCTAGCAGTTCCCATTGACTTGACAATCTGTTGTCACTGCAAAAAAAGGTCGTGGACGATAGTTAATCGTGTCGTCCTCTATGTGAACACTTCTATTTAAATACACAAGCCACGACGCTTTAAACGACACGATAATCTATCGTCACGACATAGTGGGAACGCGCCCTTATAGTGTAAGTAATAAACTATGGTATGTTATGCGTTCGGTTTTCGTGTGGAACTAGTATTAAAGTTCAAGCTAGGTGTACCAAAAGCTTTTCAGTGGCATCGTAGGTCAAGAAAGAAAGCCAGTTTGTTACTTTTATATTCGCCTCGTTTAAGGAGCAATGCTTTATCTCACAAAGTGAGGCTGCTTTATTATAGATGTAAGAATCTTTGAATGGACTGAAGCATCTAGCAAAGTCTTCTTATATCAAAGACAAAATGCCTTATGGCGTCCTGGAAGGCGGTGTTTATTTATATGAAATATCAGTTCAATTACCTTTACAAGTCATGAGTTAATCAAAACATTTGATATCTTCACCTTTACAACCTGTTGATAGCTAATTATAGGCATGTATTTTAATTATGCACTTATCATTATATTAATAGCCAGTTGCCAAGCATAGAGGTCGAATACCTCGTTGGACCGGTGCCAAAGGCATAATAATTTATGCAACTGCCATCAATGAACTCATTTCCTTTGTTCTTTAAAAGATTTCTGTAGAACTAATGCATATATCGCGGGGTATCTTGCAAACATTCAAACAATGCGTCAAAGTACATATATCCCCACTCGTGTACGCTCGCTTCATAACCATTTGTGTGTATCCCACATTTGTCCCGTGTGTGATTCGAACCCACATTACATGACGTAGAGGCGAGGCGACCACTTAAACCACTACGGCCATCCGTGCAGTCTTTAGTCAATTTAAAAGTGCACCAAAAAGTCTGCTCTCTAATTAGAGGTAGGCAAAGTATTGGCTGTGTATATCCTTGCCATTGTCACGCCGTCGTGTCACAGTACAATAAAAAAAAAATGGAATAACGTCTATGGTATTGTAGTATAATTTCCGAATATAATTTTCCGTTATCTTCCTTAGTTAGCTATTCATCGTAATGTATTAAAATAAATGGTGATTCTAGCTAGCTATTAAGTGTTGTAATATCAATTTAAATAAAACCGCAGTTAGTGCGGTTAGCCTATCGCAATGGTATCAAGGTAACATCCTTGCTAGCGCCGTGGTAGCTGGCACATAGCCAAATAAATGGAGCATTTTACTATATAAATATTGACGATGCGACTATAATGTAAACATAGCCATTTTAAGACTGCCCCCGATGATCCTGCGGCATTTGCGCTTACGATTATGAGTTTATGGAGGTTCGCTGCTCGTGTAGGGTAAATTCATAAGAAATTAATAAAACACAGCTTTAGAAAACACTGTCCTAACCATGAGTTTGAGACGAGAGTAGATACTTTTGCTTTTTGAGTACTTTGGATAGGTCATATAAATCACATTAAGTCGATAAAACGGATAAAGCGCATAATATTGCTATTTATGGATTTAATTCGGTTTATTAATTTTGCTTTAACCTAATCACGATATATAAATTTGTTGTAAACCGTGTTTAATAATAAAAAAATAATGTCCTCCAGACCGAATTTCGGTCATGGCGGCCAATCTTAACGGAAACTGGTCATGTGCGCAGGAGATATTATAGTGCACAAGTATGTGCGCAAATACAAGTGCACACTCTGTTCCCTAACTTTCATGATCCGATCGGACGGATAATCCGACATGACTGCAAAGAGATCAGGCGCAGGACCAACGGCTTTACGTGCTTTCTGAAGCACGGGGGTGTCTAACACCGCCAACTTCCTAACTCCGGGCTCGTATTGAGATTTCTTAACAGAAAAGCCCAATAACTTTTTGTTGGCCCGACCCGAGTTCGAACCCGAGTCCTCATGCACAGCAGTCGCATTCACTACCGTTGCGCCACGGAGGCAGTTAAAACGTTATTAATACGTTAGCGTCCAGACACACACTGGTTTCATCAATATTGTTCACATAAAAAAGACAACTCACGCACTAGGGCACTAACATTCAAACAGCGGACACCAAAAACACCCAGACTCGGAACAACCATTTTGTAGATCACAGAAATTTTTGTCCCGTGTGGGATTCGAACACACAACACCCGGCGTAGTGACAGTGGCGAGTGTCTCGATATTGTTAACCTATTTCCGTTGATAATAATATTTTAACCTTTCTCTGTCTGACCATTCAGGTAATGCTTACAAGAAAATGGAACAATGGAAGCTAGCAAAAACTTACTTCGAGAAATCAATGTCTGAGCATCGTACACCCGAGATCAAGACTTTGTTGAGCGAAGTGGAGCGACGGATAGCTGAGGAAGAGAAGAAGGCTTACGTAGACCCTGTGAAAGCTGAACAAGAGAAGGAACTTGGCAATGATTACTTTAAGAAAGGTTAGTTCGATTAAAATGGTAGCTTTTCCTTTTTTAGGTCTGGTAACTTTTATGGCTTGTGCACATATACAGTGTGTCCGGTAATTATTAGATAACCTTAAAATGTCTTAAGGTAGAAATGACGGCCGTTAAAAAAAAATGCTTGGCCGAAAAGCCTAATTATACGTTACCTCACACTTTGCGGCAGTCGCATATACAATGTACATATACAAACATATTTGTATACAATGCTTGTGTTCATAAAATGGCTAGCACCCAGAAATGTATAAAATTGGATCAGCCTGTCTTAAAATTGACAGGTTTCTCAATCTGTCAAGTCTTAGAATACCATAATTAAAAATCTATTGAGTCTGGCCATATCATACCGTGGGAGAGCCATGCTTCGGCATGAATGGGCCGGCTCGACCGGAGTGATACCAGGGCCTCACAGAAAACCGGCGTGAAATAGCGCTTGCGTTGTGTTTCGTCGAGTGGTGAGGATACCGGAGGCCCAACTTTCCCCCCCTCCCTCTCCTAGGGAGAAGGCAATTTTAAAAAGCTGGCGTCGCATTTGTATTTCGTCTGGTGTTGCGGGTGTCCATGGGCAGCGATAATCGCTTACCATCAGGCGATCCGTCTGCTCGTTTGCTGGCAATATAATAAAAAATGTGTATATCTGCGACTGAGGTGATCGCGGTTAAGGGAGCATTGTTCTAACACCGGCTAATCTTTGTACCTTGTGTTGGCAACACAGCAATTCGATTTGGAATTGAGTGTTTATGCTGAAACGATACTATACATACCTAAAATTTCATTCAAATGATATTCGAATACAGTTGTGCTGGCCACTGTACCTATTTTTCCGGTCAAGGACGTATCGCACATAATTATATTAGTTTAGTGTCAAGGCATTGGTAGCATTTGTGCACATTTAGTGACAAAATATTGGTAGCACTTGTGCAGATTTAGTGTCAAAACATTGGTAGCATTTATACACACTTAGTGTCAAAACATTGGCAGCATTTGTATTTGTGTAGATTTAGTGTCAAAACATTGGTAGCAGTTGTGCATATTTAGTGTCAAAACATTGGTAGCGTTTGTGCACATTTAGTGTTAAAACATTGGTAGCATTTGTGCAGATTTAGTGTCAAAACATTGGTATGTAAACATTTGTGCACTTTGCCAGACGCACAAGCGTTAAGGCTACAATACAAACTGCTTACCATAAGCGTGTTGCTACTATCACAATATAAAAACATTATTGTTCCTTCTAGGTGACTATAGTCAAGCAGTGAAGCACTACACTGAAGCGATAAAACGCAATCCAGATGAGCCAAAACTATATTCCAACCGCGCGGCATGCTACACTAAGCTCGCGGCGTTCGACCTGGGACTTAAGGACTGCGACCAGTGCTGCAAACTTGATCCTAAGTTCATTAAGGGATGGATAAGGAAGGGCAAGATATTACAGGTATGTATACTTCTACTATGTATTCTACTACTTATACTTCGTATATATACAGCTCTTTTAGTCCTAAAGAAATTCTTAGTAGCATCTTGAGGTATGGGACTAAGCTTGGTAAACGGTAATGGGCTCGACTCTTTGTACGTTGGTAAATGTTATCATACAATGCCAATGAGCTGAATGCTAGAGTTCGATCTCCACATGGGAAGAAACATTGTGTGATTCACATTTAGTTGTTCGGAGTCTCAGTGATTTCGGTGTCCGTATACTTAGCGCGGGAGACGCCATTTTGTAATAAAATTCGGCACTATTGATATAAAGTTCCGTTAGCGGAAAAAGAGAAGAGATTTATACTAATGTACATATTTAGATATACATAATCACGATAGTTTTAAGTTACATTATCTTTACGTGCGAATGCATACATTCTATACACAATACAAAGTTACACGAAAATTTTCATTTCAACCGTTCAGTGGCCAGAACTCAACTACAGATTCGAAAAAAAAAATCGTTCGTGCGCTCAGACCTCGCATCCGAGTCGTGTGATGAGCAATTTTAACTCGGATGCGGGGCTGGGCATGTCAACAATAGCTACGTATAGACACGACTCAGATACGAGTACTGGGCACACAAATGATTTTTGTTCGATTCATAGGATGAGTGCTGGGCACTAACAGAATTCACGTTACCCAAAGAACCCTATTTCTCTGTTCTGTAATATTTTACTATTGTAATAAATGCATTATAATAATAATAATAACTTTTATTTATTGACAACAAAAATAAGATACATGTACTACATCATACATATTACATCATCAGTCTTAAAGAATTTAAGCTTAAATTATAATAAATTTTGAAGACTATGCTAATTCATAGTGCATACAAAATAAATCAAGTTCAAAAGGTTATGCTTAAGCCTGCCTGGACTCGAATAAACCTGTTTCAGGACATCACTTGACAATAATTATTTTATTTTACACTAGTGCATTATTAATACAATTATTTACAGTCTAAAGTAGAAGTAATATATAACTTTAAATTTACTTTCAATATCATTTTAAGACTTCTAGCAGTTTTGCCTAGGTATTCCATTAACATGATTCTACATTTTTTATAACATTTTATACATACATATCTTTAATATTTTATTTAACTTATTATATAAATACAGTGGGCATTATACGGTATTGGTGGGCAGCAAAGTACAAAAATTAGATTGTCGTACTGTTTTCTAATCTATTGCGGTCGGCGATTTAGGTCAAGTAAATAGGACTGAATAACAATCTAAGAAGCAAGCCAAACCAAGTCCATTTGACCCGCTAACCTATGTGGATAATAATAATCACATCACCACGGCTAGATGTCAGAATATTTTTTTATCGTATTACTTATTTATCGATCAAACACTTCCAACTTGACTGCATGGATGACTCAGAAGTGCGAAAGCAGTCTGCTTTAAAAAAACTGTTTAGAATGGAAACCAACCACGCTTGTGAATCATGGAAGAAAGTGTACAATTTATGCTAAACTTCGTTTACTTTCTATATAGGGTATGCAGAAACACTCCAAGGCGCTCTCG
This sequence comes from Catocala fraxini, assembly GCA_930367265.1. NCBI lineage: Eukaryota > Metazoa > Arthropoda > Insecta > Lepidoptera > Erebidae > Catocala > Catocala fraxini. The sequence continues at coordinate 22,709,166 of OV884031.1, forward strand.
GCGTACCAGAAGGCGCTGGAGTTGGACCCCAGCAACGCAGAGGCACTGGAGGGATACCGCGCATGCTCCACGCAACTTAACTCTAATCCTGAGGAGGTGAGTTCCTTCATCTTCGTATTAAATGCTCAATACCAATATACGTCTTCCTATTATTCAGGTTTCTCTCATATTGGATCAAAAAGCAATTATTCAGGTTTCTCTCATATTGGATCAAAAAGCAATTATTCAAGTTTCTCTCATATTGGATCAACAAGCATTTTATAAACAAAGGGGTAGATTTTAAGAAGCTCGCCATGACTAAGTTGATATTTAACCTTAATCTAGGATGACTATGGCAATAGCTGTTGTTTAGACCTTATAAAGCTATTTAATTTTACTATGTATATCTAAGAACAGTTCCTTAGCTTTTGAAATCAGGTAAAAATATACTTAATGTACGTTTCTACAGGTGCGCAAACGCGCGATGGCGGACCCGGAAGTCCAACAAATCCTCCGCGATCCAGCGATGCGTTGCATCCTCGAACAGATGCAGCAAGACCCCCAGGCCTTACAAGACCATCTGAAGAACCCAGACATCGCCGCTAAGATTCAGAAACTGCTAGAATCCGGCCTCATCGCCATTCACTAGTTAGCGTACGCCTTATGGCGATTAGGAATATATCAATTAGTAACCGGACCGATTAGAAAACTACCGTTTTAGTAGGTTTATTCCGTTGCCGGCAACCCTTAGAATTGCTGCCGACAAAAAATTTTGCTCATTTTGTATTTATACTGAGAGCAAAATTTTATATTTCATAATAACGCATATCCAGTGATTGTATCGGTAGCTTTTCTAATCGGATCTGTTACAAATTAAAGGGTCTCGCTATCGATATCGATTAACTGTTTTGAAAAGGATTTTCGCCTACCGACGTTAAACTTAATTAGGTATTTAAAGTCGTCGCTTTTTTACTGTGATTTTACTCAGTTAAAGTTTTAATGCTTGTCTCAAATTGTAGGCTTGTGGACCATTCCAAAGTATGCTTCTTCAGTAAGTTAATGCCGTTTGGATTTTTTTTTGGTTTTAGGTTTTATTATAGCATACCTATTAATTTGAAGAGTATCTTTATGCAGATGTACTGCCTGAATGATGGAATTTACATTAATAGCAGTTTTTGTAATTTATTCAATAAAGAAATATGTAGGCAATGTTTTGTTTTATTGATGTGTGCAGCATTTTCCTTGCCAAGGATGGGCTGATAGCAGTGGGTGACTACACTCTACCTCAATGGCTTTTTTTGAATATATTCCAGAAATCGCATATAATCTCCACTGTCAATATAGGATAGATAAAGCACTATAACTTAGAGTGCAAAGTTATAGATCTACCTACCTGTTTATTAACGTGGGGGAATGCCATTTACGCATCCCACCACGTGACTAAGGGAGCGGAGATGGTATGTCAGGTTCACCCGGGGTCATATAGAGAGCCTCGGGTCCTGCCGATCGTTTTATAATGCTTTTTTATGCTACCGACTTGAACTTACCACGGTGTGCTAACTCGCTGACTTGAATGGTGGGTGGGTCGCTAGAACTCGAAATACTTCAGCAATCTAGCAAAGTGAATCAGGGATGTTGCGGATTCCTATCTTTTGACATCCGCGGATGCGGATGCGAATGCCGATGTCCAAATCAATGCGGAAGCTCCGCAATTGCGGATGCGGATGTTGATGAAAATTGTGAATCTTATTTAATAAAAAGTATCTAATATCAGCATAAGGTGTTCCTTGATTTTGATCGGCCCACCCATTTACTCACTACCTAAATTTAGCTGTGGTTTCCTTCTAAAGGAGGTACAATTTTTTTAACCGAGGTATTAATTAGTACAATTTAGTTAAATTTTTTTGGTAAATTTTATTACTCGATTGATTAAGGTACACCCGCCAACTGACTCTCACCTTTCAATACATGAATCCCATACTGATAGTCTGGTTATCTTAAAAATAACTGGCCGCCCGGCTAGCCAGACAAAGATATAGTTTCAAAACGTAGCGGATAGTTATATTTTTACCCAATTTTTATAAAGATGTTTTTTGGAAAAAGTTACATTATGGCTATTAAATTATGATAAATATCTATACTACACCACCAATATAATAAACTAGCTTTTGCCCGCGGCTCCGCCCGCAGGGTGCTTGTCTTATGTGGGGGCCAGTCAGCGCTGACCGGCGACACTTCGACCCAGTGGGATCTTTTGTGTCGGCCCCAAAATCTATCCTTTAGCTATCGCCTTATGAAGCTATTGTCGCTCACTTCCCTAACCCTTTTAGAAGGGGCTGCACTGGGTGCCAGTGCCATCTCTCGCTGCAGCTCACGCCGCTTACGGTTGGCACACCTGCTGCGCCTCTTCCTACTCCGGGTATGGCCTACAGAGTATGCAGCCGAGTTTGGCTCCCCCGTAGGGTGTGCCTCGCCCGACTGCTCCTTGCTAGCCTCCCCGAGACTAGAGGGCTGACAATAATAATAATAATAATCATTTATTTCTCTCTCACACAGAAATTGTTACAACAATCAGATGACTTAAATGTAAATTATTTAACAAGTAGTCAGTAAAAACTGTGCGAGAGACTGGTCTCTGTACTAGGTAGACCTGTATGACAGATGACCAGCCTCCCCCGACTGTACAATGTTGATGCACGAGATGATCATCTGGTAGAAATTACATGTATTTAGTTAGGTATGTGAGGGATGTATAAACGCTAATCTAATTTTATGAATGTAATATGTATTAGTGTGTGTTTGTGTGTGTGTTTGTGTGTGTGTGTGTGTGTGGGTGCGTGCGTGCGTGCGTGCGTGCGTGCGGGCGTGCGTGCGTGCGTGCGTGCGTGCGTGCGCGTGTGTGCGTGTATGTGTGTGTGTGTGTGTGTGTGCGTGCTAGTGTGTTTTTATTTCGGTACATGTAATAGATTTTCTGTTTCCTCATAACTGAGGGATTTTAGCCAGGAAGAAAGCTTTTCTTTGCAGCGATATTTTGTGAGACAATATATTGATAATTCCTTATTTACTTTTTTGTATAAATATCCTCCCAGAAAACCAAAGAACCGACTGGAGAAGGATGTAGACCATTGCTTGTTTAGTGACGAGCAAACGTTGTATGCCCGACGTTTGGCTAGTTGAGCTGGATCAAAAGGGAGCAGAGAGTGCTGTTTTAGAATGGTGTTTAGGATGTACAGTTGGCGGACAGTCAGAACGTCTGCGTGTTGGTAGAGGTCTCTTGTGGGGAATAAGAAAGGCAAGGAGTGACTCACCTTGAGGACTGCTCTTTGCGCTCTTTCCACCTTTATCAGACTTGTTTTGCAGACGCCGCCCCATACTGAAATGCAGTATGTTATCACAGATTGACACAGGGATGTATATACTAATTTTATTATTGTTTTGTCTGCACTTTGGCGTAGATTTTTAAATACATACATTAACTTACGTATTCTTGATGAGAGTAGATCAATGTGATGCTTGAAACTTAGGGAGCTGTCGATTATTACGCCTAAGTATTTGATGTGTGTGACACGTTCTAAGTGATCACATGTGCAAGTCTCATTAGTTGAGCAAGAGTGGGCTATAATGTAGTAGTTCTCTGAACAATTAAACTGGGTGTTATGTAATGTGAAGGGTATGTATTTAGTTTTGTCACTATTGAGTGTCAGTCTATTGTTCTTGAGCCATGAAGTTACTCTGTCAAGACCAACTTGAGCAATAGCGTACGTGTCATCCCAAGTATCACCGTGAAATATTAGTGCAGTGTCATCCGCAAACGTTACAATTTTGCCATGTGCTAATTGTGTGCTGCACAAGTCGTTTATGTAGGTGAGAAATAGCGTAGGGCCGAGTACGCTACCTTGCGGCACGCCAAATGCAATTGGTAGGTCATCGCTAGTATCCTCTCCAACTCTAACTCTTTGTTGTCTACCTGTAAGATAGTCGGTGAACAGCTTGTGCTGAGTATCTCGAACACCCAATCGCTCTAATTTGCTTAGTAGGAGTGGGACAGAGACCGTGTCGAACGCTTTTTTTATGTCGAGAAAAACTGCTAAAACTTTTTTCCTTTTATCTAATTTACCCACTATATGATCAGTAAGTTCATGTACTGCATCATTAGTTGATGAACCGGCCCTAAAGCCGAATTGAGATGGGGAAATTAGGTTTTTATTTTCAAGGTAGTCAGTTAAACGCTTATTTATGAGCTTCTCTACCACTTTGGATATGGTAGGTAGGATAGCGATAGGTCTATAATCGTTGACACAAGCTCTGTCTCCACTCTTGAAAATAGGTATTACTTCAGCAAGTTTGAACATCTGCGGAAATACACCAGTACTGAACATAACGTTGAAATCACTCCCCGAGGGTAAGAGGGTTGCTAAAATCCCTCTTTGGGTATTCTTTGCGCATCTGACCCCTCCGAGACTGCCACGCCCTCTGCATTGGATACCCTTTCCAGGCTTATCCTCTCTCCACACTAAAACAGCCCTGGTGAGCACCACTCCCTCGGCTCAGGTTCGGACGGCCACTAGGGCCATCATGACCATGTTGCGTAGGTATGTAGGTGCTCTCACGTGCAGCTCCTAGACTTTCTTTATCCTCTCTCCCTAAGGTTCCAGAGATTCTTGGTTACTCGTTCTTATCGACGTCCTACGACATCCTTATCGAGTCCATTTGGTCTATCATTGACTTCACCTGCTGGCTCCCCACCCACCACGGAGTCCTCAACGTTGGAGATGCCTTGTTCAGGCACCAGGGCTACCAGCAGGTCAAGTTAAAAATCATTTACTTATTCATTTAGGTCACAAAGTAACACTTATGAACGTCAAAATATATAGGTTAATGAGCTACTAAGTTACTGAAGCTACATTTAGGTTAGTTGCTAGGTTCAGGCAAAGAGTTGAGCCTATGAGAAGAAACCTGCAAGAAACTCACGGCCACTCTTTTAAATCGCCAATTAAATATTAATTCAGTATTTTACAACCCATATTATCACGCGGACCAGTCGTGCCTCGGCAGCCGCGCTTGCAGCGGCGCGCCGCGCTGGCGGGCGTGGGAACGCCTCGCCCTCCGCGGCCGCAAATAAAAATCACAGCCACGCCCTGGATCGCGCTTTTTCGCCTGCCGAGTGCAGACGCTCATCAAGATAAGTGTCTCATCTGTGCTCCAGCCAGACCTCGCACCGAAGCCTTTTTTAGAAACACGCCCTGAGATACTTCTTATTGTGTTTCACGTACTTTTGCCTCTAACCTAGATATTGTATTACACGTACTTTTGCCTCTAACCTAGATATTGTATTAACTTCCGTCTTTTTGAATTAAAGATCGTGTAAGTGCGAATTATAGTATTTAATTTATGTCCGCAACTAAGATTTCCCTGGTCGACCACGGCTAAAAACGTGATAATATTACAAGGTGTTGTAGCCATTGTACATGCCATATACTATTGACTATAAAAAACTAAAGATAATAACAATAATAACTTAATAATTGTACGGAACCGTACATTCTGCACACGCAGTAGAATTTTATATTGCTAAATCAATTAGTTGTATGTAACCTACATTACAATATTAAATATTAATGCAATAAAATCAATGTTTATCAAACATTCAACTCGGTCGGTTTTATTTATCTATCCCAATAGAATCGCCCGTCACCATATCAACAGAAGTGTAGGAAGCTCCTACAATAATATTATAGAGATGAAATAATTTGGGCTAAGTTATATTTTTTAATATATATCTAATAATAATAATATTATATTCTATCACATACACACAATACCACCTAGTCCAAACTAAGCAGAGCGTGTACTATGGGTACTAGACAATGGATAAACATCCATATATACTTTTTTTTGTAAATATATATGTTACGGCTAAAGGTGGGTGTGAACATAAACTTAAGATTAGCCGGCTACAACTAGGTGCAGCCGGCCACATGCGGTTAGGTTATGTTAGGTTTCTTTTGAGTTTAGCCGGCTAAAACTAGGTATAGCCGTACTTCGGCTATTAGCCGTAACATATATATATTATACATAGAAACACCCGGACCCAGACAAACATCCATGTTCACGCACACAAATGTTTGACTTAAATCTAAAATAGACAGTAGGTTAGGCGCATACACTTACACTTTGTGACTAAGCAAAGGCAGTCCGTGACTAAATACGGTTGGGGATTTATATTTTTTATATTCTACAGCTGCGCCACTAAAACATTACCATATAGAACTTAAAAGTATTGTACTGGCCACACTGTTTTGATTGTCATAACATGCCATAAACGTCAAAGATATTTTGACGTTGACTTTGACAGCAATCGCAACTCATTATTTTTGTAATTCGTCTATGTGCTGTACGAAAGTAGCACGTAAATTTTGTATTTATTTGTTTACTACATTTATATTTTATTTTATTTGGTGTACTTCAAAATGACTTAACGACAGTGCTAAGTAGTGATTAATGTGTTTTTTTATTGAATATTTGTGAATATTATCAAAAAAGAATTAACGTAATTACACTGTGAACGAGTGTTTTGTTTAGTAATCACTTCTGTGTAACGTAAGTAAATAATATTTTAAATAAGTAAATATCCTTCGCCGTTTTGTCAGAATATTTAAATATCGTTAATTTATTTTTGTAAATACTTATTGATTTATTTTTAACTAACTAACTAACTTAATCTTATTTAAATTATTAGGCTAGGGTGACAATTATATACCCAAGACAACGCCTTCATAAAAAATTAATACTTTTTGGTATAACAATACCAGAATTCAATTTCTCAAAGTTAATATATATTAATCCACCAAAACTCTTATTGCAATGAATACATACCAGTAATGTTAATCAAATTTTATCATGTGACCCAATTAATTTGTTTATAAAGTTTGTGACCACAAAGACTATTTAATTTCTGACGGCATTGCTAATAGAGAGTCATAACAAGTGAACAGTCACTTAGAAAACTATATTGTTTCTTTTAAATTTTTGTTAAACTCGATCCTTTTTTATCTTATAAGTAAGAAAAATGCCTGACTACTAAATGAGAGTCGTTCTATTTCCAGTTTAAGTGATTTATTGTAGGTTTTCTTTTGACAATATTCTCAGTAGTTCTACAATCTCTAGAACTGGCTAAGTTTTTGGTGATAAGTTTGCTCTCTATATGTAAGCTATGAAAGTGTCTAAGTCCACTGTACCAGCTATGTAGGTAGAACAGTGTATCTGCCTCATAGATATAATTGGGGATGGTAAATATAGTATTGAAAATAAATTGTAGTGACTGTTCTTTCTTTTTGTAGTGCTTTTTATGTCCACACTTCGTAAAATCTGAAGAAATTACGAAAGTTGTATTTTCATCCCAGTAAAAAAATAACTTTTCCTTTTGTTCCATTATTGAGCAAACAGTTCTCCACCATCTATCACAATGACTTTTATTGATTTACACAATTATTATATGACTTTTATTGATTTGCACAATTATTATATGACTTTTATTGATTTGCACAATTATTATATGACTTTTATTGATTTGCACAATTTCCTTGATATTTTTATTTCCATAGTCATTTATCCTGTGTGAACATAACTATGGATTTCCTCTTTAGATCTATATACATATTTATACTGCCTTAACACATCAATTTGCTAGAAACAAGACATAATAAAAAAACAATGTCTAGGTGCCAGCATCTGAGTTTGGTCAAGATATTACACTTTGTAGATATTTACCTAGCTAAATATCATGTAGGTACAGTTAGCAACATAGGTCAATACACACTTGTTAGTTTTAACCAATTAAGTAGTAGTGACACACCAGCAGCCAGATATTTAATTATGTCTGGCATTCCAACAATTATAGACAGGTAATATAATTATTACTGTAAAGCAGTAATACTTAAAATATAATTATGTATACTAATTATATTTTAAGTATTATTGCTTTACAGTTATACTTAAAATATAATTAGTATAATTACACCTAAAAGTAATTAGGAATTTAATTTAAAAAATTAAACTTATGTTGCTGCTGACTGTACATACTTAGGGAGGTAGCAATAAGCAAATAAAATTGATAAAAGTTGTTACACAACTGTTGTAGTCCGCTATTGAAAATGTCCTTATTTTCGTCTGGCTCATTGGCGGAGCGATTGTACCTAAATACGACTGCAGTTTGCACAGTTTCTAGGGTGGGCAGTGTTATTGGATTTTCTTATCAACAACTTCTCAGTGACAGCACGGTGTCTGGAACTGTGCCCAGAACACCCCAATAGCCTTGCCTGCGCTGCTTCGTACTACTGATAAAATCCTTAACAGAAATGGCAAAGTACTACTTCGTTCGATCTGGGTATCGAAGCTGAGATCCCGTGATCGGCCGTAACAATAAGCCGCGTGACTAATAGCTGGTATAATTTGTTGTTTTAGTCAGCTTGTATTTTCTAAACACGTTAGTCATCTTTGTTTCTTCATTACGTCATCATAATGACAATAATCTATACTAATATTATAAAGCTGAAGAGTTTGTTTGTTTGTTTGTTTGAACGCTCTAATCTCAGGTACTACTGGTACGAATTGAAAAATTCTTTCAGTGTTGGATCGCCCATTTATCGAGGAAGGTTATAGGCAATATGACATCACGCTACGACCCATAGGAGCGGTGCAGTAATCATTAAAGCGGGTGAAATCGCGAGCACATCTAGTCGTTTTATATAATGCGTAACCTTGTTGCTACATCATGAAAGATGCGATAATTATGGTATCGCGTGATATATGCACTTAACTAGGTATATAAAATTTGCAATAGTACCTAGCGAATGATGTCCATTAGTTTCTAGATATCTCCGTACTTAGTTTTATCACAATCGGTTCACTGGTTTTGTGTGAAAACAGACTAAGAGGCGGTTTAATTTTGCTTTTATAATCTCCTATATTTTGCCTGCGGCTTCGCTCGCTTATGTTTAGATTAGTAATAATACTTTTTCCTGGATAAAACGTACCCTATGTCCTTTTCTGTATCTACCACTGACAACGTATATATGCGAAATTTCATGATGAGCGGTCGAATAGTTAAAGCGTGAAAGCGTAACAAACAAACTCACATTCCAATTTATAATATTAGTTAGTCTTGTTGTAAAATTATACTAGGTCATTGGTACCGTAGTATAATTTTACGATCATTGGGCTGATTGTTCAGCGGTTCGATTTACGGAACAGACAGTGTTCTGGTTTTTGTGTTAACTCCCAGCAGTTTCATTGAGTATGAAAATGTGTTTGGTAAACAGGAATAAGCTTGTCCTCTAATATGTGCAACTTAAAACATAGTCGAACGTGGTTGTTATAAACCTAAAAATGCAAATGAAAATTTATTTATTAGGTACCAAAGAAAACAACATCTTTTGTTCGTATCCAGCAAGCCTGTTCTACTACGTTGAGTGAGTAATGTAATACGTGTATTAATTTAAAAGAAAAGACGTACGCTTTTCAAAATTTTGTTTTGTACCGCCCTTCTATCAAAAGCACCGGCAAAAATTAAAAATTAACATGCCTTTCCTTTCATACCGTTATCATTTGTGACTCCACAGCTTGATAGAATAACCATCTATTGGAAACAAAATACATATACATATAGGTATATCCTAATATAATACATCGAATGTTATTTTGATATTAACTATAATATTTAAAGTATTTATCTACTGATCAACTAAAGCTATCTCATTAGTGTATCGTCAATTGACGACATCGTTGTACTTTGGTCTTGTATATGTGCTAACATTCTAATCAATTGCGAGTAGGTTATTATTTACTGTGCATACTATGAGATGCTACCGAGAATTTCCTAAAGGAAAGAAGCTACTAGCATGACCTGGACTTCTAACGGAATGCGTATTGGTTCATGAGCGCCACTACTGTCGCGCCGAGCGTTGTGGTTTCGATTCCCACACGGGACAAAAATATGTGTGATCCACAAATGGTTGTTCCAAATCTGGGTGTTCTTTGTGTCCGTTGTTTAAATGCTTGTAAACTCCCTGTGACACCAGAAATATTCCTTGTGTTGGTCTTTAAAAAACTCTGTTCTAAACAATCAGCTCTTACGCAATCGCTCATGTTTACACCATTGGGCTAATGAGTTAAGTTAATGGAATTGGGTACCTACTGAATTAGTACTCAACTAAGTAAGGTAGTTATAGGTTGAATATTTCTTAAATTAAAGCTAATGGAATCGATAGTAACACGAACATAATGTACTCAAGAATACGAATTGAATAATTGTCAATCAATACGCACATACATAATTTCGAAATGTCTTATAACTTCCGAAAGTCAGAGGTGCGCGACGTGGGTTCGAACCCGAGACCCTCCGCATTGCAGTCTGTTGGTCTCCCCACTGAGCTATCAATACTATGAATTTTCAAAGTTATGTGAGTAATAAATAATTAATTATCATTTTAAGAGCAAAGGAAAACATCGTGAGGAAACCTTTATGTATGAGAATATTCGCCATAATGTATTTGATCATGTGTGAAGTTTGCCAACTTGCACTAGGCTAGCGTGGGGCACCATTGCCTAACTTTTCTCATACTGAGAAAAGGCCCGTGCTTATTTATTTAGGCATATTTAGGGTAATCAGTTAGTCACACACATTCACATATAATTGCCAATTATCAAACTGCATATGCTACCCCAATTACAAATATGCACAGCAAGGGCGAGACAACATGCAAAAACTAAATCTAAAACTTAACTAAGATTAAGTGTTTCTTCAAAAGGAAGCTTACACACATTCTGCTCAGGTACTACAAACATTGAATACTGACAGTTTAAAAGATACAGTGACAGTTGTGGGTAGATGTAGTATTAGATTCCTTATTTATTCACATAAAATTATATGTCATAATTTAACATCGCATACTTTTACTTATCCTAATAATAGTTACGCACAATATTAATTTGGTATAACTGTTTAGACATTTAAGCATAATAACATCAGCGCTCTTTATAATATGTTATGTTACTTAGACTTAGCACAGGAGTCTAAAGACCTCACTACTTTATTCCCTTGATAGGATTGATCTCGCTGCAAACAATATACCAGATACAAATTATATTGTTACGTGCTGGGTTCGACGGATAAGAATACAAACAATATTACTGAGTAAAACACGTTTTATTCAAACACACAATTAAATTTAAAACACAACAAACACTATACCGCACTTTTTCACTGTTCTGCTTCAAACGCCGTAGTATTTCCGCTTCCGTTCGCTTCGATGAACACTTGATCGCTTACGATTGTAAACTGCCTTGGCGGTGCGCGTGCGCCCTATTTATACGCGGGTAAAGCGTTTCTAGAGCTTTCTAGTAACGCTGTACTCGGTATGTAAACAGCACGATGATTCGAGAAAGTACCAGCGTCTTCTCTACGATTCTCGTAAGCATACCTACTACGTAGTTCCGTAAGATGTCAATAGATGGCGGTGTAAATTATTAGACGGAACTGCCGAGTCTTTCCCACAATGCCGAGAGATGTCACTGGGCACATATTGTTTCGTATCAATGTCACAATAATTTAGACATACACGCAGTCGCTTCTAGTTAACTATCGCATCGCTTCAAATCATCATACACCTGGATTATTATCAGCTTCTGATTTAGCTTCCTGGTTGCATTTTATACTTGATAGTGTTCATTTTATCATACCTGTGTGACATCATCATCAGCATTGACAGACATCAAGATGAATGAGTAGTTTTTAAAAATTTACTTTATGTATCATGTAAGTATGTAAAAAGAAGTCAAAGAAGACAGTTAGAGGTCTGTGAAGCCTTATTTTCCTCGAACATATTACCTATACTCGTTATGCGTGTCAACAAAATTCGAGGGCAAGGGCACTGACCGCTTCAACTTAAGGCAATGAACGTATAAAGTTCATGTCAAATTTATGTGTAACCTACCATGATTGGTTTGTATTATATCGATATTGAAATTAATCCACTATATACGGATTTTATCGCGTTGTTTATTTGACACTTAATTACATAATTTTGAAAAACTGTTACACTACTACTACTATTAAACTTTACAAATTTTTAAGCAAATTGAATTATTATTAAAACTATTAAAACTATTTAGATTTAATTCAATTATTATAATAATACAATTAGCTTAAAAATTTGTAAAGTTTAAAAGTAGTAGTGTAACAGTTTTTCAAAATTATGTAATAAAGTGTCAAATAAACAACGCGATAAAATCCGTATATAGTAGTTTAATTTCAATGAATAACATTCGCGTAAACAGAAGACAATATTAGTTATATCGATATTTTAAGTTTATTTAAATTACGTATTCTTGTTTCCAAAATCCGAATGCAGAGGGCAATCCCGTACTTACCTACGTTTTCTTTAGCGTGGTCTATATTTGTATGACAATTATTTAATATGTGTAACCAGCTGTTACTCTTGCCACTTTACGTTTTTTGTACAGTGCCTACTCAAAGCCCTCGCCTATGGTGGTATACCGTCAATCGCTCAAATTACTTTCTAAGCCTTGCCAGGTATTATCTGTGGTCGAACATAAAGAACTTTATCCAGCAGTTCTCAAATAATACATAATGTGCAGACTAACATTGACTTAAAAATATTTGTCTGAAGTATGGATACGTTTCTGAACAATATATTGGTGTGAATCACACATAGAGAAATGTATAAACCAAATACGTTATTATACGTTCATGCGAAAAAAAGAATATATTTGTTTCCAAGAGGTTTTCCTGTTCATTATTGTTCAAGAAGCATTTTGCATATTGTACTGATGTATTGTACCGACCGATTTCACGTGACCTGAACGTAGAACCATTTGGACAGATTCGTTTGAAGGGCCTGTAGGCCGCGATTAACTAAATTATTTTTCGCATAGTAACCGATTGCAACCAGAGTGAGTCCAATGCCTGTTTGGTATATACATATATGGTATCTATATTGGAATACGCAGGAATATTTTTTAGGGAAGTCAAACAATCTCAATAATTTTAAGTTGAAACTTCTCACCCTGGTATTGGAATCCCGGGTCAGGAGATTCCAATGGGTTTAATAGCAGCTCGGAGTTAGGAAGTTGACGTTGTCAGAAAACCCCCTGCATCGGAAAGCACGTAAAACCGTTGATCTTGCGCTCGATCTCTTGATGGGACGGCAATCCGACAGGACCAGAGTGCTGTCGGATTGTCGTCTCATCGGATCATGTAAGTTATGGAACAAAGAGTGCACTTGTGTTTGTGCGCTATAACACTTCCAGCGCGGGTGGATAGTCTCCGTTAAGTTTGAACACCGTGACCGAATATTCGATCTGGAGGACATTATTATTATATACGCCAATGTATGTTATAGGTATAGAATATACATTTATTATATGTTCGAATAACTACGGATTAACAATACGTATACCTACGAGTATATGCTTTAGGCACTCTTGTCGGTTTCAGTATGTAACCTCTCTTAACATTGGTTTTCTCAGAATGTGACCGATTTGGCCAGCGTCGCTAATATTTTATTGCACATTATGTCGAAATCACTAATAATATATTTAGTCATCCGAAATAATTTCAAATCCCACGATTACAAATTAATGATCGTTACACACAAGTAGATAATTTATATCCGTTTTACAACATTTTTATGAATGCGCTTTCTTATTATTTCGTTTGGTTCAAATCTTGCTATTGATTTACAGCATATATGGTGCATTATTGCAAGTGGTCACGAAGTCACTGCCAGTACGTCGAATGCTGTTGGTTCGATTCGGACACGGGTCAAAATTGTGTGTGATCCAAACATAGCTGTTTCGTCTGGGTTGTCTTTGTGTAGGTTTGTAAAGTGGCCCGCGACACAGATTATCTATAATGTAAAAGAGTCTTTAAAAAAGATGTATACTAACTTTACAATGAGATACAGACTTCAAACTAAGGAGTGGATGACAAGACTAAAAAGTTGAAAATAATGATAATATGTAATAATATTTTCTACGACAGAAACGTGGCGTGTATGCTCGTGCTATGGCAGTTTAATTGTGATGACAATTACCGTGCATAGTTGTTGAAGGACGTATCCGCCGCCTAGTAATGTGACACTTGCGTCCTTGCCGTTTTCCTGCATTTTCCACCAATCATTAGGTACTAACTACAGAACTAGGTGCTATTTGCAATAGGCATGATGACTAAAAAAGTTTTTAGTCCATCTAAGATTTCCTACAAATATTGGACACGTATTTTTCTTTTGTCGCACTAGCTAATAACAACGAAGATACAACACGTTTAAATTTCGTGTTACGTCACTTGCTGGTACAAAGTTTATAAGAGAGTGACGTCACAAGCCGCACTCCTGAACTTTAATGTGTTATATCTCAGTAAATTTTTATTGTTGCTAATATAAAAGATAGACTAATTAGAATCACTTATTTTTAACCATATCATCATGCCTATTGAAAAACAACGCTTTAATTAAATACCATCTATTAATAAGATAGTAATTAATTTCAAATCTGATCTTAATCATATTAATTAAGAGTTAATGTGATGTCTATTTCTATTATCGATGAGGAAAATGAAGTTTTATTTAGTTTGGTATGTTTTCTTGACTATCTATTGGTAGATTTTGTTAGTACTGTCATGATTTCTTAATTTTGTTAATAATTCTGTTCGGGAGTTTTTATTTACCCAACTGGCAACACAGCCACCCTTAATTTTTTAATAGTGAAGTTATTGTGGAAGGGGAAGAAGTAACTCGGCTCTCGGCGAAAGATCGCTCAGCAGTGAGGAACTAGCATTCAACTTAGTAAGACGTTCTCAACAGTCCGTGTAATTTCTGTGAATTTGCCAAATATAGTCACATAATATTTTAGAGAAGTGAGTTTAATTATAGTACTGTTGGTAGAATCGCATGGGATTATGGTTTTATCAGATTTTTGTTTAAACCACTTTACATGTCATGCATCAGACACAATTAAAATCTACCTCTCGAGTTATAAACTAAACTTAAATATTTAAGAGGCATCTAAGTTTTTATAAGCGAGTAATGAGAAAAACATTACTCAACGTTAAGTGTTATTTGAATAACACTTAAGTAACAACAGCGGTCCGTTAATCAAATATTGATCAAGCACTTGAGAGCTGTTCACTCTTAAGTGAACAGCTCTCAAGTCCAGGCTGATATTATTATAACCAAGGAGGCTATTGTTCGTCTACCTGGTGACGCGGCAAAGCTTATCAAAAGTCTTAACCTATTGAGTCTCGGCGACACACCGGTGGCCAGGTACAATAGATATGTAATTATGTCTCTTATTCTAAGATCTGAGGACATTAAATGAATGCGAACTGTAAGATAATTAATGTAAACAGAAGTTAGAAGTTATTTTCAGAATAGTATTTTCTTACTAACTAGTTAGAAAACCAACGCTTCATTGCTCTATGGTTTTACACCAGGAGTATCTCAACGCCAATCCTTTAGAAAAACAGACGCTGTGTTCCCAGTGCTAATAATGGAATCAATATAACCTAGTATAGTAGTATGAAGATTTCCCCAGCCAGGCTACTGAAGTTTGTAAAGATGCCATGACATACCATTTTTAATAATATGACAAAAGCCAATATCATTTAATCTTTGAGCTGTCTATGGACGAATACTTCCACCATCATGTTTTTCGTTAATCAATTGATAAAAATTAACAGATAGTAGCCATTGCGGTTCTTTATCTACGAGATAACAGTATAAACCATCCATGACATGATTCTTCTAGAATGTTCTTCGATAAACAATCTGCGTCACACTAACCCTAACTTATGAAATTCCGTTCTTGATGATGTAGAAAGCGTATGAAATAAGTACAGTCAGCAACGAAAGTAGTTGAGTATTAAACAAATGTTTAAACTTAATTATCAACAAAGATCCTTTTCTATTTTACGAATTGATTAATCGCATACAATTATTTCTGCTACAAATGATTGATAGTGATAATTATTATTATGATATGATTAGAAATATAAAAAAAGATAAGTTAAATACACATGTTAACAAATAAAATGCACAAAGTAATAAATAATCAACAAATATGCTAAATTCACTGTGTTATTAAATACTTAAATTAACCATAATGACAAGCAAATAATAGTATTTATACATTAGAATTATAGTGTGTTTCAAATACGAAGTCCCATTTGACAGATGATCGTTGAACAGCGATAGTGAAGAGACCGTTTCAATCGACATATCACGAAATCGACTACCGATTAACTTTCCAAACAAACTGTAATCGTCGTCGGTTTAGAATCGAAACAAAAATGATAGGAACAGAAAAACAAAAAAGGAGTCCATCTAAGTTTAAAATATCGAAAGAATAGTTACCTACATCAGTTATATAAAACGCTTTTAATCGTAAAAAAAAAACTGGACTTATCATTGATTAATTACATACTTACTCAATACTTAGTATAAGAGTGAAATAAATGTGGTATAACAGATATTGACTTTTAAACCATACGTCCAATATCGCATCTCCAAATCCATTTTTTTATAAAAAAAATATCTCAGGGGTTTGCAGAATGGGATTTAAATTGCAACGTAATAATAATTAATACTAAATATAAATTTACAAAAGTATTTCTCGGGCAATTGATTTTACTTACTTCGAATTAGTTCGATTTTAGTCGATTCATATCGTCGTGTCACTGTGACTGAAAGTAAAAAGATACCTTAGTGCGTAACCATGGTATTGTAGTAAAATTTTATTTTATTTTGACTTAAGACTAATATCAATAGAAATTATTAGTTGATTATGTTTGTGAAACAATTACATAATGTTTTGTATAGATTCAAATTATTTTTAAATAGTCTTTAGTACCATAAGTAATCATTGTTTATTTTAGCAATGTATATGAAATGTGCTGAATTACGTGCTATGAAGTCTCAAAAGGGACTTCGTATTTGAAACAGACTATAGTAATCATTTATTACTGGAACTAAATGTCATTTGTGTGTACAAACCGTAGTTGTAGCATCTAGGTAGGATAAGCTTGATCTTTGTGTTTACTGCTAATATGGTTGAACAAATGTTTCAAATGGTTATGTATGTTTTAGGATACCCTCACTACATTTTTATAAGAAATTATTGTTGTTTACTTAATTCTATTAATATCGTAAGTTTCTTTTCTTTTTCTGTATCGCATGTATTTATTTGATTTTCGCATGTAAGTGAATAATGTTATTCTTTATGAGAAATAAAAAAAATATCTTAATCTTGGAAAATTTGCAATTGTTGCTTGACTGATGTGTCTTACCATACAGTATACGCAGTTGACCTTTTAAAGAAACAATATTATAGCAGAATGAAATAATTCTAAAAAGTTCTACTGGATTTAGAAGAAAAGTAACTTAGTTTTTCTTCATCATAACTAGTTGGCGTCGAGTTCGTTTCAAAATTAATAGTTTTCATCAAAATCAGTTCAGCGATTTAGTAGTGGAAACGCAATATTTTCTGTTTCATTTTAAGACTGACAAGATAATTAATATGCTTAAGCCCCTATAATATAAAAATAACACCTATCTGTTACATACTATATAAATTACAACTGGTGTTATAATGTATATAGTTTATGTGTGGCGTCACGTCGCGTCGTCACAGTATCCTAAACAAGATAACAGAACCGCACACTCATCATTTTCAGCAAAAAACCTATATTGTATTCATGTTAACTTTTCTTTGCAGGTAACTAATTCAAAATGGTGTTAAACAGGAAGAGTGGGTGTTTCATGGGTTTTGGGGCAGTTCTGGTGGTTGTTGGAGCTGTTATGGTGATTTTCTGGCCGCCTATCTTCACAACACAGCTGCAAAGGGTTAGTATATAAAACATGATTATATTTTTAACTGACTTCAAAAAGCAAAGACAAGTTACTTAATTCGTATGTATCGTTTTAAATTTCGTCAATTTTAAAACTATTTGGAAAATACTTCTTCGACGGCAAGGAGGCATTACTAAGGGTTTTTTTAGTTTTATTGGCATTGGGCCTTGTGTTTTGAAGATACATCAGGAAACTGTTTATTACTTACTAGCTTATGCCGGTGGCTTCGCTCGTGTAAAAATAGGGTAGTGTATGAAGGAACACCGTGGTAGGTTTAGTCGGTAGGATCCGGGACTTTCTATCTTTCTCCGGGTGAGCCCGACATAACCCCTCCGCCCGCGAAGAGGTGGATAACCACAGCATTCCTCCACGTAAAAAAAAGGTTATGTTACAAGCAGTACTTATAAAAAATGAAATATTGTCTACGTTACTTTGTGATAATATAGCTTTCTAAGGGTGAACGATTTTTTTGAAATCGGTGGATAAGGTTTTGTTGTTAAATCCTTATCTTATCTTATCTATATATTAGTATAGATAAAGAGTTGGCCTGATTTATCTTGGATAAATACTTTAGATATTTTAGGTTACCCACCTGGATTGAAAATAGTAAGATTTTAAATACAAAATATAACCTTCATAATCACTAAGGTGTTTGGTACCAAATAAAGCTAGCCAAGCTACTAATGTAACATAATATAAAATCAGTAGCTTAGTAAAGACTAAAATTACAATATTTAATATTTATTTCTTATCTTTAGAATTTTTGAAGTCGACTTATGTATGTGCTTTTTAAAGGTTCTTATTTGCCTAGACCTTTTTCAACTGTTACCCATTGCTTATGACGTGTAAGTAGTACTTCACATAAGATCAAGCGAAGTCAGCGCTTGCGTGACTCGTTAAATTGAGTCACTGCGCAGCACTAGATCAGTGGGTTTTGTCCCTAGCATTCTAAAATTACTTCCTTAAACGTCTACAGGCTATAGTAACCGCTTATACAAATGGTTCGAATAATTTTGTGCTTCTTCTTTTCTTCTCTTCTTTTCGTGTGGTTATTGGCCAACCTGTTGTCAAGAGTTGTTTAAGCCGCCCGTAGGCCTCTGACATGGCTTAACGACTGCTGTCAATTTGACAACAACCGGGACCGACTTTTTACGTGCCCTCCGAAGCACGGAGACGCTCAGATGAAATACCACTAAGCGGTCAGCCATCTATAGACTGAGCGCACCCAACGTTGCTTAGCCTCGCTAATCGTTTACAGATCAGTGAGTGCAACAGGCTATGAGCGCCTTTTTGTGTTAACTATGTAAGACATAGGTACGGTGTTTTCTTAAAGTTTCGTATAATTTATTTTTCATTTCTCCTTGCTTAATACAACTCTTGATTGTATGGTAGACTAGATTTTGCCAGCGGCTTCGCACTACTTTTTCTTACAGTACTTTTTGTGTCCTATTATGTACCCCTGACAACGTGTATGCGAAATTTCATGATGATCGTTTAAGTAGTTGAGGCGTGAAAGCGTAACAAACAAACAAACTCACTTCCGAATTTATAATATTAGTAAG
The DNA here is from genome assembly GCA_930367265.1 of Catocala fraxini. Classification (NCBI taxonomy): domain Eukaryota; kingdom Metazoa; phylum Arthropoda; class Insecta; order Lepidoptera; family Erebidae; genus Catocala; species Catocala fraxini. Next base: position 22,728,631 of record OV884031.1, read on the forward strand.
GAAGTAAGGAGTAACGTGCGATGGCGTTGAGTTTTCGAATAATATTAGAAATGTAAATGATACATACACCATTTTTTTGAGTTCGAAAGAACTCTTATACAACAGCATTGTCTGTCCGTCTGTCTGTTATACAACTTTTAACTCAAGAACCGTAAGATCTAGAGACTCGCGGACAACGCCATTCGACTCAGCATAGTCGATTTACCCCCGAAATAATTATGATCTTAGACCTCTGACGTGGTATCACGTGATCTTTGCATATTACTTGAACCATTTTCTCGAACTCTAAAATTTACGGCAATTCATTGCCGTTTCTCACTTGTCTTAATATTCAACAATTGTTTGAGCATTTCTTTTCTTCATTAAAAATGTCGGTTGCATGTTAATAGTTATGTAAAAATAGTTGTGACTGTCCGCTTCGATAAACACTTAATCATTAGTTTGAGTAGCACTTAGCACATTATGCAGTTATTTTACTTAATTATGGATTTGAGTGATTTAGTCTGTCAATTATGTTATGTGATTCAGATAGTAGATCTGATAAAAACCTATGACCCAATCCTGAAAGGGGAAATGTTGCGCACCAGTTTGAAATAAAACCCACATTCCAAGCGCACCAAGAGTATTCCACGCAGCATACCTGCTTAGTGCGCAAACATTAATTAATAAATTAATAAATTTTCTATTCCACTTTGCGCACCAGGGGTTATGGACCATGTAGTATATGTATTAGCCATTAGTAAACTGGTATGTTAGTTCTTGCTTAGCGAATAAGTTAATTCCGATGTTCTGTGATTCAGATCTTCTAAATTTAATCATGGTGACTGAATTAAATTTAAAAATATGACTGTCCCTGGTTGGAATTTGGTCCAGTACTCAGCATAGGCTGCAACTAAACAATTATTTGTTGAATGTTGTATAGCGATAAACCAGCATTTTATTTTCATAGAGTAATACAAAACTGAATGGAAACATAAGTTAGGAAATCGATGGGTAAGATCACAGAGGAAAACTAAATTAAAGCACTTGCTGATTGCGACTTACATATTTACGTTATTGATATGCGCTTATGAGCCTGTGTCTTTTTGTGAGATCTATTATTAATATTATAAAGAGGAAAGCTTCGTTTGTTTCTAATCGATATTCTTTCGATCGATGACGAGTTACGGGAGCGAAGCAGTACTCATAAATATGAATCTTATTGAAACTACGGGGGCCAGCTAGTGAAGGAAGAGATTAGAATACATATAATAGGATTAAAGGCGAAGTAAAAAAAACGAGCTATAAGCTCATTTAGCCAAGACGCAATATTTATTTAATAGGCTTATAGTTTATTTTTAGAACCACACGTTTCTACCTTTGATGCCTTATAATATTAGCCCTGTACATAAATTATGCCACTGCTGGGCACGGGCCACTTCTCAGTGTGAAAGGGTAAGGCCATAGTCTACCACACCGGCCCAGTGCGGGTTGGCAGACTTTACATATTATCTTCTAAAACATTATGGAAAACTCTCAGACATGCAGCATTAAGCAAGATATGTATAATCACTTATTTATTATAGCTTGCTTTAATGGATAAGGAAAATATCGTGAATATACGCACATACGCTTTCGCACATAACTTTGAAAAGGCAGAAGTGCGTGTCGTTGGATCTAACTGGAGACCTCTGTTTGGCAATGCAACGGTCTGCCACTAGGATATCTCTGCTTCATTTGTATTTGTCCTTTTATTTGATGCCTTATGTGTATAGATTTTCTCATTTTCCTACTATAATGACTACTTCTACTCGGAAGTTAGCGGTATACCGCGACAAACATTGAAATAATAGGGTACGTGACTCAATCATATTATTATTGTATACGTATAATCTATAAGTTTCTAAAATTGGCGCGGTGATTACTTTAACCATTGCCCTATTTCTTTTTTTAGATTTTAACACATAGGTATGTCTTTATTTGCTAGGAATGTAGGTATTACAATAAGATGTTACAATACAATCGCTTAAACCGAAACCGTATAAGTTCTGCCTGTGAGGCATGCAGTAAAATGATAGCGGTGTAAGGATTCGAACACAATATCCAGTCAGACACTGTTTGATGTTGGTTTTCTATCTTAATTCTTTATAGCAAAGCACGAAGTCTGGCATACTGTGTTTCGTGGACGACAACGATAAACGCGATTCCTAATAAATTTTGGATGTTTGCAAAGACATTCGGCAGACTTGATCCTAAGATTGCTTCGGTAGCACAGCTGTAGAAAAGCGCTGCTGCTGCAGAGCATAACTTTTCTGGTCCTATTCCTGGATCAGGCAAAGTGTTATTCGATTTTTATTGTCAAGACATTTTCAGTAGGAACACAGAACCTGGAATTGTACCCGTTATATATACTCATGGCGTAGCTCTTTGTTATTATGTATGTATGATCTCAATTCAATATAACCACTTGTCTATGTGTGGGAGTATCTAGTTCATGCATTGTACTGATACCGCCATCCGTATTTACGTATTGTGTTCTGGTGTTGCAAGACTTTATAGGCTACGGAAAATCACCAGGCCAACTGTATGTTGGGATCCCTTTTTTTCGCATAATGTTTTTTTCTAATATACTTTGGCATAATTTTTTTGGCATAATAGTACTTCGCTATAATTGTTTTTGGCATACAAGCGGCCAGTTGTGACAGTATACAATTCAACTTTATGATTATGTAATATTGTCTTCTGTTTACGCGAATGTTATTCATTGAAATTAAACTACTATATCCGTATATAATCCGTATATAAATTTTGTAATAAAGTGTAAAATAAATAACGCGATAAAATCCGTATATAGTAGGTTAAATTCAATTTACGATTATGCTTAAAAAATATGCGTAAGCTGTTATGCGTAAATAATGTTTAAATATAATTAGGACAAACAAGTATGTCATGTTATATTATGTCTTAAAATGTTATGCAAATGCATAGGGGACCCTGTATGTTGTTGCCACTTTGGTAGTAATAAGCCCTTGCCTTTGTCCATTTTAATCAAATAAATCTTCTATAATCGCTACTTGTCGGTACAAAATTACATTTATCATATTAATTATAGCATATTTCAATATTATTAATTACAATGTATTAATCAGTTATTACGGCATCGTCTGGTACTTATATTGGCGACTAAGAGTATTAATGAGTCTTTAAAATAAACGATCCATCCATAAGGCATAATAATATTATAACCGTAAAAAGGTTATATGGGTGAATATTTAAATACATACTGGATCGCGGCTGCATGAGTATTTTTTATTAAGATGGTCAATAATTATACGTTCTGCCTGCGTGATACAAAAATGAAGTAGCAATAGAGGGTTAGACCTATGTATTTTTATGACTTAATCCAATAAGTTTCGTAGTCCAAAACCAAAATACAAATAATTTAGATCGCATCAAAAAAAAATAAGATACCTTTCAAATTTGGTAGAAGGAGTATTGTTCAAAAACTAAAAACGACACTTGTACTAAGTTGTGTAACAGCCTTTTTAAACAGACTTCAAAAAAAAAAAGGGGGACGTTCTCAATTCGACTGTATGTTTTTTTTATGTGTGTTACTTACCTCAGAACTATTTCTAGGTGAACCGGTTTTTGTAAAATGCAACTTAGGTACGTGACGCGCACGAGGGCGATAATGAGATGCATTATGCATTTTCACACTGTATCCTAGTTTTTCTCATAAACAAATTTTAAATATGCATTGCGGCTTTATTTTCCAACCGATTTTTAGGCTGTTTGAATTAAAACGTTCAATTTAAATGCTATTTGGCCCATAGATAATGTTTAAGGCCGTAAGTATGCCTCTGTACATTATTTGTTCATATGCAAGAAGTTCAATAATAGAATAAAGTTTTCAATGATTTGTATATTCCTTTTATTTTTTATTTTGTTACTTACTGTTTTGTATGTTATGTGCCGGTCAAAAGAGCTCTTCAATGAAATTTTTTTTTATGTAACAAATATTAATGCTTTATTTTAATTACTTAGAAAATAATTTACATAGCTTGCCCCAAGTTACAAGGAACGATGGTGAACCGACTACCACCCATTTTTGTCTGACATCGACAGAGATCCCAATTACTTCCACGCGTGGATCGTAGGTGCTAGAGGTTTTCTTGCTCTTGCTCCCTCATCGTATGTTCTAGAGGTTTTCTTGCTATCGCTCCCTCACAGGATCAAATGTATGTTGTTATCTCGTTCCATCACCTTCCGTCGAGCCTCCGTCTACCCGGCGCCAGCTGAGGTCTCGCGATGTTGTTTTCTTTCTTTTTGACGCTAGAGGGTGCCACGTGTTGTCAGCTTTATCTCAATAGATGGCGCTAACAGTCACACAACATGCAATATACCCTTCCATAAGATTATTTATTTATTAATCGCGCCTAGCGTCACTCGCATTCCACAATTCTAAGGGATTATTCGAATATTTTGATGCTGTTACTAATAAAGCTACTGTAATCTACAGATAGCCTCGCTGAGTTAAGGTGTATCGGTCATTACAATATTTTAAAGTCATTATAGAATATTAGGTCTCCGCTAAAGGAAAATTAGGGGTGGCCTATGTCCAGCAGAGGACATTCCTCGGCTGAGATGTAATGTAATTGGACTCCCTTTTCCGCATTTGAACTCTAAGTTGGTCCATTATGCGTGAGAGTCGGCCGGTAACGGAGATAGCCAGCCCAACTCCGCCCAGAAGCACAGAAGTTTTCTGGGGTATTCGCAGGCTTCGTGGAGTGACCTCGGGTTGTTGAGGATTTCCTTACGTTGTGTTGTTATTCCCACACATTCCAGGACTACATGGGCAGCAGATTCTTCTTCGGTCAGAGATACCCTACAGAGTGGGCTGTCTGTTGCTCCGATGTTGTAGAGATGTTTGTTCAGGGGACAGTGTCCTGTTAGGATCCCCACGATGGTCCGAAGGTCCAATCTTTGTTGGTTGAGCAGGCGGTATGTCAAACGTGGTGAGATGGCCGGTAGGGCTGCTCTCGACTGTCTACAGTTCGTTGTCCGTGCCCAGCGTTTATTATGTTGGCTCTGAGTGCGAAGCCGCATCCATGTTTTTAGTTGTGAGAATGGTAGAGGGAGGAATGGAGGTGGACCTTCCGTGGTGGTCGGCTGAGATGATGATGATAAACATATTGTCCGCATTCATCGACAATGACCGCTATTGAAACCTTGTATTGCACGATTAGCAGTCGCCGTGCAAAGCTATTGTGTGACTGTGCTAGAGTGACTGCCAATCGTAGTAATAAGGATACAGTACAGATAACCGAGAGTAAAGCGATCTTGAATGTCACAAAGACTTCATACATCACGAGAGAAAACATTATGAGCGTGTTCTTAAAGACAACAATTATGAACCAGGCCTGCCAAATTTCTAGTTGTCAGTCTATCGCTATATTATCTATTGAAATTAAACTGCTATATACGGATTTTATCGCGTTGTATATGGCAGTTTAATTTCAATGAATAATATTCGCGTAAATAGAAGACAATATTATCTATATTATCTGTTTTATGTTAAAGTGGTATAGACCAAATTCCATAGAAGTAGAGTTATTTTTTTAAATCCTATCGAAAAACGCGGGTAGTTAGGTATAAGTTGGACCAATGCCTACGTCATTTTATTTAGAGTTGTAACTTACTAATATTCTTGTTAGCTTCTAGTGCTAAGTGCACATCGGTGGTGGTCATACCGACCGCAAGTGCAATGGTTTACTTGCAATGTTGGTCTGTAGTGTACCTAGTAGGTATGGCATTTCAATGCGATTTTTAATTGATACAGTAATAATAGGGTTGATTCTTAGCTGTGTGATGAAAAAAAATACCAGCTGTTTATAATCTCATTAATTACTTAAGTAATGTCGACAACATTGCCTCGAATTATGACCTTCGATAATTTTTCATTTTATTTGTTTAAAGCATTAAATATTGTGTTAATTGTAATAATCGACCGAAGATTCGGTCGGAATCTTACGGCGTTTGTTAAATGTTATGCTTTGCTCGGGTCAGTCCGTGTCTCGTGGTTGCCAGGTCAGTTCTTCGTTAATAGCTGCGACTAAACTAGACCCAAGAGTTAAATGTAAATATCTTAATTCTTATTAAGTGTATATGCTAGATATATAAAGATATAATATAGTTTTAAAATTAGTTTATAGTATTCCAGAGAAATTTTACTATTCAAAGTAAGGTTCTGTTTCGGTTTTGGTTGCAAATCCATTTTCGGTCCGACACTAGTAAATTGTTACAGTCAGCGAATTATATATATTATTATGCAACGCAAAAGTTTAAGAGTATTACAAAATACTACTATTTATATTATACAATGGAACTCCAATTATTTAAATCAATTGGAACCAATTCGGATAATCAAAAAATCGGATCATTAGATTTTTCCGGAAAAGAGCATAATATGTATATTACATATTTAAAAGAAAGATAGCTTATTTGTAGCGCAATATAAATTTTAAATTTGAAATTGAATAAAATTGCAACGCATAATCATGCTACATACATATGGGATAAATATATACATTTTCTCATCTCCCAATAACGTTTTCCCGAAAGCGATTCAGATAATCAGCGATTCTGATAGTTGAAATTTTGATAATTTGAGTTCTACTGTACTCTAAGTACAGTAGAACTCCGATTATCCGAACTCCAACTAAACGTACGTTCTGGATAAACATGACTAAGTAATCGTTCCCTTTCCAGATGATGACGTTAACGAACGAATCGATGTCATTCAATATATGGCGGGAGACGCCCATTCCCATGTACTTGGAACTGCACTTCTTCAACATCACAAACGTGGAAGACATCGTAGCTAAGAAGGAAGGAGTCAAACTGCAGGTCCAGGAAATAGGGCCTTACGTCTTCAGAGAGATGCATATAAAAGTAAGTCACATATTGAAATTAAACTGCTTTATACGGATTTTATGGTGAAATTTATTTCAAAACTATTCATTGAAATTAAACTGCTATATACGGATTTTATCGCGTTGTTTATTTGACACTTTATTACAAAATTTTGAAAATTGTTACACTACTACTACTATTAAACTTTACTAATTTTTAAGCTAATTAAATTATTATTAAACTATTTAGATTTAATTTATTTTTACACATTTTCAAAATTTTGTAATAAAGTGTCAAATAAACAACGCGATAAAATCTGTATATAGCAGTTTAATTTCAATGAATAATATTCGCGTAAATAGAAGACAATATTATGTAAATAAAAACTATTGTTACATAATTTTGAAACTATAAAACTGCTACTGTTAAACTTTATTACTGTACTAGATTTGGTCCGCGGCTTCGCTCGCGTAAATTCAGGTTGTGTTACGTTAGTTACTGCAATGCAGAGGGTCTCGGTTTCGAACCCACATCGCGCACCTCTGACTTTCGGAAGTTATATGACTTTTCGAAAATAGGTGCGTATTGATTGACAATAATTATCGCCTGCTCCGTGCCTCGGAGAGCACGTTAAGCCGTCGATCCCGGCTGCCATGAACATCTATGGCAGTCGTTATTGGGAGAGTGTCGACACAAAAGATCCCACTGGGTCGAAGTGTCGCCGGTCTGCACTGACTGGCGCCCACATAAGATAGTTAGGAACAGTACTTTATTCTGGATAAAAAGTATCCTATGTTCTTTTCTTTTCTCTTGACAACTTGTATGCGAAATTTCATGATGATCGGTTGAGTAGTTAAGACGTGCAAGCGTAAGAAACAGACGCACATTAGCATTTATAATATTAGTTATGATTCTACTAATATTATGTAAAAAAATTTGGATGTTTGTTACTTGCACCTGGCTTCTGAAAGGCTAATCAACATTTAAGAATAAAACTGAGACTATCAACTAGAAAAAAAAAAAACTGATCCTGAGGGATAGAAATTTATTGACAAAATTTATAATAGATTAACGCAATCGAGGCCGCGGGCGAAATCTAGTTTTATCATAAAAAAATGTATTAAAATATAAACGTACGTAACATAAACCTATATACTTTTAAATTGGTTGAAAAGCAATTTTCTCTTTTTCATATAAACGGGTATATCGTCACTCATGTTTACTTGATATCGTGCAAATGCGTGTTTGCACGAACATATTGTTATAACGAATAGCCAGCGATAAAAGTAGCTGAAACAACAACAAATTTCTAAAAATTGTTTTTGGTATAATACTTTTCATTTAAAGCATCATGTATTGTTATTAAATGCGCCTACTACCTTTAAATAATATTGTTGTAAAAACATTGAATATTAATTATTTTGTAAAATAATGTCCTACAGACCGAATTTCGGCCACTACGGCCAATCTTAACAGAGACTGGCCCTCTGCGCCAGAGATATTTTAATGCACAAATATGTGCGTAAACACAAGTGCACTCTCTGTTCCCTAACCCTCATGATCCGATGGGACGGTGATCCGACACGACCGGAGAGAGATCAGGCGCAAGACCAACGGCTTCACGTGCTTTCCGAGGCACGGAGGTGCCTAACACCGCCAACTTCCTAACTCCGGGCTCGTATTGAGATTTCTAAACAGAAAAACCCAATATCTTTTTGTTGGCCCGACCCGGGATTAGAACCCGAAACCTCATGCACAGCAGTCGTATTCACAACCGCTGCGCCATGGAGGCAGCCACATAGTCTTGCCTATAACCCGGAAGTTGTAGGCGGAGGAGGGAGGGAAGTGTAATGCTGTATATAATACTGGTATACATCATTAGATCTGTAGCGGGAAGGGGTCTGGAACTATCTCTATAGATTGTTTCAGACTCCGCACTGCTACAGATAATTTCTTGATAAATCGCAATAATACTGCCTGACCCAGCAATAGAAGTGTGATGAATATTATTCGCATTTACTACCGCTGCGCCGCAGCGAATAATAACGATGTTATCATATTTTTATTGGAATGTGTCCGTTTTCGGATACACAAAATTTTAAGAGTTGATTTTTACACTTTATATCGTACAATTCAGTCGATTAATTAACCAGTTTTAGTTAATGCTGCACTTTTTCGGTATTCCGCCTTCCGCGTCCAGTTCAAATTACAATTGACCTTCATGGTTTGAGGCGAGAGCAGACAGTGTCAAGTCCTGCGTTACATTATCGTACATTACACATTACAATATCACGTATTGCAAATATTGGCATATACGAGTTTACACTATCAATAGAACGCTACAAGAAAGCAAAGATTTGAGGAACTTAGTAATTATGGAATTATTAGGAACGTGACGTGTAAATATTTTTTTTTTTTTTTTTTTAACTTGGGGGAATGCATGACGCATACCCCTCCGCGGGGGCGGGCGGAGGGGTTATGTCGGACTCGCCGGGGTAAAAGAAAGATGGTAAAGATGTTAAAGTACCTCCCGGAATACCGACTAAACCTACCACGGTGTTCCTCAACAAAACCACTATCGACGGGGCCGCGCGAATCACTTTCGCATGCGGTCGCGACCCCGCCGAGGTTACGGCAGGCCACTACACGAAAGACCTACCCTATAGGCACATCTAAAAACTCCCTACTGTCCCCCCTAGAGGGGAGAGACGGACTCGAAACAACAGAGGCGCGCGTGGGAACACGCACGCCGCCTCTCGGACCTGGTGCTGAACGGATGGCGGGCAGGCCCACAAAGCCCGCCACCCCCAGGTCAATCCTCAGGGTGGCTGGAGGTCGTCCCGCGCCCTCCGGCGCCCGGCTCTGCGGTTGGGCAGAGGGTTCAAACGCTCCCTCTCCCGCTCCGCCGCCTCCTTGGTGGAAATTACTTCCTCACAGAAGGAGGCGACGGCGTTCCACGACCTCTCACTCCGGCCCATAGACTGAACTACGGCCAGGAGCGAGAGGGCAACCAATCCGACTGCCGCGATCAACTCACGGCGCTGCGATGCCCAAGCGGGGCAAACCGCCAGAGTGTGCAGCGCCGTGTCCTCTACAACATCGCGGCAGTCGCCGCAGTGGTGACAACAGGGCGTCTCTTGCCGGCGTATACGACACAGGAACTGGCCAAAACAACCGTGGCCAGTCATTACCTGTGTCAGCCGGAAGGTGAGGGCGCCATGGCGCCTCTCCAGCCACTCCTCAAACACGGGTCTTACCGCCACGATCGTGGCGTGCCCGGCACTGGGGTGCACAAGTCGTTCCTTCCAATTCGCCACTAGGACCTGGCGGAGCTCGGACCTCGCCGCCTCGAGGGCGGGAAGAGCCGGTCCTTCGCCCCGAGCTAGCGCCTCCCGGCGCCAACGATAGAGCGACGCCAGGAGCGCCGCTTCCAGGTCCCATGGCATCGATCCGGCGAGGAGGCTCGCAGCCTCGAACGAGATCGTGCGGTAACCTCTTATCAACCTGTCGGCCATGGCGCGCTGTGGTGCACGAAGCGCCGAAATGTTTCGGGCCGTCAGGTTGTCTGCCCAAACTGGGGCCCCATAAAGGGCCATGGACCGCACGACCCCCTCGTAGAGCCTCCACCTGTAAATACTACCTCAACACTAATAAAGCGATTTGGGCATCTGAGATTTGCACTCTACGTGAGGCAGCCAAAACAGGCTAGCATAAGTATTAATCAGAATATTAATCTCGAAAAATAAAAATGCCAATACCGGTTTTTATGCTATTGGCTTAGAATGTCGACTCATAATCAAGACCGGTTTGTCAAAATTAGGTTCTAAATAATAAATGAGTGTTTTGATCAATGTGGCACATTGAAAAACTGGCCGTTTATTTAAAAAACAATCTGCATCGTCTTATGCGGAGATCATTAAAATTTTACTAAAATTACGAGATCCTGCTGTGTAAAGGACATTTTATATGAGGTAAGAATTGTGAACGCTATCCTTGCACTAAAATATAAATTCTGGGTAAAACCCTAGTTTATCCCTATTTAGTATGATACTGGCTTTATAAACGTTTAAGCCTTCTGGCCTGTTGCGAATGGCAATGTCGCAAATAAGTGTTGTATATTTTGAGGTTTCTTATTGTAATTAATTAATTTGGACTTTATTTTAAATGTGATTAATACACTCTATAGATTAAGATAAAAGTGTATTATAGATAACATATAACATTTGTTGTCCATTAACTATGTAAATATTGGAACGAAAATTTCGATAAATATATGTGCTAAAGTCAGCATAATAGATGATGCTCAATTTCGTCAAGTTCTTTCTCAAAAGTACTACGCTATGTTTACAATCCTTACCGTTGATGAGTAACTCAATTGGTGAGTCATATTTGTAAACTGTTGCTCTGCTGAAAATGGACTGTCTCATTATGAGAAGGGTTAGGCCATTGTCCAAAACCCTTGCATTACATAGATCGTGCCGACTTCACACAACTTAGAGAACATTATAAAGCACTCCTACCATCAACGTTGAAGCGAGCGATAATTACCTATTTTAATACCTACATAACTTCGAAAAGTCAAAGGTGGCTTTGGTAAGTATTAACCGTGTCTAAATGTTAAGAGTATGTTATTATACTGCATGCTAGTATTAAATGTTACACAATCATAGCGTTATCGGTCACGTAATGATTAGCTTCACCCGATAATGCTCAGTCCATTTGTAATTAGACATGTCTGATGCTCACATAGCAACGATGTTCTTTCTTATAGTATAAATTAACGATCGAATATGGTGCGGCCGAACCAACACACCGTTCGGTGTGCTCATCACACCACACCACCGTAACGCGCCACAGACCGTCATATAATTTTTGGTACTGCACTTAGTTCGAACCATGTTACCGGCTGCTTCACTGCCGTTAGTCTAGATTTTATTAATACATTTCTATCCATTGGCAACAGTTCTTTCTTGCTGGATAAAAGGTACCCTATGTCCTTTTCTGTACCCCTCAAAAAGATGAGGACGGAAATATTTTTTTTTGGAAATTTTTTGTTGGCGTAGTTAAAGCGTGATAGCGTAACAAACAAACTCTAATTTGCATTAAAATGTTAGTTAGGATGCAGAGAGATATAATAAAATAACAGAATATGCATAAATAGATTCATTCAGATAACAGTCGCGCAGTTTCCTTTGATACAAGATAAACTCAAAATAGACGTAAAATGATCTGACGCTGAAATTGTGTCAACAATATGTTCCTCTCTTTTATCTTATTACTAAAACAAACCACAAACTGGGACAGATAGATATTGGTGTGTGTGAATGTGTATGTACATTTCTATGTCTGTAGATAAGCGTGACAACGTGCAACATTCATTTACTCTTACTGTCTATTTAATTGTCATTACGTTAGAAATATGGACGCCGGATTATTCTCACAGGGTGGGTAGAGATGTATTGCACACATATAGGCCAGTATGAGTAATGCTGAGGGTCATCCTGGTTGTGACCTGATCTGACCTGTTGCTATCTATACTGGTGACTCAGTGTGCGATACCGGCTTCTCTAACCAAGGATACCACACATATTGTTTCATCCGCAGAACTGTTGTCGTATTCCTTATCCTCTGTCCTATTATTGGTGATTGGGTCAAGTTCTAACTAGTAGCCTATTCCAATCGCCAAGCATATTGTGTTATGGGTGATAGATACAGAAGCTGTTATTATCTCTGCTTCCTTAACGATAGACAGCGGTTTGGTTATGTTTGTTTGGAATTACTTCTGTGGTGTCAAGAAAACGCAGCTAAGTTACCACTTACCATGCGGTAAGTCGCTGGTTTCCGTGCCTTGTGATTTGAAGCGGTCGTTTTTAATATAGAATACGAAAGTATTTCCAACTAAGGGAAGCATTTTAAAATTCTGTTTTCCTTGTACGCCTAAGCTTGCATTTTGCATGCTGCCGATTCTGCGGTGACAGATTTTCTCTTTGATTTCTCACTTGTAAAGTGTTGATTTACGGGAGACAGAGTCGCATAATTGGATAACTCGCCGTTACTGCTGCGTTATGAGCAACGGCAAATATGCATTTGATTTGGGTGCAATTATTTCTAGCCTGGGTGTTATACGAGGGCGTTTAAAAGAAATATTGCTTTCATGAAGTTTTCTGTACGTCCACTTTGTAAGTGCGTAGGTAAACCTTGACACCTAGATGAATAAATAATTGGAATGTTGAATCTTGATTGGCACAAAAACCTGCCGTACAAGGTCAATAGCTATACCTACACTGGTAAAGCAAAAAGCTCCTAGATGCCAAAAAACAAGTCGAAAATTACACCCCTTTAAAAGTACTACTGACTCTAGATATCAACCAACTACTTTACCGACACTGTCAAGGTTTGGACAGAAGAGCGTTCATCGCATGGAATTAAATATTGTGTGATGTTGCTGATGTAATATCTATTTGTTAGGGAGTTCATTATGTCCTTTGTTTACATATTTCCACGCCTTACACCTTGTAAAATATATAATGTGTCTGTGACAGATGTCTACCGTATCATGCCCATGAAATTCCGTATTTCGTGACGGTATATTATGACAAAAATCTATACCATACTTTATTGATAAAAATGCGCCAATAGTGATGTTGCTTGCGTCTCGAACTACAAAGTACCGAGCAGGCTTGTTAAATAAACCGAGACTTACGTTTGATTATTAATATTAAAATAATATAACACAACATACATACATCCGGATGAAACATTTTATTTATAATGTGCAAAAGAAAACCATTTTTAGTTTGATTTATTTTGAATAACGTGTATTACAATTACATAAACTTAATAAATACTTTGTTTACTATTACTGTTGTTTGATTTATTATAATATATAAAATTACAATAATTATACAAACGTCATTGAAAATAATAACATTCATCGATAATTTATAATTTAATATGATCAATATTTTCTCAGCTCTTGGCATAAGTGTCACAGGACCGAAGCTTTATTTTACGAGTATAGTAATGTCCTGCAGTAAAAGTAATCTCGCGCGTTAAAACAATTGACTTCTCTAATAAATTTTAGTCACAGGTATTTAAACTAATATTACCGTCTAAATAAAACTTATTTATTTAGTAACGACTGCTGATAGGTGACGTAGCTACTAGGCACCGGCTTATCTAGTAATTAGTTAATACTTTCTTATCGTATTACCATGCAGCCAAACTGAACTATGGTTTCAGTCTAATCATTAGTATCAGGGCCAAGTTTTCGTGTGCCGGATCATTGTCATAGAAATTCAGACAAAACTAAACTAGAAAAGGTCTCGTCTTAAGTTGGCCGGGCCGCTCGTACATACACACTCACACTACCTGTACTGTGAACAATGCGCAACGTCAACGTTGTGCGCAATTTCAGCCAACCAGGTCGATCAGCCGACATGGCGCACAACATTGACGTCTTATTAACATCAATTGTGTTAATATGAGTTACGTAATCAAATAAATGACGATATATAATAAAGTAATAGCAGCGATAGGCTAATGGGAAACCGTTGGACTGCCACGCAGAGGTCTCGAGACCGATCCCAAGGCGCGCATCTCTGACTTTTCGAAGCCATATGCGTATTAAATAGCTAATAATCGCTCGCTTTAACGGTGAAGGAAAACATCGTGAGGAAACCTGCATTTCTGAGAGTTCTCCATAATGGTCTCAATCTTGAAAAGTCTGCCAACCCGCACTGGCCCGGCGTGGTCAACTATGGCCTAACCCTTCTCACACTAAGAAGAGGCCCGTACCCAGCAGTGGGACAGTTTAATATAAGGACTGATATTTTATATATTATATTATATTATATTATAACAAATAAAAAATGACGCATTTAGCTTACGCCGCAAAGTCAGTCGTTGATTGTCTTATCACTAAAATACGTAGGTAGTGTATAATTATTCAAATACTTTAACCCACATACTTACGCTTCCGCCATATTTGACCGTCATAACTGTTAACAAGATAGTCTGTAAATATCCAAGTCAATGCTTCGGACAAAAGGCTACGAGCCCGTACGCCTCTTGGCTTTCGCCCCTTCATAGCAAGACGGAGCTCCTATTTTTGGGTGGATTTTAAGATGAAACCTAACGAAAAACCTATTAGAGGGCGAATCTTGAGGGGCGAACGGGCTCGTATCCGGATAAAAAGTAACTGATAAATAAATTCAATGAGTTAACAAGATTTAATAAAAGTGCTATATGTATATAAATATATACGTGTAATACACGACTTTTAACTAATTAGTTTTATGAAAATACATTTAAAACATGTTCGTCTTAATGTCTAATCAGCTGAACTTATTTGTTTTTTTTAAGCACAATGGTTTCTTGAGTGATTAAAATTAAAATTAAGCTCTTGATATGGTCATAGGCTTCTTATAAAATAGGAGTGATCCGCCTCGGCTTCGCACGTACGCGTAGTACAAAACCATAACAAATTATACACCTAAACCTTTCTCATGAATCACTCTTTCTATTGGCGAAAACTGCTTGAAAATCAGTTCAGTAGTTTTTGAGTTTATCGCGAATAAACTGAAAGACGCAGTGGAGACTTTGTTTTATGAAAGAAAGAAAGAAAGAAAGAAAATTTATTTATTTGACAAAATAAAATATATTATAATAACAAGTAAAATAAAAAAAAATAAAAAAATTATAATAAAATTTGCCAAATGGGACCTAGTTCAGCATATGCCAGGCTAAGGAAGCCTGCGAGCCGAAATCTCGGCGGGGTCGCGACCGCATGCGAAAGTGATTCGCGCGGCCCCGTCGATAGTGGTTTTGTCGAGGAACACCGTGGTAGGTTTAGTCGGTATTCCGGGAGGTACTTTATCATCTTAACATCTTATTTTACCCCGGCGAGTCCGACATAACCCCTCCGCCCGCCCCCGCGGAGGGGTATGCGTCATGCATTCCCCCAAGTAATAAAAAAAAAAAAAAGGCTAAGGAAGCCTGGCACTGGTTTTCAACTAGATCCCTTTAGTGACTGCACGGATGCTAATAACAATTCCCAGAATAAAATAATGATAATTAAAAAGAATTAAAAAATATTACTAACATAAATAATTAACAAAAAGAAATACAAATATATATAAATTAATAAAAATGTCAAAACAAAAAAAACATAATAACAACAACATAAACAATATATTTTATAATTAATAATACAATGTGAAATGTGTGTTTCAATACAAAAATGTAGACATAACATATAAACACATAAGAGAAATAAAATTCAAATTAATAAGATAGATTGTCAAGCTTTTAACGCTATATTAAAATAGTAATAGAATAATATAATTAAGAAATTAATGGCAATGGGTAAGAATTAATTTTCATATACAAATTTGAAATTGATCATATCAGAATAAGGTTTCTATTAGTTATAATATAATAAAATAGGAAATAATATATATAACAAGAAAAATAAAATATATAATAAAGTTTATAATTATTTTTATAGTATGCTGTGACAAAGGAAATGGCGGCGAACAGCTACTACTTAACAAAAATCGCATACTGTTTGGTAAAATTCATTTCAAGGTAAAGCCTTGACCGCTTTTGTACTGTTATCTCTCAATGCGTAGAAATATTGTCATTATATTAAATTTATTTGAAATATTTTAACCAAATAGTATTTTTTTTGTTCGATGTCCACAAACCGGTTTCTGTGGCACTAATTTATAAAGCATACGTTCAGCAAAGTACTGCTAAATTATTTATAAGAAGACCGTTAATTTGAATACTTTCAACGTAAATCTAAATCTATTAACGTAGTAATCAAAAAGCATTCTGCCTCGGTGTTGCAGCGGTAGTGTATGCAATTGTTATGCGTGAAGTTTTCGGTTCGTTGATCGGATCGGGCAAAGTTTTATTGTGTTTTTTAGTCTAAACATTTTCAGTAACGGCATGTAGTCTGGAACTTTGACCTCTAAACGGCTATAGACGTGTCTTCTATTACGTGGCTCACCACTATATACGTATGTAAAAAGTAATGGTATTTAAAAGAAAGCATACATTTTCACTATGGACAAAAACTGCTTATATTTAGGTGATTGGTTTGAGAACACTATTATGCGTATTTTTTTATTACATCAAACTGTAATATTGTACATATTATATTATATTTTATATGCGTATTTATTGTTAACAGACAAATTTGACGTGGAACGAGAATAGTACCCTCACATTTTTCAACCAGAGGTGGTGGCACTATGTGCCCGAGAAGTCGGTGGGCGCTCTTTCCGACCAGATTACAAGTATCAACCCCATCATAGCGGTGAGTAATAAGTTACACTAACTTTAGCCCGAAATAAGCTCACAGGAACTCGAACCGGGATGTCTCCTATGTGTTAATTTCAGGACAGGGTTTTATCCAAATCCGTTCAACTACACGTGTTTGAGTAACAGCTATGCACGGTTGATCTAGTGGTTTAAGTGGTCATCGTTAGGTGAACGTTGGTCACCGTTAGATGGCACTTCCAGTATGCCAAATATAGTGAGTTCGAACCTACACAAAATAAAAAAATCTTGTGATTCAGATTATTATTATTATATTGGTTACGGGCGTGTATGAGGAATGTGATGAAAGTGAATGAAGCCAGAGAAGTGTGTCAGGATCGTAGCAAATGGAAATCCGTAGTCTCTGCCTACCTCTCTGGGAAACAGGCGTGAACATAGATTCACGCCTGTTTCCCAGAGGGGTAGGCAGAGACTAGACAGAACTTGTCCATATATATGTTACACAGGTTGACGCTACACATCCTTGTCTAACGCCTTTTTCGATGCTAAACCATTCTGTGTAGGTCCCATTTATCCTAACACAAGCTCTGGAATCATCATAAAGAGATTTCAGTCCTCGCGTGAGGTTGCTATTCACTCCATACATGGACAATACCGACCAAAGTTAATTCTTTACTACTTTATTATAAGCCTTTTCTAGATCCATGAATGCGCAATAGACTTTTTGACTTTTGACCAAAATTTTCTCGGCTATGCTCCGTAAGGAAAAGACCTGATCCGTACATCCCATACCCTTTCGTAATCCCGTTTAAGCATCCCATATTTTCTCGTCGGTTACTTTCATAATCTTTTCAATTAACACTTACGCATACAATTTACCGACGACGCTGAGCAAGCTAATGCCTCTATAGCTTTTGCAATCTTGCTGTGAGTCTTTTCCCTTGTATAAAGCTACTATGACGGCCTTGCACCAATCAC
Organism: Catocala fraxini; assembly: GCA_930367265.1. Taxonomy (NCBI): domain Eukaryota; kingdom Metazoa; phylum Arthropoda; class Insecta; order Lepidoptera; family Erebidae; genus Catocala; species Catocala fraxini. Next base: position 22,746,787 of record OV884031.1, read on the forward strand.
TTGGTACACAGCCAGTATTCCAGCACAAGTTAAAAAGGCGGCACAACTGAGTTGCTGCGGGACCTTGTCCAGCTGTCAGCATTTCGACTGTAATCCTATCATACCCACTAGCCTTTCCTGATTTCATGTTTTTTAATGCTTTCATTATTTCATCCATACTACTATTAGTATGAAAGCCCTATGGCTTTCATCATTGCTATCATTATCATTAATTTTGAAACTTTGCCCTTGCCATTCCTGTCTTACAAATAAACTTTCAAAATATTGTTACGCCCAGTGACATCTCTCGGCATTGTGGGAGGGACTCGGCGGTTCCGTCTAATAATTTACACCGCCATCTATTGACATCTTACGGAACTGCGTAGTACGGTACGAGAATCTTAGAGAGAATGCTGGTACTTTCTCGAATCATCGTGCTGTTTACACGCCGAGTACGGCGTTGCTGGAAAGCTCTAGAAGCGCTTTACCCGCGTATAAATAGGGCGCACGCGCACCGCCGAATCAGTTTTACAATCGTAAGCGATCAAGTGTTCATCGAAGCGAACGGAAGCGGAAATACTACGGAGTTTGAAGCAGTACAGTGAAAAAGTGTGGTATAGTGTTTATTGTGTTTTAAATTGAATTGTGTGTTTGAATAAAAGTGTTTTAGTCGGTAATATTGTTTATATTCTTATCCGTCGAACCCAGCACGTAACAATTGGTGTCAGAAGTAAGGTAAGAATATGCCAGTACTACCGAAGGAGGAAGTGGAAGGGGTGCGTACCAGGAACCAGCGCCAGCAAGATGTGGACCAGAGGCGCTTTGGAGACGCCCCCTCGCCGACGTCAGGTGAATCACGTGACTCCGCGGCTGCAGCGGAACTATCTAGTGCAGCTCACTCGCCGGTGAACCCCGACCTCGCGACTCTGATGGCGTTTATGCAGGAGCAGGCACGCCGCCAGGAGGAGCAGGCACGCCGCCAGGAGGAGCAGGCACGCCGCCTCGAGGAACAGCTGCAACGCGATAAGGAAGAGGGCATGCGCCGCCAGGAGGAGCAGGCACGCCGCCAGGAGGAGCAGCTGATGATGTTAAAAGACCTCAGCGCAACGGTTGGCAAGGAGATGAAGGAGGTGAAAGAGCAAGTCCAACGCCACGAAAGTCGCATCGCCGAGGTGGAGAAAACGATACGTGGGCTCAAGGCTGGCGATGGGATCGTGGCACCTGCGGTTGTGGCGTCTTCACCACGAGGTTTTAAAGTCCCACCATTCGACGGATCATCGTCATGGTCAGCCTATAAGATACAGTTCGAGGCCGTCATGAAATCGAACGGGTGGACGCAAGAAAAGGCTCTGACTGCTCTCACCTTGGGGCTTCGTGACCAGGCCTTGACTGTGTTAGAGGCGCTTGGTCAAGACATCACGTACGAAAAGCTGTTGGAGGCATTAGAAGCGAGATATGGCGACGCACATCTGGAACACGTGTTTCGCGCCCAGCTGAAAGACCGATCGCAACGTGTTGGTGAAACCTTGCAGCAGTGGGCCCTGGAGGTGGAGAAGCTGGTTCGAAAGGCGTACCAGTCCTCACCTGCGCTCATTGACGGAAACCTCGTTCAAGCTTTCACCGACGGGATCCGAGACCTGGAGGTTAGGGCCGCAGTGAGACTCGGACATTTCAAAAACCTGAAGGACGCCCTAGCCCACGCTCTGGAAGTGGAAGCAGTACGACGGGATGATCGAGCTCACCGTATCAGGGAAGTGTCGACTTCGCCCCGGTGCTATAGCTGCGGTGAGAGAGGCCACATCAGGTTGAGCTGCCCGAAGCGAAGGAGTCCACGCAGGAGTAACCAGTCGCCGGTAGAAGGAACACCTGATGTGCCTGCCGGGCAACAACAGCAGGGAAACGAGTAGACGCCAGGACTACGGGGCGGGTGCTGGCTGGTGATAGGAGAGCCCCAAGGATCTCGATCTCACAATCGTGTGACGGAAACAGCCTGATTATCGAAGGCGAAATTAACAGAATGCCGTGCAAGATGACATTGGACACTGGAGCTTCTCGGACAGTCGTCAGTTTCCGACTAGCAAGACGGTTTCTTGGGGACTACTACGGGAACCATGAACGTATACATCTAAGAACAGCTACCGGTCAGCACATAACCGTCCGAGGTGAGAAGGGGGTGGATATGAAACTAGGTAATAAAATTTACCGCCACAACGTCATCGTGGCTGACATAGTGGACGACTGCATCCTGGGTTTAGACTTCTTACGGAAGCATCACTGTGAGATCGACGTTAGTCAAGGAGTATTGAAGTGTGGCTCAGAAGAAGTATTCATGGAGGGCGCATCATCAGGCAAAGTGTACTGCCTGAAGAAAGTAGTACTTCGTCCGAGGTCGGAAACAATCATACCGGTTTGTCTACCAAGGAATTCTGATCAGGAAAATCGATGTGTAATTATAGAAGGCTTGGACAACGATGCTTCATGGAAGATTGCACGCACTCTGGCTAGAAATACCAACGTTACATCGGTACGTGCACTGAACCCAAGCGACAAAGAACTGGTACTCAAGAAGGGCACGATATTGGGCACCTGTGAAGGAGCAGTTTGGATGCGTAGATGCCATGAACAGCCTACCAACGCCAAAGTTCAAGGGGCAAGGTACGACGTATCTTCTCTCTTGAAGGACTGCCAGAATAACCTGTCGAGAGAAGAAAAGAACAAGGCTGAGACGATGTTAAACCGGTTTGCCGACATCTTCTCGACAAGTGATGCTGACATAGGCAAGACTGCCCTAGTTCAACACAAAATAAACACAGGAAATGAGGTACCGATCCGCCAGCGACCAAGACGTGTACCAGTGGCACGGGAACATGAAGTTGACACTATGATCGAGGGTATGGTGAAAGAAGGTGTGATTGAGCCTTCGTCCAGTCCATGGTGTTCACCAGTGGTTTTGGTTAAGAAGAAGGATGGCAGCATGCGCTTCTGTGTGGACTATCGTCGGCTAAATGACATCACAAAGAAAGACAGTTACCCGTTGCCAAGGATTGACGACACTCTGGATACGCTAACGGGGATGAAGTGGTTTTCTACACTAGACCTAAAAAGTGGCTACTGGCAGGTCGAGATACATCCTCGAGATAAGGAGAAGACAGCATTCTCCACAGGCAAAGGATTGTGGCAATTTAACGTCATGCCCTTTGGATTGTGTAATGCCCCTGCCACTATTGAGAGATTGATGGAACGGGTACTTACTGGATTGATTGGAGACGCCTGCCTGGTCTACTTGGACGATATTATCATAGTAGGACGCACCTTCGAGGATCACCTTCGCAACCTGGAACGCGTTCTCTCGAAGATTCGAGGAGCCAACCTGAAGTTAAGTCCAAAGAAATGCGCGTTGTTCAGGCGGCAAGTGAACTTCTTAGGACATGTGGTCTCCGAAGAAGGCATCCAAACGGACCCGGATAAGATCATTGCTGTCAAGGACTGGCCAGTTCCGGAGAACAAGACACAAGTCAGGGCATTTCTTGGTTTGTGCTCCTACTATCGACGGTTTGTAAGGAACTTTGCTGACATCGCCCGGCCTCTGCATAAGCTCACCGAGGATAAGATAAAGTTCTGCTGGAATGAGAGCTGTGACGTCGCATTTCAGAAGCTGAAGGAACATCTGTGTAATTCACAAATTCTAGGCTATCCCGACAATGAACATGAATTTGTAGTAGATACAGATGCCAGTAACACCGGCATTGGTGGCGTGTTATCTCAACGTAAAGGAGAGCATGAAGTTGTAATAGCGTACTTCAGCAAGGCCCTATCCAAACCTGAAAGGAACTACTGTGTCACACGAAGGGAACTTCTAGCTGTCGTAAAGACATTGCAGCACTTCAGTAAATACTTGTTAGGACGGAAATTTCACCTGCGAACTGACCACGCTGCATTGAAATGGCTACTACAGTTTAAAGACCCAGAAGGACAGGTAGCAAGATGGATTGAACAACTACAGGAATTCGACTTCGTAATACAGCATCGTAGTGGCAAGTCACATGGTAATGCAGATGCCCTGTCACGTAGACCGTGTCCCGACCAGTGTAAGCACTGCGCCAGGCAAGAGGCTAAGCAGGAAGGACTAGTGAGGATGTTGAGGACGGATCTTAGCGAAGACTGGAAGGAAACTTTGCAGAGAACGCAACAAGAAGACAAAGACATAAGACCCATCCTCGAATGGAAGAAAACAGGTGCATCGAGACCTCACTGGAGTGAAGTTGCGGCAATGAGCCCTACCACCAAGAGTTATTGGGCACAGTGGGAAAGCTTGGTTATCCAGGATGGAGTTCTGTGCCGGAAATGGGAGAATGCTCGAGGTGACAAGTGTCACCTGCAAATGGTCGTGCCAAAGCTCAAGGTACCGGAAGTTTTACAACTCTATCATAATGGGAGTTCGGTCACATGGGAGTTAAGAGAACTCTGGTTAAGATCCGAGAACGATTTTATTGGATCCATTGTCGAGAAGACGTTGAGGAATGGTGCCGTAAATGCACGAGTTGTGCTGCCGTGAAGGGACCACACACTCGCAGCAGGGGTGCATTGAAGGTGTACAATGTTGGAGCCCCGTGGGAACGTATAGCTTTAGATGTTACCGGACCGTTTCCTGAAAGCCAAAGTGGGAACAAGTACTTCTTGGTGGTCATGGATTACTTCACAAAGTGGCCGGAAGTGTTTGCGATTCCCAATCAAGAGGCATCTACGGTCGCCGACAAGCTAGTCCACGAAGTCTTTTGTCGTTTCGGGGTGCCCTTAGAGATACACAGTGACCAAGGTCGGAACTTCGAGTCTGAAGTATTTAAGGAGACATGCCGGGTGATGGGTACCCACAAAACGAGAACGACCGCTTATCATCCGCAATCAGACGGCATGGTTGAACGGTTTAACCAGTCTCTGGAAAGATATCTGGCAAAAGTTGTAGAAAGCAAACAAAGGGATTGGGACAAACACATTCAACCGTTTCTCCTGTCATACCGTAGTGCCGTTCACGAAAGCACATCAGTAACACCTGCTTTCGCTAACTTCGGAAGGGAACTACGATTACCTGCAGACTTGATCACCGGCATCCCACCTGAATCTCCACGCAGCATAACAGATTATGCGAATGATTTGCGCAACAGGATGAATGACGTATACGAGCACATCAGACAGACCGGTCAGCAGATGTCTGAGAGGATGAAGACCCGTTACGACCGGAAGGCGAACAATAAAGGCTTCGAGGAAGGATCGCTGGCGTGGTTACATAATCCGGCACGCAGCAAAGGAAAATCTCCTAAGTTGCAGGCAAAATGGGATGGACCCTATCGCATAGTCACTAAGATAAATGACGTCACCTACCGGATCCAGAAAGGACCACGAGGTACACCAAAGATCGTTCATGTGGATCGATTGGCACGCTACTACGGATCCAACAATGTTCGGGACGAACATGTCTAAGAGGGGGGCAGTGTTACGCCCAGTGACATCTCTCGGCATTGTGGGAGGGACTCGGCGGTTCCGTCTAATAATTTACACCGCCATCTATTGACATCTTACGGAACTGCGTAGTACGGTACGAGAATCTTAGAGAGAATGCTGGTACTTTCTCGAATCATCGTGCTGTTTACACGCCGAGTACGGCGTTGCTGGAAAGCTCTAGAAGCGCTTTACCCGCGTATAAATAGGGCGCACGCGCACCGCCGAGTCAGTTTTACAATCGTAAGCGATCAAGTGTTCATCGAAGCGAACGGAAGCGGAAATACTACGGAGTTTGAAGCAGTACAGTGAAAAAGTGTGGTATAGTGTTTATTGTGTTTTAAATTGAATTGAGTGTTTGAATAAAAGTGTTTTAGTCGGTAATATTGTTTATATTCTTATCCGTCGAACCCAGCACGTAACAATATTCATTCCATAGCTTAAGTACGCTCTTTTCTTCATTCAGTAAACTTCCTTTCTTATCTCTGATTGATTTCAGCTCCTACGGTTTTACCTGGAACCGAGTGGATGGATTTACAGGTCTTTGCGTTGGTCCGGAAATCTTCAGATGTCTTCTATTAAACTCGTTCAATTCCTCTTTTTTCCTTTTAATTACATCTTTCACTACCTTATTCATTCTTATAAACTTATTCCTAGCTTCGTTTACATCCTCATTCGTTGCTTCTTGCATTCTTTCATTGGCTCTGATAGATAGCTTGTCCAACCATGCCTGCTTCTTCTCACGTAGGTACTACCTCTTGCACATTTTTATTCCACCACGCATTCTTCGTTTTTATAATTTTCCTCTTCTTGCTCACACCGCATACTTCTAACGCTACAACGACCACTTCATGCTTAAACGACTGCCATAATTCTTCTATATCATCAATGTCACTAAATCTTTCAAGTCTTTTCCTCAATTGACTTTTATACTCGTCTTTCAATACTTCATCTTGTAAATTTTCTACTTTTATTCGTTCTTAAGCACTTGTTCGGGTAGGTATACGGTGTCGCCATCCTTTGAGGAGGCCACGTATCCGGCCGGCCACGTACTTATTCCATGTGCAGGTTTATTTCAAATTATTTTTACAAATACAAATAATTAATTTACACTCTTGAAGGGATTGGCGTTAGTACACAATATTTAATTAATCCCTTTGTTTCACAGACTGTAGCCTACATGATGCGCCACCAGAGCCTGATAGTCACTTTAGGAGTGGAGGTGTTCCTGCGCATGTATCACAAGGATCTGTTCTTAACAGCCAACGTAACATCTTGGATGTTCGACGGAATAGAAGACCCAGTGCTGGACATCGCCGCCCACTTCCCGAATCTTCCAATCTCTATACCGTACGATAAATTCGGATGGTTTTATGACGTAAGTGTTTTTGTTGTATTGTCTTACATTTATGCGAATGTTACGTATTAAAATTAAACTGCCCTATATGGATTTTAGCAGAGAAGGGCCTTATGCGTACGAGATATTATAGAGTAGAAGAGTGTGCGCAAACATAAGTGCATTCTCATTAGCCTAACTCTCACAATCCGATGGCACGGTAATCCGACACCACAACAGGCGCAGGACCAACAGCTTTACGTTCTTTCCTAGACACGAGGGTGTGTAATACAGCCGACTGCCTAACTCCGGCCTGCTATTGAGAATTTCTTGGAAGAAAAACCTATTAACTTTTTACCCTAGACCGCATTCACTAGCGCTGGGCCCCTGCGGCAGTCGATCAATTAATTAACTAAATTGTTTAAATAACAATATTTATCTCTGTCCTGATTCATACTTTGTTTATTCAATTACTGGGTAATTTATTCAGCATCTTTTAGCGTGCTACATTTATCTAAAAACTAGATGTGCCCGCGGTTTCACCCGCGTTTATGATTACTGTGCCGTCCCCGTGGGTCGTAGCGTGATATTATATAACCTATAGCCTTCCTCGATAAATGAGCTATCCAACACTTAAAGAATTTCCAATTCAGGCCAGTAGTTCCTGAGATTAACGCGTTCAAACAAACAAGCAAACAAACTCTTCAGCTTTATAATATTAGTAAATAACAAAGACTATTATAATGAGACAAAGTTCATTTTTGTAAATGTTTTTGTTCACAATATCGTTTTAAGTGATTCATTTGCACTTTGATCTTATGTATGTCTATTGTTGCCATAAGTGTTCTTATCATTATATTTATTGGTGATTAGGATAGGAGAAATCACTCACTCCCAATCGATAAAAATAAAAATAAATTCTGATACTTGGTTTCGATATTTAAGTTGGACGCTATGCTATCAAACTGTGAAATTGAGTTCAGTAGTTTTTATGCTAGGCCGGATTAAACAGATTGGCATTTAAAATATTTTTTTTTGGGTTCCAAAGTCCTAATGTCGGTCCTATTTATCATCTGTTCCACTGTAGTGTAGTTCCCCACCATTCTCATGGTTAGGCTATAATTCAATGTTCAATGCGGGTTGGTAGACTTCACATATTTTTGAGAATATTATACTTTAAGTTGAATCTATGCTATCAAACTGGGAAATTCAGTACAGTGGTTTTCATGGAATGTTGAACCAAAAAGATTAGAATTTCAAATTGTTTAGGATTTGAAACTCTTGATATCAGTCCAGTTTAAAAACTGTCCTACTGTCATAGTTCTCACCATTCCCATTGATAGGTCACACTTCCCCGCATTTCCACAGTGCAGGTTGGTAGACTACACATATCTTTAAGAAGGTTACCCTTGCACAATACTACTGCGCCGAGTATTGTGAATCCGATCCTCACACGGGACGAGGTGTTCTTTGTATCCGTTGTTTAAATGTCTGTAAAGTCCTCCGCGACACAGGTATTACGCGACATAGTTAAAAAAGATGAAAGTATGGCGGTTACATCACAACTTGAATAGTGTATCCTTTTTCTGTCATTTGACAATAACTCCTACAACCTGATTTGAAGTGCTTGTATATCTTAATATTTGTGTAAAATAATATATATATATATATATATATATATATATATATATATATATATATATATATATATATATATATATATATATATATATATAACTTAAATAGTAAAAAAATTGTAAGTGAACTACCCTATTGCAGTCGAATGATATTCGAATACAATTAAAGACAATGCGATGACTAGTTTCCATGGCCAAGGACACTGCGCACGCGCTAGTCAAAGTGCTATCATTTGAATTTAATTCGTAGGTATGTCATTGCGCGCATCGTAAATTTTCGGCAACATTGGTAGCCTTGTATGAAGTTTAATGTCACCGCCATAAAGCAGGTCTCAATGTTTCGTGTTTATACCGGTCTCTTCTTTCCAACTGTATTATAAACCAACCAGCTTAATCGAGTTTAGTGTAACTACCCTAAAACCGATTGAGCTAAAGAAATGGATGGTTTTTGAAATGACAGCCGGATGCTGTAGGTTCTAATGCGAATCCAGACAGACGTTGCAAAGTTCTCTACCACGGTGTTGCTCTCTGTTTTGTGTCGTTGCTAGCCTTATGTGAATTCTATTGCCACTTCCATAAAGCAGGTCTTAATGTTCTGTGTTTGTGCCGGTCTCTTCTTTCCAACTGTATTATAAATCGACCAGCTTAATCGATTTTAGTGTAACTACCCTAAAACCGATTGAGCCAGAGCAATGGATAGTTTTTGAAATGACAGGCGGATGCTGTAAGTTCTAATTCGAATCCAGACACGTTGTAAAAGTCTCTACCACGGTGTTGCTCTCTGTTTTACGTCATTGGTAGCCTTATGTGAATTATATTGCCACTTCCATAAAGCAGGTCTTAATGTTCCGTGTTTATACCGGTCTCTTCTTTCCAACTGTATTATTAACCAACCAGCTTAATAAATTTTAGTAACCCTACAACCGATTGAGTTAAAGAAATGGACGGTTTTTGAAGAGTCAAGTAAGGGCTGGAGGGTCAAATTCTATTATTGGGAGACGTTGCATATGTCTCTACTAGGTTGTAGCAAGTAAGTGTTGATTTAGTGCATAGTACACAGTTGCGGTCCCTGCAAACTCAGACTTAAATCCTGGTTCTAGTCAATAAGATTTGATTTTTCTGACCACAATCTATGAATAGCAATCCGAAGTTAGGAAGATGGCGGTATGCCATCCCCGTGCCTCAAAAAGCATGAAAAGCAGTTGGTCCTGCGCCTAATTTCTTTTGGATTGTTTCGGATTGCCATCAGCCGTCGCGAGTGAGAGAATAAAGACATGTCCCCGCGCAGTTGCAAAATAATTATCTTCTGAGCAGATGATTAGTATTCACTAAGATTGCCTGCCGTGACCGAAAATCGTTGTGAAGGACATTATTATTGTGTACAAAGAAATAGTAGTTGGAAAAGTAAAATGATTGTTAGAGCGGGCAGTAGGTACAAGCGCTAGCATTAGCGCAATAATTATTGCTCATTGTATTACATAATTGCGCCGTACCCTCCGTCTGACCGACTTGTCAATTTCACGGCACAATGAATAGAACACCTCTTTTACCGACTGCCTGTAAACAGATGTTAATTAAAAATTATTATTTTTTTTTTTAAGACAATTCCCGTACTAGGTTTTATTTATGTACCGCGGAGACTCAATGATAATTTAAAAAAAAATGTACACAACACTCGGACTCAGAACAACTATTTGTGGATCACATAAATTTTTGGCCCGTGTTGCGATCGAACCCACACACGCGGCGAAGTGTTAAGTGATTACTTAAACACAGCGCCATCCGTGCATGCTTATTCTTAAATAAAATTATGTAGGTATTATAAGCTTTTGCCTGCGGTTTCACAAGGCAACTGTTCTTTTTTCTGGTTGAAATGTACCACATAGGTTGACGTTGTTAGGGGTACAGAAAAGGACGTAGGTCATTTTATCCTTCCGTTCCCCTGAGAACATGTATGCCAACGCGTTAAGGCTAGAAAGCGTAGCAAACAAACTCACATTCGCATTTATCATATTAGCTAGAATTTTTGATCATCAATACAAATTATTTTCAAAGACTTTCCCCGTGACTCTTCGACGGCCGCAGAAGAAAACCGCACTCGTACACAATAATCGTAAATAGGTTGCATCACGCAGTTACGATCGGCAGAATTCCTTCATGGATCCACACGTACGCACTTTCACTGTTACGTCACACCGCGTATCGTTAACGCTACCCGAGGATAGATTTTTATGGAACATTGATTTACTCTTTCTATGGTTAGATTTACAACTTTATTTCACGTTCCATATAATTATATACATATACCTACTAGGATCTGTCCGCCGCTATGCCCGCGTGAATGCTACGGGATCACGTACCGGGATAAAAGGTAGCCTATACCCTTCCCCATGAAACGATGTATCAATTTGCCAAAGTTCGTCAGAGTGGGTTCAGTGGTTTCGCCGTGAAACTGTAACATATATACAGAGCTAATTTCGCATAGCATATTAGTATGGATTTAGATTCGTGTCTGTATATCTGCAAAGGGGAAAGCAAAGATGTTGTATACACATATTTTGCTAGTTCTTTTAGATCGTACAGTTTATTGACATCTTTTTAAATGATATCTACGGCATTAGGATTAAACATAGTCGCAGTGAATTTTACAAACATGATTAATAATGGACTCAAAGTACACCCAGACTCAGAAAAATTATTTGTACATGACACAAATAATTGTCCCGTGTAGAATTTCCTAACAGGAAACTCCAATCTCGGCTTGACCCGGGAATTGAACCCTGAAACCCTTACCGATAGACCTCAAATATAAGTAAAAATATAGAAATCGTATATAAGCCGTAAATCGGGTGAAAATCGGATCGTACACAACGTAGATAATGCGCTAGTTAAAGCACTTGCGCCGGCCTACTTAGCCGATATAACTAACTTGCGCATATAGCTTGCGCGTGTAGCACGGGCCGGCTACTTGCGTCGTATATATACATATCGTTCTATTTGATGTAAACTGAATAAATACTGTTGGTATTAATATTTGTGAAATGATTCATCATTACACAAATGGACCTACTTACGAATGCCACTCATTTATCTTAATTTATATTCATATATATTTTATTGCGGTTTATGACAAGCAGTAGGTATACTTAAGACGGGTGATAAATAGGTTATCAAATAAAAAAAATATTTATTTATTTTATGATATCACGCTAAGAATAAAATTATTTTCTCATATTTAACGCCCGGCTATTTATACTAATATCATAATCATAGACTCAATCCTTTATTTCTGAAAGGGTAGGCTACATTTCAGTAAGTATGGTTTAGGTCCTGCGGTATAGGGGATGAGCCTATTGCTGGCTACTTGGAACATGTCTAGACTTCGTGAACCATTGAGAATTTAATGACGTAAACTCCAATAATATTTTCCCTGGTGCATGGTCCTATACACTAAAGGTGCTGATAGACATGAGCATTCATTTGTAACAGAACATCAAACCTTCGCCGTTTTAAATTGTCGAACTGAACAACGAATAGAGCCAAGCATAGAGCCATGCATAGAACCAAACATCGCTACGAACTTTTTCACGATCATTCGTTTTTGAGGTCGCGGGTTCGATTCCCGCACAAGTCAAACATTTGTGTGCATGAACATGGATGTTTGTCTTTGTCTGGGTGTTTCTATGTATAAGATGTATGTATTTACAAAAAAAAGTATATATGTATGTATGTTTACCCATTGTCTAGTACCGATAGTACAAGCTCTGCTTAGTTTGGGCTAGATGGTGTTGTGTGTATGTGATAGAATATTATTATTATTATTATTATTCTAGCGAACGATGTAATTTCGAAGCAAATTTACTTTCCTTTAGCTGAAATGCTTGCTAGAACGTTCACTAGAATGCTCGCTAAAACGCTCCCGTTTATTTTTCTGGAATGTAACATTCGCTAGAATGATCATTACAAGTGAATGCTCAAGTCTATCAGCGCCTTTAGATTAGGTGCGATCGTGAGGTCTCGTGTTCGTCTTGGATCCGAGAAGTGCATTTGTGTTGATTTTGGCAGGGTTTGAAATTATGCTCGTTAGACAGCAATAGCTTAGGATCATAGCTTGACCATATTCGGTAGTGCGATAGGTGGAATTCGAAGTCACGAACCCTAAACGAATGCCTTATACATTGGCTTAATAGACTTATTCCTAAATGTTATTTTATCTTCCCCAGCGTAACGGCTCAATAGAATTCGACGGTTCATTCAACATGAACACCGGCGCTGCGGACTTCTCACAGCTGGGCAACGTGGAGAGGTGGCGGTTCTCTAACAGGACTGATTTTAGAGACAAGTGTGGGGAAGTAAAGGGGTCAACTGGTGAGCTGTGGGCGCCGGAATATGGACAAGAAGAGGTTTACGTGTTCTCGTCTGATCTTTGCACGTGAGTATACAGATTAAGTCAAAGTCAAAAAGAAAAGAACTTTGAAGTGAAAAGAAGTTTGAAAGTCATATAAATTTTGCATTGAAAAAAGCCTGTTCGAGGAGTAGAGCTTTCATGAAAAGAAGCAGACAAGAAACTTATGGCCACTCTTTTCAATCGCCAAATGTTTATAACAATACAATGTTATATTATTTTTAGAGTTCGAAAATCTCTTATACAACAGCTTTGTCCGTCTGTCTGTTATACAACTTTGCATATTACATGAACCATTTTTTTCGAACTCTAAGATTTACGACAATTCATTGCCGTTTTTCACTTGTTCTTATGTTAAATATTACATACATAGCCTCACGCCTTACATTTCCACGAAGAGGTAGGCAGAGGTGTATTGCACCCACATTTTGCCAGCTATCGTTTTAGGTCCCACGTAATAGGTGGCTAGCGTATTGCTATCTACCGTAAACAGTTCCAAACTCCGTACTACTGCTAATATTTATTGAGATAAACAACTAACAACTATTCCCGTCCTTGGAATTGAACCGGTGACTTCAAATACAGCAGGTGCAGGTGAATTATATCGACCTAAGTGCAAAGAAGTGCGACTGCGGTGCAACCCCACATACAATGGGTCATTTACTAACGTGGCCCACGAGCCTAGAATTGTGCACGCTTGATGAGATATACCAAGCAATGCCTAATACGATTCGCGTTGCCGAGCACTGGGCTACAATTATTTAAAATCTGTTGCTATCTACACGATAAGAAGAAGAAGCACACTAGTCTCATTCATTACCGCGGCAATATGATTACTTGAACATTTTTATGTTATCTCTGTGCATCAGGATACTACAAGAACACGTCTGGAATGGTCCTAACAGACGGAAATAGTCTCACCATGTATAAAGAGGGATCTGAAGCTGCTCCTCCTTTGGAGATATAGGATAATGTATTACCTTATTCTTCTTTCATTACTAATGGAATTTGCTTTGTCATTAACGATAAACGTAATGGCCATGTATTGATAATATTTTTTTAACAGTATCTTTTTCATAATGGTTTTACAGCAAATTGTAATAGTTTATATCGATAAAAACATTAAGTTTACAAGCAGTTAAGAGTTTTTTCATCTTTTTTATATAACTAGCAATTTAGGTTACAAATTACTTGGATTCTTATACCCTTCAGCTGAGCTAATGTGTTAGGAGTGCGTTCGCGGCGGCATTCGAACCCACGGTCTCTCAATTGTAAGCCTAAAACACTATCCATTGGACTATATGTCGTAGAACGTAATGTGATGTTATATAACCTATGTTACTTCTGCATAAAGCAGCTTACTAATAGTGAAATAATTTTTGAAATGGGTCCTGTAGTTTCTGAGTTTATTTATTAGAAACAAAAATATAAATCTTTTCTCTTTATAATATTAGTATAGACTAGTAACATAGTTATATAATTATACAACCTGCATTCTCGCCATATTTACAGAGATACTGCAATAAAAAAATACCTTAAAACATATTTTTACATCGGTAAAAACTAGTTTGTAGTACGTATTCTAGTGTTGACAAAGTTACCTTTATTGAAATTAAACTGCTATATACGGATTTTATCGCGTTGTTTATTTGACACTTTATTACAAAATTTTGAAAATTGTTACACTACTACTACTATTAAACTTTTACTAATTTTAAGCTAATTAAATTATTATTAAACTATTTAGATTTAATTTATTTTTATTTTACACTTTCCCCGACGTTTCGGTTGCTTTTCAGCAGCCATGGTCACGGGGAGACTAAGATGGCAGTTGTCTCAATGTTCCAGTGTAGTTATTTCAAAGTACCCGAACATAATTTAATCATTGGTGTTTCTATTTACGCAGAATGAGCTCAAAGTATCATGAAGTCTAGCTGTGGTTTGCTTCTTCTTGGGTTTGACTATTTTTATTACTGGATCCCAAGCTGGTGGTACATTCCAACCATCTTCTCTATTAAAATTAGGATGTTTTTTGATTTCAATAGCCTCGCGAAGCATCCTTGGTAGGAATCGATGTTCTTTAGCGAGAATCTGTGGTTTGTCAAATCGCAGGTAGTGGTTGGTCCCCTGTTGCACATGTTCACACACAGCAGACTTCAACGAGCGTTGGTGTTTTACATCAGCTATGTGTTCTTTTATGCGGGTGCCTATGTTTCTCTTGGTTTGACCAATGTATGAGAGTCCGCAGTCACAATCTATTTTATAGACCCCTGCATCTTGTAAAGGTAGTTGGCACTTGACGGATGGTAAAAATTTACTTATCTTCGTTGGCGGCTTGAAGTATGTGTTGATTGAAGCTCGCTTCAAGATGTAGCCAATCTTGTCAGTGACACCCCTTACATAAGGCAGTATAGCAGGCTGGCGCTCGACTGTGGCTGGCTTTTCTCGGGATCTGTGACAGCGGCGCGGCTGTTGGAGCTTGTTGTCTTGCCGTTTAAGTACCTATTTGTATGGGTCTTTTTCCTATATACAGTGTGGCTCAAAGTATGATCAGGATTCCTGATGACAAGTACATCTAAGAAAGCTAATGAATTATTTGCCTCTAATTCCATAGTAAATTGGATGTTATTGTTAATGGAATTAAGATGTTCTAGGAATACACTTGCACTATAATATATTACCTTTAGTGAAAAAATGAGACACAACGCATTTATTTTATTACAGGATACATAAAATTACTACTAATACGTCAGTTACAAAAATTATAAGGAAAAAATAACGTAAGCCTAGTGGGAATATCTAACAAAATATTCGTCATTAATCAATTAACGATTATAAATATTTTCCTGCTGACGTATATCTCTACTTATCTAAATTTACTAGCAGCTCACGTTTTAGTTATAAGCCCCTAATGTCCAACTTCAGGGTAAAGGCATTTCAAAAGCCGCTAAGGAACAACATTCTTTTTTTAAAATCAAATCCAATCAAATTCATTTATTGTGGGCGTAAGTAGATAAAGTGTTCCAATATGTCCTACGGTTTAGCATACGCCATACAACATATACAAATATTAGATAATAAGAAATAAAAATAAACTTTAAAGGGGATTGGTCCTTAGTGTCTTTGGTTTACAGGCGTAGACACATTAGTAAATCGTAATTCTTTTTAATGTTTACAGATACCTAACGTTGAGCAAAGACCGCGACGTGGTCGTCCAAGGCGTCGACGGAGTGCAGTACGCCGCTAACGACTCGACGTTTGACAACGGACACCATTACCCGCATATGGTGGGTGACTTTGGCTCTACTTTTTGTCTCCATTAGGCCCAGTTCCAATATTCAAGAAACGAGTCATTTTAGCTATAGACAGTCAAATTTAGACATATTTTCTATAGCTTAAGTGCTAAAAATCTACAGACTAGGTAGAATTACTCGAATATAGGTACCAGGCATGGGCGGTTCTTTTTTTGTTTTTTTATAAAACTGAGGTGGCAAACACGGCAAACCTGATGGTAAGTGGTCACCATGGCCTATGGAGGCCTGCAACTCCAGAGGCTGGGCCGATTTTCACTGGTAGGTAGCTTATGTTATAAAGAGTAACATAGACTACTTTTATTTTAGGGAAAAATCTCTGCGAACTGAACAAACACTTTTTTGTTAAATTCCACGCGGAAGAAGTCACGGGTAACAGGCACTTATAAGTAAGAAAATAATCAAACTGTAGACTCCCTGACTTACTTACTTATAAGTAACTAACATAGGATGTAAAATGTCACGCTTCATGGTTTGATTATTTCCTAATAAGTAATTCTTAAAGTACTAGTTTATCCATGAACCAGCTTAAAGATGTTCATCCCCAGATAAAGGTATAATTCGCGATTGTATAAATGAAATTCTGTACCCAATCTTATTCGTCTACCTCTAATCTAGATCCTAAATATTTGATATCTTATCTTATTAATATAAATTCCACAACATGTCACGTTGACGCTCGCCTGTGGCCATCAACGTGACTATCTTTCGTAACTCGTAAATTTTTCCTTTACGTCTTATTTACTATAAGGATAGTCACAACTCACAACCAAAAATGTTATTATTCAGTCATCAATCATCGTTAGTGCTTAAGGAATATTAATTTGATAGTTTTTTAATATCTATAGAAAGAGTAAAGGTAGTGCGCGATTTGGGGGTGATTTTTGATACGACTATGTCATTTAAACCTCATTATACCCACATCTGCACTAAGGTTAACCGCATGTTATCGTTTATGTTTCGAAACGCTAGTTTAAACAAGCAAGCTCTCTATTATCATTATATTGCTGTTTAGTAAGAAGCATAGTTAAGTGCTGTTCATCAGTGTGGTCGGCCATTTACAGGACCCATGTAGATAGAATAGGGGCGATTCAGAGGCGCTTTGTTAGAGCACTATCGTCTAAGTTCGGATTAAGGCGGAAACTACAAGATTACGATAGTTGATTTCGTAGGTTTGAAATATTGAACCTGGATAAGAGAAGGTGGATAAGTGACATGTGTACTCTTCATAAAATTGTAAACGGCTCATTGGATTGTCAATTTGTTGGCCAGCTGAATTTTAAGATACCAACGCGATCCGTGCGCATCCCACAATTATTTAGTATACCGATTAGCAATTATTTAGTTTACCGTTTAGCAATTATTTAGTTTACCGATTAGCAATTATTTAGTTTACCGATTAGCAATTATTTAATTTACCGATTACCAATTATTTAGTTTACCGATTAGCAATTATTTAGTTTACCGATTAGCAATTATTTAGTTTACCGATTAGCAATTATTTAGTTTACCGATTAGCAACAATAATGTATCACAGAACAATCCGATTTCGCGAATGTGCGACCAATATAATGCTGTATGTTCCCGGGTTGACATATTTTATAACAAACTTAATATATTTAAAAGACTTTTACTTGAAGAGTGTAAGCTACAGTAAGAAAGCAGAAACCTTAAGGAAAATATAAAATAATTAACCTATGTAAAACTTCTGTATCATTTATTTTATATTTATATAATATCAGTGCTTGATCATTGCCGATTGTTTATATCGAATCTTCACTCGCATAAGTTCTCTCTCACTAACTAAATGATGTGTATAATTATATTTGGACTTCAGATTTGAGTATTGTATACTGTTTAAGATTATGTGTGTATGTATTAGTCTGTAGTCTGTTACTGTATTTATTCAATTAAATAAAAAAATATAGTTATGTTTATGGCATAAATGTAACACAGTCATGCATTATGCCTGTATTCCATTCTTTAATAAAAATAAAGACTAGCATCTGCCCGTGACTTTGTCTGCATGAACTACGTACGCTTTGCCAGCGATTTTATGTTGGTTCTGCTGAATGGCATCAGATGAAACATGACTTGTGATGTGTGAATTTCATGTTACTATGCAAGCTGCATGAAATATCGGTCATTGTTTATCTGTGATGCCTTGTTTAGGCAAATAGAGATAGATAACTATATAAATAATAATATCAACCCTGTATTAAATTGTCCCACTGCTGGGCACGGGCCTCTTCTCAGTGTGAGAAGGGTTAGGCCATAGTCCACCACGCTGGCACAGTGCGGGTTGGCAGACTTCACATATCTTTGAGAACATTATTGAGAACTCTTAGACACGCAGGTTTCCTCACGATGTTTTCCTTTACAGTTAAAGCAAGAGATACATTAACTATTTAATACGCACATAACTTCGAAAAGATGATGATGATGATGAAGATGTGCGCCTTTGGATCGAATTTGAGACCTCTGCGTGGCAGTCCAACGGTTTCCCACTAAGTTATATATATCATAAAATATATTTTTCATTATCATTATAAGACACTAGTCACTTAAAAATAAATATGTATACAGTAATTTTTATAAGGTGAGTAGCAATTTGGATTACAAATTACTAATTTTTTTGATAACCCCTCCAACTAAGCTAATATGCCAGTGTTAGGAGTAGGTTCACGTTGGAAGACATATGCAGGATACGAACCTCTCGACCGCAAGTCGCCTGCCTTTCATATCGCTAACATCTTTAACATCCTGGTATTTCCAGGCATGTTTCTGCGACGAGCCCGTGACGTCATCGGACTGTGTCCCATCGGGAGCGCTCAACGTGTCGCAGTGTCGGTTCGGCGCGCCCGCCTTTGTCTCGCTGCCGCACTTCCTACACGCCGACCCGTACTACCCCAGCAAGATCGAAGGCTTGAATGCCACTGAGTAAGTTGCTCATCTTTGTAATGATATAGCTTTACACTAACTTTAGACTGCAAGGATGGGATAGTGGCTTGAGTGATCGCCTAACCACTGCCGCCACGCCGAATGGCTTCAAGGACATAACACAATAAAAAACGCAAAATCTTCCCGCGACACAGAAATAATTTTCAGTGCGGGAGCCGTCTTTGTAAAAAAAGAAAAGAAATCTAAACCTACTAAACTTAGGTGCAGATGTACTAAGGCCAACTCAGCGAGGACAGAAACCTCGCGTTAAGCAAAATGTCAAAGGCTGGCTTGATTCAGATGTTTAATACTAAGCAGTGAAATGGACTGCCTCAGAAGCGCAGTCCTAGTTTTGCGCTTGTACTTGTATGCATGAGGTCTTGGGTTCAATTCCCAAATCGAGCAAAGTGTTATTGGGTTTATTGTCAAGAGATTTTCAGTAGCAGCACGTTAAATATGCATCTAATAAACAGCAATAAGCACGGCCTATCTAAAAAGGTATCATGGATTAGAGGCCGAAGGTTTTCCTTAGCTGGCGAAATATGGGTCTAAAACACCTCTGAACCTACCATTTTCGCAATAAGGGTAGGTTCAGATGTGTTTTATAGGCATACATAAGAATATAATGTACAGAATGTTCGTTAATGGATAACCTTGAAATGTGTTTTATAGTAGAACTGATGGTCGTTCAGAAAAATGAGACAAAACCTATCCTAACAGTAGTTAGGATAGGTTTTGTCCTATATTTTTTTCTGAACGAAAAAAAATCATATCATGGTAGTAACCTGAGAAATGATTTATTTAATTAATATTTAAAAAAAATAATGAATTCCATCGGTTTTTTGTTGTTTTATTATTAAACACTAATTATGCTAATAGATAGATAGTCAAAAGTATAACTAGCTATTGCAGTTTTCAAATTATTTTTTTCTGAACGGCCGTCATAGTAGAACCCATAAGTCATTTCAAGGTTATCCATTAATTACCGGACAACCTGTATATTTGATAATAACATTATCCTTGGTTATTAACTGCCTTTGTGTTTAATTGACTCTAAACACCTGACGAAACCTAAGTGAGTTTCATCTCTGCCTACTTCTTTAGGGAATATATTGTCGTGAATGTGTACTTATTTACTTTAATGTTTGCAGAGACATGAATTTTAGAATAACACTGGAAATGTTCACGGGCATGCCGCTAGCGGTCGCGGCGCAGTTGCAGATCAACTTGCTCATCAGATATGTCAGAGGGATTTCGTAAGTTATATTTATCTTTGTTACGTATTTATGAATAATATGTTATAAATGAGGACCACTAGCCTAGTGAGTTATCATTGGAATACCAAGCAGGGGTTTTGAGTTGTATTCCAAGGCGCGCATCTCTGACTTTTCGAAGTTATGTGCGTATCGTTCGCTTTATCGGTGTAGGAAAGTATCGTGAGGAAACCTGCGTGTCTGAGAGTTCTCCATAATGTTCTCGAAATATGTGAAGTCAACCGGCACTGGGCCAGCGTGGTGAACTATGGCCTTACCTTTCTCAAATTGGGCAGAGGCCTGTGCCCAGCAATGGCACAATGATGATTATAATGTAAGAAATTAGGCAACACTGAATGATTTAGATAACGAATTAAGATCCGAAAAGTACGTCAATGGTAATTATTTTATGACAGCATGAATGAGCCTGCTTGTTTGGAAAATAATCACTCCTTAACGAATGATAACTGTACTAGTAATTTGAATGTCCCAGTTTGTGAATATGTTTCAATGTTTGTTATTCAAATTACACGTAAATCTGACGCATATTATATTTATTCCTCTATTTATGAGAATATACTATTGGCAGGATAAACAACATGCTGCCAGACGAAGATACGTTGGTGCCGATGTTCTGGTTCCGCCAGGAGATGGAGACCACGCGCGAGTACGCGCGCATGGCGCAGTTCGCGCTTCGAGTCCGCTACTGGGTCCCGTACGCCTTGTACGCGTTAACTGTGAGTATATATACAACTGTAATATACATTATACGTATTTAAAACAGGTATTGGTGTGCTTCCAGACTTCTTAAGGTGTTACGGTCCTGGTGAATGGTTATATAAGTGAACTGTTTAATCACTGCTGGTTTATTTGCTACTAGATTTTGCTTGCGAGTGCCCTCGTGTAAATGTAAGACAGCTTAGGTTAGTAACAATACTTTTTAGAGTTCGAATAATCTCTTATACAACTGGTTTGTCCGTCCGTCCGTCCGTCTGTCTGTTATACAACTTTCAACTAAAGAACCGTAAGAGCTAGAGACTTGCGGTCAACGCCATTCGATTCAGCGTAGTCGATACACCCCCGAAATGACTATGACCTTTGACCTCAAGGTCACGTGATACCATCTTTCAACTCAAGAACCATAAGAGCTAGAGACTCGCGGTCAACGCCATTCGACTCAGCGTAGTCGATATACCCCGAAATGACTATGACCTTTGACCTCTGACCTCAAGGTCACGTGATATCATTTTTTCGAACTTCAAGATTTACGGCAATTCATGAACGTTTCTTACTTGTTAATAGATGAAAGATACCATATGTCCAATTTTGTTCCTCTGACAACGTGTAAGTATGCGAAATTTTATGAAGATCGGTCTAGTAGTTAAGGCGTGAAAGTGAAACAAACAAGCAACGCCTAAATCGCTTGACCGATCATCATAAAATTTCACACACTGACACACGTTGTCAGAGGAACAGAAAAGAACACAGGGTAACTTTCATCGAAAAAAAGTTCTGGTAATAATATTACCTAACCTACATTTACGTAAGCGAAACCGTGAGCAAAATCTAGTGTTAATATCAAACTGGGTTGGTTTATAACTGCTGGTTTAAAAACAACTAAAGTTAGTTAAATATATTGAGACAGTTCACGGTAAAATTCGAAGGCGAATCCGTTAGTCGTACGTAGATTGGATCGCAAGACATGGCGCTCGTTAGAGCCAAAATAATTTATGTGATGATTTATTTATAACATTAATTAAGGACCACACTTCCATTGGCTAACCCGGTTTGGATAATGAAGCTAAGAAAATAAATAATACCTTAATATTATGCCATTAAATTGACATTAACAAAATACTGATGCCGGGACCGATGCCGGGATTTCGGCCTTACTGTTTCTGTTGCCATGATTGTATGATATCAATCGTGTTATAGTATTATGATAAAAATAACATTTTCTTTTTTCTTTAAAAACATTTCCTGTACTAGGAATAATTCCTGTGTTGCGGAGGAGTTTACAAACATTCATACAACTAGTAAAAAGTACACCCAGACTCGGAAGAACTATTTGTGGATCACACAAGTTTATGTCACGGCCATCACTTATACCTTGTTCATCCGTTTATTTTCTTTTTGACAGTTCGAGACAGTTCGAAATTAGTGACGCCCTCACGCTTACCGATTCGATTTGAAATAATAATCGATTTTATTTAAGAACTTTCAATCGATTTAATGCATCGACATATTTTTTGTTTAATATTAAGTATTCGTTTATTAGCTTTTTGAAATTATATATGAAATAAATAAATATATAAATAATAAATCATTAAAATAAAAATATTTATACTTATAAATAATATAACGTATACGCGCATTATTCCAAAACTTAAATTCCAAGATTTCGACTTGATTCCTTGCATTTATTAATCATGGAGTTATAGTTACTATTTTTATTTTCTTTTTTTATTAAATTGCAGAAACAATACTTACATAAAGTCAATTTTTTTTTCATATGTTCGGTTTATCTTATTTCAAGACCTGTTTTATAGTCTGTGGTTGTTTGTTATGCTTAGGGCACTTCACTAAGTGGGCGTTACCCGTCAATAAAGTACGACATTACTGTAGTACATTATTCCGAAAAACAAAAACCGGAAATTCATAGAGCTGTCAAAAAGAAAACGAGATGGGTGTAAAAATCCAGGATTCAACATCTTCGTCTTAAATGTAAAAGTAATGAAAAGAAATAACCTCTATATGTCGGGGGTCTTTTGATCCACGGGCCCATATTCAAACTCGACCGAGGTATGACCCCAAGGTGTCTGCATACCAAGTTACAAGTCAATATTTTCCCATTTAAAATATGTGACCTCTATATCTCGGGGGTCTTTCAACCCACAGGGCCCATATCCAAACTCGACCGAGGTATAATCCCAAGGTGTCTGCACACCAAGTTAATCGGCTCAGTGGTTCCGAAGTTATGCTGGTCACTAACAGACAGACACACAGACCCACAAAGTGTTTTCATTAACCTCTTCGAAGAAGACTCAGAGGTTAATAAACGAATGGACAAAGTATAAACCACTGCGCCTAGTCATCCGTGCAGTCTATTCGTTATTGTGTTGTCCGTGCAGCGGGCGCTGGGCTTTAGAATCTCTGTTTTAATTCTATCAGTATTAAAACTTAATGTTTCTTATTCACAGGTACTCGGCTTCGTTTTACTAGTGACAGGTATAATAGTACTTATCAGGAGGTTGCTAGTATCGAATGATACCAAGCCCATACTCTCCGAGGAATCATCGTCGTCTCCCGAATCGTAAACGTATATGACGCAAGAAGCTGTCGCGGGATACATGCGCAAGTTACTCAAGTGGGCTACATGCGCAAGTTACTCACGCTGGCTACATGCGCAAGCTACTAACTCGGGCTTCATGCGCAAGCTACTAACTCTGGCTTCATGCGCAAGCTTCTAACTCGGGCTTCATACGCAAGCTACCTATTCGGGCTTCATGCGCAAGTTCCTTACGTGAGATTCATGCGCAAGTTATTCTTGCGAGTTACATGTGTAAGCTACTTACGGTGGCTTCACGCATAAGCTACACACGCGAGTTAAATTAACGGCATACTTGCGTGGGTGACTTGCGTTTGTCGTGCTTCAACTTGCTCATGCATGTTACCTGCGGCATATATATATATAGCTATTAAGTATAGATAGACTCAAAACTATTCCTGTATATATGTTTTACTAATAATATTATACTTATATAATAATTATATTATAATTGTTAAGAAAGGATTACAACATCATAATAAGCTTGTGTCTGTCTATATTCCATTTGGTTAGGTATTTCACTAAAGGTAAACAATCTTGAGGTGTTCTTTTTATCTGAAATCTCATATTAAATATAAAATGCTGCAAAAGATCAATGTAAATACAACAGTAACGATAACTAAATCAATTGAACCTTTAGTTTAAGCAGTAGTTTATTTGTTTAATATGTGTTTGTGTAAAAAGTCACATCAAGATTGTTTACCTTTAGTTAAATACCTAACCAAATGGAGTATAATATTAGACATAAAGCAATCACAACGCATGGCACTCAGTTTAATCTTCAAATATCTTTAAGGATTTAAGGTTGAATTTTGAATAACACAATAAGCCACGCGTTTTGACAGCTTTTATACTTATGGGAAATGCCGATTTTCAGACACAGATGAAACAAGACGTAAATTGATAGCGTAAGAAGTAAATTTGGCAGATGGCAGAAGCTTTATGACAGATTTCTAATACAAAACTCGTCAAAACGCGTTTCTCAGTTAGGATTTAACAGGTGATTGAAAAATCGATCCCAAATCTATCAAAATTACGCATTAGGCAAGTTATCTGACGATTCTGACTGATGTCTGATGAATCCTAATTGACACCGCTTCGCAACTTATTGTCAATAAAAATGGTATTTCTTAGCGGGTGTTCATTCTTCTAAGAAGGAAAAGGCGTGTCGATGCTATGACGTGTGTCTAATCACTACAACTCAAAAACTACTAAACGGATTTTCATGCAGTTTTCACTAATAGACAGAGTGATTCATGAGGAAGGTTTAGGTGTATAATTTGTTACGGTTTTGTACTACCCGTGCGAAGCCAGGGCGGGTCGCTAGTGGGAATATAATGTAAATCAATTTACTAATGTAAAGTTTGTAATAAATATTTAAGTCGCTCTAAATTTAAAGTAAACGAATGTCTCGATATATCAATATCGAAAAAACTGCCTTATTAGTCTACTGACGTAAGAGTTTAAGGCAACTGCCGAAAGTAAAGTTCTGAGTTCGATTCTCGTAAAGGACAAAATGCGAAATTCTGAGTAACAACATGGCGAATACGATGGCAATAAGTTTGTCTTCTATTTAAAGGGACCTAGACACAATGATGCTATGTTGGTGTTATACACCCCTGACTAACTCCATAGGGATTCATATGTAAATAACTGTAAATATATAAAATATACTAGAGACTATTCGTCTAAAAAAAGTTATTACACGAATTTATTAAAAAAATATAATGTAATACACTTTAAAGTACGTATTAAACACATTGAATGTCGCATAGCAGATTGAGCAATAATAGTAGTATTAACCCTTTATAAAAACTGTTCCACTGCTGTTGTGTCTATCTTAGTATGAGATGAGCTGGACCTTAGTTGATGGTCAACGGCCTATAAAGTCCGCCGACTATTACCTAACCTATCTCACACGAGAATACTGCTATCTCACTGGGCCAACGTGGTCACATTGTTGGGCCGACTTCAACTATCATCGAGAACAGTTAATAAATCACACTTGACAAATCTTCAATAATAATAATAATAATAATAATAATATTCTACCACATACACACAACACCATCTAGCCCAAACTAAGCAGAGCTTGTACTATGGGTACTAGACAATGGATAAACATACATATATACTTTTTCTTTTTTTTTTGTAAATACCTACATATTATACATAGAAACACCCAGACTAAGACAAACATCCATGTTCATGCACACAAATGTTTGACTTGTGCGGGGATCGAACCCGCGAACCCAGGCGTGGCAGTCGGTAACACTAACCACTACGCCAACGAGGCCGTCAATATATCATTATTAGCTCAAACACCACACCATAACATTATGTAGGATGAAAATTGTTTAAAACACAGCTGCTATCGAACTTGAAGCTTTATGCAATGTAGAATAAGGTTCATTATAAAAGTAATTATGGTTTTGCATATCGCAGACTGCCTGTTCTCCTCTTCGCCCAGTACTCTGTAAAGCTAGACGGCATTTCATGTGTTTATACGAATAACTGTCGAGCTTAATACATAGATAACATGAAAGCATATATTGTATATAAAGTAAGATTATTATTTTTAATATAGTAGTGTGTGGCTTCTCAAAGCTGTATTATAAAATCATACATATTAATCAGAGTAATTATAAAATTGTTGGTATCCTTTTAAATAGACAATATATTCTTCTTAAATAATTATTTTTATGTAATATATAATATCAGATCTGTTTATAAACTGTCCCACAAGCACGGGCCTCTTCTCAGTATGAGAAAATGTAGGCCATAGTCCAGCACGCCGGCCCAGTGCGGGTTGGCAGACTTCACACATCTTCGAAAATCTTTCTCACGTTGTTTTCCTTGACCGTTAAAGCGAGCGATAATATACCTTAAATATAAAGTTAATTTAAATTTCACAATGGAAAATACATAAAAACATTTCTGTTGCTTGAAAGTTGTAGAAACACATTTAATTAAAATCCTTCGAGTAAAAACTGTTAAAAATTGTTTAAAAGGATACCTATCATAAATAATATCATTCCATATATTAGTGCGTAATAATATTATTTCATCGAGCTTCCCATATAATGTAACTGCCGTATAAAATTCCAAATATGTATTAGAATACATTCATAACATTGCTCAATTTTTCTTTCAAAAGTGCCTTGTATACTAAGCTAATGATCGATTGAATCATTTAATGATTTAGCTGAGGCATTAACTGATAGTTATTCTTACGAAATGTGGGTTTACCAAGATATGAAGTATCATAGCTTTGAATGTAATGATGCAATATACAGAAAGAAGTAGATATGTTACTAGCGCACGCAAAGTGAGGACTCAAAAACGTTTCTATTGATCTCAAAACAGAATCGCTTCAACAAACTCCATCGCAGTTAAAGATATGATCGAATGATAGCTATCTATTTCATGTAAGCCCTTTTCATACCCATTGTGCTACTTATTAGTTCAAATTATCAACACAAATGAGGATATTAGATTTTCGACGACCATTACCTACTATAAAAGTAACATATTATGTAGATATGTAACCTGTCAATGCTTGGAACGCCAGACATAATTGAAAACCTATTGTGTCTGGTCGCGGTGTGCTGATGCCACTCAGGTTAACATATTATAGTTTAATCGCCGCTAATCGTCGTCATAACTTTTTATACGTTACAAAATAAATAAACTTGAAGTCAACGATTTATTATATACCATAGATATGTCACATCTGTATATGAATGGCGCGCAAAGTATAGTGTCGCTACATGTAACCTATAAAATTAATATTACGTTTACATGTCCCACTGATGCGTATTTATGTTGTACAAAAGAAGATACAAGAATTACAAAACAAAAAGCGATGGTTATCGCTTTAATTCTTGACGCCGTCTTTGAGAGGAGCTGATTAAAAAGTGCTAGGTACAATTGGGTAAGTTGTGGTTCTTATAGGCGCGTGTAACATGTCTATGTGTTTTTGTATATTTAGTTGGATGCACCTTCGAGAGGTATGAAAACCTATGAGTATAATAATATATCAAAGAGTAAAGGCCTCTGAGGTATTAAATGTAAAAGTATAAGTAGTCTATGTAGTGGTGTAAGTCTATGGGTGCATAGTGCGAGTAGTTTTTAAATTAAATCTATAGAAAAGTTTAACGCGTTTGGCTCTCTGATTGGTTAAGAGTTTGGAGCGGGCCAATCGAAGCGCCGGACTTCATTAACCTGTCAATCGCGTTAACGTAAAGAAACTCACACCTATAGTTTGTACCACCGCTGAACCGCGCCTTAGGTATGTGTGTGGCGAGAGTGGGAAGAAGATCGCAGGCTAACAGGCCGCTGTAATTCGTCAACGCTCACGGCAATCGCCCCGTCTCGCCGCGCACATACCTAAGGCGCGGTACAGCAGTTTCGGTCAAACTATAGTGCGAGTTGGTTTGAATAAAGTAGATAATGCGTGGAGGCTGTTATGACTTGAGGTCTATACCGATATGTATTTAAAGTAACTAATTGTTGATTGTATAACATTTGTGTTCCTTTTTTTTATTTGCTTTCCACTGAAGTAAGAAGTGTTCAGTACAGTACAACCATACACGCAAACGCGTTTTCTAGTATTGCTGTGTGTACCTTTTTAATTGTAGATATTTTTACTATATCAACACTCATATCAAATGTTACCATTTACATAATATTGTCTTCTGTTTACGCGAATATTATTCATTGAAATTAAACTACTATATACGGATTTTATCGCGTTATTAGTTAGTTTAATTTCAATGTTACCATTTATAAAAAGAACTCGAGATCGTCTAGAATTTAATTATTTTGTTTTGTAGACGTTATAAGTGTTAGTATATTTTTCAAATCATGTTATATTTATAATAGGAATAAGTTTTCTTCCAGATGACATATACGTTTGTTGTTGATATTTAACATGATAATATATAATTTATATTGTATTATGGCGAGTAATGTGCGAAGAAAATGCTGACTGAAAAAAATCGTTTTATATTTTAGGATTTAAAATAAGATACATATATAAATAATATAGGTACCTACTACTACTATCCTCTAAAGCATAATACTTTTTATTATAAGAACAAGGGCCTGTAGTTATTATTGTTATTTCTTAATCAAATATGGTCAGTAGGTAGATATCGGCCATTTTTCTTAATTTCCAAATAACCAAAGAGTAAAATCTAATTAATAATTATAACGGTCCGTGTTTTTATTTCTAAACTAATTATATTCAGGACTGCTAACTTTATCACACAAAGTAATGTTTGCGTTCAAAGTCTTTATTATTAGTCGAGTTTCGATCGACTTTGAAACTCGACTTTTTCCGAAGATTGCTGAGTAAAACTAAAAGGTTGGCAGTTTCAAATTCTATTACATATCTACATGGTACAACCATTAAAAAGAAATTATTGCAAGAAATAAATATAAACTGATGTTTTCCACTCAGTTTTTAATAAAAAGATATAATAAATAAATTATTAAGTATATTGTCTAAAAGCTTAGGGCTCGGCGCTCACTGACATTACGGCGCGGTGACAAATAATTAATTTAATTGAGAATTAGTTATGTAACATAAAATTATGAATTTAGGTTCGAGTTTCAATAAAAGCTGCTTGCACGTCATTGTTAGAATTTCAATTAGTGTCATAGTATTAAGTTAATTTACTGTCCGTTTTTAAAAGTATAATGCCGTGCTATCCCGTCCTTAGGCGCCGGGCCTAGTTAATGAGGGTTTTCGATGAGGGTAAAATTTGTATAATATTTTTAAATACTTTAATATCATCTTCAGTTGCCATATCTGTAATGCCTTGTGATTTTATGAATACTGTATGTATGTGTGTGTCCCTACACAGGGATTACTTATAATAGACTTCCATACTGAAATTTAACTTTTTTTATAGATTTTATGGCAGTTATAACTTTTTGTCTTGACATGTTGCGATATTTTTTTGAGCAGCCATCGGTATGGGACCCTTTGGCCATAGCTGCCGCTATAAAATCCATAAAGTAGTTTTATTTTCTACATTCTTATAACCGTTATTATATACTTTATTTGTTTATAATAATTTTATTATTGGAAGTTACTTGCATATTGATAAGTTGCCTAAAATATTTCTAAAACATGTCATCTTAAATACCCATTTTTATTATGCTATTTACTTTATTTATAGAGTAATTTAAATCTTCTTTGTTACTCTGTATTTTATTCATAGTGTATTAAAAGCCGAATGTCATTACACTCTTTATAATAATTTTTGATTAGGGACTTGTTCTATTTAGGAAACAAGCATTATAAATTCATTCTGTTACTGCTAGCAGATGCTTTATTTATTCTTTAATAAATAGAGAGGACAAAAATGCCAATACATAGATTTGAGTCTTTAGCTACCGGTATGCCATAATCCTAACTAATATGTATTACAAAAGTGAATATGAGTTTGTTTGTTACGCTTTCACGCCTTATCAACTCGACTGATCATCATGAAATTTTGCATACACGTTGTCAACACAAAGGGGACTAAAAAAAAGTACTGTTCCCAAGGGATAGTTAGTTGTTTACTAAATAAGTCGAGTATGAAAAGATTGACTACATTTATTTAACCTCAATTTATAAATAAAACAGATACCTCATTACCGTACCTTTATAATTATGGTCAATCTGTTTGAATTGTTTTATAAGTAGACTTATGTATTGCATTATGAAATGCTAACATCTGTTTAATGTTGCCATTTATAATTTTGTTCTTATTTTGTACGTTTTCGGGTTGTATATAACATGGACTACGTTCCATTTTCAGTCCTAGCTGTATTAAATCTGTCAATGTGTTAAAAGAAGGCTTAAAATAAATCGTATTAAATCCAAGATTAAAAAATTTTTGGAGGAAGTCACAAATGTCATATAGGACTTAATCCAAAAATTACATTGAAATTTGTGACTAAATCCAAAAATAATATTTGGATTTTACACAGATGGCCTAAGTCTTAGATTTAATTTGGTATTAAGTCCATGTTTTATAATAACCCCGCTTGTGTTTAGAAAATATATTGACTAAAGATAGTAATTATGTACCTACCTATAGTACCTAAGTATGATTGATTGTTAATATTTAAATTGTTAACAATATTTCTTAAGAGTTTTATAAGTTTAATAAAAAAATGCAAGATTTATTGTAGTTTTAATTAAGGCCCTCTACCATATATAGAGTGAATTACGTACCACCATGTCTGTAATGGCCAACTATTGTAATCCCGAAATTTACTATAGGACAAAAGTTGTAGTTGTGTTGTGAGTCGATTCTATATATTACTATGTAGCTCTGGCCACCCCGCGTTGCAGAGTTTTGTGTCCTGCAGACACTCTTGGAGTCAGTGGCGTAGCGTGGGTGTCAGCCGCCCGAGGCGGAAGAAATTTTTTTGTCGCCCTCTTATTCAATTTAAAATACTATAATATACAGTAATTTTAACGAACTTTTCGGCAAGAACATTTATTATTATTGTGTATTGTACATCTGCCCATTCCTTTCGTTCGTTATGAAATGGTTAAAATATTTAAAATATATTATTATTGTACTTAGTCTGGCCATAAATACTGTTATGATTAAAAAGAAAAACAATATTACATTTGAATTTGGAATCTGTCATGCTTATATAACTATTCATTGTGTTTTCTCATTTTCGCGCCAATCGATGTTAAATATTTTTGTGATATTAAAATGGGGTGGGGTGATAAAGAGAACCGAATTGCTGTGATAGCATTACACAAAGTAGGTATGGAGCTGAATGCAATTTTTGAAACTCCTTCCGCTTTGTATTAGTCGAATGTTTCTGTGCCGAGCTATTGATAGGTACAATGAAACCTCTGTTTGTGACAGAAGAAGATCTGGCCGTCCACGTAGTATTCGTACGAAAAAAGCTATCAGTCAAGAAAAGAATTCGAAGAAATCCTGTCTGAAAGCAAAAGATTTAATCTCAGTAAATTATTATAGCATCTTAGGACTTGTAGCCTATAAGAGACGCACTGGTCATTATTTAACCGATAATTTAAAAATAAATATGGTGGTAAAATCAAAACAATTTCTTAAGCGGTAGGTACGCAAAAGGATATCACAGGCAAAAATTATTTACTGACGAGAATTTTTTTACTATCGTGTAAGTGTATCAAGATACGATTCTTAATAAGCTGGTTAAGCCTCTTAACAACAACATGTTCTATAACCATGATCGGCACAAGTGTATCAAGATACAATTCTTGAGAAGCTGGTTAAGCCTCTTAACAACACCATGTTCTATAACCAAGAATAGTCCTTTCAGCAAGACTCAGCACCGGGTCATAAATCTCGATCCACCTAAGCGTGGTTGGAAACGAACGTTTCGGGCTTCATTAGAGCTGAAGACTAGACATCATTTAGTCCCGATCTTAATCCGCTGGATTATGATTTATGGTCAGTTTTAGAAAGTATGCTTTAAACGCCATGATAATTTGGAGTCCCTATAAAATTCCAATTTTCCCATGGAGAGTGTGTGTTTCTATTGATAACTGGCCTCAACGTTTAAGGGACTGTATTAAAGCCAATGGAGTCAATTTTGAATGAGCTTTATATATTTTTAATGTTATTATGTTAATATATAAACTAACACACATTAAAGTAATAAATGTTTTATGCAATAAAAAAAAGATTTTTCCTTGTAACATTATTTATGATAAGACTAACACTAACTAAAGATATATTGTAAAATTTTGCCGCCCCCCTAAAAGTGCCACCCAGGGCAGGCTGCCCCTGCCGTCCCCACTACGCTACGCCACTGCTTGGAGTTCCACATTTGTAATACAATTGCTTTGTTGACGACTATGGTTGTTATCGATCGAACAGAAAGTTAGACAGAGACTTGACGATGTCTTGCATGAACAACTGATGTATTAGAAGGAAGCTAGCGCGGTGCAATAATTCGTTCTCACTTCATCTTTAATTTTGCCTTGAACACTGCTGCAACTAGTATGGGTAGCGGTAACAAATCAGATTTTTAAATTAGTAGGTAACAAAGATTAAGGTCTTCATCTGAAATCCAACATGTTAGAGGCAAACAACAAAACATATCCTTCTATGCGTGAAGTTATAGTAGAACTAATATTATTATGATCATTTGTTCAACATTTTAAATCTACCATGTTGAAGTGGCAAATCATTACAATCATTAATAAGATGTCATCTCTATTTCCTACGTAGAACTCAATGAAATGTATTGAATTTCTTCGTCGGAAGCACTCATTTCCGTAGCCAGAAAAACAATTGAAAAATAATGAGTATCATATATTTATATGCTGCTTCATTTAAAATAAATATTTTGTCGATAATATTGTTACCAGCCTGGCTAGTTGCAATATTTGATTATACCGTTCAGTATCTACCAAACAGCACAACCAAAGAGATTTGATTACAACTTTATTTGTACAAAAAACGAAAACACTTTTACCCGTCCCATTATTATATTACATTGCTGACATTATTGTGCTTTATGTTTGAGTGAGTCGTACAATATGCTATTGATTTATTCGGTACATAAGTAATAGGAGTAGGTACAGAGATTGGCAATGTGCTCGGTATGGATTGCTGTAGCGGGTAGGTACATAGGGCGCGAGACAAATGTGTTTTGCGCTCTAGACTTAGGTATAATACTTTGCCTATCCGGCGTGACGGGCGTAAGTCAATATCCTTTATCATTATCAAATGACAATCTTACAGTCGTCAGTCACTTAAAAACATCTCACATTTTAATCCAGGATATTGTTTATATGCGTGCCAACTTTATCCGAATCTACGGATTACTCGTGATTGAATAACAATCATCAAAAAACTTCAGGTTTATAATATTTGTAGAATTTTTATATCGCCTACCTATATACCATATACATGTATGAAGCTACGTACATAGGTATATATGTTAACATTCTAGAACTCTATTCAAAATATCCAACAAATAGCTATCAGTGATGTAATATCATTGATGTTATCGTTATCGTCACTAATAAACAGACGCGATCGAAAGAGTGAAAGCGGAGGAAGAAGGGATAGTCACGTTGCCGTTGCTATCCACATGGCGGCCCTCAACGTGACATCGCGTTGTATTTTTATGAAGATTGTAGGGTTTAGAAATAATGGTAAACGTTTTACCTTGGCATCAGTTTGCGTTAAGGGTATTTTATCAAAAATACCGGAGCCGTCACATGGTGGGTAAAATATCGTGTTGAATGACGGCACTGAAACATTGTCCCAATATGTAAGATTGCATAAACAGCGGTCCTAGACTCTAGTCTGGGACCGTTTTTCTTGCAATCTTGCTACGGTTTGTATTGGATAGTGTTGCCGTCATTAAGTGGTGTTAAAGTAGCTGAGATATAAAATATAAGATAAAACAGACGTCATGGTGTCTTAGAATGTTGTTGTAACAGAAGCTGTCAAACCTTACCATATGTATGTATCTTATGTGGAAGCCAGTCAGTGCAGACCGGCGATACTTCGACCCAGTGAGATCTTTTGTGTCGACACTCTCCCAATAACGACTGCCACAGATGTTCATGGCAGCCGGGACCGACGGCTTAACGTGCTCTCCGAGGCACGGAGCAGGCGATAATTGTCAATCAATACGCACATAATTTCGAAATGTCATATAACTTCCGAAAGTCAGAGGTGCGGAACGTGGGTTCGAACCCGAGACCCTCTGCATTGCAGTCTGTTGGTCTCCCCACTGAGATATCGCTGTTCTAACCTTACCGTAACTTAAATCTAAAGCTACTTCTAGTTAGGTAGAACCGAGCGCCGGAGGGCGCGAGATGACCTCCAGCCACCCTGAGGTTTGACCTGAGGGTGGTGGGCTTCGTGGGCCTGATGATTCTTTAACAAAGTATCATTAGTCTATAGTCATATAGTGTCATAAGAATAATATTGCTGTCATATAATGTTCAAAGACAGCAATGATACGTTGTCTATAGAAATTTGCCAGCACAGTTTTCTAAAGAGTTGTTCGATACTATATATTTGTTAATATTTATTATTCTTAATTACGTCTACCACTATAGCCGATGTGGCAGGCTGTGTGAGTTGCAGATCATTGATGTTGTTGAAGATGCAAGAGACGATTCACCCAGACGGCTCACCCTCAATGATGTCATGCTCCAGGGCAGATACCTCGGACGTAGTTGGTAGTCACGCCTCTCACGTTTCCCCTCTTGCAGCTTTATTACGTGACCGCATTTCTATTCCATGATACCGTAGCTTTGCACTTATGGTTCTGAGTTCTGCGTGAGTAAACAAATTGCAGATTTTTTTAAGGGAGGAGTTCAAGTCTTTGCAGAGCTTTTGAAGTACTATAGGTAATTATAATGCATACAGTGGAAAAATATATAGGACTGCGGTTTATCTAGACGATGTGTTATATCGCCTTGTCATACAAATCGTCCCTTAATTTGACCGCCTGCACGCCTCAGTTTGCTACGTCAGTTTGTAGAAATAGTCTGAAAATTTGGTGGGTCACTCGTAACACTTTAGGAACAGCATACTAGTGTCTTTTATTTGTGTATACCTAGATACGTAAGATTGTAAAAAAAGGCTGAAGAATTATTGGGTAATACTGTCAAGAAATACTCAGAAGCAGCATAGAGTCTCATGCCGGCAATAAGCTCGCTTACTACTGTATGGGATCTAGAATAATGTGAGTGAAATGTGAGTCACAATTGCCTGTCGCGCATATGTGATATTAATATGTTTTGAATGAGGCATAAAACCTTTCACGGATACTTGAGTCTAGCGGCGCTATATCATTATGATAATGTTACAAACGATTGTACAGTTTCAAAAGTTTTTGCACAACCCAGCTTTTGATCACGTCCAGTGCAAGCTAATAAAATAATAAATAATCTAATTGTTAAATTGTTTGACGTTTTACGGTACCTACACTGTCTATTAATATTTTAGGATTGTCAGTTATTTTAAATGAGTATGTATATTTTGGTTAGGTATATTAGACTGTATTATTGGCGTAATGTTAGTAAATGCAGCTTCTGGGCATATTGCAACGCAGCTGCGTCTACTACTGCGGTGCCGCAAGAATATTCCTGCGTCAAGAAATCCTCAGTAGTAGGTAGCACTGGAATATGCGGGATAAATGGCAATATGTCCTCGCTTCTCTCCTCTTCTGTACGAAGACCTTAAAACCATAGCTGACGATATGTGGGTATAATATATCAATGCCAACTGCCTTGGTATTTAAACTTTTATATATTCTGGATTAAGCATTTTAGTCAGACAAACTGGGCTTTCAAGCATATACGAAACTACAGCCACTAATAAAAACCATATCGTAGACAGCGATAGTTTAGCTTGATGAAGTAAAAGTACTTATAACCTAAATGTGTAAATGCGCTATTAGAAATTATCAGTCCAGATTGCATATTGACCCCAACGCACTTAAAATTAAAGCTGATATCCATTTAGCATGTATATGCTAAATGGATATCAGCTTTAATTTTAATTTTAATTTTAGGGTATCTTGAGTGCATGTGCACTCGTGTGTAATTATATAACCTGATCTCAAAGCACTTAACAGTCTAGCATAGCGCAAATTAATTAAAAATGTATGTGCACTTGCACTTTTAACTGTTAAATATTATGCATAATAATAATAACCAATAATTATAGCTTGCTTTAGCGGTGAAAATAATCGTGAGAAAACCTGCATGTCTGAAATTTGTCCATAATCTTCTCAGGGATATATTATGAAATTTGCCAATCCGCACTGGGCCAGCGTGGTGGATTATGGCCTAAACCTTCTCACTCTGAGAAGAGGTCCATGCTCAGCAGTGGGACAGTTTATATAAATAAATAAATAAATAATAGGTTATTGTCTCACAAAAACAAGCAATACATGGATTGAAACCCTAGACCCCACACTAGGATTCCCTGTGTTGTGGGATTTAGTCTCTTTCGTTCAATTACAATAATTCGACAATAGAATAAAAAGAGATGAAAGTACAAAAAATATGTTATGTAATTTGTGTAGTATGGTTAGTGAGAATTGATATCAAGGGGTGAGATGTGGAGTGGTACCACTATACCACTGGTGTAATGAGTTGTGATGTGAGATGTTTTGGTGTTATGTGGTGTGATGTGATATGATGTGGTGTGATGTATTGTGAGTGTAGTGAAGTGTGGTGTGGTACGGTGCGATGTGCCGCAATGTGAAGTGGAATGATGAAGTATGAAGTGGTGCCATGAGGTGTGGAATGCTAGGCATGTATGTGTGTGATAGCGTTTTGGTTAATAACTGTTATTTAATTTTTTTTTATCTATTCTTATTCTAATATCTTTAAAGATTCTTCTGTTTTATTGTAGTCTAGTTTAAATAGCCAATTTGTTATAGTTTCCTTGCGATTCTTTCTCTTTAATTTAATTATATTATGAGTATTGTTAAGTTTCGTGTAAATGTAAGGTCCCATGAAGCTAAAAGTTTTTTTCAAACGATTTGCAACATTTAAGTTTAGTCCAGTAAATTCGCCAATTGGAACGGCTGTGAGTGCAGGTGGATAACGAGGTTCTGTGAAATCTTAAAGCTGCAGAGAGAAAATACAGTTACCTGATCCTAAGCAATTCAGCCTCCGCGTATAGTTGATTAATGGGATAAGGAAATGGGAGCTTGAGTGCCACTTTTAAGAGAGCACTTTGTCCACTTTCCACTTTCATTATGAAGCATTTCGCCACGATACCCCATGACATAATGCCATAATTGAGTATGGATGGCATAAAGAATAATAAACTAGTTTTATAACTGCCTTGTCAGCAATTTTCCCGAGTCGCTTAGAACACCATACAGGGCTGATATTTAATTTTGTTATTATAATAATCGTAAAATTATTTATTAATCAAATTTTTTGGAATGACCCACAGGTCACAACTAATGCATACGATAAGCGGTTACTGTTTTTCTTTTAATAAAAATATCTGTGACAAGGTTATGATAATATTATAAATGTTACAATGTGTCTGACATGTTTACTAATAACGTACGTACGATTCAGACCTGATAGAGCGTGTTGGCGAGCAGCGTGGCAGCGGCACTTATAAAATATGACAATGCAAAATGCATGCAACATTTGCCTTTTTTTCATATAACTTATGAATTATATGATTAAGTGTGGTTAAGGCGAATATGTTAAACAGACATTACGTTGTCATTTTATTAATGAACCCGCGAATAGGTTCTCTGCATTATCAGGATGGTGAATGAGCAAATATAACAAATATCAAAAATCTCCTAATATCAAAAATCTTCGAAATTACTTGTTTGTTACACGCATTGTTTGGAGTTAATAAGGTTTCTATCGCATTTACACTGCAAAGGGCGCGTAATCAGCTGCTGATATAGCATACACGCGCGTTTTTTTCATCGCGGTTAATGTCGCTGTAACACGCTCGTCAGATCTGAGTCATACATAAAAAAGAGGAAAGAGATACACAAGTCTTATAGACAGCTGTATGGTTACAGTGACTGACTGATGCGTCATACTTGTAAACGAGAGCGACTTGCGGTGACCAGTCATACTCGTTTACATCCAAACTAAAATCTATTGTAAAAGTCAAGGTAACATTGTCTTTTTGTTTAGTTTTGCGGCTAACCCACTGAAACGGTTACTATGAAACTTGACATAAATTTAGCTTAATAATAATAACATCAGTCCTGTATTAATCTGACCCACTGCTGGGCACGGGCCTCTTGTCAGAGATGGCCTAACTCTTCTCACACTGAGAAGAGTTAGGCCATCTCTGGCCCAGTGTGGGTTGGTAAACTTTACATATCTACGAGAACATTATGAAGAACTCTTAGACTAGCAGGTTTTCTCACAATGATTTCGTCAACCGTTAAAGCGAGCGATAATTATATATTAAATACGCACTTAACTTCGAAAAGTCAGAGATGCGCGCCTTGGAGATCGAAGGTTATCACTAGAAAAGACTGAAAAGGGTATAGGAAAGACAATTGTAAACACGTTCACCCTACAGAATACAGCAGCCATAGAAACTTTTGTTTTGTTCCTACGGTAAATAAGGTTTCCATATATCTCAAGGAAACAATGTGTTGTTACCGATACCTTACCTATTTTAAATGCTGGCAACACGCGAACGATAGGTACCTCTAATGTTGCCATCGTCCATAGGCTGTGTTAATATAACGACTTCGCTGCAACACCTTGCAGATGTCAATTATAGAAAGTGAGAATCAGCAATGAATTGCAGTAAATCTTAAGAGTTCGAAAAAATGGTTCAAGTAATATGCAAAGGTCACGTGATACCAGGTGACCTTGAGGACAAATATCAAAGGTGATAGTCATTTCGGGGTATATCGACTATGCTGAGTCGAATGGCGTTGACCGCGAGTCTCTAGCTCTTACGGTTCTTGAGTTGAAAGTTGTATAGCATAACAGACAGACGGACGGACGGATAAAGCCGTTGAATAAGAGTTTTTCGAACTCTAAAAACTACAATTTAATGGTTATCTTAAACATTGATTTTGATGTGTAAGCATCTTTTCACAGGCTTAACTCTTTGTCAGAACCTAGTAACTAAGCTAAAAACTTCAGTTGGTATGTCGTACCAAGAAGTCAACGTAATGTCAGAAAATAAAGAGACATTGAAGGGGCTTTACTGGCAAGGGCTCTTAAATTGATTGATTGAACTTTAGTAAGTAAGCTCACTTTATACTTTCACGTTCATAATTGTTACTTTGTGAATTAAATTAATATTTTTATTTCTTTTCTTAAATTGCTACACATCTGTCGGCCTCGATGGTGTAGTGGTTAGTGTAACCGACTGCCACGCCTGAGGTCGCGGGTTCGATTCCCGCACAAGTCAAACATTTGTGTGCATGAACATGGACATTTGTCTTGGTCTGGGTGTTTCCATGTATAATATGTATGTATTTACAAAAAGAAAAGTATATACGAGTATGTATGTTTATCCATTGTCTCGTACCCATAGTACAAGCTCTGCTTAGTTTGGGCTAGATGGTGTTGTGTGTATGTGGTTAAATATTATTATTATTATTATCTGCCTATTCCTTTAAACATTCAAAGGTGATATTCAGATGAAAGTCTATATATGTTAACGACATCATTGTCTAAACCATTAGTTCCCAAAGTGGTCCAGGTGGACCCCCAGGGGTCCACGGGAGACTCGAAGGAGGTCTACGTTGGCGTGACAAAAAATGGAGGTCCACAAACTTTTATTTGCTTTCAATAGTGAAGAACTAAAATGTTGACGTGGCTTTACTTATCAATGTAGGCTGATAATATTTTGAGAAACTCAGCGGCTGTTACTTGTTAAAACATGCATATACCATATCCAGAAAAATAAAAATCAGTCCGTAGAGATTTGGTTAAATATTAATACGAATGCCAAGGAATATGGTAGAAATGTAGCTGCAGGGGGTCCACCGGAACCTGCAAAATTTTGAAAGTAGTCAAAATCGTCTGGGAACCTCTTGTCTAAACAGTACATGCTGTACTGTAGGACGGAGTAGAGTTTGAAGTGAATTGAATGCACGGATGGCGTAATGGCTTAAGTGATCTCCTCGCCACTGCCACTGCACCGACTGTTGTGGGTTCGAATCCCGAACGGGACAAACAATTGTGTGGTCCACAAATAGTTTTTTTTATGCTTCTTATGTAGCAAACAAGCATACGGCTCACCTGATGGTAAGTGGTCACCGTAGCCTATAGACGCATGCAACACCAGAGGCATCACTTACGCGTTGCCAACCCTTTAGGAAAGAAAGTGGGAAGGAAAAGGAGCGGGAAGGGGGAAAAAGAGTGTTTGGGCCTGCGGTACTCTCACTCACCGAATGAAACACAACAGTAGGAATACTGCTATTTCACGTCGGTATTCTGTGAGAGGGTAGTCCATCTCCGGTCGAGCCGGTCTATTCATGCTGAAATCAGCGAGGCTCTACTACTCTGCTGTTCCGAGTCTGGATGTACTTTGTGAACGTTGTTTTAATGTTTGTAAAGTCCTCCGTTTGGAGGTTGAGGATATGACGGGTATAATAACACGTAGACTCCAGATTTCAAAATGTATATATTTGAGTTTTGACACCTTAATTTATAGTACATCAAATAATGCGTTATCCAATAAAAACTTATAAAATATTTACACAGAAATGTAACCAATACCAAGTCTTACATTCGATGAATCAGAAATGAGTTTAGTTTACGCTAACTTACGTGCGCGGCGCTAACGTCGAAGCGAGCCGTTGCCCGCGCTAATGGAAACCATTGGTCTTGTCTAATGTCTTGTAGTGTCGTGCGTGTGCGGTTCAAGGTATGGTATACGTGCGGTGGCTACACCCGCAACACAGGAATCATTCCTAGAGCAAAAGGAGAGGTGTCTTAATATTGCCTTCTGTTTACGCGAATGTTATTCATTGAAATTAAACTACTATATACGGATTTTATCGCGTTATTTATTTAACACTTTATTACGAAATTTTGAAACTGTTCCACTATTACTAGATACTATTAAACTTTACTAATTTTAAGCTAATTAAATTATTAAAACTATTTATATTTAAGTTTACACTTATATTCTCGAAGATGACAATGTGAAGTTTGCCAACCCGCTCTGAGCCAGCGTGGTAGACTATGGCCTAACCCTTCTTACACTGAGGAGAGGCCCGTCCAGCAGTGAGACAATTTATATGGGATGTATTATTATTATTAATTAGGGAATATTTTATTTTAGTGTTTTTACATATACTCGTAGGTCAGTGGCGTAGCGTAGTGGTAGGGGTGGCCCGACGTGGGCGGCACTTTATAGGGGGCGCCAAAATTTGACAGTAAATAATAATATTATCTAGTAAATATTTCAACAATTTCATGACGAACTAAAGGAATGGGTAATAAATACACAATAATGATGTCTGTTCTTGCCGAAAAGTTCTTCAGAATTACTGTATATTATATAGTCTTTTAAATTGAAATTCCTAATTAAGAAGGCTGCAAAGATTTTTCTTCCGCCTCGGGCGGCTGACACCTACGCTACGCCACTGATAAAGGTGTAGGTTAGGTAGGTTCAACACCCGTATCAAGAAAATCTCAGTAACATCTCGGAATCTGGAGCTATGCCCGGTAAACTGTAATAGACTAGATAGTCCGTTATTTGGCGTGGTATCTAAAATCCATACCTGGCGAAATGTGTAAGTTTACATACCTTTTCTTCTAAGGTACGGAACTAACACTTGACTGATGTTTGGCCTGCAACTTCGTTCGCCCAGGAACAGTTCTTTTTTTGGATAAAAGGTACTATATGTCCTTTCCTGTACCCCTGAGAACGTGTGTACATATCATGATGATCGGTCGAGTAGATTCTTAGTTAATACTTGCGCCAGTAATTTGGTATATTTTAGTAGTATAGCAGGTTTATGTTGCGTTATCAAATTAATCTATTCGTTATGTATCGTGGAAACCATACGTACATACAATGATATGGACCCACGTCTGTGTTCTATTGTTTTTTAAGGATTACTAGCAATTAAGGTTACAAATAACTGATATTAGTGACCACCCAGTGGTTTTATGCATTTCTTCTTCATATAAATTCTTCTTCGCATAAAGTCGAAATCTAAGCTAAGTGCTTGTGGATTGTCTTACCGCGGCAAGACAATCATCTGTCTTGTCACGGAAAACTTCAGAACACAACTTACTAACACTACTGACATAGTGAGCATACAATAGTTCTTTTTTTTTTAATTTCAACTGTGGCACTATATATCCTGTATCGCTGGGATTTTACTAACGTTCCAACAACGGCCCAAGGAATAGCCAGATCGTACAAATTTTTGTTACAGAACACTCAGCGCTTTGGCAGCGAGACGACCACTTAAACACTACGCCATTCATACTACGCCATTTGTAAAGTCGGTATAAGCCAGCCCAATTAATCACAAAATTGTTTGTCTCGTACAGGGATTGAATCTGTAGTCGGCCTCGATGGCGTAGTGGTTAGTGTAACAGACTGCCACGCCCGAGGTCGCGGGTTCGATTCCCGCACAAGTTAAACATTTGTGTGCATGAACATGGATGTTTGTCTTGGTCTGGGTGTTTCTATGTATAATATGTATGTATTTACAAAAAAAAAAGTATATATGTATGTTTATCCATTGTCTAGAACCCATAGTACAAGCTCTGCTTAGTTTGGGCTAGATGTTGTTGTGTGTATGTGGTAGAATATAATTATATATTATTATTATAGTACTTGAGACATTGGCAGCCGAATCACTGAACGCACATGTAATCTAATTTGGGTACCCTACCAAATCGTTTAGAACATGCAGCTGAAATATATATTACTATATATCTATATGTTTTTTTTCCTAGCTTAATTTTCTAATCCATATTTTCATTTTTCATATTGTTGTAGGTATACTTACCAGTGTTTAGAATCCAAAATATACGATTTTATTTGGATATTTCAGTAAATGAAATACAAGCGGTGTGGAATTCGATGAAAAGATATTGTTACGTTTCTATTTCAGAGTCTAAACATATACTAAAGCGTTCCGACAGGTCTCAGTTTAATGCCAATAAGATTCTATTAGCTATCATTCAATTCGATAGCGAATACTGAACTTTTAATCAGTAACATGTTGTGTATCTATAACATTATGTACATATTTATCTATGGCTCCTCAGTACGAATGTATCATCCGAGGTGGACACACGCGCGCTTGTGCCCTGACATCTGTCAAATTAACGCGCGAATCGCGAAGTGTTCCATTTTCAAAAGTTATATTTTTTGTGCTTATTTAGTGCTGGAATTATATAGTGCTGTTTTTAAATCGATTATAAATATTCGATTGAGATTCTTCTTTTGAATTTACGGAAATTTTAAGGTGAGTTTATTATCTTAATTGTTAAAAGATTATTAATTTAGGTCACATATCTGAGAGATAATTTAATACGTATGTATTTTCGGTATCTAGGATTAAAATAATTTACAAAACTATTTGTGATAAATTAAATATAATAGGTCTGCATTTTAATCTGTTTATTCTGAGCGCATATCCTGACGATAAAAACATTATGCATGTTAATAGACAGTAGGTCCTCCCCTATGCATAAAAATATAACGTTTAACAAATATTTTTCCCTTAGAAAAGTTTTATTCATTGTGTATTTCGTTCAAAGTGTATAAGAAAAATAACATTTAGTGTAATAAAACTTAATTGTTATGTGAATACCGACGAATGAAGTAAGGTATGTGCCAAGATCGTAGCAAATGACAATCCATAATCTCTGGTTGCCCTGTTAGGCAACAAGCGTGAGTCTTTTTATGTATGTATAAATAATACTAAAAAATATATCAATCAAACGAAATGATTGTCAAAAATCATTACTATCAACAACGTTTTCTCGTTGCCTTTAAAAATAATAGCAGTGCAAGTTGCTATTTATTTCACTGAATAACACACTTGAACTATGGGGAGTACTGAGGAGGCTGTATGTCAAAATATTAATGAAAATGATTCGAATCTACAACATTTTGATAGCAGTTTATCATGGCCCAACCTACTACAACTTTACGTGAACTTAGAATGTATTGTATTAAACCAATGCCTAGATGATTTATGGACTTGAAGTATAGGGTTTTGCTTGCGGTCTTGCAAGTTCGAATTTGAAATTATTATTTCTTATCAGGGGGATTCTAAGTAACACTACAGAATCTGATAATGTGCTTCGTGTACAGCAATAAGATTGCTCAGTATGAGGTACTTGATACAAAGTAATTACACCTCTGCCTATCCGTCCGAAGATATAAAGACATAAGCCTATACATATATGTATTCGTATATAGCATATGAAATTATTATATATAATATAATATCAGCCCTGTATTAAACTGTCCCACTGCTGGGCACAGGCCTCTTCTCAGTGTGAGAAGGGTTAGGCCATAGTCCACCATGCCGGCCCAGTGCGGGTTGGCAGAGTTCACATAATAT
This sequence comes from Catocala fraxini, assembly GCA_930367265.1. Lineage (NCBI taxonomy): Eukaryota > Metazoa > Arthropoda > Insecta > Lepidoptera > Erebidae > Catocala > Catocala fraxini. The sequence goes on from OV884031.1 coordinate 22,791,529, forward strand.
GTTTAAGAACATTATTAGCACACACTCACACACACACACACACACACACACACCCACCCACAAACACGCACACACACACACACACACACACCCACACACACACACCCACCCACAAACACACACACACACCCACCCACAAACACGCACACACCAACATCACACTACTCACTACTCATACTTTCGTACGCACTTACTGCAAGACGCCATGTATTCATCATATAATTTCTGTTTTGGTTTAATTTTCCTTTATTGTACATATATGTTATATTATATCTTTTGAACCACGATTAAAGAGACTGGCGTCCACGACACAGGGAATCCTAGTGTGGAGATTTAGTTAGTTAGTTATTTATCTGTATTAGCCATGTATTTCTTCTGAACAATAAAGATTATTATTATTATACTCTTTATTTCTATCTTTGCAATAAATTTTTCATTTTTAAATAAATATATATATATATATATATATAAAATACATTTAAAAATATAAAATGTATGATACCCCAGCGGCATCGGGAACAGGGTCCAAGCTGCCGGTGGTTAGGATTCCAGAGACAGGAACCTCCTCACAATGCGTGCTATATCTAATAACACTGCCTTCTGCATCAAACCCCTGATCCAAGCACCTAACGCGAGCCTCTTTAGATGGTGATCGAGGCTCTTGGCAATTATTATTATTATTATTGAGAACTCTTAGACATGCAGGTTTCCTCGCGATGTTTTCCTTCACCGTTAAAACAAGCGATAATTAACTATTTAATACGCACATAACTTCGAAAAGTCAGAGATGCGCGCTTTGGGATCGAACTCGAGACCTCTGTGTGGCAGTCTAACAGTTTCCTACTAGGCTATTGCTGTAGTATGCTAATTGTTATTTCGTGTAATGATGACTTGTTCGCATATTGCTATAATCACGCCATATGTGACGCCAGATAAGTTAGTACTTAGCTTAAAAACTTACCTATAATTATAAAGAAATGTGCATTATCTTATCAAAAAAAAAATTTACGTGTACCTGTTAATTGTTGGAACGCCAGACACCAAAAAGCCTATTGTGCCTGACTGCTGTCGCCAGGACACAACATGTAACAACATAACTATACCTAGACACAATGGACAAGTATTGTGTCTGGCCCCCGAATACCGAATATCGATGGTATCCTATCTTATCTTATCTGGGGGCCAGTCAGTGCAGACCGGCGACACTTCGACCCAGTGGGATCTTTTGTGTCGACACTCTCCCAATAACGACTGCCATAGATGTTCATGTCAGCCGGGATCGACGGGCTTAACGTGCTCTCCAAGGCACGAAGCAGACGATAATTGTCAATCAATACGCACATAATTTCGAAAAGTCATATAACTTCCGAAAGTCAGAGGTGCGCAACGTGGGTTCGAACCCGAGACCCTCTGTATAGCAGTCTTGGTCTCCCCACTGAGCTATCGCTGCTCGTCGGATGGAATCCTAACTAATTTTATAAAATGAAACTGAAAGATTAGTTACGTTAGTAGTAAGATTCTGGATGAAAGGTAACCTATGTAGGTTGCCTACGTAAGGTACATTTCATCCTTCATGGAAAAGTACTGTTCAAAAAATTATTCTTTTTTTTTTTCATCGGTAACGGACAAGCCAGCGTCCCACCTGATAGTAAACGAGAACCGTGGCTCATACACATGGCTGTGTTTTCTTCGCATTACAGAAGCAATGTCAAAAAATATAACCAAGTCGCTGCCAACCAGAAGGAAAAAGGGAATGGAGCAGGATGGGGTTTGGGAAGGGAAGAGTGATTGGGCCTCCGGCGCTTTCACTCACCGAACGAAACATAACAGATACTGTTATTTTACGTCGATGTTCTGTGAGAGAGTGGTACTTCCCCGGTCGAGCCGGCCCATTCATGATGTAACCAGCGTGGCCCTACCATTAAAAAATCTAATCTAACCTATATATGCGCGAGCGTAGCAGCGGGAAAAACTAGTAGTTAAGGTTCTCGTGAAGGAAACTGTTAGTATGACGTCTTAGCTATGTATAATATCATTAGTAACTACCTTATTATATTCCTTTTGTACGTGTAAAACTTGCGTGTCAACCAGCTCAACGTATTATTAGCCATGAACATCTATTCCAATCGTTTTGATTGCCTGATTGACAAATTGTATCCATTTAACTATCATAATATTGCCGGTCGATGCTGAGTGGCGTAAGCATGCGAAATTGGTGACCGTGAGGTCCTAGGATTAATTCGCGGGTCGGTCAAAGTGCTATTTTATTTTTGTCATCTAATTTTCAATAGCATATACTTGCAGTGTACAATTAAGATTACGGTAATAGATGCCATGATGTTTGCTAGGACTGACAAGTTGTGAGTGTGATATGCCTTAAAACCATTGGAGATTTTGGATAGAATTTACAGAATAAAAATGCCTGAAACACGACAATTGACTCTTGTTAAATAATACTTAGTAAAATAATTACCTCTAGCCTGAAGAAGATCGTAGCTAAACAACTTTGTGTTGTATACCCCGGGTACCTCCAAACTGTGTCCTACGAGAATACCAGGCAGCGTTGCAAATTCAACTGCAACAAAAGCTGATGCAAGTACCTTATTTGGTCTCCATGCTATATACCGTTCTGTATATGTTTTTTTTTGTAGACACCCGTACTAGGAATAATTCTTGTATCGGGGGGACTTTACAAACATTCAAACAACGGACACAAAGAACATCTAGACTCGGAACAACTATTTGTGGATTTCACAAAGGACGAAAGAATCACTCCATATATATCTGGGCCCAGTTGTTATCATAATCAAAGTAGCCATAATTGAAAGAGAATGTAATAACAAGTCGTCACCAAAATTTTTGTGATATTTCGCTTCCCAGGAATTAAGTTATATAAAATGCAATGGTACAGTTCACACAGCGATCCATGTCGTCAATATCCAATTCAGTAGCGTAATCAGTTGTCCAACATGAAGTGCCAGGTAATTCTAAGTCACAAGATCTGTCGAACACTCCTTTAGCAAGCCAAAGTCGTGGGGTAAAGCAAACAAAATAACAAAACAAGAAAAATACGTGCGCACTCACAAGGAACAAACCGAACGAGTGTTGAACTTGATTTTGACATTAGGCGTTAAACTTGTCAGTCGGAGACCACAGATAATTATTAACCAAAAAACTATTTTCTATCGATTGAGTTATAATTATTATCATTCGATTATAGAACACATATTTTTAGATTATACCGATTTAATAATACTCAATAGTAAATAATTAGAGTTGCATATTAATCGATTATTGGTTAATTTAATTTAATATAAGTTTCTTGCTTTCTATGAAGAAATATTCTAACATATTTTGGTGGTAAGTACCTAAAAATATTACGATTTTTTTGGTATCAATTACAATGTGATAACTGGTGGGCCCAGGGGTTCTCACCCTCATTTTTGTCCTGTGTGGGATTCGAACCCACAACACTCGGCAGTGGCGAGGCGACCACTTAAACCACTACGCCATCCGTGTAGTAAATTGTATTGAATCGTGTTAAGGAGATACAAATAAAAATATTATATTTTCTTTCTTTCAAAACATTTTTTTTAAAACTTCGCATCCTGTCAACGTCACACCGGCGGCCAAAAACAATAGGGTTTCAATTATGTGTGGCATTCCGATAATTGACAGGTTAAGCAGGCAGTGTGATGGCAATTCTACCTTCATTTTGTAAGTGTGGATAGTGTACATGTGCTCTAGTGTTGCAAGCGTCCATATAATCTATACTAATAGTATAAGGTTAAAGAGTTTGTTTGTTTGTCTGTTTGAACGCGCTAATCGCAGGAACTACTGCTACGAATTAAAAAAATATTTCAGACTTGGATAGATTATTTACCGAGGAAGGCTATAGGCTATATAACATAACGCTACGACTTACGGGGGCGGCGCAGTAATTAACGATAAACGCGTTGCAACCGCGGGCACATTTAGTATTACATATAAAGCTGAAGAGTTGGTTTGTTTGCTTGGTTTAACGTGGTAATCTCAGGAAATACTGATTTAAAAAAATATTTCAATGTTGGATAACCCATTAACGAGGAAGGCTATAGCCTATATAATATCACGCTACGACCAATAGGAGCAGAGCATAAATGAAACATGTTGCAAAAACGGGGCAATTTCTCCTATGTGAAGCAGACGAAGTTGCGCGATTCAGCTAGTAAGTAATAAGCCGCTTAACCTTTCAACCAACATTAGGACGCCGGCATCCGGGCTTAACCAGACTATCCAAAATGTAATTTTTTTAATAGCCTTTTTATTATTGTATTTTTGATAACTGGGTTGGTTGAGAGGGATGTATGCTCATTTGTTGCTTAAGTATAGTTAAAAAAGGACGGGTCCGAATCTGAGTCATCGTAGACACTACCTACACAATGATACGATACCGTCTCATACTTGCCCGGTTTTAATTATTTGTTATTTACTTTTGAACTGACATTATAATCAGCCAAAGTTTTAAGAATGTATATATTACAGTTTTTACTATATAGCAAAAACAACAAGATAAAAAATATGTTTCTCGCATGGGGATTCTCCTTATATTTTAATTATTGACTTTTTATATGACTTGCTTAGATATAGCACAATCTATATGTATAAAACTCTTCCGTTACTGAGTGACTAACAGACAACGCACAGCCGAAACTACTGAACGCAAGAAGCTGAAATTTGGCATGTATGTTCCTTGGAGAGTGTAAGGGAGCACTAAGATTGGCACGAAGGATTTTTGGAAATTCCACCCTGAAAGGGGTGAAAGGGGTGAAACCCGATATTCACACGGGAACGGGACTTACGCGGGTGAAATCGCGGGAAAACTACTAGTTACATAATATATTACATGAAATTTATTAGGCCAGATTTTTAGAACATTTCGAGCTAGGAGGCCTAATCAGGACAGTTTGACGTTCCACGATGTAGCGCAGTAATAGAGCCTTTTTGATACCTAAAATTGTCTTACGTTTACCAAAATGTTTTTACTTATTCATTGAAATTAAATTACTTTATACGAATTCTATCGCGTTGTTTATTTAACACTTTTATTATATAATGACAATATCCATGAGGTTAAGTCGATCACAGCCAGCTGGCTACTCCAGCTAGATTACGATGATACGGAAGTGCTCCTCAAGTTCATAGATTAAAATACACTATATACACAGTACACACACAAACCCTTTAATTAAATTGTTAACGACTTTTTTGTGTTAACACAATCACATACGCATCCTCACATACACACACACACACACACACACACACACACACACACACACACATACACACACACACGCGCACGCGCACACGCACACGCACGCGCACGCGCACGCGCACGCGCACACGCACACGCACACGCACACGCACACGCACACGCACACGCACACGCACACGCACACGCACACGCACACGCACACGCACACGCACACGCACACGCACACGCACACGCACACGCACACGCACACGCACACGCACACGCACACGCACACGCACACGCACACGCACACGCACACGCACACGCACACGCACACGCACACGCACACGCACACGCACACGCACACGCACACGTACACGTACACGTACACGCACACGCACACGCGCGCGCGCGCACTCTATCAGACACTCACCCACTTTTGCATATTATGTAGAATTTTATTAAAGTAGTTATATTATTATTTAGATATATAAGTATGTTGATGACTTACCGACATCAATAAAACTACGTCATCCACTGTGTCTAGCGTACATCTTTTTGACTGAGCACTGTCTCCCAAAATACAGGCTACAGCCTAGTTTGGGAAACAGGATCAGTACCGTTTGTAAACATAAAACAACATTATTCTGTAATTACTTTGTTGGTAACTCATTTTTTTCTACAAATAAACATTTTTATTTATTATAATTTTGAAACTTGTTTGTGTTTAATAGTAGTATTGTACAGACAACAGTTTCAATGTAATAAAAGTGTTCCTAACCTTCTCGATACCCTTTATACTTAAAGGACCTAAGAGCAAATTTCTTTGTGTGAGCCTATCCCTATTGGCTATACAATCGTGAAGCTATGTGTAAACTGGTTACGTCTGGGAATGTGACTAAACAGTCCTCCGTTACGTCGATGTCGTGTGCTGAGTCTCTGTCCGGTTGCTAATCAAATTACTGATAAGATTTATTGAAATATCCGGTAATTTTTAACCGTCTGTTTGCAGAGAAATAGTACTAGTTTCTTCTATGAAATAAAAATTCCATTTTGGCCTCGTCGGCCTCGGTGGCGTAGTGGTTAGTGTAACCGACTGCCACGCCCTGAGGTCGCGGGTTCGATTCCCGCACAAGTCAAACATTTGTGTGCATGAACATGGATGTTTGTTTTGGTCTGGGTGTTTCTATGTATAATATGTATGTATTTACAAAAAAAAAAAAATGTATGTTTATCCATTGTCTAGTACCCATAGTACAAGCTCTGCTTAGTTTGGGCTAGATGGTGTTGTGTGTATGTGATAGAATATTATTATTATTATTATTATTATTTACACTTTTAGTAAAACATGTGACTTGTAAACTAGTTTGTGATTAAACTTGTAAAAACACAGAAGTTTCTAGCCGTGCCTTCTTTTGCGTAATCTTGGCCAGCACGCCGCTAAAATAAGCCAACTTTTTTATTGACATTAAAAATTTATTTATGTGCCTTCTTAATATGAATTTAATTATTTTTATCATTATATAAATATTTATTTATACACAAGTCATTCTAATTTGTACGTCAATTACTTGATTTATGTTTTGTAAAATAATGATCGCCGTAAATGAACAAAGATATTGTATATCTGAAAAGTATTATACAGTTTTGCACGGTCATAGGTATATAAGTATGGTGACACTCTTAGGGATTTACATCGTTTACAAAGTTTTAACGTATTAATATTAGGAGCGTGTAAGTATGTGTGAGTGAATAAAACATTTTAGTAATTATACATTACGTATTTTTCTAATAAGGAAACAATCAAGGAGGCCTCGATGGCGTAGTGGTTAGTGTAACCGACTGCCACGCCTGAGGTCGCGGGTTCGATTCCCGCACAAGTCAAACATTTGTGTGCATGAACATGGATGTTTGTCTTGGTCTGGGTGTTTCTACGTATAATAAGTATGTATTTACAAAAAAAAAACCAAATTCATGAGGAATCTAAAGATAGCTCTGGCATACATAAAATGAGAATATACACGGATGGATCCAAAACAAAATCAGGAACAGGAGTCGGAGTCTTCTCTCACGACCTAAACATCAATTACTCAACGACCCTGGGAAACCTTAACACTATCTTCCAGGCAGAATGTGTTGGGATCACTCGGGCCGCAACAGCGGTTACATCAAAGGGTATAAGCGATAAGTCAATACGCATTATCTCGGATAGTGCCGCGGTACTACAAGCTCTTAGGAGCAACTGCTTCAACAGTGGGTTCATCCTGGAGTGTCACCGTGAGTTGCAAAGTATTGCAACAAAAAATCGGGTAACGTTGCAGTGGATACGCGGCCACAGCAACTCTTCTGGCAATGATGCTGCAGATCAACTGGCAAAGAGAGGTTCGAATCCCAAAATGGTAGGATCCCAACCAATTGTCTCGATACCCTTCTGCCAGCTCAAAACGTGGTTATGCGATAGAACCACGAAACTACACGAAAAACAGTGGACAGAAATAAAGGAATGTAGACAAACGAAGGAAGCCCTTCCATCCTTAGACAAACATCTGTCACGCAAACTGCTACGTTCCAAAACGAAAAACCTACGCCACCTAGTGGGTATAATAACGGGCCACTGCTCACTTAACAAGCACCTGTTCAACATCGGCATCACTGACAGTCCCTTATGTAGAGGCTGCATGGAGCCCGAGGAGACATCGGCTCACGTGCTCCTACATTGTAAAAGCGTGAGCAACCAACGGGCGAAACTCCTAAACAGTCCAGAAACGATGAAGGAGGTACTGCGCAACATCGGTCCCCTATTATCTTTCTGGACGGAGCTGAGGTGGTATGAGTAACCGAACAATATTTCGCGTCGGTTACTTACACACAATGGCCCAATTGTGGGGTTAAGTGCGGATAACACACGTCCAACTAACTAAGTGCATGATACTTTATTTTTATAAACAACTTTTTATACCTACTTAACCATGTTTACCAAATAAATAAACTCAATTATATTATATTGTCGTGAATGTTATACATTGAAAGTAAACTACTTTATACGGATTTTTTAAACAACGCGATAACATTCGTTGTAAGTAGTCTGATTCCGATCTATTATAATATAATAGATATGATATATTTTCTAATCAACAGAAATTTATTCATATGACAAAGTACAATAAACAAATAGATAGTTATATGTATGCGTGTAACGAATAAATTACTTTGTATAAAATATTTTAATTGTGTGTTTTTTTATCCAGATAAGTAAAAATGTAATTTATTAAAATTATTTTTTGTCATAGAAGACTAACGACCCGCCCTGGCTTCGCACGGTTTGTACAAAACCTTAACAAATTATACACCTAAACCTTCTTCATTACTCATTCTGTCTATTGGTGAAAACTGCATGAAAATCCGATTAGTAGTTTTTGAGTTTATCGCGAACTGACAGACAGACAGACAGAGAGAAGCGGCGGACGTTGTTTTACAATATAAAGTGTTAGAAAAGTTGACGTGAAAGTTACACATTCGAAATTAAACAAACAAATTATCTGCTAAACAATTAATTGAAACCGTAAGTATAAATAATTAATTATGAATAGTTCAAATCCTTGACCAGTAGCGCATTGTATTCTACCAATGATTATACATCGTCGCAATAGCGACTAATATTATCATGAACGATTTGGTAGAATAATCAAGATTATGATAAGCCTATTGGATAAGTTTTATCTAAGTATTGACTAAGTATATTTTACATCCATATTAAATGGCGGGCACAATTGAGTTTTAGTGTACAGACGACAAATACGGACAGCGGAAGAGGCTTAAAATGGAAGAGACCTATGTCCAACAGACCTATGTGCAACGAGCTGATTGATTGATTGATGCAGGCTTTAAAACTGCACCATGCTTAGTTACATGTTTTAGTTATGTGTACTTATGTTGTAAGAAAGAAGATACAGACATTATGAGCGTAATAGAGGTAACTATTTAAAACTACAGAGTAATAATCGCCTCCTTGTTTTTGGCGTGCTGTTCTAGGGGAAATATTTGATTGAAAAGTGCTACAATTGGGTGAGTTTTAGTTCTCACTTTTGGTAAGCAACTAAAATATATACGTCGTTTTAATATTTGATAATTTTAGTATTAACATATATTATTTTCTAAAAACGCATATGGCGGGCACGTCGGTGAAATGAAATAGTCAAAATGTATTAAAATATGATTTTTGATGAAATTATATAAATTGATAAGCGAGTCTTGCTTACCACAAAACGTGTTAAGTCCAGGTCTTTGAAAACTCTCTGTTGATGCAATTATACGAATCCTGACGAAAAAGTTATATGATACATATGTATCATCATCTCAGCCGAAAGACGTCCGCTGCTGGACATAGGCCTTCCCCAAGGTTTTCCACACAGACCGGTCTTGGGCCACCAGCATACAACCGCTTCCCGCGATCCTTACCAAGCCGTCGGTTTACCTTGTGGGAGGCGTTCCAACTGTGTCTTCTGGTGCGTGGCTGCCACTTCAGAACTTTTTTGCCTTAACGGTCGTCGGTTATGCGCGCTATGTGCTCTGCCCACTGCCACTTTAGTTTGGCTATCCGGAGATATGTCTGCAACTTTAGTTTTCCTAGTGATGTCCTCATTTCTGATTCGATTCCGCAGGGGAACTCCGAGCATAGCTCTCCCCATCGCCCTCTGAGTCTTCTGATAAGGTCCGTAGTAAGCGACCACGTCTCTGATCTGTAAGTCATAACTGGCGACACACACTGGCCAAAGACTTTCGTCTTGAGACACTGCGGTATATTGGACATGAAGATATGTCGTAACTTCTCGAACGCTGCCCAGCCGAGTTGGATTCGACGAATTACCTCTTTCTCGAAGTTGGACCTAGCTAACAGGTTTATTTGTCCTCAATACATACTTGTCGATAACTTCGAGAGAAGAGTGCCCAACCTGAATTGGAGTAGGTACAACATGAACGTCGGACATGATTTTCGTTTTGTCCATGTTCATTCATAAGTATGTTCATGTATTACCAAAAGACGTAAGATACAAGTTATTAGTATTATTGAGCTCAGCTGATATGATCGTGTTGGCTGTGGGTGCACGGCGTCAGTCCACTGAGCAGCATAATTAATGTCTTTCAGACCGAATTTCGGTCACGGCGGCCAATCATAACAAGGACTAGGAGATATTATAGTGCACAAGTATGTGCGCAAACACAAGTGCATTCGCTGTTCACTAACCCATGATCCGATGGGACGGATAATCCGACACGACCGGAGAGAGATCAGGCGCAGGACCAACGGTCTTACGTGCTTACCGAGGCACGGGGTTGCCTAACACCGCCAACTTCCTAACGCCGGGCTCGCATGCACAGCAGTCGCATACACTACCGCTGCGCCATGAAGGTAGTTTGACTGAGCAGGATACGAATGTTTTGTATAATACATTTGATAAGTTCTCGAACTTTAAATTGAATAGCAAGGATAAAGGATTATATTTTCTTAATCTTTACACTAAATAATTATAATTAATTTCTATATATTTTTTTTATTTATAATTTATTTTATAATTGTTCACACACTTACTAAACGATTCTAATAAAATGGAGCACACGTCCAATCTAAACAAAATCACGGGCGAAGAGGAGTCAGTAGGAAAAAGGGTCATACACAAGAATAATGCCAGGTCCAGGAGTCGTTTTGTAAATAAAAAGAAATATACCTATTACCTTATTTAGTACGGCTTTTATAAAGTGGTATGACCTCTCCTGAATTTAATTTATCGCTACACCAAATTTTATCAAAATCGGTATAGAAGTTTAGATGTGAATCTGTAACCAATATACAGAGTAACATTCGAAATTATCGTATTATCACAGTAAAGCCGCACTTAAATATAGTGCTTAATCGTTTAATTAGCTGATACTTACTGTCACCTACCAACGATAATTCTTTCTGATATTCTGTGTCATTGACATTCGTCAACAGATTATAGAATAGCATTAGAAAAACTATGGAATTTATGTACTTATATGAATGTAAAATAGACTATTTTATGATTTTGATAATCCTTAATCTACATATACTAATATTATAAAGCTGAAGAGTTTGTTTGTTTGTTTGAACGCGCTAATCTCAGGAACTACTGGTTCGAATTGAAAAAATGTTTCAAAGTTAGATAGCCCATTCATCGAGGAAGGCTATAAGCTATATAACATCACGCTACAACCAATAGGAGCGGAGCAGCAATGAAAAATGTTGGCAAAACGGGCGAAATTCTCTTATATGAAGCAGACGAAGTTGCGCGGGTATAGTATATCACATATACCAGCTTTTACCCGCGGCTTCGGTCGCTTATAATTATGTAGGTTAGGTTAGTAACAGTACTTTTTTTCTGAACGAAAGTCACCTTATTCCTTTTCTGTTCTCCTAACAACTTGTATGCGAAATTTCTTGATAATCGGTTAAGACTGCGCCGAGCGTAAGACAGATAATGACAGAACTCGTACGGCGCATATTCAAATCGGCGCGCGGCCGCCATAGTAAAATTGTATGGAGGATTTGAAGTGCTTTTTTGATAAATATGTTTCTTTATTGTCAACCAATGGGACGGACAAATTGTGTATAACTATTTATGTTTCGTTTAAGCTGTAAAATAGGATAGAATTCAACTGTCATAATCTAAAAATCACCTAACACAAGCTTACGTTTTTGCATTTTTCGTGCAAATTTACTTATTTTGTAGGCGAAAATATTAATTATTTTAAGTATTTTACACGGAGTTATTGTAAACACATTCATTGTTATGGTAAATGTATATTTTAGATTTGTATTAAACAAAAAGTGTTGATTTTATTCACTTAACTGTGACCGCCCGTTTTGGCACATTTCGCTCGGCGCAGTCTTAAGTAGTTACGGCGTGAAAGCTTAACAAACAAACACACTCACATTCGCGTTCACGATATTAATTAGGATATGTGAACGATACAGGCTTGTATGTGACTATTGCATTGTTGGCCACCAGCTTCCTTTTAGTGTGAGAAGGTTTAGCCATAGATGTCCACGCTGGCTCAGTTCACGTTGACAGAATTCACATACTTTCGTAATCCTTATAGAGAACTCTCAGACACGCAGCTTACCTCACGATGTATTTATTCACCGATAAAGCGAGTGACTAAAATAAAAAAGAGTTGTTCGAAATTCTTGTTTTAAATTGTGTAGCTTAGCTACTTAATAAATTTTAAGATTTGCTATCTATAATAAATTAGTATTGACATTAGAAAAAGAAAATTAAGATAAAGAACTTCACTCTGTAAATGGGTCATCAAAATATTAAAAAGGTCAATAGGTAGAAAACATATTTTATTATCTCGAGTTCTCAACAATGGCGTGCCAATATTTATTGAATAGACTACCTACTAAAATTGCCAATTCATAATTTTACAATAATCCTCCTTTTAAATACGTATGTATATTTGCCTAAAAATCCTTTATTTTCTGGTTAAAACCATTTTTTTCCTTAACCTCCTAAACGACTGAATCGATTTTGGTGAATATTTTGAAAACCGTGAATGGTTTATTGTTAAATAAAAATAGCAATAATATTACGTAGGCTATGGAACCGCCTGCCATCAGCCTAAACATATGTTTGTTGTTAATAAAATGTTAGTGACATTAACATTTTATTATCCGTACTATTATGAAAGTGAATGTTGGTTTGTATGAATGTGAATGTCGGTTTGTATGAATGTGAATGTCATCATAAAATTGCGCTTACACTTTGTCAACCGTACAGAAAAGGACATAGGGTACATTTCATCCAGAAAAAGTACTGTTCCCAAATGTGTGAAGCCGCGGGAAAAAGCTAGTATAAGATGATTAAATCAATTCCATTCACAATTGTTATTAGAATTCATAAAGCAATCTTATCTAAGAAATATTTGTTTAAAAGATTAAAAGTTGTTCAAAATATTTGCATACGAGTTTGAATGAAGTGTCTTGAATAAAATTTACAAAAAAAAAACATAATTTTATGAAACGATTATAAAATCGAATTTAATGTAAATACTGTTTTGTTAATTCCAAGTAAAAGCAGCGATAGCTCAGTGGGGAGACCAATAGACTGCAATGCAGAGGGTCTCGGGTTCGAACCCACGTCGCGCACCTCTGACTTTCGGAAGTTATATGACTTTTCGAAATTATGTGCGTATTGATTGACAATTATCGCCTGCTCCGTGCCTCGGAGAGCACGTTAAGCCGTTGGTCCCGGCTGCCATAAACATCTATGGCAGTCGTTATTGGGAAAGTCAGTACCCTCTAATATCCTGACACTGGTCTAGCCTTAGGGTATCGTTAGCCTTTGGGTTGCGGAGGTCAGGTGGCAGCCGCTCCATGTAAAAACTGATATCCAGTCAAATCCGGTTAGACCAGAAAAGCCGACCCCAAGTGACTTGGGAATAATAAAGGCTAAGAGAGAAGAAGACTGTTTTGTTAATTGGTACAATATACTGGCTATGCAACTTATTTTATTATGAAGATAAGGGCTTAGAAAAAGAAAAATGTTTAATCTTTTGTATAATGCACGAACTTTTAGAGAAATAGTTTCTCATAGTATACCTCATTCAAACTTAAGTTTTTGCTCTAACTGACACAGCTCGGCTTACGAAGTACTTCTACTACTCTACAGAAACTGAAAGCTACTGTTTAAACGATAAAAAATCCTTGTGTTTCTGCAGTGAGTCGTCGTCGTCGTCGGTTAAGGCTTGCTTGCTACCTTGTTTAAATAAAATAACACTTTCATAATGGTCCCTTAAACCGTTATCCTACGTTTACGGAAATGATAGTTTATTCGAATTTTATCGCGTTGTTTATTTGAAAAGATATAATACCATCATTTTGTAACAATTAATTAACGTTTCGGACATCGAACCGCTACAACTTCGTAGAGACATTGCGTCCCTTAGCGTATTCTATCGCCTCTATCATGGCGAATGCTCCGAAGAGTTATTTGACCTCATCCCACCTTCCTTCTGAGAACCACACGTCTCGGTCTTCGTAACCACGTATGGAAGGTTAGCACAATCGCGTCTCGCACCAAAAGGTTCAGCAATTCCTTCTTATGCCGTACCATAAAACTTTGGAATGGTCTTCCGGCACATGTGTTCCCTCCCTTCTATGACATTGGGTCCTTCAAACGTAGTGTGAAGAAGCATCTGGTCGGAGCGGCTTGACACTGACGACGGCTAGAAGACATCTATCTTCTCCTCGTCGGCACTATCTCTGGACTGTAATTGGGCTTTCCATCAGGTCCAATACAATCACTTGGCCGTGTCAAAAAAAAAAGTTTGCACTAGGAATACTTACTGTATCGCGGACTTTACAAATATTCATACTACGGCCACGAAGAATACCTAGACTCGGACCAGCTACCAGTGTAGCGCACAAATTTTTGTCCGCTCGGAGATCGAACCCACAACACTCGGCGCAGTGACAATAACGAGGCGACCACTTAGCTCATTACGCCAACCATGCAGTCTAAACTAAAGTGTAGACGTAATTAATATTATTCAAATTAGTATGTATAATATTTATTTTTTCTCTAAATATGTAATTTAATTGTTAATTTGTTTTTATATAATTTGCTATAAATTTTAAATACGATCTTGTTAATTATTGTAAACATTTTATATGATATATTTAAAATCGAGTCAAGAATAATGAATGGTAAATGTGAATAAAAATACTACCTACAGGACAGGCTTCGCCTAGTGTAAGAAGTCTTTGGCAAAACAATAAATTCTTTTCCTTAGTTATATTATTACTTAACATCTGAGAATGTGTATTTCTTTATTTGGTGGAGAAATATTTTTATTATTATTCTCTTTATTATTCTTTTTTCTAATTATTACATTTTTAAATATAAATATAAAAACTATTCATATTTAAAAATATAAAAGCTACCGACATCGGGAACAGGGTCCAAGCTGCCGGTGGTTAGGGCCCCAGCGAGAGGAATCTCCTCACAATACGCGCCGTGTCGAGTAGTAATGCCTTTTGTATCAAGGACTTGATCCAGCTACCTAACGCGAGCCTCTGCAGGTGGTGGTCGAGGCTCGCTTTAATGTGGATATTGACAATAAATTTCTGTACTTCAGGACAGTATTTTCCTGTACCCCTGACAACGTACATACATATATGCATAATTTCATGATGAATGGTCGAGTAGTTAAAGCATGAAAGCGTTACAAACAAACAAACTCATTTTACACATTCATTTTTACATTCGTACGCCTACTAAAGGCGAGATATGATGTACCTTAACCTTGTAACATCCTCTGTGACCATGTCTCATGCGAATAAACTTTCATTTCATTTCATCAATCTCTTGTCTGGCTCTTCCGTGGGTTCCGTGGTCCGTGGTCCCGAGTTAGATTGCTGAGTCGAGCAGTTTAATTGGGTTATATCCACGGCTTAAGGGATAGGGGTTATATACGCAAATTACCTGTATTAAAACTAATAGGTTACAATGTAATATCTGGCGTCATAAATATGACATATTTACGCTCGAGGGTTTCATTAGGGTTAAGGAGGAAAAAATTTGTTCAGTCAACCCATGACCACGATCGATGCAAGTCGGTCGTAACGTCGGGCAATCAATAGATACTTATTACCTTTAAAATACTTAATCGCGAGTAAGATCCGTTACCTGGCATTACATTAAGTTAATATGTAATAGTTGTGAATGTAAGATGCTTTGTCAGTCATTATAACCTTTGATACTCGATACTGTTATATATTTTCTCTCTTATCTTATTAATAGGCGTTCGATAAGCTTTGACACTAGGCTATGTAATAAAAAAGATATTTACATTGTATTACTTAATCAATTTTAAGTAATTAGTGATAAAAAGTAGTAATGTGTTTCTTGCCTACATCTTCTTAAGTGCACATAGAATATAGAATCAGACAGATTTTACTAGGGACTCCAGTTTGCCCTATTTTATATAATCCACATGTGTCAGTGATAACTACACAGGCGATACAATGTCTTATTTAAATATTACTAGCAGTAATAATAGTAATATTTGCACATTAATAGCTAATAATAATATTATTAGCTATTAATGTGCTGGCTTAGTGGACGATTCACCCGAATTTAACGCGGCCAAAATGGGCGAATCGACACTTTGAAAAATATTATTTTTCTGTAGGCGACTCGCACGAATTGTATTTATTGCAGTGAAGTTAAGAAAAGTACAGTCAAGTACAGAAGTGACACGGGTAGTATATTTTAACATGAAATGAGACACACAAATTAATCAGAAATAGCTTTATTTGCATAACAACTAGTAAGTCTTTTCAATTGGTTGTAATAAAATTTAACACTAGTAATGAACAAATCTCGCCCAGAGAGAAAATATTATTACTATTAATATAATAATAATAATATAATATTCTACCACAGACACACAACACCGTCTAGCCCAAACTAAGCAGAGCTTGTACTATGGGTTCCAGACAATGGATAAACATACATAGACACTTTTTTTTTTGTAAATACATACTTATTATACGTATAAATACGTATGAAATGTCAATGAGTAATGAAGGAAGTCTTTTCAGTAGACTACGCGGCGCTGTGTATGGACTAACGGCGCATATTGATATAGTTTGTGACGTCAAAGCTTAATAATTCTGCCCTTTGTCTACAATAATTAATTTCCTTATTTAGACCACTGTCAAAGTATTTTAACGCAAGTGCAACTGTAGACAGTTGCTACAGCATTTAATACATTTAAACAGAGATTGATTACACCTACATTGCACCAGCTATCGTATTACGTTCCATGAAATAATAATATAATATTATTCTATCACATACACACAACACCATCTAGCCCAAACTAAGCTGAGCCTGGCTATGGGTACTAGACAATGGATAAGCATACATAATTATATAGGTACAAATATTTTTTTTGTAAGTATTTATGTATTATACATAGAAACACCAAGACCAAGACAAACACCCATGTTCATGCACACAAATGTTTGACATGTGCGGGAATCGAACCCGCGACCTCAGACGTGGCAGTCGGTTACACTAAGCACTACGCCATCGAGGCCGTTAGATTAGAAGACGAGTCTATTGCCGAGCACAATTTGCTGCGTGATAAAAACCCAACAACGTATGTCCGACCCGGGAGTCAAACCTGGTTAGCAGTTAGAATCGCATCTACCATTAAAAAATTAATGATAGTGCCTTATAAAAAATATAATAGCTAACTGTCAGTCAAGGCATTCTCAAAAAACCTACATTCCGCCTAATATTATAAATGCATATAATAATTAATGTATGTATTTTTTTTGTAAGTATTTATGTATTATACATAGAAACACCCAGATCAAGACAAACATCCATGTTCATGCACACAAATGTTTGACTTGTGCGGGAATCGAATCCGCGACCTCAGGCGTGGCAGTCAGTTACACTAACCACTACGCCATCGAGGCCGACAAGATATTAAGATATTTTGACATGCATAAAAAATCTAACATTTAATTTATTACATTAATGCAAATAAAATATATAAACTGGAAAATTAAACAGTTATAAACTTCTAAATACAAAAATAATATACAAAACTGCCATTATTCATAAAAATATTTTCTTTCAACAACTGTGATGTAGACTTTGATCGATAATAATAATAGTAAACGTTTATTTGAATAACCATTTTTAGATTTACAATTATGAACACTGTCTCTGAACATATCTGTAACAATATAGAACGACATGACGTCTTCAATGTCAAAACGTCATTTAAGCAATTGCGCTACATTTTGTTATTTAATCGTTCGGATCTGACCACTCTGCAATATTAAAAGCGTCACAAATTCTCAAGGGAACAAGAGGCTTTTCTATTAACTTTCCATCAATATGTGTAGACACTACACATATTGATGGAAAGTACACCTATTACACTGTACACGAGGTATAAAGGATGAAAATGGTTTATATAAGAATATTTTACTTTTTTTCATACATTACTATAAGACATTTTAGTGTCTTACGGTAAATGATGATTGTGATCCGTATTATAACAGGTGTTAACTCTTCAAGAAACTTCAAATTGAAGTCAAGGTGGAATAATTGTTGTGAACAAAGTTTATAATTTTCCCTTTTAGGTCCATTTTTTGTATCGACGGCAACAATACTTGCCTTATATGAGTAATAATTTTGACAGATTCTAAAATCTGTCAAAATCATTACTCATGTATAACGTTTTTAAGTTTATCTAGTGGTTGGTTAGTTTAGTTAATAGGTTCCATAATAGTTTAATTTTAATTTCAATGCCGGAGATCGAACACCCGTCCTCATGCACAGTAGTCGCACTCTACCACGACGCCACTAAGGCAAACAGGTAATGTACAAATACATATAAATAATTTAAATAAATTGTAAACTGTTTAAGCCACGATATAATCCGTTTTAGGTAGTTTAATTTAAATGTTTACAATTCGCTTAAATATAAATAAAACTGTGGGCTCCAAAAACATACGATTTGTTGGACCTAAGCAAAGAATACGTTAATGTTTGTCCTTCCGTATTTGTATTTGATAACAGTTAATCTAATATATACAGTCAACAACATAAGTAGCTGAACGATGAATTAATTACAAATACCATTTTTTTAATTAAAATATTCTAAATATTATTCTGCAATAATAGATTATTTTTAAATTAATCACTATTATTTTTTATTTTTTTTACATGATGGAATACTTTGACGCATACCACTCCGCGGGGTGACGGAGAAGTTATGTCGGGTTCATTGGGGGAAAGATACCCCGGTAATACCGACTAAACCTACCACGGTGTTCTTCGACATAACCATAGACGGCGGGGCCGCGCGAATCGCTTTTACATGCAATCGCGACCCCGCCGTGTGAAACGGCAGACCACTACATAGCACACTTCCTCTACTGTCCCCTTGTGGGGGGACAAAAACACGACTCAGAGGCGCGCGTGGGAGCACGCACGCCGCCTCTCGGACCTGGTGCTGATCAGGTGGCGAGCAGGCCCACGCAGCCCACCATCCCCAGGTCAGGGCTGGAGGTCATCTCGCGCCCTCCGGCGCCCGGTTCTGCGGTTGGGGAGAAGATTTAAGCGCTCCCTCTCCCGCTCCGCCGCCTCCTTGATGGACATGACTTCCTCACAGAGTAATTTTGACGAAGACTAACTTTCTGCACAGGAGATAGTATAGTGCACAAGTACACAAAAAAAATGCTCTCTCTATTTCTTCACTAACCGATAGGTCTGCAATCCTAAGCGGCCGGAAAAAGGACGATTGACTTACGTGCTCACCGAGGATATACGGAGATGCAACACCGCCAATATCCTAATTTTGCAGTACTACTGTGAACTTCCTGAGAAAGAGAAGTGCCAATGACCTTTTTTAGTCCCCGAACCTGGACAAAGAACCTTATGATCTCCTTACCTATTAATAATGTCAATCCACTTTTGTCCTCGTCAATACTCACGCACTATTACACAACTTGGATTGTTTATAACTTACAATAGAGTCATCAGTTCTCAGTGTTGGTGCCCGCGAGGCGCGGGCAGTCGCTGGGTGGGCCGCTGATGTTGTATCAGGTTCCAACGGCCCACCCGTCAAGGCGAATTGACGGTGCACAGGGGGGTTTTAGTTGGTATGCCGGCCGTGTTGTAGGTCGGTGAGCCCGACATAACCGTCCCACAACCCCAAGTGGGGCGGTATGCAAAAGGCGCATTTCTCACCTCAAAAAAAAAAAAAAGGCTCATCAGTTCTAATAATAATAATGTAAATGAATACACAGCACCTACGCACGTGTTCTAACAAAGGGTATCGTATCATACCTTAAAATTGTCCGTGTTAAGTCATTTATTGAGCTTAATTATTTTTATTAATCTTCTAGAAGGTTTTAGTTTGATTGCATCGTTGGTGCTATAACTGGGTATCTCACTGCGAAGGGATTGGGTCTAATTGTGTTATCCAAAGATAGTTGTTTTGAGACTGGGTGATATTCTTGAGTGCAAAGTTTTAACGGTACTAATATTATCCCTGGTGTTGGACTGGTATATTTTAAGAAAGAGATATAATCTGCCTGACTATTGGGCGTGGTCATATTTTGGAGTTGTAAAGTATGAGCAGAAAAATTTGCAAACTGTTTTTTCCCATTTTTTCAGCTATGCTTTAGCCAAGAAAATAAACAATTTTGAACACAGTTCATTATATATGGATGACAATCAGTAATTTAGTATTAATTTTTTACTCAGACAATTTCGGACAAATTTGGACATTAACACTCAGTACTCGTTATCTATAATTGATTAAGATCAGCATATTAATCTGATGTGATAGTCACTGTACTAGAGAAATATTCTTTCTGAATTATAAGACGTGACTTTCTGAATTATAAGTGTCCGCAGCTGCGCTGGCATTACTGTACATTTTTGGCAATCAATTTCTATCCCTCGGGAACCGTACTTTTTTCTGGATGAAAGGTACTCTAAGTGCATTTCTGTACCTGCCAACATGTATGCAAAATTTCATGATGATCGGTTGATTAGTTAAGGCGTGAAAGAGTAACAAACAAAAATACTCAAGTTCACATTTATAATATTAGTTTTTATTTTTCATAAAATGTTGTGTGGTTTAGGTTAAGCACAAGCTGCACAATACGACTTTAATGAAGATAACTTAAATATGACAAAATAAATGTGGCAAACATGCATACCGCCATGCATGCTTATCAAGAAAAAAAGAATATGGGGGAAGATTTAAAATGTATCTTACTTACGATATTCACCGGGTATAACGCAGACATAATTTAATACATTGACGCCTCTTGCGTGTAAGATCTTATCTTTGTGAGCTAATTCATATACCGTCACTAAATAAATGGCAATTCCGGACTCTTCCACTTAAATATTGAAGACTAGTTTCTGCTCGTGGCTTTACTCACATCAACCCCACGGGAACGTATTACCGGGATTAAAAAAATAACCTTTGTGTTAGCTTAAGTCATGGTATATCTTGTGCTAAGTTTCATCCAAATCCGTTCACAAATTTATCGTGATCGAGTACCTAACAAACATCATCTAAACACCATCACAATGTTTTTCGATTTAGGTAATTTTACGCACGTATTTTTCGTAGTTTGATTAAAATAACAGAATCGAAATTAATTCGTACGGTAACAACGTTTATTGATTTATTAATTATTTGATCAACGATTTCGAAGAGATCACTATATTAATTGTGAATTACAATAAAATTAACTAAGAGGCCTCTTTGAAAAAACCTTAATATAAATTGAAAATTAGTGTTTATAATATTTAATTACGGTTATCTTTAATGGTGAAAGAAAACATCGCGAGGAAACCTACATGTCTGAGAGTTCTACATAATGTTCTCGAAGATATGTGATGACTGCCAACCCGCAGTAGTCCTGCGTCGTACTTTTGTCATACTGAGAAGGGCTACTTGTTCAGCAGTGTTACAGTTTACGGACAGAGCTGATATTATTCATATTTTAAGCACGATTACGTATTATTTATTATCTTATGTGGGGGTCAGTCAGTGCAGACCGGCGACACTTCGACCCAGTGGGATCTTTTGTGTCGACATTCTCCCAATAACGACTGCCATAGAATTTCATGGCAGCCGGGACCGACGGCTTAACGTGCTCTCCGAGGCACGGAGCAGGCGATAATTGTCAATCAATACGCACATAATTTCGAAAAGTCATATAACTTCCGAAATTCAGAGGTGCGTGACGTGGAACCCGAGACCCTCTGCATTGCAGTCTGTTGGTCTCCCCACTGAGCTATCGCTACTCTTAAGATTACGTATACTCTCCTTTCAAAAACTGTGTAGATTTTGGCAGTCGACCATTTAATCTGTTTTGTAAATTTTGTTCTCTGCCGATCCTCAGTCGATGTTGGTAAGCAATATAAAATACTTTTAAGTCAAAATGAGATATTACTTTCTGCCTATGGCTTCGCTTATGTAAATGCCACGGGACGCATATAGAGATAAAAAGTACCCAAAGTGTTACAGGTCTTACCTGTGTGTCAAATCTAAATCCCTCTACTGGTGGTTGAATATGAACCATCCAAACTCTGACTTTCGCTGCACCAATGGCGCTGTGGTTTAAGTGGTCGCTTTGCCAATGCCATTGCGTCGAGTATTAGGTGATCGATCCCTACACGGGACATAAATTTGTGTGATCCACAAATAGTTATTTCGGGTCTGGTTGTTCTATTGTTTGATTGTTTGTAAAGGCATAGGAATTATTCCTAGTGCAGGAGTTATATTTTTACAAAGAAAAGAAAGAAGCTCATTGTAAATTTTCCACCCACAACGTCTTGCACTTCAGCATAATATCATTCAGCTTTCTATATAACTTCTCATATTCAAAGCCCTGCTGCAATATAGTAAGTTTATAAACAATACCGATATTACTATAGGTACTAGTATAGTATTATATTATCTGTGCTATAGGTAAGAAGCACACCGATATTTTTTTATCAATAATTGTTTGTAATTAGTTTTTTAAATAATTACTTTGTTATGTTAAATATTACGTTACATTGTATCTTTATCTTAATATTCAATTATATGAAGATTTGTATACTTATCAAAAATAATTAAATTTAATGAAAACATATAATAAACTTTACTAAAAGTCATAATATTATTTACAAAGTCACATTCAGAATATTTTACTGAAAAATAGCACGTAGGTCAGAAACATTTACACTACTGAATAACGCATTCGGCAATATAAGCATCAGACTTGGCACTATCTGTGCACCGCAAGACCACTAACTGCGGCAGTCAGAAATATTTAATGATTAGTTTAGTGACACCATATTGAAGATTTCATGAAGTGAACCTTTATTAAGCAGTCACCAGTAAGTACCTTTCCGTGCAAGCAGGCTCATTATTTGAATTGTTACCAAATTTTAAACGGCGAGCCCTTTTACACAAAAATATCTCAGTAATAGTTTTTTGGTTTCAAACCATAATCTTCATTAACGGACGAATCTTCTCTATGGCGTAACTTTTCTGTGGAGCAGTTTTTCTGTAAACCAACTTTTCTGTGCAGCATTTTTCTGTGGAGCAGCTTTTCTGTGGAGCAGTTTTTCTGTGTAGCAACTTTTCTGTGGAGCATTTTTCTGTGGAGCAGCTTTTCTGTGGAGCAGCTTTTCTGTGGAACAGTTTTTCTGTGTAGCAACTTTTCTGTGGAGCATTTTTCTATGGAGCAGCTTTTCTGTAGAGCAGTTTTTCTGTGAAGCATTTTTCTGTGGAGCAACTTTTCTGTGGAGCAGCTTTTCTGTAGCGCAACTTTTCTGAAAAGCAGCTTATCTGTGGCGTAATTTCGACTGCTATAAACTATATGATAATTCGACTTCGAATGTCGAACGGTCGGGCCAATAATCAATTCTCAATCCCGGAGCTTAAGCTGTTTTGTGGCAGATATCTCTCTGGTCGTAGAGATTGCCATACCATCAGATTACGACAGTTAGAGAATATAGAGACCATTTGCGTTTGTGCACACTTGTGCGCTGTAAAGTCTCTTGTGTAGGTGATAAGTCGCTGTTAAATGCTGCCTCGACCAAAATTCTGTGCTTTTTCTCTCCGGTCGTATTAGGTTGCCATACCATCAGATTATGACAGTTGACATAAAATCCAAATGCATACATTTATAATAGATATAAGTATTGAATATAGATTAGGCTATCAAATATATCGCACGTAAATATAGATAAAAAGTAATTGTTGTCTTGTTATGTTGGCAGCTTCTAACCGACTACATATATCTGACCTTAACGTAACCCGTGGCATCGGATGCAATCGTTATCTATAAACATTATCAATATTGTGTAAATTGAAAGCGAATATTGCGTTAAATTATTTGCGCATGTTTTTATTTTTACTAGTTTTTGCCCGCAGCTTTACTCGTGTCCAGTCCTTTTTTCTGCATGAAAGTATTCTATGTCCTTGCGAGCAGCGATAGCTCAGTGGGGAGACCAACAGACTGCAATGCAGAGGTTCTCGGGTTCGAACCCACGTCGCGCACCTCTGACTTTCGGAAGTTATAAGACTTTTCGAAATTATGTGCGTATTGATTAACAATTATCGCCTGCTCCGGGCCTCAGAGAGCACGTTAAGCCGTTGGTTCCGGCTGCCATGAACATCTATGGCAGTCGTTATTGGGAGAGTGTCGACACAAAAGATCCCACTGGGTCGAAGTGTCGCCGGTTTGTACTGACTGGCCCCCATATAAGATACACATACATACATCCTATGTCCTTTCTGTACCCCTAAAAACATGTATCCAAAAAGTACTCTGTTTCTGAATGAAACGTACCATATCTCCTTTTGTGTACCCCTGGCGACATCTATGCGCAATTTCATCAATATTGGTCGAGTAGTTACGGCGTGAGAATATAACAATCAAACAAACTCACTTTCTCATTCATAATATGAGTTAGGATATATTAATCTGTATTGTCCTTCTGCAGGGCAACGCCCTTCTTGCATTACCATATCGCTTCGTCGCGCGTCGCGTCGTGATTATCTTTGTTATGTTTGGACCAGTCTATCCTATTGCTGTATAAGTTGTTTCGCTATCGTCGCCTCGAAATCAAATCCATTATCTCCTGATATAAATAATTTAGATAAGGTTTAATTAGTCACCTTGTTACCAGTCTGGGTATTCTTTGTACTCGTTGTTTGCCATGTACCCTGTGAATTAAGCGTAGTGCGGCTTTATACGAAAAAAAAAAAATGATGATATTGCGACGCTTTTTATTTTTGTTGTATTTTTAGAGTTCGATAAAACTCTTATACAACAGCTTGTCCGTCTGTCCGTCTGTCTGTTATACAACTTTCAACTCAAGAGCCGTAAGAGCTAGAGACTCGTGGTCAACGCCATTCGACTCAGCATAGTCGATATACCCTGAAATGACTATGACCTTTGACCTCTGACCTCAAGGTCACGTGGTATCACGTGACCTTTGCATATTGCTTGAACCATTTTTTCGAACTCTAAGATTTACGGCAATTCATTGCCGATTCTCACTTGTTTTCTCTTGTAAATAATTTCTTTGTTTATATTAGATGCTTTTTTAAATCATGTAATTGGTTATATAAAATAAAAGTGTTGAGTGCACAGTTGGCGTAGTGGTTTAAGTGTTAGCCTCGCCACTGCCACTACGCCGGGTGTTGTGGGTTCGAATCCCACACGGGACAAAACTTTGTGTGATTGACAAATGGTTGGGCCGAGTTTGGGTGTTCTTCCTTCGAATGTTTGTAAAGTAATCGCAGTATTTATTCCAAGAGCCGAAGTTGCCTTTTAATGTGATTTAATCTAAATGGAAAAAAAAGTACAATATAAGGACTAATTGCAGAATCAGAATGGTACTTCCACGGGCGTATAAAATAATTGGCATTGGCAAACTTATCCGTACGCGTGTTAGTTTTGAAGCCTAAGAGGTGCAATGACCTATGCGAATCAGAAACAGACCAATAAAAACTACGCAGTTAATTTACTTCTTATCGCCGATATATTAGATCTAAGTCCAACAAGTGAGAATCGCCAATGAATTGGCGTAAATCTTAGAGTTTGAAAAAATGGTTCAAGTGATATTTAATAAAAATATGCAAAGGTCACGTGATACTACGTGACCTAGAGGTCAGTGGTCAAAGGTCATATTCGTTTCAGCGGTATATCGACTATGCTGAGTCGAATGGCGTTGACCGCGAGTCTCTAGCTCTTACGGTTCTTGAGTTGAAAGTTGTATAACAGACAGACGGACGGACGGACGCACATAGCTATTGTATAAGAGTTTCGAACTTTAACGTCGTTTGAACATTTGTGATTCCCCCACAATACGAATTATGAGTAGGGGGGAGGGAATTTCTTACAAAAAAATATAAAAATAAATGAACGCCTGTGAATGATGAAATAGGCATTATTTAAAAATTCGGTCACTGCGACCAGTCTTAACGGAGATTAGCCATATGCGCAGGAGATATTATAGTGCACAAGTGAGTACGCAAACACAAGTGCTCTCTGTTCCCTAACATTCACCATCCGATGGGACGGTAATCCGACACGACCGGAGAGAGATCAGGCGCAGGACCAACGGCGTTACGTGCTTGCCGTGGTACGGGGGTGTCTAACACCGAAAACTTCCTAACTCCGGGCTGCTATTGAGATTTCTTAACAGAAAAACCCAATAACTTTTTGTTGGCCCGACGCGGGATTCGAACCCGAGACCTTACGCACAGCAGTTGCATTCACTACCGCTGCGCCGCAGAGGCAACTGCGTAAAAAAGAAAACTAACAAACATACATTAATTTTTATATGTATTTATAATATTAGGCGGGATGTATGTTTTTTGAGAATGCCTAGACTGACAGTTAGCTATTATATTTTTTATAAGGCACTATCATTAATTTTTTAATGGTAGATGCGATTCTAACTGCTAACAAGGTTTGACTCCCGGGTCGGACATACGTTATTGGGGTTTTTATCGCGCAGCAAATTGTGCTCGGCAATAGACTCGTCTTCTAATCTAACGGCCTCGATGGCGTAGTGCTTAGTGTAACCGACTGCCACGTCTGAGGTCGCGGGTTCGATTCCCGCACATGTCAAACATTTGTGTGCATGAACATGGGTGTTTGTCTTGGTCTTGGTGTTTCTATGTATAATACATAAATACTTACAAAAAAAATATTTGTACCTATATAATTATGTATGCTTATCCATTGTCTAGTACCCATAGTCAGGCTCAGCTTAGTTTGGGCTAGATGGTGTTGTGTGTATGTGATAGAATATTATTATATTATTATTTCATGGAACTTAAAACGATAGCTGGTGCAATGTAGGTGTAATCAATCTCTGTTTAAATGTATTAAATGCTGTAGCAACTGTCTACAGTTGCACTTGCGTTAAAATACTTTGACAGTGGTCTAAATAAGGAAATTAATTATTGTAGACAAAGGGCAGAATTATTAAGCTTTGACGTCACAAACTATATCAATATGCGCCGTTAGTCCATACACAGCGCCGCGTAGTCTACTGAAAAGACTTCCTTCATTACTCATTGACATTTCATTTGTCGGCCTCGATGACGGTGGTTAGTGTAATCGACTGCCACGCCTGAGGTCGCGGGTTCGATTCCCGCACAAGTCAAACATTCGTGTGCATCAACATGGATGTTTGTCTTCCTCTGGGTGTTTCTATGTATAATATGTATGTATTTACAAAAAAAGTATATATGTTTGTTTATCCATTGTCTAGTACCCATAGTACAAGCTCTGCTTAATTTGGGCTAGATGGTGTTGTATGTGGTAAAATATTATTGTATTATTATTACTGCCGAATATTTAGACTAAGAAGGAATTATTAAGCAATGACGTCACAAGTTGGCAACACAGTAGACGTAGTTTCGTAGACTGCTTCCATATCCATGTTTTGAGCTCTCATCAGACACAATAGATTTTTAATTAGGGTATGCCTGGTATTCGAAGACTAGCAGTGCAGTGCGGCTTTTCCTAAGTTAAATTGACTCCTAACATAAGGTTGCTATGACACGCATTGCCCAATAAACGGTCTGTTTATTACATTAACGTTTTTGTAATTGGCCTGAGATGTCAGCTCTACATAACATAATCTGGCATAAGTGGCTCATTAAGACTGAGATCCAATCCAATCAGAGGCTTTTATTCTAGGAGTAGAAACTTAATTATATTATAACATCTTATCTTATCTTATGTGGGGGCCAGTCAGTGCAGACTGGCGACACTTCGACCCAGTGGGATGTTTTGTGTCGACACTCTCCGAATAACGACTGCAATAGATGTTCATGGCAGCCGGGACCGACGGCTTAACGTGCTCTCCGAGGCACGGAGCAAGCGATAATTGACAATCAATACACACATAATTTCCAAAAGTCATATAACTTCCGAAAGTCAGAGATGCGCGACGTGGGTTCGAACCCGAGACTCTCTGCATTGCAGTCTGTTGGTCTCCCTACTGAGCTATCGCTGCTCATGGTATAACATGGTCTACGTCATAGATGCGTCACTGATTTTATATACATTGCTAGATTTTGTCCACGGTTTCGCTCGCAAATCTCGATTTTGTCAATTATTTTCTATATCTCGAGAACAGTAGGTACCTTATTTTTTGGATGAAGAGTATCCTAAGTCCATTTCTGTTCCCCTGACACCGCGTATGCGAAATTTTATGATGATCGGTCGTGTAGTTTAGGTGTAGAAGCGTAACAAACAAACTCACGTTTGCATTTGTAATATTAGTTAAAATTTGGGTGACATTTAGAAGGCTGTTTGTAAGTGACCTGATATGAAAGGTATTTAAGCTCTGAAAAAATAAAAGCTTTCTTAACTAATATTATAACCTCGAATATGAGTTTCTTTGTTTGTTACGATGTCATTTCTTAACTACCTGATCATCATGAAATTTCGCATACCCATTGCCAAGGGTACGGAAAAGGTGTCACGGGGACCGTGATTCTTTTTCTGGCAACCTGGCAACCTGGCAATCATCATAGTCTGTTACAAGTTTACCTGTCATCCATCATAGTTTGTTATAAGTTTATTTGCTAGAATTAAGGAATGGAGGTGAACAAAGAAATAGAGTAAACAAAAATGTGTGTGTGTATGTGTATGTGTGTACCCATCCTTCACTCTAGTCATTTACACTTTATATAACTATTTAACTACCTTCAATCAACCTTCTACAAAGAGCTAATTAATACAATAAAACAATCGACATCAGCTTTTAATTCTAATATGCGGTAGTAGATATAAAGATAAGAAGTTTTACACGTGCCAGGAGATAAGTTCAAGGTCACAAGGATACGCGTCGATCCTTTTTGTAACGGAGCTGTTTGTATTTACGTCACGTATGCGGCCTAGGAGATAACGAGTTTATCACTAAGGAAAAGGGATGACGACTTCTGGAAAGGAAAGTCAATTCTGATGTGGAATCTTTGTTAATGTTGGATTGTGTAGTTCATTTATGTTGTGGTGTGATCCGATATTTGGAGGTATTTCTTATGGTTTGGATTGCTAGAAACCTGCAAGGCTTTTTTTCCATGCTTTTTGACTTTTCGATGTTGTTGGTATGTCTGTTATAAATAGTTAATTATCACTTGCTGTAACGATAAAGTAATACTGCAGGGTAGGTATTTGAATATGTAATTACTTATTATTTTACGACGCTGCCTAAACCGGCCATCCTTTTTTATTAATTTTTACAGTCCCATATTTTGTTATTCTTCATTTTGTTCTATTTATAAGTGGTTAGTTTTGTTAGTATTAGTTAAATTGTAAATTATGATTGTTGCTTTCACTACTATGAATTATATAATTAAATGAATAGAACTAAAAATTAATAAGTTATTATAATTTCATACTTCGTGAGATATAATATTTTACATAGTTTTCACCAAGATATGTAAAGTATTGGATTGTGACAACAATTCTGCAGACAGGAGACTCTTAGATATGCAGGATTCGTTACGATGTTTTCTTGTACTGTTAAAGCGAGCGATAATTGCCTATTTTGTACACACAACATTTTGAAAATGTGTGTGCAAAATTTGTGCGTTGGGATCACCTGCGACACCTCTGTGTGCCAGTCTAACGGCTGGTCCGATTATCAGCTTATAATTTTGTTAGTTTTTAAATTCTAATAGGATATTTAAATAAAAATGTACATATAGGATCCGAGACTTTAAATATAAGTAAATAAATTGTTATTAGTATAAGCTTCCTAACTCATATTATAATGCAAATGAGGGTTTTTTTGTTACGCTTTCACACTGTACCTACTCGATTGATCATCATGAAATTTCGCATACACATTGTCAGTGATACAGAAAAGTACATAGGGTACTTTTCATCCTGAAAAAGTACTGTTCCCGAGGGGTAGAAGTTTATTGACAAAATCTACATAAATGCAAGCGAAGCCGCGGGCAAGATCTAGTAATATTTGTCGGCCTCGATGGCGTAGTGGTTAGAGTAACCGACTGCCACGCCTGAGGTTGCGGGTTCGATTCCCGCACAAGTCAAATATTTGTGTGCATGAACATGGATGTTTGTCGTGGTGTGGGTGTTTCTATGTATATTTACAAAAAAAAAGTATATATGTATGTTAATCCATTGTCTAGTATTCCTTCGGGTTGCGGAGGTCAGGTGGCAGCCGCTCTGTGTAAAAACTGATATCCAGTCAAATCCCGTTAGACTAGAAAAGCCGACCCCAAGTGACTTGGGAAGTTGGGAATAATAAAGGCTAGGAAGAAAGAAGATCCTTTTGTCTAGTACCCATAATACAAGTTCTGCTTAGTTTGGGCTAGATGGTGTTGTGTGTAAGTGTAGTAGAGCCTCGCTGATTTCAGCATGAATGGGCCGGCTCGACCGGGAGAGGACTATCCTCTCACAGAATATTGACGTAAAATAGCAGTATTCCTACTGTTGTGTTTCGTTCAGTGAGAGAGAGTGCCGGAGGCCCAATCACTCTCTTTCCCCCTTCCCGCTCCTTCTCCTTCCCACTTCCTTTCCTAAAGGGTCGGCAACGCGCAAGTGTTACCTCTGGTGTTGCAGGCGTCCATAGGCTACGGTGACCACTTACCATCAGGTGGGCCGTATGCTTGTTTGCCGCCGTAGTTGTATAAAAAATATTTTTTATTTATATTATAAGTAAGTATTCGTATGTCTAGAAAATGCGAAATGCGCTGTGGGCAATTTATTCAAATGATCAAATCGCGGTATATTTAGTACACAACTATAATAATACGTAATCGCTTCTTATCACTGATATCTAGACCAAATTCCAAAACCATATCTATTTACAAACATCGTATGATTTTCTTATGTTCTTTGTACGATATCCAATCGTTTATAACTGGAATTTGCTGTTTAGCAATCGCAAAACAACAATGTGTTACGGATGAATACCTGAAGGGGCAGACAGAGATGTAGGCTACATGTAAAAGTTAGGCTTTATGGTAAAATTAAATAAATATACATAAACTCATATTAACCCAATTACATTTTGCCTGTGTTAGTATAATCCGAGACGCTATGCGCAGCAGACGAATTGACTGACACTGTCCCACTGATGTAGTTTTTAAAACAATATCGGTTTAACAGAATCTTTTGCAAAATATTTTAAGTGCAACGTTCGAATGACAGTTGTCTCTTTCACACTACATCTATATCTATGGCGCTTCTTATTGGTCCAAATTGTCAACACGTGTATTGGTATTAAAAACAAAATATTCTTGGCCCCAGATTTTTGACGTCCTTTACTAAGAACGTAACTTACCTAGTATATAGTGTCACTAGCTTTAGCACGCGGCAACACTGGAGAACAGTACTCCTTTTACTGCATGTAAGGAATCCCATGTCTTTTTCTGTAGCCCTGACAACGTGTATACGAAATTTCATGATGATCGGTTGAGTAGTTAAGGTGTGAAAGCGTAACAGATAAACTAATAAACACAGTCGCTTCCTAGCTAATATTATAAATTTAAAAATGAGTTAGTTTGTTTGTTTCATTCCAGTAAAAAGGTTCTGTCTACGGTGGATAGAAATTTATCGATAAAATCTAGAGCAACGCGAGCAAAATCTAGTTAATAATATTAATTAGGATTATCGCTTACTGAGGGAAGCAAAAGAATAATTTAAACTGAGGATTGTTCTTCCAGCTGGCCAGGAAGCATACCTTATATTAACGATTTCACCGTGTCCATTCTATCCCGTATTTACTAGATACATACATATACCCGTATGTATGTAATGATTCATAGGATTCTCGAATATTCTTGTGAACAAAATAGGTATACAAGATAAAAATATACGGACAAAGCATACATCAATCATTTTATTTATTTTTACTCAAAGATAGCCCAAATTTATGGCTTATCTTATAATCTGAAGTCCGTACTTCGCTAATATTACAACGCATAAATCGTTACATGTAAATCTAGCCGTGTTCTGATTCTTCTAGTTTTAAAGTAATCTTACTCGGTTTTAAGTTTGCAAGTTATATCCGTTTCAAATTTAGTCAAATGTTTACTATTTGACCTTTGCTAACAGATTAAATAGAATCATTTTAACAGGCATAAAATTGATATTTACATTAGCGTGATATTGAAAAAATACCTCGGTGGAGCAGTGCAGCGGTATTGTAGGCAACTGATGTATATGAGATCTTGAGTTCGATTTGTGGATCGAGCAGTGTTATTTATTAGAAAATTCACAGTAGAAACGCGAAGTCTGGAACTATATCCGGTAGTTGGCAGTTAGTTCGCTACCTATACATACATATATGTATATATCATCATCATCTCTGACATAACACGTCCACTGCTGAATAAATGCCTCTCCAAAGGTGTTTCACACAGACCGGTCTCAATCCACCCGCATCGAACCGCTTCCCGCGACCCTTACCAGGTCGCTGGTCCATCTTACGGCCTACGCCTGCTGCGTTTTCCGATACGTGGCCGCCACTCCAGAACCTTTCTGCCCCAACAGCCATCAGTTCTGCGCGCTTTGTATGCATATATGACACCATATACATCGATCTACAATAATTGCCGGTGAAATGTAGATGTAATCATCAAGTACACCACTGCCTACCTCGTCGTGATGTATAAGAATTATTCATTTCGAAAGTAAGTGGTTCCCAAAGTTACTATTGAACTCAACTAAATGTTTACTAACAGACTGAATGTAAAGATTCCTATATCGAGAAACATGTCGTTTTACCTAAGGACAGTTAAATTTTTACCCGGCGTTGTGTCAAAAATTAATTGTTCTTAGGTAAAACGACTTAAAGACCTTAATTGGGCCTTAAAGAGTTGAATAAGGAGATTTAAATTGGCATGATATTGAAGAAATAACTTTAATAGTTAGAAGCACCTGTATTTAAGCATTATCGATATTAAAAATACCTAGCACGTGCAGCCATTGAAATCGACACCCTGTCAGCTCATTTATTGTGGAAACGACTTAAGTATGTCTCGTGTATAACGAGACACGTGTTGACCTATTGTTGATCATCGAAGCGGAATAATGTAAATGTGAGGTGACCGGTGCCTGTCTTGTAGGTCTCGTGGAACACGTATGAGCTTCTTTAGTTCTTAGAAGTCGGTGTGCTGTTAATCAGCCAATCAGTTATACGCCAATTACGCAGGCAGTTAAATAACCAACAGGTTTGCATCTTGGTACGAAAAAAACGAAGTCTAGAAATGCGTTAGGTAGGTAATGATTTCTCTACGTAAATATGGCATCTAAAAACAGCTCATAGTTGACGAGATGTGGGTGTAGTCGCATCGTTGCCGTCACTTTTGAGGAGATACAGGCATGACTCATTATGTACTTCCGAAATGTATGCCGCTCTTGTCTTGTCTACAAGTGTTTGTTCTCGTGACTTAATTGCAATGAATATTGGTGACTTATACAATCAGAAGGACTTCTTTTTGGGTTTTTGGAAAAAAAATCTAAGGGATTTGATTTTTCTGAGGATGATGGTTAGGGTATTTGGGCTTTCTACCAATCCGGTGGTCACGAAAGTACGTAATCATGTAGCCACGGGTTACCTAAAACTAATAAATATCAGGCGCCTAACCCTGCTGTTTCTTTAAGCCCTTCTTTTTGACCTAGTTTTCACCTCGGACTGCAATGATTTTTGTGTGTCTTAGTTTTTGGCCTCTGATGGATTTGAAAACTTTACGCGATCTGTGGGTGAGCGCAGAATACTCACAACCCTTGGACTGCAATATGGTTGCGCGTTGTTTTCATTCTATTTACTCGTAAGTGGATGCTCCTATTCTACCATACTGTATAACGTTCACCAAATTACATCTTATAAAGACACTTGTTGTTTATTGTGTCTGCCTCGATGGCGTAGTGGTGTCAAATACAACTACTATGCGTGAGATGTCGGGTCCGATTCCCGGTTCGGGCCAGTGATATGGTGCTTTTATGTCAATATATTTTAACTGTTACTTAAGAAATCAAGGGGTTCAGATCTATGCCTGATCGACGTCAATAGACTAAGTTTAAAATTCGTGGTGAGAGATTGCAAAAGCGAAAATTTTAAATAACCGTAATGATGGATGATCAACGTTTAGTTGATCTCTCTTGAAAGCTTAAACAAATGAATTTAAAAAAGACGAAATATTTTTATTTCCTTTGTCCAAGGTCGCTGCACCAGTTATTAGAAAGCATATAGCACATCACTAAATCTGTGGTAAGTGACTGGGATTACCCAGAAAAGGCGAGGCAGGATCATCTTGACAATCAGAACATTATTTTATTTCCAAAACATGTGATTGATTTTCATTATCACACTTATCTAGTCTTCACGGTCATATAAATAATCAGCATAAGATAACTTCGGTACTTATCAAGTCCAATAAATTTGAACAAATATGATAGCGTGACAAAACGGTAACGGTAATAATAACGTAACTACACCCGGATGGGCTTTCGGATAGTTTTTTGGAAAGCAAGAGGATGATGACAAGTTTACGTTTAACTGGCATTACATTACTGTATAGACGTACCAGCACTAGGGTATCATCGATGGCTAAACAGACGTGTTGTAAGCCCACGAGTAAAACTTCGCAAGTTATTGTGTATTTAACTAATAGTTGTTTTGAGTTTGGGTGTTTTTGTGTCCGTTGTTTTAATATTTGTAATGTCACGGGAATTCTTTCTAAGGCAGGTGTTGAAGTTTTGGACCGAAAAAATAGAATTACGTAAAGGATCTAAATTTTATGGCCTACTTTACCGATTTCCAGCCTCCGTTTTTTGTTTCAATATTTCTGAGTATGACTAAACAAAAAATAGTCTTGCTATCCTGCCCAAATTCTCATCTCGAACTCTATTCTTGCAGTGCCAGTTACCATGGGGTAGCAGCGATAGCTCAGTGGGGAGACCAACAGACTGCAATGAAGAGGGTCTCGGGTTCGAACCCACGTCACGCACATCCGACTTTCGGGAGTTATATGACTTTTCAAATTATGTGCGTATCGATTGACAATTATCGACTGCTCCGTGCCTCGGAGAGCAAGTTACGCCGTGTCGGTCTCGGCAGTCGTTATTGCGAGAGTGTGGACACAAAAGATCCCACTGGGTCGAAGTGTCGCCGCTCTGCACTGACTGGCCCCCACATAAGATACATACATACCATGGGGTACCCGTGTTTAAGATAGTCAGCTATGATTGGTTGTTGAAAAAACTCAAATTGATAGTTGACTCAGAAGTGAGTTCAACGGTGAGATATAACGGAATTGCACATTAGATCACATAATCGAAGTATGAACGCAGCATTATAGGATATCATAAAGTGTGATCCACAGATACCTACTCAGAGTTTAGGTGTAAATCTGACTCATATAATTATTTAATTTCAGTATTAATGCACCTTTGGTTACGTCTAGCGTTCTATTTAACTGACAGTATAATTTTGCATCGACACGAAAGTAGGGTGACCATCAAAATAGTAAAAATCGCTCTTATTTAGCCTAACGATCGGCTCGTTTGCATTTATGCTTACAAATCGTAATGTCCTGGCTCGAAGCTTGGATCAGAGAAAGTAATATTAAGTTATCTACTAGAAAGTTCTCAACGGCAGCATGGAGTAAGTCTGGATGAAGAAGAACAATTCAACAAACGCGCAAAGAAATTGATAATCTCAAGTGAAGAGTTTAGTGTTGGCTAATATCCATAAAACATAAACTGCTCGCTCTGCTGTCAATATACTTTTATGAAATACTAGCTTTTGCTGCAGCTTTGCTTGTTTGGGATCAGTACTTTTTACCTGGATTAAAGGTATATTACTATGTTCTTCTCTGTAATCCTGACAACGTGTATGTGAAATTTGATGATGATCGGTCAATTAAGTAAGACGTGAAAACGTAACAAACAAACTCACATTTATAACATTTGTATAGTTACAAATTTCTTCAAAATTATATTGATCTTTTTGGGACTGATGGGAAATCTGTAAATAAAAGAAAGGATATCCAAAAGCCGTTTGTGGTACCACTCATAGCTTCTTAAATTAACTAACAAAAATTGTCACAGTATGGTAGTCAATATATTTAATAAACTAGGTACCAAATAGAATTCGACGTACCAAATCCTGAATTTGATGATATAATGCATAATCGGTTAACTGATGGATATTTATATTCGATTAACGAGTATTTTAATGTTAAACAACTGACATTTTAAATAATATTTTGGATTTTAAGTTACAATGTTGTCGTTAACTGGAAATCATGTGATGTTTTTTTAAATTATTTTCTATTTAAATATATTTGCACAACAAAAAGTTAAAAGTCATACCAATATATATATGTGACATTTTGAATAAATTTTGGATGGTAAATTTCAAAGTTTACGTTGAATCTAAATCATGTGATATACATAATTTTGTCTTCTGTTTACGCGAATATTATTCATTGAAATTAAACTACTATATACGGATTTTATCGCGTTGTTTATTTGACACTTTATTACATAATTTTAAAAGCTGTTACACTACTACTACTATTAAACTTTACTAATTTTTAAGCTAATTAAATTATTATTACAACTATTTAGATTTAATTTAATTTTACACTTTCCCCGACGTTTCGGTTTTGTTTCAGCAGCCATGGTTACGGGGAGACTAAGATAATAGTTGTCAATGTTGCAGTGTAGTTATTTCAAAGTACCCGAACATAATTAAATCATTGGTGTTTCTATTTACGCAGAATGAGCTCAAAGTGTCATGAAGTCTAGCTGTGGTTTGCTTCTTCTTGGGTTTGACTATTTGAATTACTGTGATATTTTTTGTCATGACTTTTTTATTTTAATTATTTATAACTCTAAAATTTGCATATCGAAAAAGTTTAATGCAATCATACCAATGAAATATAATATGTTTGTGATATTTTGAATAAATTATAAGTTTCGATGTTTGCGTTGACTCTAAACCAAGTGAACGTCATTTAAAATAAAAATTT
This sequence comes from Catocala fraxini, assembly GCA_930367265.1. Taxonomy (NCBI): domain Eukaryota; kingdom Metazoa; phylum Arthropoda; class Insecta; order Lepidoptera; family Erebidae; genus Catocala; species Catocala fraxini. The sequence goes on from OV884031.1 coordinate 22,828,880, forward strand.
CTATAAAAAAATTTATAATTTTAATATTTGCACGTCTAAGAAGTTGAATACAGTTCCATTCTCAATCATACACAGCTGTAATCATGTCTACATTCTGGGAATAAAGATATAATTCATTCATTGATACAAGTGTGACAGCAATAGGTTCGCCCGCTAATACATGAGATTTAAAAACTTATGTGTTATGATTAAACTATTTAGATTATCATGCCTACGATAGTCTACTGAACAGGATTAGATTAAACGTAGCATAGATTTTAAGTGAACTACTATCTACCAAATTCTGAAATCTATTCAGCGTTTCTACGCTTTATAGCTTAACCAAAGGAATATCACGATACAAATGCTAAAAGAATTGGTGCTTAGTTAAAGTTGTCGCCTATAAGGCGTGAGAGTATGTATGTAAAATTTTGCAGAGGTTTATTTCACCGACAGTACGTCATTGATGTTGACAAGCACCGATAGCACAGTGGGGAGACCAACAGACCACAATTCAGAGGGTCTCGGGTTCGAACCTACGTCGCGCACCTCTGACTTTCGGAAGTTATATGACTTATCGAAATTATGTGCGTATTGATTGACAATTATCGCCTGCTACGGAGCAGGCGTGAAACCTCGGAGAGCACGTTAAGCCGTCGGACCTGGCTGCTATGAACATCTATGGCAGTCGTTATTGGGAAGTCAGTTCCTCTTTAATATCCTGACACTGGTCTAGCCTAGGGTATCGTTAGCCTTCGGATTGCGGAGGTCAGATGGCAGTCGCTCCTTGTAAAAACTGATATCCAGTCAAATCCGGTTAGTCTAGAAAGCCGAACCCAAGTGTCTTGGGAATAATAAAGGCTAGGGAGAAGAAGTACGTCATTGATGTTTGTAGTTCCCACGTAATATGGGGGCGAGTATGTTGCCGTCTACCGGGTAAAACGCCAAAATACGTGCTGCTACTAAAATATTCTTGACAAAGCAACCCGACAACACTTTTCCTGGCTCGAGTATCGAAGCCGAGATCTTATTTCACGCACTGCACTCGCAATCGCTACTACAGCGGCACCGTGGTATTTTGATTTAGTTTTATAATAAAACTAGTATTTTGCGTAGTTGCGCGGCCCGCAAGCGGCCCGCGAGGTGGGAGCACAGCGAGGGGGGTAAAAAGTTCCCAGGGTAAAAAAAGGTAAAGAAAAAGCAATGTCCCCCGGTGACCTTGAAAAATACCTTTTCTGGCAAGATCTCGTCGACCTCTATGATATTTGTTAGAACACACCCCGCCTATCTCTAACCGTTTCGGAGATATTAGAGGTCAAAGTTTGTATGGCGGCCATGTTTTTTGTATAAAAGCCATGTTTTTTTTGGCTCCCCCTAACAGTTCCCAAGGTTTTAGGAAGATTTATATCGAGAATGACTCCAGTAGATATCACCGTTTTTGAGATCCGATAGGTAACAACAACAAGGGCTGACCTTCCGAAGGTCGGGCATTTTTTTCGGGCCTTCTGATCGATTCTCTATACGATGCTATATTTACTTTTTTCCTACGACTCCCCCTTGTATGACTTCTATTTCTCTAAGTCAGTGGCAATTTAAGTTTATATATAGTAAAAGTAAATAAATATATCATTAATAGACACAGCTTGACAGTACTGTTTTATAAATAAATAAGGTTGCTACCCGGCGATTGAGACAAATAATAATAATTGATTGAATATTAATCTGAATTTTGTTTCATTGCACACTCAGACAAGGAACTAATAATTACTGTATTAAAAATCCATTACCTACAGTAAATATAAAAGTATTTTTAAAATGTTGTTTTAATTAAATATATTATTAAGTATATTACTAATATTATTTTTAAAAAACATTTCCCGCACTAGTGTTCCTTCCTGTGTCACAGGGACTTTACAAAACCACGAACAACGGACACAGATAACCCCTAGACTCGGAACAACCATTTGTGGCTCACACAAATTTCTGTCCTGTGTGGGATTCGTACCCATAACACTCGCCGAAGTGGCAGAGGCATCCGTAAAGTCACATGTATGTCATTATATTCCAATGTTAAGCAAAGCAGCGACAGCTCAATGGGGAGACCACCAGATTGCAATGCAGAGGGTCTCGGTTTCGAACCCACGTCGCGCACCTCTGACTTTCGGAAGTTATATGACTTTTCGGAATTACGTGCGTATTGATTGACAATTGTCGCCTGCTCCGTGCCTCGGAGAGCACGTTAAGCCGTCGGTCCCGGCTGCCATGTTCATCTATGGCTGTCGTTATTGGGAAAGTCAGTACCCTCTAATATCCTGACACTGGCTTAGGTTATCGTTAGCCTTTGGGTTGCGGAGGTCAGGTGGCAGCCGCTCCGTGTAAAAACTGATATCCAGTCAAATACGGACTAGAAAAGCCGACCCCAAGTGACTTGGGAATAATAAAGGCTAAGAGAGAAGATTCCAATGTTAAGCAAAGGCTTGCTTGATGGGTGGCGACACAATTTGTCAAGGTCGCAGGTACAGAGCCTGCTTCATATGGTGTCTTTTACCTCGTTTATAATTTACTTTAATTAGTGCGTGCCACTATTATTGTATTGTGTTGCATATATTCCATTGTGTTTTTTTCTACTAGATTTTGCTCGCGACTTCGCTTGCGTAAATGTAGTTTAGGTTATGTTAGTAACAGTACTTTTACCCTATATCCTATTATGTACCCCGACAACGTGTATGCAAAATTTCATGTTGATCGGTCGAGTAGTTAAGGCGTGAAAGTGTAACAAACAAACAAACTCAAATACGCATTTATAATATTAGTAAGGATTAGATAAGTTTTAATAGGATGGCTGATGCTAGATCATAGTGGTATTGTGGTTTCGATACCAACATGAGTCAAAAACTTATGTGACGCTCTAATCTTTGTTCCAAGTCTCTTTGTGTCTTTTGTTATGTTTGTAAAGTCCCTCGCGATATAGGGATTAAACCTAATCATTGACACACCTAGTTACTACACGAATAGTGTAAATATAAATAAACAAATAAAAATAAATTTTGTCCCTTGTACAGGACAAAAATGTATGTGAACCACAACTCGATGTGCCGAGTCTGGGTGTTCTTTGTGTCCGTTGTATCAATGTCTGCATGATCCCACGATAAAGGAATTCTTTGTAGTGCAGGAGTTATCTCCTAAAAAAGAATAAAGGGTGTCCGAAAAAATAAGGACTCATGGTCGATCTACAGTTCCACGTGAACAAGTCTCGTGGGTATTGTACGATGGTTAGTGGTAAAAAATTACATTTTGATTGCTTGTCAGTTACTAAATTACTTTCTGCAGGAACCGACTTCATTTAATAACATAAGGTGAATGACCTTTACCAATCTGAGTGCAAATAAAATTTATGATCTGATAAATCAGATTGGGTATGTATAGGATAAAAAGTGCATTTAAGACTCGTATCACCATCTCTTAAAGCGTTGTTATTGTAAGGGCCAGATCAAGACAGTGTTACAGCGTGTATAGCTTTGTCTTGTTCTCGCAATAGCATTGCATTAGAAAATATTTAAGAGATTAGTGTGTAGGCTCCAAGTTGTAAATCCATTTCCAAAATATACTTAATTACGTACTATTATAAAGGTGCATCGGCATGTATCTGACGACTAGGAGCTCATGTGAGGGCTCAATTGTCTGGTCACCAAATCATCAATCAATTAGTATCACTACGGTGTTTCTCAGTGGAATTAATGGCCGACAAACAGAGATTCGTTTGCTCATACATTTAACCGTCACAAAGAATTTCGGCTTTCCATCTGGTGTGGCAGGTCTAATCTTTTCTATTTAAAAAGAAGGCGTGATGGTTGTTACTCTGTATTATACATCTTCTTTTATTCACGAGCATTGGTTTCGTCGGTAGAGTAATCTCCAGGCCTTTGTACTTTCATATTGACCTTATGATACGACGTTGCCCTCACCATCTCCTTGTTGTATAAATACATATGTATACTAGCGGCTCCGAAGACCAAACTGATCGCAGCACCATTTACCGGATCAAATATTATTTATAATTTTGTAATGGGCTTGCGTTTGTCCACGATCTCACCTGATGTTAATTGAAGACGCAGTCGACGATGGAGCACGCTTGCTTAGAAAATACATATTCACTCACTACTTGAAGACACCCAGATTGTACATACTCATCGGGAAACACAGACTTAGGTCGGGAATCTACTTAAATACACACACAATTTCTACTAAATCGGTCCAGCCGTTTAGGAGAAGTTAAATCACATATACACGTACATAAGAATTAGATAAATAGACTAGGGTTTGTTTGCGGCTTTGCTCGTGTTAATGTAGGTTATGTCAATAAACTTCTATCCCTGGAGAACCGTAGTTTTTTTTTGGATGAAACGTATGTCCTTTCTGTACCCATGACAACGTGTATGCGAAATTTCATGATAATCAGTGGAATAGTTAAGGCGTCAAAGCGTAACAAACAAACCAACTCAACTTCATATTTATAATATCAGTTAGGATAGATAGAGACGCACGATCATGGTCACTCTACTTTATACGTCGTCTTTCATTTAAAAGCGCTGGTCCGATCGATGAAGCAATCTCCATCCCTCTCTTAATCGAGCCTTTATCTTGATACAATTGCCTTCTATTTTTCTGCCAATAGAGGCTTAAGGTCAACTTACTGCTCAGTTACGTACCCCTTTACTGTATATAGTTTGTGGCAACTGTTTCACATCATTAAATAGTTTTACAATTCTCTTTCTGTTTTCTAGCCTGTCAACGTTTTGTACAAATTCTCTCAGGTATAATCAAAAATTACTATTAATGAATTTCGTCTTAAAAATAAATATCAACAATGCCGTTTGAATCACATAAGATTTTCCTTCTGCATCTGCTACACTCCATAGCAGCATAGTAGAAAGCATATCTTCGAATAAATTGATGGCATGATTACACCAGACTTTAAAAGTATATCTAATGTCAAAGCTAGAATTATCCATTAAAATTTTTTTTAAATGGTAACTCTCTGACAAGGAATAAGCCACAAAGACACAGACAAGGGACACAAAGACTACCATGCCTGGAACAACTGTTAGTGAATTACATAATTTTTTGTCACAAGTCAGGATCGAACCCTTTATACTCGGTGCTTTGGCAATAACGAGGCCACCAGTAAATCAAATGCCATCCATGTACTTAATCAATTACACATTATATATATATATATTATCTCTCACGAGTAGATTAAATTTATATAAATAATTAATAATAATTAAAATAATATAAACAAATAAAAATCTGTATGAATTATGCACACGACTGTTAAAGGTATCTGGAAACATTTATGTTGTTTTTATATATATTATAAACATTGTTTGTGATTTGAGAATTATGATAATTTAAAGGTTTTTGCTTTGATTATTTTAAACAGGAGCATAATATATGTAATACATAATGCATTTCTTAATAAAAGACATTCGATTTTACGAGCATATTAGACCACAATGCAATTTATTTTACATAAATTAGTTAGGTGTTTATTTTAATTTATTTCAATAACAATGCACTGCTATTTAAAACAATATTTTAATTGACATTTGTATTATGTTTATATTATTTGTAATGTTTGTATTATGATAATTTGAAGTGCCCGCATAAAAGAACACATAGCTGATGTAAAACACCAACGCTCGTTGAAGTCTGCTGTGTGTGAACATGTGCAACAGGGGACCAACCACTACCTGAGATTTGACAAACCACAGATTCTCGCTAAAGAACACCGATTCCTACCAAGGATGCTTCGCGAGGCTATTGAAATCAAAAAACATCCTAATTTTAATAGAGAAGATGGTTGGAATGTACCACCAGCTTGGGATCCAGTAATACAAATAGTCAAACCCAAGAAGAAGCAAACCACAGCTAGACTTCATGATACTTTGAGCTCATTCTGCGTAAATAGAAACATAGATGATTAAATTATGTTCGGGTACTTTGAAATAACTACACTGGAACATTGAGACAACTACCATCTTAGTCTCCCCGTGACCATGGCTGCTGAAAAGCAACCGAAACGTCGGAGAAAGTGTAAAAATAAATTAAATCTAAATAGTTTTAATAATAAAATAATTAGTTTAAAAATTTGTAGTTTAATAGTAGAAGTAGTGTAACAATTTTCAAAATTTTGTAATAAAGTGTCAAATAAACAACGCGATAAAATCCGTATATAGCAGTTTAATTTCAATGAATAATATTCGCGTAAATAGAAGACAATATTATTATTATATCATATTAATTTATTGCACTCATATTGTAACAAAGTTGTTACATTTGTTTTGTTTTAAACATGAACCCTGTTAGGTAAGCACAGCAGTATAATATTAGACAAGATTCAATACAAGTCGAAGTATCCAGCAATAAATAGGCATTTATTACCTTTAAATAAATACCAACGCATAAATTAAGTAATGAATTTTGTGTACATGCTTGCTTCATACTGAGTAGAGGTCCACGACCAGCACTGGGACGGTTTACAAACGAGACAATTAATTTTATAATTAATTCATGAGTATACACAGATATAGGGTCATTGCCAGGATTTAAAACTGAAAAGTCAGACATTTTAAAAACAGGACAGAACGCTTAATTTTATTCTTAGATATGGAGTCTACGTCTAGTCTAGTCTATTCGATACGAATTTTTTTTGGGGAGAACAGTGCTAGATCGCTCGCTTGCGCTAACTAACTAACCAAGACATAAAACATCATCATCATCAGGCTATAATAGTCCACTGCTGGACATAGCCCTCCCCTAATGAGCGCCCTAGCGCCCTGTCTTGTCAGCTTGCCGCATCCAGCATCTGCCTGCAGTTTTTCGCAGATCGTCATCCCACCTGGTCGGAGGGCGTCCTACACTACGTTTGCCGAGTCGCGGTTTCCACTCAAGAACACGTTTACTCCAGCGGTTGTCGGTTCTTCGCGCGATATGGCCAGCCCACTGCCACTTCAGCTTGCTAATTCTCTAAGACATAAAACATGTAAAAAATAAATGTCAAATTTACATGGCCTAATAATAGCTGGAGAGGCGTAAAGATAAAGATAAAGATATATTTATTTGTATAAAATTGGCGTACTTAGTCTAATTAGGCTATTAGGCTGAACACGGTACCTAAAAGTTTGACTGTGTCCGGCTTTATACGGACGCCAACGGCAACGCATAGTACATAGATAGACACCATGCTTGCAAACAGCTCATCATTCAAAATGTATTTATGTCTATTTTGTCTCTGGTCTCGTCTGGTAATAGATACATTATTGTAGGTACTCATGTTTAGAACGAAATTAATTATAATAGCGCATCGGCATGCAGCTGCAAAATGTATTTATATACACTTAAATAGCTTTCTGAACATAATCAAGCTATAGTTATGTTCTGATTATGCTAAAAAAGCTAATTAAAAACAAAATTCATAAGTTGTCGACATGCCGATGTTTGGGAAAAGAGAGCTAAAAATTCGAAAACATGTTTTGAAGACACATTGAAATGAAATTTGATAAATATGTAATAGACAAACACGTAAAGTAAATATTTATGAAAAATTTGGTTACAAGTCAAATAGTAGTATTGAAGAAAATGTTGTATTAAAATGAAGTATATATTATGTATGTTTATTCATTGTCACCCACAGTACAAGCTCTGCTTAGTTTGGGCTAGATGGTGTTGTGAGTATGTGATAGAATATTATTATATCTATAGTGGTAAATTGTCAATTCATGCACTTTTACTTACATTTAACACTGTATATTTTTTGTTATTCGTGACAAAAGACAAAACTCGCCCTCGATAAACTAGTGGATTAAATCCTGTGTTACGTAGGACTTAAAACATTCAAACCACGGACACAAAGAACATCTAGACTCGGAACAACTATTTGTGTATCACATAATTCTCCTCTGGTGTTCTGTGTCTATAACACTAGGCACAGTGGCAATGACGAGGTGACCAGGCAAACCAGTACGCTATCTTTGCATTCATAAGATCATAAGAATAATCATTATTTTGTATGGGCGAATAATAAACAAGTGAGAAACGGCCATGAATTGCCGTACATCTTAGAGTTCGACAAAATGGTATCACGTGACCCGGTCAGAGATCAAAGGTCATAGTCATTTTAGGGGTATATCGACTATGTTGAGTCGGATAGCGTTGACCGCGAGTCTCTAGTTCTTATGCTTCTTGAGTTGAAATATGGTATCACGTGACCTTGAGGTCAGAGGTCAAAGGTCATAGTCATTCCGCAGTATATCGACTATGTTGAGTCGAATGGCGTAAACCGAGTCTTTAGCTTTACAGTTCTTGACTTGAAAGATGGTATCACGTGACATTGAGGTCAGAGCTCAAAGGTCATAGTCATTTAGGGGGTATATCGACTATGCTGAGTCGAATAGCGTTGACCGTGAGTCTCTAGCTCTTACGGTTCTTGAGTTGAAAGTTCTATAACAGACGGACGGACGGATGGACAAAGATGTAGTATAAAAGATTTTTCGAACTCTTAAAATCTATTTAATGTCACTGGTATATTGATTAATGTCACTGGCTGTATAATTAGAGGCATTCTTATTTAGCAACTTATGCCACTGGATATATGCATATTGCAGATATTATTTTTATGTAAGCACGCCTCCGTCACCTGTATTTCTCCTTCGTTGAGCTGTAGGCGATGGAAGAGACATGTATATCCCGACGTGAAATACAGGCCCGCACTCGCGAAATATGTGTTGACCATATCTTTACAATTTAGCTTGCACAGTACGCTTATGAAACCGCATAGAATAGTTGTTTGTAGTTATGCCACTATAGTTTGTCTTAAATAAACATAAACGTTGATGGTTTTGTTTATTTAAGACAAACAACATCATATACTCGTAATTATGGCGAATTGCAACAACGAATACAGGCTAAGCGATTTTACTTCAAATCTATTTGTATAAAATGTTGTTGATATTTTTTATTAATAATACATGTTATTAATAATATATATAGTCTATTCTCGAAATATAAATGAATTTTTGAAATTTAAAATTTAAAATTTTTTACATTTTTTTTTCTATCACGTGCTCACAACGCCATCTAGCCCAAACTAAGTAAAGCTTGTAATGTGGGTACTAGACGATGGATAAACATACATATATTCTTTTTTTTTGTAAATACTTACATATTATACATAGAAACACCCAGACCAAGACAAACAGCCATGTTCATGCACACAAATGTTTGACTTGTGCGGGAATCGAACCCACGAGCTCAGGCGTGGCAGTCGGCTACACTAACCACTACGCCATCGAGGCCGACGTTACACTAACCACTACGCCATCGAGGCCGACGTTACACTAACCACTACGCCATCGAGGCCGACGTTACACTAACCACTACGCCATCGAGGCCGACGTTACACTAACCACTACGCCATCGAGGCCGACAAACAACAACAACAAGAACAACAAAAGACAAACATCCATTTGAAACAGAACCCACGATATTACACGTAGGATTCAAACAGTTATTTCGTGGCTTTGAGACTTAATAATATATATCTGATAATATATAATAATATAACTGAATCTCTTATACCTATTTAATTTATCCTTGCCTCGCCTACATTAAGGTCGGCTGGTACAGAATGCATAATCGCATTAAGGCTTCTTAAATACGTAACTTGTATGTGACGTTAATTGAAGATAAATGAATATTAATATTTTATATGTACTCACAATGACTATAGTAAAATTTCGCATTTAAATGTCGATTTATTCGCGATCGAACATTCGAATAAAATTACATAGGCAGCTTATCGTCTACTTTTGTCTTCGCAAAACCAATGCGATTCGAATAATTAGAACATTTTAAGAACAATTGCACTCACGCTTATTCTTCTATACAAGATTATGCTCAAATATTAAAAGATTACTATTTTCTTTATTTTGTCCACAGCGCAAGTTTTGGGATATATTTTGTAAATGACAAAATATAATAAAATAGCAGTCGCCCAAAGGTAAATAAAATGTAAAATGAAACAGAACATTTTATTTTAAAAAATAAAGGTATATAAAAAAGCGAAGAGCGTAAGTGTCTACTGATTTCCAGGTGCTACGATTTTTTACTAGTCGTACTTGTATCTGATAAGTTTGTATGCATTTATCCTGTGACATCTACTTTATAAATAAAATATTAAATATAAATAATTAAATCGAATCAAAAATAGATTTCTTTTCCGGATTTAATGAGGTGAATTACAATAAGCTTTTATTATTATTTATTTGTGAAAAATGTCAAGACAAACATATATTAAGCTAAATGATGCAAAAGGCAACTTACTCAAGGTAATTATTTTATTACATTTTTATGTAAAGGTGCCGTTTTATCTGTGAACTGAACACCTGGCGTATGTGTATTTGATTATTAAGTACTATTATAGAATTAATTTTAATTCCTGCTACTCATTTATTAAATATAGCAGCGATAGCTCAGTGGGGAGACCAACAGACTGCAATGCAGAGGGTCTCGGGTTCGAACCCACGTAACGCACCTCTGACTTTCGGAAGTTATATGACTTTTCGAAATTATGTGCGTATTGATTGACAATTATCGCCTGCTCCGTGCCTCGGAGAGCAGGTTAAGCCGTCGGTCCCGGCTGCCATGAACGTATATGGCAGTCGTTATTGGGAAAGTCAGAACCCTCTAATATCCTGAAACTGGTCTAGCCTTAGGGTATCGTTAGCCTTCGGGTTGCGGAGGTCAGGTGGCAGCCGCTCTGTGTAAAAACTGATATACAGTCAAATCCAGTTAGACTAGAAAAGCCGACCCCAAGTGACTTCGGAATAATAAAGGCTAAGGGAGAAGAAGACTCATTAATTAAATATAAGTGAATTAGTAATCTACCTCACTTTTCGCGAAACAGACGTGACGAAACGTTCGCCTAGGTTTTCACATACACATATCAATCAGCAATATAAGTCGCTAAACATTTGAGAGATTTCGAGAGATTATATCATTCGTTGTAATAATTATTCTGGGCGGTTAATTTAACAACAATTTATAAATGTGGAAGAATAATTAGGATGGGAATAGGATTAATACATAAAATGGTGTTGGAAATTAATTCATTGTTCATCTACGTATGTTGCTGTTTGTACGTTTCGGAAGTCCGAGGCGAACGTTTTTAATAGACCAGATACATTCTGAAGAGAGGCAATTGTTGCTTACTTGTGCATTGCCAAAAACCAGTTTCTTTACTACTAGCGTAACACATGAAAATTGCTGTTCACTGCTGAAAGCGCAACACTTCCTGATAGAATCTGAAAGCCCTTCCCAGCGGAGGAATAGTCAAAAAGGTTGGATGAACTGTAATCTTCTGTAGAGTCCAAATGCTTCTTTAGCAGGGTAGCTATAGTTAGAACGAAATAATTGGTTTGAACAAGGATTACACTGTGCCCTACTTATCTTCTCTATTCTTTCTAATCTTATTGCCCAATCCTATTAGGCTGCTTCTTTAGTCTAACCAGATACGGCTGAACATCAGTATCTACGCGGAAGATCTGTTACCTAATATCTATTACCGCATAGGTATGAGTGTTTCAATTCTTAAGTCTTCGTTAAGATAGGAAATAGCGCAATAAAGGTCTAAATATGGTATAACGCGTGTAGAGTAAGTGTCAGATGCTATTGTGGTCCATTTCTTGAGTCAGTGCAAGCTGAGTACGTTTGTACCGGTCAAATGACAGAGGGTCAGCTGTATGTAGTTTTGTTGTTCTTGATATATTGCCCAGAGGCGCACTTAGACCACTTAAAAGGTGCAAAGTTTGCGTCTCAAATTCGCGTCGGGCATCTGGTAGAAGTGTTAATATTACAAGTTTGGTGTAGATCCAAATTTCTATATTCCGTATCAAAAACATCATGATGCATTCTCAAGACGGAACACTTATATATATTAATATGGCCTTATTTACATAACATAGTGTCGGCATCAAGTCTGAAGATCCTTGAAAAATTGGATGGAGGTACACCTGTAATTTTTTTAATCTAATTTGCCTATTTCTATTTATTAATCAATAGTAATTTATGTTGTGAATCAGTATAGGTAATTATATTTTTGATAATCTTTAATACTTTCAGAAGTATGTCACGTATTTTGTAGACAGATTATGTATTTAGCATTCGTAATTTTATCGTCTGTGCATTTTTTATTGAGTTTAACATATATGGTATTTCTTTATATCGCATAAAGCAAATACTTACAAACATACACTTACCTCAGTATGTCACTGAAAGAGTACAAGGTGATGTTTTATACCCACATTTCGCCATACCCATTCTGTATCATCCCATAGGGATCAGACTCATTCTCGTTTCCGGGCCATATTTGTAGACTTCACGCCGCTATAAAGAGTTTCCGAACTGAAAAACTCAATTATAGTTTACCCAGCACATTGAAACCTCACGATCGCATGTAGACATTAAATTTATTTTTGTGATCTGTAAATAGTTTTTCTAGGGCTTCTTGGGCCAGGTTTTTGTCCGAAGAATACCTTCATAACACTGCCATTTTATTTTCATAAAACAAGTTTTATTGAACAGGAAAATGATAAAGTTATAATCAATCAACATTCTATGTAATAGATAGGAAGGCATTCATTGTTCTTGTAATCGCATTTATAAGCAAGTTTTATGAGGACACGTAACGTTACGTCGCATAGATAAATCACTTTTACATGTAATAATCAATATAACGATGAACAATTAATATACTTCAATATAAAATATTTCTTTATCTGATATAGCGCCACATACATGAGTTGTCGACATCCTGTACGATTTTTGGTAGTTAAATGCTATTTTGCTAAAAAGTTGTTTCAAACTCGATTGTTGCCTCGCCGGTAACCATGGTAAACAATTGTTATTGCTTTGGTCACTGTAGAAAATCTCTAATTATAATAGACGACCAGATGTTAGTTTGGTAGTGAGATTTAACAGAATTCCACAGCATATGAGCATGAAATTAACAGTAGAATTATCACTACAGACTTTTAACCTGATAGTGTATAGCAGAATACGATAGCAAATTGTTCAAATTCCTTAAAACTATTATATGGTCGTACATATTAACTCTATGCTTCCTACAAAAGCTGTGTAAACTCTTCCATTACACACAGAGATTGCTCTTATGATACTGTTAAGAGAACAAAAATTTTAAAAAGAAGATAAGCAACTTCTAAGAAGAATATTCTAAAACAAAAAATGCACTAAAAAGTTAAAGAATAATTGCGTATTCTTGTAAATAGTTAAATGATTGTTATTAATGGAGTCGATGTCAGCCAAGGTAGGTTTTTAACTACTTAAACATGAGATGTCTTTCTATAATCATAACATAACATTGGCATGCACAATTAAACACATAGACGCAGCACCCGGCGCCGGCGGCTGACACCGACTCCAAAAATAACAATAATTTAATTATTCACAAGAATACGCAATTACTTTTTAACATTTTAGTGCATTTTTTGTTTTAAAATATTCTTTATAATGTTTTCATTTTTGTAAAAATTTTGTTTGTTTCTTGGCTTTTAGTGAATCTGAAGTTCGATTACTGATTTTATTTCTCTGAATATAGAAATAATTTTGTTTCAATAACAAAATATTTTTATTTTGTTGTTGCCAAAAATTAGAACATCATCAATGTAGCCGAAGTCAACCAAATACCTACGCATTATTAAGGATAACTCGAAAACTAATGGTCAGATCTTGATCAAAATTAAATGGTACCAAATGGAAAGCCAGCTTTTAAATAAAAACATAATCATCAAAATCGGTTCACCAAGAAAAAAGTTATGAAGTAACACACAAAAAAAACGTACAATCGAATTGAGAAACTCCTCCTTTTTTTGAAGTCGGTAAAAAATAAACACCGCTTTAGTTTTTTATTTAGAGTTGCACATAAATGCACCCGTTAACCCATCCCGAGTCCAGCCCAGGAGTAATGTACGCTTCTTGTCGCTGTACACCGGACACAGTCATTACCTACTTGTGGAGCACTCTAGACAAATTCGTGATCAATGACCGACTTGACGACAAACGTACTTTATTTAGCGCTCAAGAACATCTTTTTATCTACCTGACACACTGGCCAAGGGATTTATTGACATGGGATTGTTCTCTGACAAGGAAGAAGGGGGAGGGCTTATAAACAGTCAGTCATATAGAGACCTGCGTGTGAGTGGTTGAGAATATCAGCTCTTTGTTATCGCGACTTTATCTTATCTGCAGTGTTTCATTAAAACTATATGGACCACTAATCCGAAATGTCTGTGACATTTCGCACTTGAGTGAAGATCGTGAAGTGTTGCCTTTGATTTCTGGGTTGTGTGTTTGGACCTTTTGGTTATAAATTCCCAGTGTTATTACAAAATTAGGAATAGTCCACTGAAGTCAGTAGTATATTCTACCTTTATAACGTGGTCTGAAGCGAAATCGACGAAGTGAAGATGTGTTTTGGCCTTATTTGTGGAGATGATCGTGTATCATGTCAATGTATGTACGTCACCTTAAGCTAAATGTATGGATAATAATGTTATAGATGATAGGGATAGTGCATCCTTAGGGTATGGTGGTATGAGTTAATGGAAAATGTTGTTCTAAACGGTAATTTTCACTTAGGTTTTTGGGGTTACAGTTAATTTAACAAATGCCGTGCACAATGTAATATGTTGTCCTGTATAACTCTAAGCTTACATTTTACAATTCAAAAATAAATAGTCTTCGACGGCGTACTTAAGATAAACCCGATTTTTGTTAAATGATGCCAAAAAAAGGCTTTCAATACACAAAACATATTGGCAATGCTACTACTGTGCATTAGGTTTCGTGCTCGATTCCCGGGACAGGCCAACAAAAGTTGTTAGTTTTTATAGTGAAAATAATGTCCAATTGAAGTACCCATACCCCGTTGTGACTGACGTCCCGTCTGACTTAGATAAAAGTTTGAAAATAGAAAGTGCACATGAGTGCACTCTTTATTCCAAAGAAACACTACTTACATGCACAATAATATTTCCCACGTAGATGGCTTTTGGCCGCCGTGACCGAAAATTTGACCTGGAGAACATTATTTATATATTTTTTTATAACTACTTTCATTATTGTTTGTTATAGAACGTGAGGGACTCCCGTGAGGATATGCCACAGTTCGCTGGGTTGCCCACTGGACTCAAGATTGGCAAGAGATTCAGGTACATTTATATTCCATTAACTATTTGTGTATGTTTGACTGTCTATCCACGTATTTAAGGCAATTACCGCTAGCGGCAAGAGGGAGCCTGGAGCTAGCGGTAGGCCGCAAGAAAATTTACTGCACGTGTGACGTAGTCGTTTCAGTGGTCAGTTCATAACTGCCACTGCATCGAGTATTGTGGGATCGAATACCACATGGAACAAACATTTTGTTAACCACAAATGATTGTCCTGAGTCTGGGTATTCGTTGTGTCCGTGGTTTGAATGTTTGTAAAAATATGTGTTTGTTGATGTAAGCTTTTTAACCATGGATAACCCCCACACTAGGAACAATTTTCTTGTCCTATGTAAAGAAAAGAACACTAGGTTTTATGGCCGCGATATTCTGTAAGATGGAGAATTGTCTATTGGTAGACTTACACGGATTTATATATATTTTAAAATGATGCCAATAACATATTATCGATAATAAGCCGCCGCCATAGTTTAAATAATACTTTTGTTACTAGCAGCGACTGTCTAGTGGGTAGTCAGATGGACTGCCACGCGAAGGTTTCAAGTTCGAATCCAAGACAGACACCGTGACTATTCCAACCTTCGTAAAGTCACGGCACTTAAATAGACACAAACATATCAAACACCATGCCTACCCTAACCTAACATAATGTTTGTTCTTCTTCATGGTAAAACATAGTGAGGGGACACGTTTATCTGAAACTCCTCTATGATGGTCTTGGACACATAATAAGTCTGTCAACCATCACCAGGTCAACGCGGTCGATTACGAGCTAATACTGAGAAGAGGCACGTGCCTAATAAAACATTTCATAAACAGCGCTAACATTACATTATTATAATTGTTATTATATCCATAACTTGTTCAATTTCTGATAACACTAAGCATAGCATTGACCTTGTTCTATCAGTTACTGTTATTATCTAATATTGGTGCCAGTCTGTCACGTTAAACTCATTTATTGCATCCCTTTCTAACAAAGGTCAAACGAAGAGGACAGAATGTTTTCAGTACTCTCACTTGGCATCGGTCACTAAGCTTAAACTGAATATATTCTCTTTTCCAATGGTAAATAATAGGAGCTAAGTAATAATATTCTTAAATTATTTACTACTACTTGAACGGCTACGATTCGCTGTAGCTCAGTCTGATATTAATTATTAGAGAAATAATACTTGTTTCCTTAGGAGCTTCGGGATTTAAAGTATATAAAAACACCCTTATATAGAAATGCAACGATGTATACAACTACTTAAGATAATCCATTGACTACATTTTGAGGTATGCGGACACAAACACAGGGAAGCAAAACTTTTATATACATATGTATAAATATTTGTTAGGCAATTTTGTTATATTTTTGAACTGTATCGCTATATATCGTCGGCTTTATATAGCATATACCAATAAGATATGATCGATTTAATGTTGTATAGACGATTAACGTAAAACTTTCATTAATTAATAAAATATCATTTAAAATATAGCAATATTTAGAAAACAGAATACAATAATTTACTATCAGATAGATAACGTCATTACATTTCTTTTTCACCAAACATGCTAACGACAGTTCATTAAAAAAAAACTAATGACAGAGATTGCTAAATCTGCCGAGAATGTAGATCCCAAATCCGAATGTGTCCGGAAATGTCCGAGTACAATAATAGGAAGCTAATTAACTGATAATGACATGCAAATATAATAAATTGTGTGTGTACCAATACATCAGACTTATAATAAGGTCATGAAAAACCACTTCTGAATCAAGGAGTTTCCTTAAAGAGCTCTACAACTTGAATAGTTCAATGTCAGGTAGTATCGTCAAGAATGTTAGTTGAATATTCAAAATAGACACTTGTAAATCTCAGATACTAATTACTCTAATTAAATCTGTCGCAATTGAAAATTACTTTACGGTATTGCATTTTTTATATTTCTAAAGGGACAGCAGCATATGGCCCGCTTGTTGATAAACCGCTATCGTTGCAGATGAGCGATTAAAACAAGGTTATTAACATCTTGCATCGGTAAACATCATTTTTAAAAGGGACAGATTTTATTTTTTTGTTTCTTTCTTTGTTTGTAAGCGTTCAATCGAAAACTACTCAACCTATTATAAAAATTCTTTCACTTATAGAAAGTTATATTATCACCAAGTAACATGCTATATTTTATTTTAAAAACGTCGTTTTGTTAGTCATTTTTTTTTTTTTTTTTTTTACCTGGGGGACTGCTTGAAGCATGCACGGAGGCGGGCGGAGGGGTTATGTTGGACTCGCCGGGGCAACAGAAAGATGTTAAGAAGATAATGTACCTCCCGGAATACCGACTAAACCTACCACGGTGTTCCTCGACAAAACCACTATCGACGGGGCCGCGCGAATCACTTGCACATGCGGTCGCGACCCCGCCGAGGTTTCGGCCCGCCGTATGAAACGGCAGGCCACTACACGAACAGACTTACCCAAAGGCACTTCTCACAAATTATCCCTACTGTCCCCCCTAGAGGGGAGACGGACTCGACACAGAGGCGCACGTGGGAACACGCACGCCGCCTCTCGGACCTGGTGCTGAACGGATGGCGGGCAGGCCCACAAAGCCCGCCACCCCCAGGTCAATCCTCAGGGTGGCTGGAGGTCATCTCGCGCCCTCCGGCACCCGGTTCGCGGTTGGGGAGAGGGTTTAAACGCTCCCTCTCCCGCTCCGCCGCCTCTTTGATGGAAATGACTTCCTCACAAAAGGAGGCGACGGCGTTCCACGACCTCTCACTTCGGACCATAGACCCAACTACGTCGGGAGCGAGAGGGCAACCAATCCGACTGCCGCGATCAACTCACGGCGCTGCGATGCCCAGGCGGGGCAAGCCGCCAAAGTGTGCAGCGCCGTGTCCACAACAACGTCGCGGCAGTCGCCGCAGTGGTGACAACCAGGCGTCTCTTGCCGGCGTATACGACACAGGAACTGGCCAAAACAACCGTGGCCAGTCATTAACTGTGTCAGCCGGAAGGTGAGGGCGCCATGCCGCCTCTCCAGCCACTCCTCAAACACGGGACTTACCGCCACGATCGTGGCGTGCCCGTAGTGTCATAACCTAACCTTCTTTAACGCGAGCGAGCCCGCGAGCAAAAGCTAGTTGTTTATAGTTCTGGGTACCCTATACTAAAAGGATAGAATACTCGGTAAATTGGTTACGATACGATGTCCTGTACTTTAGTTACGTTGACAAATCCTTCGTAGCGGCACGGAGCTTGAAGACGTGCCTGGTAGCGGAATGCTCGCATTCTATGTTTAAGTGTCTCATTTCATGTCTCTTCTGCCATACCTTACCTGACTTGCCTGATATACTGGTACTGCACGAGTCCAGTGCTTGAACAGGCTGGTAATCAGTCATACAGGTCTCCTAGTACAGATACTAGTCTCTCACATAGTAGCAAATACATGTCTAGATTATTTTGTGCAATTTTGAAGTTATATGAGAGAGAAACAATAAACTATTATTATTATTATACACATCTTCTCTCTTAGGGCCCTCGCCCACGGCGACTTTTTGTAGCGATGCAGTCGCGCGTTTCGTAAACGCGCGACAGCATCGCTACTAACGCGCGTTAGTCGCATTTGCAACGCGCTATAGAAGCGATGCCAACGCGCTACAGCATCGCGACTGTATCGATGCAAACGCGCGACCGTGTCGGACGACATCGGGGAGAGAACGGAGGGAGGGTGGCGCGTGAGTGGAGAACCGAAGTACGATGCATACCAAGTAATCTATCTTTATTAAATGGGTGCCTCCAATATTGACGCTGCTTTCGTTGCCCACGCTTCGGCTGCTTACGGAAAAGCAGCACTAAAGACAACGTGACTAATGTTGCCTCAACGGAGTCCATCTTGCAACTGGAGCGATCGCAGGCGGCATGTTTGTGCCGTTACTGAATCGCGTGATTGCATCGCGACTGAATCGTGGTTATGTGGGCGAGGGCACACAGCTAGCGACTGCATCGCGACTGTATCGATGCGAACGCGTGACAGCATCGCTACTGCATCGCTACAAAAAGTCGCCGTGGGCGGGGGCCCTTAGCCTTTATTGTTCCCAAGTCACTTGGGGTCGGCTTTTCTGGTCTAACCGGATTTGACTGGATATCAGTTTTTACACGGAGCGGCTGCCACCTGACCTCCGAAACCCGAAGGCTAACGATACCCTAAGGCTAGACCAGTGTCAGGATATTAGAGGGTACTGACTTTCCCAATAACGGCTGCCATAGATGTTCATGGCAGCCGGGACCAACGGCTTAACGTGCTCTCCGAGGCACGGAGCAGGCGATAATTGTCAATCAATACGCACATAATTTCGAAAAGTCATATAACTTCCGAAAGTCAGAGGTGCGCGACGTGGGTTCGAACCCGAGACCCTCTGCATTGCAATCTGTTGGTCTCCTCACTGAGCTATCGCTGCTGCTGTGTATAATATTATTATACACAATTCTAAAGTAAAAATTTGGTATGCCAGGAGAGACGTGAAACTAGAATAAATTCAGTTCAAAATACAGCAATTAGCAATACGTGTATCTTTAAAACATATGGCGCATACTCTGACAAGAGCACTGTGGCGCTTTTTTATTGTTTGGATACGTGCCAAAAAAGAAGTTGACCAAGAAAATATTGAAGGCCGATCCGAATAAGACAGTCGTAAGGGTGGAAAAAGCAAGCGTTCTCGGATCAGATCAAAGTCATGCTGGAGAAAGACCAGGTTAAGAAAAAAGAAGATAGTACATGAAGAATGCAATGCAAGTGCGATTTGCCTGTATTATAGCTATCATGCTAGGATCATTGACTGCAGAGATTGGCTTGTACCTAAATACTAGGTTTAGGTGTAAGCCTCGATGTTGCCACTACGCCGACTGTTATTTGCATTTGTGTGTAGAATCGTACTCGGGACAAAAATTTATGTGGTCCCCAGAGTTTAGTTAAGAGTTTAGAGTAGTACAGCCTCGCTGGTTTCTGCATGTATGGGCCGGCTCGACCGGGAAGGACTACCCTCTCACAGAATATCGACGTGAAATACCAGTATTCCTACTGTTGTGTTTCGTCCGGTGAGTGAGAATACCGGAGGCCCAATCACCCTCTTTCTCCCTTCTCGCGTCTTCTTTTTTCCCATTTCCTTTCCTAAAGGGTTGGTAACGCGCAAGTGATGCCTCTGGTGTTGCAGACGTCCATAGGCTACAGTGACCACTTACCATCAGGTGGGTTGTAAGCTTGTTTGCCACATGACTTAAATTAAAAAAAAAGAAAGTAAAAAAAGGTTGTTCCAGGGAGAAGGGTATTCATTGTGTCTGTTTAAACGTTTGTAAAGTTCTCCGTGACACGTGAATCACAATTGGTGCGGGAGATGTATTTAAAAAGAATGAATGGCAAGCAGAAATTTGTGTCGCTGCCTCTTGAACAAGGGCTACGTACATATATTATGTTTGTGTATACGTATCAACAGATACGCGTTGCACTATTATCATGGAGAGAAAGTGTTCCCGTGGCGCCTACGCTTTGTCAGCGGAAGCGTCTATCAATCCAATGTGCAGTTGCTTATTGAAAAATTACTTCAATTGTGGAAGCCACGCTGTCTTAAAACGAGGCCCTAAGTTGTAGAGAAAAAGAAATAGTATGACGGATAAGTTAATTTCCTTCGAACATGATCAGGAGTTATTGCTTGAAGTAATGTTATTGATGCATCCGTTTTGACCCTCGGTATCATGGTGGCTAAGAAATTGTGAACACTGGAAAAGTGAGTGTCAATGTTAGTTTTAAGGTGTGGTCGAGTCGTAATTAGAGCCACTAGCTAGGTAGAAAAGTGAAAAAAGGTTTGGCGGTAAAAAAAAATCCAAGAAGCAGCATAGAGTCTGGAACTATGGCCGGCAAGACCATAACGACCATAAACTGGCGCCCAATTACGTGGGACCTACATTCATAGATGGTGAAATATGGGTCTAACATACTTTTGCCTATCCTTTTGAGATAGAGTTGTGAGAGTATGTATGTAGTATATAATTAGAGGCTTGTGCTCAACTTGGCTGTCTAGACTCCTGATATTACTAAAGTCCTTGGGGGTTATCACTTACCACCGGAATTGCTGGCTCGTGTCTGTTATTAAAGTCAATAAAGAAAAGTTATTCCTTCATCATTACAAATCTATACTACTACTAGCTGTACCGACAGAAGTTGCCCTGTACACACGAAAAAATAAAAACCCAAATCAAAACCATCCTCGAATCTACATGAACACACACAATTTTTTTATCAAAATCGGTCCAGCCGTTTACGAGGAGTTCAGTGACATACACACGTACAGTAGAATTATATATATAAAGATAATGATGGCGATAGTAACTGTCCAATTTTTATGTTTTTACGCCTAAAACGCTGCATTGATTTTGATGAAATTGGTATGGAGATAACAATAGTTAATAAAAAAAATAAAAATTAACATGTTTATGTGTTCTCTCTCACAGTACATAATATTTAACATCATAATAATGGAGTCCATACAAGAAAGCGGAGAATGTATAGTCTGTGTGGGAGACTGGTCTCTGTACTAGGAGGTATTGTATTATAGATTACCAGCCTCTCCGTGCTCTGAATAGGTTTATAGAATATGTATGAGTAATATGTTGGTGTTGGGTAGGTTTTCTAAGTTTATACTTTGTCTATAGATGTCATTATTTGTCATTAGCACCTCACATATCTTATTTATACACTGTATAACTGACATACGTGTGCTGCAAATAGTTAATGAATGGGCAAATGACCAAAAAATCTTAAAACATACGCACTCGGATAAAAGTAGTGAATGTTTTATTTACGTTCACTGAACTAGAGTCACATTGCTTAGTAAGTGCTACGCAGAACAGCGATTGCATTTTATATAGTAGATAAGTTTCTGTAGATAAGTTGATAAATGCTTCTTGAAAAATGTTTTCATACATAAGTACCCTATTTGTTTGAAAGTATTATCTTCGCGCTGAATTTTATCATTCTGTGCATTGGCCGTGCATACGAAAGAATTTTATCAAAAGCCTTTCGTCGGTTTCGCCGTGCAAAATAAAAAAACAATAGGTACAGGTGTGTTAGAAACGAATTAATAATAAAGAATTAATTAAAACATATAATAATAGTATCATAATAATATCGCTGCTGGGCGCGGGTCACTTCTCAGTGTGAGAAGTGGTAGGCCCCGGTCTACCACGCTGGGTTAGCACTTCACATATCTTTGAGAACATTTTGGAAAACTCACCGACATGCAGGTATCCTAACGATGTTTTCCTTCACCGTTAATCATAAACAATTTCGACACAGTACATTAATGATGTGCAGCCGAGATCTTACCGTCCCATCATTACAGCGCAACATAAAAATGGAATGAGTGTATCAAAACAAAAAGACACAATACATTTTATTAGATAATTTGTATGTGATAGAATATTATTATTATTATTATATTATTAATTTAGAAATAAACAAAATGCCAAGGCACTTTTTTTCTTCTTCCTTCAATCCTAGGTCCTTTAAGCTGGGCGTGAAAAAGCACCTTCTTAGGCCATCAAAGTAAAGACCTCAGCATCGCCTCGTCTGCTATGAGGACGGTGTGGAGGCCACAGCTCTTAGACCTGATGACTGCTTACCATCAGGCGGAGTGTGATCATTTTGACGAGTAAAATTAAAAAGAAATAAAAAAACATATTAAACATTACATTCACATCGCATTCTCTGCCCGAGACGATCTCCAGGGAGCTAGAGCCAAGCAGAAGTTTCTAGGCCGTGTGTATACAAACATAATTAGATTGTCTATAAAACATTTAGTATAGGAAGATAGAACGGGGTAAATACGTAAAAATTGTTATTCAATAGAACAAATTATTGCAACATTGCTCGCTCGAGAAAAACAATATTTTCCTACGTGAAAGTTACCCAATGTCCTTTTTTATAACCCTGACGACGTGTATTATTATCTGTCAAGTAATTAAGGTGTGAATGCGTAAGAAGCAACCTCAGATTTGCATTTATGGTTTATTATTATTATTATATTATTATAGGTCAGCGATACCTCAGTGGGGAGACCAACAGACTGCAATGCAGAGGGTCTCGGGTTCGAACCCACGTCGCGCACCTCTGACTTTTGGAAGTTATATGACTTTTCGAAATTATGTGCGTATTGATTGACAATTATCGCCTGCTCCGTGCCTCGGAGAGCACGTTAAACCGTCGGTTCCGGCTGCCATGAACATCTATGGCAGTCGTTATTGAGAAAGTCAGTACTCTCTAATATTCTGACACTGGTCTGGCCTTAGGGTATCGTTAGCCTTTGGGTTTCGGAGGTCAGGTGGCAGCTGCTCTGTGTAAAAACTGATATCCAGTCAAATCCGGTTAAACCAGAAAAGCCGACCCCAAGTGACTTGGGAATAATACAGGCTAAAAGAGAAGAAGATTATATTATTATTGTTGGCGATTAAAAGGGGGATCCAGTTGGGCAGAGTCAACTCCAGAATTGTCTGGTGTCCTTCCTAGGGTATAAGGTTTGAATAAAAATGCTAGGGTTGCATATAGGCCACAGCTGCTTAAGGTCCGGGCCTCTGAAAAGTAGTTCTATATACGCCGATGAAATAATAAGAAAACAAAAAAGTTAAGGCAAGCTTATTGCGCAATAGGGATGACAGAGAATATGGATTCACATGGATTTCCACGTGTAACGAGTATGATAGCTATATACATACATACATACATAGATTTACGCCTGTTTCCCAGAGGGGTAGGCAGAGACTACGGATTTCCATTTGCTACGATCCTGACACACTTCTCTGGCTTCATTCACTTTCATCATATTCCTCATACACACCCGTCGGTTCAAGGTGCTCTTAACCTGGCCTTTGTCCAGAACGCCTCCGATCTGATCAAGAAACGTTCGCCTAGGTCTTCCTTTTGCGACTGTTCCATTCACACTAGCCTTATAAACTTTCTTAGCTATGATAGCTATGTATGTCCTATTTTATAATTATACACATAGATCATGAAATAAATTTGATTGATTGACAATTATCGCCTGCTTCGTGCCTCGGAAAGCACGTTAAGCAGTCGGTCCCGGCTGCCATAGATGTTCATGGCAGCAGGGACCGTTATTGGGAAGTCAGTGTCCTATAATATCCTGACACTGGTCTAGCCTTAGGGTACCGTTAGCCTTCGGGGTGCGGAGGTCAGTTGGCAGCCGCTCCGTGTAAAAACTGATATCTAGTCAAATCCATTACGATTTGAACGTTAGACCAGAAAAGCCGACCGCAAGTGACTTGGGAATAATAAAGGCTAGGGAGAAGAAGACTCATTCATGATTCTTCTTCTCCCTAGCCTTTATTATAAATTATATTTAACAAGCGTATTCCAATACCCAATAATATTATACTAGCTCAATAAGATACTAATAAGCGCTCTGACTAATTTTAGCTAAAGCGCTTTTAGATATTTCGCTATTAGTAATTTATAGCAATTATACTATGATCAAAACTAACAACGGCACATTATGCCATGATGTTTTTATGATCTATACATAAATATCGCACTCTTAATAAAACAGCGACTTAACTCGAAATTTGAAAGTAAAGTAATTTGAACTCTAATTGTATATGTTAAATTCTAATATTATATTTGTCTTAAATCTTTGCAATAGAGTTCAAATTTGTTTAATCCAAAATACTGTGATAAGTCTCTGTTTTATTAAGGATGCGATATGTATGTTTAATACTTTATCTTAGGTCTCTAATTATAAAATAGCCGTTTATGTTCTACATCAAATTTCGTGATCGCTATACAAAACGCAATGATTATTTTAAAAATCATATATTTTTGGAGAATAGGCCATATTTATTAATAAACTTTTATACAATTTGTATTTTAAGTTATATCGCTTAATGCATTCGTTGTTTCGATTCGAAATAATTACATGATTTTTTGTTAATTTAGGTAATAAATATAATAAATAATTTTTAAATCATATTGGTATAAATAAATACAAGTAAAAACACATGCAAAAAGAAAATAGTGTTCTAATTGGCTATTAAAAGAAACATGAGATAGTTAGTATGAAAACCACAACGTTACTGATTTTCTTTATACAAAGCGGCATTTTCAATGTTATTATTTTGCTGCTTATAATAACAGTAGAAACATGGGGAAAGAAACTGATTCTGGTAAATTGAAATGTTTGAAAACTCGCCACTCCATCGTGTAAGAATATATAATTTACTTTTAAGATGTGGTTGGACTATGACTGCTTAATCATTCTGGAATATAATATGAGTTATATTGCTAATAGACTCTCCTTGAATGCTGCATTGATCCTAACAAGAGTTTTAAGTAATTGGATACCAACAGACAGTAAATTGTATGCGGCGTGCATATTTGCATGAATGACTCAAACTTTAAAACAGAAACTATATCATCTCATAATAGCGATATAAACTCATACCAGTTTCGATTTTGATAAATATTAAAACAGTATAACATTATAACATATTTATAAATCTGTTTTACAAGTCAAACCTGTTGGGTTTTAGTAAAATAGAAAGAAAAGTAATTTAACCATAATAATTTAACCATATCACTAGCATTAACGTCACTTTTAAGGATAAAATTCTGTAATGTGAAATGGCAGACTAAAAGATAAACGTGATCATTGTAAATTATAAAGTAGACGTTAACAGTATATTCATAGAGTTTCAGGTAAGCCAGATACAGTCAATAAAATAAGTCGATACGCATTTATGATTTATGATATTAAAACATGAATTGTCTTTATCTTTCAACATTATAATAATAATTTAAACTAAAAACTACAAAAAACATTTAACAACTGACACCTGCCGAAAATGCAATAGTACTCCAGAAACAATCCAACACAAAACAGGAGCCTGCAAATCAATTGTCCAAACTGACTACAAATACAGACATGTCCAAGTAGCTAATATTATATACCAAAATCTTGCGTAAACTCATAGAAACCTCTACAGCGTATTATAAATATAGCCCGCAAACTGTTTTAGAGAATTCCACAACAAAATTGTATTATGACTATGACTGGCTATCCTTACTGATCGAACCATCCATTACAATAGACCAGACATAACCTTAATAAATAAGACGGCTAAAACAGGATTTTAATATACTTTGCCGTACCAAACACACACAACCTACAAACTACAATTGCAGAAAAACTGAGCAAATATATAGAATTAAAGGACGAAATTACTCGACTCTGGCACCTACAAAAATAACTATTGTCCCTGTTCTTTCTACCACAGGCGTTATACCTAAACAACTACACCAATCTCTCAATACAATAAAACTACCACCAAAAATCTACTGTCTGTTACAAAAGGCAGTCATACTTAACACTTGCAGAATAGTAAGAAAATTTCTACAATGCGAATCAGGCAACTCACATTCAATAACACACACACAGCTACTTTGTGTACAAACCACTTAAAACCTATTTCTGATGCACACTTGGCCTAGGCCCGTGCCATCAGTAGCTTCCGGTTAAACGAGTAAAAAAAAAAACATATTAATAATATTCTACCGCATACACGCAATTAATGTTAGTTTTTTATAGCAGTAATAATTAAAAGATATTTGATAATCACAGTTAAATATACAGAATAAAAAAAGAATCTTTTATTCATAAAACATTTTTACTTTGTTAAATGTTTAGGCACCTAACCTCTTTTACCCTGTATATGTTTTAACAGGAAACACAATGACGTCCATTTTTTTCCCTCTTTATAATATTATTTTATTTGTTATGAAAGAGATCTTCAAAGCATCCTAAACGCGTGCTAGAACTGGAGTGACCAGGGTTCATACTTGGCCTACTAAAGCCTTATCGGTTATAAATAATCCACGGTACTTATTCTCCTACACAAGAATAACTACACTTCTTCTTTCTTTTCGTGTGGTTAGTGGCCAACCTGCTGTCAAGAGTTGTTCAAGCCCGTAGGACTCTGACATGGCTGAACAACTGCTGTCAATTTGACAATAACCGGGACCGACTTTTTACGTGCCCTCCGAAGTATGGAGACGCTCAGATGATATACCACTAAGCGGTCACCCATCTATATGCTGACCGCACCCAACGTTGCTTAACCTCGCTAATCGTTTACCGATCAGTGAGTGCGACTGGCTATGAGCGCCCACTAACTACACTGCCACATATCTTATGCTATATTTGTTACTGGATTCTGCCCGCGACTTCGCTACCTCGGAAACAGATTTTTCCTGGATAAAAGGCACTCGATGTATTTTTCTGGACGCCTGGCAACGTGTATGCGAAAATTCACGATGATCGGTCGAGTAGTTAACGCGTGAAAGCGTAACAAACAAACTCACATTCGTTCAGTAGTTTTTGAGTTTATGGCGAACAGACAGCTTCGGCGGGGGACTTTGTTTTATAATATGTAGTGATAAATAATTGTTGACACATAGTTATGAGCAACGATAGCCTACTGCGAGGCCGTTGGACTGCCGTGATAGGTCTCGATTTCGATCCTAAAGCGCGCATCTCTGACTTTTCGGAGTTATGTGCGTATTTTATAGCTAATTATCGCTTGCTTCAACGGTAAAGGAAAACATCATGAGTAAATCTACATGTCTGAGAGTTTTGCATAATGCACGCAAAGTTATGTGAAGTCTACTTAGCCGCACTGCGCCAGCGTGGTGGTCTATGGCCTAACCCATCTTATACTTATCTTATGAAGAGACCCGTGCACAGCAGTCGGGACAGGGCTGATAATAATTTATTACGTGATAAGCACTTCCATGGAAAATTTACGAAATCAAGATTGAAACGTTATCAAATCAAAAGTACATACTTTACTTTAAGTACACTAGAATGACGCCGTTAAGTAAATATATAATTAAATCGAAATGATGCGATAAATAGTTCACTTCAATTAGTCACATCCATAAAATCAGGCTTGTATGTGGAAGTGGTGCCATGAAGGGGTTTGCAGGAATGTTTTACACCAACATAGCATCTTTATTCTTTTAGGTTCTACGTAATTGAGGGCAAGCCCATCGGTGTATGAGCCACGTTGATTGCCGATTATATTTTACCTAAATCTAAACTCGTTGTTCTACTCGGGAATCAAACGAGGGATCTGTAAACCTATACCAAGGTACTAAAAATGCAGTCACGACAGTAGTCGCATTCACTACCGCTGCCCCACTGAGGTCATAAGTATATAACACAAATCGCATTCTTAATAAAACAACGATTTATCTCGAAATTTAGAACTTAGGCAATTTGAACTCTAATTGTGTTTCAGTAAGAGTTCAAATTGCCTAAGTTCTAAATTTCGAGATAAATCGTTGTTTTATTAAGAGTGCGAAATATTATAAAAATTTAGCAGAATATTTATCTAATTTTTAAAAATATGGTGTAAATATACAATCTCTATTATAATTCTGTATTTTCAAGCTGTGCTTATATCATCTATCTTGTTACTACTAGGTTGAATTTTTAAAAGATAGAGGCTATCGGAATTATGTAAGTGTGCAATATTGACTTTAACTTTGAAAGTTGATATCAACTGTCACAATGATACATTACATATGCAATGCATGCCATATGCCTTAATATACGTAGGTACACTAAGTGATGTAGCTAGCTGCACCATTGCATACCCAACTAAATCCAAACATTAATAACATAGCTTAACCACGCATCACTCCATACACCGCCTGTCAATTATTGATTTTTAATTAATATACAATGTTGCATGTTAATTATACTTACGCTACATGTGCCACGCGTCGCGTTCTACGATCAAACGTGGCCTTGAGTTGACACATGCCGCTGTATTAATGGTGCTAATGATTCATTTATCACTTTGTAGTTTACAGTAAACATCGATGGCGTCACAACGCAGCTTAGATTTGTAAACAATGCGCAGTGATTTGTAAAACGAATTGGTAATACGACGGGATCGGATTTATTTTCTACTATATTTCGCCCGTGGCTTCGTTTGCGTAAATGTAGGTTAGGTTAGGTTAGAGCCTCCGGCAGGAGGCGTCTGGCCCTCCTAAGTTGGGGAGCAGCCGCGAAAGAGCGGCGACCGCACCCATGAGTCTGGGGGCCAGCCTCCGAAAGTGTTGTCCGAAGTTCCATCGGCTATCAAGGACAAACCCCAAATATTTCAACGTCGATTCGATGCCGATGCGAACGCCTCCTACCATTATGCTGGACCCTAAAGGTGGTCCTTTCCGAGGCTTATGGAAACTGAGAGCCTCAGACTTATTAAGGACCACTTCTAGGCCCAGCCGCCGGATCCTTAGCGCCCGCCACCCGATCGGCACCAGGTCCGAGAGGCGGCGTGCGTGTTCCCACGCGTGCCTCCGTGTCGTGTGTCCATCCACCCCTTAAGGGGGGACAGTAGGGCTTAAATGTAGTGGTGCCCAATGGGTAGTCTTTTTGCGTAGTGGCCTGCCGTTTCATGCGGCGGGCCAAAACCTCGGCGGGGTCGCGACTGCAATGACTGCATGTGAAAATTATTCGCGCAGCCCCGCCGATTGCGGTTTTGTCGAGGAACACCGTGGGGAGTTTGGTCGGTGTAACAGTACTTTTTCTGGATGAAAGGTACCCTATGTCGTTTTCTGTACCCTGACAACGTGTATACGTCTTTTCATGATGATCGGTTAAGTAGTATTGATAATATTAGTTAAGATTATTATACATACATAGGCTTATACATATGAGTGAGTATGTATATTATCGACTAAAGGGTAGGCAGAGTATTACTACTTCCTCACTTTATGTCACCATCTATGTTATTAAGTCTCACGTAGTACCAAGTAAGCCTATTGCCGTTCTCATGACTCCGTGGTACTACTAAGAATTTCTTGTAGAACAGTCGCATTCACTATCGCTGCACCCGTTTCGGGATCGTGGTCCGACCAGTTGGACTCCGGGTCTTCGGTAGGGGCGGTTGTCCAATCAGTATCTTTAGTTAGACAATGAAACCATTACTAAATTCGTGGTCCAACTGATTTATTTTAATATTATTCAATTAATATAGTGATTGATGTATTGATATATCGATATCCACATAACGACATATTGGTATCGACATATCGATATCGGTATATAGATATCGACATATCGATATATCGATATTCACTGCTTTCATTGATATTGATTTTTCTTAAATGTATAATAATAATTTGTGACCGTAACCGAAAGTTCAGCCGATCCCGAAACGGCTGCACCTTTATAAATACTAGATAATAATATTTGATGAGGTCAAGAATTTTATCAGAGGGGCAAATGGGCCGGAGAAGTATCTATAAACTTCATACAAGCGCCATAGTAGTAGTAACACAGTGGTTATAAGTTTTGCCCGGAGTAAGGACATAACTCATAGTTTCAATAGAGAAGTAGATACGTAAACCTATAGAACAATTGTTTGAATAAAAATAGTATAATAATAATAAGGGCTCACCCCTAGCCGCTGACATCGCTGTGGGCCTCTGCTGCTTTTAATAATATAATAACGATCTTATTTCACGTGGCACAGACGCATAGATAAATACATTATAGACTAACATACATACATACAATTTGTGTTAGTATTTATATACTTATTAACTATGTTAGTAATGCTTCACTTGCACTCTGTTATTGTGCGTTCATGTGGTACTTGTCCTCGGAAGCGACGGAACGCCACACCCTACGGCGAAAAGTCCTCCTTCATAAAAACTCAAAAAATTCTTCCTTTATAAAGCAAGTTGGGACTCGCACAACGAACCTAACGCCTTGAAGTTGACGTTGCGACGCTACTCCAGCAGCTGAATTCTTGGCATGTACTTGGACTTCTGGCGTACATACTCCGCGATATCCTCCGCCTTAGCGGTGTAATGTAGGCGAGATATGTACCTACACCGGTGTATTCGGTGCTGCAGCACGCAGGTTTGCACCAGAGTCCACAGGAGCCGTGTCGCAGCAGTTCTTATTGGTTTTATGACGGCGCTTCCTTCTTTGCACCGTCACAAAACCACGCTCAGCATCATTTAAGGTTTGTTTGCCTATGCCGGCTATTGGCATTTGCGCAAACGCTTACACTTTTTATCTAACACACACACACACACACCAGACATATGTACTTTCACTCATAACTAACAATTTCTTGCTTATTATTCTCTTGTTTTTAAATATGTGTTATACAAATATAAATAGTTTGTAAGTAGCAAACATAGTGCTTTTTGTATGCATATAAGTACATAACCAAAATGTGAAATGAAGTGGAGACCTGGTGTCCTGAAATAAAGGCCACAAGCTTAGCTTAGGCACCACTCTCACACAATATTGTAATTATTATGTACCTAACCTGTGTAATGTATCTACGTAATATTGTGATGAGAAAATAAACGTTATATTATATATTATTATTATAATATCCTGTAATCTGACCATCGTAAAAAGAAAGGTTAGCTACAGCAACCTTTCTTTTAACGTACACGTTATGGATATAATAGGCAGGTAATTGGCGAATAAATTCAATGGAAATGAAAGCAATAGGCAATTACATTTGGGTAATCGCTATCTCCATCGCTTAGTAGCTTTTAAGAAAAGTGGAACTTAAAGTTGTGGTCAAAACAAGTAGGGAAAATGAGGTGCGTTATAAACATTTATATAAAATGCTTTTAGTATCGTAATACCCTAATACCAACCCTCTGAATACCTTTTTGGGATCGAAATATAAATATAAAAATATGCAGAGGGTACTTACATTTCGTCAGCAGTGTTTTGCTTATTACCGGATAACCTATAAATTTTTAGAATACCAGATATACCATAAGACATAATTGAGAACCTATTGTGTGTGGCCGCCGGTATGCCGTTGTGACTCAATAGGTTAATGGATACACGAGAATTTCCTTCTAAAATATTGTTAATCGTAACCATTTCATTGTCTCTTGGTACTACTGTTACTATCAGCACAGAATAAGCAGTAGGAAGTGATGATCCAGGCCATAGTTTAAACAGATCTAGGCTGCGTCCCTCTCGCCGCATAGTAAACCGGATTTTTATACATAATATTCTTTTGTCTACAATTGCGTTTAGGTATTGTTTATCCTGTTTTGATAAAATTTATGTTCCTCATTTAGAATTATAGATTATATAGAATATTATAGAAAACCACTACACGTGCAGGTTTCCTCACGATGTTTTACTGCACCGTTAAAGCGAGCGATAATTATATTTTTATAAACATATCATTTAAGTTACTCTCATAATAAATACTTGCTCCATAGACTTGAAATAAAAACGTGTTTCACTTGCTTATCCGCCCAAATTTCGAAAGAGGCAATTTCACAATCACTTGAAGGGCATCCTTTGCGGTTGGCGGGTTATTGATAAGTGCTAAAAGTGCTAAAAGTGCTTTTCGGTTTCCCTAACTTTTTAATGACGTCGCTGGAAAAGAATACGAGGTTCAGTTACGACATTTGTTTAAGAATAAACACAAGATTGTTACTATGCAAAGTATTTTAGGATTAGCAAATATCATATTTGGTATTTTCACCCTAAATGTAAGATTGTTGCCATCCTTTGTAGTCTTTTAGGACCAGCAAGGAAAATATTTGGCATTTTCAGTATGAATCAATGCAAAAGTAAATATATTGTGTTTGTTACGACGAGCGACGTCACAGTCAAACCGCTGAACACATCTCCATGTAAATTGCCTAGGAGATAGTTTGTATATTGAGTCTTCTCCCTAAACTTTATTATTCACAAGTCACTTGTGGTCGGCTTTTCTTGTCTAACCGGAATTGACTGGATATCAGTTTTTACACGGAGCAGCTGCCACTTGACCTCCGCAACCCGAAGGCTAACGATACCCTAAGGCTAGACCAGTGTCAGGTTATTAGAGGGTACTGACTTTACCAATAACGACTGCCATAGATGTTCACGGCAGCCGGGACCGACGGCTTAACGTGCTCTCCAAGGCACGGAGCAGGCGATAATTGTCAATCAATACGCACATAATTTCAAAAAGTCATATAACTTCCAAAAGTCAGAGGTACGCGACGTGGGTTCGAACTCGAGACCCTCTGCATTGCAGTCTGTTGGTGTCCCCACTGAGCTACCTCTGCTTTTTTTTATATAGCGTATAGTTTGTATATTGAGTACGGACTTATAAACCTGAAGTGATAGGCTGATGCGTATTATAACCATATTTTGTATAGATACCCTGATATATTTTAGATTAATACGATGCAAGACTCTTGCCAGCTGCCAGGCTAATTCTGGACTGGTCTATTTCTACTCTGTGGACGAAATCCTATCCTAACTTAATATTATATATGCGAATGTGAGTTTGTTTGTTACGCTTTCACGCTCTTGATCAATTATCATGAAATTTTACATACACATTGTCAGGCGTACAAAAAAGGATATCCTTTCATCCAGGAAAAAGTACTGTTCCCTAGGTTAGACATTTATAAACATAACTTACATTAACGTCAGCGAAGTCGCGGGTATAATTCACTTCTTGTTTTGATATAAATCACAAGCTAGGCTTCAAACTTAGGCTCAACATGGCATTAGAGACACTCCTTTACAGAAAACTATAAACATTAATATATATGTCTGATATAGTCATAAGAGAAAATCGAAGTTTGTATTCTTTTATTTCCTTCAATAACAAACTTTTGTACTTACTTAGTGAATTTATTAGTTTTTGCGATTCTTACTAACTTAAGATTATGTAATCCTAATAGGTACTATAGAATAGGCAAAACAGTGAAAATCGGACCTAAAAGCTGGTTAGTGGGTTTAAATATAATCTATACTAATATTATAAAGAGGAATTAATTGATTTTTTATTTGTATATAAAAAAAAAAATTATTCAAATCATAAACTACACAACCGATTTTAAAAATTTATTCAACAATAGAATGTTATATTATCAGCGCGTGACATATTTTATTGTAAAAAATTGGTTCTGTTAAAGCAGAAATATTCACGTAAACGCAAGACAATATTATATCAAAACCAGATTATGTCCGCGGCTTTGCTTGTGTAATTGTAGGTAAAGTTAGGAACAATACTTTCGGATTGGTTGCCCTCTCGCTCCCGGCCGTAGTTCAGCTTATGGTCTGGAGTGAGAGGTCGTAGAATGCCGTCGCTTCCTTCTGTGAGGAAGTAATTTCCATCAAGGAGGCGGCGGAGCGGGAGAGGTAGCGCTTAAACCCTCTCCCCAACCGCAAAACCGGGCGCCGGAGGGCGCGAGATGACGTCCAGACACCATGAGGTTTGACCTGGGGGTGATGGGCTTCGTGGGCCTGCCTGCCACCCGATGAGCATCAGGTCCGAGAGGCGGCGTGCGTGTTCCCACGCGCGCCTCTGTGTCGAGTCCGTCTCCCCTCTAGAGAGGAGACAGTAGGGCTTTTAAAAGTAAGTGGTGACCAAAGGGTAGATCTTGTTGTGTAGTGGCCTGCCGTTTTATACTACCCGTGGTAGGTTTAGTCGGTATTTCGGGAGATCCTTTATTATCATCATTACCATCTTTATGTTTTACACTGGTGAGTCCGACATAGCCCTCCGCCCGCCCCCACGGAGAGAAATGCGTCAATGCATTTCAACAAGTAAAAAAAAAACATAAAAATTAACCGCAGTTATTTCTTGATGAATTAACCTTTTCTGTGCCCCCAACAACATGTATATGATGATCGATCGAGTAGTTAAAGCGTGATAGCGTATCAAACTAACAAACTCACATTCGCATTTATAAACCTTTTTATAGTTTATAATAATTAATTATACATAAAACTATCTTTGTTTGTATACATTATGCATTATATTTTATCAGTTAAATCGATCGCTGCATTAGGAAGGTCGACTTAGAAAAATTTATAAGCTACACCTATTTTTACTAATGGACTGCATAAAAAATGTAGGAAAACCAGATTAGGAATCTAATAAAAAATTGCACGTGTCTTTTTTACGCGGTTCAATGTTAATAAAGTAGGTATTATGTCTACTATGCAAAGTAAAACGCAGGAAGTTTTAAAAACAAATAGAAAATAAATTAATGTTGTCATTTGAACATATTATCTATTCTAATACTATAAAGCGAAAGAGATTGTTTGTTTGTTTGAACGAGCCAATCTCTGTAACTACCAGTTCAATTTGTTTGTTTTTTAAATACTGTATTAGGATTAAATCCTGGGTCATGGTCATGGTCATGGTCGGGGTCGAAGGTCGCTTTATAAACATTCAGACAAAGAACATCCAGATTCAGAAACCAACTACTGATAGACCACAAATATATTTGTCCAGTGTGAGGTCGAAACTAATCGTACCTACTAAATTAGGCCCAGGGGTAGTGGCGAAGCGACCTCTTAAAGGTCATAGCAAACATATTAACTCGGCAAGGGATCGTCACCGTATCGCCTTTCGCCTCGCCGTCAAACAGGTGTCAACCTAATGTAAACACGTAAGCAAAGCGGATCAGCAGCTCCGGTACGTCACCTCGGCTACGGCTAGGCGACGCCGCGCTTACGCCGCGCTCACTTAAATCATATTAATAATATGGATATTTTCTCACTTCTTTAATGAGTTTATCCCTTTTCATCGTTATTTTTATTTGAAATCTTACCTACAAATTCAATAAAACACGCGCACAACTCGACTGTTAGCTGTCTTGTGTATGACAGCACGTTCGGCAACAGTAGTGCACGAAGAGACGTAAGCGCGGGGATGACGTGCCGTAAGCGCGAGAACTGCAAGTTGATCACGCACCGCACCGCGGTTTGTGAGCTCGTCCCGAGGCGAGGTGATTACGTTACGATTCCTATTAGTGTGTGTTGCAGTAGGGAGTTTCATACAAAGAATACTGCACGGCTCGAGTTGATACGGTGACGATCCGTTTCCGAGTTGATATGTGTGCTACGACCTTAAGCCATCGGTGCTGTCCTTTTTATTTAGGTAGTCTATTATGAAAGGATATATGATATATTATATCATTATCTTATGAACCACGGGAGCGAAGTAGAATACATATTCAAATCAAAACATATCTTTATTTTTGTGGACCGTGAGTAGGTGCGGAGGACAACAAGTTGGTAAATAAACCGGTCATATGTATTTTGTTTTTTCCACGATTTTATACCACTTTCTGCCATTTACTTGTGTCTGCCTTAATACTGCAGCAGTTAGTGTATGCGACTGCTATGAGGTCTCGTGTCGGACATTGTTATTGGGCTTTTCTATCTAGAAATTATCAGTAGCCACACGGGAGTTTAAATGTACCCGGTAAACGGTGCTTGTTACGTGATACCTAACATCAAAGCTTCCGAAATGCTTTCGGTAGTATAGTTCTTGCAACTCACGAAGGCGAGCGGGCTATGTATGTGTGTGTAACACGCATACTACCGCACTGTGCACGTACAAGTAAAGCCCGCTCGCCTTCGTGAGTTGCAAGAACTATAGCTTAAGTGACTCTCGCCACTGCCACTATGCGTAGTGCTGTGAGCTCGAATTCCATACAGGACAAAATTTTGTGTGATCCACAAATTGTTGTTTCGAGTCTGGGTGTTCTTTGTGTTCGATTTGAATGTTTATAAACTCCTCCGTGTCACAGGATTTATTCCTAGTGCGGTAGTTGTCTCTATGAATGAAGATGAATAATTTTATTTATTATTAATAAGTCAACATTTATAGTTGCTAAGAACAACGTCCGTAAAAGACATAAAAAGACAAGAACAAGAAAAAAGCGGTCACATAAAAAGATCTTAAGCTTTCTGGTTTTGTATCGGATGTTTACTTAAGAATGAAGATAATATCTCATTGTTTATGATTAATAAAACAGCAAAGTTAAAAGCTTTAGAATAAATAAATATTTAATAACGTAACTAGATACTCCTTCTTTACACCTAAGCGATCCAAAACTAACCTTGGCTTTTTCTCTCCTATAAATAGGCTCCAAGCGGAATATAATTCTGTTAGTAAAAATAAGGATATTGATATATTTAGTCTAAGTTTACCAACTTTTAAAAAGAAAATATTATCACTTTGCTAAGATTTAATAACACAGTAGTATAAAGTTTTGTTCTTTTAGTATATTCTAAATATGTAAGAAATTGTTAATTTAAGTTTTTATTTTTTAGTTCTGGGAAGCCTTATGCTCCCAACTATCGTTTGTTTTTAGCTTTCCGTGGCAACCTGTTATTAAGGCAGCACCAATACTTGTATACCACAGACTTTGTAACTTAGCTTTTAAGGTGTATGTTCTTGTTAGTTGTCCAAATAAATAAATAAATAAATAAACGTTTATTATAGTTTCATAAAATGGGATCCCTGTCAGTCTAATATTATATTGTTTAATGTATGAACTTAATCGTTAATAAAATTAACGACAAAAGAGAACTCTGATCCTTATTTCCTTACAATATACACTCCATAATCTTAAATAATATTATAAATGCGAATGTGAGTTTGTTACGTTTTTACGCCTTAATTACTCGACCGATCATCATGAAACTGCGCATGCATGTTGTCAGGGGTACAAAAAGGAACATTCATCCAGAAAAAAATAGTGGTTCCGTACTAACGACCGCGGGCAAAAGCTAGTAAAGTTAATAATGCAACAGTATTTATTGTGTATGTTTGTTTACTACGTTCTCACGTCTCAACGGCTTGGTCCATAAATAAGACGTAAACGAATCTACTAATATTATAAAGCTGAAAAGTTTGTTTGTTTGTTTGGTTAAACGCGCTTCTTGGTCCATAAATAAGACGTAACCGAATCTACTAATATTATAAAGCTGAAAAGTTTGTTTGTTTGTTTGGTTGAACGCGCTAATCTCAGGAACTACTGGTTCGAATTGAAAAATTCTTTTAGTGTTAGATAGCCCATTTATTGAGGAAGGCTATAGACTATATAACATCACGCTACGACTGATAAGAGCAGAGCATCAATGAAAAATGTCACAAAATCGGGCAAAATTCTCTTATGTAACGCAGACGAAGTTGCGCGGGTCATCTAGTGGACTATAAACCCAACAATATTTTTGACTCTAGTGGGGATGAAACCTATACTACTTGGAGCAGTGGCAATAGTGAGGTAACCTCTTAAACCGTTACGTAGCTTATGCTGCTAACATGCGAAAGCTCTGATTGATTTGTTCATGAAGGGTCTTATCTCTCATAAGCTACATTTAATTGGCCATTCTGAATTTTCTTCAGGAAAATATGGAGTTATGATTTACTATTTGTATGACTTTATTAAAATGGTCGTCTAATCTCTTTAAGTAAATGCCATATTAATTATGGATTATATAAGTAGCTTCTACAGAATTTACAGCATCGCAATTTTATCTGCGTGAGTTTTTTGGGAACATATCATGTGACGAATATATTTTAAGTAAGTACTGTTAATTTAGATATTATATATTATTTATTATTGTGAGAACCCGTGAGAACATCGAAACTGCAACCCTCGGCGCAGTGTCATTGGCGGAGCGACCACTACACCATTTGTGCAGCAGAGAGGCCAGAAAGCATGCACCGTAATCTTAACAACCTTGATTGATATTCAAACCAAAGTAAGTTACAAGGCCGTAAGATTCTGCACATCGTTATCTTTTATCTACATATATATTATGCATCTAAATTATACATTCTTTATACAGATAAGGATCTTATATGTTCATTATGCAGTAATTTGATAAACATGCATACGACCTGATAGATAACGATCAGCTACCGTATCTTATGAGAGCTTGTAGCATCGGTGGTAACAAAGACGCTTTGGTTCTGTCCATAAGCTATCCAATATTTAAAATATGCTTGTCGGTGTAGTAATTTTCATCTTTCTCGGTCCGATGCCAAATCCTTCAGTTTTCGATATGTCTCTACATTTGATTTTTCATTCAGTTCATCTGTATACTTTCTTTTTCATCTTCTTTTCTTTGCCTCTATTTTTCCTTCAGCAATGATAAGGTAAATATAGAAAGTACGGTTCTTGACGCTTTGTTTACCCACATCTTTTGTCGGCCTCGATGGCATAGTGGTTAGTGTAACCGACTGCCACGCCTGTGGTCGCGGTAGTGGCGTAGCGTAGTGGGGGCGGCAGAGCGGCCCGCCCCGGGCGGCGCTTTTAGGGGACGGCAAAATTTCAAAATAAATTATCATAATATCTAGCAAACATTTAAACCATTTAATGACGAACGAGAGGAATGCGTAGATGTGCAATACACAATAATGATGACAGTTCTTGTCGATAAGCTATTTAGAATTACTTTATATTATAGTATTTTAAATCGAAATACCTAAATAAGAGAGTAGCAAAATTTTATATCGCCGCAGGGGGCTAGCCCCGGGCGGCTGACACCTACGCTACGTTACTGGGTCGCGAGTTCGATTCCCGCACAAGTCAAACATTTGAGTGCATGAACATGGATGTTTGTCTTGATCTGGGTGTTCTATGTATAATATGTATGTATTTACAAATTATAAATATGTACGTTTATCCATTATTTAGTACCCACAGTACAAGCTCTGCTTAGTTTGGGCTAGATAGTGTTGTGCGTGTGATAGAATATAATATTATTATATTATATATTTACATGTACATACTCGTAGTCTCATGTAGGCGCGATATCTATGAAGTAGTAGGCAGAAGTGAATTTCATCCACATTTCTCCAGCTATAGTTGTAGGTTCGTACGTGGGAGGGAATGATGTCATAGCTGACTAGGAAGTACAGTGTTCTAGACTTGGAGGTGATACATTTTTTTTTTAAGAAAGTACAAATACGATTCCTTTGACATATTATGCACAGCATTTAATAGTGCTGCGCCACTACTAATTCTATATTGTAAAATAGGGTAGTTGAGATAAAAATAGCGGTGGTTTATGAATTCTTCTCAAAAATAAATAAGTTTTAAGCTTTTTAATAATAATATTATACGGCTGAAGAGTTTGTTTGTTTGGTTGAACGTGCTAATATCAGAAACTACTGGCTCGAATTGAAAATATATTTTTGTGTTGGATAGCCTATTTATCGACGAAGGCTATAGGCTATATAACATCAGACTGAGATGTGCCCGCGAGTGAAACCGCGGGCACATCTAGTCAGTTATCAAATGATAGAAAAAGGATGCACGATATCAACTATGACGTAACTGATATATAAGCGCAGCTGTGCGAGGATGATAGCAAGAAAAATTCAAACATAGGCAACTACCCTATTGTATCGTTGATCACTTCTTTTATTGAAGTATAACATCCGGTCAGCGCTCGCTTTTCTGTACCCCTGACAACAAGTATACCGAAATTTCATTTTGATCAGTCGAGTAGTTAAGGCGTAGATCCGTAACAAACAAACAAACTCACATTCGCATATATAATATTAGTTTGTATTGCGTGTGCCGTATACTTCTTATGATACATGTCTTCTACTGAGCCCTTCGGGAAAATACAGCCGTAATATTAATAAGCAAGTCGAGCTTCGAATAGCAACTAGTCAATTAAATTGCCTTTGATATCATAGAAAATGATAGCTCCTAAGGGATCATATTGTATTAATTTGATCTTGTTTTCCGCATAACCTTCAAGACTTTGATAAGATTTAGTAGAGTGTTCCGGTGACCTTGCTCGTCTTGTTTGTGGATGGATACAAAGTTATTGGAGAGTTCTCAGGAGAATTCTATTGGATGATGTAACGAAACTTTACTCGTTTGTGGAGTAGACAATGTTAATGGACGTATTACTTATAAGATTACTTTGGTGAAACGGGATTGGATCCGATTGCTGAGTGGTCTCCAGTTAGATTTTCGGGTCAGGCAAAGTTTTATTGGTTTCTTTTTGATTAGGAATTTTGAATAGCAGCACATGGAGTGCAGCTGTGTCCAGTAAATAACAACTGGTATGCCATTATTAATTGGAACCTAATACTATATAATACTAGCTTGTACTTCACTACTGCACCGAGTGTTATGGGTTCGAATCCCAAACGAGACAAAAATTTGTGTGATCCACAAATAGTTGTTCCTAGTCTGGGTGTTCTTTGTGTCCATTGTCGAATGTTTGTAAAGTGCCCCGCGACACAGAAATTATACTTAGTGCCAGAGTAGTCATTAGAAAAAAAAACACTTTTCCTCTTTAATCATTTTCCAGGATACAATCTATCTTCTTGCCAAATTTAATTTATTTTATTTTGCTCACTTTCGTTATAATAAAATGAGTGCTATGGATTTATAAACAGGTTTAAAGGTGATAAACAAACAGAGTTACTCTCGCACATACTTATGTAACCTTGTATATAAATAACTAAATAGACGTAATGGAATCTTTCCATTCCGGTATCGGTTCCAGTAAGATTGACGCAAGTGAAGCTGCGAGCAAAAGCTTGTTTATATTTTTATCCTAATCCTAAATAATATTAAAAATCCAAAGGTGAGTGTATTTGTTTGTTTGTTACGCTTTAACGCCTTAACTATTCAACCGATAGAGCTTCGCTGATTTCAGCATGAATGGGCCGGCTCGGCCAGGGAAGTATTACCCTCTCACAGAATATCGACGTGAAATATCAGTATTTCTACTGTAGTGTTTCGTTCAGTGAGTGAGAGTGCCGAAGGCTCAATGCGTGATTAATCTTTTCCCTTTCCCGCTCATTATCCTTCCTACTTCCTTTCCTAAAGGGTCGACAACGCGCAAGTGATGCCTCTGGTGTTGCAGGTGTCCATAGGCTACGGTGACCACTTACCATCAGGTGGGCCGGTGGGTGGGTGTACGCTTGATTGCCACATTAGTAGAATAAAAAAAAATTGAAATTTCACATACACATTGTTAGGGGTACATAACAGGACATAGGGTACCTTTCATCAAGAAAACTTTTACTAACCTAACCTGCATTTACGCAAGCGAAAATGTGAGCAAAAGCTAGGAACATTACATAAAGTATTATTTACAAACAGATAGATATAGAATCCTGTTCGTTATACGCGCTTCTGTCGGTTACGCGATACGACTATCGATCGCATTTGCGGTCGTAGAGTCCTTATATAAGTCGGCTTGGACTGAATACTGTGTCAGGGTTTGTAGCACTCATGCTTATTTCCATTTATTTCATAAACTAGCGAAGATTATACGTTTTTCAAACGAGTCTTGATATCATATATTAGGGAAGAAAATATGTTATACATATAAAAAAATCCCAATAATACTTTGCACCGGGAATCGAACTAGAGACCTCACGATTGCATGTAAACATAAGCGCTAACTTAATTCTACAGAAAATTATTTTGTAACATAATATACCTATAATATTGCACGGATGGCGTAGTGGTTTAAATTTTCGCCGCCGCGCCAAGTGTTGTGGGTTCGAACCACACGGGACAAAAATTTGTGTGATGCACAAATGGTTGTTCCTAATCTGAATGTTCTTTGTGTCCGTTGTTGGAATGTTTGTAAAGTCCCCCGTAACACAGGGATGATTACTAGTGCGTGAGAAGTCCAGATAGGTACTACGTTTAATTTTATTATGGTCACATTGGCTTACGTTGCCATCTGAAACAACATGATATCAATATGAATTATAAATATAGTATTATCACGCTTACAAATATTGGAAATTGTAGATTATCGTTATCTGTCTACTGTGTGCGCTCACTTTTCTTACTGTAGACATTTTAGTATGCGATGTAAGTACGGTGAAGGCAGATCTATGATTTAAACCTTTGCCGCCTAACCGACATTCTATCTTTTTTTTATTTTTATTTTGTTACGTGGGGCAATGCTTTGACGCATGTATGCAGCGCCGTGTCCTCAACAACGTCGCGGCAGTCGCCGCAGTAGTGACAACCGGGCGTCTCTTGCTGGCGTATACGGCACAGGAACTGGCCAAAACAACCATGGCCAGTCATTACCTGTGTCAGCCGGAAAGTGAGGGCGCCATGCCGCCTCTCCAGCTATTCCTCAAACACGGGAGTTACCGCCACGATCGTGGCGTGCCCGAACCTACATTCTATCTATGCAATCTATGACAACCTACGTTTATGCTAAAGATACATACCTATATACAACTTTGGTCACCGAGTGGCCTATGAATTTACATTTACGTTTTATGAAACTGGAAACTGTTTACCTTTTGCCAGAAAAGCAATCGCGTGGAACCAGTGAGAATAGTGGGCAAGAAACTCACGGCCAATCTTATTAATCACTAATTTTATAATGCTGCACATTTTACAAATAATATCTGTACGGATTTGCAACCATTAAACCATTTACTTACTATTAAACTGATCAAATTCAAGCATTGAAATAAAAGAAATGGAAACTGTGAAAACCTCTAACAGCAGGTGTGACAAAATCTACTCATATGCAAATAAAGTATAAAAACAGCGAACGATCACATTGTAGTCTGGGTGAAGTGTGTATTACT
This sequence comes from Catocala fraxini, assembly GCA_930367265.1. Lineage (NCBI taxonomy): Eukaryota > Metazoa > Arthropoda > Insecta > Lepidoptera > Erebidae > Catocala > Catocala fraxini. The sequence continues at coordinate 22,872,642 of OV884031.1, forward strand.
CTGCCGTCAAATTTGTTTGAAACGAGATCTTGTCTTTGCCTTTGGCAGATTTATTTTAAGTAACTAGTAGAAAGTGGATTGCATACTACCAGCGTATTAATTAGTATACATTTTCAGGATAGGCCATGCAGCTGCAATGCTGACGATATGCTACACTCGAGAATAATTCTCATGTTAAACATGCATCAATTGCATGATAATGATACAACAATAATATTCAGTTATCTTCAATCAATAACAGTATTATCGATAAAGTGATTGTATGATTTATAACTGTGCCCCATGGCTCTGCCCACGTTAAACACTTTTATTTTTTGAAAGACATTTCCGTGCTGTTAGTAATTCCTGTATCGCGGGAGACTTTATAAACATTCAAACAACGCACACAAAGAACATCCAGACTCGGAACAACTATTTGTGGATCACACAAATTATGTTTATGATGTTTCTGTGTCAATATGTGATTGCATAACCCTTTGTAATAAACCAGCTATCTAACGGAAAAGGTTGCTTATCAGATAGGCAGTTCCTTGAATTAGTGTGTTCAAACATATAGACCAAATAGAGTGTAAGTCTCACGTTATAGAGGCAATAGTTTTGCTGCCTACCAAGTACAGTTTCATGCTCCGGGCAACTGAGAAACCTTGCCAGGAGAACCCAATACCACTTTGCCTGGCACGATAATCAAACCTCAGACCTTATCTATATATATAAAACTCTTCCGTTACTGAGTGACTGACAGACAACGCACAGCCGAAACTACTGAACGCAAGAAGCTGAAACTTGGCATGTATGTTCCTTGGAGAGTGTAGGGGAGCACTAAGAGAGGATTTTTGGAAATGCCACCCTGGAGGGGGTTAAAGGGGTGAAACTCGATATTCACACGAGAACGGGACTTACGCGGGTGAAACCGCGGGAAGACTACTAGTAATATATATAAAAGTTGCATTCACTATCAATGCAAAATAAATACATTATTATATCCTATTTCTTTAGATGATATCATGAGTATACGTAAAACATCACTTCAATTAAATATCTATTATTTTCCATTTGAAGATTCAAGATGTCTTAGGTAGGCCCTTGTCGCGATGACATTCGTGTAAATTGAACAATTCACGTTGATAGTTAACTTCTTGATTTTCCAGTGAACACAACACACCCTCACTTGCTAGATACAAGTGTGCATAAGACAAGTGTTATGTATTGATCATCGATTTTTCGCCAACGTTCAACGTTGTAACCGCAATGGAATACTTTGATATAAGTACGTTTAAAATGTTTGGATGGCGTACGGGTTGTGAAGGACAAATTATAGTCATTTCGTAAAAATACTTAAATTTGGACATATACGTTTGACCAGAAGTCGACTGCAATATGTTTCTGGATAGGGAAGGCTAAGGCTAGGAAAAGAAAACGCCTTATGAACCTGTATGAGCTAGGGCTTTTTTATATTTCATGGCAACGGATGTAAGTTAATATGATAATTATTTATAACAGTATATATCACTTGTGATAGGAATGTAAATAAGTTCAGTTGACTGAGCGATTGTACCGATTGACCAAGATAATCCGTTTTGGTAGAGTCAAATAATTCCTGTCATATTAAGCACAGGTAATATTGTCCTGAGGCGTAACTGCCGTGCATAAATAAGGTCACAAGTTTAATGCCGAAGTCAGGCATTAAACTTGAGATCTTATGTCTAGGCAGCAAATAACAATCAGGCGATTCAGATATAGTGTGAAAACTGTTTCTGAATAATGGGTATGTGCAAGTAGGTATGATTGTGTTTTCGGGTCTGTGTATGTGTGTGTGTACGTGTAAGTTTGTGCGCGTTGGGGCATGATAAGCTTCTGTTTATTCTGAATATGTGCAAGTGCATGTCATTGTGCGGTCATAATAATATAATTTATCAATAACAATCCGGTTTATTCTATTTAAGACTCCGAACACAGGCATTGAATGCTTAAAAGGAGCCTCCAAAAACCAACTTAAGGATATTTATTGTTCAAACGAAGTAATTAATAAAAATAATAATTAAAAAAAAGACGATAATTCCACACATAAGTGGGCTTGGTGGCATTGGAATTAAGCTTCCCTGAATTTGATAATACATGCATAGCCTCACCGGAGAGAAAGGCAAAGATATGTTACACTCGCATTTCGCCGATGTTTTAGGTTTCTAGTGATGACGAGCGAACCAATCTCTGTCTTCTTGGTACAGTTCCAAAACCAGTACCTTAAAAGACAAGTAATGTATATAGGATTATATAGGATTATATAGGATATTATATATATTATATATTATATAGGAGTATATAGGATGATTATATGCATCATAAGAAGCATGAGAGTACAATAAATGCTTTGCAAAAAAGAGAGCGCTGAGAAACATATGTAGTGTGACTCTGAAAGATAAAATAAAGAATCGTGTGATAAGAGAGAGATGCGGCATGAAAATAGATATAGTGACAAGAATAGAAAAAGTTAAGAAATGTTAAGCTGGTTTGGGAAGTTGAATTAAGAAAAGACTGACTAAGAAAGTTTATAAGGGTAGTTTGAATGGAACAGACGCAAGGGGAAAACCTAGGCGAACGTTTCTTAATCAAATCGGAGACGTTCTGGACAAAGGCCAGGCTAAGAGCACCTTAAACCGGCAAGCGTGTATAAGGATTGTGATAAAAGTGAAAGCCAGAGAAGTGTGTTAGGATTGTAGCAAATGGAAATTCGTAGTCTCTGCCTACCCCTCTGGGAATCAGGCGTGAATCTATGTATGTATGTATTGTCCTACTAAGAATTTCATAACAGAGAAACTTAATAACACTTTACCTGACCCTAGAAACGTTAAAGCATTTTCACTATAGAATTTGAATGATCTCTAAGAAAACAAGTTAGCCAAGTAGATTTCTACCACGATCCGAGTTTACAAACACAAGAAATGGATAAATATCCACTTATGCATTTCAATGACTGATTACCATACTTTCGGCGCGGTTGCAGCAATGAGGAAGTCATTAAATAGGGACATACAGATGGACAACGGATATGGTTAAGCTATAAGAACTGTAGGGCTACAATCTGCTACTAATATTCTTAAATCTATGGCTGTTGTACCACGTCTCTACTTCTACCTTAGTGGCAGTGAATGTGACGGAAACGTATTTTTGGTTTTTCAATGGTGGAGTTCGAAACAGTGCATATAGTTTCGGCCTTGAACATTTTGCAAAGGACGACAAAAGGCTTGCTCCCTTTAAAATGGGACATAAAACCAGACATAGCAAAATGCCACCTCTGCCTACTCCTTGAGGAATATAAGCATGTTCACATGACATCACACATACATCAATATCTTGACATCTAGACAATTCGAGATCTCCCGTAGTTAGTAAAAAGGGTGCTCTATATTTTTGCCTAAAACTAAATAGAGCTTCTGATTTTCGTTAGAGAATATTGAACCACCTTGGCCTAGACTACGAAATGTCTAGTTATTTAACCCTATTTGTTTGTTGCAGAGTGTCGCCTGTAGCGCCGAAGATGCGCGGACGTACGCCGCGCTGGCTGTGGCTGGGGGCGGGGAGTGGGGCGCTGTTGGCACTCACTGCGCTTGCTGCTGCGTTAGCCTGGACCAGCATATTTGATGCCACGCTAGCTTCTGTAAGTATACATTATTAATGGTGGTCTTTATATATGTATATGTTTAATGCTCCAAAACATTGGCCAGTCAAAGTTTAGCAAACCTTTCGCTGTTCCGAGATAGGCGATAGAGATATCCTATGTGATACTTTGGACAGAGAACCTCTCTGAATCTACCGATATATAAAGGGCATATTTATTACGTGTGGTACGTAATAAATTTGCTATATTATATGCTCTCATAATATTTTGAATGACTTTTTACACTACTTAGGTTGTTAAGTGACGCTCTTTGAGTCCTCTGGACTGTGTCAATATAAAAAAATACCACGTCAATCAGTGGTATTTTTGTGGCTATAAGCCGTGGTTATCTTACACCATGGAAAAATAGGCAACGTAGCATTGAGTTGATGGCTTTTTGGGAGGCATTTATTTGTGCAGTTTTAGAGAACAGCTTTTTTTACAACATTGGACATGAACACCAAGAGTGATAGAAAGCGATGTAGAGATAATTACATTCTCCTCATATAATACAGCTACATATAGACATATAATGATGCTTTACCGAAATATCCAGGCGAGAAAAAGCATGAGTTTATAGATTGCATTCGTCTGACCATGGCCATATCCAATAAAACTCACGTTAAGACTTAAGCTAATCCTACGTGGCTGACGCAAGTAGGACAATTCTTACAGTTATTACTAGACATTGCATAATTTCACTTCCAGGGATTTCACGAGACGTTTTTTAAAATCAGTCTCATAGAGTAAATGCGACCTGAAATATAAAGTACGAATATAATTTGTGTATTACTCGCTGAATAATGTAGATTCATGTATCATAAAAATTATTATATGTAGCTTTATCTATTTCAACTATTGCTAATTATTTCGACTTATCAATTAATGCTATTATTTATCACGTGATAATAACAAATGTTAATGAAAATTGTACTAATCGGCTTAAAGAAAACGTGAGACATTCACTTGAAAACTCACAAGTGCCATAATCTAAACCGTCTCAATGCGAGTTCCAATTTATGTTAAATTCATTAGGCCTTCATTAGTGGTTTTGAACCTGAAATTGTTAGTCTCGACCTTTGTTATGAGCCTTCGATGAGACTGTTTGCACTGTGTCCAAACATTGAATTCAAAATATCAACTACAAATCATATGGAACTGTTTAACACGGTCTATGTACATGCCATTTTTGTGTTTTAGTGAGCTTCTGCTCTACGCATGAAATTTAAGGATATGGTACAACTTATAATTTCTGTCTGTAATTTTAAATATTTTTTGTGCAGTTTATTTGCACATTTATTATTTGTATGTTTGTTTCCCAAATATAATAAAATTAAATAAAGCAAATGTTTAGGACAATGCTTCCAATGTATGGCAAAATACCTAGACTAAACTGGCACAATGTACAGTTTAGGATGTTACCGATATATGTATGTATGTATGTATCTTATGTGCCAGTCAGTGCAGACCGGCGACACTTCGACCCAGTGGGATCTTTTGTGTCGACACTCTCCCAATAACGACTGCCATAGATGTTCATGGCAGCCGGGACCGACGGCTTAACGTGCTTTCCGAGGCACGGAGCAGTCGATAATAGTCAATCAATACGCACATAATTTCGAAAAGTTATATAACTTCCGAAAGTCAGAGGTGCGCGACGCGGGTTCGAACCCGAGACCCTCTGCATTGCAGTCTGTTGGTCTCCCCACTGAGCTATCGTTGCTCTCATACCTATACCGATATATACCTACATACATATCTCTATAGGTATGCTTCAAGGGTAATTTTTTTAGTATTTGTTTTACATAAGAGGTTTTATCTTTGATTGGGTTCATGAATATAATTACATTTACTGTTAAAGTCAATAATTGGACTTATTTGTATCTGAAACCTTAGGCATGCCACTACTTTCAAACTATTTGATTGGTCTTCATATTTTCAGTTGCTAAGTAAATTAATACTTGTTGGGTAAGTTTTCAAATGCTTTTGATGTGTAAGCAACTGCCATTGATGCATTACCTCATGTTGTGCCTTCTTTGCATTGAGATATACAGTAGCACAAGATAAAAAAATTGTAAGAGAATAACACGCCACGCATCCTTGGATTGCCCACCCCAACGAATGAGCTCATTCGTTGCCAAACGGTCCTGAAGATGTCTCGCGCTGACGTGAAACACGTGTCGACCCATATTTTGTGCTCGAAGCGGAATACAAGTTGGAGTACCCCCGGGTCCCACAGCGTGGCTGTCCCTATTTAAAGGAGTTCGGTATTGTCAACCTTTTTCTATTGCAATCGTTGTGGTGGGCAATCTGAGGGTGCGTGGCGGATTCCGCTCTACCCAATAGTTTTACGCCTATTTTGATTCAATATAATAGCATAACTACTTCTTTGTGTGTTTTTCGTGTTGATGATATTTTCTGGTAATATTTGAATCGAATAATTGGCCAGTAGTGTTGTGCCATGCGACTTTTACTAGTACGAAGGCTGCAGCTTCCCATATGACAGTCCTAGTAGCGAACGTGTCTCTACCTGTTACGTGTAGAGTGAAGTGAGTATCTAAGTGCTTTATGCGGATAGAATAGTGTAATGGCCACCTCGTCACTGCGACTGTGCCGAGAATTGTAGCTTACATTTGCATACGGAATAACAACATTAGTTTATAATTTCTATATATTAGTTTATAATTTCTATTAATAATTGCTTCAAGTCTGGATGCCCTTTGTATTCTTTGTTTCAATGTTTGTACACTTTCTCGTATAGTACATTAATAAATTCTGCTCTCACGAGTTAAATACTAGCAATATTTTGTCTGTCGACTGTCGTGTAGACGACTCGATGGCGTAGTGGTTAGTGTAACCGACTGCCACGCCTGAGGTCGTGGGTTCGATTCCCGCACAAGTCAAACATCTGTGTGCATGAACATGGATGTTTGTCTTGGTCTGGGTGTTTCTATGTATAATATGTATATATTTACAAAAAAAAAAAAGTATATAAGTATGTTTATCCATTGTCTAGTACCCATAGTACAAGCTCTGCTTAGTTTGGGCTAGATGGTGTTGTGTGTATGTGATAGAATATTATATTATTATTATATTATCTGTAACGAAAAGAAAAGAATACTTGGTATCATCTATTTCGTTCAATATAATTTTAATGTTAGCCTAAATTTTATGAACTACGGATTCTTTTCAGTATAATTAGGGTTATATTATAGTCCATCACGCTGGGCTGCAAGGCTTGCCAGTCTTTCATTTTCGAGACTATTATGCAGATAGGCGAACTTCACTCTATTTCTGTCATCGTTAAAGCAAGCTATAATTAACTTCTTACGGACTATATAATATAGTTTTCAAAAATCAAAGATGCGTGTCGTGGAATAAAACTTAAGACCTCAGGGTTATCACTGCTTTTAATAATGTTAAACACGAACTATTATCAATAAATCTAAATAAACTTTCGGAAGTTATATGACTTTTCGAAATTATGTGTGTATTGATTGACAATTATCGCCTGCTCCGTGCCTCGGAGAGCACGTTAAGCCGTCGGTCCCGGCTGCCATGAACATCTAGAGCGGTCGTTATTGGGAGAGTGTCGAGACAAAAGATCCCACTGGGTTGAAGTGTCGCTGGTCTGGACTGACTGGCCCCCACATAAGATACATTATCAATAAATCATAAAAATGATTCAAAGTAGTCGTTTGCCATGCGGCGCATCCCTATCATTGAACTTCGCTCTAACAGATAGAGGTATTAGTATCCGTCCCTTCGATAAAAAACAACGATTATGTTACGAAACAGTAAAAACCTAGCCATATACATATATATCTTCTGCTTCCTCTTCATGTCAATGGTTCTTCTTGTGTGAACTATGTATATATTATTTGCATAATATTCGGCCATTCTAATTGCATGAGAAGTGGCCGCCCATAGCTCTGATTTTACGCAGGTGCTCAGGCAAGAAGGGCTGCCTGATACCAACAAATGTGCCATTATCTGCTCACCACATTCATACTGAGCAAGGCTGGGGTCCATGAATATACAGAAGTTCGTTCTACAGCGGCCAACCTGGGTGCGAACTCTATTAAGGGACTTCCGTATTAGCCAGGGCACGCTACGTGTATGATATGATTAGATGCATCTTGTTTTGAAATGTACTGTATATTTATTTTAATTCGAATGCGAATACGAGTGGCGTTATTGGATTTTTCTTTAAAGAAATTCTCATTTGCCCGGTGACTAACTATTCCCGATATACGTCAATATGTTAATACAGAAATAGATTTACGAATAGGCTAACTTACTTTTACAAGTAACCATTTTAAAGACCTCGATGGCGTAGTGGTTAGTGTAACCGACTGCCGCGCCTGAGGTCGTGGATTCGATTCCCGCACAAATCAAACATTTGTGTGCATGAATATGAATGTTTGTCTTGGTCTGGGTGTTTCTATGTATAATATGTAAGTATTTACAAAAAAAGTGGTATTATGTATGTTTATCCATTGTCTAGTACCCATAGTACAAGCTCTGCTTAGTTTAGGCTCGATGGTGTTGTGTGTATGTGATAGAATATTATTATTATTCTCTTTATTACTATTTTTTTCTAATTATTACATTTTTAAATATAGATATAAAAACATACATATTTAAAAATATAAAAACTGAAATGACCCATCGACATCGGGAACAGGGTCCAAGCTGCCGGTGGTTAGGGCCCCAGAGAGAGGAATCTCCTCACAATACGCGCCGTGACGAGTAGTACTGCCTTTTGCATCAAGGACTTGATCCAGCCATCTAACGCGAGCCTCTGCAGGTGGTGGTCGAGGCTCTTAGGTATTAAACCATTGACTGTAATGACTATCGGCACAATGATCGATAATGATTATTATTATTATTACTTTGTCACCTTTCTTTTTAGATTGCACGTAATAGCGGATGAATCTACTACTGTTTACTAGGCATACTGCCAAAATCAATTGCTACTGATAATAATTTACTGTAAATCCAATAACACTTAGTTCGATCGAGACTTGGTGATTGGCCATAGATAGATACAAGCGTTAACTTATGGGACTAGAGCAGTGGTCGGCAACCCGCGGCTCGCGAGCCCCATACGGCTCATTGACTCCTCGGCTGCGGCTCTTCCACGAAATGTTAAGTGCAGGCACGGAATATTATTTATTACCTTGCTTTAGAATAGTACCAATTTACTGTTAGTTAAAAAGTAAGATTTATTTGAAAAAGGGAAGCTCGAAAGAAACACTTTTAATCCAAATTATTTCCGTAATGATGTCTTCTGCTAAAGTTAAGTTAAAAAATGGCTCTTTGAATAGATCTCAATTGTATATTATCTATATTTGGCTCTTTTGGTCGACAAGGTTGCCGACCACTGGACTAGAGCAAAGAGTCAGTTTGTAGTTTTATTATTTAGTTGTTATTTTTAATTTTATTACAAACTAGCTTTTACCCGTGGCTTCGCTCGCGTAAAAGTAGGTTGTTATGTTAGTGAGAGTACTTATTTTAAATGAAATGTAGCCTATGTCACGCGGTGATAATAATTTTTAAAAACTGTATACTAGTTTTTGGGGTAAATCCTTACAAACAAAGAAACAAAAAGACAAGTCTTTCCTCTTTATAATATTAGTATAGATATGCCAAACAATCATACGAACCGCTTATACTTCTAACATTAAGGGTCAAGCTTGTCATTGCATATTGCGTTAATGAGACAGCGTTACAGTTTTCTCTCGACCACTCGAATAATGTTTTAAGAGATTGTGATAATTAAAGAATTATATAGCACGTTGTCTACCCTGAAAAAACGCATCGCTAGTTTACAAGCGAGAGTAAGGCAAGACAATGGATTTCATGTAGCCAGCACAATGCTTTTTAAAGAAATTCTAGAACTTACTCTCTGCGTGAACACAATGCAATGCGATTAGAATGATCTTTGGTACAGTGTAGTTATGTCGTTATAGCAGACTGCTTTTAGCGAAGATTTTTCCTGAACTCCATTTAAAAAGGGTGCATAGAATCATGGTTTTTATGTTAAGAAGATATACTAGTAGATTGTGCCGTTGATCGAAAAAGCTACAAACAGTGATGATAAATAGACTGGTTTTAAGTCGAAATAAATGAAAAGAAGCAGTTGTTGTATATTGGAAAATAAAAAAGAAGTAAGTAAACAAATATCAGAACAGAGCTCAATAATTTAATAACAACGTAATTACTGTTTTTTTTTTTATAAACTAGCTAGTTACCCCGGCTTCGCACGGATAGCACAAAACCTTTACAAATTATACACCTAAACTTTCTTCATAAATCACTATCACTATATTATTGTCTTTTAATGAAAACCGCATGAAAATCTATTCAGCAGTTTTTGAGTTTATCGCGCACAGACGCGGCGGGGAACTCTATTTATACAGCCTCGATGGCGTAGTGGTTAGTGTAACCGACTGCCACGCCTGAGGTCGCGGGTTCGATTCCCGCACAAGTCAAACATTTGTGTGCATGAACATGGATGTTTGTCTTGGTCTGGGTGTTTATATGTATAATATGTATGTATTTACAAAAAAAAAGTATATATGTATGTTTATCCATTGTCTAGTACCCATAGTACAAGCTCTGCTTAGTTTGGGCTAGATGGTGTCGTGTGTATGTGGTAGAATATTATTATATTATTATTATTATTTATAATGTGAAGTGAAGACAATTCCCACTCTAGGAATAGTTCTATGTTGCGGGTATTTTAGAACATTAGAACAATGGACACAAATAACACGCAGATCACGAACCCGTGTATTCTTTGAGTCCGCTGTCGATCTCTTCATATTTTGTCAACTTTTTCTCAACCACACAGTTTTCTGACCCGTGTGGACATCAAACTCAAAACAGTCAGCACACTGGCAGTAGCCAGGTCACCTCTAAACCAGTACATCATCCATCTACATTAGCTATTGACGCATAAGGTTAACAAGCACCAGCTGCAATTTCATCCTAGATGTGTTCCAGATCAATTGACATTTGCTAATACATGACCTCATGAGCGCTGTCAATTGAGCGATATCGAATATCATGAGGCACGAATCAATAAACCTTCGTCAACAATTAATACTGGATCAGCTTCTTAAAGCCGCTTGGACATGTATTGACTTCATGTCAAATGGATTGCGTGTGATTAAAGGAAAATTTTGGAGCACTTTCTTCCTCGTTCTGTTAATAGATTTTTTATAGAAGGTAACGTGACTAACACAGTCTTAGGACTATATCCCGAAGGTATAAGCAGAGATAACACATCTCTGCGTACGCATATTTCGACAGGTTTTTGTGTTGCTAGAGTTCGGAAAAACTCTTATACAACAGCTTTGTCCGTCCGTCCGTCCATCTGTCTGTTATACAACTTTTAACTCAAGAACCGTAAGAGCTAGAGACTCAGCATAGTCGATATACCCTGAAATGACTATGACCTTTGACCTCTGACCTCAAGGTCACGTTGTATCACGTGACCTTTGCATATTATGTCGGCCTCGATGGTGTAGTGGTTAGTGTAACGGACTGCCACGACTGAGGTCGCGGATTCGATTCCCGCACAAGTCAAACATTTGTGTGCATGAACATGGATGTTTGTCTTGGTCTGGGTGTTTCTATGTATAATATGCATGTATTTACAAAAAAAAGTATATAAGTATGTTTATCCATTGTCTAGAACCCATAGTACAAGCTCTGCTTAGTTTGGGCTAGATGGTGTTGTGTGTATGTGGTAGAATATTATTATTATTATTATTATTATATTACTTGAACCATTTTTTCGAACTCTAAGATTTACGGCAATTCATTGCCGATTTTCACTTGTTTGGTGTTTAAAACTGCCGCACTAGAAGTAATTCATAACACAGGAATTTTCTAGCATGGGGGTCATAGATCAATTAATACCTGTAAATATTGTTTTAAGTACAGCACTATTGTACCACATTTTTATGTAACCTTATAATGACAAATAAATTATTTTTATTATTCTTGTGTCGTGGGAGACTTAACAAACATTCTAACAATGGACACAAAGAACACACGGACTCGGAACCACTATTTGTGGATCACAACATTTATATTCAATATTAATATTAGTCTCGTGTGGGGATCGAACCCACAACACTCGGCGCGGCGGCAGTGGCCAGGCGACCACTTTAATAACTATGCCATCGGTGCAGTCACAGTCCCAAAGTTAAAGCTTTGTTTTAGAGTCCCAATTAATAGAGAGTCTACTGCGGTCTTTAGCATAAAGTTACAGATTGCGCGCTGGTACTGACTATTTCTTGATGCAGTCACAGTTTGCGTGGCTCGGGACTTAAGCCTGAAACATCGTGCACAGCACTCTAATTCAACCAGGATCAATCTAATTCTTTAACACCACCTTATTTGTTTTTTTAATTGGGCTTCTTATACAGTCGCGTTGGCTATTAATTTGATTCAAGGAAATCTAGTCGAAACCAGACTAGATCAAAATCGAATACCTTTCTTGTTAGTGATTGACAGATTGCTTTATGCAGTGAATAGAGGGAAAAAACATAATGAGTCGTCTAGTAAGTGGGAGCTCGTACGCCAAACGATTATTTATATTCTACAGTTTTAATTTGCATGCAAATGCAACTTGAATATAAGCTTCCAAATTTGTTTTTTCTGTTTTGTAGTTAAAATTATAATTTAAGATTTTTGTCTGTATTTTCCTTGGTATATAAAATCAAATAACAAAGTGAAAATCAAATGGCATTTGTTATTTTTATAATAAATATGTATTCATATATTAATAATCTTTCTATTTTCTTATTATTTTTAACAATTGTAATGGAAGTTTTTAGTATTGGATTTCACTAACTGGTTATTGTCATTAGGTAGGGTGGCGTCTATTGAAAGGCAAATCTATTGACCAACTCTCAGACCCCGGGCTGAAGACACAATGCTTTTTTAATGTGTACCTATGTTTGCCGCGTAGTCATAGCCGCCTGTGTATATTTTACTTATTTTTTTTATTTCATCTAATCGTTAAAAATCAAGCAGACGTCAAATAAAATTAATATGTTATGACATACCTATGGCAATTTTTTAATAATAATTATAATCTTTTATTGCGAATATAGGTGGGATACAGAGGTGTTACAGAAAATTTATAGTGCTTCTATATTCAGCCATTTTAGGTAAAAACAAGAAAATAAGTCTAATACTATTGGTATGTTAGGACCTATGGCATTTTACCTTTTATTATTTTCTTTTAAAAACATGTATTATACAAAATACAAATACACATTGAAATTAAACTGCTATATACGGATTTTATCGCGTTGTTTATTTGACACTTTATTACAAAATTTTGAAAATTGTTACACTACTACTACTATTAAACATTACTAATTTTTAAGCTAATTAAATTATTATTAAACTATTTAGATTTAATTTATTTTTACACTTTCCCCGACGTTTCGGTTGCTTTTCAGCAGCCATGGTCACGGGAAGAAAATTTTGTAATAAAGTGTCAAATAAACAACGCGATAAAATCCGTATATAGCAGTTTAATTTCAATGAATAATATTCGCGTAAATAGAAGACAATATTATACAAATACACATTTTTGAAAGAAATACACTTTTATTTTTAAATGTAAGGTAACTAGGTTTTACATACAGTGTGTATGATTTTTTATTTTATACCTACGATATCTTTCTCGTAACCATGTCAGCTTATTTCACCCGCTAACCCAATAACTTATGCTTTATCTTCTCTTTAGTCATGTTTTGTTCACGTTTTTACCAATAAAAATGTTTTGTTGATATTTATTGTCAATGATAAGTAACCTCTTACAACGCGCGCCGTCGACGCGGGCGCTGCGTGCGCTTAATACAGTATCAGATCGTATCGATCTATTTTCATGTTCATTGAGCGAATTCACAAAGGCTACGTACTGGATATAAAGTTATTGTTAATATATTTAAAATATTTTATTAAATTTTTGTTTAAAAGTTAGATTTTAGTTATGTTACTATACTATCGCAATTGGTTACCTGAAAAAAAAGGTTTGATGTTGGGCAAGTATCTATTATTTAAAACTATATCACGTTTATTTATTTATTTATAAGTTAAGCATACCAACTGTATAATTACAATGTTTTGTAATTGAGACATTCTTAATTTAACATTGTCAGAGTAATTAAACAAATCACAGGCATGCATGACATTTCAATTACAATTACATTTCTAGATAATAAGAAGTTATTGAAATAAAAAACTGTGGCAGGAAGAGAAATGGACAGACAGACGAAAGCACACCATAATTGTACGGTCTTACTATTAACATTTATTATAAAACCCTGAAAATTGGAGATGGCCAAGTTAACAACGAGAGGACAGTATACAGTTAGGAAAATACTCTCAGTACAGTCAGATAATTTTTACAAGTGAAAGAATCAGCTGTTAACAATTATTTAGTAATGATACGAATAAACCGGCTCATTATTCTTACAACTAACCGGCTTAAGAGATATTCTAACGCTGGTTTCTGCATTTGTATATCGTAATATATATCGGGGTTTCCCTGCGGGATCGAATCAGTAATGAGGAGATCCGCAGGAAAGCTAAAGTTGCCGAAATAGCTCTCCGGATAGCCAAGTTGAAGTAGCAGTGGGCAGGGCACATAAAACGCAGAACCAATGGCCTTTGGGGCAGAAATATTCTGAAGTGGCGGCTACGCACCGGAAGACGCAGCAGGGGTAGGCCCCACTCAAGGTGGACCGACGACCTGGCTTGGATCGCGGGTAGCGCTTGGATGCGGGTAGCCCAAGACCGGTCTGTATGGAAAATCTTGTGGGAGGCCTATGTCCAGCAGTGGACGTCTTCCGGCTGAGATGATGAGTATATTTCGCCCGTAAGGTAGGAATCACCTAGTCTCACATATCTAGCTCTCCTATTTCTTTCCTTTCGATTTATACTAAATCTGCCAGCACGTAAGTCTGGACGCTGGCGCCCTCACGTCGATAGATTTTTTTATTGTTTGTCCCTTATAGATGATGCATCAATGACACAAAATGCAAAGTATATTAAGTATTATTTATATATATTTAAAAGCAGCGATAGCTCAGTGGGGAGACCAACAGACTGCAATGCAGAGGGTATCGGGTTCGAACCCACGTCGCGCACCTCTGACTTTCGGAAGTTATATGACTTTTCGAAATTATGTGCGTATTGATTGACAATTATCGCCTACTCCGTGCCTCGGAGAGCACGTTAAGCTGTCGGTCCCGACTGCCATGAACATCTATGGCAGTCGTTATTGGGAGAGTGTCGACACAAAAGATCCCACTGGATCGAAGTGTCGCCGGTCTGCACTGACTGGCCCCCACATAAGATACAAGTATTATTTATAAACATTTCTTATTATAAGGTAGAATGTAAATTAAATAATTAATTTTAATAAAATACAAATACCGACTTCTAGACTATACTTATAAGTACCAACTTAAACTAAAAAATAATAAATAGTTTTGAAGTCGGTATTAGTTTGTTTTTAATAATTTTATTATTCAACTTTAGTAGGAAGTAAGTGTATTTTTAATGTTTATTGATTCTTATATATAATATGGGTAGGCCTACAAAACGCGCTGCTCAAATAACAGCGCCATTTGGAAGAACGTAGATATATATCTGGGTATATATTGTGGTTTATCTCAAAAAGTGCTAAATCAACCTCTGAAGTATGATCTACTAAAACAAAAAAAGAATCATCAAAATTGATTCATAATTGGCGGACTGTTTGCGTAACATACATACAAAAACAAAACATAGTCGAATTGAGGACCTCCTCCTTTTCTGAAGTCGCCGAAAATGACAAATTAGAAGCAGGTTTTGAATCTTTAAACTTGACAAACCATGAACTACGCCAGTGATTGAAATTTATATATCATATAAATTTCAATCACTGACGTAGTACGATATAATTAAAAAATATAATAATGCATAGATATGCATAATTATGTAATAGTCATCGCTTAGTATAATGTTGTATGAGTAATATACGGTAATATTATTTCAACACCGCTTATCATATTATGTGGTATAAAAATATTGTTATATTTTTTATTGAACAGCTATTTATTTATAAAGATTAGTCATTTAAATTGGTCTTAGAATAAATAATCTCTACCTAATGGATTGCCTGTGTTAGGTTATGAATGGAAAAAAACATTAAATATTTCACAATACCAACGCATTATATCGTAATTTAATGGGATCGTTGACCAATAGTTAAGCAACATTGTGTAAATTTAATTGCTTGGTTAGATGAACTCTGATTGTCTACATATTATGCAATAAGTTTTTAATTATTATGCCTCTATTACGTGTGACTAAAAACTTAAGTAGTAGCATCTGAGTGCAATACATAATTCCTTTCCTTTGGAGATATGCATGCGTTTATTTCCTATTACATAATACTTGAAACAGCTACCAATATGTGGGCATTTCTTTTTAACTTGCGGGAATGCGTGACGCGTATCCCTCCGCGGAGGCGGGCGGAGGGGTTATGTCGGACTCGCCGGGGTAAAAGAAAGATGGTAAAGATGATAATGTACCTCCCGCAATACCGACTAAACCTACCACGGTGTTCCTCGACAAAACCACTATCGACGGGGCCACGCGAATCACTTGCACATGTGGTCGCGACCCCACCGAGGTTTCGGCCCGCCGTATAAAACGGCAGGCCACTACCCGATAAGACCTACCCTAAAGGCACTTCTCACAAATAATCCCTACTATCCTCCCTAGAGGGGAGACGGACTCGACACAGAGGCGCGCGTGGGAACACGCACGCCGCCTCTCGGATATGGTGCTGAACGGATGGCGGGCAGGCCCACAAAGCCCACCACCCCCAGGTCAAACCTCAGGGTGGCTGGAGGTCGTCTCGCGCCCTCCGGCGCCCGGTACTGCGGTTGAGGAGAGGGTTTAAACGCTCCCTCTCCCGCTCTGCTGCCTCCTTGATGGAAATGACTTCCTCACAAAAGGAGTCGACGGCGTTCCACGACCTCTCACTCCGGACCATAGACTGAACTATGGCCGGGAGCGAGAGGGCAACCAATTCGACTGCCGCGATCAACTCACGGCGCTGCGATGCCCAGGCGGGGACCAATATGTCCATTGACCATAATACACTGTGTTTATCCATTCGTAAGTATACAGGTGTAAAACTAAACCATATTATTTAGCACTTTAATACAGGTAATTAATTATTAATTATAATTGTATTCTGAACTGGCGGTGGGCGATTATCGATAAAAAATTTGATCAACATTGGGATGCGTAATCTTACAAGTTTTGAATAAACACGTAACAACTTTTTAGGACTATCAATAGAATTTTCATCGTTATAATTCAAGACTCATCCAAAGCAATCGACTGAATCGACCAGCTATCAGATCAAGTTTCGAATATTCGATTCCGATTCGAATCATATTTAGTAACGACAAATTGATCAACATTCGAATACGTGATCGCACTAGTCTCGAATAATCGATTTATTTTCGTAACAATTGCACATCGCTATTTTGATCCCCTGCCGTATCACAAAGATATGTAAGCGTGAAGTTATGACTATGTTAGAATGCAACATTTTTTGTACAGATTGATTGTATATAAATTAGCTGCAACCTTTGTATAACCTATTATGTTCAATAAAAAATATTAGGTACCTATAGTTTATGAGATAAGACTAGCTTAGATACTTATTTGTTTATAATTGGACAATTGATATTATAAATTATGATTTGTTGTCAGAGTTGATATAAAATATTATATTAATATTGTATATGTGGGTGTGAGGAAGTAGGCAGTTCATTATATTAGCATACTAGCTGTCCCCTGCAGTTTCACTCACGTTTATGACAACTGCTCCCCTATCATGGCTCGTAGCGTGATGTTATGTAGCCTATAACCTTACTCAAGAATTAGGCTATCAAATGCAAAAACAATTTTCAAACTGACTGGTAGTTACAGAGATTAGCGCTCTCAAACAGAAACAATAACCAAACTCCTTAGCCTTACTATATTAACGAAATTTAATTTCGACTACTGGGCCTTAGTGTACGCCTAGTAGTCGAAATTAAATATCAAAAAGAGACTTATTGATATCCCAATTAATACTATAAATGCGAATGTGAGTTTATTTGTTACGCTTTCACACCATAACTATTCGACCGATCATCATGAAATTTCGCATACACATTGTCCGTATCCGTATACAGGTTGATTTTGAAATCGTGTAATTCATTTTAACTACGCATTCTACTGGTGATATAGAATAACCTTGATCATATTTTTTTTATTTGAATTATGTTTTTGGAGAAATTAATATACGAATTTTTTTCGTGAAATGGTTTCAGATAGTCATTTGTTAACCACCCGACACAATCTTAATATATAACTAATTTAAAAAAAATAACGTAACAATAACTGATGTCGTAAATAATAAGGGGCAATAAAAAGGACCGCCTGTTATATAGGTTCGAGCTTCCTACGGCTTATCTTGAGGGACTGGGTTCAATTACTGGGTCAAACAGTGTTATTAGGTTGTTCGAAATATTCAAAAGGAGTAGAATTTGGTAAAGCGTTGTGGTTTTTTTACTTCTTAATATGCTTGCGTTTGACCGCGATCCCACCTGTTGTAAAGTGACGATGCAGTCTACGTTGGAGCACGCACGTTTTAAATCATATTAGAATACTTTTTTGTTTTACGTTGGTTTAGGGCATTATATATGGTATTTATGCACGTTATGTGTAACAAAGTCAAGGTCTAAATATATTTACTCATTTAGCTCACAAACTGTCACTTGTATACGTCAACTTTTTGTGGCTAGTGAGTTTATCTATGTTACTGAAGTAACATTTGGGTTAGTTGCTAGGAAAAATCTAGTTTATTATAATTTTAAAAAGATCTCCGTCTGCATTTTTTTGTCTGTGTTAGGAGACCTTACAAGTGTGCACACTTAAAGAATAACCAGACATCTAATTATCCTAAACAAAAGGACAGTTGAATTCACCATATTTTATGATATAATTACATATGTCAAATAATTACATTATTTTAACTCTAAATACAAATAATTTTTGAAATGCCTTAAAAAAATGCATGCGATTTATTTAAAGGCATTTAAAAAAATATTTAAATCATTAATATTATTCATTTTTTAAATATGTTTTAACAAAATAAAATGCAAGTGTTTTAAATTCGGTGATCGGGGTAAAAATGACAGTAAAAGTATTCGCGGTACAAACTGTGACGTCACCGCTTTTTAAATACAGCTGTTCGAGGGAGATAGTGAAATATCCAATTTCCACATTTTTATATCTAAATTGAAAATGTTAATTAATTACTCTCTTGTTTTATAAGTAACCAATTTTGATACCGCTTGCATAATAAATGTCTTTAGATTGCTTCTTGCTTATGTGTGTTAATTAATGTGCAAAAACAAACATAGACATTCATTGTTTTTGTACATTGATTTACACACATAAGCAAGTAGCAATCAAAACATGAGTAGTAAAGCCTCGCTGATTTCAGCATGAATGACGGCTCGACTGGGGAAAAGACTACCCTCTCACAGAATATTGACGTGAAATAGCAGTATTGCTACTGTTGTGTTTTGTTCGGTGAGTGAGAGTGCCGGAAGCCCACTCCTTCTCCTTACCACTTCCTTTCCTAAAGGGTCGGCAACGCGCAAGTGATGCCTCTGGTGTTGCAGGCGTCCAAAGGCTACAGTGACCAATTACCATAAGGTAGGCTTGTTTGCCACATTAGTTGTATAAAAAAAAACAATATTTCCTTTTTAATCCCCATTATCTGTGCATCTCACAAATTTACGTCCCGTGTCATTCTCAGACATCGAACGGACAACACAACGCTTTAGTTATCGATCATGATACTACGCTAATCGTGCAGTCAAAAAGTTATCATTATATACAACTAAGTACCTAGTTAATTCTAATTTACATGTAATAGTCCGTCATATCTATATTAATTAAAGATCATTGCCCTTTACACTGATAATTATTATGATCTTGACTTAAAATTGTAGCTTATCGTATTTTCGTTCAATAAAGATAAATATAATTATTGTCTTCTATTTACACGAATATTATTCATTGAAATTAAACTGCTATATACGGATTTTATCGCGTTGTTTATTTGACACTCTCTCGGGAACCACAAATTCGAATTGAAAAATTATTTTATTGTTAGGTAGCCCATTTATCGAGGAAGGCTATAGGCTATGTAACATCAGGCTACAACCAATAGGAAGGGAGCAGCAACAGGAAAAAGAAAATGGAAAAATTCTCCTAGATGAAGCAGACGAAGTTGCGTGAGTCAGCCAGTAAGCTATATATCACGCCATCACGCCACAAGCCACGGGAGCGGAGAAGTAATCATTAAGATGGCTTAAACTGCGGCGAAAGTTAATGTCGTCATGTTTCCAAATCATGTAGAAAAAGTCCTCAAAGGACCCTCTTTGAAGAAAAAGAAAAAGAAGTGCATTACTCCAAGAATTGTCACATTCTAAATTCGTCTTATCTAATAATAAAACTGTACACAGCAGATTGTATAGAAAAGGAAGCAAACAAATTGTTTTGTATTGTTGAGAATCTTTTTATGAAAGCAGAAGCAAGCAAAAGTCTCTTGGGAGCAGCAGTCAGTAACTCGTCTTCTGTTGTTTTATGATATTAAAAAGAAAAGAAAAGCCTTTATTTTCCATTACCCTTCAATAACATAATGTGTATACCTACTGATTTTAAATCGTTAGTATTTTTCACTTCTTTATCTATGTTAGTGTTTTCACTTTTGGATATAGGCCTCTCCACGGGTGAAGGCCGTCCTCGCTCCTCCAGTATCTTCCATCTGTCCCTGTCATTTGCGATTTTTTGCCAGTCATTTCCTGCTGTATCTTTTAAGTAATATAATATTGATACAGTAACTTAATCGACATGTCACAGAAACGTTTATACATTTATAAGGAAAAAGAAATTTTTCACTTTAACATATTTCTACTGTTATTGTATTAAGAATCCATTTAATAGAGTCCACGCCAATCGTCTACTAAGCATTATTCCAGACTCCGTGCTTCCAGGAATGTTGTATTGGAAAACCCCAATAAATCATTGCTTAACCCTGGAATCGAACTAGAGACCTCGCAGCAGTCGCTATTAATGCCGCTGCGCCACCGAGCCATTTTCTATTGAATACGATTAACATTTTACTTTATTATATTTACATAGATGAAGCTAAACATTATGCTGGTTGGTTTTTTTTTTTTACCACATGCTCACAACACCATCTAGCCCAAACTAAGCAGAGCCTGTACTATGGGTTCTAGACAATGGATAAACATACATATATACTTTCTTTTTGTAAATACATACATATTATACATAGAAACACCCAGACCAAGACAAACATTCATGTTCATGCGCACAAATGTTTGACTTGTGCGGGAATCGAACCCGCGACCTCGGGCGTGGCAGTCAGTCACACTAATCACTACGCCATCGAGGCCGACTGGATTGACGTGATAGTAGACTGAATCTACACGAATTAAGTAGAAAAAGGCAAAACAGAAGACAATAATAATAATTCGCGTGTTAAATACATACATACATACATAGAATCACGCCTGTTTCCCAGAGGGGTAGGCAGAGACTATGGATTTCCATTTGCTACGATCCTGACACACTTCTCTGGCTTCATTCACTTTCATCACATTCCTCATACACGCCCGTCGGTTCAAGGTGCTCTTAACCTGGCCTTTGTCCAGAACGCCTCCGATCTGATCAAGAAACGTTCGCCTAGGTCTACCTCTTGCGACTGCTCCATTCACACTAGCCTTATAAACTTTCTTAGTCAGTCTTTCCTCGTCCATTCTTTCTACATGCCCAAACCAGCTTAAATATTAATATAAACTTGTTAAATAGATTGTATATATTTATTTTCGTCACTGATTATATTTAGGAACCGGGCCCCATTAGGTAAACCTAATGGGGCCCGGTTCTAAAGTTCAAAACTTAGGTTTTGAGTTTAAAATGAACTTATTAAATAATTTATTTACAATATGGAAAAAATATTTTGATCTTGAATCATGTATCTAGACGTTATGTTAATATTACGGATCTGAAATTAATTAATTACAAGTTTGTCTTAAAATGCGATGTGTTAATAAATTCAACTTATTAAAATAAACTCATACCAACCTCTGAAGATACACTGGACACAGATTTCGCCAATACTTTCTTAAATCTCAATATTTCAGTCTCTCGTAATATATTGCATTTGTTAGTATCAGAATGAGCATTTCTTATCAAACACTTATTTACTGATGGCGTAGGAGTTTAAATAGTTGTCTTGCCACTGTTGCACCGAGTGTTGTGGGTTCGATCCCTATACGGGATTAAAAAATTGTGTGACCAAAATTGCTGTTCCGTGTCTAGCTGTTCTTTGTATACGTCGTTAGAATATTTTTAAAATCTCCCGCGACACAGGAATTATTTCTATTGCTGGAGTTGTATAAAAAGTTGTATGTCGGCCTCGATGGCGTAGTGGTTAGTGTAACCGACTGCCACGCCTGAGGTCGCGGGTTCGATTCCCGCACAAGTCAAACATTTGTATGCATGAACATGAATGTTTGTCTTGGTCTGGGTGTTTCTATGTATTATATGTATGTTTATCCATTGTCTAGTACCCATAGTACAAGCTCTGCTTAGTTTGGGCTAGATGGTGTTGTGTGTATGTGGTAGAATATTATTAAAAGAAGTTAGATAAACATTTTACCCGAGAATCAAACCCATTTCCGCAAAATCGTGGCGATCATGAGGGACAAAATTATTTAATGAATGTAAAACAACAAACAGAAAACCTACACTGTTACATTCTCATCATTTTCTTATTTTTTTTATTTTCATTTCTACATGCAAACGAACGGTTGTGGATTCCACTCCCACTCCTTCCCTTCAAGGATACTCGCCTAACACAGGCACTCTAGCTTAGCTGGGGGGAGGAAATATGAATAAACTAATATTATAAAAAAAGAGTGCAAGCTTCGTGAAGAGTGCAATCTCCGGAACCACTGTACCTATTCCAATTAAAATTCACTATTTAAAAGGAATATTATTCCAGATAGACATAGGCTTTTAATCTGATAAACCCAGAAGAAGCCTGGCCACCCTTTAAAACTGCTTTTAAAAGGAAAAGAGTCAAAGTTTATATTAATTTAAATGTTTATTGTTTTGTTTCAGCAACTGGCCCTCACGCCTACATCCAGATCATATAGAGAATGGGTGGCGCCGACAGTTCCCTTGTATTTCGACATCTACTTCTTCAACTGGACTAATGCTGATCGGTTCCCTGATGAAAAACCTGCGTTAGTACAGCTAGGTAAGTGTTATAGACATTTCAATGCATGAAGGGCATAGTGGTTCGCTTTGCCTCTACGCTGAGTGTTGGGTTCGAATGCCACACGGGATAAAAAAAATACGATCGTGGTTGGTTATTCCTAGTCTGTGCTTTTTTAGTTTGCATCGATTGGATGTTTCTAAATTAACCGCTGGTAAAGACATTGTTCTTAGCCTATCGATTTTATAATATTAGGTACTACGGTTTTGATTTACGCGGGTGTAAAATCTATGATTCGAAAATAGTTGCTCAAAGGTTTTATTTTTCATAATATTTGTGAAGTCATAAAAGGTTATATTTTAAGTGATTAAAAATTCACTTTTTATGCTTACTGTGTATTAATTGGTATTTGATTAAGTAATAATTTTACATTAACTTATTATTTAATTTTATATAGTTTTACAACCTCTTGTCTATAGAATTGTATTATTAGTCTAATTTTTGATCTCATGTTTGTTTAATTTTATATAATAGATATATAAAAAAAAAAACTTTTTTCCGTTTAATGTCTAGTACATTAATATCTAGTAAATTAGTTTTTAGTTTTTAGCTTAAGTTATCACTTATTTTGGTAAATGTTGGTTCACCTGTTATTGGCAACTGTATAAGCCTATTACTTATTACAACTTTATTTTATAATTAATATACAGAAGCTGTTGGTGTACCTTTATTAAATAAATAAATAAATAATTACCACTTTTTAAAAGCATCGTATATGACGAACCCACGGAAAAGAAATAATAATAATAATAAATAATAATAAATTTATTGCCAATAAGTACATAATATACAAGTTGTTATAATAAGTGACAGTTTATCAAAAATTATATATTGTTATTTAAAGAACCTGATTATGTCAGATTTTGCAAAGCGTCCTGCACTAGGCAAAGCCTGTCACGCAGGAAAGCTTTAAATTACAATTTGCCAATACGAATAAATGACAATATTTAAATAATAATACAAACAAATCAGAAAAAGTAAACATGCAACTATTAGAATTTATACAAATAAAAAAGAAAAGGAAAAAGAATAATTAAACACAGCGATATTATCAACAAATTTCATACACAAAAACAAGAAATCAATGCAAAACTATTTAGTAAAAATAACAACAATCAAATTAAAGACTTTAAAAAGCTCTCGGTGTCGTTGTAGGTCCAGGTAAGTAATTTTTTTCTTACAGCTATTTTAGCATCGCGCACCGATAAGTTGGCTAACGGCAATAGCCTGTTCATTTTATTATAAATATACGGCTTCAGAAAGACACAGAACCGCCTAGCAAAAGCAGTATTTGTCTTAATAATAGGTAGTTTAAAAACCCGTTTCCTGATCATGTCCTCGTAGTCACTAGAGAGACTAAGAACAAACTTATGTGTTAAAAGTGTTATTTTTTGTATAAAAAGCTTTCTAACACTTAGTAATTCAGTTTCTTTATACAGGAGAGTCGTAGGAAAACGGAAAGGCTTTCTCAGCATAGTTTTCAGAACAGCACGCTGGGCTCTTTCCAGATTTATTAGATGGGATGCAGCAGAGCCTCCCCAAGCCGCGATGCAGTAAGTTACGATAGACTCGCAAAGAGCCGTGTACACATTCTTTAGCAAGCACACCGGAGCCACATCACGTAGTATTTTCATAATGTGGATGATTTTTCTGACTCTTGCTGATGTGGCCACAATGTGCTCCCCAAAAGTGAGTCTCTCGTCTATAATAATGCCTAAATATTTAATTGACTTTACTTTGCTTATGCGCACACATTGACATCTTGGGGAAGTATCTGCATCGGTGGCAGTGGAGCAAGAGTGAGCTATAATTTCCAATCCTGCGGTTGGGGCTGAGGCGGCTGTTTTATGAAAACATACTATATTAGTCTTAGTAGTGTTGAGCGATAGCAGATTATTATTTAACCAGTTTACTATTCTATTAAAACCGTCCTGTGCAACTTCAAACACTTTTCCCCATGATCTTTCATTGAATATTATTACTGTGTCATCTGCATAGTTAATAATATTAGCATTCCTAAGGTTAATTTGTTCTGTCAGGTTGTTAATATAAACGAGAAATAGCGTAGGTCCCAATATACTACCCTGTGGTATTCCGAAAGAAACGTTTTGTGCGTTGCTAAAGTAATTGCCAACCTTAACGCACTGTTTTCTGCAAGTGAGATTGCTTTGGAGTAGATTTAAAGGAACTCCTCGAATACCTATTCCTTCTAGCTTCCTCAGCAAGATTGGCGTAGACACAGTATCAAACGCCTTTGCCAGGTCCAAGAATAACCCAAGACACGCCCGGCCCTCATCAAGGTATTTGCTCACGATATCAGTCAATAAAATAACTGCGTCTTCCGCTGATTTTCCTTGTCGAAAACCAAATTGGTGTGCTGATAATATATTGTGCGATTCTAAATATCGTATCAGCTGCGTATTTATGATTTTTTCCAACATTTTGCCAAAAACAGTCAGTAGCGAAATAGGTCTATAATTATTAGGGTCATTTGTGGGACCAGTTTTATGTATTGGTACTACTGTGGCGGTTTTCCATATGTCAGGAAACTCACCAGACGAAATCGATAGATTATAGATGTAAGTAAGAGGCTCTATAATGTAATTTCTAATTGCTTTTACAAGGCTATTTGTGATTTCGTCTGATCCAGGGGCGCTATTATTCTTCAACTGCATGATGAGGCTTTCAACTTCAGCTAAAGTGGTAGGGTGTAAGAACAAAGAATTTAGAGGGGAATTAGAGGTACAAATTTTTGAAGCTAAAGATATTTCTGTCTCGTTTAACTGATTTAGAATTTTGTTTGTTAGTCGATGTCCAGTATTTATAAAGAAATCATTGCACTGATCTAAGGATTCAACAGGAGAGGCTTTTGCTTTACAGAGTTGCACTGCATCGGTTCTGTTAGGAACGGCATATGTCATTCTTTTTATGACATTCCATAGATTGCGGGCATTATTAGCATTCTTTTCTATTTCTTGTTGGTGATACTGTGCCTTCAATTTTCGAATGAGATCTTGGTAGAAATTTCTGTATCTTTTATATATAAGTGTTTTGACTGGGTCTTTTGGGTATTTACGCATCACCAGATGCAACTTGTCCTTATGTGCAGAGCACTTGATGAGACCAGGCGTCATCCAGGGCTTGAGAGTGACCTTTGAGCAGCGTACGTTCACTGTTTCAGAATGCTTATGTATTACAGAGGACAGTATGTCCATGAATTTCTGAGAGGCATCAGTCGAGTTTGTTTTATTATAGACTGATTGCCACTGGACCCTTTCCAGCTCCGATTTAATAGCCACATGATCAAACCTATGATATGTGCAAACATGACTTGATTGTTTTGAACCTTTCATGTTTACACCAGTCATGATCAGATCATGGTCTGTGATTGAAGAGGCACAAATAAGGGATTCTAACGAAAATTTTGTTCTAACGAAGACATGATCAAGGCACGCGTTACCTCTTGTGGGCTTACTAATGGTAGCTCTGTAACCTAAGTGAGCCATTAAACATAGGTATTCTGAACTGTTTTCGGGATTATTAATATTTATATTAATATCACCAGCAATAATAAGGCAAGGGCTTTTTGTCATGCTATTTGTAATTAATTCGAGAGATTTTAAGTAAACACTAGGATCTCTAACAGAAGGAGATCTATATATACCTAGCAAAGTGATAAAGCCAGGGATATGTACTTGCAAGCAGTTTGCATCAAGAAGGTTGGGTTCACTTACCACAGGGCACCAGCAATTTCTTACATATACCACAACCCCACCCGATTGATTTATAAATTTATTGGAAGCAAACTTAAGATAGCCATCCATTGTAGGAATTAATGTATTAATCCCTATCCAACATTCTGTTAGAACTATTAGGTCAAACTCTAATCCAGTTCTCTTTATAGTCACTATAAGGCTATCTAAATTGCGTGAGATGCTTCTTATATTAAATGTTAGAATCTTGAAATCACATCGACACAAGTATTTTACACAAAGCTCAACATTATCTATCCTGTGACATGTAGTGTTTAGTGAATTATCCACATCTTCAATTAGTTCCAGTGAAGTCATAGATGTTATATTGAAAGACGTATTTATTTGAACCGGTAATCGCAGGATAGATAAAGTTGGGCCTAAGTTCATAACTAAGACTATTATTATTATTTTGCATAAGATTACAATAAGTGTTATAATTTGTGCGGGTATTTTCAATTAAGCAATGTATAAGATTTATCGCAAGACGAACACAAAGAGCAGCAAAAATACAATCAAAATGAGAGTGGCACCTGGCATTAGATGGCATTAGACGTGGTGCGAAATGTATCATTCTTGGAAACGTCGTTAGCAGGACCGATATATTTTTCAATGTCGTCACTTGAACGGATGGCAAAAGCTGGATATTTAACGTCTTTCGTGTTGGATGCTTTCCGTATATAAATCTGTCCATTACGCACCCAACAATAACGAAAATTATGCTGACTGGCACGTCGTCTGGTTTCCCCGAACAGTTTTCGATTTGTTGAAGAGAGCCTTTCGTTAAAATAAAGGACAGATGACGTACCATTTACGATGTCACTAGATGTTAGGCCACGCCTTTTTGAAGCTCCCGACAGCAACTCGTCACGCTTAGCCTTTCGGGATAGTTTCACTACTATTGGCCTAAAGTTCTTTTGTGAACTGGCAGAATCTCTATGTTTGGCACCAACTCGTCGCACCTGATCAATATCCGCCTCTTGTAAATCCACTCCGACTTTTTTGGAAGTGACTTGAATTATGTGAGTGAGATTCTCACTCACCGGGCTGCTCAGGTACGCCTACAATTTCGAGCTCATTCTGCAAGTTGTATTGTTCCTGTGTGCTCACGGCTTCCTGAAGTTCTTTTATAGAGGATTTCAAATAGATTATTTCCATGTCCTTATCGTTGAGCCGGCGCTCATATTCATGAATTTTCTCCGTTAGACTAAGAGATACTGCAGATAATTGGGCTTTCATATCAAGCACATCCTGTCGCAACAATCTGATCTCCTCAATGACATCTGACGTCCCTGTTGATGTCATGTGATCCGGCGTGCAAGATGGTGGTTTGCCACGACTCCCACGTGTCATATTGATGTTGCTGTTTGAGCTAAACTGATTAAGAGAACGAATAGGGGTAGACGTATCACCAACCTTTGGCCTAGAGCATTGACATGTAGGGCAGATCCAGTACTTTCGGTATTCCTCAGTTTGTGTTTCAAAACTTGCAGTTTTGATATTTAAACAATCTGTGTCATATAGATTATTGCACTTTGAGCACTCCATAAAGTATTGGGAGGATATTTTCTTACCGCAAGCATTGCAAGTTGAAGAGGCCATGTTAAGCATCTGCTGAGCACCTTAACGCTAGCGTGATGTTATTGTTGTCCGAAATCCACCGAACCGCTGTTTAAGCAATGCACGGTACACCCAGTTGTTATTCGGCGTGCGGCGACAGGTAACTATGACTCACAGCAGCGAGCCGAGCGCGGGTTGGGATAGGTCAGGGATGCAAAAGTTTATAAAAGTTTTTAAACTTAATATTGCGATAACTTTTCACTCCGATTGATTTTTGCAAAACGGTTTTGAATAAAAGATAGATTGACACTATTTCTTGACAATAATCGTAAGCAAAACACGAAATAGAAACTTTAAACTATTATTTTACTACAATTTGTGGAGAGTGAAAAAACGCGTCCGTTGCTGTTTAAATATCGTCGTCGTCGAAGAAACGCACATTTTATATAACAAATAACATATGCACGGGAGAACTAACCATTGCTTAACACCTTATAATATCGTTCTTCAGCTTATCTATACTAATATTATAAAGTTGAAGAGTTTGTTTGTTTAAAAGCGCTAATCTCAGGAACTACTGGTCCGAATTGAAAAATTCTTTCAATGCTGGATAGCCCATTTATTGAGGAAGGCTATAGGCTATAAAACATCACGCTACGACCAATGGGAGCGGAGCAGCAATGAAAAATGTTGCAAAAACGGGGAAAATTCTCTTATGTGAAGGAGACGAAGTTGCGCGGGTCAGCTAGTAATCTCATAAACTATAATTATGCCAAGTCACGTCAATTTATTACTTATGAACTGTCCCACTTTTGAACACGCTCTTTCTAGAACTAGAACTATTAGAAGCTTCAAACAGTAACCATAGCATATCGCGCACGCTAGAGTTAGGAAACTTCACACATCTTCGAGAACATATTGGAGAATTCTTAGAAACTCAGATACCTATAGGTACGATGTTTACTTCATCGTGTCGGCCTCGATGGCGTAGTGGTTAGTGTGACCGACTGCGACGCCTGAGGTCGCGGGTTCGATTCCCGCACAAGTCAAACATTTGTGTGCATGAAAATGGATGTTTGTCTTGGTCTGGGTGTTTCTATGTATAATATGTAGGTATATATTTACAAAAAAAAGTATATATGTATGTTTATCCATTGTCTAGTACCCATAGTACAAGCTCTGCTTAGTTTGGGCTAGATGGTGTTGTGTGTATGCGGTAGAATATTATTATTATTATTATTATTATCGTTAAAGCGAGCGTTAATTAAATATACTAATGTTTGGTAGTCGAAATTCGACCTTAATTCATTTTCAAGTGCTTTTCACGAACTTTCTAGACTTCTTCGCCATACATACTTTAATTATGCCAAATCTCACACACATCCATGTGCGGTTAAAAATGGTACAAAGTTTACTCTCACGTCTCCATATAGATATAGACACGACAGTAGTACTATTTTCGAGACGAAAGAATCCTGTGCACTTTTCTGTACCCTTGACAACGTGTTTGCAAAATTTAATGATGATCACTCGAGTGGTTACCATGTGAAAGTGTAACAAACAAACTCAAATTCGCATTTAAAATTTTAGTTAGGAAGTTAGGATTGAGATTGTGGCGACTCCGCACAGGCGAAGAAGTTCCGCCTTTATCTAACAGATGGCGCTACATTCAACAAGCGCTCAAATGACGTCATTCTATTCTGCATCGCACAAATGGAGTTTACACAGCAACTAAGTATATATACAAGCTCCCGACATCAACGGTCGGGCCGCGGCCGGCCATAACGCCAATAACGATCTAAGACTCAAATTTAAAAGATATAAGGTTAAACTATCCTAGTTAATATTATAAATGCGAATGTAAGTTTGTTTGTTTGTTAAGCTTTTACGCCTTAACTACACGACCGATCATCATGAAATTGCAAATAGCATAGGTACACGTTGTCAGAGGAACAGAAACGGACATAGGGTACCTTTCATCCAGAAAAAACATTGTTTATTACTTAACCTAGATATACGCGAACGAAGCCGCTGGTAATATTTAGTATCTTCTAGATGTATCGTAATGAGGCTCGCGAGACGTAAGCGCCAACTACGTAATTTTTATTAACATAAACAAAATGAACCTTTATAATCTACCTGTTTGTCTATGGTATTTGATAATTAATCACATTACAACGTCATCGCGAATATATGCAAGGTCATGGGTGCGCCATAGTTCAACCATAAACAATTTTTTATTTACCTCGCTGGTTAAGTGTAATTAAATGTAACTGGAGATTATGAGGTAGGCTTTGATTCTACACCGACAGACGTTTTTCAGTCCAACATGAAAAAAGTGTTCTAAACTTCAGTTTTCTCGGTAACTTTACCAATTTTTTGCCCGTAGAGATCTTAATTGGTATATTGCGACCATATTTAATAAATAATTCGATGATGACGATGCGCTTACCAACAAAAAAATATAGCTTTTATTTGTATAAATGTTATTTTAATATTTTTTTATGATATACATAAGTATTTCAAGTAAACAACATAATTATCATTCATTCATATTAATATAACAATAGCATATTCGCACTTTTTTAAATACCCTATATATTTCTTTGTCAATTTTATCAATATCAGTTCATTGTTTTAGCCTTGGAAACGTAACAGACAGACAGGGTTAATTCCGCATTTATAATATTATAATGGTCAAGAGATCTCAATAAATTTCATATTCTAAATAACATACTAATGGTTGGAACTAGTTTAGGCGCAGATCTTAGCTAAAATAATGGCGTCCGGTTCTACAATTAAAATTAATCAATATAAATAAATTGAAATTTATATAAAAAAATATCAATTTAGGTATTTTCCAGTGCGTGTAGTAGCCGGTCTAACGGCTAGTTAGACCGGCTACTACACGTAACTCTTTCCAGCCACTTGAAATTTTTTAAATTCGGTCTGTCCACAGCATATATTATCGAGCAAGCTGTACACGTAATATCATACGTGCGAGCATATGAATCTCATCCTAGTTATATTATAAATGGGAAAGTTTGTGCAGATGTTTGTATGTTTGTTACTCGATCACGCGAAAACTGTTAAACAGATTTGAATAAAACTTTGCACATAGATAGATCCATGTCCTGGAATAACACATGATACTTTTTATACCGGTACGCAATGCCTTGGGATTAACGCAGAATTTAGTATCTAAGACGTAGTCCTACAACTATTAACACATTTAATGCTATACAGGCAAACACAATAGAAAATGTATAGTTTGCGGTCATTTATGACCGACATGACAATCAAGTGGTT
The DNA here is from genome assembly GCA_930367265.1 of Catocala fraxini. NCBI lineage: Eukaryota > Metazoa > Arthropoda > Insecta > Lepidoptera > Erebidae > Catocala > Catocala fraxini. Next base: position 22,904,389 of record OV884031.1, read on the forward strand.
TTTTTCTTTATTTTTAAACTTTATTTTTTAGTTAAGTGGTTAAAATTGACATGTTATTTACTCCACAATGTTTGACTGATTTAAATGACAGGCATATTAAATGTTAATCTAAGCTTATCTTAATACATCACTCAAATGAAAATCAAGTGCCGAATTGGTTCAGCCATTGTGGAGATTAATGTACACAAATGCGCAGATAAACAAACAAAAAACCTGTTTACGATTTTATTATACTTATTATTTACATATATACAGATTGTTATTAAGTAAATTTTTATAGTTTTTAGAGTTTGAAAAAACTCTTATACAACAGCTTTGTCCGTCCGTCCGTCCGGTCCGTCCGTCTGTCTGTTATACAACTTTCAACTCAAGAACCATATTACTTGAACCATTTATTCGAACTGAAAGATTTACGGCAATTCATCGATTCTCACTTGTTTGCTACTGTATTTAAACTAATAAACGTATGGGGAAGGATTTTATAAACATTGCATCAACTACCTTGGTGGCGCAGTGGTGGTAAAGGCGACTGTTGTGAGGATTTGGATTCGATTCTCGGATTTGACAAATTGTTATTGGTTTCAAATAATTCTAAATAACAGCAGGGAATTTAAATAGTGTCTGGTAGATGGCAATATACTCGACCTCTGTTACGTGGCGTCTAAAATCATAGTTGACGATATGTGGGTGTAATACAACATTGTTTACACTTTTGGGGAGGGAGGCACGAGACTACGTATGTATACACGGCTACACATCAAGTGAGACACCCTATATACGCATAACTACGCTACATACAAAATAGAGAATTGTCGGAAAGGTACTGTGCATTGTGGTGTCGATGTAATGGTAAGGATAGAGCGTCGCATCCCGTTCAGCGTGAATGAGACAAAATAACAAAAATATAACGCACTCTCTCGCACGATTCGCAGCGTTCAACTTCTAATAGTTCAAAGTCCAAACAGTCTAGGTTGATGTGTCGCTGTGTGTACATGCATTACCCAGACTCAAAAGAACAATTAGTAAAATATACAATGTTTTTTCGCAAGGGTTACGAATCTCCAACTGTATACGTAGAGGCAAAGTGATATCTTAAACCAGTTCTATAGTAATAACTAATGCTTAATCAAAATTAAATGTTATTAAACAACAGGCAAATTAGTCTAAAATGGTTTACACAGTAATTTACAACTAGATTGCCAATGCGAGTCAACACATAGGTTCCGTAGAACCAGTCAATCGCGCGAGGCTGATTCAGATTTGCCAAATTTTTGTTATTAATTGTCTTATTATAAAGTTTATACTATAACCAATAGAAACTTGCGTGTCTTCGACTAGATCTATCTAGGTTTTGCTCTAGCAACACCTATTACCTACTTAAAGCATGTTCTTAAATGAGGAATCTTATTCTTTCACTTTTATATGTTTGTTTGGAAATCCTTTTTGTCTTTGTTTCTAAAGACAACTTCCACATTAGTCATAATTCTTATGTCGCGGGGCTTTACAAACAATCAAGCAACAGACTCAAATATAGATCAAAATATTCGTAACATTGACGAATATTCGAATGCTGAAATGAAAACTTTGATGATTGATTATTTATCGTGCGAGATCACCGAAAAAGGCTGCACTATCATCCATGGCTATAAAAGAAACATCGTTAAGAAAGATAGAGACATGATCGATTGACCCATCGATATTCGATAATGATTCGAATTATAATCAGAGACTTCGAATTAATCAACATTCAAATGCAGTATCATACAATTTCCGAATTCGAATTTCTTTATTCGAACTAACACAATAGTAGACTTAGTAAACTCACTTTAAACCTTTGATATTCATAAGTGTTACTTTATAACTTAAAAACATAAATGATTTTTGACTAAGCACTGATTGATTGACTTTATTGGCTGTAATTGTCCTTAACTAGTAGCTAGTATATATCCTTCTCCCTTAGCCTTTATTATTCCCAAGTCATTTGGGGTCGGCTTTTCTAGTAGCTAGTATATGTATAGTATAGATAATAAATATATTATTTATTTTACTTTCAGGTCCGTACCGTTTCCGTGAAACACGACGACACGTTAACGTGACGTGGCACGACAACAACTCGACCGTCTCGTACAAGACGCAGAGGAGCTGGCACTTCGACGAGGAAACCTCCAATGGTACCCTACAGGACAACATTACGACGTTGAATGTTATTGCCGCTGTGAGTATACTGACTATTTTTCCACTGTATGAATAGCGTAATGGTTTAAAGGGCTACCTCGCGCCATGTGTTGTGGGTTTGATCCCCACAACCCACACAAATGGTTGTTCCGAGTCTGGATGTTCTTTGTGTCCGTTGTTTGAATGTTTGTAAAGTCCCTCGCGATTCAGGATTATTTTTTATGTCTTTTTAATTAAAAGAATGAAATTAAACCACGGAATAAATATTTCACAAATAGTCGGCAAATGACTCACTTCCCATTACGTGGGATCCAAAACCTTAATTGGTGAAATGTGGGTATAATACCTTTACCTACCTCTTCTGGGATATAGGCGTAAAACAACATAATATGTATACATGTTAAATTTTTTTAATCTTTCTTTATTTAGAGGCTTTTATTACAGAGTAATATGTTAGCCCCATCGTGGCTTATTCTAAGATACTAGCTTACTATGTAATAATAGGCGACAGAGGAAGTCGTTGTTGTACATATATCTCAAATAGGTCTAACGCCGTATTTGAAGTAGGGTCACTTAGGATATTAATGATAAGTCCTACATCGTACATGTTAAGATTATATTTGAACATCAACGAGTTCCTTTGGTGCTGATATTTGACACAATCCATCAGTAAGTGTTGGACATCATCAAGGACTCCGCAAGTATCACAATCAGGCGTATCGACTTTTTTCATGAGATGTCCAATCTTTCTAGATGGATAGTGGCCTCAGCGCAGCCTATGCGCTATAACAATAATATTTCTATTTAAATTACTATTAATAAACCAGGGTATCCTAGCAGGCTAATGTTATATATGTTACATTTAAATTAGTGTATACAATAGGCATACTTTTCCTTGTATCACTTGGTTACCCTTTGTTAATTAATCTGACATCGCATTTCACGAAGTAACCGGGTGGCATGAAGTTGGTGCTATAACACAAAGGGTGTCAGACGCCCATTTGATGTAATGCTAGGTCATCACAAATTTCGTACATTATTAGTTAAACAATGTTTAGAACAATATTGATATGTTAACCTTTCAACCAGACCTTTGCTTGATATTGAAATAAAATGGAGTTGTTGGATAAAATAACGAAATATAAAAATGCATTAAGTATAATATATTATTTAAATTTTACTAAAATTATAATAAATAATTTTATATGTTTATCTTGATAGCATTGTCTGTACAGACCTAAAACTAACTTTAAAATTTATATTTGAGTTTAAATACATGCCATTCTGATCTCGAGGGTGATCCATTGTCTATTGTTCTGAAACAAATATAAAAAAGAAATAAGGAGACTAGAGCTATAGCTAAGGATGATATTGTTTTGAGAACATCAAAGGTTTTTATCATGATTTGACTAAAGATATTGAAAGTAAGGAGGTAGGTAAGCTCACAATTAGCGTCTCCTGTAGCTACAATATGATGACGTTATCGAATGATCAACTATCAGAGCGTAGAAAAGAGGCCCAATTCTCGTAATAAAAGTTGTTCGAAATAGAGTTCCAATCAATTCTAATAATTTGATTCGACAATTCTAATGCACTTTAAAATAAATATTTGTTGTTTATTTTTAAATTAAAGTTTCTCACGGGTCGTGGGGCTTTTGGGACCAGGACCGTGGTCCCGGATACCACCTTTAGATACAAACATTATTTTTGAGTTCCGTGAAACAGGAATTATTATTAGTAATCATTACTGTGTCAATGAGACTTTAGTATGATTCGAACAATAGACACATATTATATGTATTATATTGGAATTAAACTACTCTATACGACTTTTATCGCGTTGTTTATTTATCACTGTATTATATAATTTAAAAACTGTTAAATTATTACTACTATTGAACTTTACTAATTTTTAAGCTAATTAAATTATAAAAGCTACTTATATTTAAGCTTACACTTTTCCCGACGTTTCGTTGCTTTTCAGCAGTCATGGTCATGGGGAGACTTAGATGGTAGTCGTCTCAATGTTCCAGTGTAGTTATTTCAAAGTACCCGAACATAATTTAATCATTGGTGTTTCTATTTACGCAGAATGAGCTCAAAGTAGCGTGAAGTCTAGCTGTGGTTTGCGTCTTCTTGGGTTTGACTATTTGAATTATTGGATCCCTAGCTGGTGGTACATTCCAACCATCTTCTCTATAGAAATTAGGATGTTTTTTGATTTTGATAGCCTCCTGAAGCATCCTTGGTAGGAATCGGTGTTCTTTAGCGAGAATCTGTGTTGTCGTATATAGTAGTTTAAATATGTTTATATATAATAAACAGTAGACAATATTACATATTATATATTTGTAGATTACTTAAATTTTTGTCCCGTCTGGGGACCAATATACCAATATACCATCATCAACCTACCAACTCAGGCTAAGATGGTAGCAAAGCAAGCATTAAAATCACTAAGCCCGCCATGCAGTATAGTTCTAATTTACGTATCTAGATCATTAAAACTTACGCGAATTTAATCCGCTTACTTTTCTCTGGTTTTGGAGAGTTTTAACAAGCAGTTTATGTCGAAGTTATGAAATTAAAAGTTAACGCGCTATCTAACTTAGATTTAAAAGTTTATTTATTATAAAATGAATTCTTCTTTTGTAAAAGACAACTCCTGCACTAGGTATAATTCCTGTATCGCGGGGGACTTTACAAACATTCAAGCAAACGGACACAAAGAACATCTAGGCTCACAGCAATCATTTCTGGATCACACTATTTTTTGTCCCATGTGGCATTCGAACTCACAACACTCGGCGCAGTGGCAGTAAAGGCGACCATTTAAACCACTACGCCATCCATGGAGTTAATTGTAATCTACACTAATATTATAAAGCTGAAGAGTTTTTTTGTTTGTTTGGTTGAACGCGCTAATCTCAGGAACTACTGGTTCGAATTGAAAAATTGCTTTGTGTTGGATAGCCCATTTATCGAGGAAGGCTGTAGGCTTTCTATATAACATCAAAATAAGACCAATAGCAGCGGAGCAGCAATTAAAAATGTTGCAAAATCAGGGAAAATTCTCTTATATAAAGCAGACGAAGTTGCGCGGATCAGCTAGTTTGGATATAATACCAAAATAGATTTTATTTATTTATTCTCAAAAAGACATTATAAGCCACTTACATGAGAACTTATTTTAACTTAAAAGTAATACTATTTCAAAATTTCACCAGCTAGGTTTAGGTTCTATGGCACATGGGCGGAGAAAAGCATATTATTAATTACTGTATATTATATTTGAGACTTCACGACTATATCTGGAATTTCTTAAAGAAAACAATACGTATGCATTTTATATACCTACTCGTAATATTATTATTGATGTGTGGTAGTATGCCTCGTCAGATCCGTCCGTATAAGTTTGTGTTTGCGTCTGATCGAGATATTTATTGTATTAATAAGAGATAGCAAACAAGTTACAGTTCCTGTCTTCGGATTTTTGCAAAACCAGGGCTATAATCGTACGTGCAGCTTATGAGGTTCTCTAGAAGAGAACTGGAGTTTTCTTAGAATTAGGGAGTACGGAATTACTTTCCCAGCTGGATTGCTTGAAGTTTAGTAGTAGAATGAGTAGCAGTAACATAGTATAGAAGTATATTAATTTAGTTTAGTAATAAGATTGGTCCTATACGTGGGCACTAAAAACATAGCTGGATAAATTTGGGAGTAGTACACCTCTCCAGGGATTTACAGCTAATACAGTTGAGTTCAGATTCTCAGCTGTAGATCATACATAGGTATGAATATATATTTGGCTTTAAAATTTATCATTTGTTACTTTGCAGTCAGCGGTCTACCGCTCCAGATTCTGGGGCTTCCTTCAACAGAAGGGTCTCTCCATGGGCTTAGCGATGTTCAACCAACACTTAGCGGTATCCAAGCTGCTGAAAGAGCTACTATTCGAAGGATACGATGATCCTTTGCTAGATTTGGCGAAGAGTTTGCCGACCAGTACAACTGGAGGTGCACCGCCCGTCGACAGATTTGGATGGTTTTATGAGGTAAGTGCAATATAAATAATATCGGATAATAATTTCGACGAAGAATACGGCTAGGTAAATACTTTTTATAAAATAAGTTTACTACTAATTTTAATTAAAATTATACTGAAATTGGGAAGAGAGCAACCCATTATGAGCCATCTTTTCTTTTCAATTATTGTTTTACCTGGAGCGCAGCTAAGAATACCAAATTCAATTCATTATATCAATAAAAACACAGAACATTACTACTTTAATATGTTCTGTGAATAAAAATATGTATTATTCTTGTAAACAACTCTAGTTAAGTCAAATGGTTGGTTTAGAATACGTCATGATTATCATCTTTCAGAGGAATAACTCAATAGAGACGGACGGCTACATGGAGGTGTCAACGGGGCAGCTGAGTGGAACTCTTCCAGGACAAATCTTAAGGTGGAACTATGAAGACCATATCCCATTCTACGAAGGCGAATGCTCTAAGGTAATTGTTGTAATATAAAGGGAGTAAGATATTTCTATATGACTAGTAAGATTTAGTTCTGCTTTTCGCTTAAACTACAGGGTCTAATAAGAAAATACCTTAAGACCAGCGATGGTGATTTTGATTGCTGTGCAAGATCTTGGTTTTGTTGTCTGGGTCAGGCAAAATGTTATTGCCTTTTTCTGACAAGAAATACTAACTAGGAACACAGAGTCGACACTATGTCGGATAGACGGCAAAGCCACAGCTGGTTAGTCTATTGAGCAACGGCAGACCGGTGGCCAGATATAATCAATATTCAATTATGTCTCGTATTTGGAGACTTGACATACTACAAGTGAGTGTAAAAGTTGTAATATATCCCTGTCTGATAATTCATGAGTGAGACTATGTTTGTATTCAATACACCGTTTAATGAACTTATTTCTTCATCAGCTGTCTGGCAGTGCTGGAGAGTTTATGCCTCGGAACTTGACAGAAGATTCTACCCTGACGATGTTCGTGCCGGACCTGTGCCGTACAGTGAACATGGATTATGTAGACAGTGGCGAGCAGGATGGTCTGCTGTTCCATAAATACGCGGTGTCACGGAGTAGTTTCGACAACTGTAAGTATTGAGATCATTAAAGACAGTTAAAGAGTTTTGCACATTCAACTAATTTTTTGAATATAGAACTCATAAATGGATGACCACTTAAAAAGAAGAAAGAAGTGGATGTATTAGATATATAATGGAATTAGGGTTATATGTTTTATAGAAAATATTGGGTTTTTGTGAAGAGTGTTAATACAAAAGTTGTTAAGTATGTCGTAAAGAAGACACGAGTAAAGGTTTTTTCCATTTAATCCTGTATGACTTGTGGTTGATCTAGTATAAACAAGGATGAACAAGAAAAATATAATTTGTAATGATCTTATATTTAATAAATAAATATTAGATGAAAACAAATATAGATTTTGAATATAATATATTTCAGACAATAATTATTCTGAATTACTACCATGAACATATAATTGATGACTAAAAAATTTTACACAAAAAAAACTATTATTATTTTGTGAAGTCTTACGAAACAGAAATTATCCTCGGCATTAAGTGTAGAAAAATCAACAATCTATCAAACACATTAAACATTATAATTAGCTCTACCTATACCTGGATGTATAGAATATAGATGACTCTATACATACATACATGTTAAGTTTTTATTTTGTTGTTGTTTTCAGCTACTCTATCTCCATCCAATACATGTTTCTGCAACGGTGAGTGTGCGTGGAGCGGCGTGATGAATGTATCAGCGTGTCGTTTCGGCTCGCCTGCCTTTATCTCACTGCCGCACTTCCTGCACGGAGACCCCCGACTCCGTGAACAGGTGGACGGAATGGAGCCCGACCCTGAGGCACATTCCTTCTATTTCGCTGTGGAACCGGTCAGTTATGTTGCAGATCTTTAGACTGATAGTTTAGTGCAATTTACATCAAGAAGAAAACACTCGGGCACATAGGTTACTCTTAATAGTCATCTCTGTTAACCCCATGAGCACTAGTAGGTATACTTAATTATTATCCATTAGAATGTATATGGTTGCAACGCAATCAGGTTTTAAAACATTTAAACAAATTATTTTAAACGTAACGATAATATTGTAGTAAATTTAGAATATGTTGACTATATTTTCAGAAATTAGGCGTTCCTCTTGATGTAGCTGCAAGATTTCAGCTGAACATTTATTTGGAACCAAGTCCGAATGTGGGGTAAGATTTTTTACTGTATTTAGTATATTTATATTAATCGGCAATAAAACTACTGTCGTATTATATAACGTAAGAAGTATGTACTTTTATAGTAATAATAATAATAAATGTACTCGACATAAGTAACTGACGCAAGCAGGTAACATATGCGAGACGTGTTGACGATATATAAAAGCCGTGCAAGCTAAAATAAAATGGCTTTGATTTTTTTTTATACAACCATGTTGGCAAACAAGCACACGGCCCACCTGATGGTAAGTGGTCACCGTAACCTATGGACGCCTGCTACACCAGAGGCATCACTTGCACGTTGCCGAACCTTTAGGAAAGGAAGTGGGAAGGAGAAGGAGCGGGAAGGGGAAAATAAGATAATTGGGCCTCCGGCACTCTCACTCACCGAACGAAACACAACAATAGAAATACTGCTATTTCACGTCGATATTCTGTGAGAGGGTAGTCCTTGCCCGGCCATTCATGCTGAAATCAGCGAGGCTCTACTACTCAATAAAAATTTATAGCCTTTATACGCTTTCGAGAACATAATAGAGATTTCTTAAGTAAGCTGGTTTCTTTAATCATGTATTAGTTCTTATTTACGTTACTTAAATGTTCAGAATTCGGTATTTTAGCATGGTAAATCGTTCACGGATATAAAATAAACGGCATGGGCTCTCTAACTTGTTCATTGCAAACCAGTAAAGTAATATTAAGATAATAACACTTATTAGGCCGGTGCAATAAAAAAGATATGTATAATAAACCAGTGACCATGACCTAGTATACTTTTTGCCAAACTGTTAAAACAGGTAACTTCCTAAGTTTTTGTATCTGTGTGAAGTAGGTGTTGATGTATGTCTATCAGTAGTAACGGCTCTACTGGAATTGATTGAACTTTCACTGCTTGGCTGTTGGCCTCAATCATAACGTAATTGGATTTTGCGCCTAAAGTATAAGTTATAAAAAAATATGTTGTTATTAACTCATGAATATCTTTACATAATTATTATTAATCCTAATGTTTCTGTCCGTTTGTGCACTTATAACTTGAAAACCGCTGGTCCAACTTACATGACAGCTTTTTTTATTATGTAAATACAAAAATATAAAAGCAAATATGTATGGAACATAATGTAACAATATTTTATGAATAGATTTTATTAAATACATCATGTAAATACTAGCTGGGTTCTAATGTAAATATGGTACCTAACGATAAATAACTTGAGGCATTAGCTTACAACACGTAACAAATTGAGTGCATCATTTCAGAAGAAAATTCGTAGCATAGGCAGTACGGCGGTATTACGTCTTGCGTAAGCTGGATTTTTTTCACGCGAGTTATGCAAAAGACATTGTTCGTTTTATCTATTTTTACAAGTATCAATGTTATTTAACTTCGATACAACGTCATTTATATTTTCGAGTACCTGTGTACTCTTGTCCTGTCCAGTCATTGATATTGTGACTCAGTATTTACATGTAATCATGATTTACTTACAAACGGTTATTGTTATTTACAGATTATACCAGAACGTCCCAAAAATGCTGTTCCCAATATTCTGGGTGGAACAAAAAGTGAAAATCGACGAAAGTGTGACAGCAGAGCTGCGGTTAGTGCGCGCCATCTTTGACTGGGGCGGGACGGTATGCGCCTGCGCAGCGCTCGTATTCGCAATCCTCGTCATCATAGTCACTTGTTGGGCCAGAAAGCCGCAGTACATCAAATCTGAACTTCTAGCGTCTTTCGAAAAACCCAGAGATGAAGCAGAATTAAAACTAAACCCTATATGAACTTTATTTTAACCTGTGCAGTACTCAGTGGAATAAAGATCTATGTGACAGTTGAACAGTTATTCAACTTAAGTTGAGAATGAAATAATGTGCCATTTAGTAACATTGAAGTGTCATATTATACGGATGTGAACTATGTTTTAGTATAAAGTGTTATTTTTGTAAGTTTTTGTGTAGATATGATTGTGTATATTGGTGTGTAAGCCGATTTATTCTAACACAAACGTCTTGAGTGAGGGGCGGACAGCGATACGACACAATGCAACATTAAAACTCGAAGATATGATTCAATAGTAAATGCTACCTATGAAAACGATATTGAAAAACAATGTCCGACTACTGCAAATAGACGATCGAACATCATCGACATCGCACATCGCCCAACCACGAACGCAGTCTGCTGTCGGACCGTTTAATCGTATGGCGAACATAGTTATTATTATTACCGACGGTGGTTTGTCATCGAACTTGGTGCGGTACTAAAAATATATGATCGTCTTTGGTGCGGTGGTGTTGTGTGAAGAGGGCACCGTAGCACCGTACCGTGCCGTGGTTCGGCCGCACTATGTTCGATCGTCTATTTGCACTTTCAACATACAAAGCTTGTCACGTCGCATCAAACTCAGATTTAATTATTGATTCCGAGTTGTCACGTCTTGTTCCGATGTTGAGTTTGTTGTTCACTTAAGACAATGTGTTAGTTATGGTATAGGACTAAACAAACTCTCCCGTCTTTATAAAACATGACTTAAATTGAAAACATGACATTAAAGAATTTATAGTTTGAATGAATAAAGTACAGAGTAACAGTTATTTCTCATTTATAAATTTATTATCGCGTCTTTGCCATTAGAGAAGTAATTCTAGTCATAAAAACTGTTCAAAATAAAGTTCCGGCCTATGTAGTCTCAGTGTCATAAATATCACAAATGGTGTACTTATTAATTATAATAAACGTCAAATGAACATGAATTGCATTTTAGCTTACAATAGGCGTTTATTAGACGAGATCTGAACTCTATTTTGAACATATTTATTACAAGAATTGGATCTCTGGTTTCTTATTATTGTGTAAAGCATTCAGATGTCGTGTTATCAACTAAACTTAAAAACATATAATATATATAAATGCCTGTTTTCTTAAGGAATAGGTAGAGAGGAAGAGGAATAGTCTAATACTGAAAACGTAGTCTCTGAGTCATCCTATCCCCTGTCCTAATTGTCAGTGTAACTAGTTAGTTACATTGTCAATTTTCATTTGAAACTAGGAGTAAGTTTACGAATAATCAATATTTAATGTTGATTAAGTAACAATACTTACAATCGATTATAGTTTAGAACATTGAAATGTCCACGACATCTGTTTGCTCTCTTCAATTTTAATCACGAAATAATTTAATATGTGAACTATTACTAAAATCCGGCCTTATGGCCTCACCTACATCCGTCCACAAACATTTGCCCTTTATATTCTATATGACCATTACAGTTTCCATCGAATAATCACAAAACATATATGTACAGAAGTTCGGCTCAATAGGAAGCGAAATGCGCGCGTATAGCAATTTCAAGAGTCTATGACGTCATCCTCATAGATTGCGATCTATGAGCACGACGACTATTGCAATCGCATCAAAACATCGCGCTAGCAGGAGAAGAACGATCGATGTATGTCGGTTAGAACACATGGTAGACACTTGAGTTGACCCTTCTATTAGGACGATATCTATGTGTGCGTCTGTTTTTGCACATTGAATTGAGGCGACCATCTGTATAGATGTATTTTGTTGCAGCACTCAGTGGCTCGACGCCACGACGCCTGAATGCTAATAAATTGTTATATTATTATTAATAATACTGTTGTAAATACAATAATCCGGATACATTGTCATATTGTGAAGGATGTGCGTGTGATTCGTGTAGTTATTACTGTAAACCTTGCCATGATAATTATAGGTTTAGTGTAACTGGTACAGTTAGCATCATAAATACCTACAAAAAATAAATAATAGGATAATTCATATCCAAAATAAAAGCTAGTTAACGATGTATTATTTATGATGCTGACTGTATCTACAATAAGAAGAATTTACACGTATTATTAATTATAGACCAAAGAGATTTTGTATGTTTGTGCGAAATACTTTAGCGTAATGTTATAATGTTGGCGAGTTAGACTGGCTGTTATTTTATTAATTATTAGATAATTAAAGGCTTATCGTCAACTAACAAGGTGTTGAAATATAACCTTAAAATATTTACTAGATAGCTCACATTAAAAAGAGATAAAATCAATACAAATGCCTTATTTTCAGTGGCTGCTACGACAATCCTTTTTAGCGCCGTTGTAGATTTAAATTGTTGATGGTGAATATACGTCTACCTACTACATAATTTACATGTTTATAAAATATGGCTATTCACCGTAGATACAAGTTATTTTGAGTTTCTTTTAATACACACAGACTTATTTCTAATTGGGAAAATTTCTCATTAAGATGGTACTTTGAATTGAAATCTTCCCTATAAGAACGTCTGTATCCTAATGATGGCACTACCGTCATCATTAGAAAACAGAAGGAATAATAGTAATTAATGTAAGTATGTCGATTTATATTGATCTAACCACAGAAACTTCATATATTCTTAGTATTGTTTTATCCGTGCTAAATATTATTAGATGCCGCAATATTGTCAGTTAGCAGTTCCTACAAAAGTTATTTGAATTCTGTTATATGCCTATCTGAAAAGACGACTAACCTACCTCAAAACTAATAATTATTGAGCCATCTTTTTAGGAGATATTATAGTGCACGCACACACAAGTCCATAGCCTATTCTACCACTCTTATAGTCCGAGATGAAGGCAATCCAACATGGCCTTAAGCCATAGCCGTTATTCCAGAACTTGATCTGTTCAAGTGCTGGAATAACGGCTTTACATTCTTCCAAGTCACGGCAAAAATATGGCAAGCCAAATAAACAGTTAATTATCATTAAAATTAAATAAATTTGTACGGATTTTATCGCGTTGTTTATTTTTTATATATCAAAAATATAAAATATAACATTATTATTACATAATTTTGAAACTTTGAACTACTATTGTTAAACACTTTTACTAGTTACCGTTTACTTCTATTTGAGTTATTTAAATTATAAAACTATTTAGATTTAATTTTATACTTTCCCCAACGTTTCGGTTGCTTTTCAGCAGCCATGTTCAGGGGAGACTAAGATGGTGGTCGTCTCAATGTTCTAAGTGTAGTTATTTTCAAAGTATCCAAAAATAATTTGATTTCATTGGTGTTTCTATATATGCAGTATGAGCTCAAACTATCATAAAGTCTGGCTGTGTTTTGCTTCTTCTTGGGTTTTACTATCTGAAATACTGGGTCCCAAGCTGGTGGTACATTCCAACCATATTTGTCGGCCTCGATGGCGTAGTGGTTAGTGTAACCAACTGCCACGCCTGAGGTCGCGGGTTCGATTCCCGCACAAGTCAAACATTTGTGTGCATGAACATGGATGTTTGTCTTGGTCTGGGTGTTTCTATGTATAATATATATGTATTTACAAAAAAAAAGTATATAAGTATGTTTATCCATTGTCTAGTACCCATAGTACAAGCTCTGCTTAGTTTGGGCTAGACGGTGTTGTGTGTATGTGGTAGAATATAAAAATATATATATATCTTCTCTATTGAAAATAGGATCTTTTTTAATTTCAATGGCGTCACGTAGCATCCTTGGTAGGAATCGGTGTTCTTTTGCGAGTTCCTGTGGTTTGTCAAATCGCAGATAATGGTTGGTCCCCTGTTGCACATGTTCACACACAGCAGACTTCAACGAACGTGGGTGTTTTACATCAGCTATGTGTTCTTTTATGCGGGTACCTATGCTTCTCTTGGTTTGACCAGTGTATGAGAGACCGCAGTCACAATCTATTTTATAGACCTCTACATCTTTTAAAGGTGGTTGGCACTTGACAGATGGTAAAAATTTACATATCTTTCGTTGGTGGCTTGAAGTATGTGTTGATTGACGTTCGTTTCAAGATGTAGCCAATCTTGTCAGTGACACCACTTACATATGGCAGTATAGCAGGCTGGTGCTCGACTGTGGCTGGCTTTTCTAGGGATCTTTGATAGCGGCGTGGCTGTTGGAGCGTGTTGTCTTCCAGTACTTGCTTGACATGTTGTAGCTCGACGTCCAGGTGTTTCTTGTCACAGATCCTGTGGGCTCTCTGAAACAAAGACATTCCCACGATAGCTAACTGTTTAGGATGGTAGTGAGATTCACCGTTTAAGTACCTATTTGTATGGGTCTTTTTTCTTAACACAGTGAGGCTCAAGGTATTCTGCGTGTTCTGGTGGGTGGCCGCCACTCCAGAACCTTTATAACGGCCAACGGCCATCGGCACTGTGCGGTTTATAACAACATTGCTGTGTTAATATAAAACATATTTCTATTATTTTTTGACATTCCTCACTCACTTTTATACCAAAATAATGTGTACAAGATTGTGGCTGTGTTACAATTTCATGAAGTTGCAAAATCAATATACCTGCATATGAGTGTGATGAAATCATTGTACGTAACGCCAACTGTTATAGCAGTATTATTGTAATCTTATTTTAAGACAAATAAAGAGAGACGGAGCTATACACTGACAAGCTTAACAAACAACATTACAGTAATACTGATACATTACAGTAATATTTGTGCGTTTAACTACAAGTTACTTTCGCAATAAACATGCATCGTAACTAGAAGAAAAATAATAATAATCATATAGAATTATTAAGAAGACATATTTTGGTACAGATTTTGTAATACCAAAATAATATTTATTTTGTTATATTTTTATAAATGACATTAGTATAAGTATAGCCAGTTTCATATTCCTTCTATGCTAGTCTTTAAGTAACCAAATATCGACCACACTATGTGTAAGACTATCCTATTAAATAGGTTAAAATAACGCAGTTGGTACAGTATTTACATAATAAGTTACCATATACGCTTTATATTAAATAACATGCTTTTGTATATGGTAAAGTGTGGTCATGCATAGGCATGACCACACTTTACATACCTACATACTATACATAGGTATAGGAATAAATGTAGCGCTTCACTACTTTGATAATTTAATGGGTTTTAATAGCCAATTTGTGGTTTTAGTAGCTAATTTGTGGTTTAGAAGCCAATTTGTGGTCAATGGTCAATACGTGGTGGCAATACCAATCAGCGGTTAGATAGCGTTATAAGGTTTATAAGCTTCTATCCTCATAATGCTTTTTAGACTAAAGGCAATATATTATGTTGCCTAAAAGCCAGTATGCGGTCTAAAGCTCATGAGTAGTTTTAAAGTCAAGATGTGGTCGAATCACCAATATTTCTAGATGAAAATTTGTGGTCTAAAATTTTACATTATGATATTTTTCTAATTAGATAAATTTAAGTATAGTCGAATGTGTGGTTGAGAAATTGTGCTCAAAATGTAACGTTGTTAATATTACAGCGATGATTTAATGTTTTAAATTGATTATTTGTACAGATAAACATATTTTAAAAATTATATAATAATTCAAAATCCGATGTTTTGTGCTTTATTTTATTTAGTACTTACACGCCTCTGAACTAAAGAGATAAAGAAAAACTGTGGATCAAAATGGCACCCAAACATTTTGATTACCTCTTTATTAATTATTTATTTGGTGACAATACAAATGAAATTGCTTGACAGAGGCACACTCTCCGCTTCGTAATATTTCAACAAACCCGAAGAATTATTTTCATGTTTAATTAAGTCGACCGATGCAATCCATGATATGGGACCATGATAATCTTATGATCTTGCCATCCCCACATCAAGACGAATATCACCGGTAACTCAAATTAAAATTGGCTGCCAAGGTAAAATGGGTCGGATATAATAACGGCTCCGGTGATACAGAGATGGATAGAGAGAGCCTTTGTTTTGCAATTGGACGTCAGGTTTTATAAAAATACCCATGTCTAATGTTTTTATGACTACTAAGTCACTTTCTTCTAGAGATTTAAAAAAATATATTTTATTGTAACGTATAAACGACAAGAAGTAGTGGATCTTGGACTAGATAGGAGTTTCAATATAGGGCATAACTTTTGAAAGCCGGAAAGTTCTCTCAATGAAAGTGAGTCTATTACATTATGTATGACTGTATTAACCATACTATTAAGATCTTTAATAATTTTAAGCTATATGACGTTATGGTGTGGTCTTTTTCTCTCCCCGAATTTGTAGTAACACGTGGTATTTAACACGAGATCTTTAACAGTCATGTTGGAGGCACGTGTCAAATACTTGTCTCCTGAGAATATATATCTTTATAATACCCAGGCAGGATGTGCAATATACAAGCGACTACCACAGCTAGTCCAATTTGCTTCTCTCAGAACGTGACTACATTCAGACAAACTTCATTGACATTGTTATCTGCAAGGCAGATCGCGCGATAGAGTACCACGTTATTAAATTGGTATCTATCAGCTTAAGAATAGGGATTAAAATTGCTTGTGTGGGTAATGTCGTAAGTTGGTATTGTTAACACGGACGCGCGGACGATCTAATATTGAATGACATGTAGGTGACAGCATAATTCGAGCTTGATTTTAACTTGAGCGTAGTCTTCAGTCGTGTGTAGTTTAGTTATAGATGTTTCAGAGTATATTATGGTATAGCTCAGTGATATTATACACAAGAACATAATATCTTGTACGTACATTCATAGTAACTGACGTTTAAAGTAGACTATACATACGATAAACTGCAAAGATAATATTAACAAGTTGTATTAATAATTAGTTTAAAAGATGAGGAACACATAAGTGAAAGATATAGCTATCATTTAAACGATATTGCTTCAAACGTCTTGTTTTTTTATTTTTCACTGCCATTTTGTAAATCCTAACTAACATTATAAATGCGAATGTGAGGTCGTTTGTTTGTAACGTTTTCTCGCCTTAATTACCCGACCAATCATCATGCAATTTCGCACACGCGTTGTCAGGGGTACATAAAAGGACGTAGAATACCTTCCATCCAGATAAAGGACTGTTTCTGAGGGATAGAAAATTGACAAATCCAATATTTAAGCGAGCGAAGCCGCGCGCAAAATCTAGTATGCTATATGCTATACATTCGAAATATATTACATTTAATATCCCTAGTGTATTATAAACCTTAAATAATAAGTGGTGCACTTTATATACGCTCGAAGATATTACTGTTGATTTTCAATTTTATTTGACAGTGTCACTAAAGACAAATTGGTAAAACTGAGCGGCTTTTGAATCTTCACAACGTGGGCGGTACAAACATGTCTCCCTCTTTTTTAAATATAATATCATTAGGTAAAGTTACTATATTCGCTTTTATTACCAGTGTCAATTAAATTTTATACCATCTAGCGATCAATCAATGTTAACGACGTGCAGAATTGCATTCGAATAAGTTTATTGTAATGTATTGGACAACACTAGACAAACATAAAGTACGTCCGCTTCGTCTTTGACGAAGCGATATGGGTATCATGTTGAGCATGTCTGTATTCGAATATCATTCGAATGGTTTTTCGTTTTACATCTATACAACAGATTAGGGATAGTATGAACAATGATGTTAATGGAGGATTTTTACCTATGCTTTAAGACATAATGTTAGATAAGTCTAAATCGCGAACCATTTTTCTCGTTAAAATAAGAAGCCTTATTTTTTATACTTCTTTTTACCTCACTCACATTTCTTTTTAAACCTTAATTAACTCGGATATAAATGATTTTTTTTATCGGCTATCCGCTCAACCTAACTTACCAATCTAATATTTACAGTTCAATATCCTAAAACTATCCGCTTTCTTTATAAACAGCATAAAATACTACTAAATTGACATTTAAGTAGTATTTTGATTGATACTATGACAGATATATACTTTATTTCTTCAAACGTCCTACAAAGCAAACTGGATGTGGCTTGTAGATAATGGAGATAACTGCGTCTTAGAATAAGATACGGATAACGAATAAGACAGTTTTCATACAAACTGTTTGTCATAAATTGAAAATATTTGAAGACAAGAAGGTAATACTAACAATCTTTTGAGTTTGAAGTCTTTAGATAACTGGAACTACTCGTAATTAAGTATAACAAGATCAATCAACCAAAAAATCTATAATTTGGAGAAGAATCGTGAAATTTTATGGCAAATAAAGCGGCAATTTCATTTATAAAGATACACTGTTATATAGCGGTTAAATGTAAATCAAACGTAGTTAAGACTATGCTAATTACTAAAATATGACAACATAACATAACTAAAAACACTAACTTGAAAACAAAATAATAACGAAAAACATATAATAATTTGTACACCATATTATGTGGTAGGTAGGACATAGCGTTCTTTTAATATAGCGTGAAGAACTATATACTAACCTATGTTCCACAAATAAATTATTATGAAACTTACACATTAGCTAACTATCCAAAAACGTATGTATATTTCTAGTTGGTGATCCTATTTTACAAACAGTAGTGCTTCAGACTGAGACAGAGATGCTAGGATGAATTATACTTCCACTAAAAAGACAAGTCACGTGTTACAATAGATAAAAGGAAGTAGACAAAGTCTAATGAAATCTTTGTCCGGCAAAGAGGACATATCCATTACACACTTTGGTAATAAGAAGTGACTTACTAAATGTTCACCAAATCTTAGTATTATATATTTGTATCTTTGTTTTTGCCTTGCTGTATATTTTCTTTTAAGTAGTTCATATTGTTTGCGAACATCTTTTAATGAAATTAAGCGACATGATGGTCAACGAAATGGTTGAATATGAACGGCTATGAGACACTTGACTGATTCTTTTCATGTGAGCTCTACTCTTGGAATTGTTTCTCTTGTCAATGCTCTATTAATATTTCCTATTTTAATTATCTTTGTCTTTGAGCAACCAAGCACAATCTACCAGACTTCACCTGGAAATCTTAAAGATCGGTCAATCATTTGCAATTATTTCCTAGTTCTTGCTTTTCTTCTTATATCACTTCTTACAGAGTTATGTCAGCCCTATTCTAATTGGTAACACAATAAACGTACGTTATTGAATAAGCAACCATTTCTTTATCTAATAAGATATTTATACTTTTATAATTATTAGAAATATGCGCACCCTTTCCTTTAAATGAAATTTTAAGCAAGAAAGCTTTTGTGATTATGTCAGCCCTAAGTTCAAGCTCACAATTACCAAATAACGACATCAGCTGGCCAAATATCTTCATTGATCTATTTATAAGTCCATTTTCTCTTTATGTACGCCACCTAACATGTGCGCGTCATTTTTTGTCCTTGAGAGCATCACGAAAAGCACTTTATGGCAATCAAGTCGTCAGTGTGATTGGCCAATTTAGCAATAAACATGTACCAGGGTGCTCCAGTATACCTCTGGACAGGAACGGGCTACGTCGAGATATGAAAACTCTTTGAGTGAAAAATATATTGTAGAAGAAATAAAGAAAAATGATTCGATTACTTGTTTTGGCTATAGCAGGTGAGTTGCCTTTTGATACTGATAAAGAAATTTTGATTGTTTTTGGAGTATAAAATATATTGTGAAATTTTCCGCTATGGTAACTTCCGTTGAGTGTTGTAATATAGGAATTGTTTTTCACGTGATATTTTATATTTATTTTTTATCCATTTATCGTTAATTAAGTATCTGATTCAATGTGATCGAAATTTTGATGGTGTGTTAATATAGCTATAAACTCACAGAGCTTTATCGTCTTTTAATAATCCATGTCTGTTTTAGCAGTAACTTTGACTAGTATTTCAAACAAAATTATTTTTAGATTTTGGTAATAATACAGTTTTCTTTTATTTGATAGCGTTTTTTTTCAATTGACAAGCGTTTGATGTAAATTAATTATATTAAAAAAAATTAAATGTGCGTATAAATTTAATTAATCAAATATTATTTAAATATAATTAAATATCGAAATGCGTGATCCGTGGCACAAAGTTGCTTGAAAAATTGTTTTAATCTAAAACAACTTTATAGTTTTTATATGTATTAACGACTGAATTTTTTCACTTCCATTAATGTATGTTATGTGCAATCAAACCTGGACGTAATAAAAATAAACTATAAAAGCAGCACGGTAACATAATCAAATCACACACAAACAATTACTATCTGAATTATGAATTTCATGATTTATATAGAAACTGTGGGAGTCTGCTGAGCAGTTCACACCTAATAATAATATATAGAATATAAAATAATATTGATTATTTATACATTTTATTAATAGCGTGTAGATCTGTCAAAGTCCTCATGGTTGGGTTATACATATTTCTTAAGAAATACTGTGGCAAAAAATCACACTAAAAATGATTTCATTTGACTAGGTGCGAATCTTTACCAGTCATAAATTTTCCTCTCCGCCTAAAGGTAAACAGTAAATGGGTATCAATTATTTTTTTGCAAATACTTTTTCGAATTGTGTCAAATTTACAGTCAATGATTTAAATCAATCAACTAAAACTTAGTAGTAACTTCATTCTTCTTCTTCATTGATTCTGAAATGGTTTTTTGTAAGTGGTAAAATTATATTAAGCCATTGATTGAATTTGAAACAATCTACAAGTCGATTATCGTGAAGTTCGAAACCTTCAAATACGTTAAATTAGAAACTGATCCTAATTAATACGTTTCAGGAGAGTAACTTTTAAAACTTTTAAGATAAGACATTTTAAAAGTCATAGGGAGAGGTATAGTATGTCGAGATTCTTGCTAGAACCTGGCATTTTGCTTAACCACCATAACCATCACCAGGTTGTTTGTCTGTGATATTTCTAACTTGTGTTGTGTGGCTACGGTCGGTAGCGCTGTGCTGTTTGCAAGGTATCCGAAGTATTTGACTCTTACACAGCAGCAATTTTTTTAAAGGCGCTTTATTGTATTATATATATTATACGAGTGTTCGTTTCCTCTGGTGCTGGAACCTTGGCTGTGTGTAAAAATATCACGAGGGACTGATACTCGCGTCTCTGGACGTTAGCTAGTTTTATATAATTGCAGGAAGTCACGATGCATGCTCGACTTTAACGGCTTTTGTGACAAATTGTAGTTATCCGTTCAATCAAGGCTTGCTAGAAAAGACCGAGATGGTTTTATTTACATTGACTGTATACGTATATTGCAAATGGAGTCAGTGAGTTGACTGCGCAATGGATAGAACACTACGACTGCCATGGCGATTATGACCAATGAACATTTGCGATCTTTTTGGCAACTAGCGATATATGTATGTTGGATCAAGCGTTACAATATAAACAAACTTCGTAACAATATTGGACAACAATAACATAACATTTCTCTACGGTGTTAGAATTATGTTGCTTATCTCCAATAGCTCCCATTCAAACATTGTAATTAATAAGACAGGAGCAATGCGATTAAATGTTAGTTTTTTATAATTGTTCTTCTACAAATATGACTCCTTCAATTTCAAAATAGCAATAATGTTTAAACGTATTGCTATTAACAATTCTAAAGGCGTTTCCAACAAATAACCGTTTTGTGTTTGTGATAGAGTAATTAAATACGTCCAGCAGCGTTGTACGTATAGTGCGTCGATATATACAGCATCATTTAGGATAACGAATCGGATTATTTTTCTATCTGATAGTTAGTTGTTTTGAACTGATAATACGTACTGTTACGCCCAGTGACATCTCTCGGCATTGTGGGAGGGACTCGGCGGTTCCGTCTAATAGTTTACACCGCCATCTATTGACATCTTACGGAACTGCGTAGTACGGTACGAGAATCTTAGAGAGAATGCTGGTACTTTCTCGAAGCATCGTGCTGTTTACACGCCGAGTACGGCGTTGCTGGAAAGCTCTAGAAGCGCTTTACCCGCGTATAAATAGGGCGCACGCGCACCGCCGAGTCAGTTTACAATCGTAAGCGATCAAGTGTTCATCGAAGCGAACGGAAGCGGAAATACTACGGAGTTTGAAGCAGTACAGTGAAAAAGTGTGGTATAGTATTTGTTGTGTTTTAAATTTAATTGTGTGTCTGAATAAAACGTGTTTTTGTCGGTAATATTGTTTATATTCTTATCCGTCGAACCCAGCACGTAACAGTACTCTTTGTCAATAGTTACACCGAAAAACTTTGTGGTATCCATTTCTAGATTTGCCATGGGGTCTATAGGTATAGTAATATGGCGTGGTTGTATGTCAAATAAATTTCAACGTAGTTTTGAACATTCATTTATAGTTTTTTTACCAGTTGCTGATTGATTAGGGTGTATAATTGATTTTAGAAATCATAATAAATAAATCGGTTCCACAATTGTTTCCTTCTTTAAGACCTTTATTGCCAGCATATAAAGTACGTTCATGTTGGGTTATTATGAGTAAGTCGGTCACGTATAACAAAATCAACAAAGGTCCTAAAATGTTTCCCTGAGGTTCAGAAGGTTTTGCGATGTAAATATTATATATATATATATATATATATATATATTATATATATATATATATATATATATATATATATATTATTTTAAGTAATATTTTTTTTCTACCACATACACACAACACCATCGAGCCCAAACTAAGCAGAGCTTGTACTATGAGTACTAGACAATGGATAATGTAAATACTTACATATTATACATAGAAACACCCAGACCAAGACAAACATCCATGTTCATGCACACAAATGTTTGACTTGTGCGGGAATCGAACCCGCGACCTCAGGCGTGGCAGTCGGTTACACTAACCACTACGCCATCGAGGCCGTCTATTTTGTTTTTTTCTGAACGGCCATCTCAGTTCTACTATTTAAGACATTTTAAAGTTATCCATTAATTACCGGACATTCTGTATATATATATATTAAATAAGTCATGCATGACATATTATATATGAATTAACCCCTAAGTAATGTTATATGTCTGACAGACTCCCATCCTTAAAATAAACTGTTGCTAAATCGGTCTCGTGCATAAGAATACTTTATACTCCTCAATACCGTTAAGTTTTTTCACATCAGTAAGTATGTGATTTTATTGTAGATTTTGTATATTGGTATCGGAATAGTTGATTATAATCAATCGAGTTCTATTCGTTAATTGTGACCACGTGCGAACGAATTTATCAGACTTCAATATTGTTTCTACTTTGGAGAAGTAGCTTAACTATGAGGACGATGACGATTTTAGCGGTAATTCAGTTAGTCAGTATAGAATTATTTTGTTATAGTAAACATTCAGTCGGATACCGATTCCAAGTGTAGACATTCTGATATTGAGCTGGAAATTATTCAAGAATAGTCTGATAATCTGGATCGTGACGCTGAAACACCTGTCACCGAGATAAGCATGGGATATGGTCTAAAATGAAATGTTAACGAAGATCGTATCCTAGGCCTTGCATGATATTTTATCGTATTTTAGATAAAGCTTTAGCAAATGCATACATACTTTTAGGACTAAGATCTTAACTACCAGAATCTATTCAAAAAATTGAAAAAGGATAAATTCATGACGACCACGCAAGCAGGCCTAGAAGAACACGAGGATTACAAAGCCTAAATATGGCCCGCCTAATACTACGCGATTTTCAAAAGAGCATTCGCAATACGAGAAGTATTAGGCGGAGATTTTACAGCCGTCTATATATTACAAATATATAGCAAACAATTTTGTTGCGCTTAAATGACGTAGGTTTTGTTGTTTGGATCATGTACTATGATACTTTTGCGAGATTGCAACTTGCCTAACCTTGAAAAATGGATTCATTGTGGTGGCACCGCAAGGGACATAATATATTACACTAACCACCTGCTACCAGTATACCGTCTCTTCAAAGACCCTGGCAATCTAGTTCACAACACAACACAAGCGTTTTTCTATAGAGCGGACGTACATCCTCAGTTGGGCTAAACCAGTTTGAGCGAAATCCCAGATTTAAGTGTTTCAATTATGCGCTACCACTTATAGTTATAAGTTTGGCACTTGTCTAGCTAGTCAAATAATTAAAATATTAACAACAAAATTGATTACTTAACCCTGAAAGAGTGAGTCTATTAATTTGGTCATCAATCTAGATTTAACCAGGACATCGTTGCTTAACCTAACTAGATGTATAATATTTTCTTTATTTATTAGTAAAGATAGCAGCAGTAAATACATTATGTATAAATTGTTTATTTATACATTACGTAGACTATTTACTGCTCGCCTTTATATTTCTTAATAACATCATCAAGAAAATATCGTCGATTGCTTTTTATGAGTAGTTTATACACAATAAACAAGAAGCAATATATTATATGAGATGTTCAACGCATTACATAATATAAAAACTAATCATCTTACAAGAATCGTATTTTAAACCAGCCTAAATAATGAGCTAAATTTGTGCGCCAATATTATAACAAGATAACCTAATTTCACAGTTTCTCTTGAATATGAGTCAGTAGGTTTCCGGCCAGATCAAACAGTTCTGCAAACCTTTATAACACCAAATATATCATCGTGAATATACACCCATTCAATTTAATATTCGTAAACAACATTGTAGCTGCTTTTGATGTGCAAATTGTTGCAATATTCAAAGCGAAATGGAGCGCGCCGTACAGAGTAACTTCAATTGAAAACTATAAAAACAAAATTTATAACGCGGCCATAAAATCACACCAATAAAAATGTTAAGTCTGGAAAAAAAAACACGTAATAATTGTATTTAGAATAAATCTCCGAAAAAGTATTACCTACGTCCTAAAAGCCTCGTTTCCAAAACAATGAAATAAAGATTATTATTCTGTTGACAAAAAAGTCAAAACATTAACTTAAGTAATTTGCGTATAGCGAAATTCGCTTACACACAAGATAACTAAGAAATGTATTCCATTCTTCGTCAACTAAACTAACGCCGATAGCAGTTGTAAAGGTTAGTTGGTTTTCTTTCTGGTCTTGTTATGTTGAGGTTATTTTCTTGTTTCTTATAACATTACTATAACTGGAATCAAGTGCAGTGACTCGATGCTATACCAATAAAAGTAAAATATTAACGCGGAAAGCATTGTTATCGTATTCAACATTTCTTTGTTTATCCAAAGAAATTAGGTCCAAAAACAGCTGAAGCCTGAATATTATCAAATATCATCTGGTTCCATTATACAATTCATGACGTTTTGCTGTTGAGTGTTGCCAGCAAAAGAAAGTGAAATTATTCTAAAATATTGTGATTATTGTGGTAAAATTTTAAAATTTAAAATTTGACATTTAGTACATGGTGTTGCCAGTTATTTTATAGTAGAATATACATTCCTACCAAGGTTTACGATTATTAGTAATAGAATAAAATCATTCAATTTAATTTTTGCAGCCGTCGTGGTGGTGTCGTCTGAAGAGGAAAATATGAGGAATTTGACCACAGTCACCTGGGCTCATGCCGTCAACAATAAAACATATTTGGATGCAGCTTTAGCAAGTAAGTAATAATGTAGATAGATTATTTTATTATGTATGTACTTATAATAATACAGGGAAACCTTATGTCGTTATAAGTACTATATATATTGAATAATGGCATGTGATAAAAAATAATTTATCTAAACATGCAGCAATCGTCTTTTTATGATTGTACTTTAGTTAGTTGAACTAGTAACTAACTAAGATAGTTGAACTTTAAACAAATTTATAACAATTTTTTATGAATGAACATTTGCTTATAGTTATAAATTTTAAATAAAATAACTAACTAGGAAATTCAAATAAAAGTAAATTATTTTCGACTTTTACTACTTGTCGCTAAAATGCGCTATTTATGGTTTTAAACAATATTGTATCCAATATTATTTATGATACATGTACTTACCTTAATTTTGTCCATATTTTAAGTGAGGTATGTTACTTCCTCCTCTTCAATAAGCTTATTTAATGATGTCATACTTACGTTAAAAGCTTCACAACCATATTGAGTATGACATGGAAATCTAACTTACTATAAATGCGTATGTGAGTTTGTTTGTTATTTACGTTTTCGTGCGTTAACTACCTACTTCACCGATCATCATGAAATTTCGCATACCTACACGTTGTTAGGGGTACAGGAAAGAACATAGAATATTCCTTTGATCCATAAAAAAATACCGATTATTTACTAATCTACTCATATACACAGATACTCAGAATCGGTATTTTTAAACGCTAGTTTTATTGTAAGATCTATGTTCAGTGACCATGATAAAATAAATTGGTTTAAATATTGTTTTATCTTTATACTACTAAAATGGCAAGCAAGCATACCACCCGTATAGTGGTATGCAGTTACTAAAGCCTATGGTCACTTCTAAACTCTAGACTCGCTCGCTCACGGATGGCGGAAGGAACAAAGACTTGACTTCGTTTAACAAGAGAGCAATTTTAAATTACTGTCAAAATGTTACCAGTACTATAGCAACCTTTCTAAAAAAATCATAACATAAAAAGAGGGATACACACATCCTTGGATTTATAAATAACTTTGAGTCATTGATACAAGGGAATTCGTGCAAACGCCCTGATTAGTTAGCATTCAGTGCATGTAAAGTGAAAATAATCAACGGACGTCAAGTGGCATCTTCTTCTTTCTTTTCGTGTGGTTAGTATCCAAACTGTTGTCGAGAGTAGTTCAAGCCACCCGTAAGCCTCTGGCATGGCTTAACGACTGCTGTCAATTTGACAACAACCGGGACCGACTTTTTACGTGACCTCCGAAGCACGGAGACTAAGCGGTCACACCCATCTATAGAGTGACCGCACTCAACGTTGCTTAACCTCGCTAATCGTTTACCGATCAGTGAGTGCAACTGGCTATGACCGCCTCTAACATGAACTTTAAACTTAAACTACCAAATTAAATTAAGTTATTCACTCCATTCGATTTATTTATTAGGACGAAAGATTTAAAATGTATCCGACGAAATTAATTATACTTTTGAAACTAATTCACAATGAACTTATCCAATTAACAAATAAAACGGTTTATTTTTAATATTAAATAACATATTATCTACATTCTTTGTCAAAACCAGTTTGTCAATACATTATTTATCGGGTCCAGAAACAGTACTTTTTCATTGGATAGTTAAAGTTATATTGACATACCGCCGCTTTCTAAATTCAATCTCAATCGAAATATTGCTATCTGAGTTAGAAAGTTGATACATCTTCCATAGAAAATATGTCATAATTCTAATTCAGATAGCAAAATTGAGGAGATAATAGTTGACTAATGCTGCAAATTAATTTAGATTTATTTACATAGCTATTTGGTGAACTGCGTCTGTTGCAAAAAGTTAGTTCAAATGCTCCTCTAAGGACGAAGACAATACAATGACAAAGACAGTACAATGGTAATTGTTAAAAAAAGCATTAACAATATTATAAGCAATAAAAATCGTTTAATTGTGTACCATAATTATCAAAACATAGTTTGAGTCATAAAATGAGAATTATACTCCATAAATGCATGGCATTAGATGCGAATAGCTAACACCAATTAAGCTTCATAATATTACCATTAAACAACATTCCTACCAAGAATTCTACCAGCTGCGCCACATATCAATCAACAATGTTAACTGTCCTTTTCTGATCAATTGCGTGTGATAGAGAGGGTAGAGGCTGTTAGCGCGAGAATAATGTGATTTGATTGAGTGTGGCAACACTAGGATCGATGACTTGTGGTTCAAGTTTCAAAATATATGGGCGATTAAATGGAATATGTTTATGTATGAACAAAATTTACTTCTTTAATTGTCAGTTATTTTAGTTTGTAGTTTTTCTTTCTTTTAATAATGTATAACTTTAAAGCAAGGCTTACAATTATTTCGAAATATATTGGCCAGTATTTTAAGCAGCACTAAGTGACATAGGTGGTTGTTGAATATTGAACTTAGTAGAATTCTCTCCCTTCTGAAAAGATGTTCGCGTCATACAG
The DNA here is from genome assembly GCA_930367265.1 of Catocala fraxini. Taxonomy (NCBI): domain Eukaryota; kingdom Metazoa; phylum Arthropoda; class Insecta; order Lepidoptera; family Erebidae; genus Catocala; species Catocala fraxini. The sequence goes on from OV884031.1 coordinate 22,932,683, forward strand.
ATGCATGAGTAGCCTCAGCAACCTTAATAAAATTGACTGTAATTGTAAATGAAATTAAATTAAATGCAAATTATTATTATTATTAAAAAAATAAGATCATCACATCTTCACTAGGCCTTTACTACCAGTTCAGAGAGAAAGCTGATGAGCTGATGAGCTGAGAGATGATGATGAGAAAGCCTTTACTGGCTGATAATTTTTTTGTCGGCCATTCTTTACATATGCTTAATCCATCCTAGTAGAAAATTTTTAATTGTTTTTACTATGTTTTCTTTCACGCCACAATATTGTACACACTACACACTTTCTGCCTTTTAAAACAATTTCTCGTACTTTTCTTGTAACATGTGCCAAACTGCATCTAAAATAGCCGTCTCGTGTTGCACATTGGTAGTTCATGGAATTGAACGATTAATAACAATTACCCATTTGACAGATTTGGGCTTCACGCATACACTACGAAGTATGAACGCGATCAAATGACTTGTTTTGTCAAACAATGTACTAATAACTGTAGTTAGACATATCGTTGTTTGGAGAACGATCGATGTTATGAAATATTTACGTTTTACAAGTAAATAGTTGTTATTAGAATGTTGGGTAGTTCCTGGTTCGGAATAGAAGCGCGTGTCTTTATACAAAATATTGCTTCACTACTCGGTTTAAGTTGATGCTGTTGCCTACAATATTTCTGGCGACCAAAGGAGTATATCTGGCGCACTGGCTACCTTTTAAACAGAAGTCAACATGCAACTACTGCATAGGACACAAACTGTCAAACCCACTGCTAAAAACAATCGTCAAAAATAAAACCTTCGTCAAAGCCGAACCACAACCACGAGCCAAATATTTAGTTGGTAATTTGGCTGTATGTAGCACAAGCCAAAGACATTAATAATTAATTGGCTATTTGTAGAGTGTAGATTATTGAATGGAGGTATCAATCACCCCAGCTGCAGCAGCTGTCTGCTGCAGTTTATACGGAACCCCAAGATGCTCTTATTCCATCTAAAAGCTTCATATAATTTCCAGGCGATCTTTGCATGCTGGAAGCCGATATTGTCCTTGGCACGTTACATGGCAATAATGGACCTCCGATCCCGATCATGGCGCATCCTCCAGCGACCACCTCGGATCTCTCCCTCTCTGACTTCTTATCAACCGTGGCGCAGTACAACAACGGGAATCCCAAGCAGAAGGGCGTGAAGCTTGACTTCAAGAGCATAGATGCTTATGAGAAGAGTCAGGACCTCATCGCGCAATACAGTAAACCACAGGTACGTTCATTTTAAATGTATATACGTTAAGGGAGGCATGGGTCTATTATACTATATTTTGCCAATTAGCTAAGCGATAGCTAAGTGTGAAATAAGCAGCGATAGGCTATTAAAAGACCATTAGACTGTCACGCAGAGGTCTCAAGTTCAATACCAACACGCGTGTCTCTGACGCTTCGAAGTTATGTGCGTATTAAATATTAAATTATCGTTCGCTTTACCGGTGAAAGAAAGTATTGTGAGCAAAATTGCATGTAGAAAGAAAGAAAGAAAGAAATCATTCTTTATTACCACAAAGAAATATGACTACATATTTTTCTTACAAAATATCGACATAATAATAAAAAATACAATTAAATAAAGAGTTCGTAAGTAAAAAATTGACACATCATGCTATTTTGGCAACAAGTGGTCTCCATTCAGCATTGATGTTGCGATAAAACTGACGTGATATCGCAACGCTGATTTTCAATGGAGACCACCGTTACGCACGGACGTCAAGCCAGCTGCATTTAATTTTACAACTAACAAACAATCAAACATGTCTGAGAGTTCTCCATAATGTTCTTGAAGATATGTGAAGTCTCTCAATCCGCGCTGGGCTAGCGTGGTGGACAATGACCTTACTCTTCTTACACTGAGAAAAGGCTCGTACCCGCAGCGGGACTGTTTAATACAAAGATATTATTATGATAATTATTGTCAATTATGGTTTTAAGTCTCATGAAACAGGGAGCCGTTTGTCGACTAGAGGGCACTGTTCTAGGCTTCGTGCTTCTGCTAAGTATTTCTTGACACTTGATCTAACCCAAGAATTTATAGACATGAATTGCCTCCTATACAACTCTTTACGGTTTTGCAGGTAAGCTGTATGCACGTTTACGACATAGACAGTAGTACAAAAAAGACACAAAGACTAACGTTCATTTGAAGAATACCTTGTGAGGACCACCCGTGTCGTAGGCCATTATTACTTTTCCTGCATCTCGTAAGAAATTATCAAGGTTTTATGATTAGTGCTCAGTGGTCAGGTAATAACGTACGGCTGTAATTATGCAATTGCAATCATCGAGCCTTCGCATGCATGATAAGCACTGGGCTTGGTGGTAAAGATCATTAACCTATCAGAACAAAAAGTCAAGAGATTTGGTCTATGAAATTGTCGTTTTATACGTAGTTTTTTTAAATATTTATTATTTTTCCTGCTAATAAATAAATATTATTATTTTATTATATATAAAAAAAAATATATTATGTCAGTCCTGTTTTAAAACTGTCCCACTGCTGGGCACGAGCCTCTTCTCTGTGTAAAAAGGGTTTGGCCATAGTCCACCACGCTGGCCCAGTGCGGGTTGGCAGACTTGTACGTAGTAAATGTTGTATTTTTCATGCAAATTAAATTAATTTACCGAACCTTAACAAATATATGTATATACACGTAAACCTTCCTCACGAATCACTACGGTAATTGGTGAAAACCGCATGAAAATCCGTTTAGTGGTTTTAGAGTTTATCGCGAACAGACAGACAGACGCGGAGGGGGACTTTGTCTTATAATATGTAGTGATTTCACAGATTTGTATAGTAGTTTGATTTAGCACAGATTTGGCCAGGTATGCTTAGTTTATTGGGTTGGTGCTTAAAGTTATTAAAAATAACGACCAATAGGTCGCGGTTTCGATTCCCGCACAAGTCAAACATTTGTGTGCATGAACATGGATGTTTGTCTTGGTCTGGGTGTTTCTTTGTATAATATGTATGTATTTACAAAAAAAAACAAGTATATATGTATGTTTATCCATTGTTTAGTACCCACAGTACAAGCTCTGCTTAGTTTGGGCTAGATAGTGTTGGGTGTATGTGGTAGAATATTATTATTATTTATTATTATTATTATACGTATTTATGCCGAATTAAAACTTGAGGCATACTGAACACAAAGTTAATATAAATATTGAAATAAGTTATTAATAAAACATGTTATTATTAATAATTGACATCAACGCATTAATTTTAATAAACGTAAAGAAAACTGTTAGTATAAAGAGAACAATGTATGTCTAATATTATATACTATTTTGAAATTATTATATAATCATCATATTAATATAATCATTGTAAATAATTTTAATCTCTCGCTTCCAAAACCTCGCATGGTGATCTAGGGATCCACGGGCAATACAACCATTTGAAACTAGACCTTATTTCCAACACATAAAGTTAATATTGCTCTATTAGTTACAAAAGGCTCTAGATCTAATTTGCTATAGGATTATGGATTCTATTAAGCAAGAAATATGTTGCTGTTTATATTGTAAAGTGTTTGGTAGACGTCTTATTTAGAATAATGACATAGCGTGAGAATAATCAGGAATTTAAAACAACATCTTGTGTGGTCGGTGTGTGTGAGGTTGGGGCTATAAGCACCGCGGAGTACTGTAGAAAAGCACGATTATACAATTGGTTATATGATGAAACATGGCATAAATCAATCGTGGCACCTATGCAGTTAAGCTAAATCACAACAACCAGGCCATTGTTGCAAGTGAAAATAGTACTTAAATTAGATTTACTAATCTTCTTTCTTTTTCGTGTGGTTAGTGGCGAACCTGTTGTCAAGAGTTGTTCAAGCTGCCCGTAGGCCTCTGACATGGCTTAACGACTACTGTCAATTTGACAACAACCGGGACCGACTTTTCACGTGCCCTCCGAAGCATGGAGACGCTCAGATGAAATACCACTAAGCGGTCTATCTATCTATAGACTGACCGCACCTAACGTTGCTTAACCTCGCTAATCGTTTACCGATCAGTGAGTGCAACTGGCTATGAGCACCTCAAATAATTAAGTTCTTGTTAGATTGGTGATAGTAGCCCTAGAGAAGAGCTACAAATATTTTGCTATGCCGAAGTTTGGTATATTTTAAAGCGTCGCCGTTGAATATGTGGAAACCTGTACCATGTGTTAAATAAGGAGCAGAGCTGTTGTTGACTGCCTTGGTGGTGCAGCGGTAGAGATTGCGACTTTTATGAATGAGGTTTCGTGGTCGAATCTCGAGTCAGATTAACAAAAAGTTATATAATTAGGAAGTTGGTGATGTTCCACACCTGCTTTACCTAGCACTTAGCTTCACAAAGCACCTAGAATCATTGGTCCTGCGCCATATCTAACTCAGATCGTGTCAGGCTATCTTATCTGTATATGAAACCTAGACTTCAAGATAGAAAGTGTACTTGTGCTCGCGCACACACTAGAGATATTTTTGTGCACCACACAAAAATATCGTAGGTAAGTCTACGTTAAGATGGCTGAAATTTGGTCTGCAATTTAATTTTAATATGACTGCTATCGTTTGCCGCTGTATCCATGGCCCCACAAGAACAACAAAGATGTACCGCGGCACATATGTCGGTAGGCACCGCACATTTGTTAGACCCGTCACCCGGCCCGGCTCATAGCTAAGTGTTACTGAAAAAAATGACATACGCTTACAAACGCGAGATTTGGCACATGTGGGAATTTACCGTACTGTCCTTGGACCGACCTAGTGTGATAAAGATAAAAAGGAATACAAAGTGCAAATGCCATATTCATCCTTATACAAAGTATGAACTACTGCGTTTTGCGATGCAACTAGATACGAATATAATTAAAATATAAGTTTGAATTTATTTTAAATTTTGACTGTATCCGCAACGGTAATGAATTCGACTGCTGTGCTTAAGAGGACACACTGAAAAAATGCACTAACTTTCATCGAATAGTATAGGACTATGAGAAGACCAATTAATCTAGAATTTTGATATAGGTAAATTGATGTCTTCAACTAGAATTTCCTAGCTCAGAAACACGATATTGTGATTTTGGCTCGAACATAATTATTTTCGAAAACACCACTGAAAAATTACTATTTTTGAAATTACAAGGAAGTTACACTATCATTATGCTTAGGAATTACTCAAATATATTCGTAACATCAATATTAGTGATTTGCTAGCTCATTATTTCCATAACTAAAACCAATCATTTTGAAAATAATATTTTAATTTTTTTTAACAATTTCTAAGCGTTCTCGTCGCGGGCGGTATCATTGCGGGCGCATCGCAATTTTAGACCTTATGACCGCTATTTAAGGATTGATACACAATGATTGTCATTGAGGCGGATATGGTCGGAGCTATTCTAAACGATAATTTTCGCGGTGTCCCCTTAATCTCAGGTTTCAATACATGTTTATGCCAAAATAAAATGATTTTTGTTCTGTCAAAAAATTCTAAATAGCAGCTCCAAGTTAGCTAGTTGGCTGTGATGCTCAAGTCTCTGTGCCTCAGAAAGCACATAAAGACATGGACTGACTGACTGTCTGCACCTGATCTCTCTCCGGTCGTGTCGGATTACCTACATTATGTAAAAAAGACCAACATTCGGTCCTTTCTCTGGCGTTTCAAATGCTTCAAAATAAATATAATTAGTTATCATCAGATACTTTACTGTATATCTCAAAATATCGATACGAACACCACTTTAGTCTCCCCGTGAAAATGGCTGCTGAAGGGCAATCAACACGTCTAGGTAAATATAAATAAATAAAAAGTTAACTTGGTAGATTACAAATATATAAAAAGTAAACTATACCGCTGTAAAATTTAATTTTATGTCTCTACTATTCTTACTAAGAATGAACCGAAATCATTTTTTTTATGTTCTATGTAGTTTATTTTCTGTATATAGTATTTGTATAAAGTAAGTAAGTAGCAGCGATAGCTCAGTGGGGAGACCAACAGACTGCAATGCAGAGGGTCTCGGGTTCGAACCCACGTCGCGCACCTCTGACTTTCGGAAGTTATATGACTTTTCGAAATTATGTGCGTATTGATTGACAATTATCGCCTGCTCCGTGCCTCAGAGAGCACTTTAAGCCGTGGGCTGCCATGAACATCTATGGCAGTCGTTATTGGGAAAGTCAGTACCCTCTAATATCCTGACACTGGTCTAGCCTTAGGGTATCGTTAGCCTTCGGGTTGCGGAGATCAGGTGGCAGCCGCTCCGTGTAAAAACTGATATCCAGTCAAATTCAGTTAGACCAGAAAAACCGACCCCAAGTGACTTGGGAATAATTATGGCTAAGAGAGAAGAGTATTTGTATAAACGCGAGACAATACTAAAAATGATTTCGTGTCCGGAAGGAACCATCCTCAATTCAACAATACAACTATTAAATATTTGTGCTGATACGCGAGGAATGTAAAGAATAGGACAAGCGGGGTGTTTCTAAGAAGATCTTTAGACCGGTAACGTACACTACTACCATACATAACGAGGCAGCATAGGGAATGATTCTCATAATAATAATAATTTATTAATTTAATAAGTTACAAAGTTTATTGAAGTAAAAGTAATGCTTATTCTAAAAGCTAGTATCTAAATTAGTTATAATTGTTGTAGACAACATGCAAGTCACTACAAGGTGTAATAAACGGACAGTCTATCCGCTATCATAGTTAAGACGCTGTTTGTGCTGTCACGTACCGGGCGCACCAAAGACGCGTATCGCTTTCGCATTATCGCATAAAAACAATCGACACGCGCCACCGCAAACATATAAGCTAGTAACCTTACAAAGTTCCTACCAAGGCTATTACAGGCGCAACCAAGTTAAAAGATTTCGTCAAGCATTTGGACCGCCGCGCCGCGCCGTTGAAAACAGTAGCTGTTAATCAAGTACAATTGGTAGTAATCAGAGAGAGTCTTTACAAAGGAATGATTCACGGTCATCATGCCCTTTTAGGTATTGTTGTACCTCAAGAGTAGCGAGAGCGAACGGAAAACGATAAACGTGTTAGTTAGCTTTAACCGTTGCGTTTCGGGAGGCCACAATAACTATGCTTAGTGTAGTAATGAAGTTAGAAGTTGTTATAATAATTCAATAAAATATTATTATATACATAACATAAAAATATATTATCTATTATCATGGTGAATCATGCATTTTTGTCATGTCTTTGGATTGAATCTACAGCACTTGGTACATTGACAGTGACGAAGTGACTGTTTAAATCACTCATCATCCAGTTAAAGTAAATAATTTTTTATGTTTTCTTTGCAAACCTTATTCACTTCCGTCTTTTATTTGGTCTTCTTATATAATTTGTAAAGTTACTTCTTATAAAAAATACCACATCAACCTGTTCTTAATCGATTTTGCAGCTAGCATATCGCAATCGCCTCGCTTTCAGTGTATAGCAAGCCTATTGACTCTTGCGCACATGTGCGTCGGCGTCTTCTGCGTATCATTATCATTTGTAATCATCCCTCGGCTTCGCCTGTTCCGGGTGATACGCCCAGTTAATATCGCCGCTATGCTGATATTGAACTAGGATCTTTAGTCATTCTCAGATTGAATTATTTGATTAAGTTTTCAAAGGTTATATGCCATGAAGAGGTCATGTTACTTTATAAATATGTAGCTTTTAAAGATGTGAAAGAAATATGAAGTAATGAGGTGTTGAATTTTCAATTTGAATGTTTGAGTGATCCTATTGATCGGACTGGGACTGAACATTTGATGTCAGTAATATTTATGACTAGTTATTCTATATAACTAAAGCTTCTAAGTCATACATATTTCTAGCAGCATTGAAGGCGCTATGTGTTTTAAGATGTTGTACCAAAATAGTTCAAACGGATATATTATTAAAACATACCTTTTTCTTTATAAGTCATAAAAAAAAACCATCCTACTTTATCTCCAAAGAATGTGAAACTGATAGAATTGTTTGAAAATATTACAACAATAATCCTAAGGATAACATAAAAGTAGAAAAATAACGAATATTTGTCAAACACATAATATTGTCTTCTATTTACGCGAATAGTATTCATTGAAATTAAACTGCTATATACGGATTTTATCGCGTTGTTTATTTGACACTTTATTACAAAATTTAGAAAATTGTTACACTACTACTACTATTAAACTTTACTAATTTTTAAGCTAATTAAATTATTATTAAACTATTTAGATTTAATTTATTTTTACACTTTCCCCGACGTTTCGGTTGCTTTTCAGCAGCCATGGTCACGGGGAGACTCACTGAGTCTCCCCGTGACCATGGCTGCTGAAAAGCAAAAAAGCAAGACAATATTGTCAAACACATTTTTTATCATTAAGATAATAATGACAAATCATAACAAATTATTATTGAAATGATACTATCCGCAACCAACTATTATGTTATTAACTTGGTAAAAACAGACGAAGAAATTTGTAGTCTCTAACGACCCTCCGGGAAAACAAGCATGCGTTCTACTAGAATGAATCGAGTTCTATATCATAGTAAGTCTGTAATCTGAGTACGATATTCATGTACTTACAAGTAAAAGGCCGTCCTTTCCGCAGTACTCCCTTGCGATGCGACACACACTTACTATGTTACGACTGCGTAATGTTACGAAAACACTCAAAACAAGTAAGGTTTCCTTGCGGTCTTCTGACAAGGACTACTCCTCGTTAATATAGGTAATCTTATAGTAGTTAAATTTTACAAATTAACCAGTATATAATGAGCTAGCGGTTTCGTTAAAGAAGTGGAGCACAGCCGAATCTACCTTAGGTCTTATCACCATCTCTCAAAGCATTGTCATAGCATGCACAAAAAGGGATAGAGCACGGATTATATAGATTTTTCTCGTTCTCGCGCATGCAATGACAATGCGCATGCAGAGACGGCAATTACTGATAATATGGTGTAGGGTGAGGGTTTGATACTTCAGACAAAAAATTGCTAAACCACTAATAGTTGTTGGATTTCTAGGTACTCTTTATGTAAGTTGTTTGAATTGTTGTAAAGATCCACGCGACACGGGATGTACTCCTAGTGGAGGAGATGTCCTTCAAAAAACAATTATTTTAGACAAGGGCCAATTTGCTACTATTATTATAGGTAAAGTTATATTAGAAGTAGGCATGATCTTTTTTATATTATAGTTTTACTGAATGTAAAAAGCAGCGATAGCTCAGTGGGGAGACCAACAGACTGCAATGCAGAGGGTCTCAGGTTCGAACCCACGTCGCGCACCTCTGACTTTCGGAAGTTATATGACTTTTCGAAATTGTGTGCGTATTGATTGACAGTTATCGCCTGCTCCAAGCCTCAGAGAGCACGTTAAGCCGTCGCTCCCGGCTGCCATCAACATCTATGGCAATCGTTATTGGGAAAGTCAGACCCTCTAATATCCTGACACTGGTCTAGCCTTAGGGTATCGTTAGCCTTCGGGTTGCGGAGGTCAGGTGGCAGCCGCTCCGTGTAAAAACTGATATCCAGTCAAATCCGGTTAGACTAGAAAAGCCGACCCCAAGTGACTTGGGAATAATAAAGGCTAACGGAGAAGGAAGTATTACTGAATGTGAGAAATTATCTACAAATTAAATTTTTATATCTAAGAAGAAATAAGGTGTACCCTCTATATATATAACATCGTCATGTAACAAAAAAATAATTAACTAGGATAGTACAGTGTTTCATAAATAATTTTGTTTCAGATAACCTTCCCCTTGTGGCTGAACGCTGACATCCTGCCAGGTCCAGTAGACTCCACCACGAAGCCTGTAGACCCTGCCAAGTTTCTCGAGCTAGGCTCCAAGCTTCCTCGCGCTGTCCTCTCAGTGGGATGGACCACCAACTACGGCGGGAACATTACCGAGGGAGAGTATAGCGGAGAACAGATCGGCACTATGCTCCGAATGATTAACGAATACCATATAAATCAAACTGTTACGTTTCCTGTAAGTATTGAACTAAATATTTACCTGTGCTAACAGAATAGGTGTATTGGTGTATACAGAATTGGTGCAAAATACGCAAGTATTCGATTTTTTTTGTTAATAGTCATGCATATAATAGTGTTCGAATAAATTACTTCGCATGGTTAAGGACGCCGTGCCCTAATATAATTCGTTATGCAAATATATTTCTACTCAACGTTCCTATGCGGCTATGTGCGCAATTTTGGATATAGCTATTTGGTAATATAGTTGGACAGGAATATGTTGATTTAGGAGGTCCTTAATATTCGATAAAGGAGACCAGGCGACTGCGTAAGAAACGTCAAGCATGTCTAAAATGTGCGTTGAGAACTACACGCCGGCCACCGAAGTATGACTAATGTGAGTATTAGACCAATGACGTAGTAGCAGACGTTAAGTTTAATATTGCGTCACTCATAAGTCATAATGTCCAACCAGTTTCATTATAAGATGCTCCAGTATGAATACAAGCAAACTAGACTTCGGGTGGGCAATTACCTCTACGCTACAGACAATCGTTGCAAAACAATTTCATGGTATATTCTTACAGTAAGTAAGGCTTCCAGGCTCTCTTCAAGCGGTCTCAAGGGCTTAGTAATATATGTCTTTTGAGGGTCCTAGCAAAGTAACCTCTATTTCAGAGCTAGCACTGTGCGAGTTATTTTCTTAGTGTAAAAAGTCAGTCCATTAGCGATAAAAACAGCATAACAGCGGTACGCTGGTTTGTCAACTTAGTTGTAAAAAGCCTATTGTATTTTCCACAATGATTATTTTGCTACTCAGCTGTTAAATAACAATATATAGACGTGAGTTTATATCAATATGAATTACTTTTCTTCTCATTCTGTTGATCTTTGGTTATTTTACAGGTCCGTGCTGGCTTAGCAGCTAACAGCCAGCCAGTTATTCTAGACCTTCTTCGAGAGACATCTTCACTCAACTCTTCTATGACAGTCTGGTCTAGCGAGGGAGATCATGTGGAGGTTGACCGTCTGCGGGCCTTGATCCTCACTGTTGGGTTAGAGCGAACATATTTAGACGTGCCTCAGAAGCTCGCAGCTAAGCTTCACCTGCCCCCGCCTGATACTAACAAGAACTAAATAAAGTATTGTATTTATTACTAAAAGGCATTTTGTTTTTCTACTTGGTTTACCTGTTCATTTCAAATTATTTGCGTCTGCAGAAAGCTGCTTGGCGTAATATCGTTATACAGAAATTGCGACGACTCACAATTTATATTATATTTATGCTTTGGTACATACCACAAAGACGTTATGTCTTTTGAGGGAGCCTATTAGCCGTCTCCGAGCACCTTGACAGATTACATGCTAAATAAGCTCCAAGTAATTACCATGTCTCACGTGAGATACTAACTAGAAACTGATCACACACACTTCATTTCTTAAAAGTGAGCTATTGACATTTATTCCGTGAACTAAAAATCGACAATTGTTCCTTCATGGGCCAAGTCAGTGGGACAGACCGAAGCCGTCAAGCCTTACACCTACTGTTTAGTATATTCAATGACCAACAAAATTTAAAAATAAGTGTTGTGCATGCATCACTTATCTTTAAATTTCACCGGTATTTCATGATATTCGCCAGTCTCTGTTTTTAGAAGGCATCCATCTTATCTGCGCAATGATTTTTAGATGTGCCAGGAAATAGTTGCGTGCACCAGCTGCTTCATCATATGTGTCAACTAGACTTTATTTATGATCCTTAAATTAACACAGAAAGGCCGAGGACAAAGGGATTCTCTGTGATGTAGGCAGCTATAAATAGCAATAGTATTGAAGTTAGAAAGGTTTCTACATACTTCAATAAAGCTTCTAGTTACAACGTGTGCAATCTAGTAAGTTCCTATTGGCTTGGTATCGGTTAAACGTTGGCAAAATAAACTGTGATCAATAAAAGCGCGTTTCTTATGTACCTACACAAAATGTGTTCAGCCGAAAACTTTATAAACAGCTCCGTATTCACTTACGTCTGTTTTCAATATCCTATCTAGATAGATAGGATATTGAAAACAGACGTACAACGTGACGTACAGTACGGTACGGTAACAATAGTAACAGATGTTACTAGCGATAGGTTTTGACATTAGCTCCATACAAGATACTTCAAAAGTCTATCTCCAGTAAACAAATCCACAGATGGATAGGATATTGAAAACGGTCGTTAGCCGTCAAGGGGTTAAGAACAAAGTAATGCGCCATATCTCAATTTATTTATTGACTAACCCTCAATATAACAAACTTTTTAAAATCTCAGAGATAGCTTGCGAGATTTCCTTTGAACCATTCCTCTTTAAAACAACAAACAAGAGATAAAAGTAAAAATGATATGTGTGTCAAAAACTAGACTCAGCCAAACGCAAAAATCATCGTCAATTCGACATAATAGTTGTCATAATAATATTCGTAATCATCTGTGTAGTAGTTGTTGACACGTTTAGATGGTAAAAACATTTTAAAATATTACTTTGTCGTGTTATTCTTAAATGCGGTCCCATGTTTATTATGACAGAATATTCAGAATTACACCAAAAATATTACAATTCGAGAAAAAAAATCTACCGCATGCGACATTGCTTGCGTAGTATGTCCTTAAAACATATGTACATATTATATACACAGCATAAGTCACTCATAGGTAGTGTAGCTTTTGAAATATAAAGGATTTTTAGTTCCTGAGATTATTCTCTACATACAGACAAACAAATTATACCTCTATAATGTTAGTATGGATAAGCTGAAGATCAAAGCGGCGATATTATTGTCATACCAGACAAGCCTGCGTCCGTTCTTTTAGCACCGCCTCCACAATCTCAAGTCGTGAGACTCTCTTAAGTTTAAGGTCAGGAATGCGCACAACAAATGACTATAGTAATTAATACCAACTTAACGACCAGTTTATTATAATTCTCATTGTCCCAGTGCGCCTTTCTGTCTCCCAAAGACCAACAGCAAAACATATCCTGCGTAAACAATTTTGACCCTTGCCACACAAGAAATACGAGTGATGAGAACTGCAAACTGAATTATGCTAGCAGCCCTACCATGTACTTTCAAAAAACGCAATATACATGCAAATTTAGACTTTATTGTTTAAGTGATAAGGTTTTGCGTGAATGCAGAATTGTGGTTGTCCAAAAGGGTGTCGACCTTTGCCATGTGGTATCCACGTGACGCTGTTCCCTGTGTATTGTCATTCATACCCTGTTGTTTTGCCAGACATGAATCTATTTAAATTGGTACCTGCATCAATGGGTATTAGCATTCTAAGAATGGGTGTAGGACATAGAAATGGTACTTCATTCATGAGTTTAAAGGATATGCTTACGGTTTAAGATGGCTTGGAAGTGTGTTCAAGCATTGTGTAAGAAGTAATTTTCAACAAAGTCAAATAGTTTTATTGTGTTATCGTATGCTTATACTTACTATATTATGTTGTACTCAGTGGAGACCAACAGACTGCAATGTAGAGGGTCTCGGGTTTGAACCCACGTCGCGCACCTCTGACTTTCGGAAATTATATGACTTTTCGAAATTATGTGCGTATTGATTGACAATTATCTCCTGCTCCGAGCCTTGGAGAGCACGTTAAGCCGTCGGTCCCGGCTGCCATGAACATCTATGGCAGTCGTTATTGGGAGAGTGTCGACACAAAAGATCCCACTGGGTCGAAGTGTCGCCGGTCTGCACTGATTGACCCCCACATAAGATACATACATACTATATTATGTTTCTGTCAAAATGTCTTTACTTGAAAATTAGTTCAGACGGTAAATCTTCGAAAGGTATGGACGAAGATGTATTAGATCCAGATTTCAATAGGTTTGTTTCCTTCTACGTAGTAGAAAGTATCGCTCTTGTCGCATATCGGAGGAATTGCTAGATATTATTTTACGCTGCTACTGAAAATATAATTATAAAAATCCCTAATAATACTCTTGTGCCTAAACTGATTATCACACCTGGTTTCTAACCATTGGCAATAGCGCATGTACTTGCAAATGTGAAAATGACAACTGCCCCATTAGGAACAATTTATGTGCGTCGCGAGAGACTTTACAGACATTCGAACAACGGACATAAAGTACACTCAGATTTAGGAACAACGATTTGTGGATTACACTAATTTTAGTTATCTGGCGGAATCAAACCCAAAATACTTCACGCAGTAACTTTGCCTAGGCAACCACTATGCCAGTCGTGTAGTCAATTATATGATTAAGATACGGTCTGTAAATGTATGGAGGGTAGCTGAATCGTAAACATAAATGAACTGGGACGTGCTAGCTTGCGGCGCTTAACTTTTGCATTGGGATACAAAGACGTGTGCCATTATCTATGGATCAGCAATTTTTCTGCCTATATAGTACTCGTTGCCTTAGTAACATTACTTGGTATCGATATGTGTGTATGATAAACATCCACCTATCGGGGAATATATGCAGCTCTACTATAGCCAAAAGCTATTTGTCTTTCGCTATGATAACAATAATATTAGCTCAGTTTGAAATACGAGTTGGGCGCTTACTGCACGCACCCATAGTTCGCGTAAAGTTGACAGGGTCATCTTAGACCAAAAACAAACACACACACAAAAGAAGAAAAAGCAGTTTGATATTTATTTCTCTGCTGGCCACGGGTCTCTACTTATAGACTCACCCGTGCAACGTGAACATTTATCTATTCGCATATACATAGAGATATGATGCACATAACTTGGCAAAGTCAGAGTTTCATGCCCTAGGATTGAACTCAAAACCTCGGCGTGACAAATTAGCAGTGTTTCCACTACTTTACTATATCAAAAAGTTATTTGTCTTTCGCTATAATAACAATAATATCAGCCCAGTTTGAAACCTATTTCTCTGCTGGCCACAGGCCTCTATTGTGATCGTGAACCTCTGTCTACCTCTTCAAAGATATTGACGTGGCGCTATGTATGTTTTTAAGACGCACATAACTTGGCAAAGTCAGAGTTGCATGCCTTGGGATTGAATTCAAAACCAAATTAGCACTGTTTCAACTAAACTTTTGCTGGTATAACCTTATTATTTTATTTGCGAAGCTATACGTTCTGGAGGCCTACCATGAAACGTAAATATTAAAGTTTTGGGTATTGTTGGTACTATTAGTAGGTACTACGAAACACATAAAGTAAAGATATGATCATCGTAAACTCTTCAGTAAGGTGGCCCAAACATCTTAGTAATGTCACTTTGAAAGAAAGAAAACCAAGGAAACTTCGCAACAGGTATATTTATATTTCGTTCGCCCGTAGTTTCGGATAGATATTTTCGCAGTCGATTTACTGGTTTTATAAACATCCAGACTCATATGTAACCGTTTACCATTAGGCGAACCGTATGCTTGTTTACCAAAACATCACTATAAAAATCATTCAGTTATTTATTTGCATATAAATCTGGCTACAGAATAACCTGCTGACCGTGAATACAGGCAAAACTAAAATCGTCACCTTCAGCGTGTCAAACAAATCAGCACCTAAAGAACCCTTATCAATCAGACTCCATGTTTGTAAACCATCCGTAAATAACGAATCAGTATGCGATTGTAAACCACTTGAGCAAGTTCCCTGTGTTAAATATCTTGGAGTTCTGATTGATGAACGACTGACATGGGACAAACAAATTGATTCGCTTATAAAACGCACCAAAAAACTGTCACACATATTTAAAAAATTAAATGACATAGCTGATACTGATTTAATTAGATCCATATATTTTAGTTTATGCCAATCTGTCTTATCGTATTGTATAACGGTGTGGGGCTCTGCAAATAAAACACTTTTTCTCAGATTGGAGCGGTCACAGCGAGCTATCTTAAAAATAGCATACAGAAAGCCATGGCGTTACTCCACAAATGCTCTATATAATGACTGTAACCACTTGCGTGTGAGACAATTATTTATTCTATCAGCATTACTTCGCTTCCATAAGTACGCTAGAATCTCTGCTCGAATCTCATATAGAGCCTTGAAATGGGATCGGCCAAGAGTACGATCCTCGTTTGCATATAGATCTTTTGCCTTTCTTGGACCCTATCTATACACTAAACTGTACTCTAACAACAAAGAAATTGTAGATATGACTCGAAATAGGTGCAAAAATTATGTGGTGAAATGGTTACTATCTAAAAATTATATTGAAACTGAACAATTGCTACAAACTGGACTATAACTACTACTGATATCAATTTGAACACTCACCCACACACACACACACACACACACATACACGTACACGTACACACACACACACACACACACACACACACACACACACACACACACACACACACACACACACACACACACACACACACACACAGATACAATCGCTAGAACACATATATAAACTCACGCACACGCATATGCACTACTATAATTATATAATAATACTATTTACTATTGTTATTTGCTATACTTGGAAGGGACTGAGACCCCACGACACAGGGAATCCTAGTGTGGGGCTCAGAGAACAGAAATTGTTGTTAAGTAGTATGTAACATAGAATAAGATAAAATACTTCTGTACATGTTCTGAAACTCAATAAATTTATTATTATTATTATTATTAATATAAATGGCTTATACATAAGATAATGCATAGAGAGCGTAATGGTAATATGTGGTCTCCTCACTACTGCCACGACGCTGAGTGCTGTAGGATTGATTTCCAAACAAGACAAACATTTTTATTAACAACAAACAGTTGTTAATAAAAATGTTTGTGTCTGTTGTTTGAATGTTTGTGAAGTATACCGCGACACAGGGATTATTCCTAGGATGGAAATAAAAGGGTTCTTTGACCATGTAGTACCTACCTTATCAGATAAGCAGTATATTAATTTTTGTTCAAATCGTGTACTTTATACAAAAATGAAACTTGCCGAAGTTAATTATGTAAATCTATTCGTGGTTACTCATACCCTTAGTCAGGTTGACTTGTCACCGTTTAGATTGTATTAGGCTGACCTCGAACTGTAACAGTAATTTGGGTTAGGCAAACTAAAGCCTAACATTAGGCTTTTAAGAAACAGGCACTTAGTCACGCTTGTATTACTAATCGTGATGATAAAAACAAAAAACTCATACTTACGTAGCAATTTTAAGCGTCAAGTAATAGGAGTCAAACCTATTGTCACCGTAACTGTACTGGGCACAGTACAAGACTACTAATGAGATTTTTTTGCCAGAATAACCCAACAGCACTTGCCCCTACCCGGCAATCAAACAAAGAGTCCATGAAGCATTACGTATATTAGTACGGCGCGGCACTCACATTCAGCTGAGGCATCGAGGCGATCGCTACAAAAGGCCAGTCAAAATAAACAAAACAACGTTTAAAACGTAATACATTTTTACTGTAGTTTACTCGCGATTTTTGATCTAGCACACCTCTAATATATTTAATTACATATATATATATGGTATAATATGGTCTTACATTTCTGTGATTGGCTATATAGCTGGCATGTGTGATGTAGCTACATGTCCAGAAATAGATCAAACGAAATGTAAGTGAATCGGATTCCTGTTAGATTAAAGAGTTGTAACTGTTTCTAAATAGTTATAGGTCATCTGGTTTGTTACAAAGAGTAACTGTCAGCGGTATTTATATCATACTACTGATTAAAATCATTACCTGTACACGTGTTAATTTCTTTCTTTAATCTTTGCTTGTTTAGTTCTGCTTAAAGTGGCGATAACACGATTGATAACGCATTAGTGTATAAATTTTCAAATTTACTTTGTTTAAAAAGACAACGCCCGTACTAGGTAGAATTCCTGAATTTACAAACATTCAAACAACGGACACAAAGAACATTCAGACTCGGGACAAAAATGTATGGATCACACAAATTTTTGTCCCGTGTGGGATTCCAACCCACAACACTCGGCGTTTTGGCAGTGGAAGCATTAGATTGCGATCAAGAGATCGTGAATTTGAATTTGTAATATTGCACTACCGTCGTGAGCTCACTCCTAACAGAAGCATTCTAGTTTAGCTGGAGGGGTTACCGTGAATGCTAGTCATTTGATAACCAAATCAATAGAAAGCTTCTTAAAATTCGAATAGATTTTCGTTATAATTTTAAATTTATTTAAATAACTACTAAGTGCAGGAAGATAAGATGTTAGTAAAAAAGTCAGAAAATCTATGTCAAGTCGTAGCAAAAAGAAATGTAAAGATTTTATTTCTTCTTATACATAGGTTAGGAAAAGATTTCAAAGACAGTTTTTCTGAGATATAATTTACTTATAATATACGTACGTTCCTTTAAGCCATATACCTAATTTTCAGTAATTACTTTGCCAGATATTTTTGTTAGATTTGATTATTTAAAAATATAATGCCCGCACTTAAGCTAACAAACAATTAAGGGACACAAAGTACATCCATACTCAAAACAAATGTTTGTGG
This sequence comes from Catocala fraxini, assembly GCA_930367265.1. Lineage (NCBI taxonomy): Eukaryota > Metazoa > Arthropoda > Insecta > Lepidoptera > Erebidae > Catocala > Catocala fraxini. The sequence goes on from OV884031.1 coordinate 22,951,226, forward strand.
ATCACCAACACCGTAATTGTCTCGTGCAGAATTTGAACCCACAAGAACCCGTTAGTCTAAATTTCTTTACTAATATCATAAACCTGTAGAAATTGCTTTTTGCTTGTGTATCACGCTAATCTCTGGAAGTGCTAGTCTTTTATGAAAATTTCCTCATGCATTAATAATAATAATAATATCAGCCCTGTAAAAAACTGTCCCACTGCTGGGCACGGGCCTCTTCTCAGTGTGAGAAGGGTTAGGCCATAGTCCACCACGCTGGCCCAGTGCGGGTTGGCAGACTTCACATATCTTTGAGAACATTATTGAGAACTTTTAGACATGCAGGTTTCCTCACGATGTTTTTGTCACCTTTAAAGCAAGCGTTAATTAACTATTTAATACGCACATAACTTCGGAAAGTCAGAGATGCGCGCCTTGGGATCGAACTCGAGACCTCTGCGTGGCAGTCCAACGGTTGCATTAAGTAGTCCATAAATTCCAAAAGGTTATAGCATATATTTATTTATATAACGTCATGCTGCGAGGTCATGGGTCCGCGGGGATAACTAGTGTTACTGGTAGAGTTTAGCGCTAGAGTTTGTGACCAAACTTGATATCCTAGATTCGATGATTCGGGTCAGGGAAAAGGAACGCCTTTTATTACGGGATACCTGACACTCCTGCTTATCCCATTTGTTAAGGAACATACACATACCTAAGTCTAGGAATGTTATTGCATTTATACACAGACTTTCTTTAGGTCTTATTAAGGTCAACGAATTTTATTACGGAAGGTTTATCCATGTCAGCTTTCTGAAGAGATATCCGCAGTGATATCAAAATCATAATTGCTTATTAATGATTAATAAATAGTTTTTGTGCCAAAGCTATCAAGTTTGAATTGGATTTTATGTTTTCTATCTTCTTTTTCTTTTCTTAGTAGCAATTGATTTGATGTTATCTTGTTTACTTAAATATATAATATACTCGTAATATAATATTCTATCACATACACACAATACCATCTAACCCAAACTAAGCAGAGCTTGTACTATAGGTAATAGACAATGGATAAACATACATTTATACTTTGTTTTTGTAAATACATACATATTGTACATAAAAACACCCAGACCAAGACAAACATCCATGTTCATGCACACAAATGTTTGACTTGTGCGGGAATCGAACCCGCGATCTCAGGCGTGGCAGTCGGTTACACTAAACACTACGCCATCGAGGCCGACAAATAAGTCCTATTACAAGTCTGTCGCGGTGTGGCAGCGGTAGTAAAAGAAAAATGGTAGTAAAAGTAAAAAAAAAATGTTGTGCATGATATCTTGGGAATAATTCTCGGGTCGGACAAAGAGTTGTTGGGTTTTACTGTTAGGAAGCAGCGATAGCTCAGTGGGGAGACCAACAGACTGCAAAACAGAGGGTCTCGGGTTCGAACCCACGTCGCGCACCTCTGACTTTCGGAAGTTATATGACTTTTCGAAATTATGTGCGTATTGATTGACAATTATTGCCTGCTCCGTGCCTCGGAGAGCACGTTAAGCCGTTGGTCCCGGCAACACGGCAACGGTGTTGTCAACACAAAAGATCCCACTGGGTCGAAGTGTCGCCGGTCTGCACTGACTGGCCCCAAGATAAGATAAGATACTGTTAGGAAATTCTTAGTAGCAGCATGTAGTCAGGCAGCATGCTCAGAAGATGGCAATAGGCTACCCATATTAATAATAATAATTTATTTCAGACCAGATGGAGATCCATATGGAGTTAGTAAAATTCTTAAAGTTAAGGTTAGTAGGTAAATGAGTAAGAAAGATAATATTATTTGACATTGCCAACATGTAACCTTTTCCAATGCCTCCAGATAGGACTTTCTAATTTTGAAGCAATTACTTTAAGGTACCTGTATTACGCGGGTCCTTAAAGTATACTTGTATAAATGTGAAAATAATGTACCTCTGAATATCGTTTCGGGGATAGAAGTTTAAGCCTATATTACGATCTTGATTATTAATGTACATGTAAGTGGATGCTCCTAGTTACCATACTGCTGCTTTAGAGGCCACCATCAAATTTTATTAAATGCTGTAATGTTCAGTAATAGTTCATGGAGAAATGGTTGCAGCACCTTACAGCTCTTATGATTTGTAAACAAAAACTTGGCGATTAAAAAGAGTGACCATGAGTTTCTTGCCCGTTCTTCTCATGAGCCCTACACCCTTGCTTTGCTGAACGTGGCAGTAAATGTAAATTCGCAGATAAAATTGGTGTAACTTTGACATTCATAAGTCCTGTCACCTAATTTGAATAAATTTATTTTGAATTTTTTGATGATCACCTTAAACTGCCTTACAAAAAAATCATGAGATCAATCATCAAGAGAGTCATCAATTTTGAAATCTTTTTTTTACTGACTGTACATTTTTATACGTAACATAGCATCACTCCTATATATCGAGCAGAGGTATCACATCAGATGTCTACGACAGAATAAAAAAGATATTCTAATATTTTTACTAGATTATATCCCCGGCTTCGCTCGTTTTTATTTAGATTTATTGAATAAATTTATATTTTTATTGATTAAAAGTATCCTGTTTTATTGATAAACGGTATCCTTTGTCCTTCTCTATACCCCTCACAAGACCCCTCAGAAATTTCATAAAGGTCGGTTAAATAAGTTAAGGAGTCAAAGCGTATAAAACAAACAAACTCACTTCCGCATTTATATTATAAGTTAGAATTTCCCAGGTTTACGATATATATTTTTAGAGGCAACATAAAAATATATTATGAAATCAAATCCGATGGCGTCTTTATGTCTGACTATAGCGTCTAATCTCAGAAGCGTCTGTTAATCTTGCTGAATCACGTCTACGTGACCGAACGGCCATAGACGCAATATAGTTTTTTTCACAAAGATTAATGTCTGGGAACAAACCAGGTCGCGAGTTTGGGAGTGACATATGGATAAACAGAGCTAGGTGCCAAGCGGTACCAAATTAGAAATGTTTATTTATTTTATACTGTAGCTCTGTCAGTTTTGGGATAGGCAGAAGGGCTAGCGAGTTCTTTAATGGATAAATATAATGATTAGAGGCAAACTTTGTTTTGACGTTGTTAGATAGATATTAGAATGGAACGTGGATAGTTTTAGTATTCGAGTGTTTATTCCATGCTGCTTAATGGTAAGGTGTGTCCGAATTCTGGATGTGGTTGTCAATTTTACCGGAGACTGGACATAGGCTATATTATGAAATCAAATTCCATGCAGTATACTAGTGTGTACGCAAACACAATTGCACTCTCCTACTCGTCATTCTTATAGTCTGATAGGATGGCAATTCTACATGACACAAGAGAGGTCTGGAGTAGAACCAAAGACGTGCTTGCTAAGGTGGTATGCAGCACCGCCAACTTTTTAACTTTTTGACACAATATCTATTACTTTGCCAAATCAAGGTGACGAACCCGAGGCATCACGTACAGCAATCGTCGACCGGGCTAACTGGATCCACTGTTACCTTTTAAAAGCGTTATGGCTTTAAGAACTGTGCCCAATAGACGACAATATGCGTAAGTATAGGTTTTTTATTTTTCATTTGGTTAATGGCCAACCTGTTGTCAAGAGTTGTTCAAACCGCCCGTATGCCTCTGACATGGCTTAACGACTACTGTCAATTTGACAACAACCGGGACCGACTTTTTACGCGCCCTCCGAAGCACGGAGACGCTCAGATGAAATACCACTAAGCGGTCACCCATCTATAGACTGACCACACCCAAATAAATAAATAAATAAATAAATCTTTATTTGCATAAAACATGGTTTTAAAGTTGATCGATACATGGTTTGTGTTTCACATGCTTTGCCATACAATAGGCGTGCAAATTTTTACAAAAGTTACATGAGTTATATCTACCTATACACTAAATCTAAATTAAATACCATATTATTACCACTATATCTCTATTTACATATCCTCCTAACCTTTATGAGACATATATTCGGCTACTGTGTAAAAACACTTATCTGTTAGCCATTTCTTAAAAGTGTTTACAAATCTTGAAAGAGTTAATTCTCGCATGGACTTTGGAATTTTATTGTATATTTGTATACACATACAACTGCTATTTTTTTGATGTAGGCTGGTAGACATCATATGGACTTGTAATTTACTGGGATCTCTAGAACAATATTTTTTATTTTTGTCGGCCTTTTCAAAAATATCCGGATGTTTTTTGTCAAAGACACCGATTTCATAAATGTATATAGATATTAATGTTAACAATTTTAACCGCTTAAATAAAGGCCTGCATGACTCTAATGGACCAGCGCCACATATTGCTCTAACACATTTTTTTTGGGATATAAACGCTTTATTTATGTCTGTCGAATTGCCCCATAGTAAAATTCCATATCTAAGGACTGAGCCGACGTGTCCATGGTATGCTATTAGAGCAGTATTTTCACACGATATCTGTTTTAATTTTTTTAAAGCATACACAAATCTGTTTACTCGGTTACAAACGTATTTTACATGAGCTTTCCAGTTACAGTGATTATCGAGTGTTATGCCCAACGTTACTTCACCTCGCTATTTTATCGATCAGTGAGTGCAACTGGCTATAAGCGCCTAATCATGCGCTCTGTTTTTCCTTATACCTAAGTGTAGGTATAAGGAAGAACAGAGCGACTGTTGTATTGTACCTATACAAGTGGTCGTGCCCACTAGCGATGACAACTTTAAGTTGACAATCCCAATTACTATAAGAACCTGCCATTAGTAATGGCAGATGGGGAGAAAGAAGGACACCAATGCTTTAGTCAGGACAGGGTGTGCTTGAAACCGGGTTGCATACTTTGTCACCTGTGTCAGTATTGCACTAGCCACTATTAGAATAACACCTTTATTCTGTTCATTACTTATGTATATTATAGTGTATTACTGCGATAACAAATCATTACCTCACAGAAAACTTATCTTTCTTTGAAATCATACAATAACAGCAAACTGTTGGAGCTCATTAGGAACTTGTCCCTCTGCTGGCGTGAAAGCGATTGGTGCTCAAATATTATCTCGCTTAAGAAACATACAAATAATACCAGAATCCGTGTAAATAAAAGGGGTACATATATTTTAGTTGATCGCTAACTGCTATACGACGAAATCCAGAAAGAGTTTGCACTAGGAAGTCTTGGTGTTCGTGACATTGCACACAAACTTAATGAGGGTAAGCTGACATGGTATTAGCGATGGGTCGTTGACGGCTATTTCGTTAACGTAACGTTAACGATGAATTACGTTCGGCAACTAGTCAATCAACTAGTTAAAGAACATCGGTCATTTCGAACCAAATAGAATCTAAAAATAAAGTATTTTAAAATTAAGGTTATTTTATAGTGTGTTGATTTCATTAACAAATATATTTTATAGAAGTCTTGGAAAAAATGTTTTCGGTTGTAAAGCTGTTTTTAGAACTCGTGAACGCATCTTTTTTACTCGCTACATTGTTATATAATCTGTGGTCGAAAATACTTTCTTGTTTAGCTATGTTTCATTTTACTTACGCCACATCAATATTGTGTGGTTCGTCAAAATCTCGAAGAAATTTTGAATTAATTTTATTATAAATTAAATCAATTCTTTAAAAACATATCATAAAATAATGTAAATTATTATGTGAAGAAAAGTTATTTGATTAAATATTAGGTATTTGTATCGTTTGCAAACATTGGACAAGGATGCAACGGAACGTTTTTGACGTAACGACGCCGCCACGTCGTCAGTGACATTGGACATGAGCGGGTCTGTCAAATTTGATTTGATTTAATGTATTAATGAAAAACGTTTGATTGATGCTTGTACTTAGATGAACTTCCCTACATACTTTTTCTTCAGGCTTACGACTGAGTGAATTAGTCGTCCTTTTCTTTAAAAAAATATGTATTTCAAAAATAACTCTTGCCTACGTTACTTGGGGTTCAAATTCGACCGTCGCTTTCAATGTATAATGTTATTTTCAACGTAAGTATCGAGTTAAATTCATTAGTGTCGTTGACGAATTCATCTAGTTGATTCATAAACAGTTAACAATGATACGTTGGCAGCAGATCAACAGTTGATTCAACTAATTTGTTGATTCAACGCCCATCGCTACATGGTATGGACATATAAACATTATGGTCATTGGACCATCTCATCATTGGACGTACTCATTGGAGTACGTCGGCAATTTGTCATTACATCTATTATAAGTGTATTCCAAAAATATGACGATTTGATGATCAAACAAAATGATCAAAGTGGAAGAGGAAAATATTTATAATGGCCAGGATGAGGGAAACATTTCAGACTATTTTCTTTGTCGATCAGTGATACTCGACTTGGAAACACTTGTTAAGAGTTGCTCCGTTAGCTTCACTCGGTTGATAATACATACATACATATAATAATATACAAGTGATGGTGCAAATGACGACTGACTTGATGTTGCAAAGTTGGTATAGCGTTGTGCACAAATGTATTCGAATGTAATTATGCATATTGCCAATTCGCTTTTCGCTAATCGTTGTTAGTGGAACCAGAGCTTCATACAGAACAAAATATAAATAAATACATACTTTCTCAGTATCGATTTATTTCTTAAGAAAGGAGCACGGAGACTTCTTTGTTCTATTAATAAAATATTAATTCCGTGTATTTCTATAAAACGGTACAAGCTTGTAGGAACACAATGTTGTGACTGCAGTTACTTTGTTTGAGCATTTAAGTTGAACTTGTGCAACTGAATCGCTAATGCATTGACAAAAGCGATAATTTACGATTATGATACTTATGTAGTGTTGTCTATACATAAGAATTATTTTCGTATGTGTTAACAATACTACACAAATGCGTACGCTGTGTCCTTTATCATGCAAGGCTCTCGTTAGGTTTTAGGTATCGCGGTGTTCACATGAACGAATGAATGCTGATAATAATATATTGGATATGATGTACAGACATAAGATCATCGTATGACATTCATTACGTCATGAGCGTCATTTCATTTTCTAGTCTTCTATATATATAAAAATCAATTGCTGTTCGTTTGTCTCGCTAAAACTCGAGAACGGCTGGTCCGTTTTAGCTGATTTTTGTTATGAAATGTTTGTCGTAGTCCAGGGAAGGTTTAAACGGTGAGAAAATATAGAAAACTCGTTATGATAGGTGATACGAAGTACACCGAGTCATCTAGTTACTAATACAAAAAGAAATCAATTTTATTGTTACAGAAATTATAAATATTTATTTACTTTGTTACTTTTTAATTTATTATTTTAATAAAATCTTATTTATAATAATTTATTATACCTACTACATTTCATGGATACTTATTTATTTAATGTTAATTTATTATTTATTTTGGGCGGAGCACTATTGGTGGACGAAATGTCAATTGTAGTGTTCGCTGAAAATCAGCACTGTGTAGTGCTAACAATGCAAGTGCCACAGCATTATACTGAGCGCATCACCCTTGTTTTTATGCCGTCAGGTGCATCTGCACACAAACAACGTTTTTGTAAATACATACATATTATACATAGAAACACCCAGACCAAGACAAACATCCATGTTCATGCACACAAATGTTTGACTTGTGCGGGAATCGAATCGAATTAATCGCTTTTAACTACATATAGTAAGCATAATTTTCGTGTTCACACCGCTGCGTACCGCTTGGAGGATATAGGAATAAGACTGAACAACATTCCGCTCGACTTACGTTCTATTGAAACTACTGAGATAGCTTTATAGGTAGCTATGCATATGTTCCTATGTCACTCATCTAAACTATAACGGCTTACGCCTTACGTTGCGAAGAGGTGCTGAGTATACTGACATTTAAAACGACGACAGACAAGTGGGCATCGTCTCGCGTCGCAGACTTATTTGAACGACTATGTCGGAATACATGGATAGATGTAATCTATACTTACATATAATGAAAGAGCAGCGATAGCTCAGTGGGGAGACCAACAGACTGCAATGCAGAGGATCTCGGGTTCGAACCCACGTCGCGCACCTCTGACTTTCGGAAGTTATATGACTTTTCGAAATTATGTGCGTATTGATTGACAATTATCGCCTGCTCCGTGCCTCGGAGAGCACGTTAAGCCGTTGGTCCCGACTGCCATGAACATCTATGGCAGTCGTTATTGGGAGAGTGTCGACACAAAAGATCCCACTGGGTCGAAGTGTCGCCGGTCTGCACTGACTGGCCCCCACATAAGATACATACATACATATAATGAAAGTGTTACTGGTTGTATTATATAGGTATATATTTAAGTATAAGTAATGTTAGGGGATTTTAGCATGTTTGTCTGTCTGTCTATTTGTACGCGCATCATGCAAGGATACATGGGCCCTGAAAGATCGACTATACAAATTTGGATGCGTGCACCCCGATATCTGAACGTAGCCAAACAATTAAGGGCTTGTCCCACCACCTCCAAATAGCATTTATCTATAAGATAAAAGTCTGGCCATCTCTCTTCTTTAACCTAACAAGAGTGAGACAGCATGCGATTTATCTTTCGGATAACTTTTACTTGTTAGTTGTGGACTGGCCATAAGTCATTTTACCATGGTATCAAACAAGGTCATTACGAGTGTTACTAATACATTAACAAACGCGCTCCGATCTTACAAAATAGAATTGAAGATGGTATGAAAGAAAAGGAATAAGAGAACTAGGTATGTGAATATACCTTCAATGAGTTAGACCTTATTGAGGGAGACGCGGTAATATTGTTAGTACTGCAATACTGTCTTGAGTGGTAGGGCCACGCTGGTAACAGCATGAATGGGCCGGCTTGACCGAAGAAGTACCACTCTCACACAGAAGATCGACGTAAAATAACAGTATATGTTATGTTTCGTTCGGTGAGTGGGAGCGCCGGAGGCCCAATCACCCTTCCCTTTCCAAACCCCATCCTGCTCCAATTCCCTTTTCCTTCCGGTAGGCAGCGACGTGGTTGTTTTTTTGACATTGCTTCTGTAATGCTAAGAAAACACAGCTATGTGTATGAGCCAAGGTTCTCGCTTACTATCAGGTGGGTCGCAAGCTCGTCGGTCACCGATGAAAGCAATAATAAAAAATAAAAAAACAAATTCTGAACTGAATTTTCCTGCAAGATGGATTGATTGCACGTGTGGCGTAGTGGTTAAACTAGTCACCTCGCCACTGCCTCTGTTCCGAGTGTTGTGGGTTCAATCTTATGGAACAAAAATTTGTATGATTCACAAATAGTTGTTCGGAGTCTGTGTGTTCTTTGTGTCCGTTGTTTGAATGTTTGTAAAGTCTCCCACGACACAAGATTAATACCTAGTACGGGAGTTGTCTTTTTAAAATAAAAAGATAAAGAATTGCTCTGGGCGAGCACGCACTTTCATACCATCATCAAATAATTGGCAATGCTGGACTCGTCCAATCGTGGCACATAGTCCACATATCTTAGGCTAGGATTATACTAGCGTGTGTCAGGCGTACTCTGACGTTTGACCAGTGGCAACGCGTGCCTACTGTACACTATTTTCGTATTGCAAAGGCGCATAATTTATTTATTTATCACACACTATTTTTCAGGTTAGTACAGTGAGCGACATAAGTAGCTAAATATTTGACAATTTTGTAATAACAAAGTAATTTTTAAATAAAAAATCCAAATTATTATTCTGTATTTCTAACTATTGTTGTTTTAACAAATTTTTTTACTATTACTGCTATAGAAGTGTTACATATGTTATAATTTTACAAGATAGAGGCAATCAAAATCTTACAAGTGTGTATTTATTTATGTCACTGACTATAGCTTATTCAATGGACTGCATTACAAAAATACGTAAATTGAACCTAAATTAACTGATACCTGATTTTCAGGACACACACATGATATAATATTAGACAGAGGCTTTGACCGACTCGTGACCACACTCGATGCCATTCGGTCTAAACGACGTACAATTAATTCCTTTTATGGATATTATTCTATTTATTCCCTTGTCTCCCTTATCGACAAAACCTGTTGTCTAATATTATAATTAAAAGTCAAAAAGGGTGCGTTCGACTTACGAAGACTTCACTTGCATGCGACTTCTGCGCGCGTCAAACTAGAGAAAAGCGCACACCTAACAAACACCAGTGTGATCCCGGTTTTATTCTATCACGCACACATACATAATCTTGCACACACACACATACGCACAACTAATACGACGACGTGACAGCCAGGTTGTCGCCATCATACCATGTCATCCGCGAACTTTTAAACCATAAGCCCTTTCTAATCGCTTGACCTCTAGGCTCCGTCGCAGGTCCTGACGTAACTTGACATTTATATGACATATCTATGTTGTTGCTAAAGTTTAACTTAATAGTTTAGGCAATATAACTAGTAGATAAGTATCGCAACTGGATTCCAAGATATAACTTTAACATTCATGAATGTTACTTCGCGTCTCAAATTAACAGTGTAGTTGAAATTACTGTATGAATTGGCAATGCTGTCAGTTTTCTGGGCACGTTACTAGTTGACAGCGATACTGACGAATTCTACGACGATGCCTAAACCATTTTTGTAAATATTTAGTATTATAACTATTAATATTTCTATAATTATTTCGTCTTTGTTAATACGTTTGTAAATATACTATATTGGATTAATTAGTGTTATAATGAATAATATATTGAAAATGTATCTTGGTAATTAAAATAACTGCATGGATGTCGCATTGGTTGAAGCGGTCGCCTGCCCAACACTGCCTATTCTGAACGTTGAAGATTTAAACCAAAACTTGTGTGATCCATAAAATCCACAAATAGTTATTTGGAGAGTGAATATTGTTTATATTGCAGAAGGTAGTATTTTATTATTCAAAAATACATGTATGTAATAAGACACGTATTGAACACACCAATTCTTGTCACGGTGGCGTATCGATACTAAATGTCAATAGTGTGCATATGACCTCAGGTTAGATGTTTGAGACGGGCAAAATTTTATTAATATTCTGTTAACAATTTCTCAGAAGCTGTCTGCCTGGTAGATAGAAAATTTACCAATGTTTCACCAATGACCTCTCATTTTATCCCCACACCTATATCTTCAAAATGATGAAAGTAGTAAAACCTCATTTAGCCAGTTATAAATTTAAGTCCCAATTAGTAGGCGGTATTGCAGTCACAAATTGAGTAAAAATTATCACTGAAACTGTTTCCGAAGTAAAAGTGGAAGAACAAAGTAGAAGTAGTGCGTTGCTCAGAATTTTTTGACATCGAAACCCAATTAGGATTTCCAGTTCACATGTCCAGTGTTATTTAATAGCACTGCCATTGATCCAATACATAATTCAAAATAAATTTATTCAGATTAGGTTACAAGGTAACACTTATGAATGTCAAAGTTACACAATTTTTTTCTGCGAATTTACATTTACTGCCACGTTCAGCAAAGCAAGGGTGTAGGGCTCATGAGAAGAACGGGCAAGAAACTCATGGTCACTCTTGTTAATCGCCAAGTTTTTGTTTACAAATCATAAAAGCTGCATATTACAATAAGTTTTTATCTTCATCGAAAATACCAAATAACTCTCGAAATAGAGAAACTATATAGCAATGTATTCAGTAGTAGGTACTTTACGATTATGCGCTATAATTTTAATGTCTATTTTATAGACATGCGGCTGCGCACTTAATGTTATACCGGTTTTGAACTTTATCTGCTACAAGTACACGACATTTCATGATATCCGACCTTTGACACGACGGATAATCACTTTTCTATAGATATGTTCTTTTGAAACGATACACGTAAGAACAGCGAGTGAAAATGTTTATATGCTTGTAGGCATGTAGCATAAAGTAGAGACTATGATGTGATATTAAAGTATCCTAAGCCTGACTAATATTATATATGCGAATGTAAGTTTATTTATTTGTTTGTTATGCTTTCACGCCTTAACTACCGACCGATCATCATGAAATTTCGCATACACGTCAGAGGAATTGAATTGTACATAGGGCATCTTAACCTTTTTTTTTTTTTTACGTGGGGGAATGCTTTGACGCATACCTCTCCGCGGGGCGACGGAGAGGTTATGTCGGGCTCACCGGGGAAAAGATACCCCGGTAATACCGACTAAACCTACCACGGTGTTCCTCGACATAACCATAGACGGCGAGGCCGCGCGAATCGCTTTCACATGCAATCGCGACCCCGCCGTGGTTTCGGCCCGCCGTGTGAAACGGCAGGCCACTGCGCGAAGTATATTTCCTCCACCATCCCCCTGAGCGGGGGGGACAAAGACACGATACAGAGGCGCACGTGGGAACACACACGCCGCCTCTCGGACCTGGTGCTGATCGGGTGGCGAACAGGCCCACGCAGCCCACCACCCCCAGGTCAAACTTCAAGGTGGCTGGAGGTCATCTCGCGCCCTCCGGCGCCCGGTTCTGCGGTTGGGGAGAGGGTTTAAGCGCTCCCTCTCCCGCTCCGCCGCCTCCTTGATGGAAATTACTTCCTCACAGAAGGAGGCGACGGCGTTCCACGATCTCTCACTCCGGACCATAGACTGAACCACGGCCGGGAGTGAGAGGGCAACCAGTCCGACTGCCGCGATCAACTCACGGCGCTGCAATGCCCAGGCGGGGCAATCCACCAAAGTGTGCAGCGCCGTGTCCACAACATCGCGGCAGTCGCCGCAGTGATGACAACCGGGCGTCGCCTGCCGGCCTATACGACACAGGAACTGGCCAAAACAACCGTGGCCAGTCATTACCTGTGTCAGCCGGAAGGTGAGGGCGCCATGCCGCCTCTCCAGCCACTCCTCAAAAACGGGACTTACCGCCACGATCGTGGCGTGCCCGGCACTGGGGTGCACAAGTCGATTTCTCCATTCTTCCACCAGGACCTGGCGGAGTTCGGACCGTGCCGTCTCTAAAGCGGGAAGGGCATCTTCACCTAACCTAACCTATATTAACGCGTAACTTTTGTCTATACTTAATATGTTGGCCTCGATGGCGTAGTGGTTAGTGTAACCGACTGCCACGGCCATCGACTCCCGCACAAGTCAAACATTTGTGTGCATGAACATGGATGTTTGTCTTGGTCAGGGTGTTTATATGTATAATATATATACAAAAAAAAGTATATGTATATGTTTATCCATCGTCTAGATATGACCCATAGTACAAGCTCTGCTTAGTTTGGGCTAGATGGTGTTGTGTGTAGGTGGTAGAATATTATATTATATTATTATAAACAAGAAAGATTTGAATTTTTGTTTGTATGTGTGTAAGGGTTTAACTCAAAAACTACACAAACGATTTTGAATTCTTTCACCATTAGAAAGCTAATTTATCATCGAGTAAAATAGGCTATATTCTATTTTTAAATACTTTTGTTAACATAACCTAACCAAATCTACTTTTACGCAAGAGAAGCCGCGGTCAAAAGCTAGTTTAAAATATATTGGCGTAATAATGAATACCTACTTTATTTCGCTTGGGAACTCGTTCACATGAAATTTTAAATAAAGGTTTCATGAGTTACAAAGTTTCAGTATCGTATAAACTGAATCTGATGACTCCTCCCGACTCGCGTATTGCCTCTAGAAAAATTTGCATTACTAGCGTATTAAATATTTCAAAGATTAATTGATACAGACGAACCCAGAGACAAAATTTGTCTCTGGACTATTTAACAGTCCTCTCTGACCAAATATAAAAATCGTTACTTATGACTTGAAAGTATGCTGTCGGAGCTAAGATCAGGGGTGCAATGGGTGAATCAGGTACGTAAAAGTCATCACCTCATTACTACAGTAATTTTTCCGAAAACCGTAATAACATAACCTAACATAACCTTATCCAGATTTCGAACCTGATACATTATGGTCAGTTATAAAAAAAAGCTCTCAATTTTACGGGAAGCCTTTAAAAATCAGTTCATAGTTCATCAGTTTTATACTCTTTCCATTTCATTAATAAGGATATCTCTGATTCCCTCTCTGTCCCATGACTCTACAAACATTGGAAGTTTTTTTTTTACTACCTCATTTATTTATACATCCATAGATGCTTCTGGTGAGCATTACAGTTTTCACTTCGCTTACCAATACCAGGCGTGAATGATAAAAGACAATGAACAATTTGGCCTATGAATCAACACATATTCCACCTAAACAATAATTTGTATTTTATATTATGACTTACTAATCAATCATTACAATCTCACGGACACTCTTGAATCTTATTTTCATTTTAAAATGTATTTTCGCGATTTCAAATACTTCGGCATCCATTGTTTACACCTGAGACACGCAGTGTTGCCATGCCTACAGTTTTTACAATATGTGTACGGTTTTATCAGAGAAATTATTCCCTATTTAGTTTGTCTGTAAATTTTCTTACGTAGTTAATACGAATGCTATTCTATAAATACCATTATTGAACTTCATCATAGATATTATGACCAATTTCTTAAAAAGTCATAAGTTTTAATGAAAACGACCATAATATATACCACTTTCTCGGTATTATACGCTTTTCGATAGTGCAAGCATGGCAACACTAATTCTAGTCAGTTAAACACATTTTTTATTTTATTTTATCTGTATTTTCATTTGCTTTTTAAACATCGATTGAATGTCATTGTACTTATTGCGCGTGTACTTTGAGTACGTATATCTTATTTTGCGACATTTTATGTTAAACGATTTTATTTACGACTTCGCAAGTAGGAGTACGACAAGTGACTTTGGTTCTTCTCGAAATGTCGACCTCTGGCTGTGATTTACGGATCTATTGGCACGACAACTTGGCATGCAAGTCAAAAAGTATATTTCGTTTACATTTTAGTAGATGCTAACCGAAATAACAGTTATATAAGGCAGTAATGCTCATCGGCAGAAGAGTTGCAGGCGATGGTAACTATTATGCATGGTGCTTTTGAGAGTAAAGGAATGAAAATAAATGTAAGCAAGACGAAAGTAATGGTATTTGAAAAGGAAGAGTGCGTGACGATGTGTAATATTATGATTGATGGAGAAAAAGTGGAGCAAGTGAAAGAGTTTGTATATTTGGGTACTTTGTTTACAAGGGATGGTAAACATGAGGGAGATATTGAAAGGAGAACGATTGCGGGAAACAAAGTGAATGGAGCTCTACGCGCTTTTATGAACAGTCGAAATGTTTCCGAAAAGGCACGTTTGGCTGTTCATAGAGGACTATTAGTGCCCACACTTATGTATGGAAGTGAAAGTTGGGTATGGCAAAAGAAGCATGAGAGCAGAATAAATGCTGTAGAAATGAGAGCGCTGAGAAATATATGTGGTGTGACTCTGAAAGATAGAATAAGGAATAGTGTGATTAGAGAGAGATGCGGCATGAAAGTTGATATAGTGACAAGAATAGAAAAGGGTATGTTAAGCTGGTTTGGGCATGTAGAAAGAATGGACGAGGAAAGACTGACTAAGAAAGTTTATAAGGCTAGTGTGAATGGAACAGTCGCAAGAGGAAGACCTAGGCGAACGTTTCTTGATCAGATCGGAGGCGTTCTGGACAAAGGCCAGGTTAAGAGCACCTTGAACCGACGGGCGTGTATGAGGAATGGGATGAAAGTGAATGAAGCCAGAGAAGTGTGTCAGGATCGTAGCAAATGGAAATCCGTAGTCTCTGCCTACCCCTCTGGGAAACAGGCGTGAATCTATAATGCTGCAATTGCATTGTGGGCCGCAGAGCTAATCGGCTATTACATTGCTGCATATAAAATATCAACTCAATGACTATCTTTCTTTTTTTTAATCGCTGATACCTATTCTAAATTATTTTTGAAACCTACAAAGCTAGAATTTATGACGTTTGTGGGTTTATTTTCTGATTAAAGTTGATGGCAATATAGCTATAATCAGATTAACTAGACATTAATCATAAAACTTTACAAGAACAACCCACTTGTTTAGTTGATTGATTGACTGATTGCAGTTGTAGGTCTTAAGGCTCCTACCTACCTAGTCCATAATGGCCCATATTATATCTTTATTTCAAATGCGACCCGCATTGCCAAACAGACTAATCAAATAAAATAATAACCTCAAAAACGGTACATAAGTATTTCAGTTAGTATGCAATATTCAGAAGTGTCCGTGAATTACATTCACTTTTAATTGAATGTGATCATCCTTAATTAATATTTATCAGTTTTTTGTGGCTGTTGATATATCCGTGGGAGAGCCATGCTTCGGCACGAATGGGCCGGCTCGACCGGAGTGATACCACGGTCTCACAAAAAAACCGGGTGAAATAGCGCTTGCGTTGAGTTTCGTTGAGTGAGTGAGGGTACTGGAGGCCTAACCACCCTTCGGGTGGGGGCAAATTTAAAAGGAACGCAACGCACTTGTGACTCCTCTGGTGTTGCAGGTGTCCATGGGCGGTGGTAATCGCTTACCATCAGGCGATCCGTCTGCTCGTTTGCGTAGGTATTATACCATAAAACAAATTTAAAAAATAGGCTAATAATGTATGGCACCTGAACAATGTCCTTTATCATATAAATATTATTAATAACTGCCTCCGTGGCGCAGCGGTAGTGAATGCGACTGCAGTGCATGAGGTCTCCGGTTCGAATCCCGGGTCGGGCCAACAAAAAGTTAGCAGCCCGGAGTTAGTAAGTTGGCGGTGTTAGACACCCCCGCGCCTCGGAAAGCACGTAAAGCCGTTGGTCCTGCGCCTGATCTCTCTCCGGTCGTGTCGGACTGCCGTCCCATCGGATCATGAGAGTTAAGGAACAGAGAGTGCACTTGTGTTTGCGCACACACTTGTACACTATAATATCTCCTGCGCAGATGGTCAGTCTCTGTTAAGACTGGCCGCCGTGGCCGAAATTCAGTCTGGAGGACATTATTATTATTATTATTTATTATTATTAATAATATAGGGTTCTTGTTGTCTAAAGACTTTTACTGTATTAGTGATATATCTCAGAAAATTTTACTAAGATATGTACGATTAACGGACACAAAATACACCAAGACTTAGAACAAACATTTGTTGATCATATTAATAATTGTCCCATGTAGGATTTGAACACACACTCAGCGATGACGCGAGCGTTGAGCCCTTTCGCCATCAGTGCAGGCAATATTCCTTGTATAGCCAATTCGAGTGTTTTATGATCGTTCCACAATTGTTTCCTGTAAGATTCACATTACCTTGGCTATAACTTTCATCGTTTTACGGAGAACAGTAGCCACGATAAACAAATCCATGCATGTTTAGTGTGTGGCGAATCTAACTCTATGAATAAATGCATATACTCTCATGTTTTTGTTATGGAACATTTATTTATTTATTTAGGCTTACCAACAACTACTTACACTACTACACTTTTCTTTTACATAATTAATAACTACATAATAGTTTAGTAGCCTTTTATAGGCGGTGCAGCATGCACAATCTTATAACTGTTGTCTAGATTACATATGAATGTGCAATTAGGATGGGAAGACCTAGGTGGTCATTTAATAATCATAGACATTCTGTTAAAAGTAAGACGATGCTAATGTTTTATATAACAATACTAGATTTCACCCGCGGCTTTGTTCACGCAAGTATCAATTTTCTATCCCTTGGGAACAGTACTTTTGTCTGGATGATAATCCTCCTTTACCCCTGACAACGTGTAGGCGAACCTTCATGATGATCGATCGAGTAATTAAGGCGTAAAAGCGTTAGCTCTATAAGCTTCAATTTTACTTGTATGAGCTCCGTCCCACGTCATAGCGGGTGACCATATTTCCATCAACCAGACAGTTGCGGAATCCATGTTCTTTTAAAAACTTCTTGATATAAAAGTCATATACTAGTCAATATCACTTTGGCAGACCCAGGTTTGTCAAAGTCAAAGTCAAAAATCATTTATTCACTTAGGCCACAAAGTAATACATATGAAAGTCAAAGGGGTTAGTGAGTTTATTACATTTACTGAATATACATTTATGTTAGTTGCAAAGTTCAGGAAAACGGTTGAGCCTATGAGAAAATACCTGCAGGAAACTCAAGGCCACTCTTTTAAATCGCCATCAACTTATTATTTCAGTATTTTACAACTCAGTTTCGATCCCAAGGTCGCCGTCGCATTCACAACCACTAATCACAGCATGGTAACAGGTAAAATCTAAAGATATAGCGGCCATGTGTATATTCAGGAACTGAGATAATAATAATAAACTAATGATTGAACTTCAACTTTACGTGATTCTTTTCACTTTGGAGAAATCTTCGGTGAAAATGCCTTGGTCATCCAACGGCTGTCTAATTATAGCTGCTAATATAACGATAATTTTCTGTGATTTTCAGAAATGCTGTTTAAACAAACATTAATTATATAATTAATGTAACAAGTTAATACAGCTATTTCTTGGTAATAACAATGTTATTAAATCAATCCGGATGCTGTTCAAATTAACATCTTTACAAATAAATATATTTGAAATGGCTGTTTGTGATTTCGAACATCCTAATCCTAACTAGTCTTAACTAATATTATAAATGCAAATGTGAGTTTGTTTGTTTGTTACGCTTTCACGCCTTTACTACTAGACCGATCGTCATGAAATTTTGCATGCATTTTGTCAGGGGCCCAAGTCAGCTATTTTTATAAATTCGTCATTCCGATACGACGTAACTGCAATTCCATTGTCATTTTGCTAAAAGTTCGTATCTGCTAAATTCATAATGATCGATCATTGGTCGGTCAATGGTCTCGTAATAGGATTATGGTGGAATGACATGTTATATTTTTTTTGGGTTTTTTTAATAATGGCATTATTATAAAACCCTTTAGTAGAAGTGATTTTTGAAAAATTACTACCTATAAATTTAAACATTTATTTATGCCAGATTTCGTTTATATATATATTTTTACATATTATTTATTAGTGTTAAAAGCAATTTGATTAAAGGAACTGTCAAAATTTTAGCACATGCGTATGCGGTAATACTTCAGTCATTCATTTGTCATTAATCATTATGTACGAGATTACCATTCTATGCTATTTTTTCGATGGAGTGTCAGTGGTTGACCATCGGAAATACACATTACTTATATTTCTGTATCATATCCAAAAGAAGCCAGAGAAGAGTGCTAGTCTTATTTGTTAATTAAATCAATTGCCTATAATTTATTCGTTCGAGAATGTCATCAATGCATTTAGCACACATTAATATAACTACTGCAATTATTTATATAATTGTAACTAGCT
The DNA here is from genome assembly GCA_930367265.1 of Catocala fraxini. Classification (NCBI taxonomy): domain Eukaryota; kingdom Metazoa; phylum Arthropoda; class Insecta; order Lepidoptera; family Erebidae; genus Catocala; species Catocala fraxini. Next base: position 22,970,530 of record OV884031.1, read on the forward strand.
TTTGTGATCGTCACTCATGTGTATAGAATTCCTTTTTCTGTTAAGGAAAAAAGATCATACCTACTTCTAATATAACTTAACGTACGGTTATATTTGAAAATGTATCTATTGTTTTTTTTATGCATCTAAGTTGGCAAACAAGCATACGGCCCACCTGATGGTAAGTGGTCACCGTAGCCTATGGACGTCTGCAACACCAGAGGCATCACTTGCGCGTTGCCAATCCTTTAGGAAAGGAAGTGGGAAGGAGAAGGAGCGGGAAGGAGAAAAGGGGGTGATTGGGCCTCCGGTACTCTCACACATCGAACGAAACACAACAGTAGGAATACTGCTATTTCATGTTGATATTCTGTGATAGGGTAGGCTTTAATAGGTGAGTACATTTTGCTCTCAATTCCATCTGATCTTAAACAATGATAAGTATGATAATAATATGAGAACATTATGGAGAACTCTTAGACATGCAAGTTTAGTCACTATGATTTCTTTAACTCTTAAAGTGAGTGATTATGATTATTAACTATTTAATACGCATATAACTTAGAAACGTCAGAAGTGTGTTGGGGTTACAGAATATGTGTGGTTGGGATCGAATTCAAGACCTCTGCGTGGCAATCCAACGGTTTCATGCTAAGCTATAAGTATACTGTAACGCAAAATAAAAATTATCATTCCGGACTTATGGCAACCCTGGAAGAAACCATTGGGAGTGCCACGGGAACTTGGATTCAGACCCGTGGCACCCCAGTCCTCAAATCCATACAATAGTGTACTAGTGGCATCACAAGTTCTGTTTACCAGTTCCCATGAACCCACCAATCGAATAGTGATGGACGACAGCGATAAAAATAAATACAATTGTTTAATTTTTAATATTTATTCAAAGGATTTTTACATTATTCTCGAGTTCTGAGTAATTTTTCTATGACTAAGTAAACAAACTTCAATTACAGTTTATTGACACAATATATTATGTTTCTATTACATCATCCTTTATTCCACCCACACACAGCATTAATAAAAATAGCCACAGCAGTGACAAACCTTTTATTTTTAGTTCGCCGTCTATTTTTGGCAGACACCATTTTGGCATTTGTTAGTGTCAAACACATTTAACTGTGGTGAGACTTTCTTGTCGCCGACACGAGACTAAAATATTTAGCTTTAAGGCGAGGGCTCATTTTAAGTAAACATTTATTTTCTAGAACATTGAGTCGTTTATGACCACATTTTTAACGTTCTAGTTTCTGCCCGCCACCCAAATTCTGTTTTTTATGTCTTTCTTCTTTCTTTTGATGGTGAGCAACAAAACTAAATTTAATAATATTTGTTATGGGGTTAGCTCGCAAAGTTGGAATTAGACACACGCATAATTTAAAAATACGAAGGGAGCTGCAGGGATACTTAGAGAATAATATAATAGCTTGAATTTTTTTAAATATCTAGATCAATGGCATGAACTACACATAAAAGTCTTCCAGGGTCTCATAATACTCGGCGTAGTTGGAGAGGAGAGGCGACCACATTAACTTACACCATTCGTGCAGACTTTAACTTTGTAAGAACTAATATAATTTAAAGACGACCTCGATGGCGTAGTGGTTGGTGTAACCGACTGCCACGCCTGAGGTCGCGGGTTCGATTCCCGCACAAGTCAAACATTTGTGTGTATGAACATGGATGTTTGTCTTGGTCTGGGTGTTTCTATGTATAATATGTATGTATTTACAAAAAAGAAATATGTATGTATGTTTATCCATTGTCTAGTACCCATAGTACAAGCTCTGCTTAGTTTGGGCTAGATGGTGTTGTGTGTACGTGGTAGAATATTATTATTATATTATAAAGACAGAAATATTGGACGTCGCCTTACATTGTGCGTGAAACATTCTAATTAATAACATAGGACATGGGCTTGTTTCTTAATGGGTCATAGCCATCCAAAACCGTTCATATTGTTCGTAACGGGCGAAATGCAAGCATTTCAGGGTGCAGTTAGTATAGGGGATTTTTAAATGCAAGCATGGGCAAGATATTAGACAATAGTATTCTTTACTCGTTTTTGCCGCGGCCTTTCTCGTATTAATGTACATTTTGTCAATAAATTTCTATTCCTCGGCCACATTTTTTTCGGGGGGAAAAGTGCCGTAGTTGGTATAGGGAAGTACCGTTATAGGTAAAGAACATATCCCTTTCGGTATCCCCGACAACGTGTATGCAACATTTTATGGTGATCGCTCGAGTAGTTCAGGCCTGAAAGCGTAACAAACAAACAAAAAAACTCACATTGACAATTATGATTTTAGTTCATGTCGGCCTCGATGGCGTAGTGGTTAGTGTAACCGACTGCCACGCCTCAGGTCGCGGGTTTGATACCCGCACAATTCAAACAATTGTGTGCATGAACATGGATGTTTATTTTGGTTTGGAGGTTTCTATGTAATGTTCTAATATGTATGGATTTACAAAAAAATAAATAAGTATATGTGTATGTTTATCCAATGTCTAGTACCCATAGTACAAGCTCTGCTTAGTTTGGGCTAGATGGTGTTGTGTGTATGTGGTAGAATATTATTATTATTATTACATTTTTTGCTAGACTTTAGTGTTCTCCTAACAAGTTTGCTAATCAACCTATATTGAGAATAAACAGAACCTAGATACTAAACTTATCTACAAGCTTGCATATTGTGAATGTAATGAAATCAAATTATGGTAGTACTTTTGTTTACGTAAATAGGTTTTTGCTTTTGGTTCGAGGTTAAGGTTCGATTTTCGATATGTAGATCTTTGTATTAGACATTTTTTGTAGCTATACGGAGTCTGAAAATGGGCTAGTAGACAACGCGCTTATTTTTTATTTCGTATAACTTAAAATAGCGAGAGAAATGTGGGTATAATACCTACACTTTTATACGGTTCTGGGAGATATAGGCGCAAATTTATGAACTCCGTAGGATACTGGAACTGTTCACATTTAGGCCATATGGCTAGTATGATATTTTAGTAGCATACATATTATAACCAAAGAGATGTGTAGGTGTGTGTGTGTGTGTGTGTGTGTATTCCGACGTATAAATAAAACGATTAGTCACCTCAATGAACGTATGAAGTAATAAGTATGCAAAGATAAATGACCTGAATATTATACATCCGAATAGATTAGATAAGAAATTTCGTTCCATCGCTCTTAGTAGTTACGTCAGGTATTAAGGAACTGCTTTATTTATGGACACACTGCCTCTTGATACCGAAATGATATTGAACAGAATAATCTATTTAATTATAGTGACTGTGAGGAGCAGCGATAGCTCAGTGGGGAGACCAACAGACTGCAATGCAGAGGGTCTCGGGTTCGAACGCACGTCGCGCACCTCTGACTTTCGGAAGATATATGACTTTTAGAAATTATGTGCGTATTGATTGATAATCATCGCCTGCTCCATGCCTCGGAGAGCACGTTAAGCCTTCGGTCCCGGCTGCCATGAACATCTATGGCAGTCGTTATTAGGAGAGTGTCGACACAAAAGATCCCACTGGGTCGAAGTGTCGCCAGTCTGCACTGACTGGCCCCTACATAAAATAAGAAGATAAGATGGTGACTGTGCGGATGGTGAAGTGTTCGCAATGCCTCCATACACCACATGGAGTAAAGAATCTGGTTGCTCTCAGTGTTTGTTGCTTTCACGTTTGCAATGTTCTCCGTGATACAAAACTTACTCCTAGAGCGGGAGTAATCTTTTTAAAAGAAGAAAGTAAATAAGAAGTTTATATGTATATCTAGTGTTGTAAGCGATACCATTATTTATATGTATGTTGTAAATAATAGCACATTTTAGTGAAATGTACTCTTTAATAAAAGTTAATTAATCATCATCCTCTTGCCCTGGTCCCAATTTATTTGGGGTCGGCGCAGTATGTCCTGCGCTTCCATACTTCTCTGTCACCCGTCATCTGATAATTTACCCCTTTTCTTTTTATATCCATCCTCACACAGTCCATCCACCTTTTCCTTGGCCTTCCTCTCCCTTTTCGTCCCTCTACCCTCATATTCATCACTTTAATTATTAAAAATTATTAATAAAAATTAATCAATATTTTAAATAAAATACTTTTTATTCAATGCCCCCTTGGGAATATAATATAGAAGCGTGTATATGTAACTGTATATTTATATAAACTTCTGCTATATATTTTAGATTTGGCTCTATCTCTTTATACTCATATAATTATGTATCAATAGTAAGTATTAAAGTGAGTGAGTATGTGTACGTGTGTGTGTGTGTGTGTGTGTGTGAAGTGTCTGCGCCTTCCATAAAATTTAAATTGCATTTTAATACGTCGCATTGAGTCACATCAGACATGTGCACAAAAACCTCATAATAATTTGTATTTGATTGAATGGGAAGGTTAAATTGTGTTTTGAGCGGAGAAAAATTTGGGTCCGAGCGAACTGTGGTGCATTCCTTTTTTAAATTGAATTTATACCGAGCATATTGACGATGTGGATTTACTAAATTTAATATTGGGTTAAAGCCCAGGGCTTTGATAATTAATCGATACTTTGATAATAATACATTAAGACACTCACTGCTTTTTGCGTCATCTCCACTTAACTACTGAACATAATCGAAGGAGTACGAATAAACATGTATAATAGTTTTATTATAATATGAACAATTCTTAGAAACTGTTTTACTACTTACACAAGTGAAGACTAGAAGTATCTTAATAAGAGGTTTCCGACCGTAGTCTATTACGTTATGGAGTACAGACATCACACATCATATTTATTTAAATTTTCGACTATATTGTAACATGGGTTAGCGACGGCCGATTGTTTATTAAATATTCGAATTATTCTTATGTTCGAGTATATCAAAATATTCGGCACTATTAAAATTCACTTATTAATTAATTACTCAACTATGTATTAAATTTATGCGTTATCTTACGTTAATCTAACGTTAATAGTATTCGACACAAATAGACTCATGAAGAGAAAAGGCCTAAAAAGCTCGTCAAAATCGTGCGAGGCTTGATGTAAGCTGCATGACAACATAGTCATGACATAGAGAAAAACATCAATTGGATCGAATTGATCAGTGACAATATTCGTATTCGCACTGATACAATTTGCAATTATATTTGAATTCGTCTTTTTGGCAAGCAATTGCACATTGCTGTAAGTGTATTTTCATCTAGGTATGTATTATTATTTTGAAAATTAATAGGTATGACCTACGTCACATAAAACGGTATTATTTTAAAACAATCAATGATCTTTTGGTGGATTGCAGTGGTGATTAGCCGTTACACAGCTAGTTACACTGCAAGCAACTTTAAAACTGTCCTTGTTAAAAATCACATAGCATTCAAACTCGTCGTCTTTTTGAAATAAAAACCGAGTACCTAACAAAAATGCATAAAGGCATTTTTCACATTTAAATATATTCTATCACTGCTTTCGTAAGTCTAAGAAAAATAAATATCGCACTAAAATAAAAATTTTGCCGGTATACAAAGTACTCACTTACCATTACTGAGGTCGCGGGTTCGATCCCCGCACAAGTCAAACATTTGTGTGCATGAATATGGATGTTTGTCTTGGTCTGGGTGTTTCTATGTATAATATGTATGTATTTACAAAAAAAAAGTATTTAAGTATGTTTATCCATTGTCTAGTACCCATAGTACAAGCTCTGCTTAGTTTGGGCTAGATGGTGTTGTGTGTATGTGGTAAAAATATTATTATTATTATTATTTAATGAACCAACTCTTTGCCTTAATCATTTCGATCCATTGCTCCGTGTGCTAAATATGGACCACTAAACAAATACACTTTCATTCATCTACAATAATAATAAGGAAGTACGAAATAGGATTCAAATTTCAATTCATACTGTAAATCACTTTTCCTCAAGAATTCACTTTAGTGTCAAGTAACCTTAAAAGTCCCCGTTTTGAAGCGAAATTGAAAAGGTCTTACGGAACGGTAAGAGGTTTGTAAATATTTAAGTAATATCTCAAGATATTTTATAACCCGTTTATTGTATGGTTTTGGCTGAGGCATGTCCAATCCAATTTGTATAAACAATTTCAACGGTGCTGTAATCAGAGGACAGGACAATAAGACATTACTAAAGACAAATTGACGTTAGTACCGGGCTTATACATACATACCCGTCATAACTGTATATTCCCGATGGGCTTGGTAGAGATGTATTTCACCCAGATTTTAACAACTGTGTTTTGTGATTAGGTCTTCTATAATAGAGGACAAACGTGTTCCTGTTTACAGGCGATAATTACAGATTCCATGCTATTAATAAGATTGCTAGACTGACAAACTTGATGATACCTTGGCCGACTCGGGAGTAAAACCGAGGTCAAAGTAAACATACACAATTTTTGAACTTCTTCTGACAGCGGAATAGGCAGAGCATGGTCTCCGCAAGAAACAAAAAATTGTGTAATCCACAAATGGTTGTTATGATTTAAGCGAACATACACACTTTCAATCTCATCTGACAGTGGAATAGATAGAACACCATTATAATTATACAATTAATGACCATAGACTGCACGGATGACGCTAAAGTTTTAATAATAAAGTCGCCACAGCCAGTACGCCGAGTGCTGTCGGTTCGGTCCCCACACGGAGCAGAAATTTGTGCAATCCATAAATAGTTTAAATGATTTCCATAAAATAATTGCAACTATTTTAGGCACGTTAAAATTCAATATATATTGAATGTTAAAAAAGCCTGGTTAGTAATAATAAAAAAATATATTCTCTTCACAAAATCTCTTATTCTAAATACAAACATAAGAAGCATGCGCTAAGTAAGTGAGAGACTGGAGCCTGAAATAGGTTCTAGAAAAAAAGAGTAGAGCTTACAGTCAAGGAATTCATGGCCACTCTTTTCAACCGCCTATTGGTCACATATTATTATATAGTAATCTTTGTTTATACATAATTCGCACTCTTAATAAAACAGAGACTTATCTCAGTATTTTGGATTAAACATATTTGAACTCTATTGCAATGATTTAACACAAACATAATATTAGAATTTAACATATACAATTAGAGTACAAATTGCCTTACTTTCAAATTTCGAGTTAAGTCGCTGTTTTATAAAGAGTGCGATATAATTATGAGCTTTAAGATATAAATTTAGATAAGTTTTAGTTAAGGTTGACTTTTTGTCAGTTGTTTAAACGACTACCTACTAGTTTATCCATAGCTCGCATTTTAGTCAGAAACGTCTTTATAAAAACACATATCATTCCAAAAAAGGGTCTCAAAGACATTTGCTCCATTCACATCCCATCAATGCATTATACACATATTCATACCCAAGTACTGTAAGTTATAAATGGACTCTACCCAGCTTCGTTAACGCTTAGCCATGGGCTTCCATTTAGGGTTCCACAGAACTTTCTAGTTACAAAATCAATGGTGTACGGGACCCTAAAGTGGCCAGACGCCGAGGTATGAATGAGTCGAGACGAAGCTATATTTGTAACTTATACATAAACATAGAGTAACGAGGTGAACCTACCAATTAGCGGCCGTCCGAATCTTTATTTTATTTTTTATGACATTGCGACGCACCTTTGTTTTGTACACACAGCGATACATCAATATAGACTGTTTGGACTTTGCGTTATATTTTTGTTACGCTCTATCCTTACCATTACATCGACACCACTATGCACTGTCCGTTTCCAACAATTTTCTATTTTGTATATAGCGTAGTTAGGCGTATATAAGGTGTCTAACTTGATGTGTTGCCGTGTGTACTAATGATTGATTTATTTTATATACGAAGAACATATGTCATAAAGGTATTAATCTTCGGTAAGTGATTTCATTATTTAATATTGATGACTCTAAAATAAGGTTTTAAAGGGGCAATTCTTTTAAAATCTTATTTTGGGGGCTCGATCTACCACAGTAACCTCGTTAATTATAATGATGGGCTATAAAAAATAAATTAGAATTAATTATAGCTTGTGCTAAACCACTTTCTATCAGCGCCTTCACCTGCGTTATTCCTACGGAAACGCATACTGAGATAAAAAGTATCCTACACTCCTCCTTTCTATATTAATGTGCTAAGTTTTGTCCAAATCTGTTCAACTGGTTATGGGAAATTGAGTAAAAGACATCCAAACATCTTTAAAAATTTACATTTATAATACAATATAGCACTCGCTGTTTACAGCAAAATATTCTCTAAAATCACGGACTGCCATTTATCATTGTGGCTTTATGAACATTATTTGAGGTCATTGTTATACATTTAATTTCTAGGTAAGACATAGCTTATCTAATTTTTATTCTTACAGTCTTCCTAGCGGAAAAATAGTTCTGTTACCTTATTCTTCGGAATGAAAAGCAAAAGCGACGCTTTCACGAGTAATATTACTTGCAATTGTTATTGACAAAGATGAGAATGCATAATAATGTTATGAGAGGTAGAAGCACCAGTTTTCGGATCTTGAATTTTTTTATTAGTTTCTAATTTTTTTGGTAATGTTGGTCCAGAGTATGATGGCCGTGTCGGGAAAAGTGCTGCCGTGGTTTTCTTGAAGGAATTTCTTAATACCAGCAAGGTATCTCGAGGTATGTCTGATAGCAATGTTTTTCTTTTACTGGTACGTGGTACTTAAACTTACTTAAAATTTAAGCGTAGGCCACCCATTACTAACCTCTTGGAGTTGGAAATGACGAGAAAAATCGTTGTATGACTCAGTGTAGGAAAGATGGGTGCACTTTAAGACAAATAAAGACAGTGCATTAACGTTTGTGTATGATTCGGTTCAATTTTAGAAACGTTATACGTCAATAAAATATGTATTACTTTGGTTTTATGGAAACACATAAAATGTTAAGAATTATCGTTCATATCTTCTTTGCTAACATCATTACCATTATAAATCTAAAACTGGGCTGGATACTTATTGAAGATGTATTGAAAATACATATAATCAAGACAGACTAGTTACAAATTTCTTTGACCACAAAAAATTGTTTAATTATTTTGATTGTGCGTCTATTTATTCGTTAAGTCGTCGTTTTATTCACAATTCGTAGCAATTTACATAATATTATCTTACGTTTACGTAAATATTATTCATTGACATAAAACTACTTTATACGGATTTTAAAGCGATAAACTTTGTACAAAGCAGTTTAATTTCAATTTGTAGCAATTTCCAAAATTCAGTTATTTGAAGTATAGTTTAAAATTTAAACCACGTTTTTAACTGGATATGGTGTGATCTTCACAAATATAATCGCAGCTAAGCTGTAGTTTATGCAGACAATATAAACGCTAGTTATTTAGTGAATTAAGCCTAGATTTAAGTACCACGTGTGAGGTTCCAAGTTTGATATCCACGTCAAGAAAATACTTTACTTAGTCGTACTTTACGTATTGAATCTAGTACCACTTTTAATACAAATTAGATAAATACAGATTGCCCGACAAAAACTGACGAATTTATAATATGATAAACGTTAGCTGTCTGTTCATAGTACATATGAAATTTTTTACATAATTTGGGTGGATTGCAATAGATGCATAGGACGGACCAGTAATTGTGTTAAAAATTAGGAGTAGTTTAGAGTCTATATGTGCAGCAATGAGTGGTCATAGGTCTCTGACTCATTCGTTACAATCACTCAATCAGCCTGATTGAGTGATTCAGACTTTTTCTTTTTGATTCTCGCATTGGTTATACCAATAACTTCTTATTATCTCTGCAACCAATGCGAGACGCATAATTCGACATTAATATTTTGAATTGCGCAGCGCTGTTCACGTTGATCTGTCAATTAGTCATAACTTCTTTTGATCCCAGTTGATAATGGCCGCAATGTACTTAACGGCTTGCTTTTATTTGCTTTAGGTTATTCGATGTCTTAAAATGTTTTTAGTAAAAACATTAAATAATTTATGCATAAATATATCTATACTAGCTGTCCTGGCAGAATTTGTCCCGTACACACGAAAAAAAAGAAACACCAATCTAAACCATTTCCAGATCCACTTGAATACACACATAAAAATTCATCAATATCAGTCCAGCCGTTTAGGAGGACTTTAATTACAAACACACGCAGATTTATATAAAGAAAGATAAGGTAGATACATACTTATGGGAATAGAAAGACTTAGGTGAACGTACTAATACGTAATCTAAGACAAGCCAAGCTACATGTACCAAACCGACAAGAGTGCATGTCATGTGAGTGAATGAAGCAGAAGATAGATTCCAGAAGCTTGGTATGAATGAAGAAATCCGTAGTCGCTGCCTACCCACCCGAGACACAGGTGTAAGTCTATGTATGTTGGTATTAATAACGGTGACCCGTGTTACAATCGTAGCTGCACAAGTTAATCAGTCCACAAAATAAACCAGCATTTCTACTTCCATACACCTAAATGGGTGAACACCCATCTACGTGCAGTACTAGAATGCAAAGCAAAAAGCACGTCTTGTCGTCAAGTTATAGCAGCGTTAGCCTAGTGGGAAACCGTTGGACTGCCACGCAGAGGTCTCAAGTTCGAACCCAAGGCGTGCATCTCTGGCTTTTCGAAGTTATATGCGTATTAAATAGTTGATTATCGCTTGCTTTAACGGCGAAGGAAAACATCGTAAGGAAACCTGCATGTCTGAGAGTTCTCGATAATGTTCTCGAAGATATGTGAAGTCTGCCAACCTGCACTAGGCCAGCGTGGTGGACTATGGACTTACCCTTCTCAAAGTGAGAAGGGGCCCGTGCCCAGCAGTGGAACAGTTTAATACAGGGCTGATATTATGTTATTATAAAGAGGGCTGACTGCCTTGAACGTCTACGATAGTCGATATGTCTCTATGCCTTTAAGTTAATTCTGATTCTAATGAAAACACATTTAAATACAGTCTGGTCGCCATATTTACGCAACTAAAGAGTGGCATTATAGACAATTAAGATTAACCGATTAACTATTCATCCATTCATTTGAAAAGTACTGATCTTTTTAATTATTCAATATTAACTTTATTACCATAGCAATAAAGTTCAATGTTGAAAATATTAACATGGATTAAATAATTAGTTTGTTTTACTAGCACAGATAAACGTTAAGTACTAACATAAACATATGTCATCTTTGAAAATTACATGATGATAATATATTTTTATAGATATACTTAACTTGCTATAATAATAACTGGCTATCAGTACATTCATGGACCGAGTAATTTTAAAACAGTCAATGAATAGATAACTTTTTTATGTATTCGTTTCATGTCGGTAATCTATACTAATATAATAAAGCTAAGAGTTTGTTTGTTTGGTTAAACGCGCTAACCTCAGGTATCTACTATTGGTTCGAATTGAAAAACTCTGTTAGTGTTGGATAGCCCATTTATCGAGGAAGGCTGTGGGCTATTTACAATCACACTACAACCAATAGAAGCGGAGAATCAATGAAAAATGTTGCAGAGACGGAAAAATTCTCTGATGTGAAGCAGAGTTATAAAATATCAAAATTATAATACAATGTGATTTAAAAAGAATAACCGGAGATCTTTCAATATGCTAAAACTTTGCGTAAATTAAGCAATCAACATATAAATAGCCCAAGTAAACTTAGTACTAAACTAAATCTACATTTTTAACTTGTTTTGATTAAAGCCTAACTGATTATAAGTTGTCATGGTAACCTAAGATCGTTTGCAGCACCAACCTTAATAATGCGTAGCTCTTGCAAAAATTAAGTTACTAGGCTGGTAACAAAATCCATAGAGGCAGGCTCGGGGCCCTTTGTTGAGTGACTGCTCAAACATTTTACTATCTGTGGCTTCTTATGAGCAACCCTACATACAGTAGCGCAGCGCAGCTCTATAATTATTTGCAGAATAATTGCGGTGCACTATTATTTCTTAGATTAAAACTTTAAAAATAATATAGTTTCAAATAGTATAACTATTAAAAAGAATACAGAGATACCAAAGCTTGATAGAATCATCATATTTCTTGCTTCAGTCACTCGTATTACATTTTTAATATACAGTCATCAGTCAAAAATACTTTTAATCTGTACTTCTCTAGAAAACGTTCCATCAGTATTTGACTGACAAAGACTGAGAAGTGACGAGGTGACCACTTAAACCACGGTGGTCGTCTCGCCACTTCTGCCGCGACGTGTGTTGTGGGTTTGGTACAAAAATTTGTGCATTCCACAAATGGTTGTTCCGAGACTGGGTGTTCTTTGTGTCCATTGTATAAATGTTTATAAAGCCCCCATGACCCAGGAATTATTCCTAGAAAGGGAGTTGTACTTAAAAAAAATTTTGTAACATTTTTAAATAATAGTTAGTAGGGCAGAGCTCATATTAAATAAGTTGTGTTACAGATTAGTGCCATATGTTACAGATGTGTCATACTTTGCTATTCTAAGTAATATTGTTATTGCGGATAATAACGCATCAATATAAAGGTTATTATTAAATAATCACCTATTTAAATTAAAAAAATAAGTAATATAACGAATGCATGGTTTTTTATAATTACGAATAACCTCATTGTAAAATCCAATAATGTTTTTAATAAAGATAAGATTATTAAAACTAGTTTTTACCCGCGTTATCGCTCAGGTAGTCCTAAGGGAAAAAGCTATATGTATAGCCACCTTAAATTGCTGATATATAATATACTTTATACTACCGCCCATAAACTATTTCTTTGCAGAAATTCAGTGCATTGATGGGACATTTTCAAATTGTACCAAATGACGATTTCAAACCGAGCGTATGGTAGGTTAACATTCATATATAAACTCGCGAGCATAGAAAACACATACTCCATAAAATCCAAATTTACAATTCCAAAAAACAAAAATGAGATATAGCTAATAAAAAGCAGAGCTAGCAACAGGCACATTCACCCTGCGTGTCCGTCGCACGCGTGGCTCACGCCAGTAGCAATCCCGCCGCGGTCGCACGATGCTGCGTCTATCTCTGCTCGTGATCCTGCTCACTCACAGCACCCGGACCGCGCACGTCACGGACACACCGAACATATTCAACCGGCTTTATCAAAAAATAGAAAAACTAAACCCACCTAGATCATCCCCGACGGAGAAATTGTATGAAAAGTTGGATTTGTTGAATTCTCTGGTGCCTGAAAGAGTGGATCCTACTGATGAAGAGGAGTTGTTGACTGCCATGCAAGCATGGCTGAGTGCTGAACAGATGGACGGGGTGGTTAAAGATCTGCAGCGTATGAAGGCGGATAGTGAGCAAGAGTACGGTGACGGTGATTGGAATGATGAGGTAGGTCAAGCTGTTATTATTTATATTTTTATTATCTTAAATGCTGTAGAAATGAGAGCGCTGAGAAATATATGTGGTGTGACTCTGAAAGATAGAATAAGGAATAGTGTGATTAGAGAGAGATGCGGCATGAAAGTGGATATAGTGACAAGGATAGAAAAGGGTATGTTAAGCTGGTTTGGGCATGTAGAAAGAATGGACGAGGAAAGACTGACTAAAAAAGTTTATAAGGCTAGTGTGAATGGAACAGTCGCAAGAGGAAGACCTAGGCGAACGATTCTTGATCAGATCGGAGGCGTTCTGGACAAAGGCCAGGTTAAGAGCACCTTGAACCGACGGGCGTGTATGAGAAATGTGATGAAAGTGAATGTAGCCAAAGAAGTGTGTCAGGATCGTAGCAAATGGAAAACCGTAGTCTCTGCCTACCCCTCTGGGAAATAGGCGTGAATCTATGTATGTATGTATGTACAAGTATGTCTCGAATTTATTTTAAATAGTGCACAATTCACGTATGTATGTAAATGGTATGGTATAATTTAATAATAACTTGATTGATCGTTAAAAACAGTTTTATTATGTACTTGTTATGCATTTTTTATTATCATCTTATATATTCATAGATATCATAAAAATAAACTATAAGCTTATTATGTCTCTGGTTCAGATTCTAGCAACAAGAAATTTATACTTAAACGTTAGAAAATATTTGCATAAATTTATTTATACGAAAAGCTTTCATCATTTAAATGTTTTGTTTCTGTTCATTGAACATGAAAAAATAAAAAAGTATTACATACATAAACATTTTTCGATGAAATTACAATTATAAATTTAGTAAATACCTAATTAGTCTATATTTACATGATTTACCCTAAAACAGAATTCATTAAACTGTTTTACGTTTACACAAATATTATACATCGAAATTTACCCGCTTTATACGAATTTTTTGGCGGTTAAATTAAAATGTTTATTTGAACAAAAAATTTGTTACCTACAAAATAATTTCATATAAAGTATATAAATTTTAATTAAATAAAAAAACTATTAGTCTGAATTACCTTTAGCGTTTACGTTTGAGTGTTTACAAATATTATAAAAAAATATGTTGATTATTTGACTGTCCCTATTCATTCTGATAGTAGAGGTCAATAAAGAACCCTAGTTGAATCAAGTTAACTGAACATTAATTATAATTAATGTTTCGAATAGAATGAAAGTGAAATCATGAGGGCTTACAATGGCTTTTCAAATATTAATTGGCGCACGCAATTAATCTTCATATGATGTAATGGACATGTCAAATAAAATTCGAAATATCTATTGCATCAATTTGTAGTTTAGCCACACGAATAAAGCGAATTCAATATATATTACATAAATAAAAACAAATTGAATTCTTTGAACCTTACTATAAAAGACCTTAGTAGTACATTATTTAGGCAAAACTAAATAAAGACTGTATAATTTTAATTTATTAAAATAATATCCTGAACGAAGTGTTTTAAATAAACCGTGATAATATCTTTATAGATTGTCAGGATGGCACAGCAGTAGTGAATACGGTTGCTGTGCTTAAGGTCTTGGGTCTGATAGCTGGTTTAGGCTTGGTTTTATTTGGTTCCTTTGTCATGGCTTACAACCATCTGCGAAGAGCGGGCCCTCAGTTTCTTTGGACATATCATGCGGTCACCTAAGCATTGTCTAGAGAAGCTCTTAATATTGGGTCAAGTTAACAGAAAACGTGCCAAAAGTAGAACACCAAAAATATGGTCGGACGTTATAAAAGACGCATTAGGCGGCACCTTGCAGCAAGCAGTCCACGCAGCACTCAGCCGCTCTCTTTGGAGGGACATCATTTGTGGTCGCGATCCTCAGAATTGAGGGAACGAGGAAGAAGAAGAAGTCATTGCATTTTCAGTAGCAGCACAGATTCAGTAACTATATTTTGCAATAGGTAATATGCTCGCCTCCTTTTACTAAGACCTAAAGCTGACAAAGTGCGGTTAAATGCACCTCTTCACTCTCTAGGAACATAGGAAAGATACTGTATAGAAGTCTTAACTAGTACTGTAAATGTAAGTTTGTTTGTTTCTCTTAACTACTCGATCGATAATCACGAAATACACGTTATTAGTGGTACAGAAAAGCACATAGCGTACCTTTCATCCAGAAAAAAGTACGGTTCCCGAGGGATGAAAATTGACATAGCACATGTATTAACCTTGTAAGCATCTTATAAGTAGTGTCAATTTCAATGCGTTTTTGCGTAAACGGAAAACTATGACAAAAGTCTGGTTAATTGATACAGTTCTCTAGTTAGGGATACTCTCACAAGAGTATTTTTCCATCCCACTTCTGATAAAATCTTTTGAGCAGCCATAGCTCAGTGGGGAGACCAACAGACTGCAATGCAGAGGGTCTCGGGTTCGAACCCATGTCGCGCACCTCTGACTTTCGGAAGTTATATGACTTTTCAAAAATATGTGCGTATTGATTGACAATTATCGCCTGCGCCGTGCCTCGGAGAGCACGTTAAGCCGTCGGTCCCGGCTGCTATGAACATCTATGGCAGTCGTTATTAGGAGAGTGTCGACACAAAAGATCCCACTGGGTCGAAGTGTCGCCGGTCTGCACTGACTGGCCCCCACATAAGATACATACATAGGGATACTCTTCTTAATTTCATAGGTGTCGTAACACACATATGCATAAATATTCGGCGGCTGAACAGCTATTCGTAAATCATATAAACTTCGTATCCGAGAGTTTTGGCACATTTAAACATTTGTGCAGCGTTGGGCTACATTTGTCATAATAAATTGAACTAGGCGTTACTTGGCGGCAGTCCATTGTTAAACTATTATACTGAAGCTGTTTAATTCATTACTCTCTTTGGGATATTAATCTTAACGATTGCAAAAGAATAGTGTATATTTAAATGCTGAAACTCGACTCCTAAAGTTCGCCATTCGTCTTTGTTAATCCTTTAAATAATATCACAATTAAAAAAACTATATTCCGATTACGTAAAAAAGGGGTCTAAAAAGAACGAATTTATAATGTATATAGCCTATATCACCCGGGCCATTATTACGATTCTATTGACACCTAATTTATTAAAATCGGTTCAGTAGTTTAGGCGCTACGGTGGAACATACAAACATATATACCCAGACTGCCAAAATCATTACCCTTCCTTTTGGCTTCGCCGTAGTCGGGCAAAAAAGACAACAACCGCATTAGGAATTATTCCTGTATCGCGGGGGACTTTACAAACATTCAAACCACGGACACAAAGAACACCCAGACTCGGCATAACTATTTGTGGATCACACAAATTTTTGTCCCGTGTAGGGATCGAACCCACTGCACTCGCGCGCGGTGGCCAGTGGCGAGGCGACCACTCAAACCACTACGCCATCCGTGTGTAGTCAAGTAGAAATGTATAGGACATAATTTACATTGCCATTGCGTCCAATACAACACTCGGTTCGAATCAGATCTGAATAGAATCGGGACAAAACTTTGTGTGATCCACAAATAGTTATGCCGAGTCAGGGTGTTCTTTGTGACCGTTGTTTGAAAACCTCGATGGCGTAGTGGTTAGTGTAACCGACTGCCACGCCTGAGCTCGCGGGTTTTATTCCCGCACAAGTCAAACATTTGCGTGCATGAACATGGAAGTTTGTCTTAGTCTCGGTGTTAAAAAAAAGTATATATGTATGTTTATCCATTGTCTAGCACCCATAGTACAAGCTCTGCTTAGTTTGGTCTAGATGGTGTTGTGTTACCACATACAGGTAGATTATTATATTATTATTATTGTACATTACACCCCCAAGACACAGAGATTATTCATGGCGAGGGAGTTGTTTGTGTAAAAATTAATTAAAGAATTATACTATGCGGTTCTTAAATATCCCAGTATCTCCAGCTTTTAAACATGAAATCGATTTTGTACTGATTAGATAGTTATTCTTACGCCTATATTCTGGAAGGGGTAGTAGACTCAAAACGGCTTAGTGGATGATTCGCCCAAATTAACTTAAACGAATCGGGCGAATCGACACTTTAAAAAAATAGGCAACTCGCCCGAATTGTATTTTATGCAATGAAAAGTAAAATATATCTAGCTGTATTAAACTAAGGGTAGTATTTAACAGCAAATAAAACAATCTTCCTTTTTAATTTTGTTTGTGTAAATAAGTTGTTTCTAGCACTCGCCGGCTGCTACTGCGGCACGCTCGCTTCGCTCGCTCGGCTCGTTGTATGGTCGCAGTTCTAACCTAACCTAACCCACTATTTTCTTTTAGGTAGTATGTTGAGAAAGTTTTAAAATGTTTATTGGGAACATGTTGCAAGAAGAAGTTATATTGTTACGGGTGTATGTCAAAATATAATACCCGTGTCACTTCTTTACTTGACTGTAGTTTTCTTAACTTCACTGCAATAAATACAATTCGGGCGAGCTGCCTACAGGAAAAAAATTATTTTTTTAAAGTGTCGATTTGCTCTATTCGGTCGAGTTAAATTGGGCGAATCGCCACTAAGCCCTCAAAACCATAGCTGGCGATATGTGGGTATAATATACCTATTATACCTACTTTCCATTAGCAATAATTTAAAGATTCACGTAATCGACGAGACACTACTGTCTACCGGATACAGTTTCAGTCTCTGTGCGGGTATTGAAAACTGTGCCTGAAACGGGCTTCGGCACCATGAGGTTCTCTAATGCACAGCAGTTATATTAACGACAGCAGTAACGGCAGTATTACAGAATAATGCTTTATAAACATAACAGAATATTTTTTATGATCTATTACAAACAGAACACATAAAACCACATAAAAGAACACATAGCTGATGTAAAACACCAACGCTCGTTGAAGTCTGCTGTGTGTGAACATGTGCAACAGGGGACCAACCACTACCTGCGATTTGACAAACCACAGATGCTCGCTAAAGAACATCGATTCCTACCAAGGATGCTTCGCGAGGCTATTGAAATCAAAAAACATCCTAATTTTAATAGAGAAGATGGTTGGAATGTACCACCAGCTTGGGATCCAGTTATACAAATAGTCAAACCCAAGAAGAAGCAAACCACAGCTAGACTTCATTATATTTTAAGCTCATTCTGCGTAAATAGAAACACCAATGATTAAATTATGTTCGGGTACTTTGAAATAACTACACTGGAACATTGAGACCTTATCTTAGCCTCCCCGTGACCATGGCTGCTGAAAAGCAACCGAAACGTCGGGGCAAGTGTAAAATTAAATCAAATCTAAATAGTTTTAATAACAATATAATTAGCTTAAAAATTAGTAAAGTTTAATAGTAGTAGTAGGGTAACAAATTTTCAAAATTATGTAATATAGTGTCAAATAAACAACGCGATAAAATCCGTATATAGTAGTTTAATTTCAATATTACAAGCAGATTAAAATTTCAACAGGGATATAGAAATAAATGATTCGAGATTTTTATACATAGTTCATTACGTGGATTAAGACATGATATTCAGTATTGTATTCCAAGAAAATAAATAATAATATTTGAAGCATTGGAACTCGAGACCCCCCCCACTAGGCTGTCGCTGCTTCCAATTAGACGGTGCCTAACAATTATAAGGCTACTACTATAAATAACACAAGAAAAGCATAGAATTGTCAATCAACGTCCAAGCGATACGACTACCGTTATATATTTTTAATACATTGAATAAAAACATCTATGATAAATGCATTCAGAACTTCGTGCAAAAATAATTGCACATATAAACTTGAATAATTGGTGCATCGTATTTTATCGAACATTTCTTCATTTAATTCAGAAAGATACAAGTAGGTCTTCTTCTCTCTTAGCCTTTATTATTCCCAAGTCACTTGGGGTCGGCTTTTCTGGTCTAACCGGATTTGACTGGATATCATTTTTTACACGGAGCGGCTGCCACCTGACCTCCGCAACCCGAAGGCTAACGATACCCTAAGGCTAGACCAGTGTCAGGATATTAGAGGGTACTGACTTTCCCAATAACGACTGCCATAGATGTTTATGGCAGCCGGGACCAACGGCTTAACGTGCTCTCCGAGGCACGGAGCAGGCGATAATTGTCAATCGATACGCACATAATTTCGAAAAGTCATAACTTCCGAGGTCCGCGACGTGGGTTCGAACCCGAGACCCTCTGCATTGCAGTCTATTGGTCTCCCCACTGAGCTATCGCTGCTCTCTCTCTGCTCTCAGAAAGATACAAGTAGGTATAGTATAAAATACATTAAAATTTATCTTACTCTATAATTTTCTTATTGAAAATGTATTACTTCACGAACTAGGTTTTGTTTTCGTTTTTTATTTAATCTCGACATCGCATCGGCGGGTGCTTTTAAGTTGCAACAGCCGGTTTGACTCGTAAATTTCGTTTTATTTCTATCATTCGTGGAACTGGCGAATGTGTTGTGATCTACGAAATAACATTAATTGGCTTTACAACTAAACATTATATAACTCCAGAGTTAGCTGAGGGTAATACTTGTTCGCAGAATTGCTGGCTGATTTTTATCTTCGCCGTTGTTAAGCTTTATGTGTGTGGTAAACAAAAAGAAAAGTAGAGTTCAATAATACTTTCTTATGGCCACGCGAATGTGAGCTGAGTTCCAATTACTTTAAACGGTTTTTATCAGCGTTTATACTTTCATTGATATGATATTATTATTTTTATTTCGATGGCGTAGTGGTTAGTGTAACCGACTGTCACGCCTGAGGTTGCGGGTTCCATTCCCGCACAAGTCAAACATTTGTGTGCATGAACATGGATGTTTGTCTTGGTCTGGGTGTTTCTATGTATAACAAGAATGTATTTCCAAAAAAAAAATATATATATGTTTATCCATTGTCTAGTACCCATAGTACAAGCTCTGCTTAGTTTGGGCTAGATGTGTGTATGTGATAGAATATTATTATTATTATCATAATCGACTATTACTATTAATCGAAACGTCGGTGAAATTGTATGTTTAACAATGACCGACGTTTCGATTGCTTTTTAGCAGCTATTCTCTTTACTCATATTTAATAATAATTTGTGTTTCCATTTACGTAAAATGAGCTTAAGGTATCACATATTGCAACGTTTTGCTTCTTCTTCCGTTTGACTATATGAATTACTAAACCCAAACTAGTATTAAATATCAAGCATATTTTTTTAGAAATAAAGACCTCACTTAATTTCATTTCGGCGTTCTTGCAAACATCTGTGGTCCATCAAATCTCAGGTGGACACCTGTTGCACCTGTTTATAGGTTTACATATTATTTTATATTATATTGTAAAACTATTTAATAATAAAAATAAATAAAATAAATATTCAAATTAGAATTTGATTTTAAAGTACCAAAATCAGAATTTTATCCAAAAGTCGTTTATTTATTTAGATTTCAAAGGTTATTTAGTGACCTACATGAATACCGCTAAACTGTGACATTCATAACTTATACAGTTATGAATGTCAAAGTTTTAGTGAGCTTAGAATATACTAAAATTATATTTACCTATGTAAGTTGCTTAGTTCAGTCAAAGGGCCGATAAGATCAAGAAACTGAAGGCTTCTCTTTTAACAACTCTGTCTTTAGCAATTAGACTTTAAGTAAATAATTAAAATTATTTAAAATGAGGCTGGAGGTCTACCAGTGATACCGTTTTCTTTTTATTTGACGATACGACACCCGCTTGAAGTAATAACACTAGTAAACCCGAGAGCTTTATTATGATTGCAACAATGTTCGTACCGAACATCCAGATTCGATATTGGCAAATTCATAATAATTATATATTTCCTATAGTAAATCTAATTCACCCAGAGTAAGTCACCTAGGTGAATTAAACACACTTTTAGTAAACTTTAAATACCTGGGTGCATTGAAATTACTAGTAATAATCAGGCTATATATTATTAAAAAAAATATGAGAATCTGCAATGAACTGCTGAAAATCTTAGTTTGAAAAATGGTTCAAGTAATATGCAAAGTTCACGTAATACCACGTGATTTTGAGGTCAAAGGTCATAGACATTTCGTGGTATATCAACTATGCTGAGTCAAATGGCGTTGACTGCGAGTCTAGCTTTTACAGTTCTTGTGTTGAAAGATGGTATCACGTGACCTTGAGGTCAGAGGTCAAAGGTCATCGTAATTTCAGGGGTATAGGTATCGACTATGCTGAGTCGAATGGCACCGCGAGTCTCTAGCTCTTACAATTCTTGAGTTGATAGTTGTATAACAGACAGACGGACGGAGGGACGGACGGACGAACGGACAAAGCTGTTGTATAAGAGTTTTTTCGAAATCTCAAAAGGACTGTTACTAACAAAACCTAACCTACTTTTATGCATGCGAAGCTGCGAGCGCAAAAGCCAGTGAGTATATAAAGTGTAAGTCCACCACGATCACCCAGTACGATTTTGGTTGAGTTCGTGAGATTGAACTAGATGCTTCTGCGTTTCATACATCGCTATTAGAACGGGTAGCTAGGCGTGTATTACAAATCCACATGTTGCAAGCTTCAGATCCTACAGCAGGGTGAGTTTAAACACAGTTTCAGATTCGATGCTGCTACTGAGAGTTTTTAGACATAAAACCAAATTACACTTTGCCTGACCTGGGTCTATTCCCAAATCAAGCAAGTGCAATCAGAGATCTCATACACAGCAGTCGCACTTAGTACCGCTTGGTCACGGAGGTAGCCTACTCTATTGTTATATACCTATTAGAGTATGATAATAACTACTAAATGTCTTAGTATATCTGTAGCAAAAGGTGTAAGCATAATAAGTCCACGTATTTAAAATTTAATCCGAGATCTCATACAAAGCAGTCGCACTTAGTACCGCTTGGTCACGGAGGTAGCCTATTATTGTTATATATTAGAGTATGATAATAACTATGAGCAGTGATAGGTCAGTGGGGAGACCAACAGACTGCAATGCAGAGGGTCTCGGGTTCGAACCCACGTCGCGCACCACTGACTTTCGGAAGTCATAAGACTTTTCGAAATTATTTGCGAATTGATTGACAATCATCGCGTGCTCTGTGCCTCGGCGAGCACGTTAAGCCGTCGGTCCCGGCTGCCATGAACATCTATGGCAGTAATTATTGGGAGAGTGTCGACACAAAAGATTCCACTGGGTCGAAGTGTCGCCGGTCTGCACTGACTGGCTCCTACATAAGATACATACATACATACATGATAATAACTACTAAATGTCTTAATGTATATAGTGTATCTGTAGCTAAAAGGTATAAGCATAATAAGTCCACGTATAGTAAATTCGCTTTTAAGAATCTGGGTATTTTGGGTAAACAAAAATAAGTCTGGAAAAAGTGGGGTTATTATTCTTTAGTTCTTAGCCACAGATATTCTTACAGAATTAACATAAACATGTGCATTCCAGAAAAATCTAGATATTATTATGTCAAAACGTTTAAGAACTTGTATCTGTAATTACATACAAGTTAGGGTTAGGAGGTCATACGATGAAGTAAAACATTAGTCACAGCCAATGTAAACAACGTTATATTACGTACTCACCGGTCGTTTTTGCGGTATTTATTATTCACAACTTTATAATAGGAGGCCGATAAATTACTAACTCTAGCAACATTGTCTCGGTCAAGGCTACGTACGTTATATTCTTTATTTAAGTACTCCCGTTCTTAGTAATTTGCTCCCACTGTAGGTGATATAGGTACACCTAGTGCGGTAGTAATCCTTATATCTACATCTTATCTTATGTGGGGGCCAGTCAGTGCAGACCGGCAAAACTTCGACCCAAGTGGGATCTTTTGTGTTGAAATTCTCTCAATAAGGACTGCCACAGATGTTCATGGCAGCCGGGACCGACGGCTTAACGTGCTCTCCGAGGCACGGAGCAGGCGATAATTGTCAATCAATACGCACATAATTTCGAAAAGTCATAACTTCCGAAAGTCAGAGGTGCACGACGTGGCTTCGAACCCGTGACCCCCCTGCATTGCAGTCTGTTGGTCTCCCCACTGAGCTATCGCTGCTCTTATATATCTACATACATTATAAGGACTTCAGAAAAATTAACCCCTCGCTATTCCGAAACGCAGACTTAGGTATTCGTAGAACTGCAATCGATGTGCAAATGCATCGTATCTCCCGAAACACAAGAGTTTTTTTAATGTGGCTGAGATTCCAGTAGACTAGTAGTTCAGTTTTATTTTTTAATGTACGTGAGGTTTGTAGTGCTTTTTATGATTGTTCTGCGCCGTGCAAGGGACAATCAATATTTATCCCTTAGAGCAGCGAAGTAACTGCATTTTAGTTGGCCACATACCGCTTAGCTCAGAGATCAGATCGGACATATGTACATATATACCCTTGGTCGCCGTAGCTTATAAAAGTACACTCAATTACGGGCAATTTAAAGGAAAGCTGAGTATCGACGTGAAATACTAGTATTCCTACTGTTGTTTCGTTCGGTGAGTCAGAGTGCCGGAGGCCCAATCACCCTCTTTCCCCATTCCGGCTCCTTCACCTTCCCACTTCCTTTTCTAAAGGGTCGGCAACGCGCAAGTGATGCCTCTGATGTAACAGGCGTCCAGAGGCTACGGTGACCACTTACAATCAGGTGGGCCGGGCCGTACGTTTGTTTACCAAATTAGATGTATAAAAAAAACCTGATTATTAATATAATAGTAGGCATAAAGAAAGTAAGTCAACATAATTATCGCAAATTATTGGTTTTGCTCTAATTAAGTACTAATTAATAATTAAAATAATTGTACAAGGAAAGTTAACTTAATTATATTCGTTGCACGGATCATTCGCCACTGCTAGCACGTCGAATGTTGTACTTTTGACACGGGACAGTAATTTATGTCTGCCATAGAGTTTTGTTCCAAGTCAGTGCGATCTTTGCTTCCCTAGTTTCCATGTTTGGCAAGTCACTCACGATAGATAAAGAAAAACGAATAATAAAAGAACTAAGTTTACCACAGTTACTTTTTCAATATATATTTTTAATAGAGACTAATGTCAAGGCAGCTATGAATGCACATGGCAATGATAAACACAGGCTGGAGTGGATGGCCCTTAGGGGTCTGGAACACTCCAAGAAATTCATTGCAAACAGAGCCACGGGCTTCACCCGGAAGTTCTGCGGGTACAACAAGGGCCAAATACGCCTGCTCACAGGAGCGTTTACTGGTCACTTTGGTACCAATGACTTCCTGTGCAGATTGAGTTTGGCAAACAATTTGATCTGCACAGCCTGTGGTGAACGGGACGAGTCCATATTACACCTACTGTGTGAATGTGACGCGTTGGCTGGACTAAGGATGCGTCTGATGGGATTAGCATATACGAACCCTGAAGACTTCAGGCTTCTCCCTCTGAAGTGTACGCTGCGACTAATGCAGTACATTCATAGGGAGATAGCTAAGGGATAAATCTCGGGGCCGACACAAAAGATCCCACTGGGTCGAGGTGTCGCCGGTCTGCGCTGACTGGCCCCTGTAACAAGATAAGATAAGATAAGAATAGAGACTAATTGTATAAAAAACATTTCAACTAGAAATTACGGTATATAGAATGTAAGAAAGTAAACTCAAGCCAAATGTGCTATATACATAGCATGCCTATTTTCGAAAATTGTGTACCTCCATAGAGCGACAGCCATCTGTATCTGAATATTCAAAGCACCCATTGGTTAGTATATTCCGACATAGGTCTAAACCTCGGTGCTAGTTGCCATTTATAAGATATGGATAAAATCCCAGATGGTGTTTGAAGTCCATTACAGTTTATTCATTCATCATCAATATCTGCATGAAGGTTGTGACCCGCAGTTGACGAAAAGCCCACCTTTTAAGTGTGAAGGTATCTTAAATATTATCATAAATCAACATAAGATAAATGCAAATACGTAATGTTTGTAAGACGTGTTTGGGGCGTGTTCTGGTATAATTTGATGCAACGAGCGTGTGATAAGATTTACATGGCAAATGAATTGTTGACATCGAAAATGTTGTGTCTGTGGCCTAAAACTTATGTTAAGTAAGCCGAACAAAGGCTTTCGCCGAAGTTATTCTATCGTTTTTGTATATATGTATGTAACCAGGGTTAAATTATTAACAATCATTGGTCAAATGGTGTTTGTTTTAATTAGAAGTATTATTGATCAATTACAATTTAAGTTATCAAAATGTATTTAAAATATAATTTTGTATGTTTCATTTGTGTAAAAAAGTAAATGCTGAAATAACTTACAATATGCATTTGATATTTTCTTGTCATTTATATTACATATATTAGGGGTTAAAGTATGAAATTGCCGATTTATGTTGAAAAATTGAAATTCGTTTATTTCTAACATATTTACATATTTAATCGAAATATTTTCCCTCATTATCTATACATTGCTGCCATCTAAACAAGTTTATTTATGCCTTTATCGATAGATAGATATAGAACTCCGAAGATCTAGATTCGATAAAATGTGTGAAAGCATTTTGTCCTGCCTCCTGGGAAGAACATCTTTTATCAAGTAGAAAATTGTACAAATCACAAAAAAAAATGTAATCTGTTAGAGCAAGGTCTGGTGAGTACGGAGGATGACGTGTGGTTTCTAACTGCAGCTCCTGTAGAGTTACAACGGTTTCTCGTGCAGTGTGAGGTCTTGCGTTATCATGGATCAATAATGGTGAAGATCGATTCACATCAAGTTTTCAAGTTCGGCACAGTAAACATCTGCTGTTATTGCTTGACCGGACCTAAGAAAGCT
The DNA here is from genome assembly GCA_930367265.1 of Catocala fraxini. Taxonomy (NCBI): domain Eukaryota; kingdom Metazoa; phylum Arthropoda; class Insecta; order Lepidoptera; family Erebidae; genus Catocala; species Catocala fraxini. The sequence goes on from OV884031.1 coordinate 22,996,682, forward strand.
ATAGAGAATAACACCGTGAAGAGATCACCAAACAGTTACTATTACCTTTTTATTGGTAAGCTTTGCTTTAGGGCACTGTTGCGGTGTTTGACTTAGGGTCAGCCAATGCCAATTTTTCGCTTACGGTTATCGTAAAGAATCCACTTTTTGTCACATGTCACAATTCGATCTAATATTTCTTAATTTCTGTACCGATTCAACAAGGCAACACGGCAAGTTTCAACACGCATTTCTTTCTGCAGATCAGTCAAATCATGAGGCACCCATTTTTCAAATTTTTTTATCTTATTGATTTGATGCAAATGAGCCAATATCGTAGTTTCCATTACGAAAGCGTTTAAACCAAAAACGTACGGTGCGTTCATTAGCAGTCTCCTCTCCAAACGCAGCGTTAATATTGCGAGCCGTTTTTGCCGCGTTAGTTCCGCGTCGGAACTCGTATTCAAAAATGATTCAGATTTTTGAAGTATCCATCTTTCCCGTCAAAGCTGAATAAAAAAAACAATTAAAACTCGAAAATCGAATGTTGCACATGTTTCAAAAGAAGAGGTTTCATGTGAAAATAAGTTTTAGTCAAAAATCTCACACCATGAAGGTTTTCTGTCAATTCAAAGTATCTATTACTATACGACGACAACTTCATATTTTCACCCCTATTATTTAGGTCGTTTTGTTATGTTTTGCTTTGGGCATACCTAAAGCAAAACATAACAAAATGAATATTTTGATAAGATTTAATAGCGGTACCTGACTGTTATAATGTAGGTCCTTTGCTTGGTAAGGGAAGGTTATCTGTTTTATACAAAAATAAGGTTTTTTATATATATTTAAAAGTGCACACAATAGCAATCATTTTATTTCGAGCAACTTTTTACATAGCTCTCTTGAGTTTACTTAAAGTTTTCGATACTATGTTTAAATGAAATACAAGCAAAAGAACTGAAGAAGCTTAAAAATTCAAGGTCATTAGCTACTGCAAGTTCAGAAAAGTTGTTATAGTTGGAATAGTTAACAAGAACATAAACGAAAGTGAAAACCGTTCATGTTTCACTTGAGCTAGACAAAGCTGGAATGTCGCTTTTACAGGTTTTTGTGTTTTGTAATTGGAAACCATTTACTTTATTTTTTCATTATGACTGCGCCGAGCGAAATGTGCCAAAACAGGCGGTCACAGTTAAGTTGATAAAATCAACACTTTTTGTTTAATACAAATATACAATATACATTTACCATAACAATGAATGTGTTAACAATTACTTCGTGTAAAACACTTAAAATAATTAATATTTTCGCCTACAATATTACGTAAATTTGCAAGCTCGTGTTACGTGATTTTTAGATTATAACAGTAGAAATCTATCCTATTTTACAGCTTAAACGAAACATAAATAATTATATTACAATTTGTTCGTCCCAAATATTTAAGTTATTGGTTGACAATAAAGATACATATTTATCAAAAAAGCACTTAAATCCTCCATACTATTTAACTATGGCGGCCGCGCGACGATTTGAATATCGATCTCTGTCATTCAGTCCAACCGCGTCTTACGCTCGGGGCAGTCTTAAAGATATATCTGCCTCTTTACATATATGAGTAGTGAGATATGTCGTTTGTTTTCACGGACGATTGTAAGGTTGATTTTGATGATTTCCAGGAAGGGTTATGTTTGGGGTATTTTGTTAGTTATTACTAGCAGCACGGTATTAAAAACTGCTATAACGTCCCTCTATAATATTGGATCTATGTCAAAGTTCATAATATGTAGTCTCGCTTAATTTAAGACAATTTAGACCTTTATTGTCGCTATGCATAATTGATGTAGTAAGTAGGGAATTAACGCGATCATGTTGGGTACATTTTAGTATATTTTTGAAACGCTTGTCGTTGCCGTAATATGGATACTGTGCCTAACAGAAAATATATTTTTATAGAATCTTAATTGTTTGTCTTTAGATGCATATTTGAAATATACAAATTGTATTAAATAATAATAATATTGTATATAAAAATTAATTGCCGTGCTATAGTGTCGCAAAAACTCGTAAATAGCTTGATCGATATTATTTCTTTTTTACTTTGTTCTCGTCAAACCTGGGGTTTCGGGAAAAGAAAATTAAAAATACCTAAAGAAAATTGTGACGAAATTTGTAAATTTATATGGAAATTGCCACTTTGCATTACCAACTATAAGTAGTACAAAATTTACCGGGTCATTAAATCAGCAATTCTTTGGGACCCTAATAAATACATAACCACAATTTTCGATTACACACACATGTAAGTAGATTCTACGATACCTACGAGTTACTTTTGCATGAACTATGAGGCCGCCTTTATCTATCCCATACATACGGTTACTGGGTTACTTAAGAAGCGATTGTCTAATCTCTGCAGACAAACAAAGCGACTGCAATGTTGTCATCATTTGTCATGTATTACATGGTAACGTGTCTTACATGCGTCTAATATACATGACAATAGAACATCATATCTCAAAATTTGACATGAACGAGTTGCATATTCAAAAAGATATTTTAACAAGACAAGCGATCCATCATTGCTGTATATTTCATATTCAGTACGTCGCTAGTCTGTCCTGGCATTTTTAGGTAGAGCTATATAAGACTGTCTTGGTGGCAGCGGTAGTAAGTGCAACTGCTATGCATGAGAGTGCGCGTTCGATGCCCGGGAAAGTATAATTGGGTTTTTATGTCAAGAAATTTAAACTGGAATTTTGCCCAGTGACAGGCAACAGACTCACCCCCTGTTACCTAACCTTAAAAATTGGTATTATATTATAAATAAATACATTGTAGGTATATACCTATATATATACCCTTATAATATTATAAGATTACTAGATTTTGCCCGCGGCTTACCTCGCGTAAATGAAGGTTAGATTAGATTAGTAAGTTTTATTGTGTTTGTGAATTTGTGTGATGGTTGTGTGGGACCCACCACGTCCATCGGCGGGTCAAACCTTTGACGGGGTCGCGATTTTAATGCGCCCGCCCCAAAACCAGCGATGGGGAATGTGATTTACACATTTCCCCGCGTCAGAAAAAAAAAGGTTAGTAAGAGTACTTTTTCTGGATGAAATCGGGTACCATATGTCCTTCTCTGTCCCCCTGACAAAGTGTATGCGAAATTTCATGATGATCGGTCGAGTAGTTAAGGCGTGAAAGCGTAGCAAATAAACAAACAAACTCCATTTGCATTTATATTTGTTAGGGTTATATTTATACAGATATACCTATATAATTAGTTATATATAAGTAACTTAAAATAAGGAAGTTATAATCACTGTACATTTATCGTAACACATGTATTAAATAATTTTGTTCTTAATGAAGCTATGATATCATTTAAACAACATTTTCCTCGAATATTATATAATTTCAGGATATTTGCGAATATAGTGTTAAGTTCATTATATTCAATATTTGCCTTATAATTAGTATTCAATACATTATAATTAGACTAGCAGTCACCCGCGATTTCACTTACGTTCGTAATTACTGCTTTGCTCTTGTGGTTTAAAGCGGGATACATGTATGTAGCCTATAACCTTTCTCAAGTATTGCACCGTTAAATGTAAAATATTTTTTAAGCGCATAGTTTTATTTAGAGATTAGCGCGTTCAAACAAATAAACAAACAAACTCATCAGCTCTTTACATTACGCATCCTTAATAAAACAGCGACTTAACTCGAAATTTGAAAGTAAGGCAATTTGAACTCTAATTGTATATGTTAAATTCTAATATTATATTTGTGTTAAATCTTTGCAATAGAGTTCAAATTTGTTTAACCCAAAATACTGAGATAAGTCTCTGTTTTATTAAGGATGCGATTAGTATTTTTGTTTTATAAATACCTACTGTGTACAGAGGTTGAAAATTAGTTTGTGGATTTATAATAATAATAATATAATATTCTACACATACACACAACACCATCTAGCCCAAACTAAGCAAAGCTTGTACTATGGATACTAGACAATGGATAAACATACATATATACTTCTTTTTTGTAAATACATACATATTAAACATAGAAACACCCAGACCAAGTCAAACATCCGTGTTCATGCACACAAATATTTGACTTGTGTGGGAATCGCACCCGCGACCTCAGGCGTGGCAGTCGGTTACACTAACCACTACACCATCGAGGCCAATAATATCAGCCCTGAATATAATATAGCCCTTGTTGTACTGCTGGACACGAGCCTCTTCTCACAATATTAGAAAGACTTTACATTGGTCATCACGGTGGTCCAGAATGGCAGTCTTGACACATCTTCGAAAACCCTATGTAAAACTATCAGACATGCAGATTGTCCACCGATGTTTCCCGTCAATGAGTGATAATTGACTTCTTAAAACGCCTCTCTGACATTTAGAAGTGGTATTTTTGAAAAGTCAGGGATTCCTTGCTGCCTTAGGATGGGACTCAAGACCTTTATGTGGCAGTCCGACGGTCTTCCTCCTAGGATATTGCTGCTTATTATCTTCGTATAGCCAATCCTAAAGCTTAAAATTATTCTAAATTGGTCATCATATATACTATACATTTTAAAACTTTAGCATGTCCATCTATCTGAGTTTGGCAAAGTTAGATATTTTGACCTGTGCTGGAGGGATAGGCATAGATGTGTTACTGGATATCTTATCGATTTACAGACTCCGTGCTATTTCTATTCATAAATATGTTGCGCGACCTGGAAATCGTAGTTGAGACGACTGCAAGCAAAAGCACAAACTCAAAATCAAATTCTAAAGATAACAATACATACATACATTGGTTCATGCAGCGATAGCTCAGTGGGGAGACCAACAGATTGCAATGCAGAGGGTCTCGGGTTCGAACCCACGTCGCGCACCTCTGACTTTCGGAAGTTATATGACTTTTCGAAATTATGTGCGTATTGATTAACAATTATCGCCTGCTCAGTGCCTCGGAGAGCACGTTAAGCCGTCGGTTCCAGCTGCCATGAACATCTATGGCAGTCGTTATTGGGAAAATCAGTACCCTCTAATATCCTGACACTGGTCTAGCCTTAGGATATCGTTAGCCTTCGGGTTGCGGAGGTCAGGTGGCAGCCGCTCCGTGTAAAAACTGATATCCAGTCAAATCCGGTTAGACCACAAAAGCCGACCCCAAGTGACTTGGGAATAATAAAGGCTAAGAGAGAAGACATACATTGTTTCATGCCCATATCTCCAAAAGGGTACACAGAGGTAGAATACATCCACATATCGCCAGCTATGATTTTAGGCCCTATATAATTGGGAATATGCGTATTGTCGGGCATAGTTCCAGATTACGTGCTGCTACGGCGAATTGCGACTTGCCAGAAAAAACCAATAACACTGCCCTCTCTAAGAATCGTACCCGAGATCATTTACAATATCGCTGTGCCACCAAGGCAATCAGATTAAAATTAAATAGTAAATTATACGCGCCATGTTATTAAGGCATAGTAATAAATCATTGGCATTATTCATTTCATGTGTTAGACTTATAAATTATCGTAAATATTATGCTGTCATATGGCCGTTCTAATACTATTTTAAATATACTCTTGCCAACTCATAAACACGTATAAAATTATAAGATTAATATAAACGTCTGATTTCACTTACTCTTTGGTACCCTCGCGCTTATTTGCATGCGACTGTGAAGGATTTGATTCCCAGTTCAAGTAGAGATTTTGTAAAAAAAATTTGAATAGCATATATCCAGACTAATGTGATCAGACTTGGTAGACAACGGTAGGATCATCCATATCAAATAAGATATGAAACAACAAAAATATTTGATTCTGATACATAAGGGTATACCCAGGTGTATTCAAATCTACCTACATTACATAACCTTTACTTACGCTTGTGTAAAAAAATACTTCAGTATTGGCCTTTCTGGGATTCCAGGCATAAATATAGGTTATGTACTATTTATTTTCTCAGTAACTGTATTGGTATCGGCGTTCTGGGTTAATCAGATACGACAGTACATCAGTATATCTACAGAGCGACTGATGTCTGAATTCCATTACACATTGTATCGGTGTCTAACTGTAACACTTTCAGAATATTAGGAATGATTACTGAGCCATGAGTCACTATGGATTTTGGAATATTTTGATCGACGACTTTATGTGTTGTTTAATATATAAAGTATTGTGTTTGGTCACCCATTAAGAGTTACTGGTACCTATAAATTTTCATGATGCAATGCAGCAATAGTAGGAGACTTAGACTGCCACGCAGAAGTCTCGAGTTCGATTCCTGACACGCAACTCAAACTTTTCTTAGTTATGTGCGTATGAAATAAATAATTATCGCTAGCTTTAAAGGCGAAGGAAAACATCGTGAGCAAACTTGCATGTCTGAGAGTTCTCCGCACTATTCAGTCAGCGAACCCGCACTGGGCCACCGTAGTACATTAGTGTCTAATCCTTTTTACACTGAGAAGAGGCCCGAGCCTAGCAGGTGATTTATATACATGGCCGATATTATATTATTACATTAAAAATTAAAACTCACGATAATATTTCTACGAGCTTAATACAAATATTCGCATTTGCGAATATAAAATATAATCTCTATCTCGATTTTACACAGAGTAACCCTTTATCTGTCCTGTGACTTTAAGCTATCTCGACATAAAATATCATCAATCTTGATTCAGTAGTTTATATGCGAATACATAACAAAGAAGCCGATTTTTAATACGGACCAGTATGACTTCATAGGCATACCGAATGTTACGAAAGCCAAAATATTTTAATAATAGATATTATGTCAAATACCAAATATTATAAAACCAGTAACTACCCGACGTCCCAATACAATAATCTTTGATTTACTATTCAAGAATCCATTTAGCCCAACATATTTAATAGTAACTAAAAACTGCATTTAATTAAAAAATACGACTGTTATAAAACATGTAAAAGAAGCATCGTTTTCTTTGAGAACGACGTTCTTTGATCGAAACCATTTTAAATTTGAGTGAATGCGTTCCAAAAACTATAAAATGGCGGGGCTGCGCGAGCGCAGTTGTGTTGTTACAACATTTAAATAGTCCGTGTAATTGTGTCAAATAAAACTAGTATACGGCTAGTTCAACATACGGCTTCGTTTGAAATTATATTGTTTTTAACTTTTGTGGTATTACTTTCATGGCAATGTATGGCTGCGATATACTGGTCGGCAATAATATCCTTATTATCGAACACACGGCAATATTTCGCATATTTTCAAAGACTGATTTTTGGAATTGCCGATTCATCAAATGTTTTATAGGTGGCTGGATGATACCTAAAAACATTACAGCCATATAATAAAGTAAAATATTTAAATAGTATGACTGCACGGATGGCGTAGTGCTGTAAGTGGTCGCCAAGCCATTGCCGCCGCGCCGAGTGTTGTGGGTTCGAATCTCACACGGGACAAAAATGTATGTGATCCATAAATGGTTGTCTCGAGTCTGGATGTTCTTTATGTCCGTTGTTTTCATGTTTGTAAAGTCCCCCAGGAATTATCACTGGGCGGGAATTCCCTTTCATAAAAATTTATCGTAACACAAAAATATTTGGGCCTACATCGTTGGTACTGTGTAAGTTTACGTTTATATTTGCAGTATAATGTCGACCGTGATCGAATCCCAGATTTTCCGATAAGCACAATTTGCGTTTGTGTTTGTAAACGCAAATTGTGTTGTCATTTTTGACAAAAGAAATCTGTCACAGAACAAACGATATAGTCGATTTTTATAAATCCTAATTTAATATAAAAATGCGAATGTGAGCTTGTTTATTTGTTTGTTACGCTTCCACGCCTTAACAACTCGACCGATAATTATGAAATTTTGCATAGACATTCTTAGGGGTACAGAGAACGCCATAGAGTATCTTTTATCCAGAAAAATTACTATTGTCGAGACATAGAAAATTTACATAACCTGCATTTACAAAATCTAGTATAAAATGAACTAACATCACGCTATTTGCTCTTTAAGAGCTAAACTAGAAGTTAATAGCACTTACATATGGGCGGGTCTTTGAAGGACATAGAAAACCACTGGAAGAACGGCTCGGGTCCGCTCGCTGTTCACTTCCGAACTGAAGAGCTACGCAGTCTCATTAAGGCTCTGTTCCAAAATACACAAATGCGCGCCAATTTGCTGTCAAAAATAAAATAATTTATTCTTCGATGTTTGACGTCAGTATCTCTCATATATGAAACGGTGTTATATGTTCGTAAAAAAAAAATATCTAGCTATATTTAGGTCCCCAGAGAGCAAACTTTTGAGTCGCCGAGTTATTAAGAATTTCCTAATCCAATCGACAGTAATAATATATGCAAAGTTATACCACTAGGCCGACATGGCAAACAGATTTGCTATAAACACAGTTTTATAATACTTGGCAAATAGCAAATAGTCCCATTCGCATACAGGCACCGTCTGTGTGTGCAGTCTGTCAATCTGCGACGAGTTCACGAATGAAATCATCATCTAAGAATGCGTTTTAAAACACTTTCCTTAGCTTGTGTTAGGTCATACAATCACAGATTCACGTTAAACAGTTTGTTAATACTGCATGTAAACTCTCTTTGGATATAATAATATCTATAACGTTGTAAGATATAAAAATAATAAAAAGAGATATAAAGTAAAATACACTTCCGAAAAAAATATTCATGTATCTCAAAAAGAATTTACCGTACCGTATTCGGGGTCAAAACTCGACACATTAGTAGAGGCAAGTCAAAATAGAGAGGCATTTTAACCAAGTAACAGAGGCACCAAAACCAAATTTAACCAAAGATAGAGAAGTTCTCGACCAAAGTTAGAGGCCCTGAAATTAAAGTCAAAATTTTGTCTGAAAGTACCTTTACTCTACAGAAGGTTGCAGGTAAACATACTCGTGTAGTGTTCTTACGATCAGCAATGTTAATAAAGAGGTGTAAATGCGCCTTGCGCTGGCAACTTAACGATTTCTTTTTTAACGTTCATCAATAAGCTTGTGGTAATCTTAGTGTTTCAAGCATTGATAGGTTTTAGAAGTCTTCGGTAAGCCCTTACCATTTGACAAGCCGTATACTTATTCGCCACCTTGCTTGTATATATAAACACTATAATTATTATCCGTGAAGTCAATCCCTCGTCGGCATTGCTATCAAGTAAAAAACCTTACTCATTAAAACTTAGCGATACCAAGTCGTTACATTTGCTAGTGTGAACAAGTACCATCATTATCCACTCTAATATTAGCCATAAACATGCTGACTAATCACCATACGCGCCATATAAGGTAAGCCGGCGAAGGCCCGCTGTATTTTAGTATACGCGCCAATCATGGTAGCTTCGTAACTTGATACTGATCTGTTTGAAGTAATGAAGGTTAGGAACCGGCTTACCAGCTGATGACTACATTTAGAAGGTTTTTATACACAAAGCTTGCCTGTGTTGTTGATTTGTAGCATGCGCTTAAGCTATAGAGATGATTATTAAGGTTCAGCTAGTGTTTCTGTTAAAAATTCTCGGTAACAGTACGGAGTTTGATCAATAGCATTAGACTTGCCTACTCCTACCTGCCTACCTGCCAAAATCTTGACGTAATAAACTGAGTCAACTTTTTTGGAGACGCATATTATATTTGTTAATCTAAAACTAGACACCGGTTTCTGAATTGAAAAATTTGCAAATCTCAAGTGATTATTCTCCAATATTTTTTTACGGGATGGTATTTCATCAAACCTCTATGAATTAAGCATTTACTAAAGTATATGATGTTCAAATACCTACTCAAATACTATTACAGTTAAAGTAAACTTAATACAGAAACAAAAATAAATGTGTAAGTAATTCTTAAGAGAGTTTGACTCGTTCTCAATATGTAATTCGCAATTTAGAAATCGGAGGATAGCTCTTCCTTGCGATTTTGTCCTCGGTATATTATATAAGTCGCACTTAGATCACAATATTATGTACCGTCATTGCGGTTCTACTGAATGATTCCAATTTGATTTTAAGGTAAACTTTCATACAGTGACCAATAGTTTTTGTGTGATACTGACATAAACCGACAGACAAAATCATCCGAATTTAAATATAAATTAACGAAGGCAGTTCATTTTTTTAAATGATCCCCATCGAACATACTGTAATGTTTTTTGCGATAGTTGTTATCCTGAGCATACGTAATTTAAGGACATTCGCGTTTTTCTTTTACCGAACTACTTTAACGAACTATGTATGTCGCAGTTAATTAATTACTTATAAACGGACATTTAATATTAATTTTTGTATCCAGAAGCAGCTCTACTAAAAGTTCTAAAGTACACTAGACAAAATTTAGTACTTTTATAAATTTGTTAATTTTTCTGTTTTCTTGTTGCTGACTGTACAATATACTTCTACCGGCCCTTTTCCGCAGATTTAGCCGTAACAATATCTCACTTACTTAAAGTATGTCGACGTCTACTAATAGGTTAAGTACTTGTAATTCATGAGTGTGCGTTAAGAATCTAAATGTCACCTAGTTCGGGTACGCCTGACTAATCTTATAAATGCTAAAGTCTGTTTGTCTATTCTTCACGTCCGAAAAAGCATTTAAACGATGCGATTATTCTAAGAAGATGTGGCTGGGAATCTCGAGGGGTATGGATTAGACGCTAGCTCATTGCTCTACCAGAAAATCCGTTTACAAATTATGTAAAAGTATTTAGGTTTGTTGAACGGCTTATAAATCCTTACTAATACATATTAAAAATGCGAATATGAGTTTGTATGTATGTTTTTACGTTTTCACACCTTAACTACTCAACCGATTATCATGAAATTTCGCGTATACGTTGTCAGGGATACAGAAAAGGACATAGGGTACGTTCAATGCTAAAAACTATGTACCTACTACTTCCGAGGTATGGCAAAATTGACATAACATACATTTATGCGGGCGAAGCCGCGGACAGAATCTAGTATTATAATATATTGCTATTAATTTGATGCGGTTGTTGGTTTCGTGATGCGCACTGTTGATGTCTCGGATTTGATATTCGGATGGACTGTGTTATTTTTCTTGGTTAAAATATTTTTAAAAGCATCAAGGAGTCTGGTAATGAGTAAATTGCCGTCTACTCGATATATTTGGCGATCCAAGAAATTCGAGATTGTCTAGTAGAAGAGAAAGTTTTATTCCTTTTTTGAGAGAAAAGCAAAAAAGCCATCTTGTATGACCTATGCATCGAACCACGAGACCGAGATCTGACTGAGAGACTGCGTCTCCCCGTGACCATGGCTGCTGAAAAGCAACCGAAACGTCGGGGAAAGTGAAAATTAAATTAAATCTAAATAGTTTAAATAGTTTTAATAATAATTCAATTAGCTTAAATATTAGTAAAGTATAATAGTAGTAGTAGTGTAACAGTTTTTCAAAATTATGTAATAAAGTGTCAAATAAACAACGCGATAAAATCCGTATATAGTAGTTTAATTTCAATGAATAATATTCGCGTAAACAGAAGACAATATTATATGCCCGTAATTCAAGGCACGACTAATAATTACGGCATAAATCGTTCGATGTTTGTGGTTAAGCTAAATCACTGCAATCAGGCCTTGGATTAGTGCTAGTGAGAGTAGGTACTTAAACTAGAATTGCTAGTAAAATTCTTGTTAGATTGGTGTTAGTAGCCCTAGCATAATAAAAATCACTTCCACACTATTAGCGCAGGCTTCATACTCATATACTTACTAGCTTTTGTCCGTAGTTTCACCTGCCTGATCCTCATAGGAATGTGTAGTGGACTAATAGTATCCTGTACTTATCCAGGATATGGTCTTGCTGTAGCTAAGTTTTATCCGAATCCGGTTCACGTGTGATTGAGTATTAACTAGATTATAATCTTTACAAACTTATATGTCGAATTCAAAGATTTTAGTTTTTTGGTATATCGTATAAATGGTTATACATAGATGCTTAGAACATGGAGAGGGTATTGTTTAAACTTTAAAGTAAAAGGCAGCTGTCAAACACTGACCAAGTGTGCGTTGGATTGTGTGGTGAGCCATGAAGCTCTACCCTCGGTGCGCAATTCCAACACAATTTTGATTTTAATTTAGTCTACCTCCTTCCTTGGATTTATAGCTTATTTATAACTAGGATATCATCAAACCAACTTTAAAAATGTAATGTAATGTAAAAATGTGACGGACACAGTTACTTCAACATAAAAAAAGTATACATTTGGAAATGTAAATTTACTTACTTTAAACAAATGTAATTCGCTGTTCAGCAACATTCACGTCTAAATCTAAATAAGTACGTAGGTACTCTAGTGTCAATTACTACGACTGAACACCGTCAGCCAAAATACAGGCTCTTGTCTAGTTTGGTAAACAGTCTCAGTACCTTTTAGTGAAATACTTACTGTATAGTTAGTGCCTAATAGCCATGTAGGTACCTACAGTGAACGTGATAATCTTTGAGTCAAAAAAATGTTTTCAATTTTATTATTTACTAGAAGCACACAACATGTTTTATAGCCGTGACTTTATAAAATAAGATGAAACCTTCTTAAATTATATTTGTGTTAAATTTAAATCTATTCATACATCTTTATTTCCTGTACAAATAAATTTTGCAGCGTTGTACACAAACATTCAAACATGATTGCATATCTAACGATAAGTTTTTTACTTATTTCATTGTTTTAGAGAAGGCACTTTACTTTAGCATTGTACAGGGTGCAAACAAAAGCAACAAGACCTCTCGATCGATGTTTTTTGAAAGAAAAGTTATCTGTATAAGATTACTCAAATTAAGTACACTTATGGGGATTTGCAATATTAGGGCATCGATAGAGGTGAAGTGAGCACTTTAAATTCAGCGTTACATGTGTAAATGCGGTTACTCTATTTATGGAATGGTTTATTCCGACCATATGGCACGAAGTGTTTGCTTATCATAAATGATTATGGTTTATAATCTGACCACATCCTTGCGAAATAGGTTAAGGATGCAAAAGATTTATAGGCAGTATTGCATAGTAAATCATTTTAATACCAGAATAAATATTAAACTTGCATCCTTCAAATGTTCTTCGTTGATGTCATGGTGTAATCCATACATGTTGATTGCTATGTCGTATATATACATTAGTATACACTAGTTTAATAACATTATTAATTTAAATAATTTGAACTTACATTCAACTTACGGTACCTCCTGCATCATTTGCACCGGTGTTCTCTGAATCAGATACATATTTACGTTATTTTTCCAGTTGGCCTTTGGAGCCTGCTTTATTTGTATTCCACAGTAGCTATGAATTTATTAATTCTACACAATGTCTAAAAACTTGTTCACAAGATGGTAATTGGTAAATAAAAACCTAAGGCTGGCGAAATATCTGCCTACCCCCTTCGGGATATAAAAGCTAGCCTTTGTACTAGTTGTTTAGAGTCTGGATTTTGGCATGTCTTCTGCTGAACAGTGTTTTCTTGGAATATCAAGGTTAATAATCAAAAGGTAGTGGCTTGCTCTTACATACATTATAAAGACATAATTCTATATAGCTTATACCTCGTTGGTGCAGCGAAAGTGAATGCTACTTCTGTGCATGAGGCCTGGTGCTTGTAATTTGGGAATTTTTGTTAAAATTTTTGTTTTTTCTGGAATTGCGCTCGGTAGTCGGCAATAGTTCTATTACACGGGATCTAAAACCATAGCTGGTGAAATGCAGGTGCAAATCTCCTTGATTACGCGTAATACTATAGTTTTGTTGTATAGTTTATACATGTCTGTGTAACTGTCGTCTGGCACTGTCACCACATAGTGCAACATTGTTGACTTTTAATTAGTCAATGCCAAATGTGTTTACAAAACTAAAGTTTCGGCAGCTAAGTGCCAAGTTCTCGGTATCATTACTGAAGAGTCATTTTAAAAATTCATTTCATTTCTAAATGAGAATATATATCTAGAAAATGTTGATATCGGTACATGTATTTTTGCATAAATTGTTGTGAAATGGTGACTATGAATGCTAGCCCCTTGGGCTGGAAAAGTTTGCCCAAGAAAAAAGACTGCTTTTTTTTATTCTTGATAAAATTCTGCATTAATTCTATGACAGAAGTTTGCGCTTATATATTTTATATTATATATTATTCAAAATGTTTTTTGGATATTCTATAAAACACGGGCGCGGTGTTTGAAAATGAGTACATTAAACCGAAAAACATAGATGACAATATGCAGGTGTATAATGCATTAGATCCGTGTCCAAGCTTAAGATAATATTCTCTAAGGGCTATAAATAGTTAAGTATCTACACTTTTAAAGTGTCATCATCATCATCATCATTTTAGCCGAAAGACGTTCACTGCTGGATATAGGCCTCCCCCGTTTGTCGGTTGTCTGTCCATCTTGTAGGGCTTACGCCTGCTGCGTCTTCCAGTGCGTGGCCGTCACTCCATAACCTTTCTGCCCCAACGCCAAAAGAGGCTCACAAATGCAACGCTTATCTGATGGTGACCAATTATAAGATTGATTATTATTACTGCCAATTACTACTTGCGGTTTAAGCGGTAGCACTTAAGCGGTATCACGTGAGAGCTACCAAACACGCATAAAGAGAGATACTGTGGTGCTATAAGATGTTGATGACCCAGGTGTATGTAAATTTTTGGTAACGTTTAGATTGGTCTCACCTGTACTTCCAAGCGTCGTCTGATGACAACAATAGAAGAACGATTATAGGTCCTCACGCTAGCGTAAGGATGAAGAGATATCGTTCTTCAATTGACAACACAGCTTTACTACAACGAGCTTTGGAGATTGGAATTTCAGTAGGATAAAAACATAAGGTGGCTGTAGTGTTTTGTAGCTTAGAAGTATTTCTACAATTGAGTAGCTTTAGTTGTCACGTACGTTTATCTTGATAATATCAAGATAAACATACTGTATACTAGTGTCACTAACACTATACATAATATATTATGTTTGTACAAGATGTGATATGTATGAGTTAGGGTTATGTTTATTAATAAATGTTAGGCCTATTAATAAAGTTCTATTCGTTGCCAAGTCTTCCTGGGATTTGAGAATACGTGTTGAAACAATAATTATGTGCTTTAAATGTGGGAATACCAGCGTCTGATGCAGTAGTGTGCAGCATTATGATGAGGTGACTGTTTTAAATTCGCACAGTTTTGATTCATGTTTTATTTGCCATCATGAATGTGTACTTACTGTAATTCAGTGTGTTCGATAAAATTCGATCCACATGAGACATTTACTTAACAAGTCTGGTTTCATTAATGACTAGATATGCCCGCGGCATCGCTCACGTTATTGTCAGTTCATCATCCTCTTGCCCTAGTCCCAATTTATTTGGGGTCGGCGCAGTATGTACTTCGCTTCCATACTTCTCTGTCCCGCTTCATCCTATCATTTACCCCTTTCCCTTTCATATCCATCCTCACACAGTCCATCTATATTTTCCTTTGCCTTCCTCTCGCTTTTCGTCCTTCTACCCTCATATTCATCACTTGCTTACCTACATACGTATCATCTCTTCGCATAACATGTCCATACCAAGCCAAACAATTTCCTTTCACCTTCTCGTCTATGGGCACCAATTTCAGACTACCTCTTACGTTATTGTCGGTTCTGTCAATAAATATCTATCCCACGGCGACAGTACTTTTGTTCTGGATGAAAGGTATGTCATGCCCTTTTTTGTTCCCCTGATAACGTGAATGCAAAAATTCATGATATTCGGTCGAGTAGTTAAAACGTGAAAGCGTAATAAACAAACAAACTCACATTTACATTTTCAATATTAGTTAGGATATAAAACTTTGGCACTAAGGGTATTTACTATGGCGCAGTGGACTTTTGAAACATTTTGAGTTTACATGCATGAGACACAAAGAACACGAAGAATCAGAACACTTCTTTATGAACCATAGCACCTTGCCCAGTCAAATTAAATAACGAACCCACCAATGAAAATTGTACTGCACAAAATTAAATGCGGTTTTCACAATTATGTATTGCTAGTCTAACTTGAAATTTGGTGCATGTTTCAGCCTGATCTGTCTAGATGTCGAGTATTATGTGTGTAGGTCAGTTTTTTCTTACACGCAAAGGAAGAAAATATAGATAGCCAGTTATTTCCAAATTCCAAGCGTACGAAGTCAACGACAAATACTAGTTACGAGTAATGATGTAACGAATATTCGCATTCGCGAGTATTCGCATATTTAAATATTCGTATTCGCAAAATTTATGTGATTATTCGCAAGATCAACGCAAATATTTGCAAAATAGGCGCGACTTGCGCCATGTCAGCTGTCTTAACAGAGCCATAGATAAGTGGCATCAAAATTTTAAATTAAATACTCACATTCGCATTCGCGAATATCGGCGGCAGATATTCGCATTCGCATTCGCGAGTGCTTGAAAATTGATATTTGTTACATCACTAGTTACGAGAAATCAATGTGTATGTAGCCAATATCTACTGATTATATAATGGACTATAAAAGGAATAAAAAAACAACTTACCTCAGAACGAATCTGTTCGTAAAAGCATAGTTCATTAATGTGTCGGTACAGATTAATAGCAACTGGCCTAAATGGTGACCTATTTGGCTCGAGAACGAACATCTGTTCTAAGTTCCGGGTTCGTTTCCTCGTCGCGGTCAAGCAATATTTATTACTTTTATTAGTTTATAGAAAACTTGAAAGAGCTATTTTAGGAAAATTTTATTATTTAGAACTTCCTTAGTAAATCGTCATTGCGGGAATAATTTATGCATTATAAATTCACGACTCTATTTCAGACTGTTTGACGCTACTCATAGATGTTTTTATTAATCCAAAATAGTTCGTGAACAGTGTCAGGTGTTTAAGGCCTGGTATGCACTGAACTGGATACCTGCTATTGGTGCTATAAAAACGCAGATTGGATATATTAATTTATTTAGGTAGCTGATTTTCTGGATCTTTTCTCTCTCTGTGTTTTAATTTTATTTTTTCGATACTGTTAACATAGTTCTGCTTATCATTGGAAGGTTCCCCTCGCAAATATATATAATTATATAAATAACTACAATTTTAGGTTCTATATAGAGGCTAGCAAAGTCTTTCCATTGTAACCTGAAAATTGTATCCACAGGAGACCATAGATCGCTATCAAAAGTTCAGCATCACATAAACGATCTCTGGTGTTACAAGCGTCCATTGCCTTTATAACTGCTTGCAGCCAGACAGGCCGTAAACTTGTTGGCCACCGTGAATTTGAAATCTTACCCATTAAGGTTGTTTAATTACGTAACACTACATGTCCATTACGCAAGTATCTGACGTGAGTTTTATGCGCAAGCTACTTGCGCGACTTACATGCGCAAGTTAATCATACAGGTTACTTGCACAGGTAGCTCGCGTCTATTGTTTACATGATATGCGTAAAGTCTTAACTTGCGCATATTACCCACGGCGTGCATAATTAGTCCTAAGCAACTTTTGCCACCGAACCAACGCAATAGAAATAGACGAATATTAATATCCTGCCACATATCATCTAGATAGCTCCTATACAACGATTCTAGTACAAGTGATGGTTTCTTAGAAACGTGACACCGTCCGTGAGATATTTTATAAATATAGTGCAAGCCGGCCAAAAACTATCTGCCAAGTGCACGGTACATGTCATGGTGTAAATAATTGTGCATTATAAATCTGTACCTGAGAGGTCAACAGCGATAAATGCCATAAGGTTCTGAAGTGCACATGGAAATAGAGCAAATAGAAAATGTAAATATACATCAATTGACGTTTAAAGGTAGTGTGCGATTGTTTATTAAATATTCGAATCAATCGAATTTTAAAGTGAATCGAATCATTCGAAATATTAATAATTATTCAATGTGTAATGTAGTAATTTGTTAATGTGGACTGATTATGTGATCATAGAGTAATACGTAAATGAGGATGTATACTGTCAGGTTGATTTAAATTTTGGAATAGCGGCGTAATAGATACAGTAAAATTAGACTGTTATTTTGTTTATGAAATACGAGGTAATAGATAAAAACGCATAATGAAAGTTTTCTGATCCAGTGCAGGTTGGCAGACTATACATATCTTCAAAACCATTATGGAGAGCTCTCAGATATGCCGGTTTCCTCGCAATTAACTCTTCACTGTTAACGCGAGCGATATATGTATAATAAATAAGTCATTTTAGTGTAGCTCAAAACCTTTTACTTAGAATACTTAATTCTACCTAATTTAAATCTTCTCTCTTAGCCTTTATTATTCGCAAGTCACTTGGGGTCGGCTTATCTGGTCTAACCGGATTTGACTGGATATCAGTTTTTACACGGAGCGGCTGCCACCTGACCTCCGCAACCCGAA
The DNA here is from genome assembly GCA_930367265.1 of Catocala fraxini. Taxonomy (NCBI): domain Eukaryota; kingdom Metazoa; phylum Arthropoda; class Insecta; order Lepidoptera; family Erebidae; genus Catocala; species Catocala fraxini. The sequence continues at coordinate 23,015,124 of OV884031.1, forward strand.
GGCTAACGATACCCTAAGGCTAGACCAGTGTCAGGATATTAGAGGGTACTGACTTTCCCAATAACGACTGCCATAGATATTCATGGCAGCCGGGACCAACGGCTTAAAGTGCTCTCCGAGGCACGGAGTAGGCGATAATTGTCCATCAATACGCACATAATTTCGAAAAGTCATATAACTTCCGAAAGTCAGAGGTGCGCGACGTAGGTTCGAACCCGAGGCCCTCTGCATTGCAGTCTGTTGGTCTCCCCACTGAGCTATCGCTACTACTACCTAATTTAAATACAAGGAATATTTTATGCAACTAGCTTTTTCACTAGTTTTAAATAGGATACTTGCAATTTATCTAAGTAATTACTAGTATTTTTGTTAACTCTAAGCTGGGATGCTGAACATTCAAATAGCGAACACAGAGAACAACCAAACTCAACAACTACCAAAACTGTGGATCACATAATTTTTGTCCTGTGTGGAGATCGAATTCACAATACCCAGCCTATTGGCCAGGTGACAACTTAAACTACGCCAATCATGGTCGTACTAAGTGAGTACTTGACAAGAACGACGAATTTATATGCCTTTTCATTATATATGCCTTTTCTGCGGTTATTATTTAGTACCCATATAGAAAGGACAAAAGCTCTTCTGACCCCACCACGTTATTGTAGTGATCGCACCGCACTATCTTGTGGTAAACAAAATGACATAAAATGTTATCGTTTCAGGATATGAGGTCAAATTGCTTGCCATCCATCGTAAAGATTGTATAAAGCTTGTTCGACATCGTAAAACTCAACTACAATCGTTCTTATTTAATGGAGTTATTGTTTTTGTGCTCACCAAAAAGCGCCACTAGCGAATAAGGCCCTGTCAATCCTGACACAGCTGCTGTCAAAAGTTTTATTAATCGGTCATAATTGTTGGCTTTTATTATGACGGGTAAAAGCTTTTAGCGTTATCTTTAAAATTAACCTACTTTCTTTCGAGACGCCATCCTAAATTGGCGCTTTTCGATGGATATTTCTTCATACACTGAATTGGTTCTCCTTACCTCTACCCTCCATTTTTTTTGGTGTGGAGTATGATGTCTAGAGACTTTGCTATCCACTAGCACCTCGAGCGGTGAATTCAAGCGCGATAGCCCTCATTCATGAGTCATCATAATGACGCTGAAGTAAAAATACAATGCTCCTATTAATACATTTCGATATGGATAAGCTGACAGGTTAAGGCGTTCAGCGCCATCGCCACCAGATGTCCGAAAGCAATAGATGTTCATCTTGTGCGTTTAAAAGATTAAGGAAATGATAGATCTAAATAAGCTTACTTAATTTTTTTTATTCCACTCATTTGTAGAGGCTGAAATTTATATATGACAGACTAGCCTTCTATTTCATGAATACATAGGCTATGTTACTTCGCTGTCCAAGGAATCACATATGATACATAACAATAAAATATCTATCGTGTTTATTATGGGACAGCGATAGGATTAAGGTTAGTGTGTCTTTCTGTTAGTGTTAGGATTGTTAGCACCGGGTCGGTAGTTAAAGAGAGTATACCCTCTGAATACAAGCATACCATTTTGTCCTTTGAAATATTTCTACAGATACATGGATAAAGTGCAGGCTGAAATGTACTACACCCACATTTTGACAGATATTTTAAGAGTAAAGCTGCACCCAGTAGCTTTGAACTACATTACAGATTAAAACTACTGGGCGCAGCTCCAGACTCTATGGTGACAAAAATCCCAATAAAAATTTGCCCGGCTCTTAAATCGAACAATAACTCATGAATATCGGTCGCATACCATATGTACGGTGTGCCACCAATGCAATTGTATTTAAAATATTCTCTTCGTCCAATTGATCTATGTACATATGTATGTATCTTATGTGGGGGCCAGTCAGTGCAGACCGGTGACATTTCGACCACCCAGTGGGATCTTTTGTGTCGACACTCTCCCAATAACGACTGCCATAGATGTTCATGGCAGCCGGGACCGACGGCTTAACGTGCTCTCCGAGGCACGGAGCAGGCGATAATTGTCAATCAATACGCATATAATTTCGAAAAGTCATATAACTTCTGAAAGTCAGAGGTGCGCGACGTGGGTTCGAACCCGAGACCCTCTGCATTGCGGTCTGTTGGTCTCCTCACTGAGCTATTGCTGCTCGTTAATTGATGTATACAAGTTATTGATGTATACAAGTTATAAATGTAAATCCAATAACTTAAGAAACACCCTTTATTTCTAATTTACGACGTTATAATAGAAAATAATAGTAGTAATAATACACATGTAATTATCGTTAAAGGATGTGAGGTCAGGTTGTCTGTCAATCGTAAATATTATCAAGTCGTGCACAAATAGCCATTATAAGTACTTAGATTACTTGTTGTGGCGCCATCGAATCGCCGCCGACTTTTCAAACATTTATTGATATGGTAGACGGTGCTAATAAAAATGTAAATATCTCTAAATTAATGCGCCGCCGTGGCGCAGCGTTAGTAAATGCGACTGCTGTGCATGACGTCTCGGGCTCGAATCCCAGGTCGGGCCAATAAAAGTAATTGGGTTTTTACATTAAGAAATCTCAATACGAGCCCGGAGTTACGAAGTTGGCGGTGTTAGATACCCCTGTGCCTCGGAAAACACGTAAAGTTGTTGGTCCTGCGCCTGATCTCTCTCCGGTCGTGTCGGATTATCCGTCCCATTGGATCATGAGGGTTAGGGAACAGAGAGTCCACTTGTGTTTGCGCTCATACTTGTGTACCGCAAACACAAGTATGTGCGCAAACACATACTATACTATGCTATTGTAATATCTCCCGCGCAGATGCCCAGTCTCCGTTAAGATTGGCCGCGGTGGCCGAAATTCGATCTGGACATTATTAATATTGTAAAGATGACTGCACGGATGGTGTAGTGGCTTAAATGGTCACTTTGCGGTAGTTACTGCGACGCGTATTATGGGTTCGTATCCCGCGGGATAAAAATTGTGAAATCCACAAATGGCTGTACCGAGTCTTGGTGTTCTTTGTGTCCGTTATATAAATGTTTGTAAAGTTCCTCGTGACACAGGAATTATTCCTAGAGTAGAAGTTGTCTTTGTAAAAAATATGAAAAAGGGAAGATTAGATTTTTTGTTTGTTTGTAAGGATTTAACTCAAAAATTTATCAACTGATTAAAAAAATATTTTACCTTTAGGTAGTTATATTACCACCGAGTACCATAGGCTAAAATTTATTAAAAAGAAAGGATTGTTAATAACATTACCTAACCTAACCAATTTATACGCGAGCGAATCCGTGGGCAAAAGCTAGTAGTGAAATATATAAAGCGTACGTATTCAAGTATGGACTGTGAGTACCATAGCTAAGTTTAGTCACAATTTGTATTTATTTAATTTGTGTCTCGAGTACTCACGCACCTCTGACTTTTAAAAGTTATATGCGTATTAAATAGTTAATTATCGCTCGCATTAATGGTGAAGGAAAACATCGTGAAAAAATCTACGTGTCTGAAAGTTCTACATAATATTTCCAAAGATTTGTCAAGTCTGCTACCCAGCACTGGGCCAGCGTGGTGGGTTGTGGCCTAATCCTTCTTATATTGAGAAGAGGCTCGTGCTGTGAAGCTTAAGAGTATTAAAAGAGGTCTCCGGAAGCAACATCTGCATCCTTATTTTCAACTACTTTCTACTCACGGCTTCGCCTATATATTATATATACCTACGCTGATAAAAGGTAAACTATGTGTTAATTTAGGACATGGTCTTTCTGTGTCCCAAATTTTATTAAAACTGTTTTACGTAATCCTTAATTTGTGTTTTCAGCCATTGAGTAGCAAACACTCAAACATCTTTACTGCCCTCTAAATTAATTATATCAGTCTTCTTCTCTCTTAGCCTTTATTATTTTCAAGTCACTTGGGGTCGGCTTTTCTGGTCTAAACGGATTTGACTGGATATCGGTTTCTACACGGAGCGGCTGCCACCTGATCGCCGCAACCCGAAGGCTAACGATACCCTAAGGCTAGACCAGTGTCAGGATATTAGAGGGTACTGACTTTCCCAATAACGACTGCCATAGATGTTCATGGCAGCCGGGACCAACGGCTTAACGTGTTATCCGAGGCACGGAGCAGGCGATAATTGTCAATCAATACGCACATAATTTCGAAAAGTCATATAACTTCCGAAAGTCAGAGGTGCGCGACGTGGGTTCGAACCCGAGACCCTCTGCATTGCAGTCTGTTGGTCTCCCCACTGAGCTATCGCTGCGTGCATTAATTATATCAGTAAGGTAATATATTTTTGTGAAAAGCAAAAGCTGCTCATACTAGGGTGTAATAGCTCGCTATTCTCTGAACTACTTAGTAACCAAAGTGAAGAAAATTGGACTTGATATATGCAAAAATTCAGTAGTATTTTTTCAATTCCTTCAATGTGTACTTGTGATTGAACTCGGTGTGGGTCCCTAGACAGTAGATCGAAATTTCACGACTACCAAATTCGGTGTTTTTTAGGATCACCACTGCAGAACCTGACTACACAAATATTACAGTTAATGCGAGTGGGACTAGATTCGAAAAGATATGCGAAAATCCAGCTAGGCAGTTTGCTAATAGAAAAATTTAAACAGTATATAAATGCCTAATTCCGTCTGTAAATTAAGCCAGCATAATATTAGGCACCCTATGCATTTCTTTTTTCTATCAGAGTGACATATAAGGAAGAAACTGCATTTACATTACAAACATGTCTTACAAGGTAAATGAATTCGAATTCGGCAAGGTTTGTATCTGAATACGAAATGTAATGAATATCGGTGCAGCGGTTTCAGTAAAAACGTAACTGATGGCTTGTGTATACGACGCGAGTAACATGCGCAAGTTGCGCAGACTATGCAAACTGCTTCTAAACTTTTACATGAAGCACAGCTGCATGTAAAAGATTGACGCAAGTATTATTAACTTGCGCAAGTAGTTTGCGCATGCCAGCTACTTGCGTCGTATACTAAAACTGTAACTAACATAGGACTACATTCGCATTTATATTATTAAGAACCTTTTACCTGCGAATTCACTTGCTTGGGATCAGTACTTTTTTTGGATGGAAAGTAACCTTTTCTGTACCTCTGACAACGTGTATGTTTAATTTTATGATGATCGGTCGAGTAGTTAAGGCAGGAAATCGTAACAAAAATTCACATTCGCAATTATATCTAATATTGTTTAGGATACTATTTAGCTAATTCATTAGGTCATTGGAGTGAAGCTATTGTTCTCTACCGGGCACATTTTCAGACAGACTAGTAAAAATTGCCTAACAGCCAACATTTTCCAAAAAATCATTTTCCTTGACCCGAGTATCTTACCCGCGATCTCAATACCGTGCGTAAACATAAGTATAAACTTATGTGAAATTGGAATGGTATCTAATTGTATGTGCTATCAAAATAAATAGCGCCGGAGGTCCAATCACCCTCGTTACCCCTTCCCACTTCCTTGCCTAAAGGGTTGACAACGCGCAAGTGATGGCTCTGGTATTGCAGGCGTCCATAGGCTACGGTGACCACTTACCATCAGGTGGGCCGTATGCTTGACTGCCAACTTAGTTGTATAAAAAAAAGAAAATGTCATATTACTGTTTGAATCAATATTGCAGCAGATTTTAAAACATCCAATCTCGGTACAAATATGTTTGGATTACACAATTTATTAGAGGTTAGAGAAAAGTTCTCCAAAAGGATTTTTCTGGCAATCCTCCAAGTAATACTAGTCGTTACTTGGGGGATTGCCTACCCCAGGTGACTTCTCAAACAAGTACACCATCTTGCATAAATTATGTTTGTTTGTATGGCACTATCAATAACATTTGCATAACCTATGAAGTCATAAGGAAAACAGCGCGAGCAACAATTTCTCGGTAATCTACATATTGCGGTGTGAACACTGTTTAACACATGACGTCATTGCGTATGCGCCGGTTATCGTTCGCGAGCGTCTTACGAAAGTGTGTTAATTTGATTTATGATGTAACATTGAGTGTAACTTTGTTGAGATTAAAGTTACAGTTTTAGCTATTGGTCTGGTAAGAGAAGAAAATTTTGTATCAATGTGTGTTCTAGAATTCTATGCATCGGTGTCACAGCGACAGCCTTTCATGCACAGCAGTCACTCCCAAGATCTTTCTTGGGTTCGAATCTTCGGTCGAGCAGAATATCATGTGATTTTACTGTCTAGAAATTCTCAGTAGCAACCGACAGACGGCAATAGGCTTGCTCTTATTACGTCGAACCTAAAACCATAGTTAAAGAAAAGTGGGTGACTGGTTGCCCTCTCACTTCCGGCCGTGGGTCAGTCTATGGTCTGGAGTGAGAGATTGTGGAACGTCGTCGCCTCGACCCTTTGTGAGGAAATAATTTCCATCAAGGAGGCGGCGGAGCGGAAGAGGGAGCGCTTAAACCCTCTCATCAACCGCAAAACTGGGCGCTGGAGGGCGCGAGATGACATCCAGCTGCCCTATTGTGTGTGCTTTGACCTGGGGGTGGTAGGCTGCGTGAGCCTTGCCACCACCCGATCAGCACCAGGTCCGAGAGGCGGCGTACGTGTTTCCACGTGCGCTTTTGTGTCGTGTCTTTGTCCCCCCAGGGGGACCGTAAAGGAAGTTTTTTTTTGTGTGTAATGACCTGCCGTTTCACACGGCGCGACGAAACCACAGCGAGGTTGCGATTGTATGTGAAAGCGATTCGCGCGGCCTCGCCATCTATAGTTATATCGAGGAACACCGTGGTACACTGTGGCCGAGGCGCAGGGATCACTCGCGCACTCATCCTGCAGCCCCGGCAGATTTGGGCCGCCTTCATTTAGAGGCGCGCGCGGAACACTACGCGCCACCGTCTCGGGCCTGCTTCTGCACGAACGTCAGACTGCCCTAGTCTGTCGCCCCAGGCCAGCATTCATGAGGGCTGGGGATCATTTAGCGCCCTTCGGCGCCCGGTGCGTCGACTGCGGGCCGGGAGGCTGGTGTTCGCCTCCCTTTCCCTTTCCACTACCTCCTTAGCGAACATTACTACCTCGGCCTATGGCCGGTAGCGAGAGACGTTCCACCCCGACTGCCGCGACGAGGTCACGGCACTCTTCCGCCTAGGCTAGGCACTCGTCCAGCGTATGCTGCGCCGTGTCCTCGAGGCAGTCCCGACAGTGATGGCACCGGGGCGTGTCTTCTCTTCCGAAACGACACAGGTAGCCTTTAGTATCCACAAATTACAGTCAGAATACGTTCCTCTGGCTAGCGAGTGATACTTTCAAGTTTAAACGAACAAGTAACTAAGTTCGACATTGACGTTTTTAACGCTAAACCGGTCGCGGTGAAGCGTATACGGTCTTGACTTTTTTACAAGGTGTAATGCTGATTAATGTTGTTTTATTTGTTATATTTATTTTAGATTATTAAGTGATAAGATAATTACTGTCCACGTTATTTAAGAACTAGTCGTGGAGGCCTATCATTAGCTCTCTGTTGCATATTATTTATACTACTATGTATTTCAAAGCTGTTGGTCTTCCTAATAAAATAAAAAAACATCATTTATATTATACATAGTATGTATTATAAATGCAAATGTGTGTTAGTTTGTTTGTAATACCTTCACGTCTTACCTACTCGACCGATCACCATGAAATTTCGCAGACACGTTGTTAATGGTACCTAAAAGGATATAGAGTATCTTTTATCCAGGCAAAAGTACTGTGTTCGAACGAGCAACGCCGCGGGAAAAAGCAGTTATAAATAAAGGATACAATACAAAAGTAAAATCAATATTTAAAAGCAACTAAAGACGTTCCAGTAGTTTGCCCTTTATCCAGTGTTAAGAAATATGTTAACATTAACATGTTTCAAGTAAACATACGCTTAACGCACTGTTTTGAGGTCAAACTATTGAGGACCCATTCACTGAGTGGCGGGCTGGAGGTTATCACACTACATATGTATTTACACTTTGCAAGTGTAAATATGGGGATTTCTGTATGTCATAAGGTTAATAATAATAATAATAAAGGGTTAGAGTATGAAGTTGCCGTTGTATAGTAATATATACTTTGAATTGACATAAAACCTTCATGGTGTGAGATTTTCGAGTGAAACTTTTTTCACATAAGATTCTTTTATTTTTAAATGTGCAACATTCGAATTTCAACTTTATATTTTTTTATTCAGCTTTGACAGGAATGATGGATACCACGAAAATCCGAGTAATTTTTGAATACGAGTTCCGCCGACGAACTAACGCGGCAGAAACGGCTCGCAAGATCAACGCTGCGTTTGGAGAGGAGACTGCTAATGAACGCACCGTGTGTTTTTGGTTTAAACGCTTTCGTAATGGAAACTTGAAGAACGAACCACGTGGAAGATCACCCACACAAGTGAATAACGCTGAATTGAAGGAGATGTTGGAAGCCGATCTAAGTCGAACTACCCAGCATTTCAGCAACATTACCCTACCTACAATATTGGCTCATTTCATCAAATCAATAAGATAAAAATTTAAAAAATTGGTGCCTTATGATTTGACTGATCTGCAGAAAGAAATGCATGTTGAAACTTGTGTTGTCTTGTTGAATTGGTACAGAAATGAAGGAATATTGGATCGAAAAGTGGATTCTGTACGATAACCGTAAGCAAAAAATGCAATGGCTGACCCAAGGTTAAACGCCGCAACAGTGCCCTAAAGCAAAGCTTACCAATAAAAAGGTAATGGTAACTGTATGGTGGTCTCTTCATGGTGTTATTCACTATAGCTTTCTCAGATTTGGTCAAGCAATAACAGCAGATATTTACTGTGCCGAACTTCAAAGAATGATGACGAAACTGTAAAACAGCCCCGACTCGTAAATCGATCTTCACCATTATTGCTCCATGATAACGCAAGACCTCACACTACACGAGAAACTGTTGTTACTCTACAGGAGCTGCAGTTAGAAACCATACGTCATCCTCCGTACTCGCCAGACCTTGCTCCAACGGACTACCATTTTTTTTTCGTGATTTGGACAATTATCTACGTGGTAAAAAAATTTCGCCCAGGAGGCAGAGCAAAATGCTTTCACACAGTTTTTCAAATCTAGATCCCTGGAGTTCTATCGTAAAGGCATAAATGAACTTTTTGTTAAATGTTGTTTAGATGGCAGCAATGTATAGATAATGAGGGTAAATATTTCGATTAAATAAATATGGTATGAGGAATGTGATGAAAGTGAATGAAGCCAGGGAAGTGTGCCAGGATCGTAGCAAGTGGAAATCCGTAGTCTCTGCCTACCCCTCTGGGAAACAGGCGTAAGTCTATGTATGTATGTAAATATGGTACATCTTTTTTTTTTTTTTTTTTTATCTTTTATTGTTTAGGGACTTTTATCTGTTTAGGATATGTCAGTCCCATCAAGCCTTAAACTTAAATATACACATATAACTTATATCTAAATAAAATGAACAGGAATAGACAAACACTGCATACAATTAAGAGCCATCATATTTGTACAAGGCTAAATCATAAATAAGTTTAGCTTCACTGGATATTGGTATAGACAAAATACTTTGTATTATACCAACATCCAGCCTATTAATGTTAAGTTCCCGTATCATTCTATCCCTCTGTCTTTGATTTTTTGAACACTCCATCAACAGGTGCTGAGTATCATCAATTGTGTTACATATTTCACAGTTTGGTGATAATGCTTTTCCCATAAGATGTTCAAACTTCTTGGATGGAATATGCCCGGAACGCAATCTATGAGCAGTTGTCACATACTTTCTGCTTAAATTTACGTTACTGAACCAGGGTATACGAGGAGGTTCTGATTGCATAGTTTTATACCATATTCCTTTAAATTTAGCATTTTCATCAAAATATTCCTTCCAATTATTATAACAGATATCTTTAAATTTATATAATACTTCTGTATAATGTGGCGCAATGTAGATATCTTCTCCTTCTGAAATAGCTATCTTTGCTAATCGGTCAGCCTCCTCGTTACCCATGAGACCAATATGCGATGGAATCCACTGCAGTCTCAGATGCTTTATTTGACTAATTTCTTTAATTTTGTTTAGTACAACATAAGCTATCGGTGTACCTCTGCAACCAGAGGCGCATCGAGCCAAATGTTGTAAGGAACTTTTGCTGTCTGTCAATATCACAACATTTTGACAGTCCATATTCTTAATATAATTTAAGGCTTCCGAGATCGCAGTGAGTTCCATCGTCATAATTGAAACGGGTGAATCAGTTTTATATGTAGCCAAAATATTTTCACGTGGACAGTAATACGCGGCACCCTGGCCTTCTGACGTTTTGGAACCATCTGTATATAACTGAATCCATCCACAATATGTAATATTCAATTCTTTTAAAACTTCAAATTTAAGCATAGGAATATCATAATTATGTTTCGGCTTATTAATACAATCTAAGTTGGTTCTAATAATATTATCCAAATTTATATAGGAAATCCAAGTATCAAACCGAAACATTTCAAGAGGATAGGATGTATGAATATTATTATTCTTAACATCATTGTAGCATGACAATAAAAGAGGCTTTTTCTTGTTTTGCCAGAATCTAACATGTAATAAAGAATTTAGTTCTTCTAATAGATTTATAGTAGGATTATTTGACCAAGACAGGGTTTTCATGCAGTATTTATAACCTAAAAATTGTCTCCTAATAAATAAAGGTGGTATACATAATTCGCTTTCCATAACATAAATAGGTGAGCTTTTAATAAATCCCCCAATAATTCTTAAAGCTTGGTTTTGGATTTTATCTAATTTATAGGTATGGGTCTTAGCACTATTGTCATAAAGGAAACAAGCATAGTCCAATCTACTTCTTATCAGAGAAATATACAACCTTCGCAAATGTTTTGTATGTATTCCCCAAGTACGGCCCGACAATACCTTAAGTACATTCATAAATTTTAAGGTTTTTTGAGATATTTCATTTATATGCTTATTCCACAAAAGAGATCTATCAAGCCAAACACCTAAGTACTTGACGCATTCTACAGAATCTAATGGGTTATTATTAATTACTAAACTAATTTGTCTCCTAATACGACCTCTACTAAATGTACAGAATTTCGATTTTGACGCCGATAGCTCTAGACCAATATCATTTAAAACAGTAGTTATTGAATTTAACGCTGCCTGTAAATGAGTTTGACAATAATTTAAATCCTTATGATTTACATAGAGTACAAAATCATCTGCGTATTGTGCAAATGAAATATCCTTAATTTTATGACAAATATTAAATGTAGCAATATTAAACAATAATGGAGCTAGCGGATCCCCCTGAGCCAGTCCTCTATTCGTCCTTCGTATACAGTCACCCATCTCTTCGAAGGCATTTACATTTTTATCTTTAATCATTAAATGTCTTTCGCTAAGAAACGAGTAAATATAATTACATATGTTTTTACCTACTTTCAACTCGTCAAGTATTTGTACCATTCTCTCAACCAAAACATTATTATACGCGTCCGAAATATCGAGAAAGCAAGCAACGGTTGGAATATTTTTTGAAAATCCTGACTGCACGTAAACAACTAATCTTGTGAGGCAATCCAGACATGAATGAGCTTTTCGGAATCCCGAAGTATATGGAGACAATAAAAGGTTCTTTTCTATGTACCATTCAAGCCTGTCTACTAGCATATTATGGAATATCTTACATAAACAGGTTATAAGAGAAATTGGTCTAAGTTTAGGATCTGCATTAATACTGCTACCAGCTTTAGGGATCGGAACCACTAATATGGTCCGCCATTGTTTTGGCACATAACCCGACCTATATATGGCATTATATAACTGAAGTAAATACAACTTAGCAATATGAGGAAGATAATAAATCATAGAGTATGTGATACCATCATTACCAGGAGCAGTGTCTTTCTTTCTTAATGATTTTCTAAGTTCTTGCAAGGTAAAAGGTACTTCTAACAATTCATTTGTAGATGTAAAAGTCAGTGGTTTATTTTTGACGAAATCTGGGGTGAGTTTACGTAATAATTCTTTTTGTTTATCAACTGAAGGAGCCCAAGACGTTTGACGGTAACCCTTCATCCACCGCATCTTTCGCCACATATCAGACACCGAAGTAATAGCGTCAATACTACTACAAAATGTTTTCCAACTATTTGATTTTGCACGTCTTATTAAGGATTTCGACATTTCAGTTTTACTTTCTAATTGCCTAAGATTTTCAGGAGTTGGATTTCTTCTAAATCTACTTAGTGCCAATCTACGTTCTGCAACTGCCTTTGATAGTAAAGGGCCCCAATAATTTTTTGGTTTAAATTTGCTAATTGGATTAGTGCACTGTTTTGTTAGCGGAATATTCTTATCCGCAGAGTAATTAATTTGAGTATGTAAGTAGTCGTATATATCTTGAACATGTGAGGTTAAAAAGTAGTTGTCATCAAATCCTGAAAATGGCACTATAAGATCATGATTATAATTAACCCAATCAGCCTGTTTAAAATTACGCTTTATAATAAGGTTTAAAGTATCTTGAAAGTTTAAAGTTATTTTTATAATAAGGTGATCGCTACCCAAATTATCATTAAAAACCCGCCAATTGGTGAGTACAGCTATATCAATGGAAATAAATGTAATATCCGGGGACGTTTTTTGTACCACACCGTTAACTAATTTAACTCTAGTTGCGTCGCCGTTATTAAGAGAAATAAATTTATTTTCCAGCGTGGCATCTAATAAATGATTTCCTCTCTGATCAGTTCTATATGACCAATTAGTGTGGTGACCGTTAAAGTCACCTAAAATTAAAGACTTTTTTGACACTAAAGAAAACAAACTATCCCAGTCTGAAGAGCTTGCAGAGACTGAAGATGGGCAATAAATACAAATAATATTTTCTAAAACGCTACAGTTTAACACTTTTATATGAATTGCTTCTATTCCTGAGTTATTTAAATTAATGGGGCATACCTGGGCACAAAAAGATTTGTGAATAATGATGGCCACTCCTCCATAGCCATCAAATCTATCCTTTCTAAAAATATTATAACCACTTAAGTTGACAGTGTCTAAATCTGAATCCAACCAAGTCTCACAAATAGCAGCGATGTGTATGTTTTCTCTGTTAAGTAGTAGATCAAAGCTAGCTAACTTAGGCTTCAAGCTTTGGCAATTCCACTGGAAAATATTAATCATAAAATCCTTAGCGTGACTATCCATTAAACAGATTAATTATATTATTTAACAACTGTTCACCACTAAAATAATTTAAAATAAATGACTTTAAACCCTCGAATATTAACTTAAGTGCAGATACGATCTTCTCTTCGAATGTACTGTTAGAAAGCACAATCTCTTTTATTTTATCAATTATATCTCTTATTTTCAACTTATTTTGTTTCCTCTTATCCTGTTCTTCAGAATTGTGTGATGTTTCAGTATACATATATGTACTTTCAGGGTGTATTTGTATATCTGGAAACTCTAAATTATTCTTTGATTTTTTACTTCTTCTGTTTTTAGCGACTCTTAGTGTATTTTTATCTTTAGATTTACTGTATGGTAATCCTTCTTGATCTGTTTCAATTGTCTCATCAGTTAACTCATCTTGTGGGGCAGGTTTCTTCTGTAATATGCTACTGTATGTATTATTAGCAATCAGATGTGATGGCTGCGGAACATCAGTTGTAATATCTGTATTTTCCGGAAGTTTATTCTTTTGTTCGTTTTTCAAGAAAATATCTAACGCTTTTCTATAATTTACATCTTCTTCGCTCATTATCAGACGTATTTTTTTTTCTTTCAAAAAGAAAGGACATGATTTATCTAATGCCATATGTGGCCCTTTGCAGTTAAGACATTTAAATATCTGTATATCACAGTTGACATGCTCTTTCCCACACTTTGGACACAAAATCTTATTAGAAGGACAGAATTTTTTGATGTGACCATATCGCCAACAAGCAGAGCATTGCATAACTTGAAAAACATATTTTTCTACACCAAATCTACACCCATAGGCATATACATATGGAGGGGTGGAAGGGCTCTTAAAACATAGTCGAACAGACTCACTATCTATCCACTTTCCATCGGGGCCAATCCGTTTCAATCTTTTAATAGATAGTATTTTAGTAATACTGCTTAAAGATTCCATAATTTCATTTTCACTAATATCCAAATCCACACCTTTTATTATTCCGTAAGACGTTACACTTTGATCCGAAAAAGTCACCCTCATATCTAATTCAGCAAACTTCTGACATTTTATTATCTTTTCTGCTTGATCTTTACAGTTTAAACATATTAAAACTTTAAACGGCTTTTATATTTTATAGTAGTTATACTTTGAATGTTTTCGCTTCGTAATAATTTAGCCAAAGCCATTTGTTTAGGTAGTATTTTAAGTGATGATAAAATTATTTCATAACTACCCTCAATTTCTCCACCTTCCTTGTATGTTGTACTCATATTCTGTACATCCAAAGAATTACTCCTTATAAGCCTTTTAGGTCTCCTCCTTATAACTGTAACAAAGCCCTCTTCGCTGCTATCTTCACTTTTTTCTCTTTGCCTTTTTTCTACGCTTTTTGAGCTACTTTGACCATAATGCCCGGATGTATCCCGATTTGCCATATTTTGTAGTTCACTTTCACACTCATTAATGATATCAGTATCACTTTTCTCTCCATCATCTTCACCGAAACTAGTTTCGTCCATTATTAACAATTTAAAGGGTATTTGAAAAAAATATATATAGCCAAGCCCGATTCGCAGTAAGTATCCGTGCGTTCGTCACTGCGTCTCGCGCGCAACTGACTGATGGTGGTACATCTTAGAATGGCGGTGTCACTGGTAAAGAATGGAAAAAAAACAGTTTCTATTTTTTTGTACAAATCGGCAATTTCATACTTTAACCCCTAATATATGAAAAGTGCCGGTAGCCTGATGGATAAGATGAAGATAGACATGCGATCGAGAGGTTGTAGGTTCGGATGCTACCCACAACGAACTCAAGTATATGAGTTTACGACTTTACGGGATGCTAATAATATCTGGAAATTATCACGCTTATGTTTGTAGCCAATCGTGAGGGTTCAGGTTCCATTTCCAGGTGGAAAAAGGTTTCTTACTAGTGTAAGTGACGTTTAGTCTAGTGACTAGACCATTATTATAATATAATATAAATATAATTATGTAGACATATTATGTCTAGATATTTTTTTTATATTTTTTTTTATT
This sequence comes from Catocala fraxini, assembly GCA_930367265.1. Taxonomy (NCBI): domain Eukaryota; kingdom Metazoa; phylum Arthropoda; class Insecta; order Lepidoptera; family Erebidae; genus Catocala; species Catocala fraxini. Next base: position 23,030,415 of record OV884031.1, read on the forward strand.
CTAATAGGCTTTCGTTTGACCGCGATCTCACCTGATCTTAAATGAAGATGCAGTCGACGATGAAACACGCTTGCCTAGAAGATACCTATTCACTCGCGACTTGAAGACACCCAGATTGTACTCATCGGGAAACACAGACTTAGGTAGCGAATTCCACTCCTTACCGGTACGCATTATAAAAGTGGAAGCAAACTTATACAGGATACACTTACACCCTACTATAAATATAACCCGAATACCGTATTAGAGAACAATATATCACAAAATATACTACGACCGTGCCATACTTACCGATAAGACTATACATTTTAATAGACCAGATATCACAATACACAACAAATCACAAAACACAGCACACATCATTGACATAGCGGTACCGAATACCCATAACCTTTTAAAAACTATTACGGGAAAAATTAACAAATACACTGATCTAAAAGAGGAAATAACAAGAATCTGGAAAGTCAACAAAGTTCACATTGTGCCGATTGTAATATCCACCACCGGGGTAATCCCAAAATATTTACACCGTAGTCTTAAATTGCTCGACCTAACACCAAATACCTATATTAACATTCAAAAAGCAGCTATATTAAACACATGTAGAATAGTACGAAAATTTATGCAGAGTGCTGAGACCGAACCGCATCATACAGAACAAAACGCTGTTATTATATTTTAGATGGCGGCTACTTGGTGTCAACCCGTAACCGTCATTAAAACACCGGCTTACAGCCGAGTATTAAAACAATCCCCATATAATAATAATATTCTACCACATACACACAACACCATCTAGCCCAAACTAAGCAGAGCTTGTACTATGGGTACTAGACAATGGATAAACATACATAATATATCCTTTTTTTTGTAAATACATACATATTATGTATAGAAACACCCAGACCAAGACAAACATCCATGTTCATACACACACATGTTTGACTTGTGCGGGTATCGAACCCGCGACCTCAGACGTGGCAGTCGGTTACACTAACCACTACGCCATCGAGACCGACTGATGAAAGGTGCGTAATTTCCACGGTTTCCTTTACTGTACAAGTATAGGTCTATTTGTAATCTATACTAATATCATAAATCTAAAGAGTTTGTTTGTTTGTTTGAATGCGCTAATTTCAGGAACTGCTGGTTCGAGTTGAAAAATTATTGTAGTGTTGGGTAGCCTATTTATCAAGGAAGGCTATAGGCTATATAACATCACGCTACGACCCACGGTGGCGGCGCAGTAATGATAAAAGCGGGTGAAACCGTGGGCACAGCTAGTGTAAAATATTAGTAAAAGAAATCTATTAAATTGTAAAAAAAAAAGAATCATTAATGTAATCTCAGGATTATCATTCAACCACGATCTCGGCAACTAATCTATGCTATTCTAAAAAAGAAAGATCATGACTGCATTCGGAGTATTATCGATCGACTAAGACGCATATCAATAGTGCATCAAAAGTTTCGAACATACGATTATTATTCGAATCATCCATACTTAGTGACAAGAATTCGATCAACATTCGAATGCAGGATCATATTATTTTCGAATATTAGAATTTTCTTTTAATTGCAATTGCATCGCGAGCAAGGGCCCAGATACATGTGCAAAGAATGTAAATACGATTAGCAATTACTTCTGAATATATTTCAGGTTAATGCAATTTATTTTGATACAGCAGTCAATACGGCTATCGTATAGTAAGAAATACAAAGTCTGGGGTACAAGCCGCATCATTACGTCGTCACCGATATCTCATTATCAGTCGATAGTACAAGTTGTTAGAGAGCTCAGGAAATCAACGAGACATCGCCATCGAAGTAGGTTTGTGAAATATGCCGCGTATAAGCCGTAACTGGTACTAATGAAAATATGAAAGCAGCTCTGTTTGTTTGTTATGTTTTGTCGGCTTAATTGCTTAACCAATTTAATGAAATTTTTTAGGAAGATAGCTTATAGTAGCTGTGATGTAGTACCTTAAAACTGCGCGATTGGCGTAGTGGCTACCACTATGATGAGTGTTTTGGGTTCAAAACCCATAAGGCTAAAATTTTGTGTGGTTGATAAAAGGTTGTTCTCTGTATGGGGTGTTCTTTGTGACTACTATTTGAATGTTTGTAAAGTCTCGCGTGGCACAGGATGAATACTTTGAATGGTTGCCTTTTTATAAAAATTATCGTACGTACTACCACGGCTCTATACCCAAAGAGGTAAATAGACATATACCCACATTAATAGGCGCCGAGCGTATTCTCGTCCACCGGGCACAGTTCCATACTCCCTGTTTCTAGACGAATTCTTTGACAGCAAAGCCCATTACACTATGCCTGACTCGAGACAGTAAACTGTTACGCAACGACTAAGCTACTAAAACAATATCGATAAAGAAAGCCCTTGCTTTGCTGAACGTAGCAACAGGTAAATGTAAATTCATATGATGGTTGAGTTAGTGTAAGATAAGAGTAGCTTAGTGGGGAGACCAACAGACTGCAATGCAGAGGGTCTCGGGTTCGAACCCACGTCGCGCACCTCTGACTTTCGGAAGTTATATGACTTTTCGAAATTATGTGCGTATTGATTGAAAATTATCGCCTGCTCTGTGCCTCGGAGAGCACGTTAAGCCGTCGGTCCCGGCTGCCATGAACATCTATGGCAGTCGTTATTGGGAGAGTGTCGACACAAAAGATCCCACTGGGTCGAAGTGTCGTCGGTCTGCACTGACTGGCCCCCACATAAGATACATACATAGTGTAAGATTGAAGTTCATACGTGTTACTTTGTAAATTAAATGAATAAAGATATTTTGATTCTTGCTTTAATTTTGTAAAAGGTCATAACTCTCAGTAAATAAATACTAAAAATCTCCTTGCATTGTGTATGAAGCATGCGTGGCATCATAGTTCTTAATAACTTTAGAATAATAAGCGTGGAATGTTATCAAGATTAATAGTAACAGACAGTTAGGAGTCTAAACAATTTCGGGTACGCGAGATAACTATGACGAGTTATAGCTTTGTAACTGTTATTTAGGTCAGGAGGTTACTTAGTGACGAGATAACAGTTATACTGGTTTACAATAATAACAATAAGTTAATCTATGCATACTTGAAAGTCTCGAAAGATAGAGCAGCGATAGTTCAGTGGGGAGACCAACAGACTGCAATGCAGAGGGTCTCGGGTTCGAACCCACGTCACGCACCTCTGACTTTCGGAAGTTATATGACTTTTCGAAATGATGTGCGTATTGATTGACAATCATCGCCTGCTCCGTGCCTCGGAGATCACGTTAAGTCGTTGGTCCCGGCTGCCATGAACATCTATGGCAGTCGTTATTGGGAAAGTCAGTACCCTCTAATATCCTGACACTGGTCTAGCCTTAGGGTATCGTTAGCCTTCGCGTTGCGGAGGTCAGGTGGCAGCCGCTCCGTGTAAAAACTGATATCCAGTCAAATCCGGTTAGACCAGAAAAGCCGACCCCAAGTGACTTGGGAATAATAAAGGCTAAGAGAGTGCTGGGATTTGATTGCTAGATAGGGAATTGTTTTTGGTAAGCAATTCTCAATAGCAGAACGGAGTGTAAAAACGTGCTCGGTATTATATCAAAAAGCTCGTCGCCTTTTACGTAGGAAAAAATATAGTTAGCGAAATTGGGTCGTTACAGACGTCTTCTTACCGTTAGCAATACACAAGCGTAAGACTATGTGTTTTATATTTCTTAAGAATTATATATTAATGTTCCCTTGCCTCATACCTAATACTTGAAACACGGTCTCAGATACTAGATACTCATCTGAGGCCGTATTTTGTAGCATATTTGATTTAAATATTAGTATAAGGCGTAATGAAGATACTTACGAATATATTCTAGATGTGATTGCTATGAAAAAATAAATTCGAATGTTCTGAATGTTGATCAGTTCATTGTTACTGATTATAACATTAGAGATAAAATTTTTATAGCCAGGCTAAATTACCACGAGACAGGCTAAATTACCACGACACGGAACAATTTCTTAAAACCATTATTTAAATGTACCGCTCTAGACGTTCTTCAATCCTTTATAAAACTTATCCACTCATTTACACACACATACATACACACATTCCATACCTCACACACTATCATAAATACTCACCATAACTAACTCAAACATCCACTCACTCACACCACTCTCACATCTATTTATTCATGCATATTAGTTATTTGTAATAGTTAAGTTCTAGGTACATATACCTAGAACTTAACTATTACAAATAACTATTCGGATTGTCATAACAATCCGTATAGTTTGATGGCCACGACACAGGCTGTGCCTAGTGTGGCTGTCACAGTAAACGTTAATATATGTGTAACTTAACTGAAATAAACATTATTATTATTATTATTATTATTATTATTATAATCGAATAACTTGATTTATTGATAGCGCGATTGCAAGTCACAGTCGATTGGGCAATCGTGCTGCCGATGTTCGAAATTATGCTGATGAGCTTTTTATGACATAAATAATGTTTAGATGTCTAAATATGTTTATAGTACCTTGTGACATGACGGTACCCACACGAGTATTTGCTATAACCAATCAGTATCAAGGATTAATTAATTTGAATACTTATCGTATTCGTATTCGGTAATAATATCTACATGCTTGGGTTTTCAAAATATTCGAAAACTCAAGCATGTATATTATTATTTAATCTCTACACCCAGGCCGGTAATTCTATGGATGTGATATCACTAAAACCGGCACTGAAACATATCTTGTTATTTTGGTGACTCGATTATTCCGATATGCTTCAATTTTTGAATGATTCAAATGTTTAGTCGATACAACCTGGCCGCTAATTCTATCGATGTGATATAACTGAAAGTGGAATCGAAACGTAGTCTGCAATACAAGCGTGTCTGTATTTAATGTCAGTTCGTCCGCAAATCGGTTTCCTTTATAACGAGATTTTTATGAGCTTGTTTAATGTTTTCAGCTTTCTATAGTAATTGCTAGAAAGTAATTAAATGATCTTATATGTATATGGCAGTATATTTGCACATCTATAAGTATAATAATAAAATAAAATAAGCAGCGATAGGTCAGTGGGGAGACCAATAGACTGCAATGCAGAGGGTCTCGCGTTCGAACCCACGTCGCGCATCTCTGACTTTCGGAAGTTATATGACTTTTCGAAATTATGTGCGTATTGATTGACAATTATCGCCTGCTCCGTGCCTCGGAGAGCACGTTAAGCCGTTGGTCCCGGCTGCCATGAACATCTATGGCAGTCGTTATTGGGAAGTCAGTGCCCTATAATATCCTGACACTGGTCTAGCCTTAGGGTATCGTTAGCCTTCGGGTTGCGGAGGTCAGGTGGTAGCCGCTCCGTGTAAAAACTGATATCCAGTCAAATCCGGTTAGACCAGAAAAGCCGACCCCAAGTGACTTGGGAATAATAAAGGCTAAGAGAGAAGAAGAAGTATAATAAACTTGTGATTGGGTGATGTCTGTACATCCTAACTAATATAATAAATGCGAACGTGAGTTTATTTGTTTATTTGTATGTCACTTTAACACTTTATCTACTCGACCGATGAACATGAAATTTCGGGTTGTTGCGGCGTCATCCTATGACGTTTCATCCTACACTGTTTTTTTTCCTAACTCAATCTATTTACGTTCCTTACTCAACCGACAGCAATTATTTCATTTTTAATTCTTTATTCATCCTGTAAGTATTCCTAGCTCAACCGATTACGAAATTACCCAAAAGCTTTATGGTTTGGGTGACGATCTGAACAAAAATTACTGTTTTTGTAATCTATATCTATATTAATATTATAAACAGGAAATAATTGCTCAACCGATTTTAAAATTGTCTCCATTTGAAATATTTATTATCACCGAGTACCTAGCGTAGGCTATATATATTTTTTAAGTACTGTTTCTAACCTTTTTTTTTTTTTTTTTTTTTTTTTCCTAACCTACTTTTACGAAGCCAAGGGTTGTTTTGCTATCCATACTTTTTTCGGTAATATTTGCCACGGGTAGAGTAAGGAACGCATTTCGGTTGAATAAAGAAACTTTATTAAAATAATGTAATCGGATCAGTTAGGCATACCAGTTTAGGATGAGTAAAGAAATAGGATGAGACGTCATAGGATGAATACGGAACAACCTGAAATTTCACATACACGCTGTCAGAGGGATCAGAAAAGGACAGCTTATGGCTCGTTTCGAACGAATTGTGCAACCAAGAAGCCAAAAGGACAAATAGGAACCTTTCGTTCAGATAAAGTATTGTTCCCGAGGGATAAAAAATTGTGGTAACCTACATTTACACGAGCAAAGCCGTGGGCAAAATATAGTGCAAGTTATTTTAAGGAAAAATATGAGAAGGTTCTTTATAAGAGCTATAGAAACCAAAACAATAATATTTAAAAAACTGGCTGTCTGTTTGCATATTTGTACACACATTATACACAAACTACTGCACAAAATTGGATGCGGTACTCCCAGTAGTTTTACTGCTGGTCTACCTTAAAATCTGGTGTATATTTTATAATAAGAAATTTTTTATACGGTGCCTATAAGCTAAGAGAGTGAGTCACCAGTTAATTTTACTATATACCTTCTAAAATTCTGCGATAGCTCAGTGGGGAGACCAACAGACTGCAATGCAGAGGGTCTCGCGTTCGAACCCACGTCGCGCATCTCTGACTTTCGGAAGTTATATGACTTTTCGAAATTATGTGCGTATTGATTGACAATTATCGCCTGCTCCGTGCCTCGGAGAGCACGTTAAGCCGTTGGTCCCGGCTGCCATGAACATCTATGGCAGTCGTTATTGGGAAGTCAATGCCCTATAATATCCTGACACTGGTCTAGCCTTAGGGTATCGTTAGCCTTCGGGTTGCGGAGGTCAGGTGGCAGCCGCTCCGTGTAAAAACTGATAGCCAGTCAAATCCGGTTAGACCAGAAAAGCCGACCCCAAGTGACTTGGGAATAATAAAGGCTAAGAGAGAAGAAGAAGACCTTCTAAAATGGAAAAATAGATAAATATTATCAAAATTATCTTTATTTATCTTTCTTACCATATTCAGAAGGAATAAGGGATCTATTTCCAAATTCGCGTTCAAAGTCGCGAGCAAACGCTGGTATCAAAATAAAAACACTGGCTTATGTGTATCATCAACTGCCTCATATTATACGAAGGTGCACATTCCCAATTCGCCACGCTACTGATGAAGTCTTTAAGCGGACAATCCAGTTATCGTTTAAGGAGTCTCGTATCTGATGATCATACATTAAGAAATGCCAGAAAAAATTGCGGAGTAGCATTTTTGTAACCTGTTTATTTCTACATGCTAAAATGGGAAGCCTCTTTTACGTAGTGCGATTATAAGAATACTAGCTTATGGCCGCAGTTTCACTTGGAAATTACTTTTCCTGTGGATGATAGACACCTTATGTCCTTATCTGTATTGCTCAGGAATCGCATACACGTTTTCAGGGGACACCGTGTATGCGATTCATGATGATCGGTCAAGGATTTCACGTGTAAAAGAGTACGACCAAACAAACTGACATTCGTATTTATAGTATTACTAGATTTTGTCCACAGCTTTGCTCGCGTTAATATAGATTTTGGCTATAAATTTTCCCATCGGCATAACTATTTTTGTTCTAGATTAAAGGTATCTCATGTTCTTTTCTGCACCACTGACAACGTGTATACGAAATTTCACGATAATCGGACAAGTAGTTAACGTGTGAAAGCGTAACAAACAAACTCACATTCGCATTTATAGTATTAATTCAGATGTGGTGTTTGCTTATAAATGTTTGTTACACTATTGTTATTGTTCGTGCTCCTTTTATTGTGTATAATTAGTGTAAGCAAATGTTGGTGAACCGAATAAATAATTAGTATATTTAGATTCATGCTTGTATATCCTTGAAGGGGTAAGCAGAGATTTGTTACATCCACATACCAACAGATACATGTATTTCTTTAGGTCTTATTGTCGACTGCTAGGCAGATACCCAAATACGGTACTGCTTAAACAAGTAAGAATCAGCAATGAATTGCCGTAGATCTTAGAGTTCGAAAAAATGGTTCAAGTAATATGTAAAGGTCACGTGATACCACCTTGAGTTCAGAGGTCAAAGGCCATAGTTATTTCGAGGGCATATCGACTATTCTGAGTCGAATGGCGTTGACCGCGAGTCTCTAGGTCTTACGGTTCTTGAGTTGAAAGTTGTATAACAGACAGACGGACGGACAGACAAAGCTGTTGTATAAGACTTTTTTAGAACTCTAAAACTACATACGTAATCTCGTGACTATATTTTCGAAAGGAGCGGTAGAGGTGTATTACATCTACATTTTGCCAAGTTTAACTTTAATTGACACGTAATAGGACGCAATTTCATGCACCGTGCTGCTTAAGAGAGTCTCTTTATAAAATAACCTTTACAATAATCCCGACCCAACCTAAGAATCAAGAAGAGATGCACAGCATTTGCATTCATTAAGACTGCGCCGAGCGTAAGACAGATAATAACAGAGCTTGTGTGGCGCATTTTCAAATCGGCGCGCAGCCGCCATAGTAAAATTGTATGGAGGATTTGAAGTGCTTTTTTGATAAATATGTATCTTTATTGTCAACCAATAACTTAAATATTTGAACGGACAAATTGTAATATAACTATTTATGTTTCGTTTAAGCTGTAAAATAGGATAGATTTCTACTGTTATAATCTAAAAATCACGTAACACGAGCTAACGTTTTTGCATTTTGCAAATTTACGTAATTATGCAGGCGAAATTTTTAATTATTTTAAGTTTTTTATACGGACTAATTAGTCCGTGTAAAAAACTTAAACAATAGTGTGTTTACAATTGTAAACACATTCATTGTTATGGTAAAAGTATATTTTATATTTGTATTAAACAAAAAGTGTTGATTTTATTCACTTAACTGTGACCGCCTGTTTTGGCATATTTCGCTCGGCGCAGTCCGCAGCACCACTAATACTAACTTGGTAGCAAGCATCATTTTAAACTGATTAAAACCTTTACAATAACTATTCTATGTTCTGCTACGCCATCAAGAAAGAAAGAAAGAAAAAAGAAAAATATTTATTTTTGCACACAAAAGGGCACACGCAAAACATGTAGAAATAAAAAAAAAAACAGAACAATAATAAAACTAGAAAAATAAAACTAATACTAACACTATAATTTCATTTCCGCTCACTGGCAACACCACACCTTCCGCTTAACTAAACGGAAGCTGCTTCCATTTAAGTCAAGGCTAGTATTGTCAGTGAGCAGGCGATACAAACAATAATAGGTACATATTTTAAATTATTTAAGTTTAACTTAAGTTTAAAAAGTAATGGGAAACTGTGTGTCCTATCAGTGTCAAAATTTGGACATCGCTCAGTGTACGTTGCGATTGTTAAATCACAGCACTGTTATTTTGCGAAATCCAATGTAGTGACGCCGGCGCCTAGTGTCTAAACATATAAAATTATAATATACTAAAATATGTAAATATACGTGTATGTATGTATGTATGTATCTTATGTGGGGGCCAGTCAGTGCAGACCGGCGACACTTCAACCCAGTGGGATCTTTTGTGTCGACACTCTCCCAATAACGACTGCCATAGATGTTCATGGCAGCCGGGACCGACGGCTTAACGTACTCTCCGAGGCACGGAGCAGGCGATAATTGTCAATCAATACGAACAAAATTTCGAAAAGTCATATAACTTCCGAAAGTCAGAGGTGTGCGACGTGGGTTCGAACCTGAGACCCTCTGCATTGCAGTCTGTTGGTCATCCCACTGAGCTATCGCTGCTACTAAAAAAAAAAATCTAATATACGTGTAGATAAGATATACAAATATATGTATATTGCCATTATATATTTGCATAGAGGTGTTACTGGTATAGCATCGATATATATTGATGGTGGTATAGTATATATATAAAAATTGGATTGTAGTCGAGATATCTCGTTGTCGCCTTTGGACAGCTGCACTTATACAGAGTTTAGGTCACATTTTGTATCGCCCATCTTTATTCTGTTATTTGAAACTAGCTGACCCGTGCAACTTTGTCTGCTTTACATAAGAGAAATTGTCCCACTTTTGCAACATTTTTCATTGATGCGCCTCTCCTATTGGTCATCGGGTGATGTTATATAGCCTATAGCCTTCCTCAATAAATGGACTATGCAACACTAAAATAATGTTTCTATTCGAACCAGTAGTTACTGAAATTAGCGCGTTCAACCAAACAAACAAACTCTTCAGCTTTATGATAATAATAATAATAATAATAATAATCTCTATTTATTTCATAAAGCAATTGTAGTACATAATAAGTTTTCACAGAATTCTAGTACAATATTATAGTGCATACAATCTGTGGTTAAAGCGCTGTTCTCCTAGCTAGGTTATGGAATAACCTGTAATAAGGAGTAACAGACCCAATCCCCAATTCGGTGGTAGGTATTATACTATCTTAGAGTACTATATGCTTGATACAAACTTAAAACAATTTTAACATAAAGCGATTTTACAGTAATTAATAAAACAATATGTGAGTGTGTGTGTGTGAATTTGTGTTTGCGTTTCTTACTTATGAAGAAATTTTTCGGTTTCCTCGTAGGTTTTATCTTGCAGAAATGTATTTAGTGTCTTTTTGCAGTTGTAATATGATAAGTTATAAATTGTACATTTTTGGCTAATTTTGTTGTACAAAGCTGGACCCAGGAAATAAAAAAATCTTTTAGTAAATGAAACCCTTGGATGTGGAATAGTACAAACTTTGTCCTTCCGGCGTTTGCTTATCTCCTTATGCGGCATATTATAGTGCTGGAGAAGAACTGTTTGATTAATAAAATGTTGCCGAACGTTTAGTACTCTGCATTGAGTGTATAATTTGCCAGTGGGGAACATAATTGGACGGAATGTTGCTACCTTTAAGATGGCTCTGTAAGCAATTTCAAGAGGTTTCATTATGGTTTTGGCCGCACCCCCCCAACATGAAATACAGTATGTAAGAATGGAAACACACAAAGCAAAATATACATTGCGGATTATTGTAGGGTTAGCTATTGATCTTAGAGTTTTAAAAATATATATCAATTTACGTACTCTACCTGTTACGAAATTGATGTGGGTTTTGAAATTCTGATTTTTATCTAGTATTATGCCGAGATATTTAATATGATCCACATGGTCTAGGTTGGGACAGTTGCATAAAGTTTTTGCTGATGGACAGCAATTATGTGCTTTTATGGAAATTGGGATTTGAGGTTGAGATACAGAACGAATAGTATATGTAAGTAATTTAGTTTTTGAGGTATTAACTGTAAGAGTATGTGAGTATAGCCAATTTAAGGCTGTATTAAGTCCACTCTGAGCGTAGTGTTCAAGCTTTGACCAAGTATCCGCTTGGAATGTAATAGCTGTATCATCTGCGAATGACACTATTTTGGCATTCGGGATGTTAAGATCACAGAGATCATTTATGAACACCAGGAACAGAGTAGGGCCCAAAATACTGCCTTGTGGCACGCCGTAATAGATGGGAAGCTCGTCACTAATATAATTATCGATTTTTACAGTTTGGGTTCGATTCGTTAGGTAGCTCCTAATAATATTAGTATAGATTACCGCTCCTACCGGATTTGAAACTCATAACCAACTTTAATCGTATAATTCTTTGTATTTTAAGGCTTGAGTAATGCATCTATTTATCTTAAATCATAAGAAAACATAGGTGAACTACGCTATATATATATTATATAGCCGATACTTATTACGTGATAAATGTTATCTAAAGTTGTTTATTTGTCTTCACTATTCCTTCACTTCTAAGAACACAGGCAGGTGCAACGGAAGTTTACTATACGGCGGCAATCACAGTCTATAAAAACGTCGCAAAGGAATTTTAGTCTTAAAATTTATAAGATACGGTTTAAATTTCAGTTGGTTGTAGTCTAATCATGTGTTCTGTAGTACCAAGGCGAGCGTAACCATTCTCGTGTTAGACAGAGATTTGGCACGCCATGATGGGATATAAAGTTGTAAAATTGATGGATATTTATAGCTTTTAATTAAATAATCCTAGAATTTATTATGAAATATCGTAAGACGTAAGACTTTTGTTCTGGTTCAAGTATTGGCCTCGACATTGTCACTTCGTCGGGTGTTTGGTTCGATCTCCATACAAGACAAAACATTGTGTAATCCATCATAGTTGTTCCGTAACCGTATTTTTTTTATGGTATTGGCCGCAATCGAGCAGACGGATCGCCTGTTGGTAAGCGATTACTGTCGCCCATGGACACTCGCAACACCAAAGGAGTCACAAGTGCGTTGCGTTCCTTTTAAATCTGCCCACACCTGAAAGGGGGATGGTTGGGCCTCCGGTACTCTCACTTACTCGACGAAACACAACGCGCGCTATTTCACGCTGGTTTTTTGTGAGGCCGTGGTATCACTCCGGTCGAGCCGGCCCATTCGTGCCGAAGCGTGGCTCTTCCTTGTGTGGTCCTTTGTGTCCAGTGTTTTAATCTTTGTACAATCCCCTGCGATGCAGAAACTATTCCTAATGCAGTAGATATCTGTTTCGAGATATAATAGTGTGGAGCTTTTAGAGGTCATCGCCAAATGGTTCAATTCACGCATAAAACATAATTGTGTGTCAGTCTCTTTGTTTGGACTTAATCTTTGGAATGGCTTAGCCGATAGTAATGATACTTTGCACTCTGCTAAAGTACAGTTCGAGTAATGGTCTAAACTACAAATTTTTCATCAGTCACTAAACGTAATATATACTTTAATTATTTAATAATTCTTCTTCTTATCGTGTCGATAGCAACAGTTTGAAAATGAGTTTAGGCCAGTGCTCGGCAACGCGAATTGCATTAGGCATTCCTTGGTATATCTCATCAAGCGTGCACAATTCTGGGCTCGTGGGGCACGTCAGAAAATGTCCCATTGTCTGTGGGGATGCACCGCAGTCACACTTGTTTCTACTTAATATGTATATTTAATAATTATATACGTTATTAATTTTCTTCATACAAATCCGAAGCTACTGTTGTAAACACAATTATAGCCGTTAATAGTATATAACTGTTTAAGTAACCATTAGGTAACTGAATAAAATCAAAACAAATCTTAAAAAAGATAACATAATTACAAAAACACAAATAATTATAATACTAAATATTTACAAAAATGATTTAGACATCGTAGAATTCTTCAGCATCGCTGTCAACTGTTACCAGTTGAAGAGAGCCAGAGCCCAGAAGATTGGCAGCACCAGCGTATCTTTTTTAATACGTTTGTAATTATATTAGATTATTTCGTTGTAAAATTAATTATGTAAATATATTATAAATAAAAGTCTTTAGAATCTTATAAAACTTATGTTTTAGTTTAGATTATATTACCTAAGGCTTCATATTAATAGAATTATGTAATAATAATAAAATAAGTCTATTTCAAAATATGGCACTACTAAATTTTACCTGCGGATTTGCTCGCGTTGATGTACATTTTGTCAATAAATTTCTATTCCTCGGCAATAGGATTTTTTTACTGGTTGTATTTCCGTTTCTGTACCCCTGACAGCGTGTATGTGTAACTAATTCCATGATATTATAGTTATCGATCAAATAGTTAAATAGTTAAGGCGTAAAAGCGTAACAAACAAAATTAAATAAATAAACAAGAAAACATGAGTGAACAACTTTTTTTTTATACTACTAAAGTGGCAAACAAGCATACGGCCCACCTGATGGTAAGTGGTCACCCTAGCCTATGGACGCCTGAAACATCATAGTCATCACTTGCGCGTTGCCAACCTTGTAAAAACCTTTTAACGCCCTTTTTGAAGAACCTCATACAGTAGTCTTGTAGGAAAACCTGAAAACCTAAACTTGTTACAACTATGTATACAACTTTAGCTTCTGACATAAATGTTTAGTCAACATCTTGGTGCATAATGTACGTGCCTATGTTAGTGTATGTGTAAGAACTACTTTTAATAATTATAATATTCTACCACATACACACAACACCATCTAGCCCAAACTAAGCAGAGCTTGTACTATGGGTACTAGACAATGGATAAATGTACATATATACTTCTTTTTTTTGTAATTCCATACATATTATACATAGAAACACCCAGACCAAGACAAACATCCATGTTCATGCACACAAATGTTTGAGTTGTGCGGGAATCGAACCCGCGATCTCAGGCGTGGCAGTCGGTTACACTAACCACTACGCCATCGAGTCGTCGTAGTTTTAAGGAACTGTATTGTATGTAATCTTCTCTCTTAGCCTTTATCATTCCCAAGTCACTTATGGTCAACTTTTCTGGTCTAACCGGATTTAACTGGATATCAGTTTTTACACGGAGCGGCTGCCACCTGACCTCCGAAACCCGAAGGCTAACGATACCCTAAGGCTAGACCAGAGTCAGGATATTAAAGGGTACTGACTTTCCCAATAACGACTGCCATAGATGTTCATGGCAGCCGGGACCGACGGCTTAACGTGCTCTCCGAGGCACGGAGCAGGCGATGATTGTCAATCAATACGCACATCATTTCGAAAATTCATATAACTTCCGATAGACAGAGGTGCGCGACGTGGGTTCGATCCCGAGACCCTCTGCATTGCAGTCTGTTGGTCTCCCCACTGAGCTATCGCTGCTAACTGTATTTTATGTAATGTTGTATATATGTACTGTTGGCGTGTCTAAAATATTTAAATAAATAAACAAACTCGCATTTGCATTTATAACATTAAAATCTGAAATCTCAACGTTTCAACAATATTAACATCGAAGTTCAAAGCCCAATATCAAAAGTTTGAATCTGATCGATTGACTCATTACCGTATGTAAAAAGAAACAGATGCGGCTATTAATAATACTGCTATTCTGGGTAGCGGGTTCGAAGCCACGCGTTGCATTCCTGTACACTGAGTCGATTACATGTATTTGTACTAAGTGGCTTTGCTTGTTATTTAGATGTGAATAATCAATGAATAAATAATCGATTGCGTCGTTGGTCAAATGGCGTAAGTGTTACATTCGCCAGTGCAGATTGTAAGTTGCTGGGTTCTGTTCGCGGATTTATGCAGTTTATCGGTCATATAATTCATATCTGACTAGCATTTTATAACTTCTACAAAGCTAGTTTACAATGTATTTTATAGTCTGTATGTAACTACAAATAGGGGATTATTACGTCTCATGAATTATTTATCCTACGGCTATGAATAATATGAGTTATATCATCATCCTCTTGCCCTGGTCCCAATTTATTTGGGGTCGGCGCAGTCCTAGTCCAGTCCAGGCATGTCCTTCGCTTCCATACTTCTCGGGCACCCGACATCTGATCATTTACCCCTTTCCCTTTCATATCCATCCTCACACAGTCCATCCATCTTTTCCTTGGCCTTTCTCTCCCTTACTACTTAATGTAATTTACTTACTTAATATAATTTATAGGCGATGGCCTCAATGGCGCAAAAGTAATGCAGCTTCTGTGCATAAGTTCTTATATTCGATTCCTAGGTTAAGCAAATTAGCACTGGATTTTTCTGTCAGGCAGTTGATACGACATACAGGTATTATCTTGAAGAGTACACCAACAATTATGTTGATTCACAAAGTCACATTTATGAACGTCAAAACTACGTATCGTAATCGTATAAAGAGTTTGAAAACTTATCGAATTTACTGCATATTATATTATTGAGTGGTATAGCCCTTAAGTCATCGACATAGCTCAGAGAATTAGCAAGCTGAAGTGGCAGTGGGCTGGCCATATCGCGCGAAGAACCGACAACCGCTGGGGTAAACGTGTTCTTGAGTGAAAACCGCGACTCGGCAAACGTTGTGTAGGACGCCCTCCGACCAGGTGGGATGATGATCTGCGAAAGACTGCAGGCAGATACTGGATGCAGCAAGCTGAAGACAGGGCGCTATGGCGCTCATTAGGGGAGGGCTATGTCCAGCAGTGGACTATAATAGCCTGATGATGATGATGATGATGATAGCCCTAAAAGGTCGGCTTAACCAGAAATTTACTATCCCCAAAGAGAATATTGACGTAGAGTACTAGTATAAGTTAGTTACTACCTACTGTTGCGTTTCGTACGGTGAGTGAGAGCGCGACGGCTAAACCCTTAGACCGCCACGTCAAAAAGCAAAAGCGTACTCTCGGTGCCAAGCTACGATTTCATACTTTAATTTAGCATGTAGTCATGACTGTGGCGTGCTAGAGACATTTTGCTTTGACATGTATACATGACTGAGGCGGTCAAAAGGTTAATAACCCTTCTAGCTCTTTCCTATCCTTTATACTACCTCCATCCCACTATCCCTGTCACATAGGTTGTGGTAACTACTTACTAACAGGCCGCTGACCGTTTGCTTGTTCGCCACCTATGTGGTTTACGGTAGGCAGCGGCATTTTTGTCGCTGATGTAGTTTCAGTTTCGGTGACTCACCTCCCATCCAAGGCAGCGAGTTGACACACCGTGGTAGGTTTAGTCGGTAGTACCTAGAACCTTCCATCTTTTCCCGGGTGAGCCCGACATAACCTCTCCGCTGCCCTTTTCCGTGGAGACATATGAGTCAATGCATACTCCACGTTAAAAAAAAGGCAGCGTCTTCTTTACTTTTTTTTGGAATCGCTACTATTACGCCAAAATTACAGTCTTGTCAATGAGCGGCGACTACCAGTAACTATCAGGTGGATCACTGGACCTTCTACCACCAAAAACCAGAATAAAAGAATAACAAAGTTAGGTAAAAGACAGGTATTCGGACTAGTAGAGGATAACAATAAACGCGAGTTGCACTGAAATAGCTAAAAAATACGCAGTGTTGTTGCGCAAGCGGTTGCGCAAACTAGTCGGCGCAATTGTGCGTGCAGCTGAATTGTAACTTGTGTATGTACAAAATCTTCCATCGTTGGTCTAAACATATTTTAATATGTAACTGGCGTTGTAAAAGCAGTTCTTTTTTAAAATAAAATATACCCTTTGTTACTGGGTGATCATATAACTTTCTAATGGTGAAAGAAGTTTTAAAATCTTTAGAGTAGTTTTTGAGTTAAATCCCTACAAACAAATAAAATATCAAATCTTTCCTCTATTTAATATTAGTATAGATATACATAAAGTTATAGACTCACGCTTCATGTAGTATACCAGGCCACGCACAAAGTTTTGGGCAAAAATAGTTTTAACAACCACACTGGCCAGATGTAACATTGAAAATATAAATATATTATAAATTCCAAATTCAAACGTCAACTTTTTTATGTTCAAAAATAATTTAACTTGTTCTAAAGACAAATGTAAAAATATATCACAACACACAAACTTATGCTTTGAGATCAAATGGATAGAATTAATGACGAGTATGTGTAACGACTTTATTAGTACTATGACATAAGTTTCGTAAGATCCCAGGTTTAAATCGGATCGTATAAAGTGTTATTAAGTTTCCCTATGTAATTCTTTGGACATATTATTATCCTGAGTAGATGGCAATAAGCTTGCCCTGCCAACTTTTAGGAGGCTTTATCAGATTCTTCTCATCTTTAATATAAAACGTATGTGTGTATGCATGTATTTATATCTATATGAATACCTATATATATATGAGTATATATTTTATTTAGTTTATATAATAATTATGTTAAATGGTATGTATATACTATGTACAAGTATGTTCCATGCATGGCGCATACAATAGTATGCACCTACTTCATGTTATCCCTGCATCACCCTACGTTTGACTGGTAGAGAATGCCCTAGGCATTAAGTCCGCCGATGTATTGTTTTATGCATAAAGTTTAAAATAAATAAATAAATATAGGTCTTCTTCTCTCTTAGCCTTTATTATTCCCAAGTCACTTGGGGTCAGCTTTTCTGGTCTAACCGGATTTGACTGGATATCAGTTTTTACACGGAGCGGCTGCCACCTGACCTCCGCAACCCGAAGGCTAACGATACCCTAAGGCTAGACCAGTGTCAGGATATTAGAGGGTACTGACTTTCCCAATAACGACTGCCATAGATGTTCGTGGCAGCCGGGACCGACGGTTTAACGTGCTCTCCGAGGCACGGAGTGGGCGATAATTGTCAATCAATACGCACATAATTTCGAAAAGTCATACACCTTCCGAAAGTCAGAGGTGCGCGACGAGGGTTTGAACCCGAGACCCTCTGCATTGCAGTCTGTTGGTCTCCCCACTGAGCTATCGCTGCTATTAATAAATAAATATAGGTGTGAGAGTGTAATTATGTATTAAAAACAGTGTTATTGAAACAAAAAGCAATCATAGAAATATAATTACTCGCTTCTCGTTTTATTTGCTATGTTCTTATAATCAGGCGTTATAACATAGCGTTTAGTGATTATCTCAAAGGTCTGGTGGTGAGGTTGCGTTTCAGTTTACGGTCGATTGTCAAGTATCAGATACCATTTCTGGATCATGCTAAAAAGTACTTGTGTTTATGAACAGTGAAAACAAACCATAGACTTTATTTTTTGTTATGTTTTGATTTCCACTAATTTTGTCCCGTGTGATCCTGTGAGTCGAACTTACGATACTGTGCACAGTGGCAATGGTAAGGCGACCACTTCCATTCCATTCCGTCATTCACGCAGTCGGCTTCACGCTCACTCCAAAACGGTACATAGAGGTTAAGATGTACATATGTTGCCAGCATGATTTTAGGTCCCATATATCAGGTTTATATATACAGGCTACATGCTGTGACTAAGAATTCCCTAACAAAAAAACCCAAAAACGCTGCCCGATCTGGTTATGAAACGCGGTGTGTCCATGAGTATTTAAATCGGAAGATTTTAGTATCAATTAAAGCCTTTTAATTTGTAAATAAATCAGGTATCTGGTATGATACACTTTATTAACATTTCAAGTTGAGCCAGAAGCTAGATTCACACCATCAGCTATTTACTAATAAATAATTAAAATACTTGTACTAATTAATTACTGAATTACCATTTACTACGTCTGCTCCTAATTAATTCACCTGCTAATTAATTAAAACATTCTTGAGATCCTTGTTTACATAATCTGTAAAATGGACCACTGTGACTGCCTTGGTGGCGTATTCGTATTCAATGCGTCAGCTGTGTGTCGGGTTATATTTTCGAAATCGCTAAAATATTTATTAGGTTTTTCTGGCAATAACTTCTTAGTTTTTTCTTTCTCAGCGTGAAGTCTGCAACTGTAACCGGTAGAAGACTTGCACCTTATTACGTGAGATATAAGATCATAGTTTATGCGTATTGCGGAAACACTTGTCCTTCTTCCTTTAAGATTCATTTGATATATATAAATGTATGAATATAATGAATATATATAAAACCAACTTCTGCACTGAGAATAATTCCTGCGTTTGTCTATGTCCTTTACAAACATACAAACAAGATCACTCAGATACAACAAAAGAAACAACTGCTAGCGATTTTTTTTTTCCTACTGTGGCTCTCAAATGCACAGCATTAGGCGTAGTATTCGTAGACTTACATTTAAAAAAAAGTGTAGATAGGTATTAATAGAGAGATTGCTTCCATATTTGAATGTTTGACATTCAATCACACGTGAATGAATATGTGATGGTCATCAATCAGTTTAAATATATTAATTAAATTCTTAACGATATCTTTAGTACGTTTTGGACTTAACGAAGAATATTTGTATTTCTTTTTGTGCATTTTATATCTATGTTATTGTTATATTATAGGATGTTATTTTTTATTTTCCGTATTTTTTACTATAAAATATTAACAAGTGTGCACCAAAGGGATTTAGTTGAAAACCAGTGCTAGGCTTCCTTTGTTGAACTAGGGTTCAGCATATGCCAGGCTAAGAAAGCCTTGAAGGACCTATTTCGCAAAATTTATTTATTTTACATCATATTTTCTCTCGTAATATTGCTTTTGTACAAATAAGTTAATTTTCTTTCTTTTTTAATGAACCACGGCATACGTATAGACAATGGACACACATTCACATGAGATTAGTTGCGCATGTGCTAATATTATTGTAACTTTCGTATCTATTAAAGGCGAGTCGCACAGTATCTCATGCTGTGTGTTGAAAAGTGTGCCGCGTTGAAATGTGGTTTCTAAAATTGCACTATAAATTATGTGGTGACAAGCTCTTTATAAGAACGCTGCGAAAGTTTATTTGTTGTAGTAATTTTAGTTACTAAAACGACATCAAATCTTGATCACACGGCCACGAAGGTAGGTAGGCAGGAGTGTTTTTAAGGCCCACGAAACTGTTGTCTACCCGGCACACTTCTAGACTCCGTGATGCTACTTAGAAATTTCTATGTGATAACCCCATTATATTATTTCATGCAATTTGGGCATCAAACTCAGGACTTTACGATTGGTTGGAAATAATAAGCATAAACTTACAAATATAACGAAGCACTCCTTAATTATTTATATAATAATGTTAGTTAGGTACTTATATTATTTAACACCATATAAGTACCTGACTAACATAAATATGTACACTATTTTTCAATTCTTAGCCCTAAGTTCATTATAGTAACGTAGCTTTACCGCACGGTTCGTATATTATGAGCGGTTGCCACTGTAAGTCGTTCGTTATGTCTGTTAATTCGTATTTCGATATTCAAGATAACTTCAGAATAAATCCTGTGTCGCAGGGCCCTTGTCAAAACAATGTTCACGATTCCTACACATGAAATAACTATTTAACATTGTGGATTACTTTTTTATCTCGTGTCGGTAACCCAAATACTTGCTACACTAACAAATTACTACTTACTACCACTGTGCTCTGCGTTTAATGCAGTCTCGAAATCTCAAAGCAAGCCTCATTACCGCAGAGTCACTTCATAAATACAGCAAGATCGTAAATAGTCAGCGGCTGCATAAAATATAACCGAACAAGTGACAACTAGGTCATACTATGCGAAAATGTTCGCGCACAAATTGGCTGAACTATTTATGACTGTATTGAGTTTGCTTTTATAGTATCTACTGATTGTATAAACTATACTGCAATAGGGCTGGTTTCTTAATACCTATACTATTCAAGGGCAAGCAACTAGTCTAAAATAAAACTTGGGAATATATTTATGTTTAAAAAAGACAACGATCGGACTAGTGCTACTTATTTATTGTATTGCGGGGGACTTTACAAATGTTCAAACAACGCACAAAAAGGATACTGTAATTCGAACAACTATTTGTGAATACGAACCCACAACACTCGGCGGAGTGGCAGTGTGACGGCGGCATCTCAAAGTATTACGCCTTATTAAATTTAAAATAAATTTAATTATTAAAAAAGTGTAGCTTAATGCTGTGTATTATATAATACTAGGGTAGTCGACTTATAGTCAAAAACGCTGCCCGATCTGGTTATGAAACGCAGTGAGTCCATAAGTATTTAAATTGGAAGAGTCTAGTATCAATTAAAGCCGTTTAATTTGTAAATAAATCAGGAATCTGGTATGATACACTTTACTAACATTCCAAGTTGAGCTAGAAGCTAGATTCACGCCAACAGCTATTACTAATAAATAATTAAAATACTTGTACTAATTAATTACTGAATTACCATTTACTACGTCTGCTCCTAATTAATTCACCTGCTAATTAATTAAAACACTCTTGAGATCCTTGTTTACATAATCTGTAAAATGGACTACTGTGACTGCCTTGGTGGCGTATTCGTAGTCAATGCGTCAGCTGTGTGTCGGGCTATATTTCCGAAATCGCTAAAATATTTATTAGGTTTTTCTGGCAATAACTTCATAGTTTCTTCTTTCTCAGCGTGAAGTCTGCAACTGTAACCGGTAGAAGGCTCGCACCTTACTATGTGGGATACAAGAGCGTTGTTTAGTTTTCGTTTATTATGAGCGGTTGCCACTGTAAGTCGTTCATTATGTCTGTTAATTCGTATTTCTTTATTAGAGATAACTCCAGAATAAATCCTGCGTCACAGGGCCCTTGTCAAAACAATGTTCACGATTCCTACACTCGAAATAACTATTTAATTTTGTGGATGTAGCTTAAGGCTGTGTATTATATGATAATAGGGTGGAGTCGACTTATACCTATTCTTTTTCAATCGAGTTAATATGTTACTTTACCCAAACTATAAAACACAAAGAAATTATGAAATCTACTTAAAATTAATAAGATACAACCGTTTTAAATTTGGTAGTCAGATTAATTATCAAATGAGTGAAAAATATTTCATATTATACAAACTGTGACGTAAGGGCTATTTAAATGCATCTATCAGAGAATATAGCGAGATGTCACCCTACTATTTATTAAATTCAAATTAAAATATTTATTAATCCCATTTTTGCAATCAATTTTGATACTGTTTTCACAAATGGATTTCATTTGATTTCTATTTGCTCGTGTGTGTAATATAATGCTCAAACATAAGTAACTATCCTATAATGAAGTAGGTCGCAAGTACGCTTACCCACCTATTGGTAAGCATTCCGATGCCTTGTCTAGTGAGTGGCCACCTTAGCCTGTGATCGCTTGCAATACCAGAAATTTCGTTCGCGTTTTGCGGACCCTTGTAAATGGAATGAATGAGGTAAGGTAAGTGCCTTCGGCACATTTTCTCGCTGGGCTAGATGCAGTAACATACTCGTTAGTGTAATGCCGGTGTTTTGCAAGAGAGTTCTACATCCTGGGTCGAGCCACAGCATACAAACCCTTACCAAATAATTGGCAAGGTTACAGTGTAACACAGGAATTTTGTCAAAACTGTAGTAACTCGACTGTATAAGTACCTTCAACCTGGAAAAGATCCTACCCAAACGTTCTTATGTTGTAATGAAATGGTGTTGTTACTTTTGTGTGCCAATATAGTATATAAAAGAAATGCGTTATCACAGGTGTATTCCGAATAGTCAAATTCAAGGTCATAAATCATTTATTAAATATTGGTCACAAAATAACACTTATGAATATCAAAAATAGATAGGTTAGTGAGTTTACTGCGTTACTGAAGTTACATTTAGGGAAGTTGCTAGGTTCAGGCAAAGGGTTGAGACTGCAAGAAGGTGCAGTTATGGAATAACCTGTTTTGTACTTTTAACACCTCACATAAAATGCGTTTCTTATAGGGATGTGAAGTAAGTGTTTATATCATTTACACCAAGATTGCACGGATCGAGTAGTGCTTTAAGTGGTCACCTCGCCACTGCCATTGCGCTTAGTGTTGTGGGTTCGAATCCTACACGGGACAAAACTTAGTGTGAACCACAAATGTTTGTTCCGAATCTGGATGATCCTTGTGTCTGTTGTCTGAATATTTGTAAAGTTCTCCACGACACAGGAATTATTCAAGTGTGGCAGTTGTTTTTTTTAAAAAAAAGAAGAAACTTATAATCCATCGTGGATAAGTTTTGGTATCCAGGGTGGTCCGGGTATCGAATGGTGTTAAAACACATCTTGACTTCAGTAATGATACCCATTTATTACTTTGTTATCTTAATAAATCTCTGTCTCTGGTTTCAAGAATAGCCTATAGGCTAGAAAGTATTTCCCGAATTTGATTTTGATATGAGCATGCGCAGATTACAAATATGAATATACAATATAATACATAGCTTGATGCCTATATCCCTAAATGCGTAGGCAGAGGTGCGAACTTACACTGTGCTTGCTATGGTTTTAGATATCTCGTAATACTATAGCCATTAGCAGCGAAAGCCTAGTGGGAAACCGTTGGACTGCCACGCAGAGGTTTTGAGTTCGAACCCAAGGCGCACACCTCTGACTTTTCGAAATTATATGCGTACTAAATAGTTATTTAAATCACTTAGAGACATAACTCCACAAGAAAAACTAAAACAAGTATACCTAGCGCTAGGACAAACAGTCATTCAATACTGCATCACAGTATGGGGAGGGGCGGCAAAGACACATCTCATGAGCCTAGAGAAGGCACAAAGGGCCGTACTCCAATTTAAAAAAAAACCCATAGGTATCCCACATCGACGCTATACTCAGACACCAACCTCCTTACTGTACGCCAGCTCTTTGTACATCGACTGGTACTAAGGAAACATCCGGGTGTTCCCTTTCCGGATCCTAATAAGCGTAGTAAAAAGCATATCATCCGAAACGCTTTTTGCAAAACGTCATTTGGGAGACGGCAATACTATAGTCTCAGTTGCAAAATATATAACTACATAAATAAACAAATAAATATTGCCAGTCTGAACAGCTGCGAAGTCAAACACAAAGTATACGCCTGGCTACAGCAACTTCACTACCAAATGACGGAGGACTTACTTACCTTCATCGCATAATAGCTATATCTCACCTTTCACTCAACTAATATATACCTACACACATACTTGTATTTACACAATCATTCTTAGGTATACATTCGCACGCACGCACAACATAAACCTATCACACTTACAGCTACACTCTCTCACACTACACATCCACACAACACACCCACACTCACACACCACACTCACACATCACACTCGCTCACAATATAAATCCAGATGAATGTCCTCTGTTCCACTAAAATGATTATAAATAAAATGTATAACTTTAAAAATGTTAATTTACTTAGATACATTATTTAACAAATGTAATCCGCTGTACAGCAACATTCACGTCTTCATCTAAACGTCTATTTACACCAGTGTCAATTACCACGACTGAACACTGTCAGCCAAAATACAGGCTCTTGCCTAGTTTGGTAACAGTCTCAGTACCTTTTCAGAAATACATACTTGAATAGTTAGTGTTTAATAACCCACAGTGAATGTATGTATACTCTTTTTTGTGCTAATAAACTTTTTTATTTTATTTTTATTTATTTATCGCTTGCTTTAACGGTGAAGGAAAACATCGTGACGAAATCTGCATGTCTGAGCGTTCTCCATAATATTCTCGAAGATATGTGAAGTCTGCCAACCCGCACTAGGCCAGCGTGGTGGACTATGCCTATATACCTATCTCTTCTCACAGTGAGAAGAGGCCCGTGCCCAGCAGTGAGACAGTTTAATACAGGGCTGATATTATTATATTATAATACCATTGCCATCAAACAAGTACCAAGTCCGTGCTACTACCGAGAATTTATTGATTGGAAAAACTAATAACACTTGTCCCAATCCGAGAATCGAACCCGAGAGCTCATGTACAATAGTAGCATTCAGTACCACTGAACCAACGTAGGTCAATGTACCTTGGTTCTTAAACAGTAGGTTAAGTAGAAAGAAAATAGTTGTAATACGTAGGTTACGCTCAGGGCACTACCCATCTAGAAAGTTTGGACATCTTATGAAGAAAGTTGATTCGCCTAATTGTGAGGTGTGTGGAATCATTGAAGATGTCCAACACTTGCTAGTTGAGTGTGGCAGAAGAACTTCTTTTCCCTTAGCCTTTATTATTCCCAAGTCACTTGGGGTCGGCTTTTCTGGTCTAACCGGATTTGACTGGATATCAGTTTTTACACGGAGCGGCTGCCACCTGACCTCCGCAACCCGAAGGCTAACGATACCCTAAGGCTAGACCAGTGTCAGGATATTAGAGGGTACTGACTTTCCCAATAACAACTGCCATAGATGTTCATGGCAGCCGGGACCGACGGTTTAACGTGCTCTCCGAGGCACGGAGCAGGCTATAATTGTCAATCAATACGCACATAATTTCGAAAAGTCATATAACTTCCGAAAGTCAGAGGTGCGCGACGAGGGTTCGAACCCGAGACCCTCTGCATTGCAGTCTGTTGGTCTCCCCACTGAGCTATCGCTGCTCTGTGGCAGGAGAACTAATTTGTGCAATTATTTGAAATAAATATAAAATATATTGAGCATTATCAAGTGTTTTAGCTGAACCTATATCAAAACCAGCTGTAGCTATTAATAACAAGTTTTTGCACGAATGATTTCTATTTCTGAAATTAGTATAGGGAACGATGGGGCTGACATTTTATTGTTAAAATAAAAAAGGCCTAAAAATATAAATAAAATAGTACCACTGAACGAAAGAAGCCCACTTAACAACCTCTGCTTTGCCATTCCAGGAAGAAGGTGACTATCCAATGGACGGCGGCAACGATGACTGGGACTCGGACGACCTACCTGACTCTAGTTCCACTTCCAAGCCCATGATACTCGAACATAAACTTGGAGTGACCCCATCAGCGATTACCAAGTTGGAGCCTGTTAAGACCGTGGTTTCTGCTGCAGCGTCCATCGCAGCTACCAATGCTAGGCCCAGGATCATAGATGATCGTGAGTTTCCTTTTTGCAACAACTATGATTAAAGATGGAGTAGGTGCAGCGGACGTCCACTGTACTATTATTCTTGGAAACTACTGCAAGCTTGCTTGACTTGTTTAATATTACATTTGAAAAAATTGTTTCGGTATATAAGTTTTTATTTGATAGAGACGATGAGGCTTCTTTAATGTGTCAATTGCCGGAATGTAACAATGAAATAGGTAACTGAAAAACAATTGTATCGAGCTACCCGAGATCCGCTGATCCTCGTTGGTCTCATAATATAAGTTTTCGCTTATGTTAGGTCTTGGGTTCGATTACCGGGTCATAAATAGTGTTAATGGGTATTCCGTTAAGAAGTTCTCAGCAGCCGAATTTGGCCATGTGCCCGGTAAATGGCGTTATATTCACTTTCTTAATAGTGGCGCTACATTTACATATTGTTTCTTATTTTCCACGTAATCGTGAATACATTTCGACCACTGTATAGCTAGGAAAATGTAGCTATAATACATTGCAGACTATATTGCATCTCTTTTACACTTATTAGGCTTTTAAATTGTGCATGACAGTGAAAGCTATATATAAAATCATTATCAGAATTTGCGCTACAGTGAAATGCTAATATTAATATAACTAGATATAAATTAACAAAAACATATATTTTTGCAGCAAACATGACACCAGCAGAGCGTCGCCAGCTCGGCACTGCCGTTATGATAAGCACGAGGGCGTTGATTCGCTCAGGGAAGTGTCTGGTACCGCAGCCACGCTGGCTCACCGTCAAGCAACTAGCACCAGCCGCTGACACTGGGTGAGTATAAACTTACAGTTTTAAAACTATCTTAATATCTTTGTATTTCAAAGACGACTCCCGCTCTTGGGTTTATTCCCGTGTCGCGAGGGAATCTACAACCATACAAACAACTGAACAACTTCTAACTATTTGTGGATCACATACATTGTGGCAAGCGTAGTGTAGGACGCCTTCCGGCCAGATGGACCGATGACCTGAAAAAGGTGGCTGGAGGTGACTGGATGGCGAAAACGGGAGATCGGGCCTTGTGGCGCACCCTGGGGGAGGCTTATGTCCAGCAGTGGACTGCAATAGGCTGAAATGATGATGATGATACATTGTGGCAGTGGCGACGCGACTACTTTAACCGCTACCATAAAAGTGCAGTCAATTATAATTTTTTATTGGTATTTAGAAATATGTATGTAAAATTTTCAGATACACACCGCCATGTGTGCAGTTACATCGATGTGCCCCCGACTCCGGTTGTTGCATCAACGACAGTGAAGTGTGCGCCCCCATCGAAGGCAAGCATGTTATGTTCCCCTTCTATGTAAGTCTGTTTTACTATATCAGTTGTTATAGTTTTATTAATATTTGTACTTGAAAAATTGTTTAAATCATCACTTGCAAGCTTGTGAGTAACTGTGTGTATGTTCTGGCAATATGCAAAAATGCATTGCTGCACTAGGTATAACTTCTACATCGTTGAGGACTGTATAAACATTTTAATAATGGACTCAAATAATATCCAGATAATTGTAATTGGACTCCCTTTTCCGCATTTGAACTCTAACTTGGTCCATTATGCGTGAGAGTAGAAGCACAGAAGTTTCCTGGGGTCATCGCAGGCTTTGCGGAGTGACCTCGGGTTGTTGAGGATTTCCTTACACTGTGCTGTTACTCCCACACATTCCAGGACTACGTGAGCAGCAGATTCTTCTTCGGTCAGACATCCCCTACAGAGTGGGCTGTCTGTTGCTCTGATGTTGTACAGATGTTTGTTCAGGGGACAGTGTCCTGTTAGGGTCCCCACTATGGTCCGAATGTCATGATTGCGACAATGAAAACATAAATTCGGCAATCGATATACACACATTGTCCCAGACCTATATATCGCAAAGGGTAGACACAGATATATCCCACCTACATTTCGCACGATATGGTTTTCAATCCCACATAATAAGGGGTGAGCCTCTACTGGACACAGTTCTAGACTTCGTGCTGCAACTGAGAATTTCTCAGCAGAAAAGCCCAATAACGCTTTGTTCGGCAATTGAACTCGAGATTACATGCATAGCAGTCGCAATGAGACAGGAATCTATACAAATATAGTATTTTACATTGACAGATTTAACAGGGGAAGATTACGATTGCGTCATTTTCTAATTAACTTTTCCAACAATAGACTGATAAATAGACAAATGTGTCATCTTCTGCATCAAAATTTCACCATTAACAAGAAGTTTACTATCTCAATATTATAATTTGCCAGCTTCACAAGGCGGACGGCACAATGAACGTTGTTCGTATGCAATTCTACAACCACACGCAGTGCGCCTGCGTGTCTAGAGACACACTGCAAAGTACCATCACCACCAGGCTTGGCATGAGCATGAATATGGCGGCAAGCAACCCAAGCTACAATGATAGTCCAGAAGAAGAAAGGCCTTCACGAAGAGACATGGATAGACAGAACGATTGGAGAATGCCTACGGAGGAGCCATCCGTCATCAGTGATAAAGATGAAGAGGAAACTACTGCCCCTCCACAACTTCGAAGGTAAGAATTGAACAGAATTATGTTTTGTATTTGATCTGGGAAATATATATTCGTTTTCTGTCGCCCAGGTAGCAAAGAATCGCGTTTTACGAAGCAGCCCAGGAAGAACTTTCCTAATATTGTCTTCTGTTTACGGGAATATTATTCATTGAAATTAAACCACTATATACGGATTTTATTGCGTTGTTTATTTGAGACTTTATTACATAATTTTGAAAACTGTTACACTACTACTACTATTAAACTTTACAAATTTTTAAGCTAATTAAATTATTATTAAACTATTAAAACTATTTATATTTAAGTTTACACTTTTCCCGACGTTTCGGTTGCTTTCCAGCAGCCATGGTCACGGAGAGACATAGATGGTAGTTGTCTCAATGTTCAAGTGTAGTTACTTCAAAGTACCCGATCATAATTTAATTATTGGTGTTTCTATTTACGCAGAATGAGCTCAAAGTATCATGAAGTCTGGCTGTGGTTTGCTTCTGGGTTTAACTATTTGAATTACTGGATCCCAAGCTGGTGGTATATTTCAACCATCTTCTCTATTAAAATTAGGATGTCTTTTTTTATTTCAATAGCCCCGCGAAGCATCCTTGGTAGGAATCTCTCGTGTTCTTTAGCGGGAATCTGTGGTTTGTCAAATCTCAGGTAGTAGTTGGTCCCCTGTTGCACATGTTCACACACAGCAGAATTCAACGAGCATTGGTGTTTTACATCAGCTATGTGTTCTTTTATGCGGGTGCCTATATGTGTTGATTGAAGCTCGCTTCAAGATGTAGCCAATCTTGTCAGTCCCTTACATAAGGCAGTATAGCAGGCTGGCGCTCGGCTGTGGCTGGCTTTTCTCGGGGTCTGTGACAGCGGCGCGGCAGTTGGAGCTTGTTGTCTTGCAGTACTTGCTTGACATGTTGAAGCTCGGCGTGCAGGTGTTTCTTTCCTAATGTTCTTTTTCCTAAACCCATTCAATATTAAGGCCAACAAAACAAAAAGGAGTCTAGCTATTTTCGAGTTTTTGCGAGATTAGCGGCTTCGCCACGGCAATTTATTTCGATTTATATGGATCATCTATCCATATATATCAAAATCGAATATTAGATATTCGAATATCCAATATTTACGAATATCCTAGGGTGATTGTAAAAGACATAACATGTTTTGGTTTTCATTAAATGGAAGTAAAAATATAGATAGACAGATAATGATAACAGAGAGATATTTTAATATCTTATATTTTGTTTATCACTCCATCTCTATTTTTTTTATTTATGTGACGATTAACTTTTTTTGGATTGACTTGGATCCTCTTGCACTTGTTGTTTTTTTCATAATTGCAAATGTTATGCGCACTTTATTCAACATTATAGTTTTCTTTAAATCGCACTAGGGGTATACTCTATCTCGTAGAAGTCTGTGTAGACTTTGAAACACAAACTAAATTTTGGAAAAGCTGTCTGGGGTAGACATGTTTTATCGCCTTTGATTTGAAACCACAGCACTTGTGCAATCTCTGTGACTAGGTGACCGTATAAATCACTGTCTATCACCATAAATATACAAGTACTATAATTTAGGATATTAAATAATTGTGTATTTATTTTCCAGATGCACTTGTCCGGGCTTGTTTCTGGCCAACATGAACGCCACCACTCCATGCACATGCGTTTGTGACTGGCCTGACATCATCCGCCGTCGGGACTGTCAGTCCTTAGCCAGGGGAAAGGAGCACTTCGGCCTTCGAGACCGCTTTTGCGTAGCCAGAGGCGACTGCACAGCGCCTTCATGCGAGTTTGGGGCATACGACCGAACAGCCGGTCGTTGCCCTCTGCGACGAAGATACAGGAGAGTCAGGTACCACACCAGAGGAAGATATCAAGAGAAAACCTTTACAGTGTGATCAAATGAAGGACAGTAAGAGAATACGGTATTATTCAAGCAGTTACAGGATTCAAATGAGTGTGGTTTTTGTAATTTCTATTTGAATATTTGAAGAAATACTCGTAAGATTTTTATAGTCAGAATGAGAATTGTAGAATGATTATATTTGGATCCATTCTTCAGAGAAGCAACTTAAAAATGAAATATTATTAATATTCGTCGCGACTATAAAACTTATAGTGCCTAATTTTAATAACAGAAACTAAATATTATTCCATAAACTGGCTACCCATAGTGCGTGATTTTACGAATAAGCTGACATGCGTGTGTATCTGTAGAATCAAGCACCGTGGTAAGCCTCAGTGACTAGGGATCACCACGCAAGGAGACGCATTGACTGCAGCGCAGTATAGGCGATAAATTATTGTGCGCGACAACCATTGAATGCGACGTCATTCAAGGCCTAACAACTCCACGTCTATGATACAATAGACACCGTCTTGCCACGATTCGGTCTCGTGTGTGGTGATCGTCCGTAGAGATACGGCAGCGGTATTATAAACGACCATTTCATGCGCCAGTGTGACTTCGTGCGTGGTATGCCGTAAAATCACGGATTGTGGGTCATAAATGTTTGATTTTCAAGATTAAGTTAACTACGTTAAAGCTAGTACTACATTTATTGTTAAAATTTCATGTTATGTATTTTAACTGTGAAGTACAGTACAAAGTGTTTTTAATAACTGAAGTCCATTTAAAAAATATGTTTAGAAATTATGTGCCATACATACATACGTGCCGAGTCATCTTTACTTTTGATTATTATTTTTAAATAGCAGTCGGTAACGGAATTAGGGTAGCAGGACATGCAACATTTATGTGCGAAATGCCTACCAATTCTCTCACTTTTGAGACACTCACATTTGAATGTATGTTTACAATTCGCACTAGTTAATAAATCTAAACTTTAAATAAGATATAAAACTCATCGGCCACACGAATACGTATTCTTTTGTTAGTGTGTTATGTTACCCCGACTCAATAATTGAGTCGCGGTAACATATATGATCCATAATTATTATGGACCGCAAATTATGATTAAAAATACCACTTTGGATAAAAACAACTGGTGCTTCTAATAACAGTCTGGATCAAACTATTCGGGTACTATACTAATTAATTTAGATGCGGATTATTTAGAAAGTTAAACAGAAAAGGTTTTTAAATTATCCTTTCCTTTTTCATAAGGTATTAAAAGCTTTTTGTGTAAAACGAGACCTCTTGCATGATCTGTTAACCGATATTTTCGCTTACTCTGCAAGATAATCCAGGCAGTGAGGTAATGGATACGAATTTTAAGTCACAATCTTAGTTAAGTTCATATAAAATCGATATGCTCTTATTTTAGTATTGAGCATGTTTATTTTAAGATTTCACTTATTTTTGAGGTCCGGGTCTGTACTTCTAGTTAAAGTTTTCAAGGCTCGACTAAGAGAGACGTCGGCGTAAATTGCCATACTTTTCTATACCTAAATTTCCGCTGTAAAAAGAGATATGTATGGAAATACATAATTTACGCTCTAGTTCAATATGCTCAAGATCAGTGTAAGTTCGTGCTATGAACAGAAATGGGGTGAGAGTGCTTTGTGAAGTATTAAAGTCGTGAACCAACTAAATTCTTCTTTAATGGACTGTCTTTTGATTAAATTTTTCTTGCATTATATTTTACAGATTTTGTGGACCTTGCTATATTACGATCAGCAATATGTCTCTTCATACATTTTCTAAAAGCACTTTTATCATCAACCTCGATGAACTATTCAAAATGAACTTGCATTGAAATCTAATCATAGACTCTAAGAACACGTTTAAGAAGAGCATAACCATGTATTTTTAGAATCAACATAATAAGATTTTCTTACTGATACTGTAGTTACATTGTTTGTAGATTTTATATCTAGCGCATAATATTTTATAACTAGATTTACTTAACTATTTTGTGAAATTATGCACTTTATTGATATCGAATATTTGTAAGATGAGTATTAAGTTGTAAATAAATATGGTTTTAAAAGTATTGTGGTATTATTTTTAAACATATTAGCAAATATGCCTGATTACAAGCGATTACTGAAGCTCAGGGACGCGTACTACATCCAATTTAGTTAAATATATAAATTTAATGTTATATAATTAAAAAGTTCTTAGAAAAAGAAAGCTCTCTATACATGCTTGGGCCCACGTGTTAACTCAATCAAAGTAGCCTTATTTAAGACATGATATAACCACAAGTATTCTCAGAAAATTTGGTAAAATTTGGCTATCCACGAACCAAGATATATGAAAATCAAAAATATGGTGAAAGTAAGATAATGGCTCAATATGGGAGTTTTCTAATTATTTTTAAAGTCTTCAAATTTATCTGTTCAATTTTACCTATGCGGCGATAAGTGAAACCTCAAACTTATACAATTAAACTAACAAGAGAAAAGGATACTTTGTTCAATAATATTATTATAATATTTTAGGCCTTTAAATCCCTGTCTTACCTAGCGCTGAGTTTAGCAGTATCATTCTTCTTCACTATGCTAGTGGACTCCCTGATATCAACTTCATTCAAGCAAATGACGACTACAGGTAAATTAACGTTAATAATAGTAATAATTTATAGTCATGATATTTTATCTTCTATAATAAAGGTATTTTTGAACATTTTTAGCGCTAAGGAAACAAGCTGTTCCTGCAGAAAAAAATAAAGGAATTGAGCAGAATAATGCTAATAACGATGAAGATAAAGATAAAACTAATGCTGATGATGTAGTTGAAAGTGAAGACAATCCAGCGATTACAATTAAGTAATTATATTTTGATGAATGTCTAGATCAGTGGAATTAGTGTCAAACCACGTCACGTTAACAATCCTATAATGTATATATATGTATAATGCCGGCCTCGATGGCGTAGTGGTTACTATAACCGACTGCCACGCCTGAGGGTTCGATTCCCGCACAAGTCAAACATTTGTGTTCATGAACATGGATGTTTGTCTTGTTCTGGGTGTTTCTATGTATAATATGTAGGTATGCATTTTACAAAAAAAGTATATATGTATGTTTATCCATTGTCTAGTACCCATAGTACAAGCTCTGCTTAGTTTGGGTTAGATGGTGTTGTGTTTATGTGGTAGAATATTATTATATTATTATTATATAATAATTTATTTTAGTTATGGCTAAATTAGTTCTTAAGTATAGTTTAAATAATGGTCATGTTGTGATTCATATTGATTTTAAAAACCATTCCATTTAAAGTACATTTACAGTTATTTCCGTTTTTATGTTACCTTCTTACTTACTTACTTGCTTGATTATGTATATGTATATACTAGCTGTGTCCGCAGTTTCAACCGCGTTTATAGTTACTGCACCGTCCCCGTGGGTCGTAGCCTGATGTTATATAGCCTATAGCCTTCCTCGATAAATAGGCTCTCCAACATTAAAATAATTTTTCAATTCGAACCAGCTGTTCCTGAGACTAGCGCGTTCAACCAACCAAACAAACAGACAAACTCTTCAGCTTTATAATATTAGTATAGATAAGGTTATATTACAATATAACTTTATATATAATATTATGGTCGGCTATTTTATTTAAACAGATTTGGCAAGTTTTCACGGCACAATTGTCAGGCCATGAGGCGAATGGAATAGTAATATTTCAAATTTGGACAATAGTTAGAGTATGCTAGCATACTATCTTCCAGGTATAGTTCCAGATACCATACTGCTTCTGAGATTTTTGATTGAAATCCCAATTACATTTTGCTATATCCAGGCAATCGAACCCGAGGCATTATGGTTAGTAGCATTCAATACCTACTAGAAAAGCCGACCCCAAGTGACTTGGGAATAATAAAGGCTAGGGAGAAGAAGAAGAGTCGCATTCAATATCACTACGCTGCCGAGGCACTTTAATTACCTATTTATTTTATTAGAATTTTTATGGCTGAAATGTGTGTGTATAAATTTCATTACATGTTACCTTTTTCAAGTATTAGGATAAGAGCATTGTTGTCACTAACTAGGTTTAATCTTTTGGTAACATGATTATCACGTTCAAGATAAATGAACCTACATTTATATTCAGTTTAATTTATCAAGATAAAGAACAATAAATACATATACATATATAGCTTCCTTGTGTTTCTTATCTATATATATAAAACTCTACCGTTACTGAGTGACTGACAGACTACGCACAGCCAAAACTACTGAACGCAAGAAGCTGAAATTTGGCATGTATGTTCCTTGGAGAGTGTAGGGGAGCACTAAGAGAGGATTTTTGGAAATTCCACCCTGAAGGGGGCGAAAGGGGTGAAACCCGATATTCACACGGGAACGGGACTTACGCGGGTGAAACCGTGGGAAAACTACTAGTTTCCTATATAATTTAAAAGTAAATGCTTCTGATAAGTTTCCTACAGTAATAAGTGTGTGACAGAGATTATAGTGCAAAAATGTTTTGCACTTATACTAGGACTGTTAATCACTAACGTCCTTCTCCAGACCGAATTTCGGTCACGGCGGCCAGTCTTAACAGAGACTGGCCATCTGCGCAGGAGATATTGTTGTGCACAAGTGTGTGCACAAACACAAGTGCACTCTCTGTTCTCTAACTCTTATGATCCGATGGAACGGTAATCCGATACGACCGGAGAGACATCAGGCGCAGGACCTACCGCTTTAAATGCTTCCTGAGGCACAGGGGTGTCTAACACGGCCAATTTCCTAACTCCGGGCTGCTATTGAGATCTTAACAGTAAAACCCAATTTTTTTGTTGGCCGAACCCGGGGCTTTAATCCGAGATCACACACGTGTAGATGCACAGCAATCGCATTCACTACCGCTGCGCCACGGAGGCAGTTATCACTTACAAATGTTAACAATGATATTCATGATGCAAAATCTTTTAAAGAAATTCTTTCCACCAACAATTTTATTATTGGATAAATTCTACTGCTTCTAGGAGACAAAAGGCAATAAACTATATGCACTGCCTTTGAAATTTCTCTCTATCGAAGTAAATTAACTACTTTTGTGAATTATTTGCTTTTTTGTCTTAACTTGTATATCATTCAAGGGTATAAGTTGTAAGCCTACTTTGCAGGTGACCAATGGTATCTTATCGATTGCGGTAATCTTATAATATACAACACATACAATACTATAAATTTAATTCACTGAATAAAATCACACAACTGATAAGTTGGCTATTTGTGATAAGGTCTATATCGAACAGGAACTATTATAGCAGCCCATTATATGAGATTTATGGCATGTACTTGTCTCTCTAACTGCTTATGATTTTGATCTATTAGAACTTGTAGACGTTTATGAAACTGCGGTGGAATAAAGTAGGTACAGCTGACTGTACCAGCAGCTTCAAGTGGCGGACCACATTTTGCATAAAAGCATGAGTAACTGCGACAATTTATTGAAAATTATCTTCATCAATTTAAACAGATATATCAATATGTTTACGGCGTGCATCATCACATTTTGCAAAGTCGATCGTATGAGTTAATAAAATAGCAAAACGTTGACTGTATACGTATGCAGTCATGGGCCGCACAAGCACGACACCACAAGACCATAACTGTTTTATAGAAACAAGAGTAGTTCCGAAAAGAACTGTTTGAAGACGTCATGTTCAGTATAGAAACGGCGATATCTTCGACGTTGCATCAAACAGTACCGCCCCGCACGGAAATAAGTGTCAACTTAACTCCTTCTCGATTCGTCGAATTGTAAGACTTTCTATTGGTTACATTTCAGTTGTAAATATTTTACTAGTTTTTATTGGCTAACCCAATATTTTTGTTTACTATAAA
This sequence comes from Catocala fraxini, assembly GCA_930367265.1. Taxonomy (NCBI): domain Eukaryota; kingdom Metazoa; phylum Arthropoda; class Insecta; order Lepidoptera; family Erebidae; genus Catocala; species Catocala fraxini. The sequence goes on from OV884031.1 coordinate 23,067,127, forward strand.
TTAAAGTCAAATAAATTATTCTGAAATCTGGAGTCTACGTTTTATTAAACCAAACTAATTTTTTTTAACTATCTACGACTTCCAAATCCGTTTCGAATTCTTATCTACCCTCATATTACATTAACAATAAAATAAGATAAAATAATCTTGTTATTATTGAATATCATAAATCGGATTCATATTATTATAGATTGTGGCTATTAATTGTATGCACTTCAGCTGCAATCACTTTTTTAATGTCTTTAACTTTTGCATTCTAATCTATTAGGTTTTTAATTACCGGTTGATAACACATTGTTTATCGCCAATCCGTATTAAAATTTTGGACTTGATATTTTCGATATTGTTAGGCATAGCTGTTATATAACAAATGATCAAATTTACATATTTTAAATATACATATATGATTTTTGTTTCACAAAAACGGTTTTAAATAGTATGTGCAGATATTTTGAAAATGTATTATTAAGGTTTGTGACTTTTTATTACATTAAAAATCAAAATAATATTATAAATCTCACAAAAGTTCACATAAATAATAGTTATGTAAACTTTTGTGAGATTTATAATAATTATGTATATTAAATATTGCGCTTTACGAAATTGCATTTGTAGACTAATTTAAAATGATAAGTTTTAAAATCTGACACCAAGACTTAGTCATTTATTCTGGCGTACCACAAGGTACAATGTTGTTCCTGATATTGTTAATCATTCATACTACTTCTTCCTCTACCTTCTTCTACATTGGAGGTAGAACGGTTACATGTTTCAATTTGTCTTATTTTAAGTCGAACACTCAAGACTCTTTCTCGATGCACCCCAATGTAACTTAAAGAAAAATATGCGTTTACTGAATATGCGATTGCTCTGGGGTTAAAGTGCAGGATAGAAAAACTTTTAGGTTCCTTTGCATAGTGTAATAAGAGCATTTTTTACTGGCTAAAGAAATTGTTTGAAATGGCACTACGTTCGTCGTTTTATCTCTATATCATACGTCATTTTGGGTTTTCCATACCAATTAGAAACAGGCTATGTTAACAGGGTTTCGGGGATGGTTATAAACCATCTGTCGATATGATTTTCAAGGATTTGATGTTTTATTTGTAATGATTAAACTCGAAAAAGATTCAACCGATTTTAAAATTCTTTCACCAGTAGTAAGCTATATTATAACCGAGTAACATAGGCTATATATTTTTTGAATGTATTGTTACTAATATAACCTTTTATTTTACGTGGGCAAATGCACCTGAGGGATATATCTTCGTCCCCTTGAACCTAAATTTACGCGGGCGAAGCCGCGGGAAAAAGCTAGAGATCAATAAAAGTACTGCTTTCGACCATGAAAGCAGTACTTTTATTAATCACTAGCCTTTTCTTTTGTTTCGGCTGGGATATAACCAACTTGTTGTTTACCAAAACAGCATGTTGATTATATTCCAGCCGAAAACGTTTAATACGAGGTAGACAGGAAGAAGGTATAAACTGTGTCGATATAGATACAACAACAGCAAGAATTTTAATCTTTTTAATAATCGATTCATGATTAAAATCAAAACAACTATTAGTATTTAAAAATAGTTTTGATAAAATACTCACGTATGTACCTTGTTATCACTGGAGTTTATGAATAGTTTCAAGGTTAATATAGATTATTTTGCTACACTTATGTGATATAAAGAAATGCCTAGGCTCAAATATAATTCTAAAGAAGATGAGATAATAATGAAGTGTTGGTGCGCCTGAGCAAAATCGCATAGCAGCAATCCGTCCAATAGTAGATTATTGTTTTGTTTTAATTAGTAATGTTTTTTACGTACCTACCGACCTTTTTATGTCGGTCATTTGCTGTATTGAACTCGTGCAGTTAAAACCGAATTAAATTTCATATTTTATACTGAGCATTCCTGTAGTTATTCTTTTAGCAAACCCCTTACGCTCGTATACATGTAGCATATACAGTATCTCCAATAGTTAGACAGCGGCTGCCTTGACTTATAAGCATCTACCAGGATTAATTAAAATCCATTCTCTTACTGAGCTTTTATATTCCCGATTTGGAAATTAAACCATTAAAAATAAATACTTGGATGTAATACTTAATTTGGATATTGCAATATAATACATGTAGGTCCTGGCATGTGCATTTATTTTATCAAAATACACTATCTGAGATTTATCATGTATGTGTTAGCCATGCCATATTGACGATCAAATATGTTGGAAAACGAAAATAATTTACAAAATCTTGAGATTTATTTCAAATATCTTTATGTTAAATAACAACTATTATTATCCAGGGTAGAGCCTTCAGAGACTACGATTTTTTTTAAATAGCCTTCCTACCGAACATGTCATGTACTGTCATGGTGCTGAAGCAGATTTGATTGCATTTTTGTTACAAATTTTTAGCGTCTTGTATTATATTATCACATAACCTTCAAACTAAATTATATAGCAAAAGCTGCCTTTATGTATGTAAAGTTGTATAATGAATTCCAAGTGATAGAAGAGAGATACAGAATCTGTCATATATGTAGAGGATATACTGGTGCCAAATGAAAGTCCCATAAAATCACAAAGTATATATAATTGAAAAATACTGTGTTACAAGGACGATGGTTTCGAGGCAAGTGACAGTAATAATATATAATAATAATATTTATTTCTTGACAGGAATAATAAGATACATTCTTACACTACATCATACATATTACATCAATAGTGTTAAAGCATGCCTGGCTTAAATAATTTGAGCTTATATTAAAATTAATTCTTAAACTACGTTAGTTTATAGTGTATATAATATAAATGAAGTTCAAAAGGTTATGTTTAAGCCTGCCTCAACTAGGATAAACCTGTGTTTTAGAACATCACTTGACAATTTTTTTTTACACTAGCGCATTGTTAATACAAATATTTAGTCTAAAGTACATCTACGATTAACCCGGCGCCGATGACGTGAAAAAAATTCCCCGGCCGATGACATCGGGTAAATTTTACCCGAATTTTAATTTGAAAATTTTTCAATAGTTTTATACATAGTTTGTATTACATTTTAATTGATTATTGGTGAAACAGTATTTACGCATGTGATAAAATAAAAGATGGTACCAATTTATAATGAAAAATAACTTTTTTATTTATAACACGAAAACTATTATAAACACGAATAAAAATACGTCATGAAAATATTACACTATCACTATCTACTACGGTGGGTAAAACTTACCCGTTTTGAATTGAAACACTTGTATCTCACTACACGAGCGGCGTAATAATGATGTAAACAATAATCCAAATAGAGGGTAGTTGTATCTCCAGCTATACTGGCGGATAAGTAAGATGGACGTCAGGAAAAATAAATATACCCTCTTAAAATCACCTCGGGTAAATATTACCCAGCGTCAACGACGCCGGGTTAAAGGTGTTTAGTAAGTAATATACAACTTTAAATTTACTATCAATATCATTTTAAGACTTCTAGCAGTTTTTCTGTGTCCGTATAATTTAATTTTCCTAGATATTCCATTAACATGATATTACATTTTTTATAACTAACATTATTTATATTTAATAATTTATTTAACTTGTTATATAAATACGGTCCTAAGAATACGTAGAATTTATTGACAAATGCGTGTCTGGTTTGAGACTTTGTACAAACTAAGTCTTTTCTTCTCTTATCTAAGACCGGGGTAAACGGGACTTCAGTGTGCTGTTTAAGTATACCTAGTGTGCATAATGTGAAAGCTGATACATCGGCCAAACTAAACGTTCGGTCGCTGAAAAAATACTAAAAGTTTTAAAACAAATTGTCTCCTAAAATACAAACTATTTGAATTAAACGTAAGGTTATTTGAAAAGTACTATGAAAATGCTGATAAGAAATATGACTGTCTGGGCTAAAAGCGTTAAAACAAAATAGGGTGCCGCTCGCATGATAAAAGTTTTGCAGGCGCATTCCTCATAAACTAATTATTATTTTAAAATAAAACCAAGGTATTATAAAGCTATTAATACACCGCTAAATCACCATTTAGCGGTGTATTAATAGCTTTATAATACCTTGGTTTTATATGTCACCACATATATTGGTCTGAAAACCTTCAAACAGCGGAGAGTCCTGCTGGGTAATAAATTAAGATTTCGCTGTAGCAATTAAGGTACAATTTTTTACTTATACGATTCGCCATGTACTAAATACCACGCACGTAAACTTTTAGCTATCAATCGAATTAAACGTAGGGTCCTGCTGCGTATACAGACATGAATCGTATCTATACATTTTTGAACATTAGTATATCATAATAAGAGTCAATATACTAAATTCATCACTATGTAATAATGATTTAATCTTTTCCTTTTATAATGAAATATGATGTATATAAAAAGCTAGTCAAAAGAATTGACTATTTATTGTGCATAAATCCAAGTAACTACGGTAACATGACACTTAATAATTTAGGAAGTAAAATAATGCTTTTCTGTGACGTTGGTTTGAGATTTGATATACAATATACATAATAGCTTAGTGTCTTGACCAAAGAGAGAATTAGTAACTACAATTATTATAGTCACAAGATTTTTCACACCAAACACAATCATTTTTGTATGATGTCTGGTTTCCATCAAATTGTTGTAGTTTTGTTTGAATTTTATAATGCATATTTAACTGATTATTTTCTGTGGTATACTCACTTTATCTTTTCTGTCATAAAAAAATTATAACTATAATTCTAGTTTAACGTAAATTTAATAAATAAAGCAATTTTTTTTTATTACTCTTGGAAAAGAGTATACTCTTCTATTATGGTCTTGTCTGATTTAAAGTGGTTTCCGTAGCTATGATCACTTCTGCCCGCCATCCGATCAGAACCAGGTCCGAGAGGCGGCGTGCGTGTTCCCACGCGCGCCTCTGTGTCGAATCCGTCTCCTCTCTAGGAGGGAGGACAGTAGGGTTTTATGAGTGAGAAGTGCCAAAGGGTAGGTCTCTTCGTGTAGTGGCCTGCCGTTTCATACGGCGGGCCGAAACCTCGGCGGAGTCGCGACCTCATATGCAAGTGATTCCCGCGGTCCCGTCGATAGCAGTTTTGTCGAGGAACACCGTGGTAGGTTTAGTCGGTATTCTGGGAAGACCATTATCATCATTTCAACATCTTTCTTTTATCTCGGTGAGCCCGACATATCCCCTCCGCCCGCCGCGGAGGGGTATGCGTCAATGCATTCCACCACGTAAAAATACGCTATGATCACTTGTAATACCTGAGATATCGCGTTTCTGACCTTAGGGAAAAAGGAAGAAATAATAATAAAGGAATATGATAAGTAGGAACATGAGTATCTGAATCATTCGCAACCCTTACGCAGGAACATCGTCAAACTGTTTCTACATTCACGTCAGTAATTGGAATTTCTCTCCTCGGCAAGCACGTCACCAAATAATGAGAACTGGCGGTACATGTTAAGCATATCCACCTAAAATGGCCAAGTTCAATTTTTAAATAATACATAAACATTTAATCCTTCTGCTTAAAATTTGCGGAGTTCAATTTTAAAGACTGTATAAATGTTTAATCCTTAAGATAATATTAATTTTGTTTACGTAATGAACTAGATTAGATAAATATAATAAATCGATAAATTACTGGTATTGCCACATTTTACCAAATCGGAAGAGGACACGAGACTCGTTATTTTCCCATTAAATAAAAATGTCAATATAGTGTCAAAATAATAATAAGTAAATACATGTGAAATTAAAAATGAGATCTAATGTATTTTTCATTGTAGGATTAATTAATTTAGCCGTTAGTTTAGTAAATGGATATTTGGAATTTGAGACGCCGACCGAAGCTTTGGATCCAAGTTTATATGAAGAAGTGTTAGATGACGAACTATGTACGGAACAAATAAATATTATACGGAGGACACCTCTATTAACAATGTACTGTAAGTATAATTCTTGGTATAAATTGACAATAATTAAAAGCGAAACATATTTGACTATTGACAATGCTATTTGGTTTCATTAGGATTAAAATTTAATTGCTGAAAATATTATGGAATGGTTTAAGTGTTGTCACTACTGATGCGCCGAATGTTGTAAATTTGATATCTACATTAGACAGTCCGAGTTTGTGTTTGGTAACCCTTGTTTTAATTTGTTTTTGTCGCTAGCGAAGGCGGCAGTAATTTAATAATAAAAATGATTTTGGTAGACCATATCTTCGCTAATATAAAGATTATATATTGGCAAAAAAGTTACGGTAAATTAACATTATGATATTTTTGTCTATAAGTCGCCGATGCAGGGATCAGAGTTCCCAGAGGTATACTCGAAGGAAATACGTTAGACATGGGCAATTATCATCAATGCATCAATTTCAATCAAGCCCTGTCAGATTCTGAGCTACAAGGAAAATATTGCGTTATTCGAGTGCCTATGAATCAAAATTTTGAGTTGCCGGAGTTACCTCTTTACATGAAGAATTTAAATTTTAATCCAAGTTTATTACGTTTGGATAATGACACTGTAAGAAGTTTAGAACAATATTACTTTATGAAGAAAGGAATAAAATCATATACTGGCGTTGTTGATGATGACAGGTAAAGTATAGATGACCAAATATCTAAATGAAATATGAAGTCATCGCAAATATCACTACTTCTAATTACTTATTTATTTTCAGGATGACACCAGACAGCATGTTTTCTGCATTTCAATTTACACTAGGAGTCTGTGTTCCTGAGCCTTGCACTACTCGACAAGCATTCGATTCTTTCCTATTTAATATGTCTGCTGTTGGATTTCAATATTCCGATCTTTACTGTCGACTTCCCAACGATAAACCTATGGCACCAGCTGACTACACTGCCATGTAAGTATACGAACTAATGAAACTAATTGTAGAATTTGTTCTAAGTATTTACCCTCCTATAATAATATAGTTGTCCTACTGCAAAGCAAAGAATTTTATAGTCTTCTGCTATTATTCCATGTCTTCTGCAAATTGTAGAAAATGCATTTTAAGATACCAAGATGTACTGACCAATCTTCTGTTGGACGAAGTTTCTTCCTTTTATATAAGATAATGTGGCTTCTTTTTCTTTCACACATCTGTATGTATATGGCGGATGGCGGACATAGCACACCTATATTTACTTTACTTATTATATTTATGTTACATTTTATTTTAATATTGCAGCGCTGTATTCTCGCTGCTTGGCCTTATAACTTTGGTTAGCACTTCTTACGATCTATGGCACACATTTATTAAAAACACGGGTAAGTTTTTGCATTATATTATCTTCGTCATTATGCTTAGCTAATTTTAATTAAATTGTTTCCGTTTTAGACCCTAAGAAGTTAAGCGTGATCGGTAAATCGTTCTCGGTTTATACAAATGGACGTCGCTTAATGACTTTTACTTCAGGGCCTGACTCAATCGAATGCATTGATGGAATCAGAGCTTTGGCCATGGCTTGGGTGCTGCTTGGACACTCGTTCACTTCTGAATTATCTTGGTCTAACCCACTTGATACTTTTGTGGTAGGTTTTAGGTTTTAAATGAATTAAACTACTGGTAGAATGGGTTGACTTTGATCAATTTAGGGATTAAAACAATATTTTTCTTAAAACATGCGAGTGAAAAAAAATATGTTAATATCAGTTTTGTCTGTACTCTCCATCTTTTTAATAAAAATATTTATATTTTGATTATTTTTCGAGAAAAAGAATCAAATGTCAGTGATCAACTTCGGGGTACTTTGTTATTCCTCTTTTTTATTTCGGTGATCGAAATTATCCCCAAACAGGAACAAAAATTGCACAAAACTAGTACATACCGACATTTTTATTTTCGCAAATCGGCACGGATCCGTCTACAGCGATTGAACACACAATGACAATTATATACAATGCTGCCTGCCGTAAAGGAAAGAATGAAAGGATACGTTGAGAATTCGCACAATTTAAGTTTAAAACTAAAGCGATTTTTTATCAAAGTCACCCCTGCGATTTAAATTACTTGAAATTATTTTTAATTTAAGAGTATAGGAAAAGCCTTCTATTATTTATTTTCTATACATAATTTATTCAATAAATTGGTATTACATTTGACTGATATATAAACATAGTAATTGAATGATTTTAGTGGTCTACGTCTTGGGAATCCCTGTGGATCGTAGCAGCCCACTTTACTGTAGACACATTCTTCACATTGAGTGGTTTTCTAGTTGTCTATACCACAATCGGAAAATTAACTAGCAGTAAGTACCAACCTATACATTATTAACGTGATTTATAGTTTTCACTCGATGGCGTAGTGGTTAGTGTAAGTGACTGCCACGTCTGAGGTCGCGGGTTCGATTGCCGCACAAGTCAAACATTTGTGTGCATGAACATGGATGTTTGTCTTGGTCTGGGTGTTTCTATATATAATATGTACATATGTAGTTACAAAAAAAAAGTATATATGTATGTTTATCCATTGTCTAGTACCCATAGTACAAGCTCTGCTTAGTTTGGGCTAGATTGTGTTGTGTGTATGTGATAGAATAAAAAAACTAAAAAAATGTAAATTATATTTCTGTTTAGTTTATTTACGTGTACGAGCAAAAAAGTTATCATCAAGCAACAGGAATCAATATATTAAATCTGCATCGCTATGATGATAAATATTATATAACTTACGAAATTAATAATTTTATATCTGATCTTATCTTATCTTATCTTATAATTATATATCTGATTTCAGCAACATACTAAAAGTAGATATAATTACTATAAAATAACTTATTGATAATGAGAATGAACACATATAAATCAGCATGTACCAAAAAAAACCTTTAACACAGTTACAAATATTGAAGTCCTAAAAGTATATTTTCACAAACAGAAAAATCACGTTGTATCAAATAAACAAGCATTCACTATCTTCTATTGATCACTGATAATCCGTAATTAAGTATTTGTTTATTTAAATAATCAATTTAAACATTTATGGTCCGACATTTATAGATAACACGTCATCAAGCACGTTATCGTCTTATAATTGTCATCAATCTATCGATTTAATTCTAACCCTGGAAATGTTTATTCTTTGCTACGAAAGCTATTTGCAAAATTAATATAGGTAGTACAAGATTACATACATACATACATTATATCAGATTCGCGCCTGTTTCTCAGAGGGGTAGGCAGAGACTAAGGATTTCCATTTGCTACGATCCTGACACACTGCTCTGGCTTTATTCATTTTCATAACGATCCTTATACACGCTCGACGGTTAAAGGTGCTCTTAACGTGGCCTTTATCCAGAACATAAAAGATAACATTATGACAAAACCTGGCATTGAATAATGTTGATAAGAAATGTGTTAAGCTTTCCATTAATAAATAGCAATGATAACGGAATCATGATCAAACATGAAAAGGTATATTCGTTAATCCTTCTTTAAATAGAAATTTTAATAATTACGTTCACGCGAATGTTATACTTTGAAATTAAACTACAAAAAACAAAAGATATTTTATCAATTCTTTTATTAGTAGACAATTAAGAGATAAACTAATAAATTAAACATAACAAAATTTTTCAGAAAGTTACAAGCGTGTTCCCAAACTGGCACAATGGCTTCATATGAGTAAAAATTTACAAAGCATGACTTTTCAATGTCAGTTCCATCAACTTCTAATATGACATATTAAACACCTCACTCGTGTTGGGAGCTTTTCAAGTACGTGGTCGACGCTATCTAATAGCAATCCTTCTATATTAGATAATGAAATACTAGCTATATTTCCCTGACTTGATTGTCTGAGATATTGTCCGGCGACGCTTCTTCGAAATAGCAGTTGATCCATCGGTTCTTTTTAGGCAATCACCTGCAATCTCCATGCGTTTGCCAATCATATTATAAGTAAATAGTACCCGCCACCACATCTTACTGTGGATGCTAATCCTGTACATGTATATACCTACATGGATTTACTTTTATTATAATTTTGATTCAATCATCAACATTTTCTTTTTTTCTGTACACCATCTTTTTAGAGTTCCTAACGGTTCATGAGAGTCATGGTTGGTTGCTATAGCAAATGCAAATATCTTTCCAACGTACCAACATAATCTCATTATTTTTATCAAATCTGTAATCAAATTCAGCCCTTGGCTTCTTCTTCATTTGCTTTGTGTTTACTAAAGAACACTTTATATTTCGATTATCACGAATAGTTCCAGTGGCACGGTACCCTAATTGCCGTAAAACGTATAGAAGAGGACAGCTGGTAAATCGTATGAATGTTGGCGAACAGATACAGTAGATAGCACTGATTGGGTTGTACTGATTCGTTGTCTTTTAGAAAGCAAAGGTTCATCATCACTGCTACCTTCGGATTACAAAAGTGTACTAATATCACGAACAATTACCTCAATATTGCCAGTGACGCCGCGCCGTTAGGAAAACAACGAGGCGCCATATCATCCTCACCCTCCTCTTGATCAAGGTGTTTATAAATTCTTTTAAACCTTTAAAGCTATTGCTGGTACTAAAATAATTCTTCCGACTCATTTTGATTCCGTAAAATAAAATGTATTTAGTACATTTTTAGCCATTGTGCTAATATTGGTACATCTATGTTTAGGTAACTATATTTTCTTATGTAGGGAAACTAATTGCCTCAGAATACTTTTATATGCTAGGTAATTTGGTTATCTTCTAATAACGTAAGCAATAATAAAAGATATATTTACCAATGTTATCAAATATTTAGTAAAAAGTGTACACTTATCTCCGCTGTCGTAACAATAACAAACTTTAACAGTTTAAAAAACGTATATTTATAAACATATACTGTCATTGATTATTATGCGGAACCAATGTAATCTTCACTGTATAACGAAATAATAAGTGGGTGGCTAGACATATTTATTATCAATTTTTTTTAAATGGGGTTAACTGTTATTTTATGGGGGTACCCATATCATAACTGTTCCCAAATTGGCACAGTGGTCAAGAATGGGTTAATATCCCCGTGAATACGGCTGCTGTAAAGCAACCGAAACGTCAGGAATAGTATAAACTTAAATATAAATAGTTTTAATTGATTTAAATAGCTTAAATTGTAGTAAAATTCAATAATAGTAGTGTTTTAAAATAAACAATGCGACAAAGTATTTTAATTTCAATGGATATTTTCATGTTTGCTGTAGAAGCATTTTAGAGGTCAGGTGGATTTAGTTGACGCTGTGTTATTAATGTTTTTGCATTTGCAGATTCGGGAGTAATATCTCTAATAATTATACCGTCCATAGGCCACTGTAGCAATTAACCACGTAGTGGGTCTATTTCTTTCCACATCATTTTGTTATCGCTATTAATTGTGATTGTCATTGACAATTTAGTAATGGTAGAAAATCTCAGTTAGATTTTTTATTTTTATTCCGTTCCAAGGTGACAGACTAGCCAGTGGCCCACCTGATAGTTAGCGAGAACCGTGGCTCATACACATGGCTGTGTTTTCCTAACATTACTTCTGCAATGTCAAAAAAAAAACGCATCCAAGTCACTGCCTACTGGAAGGAAAGGGGAAATGGAGCAGGATAGGGTTTGGGAAGGGAAGGGTGATTGGGCCTCCGGCGCTCTCACTCACCGAAGGAACATAACAGATACTGTTATTTTACGTTGATCTTCTGTGAGAGAGTGGTACTTCTCCGGTCGAGCCGGCCCATTCATGCTGTAACCAGCGTGGCTCTACCACTCAAATGATTGAACTTAATTAGTTTTTGGTTTTAGTAGAACCTGGCGCACTACCAATAATTCATCTATCACGGAATACTTTACCAACATTCAGACAACTGACACAATGAATATGCAGAGTTCAATCAATAAAATTTTGTCGTCTTGTGAAGTAATCTAGCCCACGATACGTAGGGCACTGGCAGTGGCAAAGCCTGCCAGTTAAGCCTCTCCTCTCGATTACCGTCATTGTTGTTCTGGTGACTCGTGCTAACGAGTACAACTTTCTCACGCCATTAATGATGTACACTCACTGCGGTACTACTTACTGCACAGTAATTTTAATTAGAATAAACGAGTTGATATAAGCACCGGAGTTGCATTGGTTGGCACCTCTTTGTTTATCTCAGTCTCCATTCGTTTTTCCTTTACAGTTGTTTTTCCTTAGTATCTCAGAAGCAATGCTCAGGAAGTACAAAAAAGTTTGCAATCACAGATTACCGATTAAATGCAAACATTACAATAACTCTTAAGGGAAGTTGATTTGAATAAGATATTGCAATGTAATTTTTTGAACTAAAGATTAGTCAATAATATGCATATAATTTTCACTTGGGTTGATATAAGCACACCTTGACATATGTCAGGTTATATCAACCCAAGTGCAAATAAGTGCCACTGGGGTGCAACCTCACATACAATGGGTCATTTGCTGACATGCCCCACGAGCCCAGAATTGTGCACGCTTGATGAAATATACCAAGCAAGGCCTAATGCGATTCGCATTGCCGAGCACTGGGATAAAAACATTAAAACTGTTTTGCCATCGACACGATAAGAAGATTATGGAATATTTTTCCTATATAAAATTTGAGTATATTAAAAGAAGTTTAGCAACAGCAGATATAGCTTTGTTTATCACAGTATCTTTGAGTAATACTCTAAAATACAAACGTAAATTTGTGGCTTAAATGTGTTAATGGCTGATAAATTATGTGCATTGTACATTATAATTTATAAATAAATAATAATTTATTTTGGTCTACACACAACAAGCGCTACATATGTAGTTAAACAAAGTAATCTATATCTGTGAATGAGTAAACCGACAACGAAGCACTTTACTGTGCGTGATTTGGTAACCCTTTTTTAATATTAAGTATACGTTGCATTAAGATGAATATAATAAGGAATTATCGCTTATTAAATTTTCTTACAAATCCTTTCAGAAAGCCTGCTCAAGAATATTCACTTTTTCTATCTGCATCGTTTGCTGCGTATGTTTCCGCTGTTAGCCGCTGCTGTACTACTAGAAGCGTCATACTTGAACCGAATGACAGATGGACCCAATTGGACTATTGCCGCCAACCAGGTTAATAGGTGCAGAACAACATGGTGGTCGACTTTGTTACATATACAGAATTATATGAATCCAGATTTTACGGTAAGTTTCAAATATTTAAGATTTCATTTTTAAATATAAAATGTCCTACGTACTACATTTAAACCCTATAAGTGTGCCTTCTGGTAGACACCAGAATGGAAAAAGGCTTCTTGTTAATCCAGGACATAATCTACCTGTGTTTTAAATTATATTACAATCTATTTGGATAGATTCTTATTGAATTTATATATACTACTTGTTGCCCACGGCTTCCTTCGTTCTAAAACAGTACTGTTTTTTGGATGAAAGCTAATGTCATTTTCTGTATCTTCACCTTATATTCGAAATTAGCGTAACAATCAAACTCATCTCTGCAATTATAATATTAAGCACGATATCTAATAATATATTTATTTTCTATTTTCCAGTGCATCGGTCAATCATGGTATCTAGCTATAGACGTTCAGCTCCACATTTTATCCCCAATAATTCTAGTTTGGGTACTTTGCGGTAAGAGAAAAATTGCATGGACGGCGTTAATTGTTGGATTATTTGGCGTCCTTACTGCATCTACAATATACATCTTCATAAATAAATTTCCACCTGCCATGATTTCTCCTGGGTAAGTTGTTTATAGTTATGGATGCAGACTAAATATCACTTATAGGTCATATTGGATTAAGACCAGCAGAGATTTAAATTAAATATATGTACTCAACATAACATAGCCGCGATAATCTAGTGGGAAACCGATGGACGGCCACGTAGAAGTCTATAAGTTTAATAATATCTTTATTTCTTATTTAAAACACAAAAAAGTGTCGCTTACATAAGAAAGCATAATATTTTTGAAGGTTAACAAATAACCACCACCACCACTTTTAACTACACAGTTTCACTAATTGTTTACGCAAATAAAACATACTTACACCTTGCAATGAAACTATTACAACAGAATGAATACAAGAGGAAAAGTTAATTTTGAAAACTATAATTATTATATACTTATAAGCCGCGATATGCTTAACAATAAAAAAATCTAGATACAATTTACATTAATTTTGTTAGTCGGTAGACGACGAAGAAATAAATAGTTACCGCACAGAAGAGGCGAAAAAGCGTATAGCGCATAACTTGGACCACACGATTTTCACAATCATGTGGTCCAAGTTATGCGCTATACGCTTTTACGCCTCTTCTGCGCGGTAACTATTTGTTTCCTACGTCAAGAAGCAATCATCACGTTATTCAACAATTTTCTTTTAAAGATGTGTGCTTGCACTTTTCAATTCAGTTGGGATGCTATTATATACCTGTGCTCCCGCAAATGTTATAATGTTTTTCTGTAATTGGTTCTTGCACCGGGGAGTATAATATGATTAGCGTGACGTGATGAGTATTTGTGCGTTTTACTTTTACCTTTTAGGGCAAATGTGTGTATGTATCATTTTGTGTATTATTATATATAAGAATGCATGCGTTAAGTGTGTAAAGTTGTTTGATATTGAAAAATCTTGGTATCCTTGTATAGTGTTTTTGAAGGTGTTAAAAAATCATAGTTGTATAAAATTTCAATTATTTTGTTTTGTAATGTCTGTATATGTTCAAGATTGGTTTAAGCGACAGTCCCCTATACTTCTATGAGATATAATAAGTGGGGTTTGACTAAAGCATTATATATTAAGGGTCGTGCTTTTGGTGGTGTACATCGCGCTATGTCATAAAGACAACCCACCAGAGATGACAGTTTATTTTGTATGCCTAGTAAGTGAGCATTCCGTGTTAGATGTTTATCTAGTGTGAGCCCCAAGTACTTCTCATGATTTGTTTCGCGTAGTATTTCACCATTTATCTTTAAAGTAGTCTGGGTGTGTATTATTTTGTTTTTGGCTTCAAATATGATGTATGATCACAATCTGAGATCGATCAGTAAGGTAACAGGTTAATATCTTGTGTGCCGTTGCTGTTACTCTAATACTACTAAGGTTAATATTGTCTTCTATTTACGCGAATATTATTCATTGAAATTAAACTGCTATATACGGATTTTATCGCGTTGTTTATTTGACACTTTATTACAAAATTTTGAAAATTGTTTCACTACTACTACTATTAAACTTTACTAATTTTTAAGCTAATTAAATTATTATTAAACTATTTAGATTTAATTTATTTTTACTTTTACACTTTCCCCGACGTTTCGGTTGCTTTTCAGCAGCCATGGTCACGGAGAGACTAAGATGGCAGTTGTCTCAATGTTCCAGTGTAGTTATTTCAAAGTACCCGAACATAATTTAATCATTGGTGTTTCTATTTACGCAGAATGAGCTCAAAGTATCATGAAGTCTAGCTGTGGTTTGCTTCTTCTTGGGTTTGACTATTTTTATTACTGGATCCCAAGCTGGTGGTACATTCCAACCATCTTCTCTATTAAAATTAGGATGTTTTTTGATTTCAATAGCCTCGCGAAGCATCCTTGGTAGGAATCGGTGTTCTTTAGCGAGAATCTGTGGTTTGTCAAATCTCAGGTAGTGGTTGGTCCCCTGTTGCACATGTTCACACACAGCAGACTTCAACGAGCGTTGGTGTTTTACATCAGCTATGTGTTCTTTTATGCGGGTGCCTATGTTTCTCTTGGTTTGACCAATGTATGAGAGTCCGCAGTCACAATCTATTTTATAGACCCCTGCATCTTGTAAAGGTAGTTGGCACTTGACGGATGGTAAAAATTGACTTATCTTCGTTGGCGGCTTGAAGTATGTGTTGATTGAAGCTCGCTTCAAGATGTAGCCAATCTTGTCAGTGACACCCCTTACATAAGGCAGTATAGCAGGCTGGCGCTCGACTGTGGCTGGCTTTTCTCGGGATCTGTGACAGCGGCGCGGCTGTTGGAGCTTGTTGTCTTGCAGTACTTGCTTGACATGTTGAAGCTCGGCGTCCAGGTGTTTCTTGTCACAGATCCCATGGGCTCTCTGAAACAAAGACATTCCCACGGTAGCTAACTGTTTAGGATGGTGGTGAGATTCACCGTTTAAGTACCTATTTGTATGGGTCTTTTTCCTATATACAGTGTGGCTCAAAGTATGATCAGGATTCCTGATGACAAGTACATCTAAGAAAGCTAATGAATTATTTGCCTCTAATTCCATAGTAAATTGGATGTTATTATTAATGGAATTAAGATGTTCTAGGAATACACTTGCACTATCTGTTGGTAATATTGTAAAAGTATCATCTACAAACCTCTTATAAATCCTGGGTGTGATGGGGGCAGTATGTAAAGCTCGAGCCTCGAAGTCCTCCATATATATGTCAGCAACGACAGGCGATACTGGGGAGCCCATTGCGACACCATCGACTTGTATGTAGAATTTATTGTCCCACAACAGATAGCCAGTTGTTAAGCAATGCTTAAGTAGTTCAGCATATTCCTCAGGCATATTGTACTGTATTAGCTTCCTTTTAGTTATTTCAATACAGTCATGTGCAGGTAAGCATGTAAATAATGACTGTACATCAAAACTAACCATTGTTTCATTGTTAGTGAGACGTAGGTGTTTAATTTCACTCACAAAATTCGATTCGAGAGCACATGTAAAGGATTCATACCATTTTGTGAGTGAAATTAAACACCTACGTCTCACTAACAATGAAACAATGGTTAGTTTTGATGTACAGTCATTATTTACATGCTTACCTGCACATGTCTGTATTGAAATAACTAAAAGGAAGCTAATACAGTACAATATGCCTGAGGAATATGCTGAACTACTTAAGCATTGCTTAACAACTGGCTATCTGTTGTGGGACAATAAATTCTACATACAAGTCGATGGTGTCGCAATGGGCTCCCCAGTATCGCCTGTCGTTGCTGACATATATATGGAGGACTTCGAGGCTCGAGCTTTACATACTGCCCCCATCACACCCAGGATTTATAAGAGGTTTGTAGATGATACTTTTACAATATTACCAACAGATAGTGCAAGTGTATTCCTAGAACATCTTAATTCCATTAATAATAACATCCAATTTACTATGGAATTAGAGGCAAATAATTCATTAGCTTTCTTAGATGTACTTGTCATCAGGAATCCTGATCATACTTTGAGCCACACTGTATATAGGAAAAAGACCCATACAAATAGGTACTTAAACGGTGAATCTCACCACCATCCTAAACAGTTAGCTACCGTGGGAATGTCTTTGTTTCAGAGAGCCCATGGGATCTGTGACAAGAAACACCTGGACGCCGAGCTTCAACATGTCAAGCAAGTACTGCAAGACAACAAGCTCCAACAGCCGCGCCGCTGTCACAGATCCCGAGAAAAGCCAGCCACAGTCGAGCGCCAGCCTGCTATACTGCCTTATGTAAGGGGTGTCACTGACAAGATTGGCTACATCTTGAAGCGAGCTTCAATCAACACATACTTCAAGCCGCCAACGAAGATAAGTCAATTTTTACCATCCGTCAAGTGCCAACTACCTTTACAAGATGCAGGGGTCTATAAAATAGATTGTGACTGCGGACTCTCATACATTGGTCAAACCAAGAGAAACATAGGCACCCGCATAAAAGAACACATAGCTGATGTAAAACACCAACGCTCGTTGAAGTCTGCTGTGTGTGAACATGTGCAACAGGGGACCAACCACTACCTGAGATTTGACAAACCACAGATTCTCGCTAAAGAACACCGATTCCTACCAAGGATGCTTCGCGAGGCTATTGAAATCAAAAAACATCCTAATTTTAATAGAGAAGATGGTTGGAATGTACCACCAGCTTGGGATCCAGTAATAAAAATAGTCAAACCCAAGAAGAAGCAAACCACAGCTAGACTTCATGATACTTTGAGCTCATTCTGCGTAAATAGAAACACCAATGATTAAATTATGTTCGGGTCCTTTGAAATAACTACACTGGAACATTGAGACAACTGCCATCTTAGTCTCCCCGTGACCATGGCTGCTGAAAAGCAACCGAAACGTCGGGGAAAGTGTAAAAGTAAAAATAAATTAAATCTTAATAGTTTAATAATAATTTAATTAGCTTAAAAATTAGTAAAGTTTAATAGTAGTAGTAGTGAAACAATTTTCAAAATTTTGTAATAAAGTGTCAATTAAACAACGCGATAAAATCCGTATATAGCAGTTTAATTTCAACTACTAAGGTTTTTTAATAGCAATGGGTGACTGACTGTACCAAACGCTTTTCGCAAACCGATGAATACACAAAGTGCTACTTGTTTCTGATCAATCTTTGTTTTAATTTTAGTTGTTAAATCTAAGGTTGCACTTAATGTGTTCGGCTTTGAGCAAAACCCATATAGTCGTTTATATATAAAAGCGTTATCTGCGAGGTAGTTATCTAATCGTGTATAAATAAAGTTTTCTAAAATTTTTAAGAGTTGTGGCAAAACTGAAATAGGACCGTAATTTTCAGGGTTAGATTTAATACCGGATTTGAATACTGGAGACTACTTTAGCTACTTTAAGGCTCTTGGGAAATACACCCTAGTATAGTAAATTATTTAAACAGTTTGTTAAATAACAGGAAACAGGCGTGAATCTATGTATGTATGTTAAATAATGGATTATTAGATGTTTTATACATTTAAGAGCTTTAGTACATATATTATCAATTCCTGTACTAGTGTTTGGGTCTAGACTATCAATAATGTGTGATACCTCTTTAATGTCACAAGGGGTAAATTGTGACAGTTCAGAGTTGTTAGTGATGTTTTGTTTAGGTTGTATGAACTGGATATCATTGTGGTCATTGTGATATTTTGATGAAATTTTACTGGCTAATTCTATGCCTACATTCGCGAAATAATTATTAAACATGTTACAAACTTCAATGGGGTATCTAATGATTAGACCGCTATCTGTTTTAAGATGTGGGGAAGCACAGTTTGTTTTGGTCGTGTTTTTGGAAAGTGTATTGATCAGCTACCACATCCTTTTTGGCTTTTTTGAGCATTTTACAAACTCACCATTGAAGTATTTTTTCTTTGCGTCCTTAAGATTTCTACAGTTTTGGTTCTTTTGGTTTTAATCTCTATTTCATGTATTTTATTTTCACGATCTTGCTTCAAGCTACTCGAGAATTTGATTTTTTCATTTATCTTATTTATGATATCGTTATTAAACCGTTCTTTCTGGGGCAAGTTAATTATTCTATGCTTTATTGTTTTACTTTTTGAAATATTTTCCTTTATAAAATCTTCCAGTCTAATGAAATCATAGATATCGTTTTCTAATTTAGCTTCTTTGGTTATATTCAACAGTTTTCCATAATCGATAGCCTCATACTGTTTCTTCTTCTGCTTTTTGGGCGGTATGTACCTTTTGATTTCTAGATATATGTTTTTATGGTCTGATAGAGAGGATTCGATAACTGCCAAATTGAAATAATCATCTTTTAAGTTAGTAATAACATGGTCTATATGGTATAGTTTTCGTTTTTGCCGTTTCTCGCGTACAGTATTTTGCCTCTATTTTGTTTACAATTTTGTAGCCTGATTCTCGCAGAGTGTCTCTATAACAGCTAGATTTTTTGTTAGTGTCTAACAAATCAATGTTCGTATCACCAAAAACAAGCGCTCTCTTTCTTTCAATTAGTTGTGGTTGGTAATGCTCAAAAATGTTACTGAAATTTGTACGTATTGTACACAATTCCAACCTCAAGTGAATACTTTTCAAGTTTAATCCATAAATATAAGATGGATATAAGATTCCCGCCTATATAAGATTCTGATGTCAAGGTATACTTTAAATGATTGTGCACATAGATAGATACTTATCCTCCAATACGATTTGACCGTATGTTGTAGTAGTGTGAGTAAGCCGGTAGGTGAAAGTTACGTGCCTGGTCTTCTGACTGTATCCATGTTTCAGTTAATAATATAACATATATGGTTTTATCCAATTTTCCTGGCTTACAAATACTTCTGACATTGGCATAGAAAAAAATTAGCATTGACTTTATTTTAGTAATGTTTTGGTAGCTCTCTAATACTTGGTAGGTTGTCCTTTTAGAAATATTATTTATTGATTTTTGGTTAGAAGGTTGTTGTAGTTTTTTGTTTGTTTTATGATTGTAGGTATTCCATTTAGGTACTTGATCCTTATGTCTTTTCTCCATTGGCTATTCTTTGAGTTAATTCTTGTTTGAGATTTTTAAAGTAATTCTGTCGTAGCGGAGTTTGGTCCGGAAAAACCCTTAACACTTGTTGCAGCTTATCCTTATTGCGCAATAATTGTTTGACTGTCAGTGAGGATTCAAAACATACTTAAATATGTCGGTTTTTCATTGCCATAAACTCATTCATATCGTGAGATCGAGCGCATATAAAATATGCGAAGTCTGCAACTCGCACTAGGCCAGCGTGGTGGACTATGGCCTAATTCTTCTTACACTGAGAAGAGGCCAGTGTCCAGCAGTGGGTCAGTTTAATATAGAGCTGATATTATTATACACAACATAAAGAGATCAAAGTAAAGTGTAACACGCTGAATCAGCTCCAAAAAATGGACGACTTTCTAACTAGCGAATATGCATAAGTTGATGACTTCCATCATATACTTGTTATCCAACACCTAATTCGACTTTTGCATGTACTTGTTCAAAGCCAGATATTATTTAATCCCCTAGGCTACTCCTGTCTCTCGGGATCCTGATACAATGGTTTTACTATTGGTTGGTACAATGGCTTTAATTATAATTAGAATCCTGACTCAGTAATTATTAAAAGTCTTAGTTCTAGTTATTGACTTTTGGAATATCATTATTGCAGTCGTGAACATGAGATGATGAACTACCTGATTTACTACTACGTAAATACACTGACACGAGCGCCTCCTTTTTTCGTCGGCATGATTTTTGGCTACATAGTACGAGAGTCCAAAACAAAATTGGCTGGGGTAAGATTAACCAATAGTCGCTTGCAAATAGAGTTATAAATAAAGCAAGAAGTCATAATTTTTATTAGGTTATATTGGCTCTGAATCTATGCTATTGCCGTTACGTGTGAAGAAAATTATTAACATTGTGTTTTGTTTGTTTTATTAGAAAAGTTTGTATAAAAATACAAACATTTCTAACAATATTTTGATATTGCAAATATGAATTCGATGATATTTAACTTGTATAGTTGCTTAATAATGCAAACTAAATATGGTTTCTTAAATTAATAAAAACAACGGCCATCAAATAGTTATGACTAAATGCAGTAACAAATGCAGGAAACACACTAAATTACCTAACTGTATACAGGAATGTATCAAATTTATTCATGTAAATTATTAATACTACATGTTACTCAAAATAAAAATAAATTTGAATTACCAATTACTATTTTATTTTAAACTGCTTTTATATACGAATCTCGAAGTAAGATATTGAAAAATGACAATTATATGTAACAAATAAAAATAAAAATTGTGTATTCACCATTTCCAGTTTAAAATAGATTTATCATTACTAATCCTAATTTTGCATATCTTTATTACTTATTCTTAATCAATATTTATTATAATCAATCATTATAGCTTAGTTAATTCTGTTACAGCTTAGAATGGTCATTTTCTGGGTTGCATTCTTCAGTCTCACCATGTTTCTCATGTATTACAACTACCCTATCAGTCAAGTGACTTGGGACAATCAGTTTATGAGCAGCTTCTACAATGCGTTCTTTAGAAGTTTTTGGGCCATCGCTATTGGTTGTCTCATATACGCTTGTGTAAATGGATTCGCAGGTTCGTAAAAATATTAAGAATTTATGAACTAATATTATGTCAAGAATAAGAAACAATAATAATGTGGTTTTATTTTTTGCAGGACCAATAAACTGGTTTCTATCATTGCAAGTGTGGAAAATACACTCTCGTCTTTCTTATGCAATGTATTTATTCCATTATATGTTGATGATTTCTATAAATTCTACTGTAGTAACACCTCTTTTCTTCTCACCTGGATTGGTTGTAAGTATTTTTCCATAACACTTCATAGCTTTTCTAAAACTTCCGATATTCTGAATTAATTTTATACTGCTATTTTGTTTTTTTTTTTGTCAAATTTAATACTTCTCATCTCATTTGGTTTGCAAATAATCTTAATTAATTTGAGAATTTACATTTTCCATTTCAGATTTTCAAATTTCTAGCACACTATACCTTCTGCTTGGCTGTATCTTTCTTGTTGACGCTGGTTATAGATGCACCATGTTCAACTTTATTTAAACTTATGTTAGGAGGCGGTAAGTATATTGGGTCTATAATAATCCGTAGATTTCTTGATAGACAAAAGTCAATAAGATTCTGTAGTAATTGTCCTTTCTTCTGTTTGACATGGCTTTTCAATGAATGAAAGTTAAAAGTAAGAGCTCCAATTGCAACTCTAAAATCTTGTCACATTTTTAACAGCTTGCACATATGAACGTGGTATTAAGAAACGGCAGAGATACTTCGATTCCAGAAATAATCTGTAATCATGACTGCACGGGTGGCGGAATGGTTTAAATGACCGCCTCGAAATTGTCACTGCGCTTAGTGCTGTGGGTTCGATCCCCACACGGGACAAAAATTTGTGTGGTTCACAAATGGTTGTTCCGAGTCTGGATGTTCTTTGTGTCCGTTGTTTGAAGTTTGTAAGGCCCCCGCGAAACTGGTTTTATTCCCAGTGCAGGAATGTAGAGAGAGCCTTTGGATGCATAAAGCTAACGATACCCTAAGGCTAGACCAGTGTCAGGATAGGATAGGGCAATCACTTCCCAATAACGACTGCCATAGATGTTCATGGCAGCTGGGACCAACGGCTTAACGTGCTCGCCGAGGCACGGAGCAGGCAATAATTGTCAATCAATACGCACATAATTTCGAAAAGTCATATAACTTCCGAAAGTCAGAAGTGCGCGACGTGGGTTCGAACCCGAGACCCTCTGCATTGCAGTCTGTTGGTCTCCCCACTGAGCTATCGCTGCTACTATAACACTGATACTTTTTTACAGGTGCGAAGAAACCGGTCAAGAAACACGAGGATGATATTATTGGACCACCAAAGGAAACCGATAAACAAGTTTAATTTATTTATCTTGAACTACAGTAGGTCTCTACTCCACTCCACAAGCTTTCTACAAGTGTTTGTAGTGGGACAATTACTCTAGTTCGTTTCTTTTGACGAGTGGAATATTGTACAATTTTTTTATTCTTGTACATAATTTATTATTAATAGATATGATAATAAAATTTTAATATAATACCATGTTTTACAATAATTTATAATTTAGTACTAACGGAATGATAACCAAACGAAAGTTAATTTCATACTAGCAAATTTAATTGCCTAAACGGTTGTTCTATTAATTACTATGTTAAAATTAATGATATGATCACTTCGATAATTTAGCAGTATTGTATAAGCTCCCGGGCACGCCACGATCGTGGCGGTAAGTCCCGTGTTTGAGGAGTGGCTGGAGAGGCGGCATGGCGACCTCACCTTCCGGCTGACACAGGTAATGACTGGCCACGGTTGTTTTGGCCAGTTCCTGTGTCGTATACGCCGGCAAGAGACGCCCGGTTGTCACCACTCCCGGTTGACACGGCGCTGCACACTTTGGCGGATTGCCCCGCCTGGGCATCGCAGCGCCGTGAGTTGATCGCGGCAGTCGGATTGGTTGCCCTCTCGCTCCCGGCCGTAGTTCAGTCTATGGTCCGGAGTGAGAGGTCGTGGAACGCCGTCGCCTCCTTTTGTGAGGAAGTCATTTCCATCAAGGAGGCGGCGGAGCGGGAGAGGGAGCGTTTAATCCCTCTCCCCAACCGCAGAACTGGGCGCCGGAGGGCGCGAGACGACCTCCAGCCACCCTGAGGATTGACCTGGGGGTGGCGGGCTTTGTGGGCCTGCCCGCCATCCGTTCAGCACCAGGTCCGAGAGGCGGCGTGCGTGTTCCCACGCGCGCCTCTGTGTCGAGTCCGTCTCCCCTCTAGGGGGGACAGTAGGGATAATTTGTGAGAAGTGCCTTTGGGTAGGTGTGTTCGTGTAGTGGCCTGCCGTTTCATACGGCGGGCCGAAACCTCGGCGGGGTCACGACCGCATGTGCAAGTGATTCGCGCGGCCCCGTCGATAGTGGTTTTGTCGAGGAACACCGTGGTAGGTTTAGTCGGTATTCCGGGAGGTACATTATCTTCTTAACATCTTTCTGTTACCCCGGCGAGTCCGACATAACCCCTCCGCCCGCCCCCGCGGAGGGGTATGCTTCAAGCATTCCCTCAAGTAAAAAAAAAAAAGTATTGTATAAGCTCGATACTGACAGTGCTATTAAAATATAAAAGAAGATATGTTATGATGATATTAACATTCACGTAAACACCCAATTGACAAAATTAGGTATATCATTGAAAGCGCTGCTATTTATGTAATATTTGATTGGATAGATCGTGCAGTAGATTACGTGAGCCGAGCCAGAAATGGCTGCTTTGATTTTTAATGTTCTTTGTGTCATTGGCTGTTTCAATATTTATTAATTCCTAACACAGACCGTACAAAGCGGCAGTTGTTTCAAAAATAATTACACTACTGTAGAATAGTAAAACACGAATGCTGAAGCTAAATCTGATAACAGAATTTCGTCATCACGTCTGGATTTTAGTGATTGTTATTTCTTTATTTTTCTGTGTTCTGTGCATGTATTGTTGTTAATTAGTAAGAATTAATTGAGGCTATGTTGAAAAGAAAAAAATATTAAAGAAATAAAATATATTAAATTAGGAAAAAAGCTTGATTTTTCTTAGCAATAAGGTGAGTTTCTTTTAAAATCTTTTCTCTCATGAGAAAACTGTAGGCGCTCAACATGCCTAGGTCCCATGGATCTTGGTAACGTTGTTCCACATTTAGGATCTCCTAATAGAACCTTTCACCCCGTGCGTCACTAATACCTCCTAAGTTTTGTAAATAAATACTTTAATTTAAATGAGAGTGTAAAAATGAATCTTCTACAACATTCTACACCCCAATTGCTGGTATTTTTTTAATAAAAAGTAGTAACGATATTTATAATGGCAGGTAAGCTCATTGCAGATCATTGGTATGGCAAAGGGTATAGAAAAGCGTTTTCCATTCCATTTATCCTCAAATGTACAATACAAGTTATACAACAGTCATCTGGTGCCCATTCTTTATTTTGGTAGACGACAGTAAAACAAAAATAAGTGTCGTATAATATTTTCATATTTTCAATTATTACTATTTCTTGTTTAGAAGGTGTAAACGAGCCACATATAAAACAAAAGCGATTTTACCCATTTTATACTTTTCTGTTTATAAATTAACCAAATAAAATAGAAAAACCGCAGGATATTGCGCAGTTAGATCAAGCAATAAAACGTAATAGATGACTACAAACATTTAACTTCCTATGTAACCTCAAAAATTAAATAACAAAATACTGCATTGTATGTATGCAGTGTACTTTGGCTTTTATTTTTATAATTTAAATTGACGTGATGGTGATATTTAATGATTATATTAACAATCAGTAATGCCTAATGAATCAAAAACTATATAATTATGTGGTTACTGCTGCGAAAATTTGTAAACTTGAGTTATTTAAATGATGGGTGGTCGACCCATCATTTAAATAACTCTAGTTTACAAATTTTCAGTACAAATATTCAGTAGTTTACAGGTACACCGTACAGCAAGCGATACGCAATTGCTTGCGAAAATTAATTTGAATATTCGAATGTTGTATGATCGCGTATCCGAATGTTGATCAATTCGTTCTCATTAATGATCCTTCGAATGGTAATCAAACACTCGATTCTTTAACATCTCTTTAATTTTCTGCTGCAAATAGGCGCTCTCACGATTCAAGGGCATGTTGCAACCTACTTTTGTACCCATTTACCACCGGGCAGTAAAAGCATGAGAGAATGCCATTCGGTATTTTTAATCTTAGAAAAGTACATATATTAATTTTTATTCAGTAAATGTGCAGCAATTGAGTAAATGCATTATTATCAAAATGCCTTTTTGCTAGATGCATCAAACAATTGGGTATAGGTATCGCTCACAATCTGCCTCTTTTTAATCATTAAAACTAAATGAGGTTAACACGTGTTGCGGGTTAATGTGAAATTAAGGTTTGGTTGATTAGATATCTATTAAAATCAGATATTGACTTTTTTAATTTGGCTTATTGCGATAAGATAATATATCTTATTAATATTTGTAGCACTTTGTCCCATTCTATCGAAACGGATAGAAATACGTGGATCGTAGTTCCTTTCCTTAATAACAATGTCTTTATAACAAATTATTTAAAAAAAGGACGTGATACTATAAATATGTGTTATAAAGCTTATCATTGCATAGTTTTAGTTAGTGTAATAGTTAGTTTCGTAAATGGATATATCGATTTTGACACGCCCACTCAAGCTATCGACCAAAGTTTATATGATGAAGCGCTAGATGATGAACTATGTGCCGAGCAAATAGATTTTATAAGGAGGACACCTCTTTTAACTATGACTTGTAAGTACAATTTTTGTTTATATTACGATGATTAACTTATTGAGTCGCAGCGGTACTCCGGTGGTCAGACACAATAGATTTTTAATTGTCTGATATTTTAAGACTTGGTAGGTTAACAATGGAGTCTACATCTGATGCTCGACTAGAATATGTAGTTAAACAACCAATATTAATAGGTGATCTGTCTCTGATCTTAATCCTATAATCTCTAAAGAGATGTGTATTATGCACACATTACATTAGTACTCGCTTTTGGAACTTCATAATAAAGGGCGTAGCCTACTGCCGTTTATCCAACACAGCTTTAAATTCTATACAGCTAGTGAGTATTTTACAGATAACTCAATACTTTTAAGTCCGACCCAGGAATTGGACATAGCAGACGCAGGCTTTACTGCTTTGGAACCTTATTATACTTACAAATAGATTATTACAACTGGAAAATGAGTTTATTGTAAAGCAAAAATCTCAACTGTGCATGGTATTGTGTCAAATGTTGTTATCCACATTTGATTGGTTGGAAAAAATAATGTTATACAACATGTCACAGATATAACACACAACCTCAAACACCTCAATTAGATTACTAAATCTAAATAATAATATAATCATTCAAACGTTACTTTTATGTACTTAAATATTTTAATTTAATTAGTTCTTATTGTGCGCGGATAGTATGGATATATTACAATAAATCTAACATTATTGCCTTTATTACATCAAAAACCTTATTACCTTGAATTATGATACATTTTCGTTTATTTCAGCTGTTTAATAAATGGGTAACTATAATTTAATGCCTTTCAAATATTTTAGGGATAAAAAATTACCCCATATTAAAAATTGCTGGAATTGATCCAGTAGTCGATTTTGAACAAACCACTTTCAGGATGTGAGTTTATTATGTTACATGTTGTATATAATGGAATCAATAATTTTGTTCAATCTTAACTGCGTTTGTGCGACTGTGCGACTGTGCGTCTGCTGTTTAAGTTTTTATATATTACATACTATTTATGTATCATACACAGCTTAAAACATAAATAGCTGATTGACATTGCGAGTGTCACAGTTTTGTACAGCATGAATTTAGATAGCATTTGCTTTCAGCAAAATGACAAGGTAGTATTTATTATTTTTGCTTATTAGTCGCAGATGCTGGTATCCGGATTCCTAAAGGAATTCTCGAAGGAAACACCATAGACATGGGAAACTATCATCAATGCATCAATATCAATCAACAACTTCAAGATTCTGAACTGCAAGGGAAATATTGTGTGATTCGTATACCAATGAATCAAAATTTCGGGTTACCGGAATTACCAGAATTGCAATTTTTGCCAGAAAATTTGAATTTTGATCCTGGCAAATTGCGTTTGAATAATGAAACTATAAGAAGTTTGGAAGAATACTACGTTATGAAGAAGGTGGTGAAATCATACACGGGAATAACTGATAATGAGAGGTAAATATACGAATTATTTTCAGGTTAGAATCCAAAATTAAAAATTCACACCGTCTTGACCAGGTGAATTACACCGTCAATTACACCGTCTTGACCGAGAATGTACCGGACCGTGAAATAGCAGTATTCCTACTGTTGTGGCCCAATCAACCCCTTTCCCTCTTCCCGCTTCTTCTCCTTCCCACTTCCTTTCCTAAAGGGTCGGCAACGCGCAAGTGATGCTTTTGATGTTGTAGGCGCCCATAGGCTACGGTGACCACTTACCATCAGGTGGGCCGCATGCTTGTTTGCCAAGCTAGTTGCATAAAAAAAGGACAATTTTTTTTTATAATATGTACTTACAAATTTGTACGGAACCCTCGGTGGGCGAGTTAGGCTCACACTTGTCCGGTCTTTTTAAATAATTTTGGTAATCTTTATATCGTAATTTCTAAACATGTTTATTTTGCAATATTGACACTAATTACACCAATAAAACTAAAATAGTCGACAAGTAGTATAAGCGACATCTAGTACAACTACGGAGCACTATGATACCTCCAGCGTTTGGCACAGAACTTAGGAGTCCAGTTCGTTTCCATCTAGTGGCACCTTTTAGAATTACTTTAACAACATTATATGTTTGTCGTTTAAATGTGCGTCGCAAGGTGGCATTCAAACCAATTTTCAGTGCAGCTTAACTAAATTTGAAAAAGATTTCAGTACTAAAACTTATAGCTGTGCGATTCGTTATAAAACCAAAACAAAAAGAAAATGCGCTCAGTAAAGAAAGGCACTGAACGAACATACTCCATGCGACTATTACATTGTGCTCGTTCAATCCATAGCAGTGAAAAGCCAATTCAATACATATCATAGTAAAAATTATAAAGCTGGTTGGGTTATCTCGTTTGTGAGTCCCCGGATTACGAGGCCGGGTCAAACATATAGGATTTTTGCATAGTCATACATACAAATTCTTTGATCAAATTCGCTATATTCAATATATCTCTTACTTTTGAATTTATATCCTAACGTGGTTGGAGATGGATTACGAGAGGAATATTATTGAAATCTAACCTTATTTTTTTTAGGATATCACCAGACAGTCCATTTTCTGTATTACAATTTACGCTGGCAGTCTGTATTCCTAAGCCTTGTACAACTCGACAAGCGTTCGACTCTTTTCTGTTCAACATATCTGCTGTTGGATTTGTATATTCTGATGAGTATTGTCGACTCCCAAATGATAAACCTAGAGCACCAGCTGATTACGCAGCAATGTAAGTATACAATACAGGAATTGCCTTTATTTGTACACACAAGAGCAAATAGAAATCAAAAGAAATCTTTTTGTGCAAACAATATCAAAATTGCAAAATAAGGCACTATTTAAAATATGTATTTTAAATTTGGGCATTAGAAAAATTGAGTATGCAGTGGGGATATCTTGCTATCTAATTCGCACAGCTGCATTTAAATAGTGGTTACGTCACAGTTTGTATCGTGTATCCTTTTTTTGTTTTGAAATTTGCATCTTATTTAATTTTGAGCTAGGTTCAAAATGTTTTTGTATTTTAGAGTTTGTTTAAAAAATGTTTGTGTGTCATTTACCCAATTATTTGTTTGCAACTAAAATTGTTGTATCTACATTATGTATGTTCAGCACATTTTTATTTTGCAGAGCTGTTTTCTCTATTTTTGGTCTTATAACTTTGGTCAGCACATCGTATGATTTATGGCACACATTTATAAAAAAAACAGGTACCCATGTTTTTATCTACATCCATTATCACATGTAACTTAGTTATCTGTAATTTATTCATTAGGGACTTAATTTGTTTTGTTTTAGATCCTAAAACGTTAAGCGTGATCTGCAAATCGTTCTCAGTATACACAAATGGACGTCGCTTAATGACATTTACCTCAGCACCTGACTCAGTAGAATGTATAGACGGTATCAGAGCGTTGGCTATGGCGTGGGTAGTACTTGGACATGCATTCACAACTGAAATGACTTTTTCAAATCCGCTTGATGCTTTGACGGTATTTATCAAGTTAAATGTACTTGTTGTTTCTTTTTTTTTTTTTTTTTTTTACCTGTGGGAATGCATGACGCATACCCCTCCGCGGGGGCGGGCGGAGGGGTTATGTCGGACTTGCCGGGGTAAAAGAAGATGTTAAGATGATAAAGTACCTCCCGGAATACCGACTAAACCTACCACGGTGTTCCTCGACAAAACCACTATCGACGGGGCCGCGCGAATCACTTTCGCATGCGGTCGCGACCCCGCCGAGGTTTCGGCCCGCCGTATGAAACGGCAGGCCACTACACAAAAGACCTACCCAAAGGCACTCCTCACAAATTATCCCTACTGTCCCCCCTAGAGGGGAGACGGACTCGAAACAGAGGCGCGCGTGGGCACACGCACGCCGCCTCTCGGACCTGGTGCTGAACGGATGGCGGGCAGGCCCACAAAGCCCGCCACCCCCAGGTCAAACCTCAGGGTGGCTGGAGGTCGTCCCGCGCCCTCCGGCGCCCGGCTCTGCGGTTGGGGAGAGGGTTCAAACGCTCCCTCTCCCGCTCCGCCGCCTCCTTGATGGAAATTACTTCCTCGCAGAAGGAGGCGACGGCGTTCCACGACCTCTCACTCCGGACCATAGACTGAACTACGGCCGGGAGCGAGAGGGCAACCAATCCGACTGCCGCGATCAACTCACGGCGCTGCGTTGCCCAGGCGGGGCAAACCGCTAAAGTGTGCAGCGCCGTGTCCTCAACTATGTCGCGGCAGTCGCCGCAGTGGTGACAACCGGGCGTCTCTTGCCGGCGTATACGACACAGGAACTGGCCAAAACAACCATGGCCAGTCATTACCTGTGTCAGCCGGAAGGTGAGGGCGCCATGCCGCCTCTCCAGCCACTCCTCAAACACGGGACTTACCGCCACGATTGTGGCGTGCCCTACTTGTTGTTTCTATTGTAACTTTGACTAACTAGGGATATATTCTTTTAAAGCCATCCTTTTATGATATTTAATTATAAACCTATATACATTTATTAAAAATATGAGCATAGATGGCGCAGTTGTTTAATTGGCCGCATCGCCACTGACAGTGCGTGATAGTCGTGGTCTCGATCCCAATACAAGATAAAACTTTGTGTGGTCCACAAACAGCTGTTCTTAGTCTACATAATAATCTCAATAATTGATAACACACGTACGTCCTCTATATTAATTAATTTTGTGCCTCGGTATAGCGACCCGCACATGGCGAGCACTGTAGATGTCGCCCAACCCCTTTATTCCGACAGGAGGACAGTGATCAGCAAGGAAACAATTTATAAATAGGGCTGATACTATTATAATTTATTTGCAGTGGGCAGGATCTTGGAAATTTTTGTGGGTTGGTGGGGCACACTATACAGTGGACACATTTTTCACACTAAGCGGATTTTTAGTTGTTTATACCACCATCGGCAAACTAACTGGCAGTAAGTATTAAATTACATTCATTTGTAAATAATTATTTCTAACGATAAAGTTATGATGTACTATATGAAGTTGATAGAGGTTAAAAGCCTGGACGCTATTACGTCAAGCCTAAATAAAACTTACCAAATATAGGCGATATACAGCTGTGTAATGTTCTGGTGGTACACAGGTGTGGTATATGTATACCATAGCTACGTATGTAGTCTGATCTTATTGAAATATAAGAATAATCTGTACATCATAAAATTGTAACTGATCGATGTCTATGCATAGGAGATATATAAGATATATAATGTGAGTAATCGATAAAAGCCAAAAAGTATTTATAGAATTCTCGTCTGTCTGTATGTTTGTACGCGAATTGCACAAAAACTACTGCATGAAATTGAATGCGGTTTCCACAGTTGTGTTGCTGGAGATCTTACTGAAAGTCTGGTACATGTTTCATCTTGATACGCCATCTACATATATGTTGATTATTACGCGGCTTTTTCTGATATGCAAAAAAATAAATAGATAGTCGCCTATTTCCAAATTCCACGCGTACGAAGTCGCGGGCAAAAGCCAGTGTAAAATAATATTATATAACCAACATTACATCGCTTTATTTTGGGCTAGATGGTGTTGTGTGTATGTGAAAGAATATTATTATTATTATAGGTACGAGACGGTTAATTAGGCTTAATAAAATTAAATGTCTTGAATATATCGTTTACAGAAAATTATGATTGAAGTACAGATGTATGACAAAGGCGTCTGTCGTCTCAAGTGTCACTTATTAATGCCGTCATTATTTTAGAATAGAGTCATGTAAACGATGAATATGATGTCTGTGATACTGACACGTTTCAATATTTTGTATTCGGTATTTTTGTTTCATTTATTTATTTATATTTTTTTGTTTTATTTTATATTATGATACGTAACGATACTTTGCACGTTTTGTAGAAAGGATTATCGTTGTGTTTGGTTACTAATGTGGTGTTAAGAAGATCGTTGATAGCCTTATTTAAAATTATATGAATGCCAAAATAATTTTGACATTTCACAAGGTCCAATTCTTGGCCCTTTTATTTTCCTATTAGTTATAATCATCAGACCTGGTAATCGAAATCTAATCTCTTCTTGTGACTTTTTCAGAGACTCTTCTGAAAAACCTACACCTTTTTTATCTGAATCGCTTACTGCGCATGTTTCCACTACTAGCCGTGGCTGTGTTGTTGGAGGCTTCATATTTGAATCGCATGACTGATGGACCCAACTGGACTGTTGTGACCAACCAAGTTAACAATTGTAGAGCAACATGGTGGTCTACGTTACTGCATATGCAGAATTATATGAATCCAGCATTAATAGTAAGATTTAACATTTTATTATGTTATCGTGGCAATGCTGCCAGTCTTTTAGATACACTACCAGCCGACTGTGATACGGAGTAATTCTATAACGCATATAAGAGGGTTTTAGATTTAGTATTTCTTTTTATTTCTGTTTAATAATAGTTTAGGTATAAATTAGTTTAAAATAATAGTGTAAATTTAATTAAATAATTTCTTCATATTTTGTTTTATAAGATTGTCTTATGTTTACGCGAATGTTTATACATTGAAATTAAACAAACTTTATACGGATTTTATCTCGTTGTTTATTTTTTATAAAACACTATTATTACATAATTTTGAAACTTTAAACTACTATTGTTAAACACTTTTACTAGTTACTGTTTACTTCAATTTAAGCTATTAAAACTATACAACTATTCATATTTAATTTTACACTTTCTCCGACGTTTCGGTTGCTTTTCAGCAGCCATGGTCACGGAGAGACTAAGATGGTAGTTGTCTCAATGTTCCAGTGTAGTTATTTCAAAGCACTCGAACATAATTTAATCATTGGTGTTTCTATTTACGCATGAGATGAATGAGCGCAAAGTATTATGAAGTCTAGCTGTGGTTTGCTTCTTCTTGGGTTTGACTATTTGAATTACTGGATCCCAAGCTGGTGGTACATTCCAACCATCTTCTCTATTGAAATTAGGATGTTTTTTTATTTGAATTTTATGACTTTTTATTAAATATTTTATTTATTTCTAGTGTATCGTCCAAACCTGGTATCTGGCTATCGACGTTCAGCTTCACATTCTGTCTCCAATTATCTTAGTATGGGTCCTTTGGGGCAACAGGAAGATTGCATGGACTGCATTGATTGCTGGATTTCTAAGTGTCCTTACTGCTTCAGCGATATATATATTTATCAATAAATTTCCACCTGTGATGCTTGCTGCCGGGTATGTAGTTAATAGAATTTTATCTATTTGAAACATCTGTTTTCATTAAAATCATATATTAATGAAAGAAGCAGAGTAATATATATATACTAGGCAAATGTGGTGTAAGCAAGAGGCGTATAACTTAAATTTCTCATAATATAAAGAAATAACTATATTCACTAAACTTCAATACATTTATTTTGAGATAGTTCTGATTTTCTCATTACTTCAAGAGATATTCTAAATATAAGAGTATTTTCTTGTAACTTGATATCTTAATAATACAATTATGTGACTAACACATATTATGTACATGCCAATCGTTTAAGTTGTTAACTGCAATGTCTGACATGAAATAATATAATATTTCTTTTTAATTTTTAATTAGATATTCTTATTTTACACAATTATTTAAAACAAACTTATACCTGAAATATTATAAAACAGAAATAAGAAAGAAAAAGAAAAATTAATATATAATAATTATTTTTAATTATAAATGTTGTTTCAGTCGCGAACACGAGATGCGTAACTACATAAATTATTACTACGTGAACACACTAACTCGAGCGCCACCTTTCTTCGTTGGCATGATCTACGGGTACATAGTACGGGTATCGAAGACGAAAATAACGGGGGTAAAGTTAGAGCATTACTAACTTGGGAATCATTAATCTCATACTTAAAGTATATAGTCTATAATGTGTGAGAGCAGCGATAGCTCAGTGGGGAGACCAACAGACTGTAATGCAGAGGGTCTAGGGTTCGAACCCACGTCGTGCACCTCTGACTTTCGGAAGTTATATGACTTTTCGAAATTATGTGCGTATTGATTGACAATTATCGCCTGCTCCGTGCCTCGGAAGAGCACGTTAAGCCGTCGGTCCCGGCTACCATAAACATCTATGGCAGTCGTTATTGGGAGAGTGTCGACACAAAAGATCCCACTGGGTCCCACCGGATCCCACCGGTTTGTACTGACTGGCCTCCACATAAGATAAGATATAGTGTGTAGAGATCTTAATGAAATCGTTTGTGTATAAATTGTTATTCATTGATCTCTTGAAAGTTTTGCTGTGATCTGACATTGCTGAAGTCCATGAGCAGCGGTTACCACTTTCCATCAGGTGGACCACTTGCTCTTCTGCCACCGAGGACAATAAAAAAAAAGTTATAATTATGATAGCTAGGATAGTAAGTCTAAAGCTTTATTATTGTAGGAATGGTAAAGCAGGAATAATCAATAATATTTGATCATATCAAACCTGTATATCCTCGAAGGGATTGGTAATGATAGATATATTGCATCAACGTATTTTCAGCTATAGTTACAATTTGTATTTGTATAGTCACCAAATTTTGGGTACAACAAGCAACTGGCATATGTCATCTTAAAAATGAAATTAGTTATATTTTAATTTAATGTTTAGAGATAGTTAATAGGAAAAACGCTACGCATATACACACAGAGGCACATAAACCTAGACTGTTTGGACTTTGAACTATTAGAAGTTGAACGCTGCGAATCGTGCGAGAGAATGCGTTATATTTTTGTTATTTTGTCTCATTTACACTAAATGGGACGCGACGCTCTATCCTTACCATTACATCTATACCACTATGCACAGTCCCTTTCCGACAATGCTCTATTTTGTATGTAGCGTAGTTATGCGTATATAGGGTGTCTAACTTGATGTGTAGCCGTACATGTGTGTACGTATTTATATTAGTTGCTATTGCCGCTTGGCGACACGTGCGTCAAATAATCGTTGCATACAAGTTGGTTTGGAAAGATGCGCTACACGGGTTGATATTTTTATTACAAATCAACATGAAAAGCAAATAGGTAACGAATTTTTAGGGTGTGATTTAAGAACACGCAGTATGGTTACCTCTATAAATTTAGCAAGAAGCAGATGAAAATCTTGTGTATTTAGGTTTCGAGTAACAGAGCGAGGTTATTATGCATTGGAATGATTTTATTCTCTATAACTATTCACAAACACCCAACTATTATAAATATATGTGTATCGTTTTCAACAGATTCGCGTCATCGTCTTTTGGGCAGCGTTCTTCACCCTTACTTCATACCTCATGTACTTCAATCTCCCTATAGCCCAACCTACTTGGGACAATCAGTTTATGTCCAGCTTCTATAATGCTTTCTTTAGAACTTTTTGGGCTATTGCCATTGGAAGTTTGATATACGCGTGCATGAATGGATTTGCAGGTTTGTCTATACTAATATTATAAAGAGAAAATATTAGATTTTTTGTTTGTTTTTTATTTGTAAGAATTTAACTCAGAAACTACTTAACCGATTATAACAGGTTTTTTACCATTAGAAAGCTATATTGGCTACGAGTAACACAGGCTATACTTAATTTTAAAAAAAAGTACTGTTACTAACATAATCAAACCTAATCTACTATTCCGCGGGTAAAAAGCAAGTAAAATATATACCTATCTACATAGGTCTAGATCTAAGTTGTCACACACAGCATGCACATCTCTCAGTACATATGAATGAATTATACTGGGGAGACTATTGTCCTATAAACTATCAAGCACTTATGTTGCCTATGTGTAGTATTGTAGACCAAGTTTGGAGTTTATTTTCTACCGTCGTCCATTTTACAACAAAAGCTGCTGAGGTTTCATTTAAACGAACAAACGTGTATAATATTTGTTCGTTTAAATTAAACCTCAGCTTTAAAAAGCGGCTGGCAATTAACTACTTTCTCGCTTGCGCTTTATATAAGGTACCCATAAGAGTATTGGAATCTAATATGATATAGAGTAACCTTTGGTTTGTCACAGTGAAAGGAGAAATCTTGCTCAGAGACACTCACTTTGCAGTTAAAACATTTATTATAGTACTAATATTATGGTACACTACACGTGTCTGGTGTAAGTAGTCACTCAACACACTAGTATACTATAGCATCTCATAGCCTAGCAACAAAACTATCTTAAACATAAATTAATACGACTATCTACGTGGAGCTAATGTTAGCTTCACGTAAATAGTTAACTCATCTCTATTTAGTTTCTAAATACTGGTAGACAGTAATAACGGGTTTGTTATTCAAAGAAACATTCCACTAGTTTCCTGCCAGATGTTTTATTCCCGGAATAGATGAAAGCTGCTTTGGTTACTGATAACTGTATATCAACAAACAATTTAATAACCTTGCCAAAAATCGAGCTTAGTCACTTAGGATCAGCATTGACAAAGCTGCGCAAAGGAAGCGAGGTGGCCTTTAAAAAATCTTGATTATTATTTTCCAGGTCCAATCAACTGGTTTCTATCTCTGCAAGTCTGGAAGATACATGCTAGACTTTCTTACGCTATATTCCTGTTCCACTATATGTTATTAGTTGCTATTAACTACACTGCTACTGCGCCCGTATTCTTTTCTGTTGGTTCGGTTGTAAGTATCTATATTATATTGCTTTTTTTTCTGTCGGAGCTTGCCCTACTTTTATGACCAATATGACAAACAGGACAAAAAATATTATAGGACTTGTATTAATATAAAGCATGAAAAGAAAAACATTATCTCATTAAATTATGTATCTTAGCAGAAATTTTACCAATGTAGACATAAAGTACATTTATAAGCTCAGGCATGTCTACATTCAAAGTGCAAGACTACTGGAGCTTACAAGATGTTGGTGTAAGTATGCATTCTTACTCCAAAATTTTGCCAGCTATAATTAAGGTCCCGGGAAGAGCATATTGTGGTCTATCAGATTCAGAAATTGCCTAACAGACATCTCAATAACAGTACCCGACTGCGGCATCTAAGCCCTTACGATCGTCTGCAAACATAAGCGCAAACATATTCAAAGGAGACAGTCTGGTCCAGAAATTGAAGTATTTTAATTCCATAATTTCTGTCTTCAGCAGTTCGTATAAAATGTGGTATTAGTAATGTTGCCATTGTGAAATAGTCAAGTCATAAGCACTTATTTTTAATAATACATACATACATAGATTCACGCCTGTTTTCCAGAGGGGTAGGCAGAGACTACGGATTTCCATTTGCTACGATCCTGACACACTTCTCTGGCTTCATTCACTTTCATCACATTCCTCATACACGCCCGTCGGTTCAAGGTGCTCTTAACCTGGCCTTTGTCCAGAACGCCTCCGATCTGATCAAGAAACGTTCGCCTAGGTCTTCCTCTTGCGACTGTTCCATTCACACTAGCCTTATAAACTTTCTTAGTCAGTCTTTCCTCATCCATTCTTTCTACATGCCCAAACCAGCTTAACATACCCTTTTCTATTCTTGTCACTATATCCACTTACTTCTTGTTTTTACCAGACTATAAATCATGCTCATGATAATTATTTATATATAACATATTGATAAAAATTTTCAGACATTCAAATTTTTGGCTCATTATGCCTTAACGATGGCGGTGGCTTTCTTAATGACGCTGGTGATAGATGCACCGTTTTCTACGTTATGCAAACTTATATTAGGCAAAGGTAAGTGCAGTATCTTATACTTGGTGTACGCTACTATTAAGCCAATCCGTGAACGGTACCACTTTTAAAGCAAAGGGCCTCTAATTAAAATAAGTTGAGCGAGTTCATAGTCCACCACGCAGGCTCACTATGAGCTGACAGAACTTTCAAATACAATGTTTTCCTCACGATGTTTTCCTGTACTGTTTAACAAACCATAATTGAACAACAATAAATGGTATGAACATCTATGGCAGTCGTTATTGGGAAAGTCAGTACCCTCTTATATCCTGACACTGGTCTAGTCTTAGGGTATCGTTAGCCTTCGGGTTGCGGAGGTTAGGTGGCAGCCGTGTCCGTGTAAAAACTGATATCCAGTCAAATCCGGTTAGACTAAAAAAGCCGACCCCAAGTGACTTGGGAATAATAAAGGCTAAGGGAGAAGAAGACATGGTAATAGATATATGGTAACTATAGCACACCTATGCTGCAGTGAACACATCCTCTGGTAGACAGTAGGTATATTTAAAAATGGAAGAGGATTTATTCGTAATTGTTTCCGTTACTAAGATGTTCTCCTCGCATTTTCTCCAACCTCATGTAAAAAAATATGTTTTATTTTTAACGAAACTCTACTTGAATGGAAATATTATGTTCAAGTGAATACTGTTATACACGATCAATGAAAGAAAGATTACTCCGTGATACAAACTCATAATATTTTTACAATTTAATGATACGAACTGTACGGGTTCGATGATAAAGCCTTTTTTAATAACCTACGTTATTCATTGCTTCAAA
This sequence comes from Catocala fraxini, assembly GCA_930367265.1. Classification (NCBI taxonomy): domain Eukaryota; kingdom Metazoa; phylum Arthropoda; class Insecta; order Lepidoptera; family Erebidae; genus Catocala; species Catocala fraxini. Next base: position 23,106,278 of record OV884031.1, read on the forward strand.
ATTCATCGTGTTCGCCAATTATGAATATACCATTAAATGAATAAGGATATTTCTTTAAATAGCTTCCATATATAAAGAGGCTCATACTTTTATTCCCAAAAGGAAAGACAGGAGCGAATTACTCCCACATTTTATCAGCTATGGTTTTAGGTCGCATGTAATACGTTCTTTCTTACCGTCTACCGGGCTTACTATATTTTAATCCTTTTACCGGGCATGCTGCAAAGTGATTAAGTGGTATTGGGGTTTTCATGATAGATGTTAAGAAAACCCCAATACCACCTAAGCTATATAACCCCAATAACAATTTGCATGATCTGGGAACGGAACTCGAGATGTCATGCACAACAGTCGTATTTACTATCGCTGCATCACTAATTATATAACTATTGTTCTTTCTTTTACAGGAGTAAAGAAATCAGTCAAAAAAGAGGAAGATAATCTTAATGAGCCAGGGAAGGAAAATGAAAAACAAATTTAAATAATTAGTTGTTTAATAATAATAATTGTGGATATGTTGTAATAAAGACACATTCTGTATTATATATTATATAACCGTGTACATTTTCGGTCTTATTTAAAATATGTAAATAGTTTTAACAGCCTTTCCATGTCGGCTAAGCAATAGGAACATTTTATAATTTAAAATTAAAAAACGAAATTGAAGGGCATCTCTCAAAATTTTAAAATACGATTTTATTTTAAATTTGTTAGAATAAATGGTTAGTAAATGACTTAAGACCTTTCTTACTCAAACAATTTTGAAAATATAATTCCTTAGTTATTCTAATACCTACCAATATTATAAATGTGGAAGATTGTGATGACGTTTGAGTATTCGTATGTTTGTAATTAAAACACGTATAAACCGATTAATTTCGGATTTCGATGATTATTAGCAGATAAACAGACCCTGATAGATAGACCATGATGTGAATCAAGGGTAAATTATCTTCGTATGCGTGCGGTGGGATTCATGTGAACGAGAAAATTTACATATCTTTTGTCTTTTAATAACTCAAATCCCGCACTAGATATAAATCATGTATCGCAAGGGACTTAAGAAACATTGGAACAAGAGACACAAGGAACACCAGGCAGTCAGGACTCGAAAGAATTAATAGCAGATCAAACAAATATTTGTCCCGTGTGGGATTCGAACCCACAACACGCGGCGTAGAGGCAGTAGCGAAGCAACCACGACGCAATCTGTGTCCGTGTCTGATAGACAATGTCCTGGATTAACACCTACAAAATTATTTATTCCGGTACTCATTTTTATTTCATGGGATTGACGCGAATGAATAACATATAATTATATATATATGTATATGGATGGAATCCACGGGCAGAATCTAGTTTAATGGTAAATTATATCGTTGTTAACAGAGATAAAATGATATAAATAATAACAGAATACTGGAATAAAGAATATAAATTACAGAAAAGTATATAGGAAAGTATATGAGATACGCCACTACTTAAGCTTTTATATTCTGTTTTATGTTCTAAATTAATGATAACCGTGAAACTATAATAACAGTACTACGTTAAAATTTATATTATTCTAGATACGCTTTATTTAGCATATAAATTTATACATTTGTTAGTTAACTAAATTATTTCGTAAACGACTACACAGGCTAAGGTCGTCAGATAAATTCGTTTAATTTTTATTAATATTAAATATATTTTAATAGTCGTATTAGGGATATTATTCATGTAACTATAAAAATAAAATATACCACTATGGTGGCAAACAAGCATACGGCCCACCTGGTGGTAACTGGTCACCGTAGCCTATGGACGCCTGCAATATCAGAGGCATCACTTGCGGGTTGCCAGTCCTTTAGAAAAGGAAGTAGGAAGGAGAAGGAGCGGGAAGGGGGAAAGAGGGCCTCCGGCACTCTCATTCACCGAATGAAACACAACAGTAGGAATACTGCTATTTCACGTCGATATTCTGTGAGAGGGTAGTCCTTCCCCGGTCGAGCTGGCCCATTCATGCTGAAATCAGCGAAGTTTAACTACTTAAAAAATTACTTGATTAAATTCAGTAGATCGGATTAAATTCTTATCAATTTTAAATAATAATCAGTTAAAATAATAATCAGTTTCGTTATGCGTCACGTCTACTAGGACCCAGATTTTTTCTTTCTTTCTTATTATTTGTTCGCCTCATATATGGTTTTTAAGCTTGTGTTTTACAATAGACAGATCCAGGCTCGAAGTTTACCAAAAATCAATAGATTTATCAGTAGGTATACAATGCATAAGCAGGAACACAACATTCGTTTCATCTCAAAAATTAATGAGGCCACTCGAAAAAAGATGAAATGGAATATGGCTAGTCATATCTCTCGTAGGTCAATCGGCATCGAGACAAGCCCAGGTGGACATTGCGAGATGAGCTGATATCTTTAAATAAGCTCTAGTCGTTAGCATTACTAAACAGAGACGAAAGGAGGGTCTATGACAATAAAAAAACTTATTGTTATTTACTGTATTTGAATGATCGGAAAGCTTTTTGGAGATTAAATTTACTTTGTGGAAAGATTTACCGACAACTGAATATAAAATAGAATGTTTTTGAATTACATTTGAATATATAGCATACATACGTGAATGTGCCGCATCAATGATTATTCAAAGTATATATTGCGTTGTACACAACTATATTCGAATTCATTATCATTTTTCGAATGCAAAAAATGATCTGTCACTAGTATAAAATGTAGGAACATAATTATAATACATAATTATACATTATAATATATAAATAGATATTTTTATAGATAAATATTACGGAACGAAGATGAAGCACTGTAACACAAGTAAACTGTTGTCATACATTTAAACTTTAAATTAAAGATGCACACATATGCGAAAAGGCTACTAAACAATACGAACCGTATCTCATATTACACAATACCTACACGCAAGCACCCAACAAACCAACTCCGTTTGTAATCAGCTTAACCTATAAATTACATGTTCCTTTCACATTTTATATTAAACCTTAGCTCCCGTATTGTGCATGAACCAAATACTTTTAAAATATACCTTTGCGGGGCTGAGATACGTAGCGATCATATGCATTACGGCCCCTATTCTGTCGCACCCTATTCTTATACAAGAGGGAATGCATTACTCTTTGTAGGTTGACATCTGAAAGCATAAACGTTCCCTTGTTTGCATTCTCCTTTATGCTCTGTGAAAAAGTTTTCCGTTTTTTGACCATTTTACTTGTTTCGTTTTATTTCGGTTTCATGTAAATGCTAGTTTTGGTATTCCGTTTCATGAAACTCACGAAATCTTTGTGAAATGAAAGATAAAAATACTAAATAAGTCACTCTGGAGTTGGTATAATCTGGTACGCTAGTTTCGTTCGTGGTAAGTTTGAAAATAAAATGCAGAAATTATTTTCGGAAGCAAATATTGAAACAGAGTAAATTTTTAAGCTTTTCTATTATGACTGATATTTGTATATGAATGTAATGTCACGATACTAAAAGATATTCTTTACCTTACCTTCTTTTTAAAAGACAACTATCGCCATAATTGCAAATTTCTAAACATGTACTAACACAAAGTACTCCCGAATTCTGAACAGGACACAAATAGTTATAGGCTATTTGACAGTACGAATTATTCATTGCTATCTGCGTAGATTGTGGATTTTAAATGCAATTTACAGAAATCCGAAAATAAACTTAATTTCATTTTTCGTTGGAACCACGTGATCTTGAACGGGTTTGATTGACAAAATTATTTTTAAGTCAGCTCCCGCACTTGTTGTCATTCCTTTATCGCGGAGGACAAACATTAAATCAACGGACACAATGAACAACCTCAACAACCATTTGTGGATCGCACAAACATAACACGAAAATAAATATTATATGTAAAGTCTATAGCAGCAGCGATAGCTCAGTGGGGAGACCAACAGACTGCAATGCATAGGGTCTCGGGTTCGAACCCACGTCGCGCACCTCTGACTTTCGGAAGTTATATGACTTTTCGAAATAATGTGTATATTGACAATTATCGCCTGCTCCGTGCCTCGGAGAGCACGATAAGCCGTTGGTCCCGGCTGCCATGAATATCTATGGCAGTCGTTATTGGGAAAGTCAGTTAACCCTCTAATATCCTGACACTGGTATCGGTTAGGGTATCGTTAGCCTTCGGGTTGCGGAGGTCAGGTGGCAGCCGCTCCGTGTAAAAAATGATATCCAGTCAAATCCGGTTAGACCAGAAAAGCCAACCCCAAGTGACTTGGGAATAATAAAGGCTAAGAGAGAAGAAGAAGAAGATGTAAAGTCTATAGACATTACTAAATATTATTAGACTAGTTTCCAGAAACTAGTCAAATAGTATATTGTCCCGGTTTAAGAATTGAAGCTTACAATATTCAGCGCAGTGGCAGCCGCCAGGCGACCATAAAACAACCAAGGTTATATTTTGTACTTTTTACCTTGCAAAAACAAGGCATGACATTTCTTTTAAAGATCTTTCCGAATTTGGAATAATTCCTATGTCGTGAGGGACTTTACAAAAAAACAAATAAAGGACACAAAGAACACCAGATTCAGAACAACTGTATCTGTGAACCCACAACTCTCGACGCAGTGGCAGTGGTGAGGCGAATACCTAAACTATGACGCCATCGTGCAGTTTTATTACTAAAGTATATACACCTTTTTTTTTTATCGTGTGGAAATGCACCCTATGCATACCCTCTCGCCACAAGGGGAAGCGAGAGGGTTATGTCGGGCTCTCTCGAAACTTCGGGCCTACCGACTAAAACCCCACGATCTGCCAACGCGCTGCTTTGTATGATGGGTGGGTAGCTGGAACTTAAACTGCATCAGCTACTCACCCAGCAGTGCCTAATACAGACAGAAGGTCTGCGGGCGACGACTCCTGGACGAACCGGACACGACTAAGGGCGTCGCTCTAACTCAATGCCTGACGGGCGGGAGATCCCCGTTCTCCCACCCGCGGTCTTCGCTACGGCGCGGCATAAGACGAGCGAGAGAGAGAGAATAGTTTTAATAAATTAATTAGCTTAAAAATTTGTAAAGTTCAATAGTATCTAGTAGTAGTGTGACAGTTTCAAAATTTTGTAATACAGTGTAAAATAAATAACGCGGTAAAATCCGTATATAGTACTTTAATTTCAATGTGTATAAACACATCTACGTATCATATACATTCCCTCATAAGTGGCAGTGCGCTTAACTGCCCGCATTGCGTACACAGCTATGCGTGACGTGAAACACTACGTGCTCCAATACACGGCAGATACTGGTAATCAAATTAAATCTATATGCACATGTTCAACTCATAGGAGGCTTGAATAATTTTATATAGGTAACCTGCATCAATACGATAGTTTTCATATTGTAGTTAAGTTAGCTAAATTAAATACTATACTATACGCTTTGTGGCTCCGCAGGGCGGCGCAGTGTTAGTGAATGCGACTGCTGTGCATGTGGTCTCGAGCTTGAATTCCATTTTGGAAATGCAGGGAACAAAGGGTTACAGGTCTGCTTTAGAATTATAAACCAAAGTGATTAATTAGACGATTTTCCGAATGCTCAAGCGATTCGAATACATTTGAATAATTTTGATACTATTCAAATGCTAATCCTTGATTTATTGATTGCTTAATTATTACAATTAAGTAAACTTATGTACAGTCGAATATCGAAAAGAATCTTGATGTGTTAAAAGAAATTTCCCACGAAGCATGAGAAGATAAAATAATATGCACAAGTTATTGTATATAAATATTAATGTCGCATAATAATAAGAACTAAAATAAAAATCAAACAACTTTTGAATGTGGGATCGAATCACATTCGATTACTACATTGCTGAATGGTGCTTTATGTAAGCGCGACAAAAAAATGGTTATTTATTTATTTGTATCTAAGTGAGAAACTGTTCAGACATAATATAGTACATTTACTCGTGCTTCCATCCACCTGAACAACGATTTAGTCACGATTTCATTTATATGATTCCACTATTCATCATGATTCGGCTTGACTAACGGAACTAGATAAGCACCTGACTTAGTTTTAAATTTTAAATCCAAGTTACTATTTGATGTCAAACAAATCAAGATCCGTCCAGATACCCGAGATTGGAGCAAAAAAAAAGACACAGGCAGAAAGACATGTTTTAATGCCATTATTATCACCTATAACTTCTCCTTATAGTTGATTCGATAATTCCAAATTCAAATTCAAATAAATCCATTTAATAATTTTAAGTATTATTTCGAAACATAAAAATAAAAGAAAAATAAACAGGACAAAATAAAGACAAATTGATAAAAAGAGCCAGTTTAAGGAGTAGAGTTCTTATGAGAAATTAATTGGAATCAGTTTGTCAATACATTTTCAATGTACTGCTCGATAATAGTATATGAATGATAACTCATGCCTAATATATTTGAATCGGAACCCTAAGTTGTATATAATTGGGTATTTTTCATAGAATTCACAGTACAGGAGACAGAAACTTTGTCCGGTAAAGGTTCGCTTTAAATTCAGGGCCTACGTAAATACAACTAAACTTGCCGATTTGTTCAAACGTAATGTTATGTTAGGTTATGAATATATAAAACGAGGAAAAGAGTGTTTAATAGCGCTGTGAAATATTAATACGATACTATTATAAATATTGAATTCACGTAATTTATTTAACGTTTTGAGGCGCAGCGACACTACGGTGGCCAGACACAATAGATTTTTAATTATATCTGGTATTCTAAGACTTGAAAGACTGCACAACATGATTTACAAATCATGGCGAATTGTATTTGTTCTTTTACTAGTAATTTTTATACACTTTAAATTTACATATATATTTTGCATTTTTACATTTATATTTTAATACGTGAATCAAAAACCATGCACTGATTTTTAAGCATATTGATCAGCTACATTATTTAAGTTACACCTCACCACATTATACCAGTGAAACCATGACTACGATCGATGCAAATCGGTCGAAATGTCGGGAAATAAATAAGTATTTATAACTTTTAAATAATTCTGATGCAATTAAGATGCTTTGTCTAATATTATATTAAGTACATTTATTTTATTTTCATAATATAAATAAATTCATGATACTCCTGAATGTAAGTAAGCCGCTTAGGCAGTTAGTATGACGAATTCATTTAACGTACTAAATGCAAACAAAATTTAAAGGTAAATCCTCTCAACCTTATTTGTACAAGTCATAGTATATTTATTCTGTTCTTAATGGCAATGTCCCGATGTACTATTCCTATCCAGCCAACTTGACCATATCGAGACTTAATGATAAAAGCATTGTGTCTGGACGCCGGCATTTGAACAATGGTTAGCGAATTAAGAACATCCAGAATTAGAACATATATTTGTAGTTTTGCAGAAACCACAACACCCGGCACTCGGGCAGTGGTAAGGCTATCACTTAAGCGATTGCAATGTCCATGCAATCAGTGTTTAAAATCTACTAGCTGACCCGCGCTTCTACATCTGCGACACATAAGAGAATTTTCCACGTTTATGCAACATTTTTCATAGATGCCGCCCACGCCGCGTGCTGCATCTATGTGTGTAATTGTGCATGCCTATATTATAGTAAGACATCTCATGTTTAAGTAGTAACAAACCTACCTTGGCTGACACCGAGCCCGTTAATAACAATAATTTAATTATTCACAAGAATACTATAAATTTTTTGTTGCATTTTTTGTTTGAGAATATTCTTTGTTAAAGTCGGTTTTCATTTTTGTTTATATACCTTATATACTTCCTCGATAAATGGGCTATCCAACACAATAATAATTATTCAATTCGAACTAGTTGTTTCTGAGATTAGCGCGTTCAATCAAACAAACAAACTCTTCAGCTTTATAATATCAGTATAGATTTGTTTTCTCTGAGCCAGTATTCATTATTGCGATGTAAAATTTATCAAATTCATTGAATTTATACTTAAAAGTTTTACTCTATGAACAAATTTGTATAATGAACTCGTGAAACTTGTAGCCATTAATTGTGTGAGGTGAAGAGTTCCGGGCGATTAGCACACCGACTCTCAGAGCGTCGATATTGAAAATCGCTTTATTTATTTAGTTTGTTCCATTTTCGAAAGCTATGGTAAAATATATTTGGAGTTTTTGTTGATGAATATCTCTGTGTTTATTAATCTACGGATGCGGATGATAAAAATCATAGATGTGAATTACCTTTTTGTTTATTAAAAAGACATTCTACAGAGTAATCATATGTTTTATATATTTAAAAAAATACATGTACCTTACCCTACCTACTACAAAGCATATCATATTCAGTTGGCGATATAAAAGAGTGGGCATGAGTTTCTTGTCTGCTTCTTTTCATGACAGCTACACTTCTAACAGACTTTTTTCAATATTCAGTAACTTTTTGTTTGTCTTTATATTCAATATTAGAAATTTTGACGTGTCCTGAAATAGATTCTTGTTAAAGAAATAAATTATATTTGAATTTGAAATCTAGGATTTAGTTCAAACTGAAGCAACTATGCTGCGCAAGTACCCTACAGAAGATAGCAGTCAAACCTTGTGTTATAGACCTACGGTGTGTAGGTTAACTGGCGACAATAAGTACTATTGTCTGTATTTTTACCGATAGGTAAGAGTTCTAGACACTCATTTTTAATTGTTTCCATTCACCAGAGGGGTGTATCCTAGTTATATTTTTACTAGTTCCTTCTCCCTAGGAAGAAGGAAAGAGTAAGCTAAGTAAACTATCGTAACCAAACGAGCAAATCACAAAGACAGTAGTACTATTAATCGTCGTTAGCCTACACATTTCTCTAGATATATTCTAGGTTCATCTGTTGCTGTGAGAGAGCGATTTTGCAAGTTATCATATATCACGCGCCTTATTTTAAATCCGTCGCCCTTTGTACACAAAATAGCAAATGAATTTGCTTTAGACTTATATATTATATCTAACGCCAGTATTGCGTGGATCTTCAACTACAAAATTCTAATACCGAATACTAAGAACACCCAGACTCCAACACAAACTACCCTACGTTATATGCTATATTTTGGGCGAATCCACATCACTCAGCGCAATGTGACCACTTCAATCGTTGCTCCACCCACGCCAAAAGCAAAAAAGGCGAGATAATATTATCACGCGGTTATTTAAGATAATTTGCGCCTTATACCGTCATCGTCTGCCCTCGTCAGTTTAAATCAAGGACCTGTCATCGTTCAATGTTTTTTTTCTACCCTTAATGTTTTGGGCCCGAGCCATTTGTAGGACTCTCTGAGAGTACCGTCAAGGCAGCTATGAATGCACATGGCAATGATAAACACAGGCGGGAGTGGATGGCCCTTAGGGGTCTGGAACACTCCAAGAAATTCATTGCAAAGAGAGCCACGGGCTTCACCCGGAAGTTCTGCGGGTACAACAAGGGCCAAATACGCCTGCTCACAGGAGCGTTTACTGGTCACTTTGGCACCAATGACTTCCTGTGCAGATTGTGTATGGCAAACAATTTGATCTGCAGAGCCTGTGGTGAACGGGACGAGTCCATATTACACCTACTGTAATAATAATAATAATAATAATAATTGTTTATTTTTCTCTCAAAAAGGTACAATGGTATTCTTATATTTATAGATACAGCAGAAAAACAGAACCTTGTTGAGAGCTGGAGTCTGAGCTAGGTTCGAAACCTGTGTGACAGATCTCCAGTCCTCGCCACTGAACACTACAAAAATTAGCTTAGTAGCTACATCTATCAAACAGTGTCACAAAAACAATAATAAGAGAGACAATTTAATCAAAAAAACCGTGTGTGTATTTCTGTGTGGGTTTGTGTAAGTGTTGTGTGTGAGAGTTGTGTGTGTTTGTGTGTGTAAGTGTAGTGTGTGAGTATTGTATGTTGTATGTATATGTGTGTGTGTATATAGTGCAACATTAACATAAGCAATATATTTTTATCGACTATTTTAATGTGCAAATTATATTTTCAGTGCCGTCATAGTCTAAGTCACCTAGCCAATGAGCAACTGTCTCTTTACACTCATTCTTGGTCATTGGGTACAAATTTAGAATTTTGTTTAGCCTATTGTACACGTAATTTCCTAGGAAGTAGAAACATCTTTGGGCTAGACTAGTTTTGACCGAAATTAAGGGACAAACGTTGTATTTTCGACGAACGTGGTCTAACTTCAGCGGATCGTATTTGGTATTTGTATGGGTCGTAAGAGTGAGGTTCAGAATAAACAATTTTCGCACCGAGAGTACATTACAGGTCTTGTAAAGTTCGGTGGTGGGATATCGGTACGGGAGCCTCCAACCTACTTTCAGTACCGCTCTTTGAGCACGTTCTAGCTTTAGAAGATGTGTTTTGTGTGTTCCTCCCCATGCAACGATGCAATACTGCGTGACTGATTGGCAAAGAGCTAAATAGGTGAGCTTGAGGACCTGAGTATCGACTACGTTGCTGAGAGCCTTGAAAACAAATATAAGTTTACGCAATCTGGAGGTAAGTTTGTCAATATGTGAGTGAAAAGAAAGAAGATCATCTATATGTACTCTAAGGTATTTAACACAATTAATTCGAGACAGAGCAGGGCAATTACACAACGGATGGGCCTGGACATTGCAGGAGTGAGCAACGAGAGAGTGAGAAGATGAAGAAGGCTTGCCTAGAGTGGTGAGTGAAAAGGTAAGATAATTAGTTTTTCCAGTATTGAGGGTGAGCCGATTCCCAGCCAACCAACTAGTTACTGAATCAAGATTTGACTGAGCACTCGCGAACGCTGATCCCCAAGTATCGCCGTAAGATATGAGGGCAGTATCGTCAGCGTACGTAAAGATAGTAGTATTGTGTAACTGTAATTGACAGAGGTCGTTAATATACAATAAGAATAACGTAGGACCTAAGATACTGCCCTGTGGGACTCCATTTTTAACAGGAAGCTCATCGCTACAGTAATTACCGATCCTGACACACTGCCGTCTGTTGTCGAGATAACTTCTGAAGAGGGACAGTTGAATACCTCTGATCCCGAGTTTTTCGAGCTTTGTGGCAAGGATTGAGACTGAAATCGTGTCGAATGCCTTAGCAATATCTAAAAAGACGCCTATAGCTTTCTGTTTGTGGTCAAGTTTAGCTACTATTTCGTTGGTTAAGTCTAGGACTGCGTTACTCGTGGATAGTCCCGAGCGAAATCCATATTGTCGTGGGGACAATACTTGGGTTTTCTCTAGAAATTTGACGAGCCTATTGTTCATTAATCTTTCCAGTAGTTTAGAAAGAGTGGGTAAAATAGAGATGGGTCGGTAGTTATGCGGCCGGTCTCTATCACCTCCCTTGTGTATCGGGTGAACCACTGCAAGTTTAAATGCTTCTGGAAATGTACCCGTTTTAAATGCAAGATTACATAAGAACGTAATAGGTGGTATTAGATATTCTTTAAATTTTTTGAGGAACATACCGGATATGTTGTCGCTACCAACTGCACAATCACTTCTCAAGTTCATTATGAGAATCTCAAGTTCAGACTCATCTGTTTCTAATAAAGCGAATGTGTGTTGGTGATAAGGAAGAATGTCTGACGGATTCGAACAGAGATTGACAGTGGCTGCACTATCGGCTTGTAATCGTCCAATATCAGCGAAGTATGAGTTAACTTCGTTCACCGAGCGTCTTGGGTCAGATGAGGAAAGAAGTGCGAGAGGTTGTGCTGTGTTTTTGACCGTGTGCGTGATAGATTTTATGGCTTGCCAGACTTTTTTAATGTTACCTTTTGCATTATCTATTTGAAGTTTGTTATATTTTATTTTAGTAGACTTAAGTAAGTTTGCGCAGTAGTTCCTATACCTTTTAAAAGTAATTATTAAAATCTCGTCATTTGGGTTATTTTTAAGTTTTAGATGTAAGTGATCCCTGTTACGCAAACATTTTAATAGACCAGGGGTCATCCATTCTTTTTTAAATCTTTTGCGATTTGGCAACTGTGTGAATGTGACACGTTGGCTGGACTAAGGATGGGTCTGATGGGATTGGCATATCCGAACCCTGAAGACTTCAGGCTTCTCCCTCTGAAGTGTACGCTGCGATTGATGCAGTACATTCATAGGGAGATAGCTAAGGGATAGATCTCGGAGCCGACACAAAAGATCCCACTGGGTCGAAGTGTCGCCGGTCTACACTGACTGGCCCCCGTAACAAGATAAGATAAGATACCCTTAATGTTTTAGAGAGATCTTGAAATGGTCTCTTTTGACTAGATGTAAATGTCAATGTAATAGTCATAAGAAAATATAAGTATAATACTAGTATTTATTGCTTGCGATTGCATTCGCGTGGTTTAGTACTTGGGATATAATAGGGCCACGCTGTTGTTCGCTTGTTTTGAGTATGAGTATACTTGAGCAGCGATAGCTCAGTGGGGAGACCAACAGACTGCAATGCAGAGGGTCTCGGGTTCGAACCCACATCGCGCACCTCTGACTTTCGGAAGCTATATTACTTTTCGAAATTATGTGCGTGTTGATTGACAATTATCGCCTGCTCCGTGCCTCGGAGAGCACGTTAAGCTGTCGGTCCCGGCTGCCATGAACATCTATGGCAGTCGTTATTGGGAGAGTGTCGACACAAAAGATCCCACTGGGTCGAAGTGTCCCCGGTCTACACTGACTGGCCCCCACATAAGATACATACATGAGTGTAATTTGTGTCTTTTTTCCGTTGAATGTATTTTTGTAGTCCCTCGTGCCACAATAGTTGAAACCTAATGCAGAAACAATAATTTAAAAAAAAATAAGAGTTGACTTTCTTAAGTAATTACTTCATTAGGTAAAAGGAAGCAATATTGATATTTTGAAGTTATTTTTGGAATAAAATCTTTCACTATGCAATATTGTTAATAGTACAGGATAAAAATAAAAGCATTTTATTTCAAATTCTACACAATTTTTTTATTATATATGTCTGTCACGCGTGACATACGAGATCAGAATGACTTGTAATGTACTACACTATATTATAGTTTTAGCAAATTTTGGGTTTGCTTTTTTATACAGGACTACTGTGAATTAGTAAACAGCCAATCAAATCTCTTGATATGAATAACTTTGACAAGTCATTAATTAGCCTTTCTGAACAGAGTATTATATGGAAAACTATTGTACTTTTCTAATAGCGTTTTATCAATTTTAGAGTATATATTTTTATGAAACATTATGCAGTCCTTAAATAATGGCTTCATAAAATAATTACTCGTAATAGATTATAACTAAGCTATGACATCCTTTACTTAATAGTATGAAACAGTCGTCCTGAGTAAGAATCTCCATAAACAAATTCAGAAAGCGTTCCGCGCTTATACAACTTTGAAACTACGCGAACAAAGTTGTTAGCCCCGTGAGCGTGTGTAAAAAAGTTAGAATTCAATAAAATATGGTTGATCGATTATCTTATAATTAGGCTCTAATTAATTATACAAATATAAATAATCTTAAGTTTCAATCCCATGAAGGAGTAGGAAGAGGCGTGTTACAAGCGCATTTTGTCAACTATGGTGATAGGTCCTACGTAATAGAGAGGAACCTAATGTCGTCAACCGGTCTCAGTTCCAGATTCCACGCTGCTACTTAGAATTTCGTGATAGAAAAATCTAATAATTTTGCTTGACTCCAAGACCACATGCATAATAATATTGATACGTAGTGAATATACATACTATATAATAACTCTAATGCTCAAATTGAGCAGACGTGCCTACCTAGCAATACTTATAAATGTACAAATATTTTTATTTAATTCATTGACCTAGTTAACGATTTAGTCAACTTACGCAATTTCTACGTAAAACGGTGAGACATAAATAATATGCAAGATATTAATTAAGTGTTACTATGGCTAACTTTGAAAGTAGCCCTTTCAATCGGAGTACCATGACAACTCGCAGCCCACCCAGCACGCCACAACCATCTCAGCATGAACCCGAAGAGCCCTTGGAAACCTTAAGCACCAATGAAATCAAATATTGGATTACCTCCATTGAGCGATCGTTAAGTGAGGTGTGTAGCATTGCAACGGAAGGCAAACTCAACTCTGAACAGAAGTTGAAAATAAACTCTTTGGCCCGTAAAGTTGGAAATGGTGTCTCTCAAATGGCGGTTTTTTACCAGTCCTTGAAGCAAAAGGCCTTATTGATGAATAGCTCTCTTGAGGCCATGACGGAAAAGCAGGATCTTGCTATGTGCCTGAACGCCTTCGAAAAGTCGATTAAGTTGACCATTGAAGAAAAATGCGTTGCACAAAATCCAGCCATTGGTAAAGTGTCTTTTGCGGACATGGTCAAGACCACAAAAAATGTCATGTTACGACCTAAAAATGTGAGCGCCATTGCAATTTATCCGAATGATAAATTGAAAACTAGTGACGAAACAAAGTCGCTAGTTCAGAAAATAATTTGCCCTGAACAAATGAAGTTGCACGTAAGAGGACTAAGGAAGACCAGAAACGGAGGTGTAATAATTAGCACTGATAGCAAGGACGACATTGAGAAGCTAAGGCAGTCAACCCAGTTATCTAGCTCTGGCTTAAAGGTTGAGGATCCACATAAAAGAAGACCAAGAATTATAGTAATCGGAGTACCAGCTGCCCTTAGTGACCAAGAAGTATATGATTGCATATACGAGCAAAATGTTGCCGAAAAACTCCCCAACGTAACCCGTGATCAATTTCTGACCTCGATAAAACTGAGCCATAAGTCGGGTAAGAAAGACGCACAAACTTGCAACTTCATCATTGAAGTGCCTGCCAGTATCAGAAAGGCCCTTATCAACCAGGATCGAGTCTTCATCAACTGGACTTCCTGCCCCGTACGTGACTTCACACTCGTAACCAGGTGTTTCAAATGCCAACAATATGGACATGCCGCTAAGACTTGCCGCGAGACCATCTCCACCTGCGGACATTGTGGTGCATTAGGTCATCAGACTAATGAATGTACAAAGAAAGACGAAACACCAAAATGTGCAACATGTTTGCGTTTTAAGAAACCAAGTAACCATAAGACAGGTGATCTCGAATGTCCAGCGAAGAAATTGGCTGAAACAAGGTACATTAATTCTATAGATTATCATGAAGGCGCCTAAGAGCGCTGCCTTACTCAGTTTCTTATAGACCCTTTTTATTTTTGTTTGAATTTCCTTTTAATTTTAAAAGTATTTATGGCTGATCAATTAATTAATGATTTAGATAATAATTATATATATAGTTCGCAAATGTGTGACACTGAGAGCTGCAATCTTTATCTTTCCCAATATAGTAAACCGCTAACAATACTAACCCAAAACATTCGTAGCATATGTAAGAACATAGATAGTTTGGATGTCTTTTTACACAGGCTTAATATTGAGTGTGACGTAATTATTCTAACAGAATGTTGGCTCTCAAACAGACGTAACAATATACCAACTTTGCAGGGATACAAAAATTATAATAGTACAGCATCTCTCAACCAGAATGATGGCTTGGTAATATATGTGAAAAGTTCTTTGCTCGTCTCCGTCGAAGAGCTAACGGTCCAGGACTGCAACTGTCTTGTTATAAAAATAGGCACTGATATTGCGATCATTGCTGTATATAGACCTCCTTCTTACAGAAACTTAGAGACGTTTACGAACAATTTAAATCACATTTTACAAAGCTCATCAAATTTTAAAAATATTATTATAACAGGAGATATAAATATAAATATAAATTGTAAGAACCATGACGCATCTACCCAAGATTACCTAAATCTCTGTGCGTACCATGGCATTTTGCCTAGGCACACTTTTCCCACACATGAAAGTGGGTCATGCTTAGACCACGTCATGCTCAAAACTAGGCTTCCGTGTTTAACACTTGTTACTAACTCGTCAATAACTGACCACTCTGCTGTTTTACTAATACTTGAATTAACGCAAACTAAGAATATTATTCGCCCGCAACAAAGGTCAATTATAAACATGATTCACCTAGAGCGTGATTTGTGCAACATTGACTTTACCCCAGTTTATCAAACTGCCGACGTTAACATTTCTATGCCATTTGTTATTAATAAAGTACAAGAGGCTATCTTGCACAATACAAAAATAATAAACTTCAGTAGAAAATATTGTAATATTAAGCCATGGATAACTCCCGGCTTAGTCCGATGTATTAGAAACCGCGATAAACTACACAAGAAAGCTAAGCAATGCCCCGAAAATTCTACTCTAAATTTATCATATAAAAGGTATCGGAATTTTTGCAATAAACTTTTGAAGAATTTAAAAATAGAGTACGACAGGTCACAATTACAAGAAGCTAAAAAAGACACAAAGCAACTTTGGAAAATTGTGAAAAAAGTCACGTTTACTTCAAAACATCATAAATCTGATAGAAGTTTATTGCAAACACATTCCTCTCCGCTTTCCTCTGTCAACAACGTCAATAGGTTTTTTGTAAATATTGGCACAACTCTGGCAAAAAAAATAGAAAGTCAATGCAGCACAAATAACAGTTCTCCTCCGGTTTCAACATATCTTAAAAGCGGAAAATCTTTTGTTATGTTGGATCCGGATGAAAAAGAAATAGAGCGGGCTATTCTCTCGTTAAAAAATAATTGTGCACCTGGATGGGACAATATAAGCTGTAACATAATAAAGACCTTTAAGCATATCCTGTTGCCTCCATTAACCCACATTTTCCGAATTTGTCTTTCTATAGGAGTCTTCCCTCTATGCCTTAAAAAAGCAATAGTGATTCCCATTCATAAGTCTGGTACGAAAGACCTTGTAACAAATTATAGACCAATCTCGCTATTGCCTACTTTCTCAAAAGTGCTAGAAAAAATAATTAATAATAAATTAGTATCATTCCTTGAACAAAATGCCCTATTTTCCCACATGCAATTCGGTTTCAGACCTAAGTTGTCAACAGCAGATGCAGTACACAACTTGACAGCTTTTATCTCAGAGGAACTTGGGAAAAGAAAACAAGTAATTGGAATCTTCCTCGACCTCGCAAAAGCATTTGACACTGTATCAGTTCCTATCCTATTAAAAAAATTAGACGCATTAGGAATACGAGGCACACAGCTTAAGCTACTAACAGACTATCTACAAAATAGGTATCAGTGCGTCAAAATAGATAACATCATCAGTGCCGACTTACAAGTGCCACAATTCGGTATTCCCCAAGGGAGTGTCCTTGGAAGTACTCTATTTTTGGTATACATTAATGATCTTTGTAACTTAAGTTTACCTAGCGGCAAAATAGTTTCGTACGCAGATGACACCGCTCTTCTCTTCTCCGCCGACACAAATGAGGCAGTCCTTAAAAATGCTCAGCGTGGATTCGATGTGGTAAATAAATGGCTTAGAAATAACTTACTTACATTAAATACTGATAAAACCAAATTCATTAAGTTTAACATGCGCAATCAACAAGATCATTTAAGTAATATTCGACTATATGCACACCATTGTAACAACACCATTAATGATGATTGCACATGTTCTGCAATCCATAATGCAACTAACATTAAATATCTGGGGGTTATAATAGATCACACTCTTTCATTTAAACAACATGTAGCCGCTTTATCAAGCAGACTTCGTAAATTAATATTCGTTTTTAAAAAACTGCGTTATATCGCAGACAATAATCTTATTATACAGATCTATAAGGCACTATGCCAATCCATTATTCAATACTGTATTACCTCATGGGGAGGCATCGCAAAATCGGTTATTCTTCCAATTGAAAGAGCACAAAGAGCACTCCTAAAAGTAGCTACACATCGACCTTTTCGCTACCCCACATGCCTTTTGTATCAAAATTCTAAAGTACTAACAGTCCGGCAGCTTTTTATAATGCACACTGTACTCAAACAACATACTACTCTTGATTATAACCCGGAACTTACTAACACTAAACGACGGAAAGATATCGTTTGTACTACTCAGTCTCAATCTAAGTATATTTTTACCAATAGGTTTTTCTCATTTTTAGGTTCTTTTCTTTATAATAATATAAACAAAATAACTGCGATTTATGACAAAAATTATGCTAACACTAAGCAATTAGTTCAACAATATTTACAAACCTTGAACTACGATCAAACAGAAAATTTGATGACTGTTGTTCAATAAGTGTTACGCAATAAAATAACTCTTTAAGTCGTCATAGTTTTCACTTAGTTTATAATATAATTCGTAAGTTTTTATATACAAAGAATAATGTTTTATAAGTATTGTTTTAGAATTTATATCTTTATTAGATAGTATGTGTCCTTAATGCCTGTGGCACAGGTTTACCCTAGTACAGGCACCCCTTATATATTACCTTTACAATGTAACCTAAGCTCTGTATCAATTTGTACCAATTTAAGTTGAATAAATGATTATTATTATTATTATTATTATTATTATACATACGTATTCACTAGGCTCTTATTCAAAATATTAATACTTTTACAGAAAAGTGTGTCGCGGAACATTGTCAGAATTTTTGCAGTATCGCCTGATGTAAACGCCGCCTGTCATCTGCGGTTTCAAAGACAGTCATTGCCACGAAAAATTGTCAGTGTTTACTTGCAGATAGCCGGAAGCAAACGAAATCCACACTTTCAAAAAAAAAATTGTCACGATACATTGTCAGTGGTAATTAGCAGATCGCCGGATGTAAATACCGACTGCGGTTTGAAAAACAATTGCGACGGAACCTTGTCAGAATTTGTTGTCGTATCTCCAGATGCGCACGCTGTCAGTGGTCTATCAATACGAAATTATATTAATCCTATAGGCAGATTCTCTCTTAACCTTTTTACAGACACGAAGGCGGCGCATAAATCAAATAACTTTTCAAGGCACGTTCTCGTGAGTTTTGACCAAAGAGATACGAATGAATTGATATGGAAATTGATAACGGGAAAATTAATGTTCTATGCCCGGAAACTTTTTTAATTTAGGGGTACAAAAGTTACATATGTATGCTGTCATGCCCATAATAAACTATTGTAATATCTCCGGTAGGCAGACGTATTTTACACCCGAAATTTCGAATGATTCATTTTCATTTTCTCTTTTATTAGAAAAAAAAATCTACTTGAATAGTGATTATTTGCGGTAATCCTTACAAACATTTAAACAATGGACACAAAAATACCCAGAATGGAGACATCTATTTGTGGTTCACACAAATGCTTGTCCCGTGTGAGTATCTAACCCACAACACTCGGCACAGTGAGTGATGAGGTTCGCCTCACACTTAGACCTTTACGCCGTCCATGCAGTTATTCTGTAAAGGACCTTTGCCATTTACCGGGTACAATTTAGTCACCGTATTCCTACTGAGAATTTCCTAACAAAAAAGCCAATAGCATTCTACCCAGCTCGGAAATCAAATCCCACGATTAGTCCAACTACAATTTATGAATGACTATTATACCTGATATCTTGAGAAAATTAAAGGCGCGGTCACCTTTATGCTAACTATAGAAATGATATGAAAATACTTCGCAAGGGTAATTATAAGTTGGTAATATTGTTAAGCAATAATATTTAAACTATAATGTACCTACATGGCCTGAGTTTTGCTCGCAAACATGTAGGTTAGGTTAGGTTAGGTTAGAGTTGTAACACACGGCGCAGCACACGCTGGAGGAGTGTTCGGCGTGGGCCGTGGAGCGCTGCGCCCTGGTTGCTGTGATTGGCCCCGACCTCTCGTTGCCGACCGTGGTATCCAGGATGGTCGGCGACGACAGGTGCTGGGGCGCAATGAGGTCCTTCTGCGATACTGTCATCTCGCAGAAGGAGGTGGCGGAACGGGGGCGTGAGGATGATCCTTACGCCCCGGAAGTCCGCCGCCGGAGGAGAGGGCGCAGGAGACGCGCTTTTGTCGCTCTCCTGCCCCCCACTTAAGGGTTCCGGGTGGCAAGGCCTGAGGGGACCCTGCCACCCGTAAATTAGGAGCCCCGAGAGGGCGCGCGCGGTGTTTTCGCGCGCCTTCTAACGTCGA
This sequence comes from Catocala fraxini, assembly GCA_930367265.1. Classification (NCBI taxonomy): domain Eukaryota; kingdom Metazoa; phylum Arthropoda; class Insecta; order Lepidoptera; family Erebidae; genus Catocala; species Catocala fraxini. The sequence goes on from OV884031.1 coordinate 23,126,357, forward strand.
AAGGGGAGAGCGGTCAGGCTCTCCCCTGGGGACGAGAGGTGGCCGTTTGACCCGGCCCACACCCACATGGGGGGGCTTGCTATGGATGAATCTTTCAAGAGCTCCCAACTGGCCCCCCCTATTGGGTGAGAGAGGAAACACCCCAGGTTTTTTAGTGGGTATACCAGCACCTCTTGCTGGGAGTCCCACACTCCCCCGCCGGTGCCGTCCCCTAGCCGGCGGGCAGTGCACGAAGCATTTATCCTGGGTAAAAAAAAAAAAAAAAGCTTAGATTTGTAACAGTACTCTTTTTGGATGAAAGGTATGTCCTTTTCTGTTGCCCTGAGAACGTGTATGCGGAATTTAATGATGATCGGTCAAGTAGTTAAGGCGTGAAAGCGTAACAAACAAACAAACACACATTCGCATTCATAATATTAGTTAGGAAGTTAGGATGTACATTTTAGCCGAGTGTAGCCCGCAACCAGAACTTAGAGCTGCGCTGAACATCCAAGTACCTGAATGTGTAATCATATCAAGTAACCCTTATGTGCCCCAAAGGAGACCCTACTCTACAAATTGCAATCTATTTGGACATATAAGACTTTTTGCAAACCTAACTTACACATTCGTCCTTTGAATAACGCCTACGATAATTCTGTAAAACATTTTAATATTCAAATTGAAGTCCTTCCTGAAGGCTTTTGTCAGAAAATTTGTCAGGAAATCTTACCTATCTGTCGTAATAATTATCTGAATGAATTCTATGAAAATTAAAATAGGGTAACCACGGAATGCTTATGCCATTTCGACGTTAAAGTTTCCTCTTAGATGTTTCCCACGGCTGGCCGGTCGGCGCCGCAACAAAGCCAAAATTAGCCTGTGTACGAAACCACGCCGCGTTCTTTGAACATTTTCTATAACAGCGGTTCCACTGACCTATTTTTTGTTATAATCGTTGGGTGTTTTAATCAATCTTCAATGAATGAAAGGAGTTTTAACGAAACGGGCGGAACGGATCCGTCAGGCCCTTTACGAGATTGTTTCAATTCATGTAATCCGCAATTCATCTCTGAGAGCTGCGCTCGAATACTTTGAGTTTCGAATCACAAATTTACTTTAGAAAAGTAAACTTTTCAACAAACGGGTATTAATTAGCTGAGAGAATGTTTTATTGAAGTATTGTTTTTGGACTGTAGGCAAATAAATATTAGCTGAATAAACGTGAATAGGGACATTAAATAATATTAGAGACTGGTTAATTGGTTTTTCTTGTGCAAATGCCGATTGTTAAGAACCTCACTTGATTTTGATTGTATCTGAGAGTCAATTTTGGTAATTATTATTGTTCATTATAGTCTATCTAGTCTTAATTAATCAATCTTCGAAATTAAGTCGAATCGCCTCTGCCACTGCGCCATGAGTTGCGGGTTCGAATCCCAGACGGATAAAAATTTGTGTGATCCACAAATGGTTGTTCTGAGTCTGGGTTTTTTATTTTGTCCGGTGTTTGAAAGTTTGTAAAGTCCCCCGTGACACAGGAATATAACTAGAGCGGTAGATATCTTTTTTAAAAGAAAAGAATATGTAAATGTAAATTGCTTCATAGTTCACATTTGGCATGTATTAGACTACGTCAGAACTCTACTACCACCATATTTTTTATGAAAATTGGCCTTTTGATTAAATTGTCATAAATGTTGTATACTAGTCGTGTTTATTATTGTTACCATCAGATAAATTGCTCTTTTCCCTTGGATCTCCACAAACTATTTAAATATAGCTCGACTCGACTGCTGGGATGGCGTAGTGATTCAGGTGGTCGTCTCGCTGCTGCCGCCGCGCCAGGTATTGTGTTTTCGATCCCCACACAGGACAAAAATTTGTCTGATCTGTAAATAGTTGTTCCAAGTCTGGATGTTCTTTGTCAAACAGTCGTCTTAACACAGCATGCCAATACGCACATAGTCATTTTCGTAAAACGATTTTGGACCTAACTTGATCATTTGACCCACACCAACGACATTAAGCCAAATGTAACCCGCCTTCCTCTGAGATGCACTTCCTATACACATGCGGAGATCTATCTCTGTTGGAAATATGTGAGTACGTCCAGCTTGCTATCTGCATCTTTTTCATTTAAAATCTACGGAAATCACTTTCATATCCAATTTGTTATTAATTTTATATAGTTGCTATGGTTACGTAGTCCATGAAGCATTAATTTTTTTAATTTACTATTCGCGCATCTCTGCTCGTTAGTGATCTGGTTCTGTTGTCTGTGGTCAAACACTAATAATTTAAGTTGATAATAAAACATTTTAAATAAAAGTATTTTACATTATCGTAGGAATTCAAGGACCATCTTGTTAACAAAGTTTTGACGTATAAAAATGGCGACAGTATATGTGTGAATTAATAAAATATTTAGTAATTATACGTTACGTATTTTATTTATAAAAACACAGAAGTATTAAATGTGGTTTTTACAGTTGTATTGCTGGAGGTCTAACGTAAAATCTGGTGCGTGTTTCGTCTTGATACGCCACCTAGAAGTCGAGTATTAAGTGTTTAGATCAGTATCTGGCGCAGAAAGTATAGATGGTTAAAGCGAGTAAATAATAAAAGCTCATCATCTCGGAAGCCATGTTAATGAAATATTTTCTCTTTGACATACTTTGCTTAAGAAAGACGCCGTGAAGGCTGGTCGTTAAAATTTAATCTGGCTTATCTTATAAATAGTATAAACGACTTAAGTCTTCCTAAAGACTCAGGGGCTATTAACGAAGCTATATTCTTAGAATAAAATGGGAGTACGACTGCTTCCGTGGCGCAGCGGTAGTGAATCTTACTAAACACGATTTTTCGGGTTCGATATTCAGTCGGGTGAAGTGTTATTGGTATTTTCTGTCAATAAATTCTCAGTAGCACGGAGTCTAGAAAATTCAGATCCCGGGTCAAGCAGCACATTATTTTTTATACACCTTTTACGCGGGACCAAAACATAGCTGGCAGTATGGAGTATAAATGGCGTCTTAAGATGATTTTTATTATAATTAACCAAGGTTGCGACAGTTTAAAATAATATCACACTTACATTAGTCTTTCCGTGACCATAGCTGGCGAAAAGCAAGCGGAACATAAGAGTTAGGGTAAATATAAATAAGCATATTAAGCTGTAAATAAAACAAACTCTTATGCTTTGTTTTGTGTAATCCCAACAACTCGGACAGAGATAAATCCCCGAGCAAAATATTTAAAAAATATGAACACCGTTATTTTATTTGGATATTTTCTGTTCCAGATTTATTCGTCACAGAAATGATTTGGAATGTTAAATATTCGACTTGGTTCAATTTTAATACGTCTGTAGATAGCCAACTTGTTTCCAGTTGAGAAATTGGGTTATAACTCAGAAGCCCGAGGGAACGACCGCTTGCTACCTGCCCATAACATTTCAATCTTGTTCATTATTCACGGAATAGTTGGCCAGTTATTTTTGGCGGATCCACGCCTAAGATTCAGTATAATTTGCAACGTCTTTATTTAGATGCTGAGATAAACCATTTAAGATTTGATAAATGTAAAGGGGTGCGGAACAATGAACGTTCTGCAAAATTTTCCGAATAAATTCTTGTTTAGACAATCTTAAACAGACTATCAACAGTCTGTTACTATGAATATTTATTTATTATATCCTCTGGACCAAATTTGAGTGTCCAATCTTTAAGTAAATTAGTCATAGCTTAGCGCAGAAGATATTAAAGTTATAGGTTACACAAACATTACTCTTATTAGCATATTTTAATAGGACTGCAACCCGTCACGTTCAGAGAGGAATCAGGTGCAGCATCCACGGCTTCCGTGCTTTCTAATACATGGAATCTGCAATACCGTTAATGCCTACCACTTTAAGCTACTCCTGCTACAGAAAAATTGTTGCCAGAAAAACCCTACTACACTGCTTACTGCCACATCAGTCGCATTAAGAACAGTTGCAGCAATGAGATAATTAAAACAAGCATACTCACCTGACGGTAAGCTGTCAGCGTTACTCATGGGCAGGCGGTAATAGGATCATTTTCTACCAATGAACCTTTCAAAAGCAGTTGCATCACTGGCGCTAACGGCAGTATTGCTGAAATTACAAAACCCCCTGCACAAGCCAATCACAAAACATTTTGGCTGCGGTTTCCTTTAGATTAGAGGTACATCCCGAGGCCACACGTGCCCGTTAGAGCAAAAGCTCAGGTTTTAGCGTGGATTTTAATTGAATAATAACGAGGTTAACCAGTCTTATGCGCCTGTTCTATGTACGGCACCGCGATTCATCAGTAGAATCTCCAATAGCATCATTGATTGTGAAACAATCTAAATCCAGCTCGTAAATCGCCAGCCGTTTAATCGTCTATGACGACTATCAAGATTTGCTATGAAAATTCATATAACGAGTAGTTTTACATATCCCGATATACCTACATCTGATGTGGACAGATAATATTTCTCTAGGTATTTACAATATCCACATTTATCATACATATTTATCTGGACCAAACGTTTGTCTTCTAATCACTACTTAAATAGGTTCATTATAATAATGGTTTTAAACAGTTTAAACTAGTCCTAACTAATTAAGACTGCGCTGAAATGTTCCAAAACAGGCGGTCACAGTTAAGTGAATAAAATCAACACTTTTTGTTTAATACAAATATAAAATATACATTTACCATAACAATGTATGTGTTTACAATTACACCGTGTAAAAAAACTTAAAATAATTAATATTTTCGCCTACATAATTACGCAAATTTGCACGAAAAATGCAAAAACGTAAGCTCGTGTTACGTGATTTTTAGATTATAACAGTAGAAATCTATCCTATTTTACAGCTTAAACGAAACATAAATAGTTATTGAAATTAAACTACTATATACGGATTTTATCGCGTTATTTATTTGACACTTTATTACATAATTTTAAAAACTGTTACACTACTACTACTATTAAACTTTACAAATTTTTAAGCTAATTGAATTATTATTAAAACTATTTAGATTTAATTTAATTTTACACTTTCCCCGATGTTTCGGTTGCTTTTCAGCAGCCATGGTCACGAGGAAACTAGTTATATTACAATTTGTCCGTCCTAAATATTGAAGTTATTGCTTGACAATAAAGATACATATTTATCAAAAAAGCACTTCAAATCCTCCATACAAATTTACTATTTGCCGATATGCCGATGTGAATATGCGCCGTACGTGCTCTGTCATTATCTGTCTTACGCTCGGCGCAGTCTTAAGCCTGGGACTATAGTGCCTCTGGATAGCTTGAAAACGCTGATTGACTTATTTGATACCATATTATATACGATGTGATCAACCAAAAGTTTTAGGAGCTAACTGAGGGGAACAAATCATGATGGGACTTGTGTGACTATAACAACCAAAGTATGCACATTTGTGAACTTTGTCCGGCTGTTACAGCTAAACGTGACTGCCATAATGACGTCATAATGTTCCTCTATACGACGTATTCTGTAATTTATGGTAGAGGGCAAGGTACTATACGCAGTGTATGTTCCTACTTCAAGTCCTGTATCGCGGAGGGTTTTTAAATATACAAGTAACCAACATAAATATAACTCAGTAAGCAATAATTGATGGATCATACAGATAATTTTATTATAATTACAGTACTATTAAGCCCAAAAGAGTTGCAGATGGTTTTTACAAAAAATTTCTACTGAATAGTCCATTACAAATGCATGGTATCAATATTGTATAACTTATTTTATTTAAGTTTTTAAGGTCAAAGTACTGAAAATTCGTACAAAAATAATGGGTGAGATGTGAACCCGCGATCTCTCTTTATGTCGGTACATACCGCTTTGTGAACTTTCTTGCTTAATTTTTGTCGACCATTATTTCCAATATCCATGGACAAACCATTTTAGTACATGTTGACTATACTTATGTACATGTTGATTCAAATATTATTTAGTATACCACCAGGAATTCTATACCACGTGCATTCTATGTATTTAAATCTGCATTGTCTAATCCCCGAGTACCAACATAATAGAAAACGTGCGTCAAGATAATCGTGTTTTCCTTCAATATGGTGTTAGCATAACCTCAAATACCGAGCTCAGAAATCTGTTTGTAGTATCTAAGTTCATTTCTAGAATAAAATATATCTGAAAAGATTCCGTTTTTGCTATTTTCTGCATAAATGTTTTGCTTTTGTATGGTTCTTTAGTTAAAACTGTGTTGGTTGTGCAATGATAGTATATGCAATTCCTCGAATCAATTCTTGGGTTGAGCAACGTATTATGTTGTTTTTTTCTTAATTGTAAAATATGTGCTACCTGCGCTTAGACTACCCTTCGAGTATATTAGCAGTGAAAGATAATGTCCTTGATAAAAGTAGTATTTTTCTTTTTACGAGACTACTGTATTGCGGAGCACTTAACAAATATTCAAACTATAGACACAATAAATACCCAGTCTTAAAACAAATATATGTGGATAACACTTTTTTACATCGTGTTGGGATTGCCCACATCGTCAACCCACACCACATTGGTGAGGCGACCAATTAAACCACTACGCAATCAAAATATTATATTTTTACCCGACTGTGTCAAAAATAAGTGTCAGATTAAAGTACATCATTATAATATCATATTTTCAGCAATTTGATTTCATTCATACGTATGTACATAGCGACATAAGTAGCACAAAAAATTCGAGATTTTGAATTAGTCTATACTTCTAACTGTTCCCCTTTTTTAATGCATTAATAGTAAAAGGTTGGTTAGTTTCATGAAAATGTATAAATACGATATAGTAAGTAGAATATTTTAATTCATAAAATGCTATTGGCAATTCTATAATTATGTAGGTAACCCTACCTAGTTAGGTACTAACCCCCACAAATGATGGATAGGTGTGTGGTTTATTTTCGTTTTCACGTAAGTGAGAAAGCCACCTCCAGTTCCAATTTATGTCTCATACTGCAACTTTCAACATTTTTACTGTGCATTCTGAAATAAATATTAATGAAGTACTTATTTATTAAACTTATTAAACGCGAGATTATTATCAAATCTAAGACCTCACTAGAATGTATACATAAGCTTAAACATATATAATATGTAATAGGAACTACGATCCAGTCTATAATTAGGTATCTATTTGATTAGTTAATCAACAGCTCTATTTGCGTTTGTAATTTGTTTGTGTACTGTAAATAGTATATATCCCTTAGGAAATTAATTAGTAAGTAGTAGACTACGTATTTACACGTGCTACAATCTTGGCATAAATACCTTACTTCAATCGCTGTCATTATATTCCTCATCCGCGCTTGTTGATTTATCGTAGTCTTAACCTAGCCATTTCCCAGAATCTCGCCGATTTGACCATGAAACGTTCATTCATTGACCCTTCGCCTTGAACCTACCCTTCCGACTCTCCCTTTACATGTCCTTTATGTATTTTCTACTTAGTCAATATTTTATTGTTTATTCTTTCTATAAACCCAGACTATCTAGTATCCCTTTACATAAATAATAAAATGTACACGTGTAAGTAATTTTATAGCACGTGCTTGCCCTTAGGAATAATTAATAGATTTTTTCCGTAGAGCAAAAGAAGTATTCGACTGGTAAATAAATTCAAACTCAAACCTAAAATGTTGATTCCCAAAAAAGTGGATAAGCATTGGGGATTTCTTGGACACGTCAATAAACTTATATAATTACATTGACATATTATATCTGTAACTTTTCATGACAAAAAGCAGGCAAGTAAAAGTATATTTGTATGTTTATCCATTGTCTAGTACCTACCCATAGTACAAGCTCTGCTTAGTTTGGGCTAGATGGTGTTGTGTGTATGTGATAGAATATTATAATTATTATTATGTAATTATACTGGTTTACTTATTACTAATATTAAATAAAGTATATATTTCATAAGTAATTTTCTTGAACTCTGCTGTGCTTATGCACATGGGACTCGAGAGCTTATGCTCTCGAGTCCCATTGTAAGACTGGGCAAATTGTTATTGTATTGGTTTCTTAAGAAACTCTTAGGCACGTAGCGCCCACTGGTAAGTCGAGACACGGTCGCGGTGGCGTCGCGGCGCGGTCGAAGCGTGGCGTTTATATAGAGTCGAGGCGAGGGTGGCTATGCTTCCTTCGCACATTCCACATCCACACATTCACACATCCTTCATTCATTCGTACAATTTCAATGATTTTTACGTTGGATTCAAAATCGTCACGCATGTTTGAAGTGCAAACATGTCTACGCACTAAACAAAATGAGAATGGAACAATGGCAGTGGAGTCGCGGCGTGGTCTAGCACGCCACCGCCGCGCCGCCGCTCCGCCTCCGTCTCGACTGCACCTCGCCTGTGACGCGACTCTAGTGCGTGAACATACTGCTATTTATTCCTGAAGGAAACATAAAAAAGGCGCGCCGCTTGTGCGCCTGCGTTTCGATCCCACCTCGACTCCAGGTCGTGTGGGCGACAGGCCTTAGTCGCAGAACGGGGCCTGTATTTGAGTCGAGTCAGTGTGTACCTGAAAGTTCCTGTTTGTCTGGAACCCAAAATATATAGCTGCCAAAATGTCAAACACCTCTGCCTACCTCCTAGGGAATAAAGGCATTTTCAACAAGCAAGTAAAAACAAGTGAGAAACGGCCATGAATTGCCGTAAATCTTAGAGTTCGAAAAAATGGTATCATGGGTCACAGGTCAAAGGTCGTAGTCATATCAGGGTATATCGACTATACTGAGTCGAATGGCGTTGACCGCAAGTCTCTAGCTCTTACGGTTCTTGAGTTGAAAGATGGTGTCACGTGACCTTGAGGTTAGAGGTCAAAAGTCATAGTCATTTCGGGAGTATATCGACTATGCTGAGTTGAATGGCGTTGACCGTGAGTCTCCTGCTCTTACGGTTCTTGAGTTGAAAGTTGTATAACAGACAGACGGACGGACAAAGCTGTTGTATAAGAGTATTTTCGAACTCGAAAAAGTATCAATAAACTTTCTATATCTGTAAACCTCAAGGCTTTATGTCTTTGTGTAATTCAGTACATCGGTTTCAGTAGCAATGCAGTAAATACACTAATGGACCGTTTCCATTAGCTAATACAAATCGTTCATGTGAGCTTCGATGAAATTGTATTAATACAACCATCTCTAGTAGGTACTGTTAGGTGTTATTTGAGTAGAGCTTTCAGTAACTATAGTCTTCTTACTAATGTAATACGATATGTATAATTGAAGCAAAATGTATCTTATTATTCATATAATAATAAGATTATTATAATAATAAGATTAAGAAGAAATTATGTAATTGTAACGGAGTTGAATTTGTACATGAAATATTATTTAAAATATTCATCGTGGTAAACATAGTCCCAAGTTCCAAACCATACTTGGTGAACGTTAGTTAAATACTCCTTTGCTTATCCATTCGGAGATATAATTGTAGGACTATGACGGTGTATATTGATGTAAAATTAACTACATTTTGCGTAAATTTTCTACCCCTCGGGATTAGTAAAAGGTATGCTATGTCATTTTCTATACCCTGACAATGTGTATGCAAAATTTCATGATGATCTGTCGAGTAGTAAAAGCGTAATAAACAAACAAACCCACATTCGCATTTATATTAATTATTAGTAAGGATAGTTAGGATGTTAAAGTTAGTGACAATTTTTAGATGATTGTTACTTACTCACGCATAAATTGTTAAATTCGATTGGAACCTCGCACACGAATAAAGCGTGTCCTGAAACAACACATAGTAAACTTATAAATACATTTTATATTCTATCACATACACACAACACCATCTAGCCCAAACTAAGCAGAGCTTGTACTATGGGTACTAGACAATGGATAAACATACATATATACTTTTTTTTGTAAATATATACATATTATATATAGAAACACCCAGACCAAGACAAACATCCATGTTTATGCACACAAATATTTGACTTGTGCGGGAATCGAACCCGCGACCTCAGGCGTGGCAGTCGGTTACACTGACTACTACCCCATCGAGGCCCATATAACCCGGTAGATGTTTTTTTGGGATTTACGCGGAAGAAACCGCGAGTAAAAAGTAGTATATATACAATAATCTTAACTAATATTATAAATGCGAATGTGATTTTGTTTATTACGCTTTCACGCCCTAACTTCTTAACCCTAAAAAGATAATCATATTGTGATGTACGTTAAAGATAGTCATGCGTCAAATTAACGCATGTGTTTGAATTAGCTGTATTGTCAAATGTTATTTTTAATTTGAATAAACCAATCGTTATTTTATTTACATACCTATGAAATCATAAATACCAAAATTTTATGTTCTTATATTTATTAATTTATATAGAATAATAACAAAATGTAAAACCTCTTCTGTAATTAATAAAACTTAGGAATATTTTTTCTTTATCACAAATCACATTTTCTTATATATCTAGCCATATTTACGTATACACTAAATAATTAGGATATGTTATAAATAATAGGCACATATAGTCGTATAAAAATTAGTCAGTTACAGCTTTGGCACATAACAAAGCTACGATCGCGAAAAATAACTATTTTGAAATTATTGCACATCGCATTCGCTTGGCTGAAGCTCTTTTTCTCTGTTCTCATCTATAAAAGCCTATTTTATGTCATTCTGCACGTCATAGTCACTTTCATGGTCTTCTACTTCACTATCAGTATCACAGACAAGCTCGTCATCATTTCCTACAAGAGCTTCCAGGATACGGTCTTCACCAAAAGTCCTACTTCCCATTACAACGGTTTTTAGTCGCAATATCTACACAGGGATAAAAACAATATAAAAATAAGGTACAAATTATAATAAGGTGAAAAACAATAAAGTTATGCATTTAAGTTTAGGCGTAAAAGTCACTTAAAAGATAATCATGTGTCATTTTGACTCATGCGGTCGTTATATTACAAAATCGGTAACACTTACCTCAGTGACACTTACGCCACGCCTCACGGGAGTACCAAACGACAAGTGAAATTACCTGAACGCATAACTACGGATTCGCACTATTTAGGACGAGGCGATCATACGATCAGATGGTTGGAATCTGCAAAATTTTGAAGGGTATGATTGATTCTTCACGATAAATGTTGCAGAATGTTTGTGCCTAACGACTATTTTCGTGGTAGAAAGCACCGATTGCTGGCAGTTCCAGCGTGCCGTACTGTGGCACGCTGTAACTTACCCATACCTCGGTCACTAAAGCAGCTTAACGTTCTCTTGGTTAAACCCAAAATTTGATATTTTTGCGGATGAATGGAAAGTATTATTATTAGAATGTATGAGGTACTGTGAGCAGAATGCGTGATAGCTAAATTTTAAATTTATATTGTATTATTTAATATTGTAATTGGTGCAAGTCATTCTATTTGATATAAATAAATAAATAATAATAATAATAAGGAGGATGAGAGAGCAATATTTCGAACAAGCATGCGTAAATTTTACGCAGATTATCTTTCTTGGGTTTACCTATCATCATGAAATTTCGCATACACGTACTGGGGGGTACACTATAGTATACGTATAATAATGAATACTGTTACCGTGGGATAGTTAGTTTACAATAAAATAGGTACAATTGTTTATTTTATAACTCAATCTTTAAAATAATAGCTGTAGCCATCAAATTGAGTCTTGCAGTCGTTATTGGAGTTCCAAAGGCTGCAAGATAAACTGATTTGGAACTTTGTTCTTCGCGAAGTTAGTTGGGTTTCGTTGTTTCTTAATACGTGGTACAAGTTCATAGGTTGAGCAGTATCCTCTATTGCCATAAAATCAATCGCACATGCTCCTACGGTTATATCAACGTAGGATTTATAGTTGTAGGTATATTCATCGACATAAATAGTTAAACATTAAATAAGTTTGTAACATTATTTTATGAATAGAAAATGTTTTATTATTGTTCTATATTAACTAATACTTTAACTACTGCTGCTGTATAAGCCTAGGAATTATTATCACATAAATGTTTACTGACATCGAGCATAGTGTTAGACTCTACTCTGCTACATTTAGACAGAAAATTACTTTGTCCAACTCGGGAATCGAATTCGATATCTCATGCATAGCAGTCGCATTCGCTAATAACGCGCCCCTGATGTAGATTAATAAACTAATTTGATAACTGATCTACTTCATGTCGACATAGAAAATATTTTGCGCTAAAGTTCATTTTCACATTTGGTATTCAACCTTAATTTAGTTTAAACATCATTCACACGTGGAATTACATCGTCAAAAACACACATTTATATAAATATGTATAAACTCCCGCGAGTGAAAGGACGAGTCCAGCACTGCCTAACGTCCAATTTTAGACCGCTACTCAAATTTATCTAATAAAAATACCGTATAGGTTGCGCTACACAATATCTAAGGTACAAACATACACATACATTTTTTTTTATTCACTGACATAGAAATAATTGAAGCCTTTCAATGCCATTGAATGGAAATGTAATTCAAATAAAATAAAAACGAGCCTTAGGTATACTATTTTTTGAGGTACCCCATCATTCAAGTGCAGTCCACATCGTCTTACACCGTCTCACTTTTTCACATACCTACTGAAATATAAAATATTAATTATGTTGTCATACCGCAACGAAATGTAATCTTGCAGTCACAGAAAGATTTCTTTTGTATGCTTTCTACTAATAAAATAACGAATAACTAATCTAACAGTAGTGTTTCTATAGTAATCACCATTCGCTTATGTCTTACAACAAATACACAGTTTAGAGTTTCGCTGTGATGCCGGAATTAGTTCCGCGTCTGGGTTTAAACTATAAAGGTTTTGGCAGTCAAATCGAGATATGCGGACTTATAAAGAAAGCTGATCTTGTGACTGATGGAGTTCTGAAGCTAGTTATTTGGTAATCATTAACATATAGATTGTGTTGTATTTGTTTTGAATCGAAGGCTACAGTTGACCATAGCTCTATGGTGGTTTAAATACTTGACAACGCAATGGGGCACTGGTAGATATGGTCACTTTGGTACTGTCAATGCGCCAATTGTAATGGTGTCCCATCATATGTGTCATAGGCAAAAAATTATGTGATCCACATATAGTCATTTTATATCTGGGAATTTGTTGTGCCCGTTGTATTATTGTTCGTTAAGGCTTTCGCCAAAAAGGGATTAAACCAAGTGTCTTTTTATTAAAAAAGTAACAAATAAAACGTAATGTAAGTTGAGATTATTAGGTTACAAATAGCTAATATGCTTTTTAATTACTTTAGATAAGCTGAAACATTTGTATACAGTGATAATTTAGAGACTCTCGATCACAAATCTGATACCTGGTAATATAGTTAATATTACCCTCATCACTTTTAATATTCATAAGACGTTCGAAGATTTAGCATTTGGAATACATTTTCTGGTGGCTGGAATAATTCTCTGTAAGAGTAAACTTTGCGACACCAGTGCGACAGATGTCGATATTTTACTGGAATCTTATTTAAAACAAGGTATTTTCGGTATCTTTATCATAATCGGATTGCTAAAAGCGTCCATACGGCAATTAACTGAGCTTCCCTAAATTTATTTAATTCATACCATTCAGCCAATTATTCGTTAAAAAATATTAGTAAGTACTCTAATAATACAGGCAGTGATAAGTAGCTGAACATTTAACCAATTTGTAACAGTATATTATGAATAAAATTTACTTATTTATTTTCTATAGTAATTAATTCTTATTAAAATAACTTTCCTGTAAGCGTTACTGCAGTAAACGATGAGAAATAACCATTATCGTGTATGATAAAGCAATTTAATCGACTTATGTTGCTGACTGTATAAAAAGGTGTTTGAAAGATTATTCTCTTAATAATTATTAATAAAAATTATTATTACATAGTTTTCATACGGGTGCTTGTAGAATCAGTCGCTGCAAATAAAGCTGGCTTGGATCGTTAATTGTAGCTTATGAGATATGATTATTGGCAAAGCAAAGGAACATGTGGCTAGGAGCCAACTACGACAAGAGTTTAAGACGACCTTACCAAGCTTAGATTCTACCTCGGCTAATAAATTTTACTAGGCAATTGTCGCTGCAGAGAATTGTAATAAACGGAAATCTTTATTTTAATATGGCCGAAATATTTATTTATAAGCAGTGATTAACAGAACTAGGCAGAAGCTAGGCAATGGCTTGTGAACATGACGTGTAAACAACCGATGTGAGACAGGTGTCTCACATCACTTTTTGTAATCCAGAATGGTACTTGTCACAATACAATTAGGTGGTGAGGGCTATATGCGCAAGTTATACTTGGCTGTTCATAGAGCACTATTAGTGCCTACACTTATGCATGGAAGTGAAATATAGGTATGCCAAAGAAGCATGAGAGGAGAATAAATGCTGTAGAAATGAGAGCGCTGAGAAACATAATATGTGGTGTGACTCTAAAATATAGAATAAGGAATAGTGTGATTAGAGAGAGACGTGGCATGAAATTGGATATAGTGACAAGAATTGAAAAGGGTATGTTCAGTTGGTTTGGCATGTAGAAAGAATGGACGAGAAAAGGCTGACTAAGAAAGTTTATAAGGCTAGTATGAATGGAACAGTCGCAAGGAGAAGACCTAGGCGACCGTTTCTCGATCAGATCGGAGACGTTCTGGACAAAGGCCAGGTTAAGGGCACCTTAAACCGGCGAGCGCGTATGAGGAATGTGATGAAAGTGATTGAAGCCAGAGAAGTGCATCAGGATCGTAGCAAATGGATCCGTAGTCTCTGCCTACCCCTCTGGGAAACAGGCGTGAATCTATGTATGTACATATGTATGTATTATCAGAGCACTAGATGTGCCCGCCGTTTTACCCACGTTTATGATTACTGCGCCGCCCCCATTGGTCATAGCGTGTTGTTATATAACCTATAACCTTCCTCGATAAATAAGTTATTCAATAATTTAAAAAAAAATCAATTCGAACCAGTAGTTCCTGAGATTAGCACGTTCAACCAAACAAACAACAAACTCTTCAGCTTTATAATATTAGTATAGATAACGTGAATGGATGGCAAAAGTGACCCGCACTCGATGGCAGTCCTTTTGATATAGTGCATCTACATAATAATATAGTATTGATTCAGAAACCAACGTTCGTCGGCTTTAATATGTCGAGTTCATTCGATCACGATATGACGCCGTCGTACTATTATGGTACTGATTGATTCGCGATAAATGGGACGACTAACCGTCTGTCTTGCCGGACACCCGCGTCCGGACTTTAGGATGTATGCACCAGTCTACAGAACAGAGAAGAAACTAGTTTCTCAGTCGTCCGACTGAGAAACTAGTTTCTTCTCTGTATAAGAGACTAATAATCTTACAAAGGGACCTTTGCAAGTTGCTTTGATGAACCAGTTGGTATTGCAACACATTTTCATTTAGAGCGGCCAGAAGGTTTATTGGTTACATCTAAGGCATAATAAAATAAGGGTATCTGATTCTTTATTTATAGGATTTTCTTTATCTTTGTTGGTACTAAACAGATAGGCAATTATTCAAAAATGCATCGGAATCAATGAAGCGCAAAATTATTTTTTTAATCTTCAAGGCTTTTATAGCAAATTTTACTGGTTGCATAGCTTCTAGTGAGAACTTTACTGGCTATGAATTTACGAGATATCATTGCACCGCACAAAAAATATGAAAATGGATAAATGTGGCCATAATAAAACAAAACTAGTGTTTATTACAAATTATACCGTATTTTATTTATAACTTATATAAATATAGGTAACGTCATCGCAGTTGTATTTCCACCTTAGTCCGAGCCAAATCTGTACTAAAATTGATCGGCTGTGAAGTAAAAGACAGTATGTTAAGAAATCTTATAATATAATCAAGAGTTATGCAGGGTGGCGATTGAATTACTACCAATACTTCTGTATGGAGTAGGTTTATCCTTAGGTTAAACACAAACAAAAGATAATGTAGTTAATATTTATCCCAAGCGGACGATAAGATACGCATCTAATTAAACACTGTCCTAATGCATCGTACCTTTGTCCGTTGACCGACCGCACAGAGCCGGGTTGTCAGCCAATTATTATAGGGATTGATTACGTATTAAAAATTATTAACTTTTTAATTAAAAATAATATTATACTTTTTTGCTGTCGTTATGATCCGATATGTACACCTTTTCCAATATTGCAGGTGATTAAATTGACACCCTGTATTTATCTACATTGGCACAGTTCGAAAGCGAAAAACAAAATTCATTTTTCTTTTCGACACAAACATTCACGCCGGATCCGTAAATATCGATGTGTTTCAAAACAACGAGTTTTAAAGTCGATTTGGATCGGAAACTGATATTTGTTGGGTTCGAGCTATCTCTTAGTACATCTCGTAACCAGCCATTCATTGAACGGCAGATAAATAATGTCAGCGTTCAGACTATTTGTACCGAAATGCTTTCAACGTCTATACAAGTAATTTTCATTTTGAATAGATATTTGTCCAAAGCAAATAGTAAACGCTGTTTTGATGTTGAATCCGATTTGTTTGACTTTTATCAAAGTAATTTTGGTAGAAATAATAATTGAGCTTATTGAAATTAAACTGCTATATACAGATTTTATCGCGTTGTTTATTTGACACTTTATTACAAAATTGTAAGAAAACTGTGTGTGAACATGTGCAACAGGGGACCAACCACTACCTGAGATTTGACAAACCACAGATTCTCGCTAAAGAACACCGATTCCTACCAAGGATGTTTCGCGAGGCTATTGAAATCAAAAAACATCCTAATTTTAATAGAGAAAATGGTTGGAATGTACCACCAGCTTGGGATCCAGTAATAAAAATAGTCAAACCCAAGAAGAAGCAAACCACAGCTAGACTTCATGATACTTTGAGCTCATTCTGCGTAAATAGAAACACCAATGATTAAATTATGTTCGGGTACTTTGAAATAACTACACTGGAACATTGAGACAACTGCCATCTTAGTCTCCCCGTGACCATGGCTACTGAAAAGCAACGGAAACATCGGGGAAAGTGTAAAAATAAATTAAATCTAAATAGTTTAATAATAATTTAATTAGCTTAAAAATTAGTAAAGTTGAATAGTAGAAGTAGTGTAACAATTTTCAAAATTTTGTAATAAAGTGTCAAATAAACAACGCGATAAAATCCGTATATAGCAGTTTAATTTCAATGAATAATATTCGCGTAAATAGAAGATAATATTAAATAATTGAGCTTATTGGCAGAATTTTCGACTAATAATGAAGGTATTCAAATAGAGGTAACAGAGGTAACAGGTAGTCAACTAGACATTGAATGTACAAACGCTATTTGAGTAAGGGTAACACATAAATGTGTATATGTGGGTGTAATTCCAATGAATGAAAATGAAAACCTTTAGTTTGTATGTGTGTATTTTATTAAAGTGTATATTCAATAACCAAAACTTTGCTATAGCACTCCTCCGTATTATTACGTACGCTTTTTGTGTTAGTGGTGTGTGTTACCCTAACTCAATTAACAAAGAATGCAATGTTAGTACAGTCAAAAGCACAATATTTATACTAATATAACAGACGTTTTTCATTGAGATTAATAAATTTCTGTATTTAAATGTACTGTATGTAAATGTACGTTCAATTCTGTTGATTATGATTGAAAATAAAATATGATATTCAAGTAAACAAAACTTCATATTTAAAAATACTTGAAATAATTCGTTTGCAATTTCAATTACAATTCCAATTTATCGGCCGAGTATTTATTATTCAACACATTTGTTACAAACCAGCTAGCCAGCGAGTACAGAATCCTGCACTATGTGCTTCAAGAGTTTTATTTGCTGCGGCCTTTGTATCCTTCAAATACCTTTTGTAATGGAATAAAGTGCCTTCCTCTTTGTACTCGGACATTTCTTCTTCCCATCCAATATATCAATAGTTACCCAGATTAATTCACGCACCAGAAGACAGCTATTTTATTTTGCACTGATAAACAAAACAAAATGCATCAGAAAATAAGCATATAAATTCGTTCGTAGATTTTGTTTAAAAACACATATATTATTGTCTCATCCAAGAAATAGTACGTGTAGGGTATTATACCAAAATTTAACCAAGTATAGTTTTAGATTTCAATTAAGTTTGGGAAAATTAAGGTCCAACATATCAAATTTCACTCACGACGGTCAATCTAAATAGGGACTGGTTATCTATGCATGATATACTATAGTGCACAAGTGTGTGTGCAAATACAAGTGCACTCTTTATTCCCTACCTCTTATAATCCGTTGGAACGGCAGTCCGTCACGACCGAAGAGAGACCAGACGTAGGAGCAACGGGCTTTCGTGCTTTCCGAGGCACAGGGGTGCTCATCACCGCTATCTTCCTAACTCCGGGCTACTATTAAGAATATCTTGACAGAAATATCCAATAATCCTTTGCTGGTCTGACCCAGACTTCTAAGTTTAGCCCGCGTGCACAACATTCGTATTCAATAACGCCGTGGCATCGAAGCAGTTAAAATTATTAGGAATATGGTACCAACGCGAGCCATTCACGCAAGTAGCCCGCAGGATCAGCGGCAAGCAAGCAGGCTACTTGAGGTCATTTCTTGAGCATACGAGGATATGAAGCCCGAAGCAAACATCACAAAAATAAGTGAAAGTTCAGTTAGGCATAAATTCTTTGTTAAGTGTTGATCGTTTCCTTGATTTTATTGGTGCTAGTCCGTGATAAATGTTAGTATAATAATGATAGTCAAGTACTTCATGATCATAGTCGGTCTCCATGGCGTAGTGGTCAGTGTAACCGACTGCCACGCCTAAGGTCGCGGGTACGATTCCCGCACAAGTCAAACATTTGTGTGCATGAACATGGATGTTTGTCATGGTCTGGGTGTTTCTATGTATAATATGTATGTATTTACAAAAAAATAATATATGTATGTTTATCCATTGTCTAGTACCCATAGTACAAGCTCTGCTTAGTTTGGGCTAGATGGTGTTGTGTGTATGTGGTAGTATATAATTATTATTATTATTATAGATCCAATATTGATCCAAATTACTATCTTTTTGATGCCTAATATAATTTATAAGGAAAAGTAACCTACTAACTAACTCTAAATATATCGTTTGCATGCCAAACAGTATTTTATAAAATTTTGGTATGGATACCTCTTAAGCATAGAACGAAAAATAAATCTCAAGAAAGACAACTTCCACATTACTGCTATGTCAAGGGGACTTAGCAAACATACAATTAACGGACACAGAGTAAACCTAGACTCAAAATAGTTATATGTAGATCACACAAATATTTATTCCATGTGGGATTTGATCCATTCAAACTTGACGTAGTCGTAACGGCGTGGCGCACGCTTGGCAAGAACTTCTTCTCTCTTAGCCTTTATTATTCCTAAGTCACTTGCGGTTGGCTTTTCTGGTCTAACCGGATTTGACTGGATATCAGTTTTTACACGGAGCGGCTGCCACCTGACCTCCGCAACCCGAAGGCTAACGATACCCTAAGGCTAGACCAGTGTCGGGATATTAGAAGGTACTGACTTTCCCAATAGCGACTGCCATAGATGTTCATGGCAGCCGGGACCAACGGCTTAACGTGCTCTCCGAGGCACGGAGCAGGCGATAATTGTCAATCAATACGCACATAATTTCGAAAAGTCATATAACTTCCGAAAGTCAGAGGTGCGCGACGTGGGTTCGAACCCGAGACCCTCTGCATTGCAGTCTGTTGGTCTCCCCACTGAGCTATCGCTGCTTACATGCACGCTTGGCAAGAACTAATTTGGAATAAATAAAAATTAAACTTGTACATTTTTTTTTGTCCAAGTTCTGTGCATTGCGTCGATGATAGTCTACCCGTCAGCGAGCAGGTCCTCATAAGTGGACCAGTTTATACCTCCAAATAAGTCAACATTCATTAGTATACAACACAACGTTCGTACTATGGACACCAGACTGTCTAAGTCTGCTTTTTCCGCAGCTGTAGGCACAGTACTGGAATTAAAACTTTACGTTACAAGCATCTCTCTCAAACTCCGTCAGACTGCATGTAATATTTTCGCTAGGACTACGGAGAAAGTTCAGACACTAAAGTTCTGTTCAATTATACGGACAATGTCATGGTATGTTGACGTTGCAGAATTAAGTCCTGCATCATGAATAGCCTCTTTACTCGTTTATAATTGACATTATATTTGATAATGTGAAATGTTCTAATATAATCCTTTATATTATAAATTAAAATTAAATAACTTTATACATATTTTATCGCGTTGTTTATTATCTAAATAGGTTTTAAAATTTAAATAGCTTAAACAGCAACTAGTAAAAGTTTTTACAATAGTAGTTTAATGTTTTAACATTGAGTAATAACAGTATTTCATAAAAACACGGTAAAATCCGTGTAAAGTTGTTTAATTTCAATGTATAACATTCGCGTAAACGTAAGATAATATTATAATATTATAAATGCGAATGTAAGTTTATTTGTTACGCGATATACCATATATGGTGATCGGTCGAGTAGTTCACTATTTGACCAATCATCATAAAATGACGCATACATGTTGTCAGGTGTATAGAAAAGTACAAAGGGTACAATTTATAAAAAAAAAAGAAAAAAAATTGTTCCCGAGCGAGTTACTGGCCGCATTTCATTGCACTTTGTGTAGAATAAAGATACATTTAATATGTATTTTAATGCCTAAAGGCTTAATGGAAAAGACTGTAAACAATATAATAATAACTCAGCAATTAATGTTCGTATGTCTTTGCAGAATGCGTATCATAATGCCTTCTGTATACACTGCACACATAGGTACAGCCCCAATCTGGCTTCATATTGTATACTCTATTTTTCTATGATTGCTAGCAGTTTGTTTTCTAAATAAATAAATAATGATACTAACATATTAGCCTAAGTCTGAATTGCTGACATAGTTATTCCGCAAAAAAAGAACATTAGCATATCTAAAACATAAGTAGGGTACTATAGTAAATAACATATGTACATATCTTGCAGCATAGTATATGTAAAGGAATCTATCCTATAATATCATCAACTATTTTTACCACCTCCAACAAAATGAATACAGTCGTATACATTATTAGCTAGCAACATTTTCTCGCTAACCCTGATTAGTAATCCAAGGATTATAGAGTTGCCTAGTCTCACTAACACTAGTTACCAAGCACTCAAAGCTACCCTCTCTATTACTACTTAATTACAAGTAATATTAGTCTAGGGCTGAACCATAACAGTTATAACGAAGTATAATCCAACTGTCTTCGCACAATAATAGGGTTGATAACATTCTAATGTTACAAGGCGAGATGAGTGTTCACGATAAGTCGGTAACGGTGCTCGAATCACGACAGATAGGGCCACAGAGTTTCGGGGAGGTGACGGTTTTACGGATGCCTGTTTGGTATTATTTTGGTTGAAGGGGAGATAATTTTGTTGCAGTATTTATTCAGTTCTCGTACTGAAGATGCCAGTGTATAGGGGCAGTTTATAAACAGAAGTGGTATTATTGTTGTATTGGTGCACAATTACTTTAATCTTGTTTTTTGTTAGTTATTCTTTTGTATTTTATATTTCATACTCGAATATGTATGAAGTAGTATTACTTGATGTTACGTAAATAATATTAAATATTCTTCCAATTATAAGCATAATTTCGGATATTAAATGAATGTAGAAATATTAAATAAATAAATAACTTAAGCACACGAACACATTTCGCCACCTGTTTTTAAGTGCCACGAAATAGGAGGCAAGCTTATTGCCATCAACCGCATATTCTGTCTTACTAGTCCCTTACATGGATAATTTCTATGCAGAAAATTTTAATAAAGCTCTGTCTTACCCGGAAACCAAAGACGCTATCCGTCTTACAACTTATGCTGGAAGTCCAATGAGGTTTACTAAATGTCTCCTCTGCAAAAACAAACTTGTATTTATATACTTGCATAATTGTTATCAGTCACAACCATAACATTCTTTTAAAAATAAGTTCACCTTTCCTTGCAAACTTTTGTATAGCGTAGTATTTAACCGTTCCTCAATTTTTTGCCTTTGTTCCACCAAAAATATTAATTGCACACTAAAATATGCTTACTAAAATATATTAAAGAGATCAAACTAAGTCGACGGAGCCCCGCACTGCGTGGCTCCTATTTTTGGGTAGGTTTAAGAAGGAACCTAACATAACCTAACCCTTTCGAGACAGAATGCAGTGATTTGAGGCGTATAGGTGCTCGTTATGATATATTTTAGTAAGCATATTTTGCTGTGCAATTAGTATTTTTGGTGGTCATTAAATTTAATCCCCTTTGAATATAACTTATGTGAAAGTGTATAGATATGATATTTTTTAAGTTAAGTTCGGTTATTATAAATATTTGTAATTAATTTTATGGTTCGTGTGTATATAATTATTATTTGCTTATTTAAAATATACTTAATTGAGTACTAGTACTCACACAACATGTATTTTAGTAAATAAATGTTTCGTTAAAGTACTGTTACTGTACCTACAGTTATTAAAATAATGTAGTCTTTCCAGTAAGTTCAAAACATGGTCAATGTTAATTTTATTTGAACAATATGTAAATGATTAGTGATCCTTGTACACACTATTATTATTATTAAATTATTTAATTAATTGACAGTATAAATAATATTAGACACGACTAATTTTAAAGAATGAATACATGACATAATATTCCCTCAGCATTCAAACAACATTGTTGTGATTTTAAAGCGGGGAAGAAGTACTATGAAAGCACCATAAATTTTCCTGTGACGTCATTCAATCCCTAGCATCAACTCAGAGCGCCTAGCTTCCGACAAAACTGTCGGCTCACAGTACGGCCTGGATATATATTTCCAAAGCTTACTGCATAGGAATCGCTTCACTACAATTTATAAAAATTTACTATAATTAAAAAAACAACTTATGGAATTAAAAAACACTGTCCACTTATATATTTTAGTTATTTTATAACCTTTTAAAATATATATCATAATAATACTATTAAAATATATTGAGACTAAGCAGTAATTTAAAAAAAATGTCTGTGCCATTGAGTAAACGTATTTAAAAAATTGTCCGTTTATGTTTAACGTTTTGTGGCGCCGAGTACAGTGTAAATCAGGAAAGTTAGTTGGTTTTCAACTGTAGTTTTGAGAACAAGATTTTCTCAGATATTATTGTAAACATATTATGTACTTACCATACTATTGAACTATACTCTACTGCCGTCCAAAGAAAGATGATGAAGAGAAAAGATTTTTACTATATTTAGTTACTAGCTTATGCTCACGGTTTTGCTTGTGTTAAAGTAGGTTAGGTTATGTTAGTAACAGTACCTTTTTAAAATAACATATAAGCCTTGCTGATAATCTAGTTTTCTGATGGTGAAATAATTTTTAAAGCCGGTCTCAACCGGTGTGATTGTTTAAACTACTCATAGTTAAAACACTTACAAACAAACAAAAAATCAAATCTTTCCTCTTTTTAATATTAGTATAGATGTGTGTATTTTTATTCCAAAACAGGAAAAATCATCTGATAGTATTTTTTTGATTAGGAGACGTTCTTGAATTACACCAATACTAATTTGTTGTTGCGTTTGTGATATTATTGTATGATGACATAACAAATTAGATTATTGTATAAATTAATATGTTTCCTTTTGATCATAATCACGTTGACTGTTCTTGGTCTCTGATCCTACATATAAAATAATAAAAATGTTTTAATCATTATGATCGCGCTTTTGATAGACCGAAATGAGCATAGAGCAAATTCAGATTTAGATGTTTCCAAGCGGCCTGATGGCAGGCTAAATATGGCCAAAACACTAGCCTACTTGAAAAAACAAGATCTAATTTAACCCAATCCAGTCAGGCAATAAAAGTAAAGTGAATAAACATATTAAGTGCAAAAGAAAATAAAATAAATCTCAATTTTTCTTAAACGCTTGGCTCAGCAGATACGAAGTACTTCTAGAGAAATTAACTGTGGATTATAACACGTATATTCTCCTCACCTTCCAACAAACTTATAAGATTTAAGAGCTGCCTTCGCGGCTTCAAGTTTCTAACAAGTGAAATAAATTCCAAAGAAAATATGTTAGTTTTAAAATGAAAACATGCAGTGCGCGCTAGCCCGTTAGTTGCAAGTTGAAACTTTCTTTATTAGCAACAGTTTAAACAGAAAAATGCAGTCTACTATCTTTTCCCTCGTTTAAAATAAGTACGTATTCTATCGTTTTATGAGATGCCCAAGTCCGACTTCCATTTTGTAGTGAAGCAGTAGGTACATTTACTAGTTCTATTTCGCGCTCGGTTTCCGCATTTAATTTCCTGACCAAGAAAATCCTTTGGTGCATTATTATTATCTTTTTATTGTATATTAAACAGCAAAGCTGCTTGCTTGTATCGCTTATATGAACGATACTTTTTATTGTTGATAAGTTTTGCTTCAACTGCGTATGTCGCGCAGCGATCGTCGAAAGTGTTTATGGGATTTCCTGTCAAAAAAATTTCAGTGGCCTTACGGAGTCTAGACTATGATTAGCCTATTACGTGGGTTCTGCAACCATAGCTGGTAAAATATGTGTGTGTAATACATCTCTGGCTACTGCATACCATATGTGTATGTGTGTAGTTTATATCCCAAAATTTAATATTATAAATGCGAATGTGTGTTTGTTTTCTTTCTTGTTTGTTTGTTTGTTACGTTTTTACGACTTAACTACTTGCTCGATCATCATGAAATTTTACATTATTTTCACATATACGTTGTCACAGGTACAGAAAAGGACATAGAGTACTTTTCATCCAGAAAAAAATAATTTTTCCGAGAGATATTAACTAGTTGATAAAAACTAGATTTACGTCAGCAAAGTCGCGAGCAATATTTGGTATGTGTGTAAGGTCGACTTCCATAGGTTTTTTCTATTCGGTAATTTTTAGTAGCAGCTTGAGTCATCATTTCATCTCAGCCGGAAGACATCCACTGCTGGACATAGGCCTCCTGCATCCAACTACAACTTGCATACTACAATTTTATTGTGCCTGATAGAAGACAGTAGGCTCGCTAACTATTAAGACTTCCGAGAGACCCAAAAACAAATGGAAAATGGATTTATTTACTCTTTCGGGAATAAACAGGGGCTAGTTTATTTGTGTTAACATTACCGATCATGTTGTATCTTATGCGGGGGCCAGTCAGTGCAGACCGGCGACACTTCGACCCAGTGGGATCTTTTGTGTCGACACTCTCCCAATAACGAATGCCATAGATGTTCATGGCAGCCGGGACCAACGGCTTAACGTGCTCTCCGAGGCACGGAGCAGGCGATAATTATCAATCAATACGCACATAATTTCGAAAAGTCATATTACTTCCGATAGTCAGAGGTGCGCGACGTGGGTTCGAACCCGAGACCCTCTGCATTGCAGTCTGTTGGTCTCCCCACTGAGCTATCGCTGCTTTGTTTTACCGATCATGTTATTGGGTGTATATTAAAACATGATGCAAGCGAATATTTCCACAAACAATAAAGTGTTGTTTGTTGTCGTAAAAGGATGTGGTTATGCGGTAAACTCTTTGGACTTTGTGTAATTAAATACCTATTTTATGAAATGTGTCATATTTATACAATGTTTAACAGAAAAGCGGTCATATTTTCGGGTCGGATTAAGCGTATTTATGGCTTCGTCAGCCTAAAAGAACTTTATGAATATTATTATTAGGCTCTTTTTTTTATACTATTTAATTTAACTCGTAGTGGATGCTGTTTATTCAAATTAATAAATATGTGCGTATATTATCGCCTGCATAGTGTATATCCTAAAAGGAAAAGGCAGATAAATAAGATACTAGTTTTCCCCGTGAATTCGTACATATGGAATTTAGACGTAGGTATCTGTCTATATTTTCTTTTTTATTTGCGCATGTGTGTAGATAAAAAAGTAAAATATAGATAGATACCTACCAGAAAAATCTAACACACGAAAAATGTGTCGTACGGGAGCTATAGTAGCCAAATCAATTGTTTCAAAATGTTTGTCTGTTATTTATCTATATATGTACGCGCATCATGCAAAAACAAAATTGAGTGCGGTTTCAGTTATATTACTAAACGTTTAACTAAAAATCTGGTTTATGTTACATCTTGACGCGCCGCCTTGAAATCGGGTATTAGGTATGCCTAATACCCGACTTTAAGGTGGCGTATTTTTTGCATGATGCGCGTACATATATAGATAAATAACAGACAAACATTTTTAAATAATTGATTTAGCTGCTATAGCTGCCAAACGACACAGTTTTCGTTTTTTTTAATGCTGTTTTACAACTCGCATGTAATTGAGAGTAAAACCAGGCGCTCATATTCAGGTGTCATGGTGCTACTGAGAATGTACATAAAAATAAAGAACGTTGCATACAAAATAATAACACTTTTCTCGATCAGGGGAACGAAATCGACACATCACCATCGCACGCAAATATGAAAAAACAAATATGAGCGAAACATTATATTTGCTTCCGAAATCTAATAATCATTTATTCTATATACATACATACATATATCTTGCTTCAAACTTATTACTTAATCTAAAAATATGTAATGAAAAGATTCCTCGTTTTAAGAGATTGAGTTGAAAAGCACAATCCAAACATTTATTTAGTTGAAAAGATAACTTCAAATTAGGGCGACAAAATTGCTTGGCCGGAAACTCGACGAGAAACCGGCAACGGCATTCGCATTTGTTAGAACTCTCCACCGACCAAACCCACTGGACTGTACAGCCGAATACTCCATCTGTACTGAGAATTCAAAACATTTCGGGGTTTTGAATGCTACGGGAGATATACCTATAGCAAACTTGCATTCTAGATCTTATGAGTTCCTAGTAATTGGCTTTGTCTTATAGTAATGTTAGCGTAAGCTAAATTATAAGACTGCTGAGGCTTTTCGGTTTTGTATTCTGTATAGTAGCGATACGCGTAGTTATTTGTTTTGGATTGTGTATTCGAATGGTATTCGGGTACATGCGATATCTACTTTGTATGGCCAAGAACGTAACGTACGTTTTTCTGTAAAGCTCGGAAGTTCTCCCTCATCTTAGCCAAAAAAGGTCCATTGCTAAACATAGGACTCCCCCAAGATTTTCCACACAGACTGATCTTCGGCCATCTGCATTCAGCTACTTCTCGCGATAACAACCAGGGAACTAATTTCATTTAAATAAAATTCTGCTGGATCAATTAGAGGCACCTTCTGCAAAGGATTACTTGTGCGGGTTACACTTTCTCTTTTGATTATAGTCCTTATACATACTGCAAGTAGCCGAAACAAGTAAGGGAGTTCTTCAATAATTAAGAAATTTATCAGCTTCATAAACAAATTCTTTTAAGAACAATAACAACATAAAATATTTGAATATCAGCCTAAGATCATTTGTTATTTTTCTTTAATAAAAAATACACTTATTTTACATTTCATTTCTAATTTCGCACACGGCTACTGTATTTTAATGGGAATGTTTAAGGGAGATCACGAAAAAGAAAAAAAAATTTAAGTTTTTTTTTTTTTTATATTTCAAATTAGGAATTCTTTAATGAAAATGAGCATGTCTAAGAAGGAACAATAACACAACTTAAAAGCGATCTGAAGTGATAATAGGCTGGCCATATTAGCTGACGATGGATATATGACCACTGGAAGAAATTTAAAATAGAGTTCGTAACTTTGTAAACGTAAAGTAAATCGTCCACCGAACAGTTGTACAGACTACTGAAGAAGGTGGCTAAAATAGACTGAATGCGATAAGCGAGTTGTTGTGGTAAATATTAGAAGAGGCTCATGTTCAGCAGTAGATTGCGATACATTGAATGATTTGATCTTGCCCGGTAGCGAAGTACTAGTCTATGCGATTGCTGTGCATAAGATCTCGATTTCCAAGTTGGGCAAAGTGCTGTTGGAATTTACTGTCAAGAAATTTTAAGAAGCAGCATGGAACTTAGCTGTATTCACATTAAATAGCAGGTCAATACGTTCACCTCTATCTACGTGGAATCCATTAGCATAGCTGTGCAAAATCTGAGTATAATATATCTCTGTCAATCCTTACCTACCCTTTGCTTTCGGAGATACAGGCATAAGACTATGTGTGTATAAATAAAAATTATATTAAGAATATAAATTTTCCTAAAAGTCAAACCCAAGAAGAAGCAAACCACATCTAGACTTCATGATACTTTGAGCTCATTCTGCGTAAATAGAAACACCAATGATTAAATTATGTTCGGGTACTTTGAAATAACTACACTGGAACATTGAGACAACTACCATCTTAGTCTCCCCGTGACCATGGCTGCTGAAAAGCAACCGAAAATCGGGGAAAGTGTAAAATTAAATTAAATCTAAATAGTTTTAATAATAATTTAATTAGCTTAAAAATTTGTAAAGTTTAAAAGTAAAAGTAGTGTAACAGTTTTCAAAATTATGTAATAAAGTGTCAAATAAACAAAGCGATAAAATCCGTATATAGTAGTTTAATTTCAATGAATAATGTTCGCGTAAACAGAAGACAATGTTCCTAAATTCTGTTCATTGGGTTATGAGTTACGAGCCTCAAACCCGGATGTGTAAAGATATGGATTTGTTTTCGTACTTAGAATTTAACGCGTTTATACGGCTTCACACATCGGCTCATTTTATAGCATATACATATAGCATACACGACAGCCCCGGAGTTATGCCCATCATATAAACACATACTATTTATGATGTGAGGAATAATCATGTACAATATCTTCAAGCTTGTTATTATGGATGGAGTAAGTGCAGTTACAAATGGAAATATTGCTTAATCAGGTAGATATTTTTCTAGCATGTTATTTATGAGTATTTGTTGTATTAAAAGAATACTGAGAATAAAGCATACTAAGAATAGATGCGGCATGAAAGTGGATATACTGACAAGAATAGAAAAGGGTATGTTAAGCTGGTTTGGGCATGTAGAAAAAATGGACGAGAAAAGACTGACTAAGACTAAGACACTTTAAAAGGCTAGTGTGGATGGAACAGTCGCAAGAGGAAAACCTCGGCGAACGTATCTCGATCAGATCGGAGGCGTTCTGGATAAATGCCAGGTTAAGAGCACCTTGAACCAACGGGTGTGTATGAGGAATGTGATGAAAGTGAATGAAGCTAGAGAAGTGTGTCAGGATCGTTGCAAATGGAAATCCGTAGTCTCTGCCTACCCCTCTGGGAAACAGACGTGAATCTATGTATGTATATATGTAAAAGAATACTCTTAGTACAATTACTTAATAAATTATATATAATATTAATAATTCTTAATAATAATACAACGGACACAAAGCATGGTCATAATAGTCATAGCAAACTGTGACTGTAACTAATACTTGCCTACGGCATGTGATGAATAAATAGTCTTACGCTTATATGTATGTTTCTTATGTGGGGGCCAGTCAGTGCAGACCGGCGACACTTCGATCCAGTGGGATCTTTTGTGTCGACACTCCCAATAACGACTGCCATAGATGTTCATGGCAGCCGGGACCGACGGCTTAACGTGCTCTCCGAGGCACGGAGCAGGCGATAATTGTCAATCAATACGCACATGATTTCGAAAAGTCATATAACTTCCGAAAGTCAGAGGTGCGCGACGTAGGTTTAAACCCGAGACCCTCTGCATTGCAGTCTGTTGGTCTCCCCATTGAGCTATCGCTGCTTACGCTTATATACTCGAAAGTACTAGACTCCGTACTTCTATCGAGAATGTCTGGAAGGAAAATTCCAATAATATTTCCCCAGAACTTGAAACAAATCCGACAACTCATGCTTAGCATTCGCATACACAACTGCTGCACCACCGAGGCGGCCATTAATTTGTTCAACAAAGGACATCAGGCATTCTGGACTAAAAAATAAAAAATGCGCGGCCAGACCTAGGAATATTTCCTATGGACCCCATTCCCAGTACGACCCCATTCCCAGTACGACCCCATAGTTTTCGTACCCGTATTAGTATTTTTTTAAATGCATTAAGACATTTTTTAAATCATTTTTTTTCTATGCTGAATTTCTACTCAGAAAATGCAGTTACAGGGTTAAGTTTTATATTTTTTTTGTAGGTCTTAACATGAACTAGCCGTTGAAAATAATCCTAGGTCTGGCCGCGCAATTATTTTTTAGATCAACTTTTTATGGAGATTTCCTGATGTCCTTTATGTTTACACAGGTTTGCTAGACGACTTTGGCTTAAGGCATTAGAATGATAATATTTCTCTCTTTTCCATTCCTTCCGTCTATGACTCTTTTCCTTATCCTCCTTTGCGCTTTCTCTCTCTCCCAGTTGTCCTTTCATTTTATTCCAGAATATTCTTCCCATATGATGATGAGTTTCGCGATCTTTACAGTAGTAAACTTACCTCCACTTCGTCCCATCCTTCATGTTGTCTAACATTGGATATATTCATATCTCTCCGCAAAATATCGGTCGTAAATCTTCCCAAGGTCACTTTAATTCGGTGGTTATCGGGTTACCTAACAAATCCTTCTCACCCTGCATTTCTGCAGATTTTCTGCAGCATTTATAGATTTCATAGCATTAGACTTCGATAATAAGTCATATATGTATACTCATTTGTGCCTATATAAAACGCCATATTAATAATCTCTTTGCGTCTTTAGCGAGATTTAAATCGTTTATAAGATAATCCAGATTAAATTTTAACGACCAACCTCCACAAAGTTTCGTCTTAAGCAAAGTATGGCAAAGGGAAAATATTTCATTAACATGGCTTCCGTGTTGATGCTATGCTTTTATATTTTTATTTTATTTGTTCTAATTTCCAAGTCGATTAAAAGGTAATTTCGAAGTTTATTTTGTTATTTATTTATTTATCTTAACATTATAAACGTGAAAGTTGGTGTAATGATTTGACGATCAGGTGTTAATTAGTCAATTCCGTGTGTAAATTGTTCAACGGATTTGCAGGGAATGTGGGTCACAAATATAATATACAAAGTTATTTTTAGCATGCCGTAAAACAGAAATACCCGGGCATATTATCATTGGAACTAAATATAGCACTATGTATGTATAAATCTTTGTTACGTATTGTGATCGAACCCACAATGCTCGGTATTGCAGCCATGGCAGCCATGGTCACGGGGAGACTACTGAAAAGCAACCGAAACGTCGGGGAAAGTGTAAAATTAAATTAAATCTAAATAGTTTTAATAATAATTTAATTAGCTTAAAAGTTAGTAAAGTTTAATAGTAGTATAGTGTAACAGTTTTCAAAATTTTGTAATAAAGTGTCAAATAAACAACGCGATAAAATCCGTATATAGTAGTTTAATTTCAATGAATAATATTCGCGTAAATAGAAGACAATATTATACTGCTATAAATGCTTCTACTTATTAAAAGTTTTTATCAACGTACATAACGAACTTCCAACTGATACTGAAAGTTTTAAATGCCCATTTACGAGAATGCCAGTGAATGCAGTTCCCACGGGACTTATTCATATCGGATGAAAATATAAATCTAAACCCATTCAGATGTAACAGTTTTATTGAACAACAAATACTGAACAATCAAATTGTGTGTTTATTTCTAAATAGAGAACTGAAGCCCTCACTTCACCTAATTGTTTGGTGCCTATAAAAGGCAGTCTTTGTGCTGTCCAAGTGACATTTTAAAATATTTCAGAAAGTTGCTACCAAGTCTAGACAAGCAGAAGATAATCGTATGTTTTTATTTTTGTATGACTGCACAATTGGCGTAATCGTTAGCGTCGTCGTTAAAGCAGTCACCCCGCCATTGCTGTGGCATCAAGTGTTGTGGTTTCGTTCCACAGATGGTACAAACAATTGTGTGACCTACACATAGTTGTTTAAATCTGAAGGAATAGAAACACAACAACAAAAATCATTGAAGGAATTAACACAATAAGTAAGCACATTGTATTCATTTCTTCAATGTTTAGCACAAGAATGAAAGTTATCTTTTAAAAACAGAACATAAATAGAAAAATACAATTGACTATAGTATATCGCTACCTTATTAGACATCATATCTAACAAAATCCCAACACTTACCGCGGTTAGTACACGATTATACTTCTACAAAGCAGCTGCGAAATGATCCTATAAGGTCCTGTCCTACTTTAGATTAAAACTTTCGACATGGGTCCAACATACAGAGGTCCTTAACCTTTGGGTGTTGAACCCATATCTTAATATAAACCTCCCAGAGGACTAAGTATTCTAGAGGAAGATGTTAGGAAAATATCTGGAATAATATGAAAGTTATAATCTTAATATGGAAATCTTTTCAGGGTTCTGTATCTAAAAAGTGATTCACGACCTTTATTACTAAATATGGTTAACTGCCTTGGTGGCGCAGCGGTAGAGAATGCGACTGCCGTGCGTGACCGTGACGCCTCAGGTTCAAATCCCATGTTGAGCCTACAAAAAGCTTTTGAATTTTTCTGTGCATTTGGCGGTGGTTCACATCCTCGTCTTCGGAAAGCATTTAAGATGTTGTTCCAGTGCCTGATCTCTTTCCAATTGTGTCGAATTGCCGTCTCATCGGATTATGAGAGTTTGGGAATAGAGAGTGCACACAAGTGCACTTGTGCACAATATTTCTTGACCAGATTGCCATTTTCAGATAAGTTTGGCCGACAAGTCCGAAATTCTGAAGGACATTACTAATGACGCTCTCAACAAGCGATCTATCTGTATCAATATTTTTCCTTAGCAGCGATAAGAATTTGACTTCATTAGTATGAAGTTTATATAAAATTTCTCTACAGGAAAGAAAAAAACAAACAGAACAGTAATATGAAATCTTCGTTCTGAGAATATTAGCTAAAGTTTTACAAAGCTTATGTTATGTTATGCATATTTAAATCAATTGTAATTTTGAAAATAAATTACTTTATGTTTTTTCATTAATTACATTTTAAGTAGGTATAAACATAAATAAGAGACAGCGGTATTTTGTTATTAAATGTTATCATGTTAAAAAGTTATTCTAATAAATATGGATTACTAACCTAACAAACAGTAAAAAGATTTACAAAATAAGGTGAGATATTTAATTATCCTTATACAAGAAATCTATTTTCTACAAGGTTTTCTGTTTTGACCCATTGACTCACTGAATTATCACATTCAAGCTTTAAATATAAAGCGGTTTCTTTTTTGCTCGTGAAAAAGCCAAAGCGGTTATTGGAAGCTCTAAAGTAAAACTAAATACTAAGAATAAAACTGACCAAGTACTAATGCGCCATCGGTAGCACGAAACACACAATATGCACGTGTGATACTCACTTCACACACACACAGACAGTTTCTTACTTTGTTTTAATTAGCCGTATTTAAATTACCTAAAATACAATCCAAAATGTTCGCGAAGAACAAGACTAAGCATTTATACTTTTGTCGGCTTCGATGGCGTAGTGGTTAGTGTAACCGACTGCCACGCCTGAAGTCGCGGGTTCGATTCCCGCACAAGTCAAACATTCGTGCATGAATATGGATGTTTTTCTTGCTCTGATGTGTTTCTATGTATAATATGTATGTAATTACAAAAAATAAAGCATATATATGTATGTTTATCCATTGTCTAGTACCCATAGTACAAGCTCTGCTTAGTTTGAGCTAGATGGTGTTGTGTTTATATAGTAGAATATTATTATATTATTATTATACTTATACTCCTTTTTTGCCCACAACTTTGCCCACGTGAATCCCACAAGAAGGCATACTAGTAAACCATTATGTACATCCTAAGAGTTAATCCAAAGACTAAATGTGTGCCAAACCAAGTTACAAATGAGTTCACACATATTTGAGGGACACACATCTTGACAAACTTTCATAATTTTAGAAGGATGATATCGGAGCCTATAATTCGCAATTCCTGATTCCAAACACATTACGCACATATATTACAAGCAGCTATTTTAAAAGAACAGGGCGTGACGGTACATATATAATAGTTATTTTGCCGGACCGAAACCGGATCAGATCAAGTGAATTATTGCTACATCATAACGGTCCGAAATGTCCGGGATGATCCTTAGGGAGCGCGTTATCAAACTAAGGCCGAACTTGTTTTTATCGCCCTGTTTTATATTCACATACTACGTAGACTCACGCCTGTATATCTTCGAGAGGATCGGCAGAGGTGTATTAACCCCTGTAGAGAGGAGTGTAAAGTAAACAAATGTGTACGTAAGCAAGACGAATGAATGGCGGGTCAGTTACTGCGCACTGGTCCGACTGGAAGGTTGACGTACGCGTAGGAAAGTGTAATTTTTTTTTATTCTACTATGGTGGCAAACAAGTATATGGCCCACCTGATGGTAAGTGGTAACCGTAGCCTATGGACGCCTGCAACACCAGAGGCATAAATTGCGCGCCAACCCTTTAGGAAAGGAAGTGGGAAGGAGAGGGAACGGGAAAGGGGAATGATTGGGCCTCCGGTACTCTTACTCACCGAACGAAACACAACAGTAAGAATACTGCTATTTTACCTCGATATTCTGTGGAAGGGTAGTCCTTTCCCGGTCGAGCCGACCCATTCATGCTGAAATCAGCGAGGCTCTAAAAATTACTTTTAATTACCACCCTTACAACCTTAGTGACTCTAATTAGAGATAGTAAGTAACAAGTACATACACATATCTCTTGACGGTAATGTTTTAAATTTCACGTAACAGAAGGCGAGCGTCTAGCTATTTAGAAGTTTCTATACGGCGAGCTGCTACTGGGCATTTTCTTATAGAAAATTTAATAACCCTTCGTTCAATCTGAAAATGAGCCTAGAAACTAATGATATGTCACAAATTATATTTGTATGTGATGTAGACAGTGAGGTAAAGGGGTGTACCAAAATCTGTAGCATTAGATTAGTATTTAGATCTAAAATAAAACTGTCTCATCTTACGGTTTTTGTTTATTGTTCGTCACACACACATAATACACACATATACCAAGGTTAGAAGGTGAATGAGTTTTTGTGCAGGCACATATGCATGAGCGTTAATTATGCATGAAGATACGCAAGACGGAAGAAAGAAAGAAGCTAATAACTCACAGTTCATGACGTAAAACGTCGTCGTTATCTATCAAATACGTGCCCATATACTGAAAAAATATCTCCAAAACTGATGGCTCGTACCTCTGACATATCGAGCCTAGAACATTCTACTTTTCGTATTTTGAATGCGCGTTCTCACTGTACTTGCGACCAGCCAGCATGATAATTATGTTTGTTTAGATTGTGTATATAATATATAAAGATAAGTAACTGTAAATGATACAAATATACTTATAGGTAGCCTACAACACTATTACTTGGGACTTATAACGTAGCTATCGATAAGTCTGGGTAATCCTTGAGAAATACACAGGCGTAAACCTATGTTTGTACGTGTGAAAGGAACAGTATGAGTGTTTAATTATATTGTATACAACATTATTGCATATTGTATTCTGGCGCACTCATATCGGACTCATTCTAGCATGAAATTAGTTCCATAAGAATGACAAGTGTAACTGTATGATGAAATATTCTATTTTTGAAAGTCTCCTATTATTTTCGGTAGGTAAATTACTTTATAATAGCAAAACTCGTAATTGACATCCTGAACATTTACAAGTACATTAAATAAATTACTCGCTACTTGAATCTTTATTTACAACTCAACAATAACAAAATTGAGAAACACGGATCAAACGACAAATCACAAGTGCAGACAATTAATTCTGGAACTGTTAAGGAATGAGAAAGAAGTGTCCAACGCCATCTCAAAGTTAAAAAGCTGAAAAAAAATGAAGCTACTCGTAATTCTACCGCTGCAAAATGAGAGTCTTACGAAAACAATGCTCCCAGCTCTCGTCTTTCAAACATTCCCTCTTTGAAATTTCGCATCAAAGCCTGCACTGGAAACTGGGTTTTTTGAAATATTGTTCGGAGCTACTAATGGGACATGAATTTTTAACCTACTTCGATAAAAGCGACCCTCTATGACGTCATGTAGAGTACACATACTCGTTGTGGGTTTGTTTGAAAAATATTCTTCGAGGGAAACAGTTTTAAATTGTTTGCCCCAAAGTATTAGAAATGTATTGCGATATTTTACTTTTTTAGTGTTTTGTCTAGATAATGTTCTTAGGAAACTGTTTGTTGTAAGTGGAACATACATACACTGTCTCATGTTTATAACCTTAATGGTGTAGGCAGAGAAGTCAAACCTCTATATTTTATCAGCTATATTTTGATGTCCCATGTTATATCATCATCATCATCATCTCAGCCGAAAAACGTCTACTGTTGGACGTAGTCCTCCCCCAAGGTCTTCCACACAGACCGGTGTTGGGCCACCCGCATCCAACCGCTTCCCGCGATCTTTACCAGGTTGTCGGTCCACGTTATATATACATACATATATATGGAAGCCTATCACTGTTTACCAAAATCGGATTCAGATTCTTTGCAATTCATTTTTTTGCCGAAGTGGCTCCATAATCCATGCTACGCCAGTTTTTTTTGACCGAACTACCTGATGACGCTGTCTCCGACCAGAGAATCGAATACCAGTAGAAACAAGCATTGCTATGTTAGAAGAATCTATTTTATGAAAGTATATTTATCATAAATATATACACGATCTCATACCTATATCCCCGAAGAGCTAGGCAGAGTACCTATATTACAACCTCAATTCACAAGCTATGATTTAGGTCAGACGTAAAACAGAGCGAGCCTATTGCCTTGCATAGTTCCAGATTTCCTGCTGCTACTGAGGGTTTTTTAAAAGAAAAGCCCAGTATCACCTTGCCCTATCCAAGTTTAGTACCTGACCTCATGTACGACAGTCGCATATACTACTAATACGTTCTTCTTCGTAGCGTAAAAAGCAGAAAGCAGCTACGCTAGCTGCGTCGTCAGAGGCAGCCATCAGATTCTCCTGTGTGCAAGTTGTCGGGCACGCAGGGCACGATGTAAGGTGGGAAATCGAAGTCTTGCACCGCACGCGCAAACCATATCGGTACCGTCTAGGAGTTTCCACCCTAAACATGTTTTCTTTGCAGCGACCGACCTGGGTTCGGAGTTTATTTTGCAACTTCGTGACCGACCATGGCAAATGATGTCCAGGTGGAAGGCTCTTAGCAGGTAACACGAAAGGTATAGGAAGAGATATGTTTTCTCGCCACAGGTTGCATCTCGCCTTTGATGGCTCCGAGGTCAGTGCATGGACACATTAAACAATACTGTTACGGCTCTTCAGCCTTTGTTGTACTGGCCTGTGGCCGTACAAGGGGTGCCGTGCATCACCATCCAACCGCTACGTTACTGAGGTAGCATGTACATATGTATCAACTGCAACAGTAGATGACGCAGGTGCCTAGGTCTCCATACTGTATACGGTCTTGTATATCTTAATATTTTATTCTATTGTGTTGTGAAGATACAAATAAATTATTTTTCTTTTCTTCTTTCTTTTTCTTTTATGAATGTTTTAAATTGCGCGTATTTACTCAGTTTGCAGCGGCAATAGCCTGGTGAAAGGCGTTTGGACTGCCACACATATAGAATAACAAACATCCATACACCTTCATGAACATTGCCATTTACAATAAACACTTTTTTTATTTTTGTTCTAGTTATATTATTATTTATAATATTAGTAGGATAATAATAAAAGTTTGGAATAATACAACAAAGTGGACTTTTATCTAAGCTGTACAAAAACGAGACAAATAAATATGGTATAATGCCAATGAGCGATGAGATTCTGCGAATATCTCATAACTCATGATAGGTTGTCGGAATGAGTTGTGACAATAATAATAATAATAATAATATTCTATCACATACACACAAAACGTCTAACCCAAACTAAGCAGAGCTTGTACTATGGCTACTAGACAATGGATAAACATACATATATACATTTCTTTTTTGTAAATACATACATATTATACATAGAAACACGCAGACCAAGACAAACACCCATGTTCATGCACACTAATGTTTGACTTGTGCGGGAATCGAACCCGCGACCTCAGGCGTGGCAGTCGGTTACACTAACCACAACGCCATCGAGTCGTCATTGGGACAATGACAATGTTGGGACGTTATTAATTTCAAACTCAGTATAATAATACCAGCCATGTAGGTACATAAATAAATTGTCAAACTGCTGGGCACGGACTTGCTTTCGGTTTGAGAAGAGTTAGCTCATTGTGTACCACGCTGGCCAAATGCGGTTCCGCAGACTTCACATATCTTCGACAACATTGTGAAGATCTCTCAGACATGCAGGTTTCCATACGATGTTGTTCTTTACCTTTAACACAGGCGATAGTTAACTATTAAATACGCACATAATTGCGTAAAGTCAGAGATGCGTGCTTTAGGATCGAATTAGAGATCTCTGCTTGGCAGTCTTACCGTCTACAAGCTAAGCTATCGCTGCTTAAATAGTTAAAAAAAAAAATGTCTTCCTACAACACTGAGACTTGATGCATTTCCATACAAATATTCATCCGTGAATAACAAACTTCATGTGTGTTATTCAACATTTTCCAATATGTTCTTGTACAATATTGTGTATGTATTACAACGATTTGTACTCGTATCAATGCGAGGAAACGACTAATATGCAAATTGCTGCTATTTTCTTTTATTCAACAGATAAGCGAACAATACAGTCATATTTGGCGCCTAAATGGCACAGATAAGATTTTGTTCTACCTCTATGCAAATTTAAATATCCAGATCAGAAATCTACTTTTGGTTTTATAAGTTTCGCTAATGGAGGTATAAAAATGTTTCAAGCTTAACTGATAAAGTAAAAAAAGAGTTCTTCTTTCGATAGTTAAACAAGAAAACTGCAATTAGCACAACTTTGTCTTCAAGTACTAACTTGTCTGTATTATTTATCGCGAGAAATTGCTGTATAATAAAAAAGTTAATTAAGGCTTCGGTAATATCGGTAAAGTGTATCTTTGGAAACAGTTTATTATATTATCATGGCCATTAAGTTATTATAAATATGCTTCGGTAGCGCATTGTAATAATGTGACTGGTGTGCATGAGGTCTTAGGATTGATTCCCGAGTCGAGCAAAACGTAATTAGATTTTGATTACACTTTGCTAAAACCATACAAGGCGTATTGCAATTTAAATACGCCTTTGCCCAACCTTCCCGAAAGGTTCATCTGGCTTTGAATCCTGTATTGTGACAGACTCTATAAAAAATATCACGGACACTAGGTACTACTTCGGAACGATTACTTGTGCAGCAAACCATTGTTCCGTATTGGGACATCATGTCGTGCGGCGACGCGGACGGCCAGGCGAACATTTGCCCGCTGCGTCGTTAGTGCGACAGTCAGAACTTAATTTACCTATCAAATGCACCGGTCGTGCCGATGAATCTTGCTTACTTTTATTTTTATGGCTCGTAGGTATATGCAGTACTAGCTGACAGGCGCAACTTCTTTTGCTTCATATGAGAATTTTTCCCGTTTTGTAACATTTTTCATTTATGCTCCGCTCCTATTGGCCGTAGCGTGATTTATATATCCTATAGCCTTCCTCGACAAAAGGGCTAAACAACAATAAAAAAAAAATCGATTCGAACCAGTAGTTCCTAAGATTAGCACGTTCAACCAAACAAACAAACTCTTCAGCTTTATAATATTAGTATAGATGTGTGTATCGTATGTGTATGCGTATGTCTACCACACCTATAATTTAGTAGACCCTATCATGGCTTGCCAACTTAATAAGTCGAAACGAATCACACTACTACCACGACTTAAATAAATATTTTTATTGTCGCTGTCCTTTATACTCAAACCCAACTCTTTACCTTTATATAGTGGAAATAATCATGTATT
Organism: Catocala fraxini; assembly: GCA_930367265.1. NCBI lineage: Eukaryota > Metazoa > Arthropoda > Insecta > Lepidoptera > Erebidae > Catocala > Catocala fraxini. Next base: position 23,166,456 of record OV884031.1, read on the forward strand.
TACTAAGGTCAGTTTATTGATGGTTGTACTTCTAGACGTATTTGTGGCCGTGGTAGGCATCCAATCAGGCGCTGCATGTTTGACCCATGTCCCTATGTTAGTCTCCCAAAGGACGAAGCTCCCAACCTGTCATTGGAAAAACACTCACCGTGAAAAGAAAAATAATAATAATCAACATAAAAAAACATGTGGTGACAGAATAAAAAGGACAAATGATTAAGATCTTATTTTTTAGGCAGAACGAGAATGTAAATATTTTATAAGACCAAACTTTATAGCTACATGTAGGACATAACCATAAGCGATGAAAACAATACATTATCTTGATCGTAACTTCTTTGCAATCATTTTTTTTTATATAAAAGCTTTATTAATATAATAAATCATTACAAAGTTTAAACAGTTACAATAAATGAACAATGAGTGGAATAGTGAAACTTTGTAAACAGCTTGGGAACATCTGCAACCGAACTAGGTGGTAACCTGTATCTCGGTATGCAGCTCAACTGTCTTGAGTTTTACGCTATACTTAGTGTAAACTCAAGTACACGACTATACGAAGCGAAGTATAGGCATACTTAAATAGGCCGTCGCTTTTTTCCCAAAGGAAATAGCTGAAACTGATTTTTATTTGCTATACGCACTTATTTTACCTTGTCCGGTTACAGCGACCTGCTAGTTTTCTACTTTTAATTTTTTTATAATAATAAAAAATAAAAAGTCAAGCCGCCTTGAAGCTTTTTTTTTTAATAATATTCTATCACATACACCCAACACCATCTAGCCCAAACTAAGCAGAGCTTGTGCTATGGGTACTAGACAATGGATAAACATACATATATCCTTTTTTTGTAAATACATTCTTATTATTCGTAGAAACGCCCAGACCAAGACAAACATCCATATTCATGCACACAAATGTTTGACTTGTGCGGGAATCGAACCCGCGACCTCAGGCGTGGCAGTCGGTTACACTAACCACTACGCCATCGAGGCCGATAAATAATGTGTGCACTTACTATAGACAAGGCAAATTCAAATTAAGTAATGAAATTTTGTTATTCACTTGCTTCCTATAATAACTCTTATGTTTCACTTGAATCACGTTCTTTAAGCAAGTTCGTAGAGTTCGTCGTTCTAAACTTGCATAAATATATAGCATCAAGTCCGTACCCCGACCGGCAAAGAAAGAGCGTGCTGCTAATAATGAACGATCAGAAAAATACTATAACTCATGCGCGATGCATCTATCGAAATCGAGTTCTCGCTAACGAAACACAAGCGTAAACTGATGCCACGTGATCATAACGGTGTCTACAACTCATTTTTCTGTGTACACCCCTTATAACATGCCTAAAACATCGTACAATACTTTTCCTAATTCTTGTTGCAATTTTTTTGTTGCTGTCTGATTTCAGATATCCATAACTTACAAACGCAAAGCGAAAGGAAATAAAAGATAATAGTATGCTATGCATCCTCAACAACATTACTAAACAATTTTTCTGTCTACATAATTTTCCTTCACACACATACTCTAACACTTCTGGAGTACTATTTGCCTATTAAACAGTAATATGTAGGCAAATTCCGTTTCAGATCGCATATGCTGTGAATAGAACTAAATATTTTACTCATATACGAAGTTAGCTGCACTGGCTTCTATTGGTATAACTTCGCTAACATTAACTCTACCAGTGTGCCTATTGTCGGGAACTTTGTTATCTAATATGTATGTAAATTTTGCACGTTAAGTTGTTATACCTGGCCTCATATAAGCTGATTCTTCTATTACGCACGTTTCATTGAGACTGCTTTATAGCGGTATGTTTTGACAGGTATTTTTAGAATGAATGACAAGCTAATACTTTCTGATAATACTATACACTTCTAAAACGTACATTTCCAAAAGGGTATATAACTACATTTCGACAATTATGTTTTAAGGTCCTACGTAATAGAAGGCAAGTTTATTACCAAATCATCATCATGTTCTGTCAATGTTATCTGTAGTTTATTAACTTGTCAATGCTTAATCAATATTGTCATAGGAATCTGTAACACAGTTAATACTAGTACAGGCACTGACTGAAAAATACATAGCCTTGTACATAATGGTACATTTGACATTGATGAGAGATTGAGATAGACAAATTGTATCTAGCTTAACAAAAGTTAATAGAAATGATAATATTATTAGTACCGCACACTTAATAAAACGACTTAACTCGAAATTTAAAAGTAAGGCATATTCAAGTCTAAAAAATAATTTCATCTCGTGGCTAAATCTAATATTATATTTGTGTTAAGTAATTGCAAAAGAGTTCAAATTTATTAAATCCAAAATACTCGCAGTCCACCCTTCGACATAGGCCTCTACCATTTTGTTATATTCTATACACAGTTCCAAAGTCCATACTGCTATTGACAATTTCCTTACTGAAACACCAAAATTTGCCAAGTAATCGAGTCCGAGGCATTATGCGAGGTAGTAACCTACAGTTTATAGAGTTATTTTGTTAAATTGTAACATTAATCGAGGACAGCTGTTTTAAACTTTGAACTGCAATTGGGTTATTAACAAACAGAAAAGTCTCAACAATACTTTGGAATCGAACTCGACTAAAGATTGAGAAAGATTCGATTTAGAGGTTAATAATCCAATCTGCAAAAATGTCCTTGAAGCTGCCAATATATTTGACATTGCAACAGTAATATTTTTATATGCCAATTTTTCAACGAAAGTTATAATTGGCGTATAAGTTTGATAAAAGTTTTTCTTTACAATAACAATTTTATTGTGAGCTTATAGTGTTTAGTCTACGAATTATATTTTTTTATCATTATAGACTTTCAGATCTCTTTTTGTAAACTTTTCTTATTTCGTATTTATACAGAAAAATAAATTGCTTGAGACACGATAGACAGAATGCAATAAAAGTATAATAATACATTTATTTATCACTTACTAGATTTTCCCGCGGCTTCACTCGCGTAAATATAGGTTAGGTTAGATTAGTATACTTCCTTTTCTGTACCCCTGATAATGTGTATGCAAAATTTCATAATGATCTGTCTAGTAGTTAAGGCGTGAAAGCATAACAAACAAACAAACTCACATTCGCATTTAGAATATTAGTTTGGATTTTTTAAATTAGTATTTAACGGGGAGGGCTATGTCCAGCAGTGGACTAATATAGCCTGATGATGATGATTTAACGATTGGTGTTATTTCCACGGACTACGGTTACTGTTTATCACAGAAAAGATCAATTGTTTGCCAGCTAGTACATAGAAAAACGTGAAGCATTTAGCAAGTACACGTCATCATACGAATGGTGTGAAGGACTGATAAAAATCCAATGTACGTTTTCTTTCTTCATATTTAAATTATATACCTACGTTGCTCCAGATTTTTATTGCAACGGGATAAAATTATTGGAAAGTGACCAACCCGCCACGCAAATTCAGATGGCCCACCCAAAAAAAAAAACGTTTTTAATACCGAACTCCTCTGGACAGCCACGTCGTGGAACCCTGGCGTACTCCACCTTGCAGTATTCTGCTTCGAACACAAAATATACATCGACACGTGTTTCGCCTCAGCGCGAAGCATCTTTAAGACAGTTTGGCAACGAATGACAGAATTTGTAATGAGATGTTAGAAGTATGAACAGAAGGACTGCAAGTTGACAAGTATTTTAATACTTAGACAACAATGGGTCAGTGTTTATATAAAATACAGTGACAACGTCTAAAAAGTTCTAAAATTCAGCTACATTTATCACCAAAGCAAACTTTAAAATTCACTCAGTAAATAAAATTCTCTCGGTAAAAATAAAAATACTTTGTATACTGTTTAAGTTCAGAAGTTTGCAGTAAACAAAATATGTAAATACTGGTCGTATTTTTGTTTAAATATATTCCTTTTACACTTGAGTATCGCCAACGATCAGCGCAACGGAACTCAAAAATTCAAATTTGCCACCGAAGTAAATCCTTAGTTGGTCGGGAAACATTACGTATTCGTTGGACATGACTTATTCATAGTTTATGTGCCTCTGGGTGCGTGGCGGGCCATGGTCAGCGTTCAGGTATTGTGGTCGCGTTCTACCGTAAGATCAGCGAATATTTGGCAGTAGCTTACTGTTACATTTTAAAATGAAAACGTCGTAAGATATTCACTCTACAAATTTGAATATGATTACTTTAATAGCACCACTTTGTATTTATTTCGCCGACAGCAATTGTCTTTGCTTAGTGTCTAGTTGTTGTAAAAAAACTTATTTGTTGTTTAGAAGGTAATATAATTTAATCAAATTGTTGAAATTAAACTACTATATACGGATTTTATCGCGTTGTTTATTTGACACTTTATTACATAATTTTGTAAAACTGTTACACTACTACTACTATTAAACTTTACAAATTTTTGAGCTAATTGAATTATTATTAAAACTATTAAATCTATTAAGATTTAATTTAACTTTACACTTTCCTCGACGTTTCGGTTGCTTTTCAGCAGCCATGATCACGGGGAGACTCTCTCCTCAAAAATTAGTAAAGTTTAATAATAATAATAATAATATTCTACCACATACACACAACACCGTTAATAGTAGTAGTAATGTAACAGTTTTTCAAAATTATGTAATAAAGTGTCAAATAAACAACGCGATAAAATCCGTATATAGTAGTTTAATTTCAATGAATAATATTCGCGTAACAGAAGACAATATTATGTAATCAAATTGTATATGTGAATGTACATATTGTCCCTATTTTACAACTAACGCCACCTCCATTCAGTTAGAACATAATATGTAGCCTATATTAATTTGGCATAAAGTGTCTTCCAAAAGTGGTGCTGCCGTTTTCAAATAGCCAACATTAGCTCTCTATTAATAATATTAATATGGATATTATAAAATGCATCTTTCCATACCATTTTAAAACTACATAAAACAGAAGCTTCATAAGCGACACATACATTTTACTACGACAGAAGATTACCGAAACATTACCATAAAAATATAGCTTGAATCGCATAGCTTTTAATACGCCTCCACAAATATCACACGCACCCGCGTATGATTTAGTCACGGTAAAGTGTCTTACCGGGTGAAATGTTGCCCAAGTTGACGACACACCGAGAATACTAAAGACCCATGTAAATGTTGTTCTTGATATTTATATCAGCAAGTTAGAGAGTCGGGTTCGGCAGTTCCCAAGCGATCGTGAAGGGAATTAGCGTCGTAAATCATGAGCCGAGTTTTTTTTGTTCGTATAAATTACTTGAGTAAGTGATTAGGTATCGATGTGAAAATGTTAGTGGATTTATTGTGCGAATAGATTTTTGGTGGCAATAGTTACTTCTATCAGAGGTGATGAATGGGATCATGATATTATCGTAGAGTTTTGCTTTTTTATGGATTAGGATATCCTCAAGTAAGATTCTTCGTGAGGTACGTTTGGACTTGCCATGAAGCTGTTGGAGAGTCAGAAGTGTATTTATTTTGCATGATGACAGTTATAGATAAATAACTTTGCATATTGTATTAGCTTTAAGAAAGTCACAATAAGAATTTCTGTGGTACATTGCAGCAAAGATGAATTTTATAATTTCCCGAAAAGTAATCATAAGAAACTACGCTAAAATCCGTATCAAACTATTTGATTTTAATGTATTTCTTGCCCTTAAGCTCATGCTAGTTCTAGTTATGTAATATGCGTTGTACGCACGAGTTTTGTATAGTCGCACGCCTTTATCGCCGAAGCCTCCTTCAGTGACTAGACAGGGGAGATATTACGCCTATATTTTGTTTGCTACATATTTAGATCCCGAGTAATGAAGAGAGAGCCTATTGTCGTCTAACAGGCCCATTTTCAGGTTCCATGCTGCTACTGATTTGTTTTTACAGTACACCTGATGATCTCATGTACGAATCGAAAATTGGGTTATCAAATGCAATAGATAATAATTTATTAACAAACGCTTTCAAACAAAAAATAAAATCAAAATATGTTTACCATATTACATTAGTAGTGATATATTGTGATGTCAGTGTATGACTACACATCATTTATATGAAAGTCTATACATAATAGCACCTCTATAGAAAATAGACAGGTAGACGCTGCAATGCGGAACGACCACCAATACCCGCGGATGTATGCCAGTGACGTCACATCCGATGCGTTCGATGCAATGCGAACAGTGTGGAACGCTGCTATTATTTGTAACCTAATACAATTTCCATGGATCCTGAAAGGGTAGGCAGAGATGTACTACAACCATCATTTGTCCCACAAAACAGAACATGCAGATTGAAACTTATTAGGCATATGGCTCTGGGAATTTCGTAATAGAAATACCGAATAACACTTTCTTCTTCGTGATAGGTGCAAAGATAAGTGCTAATTTATGAATCAGTCTATGTGATACGCAGAAGCTATTTAAATAATTTCCACGAAATATATATTAACTAGTTTTTGCTCGCGATTTCGCTCACTCGGGATCAGTACTTTTCTCTGAATAAACGTATTATGTTCATTTCTGTACCCCTATCAACGTCTATGCGAAATTTCATGATTATCAGTCCAGTAGTTACAGGGTGAATGCATAACTCACATTTGAATTGATAATATTAGTTAGGATTCAATGTTATTAGAAGGACTTACATAGTTACTCGGGTATACTAAATAAGTATCCCCGAGAAGGTTGGCAGAAATATACTACACCCACGATTCGCCAGCTTTGTGTAATGTCCTCCAGACCGAATTTCGGCCATGGCGGCCAGTCTTAACGGAGACTGGCCATCTGCGCAGGAGATATTATAGTGCACAAGTGTGTGCGCAAACACAAGTGCACTCTCTGTTCCCTAACTCTCATGATACGATGGGATGGTAATCCGATACGACTGGAGAGAGATCGGGATCAGGACCAACGGCTTTACGTGCTTTCCGAGGCACGGGGTTGTCTAACACCGCCAAATTCCTAACGCCATGCTATTGAGATTTCTTAACAGAAAAATCCCAATAACTTTTTGTTGGCCGACTCGGGATTTGAACCGGAGATCTCATGCACTGCACGCACATTCACTATCGCTGCGCCACGGAGGCAGCTTTGTGTATTAGGTCACACGTAATAGAGTGCGAGCCTACTGTCCTCTACTGAGCACAGTTTCAAACTCCGTGCGATTACTTAAAAAGTATTCTTCTTTATTCTTCTTTTCGTGTGGTTAGTGGCCAACCTGTTGTCAAGAGTTGTTCAAGCCGCCCGTAGGCCTCTGACGTAGCTTAACAACTGCTGTCAATTTGACAACAACCGGGACCGACCTTTTACGTGCCCTCCGAAGCACGGAGATTCTCAGATGAAATACGCGGTCACCCATCTATAGACTGAACGCACCCAACGTTGCTTAACCTTGCTAATCGTTTACCGATCAGTGAGTGCAACTAGCTATGAGCTAACTATAAAAAGTATTGGCACCCAAAAACACTTTGGCGTACTTAGCAATTCTTTTTCTTAGCGTATCGTTGGCAAACACTTTTTAATTATATATTTGCCGCCCAGGAAGCAGGAGAAAGAGGCAGACATCAGATTCTCCTGCATGCAAGTTGCCGAGCACGCAAAGCACGATGTAAGGTGAGACATTGTTTGTCTTGCACCGCAAGCGCAGGCCAGATCGGTACCGTCTGAGAGTTTCCACCTAAACATGTTTTTTTTGCACCGACCGACCTGGGTTCGTAGTCTTTTTAGCGACTTCCAGATCGACTATGGCAATTGAGCCCAAGAATTATTATGTACAACAACCGTATTCACAATTCATCAAGGTATACTTATATATATGTAATATAAAAAAGTTGTTAGACAATAACTAACTAACTTAAATTAAGTCTATAGTAATCTAGTAAGCGTTGGAACTTACTAGATAATATTCATATTTCATAACAACGAATTTTATTAACACGTAGCAAGCTTTCACACTTATAAATTACAATTTATTGAAGAATCTATATAAGAAGATTCTAAAATAAATCTTTATTCCAAAGTTTGTGTAATGAGTTGACTTCAGACTTTATTCGTATATTTATTTCAGAACTTTTCAGTATAAAAACATTAGTTTAACTTTTATTAAAAGTCACACATCACATATTGTTAAAATTTTATTATCAGGTATTGGTCACTTATTATAATTTATATTATATATGATGCGGGCAACATGCGCAAATTGAAGCACTTGCGTGTATTGCAATCATCATGAAAACAACCGATGCGAGTCACTGGCGCATGTAATTCTTACAATTAACTCGCGCATGTTAACGGCGTGTGTATTTTGCGCATGCTTTCTGCGCGAACTACTTGCTTGCGTCTATACAAATAAACATCATTCGACTTGTATCCAGATATTCTTCAGAATACATGATATTCTTCTCTTTTCTCAGAATAAAACATAAAAGTCAATCGCACTTTAAATGATTACTGTATTACACTTTACAAGCATTAAATTTGTACAAAGTTATAAAGAACAATACATTAAAACCAACTATTTAATAGCCTCACTATTTTTAATATACGTATACAGGGTTATTGAGAATACTAAAAACTATACCGTACCTGTAACTTATTTATACCTAACAACATCTGTTCTATTACTTCTCTTAATTCATTATTCGATTTTGTTAATACAAAAATACAAATATTGAAATAGGTTGCTCTCACGCGTGCACAGAAGAAAACAGCAGCGAAATTAAATAACACACACGGGATGGAAGACTAAGCGCATGTCATTTATAAATTGTTAAAATATGTTTTTTGGAAAATACATTTAGTTTTGTTAAATGTGGTAGAACAAAAGATATTAAGTATGATGTAAAGAGGATACGGGTAGAAAATTACTACTATTATTTCATTTAAACCTGTATAAACATGAAAACAAAATAAAAGTCACAAAAATATTAGAGTACATGGCTGGTTTAAGAAGCGTCGTAAGATTTCTCGGTACCGCTGTCGACTCTTAATCAAATCCCATACTTGATTATCTCATCCAACTTATTAGACTTAGTGTATTATTAGTACAGAAGTTCCCACTTATATTACTGCATCATCAGTGCAGTCAACTGGGCATTATATAAGGATATTTATGTATAGAATTCTTGTTGCGTGCAATGGGAAAATGGCTGCCAATAACTAAGCGCTCAATGCACAGCAAATGGAAAACCTCAATCATTTACGGAACAAAAATGTGTATAATCCGCAGATGATTATTCAGAGTACTTCGAGCTCGTGGTTTTAATAGAGATATTTGCTTTGCATTTTTTATTACATTATTAGATACTAGCTTGTGCCCGCAGCTTTATCCGCGTCAGTCCCATAGGAACGCATACCAATATAAAATGTATTTTATGTATTATTTCAGGATATTATGATCTATCTTTGAGCATCATAAGCAGCGATAGCTCAGTGGGGAGACCAACAGACTGCAATGCAGAGGGTCTCGGGTTCGAACCCACGTCGCGCACCTCTGACTTTCGGAAGTTATATGACGTATTGATTGACAATTATCGCCTGCTCCATGCCTCGGAGAGCACGTTAAGCCGTCGGTCCCGGCTGCCATGAACATCTATGGCAGTCGTTATTGGGAAAAGTCAGTACCCTCTAATATCCTGACACTGGTCTAGCCTTAGGGAATCGTTAGCCTTTGGGTTGCGGAGGTCAGGTGGCAGCCGCTCCGTGTAAAAACTGATACCCAATCAAATCCGGTTAGACTAAAAAAGCCGACCCCAAGTGACTTGGGAATAATAAAGGCTAAGAGAGAAGAAGACGATCTATCTTTGAGCCAAGTCTCAGCCAAATCTTTTTATCTTTTGTTTTCTTTTGTTGATATAATTTTCAGTATGAGAAAGGGTCATGCTACTGTGGCGACGAAGGTCAAATAATAATCTCTTAGGTTAAGCAATATTGCCATCATTACCTTTATAAAAGGGTGACTATTTACAAAAACTTTCAGCTGTGATGGCAGTTTATTGGTGAATCAATTGCCTTAAATATGCTGACATCTGAATGAACATTAAAATGTCGTTAATGCTATAAGTTACGGATAACATACGCTAGTCTGGAAAAATAATATTCGTCAATAGCAGTGGCTACATGGAGAACAATTTAGACTAGAAAATGGACTCTAATAATCCATTTGTATTCATTACAAACATAAAGATAGAATAAAGCAGATGTCAGCTTGAATAAAAAAGGTACAATCGTTTTCCTGTGAATACCACCGCGATTTTTCCTGCCCTATTTTTCAACGCAGTTCACGCTAAGTCATATCGCTGTCAGTTAAAAACAGTTTGACCGGCTTAATATCACCTGCTCTTTTATTTCGTAGACTTATGTATGAAGGCATGTCACGCCGATAGAAAATATTTTTGTTTCATATATAGACATAGCCTCCGCTTCTATCGCCAGAGGAAGCTAAATGTGTTTCACCCCCACATTTCGCCGACTTTATTTTAGATCATATATGATAGGGGGTGAGCCATCGCCGTTTTCCAAACACAGTACCAGATACAAACACAAGGTTTCTTGTTAAGAAATTCTGAGCAACACAGGCTGCTACTAAGAATTCCCGACAAAATACTTAGCTTGACTCAGAAATCAAGTCTCAAGCACAATATTCGCATTTCACTTTCTCTAGCGCTGCTCTCCAAAGAGCTTGTGAGAGTCAGTAAAATGCAGTTGCATCTCTCCAATGTCACAATTGAGGCTTTCGCAATTTGCACGTAGTTCATAATCGATCTATTGCATTACCTATTTCTATTATCAGGCAAGTTAGGTCGGGTTCCACCAAATTTATGTTTAACATACCCAGGATCTTCCATCGTAGAGCATACTCTAATACATATGTATATTCTTTGTTTTATGCATAATACTGACAGAATCGGAGAGAGGTTTAGCGCCGAACCAACGGCTTCACGTGGTTTCCTTCCATCTTGTTACTGAGAATAATCTGACATAAAGACGAAATAACACTTTTCCTGACCTGGAAATCGAACCCATTACAGCAGTCGCATGCACCTCTACTGCGTAACCGAGGCAGTATATAGTTAACACAGAATAACATAATAATATATAGACCTTTTGTAACCTTTAGGGTTTACTTTAAGAGAACTATAGAATAATTAGGAAGTACAATGAGAGAAGGTATAACAAATACACTTTTAATGAATTAAGATACAAATAAAAGAGACAATTCTTTACTTATAGAACTATAGTCAGTTAGTTTGAAAAAGACAAGTAAGAGATAATTCTCTTACTTGTCTTTTTCAAACTTTTAAATCATGCAGTTACTTCTCTAATAAAAGAATATAGAATACGAGGGTGTTAAAATATATAATAAACTACCGGTACAAGTTAAAGAAGCGACAAGTATGTACAGTTTTAAAAACATGCTCAGGACACATATATCTATTGCATATAATTAGTTGTATAATTTTAAGTAAAAAAAAAAGAAAAAAAAAACCCGAAACAAACTTCGAAATAACTACAATATATACATAAATATAAATCATTAGAATATTTAGAGTAAAATAAAAAAACAAAAAAACTTATATATTTATTTATGTGGATATATATACGTATATGTGTTATATATTGCATGCCAGCACTCACATATATGTATATACTAATAACATACAGAAAAAAAAAATCTATATATATATATATATATATATATATATATATATATATATATATATCTAAACCTCCTGCCTTCATTGCCATGATAGCCACATCTAGCTGTATTTGTGTTTGTCACTTTGGATCCGTGTTTGCTTGGTTGGTGATGTTGACAGTGATACGTTTAACATAAAATTATAAGTTTACCCACTTTATGTTTATATAAAGTTTTACTTTCGTCTATTTTTCTGTACGCTCATTTATTGTAAATATGGATTCTCAGTAAGTGAATTATTGTAATTCTTATGAGAATAAAGTTCTTAAACCAGATAAACAGAGACGGCATAAAATATATATAGTTAATAGCGATGGTTATCTATATATTGTTTCTAGCCACCAGTACGCCATATTTATTTACTAAATAAGAAAATATTCTACTGAATAACTGATGTATTCACTTCGCAAGTTACATTATACAATTACGAGTTTGTTCGAGATTATTGTAAACAATTTCATTACTGAAGTAGGCTCGTTCAAGTTCAAGTTTTAAATAGATGACTCCGTCGTACATTAAATGCGCGAACTTTGTGTACATTTAAAATATTTATAGTACCTACAATATAATTCCGCATGATCAGTAAATCGTACAGAAACTCACAATTACCTAATGTATTGTAAAACCTGAATTTCGTATCGTAAATTCGATATAGCAGATACGTGCTTTGTGTGAATAAAAGGTACATAAAATATAGCTCAAAAGATTTTCTGATATTCCAAGTTGTAAGACCTTAAATTATCCTTATAATGTTTCGGTAGCAGCTGGGTGAATGCATTGCGGGACTTTCAAACCGATTTTAGTACCGGAAAGCTTTAAATGGTTTGCAATTGTACCTTTCTACTTCAAATGTCTGTGTAAACACGGCATTAGGCAATATATAGTAGTGATGTTCGCGAGAGGTCGCTAATTTGTAATTAGATTTAAGGTCGATTTTCTATACTAACTTGTTTGTTACGCTTTCACTTGTTAACTACTCGACCGATCGTCATGAAATTGCGGATATATTTTGCAGGGGGTACAAAAAAGGACACAGGGTACTTATCATCTAGGAAAAAGTAGGTACTGTTCCCGAGCAATATCGCGGGCAAAACTTTACACAGAGAATATTTGCATTATACATGGACACATATGTATTGCCCTAAATATGTAAGAAGAAGGATAATACGTACAAATTACATCAGCTATGTTTTAGTACGTAATAAATATTGTTATTTATCGAGTATTATTCCAGACTCAGTATGACATAAGTTAGCGATTGTGTCGATCTTGAGCCCCCAGGTTCAAATCCTGGAACGGGCGAACGTTTTCTGTCAGGAAATTCTCAAAGCAGAACAGTATCCGATTATGACTATCATTAATAAATGTCAGTCTAATTAAGTCACACAAATCATATATTTTCTAGTATTTGATTACAAATACATTCTAAAATGTTTCACAAAACGTCACTACGTTTTTACCAAATTGTTACATCACAATCCGATAGTGCAGTTTTTGTTTACAGTAATTTGTGACGCCACACACGGCACCAGTCATGACAAATTTTGGTATTGATTTGTCACTGCGATTCTGTACTAAAAGTAAAAAACCATTTTGATGACTATTCCTGATATATGTACCTAGTGTATGGCATGTTAGAGACCTGGGTTGTTATTATGTATTTTTGTCGTATAATTCTGTACTTATTTTATATTAAGGTTTATGTTGAAGATTGAGATTCGATAGATCCCAGCTTCTGGAATAGTATCCACTCTACAGAAGACTTAGACGAGGATTAGCGAAATGATAGATGTAAGGCAAAGTGTAAAACGATATAGGGGTGCGAGTTATTCGAAGACGTTGTCGAAGATAGAGCGATGCGGAAGAACAAGAGCAAAGAGGCTAACCTACCAATACCTACCGCTATCTACTATATGTAAAGTATGGGAAGAGACAGAGAGACAGAGAGTAAAGCTTCCAGCTACCTTAAAAAGTCGCTAAGCTGGCAATAGAGTTCCATTAATCAACGTTCCTTGAGCTTGCAGAACAACTTCATTACAGGTGTTGTACAAACAACATTGTAAATGTTCTAAGGTTATTCTAACAAAACTTAATTACATACAAACCTCGTCACATCTCTAGTCCACTAATGTAGTCGCAACTAGTATCAATGGCTGTCCGAATAGCTAAACCTTGCACGCTATTAGAGAACATGCCTTTGTGTACAGATCACAATACCTAATGTACGGTGTAACTACAACTAATATTACGCTTTACAATGGCGCTGCAACTCGCTTTACAAAACGTTTTATGCTAGTGTTTATGAGGTGTAAATAAATGTACGAGAATGGTTTGTAAAGTTGTATTGTTATGATTCCCTTGGTGGTGTGTTGTAAGTGAGCGTTTGCTGATTGTAAGGTGCGAGCTGTGTTTTCCGAGCTGAGCAAAATTAAATTGAGTTTTGCTTACTTAAATGGCTTGTATTACCTCGAAGGGTTGGTAGATGAGTAGAAGGAATCTTTTCACCAGCAATGTTTAGTATGTTTTAAATCCGACATAATAATCGGTGAGACTCGCCCTCTGCTGTATATATTGTCAGACTTCATAATCCTACGCAAAGTGTCCACATATTAAAACAACAGCTGTAAAAAATATAATATAGTGACTTGGATCACTGTATCTTTTTACATCTATCATTAGCTCACTTACTGTCATTAGTAGTATTAATTTAATTTTTATCCAACGTCTTACATCTTGGCATTTGAGCAGAGATAACTCAGTGGGGAGACCAACAGATTGCAATGCAGAGGGTGTCGGGTTCGAACCCACGTCGCGCATCTCTGACTTTCGGACGTTATATGACTTTTCGAAATTATGTGCGTATTAATTGACAATTATCGCCTGCTCTGTGCCTCGGAGAGCACGTTAAGCCGTCGGTCCCGGCTGCCATGAACATCTATATCTATGGCGGTCGTTATTGGGAGAGTATCGACACAAAAGATCCCACTGGGTCGAAGTGTCGCCGGTCTGCACTGACTGGCCCCCACATAAGATAAGATACCTCTTGTCATATTAGCAACGATTTACATTAAGAAGATAAAGGTCACTCTTGATTGCATACCTTTATTATTGGACCTTCACTAACCGATTAACACTAAGCGAGGAAATAATATTTCGAAAAGTGAATAGAAAAAGTCAGTTACAAAATAGTCGTTTGAAATTCGAATTACCCTAATATTAGGTTTTCAATATTGGTATTAGTGTGGCTGAAAAAGTAAAATGGTTGCGCCGGTAAAACGCTGCTTCATCAAAATCCCAGCGAGCCTGAAAACCACTTATTGGGAAATAGGTGCATTATGTTTGGTTGGTTAGGTCGTAACAGACCGTCTATCTCATTTTAGCAGTCATAAAGAATCAAATTTATATTTTTACCTTTTTCATCTTTTGCGATGGCGATGGCGTGGGTGAAGTGAACGTGACTGCTGTGTATGAGGTCTCAGATTCAATTACCGATACTTTGAATAATAAATACTTTGTATTGACAGAAAAACCTTCATAGTGTGAGATTTCTGAATGAATTTTTTTTACATGATCCCTATAAGATATTTCTTTAAAAAAATGTGCAACGTTTGATTTTAGACTTTCAATTGTTTTTTTTATTCAGCTTAGACGGAAAAATTGATACTTCGAAAATCCGAGTCATTTTTGAATACGAGTTCCGACGCGGAATTAACGTGGCAGAAACGGCACGCAATATCAACGCTGCGTTTGGAGAAGAGACTGCTAATGAATGCACCGTGCATTTTTGATTTAAACGCTTTCGTAATGGAAACTTCGACTTGAAGAACGAACCAGATGGAAGACCACCCAAACAGGCAAATAACGCTGAATTGAAGGGGATGATAGAAGCCGATCCGAGTCAAACTACCCAAGAATTAGCGACATGGTTTAATGTTACCTTACATACAATATTGGCTCATTTGCATCAAATCAATAAGATGAAAATATATGAAAATAGGTGCCTCATGATTTGACTGATCTGGAGAAAAAAAAGCGTGTTGAAACTTGTGTTGCCTTGTTGAATCGGTACAGAAATGAATGAATATTGGATCGAATTGTGGCATGTGACGAAAAGTGTATTCTTTACGATAACCGTAAGCGAAAAAAGCAATGCCTGATCCCAGGTCAAACGCCGTAACAGTGCCCTAAAGCAAAGCTTACCAATAAAAAGGTAATAGTAACTGTTTGGTGGTTTCTTCATGGTGTTATTTACTATAGCTTTCTCAGGTCTGGTCAAGCAATAACAGCAGATGTTTACTGTGCCGAACTTCAAACAATGATAGCGAAACTGGCAGTGAAACAGCCCCGACTCGTGAAGCGATCTTCACCGCTATTGCTCCATGATAACGTAAGACCTTACACTGCACGAGAAACCGTTGTAACTCTACAGGAGCTGCAGTTAGAAATCATACGTCATCTTCTGTACTCGCCAGACCTTGCTTTAACGGACTACCATTTTTTTGGGATTTAGACAATTTTCACCATTGAAATTAAACTGCTATATACGGATTTTATCGCGTTGTTTATTTGACAGTTCATTACAAAATTTTAAAAAAAATTTACACTACTAAGTACTGCTATTAAACTTTACTAATTTTTAAGCTAATTAAATTATTATTAAACTATTTAGATTTAATTTATTTTTACACTTTCCCCGACGTTTCGGTTGCTTTTCAGCAGCCATGGTCACGGGGAGACTAAGATGGCAGTTGTCTCAATGTTCCAGTGTAGTTATTTCAAAGTACCCGAACATAATTTAATCATTGGTGTTTCTATTTACGCAGAATGAGCTCAAAGTATCATGAAGTCTAGCTGTGGTTTGCTTCTTCTTGGGTTTGACTATTTTTATTACTGGATCCCAAGCTGGTGGTACATTCCAACCATCTTCTCTATTAAAATTAGGATGTTTTTTGATTTCAATAGCCTCGCGAAGCATCCTTGGTAGGAATCGGTGTACTTTAGCGAGAATCTGTGGTTTGTCAAATCTCAGGTAGTGGTTGGTCCCCTGTTTCACATGTTCACACACAGCAGACTTCAACGAGCGTCGGTGTTTTACATCAGCTATGTGTTCTTTTATGCGGGTGCCTATGTTTCTCTTGGTTTGACCAATGTATGAGAGTCCGCAGTCACAATCTATTTTATAGACCCCTGCATCTTGTAAAGGTAGTTGGCACTTGACGGATGGTAAAAATTGACTTATCTTCGTTGGCGGCTTGAAGTATGTGTTGATTGAAGCTCGCTTCAAGATGTAGCCAATCTTGTCAGTGACACCCCTTACATAAGGCAGTATAGCAGGCTGGCGCTCGACTGTGGCTGGCTTTTCTCGGGATCTGTGACAGCGGCGCGGTTGTTGGAGCTTGTTGTCTTGCAGTACTTGCTTGACATGTTGAAGCTCGGCGTCCAGGTGTTTCTTGTCACAGATCCCATGGGCTCTCTGAAACAAAGACATTTCCACGGTAGCTAACTGTTTAGGACGGTGGTGAGATTCACCGTTTAAGTACCTATTTGTATGGGTCTTTTTCCTATATACAGTGTGGCTCAAAGTATGATCAGGATTCCTGATGACAAGTACATCTAAGAAAGCTAATGAATTATTTGCCTCTAATTCCATAGTAAATTGGATGTTATTATTAATGGAATTAAGATGTTCTAGGAATACACTTGCACTATTTTTTTTCACCATGATAAAAAAAAAAACCTCCCAGGAGGCAGTACAAAAATGCTTCTTTTTTGCAGCAATGTCTAGACAATAAGGGTACATATTTAGATTAAATAAATATGGTACATCTTAGGAAAAAACGAGTTTATATTTTTCAGTACATATCGGTAATTTCAGACTTTAACCTTTAACTAATATTATAAACGCGAATGTGAGTTTGTTTGTTCGTTACGCTTCAACGCCTTAATTACTCGACCAAGCACCGTTAAATTTCGCATACACGTAGTCAGGGCTAAAGAAACGAACATAGGACACCTTTCATACTGAAAAATGAACTGTTTCCGAGGGTTAGATATGAATTTAAGGAATCTACATTAAGTAGTATTAAGTAGAGCAATTTGCAACAATAGTTTTGCAAAAGCAACAGATTTTGTAAAGTGCTCGTTGCCTTCCTTTCATCTTTACGATATTTCCTCTTTGTTAAGAAGATAGTTACGTAACTGGCACGGTATATGTTCCGTAAGTTTCTTAATTAGAGTACATAAATATAGCTAAGTGTTCAACGAAGGAAAATGTTAGTTAGTAACATGTACTTTGTGGAAATGTGACCGTGAGTAACTTTGTGAGGGTAATAATAATTTTATGATAGTGTCATATTTCATAATAAATGAGTGGTCATTCAGACTTCGAAAGTGATGTCTGTTGATCTCAAAGGAAACATGGTGCTTTTCTGCCTAATCATAGTTTGTTGTTTTGCATTAAGAATATTATTTTAAAATATAAATGTGGTTTAGAAGTCGTTGTAGTTTAAGTTGTCGTCACGCCATCGATTTCGAGTTCAATTTTACACGTGCCAAAAATGTATGTGATACACGAAATGGTTATTCAAAGTGTGGGTGTTCTTTGTATCCGATGGTTGAATGTTTGTAAAGACCTCTGTGACTCAGGAATATTTCTTAGCGCTTGGAAGTTGACTTAAAAATATTTATAGCATAATTAAATTTAAAAACCTTATTGTGAATGTAGTGTTATTATTTCCGAAAAATGAGAATGATTGTAAAGTATCACCTCAATATAACACTTTGCAGTAACCAAGCGAGATGCTTTGAAGCACCTATGTCTATTTCAAGATTTATCTTTTTGTCCTGACATAGGTCATTATTTTGTTTAGAGAAGCGTATTTGACACTTTATATAATAAAACTTATACAATTTAGGGCCGTCAAGTCCAGGAAATACACTCGGTTGTTAGATCAAAACAAGGTTTTACGATGTCCTCGGGAGTATGCCATTTTCAATGCATGAATAAAAATTTACGAAACAAAACAAAGATACATATATATGTATGGTAATCTAAAAAGTCAGTGTACCCATGCGACGTTTCGCAATTATGA
Source organism: Catocala fraxini (assembly GCA_930367265.1). Classification (NCBI taxonomy): domain Eukaryota; kingdom Metazoa; phylum Arthropoda; class Insecta; order Lepidoptera; family Erebidae; genus Catocala; species Catocala fraxini. The sequence goes on from OV884031.1 coordinate 23,185,279, forward strand.
TTATACCACATGCAAATTTTGTAATAAAAGAAAGATATGAAACTGGCATAAAATATGATCCTACGTTTTAAGGCAATACCGAAAATACAGACTTAATTTAGGATTCTTTGTTGTTTCAAGTACTTTTTTATAAGTCTGTAATGCTATCATAGAGAATATATAAAGAGGGTACTCGGTTTAATAAATGCTATTATGATAATGTCTTATAGCATTTAAGCTTTTTTATAATGTCATTAGATTTTGCCCGCGGCTACACTCGCTCGGAAGCAGTATTTTTTTTGGGTTGTTGTACTCTATGTACTTTTCTGTACCACTGACAACGTGTATGCATAATTTCAATATGATCGGTTGAGTAGTTAAGTTGTGATAGCGTTACAAACAAAAAACTCACGTTCGCATTAGGAACTTTCTAGATTATTTTGAATTATTTACCTGATATACACTTTACTCGATATTTTGGTAGCTTATCATCTCATGGTCACTGGAATATATGTATGTGCATAGTAGAGTATATAACACATAAATACGGTGTTATTAGAACTCCAAATCCAAAGGGTATCAATGGAATCCTATTAAAAACCCTACCTTCCTACCTTCTGCCTGTTATCTTCAAAAGGCTCTATCTTTTAAACCGGTAAAAGGTATCCGGCTTAAAAGATGACCTTTACATCTATATACTATTTAGTTTGACTAACTTTATATTATACAAAAAGTCGTCTTGTCAAACTGATGGTTCTACCTGCGCTCGCCTTCACCCATCACATAAAATATTATTACCTTTATTTCTAGCAAAAGTACGGCTCGTAGTATTTCAGAATCATTAAGGATATTGACCTTTAAATTCGCCAGTGATGACTCTGCGTATTTATTTGTATAGTCACCTCAGCACCACTGCTTAACTTGTTCAATCGACCGATCCAAATACAATTTGCATAAATAACTGCAGTAATTACAAGTTAATATTCATTCATTTTGCAAATTGAGATCACATTTCTATATTACCAAATTTCGGGTATACGGGACACAAGCCTACTTAAAACACATTTAAACCATAACCTATTTTAAAAAGGGATTTTAAAACGTTTTAATGGTACTTTGATGTGTTCAAAGTAACTCGAATGTAGCAGTAAAAGGTCAGTAGGTACTTGTGTACCGACCGTTATAGACCGTGTGATGTATCAACTCGTTACAAAATCGTCCTGTTTGGAATAAATTGGTAACTTTACCTCTGAATTCGTTTTCGAGTTGAGGGATAGAAATCAAAACGAATGACTCATTAATTATGTCCGGTGTGGTAATTGCTTATTAAAAAGAGTATAAAAAAATCTCTTGTATTCATCGTCCATTTTCGTTCGTCCATTTTTCTCCAGGTATATTTTAATTCCAGTTTAACCTGTCAGCTTGCTTATATCGAGATAATGATAAGAGCATTGTATCTGGACAGCCAGCGTCCAAACGCCGATGGACGAATTAAAAGAAAGCGTGTGTGTTACAGCCTATGGTGCACCTTCCTCAATCCTGCTAGTTAAAGTTCCTGTATAGAAACCACCAGTAAACATGTTGATTTACTCTAAATTCAAAGAAACAACAAACGCCAAGAGACCAACGTGACTATCCAATTTTGGAAATTATTTATTCTTCTCTGACTGTTGTCAAAATATAATATCTATCTGTGAGAATAATTCTCACATAATTCAGAAATCCATTGGTGATGGTAATTAAATTTATTTAAGCCTCATTATTTAGTAATTATACGAGTGAGATTGAACGAGTTACCAAAGGCTCCACGTTATTCAATGACTTTTCTTTTATTTGTTAACTTTGAACCTTACTACGTGTGCCAAAATTTAAAATGCATGCATTTCTACCATTTTGAATTTTGGCACACGTACAAAGAGAGTCCCGAAATCAACGCTTTTCGTTGAACTATCCTATGTTGGCATCGGAGACACAATTTTCAGTAATAAACTTTTGATATCAACCGTACATAGGTATGTATTTATATATTATTCAACTACGGGATGAGAAAGGATGAACGACCTGAAATTACAAGATTGAATTAAAGTAGTTTCTAGTACGTAAATGAAGTTGTCGAAAACATATTACGAAAGTTTCAAGTTTCGTACCGAATAGTTAGTACTTCGTAAACATTTGCATACCAATGAATCACAACAATCTAGGTGGCTATATGTTCAGAATTGAGGTACGGTAATGGAAAGGTGTTTCAGTATTATGAAACATAGAATATTTGAGATGGAATTTAGAATGGCCGTCTTGGAAAATAATACGAAGGTAATTTTATTAGCCTCCTACGCTCAATGAGGTTTATTTACATTTGGCATTTAGTGGGTGATACAGATAATAAACATTTGTCATTCTTTAACTCAGCGGCCAATTTAATCCCCGGTTTCTAATAAGCGACTTGTCGAAGTCAAGTTCATGTTACGTGATTTGGTTGACTGTTGCTAATAAAGACATACATATAACAGTTGATAAGCGTTTGGCCATCTATTAACAATTTTAAATTTTGATCTGCCAATTGAGAAATTTGCTCGCCATGGGGTGTACTAGAAAATGGTTTAAAAATTTATTGGGATTCATAATTTAAACGGGTCTGGAATAAAAACAGTATTATTCCTGATTTTTGTCGGTTTTCTATCTGTTTGTTGTATCTTCACTTAATAATATTAACCAGAGATTGATTAGGTTTTTGCAAATTATTATTAGGTTCAGTCAAATCAAATCGTTATTGTAAGCTGTCCCATGATATAACGTTTCACTCCTATTGTAAGCTATCAGATTCGATTGCCCGGTCATATAGAGTATGACCAATATTTTTTAATTGTAGCACAGTGTCTAAAGGTACGACCAGGACTTAAATAAGCTCACCATCTACAACGTGGGAGTTAAAACAGCTGGTGATATATGAGCGCAATACGCCTTTGTCCAATCCGTCTGTAATAAACAGACGTTAATTTAAGCATCTATGGTTTCATAGAAATATATTAGAATACCCTTTTCTCGGTAATTTGTAAAGGTCCAACGAACATTTCCCATTATTTTTCTTCCATTACCAACTTCTGAAATCCTATATAAAATTATGCAATATATGTACACATTTGAAGGTACGGCCAAAGTAACTGCGTGCCTTCTCGGAAATTCAGAACTGAATTCATTCATTCATTTTTAGGAGTTATCAAGGCACTTATGAATGTCAAATAAATTATGGCGGTCGCGTAATATCATTGGGTGTAACACGAGAAACGGGATGGAGATATTAAAACCGGGAAATGTAGATAATGTCCGAATGTTTTGTGAGATATTTAAAAAGGTTCCATTGTGATAGATGAGATATGTCAGTAATTTATCTAAGGGGTGCTTAGAAGTTATAAGATAAGAAATTTTGTGAAATTTATTTTATTTTCTTCATGATATGTAATAATACTCTTCTATTGCTAATAAACTATACTAATGTATTATTAAGATAATCTATATCTTAATAACATTAATTATTCAGATAACAAAATCATATTACTTAATAAAACCACAATATATTATCAAATAATTTAATTAACGTTTACGTCGGTCTCACTACACTGTATGTGTATATGTTCGTGCGTATGTGTGTGCATGCTTGCGTGCATGTATATGAGTGTGTGTAGGCGTGTACATATACGTGGGTGAGTATGTGTGTGTTTGTTTATAACGAAGCATTATGTAACATATGAATTTAATGCTATATTATGACAATGGCCTTGAATATAAAGCGCTTACTGACTCCTTGTGAATCTGTAAAATAGATGCAGAAACTAGAGATCATTCGCTATCTCCAAGTAAAAACAATCAACATTTTTTATTAATTTCTCAAACAATACTATTATTTTAATGATAATATTTGTAGCAATACTATATATGTGAAAGTATGTGAAGACGTTTGGGAAGTTATTACTCGAATTATGGCACTCAGATAAATTATGTCCTGGAAAAAAGAGCATACATTTTATTTTGGTATGCATCCTTTGGGATTCAAGCGGGTAATACTGTAGAGCGGAAACAAGCAGAAATATTTTTGACTACGCAGAATCACTTACATTTTTTGACTCTAATTACGCGTACTTTAAGAATAATTTATAAACATCAACATCGTAACTAATATTATAAATGGGGATGTGAGTTTGTTTCTTACGCTTTTACACCTTAATTACTCTACCGATCATCATGAAGTTGCGCATATACATATTGTCATGATTCTGTAAGAGAACATAGGGTACCTTTCATTCAGAAAAAGTACTATTTTCAAGCAAAGCCGCGGGAAAAAGCTACTCTACTATAAATTTGTTGAAAATTGTAGCATATTTACTGGGTTCCTGCAGACAAATCATAATTAAATGTAGGTATAATTCAAGTGGATAAAATGATTATTATAAGCCGACAATTAATGTCCTTTCCACATTAAAACCTCTCTTCAAAGACACGCAGCTAAATTTAATTACGAGATTTGCTTTGTTCTATAATGTAAGTGATGAATACTGCCCAACATAGCTTCTGTTCTGTAAGCCTGGTGGAAGAATATCAAGGTGCATTTTAATGAGCATTTCCTTGGTTAATAGCCTCATAATTGGTCTCGTGGCATAAATTTTCATGAAATCGTAGTTCGATTTTAGTGTCGGTAAAATTTTTATTATTTTTGGTTAGAAAATTCTTAAGACTGCGACGAGCGAAATGTGCCAAAACAGGCAGTCACAGTTAAGTGAATAAAATCAACACTTTTTGGTTAATACAAATATAAAATATATATTTACCATAAAAATGAATGTGTTTACAATTACTCCGAGAAAAAAACTTACAATAATTAATATTTTCGCCTACAAAATTACGTAAATTTGCACGAAAAATGCAAAAACGGAAGCTCGTGTTACGTGATTTTTAGGTTATAACAGTAGAAATCTATCCTATTTTACAGCTTAAACGAAACATAAATAGTTATATTACAATTTGTCCGTTCCAAATATTTAAGTTATTGGTTGACTATAAAGATATAAGATTTATCAAAAAAGCACTTCAAATCCTCCATACAATTTTACTATGGCGGCCGCACGCCGATTTGAATATGCGCCGTACGAGCTCTGTCATTATCTGCTCGGCGCAGTCTTAAGAAACACAATAGACTTCGTCTGTCATCGTCTTCGTCGTCTGGAATCTGTTAAATGTGGCTGTTATATATCAGCTCTGTGTCTATGTCAATCAGAGTTCTTGCTGCTGCTTGATTTTTTATCAGAGAAAGCTTAAAGCACTGACCCGAGTCATAATTAAGCACATTAATTTTACTTTTTAGTCTATATATGGCCTGTTTTATATACATACTACGTGTATCACAAGTTTTGCCCAGTATAGATTCCAAGTTTCCGTTATAGTTAAAACTATAATGTTACTTTGGTGGAAAAATAAATTAATATTATTTTTATAGTATGTTTATCAAAAGATTTATCAAAGTTTTTCGGTTAAAAGAAGTTTTATGCGTTGCGGGAATACAAGCATTGAAACAGCGAACGTCACAGAAATCTGGCGCGCTCATTTGTTCGAGCACTGTGGCCAGCTTCCTGGAGCCCTTTATTTATCTTGGCCGGAATTCTCAGGCCGAGATGGCCCGGTTCTATTTGCCGGACGTCGAAGCCGGAAGTTACGAGCACGTTACCGAAAACAAACACACATACAACATGCAGCTGACTTCCTAATACGAGAATGGTTGAACAAACGATTATTAAATCGGGGTAGAGTCGGGCAGGGTCGACGTCTTTAATATAATGAATTATGTTATTGATATTACTTCACTTTGTTTTATTTTATAGGAGAAATTCGCGGTTGTAGCGCTAGGTTAAAACTGAGTCCGTTTGTTCGCTGCCCGTTTATATTATGTAGATTATTCCAAAAAATGTAATAACTTCTGTGGAGATAATTGAATATTCGAGAAGATTCGTAGAACGTTTACGACGGTAGTTAGGTAGACGGTAGTCATATCTTGGAGAACGTATTCGACCTTTATCGAATTATTTATATAGTTACAGATAATATTTGTTAACTCGCACTTTAGATATTGTTGGTGCAACATTGTATTGTATTCTGCTGACAGCACATTATTGTATTGCGCTCGCACCGATCACCCATAGGAACCCAGTCGTCCCTAAGCCTTCCTAAGAAGAAGCCGAATTCTTCCTAAGAGAATTACTGAGAGCTCTTAGATAATCGGACTACACGGATGGCGTAGTGAACCAAGTGGTCGCCTCTCCACTGCCACTGCGCCGAGTGTTATGGTTTCAAATCCCACACGGTACGAAAATTTGTATGATCCACAAATAGTTGATCTGAGTCTGGATGTTCTATGTGTCCGTTGTCTAAATGTTTGCAAAGTCCCCTGCGATACAGAAATTATTCCTAGTGCATTTATTTTAAAAATGTATATTGATTTTCTCATGATACTTCGATTTACCGTTAAATCGAGCGGTATTCAACTTACATACGTAACGTATTTACTTTACGTATGTAACAAAGAATTGCCACGGAGGTATATATCTCCGTGGCAATTTCACAGTCTTCTTACCAAGCTATTGCTTCATATAATTATAGGTAAGTTCTGATCTTTTTCCACCTCTAAGCATACCATCAAAAAGTAGAAAATAAAATAATATACAAAGGCAACGATCATTACTTCATTTCATACAGCTATACTAATATTAATATAACTACCTTATACGAAAACTAAATAAAAAGGAATGGCATAAAAGTTCTAATCTTAAAAAGTTTCACTTTGAATCCACTACGTAAATTCATTAATATTAAAACTCTCGTAATTCTCCCGAACATTGACTAGGAAAACAAAGATGGTACTTGAAAAAGTTAGTTTAAACCCCCTCTGTTGGCGAAACGTTATTCTTTATTCCGACTTTAATTTGATTTAGTGGCTGTACTGTGTGAATAAGTGGTACATTAAGCGCAAATGTTGCTTCTTTACCTCGTTTTATATTTTTGCGTTTGTAACTCACTTAGTTTTGATTAAATTAGTGTTCAACTGGTAATTCGCGTTGAATTTTTTGCTCAAATTAAATTGTTGATTTTGGAATTAAAGGATTTGAAGATAATGCTTTGTAATGCGTTGGCTACCTATTTAGCATTTTAAAGTTCGTTGGGTTATCAAATTAAAGCGATAGAACAACTGAAACAATAACGATTAATCAACAGTTACTTCATTATGGTTACCTTTCTATATACATGAATAATGTAATAAATTCACAATTTTTTTTACATTCACTTGTGTTACTTTATGACATGATGATGAATGATTTTTGACATTGACTTTGACATAGACTCACGTCATTCCCAAAGGCACTATTACAGTTCTGCCTACTCCTTAAGCGTGAGTTTTCCCTAGTAAGTTATTTGTAATCAAGATGAGGCATAGCAGTATAATAAGAGGTAAATATTTTTAACCAAACGTTGTTTACATTCTATACAAAATCTTTTTCATTTGAATAAGGAAATATAACCGCGGCAGCGCATTCACTGTAGTTATTTTGCTTCCTTCATGGGAGTTTTCATGTAAATGTGCCATTTTGAAAATTTACGACTCCATCGTCGACATGACCTGGTTCCTGACTATGACCTCCAATGTTGTGTTGTTACTCTACAACACAACATTGGACTACATGTATATAATTATGGTAAGTACACAATAGGATGGAATGTTTGTTTTGTGCATAAATTTAATACTGAATTACCAAGTTAAACATAATATGTACCTACAGATATGAACAGTGTTAAATATTTCAAGAAAATAATGTTATAGATAACATATATACGTAAAAACAAAATATTAAAGGAAAGACATAAAATATATTAAAGTAAAATTCCTCAATATCGATGTCTACTGAAAAAGTAAGAAAACTGGCTATTGCCACATTGTATGGCAATTGTTTTAATGAATTAATTAATGGTTTGTATGTCACAAAAATTATGATTTTTAAAACCGTGAGTTTCGTTCGTGCAGCAGTAAAGAATGAATGCAACCCCTACGTTAAAGTCTCTTTTGATCATTTCGTGTATCTGACAGAATTTTTCCCTGTGAAGAATTATCATACAGGGTTTTTAAAATATGCGCAGTAGGCACTATTATCTAACGTAATAGAGCACCATATATCAACCACCATAGATCGGGCACCATACCTGGTAAAATGTAGTCGTAATACGTTTTGCTTACCCCGTCGAAGGCGTAGGCGAGAGACTATATACATATGTGATTAATTCTGCTTTACCGATCACGTAGAATCTTAAACTAGGGCACCTAGAAACTAACCATGAGTCTCATAGCACAACTAGTAATTAATTAGACAATACGTACGTAGAATACAGGAGATATGGAGATAGATAGGTTTGATCGATTGTGGAGACAAGATACATTTATTCAGCCAATTAATCAGAGGGCAATTATAAAGCACACGGCTAGATACTAGACAATTGACGTGGTTGACAATTGGCTAGTATCGTTTGAAACACAAGTGTAACCTGATACAGCTATTTATCATATACACACAGTCTCACGCCAGGATCCTTGAAAGGATAGGCAGAGGTGTTTAACAGCACATTGCCAAGTGTGGTTTTAGATCCCACGTAATAGAGAGTCGAGTCTATTGCTACATACCAGTAACAGTTCCAGACACCGTGAAAATTTCTTGACTTTAAAACCCAAGTATGCTTTGCCTTGGAAGCCTAACTAGAAACATGTATCTCCTTTATGTAACTCCTTTAGCATTTAGGTACCTATAAGCATAATATGTATCTGTAACTCGTTAATCAATAAATATTATTATTATTTGTTTCTTTTCTTATTTTTATTATTATGTACGGTAGTCACATTTACTACCGCTGGGCTACAGAGGCAGACAACATAAAATTTATCATATTTCGTACCCCTAGGTTAATAAACAGAATGAATGAGCGTCAATAGCGTTAAAGGTTTAGTAATACTTAATTTTGTAAATATTAATATTAGAGATTTTCTTTCAGGACTCAGTGTTTTTAACAGGATGCCGACGAGGGCTCAATTACTAACCCACCTCGTGCTACTACGCATTCTAACAGATAATCGTGTACCCCAATTAGACAATTATCCAATACACTGTATGTGCGTAGTCCAAAAATGACTTCTTCAGCATCTCAAAATAATAACTGTACCCTGAGCAATATAATGATTCAATAAAATGCCAATAAATTTCTATTAAATAATAGATTTATGGGCAATAATAATTATCCAAAGGTGGGAGTGTAAAATTATAATAGTCTTTAGATTAATTAGGAATTAAATCTGTTAATATTGAGTGAAACCGATATCTTACCATCTGATATTAATAATACCGCTTTATAACAATGTGGCTTCAATAAATCTCGGATCAGATATTGGAGAAGGCTGTCTAAAATTATTTTAGAACTTGTTCTAAGAATATTTTGTAAGTATTGAACTTCCTTTTAATTGGCGTAAGCTTCATTAAAATCTTCCGTTGGTTCCGTAGTTATATGAAGCTATATGTTAGCCTCAGTAAACATATTTGCTGAGGCTAGCACAGGCTGCTTCAAAGCAATAGTGGAGGAACGTATGGCCGCCCTAAGGCGGTTGGAATAGTACAGGGGCCCTTCTAAATATCACGCTGGAAAGAGTTGAATGCCACGGATTCAGAGCCATATTTAAAGTAAGGTAATTAGGCGAGCTACTTACTTATTAATAAACCATATAAATATGTATGCTGCATCGAAATATATTACGCGCAAATATATACGCAGATTTCCAATATTGGGATCATTCTGTGTTTGATTTTTGAACTTGGTATCGAAAGGTTAAGTTACTTAAGTAAGACATTTTCGGTAGTAGTAGAGAGCCTATTCAAATCATTTTGTAACGTCCGATCGATCATACGATCCTTTGGCGCTAAGAATGGTCATAACTTTATTGTTAACTCATCAAAGCAAGCTGCTTTTGTATTTCTTGTTTATAAATATAACTCTCACGCTCGGATAAATCCTTGCCTCGTGGCAGATTTCACAAACATTCTAGCAACGGACACAAATTATACCCAGACTCAGAACAACAACATGTAGATCACACAAATAATTTGTTCTTGTATGGGATCGAACCGACAACACTCGACGTACTGGCGATGGTGAGAAGCGCATTTAAACCACTTTGGCATCGGTGCAGTTCCTTTACCGCTACTGTCTTTAACTTCAGTAAAGGTACGGGTGATCGATTACCCAATCTGGTTACGTGATCAGTTGAGGCAAATCTTTCCACTTATTAGTTAGTTTAGTTTAAAAAAGACAACTCCCACACTAGGATTAATGCCTATGTCACGGGGGACTTTACAAACATTTCAATAACGGACACAATAAACACCTAGACTCGGAACAACCTTGGATCCACAAGTGTGGATCGTACAAAGTTTTGTCCCATGTGGGATTCGAAGCCACAACACTCGGTGCAGTAGTAATCTAGTCCAGTCCAGTTATTCTATATATCAATCTAATATATATAGACATTATGCAGTTATAAAAAGAATAGTCAAAATTTTCTATATATTTGCTTCTGTATTTTACGATGTTCGAATCATCTATAATATCCATGTATAGCCAGAATATCTATTGATTGGTACAAGACAACTGGCACTGATGACTGGCAGACCTTTTATGGCTTTATCTATACTAATATTATAAAGATGAAAAGTTTGTTTGTTTGATTGTTTGTTTGTTTGGTTGAACGCGCTAATCTCAGGAACTACAAGTTCCAATTAAAAAATTATTTTAGTGTTGGATAGCCTATTTATCTATGAAGGCTATAGGCTATATAATATCACGCTATGACCCACGGGAGCGACGTAGTAACTATAAACGCGGGTGAAACCGCGGGCACATCTAGTTTTAGATAAAACTTTCTGTGAAACTATTAATTCAATATAGTTATAGAATTAGTTTCCCGTATGTTTAGACAAGACCTTAGTAGTAAATAGTTCAATTACAACAAAACTTATTGCTTAAAATAGCTTGTTGTTAAAATATAACGAGTGTCAATAGTATGGCTAAATATTGTATATCATAATATTATATATACGAGTGATTATGTAAACATGTTCTATCATGCTAATTAATATGCCATTGTCTAAAAAAAAACAAATAATCGAAAATTGCATTAGCAATCCCGCGTCCGAATGTTTATTCATTCGTTATCACTGATTTTAATTCGAATATTCGATACTTGATTTGTTGATAGCATGATTTAGTCATAGTCGATCTTATTCTCGTACGCAGCAGAAGACTGTAAAGACGGTTTTTAAATTATACTCCTACGGTGATTTCTTAGGTATTTCCATTCGTATATGCTTATAGCTAGTACATAATCAAATATGATTATTCGTTGATAGCAATATAAAAGATAAATGCATTCGAATAATTACGAAAGCTTTTAATCTTTTACTTTGTTTGAAAAATAGAATATTTAATTTTTATCGATAAACGCACATCGCTTTTTGTAAACGATTTCGTATTATTGTTGAAAACGGTAACTAAGATTTATTGTAAACAAGCTAATCGAATTAAATGTGGCGTGATCAAAGCTGCAGTACGCCTGCATTGAATAATATGAAAGTATTCGATCTGCTGTTTTAAATCCTGTAGTGGCAATAAGTTGTTTTTAGGGATATGGTTGGTTATATTTGTAAGCTTATTTAAACGTTTAATTTTTATGAAGTTCGAGTAAGTTCTATTGTAAATAGAAAAGAGCAGAAAAGCAAATGTTCTCAAGAAAGACCGAAAGGCATATTTCTCCGGTTAAATAGAGACAAACCAATAAACACACCTTCATATTTATAATAATTATTAAAAATAAGATATGAAAGAATATATTTAATGAAATGCCGTCGGCAGCAATTCTGCCAAGTAAACAAACACATACCTCAAAATATAAGACAGAAATAATAACAAGCTACCAGGGGAACAGTACACAAAAGACGTTTAAAACGCCCTATTAAAATGCGCAACTAAGGACTAGGGACGCGCGACTTTTTTTGTTGCATCGATATTTTGAATCGTTATTGACGAATCGATATGGTATACAATCCATTTTTAGATCGCATCTAATGCTATGGCGAGGATTTCTTAAAATCGTTTAATATTTACATTTGTAAAAAGGGTATGGAAATGAACTGAGCTAGGTAAAATAGAGATTGCAAGCAAGTTAAATACATAGCTATAACGTAATTTTCCATGGATATAAACAATCATAGATTTTATATAGCTGAGGTGAGCTTGTAAAATATCATCTAGACGGACCGACTTTTGCTTTTGAATCGATTTAATTGAAGATGGCATTGAAAATAATCGATGCAAAAATCGTTAGAACAGCTTGCATCGATCTTTATAAAAATCGAAACGTAATGTTCATCCCTACTAGGGGGTGTGTATCTGAGTCACGTCGGCACTTCGTCCGGAAGGAAGCAATCTAGTGTCAGAATCCTTGTACCTTCTTTTGGGTTGCTTGTTAGACGTTTGCTCAAATCGTGACTGTGAACGTTATTAGCGGTTACAACTGTCGAGATCTTGAATAGGATGTTTTAAGAGCCGCAGCGACGTTTTTGGTTCGATGCCCGAGTCGGGAAAGTGTTGTAAGTTTATCTGTCGAGAAATTTACAATAGTACACGGAGTTTGGAAAAGTGTTTTATTTTTTATGGATTAGGGGGAGATATTTATTTTACGTGTCTGGGAGATCTGGCTATATGTTTTAGACTTATAACCGTGGCTCTGGAAATATAGTTGTAATACACATCAGCCCATCCCTTCGGCAATATATGCGTGTAACCGCGTATGTATGTATTGTACCTGTAGGTACGATACTACAAAACACGTTACGTTTTAGTGGAAACATAATTATGAAGAAATATATCTAATACTCTGTTGCTGATTTGTTAACATGAATTATTGTATGTCTTAGTTACTTTCAAATTTAAACTTGTGATAATATAACTTTTTTTTTCATTGTCCTATTATTTAACATACTCGATAATTTACTCAAATATAATCGTATAATTTATTTAAGGTTATCCTACCAATATTATTTAAAGTTCGCGTTAATGTTTGGATAGTTTTATTTAATTACACCTAAACTGTAGAACTGATTTGGATGAATTTTAATCCACAGAATGTCTATGACCTGAATAACTAATATAATATTATTTATTACAGCATGCCTGGCTATTAAAAGAATAAAAAAACATTTATTAAAAGTAAACAAATAAAATATATATATACTTACCAAGTCGTGTATTGCTTCTGGTGGCAGATAAGCCTGCAACCCATCTCATGGACATGTTGATGCTTCTTTAACATCACAAAATTATTTCTAAGAAAACAAATGTAGTCAGGTCTATAAGCGATAGTTACTGCTTACCATCATGTCAGAAGGCTTGTCTGCCACCGGAAGCAATAAAAAATTGGTATCTACATATTTTATTTATTTTCTTTTAATACAATATGTTAATTTCTTACGGTAAGCAGTCACAGTAGTCTATGTGAGGGGGGGATAGGGCAATGGTTCTACCAGAGGAAATAGAAGAAACCAAGGGGATGATTGTGTCGCCGGCGCTATTAGGCTAATTAATAATAATTTATCATCCATAGTTACCAATAAACCGGTTCATCAAACACCCATACCCATAGCCCATATATTAAAATCCATACGTAGCAATAGTCCTACGCCTGCTGTGGTTAGTGCCGCTGTAGGTTCCATCCCACCTTTGATTAAAACTCTCGAAGGACCTCTTCACCTTGGACCCATGTCTCCGTGTAGGCCTCCCAAAGGGCCGGGTATTTTCCTAACGTATTAGGGAAATAGCGGTGAAAGAGAAACAAATTAAGAAAAATATTCCATTACACACTCACACACACAACACCATCTAGCCCAAACTAAGCAGAGCTTGTATTATGGGTGGACAATGGATAAACATACATATTATATACTTTTTTTTTGTTAATACATACATATTATACATAGAAACACCCAGGCCAATAATACCAAGAATTGTACTTAATTTGATGTTATGATAGAAGCTTTATGATTATTGATATTCATGTTTTTACAATTTATTTACTTTTATTTCAAAACTAGTTTCCATCCGCTTTTAAAAAAAAAAAAAAGAACCCCCAGGTTGGTTTTTGTTTAAATACAAACAATAATTTCAAGACCACACAATTTTTATTCGAACCCATGAAGTTTTTATAGTGAGGCGTCCACTAAATCCACCGCGCCATATATGCAGTCCATTTGGAAGATGACTGCATGAAGCATGTGCTGGTTTAAGTGGGCGTCTTATCATTTCCACTGCGTCCAGTTTTGTGGGTTCGATCCATGGGAAAATACATTTTGCGTGATCCACAAACGGTTGTTCCGAATCTACGTGTTCTTTGTTTGAAAGTTTGTTAAGTCTCTCGTGACACAGAATATATTACTGGGACTTGTCTTTATATAATTGGTTAATCCATGATAATTATACGATTTCAACAGTAACAATTTGTACTTACCTGTTCGGTTACCCGAAGACACAATTACTTAACGCGTGAAATTAGGAATATTAATTAACCGAAATTTCATATTAAATCTTACGAATCGCTTTAGATACAGTCAACCTTATGTCACTCAGTATTATGCTATTGAATTAAATCATATTCTAATTATACGTAATTATTGAAAAGACGTAATTTCTTACCTGTCTAATTTGGTTAAATGGTATGTTAATAAATAAAGACTTATACGATTTAATCATACAAACCAATGTATTTGGGCGTATGAAACATTTTAAGTTTAGATAATAATATAATATTCTACCACATACACACAACACCGTCTAGCCCAAACTAAGCAGAGCTTGTACTATGGGTACTAGACAATGGATAAACATACTTATATAATTTTTTTTGTAAATACATACATATTATACATAGAAACACCCAGACCAAGACAAACATCCATGTTCATGCACACAAATGTTTGACTTGTGCAGGAATCGAACCCGCGACCTCAGGCGTGGCAGTCGGTTACACTAACCACTACGTCATCGAGGCCGTCAAATCTTTATTTATATTATTTTTATTTGTTACGCTTTCACGCTTCAACTATTCTACCAATTATCATAAAAGTTTGCATACACCTTGTCAGAGTTACAGAGAAGGCTTTTCAGAAGTCAGAAGGAAACGCACATCACCTTTCATTCAGAAAAAGTACTGTTCTCAAGAGAAAGAACCTGTAAGAAAAAGTTTCTAATCCATATATACGAATATGGCGCAAATCAAAAAGTTATGTATTAGTTATATTCGAATTCAGGATAGTACAATTTTCGGTCGGCCTCGGTGGGTTAGTGCTTAGTATAACCGATTGCCACGCCTGAGGTCGTGGGTTCGATTACCGCACAAGTCAAACATTTGTGTACATGAACATGGATGTTTGTCTTGATCTGGGTGTTTCTATGTTTAATATGTATATACATAGAAAAAAAAATATGTGTGTTTATCCATTGTCTAGTACCCATAGTACAAGCTCTGCTTAGTGTGGGCTAGATGGTGTTGTGTGTATGTAATAGAAAATTATATTATTATTATTTTTGTAGTAGCATTCACAAGTCATCGCAAGTCTGTGACAGTAGCCGTTTAACCTAAAGTGTGGTAAGTGTCTAATAATTTTGTATGTAGTTATTACATACGTAGATAGTCCCACGTCCTATGCTTTCGAAGGGATGGAGAGAGGTATAGTCACTTACATTGTATACAATAGAATTTTAGTCTCGCATAATAGTGGGTGAGCTTCTACGTTCCAGAATCCGTGCAGCTTCTAAGAATATTTTGAAAGTGAATTTTAATAACACTTTACCTGACTCGGGAATGGAATCCGACACTTTAGGCACAGGCAGGTAGTCCCATTTACTAAAGCTGCGCCACCAAGGCAGACAGTGGTAAACACCCTTGTGTATCTTCCAACGACAACTCCATTGGGAATAATTCCTGTGTCACGGAGGACTTTATAAACATTCAAACAACGGACATAAATAACACTCAGACTCGGCACAGCCATTTGTTGATCACACAATTTTTTGTCCCGTGTGGAATTCGAATCCACAACACACTCGGCGCAGTGCCAGCGGCGAGGCCACCACTTAAACCATTACGTCATCCGTGCAGTTATTGTGATCGGCACCCATAAGTCTGCCGTCAGATTGCAATAATGAAATTTGTCGCTCAATATGCATCGTAATATTTGCCTAGTTTGTTTATTTGATTACCAATATAACACAAACAATTATTTGGCTTTACTATTTGTTTAGATAAAAGCGTTTAGGTTGTTGGTATTCAATATTGCATAATGCATACAAAAGCTTTATTTAAATGCGACAGTTGTGGAATATTTCTATTAGTTTATATGTATAAGGAGGCTGTGTCTATATGAAGGCTATATATTTAATGGTCTATTGGGATCAACTGTTTAGAAAGGTCTGATGTGAAAACTTAAAACAACAGTGTTTACAATGTTTGTCTATCGGTTTAGGCCGATATCTCTCTTTTTGTTGTATGTTTATTAAATTAATAGCCAAGTCACTTGGGGTCGGCTTTTCTGGTCTAACCCGATTTGACTGGATATCAGTTTTTACACGGAGCGGCTGCCACCTGACCTCCGCAACCCGAAGGTTAACGATACCCTAAGGCTAGACCAGTGTCAGGATATTATAAGGCACTGACTTCCCAATAACGACTGCCATAAAAGACAACGATTATCACGGACAATTAAATAATTTGAGCTTTAGTTTAAATACAGCGTCTCGGTCAGGATGGCAGCCGGAGCGTTATCAACTTCGGTCTGTGGTATTGGCTCCATTATTAATAATCATTCTTTACTTTTCGCAAACATGTTTAATTGATATGTTATAAATTCAGATTTTACAAGCAAACCAACAGTTTTGCAACATGCACTTGTTCACTCGCTCTAACTACGAATAAGAATGTTCTCCGTGAATGTGCTTTTACCAATCTGCACGGCCAACCACGACTCAGCCTCATACGACGTTGACGTAATATCGTCACGGCTTTCATTTAACTCTGCAATAGCCAAATGACAGTTTTCATTTAATTTAAAATTATATGATCATGCTGACTTTGATAATCTCCACAATAAATATATCAAATCATAATCCAGCTTACGGAATAATTTATAACGCAATAAAAATATTGCGTGAGAATAAATAAAACATCGAGCGCCCTTTCGCAAACAATCGCGATGAAGCCATAAAACTAACACTCAATTTGTAACAATTGGTTAACTTTGAGAAATATCATTGGGTATCCAATCACACGTTTAATGGTCTAACTTTATATTTGGTCCAAAGTTTCCCTTTGTTATATTCTCAAGATTATTTAGACAACGAAATGTGACGCAATCAAAAGTTTGCCTAAAACAATAGGCGAGATTTACTAGGGCCTTTATTTCAAGTATCTATTTATCGGAGTTCTGTCCGGGTGCAAAGGATTGTTTCGTATTATATTGCTGTTACGAAATAATTACAATATTTGCAACTTCCAGTCGGCTCTATTGAGTTATGTTGACAAGTCATGCGATTCAAAAGCTGTGGTTGATAATAGGAATTTATTTGACTTTGATGAAATATAGAGTGACTTTCTAACTTTTTACAATTTATAATATAATTTTCACAGTTTCATTTTAAACATAAATAATAATTCTTCTCCCTAGCCTTTATTATTCCCAAGTCACTTGGGGTCGACTTTTCTGGTCTAACCGGATTTAACTGGATATCAGTTTTTACACAGATCGGCTGCCACCTGACCTGACCTCTGACCTCTGAAACCCGAAGGCTAACGATACCCTAAGGCTAGACTAGTGTCAGGATATTATAGGGCACTGAATGCCCAATAACGACTGCCATAGATGTTCATGGCAGCCGGGACCGACGGCTTAACGTGCTCTCCGAGGCACGGAGCAGGCGATAATTGTCAATCAATACGCACATAATTTCGAAAAGTCAGTCTTTCCGCAAGATATACCGAAAGTCAGAGGTGCGCGACGTGGGTTCAAACCCGAGACCCTCTGCATTGCAGTCTGTTGGTTTCCCCATTGAGCTATCGCTGCTGTTAAACATAAATAATAATTAATATAATAAAATTAAATATTAACTTTTGTAACACTAGGTCAACAGGTAATAATTAAGCGATAATGTAACTTAATAAATTATCCCTATATTCAAGATTTATTAAGTTACATAGTTGCTAAATTATAATAAAGACAGGTGTAGGGAAGCTGACAAGGCTAGCACCAGATTAGTTTCACCCTACTTTAGAAGGGCTCTTGAAGGGCTTCTGGACGTTGCCCCCGTATGCCCGTGTAAGCTTGCCCAAAAGGCTGTATTAAAGGTCAATTGATGGATAAATACTCTATAAGTAAATAAAAAAATAGTTAATAAAAATAGATCCTGATCGACGTTTCGCGTGATCAAAAGGCTGGTCTTTTCTTAGCCCAAAGAATCAGCATTGCCATTCAACGTGGCAATGCTGCCAGTCTTCTGGGCACGCTACCAGTTAACAGCGATGCTGAAGAATTCTACGATGCCTAAACCATTTTTGTAAATATTTAGTATTATAATTATTTGTGTTTTTGTAATTATGTTATCTTTTTTAATACGTTTGTAAATATAGGTTATATGGTATTAGTTATAGTAAAAAGATTTACTGAATGTGTTATGTCATATAAAATATTGGTCATATTAAATATTGTTAATAAAAATTGGTATGGTAAATTCAAATTCGTAGAAATTAAACTGCTATATACGGATTTTATCGCGTTGTTTATTTGACACTTTATTACAACATTTTGAAAATTGTTTCACTACTACTACTATTAAACTTTAATAATGTTTAAGCTAATTAAATTATTATTAAACTATTTAGATTTAATTTATTTTTACTTTTACACTTTCCCCGACGTTTCGGTTGCTTTTCAGCAGCCATGGTCACGGGGAGACTAAGATGGCAGTTGTCTCAATGTTCCAGTGTAGTTATTTCAAAGTACCCGAACATAATTTAATCATTGGTGTTTCTATTTACGCAGAATGAGCTCAAAGTATCATGAAGTCTAGCTGTGGTTTGCTTCTTCTTGGGTTTGACTATTTTTATTACTGGATCCCAAGCTGGTGGTACATTCCAACCATCTTCTCTATTAAAATTAGGATGTTTTTTGATTTCAATAGCCTCGCGAAGCATCCTTGGTAGGAATCGGTGTTCTTTAGCGAGAATCTGTGGTTTGTCAAATCTCAGGTAGTGGTTGGTCCCCTGTTGCACATGTTCACACACAGCAGACTTGAAGTCTTACGCGAATATTATTTACGCAAATAATATTCGCGTAAATAGAAGACAATATTATATCAAATTCGTAGTTTTACATTTTTCAACAATGACCCAGGATCGACTAAATATATTGCCGTCGTGGACACTAATAATTACACAAACAAAGTGGTTAAAGTATCAATAAATGTGGTCAACCCAATACCCCATTTATTTAAGCCATCCCCTCGATTCCGGTGTAAAATAATTATTATTTATTTAAATTTTATTTGATCCATTAAAATACATAATATACACTGGCTAATTATTTATGATAATTAAATAATTGAATAGATTATAATACATACATTTGTACAAAATATACTAATCGCATATGAGCAACATGAGTACAGTTATGCCATAAACAAAAATACTTACTATCCATTAAAGTTGCATTTACGAGAAGATATCTCTGTCCCGGTATTGCTCATGCGATAGCAATGTTTTGAAGGGATGACGGTACAGCAACTAAATGTATCCAGCATAGTAACCACGCCGTCCAGTTGCACTTTAGCAGCAAACCCTAAGATTGATAGATTTTTAAGGAATGCTAAGCAGGGATGTACTTTCTGATAATGTGATCTAAGCCATAGACTTATCACCTAAATTTTATCATAATCAGTAAAGCAGTAGTACTAAATACAAACATTTGAACTTTTGCATCTGTAATCTTTATTAATATTATAAAGCTGAAGAGTTTGTTTGTTTGAACGGGCTAATCTCAGGAACTACAGATTCGATTTGAAAAATTATTATTAGTGTTGGATAGCCTATTTACCGAGAAAGATTATAGGCTAGATAACATCAGGCTACGACCCACGGGGGCGGTGCAGTAATCATAAACAAGGGTGAAACCGCGGGCACATCTAGTATATTATATTAGTACATTTGATTGGTGTTTAATGCTTATAACAGTAACAAAATTATAAAAAAAAAATATGGATATACATCTTAGTAGCGTATAATGTCCTCCAGAATGAATTTCGGTCACGGTGGTCAATCTTAACGGAGACTGGCCTGCGCACAAGATATTATAGTGCACAAACGTGTGCGCAAATATAAATGCACTCTCTGTTCCCTGACTCTCATGGTCTGATGGGATAGTAATCCGACAGGGCCGGAGAGAGGTCAGGCGCAGGTCCCGTTGGACTTTACGTGCTTTCCAAGGCACGGCGATGTCTAACACCGCATCCTATTCTCCAGGCTGCTATTGAGATTTCTTAACAGAAAAACCTGATAACTTTTTGTTGGCTCGACCCGGGATTCGAACCCGAGACCTCATGCACAGTACTCACATTTTTTTTTCGCTGCGTCACGGACGCATTTGTTATATTTATGTACAATGGGTATGTACGGGGTGTAATATACACATGGATCTATAACATAGGCATGAAATATCTGTGCGTATGAGTGTGTAGTTATTAATATATAATCATTACTTGATAAAGAACTTCAAGCCACTTATTGATATAATAATTTATAACAAGCGCAATTCCATTAGAAATAAAAATAAAACAAAGCACTATACTTTCCCAGTCAAGTATTTCAAGTGCTTGTAAGTTTGAAAATTCAACAAAAAAATCGACTGTTACTGAGAAACTTCAAGAAACTTGGACAACAGCGCTTTCAGAGTTTCTATAACGTACCAACAATGTGACCACCCGTTAATGCAGTTACGTTAAGTTGGAAAACTTGCGAGTACAGTCAAGTTAGTAATTAAAAACAAGTAACTGACACGTTAATGTATAAGTTAACTTTATTCATTTATTATACATCAGTGAACATGTTATGATGTCACTTCAAAGGTAGCATTACATTATAACTTAGAGTCATGTCTCTATATACCTGAAGAGGTATGCAGAGGTGTATTGCAACGTCATTTCAGCATAGTTTTAGAAGCCACGTAATGTAGAGCTACCTTCCGGACATATTTCCAGACTCCGATTGTTGTTAAGTCTTTGCCGGGCTGACTGGTCGGAATCAGACGAAATTAATTGAAATTAAATTACTTTATACATAGTTTATCGCGTTGTTCATTTTAAAAACCCTTTAAATAAACAATGTGGAAAATTCCGTATAATGTAGTTCAATTTTAATGTATAAAATTCGTGTAAACGTAAGACACTATTTATACTAAATGAAGCTTTTTAGCTGAATTACAAGTGTCAAAACCTTTGAAACCAACCTAAAGATCGTTTAAGCCCGGTTCGATTTAAAAAACGAGTCGGGTTAGCTACGGCTAGTTACATTTTATCATATTTTATAGAATATGTGTCAAATATTAACTCTTCGTAGGCAAAATGGTTCATTTCTTGGGTATAGATACCGGGCCTTAGTGGTTCCTGTGTATGAACTACTCAGACAAATTCTAAAATATATTGTTTTGGATTCAGACCTCTTAATATGCACTATCCTGTCTGAAGCTTCTATTCCCCAAGGGAAAATCATATTTATACAGTTATATGATTGTCCTGCTGAGAAATTATCAGTAACGAAACGAAGTCTGGAATTATGCTGGATTGCAATAAACACAACCCCTACTATATATTTATCCCTTCGGGATAATCATCAGTGTTTAACACCCACATTTCATCAGTAATAGTTTTAGTCTGATGTCATAGGCCGCGAACTAATTACTATTTACGAATGTAAATGCCAGAATCCGTGTACTCCAAAAAATCCAATAACTCTTTACCCTACCCGGGTATCAATCCAAGAGTTGCTTTACTGTTGCACCACCGAGGTATAGGTTACCGCCAATAGTAAAGACAAACCCACTGTTATAAAATAGTAAAAAAAAATGGAACAAGGTTGAAAATAGATCAATCTTCTCTTTATTTAGTGTATGTTTTTTTATAAATAGCCAAAGGCTTTCAACACTTATCTTAATATATTACCTCATGCAATGCGTGCGTGATTCTGTCTACTAAAGGTTTGACGGCTGCATAGATTGGCCGAGTGTTAAGATAGCCCATTTTATTTAAAGGCCTTTGTATTATTTGTTGTTGTTGAACGAAGCCAAGTTAATGAGTTAGTGAGTTGCGTAGAGTATACATATTATCGTAAATATAATAATTTTAGGTTAGGTTATACTTATCTATACATATCATTAAATTGAAATAGGTCGAAGTTTAAAGATGGCAGAAGTTTGAAAAAATAACGTGAGCTACGTCTCTGCCTATGTTTGTACGTATATCACGCAAAAACAACTTTATAAAATAGAATACAGTTTTCAAAGATGTATTGCTGGAGTTCTAATTTAAAATTCGGTGCATGTTTCATCTTGATACACCGCCTAGAAGTTGAGTATTATGTGTGTAGATCAAATTCTTATAACCTGCAAATAAATATGTAGGTAAGTACCTTATTTCAAATTATGGGCATACGAAGTCGCTGGGAAGAGCCAGTTGCAAATAAATCTGAATACTCTGTTATCATTCACAGGGCTTACAACCAGCTACTATTCAAATACAAGACTGTGACTAGCTCGGTAGAGTATGGTGATAATTACCACAGCTGTGTATAAATGTATAAATCCTCGGGAGAGGGAGCGCTTAAACCCTCTCCCCAACCGTAGAACCGGGCGCCGGAGGGCGCGAAATGACCTCCAGCCACCCTGAGGTTTGACCTGGGGGTGGTGGGCTGCGTGTGCCTGCTCACCACCCGATCAGCACCAGGTCCCAGAGGCGGCGTGCGTGTTCCCACGTGCGCCTCTGTGTCGTGTCTTTGTCCCCCACAGGGGGACAGTGGAGGAACTATTTTTGAAGTGGCGTGCCGTTTCACACGGCGCGGCGGGCCGAAACCTCGGCGGGGTCGCGATTGCATGTGAAAGCGATTTGCACGGCCCCGCCGCCTATGGTTATGTCGAGGAACACCGTGGTAGGTTTAGTCGGTATTACCGGGGTATCTTTCCCCCGGTGAGCCCGACTTAACCTCTCCGTCGCCCCGCGGAGAGGTATGCGTCAATGCATTCCGCAACGTAAAAAAAAAATTATTATAGGGTTTTTTGTCAAGAATTTCTCTTAGCAGAACGAAGTTTGGATCTGTGCTTAGTAGGCAACAATAAGTTCACCCTCTGTTACGTGGGCTCTGAAGTCACGTTTGGTGAAATCCTAACTAATATAATTAATGAGAATGTGAGCTGGTTTATTTCACGTTTTAACCATTCAACCGATAAGCATGAACATTCACATAAACGTTCTCAGGGGTACAGAGAAGATCATATGGCTGCCTTCATTCAGAAAAAAATTTGGTTCCTGAGGGATAGCTATTTATTGTCAAAATCTACATTACCGCGAGCGAAGCCACGGGAAATACCTAGAGGAGGGTATAATTCCTATCTACCTATACGGGGAAACAAGTGTAAGTCTATATCAGAGGTTCCCAGTCTGTTTTTATAATAGACCACTTTAAAAATTTTGCACGTTCCGGTGGACCTTCTGCAACTACATTTCTACTATATTAATTGGCATTCGTATTTATATATTTAAAAATGTTATCAAATCTCTGCAGGCTGAACTTTTTTTTTATTCTCGTTTCTGAACCTACCACGATAGGCGGTCTGAGCTGTGATTTTTTTTGAAATTCTCTACCGAAATATCGGTATGTTGGTAGGTTCAAGACCACTGGTACTGAATATGAAATATGCAAGTTATTACAAGTAACAGTCGCTGAGCTTCTTTATTTTAGTTCTTCCCTATCGAAAGTAAATAAATTTTCGTGGACCCCGCTTACGAATTGTGGACCTCCATTTTTTTGTCGCGCTATCGTAGATCTCCGTCGAATCTCCCGTGGACCCCTGGAGGTCCACCTATACCACTTTGGGAACTAATGGTCTATATTATGTATGCACACCCATGTCTTAAATGCTGTCAAGATAAAAATTTATATTTTTATTTATAGTTTTATGTACTTCTTGAAACTTTTATTTACTGATGCTGTTGCTTGCACATAGTAATGATGTTTTTAAAGTCCATTGCACTTGTTACGAACTAAGTTAATTCTTTAGTAAGAAGTAGAAAATGTTTGAAAGAAAATGAACTACTATTGCATAATTAAAAGCTTTACATTTCCTATAGTTATTGGAACTTTTTGCGTGAATTACATAAAAATATGTTTGCATCATTCTTATCACAATTCTCACACACTAGGGATAATGTCTATGTCACGGAGAAAATAACAAACATTGAAACAATGGACACAAAGAACACCCAGACTCGGAACAACAATGTGTGGATACAATACAAGACATGATAGCAGTGCCGAGGCGACCACTTAAACCGCTACATCATGATTCTTCTTCTCTCTTAGCTTTTATTATTCCAATGTCACTTGGGGTCGGCTTTTGTGGTCTAACCGGATTTGAATAGATATCAGCGGGTGTACCGTGAAAATTTTTTTACGCAATGACGTGCCGAAGCGTATGACGAACGAAAACACGACACTTCGGACTTTTTAGGACGTACAAATGTCATACGACGATATTCGTGATGAATGTCGGCGCGAATGATGTTTAATGGTAAGAATAAGCACGAACGAACGTACGCAATTGCGTATAACGCGTTTCACGGTAGACTCCCAGTTTTTACACGGAGCGGCCACCTGACCTCCGTAACCCGAAGGCTAACGATACCCTAAGGCTAGACCAGTGTCAGGATGTTAGAGGGTACTGACTTTCCCAATAACGACTGCCATAGATGTTCATGGCAGCCGGGACCGACGGCTTAACGTGCTCTCCGAGGCACGGAGCAGGCGATAATTGTCAATCAATACGCACATAATTTCGAAAAGTCATATAACTTTCCGAAAGTCAGAGGTGCGCGACGTGGGTTCAAACCCGAGACCCTCTGCATTGCAGTCTGTTGGTCTCCCCACTGAGCTATGTGCATGATTAATAGTCAAAATGGCTGCCCTACGTATCAATTCTGAAAGCACTCATGGTCTCGTTGGTCTACTAGCAATAGTTTGCGCTTTCATTTACTGTAAGTACCTGATCTGTAAGGCGCCGAACTGAAGGTTATCTTGAGTTGATCTGTATAGCAATTTTAGTGGTTGCGTTTGGTCTAGACCTGGAAATAACTCTGGCAATAAAGAGTAACATATAAATGCACGTGCGTGCGTGAGTGCGTGTAGTCTACGCTCGATATATTCTTGAAGAGAGATAGAGGGCGCCCATACACTCACATATTGCTAGCTATATTTATTGGTCCTACGTAATAGATGCCAAGCATCGACATACACCGTTCAATAATAAATGTTTCTGCGAAAATGTCATTGATACTACTTTGTTTGATTCTGGGATCATGTATAAGTCTTACATAGATACTCATTCAACCTTACGACATGATTAACATGGCGGTTCATTACTCAACTATGGCTTTATATTAAACATATTTAATTTTAATCTGTAGTCTCTGCCTAGCCCTCTGGGAAACAGGCGTGAATCTATGTATGTATATACGTAAATTTAATTTTGAAAGGGGCACGCATTGTACTAATGATAATGACCAGAAACAAACGGTGCAAATACCCCGCAGTTAATTTCTTTGAAACCTACAGAACTTTTTTAATTCGGCACCTATTTATTATTACTGAGAAATGAGTTACGTTGTGCTGTGAAATCCTTATTTCACAGCACAACACACACAACACACACACACACACACACACAGCAAACTTTTATGTTTAGTAAAAATTATGGTTTTCTTTAAAGATTTTCTTAGAAGTAAGGACTTCTAAGAAAATCTTTAAAGAAAACCATAATTCTATAAATCTTGGACGAAGTCCTTAGAGTGCTATACATTAAGTACCTTTGTAAATGTTCCATGAATTATTTCTTTTATGTTAATTGTATACCAAGAATACATTTTTAATATATTATTGTTGCTTTTCCATCATTTCTTCTGTTATTGTTCATTGTGCTTGATACTTTGGTTTGTAATTACTATAATAAAAAAATTATTTGATTTTCTTATAACTAACATAGAAACAATAAATCTTTAACCTTTTGTCTAATAATATTAATGACTTATCGTAATTAATTTGAAAACAAGCTAAATAATAACCTAATACAAAGGAAAACGGCGATAGCTTAGGACTAGTGGAAGACAATGGACTGCCACGTAGAGGTCTCGAGTTCAGTCCCAGGGCGCGCATCTTTGACTTTTCGAATTTGCGTATTAAATAGTTAATTATCGCTCGCTTTAACGGTGAAGGAAACCTGCATGTCTGAAAGTTTCCATAATGTTCTCGAAGATATGCGAAGTCTGCGAACCCGCATTGGGACAGCGTGGTGGACTATGGCCTAACCCTTTTCACATTGAGAAGAGGCCCGCGCCCAGCATTGTGACAGTTTAATACAGGGATGATATTATTTTATTATTTATAAGAAAAACAAAAGCAGTAGTTGAAATAATTATTTAATTATTAAATCCACATGTAGTTAAGAAATACAATACATGAATTAGAGCTTATTTGAGTTAGGTTAAAATGATCCTATTAGCAGATATCACACATATCCCTACTACACATAAGTAATCAATTAGCCGAAAACCAGGCACAAAGACAAACATTGTGCCTGTGCTTAAGGATCCGAGAGTAATCTATTGGTATAGATAAATACAGGGCGCTATGGCGCTCATTAGGGGAGGGCTATGTCCAGCAGTGGACTATTATAGCCCGATGATAATGATAATGATGATAGATAAATACATCCTCATTAATGGAAAGCAATTTATATTAAAAAAAAAAATTTTGATTAGCATAAGGCTTATTGGGATTTATGAATGATAAAAATATTAGGTAGCATTATGTGTATGTTACCGAACCTACAAAAGAAATGCTATGCTGCACTACAAGGGCAAAGACCACATCCCAGCTCACAAGATAGCGCGTCCTAGAAGTACCCCAATCAGAAAAAAGACAACACATCTTATGCCAGTGATCTTTGGTGCTTCGAACAGGCTGACTAGAAAAGCATTCATGCTTCACTCTGGAGAACAGCCAGCGTGTTAGTGTAAAGTCATTCCTCCAATGCTGATTAATCTTACTTTACTTGTTATATTTTAGATGTTTAATTGATAAAATAATTACTGTTCACGCATTGTTATTTAAGAATTAGTCGTGGTGACCTATCATTGGCTCTCTGTTGCATATTTTTTTACACTACTATGTATTTTAAAGCTGTTGGTCTTCCTAATAAATAAAAAAAAAAATACATAAATAAATAAATAAATTATTTTTTGCATACCCAACCAATAGATTTGAAACTGATACTTAAAAAGCTTTCTTAATCAATATTTTATGTGAATCTCTGTGACACATATAGTTAAGTAAAATATGTAGAATCATAGTGTTTATTTAATTTCTAGGTTCCCTAGAGTTTTTCTGGACAGCGTTGTGAGCTGCAATTCTGTGGATAATAATTACCACTTACTTACCTTTGTTTGCCAGGCGTTGCGTGGTAAATGTGACTGTCCGGAACTAGTAACACAGATAGTCAGGTTATTTGTCTCCATTGTACCTAAAATACAACTTAGATCATGCAAAGTCCAGTTACTAGTTGTGCCTTATGCAGGTATGGTGGCACATGCCAACTCGCTCCTTGTTCTTGCACTAACCTTATTAAATATGCTTCTAACATCAGAATCGGAGTGTGATCTATTTGCTTAGAGATGGATGGATGTGTGTCGTAGTTTTTTAAGATTTTGTGAGAAGATGGATGTTTAGTTAGTTACTATGTTACGAATCTTTTATTGTACTCATGTAAGCACATGTAATAATAATTTACATATATGTACCTTGTATATTATGTCTGGTAATATTAATGTATATAATGTTAGATATAACTTTTAACTTGTACAACGATTTGGTGTATACTGTTATGTTGTCCATTTGTTTATAATAAATAAATAATGTAATATTGTCTTCTATTTACGCGAATATTATTCATTGAAATTAAACTGCTATATACGGATTTTATCGCGTTGTTTATTTGACACTTTATTACAAAATTTTGAATTAATTAATTGAATTGCTAATTAAATTATTATTAAACTATTTAGATTTAATTTATTTTTACACTTTCGCCGACGTTTCGGTTGCTTTTCAGCAGCCATGGTCACGGGGAGACTAAGACTTAACTTAAGACAACTGCCATCTTAATAGTAGTAGTAGTGTAAAAAATTTCAAAATTTTGTAATAAAGTGTCAAATAAACAACGCGATAAAATCCGTATATAGCAGTTTATTTCAATAAATAAATAATGTATAGTATTCTAGTCTTTATATTGTTTAGTAACAATATATATAAATAATTAACTATTTACATTATTTATTTGCCCGCAGCTTTGCTCGCGTTAACGACTTTGTGAGTATATTTCTATCTCTCTGAAACAGTACAGTTTCTGGATGAAACGTACCCCATGTGCTTTTCTGTACCCCTGACAACGTGTATCCAAAATTTTATGATGGTCGGTCGAGTAGTTAAGACGTGAAAGCGTAACAAACAAACTCACATTCACGTTTATAATACTAATTAGGTTCTAGGATATTGCAGTAGTTTTTTGGTACTCCTGAATAAAAAATGAATCCTTAATCCATCTCGTAATGAAACTCCAAGCGATGTTTATGCTAAATACGTCGGTAATACTCCAAGTCATGAGCACCAGTAACAAATAATTAGTTAAACGTGACCGCAACTGTTACTGCTACTGGTTTTATAAATCTTTTCAGTAAGACCGCCGAAGTAAACACACTCGTACAAATTTAACACAATTTTTGTTTCCGTGTACGTTGCACGACCACAGCTGCTGATTTAAACGTGAAAGAAAATGTGCTAACAGAAATTTGTAACCCAAGCCACGGTATGTTTTCTTCTTTACTTGACACTAAAAATGGAAACTGAATTAATTGATTGATTTGGCTTAGAAGTATTTACATAGAAATATGTGATATATAGGTATAAACAATGATAGCCTAGTGGGAAATTGTTAAACTGGCAAGCAGAGGTCCGCCGATCACAAGGTGCGCAACTCTGGTTTTCCGAAATAATGTGCATATTAAATGCGTATTTAATTATTGTCTACTTAAACGGTGAAGGAAAATATTGTGAGGAAACCTGCATGATATTCTCCGTAAGGTTTTTGAAGCTATGTGAAGTCTGCCAACCGCACTGGACCAGCGTGATGGACTATAGTCTAACGTTTTTAATACTGAGAAGAGGCCTATGGCCAGCGGTGGCTCAGTTTATATACAGATATAATATTATGTATTATAAAATTAATTAATCGTTATAAATATTAAATGAACACTATTATATAAGTATATATATTAGCTGATCCGGCAAACGCTGTTCTGCCATATAAATTCATTTGATAGGGACACCACAATCACCTAGCGGTATGAAATATACTTTACGACCTATTCTCATACCTACCAAAAATACATAACAATCATTCGAGTCGTTTCAGCATAGTGCGATCACAAACACCGTGACACGAGATTTTTATACAAATAGGTTACAAAAAAAATATTCGTAATTAGTTTTAGAGAGTCTTTTAAGCACTCTATTGAGGAAATAAACCTTAATCAGTTCCAAATAAATTATATTAACACACACATAATAGGAAAGATAAAGCGATAAAATTACACCTAAAAACGGAATAGAACAATTATTGACCAACGAGGAAACATTAGGCGTCAAAATTGTAATCCTCTCCCATCTCTGTTTGGACACAAACTCAATAAAAACTTTGCTAAAAAGAGGGTACTTTAAATTGGCAACTGGCCAAATTAAATGTAGATAAAAAAAATTAAGCCCCTATTTGCGTTGCCCCATACAATTATACAAACGATAAGATTAAACCCATTTTAGACAACGCTAAGTCTCATTTGCATGAATTAATTTCAGTCGACGTGACGAAAAAGTACTGAAGGCACACGACCAACGTGACAGGCAAACGAATTACGAATCACAGTACCTTTGGCGTAAATTAAAAACGCTTTATGATTTTAAATAAAGTTGTGAAGATCTTCGTAATTATACGATTGAGACAGGAAGTTTCTTGCTTTTCTGCGAAGTCTACTGGTACATTTGGGGAAGATGGTTATTTTTTTGTAGAATAAGCCTTTCGTGGAAACATAATTAGAATTGTTCCAAACAGATCTGCGAAATCATTTTTATTTATTTTAATTAATACGGTTACATATACAAGTATACACCACTTACACTAATTAATATAAAATATAAACAATTTAAGCTAACAAGCTTTTACAAAAGACACTTTCTTAATATAAGTATATTAAGTATTCAGCAAAAATATCGCATTGCGGTTAGCCTCGAAAAGTGCTGAGAGTACACGATTTTTAACTTGCTTTATCTTTAAAATGATAACAAATGTTATTCTTATAGGAGTAAAGATAACTTGTAATAATAAATCACAGAATAACACTTAAGATTTTATTTTCATAAAGTACTCAAACGTTTCAGTGATTAAAGTTGCTGACTGTACATATAAAAAACGTTACTTTTCCATAACTGAAAAACATTTCTAGAAAAAAAACGACGGCAGTGCAGTCGTTCTATAAGCTAAGCGGTTGTTAGAGAAAACAGTTTTGTAAAAAAGTAAAATCACGCATTTTGATATTAAGGTTTGAAGCCCTGCAGCCTTGTCGATTGCAACTAGTATAATCGAAGCCTTCTTTATTTCTTTATGCATTTGGTATGCCCGAGATTTATGATCATACAATTAATGGTACTATGTGGCATCCAAATCTATAATCTTATCTTATGTGGGGGCCAGTCAGTGCAGACCGGCGACACTTCGACCCAGTGGGATCTTTTGTATCGATACTCTCCCAATAACGACCGCCATAGATGTTCATGGCAGCCGGGACCAACGGCTTAACGTGCTCTCCGAGGCACGGAGCAGGCGATAATTGTCAATCAATACACACATCATTTCGAAAAGTCATATAACTTTCGAAAGTCAGAGGTGCGCGACGTGGGTTCGAACCTGTTGGTCTCCCCAATAAGCTATCGCTGCTCTAAATAAAAAACTACAATAATCTGTGTGACAGTAGAAGCGAGGCCACCAGACCGACCCACTGCATTTCTCTCGTCTCATAACTATAGTATTCAAATTAAAACAATAGCAGCATTATAATAAAAAAAAAAGATATATCCCTTGCACAGTTTGTCTTTGAGTCGATTTAATTCTATATTATTAGCATTCTCGGCAACTTAAGAAAAATGCTGATGTAATACTATCATAAATCTCCATGCAGCAATACTCTAAGTATTCGGACCGGACTATAAAAGATAATATTCACGCTTAGTCTAAGACTACTAATACTTGAATAGAATTGCTAGTCACACTCCCTAGCACTTCCTTTGTTGAAAAGACTAATACTGCCTACATTAATCACACAGACACGTCCATATGCTCTATCTTCGTAGTTAGAGTTACTTTTTTTATAGATGAAACGGAATTAAGATAGATTGGCAAGGATTCAAGGCTATACGATCGGGTAAATTGGGCCAAGATTAAAGAGAGGGCTGATTTTTAAAACGCTCTTGTTTGTGGCTAGTATGGGCCTGCCTGATTGTTTCTTTGCTTCTGTTTTATTTTAGAAGAGAAGTCCCGTAGTAAATACGATATCTGGTAGCTCACTGATTCAGAAAAAAATTGTGGACACAGTTTTTTATCTCGTGTGCGGATCGAAGTCACAGCAATCAGCGGTTAGGCAAAAGCAAGGCGACCACTTAAGCTATTACGATATATTACTGCAGTACATTAAGCACGAAGAGACGTAAAAGAGACGAAATGGACATGGTAATATACATATAAAGATCATTAATCCTTTTTATTAACCCGTGCATATGTTTAAGTGAGTAATTTCGGCATGTTCTGCATGTTAGCCTACATCATCTACTAGCATCGAACATTAATATCTATAAAGCTACTAGCGATAACTCAGTGGAGAGACCAACAGACTGCAATGTAGATGGTCTCGGATTCGAACCCACGTCGCGCACCTCTGACTTTCGGAAGTTATATGGCTTTTCGAAATTATGTGCGAATTGATTGACAATTATCGCCTGCTCCGTGCCTCGGAGAGCACGTTAAGCCGTCGGTCCCGGCTGCCATGAACATCTATGGCAGTCGTTATTGGGAAAAGTCAGTACCCTCTAATATCCTGACACTGGTCTAGTCTTAGGGTATCGTTAGCCTTCGGGTTGCGGAGGTCAGGTAGCAGCCGCTCCGTGTAAAAACTGATATCCAGTCAAATCCGGTTAAACTAGAAAAGCTGACCCCAAGTGACTTGGGAATAATAAAGGCTAGGGAGAAGACCGTTGCAGATATAACAGTCCTGTGTCAAAGCTTTAATGAAATAAAAAATATCTGTAAGAAAAGATTGAAGTCGTAGATGTACCCTGAACCTACTTTGATCGCATGGATTAGTGTCTGCACTAAGAAGAAAGACTTTACACATTATACTTACATGATAGAGAATAATAGTGTAATTTTTTTTATATATGTGAGCATGATAATACTCTATTTATAATTCATATGAATCATATGTCATGATGGCATTGTACATCGGACGGCAGCTTAATGATCCAGAAAGCTGACTATATTAAAACGCAGTAGTATTTATGATTAAATCTTTGCCTATAAATGCGATACAGACACACAATTTTAAGAGTATTCTAATGGAATGTTAGTATTTAAAATATAGGCACAATTTACTCACTGCTACAATTTCATTCACATTTAACGACAGCTAACGTTTGAAGCTCAGGTTGCGGAGAGTGCCAGAATCTATCAAGTTAAAAAACACTTAGAGACAAGTAGGTCTTCGATCCGAGCTCGTTTAAAAGCGATAAGACTGAAGAAGCCTTTTAGGATCTGAAACGTTCAAATCATCATTTGCCCGTACTGTTATAGAACGATTTTTTTATATAATATTTATTTTTATTTTTTATTTACATGTACATATGTTTCATTGCTCCCGTGACATGAATTTGGTGTTTTGTTTATGGCTACGTCTGGCTTCGATTTTTGGAGGAGAGATGTTATTAGATTTTTCCGTTAGGCTTTTTCTGTATAATCTTAAATAATATTATAAATGCTAATATGAGTTTGTTTGTTTGTGTCGCTTTGACGCCTTAACTACTCGACCGATCATCATTAAATTTCGTAAACACATTGTCCGGGGTACAAAAAAAGACATAGGGTATTTCATCCAGAAAAAATACTGGTAATAACAAAAACCTTTTTTTTTTTAGTTCCCAGGCAAAATGCTTGATGCACTGCCCGCCGGCTAGGGGACGGCACCGGCGGGGATGTGTGGGACTCCCAGCATGAAGTGCTGGTATACCCACTAAAAAACCTGGGGTGTTCCCTCTCTCATCCAATGGGGGGGTACCAGTTGGGCGCTCTTAAAAGATTCATCCATATCGGGCCCCCCCATGTGGGTGCGGACCGGGTCAGTAATAACATAACCTAGACTAACATAAACTATATTTACGCGAGCAAAGCCGCGGGCAAAATCTAGTATAATATAATATAGTTATTTTTGAATGATGATGTACCCTGTACATGGCAATGTCTATTATATAAGCCCTAGGCATAGTAGACGAAAAGTCTGTGCAATATGACCGCGACTGACTGTAGTGGTTTATGTGACCACCTCTTTACATTGCCACTGCGATATAAATTTGTGTGATCCGCAAGCAGTTTTTTCGAGTCTGGGTGTCAGTGTCCGTTGTTTGAATATTTGTGAAGTGCACAGGCATTATTTTTATTTTTAATTTTTTATACAACTAAGGTGGCACACAAGCATACTGCCCACCTGATGCTAAGTGGTCACCGTAGCCTATGGACGCCTGCAACACCAGAGGCATCACTTTCGCGTTACCGAGACTTTAGGAAAGGAATTGAGAAGGAGAAGGAGCGGGAAGGGGGAAGAGGGTGATTGGGCCTCCGGCACTCTCACTTACCAAACGAAACACAATAATACTGCTATTTTACGTCGATATTCTGTGAGAGAGTAGTACTTCTTCGGTCGAGCCGCCCCATTCATGCTGAAATCAGCGAGGCTCTAATACTCATAAAATAGTGCGAGAGTTGTCTTTAAAAATAGTTCTGCCTGCCTCTATAGAGGTATGCTGGCGTAATTCTATGTATATTTTTAAGAGTATGTCTATTGATTACACCTAATTATTCCAGACACATAATTTATCTGTGTCTAAAATAATAAACTTATTCGTAATTTCACATTAATAAGTGTAACTTTAATGTTGAGAAGTGTTACTTAAAACCGTTTTCAGATTTTAGATTTTATACTAGTACTTTAAGTTGATTGAAATATGAATAATGACACAGGGTGATTTGAAATTCATGTAATACTTTTATGCCACATCATCTTTGAGCACAATTTAATATATTTACATACATACATAGATTCACGCCTGTTTCCCAGAGGGGTAGGCAGAGACTACGGATTTCCATTTGCTACGATCCTGACACACTTCTCTTGCTTCATTTACTTTCATCACATTCCTCATACACGCCCGTCGGTTCAAGGTGCTCTTAACCTGGCATTTGTCCAGAACGCCTCCGATCTGATCAAGAAATGTTCGCCTAGGTCTTCCTCTTGCGACTGTTCCATTCACACTAGCTTTATAAACTTTCTTAGCCAGTCTTTCCTCGTCGATTCTTTCTACATGCCCAAACCAGCTTAACATACCCTTTTCTATTCTTGTCACTATACCCACTTTCATGCCCCATCTCTCTCTAATCACTCTATTCCTTATTCTATCTTTCAGAGTTACACCACATATATTTATCAGCGCTCTCATTTCTACAGCATTTATTCTGCTCTCATGCTTCTTTTGCCATACCCAACTTTCACTTCCATACATAAGTGTGGGCACTAATATATTTAAAATTAGGTATGTTAGCTTTTTAATAACTAGGAGTCATTTAAATGATTTGTGGTTGATTTTTTAATAGTTCTTTCTTCCAACTAAAGTTTTTGTATTGTGTGCGATGAGTCAACTAAAATCTCAAGACTTCAATCGTGGCCCTTACTCTGAAAAATATTGGCACAGGATCTTGAAGAATAGCTTCAACAAAGGAAGCCTATATTCAGCAGCCCTTATTATGTGTGACTAAAATCTGTCTCTGGTGCTTACCTCGCTACTGCCACTGTCATAAATTTGTATGATCCACCAATAGTTGTTGAAAGTCTGGACGATTTTTGTGTCTATTATTCGCGTACCATTAAAGTTTGCGCGATATAGAAATTACATCTAATGTGGCAGTTGTCTTTTAAAACTTAATTATGCCGACTTTCAAATCAAGCTTATTGAAGTCTACCAGGTATATCATCTGATTAAAACTGGATAAGTTATTACCAGGATAGCCCTCTAACTGAAGATGTACAATTTAAACATTAATCGTATGTAAATGAAAACAGTAAAGTTAGCGAATTCCTGTCAAAATAACTCCTAATAAAATGGAATATCTATAAACATTCCTTTGTTACGAGCCCGAAGCGCTTCGTAAGCAAAAATAAATGAGAGTCAACAATTTCAAATTTGTCTTTTGTTGTTTGTACGCGCCAGGTTTTAAGATAACCGGTAAGTTTTGAAAGTAGTATTTTATTAAAACGAAGTGTAACACTTTCTATAAATTACTTGAAAACAAGCAATTAAATCATAGATAATAATAATAATAATAATAATAAAATTTATTTCAGAATTTCTTCCATAATTTGTTAGTTACAATGTTCTTAACCTAGTGGTAGTGAAAACATAATAAATTAAATAATACAATAAGATAATGAGTCAGGCACTTGCTTTCGCGTGAAGGCCTATCCAATGCCTCAACAGTAATGAGTCCCACCGAGTAGTGCACGCGGTCAGGATGGCGCTGGGGCCGCCGCGCACCCGCACCATTAAAGAGGCACTTCGCTTCCGTATGACGGCGTGAAAGCCGTCCACGTGCGCGTCCGCGAACATACCACTCGCGCTACAGTACCGCGGCAACCCCATCATCACCCTGAACGCGTTATTATATTGCACACGCAGGGCGTCGTATGTCCTTCGCGTGTATTTGGCCCACAAACTGCAGGTGTAAAAGGTCTGACAGAAAGCTCTAAATAGTGTGACCTTAACTTGTTCAGTGCACCGTGCGAATCTGC
This sequence comes from Catocala fraxini, assembly GCA_930367265.1. Lineage (NCBI taxonomy): Eukaryota > Metazoa > Arthropoda > Insecta > Lepidoptera > Erebidae > Catocala > Catocala fraxini. The sequence continues at coordinate 23,221,954 of OV884031.1, forward strand.
GAGCCAACATGTTACAGCGAACAGACAACGCCCTGCGTTCCCTCTCCATATCCATGTCGTCTTTAAGGTCCTCAGTGTCCTCAGTCCTCAAACTATGATTAAATATAGTTCTAGATGTGATGTCATCTGAATTACAAATATAGTATTATCACGCTCACTCATATCGAACTTACACTATCGCTATCTATTTATTGTGTTATCTCACTCTTCTTAGTGCGGACACTTTGTCGTACGATCTAAGTATAGTGATGATATGCTTAAGGAACGGTTATTTAGTCCAAGGTGTGACGGGCATATTGGTGGGCATAGTATACGTGTAACGTAATTGCAAAACGCGACGGCTAAGCTCGATTTTCAGGTAAGGCAATCTGTTATTGGAATATTAGATCAGATTATTTCATTATAATAATATCAGCCCTGTATTAAACTGTCCCACTGCTGGGCATGGGCCTCTTCTCAGTATGAGAAGGGTTAAGCCATAGTCCACCACGCTGGAGGTGCTCAGTGCGGATTAGCAGACTTCACAATATCTTCCAGAACATTACGTAGAACTCTTAGATATGCAGGTTTCCTCACGATGTTTTTCTTCACCGTTAAAGCTAGCGATAATTAACTATTTAATACGTACATAACTTCATAAAGTCAGAGATGCGTGCCTTAAGAATATTGCATAAGCAGCATGAAATGAAGGTATATCGTAAAATCTAAGCTTGGAACAATATCCTATTAATATGTGAAAGTTAGTAAAGATGATAACTACTTAATCACGTGTGATACATTGAACCGATTTGGATATGACTTGGCACACGGAGATTATGTGCTAGATTTACACATAATTATGTTACTTCACGACATTTTCGTAGGATAATAGTTTAAATTAAAAGTTATTACTACTTGAATTTTGCTAGCTATGGTTTTAAGAACGACTTAATAGAGGAGCGAGTCACATTCACTCCTGACTCCTTGTTACTACAGACAATTTCTTGTCAGAAAAATTCGATAACACTTTGCCCGTCCCGGAAATCAAATCTGAGACCAAACGCAAAACATTCATATATGTATGTATAACGAAAATACCAATCTTTCCCCTTTATAATATGAATATAGACGATAATGGCAAAGCCTCATCTTTTACTACAGTAACAATTAAATGATAGTTTTGTCCCAATTCATTACTATACAATCGTAAAAAGTACATTTTCGTTCATAAATTACTATAACAAATTTGTTCAACGTTCAGCTTTTTATCTCGCTAACTTTACCGTAACGAAGCGATTCTGTTATTCAATTTTTCATATCCCTTAAAACCATAGGCTCCTTTATATAAAGCCTCTGTGAGTACATTTGTTATGCATAACTTATAAGAAGATGAACTCCACAAGCTTATTACTGATTCTTGAACTGCCCTTATCCCGTGCTCTTATGAAAACCTATTGTGTGGGACCATCTTGAATGGTTTTTTATGTTGTTTATCCTGTCGTGATTTTTTCGTTGCTATTTTTATTAAAATCTTAGCATAAATGTGAATGTAGGTTTGTTTGATTATTATGTGTTTTGGATAACACATAAGTGTTGGAGCAATTTTGGTAAATACTTTAATTTTGTTTTCAATCAAAAATGGCTCCTGCATTTGGAGTAGTGTTTGTGTCGCGGGGGACTTCACAATCATTCAAACAACGGACATAAAGAACACCCAGATTCGGCACATCTATTTGTGGACCACAAATAAAAGTTCCATTTGGCAATCGAACCCACAACACTCGAAGTAATAGTAGTGGTGATTTGATCACTTAAACTAGAATACCTGCCGTGCAGTCAAAATTATTAAGCTGAAGAAAGACATGGCATTTTTTTTAGAAATGTAATGTTACTGGACTATCTTCATGGTGGAGTGGTAGTCAATGCGAGTGCTGTAATTCAGATCTCGTGTTGAAAGTCCATGTTGGGCAAATGCTACTTGCAGGCAAGTATGTCGGTTATGATATTTTAAGTAACAATAATAATATTCTATCCCATACACACAACACCATCTAGTCCAAACTAAGCAGAGCTTGTACTATGGGTACTAGACAATGGATAAACATACATATATACTTTTTTTTTTTGTTAATACATACATATTATACATAGAAACACCCAGACCAAGACAAACATCCATGTTCATGCACACAAATGTTTGACTTGTGCGGGAATCGAACCCGCGACCTCAGGCGTGGCAGTCGGTTACACTAACCACTACGCCACCGAGGCCGACGAAAAATAAAAATATATATACATTGTGTATTTGTTGTATTTTGTAAAATAATATTATATATATAAATAATTCTTATCATATACCTTGATGGCTTCATATTTTTGTATTTCTTGCCAGAACTCTTTAAAAGCCGGGATAAAAATAAACTCATATCATTTATTACCCAAATCGATTCAGATATTTTATTGCGATGGTGACACAGACAAGCAGACAAAAATAACATTTTTGGCAAGTATAGCAGATGTAGCAATAATTTACTTGGAAAATATTTACTGTCAGAATTTGTAACGATTTAATTATGTGTAGGTATATTACTAGATTTAAGTAAATGGTCTTTGGCATAAATCAGGAGTCAGAAGCAAATTATTCTAGGTCTGTTTACGACATGTAATTCTACAACGACAAATATTATGTTAAACGTGAAGTTTATTCAATATTCGAATTACAATTCTATTCGATACTATTTGAGTAATCGATTAATTTTAAGTATATACAAGCGTCCTCTCACGCCATTTATTTATGCAAAGCGTTAGTCTTACCTATTTATTTTCATTAGGAATGTTCATTAAAGACATAGACGCTATTTTAACAACTCTCCACTTGTTTATATTTACGTAGTTAATTAATTCAGGTTTAATTAGTCTGTCTTGCAAAATTATTTCCTCTTAAATTATCTCGTACAAGACAAACGAGGTTTTAGGACGTTATGCGAGTAATTTGCGAAGCGTCGGCAGGTCGAAATAAAATATGCGTGTGCCTAATGAAAACTGTCTACATTATTAACCTAGGTACGGCACCTTAACAACCCATCTGGGCTAAACGCCCCTTTACTAAAGTGAAGGGTTTTGAATCGTAACATACGTTTGTGAGCGCAATTTTGTAATGTAATGGGAACTTTATGCCACCATTAATGTTGTGATAAGGCCTAATGTAGAGTATACCGTTTTGGGGACACATTTATACAAAAGTATTTCATATTTTTGTCATGTGACCTAGATAGAAATTGTCGCAGTGAAGCTGGAAGGCAATTATATTTTATTGTGTTCGATTGGGCGTTCATTTGTGAATGGAATTTTATTAATTCTTTTCTTATAGCGTATAGTCACGGTTTCACAAAGGGCTAAACAAAAGTATACTTCAATTACAAGCAAGTGCTTTTGTAGTCTACTGGACTCCTTTCAATATCTCAATCGGCTATTAACAATTTTACCAGACAGAAAAATATTATCGTAGCTTTCGGAACATGGAATCAAATTTGACTGAATGGCGTAGTTGTTAAAGTGGTCGTCTCGCTACTACTATTGCACCATGTGTTATCGAGTAGGTTCGAATCCCACAAGGGACTTGTCCGAGTCTGGGTGATTTTTTGGCCGTTGTTTGAATGTTTGTCAAGTCCCCCGCGACATAGAAATTATTCCTAAAGCGGAACCTGTCTATTTTAAAGAAAAATATTGATTTCCGGAATCTACGTCTTTTTACATTTGCTGTAACAGTTAAAGTAACGCAAGGAAACCTCAAAACATATACAATATTAAAACATTTCCTGTAAATTGTACCGGGTAAATGTGGGCAAAAGTTTTAAGCTGAAAGTAAATAAAATATTACGTTGGACTTGCGTGTTTTCAGTGGCACAATTTCGATACAGTTGCTACTTGTCGCTTATTTGGGTAAATAGTTAGTCCAACTGCAGACAGAGTTTGTAAATAAACATTTTATGGTTTGTTTCAGTGGCACAATTTCGATACAGTTGCTACTTGTCGCTTATTTGGGTAAATAGTTAGTCCAACTGCAGACAGAGTTTGTAAATAAACATTTTATGGTTTGTTTGTGCAAAACAATTTACGTTGGTCCATTTTTCGTAACAATATCTCATCGTTTTCAGTTATGTTTATTTTGGATGTTTTTTGAGCTTCTATTAAAGAATAAAGTGTTCAATGTAAACATCGATGCTTTCTTTTTTGTTTGTTTCGTAAAATATGAGCAGAATTTGGTGTTGTTTCTCGTTTTTCATGATTTAGTAAATAGAATTTTTGAGTTTTGTACAAGGAAGACTTATTTACGCTATGAGAAAAAGAAATTCAAATTGAATAACAACTTACATTAAATATAAATAAGAGCAGCGATAGCTCAGTGGGGAGAACAATAGACTGCAATGCAGAGGGTCTCGGGTTCGAACCCACGTCGCGCACCACTTGACTTTTGGAAATTATATGATTTTTCGAAATTATGTGCGTATTGATTGACAATTATCGCCTGCTCCGTGCCTTGGAGAGGGCGTTAAGCCGTCGGTCCCGGCTGCCATGAACATCTATGGCAGTCGTTATTGGGAGAGTGTCGACACAAAAGATCCCACTGGGTCGAAGTGTCGCCGGTCTGCACTGACTGGCCCCCACATATGATACATACATACATAAAATAACTATTTCAATTTTACTTGGACAACAAATATATAATAGTAGAAGACCTCGAGCTTTTATTCACTTTAAAAAAAAAATAGGTATATAATATACATATATTTTTTTTTGAATTTGAGTTGAGTTTGAGTCTTTTTAATATATAATATTTATATGACATATATATAATTCTTTTATACGTGTGTATGTAATTGAACTCCTTTTAAAGGGCTGGAGCGATTTTAATGATTTTTGTGTGTGTTTCAAGTACTCGACCTACGGAGTTCAAATATAAATATAAACCATCCAGGGGCTTATATTTATAATTGGACTCAGTAGGTAGCGTTTCGATCGGTTCATTCGGCTGGGATAGAGTTTGATAGGTTCGCTAATATAAGGTAGGTATAGATTAAATATGTTAGCGTCAGACGGAGATGTCTCCCTGCCGAGCGTGATCAACGCCATGCTCGGCGGCGAGAGGTCGTGGCAGGCAGTGGTCTCCTTCTGCGAGGCTGTCATGGCGCAGAAGGAGACCGCGGAGAGGGTCAGGGAGAACAACCTCCTCGCTGACCCTCTCCGGCGCAGACGGACGGGAGCGAGATGGAGGCGATTTGCCCGCCTTCTCGCTCCTGTATAGTGGGGTCACTGGTACAGAGTCGGGGGACTCTCTACCGGCTTGCACGGCCCCACACGTCTGGCGGGTGGCCTTGGTGAGCAAGGCTACCCTTCCACAGGTGCTGAGGCCCGGTCACCAACAGCCGGGCCAACCGCCGGGGCGGGATGGTGATTGCTAACGCGACCCCATCCCGCCCCATCGGTGGAGGGACTGCTCACCCCAGGTTTTTAGTGTGTATACCGACCTCCTTCAGGGGCGGAGAGCCTCACATAAACACCGTCCCCCCCGGGGGGAGGGGGTATCCAAAAGGATTTTCAAGGGTCAAAAAAAATATATGTTAGCGTCAGAATCTGCCATCAGCTCCATTAGTTGGTAAAAGGTTCTTCAGTGCGTAGCATATTTCACAATAGTAACGAGCTTTAGTTAATTATAATTGTATTGCCACAATGACTACTCACAAAGCTTATTTTAGCAAACTGACAGTTTCAAGTCGTAGATGTGACCCTGTTCGCTTATACAAATCCACAGTCAGTCTCCGACAAGACCGTCCACCTACCGCCATAACCAATGAAATGACGTCACGGCATTATCCAACGATATCGTTCCACGCCAACCATATTATTTCAGGAGAAATACTAATAACTCTAGAAAAATAATATTTCCTTCTACATTAGGATTTCTTAAAATCAGTATTATTACAAAACTGCGCCTTTTTTTTAAAGTAAACCTCTTAGACGGTCAATTGTTGGAATACTAGATAAAATTAAAAACGTGTTGTGTCTGGCGGCCGATGTGCCACTACCACTCAATAGGTTATAGAAAATAATTTCAGCTGGAAGACCATCAGTCAAGTTGAAATTAAACTGCTTTAGATGAATTTTGTAGCGTTGTTTATCTTAAAACACTTCCATTACATACTTTTGAACTATAATAACACTACTATTATGAAACTTTACTACAAATTAAGCTATTTAAATTAATTAAAACTGTTTATATAACACTTTTCCCCATCGTTTTGGTTGCTTTACAACAGCCATGATTATAACTGAGTTTATATTTAGTCATAAGTCGTGACTACGATAAAGATCCGAGATATAGACACAAAGCTGGCAACACCAATGGTCAGGTAGTCAAAGATAGTAATTTTAATATAGACTACAGTTCCAGAGTCCCGTTTTTATATCACTATGATGGTAAGCAAGCATTTCATTCAGCTGCTGGTGTGCCAGCGGTGTGGTGGCTGCAGTCACCTAAAACTGTAGACGCTCTTATCAAAATAATATTTTCTTTCTTTTTTTCTTAACGTTACTCACTGCAGGAACACAACACAAGGAACTATGGACTTCCCTAGGATTGACTGGATTTCTCCAGTCGTATTTCAATTTGTTATCAAAGCATTAACCTAATTGTTACCGAGGGTAGGATAAAGTATTTAATTATGACAGGCCAGGTCGCAGCATATGAACCAGTTTAGCGGCAAAAAGAAATGTATTATTGTAAGCATTTCATATAACTTGAGGCCTCGCATTCATTCATTCTACCCAAACTGTACCTACTAAATAACACATGCCACATCTCATGCAACCTTTTTGTAAACAAAACTATTCCTGTTTACACATTTTCTTGTTAACCACACCGAGAGCGCGCTCGTAATCAAACCTTAATAAATAATATTGTTTTTGTTTTCAAAAGTGGGCGGTTTCTTAGTACCATTTAATTTTGCACTCTGGCATACAGCAGTAAATCACCGCCGTTAAACTTTTTGGTTTTTGGAAAGCAGAACCCAAGTCTGTAGGATTGTTTTCGATTCAAATAGAATAATAAATTGTGTGACCTTCGCTCTTTAGGGCCTTGAATATAGAGAAATGGGTGAGTTGGAAGTGAAAGATAAATTATAGGAGACTGTTGGAGGAATGCGGGTGATATAAGCCTGGGATAGTAATAATGGTGTCGCTCGAGATCTAGTATTATGGCTGTGTCTGCTGTATCTCCACTTGTGATATGATTTTATATATCTCTGATTTTGGAATATAATTCTACATACATAGCTTCATGCCTGTGTACCTCTGGGAGCGGGAGAAATGTATCACACTCACACTTAGACAACTATGTTTTAGAAATCATGGAATTCGAGTGATCTTATTGTCGTGTCCAGAAGACCTCTTAAAAGAAAAACTGATCAACACAGACATGACCTACCGGCACAAACTTATACGACAATGTAAAGAACTGATGTGTAATTCTAATGCAATATATAGTAAAATATTCTTCATTATACATAATGTATTTCTGAGAGTCGGGCAGAGATGTTGGAATTGAAGGTCCTTTGTTATCAATAGTTGTAGCATAGACATTTCTCTCTTACTCTGGAAACATATAATTACTTTGGATGAGCTACGTACGAATAACAATTTAATCGCTATTTCAAACTAATCTATACAATGGTGATGATATTATTTATTTATTTATTTTTGCCTGTACCGTTCCACTGCTGGCCAAGGCCTCCCTTCGATCTATCCACTCCTTTCTGTCCAGCTGTCCATCGCCAATTGTCACCAATTCCGGTTGAACGCATCCAATTCAGCCCGCCATTTCATTCTGAGTTTTGATATACACACGTATATAGTTTGATTTTATTTTATTTAGGGATAATAAACACCTACAATATACAATATGTTTAAATATAGAAACTGCATAATAGTATGTTACAATATTGCAGCCATATATCCACGATTTAACAAGAACAGTATGAGACAAAAAGAGCTGCTAAAAGCATCACATCAATAGTAGGTATGTTTAAATATATTAATTAATTGTGCATATCATTATTAATAATTATGAATACAATGAAATTAAGGATTTAGAAACATTAAGCTAGGAATATGATAGTTTAATGAAAATATTGAATTTATAATAATAATAAGAATTATAATGAAATCATAATAATGGTATAACTACATGGCGAAAAATAATTAATTAGATAAAACTAACGGCGAGCACTGTGAGCTACATCAACACCGCGCGCGCGCACACAGTGAGTCCCGGTATACGCGTGCTCTCACCGACGCACACATCGAACCGGTCGCTGCTTTATGAGCGGCCGTCCTGGCAGTCTCAATAACGGGTTGAGAGCCCTCTGTGCTCACCCACAGACCGCGTAAACTTGTAGAGGCCATCTGATGCTAACAAATAAGAAACATAAAAAAAGACACTACAGTCTCAGTGCTGTTGCGTACGGCGACGCTTCCGCAAGTGGAACTAGCCAGACCAATAGCTCTAGTAGGGACTACGCATGCGTACGAAGGCGCTTCGTTCACACGAACACCTTCCGGACCGTGCACTACTAATTACAAACCATTGCAATTAAATAAAAATAAATTGTTTTATCAACCATCGAGCGTATATATATTCTACAATAACATTTTGTTTGAATTTACATTTTGAACATATGAAAATATCAATACCAATAAAATTACGATTATAAGAATCTACTATTCGTCGAATAGGACAGCGTAATCCCGAGTTGGTTCGACATGAGTTTGAAGCGAACAGCGGGTCTACCGTGAAAATGTTTTTACGCAATGACGTGCCGAAACGAATTACGAACGAAATAATAAGCATATACCTACCATGAAAACACTTCGGATTTTTTAGGACGTACAAATGTCATATGGCGATATTCGTGACGAATGTCGCCGCGAATGATGTTTCATGGTAAGAATAAGCTCGAACGAATGTACGCAATTGTGTATAACGCGTTTCACGGTAGACCCCCTGAGTACCTGCACGGACACTTCGTTTATGTACAGTACGAGGAATAGTGTAACATAATTTGCATGTAAGTTCAATAGAGTCAAATTTGTTATGTACAACGCTTATATCCTCAAAGGTATAGTCAGACGCGTAATTACACCCATATTTCGTAATAATATTAGAGGCGATCTCTTTGCTGACTACCGGGCGCAGTTCCAAACAATGTGCTTATAGTGAGAATTTCATGATAGAATTTTTCATAAAAATTTCTAATAATACTTTCCCTACCCGGGACACATTTACTACTGCTGCGCCACAAAGCAGTTTTACAAAATTTTGTTATAGAACCAGAGAGATAGTCAAGTTTAACAAAAATAAATTAAAAATATGGCCCGCTGTTATTAAAATAAGATATAATCCCGGTCAATGTGAGGGGATGTCAAAGTTTGACAGATTGTCGTGGTGGATTGGCGTGAAACATAAGCCGGATATTACAAAATTTATATTAAAACGTGTAGTTTTACTCGTTTATGTTGGAATATCCATACTATGTTATAGCGTTGTTCGGCTGTGTTAGTAAATTTACGATATTTTTATAACACTAACTAAATTTTTTTATATCTCTTTTTTATTGACCTGTAAATATTATCTATATTATTTATCTATCTATATATCTACAATATTACCTATTTCTACAACTAATTGCGTAGAGTAGAGTTGCGTCGTGATTTGGGAGTAATACTATAAGCTACGGTAAATACTTTACTTCTGGCGAGCCGTACCCATGTTCATCATCTTTGTTAATAATATCAACTGCACTGCAGGCACAGGCATCTTCTCAGTATGAGAAGAGTTAGGCTGATCCAGAGTTAGGTTAGGCTGACCCAGAGTGGATTGACAGCGGGCACGCCTCGATCGTGGCGGTAAGTCTCGTGTTTGAGGAGTGTCTGGAGTGGCAGCATGGCGCCCTTACCTTCCGGCTGACACAGGTAATGACTGGCCACGGTTGTTTTGGCCAGTTCCTGTGTCGTATACGCCGGCAACAGATTGTCCGGTTGTCACCACTGTCGACGACGTTGTTGTGGACACGGCGCTGCACACTTTGGCGGATTGCCTCGCCTGGGCATCGCAGCGCAGTGAGTTGATCGCGGCAGTCGGATTGGTTGCCCTCTCGCTCCCGGCCGTAGTTCAGTCTATGGTCCGGAGTGAGAGGTCGTGGAACGCCGTCGTCTCCTTTTGTGAGGAAGTCATTTCCATCAAGGAGGCGGCGGAGCGGGAGAGGGAGCGTTTAAACCCTCTCCCTAACCACAGAACCGGGCGCCGGAGGGCGCGAGATGACCTCCAGCCACCCTGAGGATTAACCTGGGGGTGGCGGGCTTTGTGGGCCTGCCCGCCATCCGTTCAGCACCAGGTCCGAGAGGCGGCATGCGTGTTCCCACGCGCGCCTCTGTGTCGAGTCCGTCTCCCCTCTAGGGGGGACAGTAGGGATAATTTGTGAGAAGCGCCTTTGGGTAGGTCTGTTCGTGTAGTGGCCTGCCGTTTCATACGGCGGGCCAAAACCTCGGCGGGGTCGCGACCACATGTGCAAGTGATTCGCGCGGCCCCGTCGATAGTGGTTTTGTCGAGGAACACCGTGGTAGGCTTAGTCGGTATTCCGAGAGGTACATTATCTTCTTAACATCTTTCTGTTACCCCGGCGAGTCCGACATAACCCCTCTGCCCGCCCCCGCGGAGGGGTATGCGTCAAACATAACCCCACGTAAAAAAAAAAAAAGAGTGGCTTGACAGACTTCACGTAACTTTCCCGGTCCCATGGCATAATAATAAGATTGCTCTTATTTTTGCGCTTGATCACTAGGTCGTCTCCTGAGTTAAAGTATCATTAGATTATTCTCAGGGATAATTTTCTTAATTATTTACTTAGACTACAAAAATAACAAAAAAAGACTCTGAAGAGAAGGGATTTTTTTTGCAGTGATAAATACTGTTGATTTATAAGCAAAATATAAGCAATAAGGTTACCAAATATATTTATGTGTCTTCTAATTCTATATGACAAAGTATTGAGTCAAAACATTGTTATCATGCAGATGCGTGAGATATTTACTTCATCACTTGAATATGCACGCAACTTCCTCAGCGTAAAGAGTTTGCCCGCAATGTAATTTACGCGTACCCCACTACATACCCGTTGCTCCAATTGAATGAAATTTGCTGAAACTTGGAAAAGATTTTAAATTGAACCCTGGGTCTTAACCAAACCATGAGAACCGCATAAAAATCAGTTCTGTAATTTTTTGTTATTGTCGCCTTTGTTCAACAAAGATGATATGAAAAGATAACGCACCTTTGGATCGGTCGTTTCACGCCTATATTTCCGGAGAAGTCCTATCTCCTAGGTCCTAGGTAATCCTAATGCTATGTCCCACGTAATAGGGAGCGGTGCTATAGCGATGCTGTCGCCCACAGTTCAAAACTTCGTACTTCTACTAAGAATTTATAGACAGGAAAAATAGATTTTATAATATATTTACAATTTTATAGCACTACTAAATTTTGAACGCAGCTTTGCTTGCGTAAATATAGGTTAGAAAGAAAGAAAGAAACAGTACTTTTTTCTGGATGAAAGATACTCTATGTCCTTTTCTGATGTGCATGAAAAATGTTATGATGATCGGTCGAGTAATTACGGCGTGAAAACGTAACAAACAAACACACATTCACTTTTTTTATAATAGGATTAGAATTAGGATAGATGTATATTACTTAAGCTACATATTAAAAAAACTCGCTTTTATCTTACTTCTAATAGATACATACTTGGACCCAAACCTTCAACGACAAAGAAATCAACAAGAACATATTTATCTTGTTCCTAAAGGATCGAAACAAATTGAAAGGTTTCCTAGATTGACGTTTTCTAAGACGCTTATGTCTTCAACAAGTACTCTTAGCGATAGTACAATAAATAGTACTGCCAATTTCGTACGGAGCCAATAATACGGACCTACTTTATAAACTGTCTAGCAAAAGTGGACAAATGTGTTATATTATTTACTAAATTATCATACATTCTTTGCAAAGAATAGCCAGAAACTAGTTGTATACTAATACAATTATATTTTGACTGCGGTAAATCTTGAGGAACACATACTGGGATAAAAGTATTCTATATTTTAATCCAGGACATGATCTAGTTTTAATCAACGGTAAACGCGTGTTGAATAATAGACATTAAAAACATTTTAATAAACTTTTACAATTATAATAATACTTGAGGATAGGATAAGTAGACTAGGAGCAATGGCTTGTGGCTTGCAAATAAATTATTCTTCTGATGGTGAGCGTGTTTGGATGCCTGTGATGCCAGGGGTGTGACTTTGGTTAAAGATCCTGGGGAAAAACAGGCCTACGGCAGTAGTGGTAGAACAAAATAGCACCTGGTTGTACCACAAAGAGAACATCGTCAATTCAGCAGCTATCATACTGGTCAGTGATAAAACACAACCTAAGAATTCGATTATATAAAAAGGCTTCATTTTGAATGTTTCAATGTCTTTATACTTTAAAAGTGGGGCTGCTTCAGAATTTTAGCTGTTGTCATAATACTGATACTGATATATATATTTATATAGGAGTAGATGAGTTAGCCGTTACCAATTTTTGTTGATAGTACTAATGATCTCACCCAGGGCAGTAGTGGTCTCTTAGACGAAACCGGCGTAAGAATAGTAAAGCTGTTACTCGTTTTGCCTGGTGACTAAGAGTTCCAGAAGCTTACATATATATTTCTACTATTACCTTTCGTTTTGATCCACAGAAAAATAATTAAAGGTTGGATACCGTTAATTATTTTTCTGTGGATCGAAACGATGGTAGGCTACGGAAACCTCTTACTAAGCGCACCGTACATTAGTTTGCCACTTTAGTCGAATAGAAGAAATAAAATTATATTCGTTATCGCAAACTCAATGAATTTTGAAGTAGACTGAGGCCAGTGTGATGAAACCCTGCATGCTGAGCCAGTAATACGATCGTGATGAACAATTTTACTTTTTCGGGAACTTCTAAGCCTCTGATTTTTTACTTTTCGTCAATTTTCACTCGATGGATTTTGGGCAGCGTTCGAATAAAAGGAAGCTTAAAAGTTGGCTTCCCAATTGTTCATCCATAATTTTTGATATCGTTATAGAAAAATTAAGCGAGTATTTATAAAATAATAAAAATATGCGGTGTTATTCTATAAATCTTTTTAGCTATTTGGGAAAGAGAAATGTGGAAATATCTACTTAACTATTACAAATAAAAAATATATATGATTCATGGAAATAAAATATTACATCATATACTACGTCCAGACCCAGACGTATCATATTTAAATCCAACACTGATACGAACTACTCAAAAAGTTGCAGGCTATGATTTTTCTTTTACCCAATATTTATTTAACTACACTGAGAATAATGTAATATTATTGTGATTTTCCCGTAGGGCTTAAAACACCGTAAGCTAAATGTGGATCCAATGTACTGCTCCTCAAACTGAAGAAAAGTAGAAGGTACACCTAAACAGTAGATGACAAAAACAAAGGCATAAAACGACAGCCATACAGGAAAGTTCTCCATAATGTTCTCAAACATATGTAAAGTAAAGTAAACAAATGTAAATCACGTATACATGATTTACATTCGCTTACTTTATAATTATTACTTTGAGCCATGCTTATAAGTTGCCCAACTTCTGGGTTCTTCTTATTTTAAAAAAACTAAGGCAGCCAATCCATTCTGGCCTACTGCAGGGTGGCAGATTTCACACATCTTTGAGAACATTATGTAGAACTCTTAGCAATGTAGCCCCTCACTATGTTTTCCTTCGACGCTTAAGCGAGCGATAACAATTTCACATTTGTACTATCACTAACATTATTTTTGATGTAAAACTATAAAATACATAGTTCTATAGAAATTTGGGGAACTAATGAGTAATAAAATTGAGTCTGTTATTAGGGCAGGTACATAAATTAATATCAATTTAGGACGAGAATGCGGTTTAGTCCCCGTGGACTATGTTGATTGAACGTAATCAGGGTTTGCCTACTCCATAAAGGGTCACGTACGTCCAGTTACCACATAATAAGGTAACATAAAAGATTGAACGTACAGATAAGCGGTTATTCTACTGCAGTATATTCGGACTGTTTTTATTGTCGACTGTTTGCAGTAGATTTGATTTCCAGGAGAGAGTAATTAAAATAATCTCCAGCACATAGAAAGAATACAGAGGATCCCAGTTCGCTTAAAAAAACTGCGCTGTTTAATATCGATATTACCGACAGACTACTATGAATGAAAAGCTGTCCTTCTTTGAAAACAGTATAGAAAACTATTTTACTAATTGCTCATGAGTTCCTACACAGCGACAGCGTAAACATTCAACAAGCTAAGTACCTGAACAAAACATAAACAATGAAAAATTCCAGAAAAAAGATACTCTACCCACTGCTTTTCTGGACAGAATTGAAGTGGTTTAAATAGCTATCCTTGCACACCTCGCTGACTCACACAAAATGGAAATGCCACACTGAGTAAAGAAAATAGAAGACCAACCACCAAAGGGGGCATGCCAAGACGCCATAGTAATTTGGGCCCATAGTACACACTTATAAAGGCTAACGATAATAATAGTAAGCAATGTCAATAATTAATTAGCTTAAGAAATTATTTACAAAAAACTTGCCATTTTAAAGTTATCAAATCTTCATTTATCTCATCAATACAATTTATATTAAATATGTCCTATAACATTTTACACATTATTTTATTTTATTTATGAGTACGATCTATTAGGAATGAAATAAAACAGAATACATTGCAGTTTTATAGCTTATAGGTAAAAGTCGCCGATGTTAACCGCAATAAATAAACACTAACCGTCACAATGGAGTTGCAAAACAAGCAATGATATTGAACCATTACGTTTTCCGGCGTCATACAACTTAGAGATGGTGTTGCCATAATAAACACAAAACCTCGATACGTCGATAATAGACTTTACTTTAAGTTAATTAAAGCAATCTTGCAAAGATAAAACTAATAATTATTATTAATTTTTGTATTACTTTTGTATAAAAATGAAATGAACGATTAAAATAATAATGAAGTATACAGGGTGTCCGGTAATTAATGGATAACCTTGAAATGTCTTATAGTAGAACTGATGGCCGTTCTACCTGAGATATGATTATTTTTAATTGCCATATTTAACTTTCTTGTACACTACGACCATAAATGAGTGATTGATTCCATTGGTTTTTGTTGTTTTATTATTGAACAATAATTATGCTAATACATAGATAGACGATCAAAAGTATTACTATATAGTTATTGCACTTCTTTTCTTGTTTTCTTTTTTCATGTTTTATCTGAACGTCCATCAGTTCTACTATAAGACATTTCAAGGTTTTCCATTAATTACCGGACAACCTGTATAATATAGCAAAGGTAAATTACTATTTCGATTAATTACCTGTCAACATATCTTGTGTAAAGGCAACATTTTTCACGTTAATATACTTGCTTGCAAGTTCTATTACATAGTTTATTCGCTTTCTTGTTTAATATTTTTAGAAAATATCACCGACTTGTACAAAATAATAAATACAAGGAACAACTAGGATAAATATTAGTATATTTTTTTAGTATAGCCAATTTCATGTGCACCTCTGCTCTTATACTACTGGCATGGCCCTTTTCTAAAAGCTCGATATATAGAATTTGCTGCATATTTCATGCTTATTTGTTGCTAAACATGCTTTTACTTGCAATCTTTTTATAGAGTATTTCTCTCTATGCTAATTGCCTATTATTTCCTTTACAATATGCTTACTATTACCGAGAATTTCCTCTGACGATTTTTAAAGAACTTTGCATTACATTCCCTTTGTATTCAGCAGTTATGTTTATAATAGATAACATAGAGCACAATGTATTACAAATATTGCGAGGTACAATTTATATTTGTTTTTGTGGCGTATACCCTGATTGGGGTAAATAGCAGCTGAGTATAATAAGTATACGGTAATCCTATTATAACAAGGAATGAGGAACGAGGTAATAATTTGTCTAGAACTATCTCGTTACAGCGTGTTTTTGTGTTTCGCTTGAGCCGGATTTATTGTTGGTCGTGAATACTTCATGGCGTTTGGAAATAACAAAGCTTTTAGTTTGAATTCTTTTTTTGAATATTCCTAGGAATTGAGGTTGCAATGCTGTTACTTATATTTTTTGTAAGAAGAATGAATTATGGAATTATGAGCTGCAGGATTTCATTTGAATGATATTTCAATGGATTAAAAACATTATGTACAATATGTATCTTTATCATGGAAGGTGGGTATCATTTTGCTTACATTTGTATTCGAATTTCATACGGATGCAATAGTTTTATTTTAGGTGATCAATATGCTCACCTGTCTGAGGTACATACATACATACATAGATTCACGCCTGTTGCCCAGAGGAGTAGGCAGAGACTACGGATTTCCATTTGCTACGATCCTGACACACTTCTCTGGCTTCATTCACTGAGGTTTGCAAGTCAAATTAAATTAATATTTATATTTGATACGTTAAAACAAATATTTATTTCTGATTTACCAAAATCTGAAAGCATAAACTGCCCGCAGCTTCGCTACCATGAAAAACTGGCAAAGTCCTACGAGAAGCAGAGCCATTTTTTAATACGTATTCTTTAAATTATATTATAAAGTTAAGCTATTATCTTACGGAAACTCACTGACGCAATTAAACGTAACCTATATTTTAACTCATTTATTAGCCAGAAATTAAACACAATTAAAAAGCATTGTGTTCTGTTGTAAGCCAGAAACTAAACATATATTGTAAAAACAACTGCCAGGTACTGAGAGTTGACCATAGTCAACCATGTTCTGAACCTCTTGTGGTTTGGAAGATGGCTTATGTGTTTATAAAGTAACATAGAAATCGATTCAACATTTTACAAGTGATCCAAACGTCTTCATAATCTGTTACATTTATATCTGATATACTAGATTATTCTTAAAACGGAACAGTCGTAGCTATGGTTTACATAGACATCACACATAGTTCATTGGATCATCATTACTGAAAAGGTGAATCGTAATAAAAATCTTTATACAAGCTTGCGAAAACCGTCAGATAGTAAAAAGGTGCTTGATATTCGTATTCCTGAATATCAACAGTTTTATGTCCCTCTTTATATCAAATTCACTGGGGAATAAAATGGCCGACTATTATTTTAAATGATAAAGGAAAATGTCATGCAGCCTTATAGGAATAATATATATATAAAGACTTATGCCTGAATATCCCCAAAGGGGTGGCAAAGAGGTATTACACTCAATCGATAAGTATGTTTTAAGCCCCAATTAAAACGAATATATATCGGGCTCATTAACAGACCGCCCTGCATTCAGAATATTTTATCAAAACTACCCAGTATAAATTTGCCCGATCCTGAAATTATAAATTGTAAAAATAAAAGCAGTTATTTGCCACGGGACCTATGTCTTAGTAAGGCAATAATAAAAAAAACCTGACTGACTAATACATAATGTTACATTTTGCGTAAATATTGTCTAGACAAACAAGATGGCATATTTTCCTAGAGAGAGTAATCTGTCATTGAGTTAATTAATAGCGGTGTTAAATTTGCAATGGCCGCGTTATCAAATTTTGATTTCAAATTTAGATAGCTGGTAAAAATAAACGTAGTAGTAATGAAGCTTAATTGATGCTACGCGGCTGCTTTGTAAATATAAGCCATCCCAAAATTTTCATTCTGAAAAATCATAATTTAATCACACTATCGTTCGGCAACAATGCACAGTTACAGTAGGAACGTGACATCATAGCAGTGCTATGCTGTCGCGGCGCCGTAGCAGTCGTAGAATCGCTGTGTTATAGTACTCGTAGAACTACGGTGCAGTAGAAGTCGTACAATTGCAATGTCGTAGCTCACGTAGAGCTACGAAGCCCTAACAATAATAGAATTGCGTAGAAGCGGTTGCATTGTGACTCCGTAGTTGGCTTATTATTAATCTAAAAGATATTGGACAAAAACGAATAACAACATTGAGTGGTCGCCTGTACTCAGTATGGTTACCTCAACTAAACTAAAATATAATTATATAAATAAAGATTGTTTGTCACTGTAAAAATTACATCTACATTTGAACTGTACAATAAAAATGGTAAAATTGAATTCAATGAATTTCCATAACTAGATGTAAAAATAAAAATAAAATTTTTCTTCGATAAACAGGCAGTAAACAATAACCTATTAAAATTAACACAACTTTTCTAAAACAAAACAATGCCCTGTTATAATTTAAATCGATACACAATACAAATTATATTAGAAAATTATTTATTTCACGACCCCAAAACAATTTATAATTATGGGATGAAACTACCCTTACGTGTACCTGTAAAGTTTATTTTCTCTTATGGGACCTTGGTAGCCACGATGGTGTTCTAATAACCCAAAACAAGTTGCCTTTGACTAACATACATATATATACCTATGTATTTCCTTATGTAGCTCTTGTACCTTAATAAGGCCCCGGAGTCCTATCGTCGGACATTGTTTATTACACAATCAGTCTTAGGCCAAGCGGTTGAGTAACATCTGAAGCTTACAATACCAGGGTAATTTTCTCGCAAATTGTAAATAACAATGCAAATTATCGCCCATAACACCTTACAAAGAATTTACGAGCTCTCACTGCAATATAATGGTCAATAAACAATGTCGCAAAGTATTCATAAAATATATTTGTTTATTTTGTGGAAAATTAACGCGTAGTCCTTCAAAGGTGCGGGCTTGACCTGAGCCCCTACTACAAGTTCTTTATCGAATATGGAAAGAGATTCGACCGTCAGAAATTCTTATTACATTAAATAGTCTCGTTGATCCCGTGTCGAGCGTTCAGACGAAAGTTAACGAAAAAAAAAATTAATTCTGGTTTAAATTTCTTGGTACAGAAAATTGCTAAATAAATCACGTCGAATATTGCAAGTTTTCCTTGCTTCTGACGTGATCATGTATTAACTACACACAGACTTAAGTGGTTTCCACGTGCCAAAGGGCTTAATTGCCTAAATTATTATTACGATACAAAATTTTCATTTTCTCCGTTTTTACGATGTTTGTTAAGTACCCCGTGACACAGGACTGCATCATTTGTGACTTTTTATGTGTGTAACATCAAAAAGCAGGATTTATTCACCAAAAATCTGAGAAGCTTTTTTAGAGATCGTAGCTACAATATATTTGAACTACAGATACAGTAGATGAATCAAAACAAATAGTAGAAGTCTGAACGTACATAAAGAGTAAGTGGTATAAGTCATATTCGTGGGTAAAGTCGTTAATGTCAGATGTGAAACTTTACAAGATTGCTGCGTTCAACGTAATCGGATTTTTGTACTTATTTTTCTTTTGGGAGTTACTTGAAAATTAAATAATAGAGATTTAGGTACGCGATAGAGTTAGACATATTTATATTGAGTTACTTCTAGGAATGCAATTATGTTGCCTATTGTGAAGACTACTTTCTGCCCGTGGCTTCGCTAGCGTGAAACATATGCAAACGTACAAAACCTTCTTGTTTGTTATTCCAGGACTCGTTTGATCAGTATGTCAAGATTTATCCAAATCTGTTTACCGGTTTATTCGCGATTGAATAACAAACCTCCAAATATTTTCAACATCGTTCACATTTATAATATTATTAGCATAAAACAGAACGTGTTTGTCAAACAAGCGATTGTGTCGTCGTTGAGAATTGTAGGTTCAAATCCTATACCGGACAATTAGCAGCCTCGATGGTGTAGTGGTTAGTGTAACCGACTGCCACGCCTGAGGTCGCACAAGTCAAACATTTGTGTGCATGAACATGCATGTTTGTCTTGGTCTGGGTGTTTCTATGTATAATATGTATGGATTTACAAAAAAAAAGTATATATGTATGTTTATCCATTGTCAAGTAGGTACCCATAGTACAAGCTCTGCTTAGTTTGGGCTAGATGGTGTTGTGTTTATGTGATAGAATATTATTATTATTATTATTATTAATTATAATTATTAGTGTGACTCACAAATTATTTGTATGAGTGTGGGTGCACTTTGTGTTCGTTGATTGTAGGTTTGTCAAATTCTTCGTGACACAGGCCTTTATACCTAGTGTGAGATTATAACAAACAAATTCGGCCTCTATGGCGTAGTGGTTAGTGTAACCGACTGCCACGCCTGAGGTAGCGGGTTCGATTCCCGCACAAGTCAAACATTTGTGTGCATGAACATGGATGTTTGTCTTGGTCTGGGTGTTTCTATGTATAATATGTATGTATATACAAAAAAAAAGTATTGAAGTATGTTTATCCATTGTCTAATACCCATAGCACAAGCTCTGCTTAGTTTGGGCTAGATGGTGTTGTGTGTACGTGATAGAATATTATTATTATTCAATAACAAACTACGATATCGTTTTATCATATATATTCACACGTCTATAATCAGAACTGTATTTTAGCCACATTTCATCAGCCATTGTTTAAGGTCTCACGTACTAGAAACTATTGCTATATACTGGGCACAGTTCTAGATGCCATTCGAACTTCTTGGTAGAAAACCAAGTTCCCATAGTTTCACCGTTCCTTTAATCGGACCGGTTGTGTTTCAATGGCTTGATTGCTTTTTCATTTTGCAGTACTAATTAACTGTTGTTTACCAAACGTTGTTAGTTACTACAAACAGTTGCACACTGCGTGCTACTGCACGCAGTGTGCAACTGTTTGTAGTCGGTATAGGCTTGCCATACACAACGGAAGGTTAAAGCAATTTTCGTTGTTGAATTAAGGAAACAATACACTTTAAAAAAACCATATAGGTAAGCTAGGAAATTTTACATAAAAAATGCAACTGCTGGAATAGTAATCATTATTGTATTATCTGGGCTCTAAAATCATTTGAACGGATACAAAGTTGCATTTATATGGCACCCTTAATATACAACTCATTGCCAAAGGCAATAGCACAAATACCTTATCAAAAAAATTGTATTGCATTACGTAGCTGGTTGTTAAAGAAATGTTATTATTCGGTTAAGGAGTTTTTACAAAAAAATCAATGCAAGTTTTATAATTTGGAACGTTCGTTGAGGTCTAAACACATTTGGTGTATTAACAGTTGTGTATTTTTAATTTAAAATGTATAAATTTAAAACTCTATTGTTGCATGCTGTGTAATGGTCAAATATTAAATTACACGATATTAAAATAGTTGAAGCTTAACATCATTCTTCGAATTTATCTGTTATTTGTAAATATAGTACTTATTTACTCCAAACGTATTAATAGATATCGTGCATGTTTTGTTTACTTAAATATTAAAATCATTAATAAACAATTGTCCTTATTCAATTAATATACAATTGGTATTTCAAGAACGAGAATCCTTGCCTTGCCGTAACACAGTTTTGACTAGCACGGCAGAAATTATTTTTTTATCAGTAAGCCTCAGAAAAAACATGTTACTTGCCATTTTGATGTATTTAACATAACAACATTCTTCATGGTTATATTGTTGAGATGATAATATGATCGTCTATTGTCATCTTTAATGTCACCATTAGAAAAATTACACAAGCAATTGTTCTAGATCATAAAAAGTGTGGTTGAAAGTGACTGACATTAGAATTTTATCCACACTACAATAATGAAGTGCAAATAAAATAATCTTGGTTGATTTCGTGTTAATGATTTAAAGGCGTCTCACCCTACCCACACAATGGTATATAATTATAAAAATATAAAAGCTCCTACAGCAATGATTATTGCTATTGCTAATATAAGTCTAATAGGCGTAAACAATAATTATAATAATCTTTATATTAATACGTGAAGCAAAAACGTTGTACCCCTTTTTACAAAAATTGCGCGGACGGAGGAGTATGCAATTTGGCACAGTTAAAGTTTATATGGAGAAGGAGGAGCGAATCCTAATATTTATATAAAATATGCATTAGAAATTCATTACTGTAAAGCCTTTATACGATTATACATGTCATTATACGAATCTAATCACCTTAGGATAAGTGTTAACTGCCGATATTAGGCTTTGGAAGTGGCAAGAGTAAATACAAACCCAAGTGGCTACGAGCCCGTACGCCCCTTGACTCCACCCAAAAATCGGATCTTTCTATAAAAGTTGCGAACCCTTTCATAGAAAGATTCTATTTTTGCGTGGATTTTAAGAAGAAACCTAACAAATGCCTACTATCGGGTGAACCTTGAGGGGCGAACGGGCTCGTAACTACCCAAGTAGGCTTAACTTAGGTTTGCATGCTTGGTTGCTTCATAAAGAAAATCGTAATGGTCGGTAATTACTGCAGTAGGTAGTTACTAAGTACTCCAGAACCTATACATATGTATGTAAGGGAAATTACAGTCAAAAACATACCGCACTGCATAAAACACTCACATAAAAACATCCACGTGGTGCTTCCCTGAATTGTTTCTACCTCCCCTCCAAAGGACAGATGTTAGTATATAATAATCGTCTCTTTTATTACTATAGGAACAGGTGTAACAAAAATGGAAATTTGATAGAAAAGCAAACAGAATATGGCTTTTATTTACAGAATTTACGAAATTAGCTCGGTATTTATGTCCAAAATAAATTAACGCTTCCATTGTTAATTGCCCCTAAATACTTATTTACAGTGAATTTAGGAATTCTATTTACAAATTATTATTATAAATGCGTAGGCAAATATTTATTTGTACAGGGATATTAAAAGTAAACAGATCGTGTTGCCCTACTTACCTGTTTGTGTTTAGCGGACGCGTAACATTATATTTTCTGTGAAATGGAGTTTTGATTTTTATTGCTTCAAGCGGTAGGCGAGGAGGTGGCTCACGTGTATGTTAATGTTAAGTGTATACACAAAAATAACCACAACTTTCTGTTACGTGCGTAACAGAAAGTTGTGGTTATGTTTTAAGACCGTAAAGTATATCTGAAAATACCTCATGTGCTAGAAGTAAGTACATGAGTTTAGACAAAATTTAATATAATTTGTTTTGATTAAAGGTTAGTTCCCCTGATCAAAACAAATTATTGTAAATTTTAGGATAAATTTAATCATTTTATTTATTTACTAGCTTTCGCCCGCGCCTTTGTTCGCGTATATATAGACTGGGTTTGGTTAAGTTATGTACGACAGTACTTACTTTTTAAACTAAAATATAGCCTATGTTATCCGGTGATAATTTAGCTTTGTAATGAAAAAATAATTTAAAAATCGGTTTTGTAGTTTATGAGTTAAATCCTTACAAACAAAAAAAAAACAAATCTTTCCTCTTTATAATATATAAGTATAAGCATAGATTTAGATTATTAAAACATATTGTGTCTGGTCATTTTGGGACTGATGGAGGTCACCGAGTCAGAAGTTAGTGCAGTTGTTTAAGTATCGACTAAAATGTGGTGATATTGATAATACGATTAAAAAAAAACGCTATATCTTAGTGAAAATACTGTATGTATACTTATTTGTCGCGGTTTTCATTTTACAGAGGCTATATTATATGACGCTGTATTGCCAAGCCTCTGTCTACCGATATTAAGATCCGACGGCACGGATGGCGCAGTGGTTAAAATGGTTGTTTAGCCACTGTTTGTATGCCACTGCTTCGTAGATTAGATTCAATATTCGTCGTAGAAGCATAATTCCGCTCAACTAAAATTTTAACAGCGTATATTTTTGACCTATGTGGTGAAAGAGTTTGTATATTTGGGTACTTTGTTTACAAGAGATGGTAAACATGAGGGAGATATTGAAAGGAGAACGATTGCTGGCAACAAAATAAATGGAGCTCTACGCGCTTTTATGAAATTAAAATCTTAATATTGTCTTCTATTTACGCGAATATTATTCATTGAAATTAAACTGCTATATACGGATTTTTCGCGAGGCTATTGAAATCAAAAAACATCCTAATTTTAATAGAGAAGATGGTTGGAATGTACCACCAGCTTGGGATCCAGTAATAAAAATAGTCAAACCCAAGAAGAAGCAAACCACAGCTAGACTTCATGATACTTTGAGCTCATTCTGCGTAAATAGAAACACCAATGATTAAATTATGTTCAGGTACTTTGAAATAACTACACTGGATCATTGAGACAACTGCCATCTTAGTCTCCCCGTGACCATGGCTGCTGAAAAGCAACCGAAACGTCGGGGAAAGTGTAAAAATAAATTAAATCTAAATAGTTTAATAATAATTTAATTAGCTTAAAAATTAGTAAAGTTTAAAAGTAGTACTTAGTCGTGTAAAAATTTCCAAAATTTTGTAATAAAGTGTCAAATAAACAACGTGATAAAATCCGTATATAGTAGTTTAATTTCAATTAAAATCTTAAGTTTCTTTTTTTATTGTACTTGTCATTTAGATGATTAAGCACGTATATTTTTGACTAAATTAACTCAGAATCTTTCATTTGCTTACAGACATTATTACTGATTGACGAGGTCGACGTGGCAGTAGGATTACTCGTATTTACAATAATATTAAAAATACGAACGACCCTCTCGACATAACAACTTCAAAAAAATACGAACGACCCTCTCGATTTAACAACTTCAATGTTTATAAAAGGGACAGTTTGGCAATCCAAAACGAAATGGTCCGGGCTTCTACATCATCATTAGATTGAAGACCTCGGCTTTCGATAAATATTATTTTGAGACGAAATAAACACAAATTTTGATTGATTCGATCTAAATATCCTAACAACTAACCTGAAATATTATGCGAATTTGAGCTTATTCGTTATAATTTACTTTAATTACTCAACCGATCAACATGAAATTTCGCATATATGTTATCAGGGGTGCACAAAAGGACATAGGGTACTTTTTATCCATAACAGTATGGTTCCTGAGGGATAAAAATTGCCAAAATCTACATTAACGCGCGCGAGGCCGCGGGAAAAATCTAGTAATACTATAAATGTAAATTTGAGTTTGTTTATTTGTTACTCTTTTACGCCTCAAGTACTAGACCGATTATCATGAAATTATGCAGACACGTTTTCAAGGGACCAGAAAAAGTACTGTTACCGAGGGATAAAATGTATTGACCATTTACATTAACACACGCGAAACCACGGGCAAAAGCTAGTTACTGATGAAGTTGTGTAAAAATACGAACTAAACTTTCAAAATTCTCATATGCCTTAAGCGAAGTTAAAAAAACAACCAACTTACAAACTGCCCTTGTCACATACTATGCATATGCCCAAGCGTGGCTTAGCTACTGTATTATACTATGGGGCAATAGCACAGATTCACCGACCATATTTACATTACAAAAGAAACTAATTCGAATAATAGCTAATATTGAACCGACGAACAGCTGTAAACCACATTTTCAGGAATACAAAATACTTACACTTACTAGCTTATATATATTAGAAATATGTAAATTTGTCCGGAAACACCCAGAATTTTATAGTACACGTGCAGAAAAACAAACAACTTATACTTTACGACACAAACATAGATTAAATTTACCAACATCCCGACTTAAGATACACTCGTCTAGCACTCTGGTTATGTCTATAAAAATTTATAATAAATTACCGAAAGAAATTATACAGGAAAATAAAACAAATCTATTTATTAATAAATTAAAACATTTTCTGCTAACTAAAAGCTACTACACGATAAAAGAATTTTTCGACGATAAAATTTAACTTATCTTTAACGTTCTAAACACAAATATTATTTAAAGATAACACTAGCAATGAATATATAATTAACAAATTATAATTAACGATAATATTAATTGCATAACAATATAAAAGTATTAACAAAAGTACACAAATATATATTACATTGGATAGATGCATTATATGTATTTTATATGCTTAAAACAAGTTATTTCTAATGCTATGTAGCCCTCTTCTTCTCTCCTAATTTGCTGTGCCCGAGATGGTCCATAATGACCTAATTTGTTTTATAAGTCCGTCTTTATAACATAGTGGAATGTAGAGAAATATTGAGTATTTGGTATGTATAGAATGTGATATTACTGTATCTGAAAGGTTTGTGTTTCCTCTCTCCTATGTTGTTGTGCCCGACAGGGTCCATAATGAACTGTCATATTATTTAAGTTACCACCTAAGCCTACATTGTGGAATGCAATAAACAATTGAATTGAATTGTTTTCTAAACAATACTACGAACAGAATAATCGAAATTTATTCGTGTGCTTATTCTGAGTAACTGATGTTGTGTTTATTTGAATATGAATACGCTCAGTGTCCTCGTGGTTCTTTTGGCTTACGTCTCCTATAGAGATGTTAATAATAATTTATTTGCCTTAAGTGTTGTGTACATTGTACGTTTTAATAAATAAATATAAGCTCTAACACTTAGTCAGTAATTTGACATGCAAATGTTTTACACCTATACAATAAAATTATGTAATTTCAATAACACAAATAAATTAAATTAAAACAGGGCACATAAATGAAACTAAAATAGAAAAATTAAATTATAACATACATAAAAACAATAAAATCATGATATAACATCTACATATTAATTTTTGACATCAATCAGTCCAATTATTGTTATCAATAAATTAATTGACAGTATAAAATGCTTTATAAGTAAAGCAGTCCTTAAACGCTTAAGAAATATATTTGTTGGGAACTTTTTCATATCATTTGGTATTTTATTGTAGATTTTTATACACATACCTACAATAATATTTTTTTTGGCACAAGATTGTTCTTGGAATTCTGGGTATGACGAGTCTATCTGGATCTCTAGTATCGTTTATTAACAGTATCATCGGTAGCTGGTTAGTTTCCAGTTTTAGTTAAATTTTAATCTGGTTTAGCGTGTACATATTATGCTTAAAGACTAATTATAGAATAAGACCGTGACTTGGTAAACTTAAGTTAAGGACTCTTCTCGGTCATGTGTATCGACGACCTAAAAATGGCCGCCGACAGAGACTAGATGCGAAATTAGTTAGTAGCGCAAATTGGGAACGGTCTATGACCAGCAGTATACTGTAAAAGGCTCATTGACTGAATTATTTGGACGGATTGTGTCGTGGTTTTTTAAGTGGAGGCATTTGTGTGATCCATAAATATTTGTAAAGTTTCATCAATACAGGAATTGTTATTCGCTACTATCAAACGTCCAACTACATATAATAAATCATTTATGACATACAACTAACCAGTAAATAAAAAAAGAAACATGCGCTAGTATTATACAACCATAATAAAATAAATATAGTTTCAGAAAACGATAGCGGTTTACAAATGAACCACAACAAAATGTAACCGCTTAATTCACTTAAATGACGGCGGTATTTATAAATACGTCATTAAATAAGGTATAAGTACACACGAAATGTTCCGTAATCGACGGCGCTGTAAAATTAATAAGCTCGTACGTGCTAGTTCGTGTGTTAAACGGTTACGCGACGCTAATTGCGATCCTTTGTAAAATTCACCATACTTCTACTTACTAATAAACTGAGAGATAGTTTCTATAGTAAGTCTATTTAGTATAATTAGTATATATAAGTCTATTTTTTATGTTAATACCAACTTTTCAACCAATGGATCTAAAACAAAAACATTTTTATGCTAGAGAGTTAGCAAAAAAGTATTTGATATGTATGTATGTATATATGTGGGGGCCAGTCAGTGCAGACCGGTGACACTTCGACCCAGTGGGATCTTTTGTGTCGACACTCTCCCAATAACGACTACCATAGATGTTCAATGCAGCCGGGACCGACGGCTTAACGTGCTCTCCGAGGCACGGAGCACGCGATAATTGTCAATCAATACGCACATAATTTCCGAAAGTCAGAGGTGCGCGACGTGGGTTCGAACCCGAGACCGAAAATTATATTTATGTATGTACATATATGTATGACTGCTACTTTATAAACATTGCCTGTTGGCGGTGGTGGTGGTTGGCATGGTGATTGTAGTCGAAGTCAAAACATATCAAAATAATTTATTAATTTAGGTCACTGTAATGTAATGTATGTATATGTAGTTAGTGACTTTTTAAACACCGTAAGGAGCAAAGTCCACAGGTGGCCCACCTGACGAAACATAGTGCCTCTTTGAAACGCAAGCTACACAGAAACGTTTTAAATCTTAAATAAAATTCAATATTAAACGTATTAAAAGAATTAGTGTGAAATATACAGAAAAGACAATGTGCCTTATCTGCCTCATTGAGACCCGCATCCCAGCCTTATCTTAGTTTTACAACGCAATCATGTGGTCTTAGGAACTCAAGAAAATTATTTATTGGCAGAATAACACACGGTTCCTTAGGCACTATCTTTTGTGGTTACATACATACAAACACAGATTCACGCCTGTTTCCCAGAGGGGTAGGCAGAGACTACGGATTTCCATTTGCTATGACCCTGACACACTTGTCTGGCTTCATTCACTTTCATCACATTCCTCATACACGCCCGTTGGTTCAAGGTGCTCTTAACCTGGCTTTTGTTCAGAACGCCTCCGATCTGATCAAGAAACGTTCGCCTAGGTCTTCCTCTTGCGACTGTTCCATTCACACTAGCCTTATAAACTTTCTTAGTCAGTCTTTCCTCGTCCCTTCTTTCTACATGCCCAAACCAGCTTAACATACCCTTTTCTATTCTTGTCACTATATCCACTTTCATACCGCATCTCTCTCTAATCACACTATTCCTTATTCTATCTTTCAGAGTCACACCACATATATTTCTCAGCGCTCTCTTTTGTGGTTAGATCTGAGTAAAATGTTTTATCGTGATAATAATAGTATGGACATGCATACATAGTCTCAAATGAAGGGGCATTTAGAGTGGAAATACACCCACAATTTGCCATCTATGCATTTAAGTCCCACATAACCGCGGATAAACCTATTACATTTTACTGCACACAGTCCCACACTCCGTGCTAGCACTAAAATATCCTACACTTCTTCTGACCCGATAATAAAATGCCCGATCTTATGCACTGCAGTCACATTTACTACAGCTATGCCATCAAGAAATCGTAATACAAAATAACTCTTATAAACATCACTTAACGTGATTCATATAAATTACACCACGGCGAACTATAATCCTACGCTAACGCTAACAGTCCCGGGGGAAGTGTGGCCTTATTCACAAAACTGCAGTACAGGAAAATGATTAAACCTGCAATATTTAATTTTAAATCTGTTGGTTGTTCCTCTGTGCCGCGGCTGCAGCGATGCAGTACATGGACGCAATATATCAACGTCACACTTCGCTCTTGTGTTGGCTCACTAAACGTTCTCATATGTAACGTTTATTTAAATATATACAAATAGCTGAAGTCAGCTATGTATTCTGGCTACTTTGTTAGGTGAATTTACAATATAATATCAAAATATTAATGACGGTAGCCTCAATGGTGCATTGGACTCGAGATGCAAAGGTCGGGAGTCAAAATTCCACCTATTGTAATACCGACGTGAACCCTAACACGAGCATTATATATTAGCAGAAGAGGAGAAGAATACTAGTATTTTTTTTAAATAAAAGACATCTCCCGCTCTAGGAATAATTCTTGTGTAGCGGAGGCCTTTACAGATAGAAACAACGGACACAAAGAACATCTAGACTCAGAACAACTATTTGTGAATCACTAGATTTTTTGTACCATGTGAGAATTAAACCACAACACTCGACACAGTGTCAGTGCTGCGTAAACCACTACGATGGCCTAGTGATTTATGTGGCCCACTGCCGCTGCGTCGAGTGTGCCATGCAGTCAAAACCATTGCCCGTAAACCATAACTCCAATTGCCCGTATACTTCTAAAATAGAAAACAAGAATCATAATATAATATGAGGACAGTTCGTGATCATCTATAAAAACCATTTGATATGTCTGTTTATTTTCTCGTCCAGATTCACATGGCAAAGAACGTCATGCTCGCTTAAATGTCACTGTTTGTGGTTGCGTTATGGGCCGGGTCTTTGCCTTACCTTCAATATGACGAAGGGGACGGTACCTGGTCCATCTACCTTTCTTGTCAACTAGCGCTACTTTTGGTCTTGCTGCGTTGGATTTGTGGATTCTAGCAATTAATTTATTACTGATATCTGCCTAATTTTCACCTCGGATTGCCATGTGGTTGCGCGTTGTTTTTGTTATGTTGATTCGTAAATGGTTGTTTGCATTTTACTCTACTACTACACAAATACTACTATCGACGCCAACTTTAAATTTGAATTATTTCTTGAGTGTTTTATGAGTAGTAAGTTGTGTAATGGTAGCAGGGCCTTTAAAATTTGATTTGTAAACTAAATAATATTGTCAATTTGGTGTTTAAAAAGAGTGGTGGTGCTTGGCTGAAATTGGTAATAATATGTTAGTTTAAATTAATATTAATAAATACAGACTTTGAAGCTTGTAAGTAATACTTTGTGACCTATATAAATAAAAGTATATTTCCTTTTTTAACTGTTTCTTTTAACTGATAGTTAATAATACTACTTTGTTGGGTCTTTGGCATAAGTTTGAGCTTAAACGGAATATCTTAAGTTCAATTTCCAGGTTGGTTAAAGAGTCACTAAGTTTGCTGTAAGAAAATTCTCAGAAGCATCAATTGAAATGTGTCCGCTACTTGTCACGGTCGCTCTCTATGATATGAGACCTAAACATACATATAGCTAGCAAAAGGTGGGTATGTATTTCACCTCAGCCTACTTCTTAGGGAATACAGGCGTGAGTTTATATATAGCATATGTTTCTATGTATAGCATAATAATTATGATTTTGTTTATGGTATAGGAGGCAAACGAGCAGATGGTTCGCTTGATGGTAAGCGATTACCGCCGCCCATGAACACTAGAAGAGTCACAAATGCGTCCTTTTAAATTTGGGCCTCCGGTACCCTCACTCACTCGATGAATCACAACGCAATATTTTACGCCGGTTTTCTGTGAGGCCGTGGTATCACTTCAGCCGAGCCGGCCCATTCGTGCCGAAGCGTGGCTCTCCCACGCCAAAAATATTCCTATAGATCGCCAAAGATTTATGACGAGGCGTATTACACCTAAGCTTCATCGGCCATGTTATTACGTTCCACGTAATAAGCGGCGAACCTAATGCCGTCTTTACACCTGGTACAGAAAATCTCCTAAACGAAATACTAGTAACACTTTGAAATTAAACTACTATACACGGATTTTATCGCGTTGTCTATTTGACACTTTATTACATAATTTTGAAAATTGTTACACTACTACCACTATTAAACTTTACTAATTTTTACCATCCGTCAAGTGCCAACTACCTTTACAAGATGCAGGGTCTATAAAATTGATTGTAACTGCGGACTCTCATACGTTGGTCAAACCAAGAGAAACATAGGCATCCGCATAAAAGAACACATAGCTGATGTAAAACACCAACGCTCGCTGAAGTCTGCTGTGTGTGAACATGTGCAACAGGGCACCAACCACAACCTGAGATTTGACAAACCACAGATTCTCTCTAAAGAACAACGATTCTTCCAAGGATGCTTCGCGAGGCTATTGAAATCAAAAAAAATCCTAATTTTAATAGAGAAGATGGTTGGAATGTACCACCAGCTTGCGTCAAACCAAAGAAGAAGCAAACCACAGCTAGACTTCATGATACTTTGAGCTCATTCTGCGTAAATAGAAACACCAATGATTAAATTATGTTTGGGTACTTTGAAACAACTACACTGGAACATTGAGATAACTACCATCTTAGTCTCCCCGTGACCATGGCTGCTGAAAAGCAACCGAAACGTCGGGGTAAGTGTAAAATTAAATTAAATCTAAATAGTTTTAATAATAATTTAATTTGCTTAAAAAATTAGTAAAGTTTAATAGTAGTAGTAGTGTAACAATTTTCAAAATTATGTAATAAAGTGTCAAATAAACAACGCGATAAAATCTGTATATAGTAGTTTAATTTCAATGAATAATATTCGCGTTAACAGAAGACAATATTATAGTAACACTTTGATCTGGCAATACCATACCAGGGGTTTCTGATTGCCATTCATGGATTATTATAGATTCATGATATGGTGATAGTCCATGCTGGCTGCATGGTGATAGTGCATAGCTACATCGCTGCTTACCGTGATAATAGTACGCTCTTTAAATCTCGTTGGAAGATATAATAATATAAGTCAAGAATATAAACTGTCCCTTTGTTGGGCAGAGGCCAGTGTGATAATGATTGAACCATAACCCACCACACTAGACTAGTGTAGGTTGGCAGTCTTCACATATCTTCGAGAAAATTATGGAGAGCTCTCGGGTTTCCTCACGATGTTTTCCTTCACCTTTAAAGCAAGCGATGATTAACTATTTAATACGCACATGAGTTCGAAAAGTTAGAGATTCGTGCCTTAGGATTAAACTTGAGACGTCTGAGAGTCTGAGAGGCAGTTCAACGGTTTCCCACAGGCCTTCGGTAGAAGAAGGACACCATATTATGCGCAAATTATTAGACTTACACGATAGATAAGTCTATAATAAAATTAATTTAACGTTTAAACATAATAATCTAAAATGACCAAAAAGTTTGCTGGGTAACCATTTGTAAATTAAATATTCTCGGCGAATAAGTTTTAAAAGAATTTACATATGCTTTTGGCTTATACGCTCTGAAATCTTAGATAACGTGCGAAGATAAACGTAAATTCTCTGTACATTTGTTGAAATAATCTGTTAAGAGATGTACAAACGTTTACATAACGGACTCCAAGAACGACCAGATGCATATATCTATAGAAGACGAATAAAGTTCTATATCCTAGAATGATTTATTAAACTTAACGTAGTTTCAAGTTAAAATAGTGATCCCGGGGTAGTAAGTCTAGTAATATTAAAAACGACTTCTTAGGTGGTGTAGCGGTAGTGAATGTCACTGCTGAGTTTCAGATTCGATACCCGGGTCGGGCAATGTATTATTGGATTATACTGACAAGAAATTCTTAGTAGTGGGACAGAGTCTAAATCTCTGACGGTCAACGGCAACAGGGTCGCTATTACGTGGAACCTAATTCTGTACATAGTGCAATGTGGGTTTTTCTCTATCTGTCCCTACAGATATATATAGATATAAGACTATGTATGTATATAATAGTAATAAATATAGTCCAACAAAATAAGTCTATGCAAAAAGAAATCACGTCAATCGACATTTATGTGTTCGTTATTCGGATGCTTTATGCCGATGACCAAGTAATACTTGCGTCATCAGCAGAAGAGTTGCAGGCGATGGTAACTATTATGCATGGTGCTTTTGAGAGTAAAGGAATGAAAATAAATGTAAGCAAGACGAAAGTAATGGTATTTGAAAAGGAAGAGTGCGTGACGATGTGTAATATTGTGATTGATGGAGAAAAAGTGGAGCAAGTGAAAGAGTTTGTATATTTGGGTACTTTGTTTACAAGGGAAAAACATGAGGGAGATATTGAAAGAAGAACGATTGCGGGAAACAAAGTGAATGGAGCTCTACGCGCTTTTATGAACAGTCGAAATATTTCCGTAAAGGCACGTTTGGCTGTTCATAGAGGACTATTAGTGCCCACACTTATGTATGGCAGTGAAAGTTGGGTATGGCAAAAGAAGCATGAGAGCAGAATAAATGCTGTAGAAATGAGAGCGCTGAAATATATGTGGTGTGACTCTGAAAGATAGAATAAGGAATAGTGTGATTAGAGAGAGATGCGGCATGAAAGTGGACATACTGACAAGAATAGAAAAGGGTATGTTAAGCTGGTTTGGGCATGTCGAAAGAATGGACGAGGAAAGACTGACTAAGAAAGTTTATAAGGCTAGTGTGAATGAAACAGTCGCAAGAGGTAGACCTAGGCGAACGTTTCTTGATCAGATCGGAGGCGTTCTAGACAAAGGCCAGGTTAAGAGCACCTTGAACCGACGGGCGTGTATGAGGAATGTGATGAAAGTGAATGAAGCCAGAGAAGTGTGTCAGGATCGTAGCAAATGGAAATCCGTAGTCTCTGCCTACCCCTCTGGGAAACAGGCGTGAATCTATGTATGTTATTCGAATGCTTGTAAAGGTGCCAGCTGCATTCGAAATAACTACGTATATTCAACTATAATCTTTGATCCCGTATGGAGATTGAACCCATAATACTCGGCACTAGCAGTGGTTACACAAATACTTAAAGCATACATGCATGTCTTTATTAATAAGGACTACTAGCTATTTTTTAGGTATGTGAACTGTAAAACAAATGTGACATAAGCTAATTCATGTCACCTACTCGACTAATGAAAATCAGTGACATTGATAATAAAATCACTTCCCAAAAAATCTTCGGTGTTCTTTGATTTGTACAAAATTAATTCTTCGCTCACCGAAAGTTAATTTATTTTGATTAAGCACTTTCGTGATCGACTTCATGAATTATGTTACGTTAACTTCTTGTTTAGGATGCGTTCTTACCAGGCATTCCGTATGCTGCTAACTGATTACTCGTCTTAATTAAAAAGCAGTTATGGCCTACTACAAAAATTATTCTGCCAAACATAGGTCACTGGAATGTGTAGCCGCAAAATAACTGAAATTAACAGCTAAAGCGCGTCAATATTTTGCATAAGGCTGTCCAGACAACTCTTTGTATAATATTACACAAATAATGTGCTTTAAAAATTTAATAATAGCAGTAATTAGTATTTATTGTTGAAAAGGTAACAACTATATCAGTTTAATATCAGCCCTAATCGCTAGGATATCCTGCGTCGGAAAAAAGGTTCACTGTGTTGGAAATGGGTTGCTAAATTGAAATCTGGCCTTAACGGTTGCCCTTGAATCAGCCGCCTTGAAAGTGTCGCCTTTGATCTAGGCTTAGAATGATTAATATACATTTTTTCTTTTTCCTCTTTAGGTTTTCTGGAAAACAAATGTTCGCTCAATTTTTATACTAATATGAAAAAAGAGAAACATCATTTTTACCATTTCGTGTTAGTAAAGAAATGTTTATTACTAAATAAATACCAAGAAATATACTTCCGTATAATAGATTTTCTC
The DNA here is from genome assembly GCA_930367265.1 of Catocala fraxini. NCBI lineage: Eukaryota > Metazoa > Arthropoda > Insecta > Lepidoptera > Erebidae > Catocala > Catocala fraxini. The sequence continues at coordinate 23,257,163 of OV884031.1, forward strand.
AAAATACCTATGATGTTCTCGTCAGTAACAACTGTAATAGTTTTTTATATGTGACATGGTAGATGGTTGATAATAATTATGTAATTAGACTAGAGACTTTATTATTCACATAAGTGATATACATAATTATATACATCATTATAGTGTGAAATACATATCTACACGTTAAACTATTGTACACACAACTTTAATATTAGTTAATATTAAAAAACCTAACTACTAATAAGTAAAACAAAATTAAAAGGAATAGCACAAAATATACAATTGTAAATAGATAAAATAGAGTCAAATGTGGTTAACCGATTTTTATTTTATTATTTTGCATAGAGAATTAGATGAAAGAAAAGTTTCAGATTTTTAATAATTGTGAAGTTGTCGAATCATTTTTTGTCCGTGACTTTCTCGCTCGTTCTTCTCATTGGTTGTACACCTATGCTGTGCTAAACCTTAATGTAAATTTATAGTATAGTGTTATTAACCTAAATGAATAAATATATTTTGGATTGATTTGAAAATATTGATCATCAAGATGCGACTAATGATAATGATGAACCGTAATTTAAACCGTTTATTTTGTTTAGACATGCAATTACTACATTCGGTATGGATATATTTTTTCATAAATAAAACGCTTATTATACTTTAGGGAAAAATGCTGTCTGCATAAATTGCGCCATTGTTTTAGTGACTCTCCCTTCACTGGCAGTGTGCTATAGATCGATCTCTATACGATACAAAAAATTGTGTGATACACATGTAGTAATTCCGTGTGTAGTATATTAATATATACTTTATTTTTATTATTAATATAATATTTATATATTCTTAAAACAGACACTAAGCAGTTTTCGGACAATTGGGTATATACAAATGATTAAGGGTGCGTTTCCACCGACGTGGAGCTGGGCGGAGTGGAGAGGAGCGGACCGTAAACTGGCCAAATACAGTGCTCGACATCTCCACTCCGCATCAGTGGAAACAGTGCAAGTGGAGCGGAGCGGAGCTGAGCAGACTTTCAAATAAAATATATGAACATGCGGCCCTGAGCCGGACAGAACAGAGTCGAGCAGACTGTGGTGCCAAGCGGAGCCCACGAAGCGGAGGGTAGCGGAACGGTGTGGCGCGGTGGCTAATCAGGATAATGAGATAATCTTATCAAATTATTGTATTGTCATTGGCCCTTGATAAGTCTACAACGTTTAAATGAAATCTGACCATTTAAAGTGGGTCAAAATCAAGTCCAACGGAGTCGGTTACAAACAAAGTAACAAACAAACATACAGGTGAAGCTAATAAAAGCGTGTTAAAAATGAATGAGAAACAAATTGAAAGTGTCAAAAAATTACCATGTTTATGGGATACACTACAGACTACATACAAATGCAATGAAACCAAAGATATGGCGTGGGAAATCATAGTGAAAGAAGTCGGATAACAAGATCATTGCAGCTCTGGTCTCCTCAGCTTCACTTCGCCTTGGTTCGCTTTGCTCCGCCCCGCTCAGCTTTACTCCACCCCGCTTCGCTTTGCTCCGCCCCGCTCCGCTTCAATGGAAACACTTGCTAATTTTCACTACTTTTCTCCGCTCCACTCCGTCAGTGGAAACGCACGCTAAGGGTATGTAACCGAACTAGGATAGGTTTGTTTTTTGGCTATCAGCTCCAAACCACATGAATACAATTAAGAAATGTTAGCCAAGTCAGATTATGTAACTATCTAATTATAATTCATCTTACTATTTATTTTTCCTGGAGAAGCCAAATCGCGCACTGGAATAATTACTGTGTCACGAGGGACTTTACAAACGTTCAAATGATGGCGACAATGGACATGCAGACTCGGAACAAAAGTTTGCCGTTCAGACAAATTTTGTCACGTGTAGGATTCCAGCCGACAACACTGCGAGTAGTAGCAGTAGCAATGCGATCACTAAAACAATTACACAATCCATGCAGTTTTATTAAAGTTCGAAAAAACTCTTATACAACAGCTTTGTCCGTCCGTCCGTCTGTCCGTTCATCTGTCCGTCTGTCTGTTATACAACTTTCACCTCAAGAACCGTAAGAGCTAGAGACTTGCGGTCAACGCCATTCGACACAGCATAGTCGATATACCCCGAAATGACTATGACCTTTGACCTCTGACCTCTGACCATGTATGCACCACATATACTCTGGTCACGTGGTCCCACGTGACCATAGCATATTACTTGAACGATTTTTTCAAACTCTAAGATTTACGGCAATTTGAATTGCCGATTCTTACTTGTATTTAAATAGGATTTACCTGTGCATGTATATCTTCTCCTTATGTGGGATGGAATTGTATATTTGTGTGTGAATGTTGGAGGATGAAATATGTAATATCAATGAATTATTTTTAGTGCAGGAACTATCTTTTTAAAAGAAAAAAAATATACTACCATCTTGTTTTAGTTCATATTTGTTCAAACAAATCTTAGTCTGTTCTATTTCTCGTAAGACCCAGATTGTCAGTCAATCTGTAAGAATCCCCAACTAGATCGTAAATGTAGGCTATTTTACTGTCGTAACATATTGTAGCCGAGGTCGTCGCTACTTGTGCGCGACAGACAAAACATTGAATTAGTTAGCAGATGTTAGACTCGTAAACGTTGGGAAAAACGTAGGTACTATTTGTGGAAACATAATTTGTGTGGCTGATGTATGTCTGTATTTTAGTGTCAAATATTTTATTGTGTAGTCTTTATGGTATTTGTTAAGCTTGTTTATAGTTACAAACATGAAATAATGAGACTAAAGTCGATTGATGTGGCATTTATTTAACGCCACATTTATTTCATTCAATACTAGATTTGTCCGCGGTATGTTACGCTTTTACGCCTTAACTAATCGTCCGATAATCATAAATTATCGCATACCTGTTGTCAGGTGTACAAAACAGAACAAAGTTTACCTTTCATTCAGAAAAAGTAGGGTAGCCGGGGAATACAACGTATTAAAAAAATCTAGATTAACGGGCAAATCTATAGAATATAATATATAAAAATCTCGTCTCACGGTGTTTGTGGTTGCTCTCCTCCGAAACGGCTCGACCGATTTTATGACTTTTTTTATGTATATTATGTAGGTATAAGAATAGGTCGTAAAGTATATTACATACCGTTAGGTGATTAGGGTGTCGAACCTACATTTATGTGAGTGAGGCCGCGGTTAAAACAATGAAAGAAAGAAAAATCATTCATTGCTGAATAAATGATTTCTCTTTCTTTATTTCTTCAGGTAAAAAAGGCTGTATCACTAGCTCAGCATGTGCTATCTAATGATCTAATGATCTGAAAAAGGTGGCTGGAGGTGACTGGATGGCGAAAACGGGAGACCGGGCCTTGTGACGCACCCTGGGGGAGGCTTATGTCCAGCAGTGGACTGCAATAGGCTAAAATGATGTGATAGGCGTCAAAGACCCAGCGCTGGGATTAGCAGGTTATAAAATACTAAAAAAGATAGGCAGATATAAAATTTTAACGGTAAAGCGTGACTTAACAACTTGCATCTGGTCTTAGTTCACGTATGTATGTAGCATTCAGTTTCACACGTCAGCGTTTGTTTGTGTACTACAAACAACACGAGTCAAGGCCTGCAGTCGATTGCTGCAACTCTAAACAAAAACCTTTTCACTTCCTGTTGTTAATTTTGACAGCAGAAATGCTTTAATTATACTTTGTGCTATGTGTTTTGATTTGAATTTAGAAGTCCATTCCATAATTAGATTTTCAAATTTAATTATTAATAATGTATTAATGTAAATAACTAATTTATTAGACTAGCCAACAATTATTTACACTAATACAATATTAATAAGTGGTAAAAAAATACAATACATTTAAAAGTGTAACAATGAATAACAGGACAATTGCAAGCCACATGCTAAATTTATGTTACAATATTCTTAATATCAAATTAAGTATCTAATATCTAGGTCTATAATAATAATAATAATAATAATAATAATAATTGTTCATTGTACTGGGTACTTACGTGTGTAGCCCTGCTATCCACCTCTTCACTAATATTGTTATCATTTGGCCTCGGTGCCTCATGAAGTCTTTGAGGCATTATCTGGACAGAAGAAGTGACAGGAGGGCTATTTCGTACGTCGGAGCGTAGCCTCTCAAGTGCGGCATCGTCCAACAACCGACACCGTTGGATGGCACGCAAATAATAATAATACTGTTAATAATAATATGTTTTTATATTTATATTTAAAAATGTAATAATTAGAAGAAAATTTGTAATAAAGAGAATAATAATAATAATAATAAACTGGCAACACCAGGCAAGTTACATGTCATTTCATTTATAAAAAAATATTTATTTATTTTCCTAATATATTGCAATTAAACATAATTTACAATATCTAATTAATAAAACTACAAATTTACATTATCCACCTATATAATAATATCAATAAAAAACCCCACCAAATCCATAAATAAATAAAATGATAAAAGACATCAAGATGACAATAAACGTCAAGAAGAAAAATCCATAACAAAACAAATAATACAGGAAAGATTGAAATAAAATGACATGCTAACAAGAGCCAGGAGAGCCGCAGCACAAAAACTATCACCGGACCCGCCGCTCAGCTCCACCTCGCAGCCGTCGGCACCTGCACCTGCGACCCCGACGTGCAATGAGGTGTCGAGCCCATCGAGCGACGAGTATTTTTCCCCGCCGACGTCGCCAACACCTGTACGTCGGCGAGGGATACGCCGGCCACCGTCCTGCTTGGGACCCCGAGACCTACCAGCCTCGAACAGGGTCCCCGCTGTTGGTGGTAATGTGCGCCGCATGAAGTGGACTAAATCTATGAATGAAAATGTCATGCGGGCATATTTTGTGGCAACAGAGGGGGGAATCAATCTCAGTGCGTACCGTGATCGAATGCTGCCTCTGTTTCAGGACTTGGAACCGGCCGTCAACGTCTTGGCTCAAAGACTATCGGACCAAGTGCGTGCCATCCAACGGTGTCGGTTGTTGGACGATGCCGCACTTGAGAGGCTACGCTCCGACGTACGAAATAGCCCTCCTGTCACTTCTTCTGTCCAGATAATGCCTCAAAGACTTCATGAGGCACCGAGGCCAAATGATAACAATATTAGTGAAGAGGTGGATAGCAGGGCTACACACGTAAGTACCCAGTACAATGAACAATTAAGGAGTACTTTGGAGTGCACGTTGCGGCAATATCGGCACGTTTATGCGCCAAATAGACCACGTCTGCCAAGATTGCCTACGCACAAAAAGAATTTAGCGCTGGTGTGTGCCTTGGACTCATTACTGCCCGCTTATCTAGTGGACAGTGAAAGTGTTAGCGATGCACACTCAATCTTGTACTGTGCGGCTGCTGCGGCATGTCGAGTGGCTGGTATTAAAAATCCACACATAATGACAGCTGCTCGACCCAGAAATACTACGCCAGTGTGGCAGTGCAGGATTGAGCGTCGTATCGCTGAGTCCAGGGCACTCATCGGCAAGCTTATCTGTTTCAGGGAGGGTAATGCACGACCGAGAGTGATGCGTTATGTGACTCGGGCGTTTGCAGGGACTGACGTATGTCCCCAAGATTATGTCGCCCGGGTTACAGAACGCATCGACTTCCTGAAGCAGAAAATTTGTGCGTGGGCAAGCCGAGTGAGGAGCCGCTACAAAAAAAGAGCTGATCGATATGCCCAAAATCGTGCATTCCAGAGAGATGAAAGGTGGGTGTACAGAAGGTGGGAGCATCCTGATTCTAGTGGGGATGGTTGTCTACCAGATACAGAAGCCACGACTGCTTTTTGGCGTAGTATCTGGTCGACGCCCGTCGACCACGAAGTGGGGGATTGGTTTGGGGATGTTAGGCAGGCATGCGACACTATACCTCAAATGGAGCCAATTAACATACGACCAGAAGACGTTTCTTGTGCGGTTCGTTCGTTACCAAACTGGAAAGCAGCGGGACCGGACGGACTGCACAACTTCTGGTTGAAATGGCTCCGCAGTGCGCACGCATGCTTGGCATCCCTATTCCAGTCATCTTTGGAATCAGGATCGCTGCCTGAGTTTTTGACCACTGGCACCACTCATCTGCTCTACAAATCAGGTAGTGTCACGGACCCAAAAAATTATAGACCGATAACATGCCTACCGACGGTCTATAAACTTCTTACATCCATTTTGAGATCTAAACTTTCACTACATATTACAGCAAATAACATCATGTCTGTATCTCAAAATGGATGTAGAAGTGGGGCCCGTGGTACTAAAGAGCTACTCCTAATTGACATGACCATCAGTCAACAAATACACCGCCTTAAGAAAGATCTTGCGACATGCTGGATAGATTATAAGAAAGCCTATGACTCTGTACCTCATGCATGGCTCTTGAAGGTGCTGGAGTTGTATAAAGTTGATGCAACTCTTTGCACTTTCTTGAAGTCATGTATGAGGCAGTGGAGAACGGTTTTACGCTATCCAGGATGTCGCCAGATCGGGGAAAGCGGTGTATCTATCAAGATCAAGCGAGGTATATTTCAGGGCAACAGTTTGAGTCCCTTATGGTTCTGTCTAGCGCTAAACCCTCTTAGTACTTTACTGGAGAGTTCAGGGCTAGGCTATCGATTGCGGAGAGATGGTCAAGTTATATCCCACCTTCTTTACATGGATGACCTAAAACTATTTGCCTCCACCAGACCCCAACTGACGGCGTTACTTAAGGTAACGGAAACCTTCAGTAATTCCATCAGGATGGAGTTTGGTGTTGACAAGTGTGCAGTTATGTATGTAAAGCGAGGCAGGGTTGTGGAATCTGATAGCATTGAACTCTCAGATTTTACTAGACTTAAGTCTCTCTCTGCAAACGAAACCTATAAATATCTGGGTATGTCACAGGCATTAGGTATCACTGAGGACGGTATGAAACGGACGTTGCGGGAGCGCTTCTTTGGCCGCTTGAAAAAAATACTGAAAAGTCTTTTGTCAGGCGGCAACAGGGTGCGCGCCTGTAACGGTTGGGCCATGCCGATCCTTATGTACTCCTTTGGCATACTCAGATGGACGCAAACGGAATTAGATGCCCTGGATAGAAAGGTCCGTACACTGTTGACTGCATACCGAATGCACCTCCCGCGCTCCTCGGTAATGAGATTGTACATCCCACGGAAGTGTGGGGGTCGCGGTTTTTTAAATGCCAAGACCCTCCACAACCGTGAAGTATGCAATCTCAGAGAATATTTTCTCCGAACCGATGTGGGCGTGCATCGCGATGTAGTCGCAGTGGATACGAGCTTTACCCCGCTTGCTCTGGCTAAGGAGAACTGGCGCAAACCTGTTATGCTTGGAACTGACGAGCGCAGGGATGTATGGAAAGGAAAAGAGCTGCATGGATGCTTTTTTCGGGCCCTGAATGGGCCCGACATAGATTTTCAGTCATCGGTGTCCTGGCTACGTTTCGGCGATCTCTTCGCTGAGACCGAAGGTTTTGTATGTGCAATAATGGACGAAGTTGTTATGACGAACAACTACCGGAGATATATCCTGAAGGATGGGACGGTTGACATATGTCGGGCATGTCACCAGCCCGGAGAATATCTCAGACATATTATCTCCGGTTGTTCTCGTCTTGCCAATGGAGAGTATTTGCATAGACACAACCAAGTAGCCAGGATTGTCCATCAGCAACTTGCCTTAAAGTATGACCTTGTGGAATCTGAAGTGCCGTATTACAGGTATGTGCCCGATCCAGTTCTCGAAAATGGTCGTGCTACTTTGTACTGGGATCGGTCTATCATCACTGATAGGACAATTGTGGCGAACAAGCCAGATATTGTGCTGATAGACCGATTGGAGCGCCGAGCAATGATCATCGATGTTACCATTCCGCATGACGAGAATCTTGTGAAAGCTGAAAAAGAAAAAGAGTTGAAATACTTAGACCTAGCTCACGAGATTGACGACATGTGGCGTGTGGACTCGGCGATCATTGTGCCGATAGTCATTACAGTCAATGGTTTAATACCTAAGAGCCTCGACCACCACCTGCAGAGGCTCGCGTTAGATGGCTGGATCAAGTCCTTGATGCAAAAGGCAGTACTACTCGATACGGCGCGTATTGTGAGGAGATTCCTCTCTTTGGGGCCCTAACCACCGGCAGCTTGGACCCTGTTCCCGATGTCGGTGGGTCATTTCAGTTTTTATATTTTTAAATATGTATAGATTTTACATTTATATTTAAAAATGTAATTATTAGAAAAAAAAAGTAATAAAGAGAATAATAATAATAATAATAATAATAATAATAATAATAATTGTTTATTAAGTTTAAGTTTGCACAAATATGAATAACAATAGGTCTTAAAAATACTTAAAATAGGATACATTACTTTGGTCGCCTGTCGGGCACGCCACGATCGTGGCGGTAAGTCCCGTGTTTGAGGAGTGGCTGGAGAGGCGCCATGGCGCCCTCACCTTCCGGCTGACACAGGTAATGACTGGCCACGGTTGTTTTGGCCAGTTCCTGTGTCACATACGCCGGCAAGAGACGCCCGGTTGTCACCACTGCGGCGACTGCCGCGACGTTGTTGAGGACACGGCGCTGCACACTTTGGCGGTTTGCCCCGCCTGGGCATCGCAGCGCCGTGAATTGATCGCGGCAGTCGGATTGGTTGCCCTCTCGCTTCCGGCTGTAGTTCAGTCTATGGTCCGGAGCGAGAGGTCGTGGAACGCCGTCGCCTCCTTTTGTGAGGAAGTCATTTCCATCAAGGAGGCGGCGGAGCGGGAGAGGGAGCGTTTGAACCCTCTCCCCAACCGCAGAGCCGGGCGCCGGAGGGCGCGGGACGACCTCCAGCCACCCTGAGGTTTGACCTGGGGGTGGCGGGTTTTGTGGGCCTGCCCGCCATCCGTTCAGCACCAGGTCCGAGAGGCGGCGTGCGTGTTCCTACGCGCGCCTCTGTTGTTTCGAGTCCGTCTCCCCTCTAGGGGGGACAGTAGGGATACTATTGTGAGAAGTGCCTTTGGGTAGGTCTTTTGCGTAGTGGCCTGCCGTTTCATACGGCGGGCCGAAACCTCGGCGGGGTCGCGACCGCATGCGAAAGTGATTCGCGCGGCCCCGTCGATAGTGGTTTTGTCGAGGAACACCGTGGTAGGTTTAGTCGGTATTCCGGAAGGTACATTTTCTTCTTAACATCTTTCTTTTACCCCGGCGAGTCCGACATAACCCCTCCGCCCGCCCCCGCGGAGGGGTATGCGTCATGCATTCCCCCACGTAAAAAAAAAAAAAAAAAAAAAACTTTGGTCGCCTGTACTAGGTTATACCTGTATCACAGGCGATGATTATGTGCTATTATAGTGTAATAGGAAGGGCATCCTTAACAATATTTAACAAATATAGATTGTTCTATAATAAGTTACTATTACAATGAAAATAATATAACTTATTTATATAATTTTGTATTGAAATATTAGTTGACATACATATATAATGTTTATGAAATAAACATAGGATATGTCTAATAATGGGAATCTAAGCTAACTAGTGTAAGTGATATAGATATAAATAAACGGCGATCTAGGCTCCCTCATAATCTACTAAGTTTATATATCTATATTCAGCTTATTTTCTGGCTGAACAATCAGTTTCACCCGTCTTGTGGTTGCCAGGCTTCTTAAAACGAGAGCATGAAGCACATTTAGGAACATCTTCCTTCTTTGTACATTCGGTCATCGAATGTCCAGCTTCAGCACAATGTCCACACGTAGGTGTAACCTCTTTGTAAGATTTCGCTGCGTGACCATACTGATGGCATTTGTAACATCTTGTAACTAGTGTAAAATCTCTCACGGGGCAGGACGTCCAATGTATGAAAAGTCTAGCCTGTGTGACTAAAGCTTTTCTTATTTTAGCCGGCACCTCAATGATGTAGTTGCAGGTTTGAGCATCTTTCTTGCCTGATTTGTGGCTTAATTTTATTGAAGACAAGAATGATTTCAGAGCCATCGATGAAAATATATATTTTGCTTGAAGAGACAGCTGAATACTTCATTTTCGGACAGAGAAGCGGGTACACCAACTACCACAATCCGTGGTTTACGCTTGGCGGGTTCATCAACTGTAAGACCGGACAAAGAGAGATAGACAGCCTGCTTCACTTTTTCTGCGTCTTGTTTAGTTTCTGTGCTGATAATAACTCCTCCATTTCTAGTTCTGCGAACCCCACGTACTTGCAGCTTCATTTCCTCCGGACTAATAATTTTCTATACTAGGTTTTCGTTTCATCACTGGTCTTTAATACGTCACGGGGATATATTGCCACACAGCTAAGATTATTTGGCCGGACGAAACTATTTGATCCCTTCTTAATCATGTCCGCATAAGAGACTTTTTCAGTAGTACAGGTATCCTTTATGGTCTGCTTGAGCTCCGAAAGATGTTCTGTTAGATCGCACTTTTCTTGTAGGGTATCTAATGTGTTTGAAACTGGAAGCGCTTTCTGTTTTAGCGATTGGTAAAGGACTGCCATTTGCGAGGTACTATGGCCAATTTTTCTACACAGTTGTAGTAATTGAGTTTACTATCCACGGTGATAGAATAAACATCATTTAATTGCTGCTCGACGGATGACATCCATTTTTGGATCTCAGATGTAGACGCGATATCTGATATGATATCAGAGTAAAGGAAGGCGAAGTCGCGGGGCGCACTAGCCCGCTCTTGTTACACGGACTACTTTCCATAGTATAATATTATATCACTTCACATATAAGTGTTCATTGTTAACGAAAATATGTACGAAGTAGGTAACAAAAATGCATCACTCAGCAATGTAACAACTAAAGGAGGTCGCAATTTATAAATCGTAATGTTTAAATATTGTTTACGAGCACGTCTATCTTTGTCAGCGCTTAGAATGTCAGTCAACTACAATCACATATAAAATAAGTATATTTATGAAAAGCCCATTTAAATTATAAATTAATGAACAAATGGTTTGAGTACAGTAAATAATATAAAGCAAGCCTATAAATGTAATTAGTAAAACAATTATTAAAATATGAATAAAATAAATAAGATTAAAAGAAAATAATTAATATTAAAATACATTTCGAAAAAAAACCTTGATTAATTAATTTGTGAAACGTAATTTAGTTAATTGTGTAAATTAAATTAACAGAAAAAATTGAACTTTAACTTTTATTTCGAATACCACTCTTAAACTTAAAGTAAAAATAATTCATTAAATAAAGAAATAATGTCTCTGTGGTCTCGCTCAGAACAGAAAGCCAATGGACTCCACTGCTCTTGATTCAAGCTCCGCTTAATATAATTGACCCACGATGAACACTAGACTTCACTGCCGCTTAAAATCGCGTGTTTCTATATTTATATTATACTTAGCAAACAGATCTACTCATATCGTAGACCTAATCTTTTCGCTACGAAAAATCGTAGCTTGTACTACGATAATTGCTACGCCCGACTTGCTTGAAATAATTGGCTGCTTTGGAATGCCTTTGATACTCAAAAAATAAGCAATATCGTTACATAATACGTTCAACATCGATATTTTGCAAGTTTATACTGATGCTGGTGCTATAAATGTATCGTCTGAGTTTCGAAATTGTAATAGAAAATTTGAGGACATAGTTTTTAAATGTTTTATAATATTCTATTGATATTAAAGGCATTTTACTTTAATAAATTAATGTTATTTATCCTGTTTATAGACTCTCCTACTGCTAGGCACGGGCCTCTTCTCAGCATGAGATGGCTTCTAAGCCCCTCACTGGGCCAGCGTGGTGGACATTGGTCTACCATAGTCCACCACGATTGGCTCAGTGTGGGTTGGCATAGTTTACACATCTTCGAAAACGTTATGTAGAATTCTGAGTTATGTAGTAGTTTTCTCGAGATATTTTTGTTTAACGTTAAAGCCAGCGGTAATTTACTATTTAATTCACTACTAACATACTTAATATCGAACTCGAGATTTCTGTGTGGTAGTCCTTTGCAATCTAGTAGTCTTCTTCTATAAACTCAAGATTACGGGGTATTGGAATTAGATTAATAGAATAAGTGGCTACATATTTAATCTAGAATTCCACCGAATATACTTGACATGTTAGGTTACTGATCAAGTTTTTATATAGAATATAATAATACGGTATTCAATCACTATAGTCGTGTAATCAACGGAATTGGCGGGCAGATTTTTGATAAGAAAATATGGATTGTTACTGGTAGAAAGGCAGAAAAAGGTTTACTAAATTCGTTGAGCATCAATAATATAACACAAGTGTTATTGACTGGACTACATACTGATACGTATGTAGGTTTAAGTAATTATTTTGGGCCAATATTACTCTCGAGATTTACTACGAATAACGAATAAGAAAAAGAACATATATCTGTGTTCTGCGTCGATCAAACCAAATAATAATGTTTATATAATATGTAATCCTTCTCCCTTAGCCTTTATTATTCCCAAGTCACTTGGGGTCGGCTTTTCTAGTCTAACCGGATTTGACTGGATATCAGTTTTTACACGGAGCGGCTGCCACCTGACCTCCGCAACCCGAAGGCTAACGATACCCTAAGGCTAGACCAGTGTCAGGATATTAGAGGGTACTGACTTTCCCAATAACGACTGCCGTAGATGTTCATGGCACCCGGGATCGACGGCTTAATGTGCTCTCCGAGGCACGGAGCAGGCGATAATTGTCAATCAATACGCACATAATTTCGAAAAGCCATATAACTTCCGAAAGTCACAGGTGCGCGACGTGGGTTCGAACCCGAGACCCTCTGCATTGCAGTCTGTTGGTCTCCCCACTGAGCTATCGCTGGTCTATACAAAGAATTACAAAGTACAAATACATACATATATAACAAGATTTCAATAATATGAGATTATATAATATGTAATGCAGGTTACAAATGATCAGAACAATATTGTTAGTGACATTTTTGCGGGTGTATAATAAATTAGAATCCGGACCGCTTCAGGTCTTACTGACCGGCCAAAACTAACTATAGTGTTACACTTTCATCGGTTTTCCTGAAAGATGGCACTTTCATAAGCGAGTCTACACATTTGTACTGTCACCAAATAATTGACAACGGCGCCTTTTTTATTAAAATCTGGTTGCATGTCGGCCGAATCTGGAACCAGTGTTACTACACTTATGTCGGTTCCCCATAAGAGTGGCAGTTTTTTGTGCTAGCTGGCTCATTCTTACTGCCGCCAAATAGTTATATAGCGGCATTTTATTTTTCATTATAATGCCTTGCGTTTAACCGCGATCTCACCTGATGATACCTAAGTGATGATGCAGTCGACGATGGAGCACGTTTGTCTAGAAGATATCTATTCACTCGCGACTTGAAGACACCCAGATTGTACCAATCGGGAAATACAGACTTAGATTACCTAAGTCAGTATTTCTGTTCCATTGCCAATTGGTAACGACTGGCTATTTCACTTAAGCTCTGGTTGCACTTTAATACATCTTCTCCCTAGCCTTTATTATTCCCAAGTCACTTGGGGTCGGCTTTTCTGGTCTAACCGGATTTGACTGGATATCAGTTTTTACACGGAGCGACTGCCACCTGACCTCCAAAACTCGAAGGCTAACGATACCCTAAGGCTAGACCAGTGTCAAGATATTAGAGGGTACTGACTTTCCCAATAACGACTGCCATAGATGTTCATGGCAGCCGGGACCGACGGCTTAACGTGCTCTCCGAGGCACGGAGCAGGCGATAATTGTCAATCAATACGCACATAATTTCGAAATGTCATATAACTTCCGAAATTCAGAGGTGCGCGACATGGGTTCGAACCCGAGACCCTCTGCATTGCAGTCTGTTGGTCTCCCCACTGAGCTATCGAACTCTTTTGCACTTTAATACATATCCTCCAAATAACTAATATCCATTCAATACGTTTAACTAGTCTCCACCAATTATTCTACGAATACCTTAGACAGTCACTGTTAACTTTCCAATGAGTTACGCCAGTGACTGGCTTTGGTCTCTATTAATTGAGAACGTTGGTAATAGTGGTATCTTGAGACGATGCGGTAATTCAGATCCTAATAGCTGTTAGTCGGTTCGTCGGAATAGTTATACAATTTAATACCAATTGATTCGGTCATTCGTAATAATTGTACCGAATATCGCTTTAAAATTGGTTACGTGAATTCACTGCGAGGCATTGTATTTAGTGGCACGTGATTGTACGATGCGTGATTTGAAAGCAAAAATCTAATGAACGAAATTTTCTGTTACATTTTGTAGCGAACTACCGTTTATGGCGTCGCTGTGCGGCTTTTTATTAAATTAGGTATTGAAATTTCTAAATCTTAACATAAACTAACTATTAAGATACCTTTATTTATTTTATGTCAATACCGCGCTCCACGATTCTTAACGCTTACAATCTTTGAAAATGTTAATAATAATAATAATAAAAATATTCTATCACATACACACAACACCATCTAGCCCAAACAAAGCAGAGCTTGTACTATGGGTATCTACTTGACAATGGATAAACATACAAATATACTTTTTTTTTTTGTAAATCCATACATATTATACATAGAAACACCCAGACCAAGACAAACATCCATGTTCATGCACACGAATGTTTGACTTGTGCGGGAATCGAACCCGCGATCTCAGGCGTGGCAGTCGGTTACACTTACCACTACGCCATGGAGGCCGACGAAGAAAGTCTTTTTTTCTTCTCTCTTTGCCTTTATTATTCCCAAGTCACTTGGAGTCGGCTTTTCTAGTCTAACCGGATTTGACTGGATATCAGTTTTTACACGGAGCGGCTGCCACCTGGCCTCCTCAACCCAAAGGCTAACGATACCCTAAGGTTAGACCAGTGTCAGGATATTTTTTTTTAAAAGCACCCGCCATCGCAGGGTTTTATGCCTTGTACCCCTAGCATTGGAAAACCCAGGTATATTAATTTAATAGTTTCTTTAATTCTTTTACAAGCTAACTAAGTTACATTCTGCCGTTAAGGGGATTTAGTGTCAGGATATTAGAGGGTACTGACTTTCCCAATAACGACTTCCATAGATGTTAATGGCAGCCGGGACCGACGGCTTAACGTGCTCTCCGAGGCACGGAGCATGCGATAATTGTCAATCAATACGCACATAATTTTGAAAAGTCATATATTTTCCGAAAGTCAGAGGTGCGCGACGTGGGTTGGAACCCGAGACCCTCTGCATTACAGCTATTTTAGTTATAATAGTTAGTCTTTATTGTAAAATAATTAAATACATTTTATACAACTCATTTATGATCGTTTTCCACATTTGCTATTGATAACTCAAAATAAGATAATTTAATAAAATAATTATATTTCTATCTGATTAAAAGAATATTGATACTCAATAAGAGTTTGTTTGTAATTTATAATTATTATAATCTACAACTATATCTTAATTACTTAATAAATAAATTCATATTAACAAAGACTTTTAGTGTGTGGACACTCTACTTTATGCATTGTATAGAAAATATTGAAAAGCAATTATCCTGACTAAAGAGCAATCAATCCCTGGTAAACACATTACCGTGGTATTATTTTTACTAAACATTAAAATGCCCAAAATTCCTGTATTTCCTATATTTAATGAGATTTTAATTCATTGAATTTTTACAATGTTTGGCATGAGTGGCCACAATTAAACTTGAATTGTATGAAATTGGCCCGTAATTGTGTTCTTTTTTACTTTCACAAATTTCCATGTGACTTTTACTAATAGTAGCAGAGAAACGATATCGTTTTTATGCTATAATTAATCATTTACACATTATTTATATGTGGTCTCTCAGTGACCATAGAAAGACATTTGTTATTCTATATATTATATATATTTTTGCTTTATTATGTTGTAAATATGTTTAAATATGTTTTACTAAGTGTCTGTGTACAAAACATGCGTGGAAACTATATATTTACCCAGATTTAAAAGGTTAAGTGTGAGAACTGAGAGACCACAGTTTTGGTAGCATAACATTTTAATGAATCCTTTACAAATTCCAACATGCGTTTTACAAATGTTTTATAACTTTTACTAAAGCTTTTAGTTACTAAACTGCAAAAACCCTTTTGGTCACTCAGTCCTCACACACATAAACTGGCGTCAATCTATGTATGTATGTTTAAAGTGTGGTCAGCCATTCGTATGGTACTGGTACAACAGTCTTTTAGAAGTTCCTAAATTTAGTAATAAAGAACTTTGGGCAGCTGGAGTCTTCTTAAAAACGCTACGGTAAAAGAGCACACAGCAGCGACAGCCTTATAGGAGACCAGTGGACCGGTGGCACAAGTCTCGAGTTCGATCTCAAGGCGCGCATCGCCTTTTCGAAGTTATATGCGTATTAAATAGTTGAGTATCGCTCATATTAACGGCGAAGAAAAACATCGTAAGGCAACCCACATGCCTGAGAAGTTCTACATAATGTTCTTGAAGATATGTGAAGTCAGCCAGGCCGTACTGGGCCAGCGTGGTGGACTATGGCCTAACCCTTCTCACACTGAGACGAGGCTCGTGCCCAGCAGTGGGACAGTTTAATACTGGGCTGATATTCATATAAAAGAGCACAACCAATCCGAATAAAGGAAGCAAACACAAAGGCTACAGTGACCAGTTTCCTAGCTAACTGGTAAATGTCCGTTTGAGTATTTTGGCTGGCTAAAGTAATATACTTTAATTAAATCTACGTAAGCTACAAACAAGTTGGCGAGCGATGTTGAGCTAACGTAGTAAGCAAATAACCATTATACTGTATGGGACCAAGTGTTCTGCTTAAGTGAAGACACGAAAAATCCAATTATTTAATTAAATTTAATACCAGAAGTTACTTTATGTGATCCATAAGCGAAGAGAAATCCCCTAATTATGCATTGTGCAATTGTTATAAGAAAAGATTATATTCGAAACTTGATGTGATAAGTATGTGGTCGATCGATATTGATTGCGATCGCGACAACGTTTCGGACTTCGGTTTAGGGCAACTTTGTACTTTTTTAGGTCCATGGTCTAAGTCTTGTTATATTTATATTCCTCTGTCATACCGTATTAAGATGAAGTTACGCTATACTCTTACGTAGTACGTAATCAAATAATTAATCAATAAATATCAAAGTTGCATTCGATATTTTACTCTGTTAAGTATTCCGAATAATTCGATTGCTACCGATAATCGCCCAACGCTAGATTAAACTAAACCATAAGAGAACTTTTAAATTTATTAATCCAATGATTAAGGTTTTTTATATTTATGATAGTATCGTAATATTTTCGAACATATATGAATAAGATGTTGAAATTAAATCATATCTACCTATTTGGGAGAAGCCAGGCTACTGACTGATATATCTCTGATAGAATGAGTGTATTTTACCAATATACAGCAGCTTAAGTTTTTAGGACCCACGTAAAAGGTAGCATGCTGTTACTTAGAATTCCTTGCCAAAAAATACAACATCACTTTTTCGACCCGGCAATCGAAGCCGAAATCTATGCACAGCTGTTGCGACCGAGGCAGTATAGTCTAACATAATAATTGTGTAGCATTCGACACACACTATTCACTACAGTTGCCTGTATTTAACATGTAAAAGGTCTGTCATGAAAAGAGCTTCCTATCCTTTTAACAAGCCGTCCTATTCCAGATAAGTCCGTCGTGCGACCGCAACAGAGGGAAATGCAAAGCTCGTTTTAAGCTTGGCTTAAATGCTAAACTCAAACCACACATCAGCTTCGTTGAGCTATCTTAAATGCATTTCCGTGCGAGTTTTAATGGTGACAGTCTGGCAGTGAGTAATTAAGTGGAGGTATATGAGTATTTATGTGTCCACTTGTATGTTTTTGAGTGATATTTTAGACTAGTTTCTGGCAGTTTTGCCCTTGTGAATACCGAATGCTGAGATTAAAGGTATGCCATGTGTTACTGTAGGTCTTGGTTTATCGGTTTGATAATTGTCTCCAAATCCGTTCAACGGTGACGCATGATTGAGTAGCAACCATCTTAGCTGTAGGGGCTAAGAAGATTACTAGTACTTTCTAATTAATTTGCTAAAAATTTAATTTTATAAATTTAGAACTTGAAACATATTTATTATTATAAGATTATGCTTTCACGTCTATGTAGAAACGACATGCTAAGCAAAATTCCACAATATATTAATTTTATTTACTAATAATAAAAATAATTTTGAATACAATCTTTCTCTTGTCTTTACACCATGCAAGTGTCAATCGTATTTGTCCCTTTAATACATTAATATTTTTTCTATATCTCATAAGGTTTTTAAAATACTAAACCTTAATTATGGTAAATGTGTATCGCTTACGTAATTTTGATTTAATTCAGGTTAATCTTGGCTCAAGATAATGGCAACAGAAGCCATTCCACTGTCAATCATTGTTTTAGAATAGCAATTATTGCAGTATCATGAGGCTAAGATGTTCAACTTATTACATGAGACAAGCTGGCTCTCACAATTAGAAGGATTATTAGCCCATAGTGCACTACGCTGACCTATCTAATGACGTTTGTTGTTGCACTCAAGCATGCAGATTATTATTAATGCTCATAATGATATGCTGCTAACCTAACAAGTAATCACATATTCTTAGCATTGAATAGTCCGAGATGGATATCATCTTTAAGTCGTAATAAATCAAATTCAATATTACTTAGCACAGGTTTCCGCCAAGAATTTAACTGATGTCTGTTAAATACACGTGCTCATTAAATTGCTGAATAAAACTCAGTGGTCTACTTATTGGAGTCTTGATCTGGCCCAACTTGAATGGAAAAGTCACAACACCCTACAGAAGATTGAAGCTAAATAACGTTGTGTTCTATTCATGCTGTGCGTTTGTTTTCCAGTCCTGTAACACTGTGCTTTCAGCAAGCAATCAGAGTGATCGTTGCCCTGCATGCTGGCAGTGCAACAACCTTTTTAATCTTTACTTACCGGTTGTTACGTCAGAAAAAAATCAGTATTATTCAGTTTGGGCTACTTATAGAGTCCAAGGTTATTGAAATAAAGCAAATATAATTCGAAGATAATTGTATAAATGTATTATATAGGAACTTAAAAACAATGTCTTCCTTAATATCACCTCCTAAACAATATATAAGTATCGAGTTTTTGGGCATCATAGCTTATGGTAAAAGTCTGGCTTCAAGCAAGAACTACCTATCTGTTTGTCACCTTAGTAGTATGCAAATAAAAAAACTAGACTGGAAAAATATTTTGACTTATCCTTTACCAAATAATATTATCTTTCTAAAACAAAACCGTGTTGGTACACCTATCTTTAATCTTTAGTAATGTCTATACATTCCTATTTTCACGTGACAAGCAGAGTTTCGACGACGCCTTATTTTCCTAGAACTCGATTGCCAGGATTCCTGCAGGAAAAGAGAAAAATAGGGCACGTCTTGTTTATTTCGAGAAAGAAGGAATATTTAATCAGATGTCAGTGTGTTTGCGAAGTGCTTGGTATATGTATACAAGTTAACTTGTGTACTCAAAGACGGGTATGCTTGGAGCTATAAAGAATGCATGTTCCGGATTAATTATTTATGGAAGAATTTTTATTTTGGGGCTGTTACCGTCTTGAAATAAATTCCCAGAATATTTCTTTGATATAATTTTGGAACGAAAATACAAAGTTACGTGGAGAGTGTCAATAATTTAGCATAACACACAACATCGTATATTTATGGCTGCAAAGCTGAAGGTAAGATCTATACTGTCGATTGAATAAGCTTTGTTCTAATATTTTATTCTATTACTTACGTTTTCTCTGCAAAAACTTCAATAGTAATTTCTTTTTACTTTTGTTTTGTTTTTTTTTTTACGTGTGGGAATGCATTTACGCATAAATCTCCGCGGGGCGACGGAGAGGTTATGTCGGGCTCACCGGGGGAAAGATACCCCAGTAATACCGACTAAACCTACCACGGTGTTCCTCGACATAACCATAGACGGCAGGGCCGCGCGAATCGCTTTCACATGTAATCGCGATCCCGCCGAGGTTTCGGCCCGCCGTGTGAAACGGCAGGCCACTTCACAAAAATACTTCCTCCACTGTCCCCCTGGGGGGGACAAAGACACAACACAGAGGCGCACGTGGAAACACGCACGCCGCCTCTCGGACCTGGTGCTGATCGGGTGGCGAGCAGGCCCACGCAGCCCACCACCCCCAGGTCAAACCTCAGGGTGGCTGGAAGTCATCTCGCGCCCTCCAGCGCCCGGTTGTGCGGTTGGGGAGAGGGTTTAAGCGCACCCTCTCCCGCTCCGTCGCCTCCTTGAAGGAAATTACTTCCTCACAAAAGGAGGCGACGGCGTTCCACGATCTCTCACTCCGGACCATAGACTGAACTACGGCCGGAAGTGAAAGGGCAAACGGTCCGACTGCCGCCATCAACTCACGGCGCTGCGATGCCCAGGCGGGGCAGTACGCCAAAGTGTGCAGCGCCGTGTCCTCAACAACGTCGCAGCAGTCGCCGCAGTGGTGACAACCGGGCGTCTCTTGCCGGCCTTTTCGACACAGGAACTGGCCAAAGCAACCGTGGCCAGTCATTACCTGTGTCAGCCGGAAGGTGAGGGCACCATGCCGCCTCTCCAGCCACTCCTCAAAGACGGGACTAACCGCCACTATCGTGGCGTGCCCGGCACTAGGGTGCACAAGTCGTTCCTTTCATTTCTCCACTAGAACCTGGCGGAGCTCGGACCTTGCCGCCTCGAGAGCGGGAAGAGCAGGTCCTTCGCCCCGAGCCAGTGCCTCCCGGCGCCAGTGGAAGAGTGACGCCAGAAGCGCCGCTTCCAGGTCCCAGGGCATCGATCCGGCGAGGAGGCTCGCTGCCTCGAACGAGATCGTCCGGTATCCTCTTATCAACCTGACGACCATGGCGCGCTGTGGCGCACGAAGCGCTGGAATGTAAAGTCAGGTTGTCCGCCCAAAATTTATTTTTACTCTGTAGTAGACCTCGAAATTTCACGATATGCTAAATATTAATAATGATTATTTTACTGAATCATCCAAGTACTCACACAAGGATATAAATTTTACATTAATACTTTTATAGATTATCTGAAAAAGAAAATTATGTTTTATAAAGTTCGCGAACTTTATAAACATTCAAACAACGGGCACAAAGAACACTCTGAATTGTAACTATTTTTCCCGTGTAGGGTCAGGCAACAACATTTGGCGCATGGCAGGGCAATGCAACCATTTAAACCACTACGCAACCAGACAAGTTATTTGTATAAAAAGTTGACTAGCTATTCGGCCTCGATGGCGTAGTGGTTAGTGTAACCGATTGCCACGCCTGAGGTCGCGGGTTCGATTCCCGCACAAGTCAAACATTTGTGTGCATGAACATGGATGTTTGTCTTGGTCTGGGTGTTTCTATGTATAATATGTATGTATTTACAAAAAAAAAGTATATAAGTATGTTTATCCATTGTCTAGAACCCATAGTACAAGCTCTGCTTAGTTTGGGCTAGACGGTGTTGTGTGTATGTGGTAGAATATTATTATTATTATTATGATCGATTTTTTGTTTTTCTCAGCATTTTAGGAATGCCGGTAGTCTAATGAAACCACGGGCCTAGGCCAAGTGAGATTCATTTAGGGGGTTTGGTTCAATATTTGCATCTTCTTGTAAAAATTTGCGAACTATTCTACACGTGTTTAGTATGGGGGCTTTTTGCATGGTTATGTATGTATTTGTTGGCAATTCAAGTTGTTGTAGGTAATGAAGAAGGTGTGTCGGTATTATACCGGTGCTAGAAAGCACCAGAGGCACAATATGTACTTTGTCCATCTTCCAGATTCTAATTATTTCCTCTTTTAAATCTGTGTATTTATTTATTTTTTCAGTGATTGTCTTTTGTAGGTTGTGAGTGTTAGGGACTGCTATGTCTATAATGTATGCATGTTTATTTTGTTTATCTATCATGGTTATATCCGGCCTATTGTTGTGTATCGTTTTATCAGTTAGTATTGCTCTGTCGTAATATATTTTGTGATATTGATTCTCCAGCACCGGTTTGGGATTATATTGATAATAGGGTACAACTTTAGGTGGTAAAAGGTTATGTTTTATAGCTAACTTCTGGTGAATAATATGGGTAACTTGATTGTGTCTGTGGGTATAATCGGTTTGAGCTAAGTTTGGACAGGCACTGGTGATATGTTGAATAGTTTCGGAGGCGCGGTGACATTTCCTGCATTTATCATTCTGAACGGTTGGATCTTTAAGTATATGTTTTTTGTAATTTTTTGTATTTATGACCTGGTCTTGTATGGAAATCATAAAGCCCTCGGTCTCTGGAAACAGTGAACCTAATTTCAACCAAGCATTTGAGGCGTCTATATCGACGTGTGGCTGTTCTAGATCATGTAGATGTCTTCCATGCAGTTCTTTGGAACGCCATTTATTGATCTTGTCAGTGACATGAATCTGTGGAGTTTTATAAGCAATGTTTCTATTGGATAAATTTAGTGGAGTATAATTTTTATCGGTATCAACTATTGCTGAATGAATACTGCTAGTGGTAATTTTGTTGAAGAAAAAATCTCGCAGGTTTTGTATTTGCCCTTCCCATAGCACATTTAGGTCTATGAGTCCCCTTCCTCCTTTTTCTCTCTTCGCAGAAATTCTTTCGATAGCTGACTTGTATTATTATTATTATTATTTTGGTTGCAAATTACTATAAGCATGATGGTTCATATAGGTAGTGTAACAGGATCGCACGACCTTTCGATCGTCACTAAAACTAACCATAAAGAAAAAGCCGCTTAAAAAAATGTTGGCATTAAACTCCAGAAGGCCGAGAATGCGCTTGCAAGGCAATGTATTCAAATACTCTATAAGC
The DNA here is from genome assembly GCA_930367265.1 of Catocala fraxini. NCBI lineage: Eukaryota > Metazoa > Arthropoda > Insecta > Lepidoptera > Erebidae > Catocala > Catocala fraxini. Next base: position 23,280,117 of record OV884031.1, read on the forward strand.
GGTTTCAATAGCGTGATGTAGTATGTTTATGTCAAAAAGCGTCTAGACTTACGATTTACTGGTTGGCTGGAAGCTAGACGTACCGCTTACATTGAAAAGTGTTTATGAGAAACAGATTTTAGAAAGCAAACAACTTTTTATATTGCATGTGAAGTGTACTTGGTTATTGTAACCATCAGTGGCAGTTGAGTTACTGTTTGTTTATAAAAGTAAACGAAACTCGTAAATTTAATATTATTTCTATAGCAGGTGAATTACTGACTTTCTCGAATGCTCTGTAGATAAGATTGCGTTTAATGTGTGCTCGTGACAGGTTTCAGGTTAATGTGATCTGTAGAAAATGTTAATGTTCATATATGTACTTCAATCTCTTTTTATATATAAAGTTTATTTTATTATTAACTACTGGGACAAGAGTGCTGAATTTTGGCCGTAAGGAATTTCTCAGTACTAGTACGGAGTCTAAAGGGCCCGGTAAACGCAGTACAATTACTGCTTATTATGTGAGTCTTATACTGTAGCTGCTAAAATGGTGAATGGTTACATCACTACCAATCTGTTTAGGGATATACAGCCGTCAGTCTATTAAGATGAATATTTTTTTAAATAGTTGTTTACTACATATAACAATCATTGTTAGAGCCATTGTTCATTTACAGCATAGCTCAATATAACGTTGTTTAGAAATTAGACCTGTCTTTCTGTTTGATCTGGCATCACGCAAATATTGAATGGATCTGACTGACTGAGCCTTTGCCAGTTTGGTCATTGAGACTTTATTAGGTTCCAACTGATTCAGTAGGACCAGATATAGCATAGATAGTGTGACCCACCTAAATGACGGCAAGTTCAAACTGCTGTAATTGTTCTGCTTAAAAAATCAAATTATACTCCATTGACGGCTTGCTGTAACCATATGTATGTATAACCAACTGTTATTGCTAAAGTTACAATACAAATTTCAAAATAATTATAACGGCCGACTCGCATGTGATTTTGGTAGTGAGATTGAACAGAATTTCACGCAAGCAAAGATGTAAACAAATATCAGTTTTAAAATAATACAAATATTTTGAAAGGCAGTTATTACACCAAAGTATACACTTACTTCTGTAATATGTACATTAATTAATAATCGTCAAAACACGTACTGATATTCAGGCCTAAACACACATTTACAATATTTATTCAATTTGAGTTCAAAACAAACTCACCGCGCGTAAACTTGGCAGTACTTTGACAGAAAACAGGCGAACACCTTAAACGTAATATATTTACCTTTACGTACTTTATATCTTTACGCATGAAAACATAATTACATCAACATTCCCTTTGTTCTTATATAAATAAGGTCCACCTGATATAACGAGATTTTGTGTAAGCTTAACAGAGATTTTTTTATACAATTTAGATGGCAAACCAGTAAGTGAAAAACAGAATTAAAGATGAAATTAAATTAAATAGAAAGGAATAGTAGAGTTCGTCTTCTTCTTCGTGTCAATCGTTCCTGTGCTAACTATATATTACTTGCATTATATCTGGCCATTCTAATTGCGTTAAAGCTCTGATATTGTTCAAGTGCTCGGGCAAGAACAGATGTGTGTTTCTGCTCTAGCTCACCACAGTTACACTGAGAAAGGCCGGGGTCCCTGGTAGTAGGGTTTGTGAGTGAGAAGTGCCAATGGGTAGGTGTCTTCGCGTAGTGACCACCCATTTCATATGGCGGGCCGGAACCTCGGCGGGGTCGCGCCCGCTTGTGCAAGTGATTCGTGCGGCCCCGTCGATAGTGGTTTTGTCGAGGAACACTGTGATAGGTTTAGTCGGTATTCCGGGAGATCCATTATTTTTTCAACATCTTTCTTTTACTCCGGTGAGTCGGACATAACCCCTCCGCCCACCCCGCGGAGGGGTATGCGTCAAAGCATGTCATTTGACAGACCTTGATCAGCATTTTTATTTTAAATAGAAAAGGAATCATCAAAATCGGTTCACCAAGAAAAAAGTTATGGGGTAACATAAACAAATAAAAAATAAAAATCATACAGTCAAACCTATAAGACACGGCGTGGCATCATAACAAGCTGACTATTTAAACCATAGCATTTTACTCATAGTCATGAACAAACAAAAATATTGCACAAAACGATTGAACAAAAATAAAGTTACTAGCAGTTCATGATAGCAAAGAAAGTTCTCGAAAGATTATTTCGGATCCACTCAACTGATTCGGATTATACTTATACTGTTTGTTAGTTTATCCTATGATCGAGTGTTGGTTTAAGTTTGCATCGGTAGAAAGGACGTGATATCACAAGCCCGGTAGTATTTTTAACATTGTTGGAGTTAGAAACACAAACTTGAAAAGATAATAGATATACTAGTAATAGTAAACTGGCTGACTGACTACTTAGGTTTGGGTTCGTTTCCCGGACAAAGTGTTATTGACGTTTCCTATCAAGAAATTCTCAGTAGCAGCGCAGGGTACAATAGCTGGCAATAAGCTTGCTCTTGATGCCAATATGGGATTAAAATCATAGAGGTGCGATATGAGGGTGTGATACATATCCGCTTTCCCCTTGGAGAGGGGAGCGTGATCCACACTCGCACGCTAGGAATAAATCCTGTGTCGCGGGAGACTTTACAAAATACATACAAAGGTCACAAAGTACACCAAGAGTTTTTGTCCCGTATGGAAATCGAACCCTCAACTCTCGGCGCAGTGGCAGAAGTTCGGCGAGGTGACCACTTAAACCACCATGCAATATAATAATGGTAAAAAACTGTAAGCCCGAAAATTATAAACGTGGTGATAGACAATACATGAAGAAGAATTAGAACCTCAACCGTATGTATCGTCGGTTCACTAACTAATCAATTACGATTCTGCGTTTCGATTTGACATTTCAGTATGTGAATGAGAGTTTGTGAGCCAATTATATCTGTAGCATTTTGTTTTTACTACAGTCTGTGAGTTAAAATGGCAATTAATAGGTAGATAAGAGTAGGCTAGCAAACAGACGTCCACTAGGCAAGAAGGGTTCCCGAAAGGCGACGGTAGATAGGAAAGCGCAGCGTGGAGTGCCCTGTCGTGCGTTGTAGGACAGATGACCTAATCAAAGTGGTAGAGAGCGTTGGGACGCCTGAGAAATAACATCCTGGAATCTTGGGAGGAAAGCTTCGCCATCAGATGGATGTATAAATTCTTCTTTGTATTTTATACAGCCATATTTCTGCAGCTCTGTTGCTTGGTCACACATAATAGTCTATTAGCGTTTAATTGTTGTATTTCCAGATTGCAAGCTCCTGTTGAGGATTGTTTAACAGAAAATATGATAACATTTTATACAGCCTGGGAATTGAAATAGAGACCTTACACTCAGTACCAAGTCTAAACTCAAATAACGTGAACAGGCCAGTAGTGATAATATACAATCCAACTTTATGATTTTGCTTAAAATAATTATGCGTAAGCTGTTATGCGTAAATATAATTAGTACAAACAAAGTATGCCATGTAATATTATAATCTCCTTAAATTGTATGTACATGTATAGAGAACCGGTTTAAATAAATAAACATACGTTACATGATTTACTTCTGCAGTTACATTTCCAACATCAATATCGATAATTGGCGTCTTTATATAGTAATAACGATTATTTCGACCACGTTTAATTTAAAAGAGCCAGGTTTACGAACATGTTCCATAAAATATACAACAACATACGAAAGCAATATAATATGCAAGAAAATGGCACTCGTAACATATTCGAGACACCTCACAAGGGAAATTGCGTAGTAGCGGCAAAATTCATACCGTCAAATAGTTCTAAAATAAAAAGAAACAGATAAATTTATTTTAGTAGTTTAGGCAACTTGTATGCACTCAAACACACTTTAAAACTTAGCAACAAACTGTATCCAATACCCGCATACACAACAACTATTTTTATTTCCATTTTCTAATATCTTTTGTAACACGAACATGGATGTAATCATTAAAAACTCTAAACTGTTGTTTGAAAAGGACCGAGTTTATATACGGACACGTTTAGTTTAACGCGAGAATTGACGTATTTTACCTTATTCTCGAAATTTAATGTTGTTATAATTCGAAATTATTCCAGTGGCCGCTTTCGATGGTATCATAATATTATTATAACCACAATGAGTAACCTTATTTTGTTTGGAGCGTAAATATGTTCAATGGATTTACGAGTTTATTTTAAAGTTCTGTTTCAACCAACCCACATGATGAGCGAAAGCATAACAATTAACTGTTTTTCTTTTCAACATGAGTTTTCATAATATTGTCTTCTATTTACGCGAATATTATTCATTGAAATTAAACTGCTATATACGGATTTTATCGCGTTGTTTATTTGACACTTTATTACAAAATTTTGAAAATTGTTTCACTACTACTACTATTAAACTTTACTAATTTTTAAGCTAATTAAATTATTATTAAACTATTTAGATTTAATTTATTTTTACTTTTACACTTTCCCCGACGTTTCGGTTGCTTTTCAGCAGCCATGGTCACGGGGAGACTAAGATGGCAGTTGTCTCAATGTTCCAGTGTAGTTATTTCAAAGTACCCGAACATAATTTAATCATTGGTGTTTCTATTTACGCAGAATGAGCTCAAAGTATCATGAAGTCTAGCTGTGGTTTGCTTCTTCTTGGGTTTGACTATTTTTATTACTGGATCCCAAGCTGGTGGTACATTCCAACCATCTTCTCTATTAAAATTAGGATGTTTTTTGATTTCAATAGCCTCGCGAAGCATCCTTGGTAGGAATCGGTGTTCTTTAGCGAGAATCTGTGGTTTGTCAAATCTCAGGTAGTGGTTGGTCCCCTGTTGCACATGTTCACACACAGCAGACTTCAACGAGCGTTGGTGTTTTACATCAGCTATGTGTTCTTTTATGCGGGTGCCTATGTTTCTCTTGGTTTGACCAATGTATGAGAGTCCGCAGTCACAATCTATTTTATAGACCCCTGCATCTTGTAAAGGTAGTTGGCACTTGACGGATGGTAAAAATTGACTTATCTTCGTTGGCGGCTTGAAGTATGTGTTGATTGAAGCTCGCTTCAAGATGTAGCCAATCTTGTCAGTGACACCCCTTACATAAGGCAGTATAGCAGGCTGGCGCTCGACTGTGGCTGGCTTTTCTCGGGATCTGTGACAGCGGCGCGGCTGTTGGAGCTTGTTGTCTTGCAGTACTTGCTTGACATGTTGAAGCTCGGCGTCCAGGTGTTTCTTGTCACAGATCCCATGGGCTCTCTGAAACAAAGACATTCCCACGGTAGCTAACTGTTTAGGATGGTGGTGAGATTCACCGTTTAAGTACCTATTTGTATGGGTCTTTTTCCTATATACAGTGTGGCTCAAAGTATGATCAGGATTCCTGATGACAAGTACATCTAAGAAAGCTAATGAATTATTTGCCTCTAATTCCATAGTAAATTGGATGTTATTATTAATGGAATTAAGATGTTCTAGGAATACACTTGCATGCCATCCGTCAAGTGCCAACTACCTTTACAAGATGCAGGGGTCTATAAAATAGATTGTGACTGCGGACTCTCATACATTGGTCAAACCAAGAGAAACATAGGCACCCGCATAAAAGAACACATAGCTGATGTAAAACACCAACGCTCGTTGAAGTCTGCTGTGTGTGAACATGTGCAACAGGGGACCAACCACTACCTGAGATTTGACAAACCACAGATTCTCGCTAAAGAACACCGATTCCTACCAAGGATGCTTCGCGAGGCTATTGAAATCAAAAAACATCCTAATTTTAATAGAGAAGATGGTTGGAATGTACCACCAGCTTGGGATCCAGTAATAAAAATAGTCAAACCCAAGAAGAAGCAAACCACAGCTAGACTTCATGATACTTTGAGCTCATTCTGCGTAAATAGAAACACCAATGATTAAATTATGTTCGGGTACTTTGAAATAACTACACTGGAACATTGAGACAACTGCCATCTTAGTCTCCCCGTGACCATGGCTGCTGAAAAGCAACCGAAACGTCGGGGAAAGTGTAAAAGTAAAAATAAATTAAATCTAAATAGTTTAATAATAATATAATTAGCTTAAAAATTAGTAAAGTTTAATAATAGTAGTAGTGAAACAATTTTCAAAATTTTGTAATAAAGTGTCAAATAAACAACGCGATAAAATCCGTATATAGCAGTTTAATAACATGAGTTTTGCTATTGTCACAGCCCGTATTTTCTAGTGTTTAAACGTACATTGAAATGTAAGTGGTATTAAAAGATTTGCACGGTTCATTTTCTTTACAATGTTTTGTTTACATTAATTATTTGATGTGGTAATAATCTGGGTTAGCACGTGCTAAAGGGCGCTAATAGTAACATGAAATTATACAAGCCAGAAAATCGTTAAAATACCTTGTTCTGCACTGATGACGAATGGTCAGAAGTCCCCACGCCATTGCCATTACGCCTAGTTATAGATCCCACGCGGAACAAAACGTGTGTGTTCCATAAATAGACGTTCCAAGACTGAATATTCTTTGTATCCGTTGTTTGAATGTTTGCAAAGCCCCACGCAGTACAGGATTTATACATAGCGCGTGAGTAGTCTTTGAAAACAAAGAAAAAAGAAAAGATAATTAATTACGATTGCATTTGAAGAACAACTTAATTTCAATAGAGAAGTGTTGTAATTTACTATAATTTTTATCAATTTATGACTTGAGATTTTTGTTTCATCAATGCTATCATACATTATTGGAGCTGTATGATAGTAAAAAAATTATCGTAGCCTATTAAGTTACTAGCAACACTAAGTAAGAAGATCGCACATGGTCTATCCTTCAAAACAACATGACTTTTCTTTTACTGCCTTTGACACTTACTTAAGGGCTTTACGTGCTGACCTTCAAGGTCAGCACGTAAAACCTTTAGTCCTGCGCTTGATCTCTATTCAGTCCTATATGATCCCCACTATAAGAGTGAGGCAATAAATAGCGCACTTGTATTTACTATGATCTTCTCCGCAGTTAGCTAGCTTTCGTTAAGATTGCCCACTGTAACCTGACTTCGGTGTGGAGTATATTATTATTAATATTATGCAGCTCATTCGGTTTATTTACGTTGCTTTATCTCGACATTTTACTCTGAATTTTAATCACATTTGCCAGTTACCAACTCTAAATGACTATTCATAAGAGTTAACATTTGAATTAAATATTCACATTTCTCTAGATTTCATTTCCTAAAACTGGCACTGTTGGGCAGTAGTTTCGAATATGTGAATATAATGTTAGTCATATTATAGTTTAAGTAGCATGAGCTAACCAAAATTGCCTTTATTAAAACTCAGTTTATTATGCTTCATGAGCAGAGCTGCAATGGGCGTTTGATAGAGGGGTAGAAAGGGATGTATTTTAACCTGTTAGTTCTCCGCATGCCAGACATTATTATGTCTAGTATTCCAAGAACTAACAGACTTTTATATGAACCTACTGTGTCTGATCGCCGGTGTACCGCTGCGACTCAATAGGTTAAGCAGGTTTTGTTAACTATGTTTTTTTAGATTTTGCAAAGAAGCAGCGATAGTTCAGTGGGGAGACCAACAAACTGCAATACAGAGGGTCTCGGGTTCGAAACCACGTCTCGCACCACTGACTTTCGGAAGTTATATGACTTTTCAAAATTATCTGCGTATTGATTGACAATTATCGCATGCTCCGTGCCTCGGAGAGCACGTTAAGCCGTCGGTCCCGGCTGCCGTGAACATCTATGTTAGTCGTTATTGGGAAAGTCAGTACCCTCTAATATCCTGACACTGGTCTAGCCTTAGGGTATCGTTAGCCTTCGGGTTGCGGAGGTCAGGTGGCAGCCGCTCCGTGTAAAAACTGAAATCCAGTCAAATACGGTTAAACAAGAAAAGCCGACCTCAAGTAACTTGGGAATAATAATGGCTAAGGGAGAAGAAGATTTCTTAGATTTTGCATAGGTAGAGTCTATTGCTGTCTACTGGGTACAATTCATTCATTCCTCGTGCTGATACTGAGATTTTGTTGTCAGAATGACCCAATAACATTTTTAGCAATCAGGGAATCGAATCCGGACTATACGATCGGACGCAAACTTATGCCACGTGTCTGATGACGCAATCAGTAGCCTTGATAAGCATAAAATATCTTATAAAAGAATCAGTCCAATGTACATAGACAACAATATTATTCGATGGCATAGCAGGATCTCCAGATCTAGGTTCACATCTGTAATTAAATAGTTCTCCTTACAAGAGATCTTTGCTAATAGGATAGTAGTCTTTGTTTGATTGTATGTACATTATTTTACATACAAGATCAAATAGCAATCAAATAAATCTTTTAGTGCAAACAGTATCAAAATTGGTTGCAAAATAAGGGAGGAAGTAATATTTTAAATTAGGATATAAGAAAAAGTGGGTATATCCCGCTATCTCTCTCGGACAACTGCATTTCAATAGCGGCTACGTCACAATTTCTATCGTGTATTCTTTTCCTATTTGACAATAATCTCTACTACCAGATTTAAAATGCCTGCATCTCAATAATTTTCAATTTGATTTCTAAAATTTCTTTGTATTTTATAATTTGGTTAACGTAACTATTTGATACAAATGTAAAAAAAAAATACAGAGTTTCGAGTTTAGTTGCCCTGAGCTGCCAGAAAAGACGTGTTGTATTCACCTACTGCGCTGCAAACAAATTAACTTCTTTAACAAAGCGATAGTTTCACGTAGTAGTAAGCAGATAGATCGTATGTAATAAAAATAAAATAAACATAAATAATACTTAGATAAATGAGAAAATTCATTGCACTTAAGTATTGTCCAACTTGAAAATTAGTCGGAGCTTACTGTTTACGGTACAAGTACCGATCTTTGTTCTGTGAGTTCAGTTAAACACTGAAGCTTGTCTAATTCCGCTGCAGTTTTAGAGACAATCTGTGTTTAGTTTCTGCTGTAATTGCGTAGTGGATTTTGGATGTAATTTCTAAGTTAATTACGACTTTTTTGTCTTTTGTTTTCACCAATACATTTGGACTATATAGTAACAACATGACGGATTTGAGATGTGAGTTTGATCATCGCTTAAGTAAAAAAACTAGGCAAGTACGATTACGCTTCGTTAATCCTAGGCTCCGTATCTTAGAAGTAGGCACTATTTATATCTAGTTATTTATTAGGAAGAGTGAATCAAGTAAAGAACGATACGCAAGTTAAAATTTTGAAAGTGTATGACGTTGAACGGTTATTTAAAATTATTTCACATTTTTATTTGTCAAATAATTACATTGCTTGATATTGACTTAATCAGCTGTTAAAGACAGAGCCCAAATAATACTATTACGAGTGAAACGTGTTATAATTTTTGTACGGAACCCAAATTAGATTGTATAGAACCTATTTATAACATTTTATCGATATATCTATTAATTACTTCAACGATTTCATTGCCCACACGCGACTTAGTAATTATTTTTAAGTCGGCAATTGTCTTTTATAGCGAGTTCGCGAGACCAATGTCTTTGATATTGACTTATGTATTTATCTTATCTTTCAGAGTATAATCTGTTATTCAATGAATTTTAATGTAATAAAAATATAACATATAATATTTAAGATACTTATAATTTATTATGTTAAGTATATTAATAAAAAAATGAAACAGTCTAATATATAGCTATACTGCAATTAAAAATATTAACACGAAAAATAACCAAAGATTAGTTTATCTTTTAAGTTTGAATAATACGTACTCTATTTTTGTCTTATTGAAGTAACTTTATACTTTTACAAAGCATAATCCCTGTTTGATATTATTTTATAAAAACAAAGTGTTAGCAAACTAAAATACCGAAACAAACAACCCACGCTCAAAAAATTCTAACTGTACTTCACGTAACTGTTTTTTACGTTCGTCGATTCACCCGCAACACTCACTGGTAGGCTATCTATGCACTCGACAACAAACAAAATTACTAATAGATAAACTAGTTTTTAGTAACCACTCGATTATTTGTTAATGTTTTATTCATGAAATGTGCAGCGTAACAAAGTAATGGATGTTCATTTACTATCAGGTCAAACAAAGTTAAAGCAATTCCTGCTTAATATGCCATGTGAGAGGTATGCTCGCGCGAATGTCGACGAAATAGCGACGTCGGAGTAGGGAACTTGGCCGGGGCACTACATGCTGATTTTAATACGTTAATTGAATTAGAATGCACGCCAAAATTGTATCACGAGTTGAAATATTATTTGAATGCGTTTGAAATTGTAGCGCCCTGTTATTATGCAAGAAGTTAAAATGGTGTTTCGTTGTATATTTTGACAGTCTTTAGGATTGTTTTGGTAGAAAGTGGTTTTACCTTTTACTTTGACAATTATAAGAGTCACTTTGTGACCTAGACAATTAAAAGATTTTAATGGCATCTCTTTTACTTTGACTTAGCTACCTGATGAAACACATATAATTCAAATTTGATTTCATTCAATAACACCAGGTATGGTGTTATTGAATGAAAGTCAGGTTATCTCGTTTATTTTAAAGACTTCTCCTGCACTAGGTTAATGCCTGTGCCATATTGGAATTTAAAAATACTAAAACAACGTACACAAATGGCAGATAAGACTCGGATCACAAATTTTTTTTGTTCCGTTTGGATGCGACAGAGCATTAGGAGCATAAGTATTGGTCGGGTGTGTTATCAATTTTGACCGAATGTTTTGTTTATTCATCCAAATTCAACTATTGGATTGAAATAGAATAACAAAGTTGTTTTAAAAAATACACTACGCTATTATTATTGGTATTACAATCGAATATTCGAATTACGATTCGATTACATATTGTTATGAGCGCAATTAATTTGTCCACTCATCGTCGATTATTGTAATACTTTTTGCCAGTACTCAAATCTTCTATCTTCTCGAAAACTTGGCGATCTTCTCGAAAACTTGGCGATCTTCATAAGTTCCTTTACAAATTGAAAATATATAATCGATGACTAATTACTATATTCAGATAATTTTAATAATTATTCATTACTAATATTATTCGAGTACAATCTTCTCTCGCCTCGAAGTAAATCCCACGGCATGCACTCAGTCTTTTTAAAGTTGTATGCGTATTATAATAAATTGATAATTATTATCATTCGCTTCAATGATGTAGCAAAATATCGTGAGGACAACGTTGGACAATTCTACGTAATATTCTCGAAGATGTATAAGGTCTGATAATCTCCACTGACCCAGCTTAGTAGACTATCGTCTGACCATTATCATCATGAAAAGAGGCTTTCAAACCGGGCTTATATTGTTACATTTAATAATCTTTAATCGATTATTACCGTGTTATCATTTCCATGACTACACCCCGGCCAATAACTTTACCAACAATTTATTGAACATTAATTATCTATCCAGCTCCCATTGCTCGTTTTAAACTCGTGATGAGCTTTGCGTGCACCACAAAATGACTTCCGAGTTCCATAATTCAATAAAACTAATTTGAAACTTGGAAGTTACAATTTCACAAACATGTTTTCGTTCCCCATTAGAACTAAATGCACCTTTCAAATTAACGGAGCGATGTTATTTACAGGAAAAGTAAATTGGATGTATGGATACAGTCCTGTACAAAAGTTTTCTGGTGTAATCATAATGGTATGGGCATTTGTAGTACTTATAAAGAGATAGTGAAAATAAGAGTACGTATTGGCTAGTGTGAAGATATTCCTTAAGTGCTTCAAATATAGGTGTGTCAGTTTCTGTTGAATTGTTCTGTATGTAAGAACCAATCGATACGTAACGTGAGGGTCTAATATACTATATGCTAAGATAAAGATAAGAGATAAAGTGATCAGTGTTCAGGTTTCCCTAGGTTATTAAAATCGAATCATGTAAAAAGTAAAGCAAAAATGTAATGACTGATTGTCTATAATTGACGACAGACATGTTTTAGCAGTCCTTGGCCAGATGGATTAGTCAAGGCGAATAACTGGATATTGTGGCGTAAAATGGTACAGCCTTATGTCTAACAGCCGACATTATTGAATGATTGAGTGATCAGTGAACAGAGTATCATTTTTATGTATTAGGATTTAAAGCATCATTACTATCACCTGAATGCTTCAAACTACACCACAAAAAAACATTAAATTGACCTTGTAAACACAGACTACAGTGTTTAGGCCCCTAATTAGTAAACATTTCCACTGTGTTGTATCTGCACGACTATGCAATCAAATTTCACTTAATTAAATTTGTAATGTAGTAGGTCTCAACGCTTACACAAACAACTACAATAAGGTTCGAGGTTAGATTTCAGATTCGTTTGAAATGATACAGGATTCTATAAACATAGATATTTTAAATAGAGCTGTTTTGGTGGATAGTCAAAAGGTCGCCAAAATTTTAATATATTTACGGTCTTTTTTATTTCCTGTAAGTTCTAAAACAACCTAAACATATATTATTCAGAGCACATGTTAAACTGTAAAACAGAAAACCTAAACCCAAACCAGATACCATGTATAGTGCAACGGTTTATGTAATGATGTTGCCGATATGCGCCCAATAGTTGATACCTAGGGACAAAAGATTGTAAGATCCACAATTAATTGTCCGTAGTCTGGATGTTCTTTTAGTCCGTTGTTTCAAAGTCTGTAAAGGTCGCCACAATATAGTAAGTATCTCTGTACCTCCAAAACAATAGTCTCTGCTTAACTCTGCATTACTCATACATAGTCCATGCCTGTATCCCCGAAGGGAAAGGCAGTGGTATTTCACACCCTCATTTTGCCAAGTATGATTTTACGTCCCATTTACTGTTTTTTACATTTCTACGTGCGCTGAAATGAAAAACTCAATTATATTTTGCCTGATTCGGAAATCAAACCTGAGACCTCATTCACAGTAGTCGTTTCCTCTAGTAGTTTACCGAGGCAGTTTGTGTAGATATTATAATATTATTTTTTATAAGTCAAAAATATCTTCTGATTCAGGTTTCAACTTATAACAGTGACACGAAAGACAACCAGACAGAGAAAAAGTGTTCAATTTAACAGACAAAAGTGGCAAATATATTTTCACAAAATGGAGTATGAAATATCCAAAGTCACCATTGATTTAGGAGAAAAGTTACATTGGAATCAATGAGGTGTGCGGATATCGTGGCAGTTTGGGTTCCGTTACGGCTGAACCGTAGCTAAAGGGCTTTGCTTTGTGCGTTGACCAGCACTACGAATCAATATAATATGCGTCGGAAAATATGGTTCCATGTCAAAGTATTTGCAGCACACTTTTTTAGCTTGACCTGTATGCTTATGTAGTTGAAGGTACGTAGGTGTGAATGTATTGGCATCAGTTGTTTAAAGTTTTAAATTGTATTTTTTTATTATCTTCTTTGCATGGATATTAATATCTCGTCACCATGCATTCGATATTTAAGTTGGGCACTAAAATGGTGGTTGGGTAAAAATGGTTTGTTCAATAAACCGATATATTTATTCTTTGTAACAATTTTTACATCTTAGATATACCATAAGAATAAGCATACTTATAACATCAGGATTCACAAAAATAATAAAGTGCTTAAAAACGTACTCAGAAATGCCTCATGCACATATAACACTAATGGATTAAGGAAAAGCTTAGAACACCTTCATTTTGCAGCTAGCACAATAACATCATCCTAGAAAACTTCCAGACATCTGCTGTTATTGACAAATGCTTTGCAAAAAATGAAATATCTCTATATAATAATATTTAATTATCTATACTCAATTCAACTATAATCGAACTCAGGATCTCTTCATAGTCGCTAAACACCAACTTCAAGAAACATATTATATTTTGAATGCTTAAGTTTCTTTTTTGAAAACGAAAAAGAAAAAAGAAAGGTACCTACAAAATATTCTTTAAGCAAAGTCCTTTTTGTAAAACATTTTGAGTGCAAGTGTACTTGCGTGTTTTTACTTTCCTTTTCGTTAATTAGAAAAAGAGCAACAGCACTTTTAAAAATTAAACTATGTAATGGACATTTTTCTCAGTATTTCATGAATCTAAAACCATATCGGAAATTTCCACAAATTGGCTAAACAATTGCCGAACAAAAGCAAATAAAGTACGGGTAGAAAATTCTGTGAATGATTTTAGAATCCACGTATACTCTCGGCATAGAACCTTTTTTCAAATAACAAAAGAAATTACTATTACGGCATTGAGCTAGCAGGTTTATAATTATTTATATAAAACATTTACTAAGGCGACATACTCTGGCTAGTTCAGACACTCTCTGATAAACGGCCGTGTATGTACACAACAGCTAAGAGTATATCGTAAAGTGTAGACTTAGAATTTAGGCTGAAACAGAGATAATGCTAGCATCGCAGCAATAAGAAGTACATATAGTATCAACCTACCCATACTGAAAATATGTGCTAGTCAAATTACGTGGATTTTTAATAAATCTTTACAATCAATGCACAAATAGAACTAAAATCTTGAAAAGAGTGTCGCTATGGTCAAAAGTAGGTATGTTTTTTTAATCATCGCCATTGAATAATTTTGTGACTGCATTGTTGCAGTTTCATGTTGTTGCAATACACTGCGATGAGCAGCATTTTTAAATTTAAATATATTTTATTAAATATTTTGATCACTCTCTGAAAAGTTTCTCTTGAAGTGTTCGATAATGGTACAATAGTTGAATTATAATTCTAAAACTGACGTGATGTAACGAATGTTACTTTATCACATATAAATATGTTTTATATGTGATAAACTTGTTGATAAAGTTTGTGATGGTGGGAAAAATAATAAATAAGTCTGTATTAATTTAAACTTTTCTCTGTAAGAGGATAATGGTTTATGGTATCTTATTATTTTATATCAACCAATTTCAAAAGGCAGCTGTATTGTAATCCTCTTTTTTACGTAGTGCGTAGATTAGGAATACGTAGGACTGTTGTTCAGTATAATTAGGTCCAGATAACGTGCAGCAAAAAAAATTTTCGAACAGAAAACCTAATAAAATCCATGTCTTGTGATCCAAACCCTGAGCTTTACAATCACCCGCAAACATAGACGAAAACTTATACCACAGAAACAAGATAAGGACTAAAAACAGTGCGCAAATAGTAGTTAACTAATTCTTTTATAAATCACCAGTTGCAAATGTAGTTAGTTACTGCGTGCAATGTTGTTGTACACGCAATATGCGGCTAACATCGGTTTTTTATATGGTTACCCTGCAACTAACGGAATAATTCAATGAACTCCGGTAACTCCATCGAATATTTTTGCCTGGTTTTATATAATGAACCTACAACTGATGTAATAGCTAAATAAATTGCGTTACCAGCACCATTTTCTTTTTTCTATAGCCAAATATTAAAACGTGCTTTATTGCTATAATAGCGTGCTCTATTTTCAATCAGTTTAAAGTGAGTAAAGTAGAACATATTTTTCCTTTACCACGACGGACTGTTCAAATATACCAACAACGGACACAAAGAACGCTCCGACTTGGACCAACTATTAGACTGTAGACCACACAATATTTGGGCCCGTGTCGGGATCAAACACTTGTGGGTGGCTGAGTGTTGTCTATCAGCGTAGTAGCAGTGTCGAGGTAACCATGTACACCAATACTGCTACTCAATCCATAATTCCTGGATCGCATATTTTTACAAATATAAAGCAATAACCCTAAAGAAAATACCCAGCCAGCCAGACCCGCAAGTTATTGCTCGTGTATGGAAAATTATGTACGATACGCGATATCCATATCAGTCGATGAATTACGAAAAATTTTATAGCTTTTTTGTATTGTTACTTTTGTAGAGGTAATTGAATGGAGCTCTACGCGCTTTTATGAACAGTCGAAATGTTTCCGAAAAGGCACGTTTGGCTGTTCATAGAGGACTATTAGTGCCCACACTTATGTATGGAAGTGAAAGTTGCGTATGACAAAAAAAGCATGAGAGCAGAATAAATGCTGTAGAAATGAGAGCGCTGAGAAATATATGTGGTGTGACTCTGAAAGATAGAATAAGGAATAGTGTGATTAGAGAGAGATGCGGCATGAAAGTGGATATAGTGACAAGAATAGAAAAGGGTATGTTAAGCTGGTTTGGGCATGTAGAAACAATGGACGAGGAAAGACTGACTAAGAAAGTTTATAAGGCTAGTGTAAATAGAGCAGTCGCAAGAGGAAGACCTAGGCGAATGTTTCTTGATCAGATCGGAGGCGTTCTGGACAAAGGACAGGTTAAGAGCACCTTGAACCGACGGGCGTGTATGAGGAATGTGATGAAAGTGAATGAAGCCAGAGAAGTGTGTCAGGATCGTAGCAAATGGAAATCTGTAGTCTCTGCCTACCCCTCTGGGAAACAGGCGTGAATCTATGTATGTATATATGTAGGGTAATCAGGTATATTTTAATGGATATAGATAATTACATAAATAAATACAAATAGAAGTACCTGAGTGAGTATGAGACCAGTTTTACTGCCATTTCCAGACAGTGTCAGTCAATCGCGATAAGAGATGCATTCATATAATTATAGTTACATTGCAAACTACCAATATACCAGAAACAGCAAATAGTATTTAAAATCGTAAATTATTCTAGTTTTGGATCGTTATCTGTGAAATTGCAGTAGTCTACACATTTTCTATCAGCTACATTTCCTTCCTGTTTCACTATCGGACGATTGGACAAACAGACCAGCGCCTTAGATGCGTGATGAATATTCCACATACATATATGCACTTAACGCTTCACTTCCACTTTTATAATGAGTGCCGCAAAGGAGTGAAACTAGTTATCCATGTCTGCGGGTCTACCGTGAAAATGTTTTTACGCAATGACGTGCCGAAACGAATTACGAACGAAATAATAAGCATATACCTACCATGAAAACACTTCGGGTTTTTTAGGACGTACAAATGTCATACGACGATATTCGTGACGAATGTCGGCGCGAATGATGTTTCATGGTAAGAATAAGCACGAACGAACGTACGCAATTGCGTATAACGCGTTTCACAGTAGACCCCCTGTTTTTCCCGATGTACAATCTAAGCGTCTTCAAGTCGTGAGTGAAAAGGTACCTTCTAGCAGAGGTAGGTGGTCCGCCCATGATGTGGGCATAAAGTAAACCGACGATCTGGTAAGGGTCGCGGCAAGCGGTTTGATGCGGGTAGCCCAAGACCGGTCTGTGTGGAAAACTTTGTAGAAGCCTATGTCCAGCAGTGGACGTCTTTCGGCTTAGATGATAAAGTAAGCATGCTCCGTCGTCGATCATATTGTCGCTTAACATTAGATGAGATCGCAGTCAAACGCAAACCAATTTAGAATAACATAAAACGTAATTTTGTGACTGATAATTTAAAATGAGCGTTATTTTAAAATTAATTTGTAAATTAGAACATTATAAAATTAAAGTCTATCGCTGTATAAAATGGTTAGTGTGAGAATGCCTTTATACAACTTAACGCCTAGTACACAAAGCGTGTACTTGTTACAGTGTGGCCAGAATTAGAAATCTACGCTTTTGTAAGGTTAAATTTCCATTTAAAGTTTAAACACTTTTCTATAAAACGAAGCTTTACCATCACAAAGGTACAATCTTAAAGCTATTTCTTAAATTTAGTCTGTTCTTTTGAATACTAAAAGAGCTCAAGCGCTATTTGTATTTTGCTAAGAATATTCAAAAGAATTTTAATATAGTTTCTGCGCATACAATTTAGTAGTAATAAGATATAAAGTCGTATTTTAAGTAAAAATGTCTTCATTGTTTGAGTATCAAGCAATCAATCAATCAATCAGCCCACCGCAGTCCACTGCTGGACATAGGCCTCTCCCATTTTACGCCACAACATCCGGTCTTCCGCCGGAGTTGTGTATAAAATATGTAATTATACTAATTCATATTTTTGTTCACCTGGTGATAAATTATTGTTACGATACATTATTCAGATCAAATTTCAGTCTTGGTGGACTCATCTTAATGGAGACGGGCCATCTGCAAGATATTATAGCCCACAAGTGCATACAAATAAAAGTTCATTTTGTCTGCACTTTCATAATCCTATTGGACGGCAATTGACACGACCGATGAAAGAGCAATGGCATAATGTGATTTTTGAGGCACTGAGCCAATATCGCCAACATTATAACGCCAGGCTGCTATTGAAAATATCTAGTCAGAAAAACAAAAATCTTTGTTGGCTCAACATGCGAATTGAACTCAACTCCTCATGTACAGCAGTGACATCCAGTACCATTGCGCCACCTAGGCAATTTAGTATGACACCCAGAATCCCCTAGATATGGTTTCATGTCCAACGTAACAGCGCAACAACAACGCCATGCTGCTGTTATCAATTCCTTGACAGAAATACTCTGAACAGATAAAGGTTTGTCCCGGGAAATAAAAACAAGACCTCATGCACAACATTCTAAAACTTAATAATAATATAACTGTAAAGCGCAAATTATACCAGCACTATAGAAAGCCTACTTAACATTAAAATCAATATCAATAATATGTTAAATCATATACGTTAAAGATTAGATAAAAAAAATGCGAATTGTC
The DNA here is from genome assembly GCA_930367265.1 of Catocala fraxini. Taxonomy (NCBI): domain Eukaryota; kingdom Metazoa; phylum Arthropoda; class Insecta; order Lepidoptera; family Erebidae; genus Catocala; species Catocala fraxini. Next base: position 23,298,770 of record OV884031.1, read on the forward strand.
TTTTCACTCCCTGCCGTTTCAAAAATGCTGTTTAGCAATATTTAGCTGCGATTTTTTATAAAGTTGAGATTAATACCTAATAGAGCTGTTATCGTCTTGCTTTCTTTAACTGGTTATGTTAGTATAATGTTTACATATTTCTTAAGAAAACAATTATCGCACTAGGAATAATGCTTGTGTCATATAAAATGTTACAAACTTTTAAATAACGAAATTTAATAAGAACCAAACACAGTTCACCAACGTTGCACTTATTTTACATCATTTTTTGTATTTTAATACTCATCTTTTTTTTGTTTGTTGTTAAGCCCACAAAACTATGTATCTTGGCAAAGTTACTACATAAACCAGTGCAGATCTTGCCATATAATTAAACAAGAGCAATAGAAACGCGTATGGAGGAATAAAGAACTCATTTTAACTAACAACATTACAATCGAATTCAAAGCCTACTGTTTGTGTGTATTTAAACCGCCTATGCATTTTCATGTTATGAATCGATAAACATGATCAAAATTCAGTACTGGTTTGTCACCATCTCTGTGAATTTAAATTGCTATTGACGCATACGGAACAGTTCAATATACATGTCGAGCATAGTGCGAAACCCGTAGTAGTTTATAAACAATCCAAGTTAAATATGTTGTGGTTGTTTCATACATCATCACTGACACTAGCTTTGATGATTAATGATTTTGAATAGTAGAGCCTCGCTGATTTTAGCATGAATGGGCTAGCTCGATCGGGGAAGGACTACCCTCTCACAGAATGTCGACGTGAAGTATTCCTATTGTGTGTTTCGTTCGGTGAGTGAGAGTGCCGGAGGCCCAATCACCCCTTTTCTTCCATTCCCGCTCCTTCTCCTTCCCAATTCCTTTCCTAAAGGGTCGGCAACGCGCAAGTGATACAGGTGTTGCAGGCGTCCATAGTCTACGGTGACCACTTATCATCAGTTGGGCCGTATGCATGTTTGCCACCTTAGGTGTATAAAAAAAAAACTATTCTAGACTTGTGATGTTACAATTTAACATCACTTTTGTAGCTAGCTTCAGTTTGTTATTTCACCTATATTTAACCTACAGGGATGCATGCTTAGGTAAATACTATTTACGTACCAATCCAAGACAGGGCAGCACGGATAGTGAAGTGGTTGATGTGGTTGCGTCGCCACTGACACTTCGCCGATTATTGAGGGTTCGATCTCCAAACGAGACACAAAATAGTGTGATCTACAAACAGTTGTCTCAAGGATGGGCGTTCTTTGTGTCCGTTGATTCAATGTTTGTAAGATCCACGGACGAAGTAATAATTAGCTAAAAAAATATATACCAATTAATCCAAATCCATTGGATTATTACGTGTGATTGGTGATTGATTTAACACCCAAATATCTTCACAAATCTGGCACATATGAAATGTATGTAGGATAGTAGCATCGAAATCGTAAGTTCGATTAATTTGTTAATGTGTCACACGTTAACACTTATGAAGGTAGACGCAACTATCACTTGAATAGTGTTATTCCTAGTCCTGCCTCATGAGTGAAAATTTCTATACAGCATGCTTTTGCCCAATATTTCGTTAGTAATTTTAGGGACATGTTACTCGTTACCAGAATTCTGCTACATGTCGCTTGCTGATCGCTTAGTTCTATGATTTATGCAATATATGCTAAACAGCGTCGCCTAAGATGCTTATAAGTGGAAACTTCAAGTTAGTATAATAATTTACTCGTGGGACAAAGCCATTGATAGTTTAGATGGTAAAGTGGCAGCATGGAATGCGAAGTTCGGGGCTTTGAGTGTTTATGGTCGCCTTTAGTTTCATTTAAAATAAAATAAATGGACAATTTCTAAAATGAAATTATCATTTTATGATTCATTTAATTTTATGATTGAAGTAAATTCTTAGTAGTGGCTTTAATACGGCTGAATTAATTATGATAGTAAAATGCGACGAAGTTAGTCATCATATTTTAATTCAACTCATTCATATTTCAAGTATAATAAACCTTTAAAATAGTTTAAACATTTCGATGCTACAGTTGACGAGCTTTTAAACTCGGTGTGGCAACCCTACTTATATCAGGGCTCCCACAAGCACGTTCCACGTCCTGTAGAGCTGTACAAGTAATTACGGGCCGCGCTGACTGATGATGATGGCACTCGGAACACTCTCGCTCCAGATAAACAACAGTGTGTAGTGAACTGTAGTCCTTTTGCAAAAATATGTTCAGCTTAATTTAGTTAGCGGAGAATTGGCGAATTTCAGCGAAGCTTTTTCAGAGTTATGGAAATTGGAAATGTTGAGTGCAAACCCTGTTGTGTTCGGCAGAATAGTGATTTGTGTCGACACGTTTTAAATGGACAGTTTATGTTTGTGGCAGCGATGTGCACAATTGCTTTCGAATCATATTCGAATTATGTATATATAAATGTGTTGACAACGGTATGCATAATTAGTACGAGCACTGTGTCTTGACCATGCAAAGTAGATATCATATTGTGTACAACTGTAATTCAAAATTATTCGAATGCAATTCGAATATATGCGCATCAATAATTACCGGCGCCATTTAATATGCCTCCTTATTTTTCAGATTCTTCAATTAATTAATGATAACTTTGTTAAACTTAATTCGGAACTTTAAATGTAGTATTGAGTGGCACTAATCACTTAAGCATGTTAAGTAAGCATATAACTGATGAAATTATTATTTAAATACATGCATTAATTAAATAATCATTATAACTGTTATATTATTAAGTTTAATCCAAGCCCATTTCATTTATAAATAATGACCAATAATTACTATGACTAGATTAACGACATTATGTCACCCTTATAATTATGATTGACGTTACTGGCAGCCAGATAAAGCTTTTATCATCATGTCACGATTCTACAGAAACGAATCAATATTGTAAAATATATTTATTTAATATTTACATAGCGCCGTATAATTTGTCTTATTTTCTTTCTATATAGTTTGAGATATCTTTTTTCTCATATGAATTTACAATAATTCACTAACATGAGACACTTTAAACACATACAAACAAATTATAATCTTATCTCACTTTTTTTAAGTATTTATATTCGCTTGTACTTAACTACAAATGTCATCAAAAGGCTCATTTATATCACGCTAATGATAAGCAATACTGATGTCATATGTCAATAAAATATACCCTTACACCAAAAAGCTGTTTCAAATGTCTCTATTCTTTAGCCAACATGATTCATCAATCAGTCTATACAACAAAACCGTACGTACCACTTTCGAATAAAAAACATTTTAATATTGTTAATGTTGCTTCATTTATTAGCCTACAAACATTACATCCGTATCATGCAATCAAGAATGAAGTTGTTTAGCGTGGCTTAATGTCTGAGGATTAAAGGTTTGAATCATTAATCGGTGAGTGAGGGAGGAAACACTTGAGAAGAAAAAACGGTCACGACTCGTGGTTAATGGTTTGTTCTCAGATTGTGTACTATTAATTAATTGAATTGTTTTCTGCGGCAAACTTGGTCTACGTGAATGGACTTTTAATTGTTCATTATCGTACAATTATGCACTGTTGAGAAATGTTGTCGCTTTTTGTTCGAAAACGCGAATGCTTCAACTGATATTCTGTGAGAGCGAGTTGGAGCTGATTTTATGAAATTAAATTCGTACAATGTGATGTTTGGGAAGATTGAGATTTTTAACTAGCAGTCGTTCATTAGTAAGCACTTTGATTCATTCTCCCAATGAATAATATAAACATAATATTAAAATCATTTGTAGCTATGAATTCAATAACGTAACTAGGTATTTAAATTAGATAGTATCATGAATTTTAAAGATTACATTTTAAAATTACAGCACTGCGCTTATGGTCTGTTTGTATAAGCTTAGGTTTTGTAAATTAAAAAACACTTGGTCGTACGGGTATAACTTAAACATATATGCCCGAAAATATATCCTAAACCAAACATAGCCTGAGAACTTATGTAATGCTTTGCTTTTACTTATTATGAGAAGAGGCAGTGTGTCCGATACGTCTAACTTTCCAATCAGCCATATCCAGCCTACCTCCTTACCATACCATATAGAAAGATGCATAGCTATATATGAAATCTACTATAGTATGAATTTCACAACTTAACTCCCGTTAGCTTTGGTGTATAAAGATCAATGAACCAAAGCTTTTACATTTTGCTGACGCGAGGCATACGAGGGAGAGACACGAGCTAGGGATGAACGATATTCTTTTTCGTGTAATACAACACGCACAACATCGCGCACCCCTTTTGAAACGCATACTTAGGTGTAATAAATTGTTCCCAGTTTTTCATTTATTGACAGATAAATAAGTATTATATTATAATGCTTCCATAGAGAGCCTTGCTAGTTGTAGTGAAAGCAACTGTCGTGCATGAGGTAGCAGTTTAATTTCTGTGTTAAGTAAAGTCTTATTGTGTTTTTCAGTAAAGAAGTTCTTAATAAAAGCACTAAGTCTGAAATTGAGCCTTATAGACGGTTATAGGTTTGGCTCTTATTGCTTACGACCTAAAAGCTTAGCTGGCTAAATGTGGGTCTAATACTTCTCTGCCTAACCCTTCCGTTATTTAGATCTGAGACATTTTCCATTGAGCTTTAAAACACTTTCACATAAAAAACACATGACCGCAACTAAAAATGCATTCATTTGTTGTTGTAATCCTATTCATTCATGATATAATTATGTACTTTCTATGCTAATAGTTCGACAATTATTTTAATAAATACAATTTTAACACCTTTATATGAGCCCCTGTGGTTATGTTTGCGTGATAAGTATATCGCATCGTTATTATAATTTTTATTATACAACAATGATGGTGAATTAGCATACAACCTGCCTAATGGTAAGGTTACCTTATCGCTTAAAATAACTCACATAAGGCAAAAAATTATATATAAGATTAAAGGTAAAAGAGAATGAGCCTTTTTTACACTTAATCGACAAGGGAAAAACAGTATTAAAAAAGCGCAGCAGTTGTTATTTGAGCCAGTAACGCAGTGACTGCGCTGATAAATTAAAGCAAAAAGCTGAGCTTTGTGATGGCTCGCGTAGTTTTTCTACCTAGTAATAATTTTAAGGCAGTTTTTTAAAATAATTATTTTTCGTATAGAATTATTGATATGGGCTTCGGTAAATAATTTAAAGATTATTTTATATATTAAACATTGATTAGTACTTCCTCATATGGATTTCTTCCTGCTTCCTACATTTTAACATATATGAATTTTTAATACTACTTAATCTATTAAGGGGAAATCGTCTATATAATGCTAATCCTTCAAGTGTATTCACTCTTGTAAACGCTACATATATAAGGCCAATAGATGTTTCCTTTTCCCCAATATCTACAACAGCATTATCTAATGTTAAGCCTTGTGACTTGTGAATTGTAATAGTGAAAGCTTATTGCAATGGGAATTGTTTTCTGGAACAATTGATATTGCCAGTTTGGCAAATTTTGTTATAGGTGATATTAGAACACAGCCGCTGTTGTCATAATTTGAATGAGAATAATTTTCAAATCGAACCATTATCACTCGTGGCATTTGATCAGGAGGACTATAATTTTTTTCATATATTATATCTTCGACATAATTTTCAACCCATAGATTTGAACGTAACATAACTTTTGATCCAATCGGTAAAATAATAAATGGTTCAAGGCTACCTAATAGTTCTGCACTTGCTAATTTTGCCTTAGAACAATTATGATAAGCTGGAATGTAAGCAACTGGTTGACGTAATTCTTTTAACTTTTGATTGTTAAATTCTTTTACATTTTTATTTGATGCGAACAGTCTAACGGCATCATTAAAAACAATACGCTCGTTCAAAAGCGTGTTATTAATTTTATTAATCTCCATGTTATTAGTTTTTCATAATCTTCAACTGTACATTCACCATTACTAATTCTATCAAGTATATCTCGAAAAACTTGATGAGATTCATTCTGTCCAAATGATGACGATAAAAAGAAAAAAATGTGGATACCTGACGTAAATAATAATTTTCCTTCTAAAAGAAATTCACTTCCTTCAGTTTTTCACTGTAAAGAGGCCTATCATTTAAAGGTGGCAATTGAAAGATATCTCCAAAAAAAATTACAAATAATCCACCAAATGGTTCATCTTGCCTTGAAGAAAAAGCTTTACGTAAACGTAGATCAATTTTCCTTAAAATACTGCACCCAATCATACTCAATTCGTCAATAAATATAAATTTACATATATACATTTCTTCTTGAAATTGAGCAAGCGAATGTAAACTGAGATCTTTAAATGTTTTATTTATTCCCAATAAAAGTTTAGAATGAATTGTTGAACCATTAATATTAACAGCAGCAACACCAGTTAGTGCAAGCAATTGATAAGATGAAAGTCCCAACATTTGATTCAATCGAAAAATTAAATAAATAATTGATCAATGTGCTCTTTCGAGAACCAGCTTTGCCTTGTACAACGATTCTTTTAATAATAATAATAATAATAATAACGTTTATTTTCTCACCACAATATACACATATTAAATAAACAGTATTACAAATATTACATAATTCAGTTTACAACATATATTGTGGGAGACTGATGCCTAAGCTAGGCTCTGGGACGTCAATCAAACACAGAGGTGGATAGCTGACTGGTTTATTCATAATGAGCGCATACCCACATTACGGAATAACAAATATAGACACTATACCTTACACTTTTCCCCCCTAAGATTAAATGTTAACTAATTAATAACTAACAGAACATATTCAAACACAGCATTTTTACTACTAAAACCACATAAACTATCTCATATACTATCTTAAATACTACTTATCTTATATACTATCTTAATATTGAGACACAATATTGTCTTTATTAATTGCGCGTACATGCGCTCGTATTGCACGGGCCGAAGCCCCTGGGGGCGGCGGCGGCGGTGGGGAGCGCGACACTGCTGGTGCGGCCGAATTTGCCAGGTTCGCCCTACCCTCCTCCACCTGTAACTCCCTGGATGCTTCACATGCATCCTCGAAGGCATCATTGTCATTATTACCACCTTCCCCCTTCTGAGTACCGATGCTTGCTCGCGACATCGACAGTGATAACCGCGGTTTGTTTGATAAAGGGACTATTTGGTCACGGTGTCTGCGCCACTCGAACCCGTTTCCCATATCAATGCGGTATGACACCGGTCCCGTAGTTTTAGACACTGTGCCCGTGGACCATTTTTGTGAATTCGCGGAGTAATCGCGTGCGAGCACCGGTTCTCCTACACGGATACGTGGTTGGGGCGTGCCTCCTGCATGTGCCACCTGACGTTGCTGAGCCGCGCGCGCCACTTGCGCGACGTCCGGCCGTAACGCATCCAGTCTAGTCCGTATTCGACGCCCGATTAGCAATACTGCCGGTGGCACGCCCGTAGATGAATGTTCACAATTGCGGTAATTGAATAAGAATTTGTTTAAAGCTTGTAATATATTTTCGCCACTAAGAACCGCTCTCTTGATGGCTTTCTTTACCGTTTTCACCGCATTTTCCGCGGCACCATTACCCTGTGGCCTATATGGTGCCGTTGTCACATGTGCAATACAATTTTGGATGCAATAATTTTTAAATTCAGTCGATTGGAATGGTGGTCCATTATCCGTAACGAGTTGCGAAGGTAGCCCAAACCTACTAAAAACTGTACTTAGAGCCGTGATTGTTGATTGTGCGTCTGTACGACCCATGGGAAGTGCCTCAATCCACTTCGAATGTGCGTCAACTATAACAAAATATTTTCTTCCTGAATATTCAGCAAAATCTGCATGTAAGCGTTGCCATGGTAACAATGGAAATTCCCACGGATGCATGTCAGCCCGAGGCGCTGCATCCCGCACCATACGACATGGCTCACATGTACGACACAAGGTTTCAAGGTCATTATCTAAGGTCGGCCAATAAACATAATTACGTGATAAGCTTTTCATTTTTCTAACTCCTAAATGACCTTGATGGATTTCTTCTAAAATTTTTGTTTGCAAGGGTTTTGGTATTATAATACGATATTTATAAATGAGACAACCAAAATCCATTATAATATCAGTTTTTCGTGCAAAATATGGTTTTTCTTCTTCGCAACTAGGTACGGACGGCCATCCAAATTTAACATATCCCAATATTCGCGATAATACGGCATCCTTATTAGTTTCCTTACTTACGTCATGGAAATTAACTGGCATACATTGTTGTACTAAACTAACATAACTCATTGATTCGGTGGGACGGCGCTCCTGTGCTAAAGGTAAACGTGATAACGCGTCAGCTGGTCCGTTTTGTTTTGAGGTTATGTATTTTATGGTAAAATCATACGCGGCCAATCGAGCAGCCCAGCGTTGTAAGCGACTGGCGGCAGTTTGAGGTATACCCACTTTCGCTCCGAATATGTAGCTTAAAGGCTGGTGATCTGTACGTAATTCAAATTTCCTACCGTACAGGTATTGATGGTGGCGAGTGATACCATAAAATATTGCCAAAGCCTCCTTATCAATCTGGCTGTAGTTGCGCTCCGCGTCATTGAGCGTGCGCGACACGCAGCTGACCGGACGCTCACTGCCATCTTGGAAACGATGCGCCAATACTGCGCCTAGACCGTAAGCGCTGCTGTCCACCGATAGCACTAAAGGCCGCCCCTCTTCATAATGTGCGAGTACCCTATCCCCTGAGAGAATACGCTTCGCTTCTTTAAAAGCCTCATCGCACTCCTTACTCCAGTTCCAACTGACACCTTTTTTTAAAAGTTCATGCAACGGATATAATAAAATGCTTAATTTGGGAATAAATTTGCCATAATAGTTAAGTAAACCAAGAAAGCTTCTTAATTGTGTGACATCGATAGGCGGTGGTGCCTTTACAATAGCGTCCACCTTCTGGGGATCCGGGCGCAGACCATCTTGATCAATAATGAACCCGAGATATTTAACGCTTGCTTGTAGAAAACAACATTTATTTAGTTTTACGGTTAAACCCATCTCTTTTAATCTAACCAGTACTTGTCTTAAATTCCCCAAGTGTTCTGCTCTCGAAGCCCCCGTCACACAAATATCGTCAAGAAAAACCACAGTTCCACGCACGCCGCGCAATGTCTCCTCCATTAATTTTTGAAATTTTTCCGGAATGCAACACAATCCGAATGGCGTACGGCGATAAACAAATGTGCCGATGTGTGTAGTTATAGCTGTACACGGTTGTGAATCATCCGTCAACATCGTCTGTTGATATGCATGGGTTAGGTCAATTTTGGTAAATTCTCTTCCCCCACTTAGAGTGGCGAACAACTCTTCGATTCGTGGGAGAGGATAAAATTCACGCTTAAGTTTAGGATTAATAGTCACTTTGTAATCGCCACATATCCGAATATCGCCGTTCGTCTTAATAACAGGCACGATAGGTGTACCGTAGTCCGAGTGCTCGACCCGGTAGATGGTGCCCTCGGCCTCCAGCCGCTCGAGTTCACGCTCAACACGCGCGCGCAGCGCAAGCGGCACGGGTCGCGCCCGCACGTACACGGGTTCCTGGTCCGTCAGTTGCAATTGGAGCAATTTTTTACATTTTCCTAGTTTGTCCGTAAAAACCTCAGGAAATTCTTTAGCTAATTGACTAATCCATGGATCAGCAGTGATCTCATTAAAATTTATTTGTTTAACATTGAGGGACTTTAACCAATCCCTGCCCAATAATGGGCATCCACCATTTTTAATTACATAACAACGCACATTATTTGCCGTAACATTACCTAGTTTAACATTGACTAATATAAATCCTAATGACTCAATCCGCGTTCCTGCATAACATCGTAACATTAAATTATCGGATTGAATTCTTTTGTTTGGAAACATCTGTTTATAAAAGTCTTCACTAATCGCCGAAATACGACTTCCAGTATCGACTTCACATTTAATTTCGTAACTGTCAATGTTCACATTAACAAAGTAAGGCTTGTTACCTTTAGACGTCAGTTCGATGTTGAACAAATCCTCGTCTCCCGAATCGTTTTCACTTACGTAGTTTTGCCTATTATACCGACCACTATTACGCACCTCTTTGCACATCACTTTCAAATGTCCACGTTGGTTACACTCATCACAGTTGTAATTGATGTACCGACATCTTTCCGGCCGATGTGGTTTTCCACACCGCCAGCACTGTTGAGTCGACGCGGCCTGCGCCGGTGCCGCCGCAGAGGGGCCCCCTCTCGACACCGTGCCGCCGTCAGCCCTAGCGCCTGGGTTGCGCCCCGACCGGCGCGCTCCTCCGCCACGTGGTCGTCCTGTGTCCGCCTTATGCAGGCCTTCGCCCGCGTCGCCGCCTGCACCTGAGGTCGTGACTGCGGCGGCGGTCGCCGCGCTCACCTCCGCGTGCCTCTCTGCAGCCTCTAACGCCAGAGCCAGCTCCACAGCCTCCTTGTATTTAATATTTCTCTCAGCGAAAATACGCGATCGCATGGCACTGTTCGATAGTCCCGAAACAAATTGGTCACGAAGGTTTTCTTCTAGCATTGCACCAAAGTTACACGTGGTTGCGAGGTGTTTTAAATCTTGTAAGTAATCTGTCATAGATTCTCCAACACGCTGTCTACGCAAACGAAACACGTGCCGTTCGGCAATCTCCGATCTCTGTGGTTCTAAATGATCGGTCACCAAACGTACTAATTCGTCGAATTTCTTTGTTTCTGGATCCGCCGGAGCACAAAGATCGCACATTAACGAGTATGTCGTTTCACCCACTACCGTAATTAACAACGGCACACACAAGTCTTCTTTAATCTCATTTAGTAGTATGTACTGTTTGACACGGCGAATATACGACGGCCACTGCTTCGAATTAATGTCAAAGGGTTCTAATCGACCGATCGGCATTATTAATAACAATTTGCACGCACGTGGAATTCGTTTTACTCGTCGCCAAATGGGACGTCAATCAAACACAGAGGTGGATAGCTGACTGGTTTATTCATAATGAGCGCATACCCACATTACGGAATAACAAATATAGACACTATACCTTACAGGCTCGAGGCCTGTGTTTCAGGACACCAGGTCCCACCCCTTGGTATAGTACAAATTATATAATAATACAAAAGAGGACAATAACAATAACATGAATCAAATGAAAATAATAATAATAAATCATAATAACAATACAAAAAAGAAAAATTGTATTAAAGAAAAAGTCACTAAATTTGATAAAAATACAATGTAAAATGTAAAAAATGTAAAAAAATTAAAGAAGTGTAAAAAACGTCCTTGTGTGTGGAATGAGGATGATTGTGTGTGTGTGTGGGAGGATGAGAGTGAAAATTACTGTTACTGTATTAAACTTAATAATAATAGGTTGCTCTTTCTCGTAACATTGAACGTAACGAAGTTGTTTTTCAAATAAATTAATAATTCTTTCTGTTCATCAGAAAAACCGAAATTTGGCAAATAATGTTGATTACTAAGAACAGTATTTATTTTATTTCTTGCAATATTTTCATTTTCAATCAATTGTTCTAATGAATTTAATTGTTCTTCACTTGAAATGCAATACCTAATTGTCCACTATTTATTTATCAATACTCAACCGGAAACCTTACATATTTTTAATCGAACCTTCTGTCCGCATCGATGTCAATTCTTTAGATTTCTAATAGATGGCGTTAGTAACCAAACATTCTGTTTGCAGCGATGTTAGCTCTTTGGTTTTCTAACAGATGGCGTTAGTAGTAAAATAATATTCTATCCAATTAATACAAAATTGTTAATCTTCATTTTTTTTTAAATGGTTATATAATTATATTTTTTTGACAGATAACACATCTAGATATTAATTTAAATTACTATGTTAAAGCACAAAATATCTATGGGCGTGATAGTTTTTCAGTAAAGTGTACCACAAAAATGCTCAGGTTGTGGGATAGTGTTAGGGCTCGCTTCGCTCACCCTGATTAATCCGTGAAGTATAGCAACGTTAACTATGCTATGCTCATAGGTGGATGGCGATTTACAAAAAATCAAGACTCAGTTGTAGAAATTTCCTCAGTGGACGGTAATAGGTTCGCTTTGTAATTCCGTTTGGCGGTAGACGACTTTAGGATATTTCTGTCAAGATATTCTCAGTTGTAGCAAGGAGTCTGAGACTGTGCTCGGTAGACGACCGCTCGACGATCTCTTAGGTACATAACATAAACTGCACTATGTTTTAAGTGCTACCTGAGAGGCGACTGGCGTAGTAGTTTTAGAGGTCACCTCGCCGCTGCCAGTGCACCTAGTATTGTGGGTCCAATCCCCACACGGGATAAAAATTTATGTGATCAACAAATTCTGTCCGGACGTTCTTTGTATACGTTGTTTAAAATTTTGCAAAGTCCACCGTGATACAGCTGTCTTGGTTTAGGTGCCTTGAGTTTATATACTTATATATTAGGGGTGGCGGTGGCGCAGCGTTAGAGTATGCGACTGTTGTGCATAAGGTCCCGTGTTCGAATCCCGAGTCGAGCCAACAAAGAGTCATTGGGTTTTCCTTATTAGAAATTCTCATTAGCAGCCCGGAGTTAGACAGTTGACGGTGTAAGAAACCTTGTGCCTCGGCTAGCATTAAAAGTCGTTGATCTTGACCCTGATCTTTCGCCGATCCTTTCGGATTACGGTTCCATCGGATTATAGGAGTTGAGGAACAGAGAGTGCACTTATGTTTGCGCAGACATTTGTGTACTATAATATCTCCTGTGCAGATGACCAGTTGCATTGAGATTGGTCGCCGAGACCGACAAATAGTCTAGAGGACCTTTTTTATATATAGTAAGGTATACCCAGGTCGTATAGAATACACTACTATGTAGCAATACTCAATTAGTAGCCAAGTTTCCTCAAACACATACCTTCGTAAAGAATTTAAACTAAGTATTGAATAACTGGCAACAGACTCTTAAACGTGACTAATCACAATCAGGGGCCTTTTTGTGGGAAATAAAGGCGTAATTCCTGACATTTCACAATACATCATGTTCTCCTTTATGTTCAAAGGGGAGGTAAAGTTGAAACTTATTTTGAGAGCCATTAAACCCTATTCAGTCGGCTCCAGTTGAGTCGAGGAATGCTCTTCAGTTTTATACTAAGCAGGTAAAAGATTTTATGTTTAAAGCTGGTGTTTGTAATGGATATATCTGGAATGTGTAGTTAGAAGTAAAAATTGAATAATATTATTTGCTTGTTACTAAGCAATACAAACTAAAATCTTAAATTCATTATTTTGGGTTACGGGATTCGATATTCATATTATACAATTGACTTAAAAAATGTTGTATGTAATTTACATTTACATACAGTACCTCTAAATCTATCACTGGATCCAAAGAAAGATAATATTATCGAAACGATAATAAACGACATCTTATCAAGTGTCACCCAGAGTTATAAAGTTATAATTAACTTAACAAATTTTCATAAAGTTGTTCTGTATATACCTTTCTCACTACTTACCATTTAGCGAAACAACTTCCTAATTTCCTTAGAGAATGCACGTTATTGGTCCCAAGGGTCCAAGATAAAGAAAAGGCCTTTATTATACCTCCACTACAAACTTATCATGGCATCACGCGTACTGTCGTAAAATTTTATCTTATTCGCCTTATAATCAGTTACCTTCTGAAGTGAATGGCGGGCAAACTGAACCTCGAAAGGGTCGCAATCAGGACAACAAATATTTATATTCTGATTGCTGTTATTGTCATAAAATAATGAGTAGGCTACATACTCGATAGCAAAGTATAAATTATTTTTTTAGGATACATTGAAATTATTAGCCTATTTACCCTTGTTTTGTAATGGTGCTGTTCTTTTAACGTGCCTGTTATATTGCAGGCTAGTAGTATTTGAATACTAGCAAGCAGTATAACTAAGACCAGACCAGACCAGAGAATGCATTAGAAGTAGATACATTAATTATATATTCAACCTAACTTTTTTCCACGTACGTATGGAATTCGGAATAAAAAAATTTAAAATAATAAGATTTTCTTTTCGTTGTCTTTCCCTCGCCGAACCTACAATTATTTTTTGTAGTAGCGGCTTCTACCTGGCATATAAAAAAATATATTAATATTCGATTTCTAGGCGGTGTATCAGAATAAAACATGCACCAGATTTAAGTAAGATCGCCAGCAATATAACTGTAAAAATCACCATCAATTTCGTGCTTATGATCGATGATGAATCTAGTAACTTTTTGCCCAAACCAGAATATAAGCTAAAATCTCATAGCAGACAAATAAAATACTGACTGCTGCAAATATGTGAGACGGCATATTCTCAGCCATATTCGGTTCCATGGTACAAGCTATGTATTCTAACTCCAGCTTTGAAACTTTGATTTGGTTAAGGTTGTTAAACAATTTCCGCTAAAGGTTATAGTTATTTTAATGGAGGCATATTTGGCTGGACTAAGGATGGGTCTGATGGGATTGGCATATCCGAACTCTGAAGACTTCAAGCTTCTCCCTCTGAAGTGTACGCTGCGACTGATGCAGTACATTCATAGGGAGATAGCTCAGGGATAGATCTCGGGGCCTACACAAAAGATCCCACTGGGTCAAAGTGTCGCCGGTCTACACTGATTGGCCCCCGAAATAAGATAAGATAAGATAATGGAGGCATATAGACAACGTTACTTGTATCAACATATGAAGATGTTTCTAGGCTTAAAAACAGTGTTTTATCTATATATAATATACCTTACATCTCTGTGTGTGTCTATGTGATCTGTGAATTATGGCTCTTGTATATGACGCGGGTAATATGCGCAAGTAGAAGCACTTGTGCATGTTGTGCCATCATTATCCGATTATTTTATCAATAACACCCGTTATCGATTAATTAATCGAATTATCAATTCTTGAATAAATCGATATATTCGAATGCGTAAAATTACTTTGTTAATTGATGTTTTGATTATGCAGCCTGACGCGAAAATAGCACACACACACACGCGCGCCACAGGCTTTGATTATTCACCGCGCCTACTACATGGAAATACTAGGCAAGTTTCAAATATTCTTATGATTCAAATTATAATTGTTAATAATAAATTATTATTGACCAACATACGAATGGGGAATCATATATTTTTTAATTACTTTTTCGTAAATATTGTACGTACACGCCTAGTATAAATGCATCCGATCCGACCCGTCCGCACATTTAGTATCTTACGCATACAGCTCGTGCCAGCTACCATAAGTAAATAAAAATATATAAAATACACAACAAAGACGCACAAAATATCTAAAGTAAGTTATTTCTTATCAGAAAACGTATTAAATCGTATACCGATAATCGATATCGTACGACAAAAAGCTGTATTTATAACAAACGAAATACGAGAACACTACATTGGATTAACACCACAGCCTAAAGTAATCCCAATCAGAGTATGAATCCCAATCAAGAGTGTGTTAGATAAACCTATTAAGTATTTACCACATATTTAACACATACATAGTAATTTCCTCAGAGGGTGCAGATATCGATCCCGAGGGCCATGATAAAGAAAGAGCTGTTTGTTAGACCCGCGACAAATGTTTTATACGTTCCATCGTAAAACTTTATATGTATCAACATCAGTGTTATTCTGTAAATGGGCTTCTATGTGTTGGATAGATAGAGTGTTCTATCCGTGCCGGCGATTGCCGATTTTCTTGTCCGAATAAAAATATCTTATAGATGTTTGTCAAACGTAGTTTTGGCAGCGATTTACGTTCGATGGAATGCTATGATTAAGTCTATGTAATAAAGATTGTGTGACGCGAATTGTACGGAGACGTCTTAGTTCTATTAAAGTTGTATATTATGTGATTTATATGTGTATGTATTGAGTTATAATTTTACAGCCAGTTATTTGATGTTACTTCGGTGTTAGAAAAATACATTCGTCATATCAGATCAAAGTCTGTTTCTACGCAGAAACCCTTCACAATGATTTTAACATGAAACAACTTTCTGTGAAGCTTATATATTTGTGTTAGATCTGAAGATCAGTGATACCACAATCAATATCAATGGCAGCAAATATAATTTCTTATTGTACTTAATTCATATAAATTTGTAGGATTACAACATTATGCTTGTTTGTTTTACAAAGACATATCCTGGAATAAAAATAAACCTGTCTCGCAGGAGACTTTGCAAACATTTAAGCAATGGACACAAAGAATACCCAGACTCGGAACAATCATTTGCGGATCCCACAATTTTAGAGTTCAAGAAAACTCTTATACAACTGCTTTGTCCGTCCGTCCGTCTGTCTGTTATACAACTTTCAACTCAAGAACTGTAAGAGCTAGAGACTCGCGGTCTATGCCATTCGATTCAGCATAGTCGATATACCTCCGAAATTACAATGATAATCTATACTTTGACCTCTGATCTCAAGGTCACGTGATACCATTTTTTCGAACTCTAAGATTAACGGCCATGTCCAACCAAATCTTTCTGCGCATTGTTAGTGTAATTGACAACTTAAAATACTACCTCATCCGTTATAAGAATATTTAGAATTAAACAAGTTGCCATATTTACGAAGAAACCTTTAGGCACTCGATCGCAGTAACGTCACTAAGCCGTGCAACCCGATTTATGTGCTTCATTAACATTACGTTACGAGTCACTTACTCCAACATAACCTAATACAAAAAACTAGCAATGAACACCCTTCAAATCATAACTCCCATGACCGAATATTGATGATCGAGAAGCATTTTTCCTCAAAGAAAATGTTATTCAACAAGCATATACCTAGTCGACATGATAAATTATGTAATTTGCAACTGACTGTTGCCGGGGGCTGACGCAAAAACGCGCTTCTAAATGGAGTGCCACCCGAACACCGCCAGAAAATATCGGCAAATATAAGTGTATCATTTTACCGTTTATGTGGTATCTGTATGGTGAAACGTAAAGGGTTATTTTTAGAATGTTTAGATATCTATATAGGTAAAGACAAAACGGTTACGTAGCTTTCTCTACTCTATATTACAAACGATTTCAATCGTTTTTTATTAAGTCGCTATTGATGGGCTTCAGTACTATCAATAAAAAAAACTGTAAGCTGTTAGTGTTTTTATTGAGATAGGTAAAGACAAACAGTTCAGTACTTCTTCTTCTATGTTTTCTCCTGTTTGTCAATCGATTTATTATTCTTTGTTTAATAATTATAGAAAAATAAATGTAAAAAAGGAAAAAGGACATAGAGAAAAGTGGAACCCTGAGACAAATTTAGAACCTCGCGAGAAGTCATTTGGATCATACTCTTCTTAATATAAAAATACCTAAGCGGCATATATAATAAATATATAATTTGATTAGCTATCCACGAATTCTCAACGGTTCTAGCAATTATTTATATCATTATTTTTACCTGCTATTAGTATTAGAACGTAGTAGAAATAGCAAGTCTGATTTAATCCTTTTGTTGCGAAGATCTTTTGGAACATTCATACAACAGGTACAAAATATATTCAGATTTATAACAAATTTCTGTGAACCACACAGTTTTCTTGTCCCATGCGGGGATCGAAACCGCAACACTTGGTGTATTGGTAGTACCAAGATAACCACATACGCCACAGCCATGTGTACGGTAAAACCACAATCTACTCCTAGCCAAACTACGGCTAGAGGTAAGTTTTTGGCCAAAATATATTTAACTTTAATAAAAACATGATAGTGAGTTGTTAAACTCAATTAATAAATATAGTTTTTAATTAACGTAGTTAATATAGTTTTTAATTAACGTAGAGTGTGAAAGGCAATATAACACCTAACTAATATTATAAATGCGAATGTGAGTGTTTGGTTGTTACGCTTTCAAGCCTACTCGAATAATCATCATGAAATTTGGCAAATACGTTGACAGTACAGAAAAAATACTTATCAAAAAGTGAACGAAGCCGCGGGCAAAAGCTAGTTTTTCATAACTGTCAACATTAGCCCGCTTTTTGGACGCTAATGACGGAATGAAACAGACATGCAACGTTTCTCATTAACAAGCGCAGATTATGTGACTGCATCGATGCTGTTTCTTATCTGTATTTCATTGCGATATTGCATCTTATTTTGATTTCTCGCTAGGTTTAAGAAGTAAATGTTCTGCGTGTAAGCATCTAACTAAGTAAAGATTCTGATGCCATAATTGTTATCGCACAGGTCCTTAAAACGGAATGAAGCAGTGAGCTTGTTTGGTGCAATCAGCTCTCAAAAAAATAAACGCCAATTGGCGTTGCTAATAATAGCATATATCATAGCAGTTTTGCTCTAGCCTTAACATTTTGCTAAAAATATCTATTGCAATAATTCTAAGATTTAAAGGGGATTAATTTAATAATTCTGAGTATTCAGTTTTTTCTGAGTATTCATTATTATTATTTTCCTAGACAAAAAGTTAATATTGCGTTAAGTACAAAGATAAGTGAAAATAAATTAAATATTATATGTATATCTTTAAGTTTGGGTTTTTACGCAACAAAGGTAAACTTTTTTTTATACAACTAAGGTGGCAAACAAGTATACAGCCCATCTGATGGTAAGTGGTCACCGTAGCCTATAGACGCCTGCAATACCAGAGGCATCACTTGCGCGTTGCCGACCCTTTAGGAAAGAAAGTGGGAAGGAGAAGGAGCGGGAAGGGGGAAAGAGGGTGATTGGGGCTCCGGCACTCTCACTCACCAAACGAAACACAACAGTAGGAATACTGCTATTTCACGTCGATATTCTGTGAGAGGGTAGTCCTTCCTGGTTGAGCCGGCCCATTCATGCTGAAATCAGCGAGGCTCTACTACTCTGGTCTTGTTGATAAGTAGTTATCATAGCTTATACTTATATATAATACGCTCGCGCGATGTCCATCTCCAGATAAAAATTAAAGATATCATAAAAAAAATGAATATGGTATATAATAATTATAATATTCTATCACATTTTTTTTTTTTTTTTTTACGTGGGGAAATGCATGACGCATACCCCTCCGCGGGGGCGGGCGGAGGGGTTATGTCGGACTCGCCGGGGTAAAAGAAAGATGTTAAAGATGATAATGTACCTCCCGGAATACCGACTAAACCTACCACGGTGTTCCTCGACAAAACCACTATCGACGGGGCCGCGCAAATCACTTTCGCATGCGGTCGCGACCCCGCCGAGGTTTCGGCCCGCCGTATGAAACGGCAGGCCACTACACAAAAGACCTACCCAAAGGCACTCCTCACAAATTATCCCTACTGTCCCCCCTAGAGGGGAGACGGACTCGAAACAACAGAGGCGCGCGTGGGAACACGCACGCCGCCTCTCGGACCTGGTGCTGAACGGATGGCGGGCAGGCCCACAAAGCCCGCCACCCCCAGGTCAAACCTCAGGGTGGCTGGAGGTCGTCTCGCGCCCTCCGGCGCCCGGCTCTGCGGTTGTGGAGAGGGTTCAAACGCTCCCTCTCCCGCTCCGCCGCCTCCTTGATGGAAATGACTTCCTCACAAAAGGAGGCGACGGCGTTCCACGACCTCTCACTCCGGACCATAGACTGAACTACGGCCGGGATCGAGAGGGCAACCAATCCGACTGCCGCGATCAACTCACGGCGCTGCGATGCCCAAGCGGGGCAAACCGCCAAAGTGTGCAGCGCCGTGTCCTCTACAACATCGCGGCAGTCGCCGCAGTGGTGACAACCGGATTCTATCACATACACACAACACCATCTAGCCCAAATTAAGCTGAGCTTGTGCTATGGGTACTAGACAATGGATAAACATGCATATATACTTTTTTTTTGTAAATACCTACATATTATGACGACTCGATGGCGTAGTGGTTAGTGTAACTGACTGCCACGCCTGAGGTCGCGGGTTCGATTCCCGCACAAGTCAAATATTTGTGTGCATGAACATGGATGTTTGTCTTGGTCTGGGTGTTTCTATGTATAATATGTATGTATTTACAAAAAAGAAGTATATATGTATGTTTATCCATTGTCTAGTACCCATAGTACAAGCTCTGCTTAGTTTGGGCTAGATGGTGTTGTGTGTATGTGGTAGAATATTATTATATTATTATTATACATAGAAATACCGAGACCAAGACAAACAACCATGTTCATGTACACAAATGTTTTTGACTTGTGCGGGAGTCGAACCCGCGACCTCAGGCGTGGCAGTCGGTTACACTAACCACTACGTCATCGAGTTGTTATATGTATATGATAGGCATGAGAAATTTCGAAATCGAATCTGAGAAGTCATACATCAAAATCAGTATCAGTGTTACTATCTTATCTTATCTTATCATATGTGGGGGGCCAGTCAGTGCAGACGGGCGACACCTCGACCCAGTGGGATCTTTTGTGTCGACACTCTCCCAATAACGACTGCCACAGATGTTCATGGCAGCGGGGACCGACGGGAACGACCTTAACGTGCTCTCCGAGGCACGGAGCAGGCGATAATTGTCAGTCAATACGCACATAATTACGAAAAGTCATATAACTTCCGAAAGTCAGATGTGCGCGACGTGAGTTCGAAACCGAGACCCTCTGCATTGCAGTCTGTTGGTCTCCCCACTGAGCTATCGCCGCTCTTTCAGTGTTACTATACTTACATATAAAAGAGGGGACAGTACTTCTCTAGTGAATACGTGAGATGACTCATTCTTAAATAATTGGTAAGGACATGATTTTCTACTCCAAGAATGTACTTCAGTACCTACCGCTCAAGCCTGGCACTCTAGGCTGGCAGATGAATGTACTGTCTCAGCCAAATAGCTCACTAGCTATCCGGCTGAGATAGGTAGAACATCCATTTTATAAAAGACAGCAGCCAAGGAACCTATTATTAAGTAAGATTGCCTTGATAGATCGTTGCAGATAAAATGCTGGTTTTACTAAATACGTATGGCGCAGTGATTCAGTCGGCTATCGATTATTGTGTGGTAATATCGTCACGGGGCTAGCATTTCTATGATTCAGAAATAACTGTATCTCTATTTTAAAAGTTTTCAATGTTTGTAAAGTTCGTGATACTGATGAAAATATAATATATGTGTTTGTGTCCGGCGTTGGCGATCAATAGTTTATCCAGTTTGTCAATATTGTACCGGAAGTGCAACTAATGGTTGTCATTACAGGCATACAGCCAAGCGAGAGTCTAACCTAATGACTTAATTTAAACGGAACTATCTAAAGTCAAACTTGGGCAGTTAGCAATTTGTGGAGCGCAGTTTGATAGGCATTCCTGAGCTTCCGCCTAGAGTCTATGTACACAACATTGAACAGAAAGTTGTAGTCATATCTGAGAATGAAGAGCTCATAGCCAGTTGCACTCACTGATCGGTAAACGACTAGCGACGTTAAACAACGTTGGGTGCGGTCAGTCTATAGATGGGTGACCGCTTAGTGGTATTTCATCTGAGCGTCTCCGTGCTTCAGAGGGCACGTAAAAAGTCGGCCCCGGTTGTTGTCAAATTGACAGCAGTCGTTAAGCCATGACAGAGGCTTACGGGTGGCTTGAACAACTCTTGACAACAGGTTGGCCACTAACCACACGAAAAGAAAAGAAGAAGAAGAGTTGACTCCACGAGTAATATATATTTTGAAACTGATATAAAATTGAATGATACACAAATAGCGCAGTAATTGATATAGTCACGCCATTGCACCAAGTGTTATGGATCCAATTCCCACACGGAAAAATAATTCTTGTGATACACAAATAGTTGGTTTCGTCTGGATGTTCTTCTGTCCATTATTTGAAGTCTTGTAAACTCTCTCTTAATACAGGTTTGATTGCCGTCTGGGAAAGGACAAGCATTATAGCAAGCTTATTACCATATACTGGACATAATAATATTTCTAGACACCGCTGTTATTATGATTTTCCGATGATCACAATCCAGTGACAATTTTCCCAAATAGGAAACTAAACTTGAGTAACCATAACCGACCGGTTACAAAAGCAAACTTATGCCACAGACGTTTTTACCCGCTATGTATACCATCTGGATAAAATGTTGTGTTAATACACTACCCAAACAGGCACCGACTCCGAGATTTCGTGATCCTGTGACCGGCCACGGTCTAAACGCATAAACTCAAGCCAAGAGATGAACGAAAACTTCTATAATATCTCACACCACGTGTACAATCTGGCTCTTATGTTTACCTTTCCACGTGCTTTAATTCTTGGAATTTCGTGTTATACAGTACCAGTAATTCATACATCAACATTTGTTCTAATGTCCCGAACCACTCCGAGGTACGTGCAGCGGCAACGTGTTTTGCCTTAAAATTAGCGTTTGTTTACAATTTTCCAAGGAAAAGCGTATGTGATATGTAAATTCTACCTTTTTGCATATCTCTTATCTTACGCAATCGTTTGAATATATCTTGAATGCGTGGAGACATTTTTATAGCGCAAAGCGTGCTTGTTCCAATTTTAAATGTTGCTACTCTTGATAGGTATATTTTGTGGATTAGATTTTAGTCGCATATTTGCTTCCATGGTTTTTAAGATTAATAACTCAATCACATGAACCGTGTTTATTGTTGATAAGTAGCGCATGTTACTCTCTGGACCACAAAGTATCTTTATGCAGATCTCAATTCGTTGCTCCTTTTCTATTTGAAATAAGCAACGATTTGTTGTAAGTTATGTAACAAACTAAGACAAATAAAATAGAAAATATGTAATAGTCCTAATAATTAATATTATAAAATAAAATACCTTATTTCCATAAAATATCTATTATGTGAAAATAAAAGATTTTGGATTTTAATCCGTCTCGCGTCGCGAGCCCAGGGCTGGACGCAAAACAATGTTTCTATTGTGTCTGATAATTAGACGCGAGATGAGTTAATTACAAATTAAATTTATTAATATTTTTAATACATATCTGCATGTCTGACCCGTACCTAATATGACAATCAGGAAAAATGTTTTATCTGTCTCCCTTTTATCTACGAGGTGACAGATTGAACTAATTGTTTCCTGTCTATCCCCGCTGTTTCTTTAGGGAGACAAATGGCCATAAATAATTTTGTTTTGGCCCACCGATATCTGCAAGGAGAAAGATTAAAACAGATCAAGTTTAAAAATAGCAAAATCAGGCCTGTCTATGTTTTATAATCTGGTTTATTACAATTTAATAATAAATCATAATTAACAAAGCCAATTGATGCTATTTGTTAATATTGATGCTTTGTCTCCTAAACACAGGCTATTGTGTAGCCTATCTAGGAGGACAGTACTCTTCCCACGAAATTATAGATCCAAATGAAACTATTATTGTAACCTGCTATTGTAAAAACCCTACAATCATTTCTGTGTAAATAAAGTTATTATTATAATTATTACTAAACAATATTATAATCAAGGAAATTTACATTCATATACGACCATTTTACTAAAAATAGATTGAGAATGAAAGTGTTGTAAAAGTCTAAATGTTATTTAACCTGGAGCCTATAAATGTGTTCTAGATATTTACAAAAACCTTTGCTACTGTAATGTTTTAAGGATTTAAAAAATAACCCTTAAAATGTGCTAAAACCACTTTACATAAAAATGGAAATAATGTTATGCAAATAAAGAAAAATTATGTTCTGTCTGTATCTGAAAGAAAAGTGATACCTGTCAATTTTCAATCATTTCTGTATCCAATTACAGGTTCTGGTGAAAACAAGAGAGAGCTAGAGACTGAATCAGAATACTTTTACATGTAACCGATTATTTTGAATGCAACAGTCAATAGCAATCAAAATAAATCTCTTTATTTACACAGGAATAAAATTGGTTTCAAAAGATTCAATTAATTGGTTATGAGATTAGTGGACCCTAATGGGAATATCCTGCAAGCCTACACAGAAAGTACGGCTTGGTTACCATTGTATCATGCCTTCCTTTTCTACCATATAACGATTACTCTTACTTAGACTAAAATATTTAGAAAGCTACTTATAAATTTACAACAAGGAACACTTTGGATTAAAAAATAATTTAGTTTCGATTTTGGTTACATATTGATAAAAAAATAGTGTAGGCACAATACAATTATGCTTGTGGTCTTCATAGTACTAATAGTTATTACTTCATTCCCATTAACCTGTTTCATTTTCTATTCTGCTAAGCCGAGCACAAGCCCCACGATCTACATGCGCACAGCGGTGGTATTCATTAGGTATCCCATTAAGACTGCGCCGAGCGAAATGTGCCAAAACAGGCGGTCACAGTTAAGTGAATAAAATCAATACTTTTTGTTTAATATAAATATAAAATATACATTTACCATAACAATGAATGTGTTTACAATTAATCCGTGTAAAAAACTTAAAATAATAAATATTATCGCCTACAGAATTACGTAAATTTGAAGAAAAATGCAAAAACGTAAACACGTGTTACGTGATTTTTAGATTATAACAGTAGATATCTATCCTATTTTACAGCTTAAACGAAACATAAATAGTTATATTACAATTTGTCCATCCCAAATATTTAAGTTATTGGTTGACAATAAAGAAACATAATTATCAAAAAAAACAATTCAAATCCTCCATACAATTTTACTATGGCGGCCACGCGCCGATTTGAATATCGAGCTCTGTCATTCAGTCCAACCGCGTCTTACGCTCGGCGCAGTCTTAACAACTGATCGCCTTAGATTGCTTATCCGCATACAAAACAATAGAACGTTATAGAGAAAAGTAAGATACAGAGGAGCATCCACACAGTCTCAATCTACAGAACAATCCGAATAGTGATGTACACTACAAAACACATCCAAATAGCTTTAGATTATTCTCTTACTTTAGTGAACACGAAAACTGATTCTTTGAAGTAAAGGGCGATGGAAATCGAGTTTCCGGGACCAAACCTGTCTATGACTGGTACCGGAAGGTGCTCTCGGTCACTTGATGGTACAGCGGTCCTCTCTATTATAACCGACTGGTTGATATGGAGGGGAGGCTATATCATAATCTGGTATTAGTCAAAGAATGGGGAATGTGTTACTTTAATGAGAAGGCCTTGCGGGGATTAAGAAGTCGCTGTAAGAGGGAGGAAGACCTGTGATGTATTTTACCTATATTAGCTGAGTATCGTTTTCTGTAGCACCGTCGACGAGCGAGAAGCACTTTTACCTTCAGTTTCTGTAAGGAATAGCAACACTAAACTTATTTAACAGACGAAATGCATGCCAAGCTGTTACTTATATATTAATAAAGTCTTATTTTAATTTAATCATGTTGATCAATCTATCAGAAACCAGGATGTAACCTTTAGGGTGAGGTGAGAAATGTAGATGTATTTAGGAAGTACAATGAGAGAAGGTATAACAAATACACTTTTAATATATTTAGTATACAATTATAGTCAGGGCGTGGTTCGTTAGAAGGCTTGCTGCGTGTCCTTGTAGTCAGGAGCACTTAACTCGAGATGTGGAGCCGGGCCGCAAGGTCTCTCGTCCAGGACGCGATCGGCTTATATATGGCGCTGCCGCCGGGCAGGGGGGAGAAGGGGGGCGCCAGCCACCACTCCGACTCACACGCAACCGTCGCGGTCGCGCGGTCCGCGTCACACACCCCCCTCGTTAGGAGAGAATTTTTCCTCGGGGAAATTCGGTCTCCCGAGGACTCCCCTCTCCTCCGGCAGCAGCTTCCGATCGGCATCCTGAAACAGGTAGAATAAGAGGTGTCAGTCCTTTAAAAGAACTATATTATTCAATAGACGAGAATCTATAATATGATAGCACCGTAGTTACGAACAGATCATTAACTGATAACAATATAAAAAAAACACGTTAAAGGCAGGGTGATTCATTCATTAGGAATGCGGACTCGACAGCCGGCCGCTAGATAATAACACGTTTAGAATGTCAACAAAGTAATTAGTTAATGAGTTTGTTATGAAGATCAATAAACGACAACTACGGTGAAATTGAACAATACAAAAATTTAGCGATTAGTACGCTAGCAAACAGATAAGAAGAACCACTATGAATGCAAAAAAATATGACGGGAACAAAAAGACTGAACCTGTAGATCGACTTGACAGTGACAATTTAACTACTGAACCACTGGGTGAAAAAATGAAATGTTTAGATTTCGATTAGTATTTTCGAAAGCAATAATTGATATGAAGATAGAATGCGTAATTTAGACACAAAGAATTGTCTAAAAAAAATTTTTTAATACATAAAAATAAATTTATAGTCTGATACACGCATTGAAGTACGCAGTTTAGAAGTATATATTTTCTAGTGTTACGCTAGGAAGTATTGCTTTTGTAGTTAAGTAATTAGGTTAAATATAAACGAATCACAAAAGAAAAAAAAATCAAGACAATGTCGTGATCTAGCTAGCCCTACGACGAAGTCTTGGGTTTGGTACAACAAAAGTCCACTAGCTAGAATCACCAAACTATTCCTTATAGTTAATTAGTTTCAAGTCTTTAACGTGGCACTCACCGAGAGGTTTACCAGACATATCAGACAGTATATATACTAACGCAGACTTCTTGGAAACAATTTTACATTTAATAAATTTAGGTGCCAACTTTTTACTAAAGTATTTATCTTTATCACTAAGGTAAAACGTTCTTCTCCACACAATATCACCAACATTAAACTCAACCGGTTTACGACGTAGATTGTAAGACTTACAATTGCGTTGGTGAGCGACCAATAATGCTGCTTGTACCTTCTCGAAAATAGAAGTTAAATAGCCAAGGTTCTCAGCGTAATTGTCATGAGGAATATGAGCCAAATTGGGATCAAAGTTACTGACCCCAAATAGTGAACCACAAGTGACAAGCTCGCGACCATACACAAGAAAATTAGGAGTAAAACGTCTGTACCAAGAAGCAGCGCCTAAGAAACGACGAACTTCTTTCCTATTAGAAGGAGTAGGGTAATTTTTCATTGAGTTTACTTTATCGGGATCCGGATGTAACCCCTTAGAATCAACAACATAGCCCAGATATTTCAATTTATCTCTAAAGAATTTTCATTTTTCGAGATTAATAGTTAAGTTAGCACTTTTTAATCTTTCGAGAATGCGTAAAAGAAGAGAAATATGATTTTCAAAGGATGACGATATACAAATAATATCGTCGACAAAACAAAATACTTTGTTTTCAAACTCGGGACCGGAAAACAAAGTATCTACCAATCGCTGTTGAGTAGCAGGTGCATTAGTAAGACCAAATGGCATTCTTTTAAACTGATATGTACCTCGTGTAGGAATATAAAAAGCAGTTTTACAACGATCTTCCTTTCTGATCAAGGTCTGCCAAAAAGATTTAGATAAATCCAAACTAGTTAGGTATTTAGCGTCTCTTAAATTATCTAGAATTTCTGCGATATAGGGTAAATTATAAGCATCTTTTTTTGTAATAGAATTTAATTTAAGGCTGTCTAAACAAAAACGTAATTCACCATTCTTTTTAGGGGTCAGAATAACGGGATTCGACCAAGGGCTTTCAGAACGTTCTACCACGTCTTCCGCGAGCATTTCATCGAGATGATCAATTAAAATACGTTGTTTATTAGGAGACATACGATAAAACCTCTGCCGAATAGGAGAACAATCGCCTGTATCTATGGAATGTGTAATAATGTTTGTGCAATCGAGCCCCACGTTGGGCGCCATTGTAACCTTTAGGGTTTCTTTAGGAGAAATGTAGATGTATTTAGGAAGTACAATGAGAGAAGGTATAACAAATACACTTTTAATATATTTAGTATACAATTATAGTCAGGGCGTGGTTCGTTAGAAGGCTTGCTGCGTGTCCTTGTAGTCAGGAGCACTTAACTCGAGATGTGGAGCCGGGCCGCAAGGTCTCTCGTCCAGGACGCGATCGGCTTATATATGGCGCTGCCGCCGGGCAGGGGGGAGAAGGGGGGCGCCAGCCACCACTCCGACTCACACGCAACCGTCGCGGTCGCGCGGTCCGCGTCACAAGGATATCCACTTACCTTTATTGGCAATTGAGCAGCGATAGCTCAGTGGGGAGACCAACAGACTGCAATGCAGAGGATCTCGGGTTCCCAAGACGCGCACCTCTGACTTATGGAAGTTATATAACTTTTCGAAATTATGTGCGTATTGATTGACCGTCGGTCCCGGCTGCCATGAACATCTATGGCAGTCGTTATTGGGAGTGTCGACACAAAAGATCCCACTGGGTCGAAGTGTCGCCGGTCTGCACTGACTGGCCCCCACATAAGATACATACATACCTTTATTGTACACATATTATGTTATTTACCCAATAAAAAATGTGACTACACATGACGTGATTTTTCCTGTTTGCATTGCGCTTTATTATTCTGATTTATTTCACCTCCGTTACGTATGTTGTGTTCACAATACAGCCATTCGTCAAACAAAATTTGTGACGCCATACATTTGGGTTAGTAGCTATATAATTGTAATTTATGGGTCACATAAAAATAACAGAGTGTTTCTTGTCGTTACTCTAAAGAACTTGTCTTGTATAAGAATTTTAAAAGAATGTTTTGCAAAAGGAAAACTGAGCGTAAGATTATTTGTGATCGCAATAAATTTCTCAAAGCCTAACGTTGGGAGTTTGAAACGCCGTTTTGCTCGAATCTCCCTTTTAAATTGCCTTTTTGCTTTTCCAGACAATTAAATCAAAAGCTTTTTTAAACTGAATGAAACGGTTGTGTGTTTGCTTATATTAAAAGTGAGGTATGTGTTGTGCGTGGCAGCCATTATTGTTGCAAGCCTGGTTCGTTAGTGCGGCTCTGTTGTCTGGACAGTGTACGTCTGAATTAAGTCAGATTGCCACACCGGTAAACGCCAGTTATTGCGTGTGGGAACTGAAAACTGCTTCTATTTTTACGCAAATACGTCAATCTTACGTATTTTTGAAAATATAGGTTATTAATAGTATTACACTTACATTTTGCCAGCTATGGCATAGTTCTCATCTACCGTATCATTGAGAATTTCACAGAATTTGTGCTGCTACTGAGATTTATTAACAGAAAAATCCAATAACAGCTCCCGCTTTACTCAAGATAGGGTAATATTTTACTGCAATGTGTTTGTAGGAACAAAGATTTAAATCATAAATGTTACCGTAATCAGATCGGACGAAATAGTGTCTGTCAATAGATAAAGAACGATAGTGTATAATCCTAACTAATATTATAAATGCGAATGTGAGTTTGCTTGTTTGTTACGCTCTCACGCCGTAACTACCCGACCGATCATCATAAAATTTTGCGTAAACGTTGTCAGGCAAACAGAAAAGGACATAGGGTACTTTTCATCTAGATAAAAATAGTGTTATTAATCTAACCTAACCTAGTTGACGCGAACGAAGTGGGTAAGATCTATAACCCAGTCATATTAGGGATTTCACCTCAGAATGAGAGATAATAAGCTGTAAACTCGTATACACCTTCATTTTGGTGTTCCAAAAGTTGTCGCAAATGTCTCATAAAATCTCGCGTCTGCGCCGTCAGTTATTCAAAGTCAAAGTTCACAAAAATCAGTTTTACATTTATTATAAAATTGTAGGGCATAAAATTTGGAACAAACTTTTAATAAAAAATATTTCCATACGTCCAACCGTTTTTGAGATAGAGGGCGCAGAGTCCGCAGTGCTAAGCCATACTCGCTGTAATGCGAGGTCAACCGTTAATCTCAGTAAATAATACCTTGTATAAAGTTATTAAATTATTGGAATATCATTAACAATAAATAATTTGTATTATTAATTAGTTAATTGCATATTATCTTATATTTTTATAAAATAATACCTACTTTCTAACGACCGTTTCTCGATCTGATCGGAGACGTTCTGGACAAAGGTCAGGTTAAGAGCACCAACCTTCCGGAAATATGACCATATAAACGTAGTACTCAGTATGTGTGATTGATGCAGAAACGTTTCCAGGCGGGTTGCTATATTTAATATTTTTTCTTGAAAGCTACTTTATTTGAAAGACGTTTTAAGTTTTTAAATATAATGTTACCCAAGTTGTTCACAATATTCCGTCGTCAGCGAATAAGTTTATATGCTTAATGGAAAAATATTACCATGCCATTGGGCAGACTGCCATCAACAAGGAACTGTGTCGGCAGAATTATTTCGTTGGCATCATAATTATTAGAATTATGTGCAAGATTAGATAAGTTATACGGTATCTCTTGTGTGTTCTTTTACATAATACTTATGCCATACTTGTGTTTTTTTATCAGGCTGACTCGGTGCCGATTGTGAATGCGATTTTTGTGTACAAGTTCTGAATTTAAATCCTTGGGTTCGGCAATATGTTATTAGGTATATATATAATATAATATAATATAACATAATAATACCAGCGCTGTATTAAACTGTCCCACTGTTGGGCACGGGTTTCTTCTCAGTGTGAGAAGGGTTACGCCATAGTCCACCACGTTGGCCCAGTGCGGGTTGGCAGACTTCACAATCTTTAAGAACATTATGTTGAACTTTCAGACATGCAGGTTTCCTCGCGATGTTTTCCTTCACCTGGCCTATGGCCTAACCCTTCTCACAATGAGAAGAGGCCCGTGCCCAGCAGTGGGACAGTTTAATACAAGGCTGATATTATTATTATACACTTCTGACTACTTGTCGGGGATATAGGCGGTCAAGCATGTATGTATTTATGTTTAATCAAACATATATACTTTGTATTTACGTGGTAGATTCCTTGAAACAGATGTTAATTACACATAATAATTAAAGATGGTTGCCGTTTTGCGAATAGCTACAAATCAAAAACCTTATTATCAACAATTATGTATTGCTTTCGTATCGACAGTACAGTAATAGAGTTGTATAATTATGCACAGTCATTCTTAGTAACTACCTGCCTCATGTTTTTAAATCAGTAATAGTGTTATATAATGATAGTTAATTAACAGGTTTTAAAAATAAGAAAGTTTTGATTCTTAAACTTATGATGTAAATTTAATTAAATGTTAAGCTACTTATTACGCAAGGTACACACGCACTGAATATTTCTGTTTTGTATACCACCATAGTTACCTGCGTCAGGCATAATTATAGGCGTAGAATACACATATATTTACAATGGAACATAATAATTGGTACATATTCTTGACAGGCCATTATTGTGGTCATAAACTTGTTGTATAAATATTACAATAACGCATTTTATTTAGGAATCCTTTTTAAATGTTCTTCGCCTAAAGCACAATTCGTCGCCAGACTTTTATAATCACTCCATAATCTATTTACTATAACTGAGCAGCGATAGCTCAGTGGGGAGACCAACAGACCGCAATGCAGAGGGTCTCGGGTTCGAACCTACGTCGCGCACCTCTGACTTTTGGAAGTTATATAACTTTTCGAAATTATGTGCGTATTGATTGACAATTATCGCCTGCTCCGTGCCTCGGAGAGCACGTTAAGCCGTCGGTCCCGGCTGCCATGAACATCTATGGCAGTCGTTATTGGGAGAGTGTCGACACAAAAGATCCCACTGGGTCGAAGTGTCGCCGGTCTGCACTGACTGGCCCCCACATAAGATACATACATACTATAACATAGAAGAATAATTATTTACGCCGTTCCTTTAAATAAATAAAAGCAGCACTAGTCCTTCAAAGACAAAAGTTACTTCTACTGAAATAAACAACGAAACTCTTACATCTAAAACGAGATCAAATAGGTTGAACGACGAGTATGACGTTAGATCATTCATTAAACCAAATGCGACGACCGATCTATGCCACACCAAATCAAAGACAACGAAACCGTTAACAAACCGCAGACTGTCAAAAACGTCAAGTCAAGTATCAACCGGCGAAAACAAAACAAACAAAATATGTGTAATTAGTGATAAAAGTGAGTTTACCTACTTTTGAATTTGGGAGTAATCATATTTTATTCAATAAGAGAATAGAAACATTTAACCAGCTTCTTTATGTCAATAATTGGAATTATCAATACACTTACTTGTTTGATACTAATAAAAATCTAGAATACACATACAACATGTATAAGAAATCCACTGGCACTATAAACAACAGAGCCTTATCAAATATTTTCCTAGATTTAACAAAATACATGACATCAATAAGAAATGCAGATTACTATAAAGACATCTTAAACATAAACATTACAAACATACCAGATAGAGGGGGCACTTGTCTACCAAAACCTGGTACGATTCCATACTATTTCAAAAAACAAGTAATTATGACAGAAGACTTAAGCTTTTTTCGTGGGTAAGAATGATTCGACCTCTTTGTATCAAGGTAATTCCTTAGACAATGTATGTAATTTGATGGAGTTAAACATCTTTCACCAGAATTTGTGTGGCTTAAATAACAAGCTGGATGAATTAGAATTATACATTGATAGTTTGCATTCTCCTTTGCATTATTTATGTATTAGTGAACATTTTCTGAACAGTGACCTTGTTTCTATATTAAATTTTTCTAATTATCAAGTAGCTTCGTATAACACCAGAGTAAATAAGTTAAGAGGAGGTACTATTATTCTGTCTAGAAAAGAAAGGGAATACAAAGAGTTAAAAATAGGAAAAGAACTGTATATGGTAGAAAGTTTTGAAGTATGCAGTGTAAAAGATGTTTTATCAGGTGTATGTATATGTTGCTGTTATCGCACACCTAGTGACAAAAATTATGATATGTTTTTGGATAGACTTGAAAAATTGTTAGAACACTTTTTTGAGAAGAACTGTCTAATTCTTGGTGACTTTAATATTGACCTGCTGACTTATAGTAAAAAAAGAGATATTTTACTTAATTTATTGACATGTTATAACTTCAGACCTTTAATTAATACCATGACATTTATCCGAAATGAATCTCAATCTTGTATAGACAATATCTTTACTAACCTAGGGGACGATGATATAAAAATCTGTGAAGTTGATCACAATGGCCTAGCAGATGGACATGCGGGATTACTATGTAGTACAGTAACAAAAAGTAATACAACAAATACATTCGACAATAATACAATCATACAAGTCTCAAAAAGGACTTTTACAGTAAAAAACAAATGCTCATTTAGGAATTCTTTGCTACAACAAAATTGGTATAATTTGGGCATAAATTCATTTCTGAAGACTTTGAACAGAATCTTCACTGATAGCTTTAAAAAAAGGACATACAAAACAAACAGGACACGAACTACACCTTTGCGATGGGTATCAAAAGGAATAAAAATGTCGAGCAAAATGAAGCGCTTTCTGTGTACAGGCAAAAGTAGCATTCAATGTGAGTCTGTAATAAAATACAGGAAAAAATATTTAACCCTGTATAGAAGAATAATTAAAATTTCTAAAAAGTTAGAAACACAGTCCAGAATAGCAAATTCTAAAAACATATCTAAAGAAGTTTGGAAAATAATAAATGAACATAGGAATAAAAGAATAAATAACAAACCGAAATTAATTCTAAAAATTGACGACAAAATCACATCAGAGCCGTCGGAAATTGTTGAGGTTTTTCTTGAGCAATTTAGTTCATACTCAAACAAAACTTGTATAGATACGAAACCAACTATGGATATTCTACACAAATGTACAAAAAAAGTAGAAAAAGATCTTGTGTTGGACCATGCTACTCCAAAAGAGATACATAAAATAGTGAATAACATAAAATCTAAAAAATCTAGTGGTTATGATGACATACCAATTTCAGTAATTAAAGATAACATAGACGTACTAGCGGCACCATTGAGTGCATTTTTTAATAAATGTTTTGACGAAGGGATTTTCCCCGACCAACTTAAGATAGCAAAAATAATACCAGTGCACAAAAAAGGATCGAGAGCAGATCCAAAGATGTATAGGCCTATCTCACTGTTGCCCACAACTTCAAAGATCTTTGAAAAATTGATAAAGAATAGATTACTAAGACATCTTAATCTGAATAGGGTTTTAGATAGTAGACAATTCGGATACCAAAAAAAAGTAGGGACACAAGATGCGATTTACACACTCATAAAAGACGTAACAAGCAGAATGAATAACAAACAAAAAGTGGCTGGCCTCTTCCTAGACCTAAGTTCAGCATTTGACACAGTTGATCACAATTTGCTGTTAGGAAAACTTGAATACTATGGTGTCAGGGGAAAACCCTTGGAACTTCTTTCATCATATTTAAAAAATAGGAAAATGTTTGTGGAGATCCAAGCTCTATCTAAAACGCATAAGTCTACACATAAAAATATACTTCATGAAGAAACGTATAGGTCTAAAATGACACAAATTCATGCTGGTGTTCCGCAAGGTTCCATACTTGGTCCACTATTCTTCATAACATTCATAAACGATCTCATACAGTATGTAATCGAAACTGTTAAGGGCTGCATTCAGTTGGTAGTGTTCGCCGATGATACAAATGCAGTTATGTCTGCGGAGGACATAAATAGTCTTAATGATACACTAAATAATACTATAGACACCTTTTACAACTGGTTTAGTGTTAATAGCCTCACAGTTAATGCTAGTAAAACAAATGCTATACTGTTCCGTTCAACTTCTAAAAATAAAGATAAATTATCATGTAAAATGAATGGCCAAACTGTGAATCAAACTCCAGTTGCTAAGTTTTTAGGTGTATATATCGATGATCAGTTAAATTGGAAGGAAGAATTGACACATATAGAAAAATCCATTAGTTCGGCGTGCTATGTTCTCAGAAGTCTCAGAAATGAAGTAAGTACTGATCACTTAAAAATGGTATACTTTGCCTTGGTAGAATCAAAATTAAGATACAGCATCCTATTCTGGGGAGGCAGCTATGCTTATAATAATTACAAGGCCTTTGTACTTCAAAAAAGAGCACTCAGAACCATGGTCAGAATTAGACAAGAAGAATCCTGTAGACCATATTTTAAGGAGTTAAATATACTGACAGTTCCAAGCTTATATGTGTCTGTATTACTTACTCACTTGCGTAAATATATTCATGAATATGAGACTGATGATGAAAGGCAAGTAAGAGAGAGCACTAGGAGAAAAGACCTACAGACTAAACATACCCCTCATCTGGACGTAATAAAGCACAGTTCTTACTATAGGTCAATTAAAATATTTAACAAACTGCCCGTAGAATTTAAAGCGGCCATTTACAAGAAAGATTTTCAAAGTAATCTCAAGCAGTTCTTGTTAAAACAGTGCTTGTATTCAATTGACGAATTGACGACTTGCAAAGTATCCAATATTAATAACTATTGATACATTATTCTGACACTTTTTGCCATAAATTATTATAGTATTTATTATGTATCAATGAATTTATTGTGTTCACCAATTTGATTATTTAATATTTTATTTACTGTAACTAATTTGATTTTTTTCTTTATTTAATTGTAATGACTTACATAATTAATTATATTAGCATGTTTTTGTGGATATGTAACTAATTGAATAATATTATAATTAATTGTAATCAGTAGGTAGAAACTTTTACACAATTCACACACAATGTAAAAATTGTTTTTGGATTAATAAATGAAATGAAAATATAATTATAATAATAATACCTTAAATTTTCCACGTGTTTAAGTCGGATGATACAATCATTTCTATTGGTGAACTCTACCAAACAAAAAAAACATAATATGTGATTTAACTACAATACGTGTAGGAATATGTATGCATCAATTGAAATGAAGCTACATTATGCGGCTACACCCATTTTTTTTAAATTTGCTGCTTCTCTAATGTCGCAACTATAATATACGTCGCGTGAAATGTGAATAATATTTGAGTAAACGTAAGACAAATATAATGGATGGATCCATTTACATTGATATGATGTCAGCACAATTGGCAGTGCAACTAATAGCTTTACGCCAAAAGCTACGGTACTAAATTCAAGTAGCATCCGTTCTCAAGCTGACACAGCGCTCATAGAATTCATGAATTGTTACAAGTTGAATTAGAAACACATTGTTCAATACTACTAAAATACATCAACCAAAATGGGTTGTAATATAATACCACATGTAGACTAGTTTAATTCCAAAATCTGGGCTACCCAGCCACTATAATTCGTAACCGTTACCGAACATGACGCGTGGAATAAATAAAATACTTCACGGTACTAGTGGTTGAAGTGGTAGATCGTCATTACCACTGTGCCTAATGTTGTGAGTTCGATGAAATTTGTGTGATCTATAAATTGTTTTTCATGGTCTGCATGTTATAATATAATATAATATAATATAATATTCTATCACATACACACAACACCATCTAGCCCAAACTAAGCAGAGCTTGTACTATGGGTACTAGATAATGGATAAACATACATATATACTTTTTTTTTTGTAAATACATACATATTATACATAGTAACACCCAGACCAAGACAAATATCCATGTTCATGCACACAAATGTTTGACTTGTGCGGGAATCGAACCCACGACCTCAGGCGTGGCAGTCGGTTACACTAACCACTACGCCTTGTTCTTTGTGTTCTTTGTTTGAATGTTTGGAAAAATTCTTCGCAACACAGGCATTATTCCTAGTTCGGTAGTTGTCTTTTAAGACCCATATAATGCATTGGTTACATAAAAAAAGAAGACTTCATCCTTTAAGTTTGTTATATAGAAATTGAGAAACAAAACGTGTGTAACGTAATTCGATATTCTATATTTGTGCAGGGAAATTGGGTCAGATAAATGTGTTTCGGCGTTAATCTAATATCTATCAAACGCCCTACGGATGTTGTGAGCAGGATTCGACAGCACCCTTCATTACGTACCAGCGTATGGTGGCAACAGCACACTGCAATTACGTTGTTTATCCATCATGGTTCAGACAATTTCCTCACAGGATATTTCTGATTTTGTTTCAGTAAACCTTTCATTTTAGTCGTCACTTTGAACAATATATTGTAGCACTCTTCAAATGTTATCTTGTTTTCGAAAATTACTCTATAAGGATATTTAGAATGTATGTCTAAATATAACATTGTGTTACTAACTCGTGTTATTGGCTGCCTTGGTAACGGAGTGGTAGTAAATGCTTTAAAGTTTTAAATTTGATTTGTTTTATAATTATGCATATTTATATTCATATTTATAATATTTGCATGCTACAAACTACACATGGCAAATGTGCTGAATATATCTTTGTTGTGGGTGGAGGGTGGCCTTGAGTTCGGGTTTCGACAAAGAGTTTATCTATTAGTATTTTTAAATTTTATCTGTCATGAAATACAAAGCAGCTGCATGGAGTTCAAGCACTGTACATGTTAGATGGCAATAGCTTTGCTCTTTATTTCGCATTCCAATGGTCTCCATTGCCATTAGGCTTTCGCTGCTGGTACATACATTGTAAAATGGAAAATACATTACTGCTAGACTCAAGCCTATATTCCGAACTAACTATATACTACATAGTCTTATGACTATATGGACTATGCATGTACATATTTTACTTTCTTCGTCCATAGCCATATATAATCTGATCTGTATATAGCGAAATTAGAAAGCGGAGCGCATCCAAAGACCCTATTTTTGGTGTACATTTGGCAAAATTCATTTAGAAAGCGCTGTGCTGACAGCACGAGGCTAATAGTATTTATCTGTTGAACTAGAAATGTAGCGACTTTTATTTGTAAGATCTGCAATACATGAGAGATAATGCGTTGATGGGAGCGTTCACAGTCTGGGTTACAGTACACTCGAAAAAAACGATGTCGACTAAAGGAGTGCGAATAGAAAGCATGTACCTTAGCAGACTATGTGCATTTTATCAATACGTGCAAACAGATCTCTGGTAAAGAACTTTATATATTGTAGGTATTTTAGTGATACTGTCAAATTCAAATTATTTAATACTTTATAAATAAAAGATACAAACCAGAATGTTACCCGTAAGGTTAAAGCCAATTGCCGATTTTAAAATACGATCTCGTTTTTAAAGATTTACAAAGTATTATATAAATGTAGTAAGAAAGTTTAAAATTTTCCGTG
This sequence comes from Catocala fraxini, assembly GCA_930367265.1. Classification (NCBI taxonomy): domain Eukaryota; kingdom Metazoa; phylum Arthropoda; class Insecta; order Lepidoptera; family Erebidae; genus Catocala; species Catocala fraxini. The sequence continues at coordinate 23,336,843 of OV884031.1, forward strand.
TGAGAAACTGTAAGGCATAAATATGGCTTAAAACGGGCCTGCTAATATGTTATAATACATGAATTTTAACTAACCCCGCAGTTTAGCATAGAAAAACAAAAAATGAGATTGGCAGCGCCGCTACATTTATGTAAAAGCACTTTAAAAAGTATTTTAATTTTCAATACAATTCATTCATTTTCTATTCCGAACTTTAAGTGGGTCAGCACAGAATAAGCTACGATTTGAATTTGAAGCGTATGCCCTATGGATAATGTTATTCGGAAAGGAAGCAGTGGATCGGACATTTATGCATGTGTCGATTCTCGGGGTCCAAGTTTGAAAGAATATAATATAATACCTATCTACACTATGCTATCTTCGTTTGGTATTGAGTTTCTTCAGAACTATTTCTGATGTTCGGCAACTTATTTTCTTTTGTGAAAAGTTGTTAATGCTTTACAAAGAATCTGCGTTAAATAAAATTACTTTTATTGTGTAATAAATATTTTTGCGTTGGTGCTGAGAGAAAATCGTATAAGTATGCCGAGTAAGTATAGTTCAAACAAAGTCTATATGGCATGTGTGTACTTCGCAGTATATTATTATAATCTTCTTTTCAGTTAGAAACGAGCTATGAAGACAATTTGATATCAAATATATTATTGATTGGTAATACTAACTTACTGATTACAAAACCTAGCAAGATTTTTCAGTTGGAGTATAAAGTAATGCTAAATAATTAATTTTTACCTCTCCACTTACATAACTACCTTCTCTCTCTATCTTTAATTCCTTTTGCGTAATGTCGGTAACGCATGGGTGATAATAAGGTACGTAATCGTTTAACATACCGGACAGGGTATTACGCACCCTTGTTGTATTAAAAAATACGCCTTAGGTTCTTACTTGCATTCAATGAAGCCATATTTCGATGCGAAAAATTCTACATAAAATCTCTTGAAAGATAGGTGTGAAACTCAATAAAATACCAATCGCACAGAGACACTCATATATAGCTTAATTTATGGAAGTATTTAACACTCCTAAATTCTCGAATGCAATTCGGCCATCCAAATATCTTTGAAATAGAACCATCATAGATTTCAAACCAAAGCAAAATTCCTGGAGAATAGAGAGGCCACAACTTCCATTCCAACGAAAAATGTATTTCCACGTAAATAGGACGCCTCCGGTCATTGTAACTCACGTGGAAATAGTCGTTTTCGTATTCAATACCGAAAATCGCATTTCCGTACGGTCAAAGAGGAAGCAGGGCTATATGGACTGGCTATTAGTCGCGACGATAAATTTCGGCGTTGGACGGTTGCGAATTGTGATTCAGTTGGTTCTAACTAACTGCCGAAACCGTTGTTGTGGTCGTAGATGGACAGAAGTTTAATGAGCAGACGTGAATTCGGGCAAGGTTTGTAACTCTGCCAGTTGTGACTTGTGGCAGGCGTATAAATAATGTCAACTAGTGAACGGCTCCATTCCGACTTGTTGACGTAGAAAATAGATTTGACGAATTAATTGCTTGGTTGCAAACAATATAATGTTGAAATACTAATGGAAATTACCACCGACGCTGTAGAAACCCTAAAACCGTCGTACTTTTGTGTTGCTAATCACAAAATTTCGAGCAAAAAAGTCTTTTCAACGTAATATTTTCAGAATAAATTTTCCTATTTTTCATTCATTAAGTTTAATTAGAATCCCTTGTCTTTTAAAACACCAATAAAATTAATTGCTGTCGTTAGTGGAAGCCTTCCAAAAATTCATTTCAGCACAGCAATCACAGCTTTAATCATTTAGCGTATTACGACAAGCTACCTTCAGGGCGACCCTTTTCGGGCAATTCAAGAACAAAATAAATCACCTTTGCTGCTAGCCTGACTAGTTTATTCCCCACAACCGTTGTCCCCAAAACGAGAGAGCTCAATTTATCTGACTCGCCAGTACAAATTACCACTGGTATATAGCGTTGGGTTGGAACACTGAGAAATGACGTCATAGGAACATTTTGCGAAGCCTCCATTTGATAACCCGCTTATTCTTGCTCGTAGGCGACAAATACGCGGTTTTCTTTGTCTTTTAAGTACTTGGAAGTTGGAGTTCGCTTTTATTGAGCGGAATGCCAACGATTATTTGAATTCGTTGTTGTGATTCAGTGAGCAGATTGTTATTGTACAGACTTATGTATGTATTCCGTTGAAGTAAGTCTCTTAGTTCGAGCTAAACTTTTCTACAATTTTATATAATTTTTTTGTTATATTGAGAAATTTATTGTAGAAAATATGACTTGTACATCTGATAAAACAATTGTAGGCAATATAATTTTCTATGATAAAAAAGTAATAATTTGAATATACACTTGTTTTAAGACTAACATATAGAATTTTAGTCTAAATCACGTGTGTAAAATATACTATAAAAAATTTCTTTTAGTATTTTCTTCGCATCGTTTTCTATTAGTGTTGTGATATTAAAATAGAACTTATATTTTAAAATTAGAACTGTCATGATATCCCAATAAGATTTTAACACTTGCATTTACATCAGCGTTCTGATTAAATACTCATTTTTTAAAATTTGGAACGGTCTCTTGTTTTAAAAAGAAGGCTTTGTTAATATAACCACATAAGCCAGTATATGTTTTGGCATTTCTAATTTGTAAGGATGCCACATAAGATACATGATATCAGCAAAATCATGCTTTTTATGTGTATACGTAGCTATTAGGGACAGAATGCCGCCTCTAAACAATATCTTAATCTAATCATTGGATGACTTGCAATGAACTTTGCCCGCTTGCCAGTGATGTTCCTTAAATGCGAGGGGTCCAAACAACCGCGGCTTATTTATAGCAAGCCGTTCAATGCGGTTGTAACGGATGAAACTTGAATTTAAACCCTCTATTACTGCGCTTGTCGGTCAAGTGCTTTCTTGGGTCCATTTTAGAGAAACGATGTTATAACTATTTCTCAATTAATGAACGATACTTGAGGAAAATTTATGGAGGACTAGATCTAGATTGGCGGCAATAAGAATAGATATCAGAATTGTAAATGTTCAAGAGCATTTTATTATTTGAAATTAGAACATTTTAACATAATATTAGTTAGAACGAATTATCTAGAGTATTATATAAATTACTCGACCGATCATCCACAAAAATGTACTGTTCCCTAGGTATAAAAAATATTGACCAAATCTATATTAACACAAACGAAGCCGAGGGCAACATCTAGCCTATAATCATAACAAAGAGAGAAACCGTCCACTACGCAATAATTAAATTACAATGGATTTACGCCAAGTTACATCTCATTCAGTTCAATGCACCACATGCATATTATGTACATATGTATGTAGGTACATAGTATCACGCATATATTTTTTATTTTTATTTGTTTCAATGTAACAACTCCCGCACTAGAAATAAATCCTGTGCCGCGGTGGACTCTACAAACATTCAAACAACGGACACAAATAACACCCAGGATCGGAACAACCATTTGTGGATCACACAAAGTTTTGTCCCGTGTGAGGATTTGAACCCACAACACTTCGAACAGTGTCATTGGCGAGGCAACCATTTAAACCACTACGCCATCCGTGCAGTCATATAACATATCATCAAAAGGATTGATATTAATGTGATTTATATTCACATTCACATCGCCAGTTATGCTTTTAGGCCCACGTTATAACCGGCGAGCCCGTTGTCGTTTACCAGATCTACAGTCAGTCCTGCTTATAAGAATTTCTGGACAAAGGAACCGAATAAAACTGTGCTTGTTCTAGATATCGAACCCAAGGCCTCATGCACAGCAGTCTCATTCACTACCACTGCGCAACTCAGCCAGTGAAATAGGCTGGAGTATCTTTAAATACCGAGAGTTTTATAAATATCTAGTTAAGCTTTATTTTCTCACAACGCGAATCACAGTATGCACTATGGCTCCGGTTCTCCTGGGACTGGATTTAATTTAAGTTTTAATTTCAAGTTGATTCCCAAGCTACAATTCTGTGAAAATTGCGTCAAACTTCGTTCAGAGGTATTTGTTCAAAAAACAAACAGATGTAAAGAATAGAACATAGTTTTGGATTTAGAATCTTAGTATAAATTGATCTAAAATAGTTTTTATCTTTTCTTCTTCTGCCTTAGCCTCTATTCTTCCCAAGTCACTAGGGGTCAGCTTTTCTAGTCTAACCGGATTTGACTGGATATCAGTTTTTACACGGAGCGGCTGCCACCTGACCTCCGCAACCCGAAGGCTAACGATACCCCAAGGCTAGACTAGTGTCAGGATATTAGAGGGTACCGACTTTCCCAATAACGACTGCTATAGATGTTCATGGCAGCCGTGACCGACGGCTTAACGTGCTCTCCGGGGCACGGAGCAGGCGATAATTGTCAATCAATACGCACATAATTTCGAAAAGTCATATAACTTCCGAAAGTTGGAGGTGCGCGACGTGGGTTCGAACCCGACACCCTCTGCATTGCAGTCTGTTGGTCTCTCCACTGAGCTATCGCTGCTTATATATTATGCTATAGTTTTTATATTTTCAATGAACTTAAATACATTATATATGCTTATAAAAGTATAAGGCACTGCCTGCACCAACGCAAATACGACGAAAATAAAAACCCACCGGAACGCATATAGTAATGAAAAGTATACTGTGTATTAATGTAGAATATGTTCTATGTGTGCCAGGTTTAAGAGTAGTAGAGCCTGGCTGATTTCAGCATGAATGGGCCGGCTCGACCAGGGAAGGACTACTCTCTCACAGAAAATCTGATCAGAATATATATAACTGTTGTATTTCGTTCGGTGAGTGAGAGTGCTGGAGGCCCAAACACCCTCTTTCCCCCTTCCCGGTCCTTCTCCTTCTCAATTCCTTTCGTAAAGTCTCGGTAACGCGCAAGTGATGCCTCTGGTGTTGCAGGCATCCAACGGCTACGGTGATTACTTACCATCAGGTATGCTTGTTTGCCACCTTAATGGTATAAAAAAAAAGGAAATAAGTTTTTAAATTTACGCTTGATTGTATAGCTAATATTTCACAAACCTTCACATCCTAACTAATATTGTAAATGTGAGTTCGTTAGTGACACTTTCACGCTTTAACTACTCGACCGATCATTATAACATTTTGCATACACATTGTCAGGGGTACAAAAGGTCATAAGGCCTGTAAGACACTTTTAATCCAAAAATATACTATACTAAAGGGATAACTAGCTAAGTTAATATTAGTAGTATACCTAGAAGAAGTAACTATCATAAACCCAGACCCAAAACCGCTATCTATAGATACTACAGTTTTTACCTTGAGCAAATAGATACGCGTGGCATATTGTCATTAACATCGTGACACTGCATGGTACTTACAGCGAAATATATAAACACTACATTATACCTACGGCTTCATACGCGTAAATGTAGGTTGTGTCAATTATCTATCGTTCAGGTACGCTTCCTTTTTCAGGATGAAGGGAACCCTATGTCCTTTTTTGTACCCCTCACAACGTGTATGTGAAGTTTCATGCTGATCGGTCGAATAATTAAGGCGTGAAAGCATAACAAACAAACAGACTCACATTCGAATTTATAATATTATTTAGGATTATTCAATTTGAAATTAAACTACTTTTTACGGATTTTATCGCGTTGTTTATTTTAAAAACATTATTATTACATAAGTTGAAACTGTTAAACTATAATACTATTTAAGCTATTTTCACGGGGAGACTACCCGAGACCATAGCTGCTGAAACGAAACCGAAACGTCAGGTAGAATGTAAACCAAAATATAAATAGTTTAATCATAAAAATAGCTTCAATATATAAATTACTAGCTGTTGCCTGCGACTTCGTCCGCGTGGACTTTAATTTATTTATTTATTTATTTTATTTTATTTTATTTTCTTTTATCTAATTTTAATGTATAAAACTACAACTAAAGACATTAATAAGTCTAACTACACTTATATAGGTGTAGTTAGCTATATATACATCATGTACATCATTGGACATCGGATCGATAAGTTGCTTTTCTGACACTCCGTCGAATTAAAAGTTATTTACGTGGTAAAAGTGAAGTTACAAACAACTGTTATAGTGAAAACATTGCTAAAAACAGCGTACTATGTTTTGGTGATAATAACTTTACGTGTGTGTCGTGATTTTTAAGATAATTCAAGTCTAAAAGTCTGGTAAACACAAAACAATTATTTAGTATACCCACTTTCAATTAGTCACGGGTAACTTGGTGCGAACGCGTAAGTGACGCCGGTTGCCGCGCACTTACGACCTTTTGGGCGCGACCGCTGCATACCGTGCTTCCGTGAGCCTTTATTAGTGTGCAATTCAGACTAAATAATAATTAGTTGGACGAAAGTGATTGTACCGAGGCCTTTATTAGCGTGCACTTTTAGCGAGTGACAATATTCATAAATTCTCTGAACTATACTATCGATAATAGTCGCCGTTTGGCATCGCTAGTGAGCACACGCTTGATCGTTTGACTAGGCAATTCCAGTGATACTAAAACTTTTTACGCGATGTTTGTTTGTGCTAGCTGTGGTACACAACATACCGAGGGACCGGTTTGCAGCATTTGCAAGCGTCACTATGACTTCCAATGCTCAGGAGTAACTGAAGCTGGCTATCGCAAGCTCGGGGAAAGAAAAAACAACTGGCGTTGCCTTAAGTGCAAGTCCAGCCCTTCACCATCCCCAGTTCCAACCTCTCCTCAACCAAGCCAATTGGATAAGATGCAAGAACAACTGAACAAGATCGTCTTACAACTGGCACCTCTTCCAACTTTGGTAGCAGACTTGAAGATAATAAAGGAAGAGCTAAACGGTCTTAAGGAATCTGTTGATATGGCACATCACCTCATCAGTACCTTCACTGACAAGGTTAATGGTCTAGAGAATAGAATCATCGAGGTAGAAAAGGGTGCAAGTGAGATTCCACACCTAAGGAACGAGGTTGAGAGGCTTACCCATGAAATCGAGACTAGAGACCAATGGGCCAGGGCAAACAATGTGGAAATAAGAGGAGTACCGGAAAGAAAAAATGAGAATCTCTACGATATCGTCGAGAAGATGGGAATGTTGGTTGATAATCCTGTCAAAAAGCAAGATATAAACTATTTAGCTCGTGTTCCTACCCGTTCCCTAAAGGCCGACAAAGCGATAATCGTAGCATTTAACAGCCGTTACATAAAGGAAGAATTTTTGTCTGCAACACGTAAGAATAAAGAACTAAACTTGTCACATCTGGGCTTCCCGACATCAGCGAAATTCTACATTAACGACCATCTGACGCCGGCAAACAAGATACTACTAAACAAGGCTAAGGCTTTAACTAAAGAGAAAGATTTTAAATATATTTGGGTTAAACATTGCAAAATTATGGTAAAGAAATCAGATACTTCACCAACATTTTTTATAAGATCAGAAAAAGATTTGGTAAAAATAACATCTTAACAAAATATACGGTAACTTATTTTATTGATAATCACAATAGTGTACACAGATTGAGAACCGCATTCAATTCCAAAGTTGTTTATTTGTTACCCGGCCGCGCGAATCACAGCCGAATGTCCAGGCCAAATTGTAAACAAGTAAGTGTACTCATTATACAATTATTATTCGCTAAGCCGAGCTTGCGCTACGCCTTTCTGGTTATTATCGCTTGCACTCGCTACGGATCTAGCTACGGCCCGAGCGTCTATTATTGCTCGTGGTCTCTACGATTACCTACAAAACAATATTTAATTTCGCAGTGTACCTTAGTCGCTTATTTTAATTTAATAGATGTATTTATTCTTGCTTGTTTGATGTTATTTTTCAAGTGTTGCAACGAATTATTGCGTTGTATTTACCAACAAGTGTGTGTTACTGTTATAGAACAGCTTAATATTATGATGTATTGTGTTACGTATGGTTTATGTGCTAACGAAGAGCGTTGTTTCTTTTTATGTATATTTTGGTACACTCGGCTGTTAACATTTCATTATTATACGCGTAATAACCAGTTATATGTGCATCGTGCTGGGGGAACCCTATTTGTTTACCCTATTTGTTTATCTTACCTTCTCATAATTCCTAAACATATATTTATAGTTAGTATACTATCATTTAGTATCTATAACCACAAATAAAAATGACTTCCCTTAACTTATTTTATCAAAACACAAGAGGGTTGCGAACTAAAACACACCTTTTCAAACGAAACCTACTCATTAACTCATATGACGTGATCTCAATAACTGAAACTTGGTTGCCCGATAGTGTCAGCGATAGAGAGCTTTTTGATGACAGATATTTTGTGTGGCGTCGCGACAGGAACTACGCACATACAGGGGAAAAGTACGGAGGAGGAGTGTTGTTGGCGGTGCGACGTGAGCTTAAAGCCGTACACCGGCCAGAGTGGAGTTCCTCCGCCGAGGACATATGGGTCACGCTCACGATACCCTCTAATAATAAAAATAGCTCGCTTAGAATACATTGCTGCACAATATATTTATGTGCGCAAAAAAATGGTAATTCTTTTAATACGCAGCTTAGTAATTTTACAGACAAACTGTCATCAATTATCAACTCGTGCCCGAACGATATCTTTATTGTAGCTGGAGATTTTAATATGGCCAACGTTGATTGGCGTTACATAGACGACGATTTAGAGCCGTCGGGCATTTCGGGGGAGTCACAGGTCTACTTTTTCGATACACTTTCGGAACACAACTTGAAACAATTTAACTTATCCCGTAACCTGAACAACAGACTGCTAGATTTAATTATATGTAACACTGAGCTCATTATCAGTGCGTCTAGCAACCCCTTAGTGCCCGAAGATGCGCATCATAAATCCCTTGACGTTGTTGTTAATTACTCCAACAGTGCATCCTCTCTTAAAACTTGTCCAAGAACAAAGTATTTTTATGAACGCGGAGATTATGATGCAATTAAATCATCATTAACTATAATTAATTGGGATGACTGTTTGATAGGTAACTCAATAGAAACCGCGACAGAATACTTTTATGATAACTTATATAAATTAAGAGACCAGTTTATACCCCAGAAGACCATATACCCCTCATTATTTCCGCCGTGGTATAGTTCTAGCTTGAAAAAGATCCTTAGGGAAAAACTAAAATTCTTTAGGAAATATCGCACATACGGCAACACAAGTGATTACCTGACATTCAGCTTACTTCGCAAACGAGCGAAGCATGTTGAAGAAGAATGCTATCGGGCATTCATAGGAAACATAGAAAAGTCGATAGCTGAAAATCCCAAGTTGTTCTGGCGATTTGTTAAGTCGAATAAGAAAGGCTCTAACAGCCTCCCAGCCACTCTGACATATGAAGGCACGACAGCTGACTCTAGTGAGGGAATATGTAATATCTTTGCCTCTTATTTTCAATCCACGTTTCTCTCTCCACTCTCTCATCAACACGATTCTTCTATGCCACACAGTAATTACGTTTACCCTGATTGTGCTAACACTATAGGAGACATAGAAATACATCCGGACACTGTATGCAAATTACTTAAATCTGTTGACCTAACTAAAGGAGCAGGGCCCGACAACATAGCACCACTATTTATTGTTAACTGTGCCGAACAGTTGACCAAACCGCTTACTATTTTATATCAACGCTCAATTAAAGAAAGCATTGTACCTGACATCTGGAAGCGTGCGTTTATTACACCGATACACAAAAGCGGAGATCGGGTTGATGTAAAAAACTATAGGCCCATCTCTAAGTTGTGTATATTCGCCAAATTATTAGAACGAATTGTGTATAACCAGGTGTACAGCACCTTAAGGAACTTTTTTATTTCCGAACAACACGGATTTATTAGAAACAAATCAACTACGACTAATTTGTTAACGTTCATCGATTATACAACGTCTAAGATGGTGGCAGGTGGTCAAGTGGATGCTATATTTACGGATTATAGTAAAGCATTCGATAAAATAGACCATAAAATACTGTTTCAGAAGCTTTTAAGTGCTGGCATTCATGGTAACCTGTTCAGGTGGTTCTGCTCATACATAGAAAACAGGTCTCAAGCAGTCGCAATGAACGGATCTATATCTAGATGGCATACAGTCCCCTCAGGCCTCCCCCAAGGTTCATTAATCGGACCTTTTCTTTTCAATTTATTTGTAAACGACATTAATTGCTGTTTTCACCATTCACACTTTTTAATGTATGCTGATGATATGAAAATCTTTAAGCAAATTGAAAAGCATGGCGATTGTATCTTGTTGCAACAAGATCTCTTGAGATTTGAAGCTTACTGTAGACTAAACAACTTGGAATTAAATGTCTCTAAGTGTTATACCTTGACGTTTTCTCGTAAAATTAAAATAACTGACTACAATTATACCTTAAAGGGGGTACCACTCAAACGGGTAGATGAAATCCGTGATCTAGGTGTGATACATGACTCTAAATTAACTTATGAAAAGCACATAGAACACATTGCGAATAGAGCTAATAAAATGCTGGGCTTCGTTATGAGATCATGCTCTCAGTTCTCAAATATAAAGACGTTTAAAATATTATATTGTTCGTACGTTCGCAGCATTCTTGAATATTGTTCACAGGTATGGAATCCTCAGTACGATGTATATATAAATAGGTTAGAAACAATACAGCGTAAATTCGTAAGATATCTGCAATATAAGTGCAAGAAGTATGATGATAGCTACAAGGCCAGATGTAAGAGACAACACTTATTACCACTATCGGAAAGGAGGAAAATCGCAGATATTGTATTTTTAACTAAAATTGCGCAATCCAAGATAGATTCCCCTTATCTGCTAGATAAGTTGCAATTAAGAGTTCCTACCAGGTCTGTTAGATTGCCTCACCCACTGCACGTTAATCGTAGCACTACCAATTACAGAAATGGTTCATATTTTGTAAGATCCGCAATCTATGTAAACGGGTTAATAGACTTTCCAGATTTAGACCTATTTAATACAAGTCCTTCTAAATATAAGCGTGTTATCGCCAATAATTGGTTTGAATCGGACCTCTAAGTGTACATTCATTTTTCCACTTTTCTTTTCGATTCGGGAGTAAGTTTGATATTATCTCAAGCCTAGCTATTTAAAAACTGATCAAGCATTATATACTCAACTGTGAAAACGTCTTAATGGTTTATAATTGTATAAATAGCTTATAATTTTAGTCATAGCATACTGTTTGTTTTCCTATTAAAATAAAATAAAATAAAATAAAATAGCTAATACTTAAAAACTACCTACTAAGATTTAGAAACTACCTTTTTTTTTTTTTTTTTTTTTTTTTTTTTTGACCCAGGAAAATCCTTTATGGATACCCCCCTCCCCCGGGGGGGGAAGGGTGGTTATGTGAGACTCTCCGCCCCTGAAGGGGGTCGGTATACACACTAAAAACCTGGGGTGAGCAGTCCCTCCGCCGACGGAGTGGGGCGGGATGGGGTCGCGTTAGCAATCACCATCCCGCCCCGGCGGTTGGCCCGGCTGATGGTGACCGGGCCTCAGCACCTGTGGAGGGAAGGCCTTGCTCACCAAGGCCATCCCTCAGACGTGTGGGGCCGTGCAAGCCGGTAGAGAGTCCCCCGACTCTGTACCAGTGACCCCACTATACAGGAGCGAAAAGGCGGGCAAATCGCCTCCTTCTCGCTCCCGTCCGTCTGCGCCGGAGAGGGTCAGCGAGGAGGTTGTTCTCCCTGACCCTCTCCGCGGTCTCCTTCTGCGCCATGACAGCTTCGCAGAAGGAGACCACTGCCTGCCACGACCTCTCGCCGCCGAGCATGGCGTTGATCACGCTCGGCAGGGAGAGATCTCCGCCTATTATGGCCGAAAGCGTGTGCCGCTGCGGCCCCCACGCGGCACACGCCTCCAGCGTGTGGAGCGCCGTGTCTTCCGACGCCCCACACTCGTGGCAGGCAGGGGTCGCCTCCCGTCTCGCGATCTGGTGCAAATACTTTCCGAAGCATCCGTGCCCGGAAAGCACCTGCACCAGTCGGAAGGTCAGCGACCCGAATCGCCGCCCTATCCACCCCCGGAGGACCGGGCGAATGGCCTCCACCGTCCACTGGCCCGGGGCCGGTGGAGCCAGGTCCTCCGTCCACCGCCTCAATAGGGCGGCCCGCGCCTGTCGCCGCATGCGTGCAACCTCCTCCCAACCCGGGGGCTCCCCGCGGGACCTCCTCGCCGCCACGAAGTGGTACACTTCGGCGAGGATCTCCGCTTGTAGCTCCCAGGGGGGGTCACTGGCCAGCACGCACGCCGCCGTCCAGGACACCGTCCGGTAACCGCGTATGGCCCTCGTCGCGACGACCCGTTGCGGACGTCGCAGCAGGGTCTTATTGTCGCGACTAAGGGCGTCCGCCCAGACCGGTGCCCCGTAAAGGGCCATACTCCGGATCACTCCGGAGTACAGTCGGCGACAGGTGGCACTCGGGCCACCCACGTTGGGCAGCAGCCTCCCCAGGGCGGCCGCCGCTACCAGGACTCTTGGGGCCAGCTGGGTGAAGTGTGCCCCAAAAGTCCACCTCCCGTCCAGGATGAGACCCAAGTACCTCATTTGGGTCCCAACCCGGACCAGGACCCCGTCCAGTGCCACTCGCGTACCTGGAGGAGGTCCTCCCCGAGGTCCATGGAACAATAGGGCCTCGGTCTTGGAGAGGGCAACCTCCAATCCCAAGGCGCGGATACGGTCGACCACTAGGGCAGCTCCCACCGCGGCCAACCGCACCGCCTCCCCGAGATCCCTCCCCTTGACTACGACCAGGGTGTCATCGGCATAGCACGCCACCCGCATACTCGCGGGAAGCGTGCCCCGAAGCACCCAGTCGTAGCCAACGTTCCACAGGAGCGGTCCCAGCACCGACCCCTGTGGAACCCCGCAGGATACGCGACGGCGCCTCAAACCGTCGCGTCCCTCCACCAGGACCTCGCGGTCCTGGAGGTAGTCGGCCAACAGCCTCCGCAAATACAGGGGCACTCCGTGATACCGGAGCGCCTCCTGTACTGTTCCATGCGGGAGGCTGTTGAAGGCGTTGGCAATGTCCAGCGAGACAGCCAACGCCTTGTTCCCCCCACCGACCGCTTCCTGCGTCCAGTCTTTGAGCCAGAGCAGGGCGTCTATCGTAGACCGCCCCGCTCTGAACCCATACTGGGCCTGCGATAGCGCCGGCCCAGTCCCCTCCAAGTGCTGGATGACACGGGCAGCCACCACTCTCTCTAGCAGCTTACCCGTGTCATCCAGCAACACGATTGGCCTGTATGCGGAAGGCGAGGTTGTGTCTCGCCCTTCCTTCCGCAACAGGCACAATCGGCCGTCCTTCCACAACTTAGGGAACTGTCCAGACGTGAGGCATGCGTCGAACAGCTCCCGAAGCGGATCGCCCATCTCTCTGAGAGCGATCCGCAGGACCCGCCCCGGGATCCCGTCAGGACCCGGTGCCGTCCTCTTGCCCCGTAAGCGGCTGACGGCCGCCTCCATCTCCGCCTGCGATACAAGCGGGATGGAGGCCGGGCCCAATTCCTCCGGGAAGGACGGCGCCATCGTCGGAGGGGTGTGGTGGGGGTTCCGTTCGGGAAAGAGCCCCACCAGCACCCTGCCCAGGAGCTCCGGCTCCAGGGACGCCGCGACGGGGGGCGTCGGGCCCCGGAACTTGTTCCGGGCAGCCCTGTACGGACGCCCCCATGGGTCCCTATCCAGGCCTTCCAGGGCCTCACCCCAGGCTCGAGACTTGGCCTGGCCGACGGCCAGCTGCAGCTCCTTTTTGGCTGCACGGTACTCACCGTACAGCCGGAGCTCGGCCTGCAGTTCTTCGGCCGACAGCTGGTCGTTCGTCCGGCCATGCCGCCGCCGCCTACACCGCGTGTAGGGCCGCCGCGCCGCCGAGCAGGCGGCTCGGAGATCTGCGATCTCCGAGCTCCACCAGTACACTTCTCGGCGGCCGGGGCGGCGGCGGGCCCTCGGCATGGCCGCGTCGCAGACGGCCGTGACCGCTTCGCGGAAACGGCCGGCCGCGACGTCTACCTCCACCGGGTGCGTGGGGGCGGCAAGCCACGCCCGGACGATGGCCGCCTCTTCCGCCAGTTCAGCGTCGAGGCGACTCACCGACCAGCGCGGAAAATCCGCCCGTACCACGCGCCGGGACCCCCCCTGACTGTCGGAGGCGGAGATCTCGAACCTTATGTATTTGTGGTCCGAGAGCGTCTCCACCTCCGACATCACCCTCCAGGCCCGGGCACGTGCCGCGACAGCGGGGCTGGTGAACGTTAGGTCCACCACGGACCCCCCACACCATCGCACGCACGTGTGGACCGACCCTCTATTGAGGAGAGTCAGTCCTGTGGCAACCGCCCACTCCCTGACTATCTCCCCTCGAGTGTCAGTGGAGCGGTTGCCCCATTCCCGGGCCTTGGCGTTCAGATCCCCCATTAGGAGGACCTGATGTGGCGCCTGCCTTCTCACCACCGCGGCCAGGAGGTCCATGAAGACCTCCAGCTCCGCGGCGGTTCTGTTGGGGGAGAAGTATGCGCCGACGATCGCATACCTCTCCCACCTGGCCACCACGTACCCCGCCCCTCTCTCTTTGACTGAGAGGAGGGGGCCGCCAACCCTCCCAACGATGGCCACGGAGCCGTTCAAGTCTCCAGCCCAATAGGGACTGGGGGGGACGAAATACGGCTCCGCGGCGACGGCCACACCGATTTCCCACTGCGCCAGGGTCTGCATGAGCAGGTCTTGGGCCCTGGCGCAGTGGTTCAGGTTCGCCTGGAGGAAGTTGTGATGTCCGACCTGATCCATATTAATCAGACATCACAACCTCCTCGCACACTGCTTCGCGGCGCGCTGCCTCAGGGGCGGCCTGAATAGTGGCCGCAGGGGTGGCCTGGGTCCCAGGGGCCTTTCCCTTCGTCTTCGGGGGGTTGCAGCGGCGCCCCCCCATAACGTGCCCCGAGGGCTTTCCCGCCTCTGCGCAAATGGCGCAGCGCAGCCCGGCCTTGCCACAGTTGGCCGCCCGGTGACCTGCGTCTCCACAACGGAAGCACAGGTCACTCCTGTCGGCCGCGGCGGGACACTGGGGGCGCGTGTGCCCCAGCCCCATGCACCTGAAGCAGCGCATGGGGCGCTGCCCCAGCGCAACCACCTTTACCGAGCTCCACCCGATGAGAAGCCTGCCCCTGCTCAGCAGCACTTTGGCTGCCGAGATAGGGCAGGATACAAGGGTGGAGCCGGCGCCATCAAAGCCGGGGCGGATCTCGCCGACCTTGACGACCCGCACGTCGCACTCGCCCACCGCTGCGACCGCCGCCGCCACCTTCTCTTTTGTGGCAGCATCGTCCAAGCCCGCAATCCGCAAGTCTGTGGACTTTACGGGCCTGGTGACGCTGGCCACTGCGGACAGGGCATCGCGGAGTTTCTCCGCGAGCCTATCCGCCTTTTCTCCGCTTTGGGAGCCTGGAATCTCTAAGATCCTGGCTCCCGTAGCCGTCTGGCGGAAGCGGAGCTGGTCGATACCCAGCTCCTTTAGGTCGACCTTTTCCTGTGCTGACCTGATGGCGGCAGCGTAAGTAATCCCCTTTGCCGCGGCGTCGGGCTGCAACGACAGCACGACTGCCGCGGATTTCGGGGACCTCAGTGCTGCCGCCACACTCTTCGGGGCAGCAGGGGCAACAGGCCGAGCTTTGGCGGCGGGGGCACGGGCTGCCTGGGCAGGCGCAGATGCAGTGGAAGGGGGAGAGGACTTTCCCTTCCCCTTGCTCTTCCTCTTGCCCTTTCCCTTCCCTACCACCGTCACCCATGTTTTCTGAGGGACGGCGGCGGTAGGGGCAACTCCGCTGCCGTTTTGGGTCCCCTTAGAGGGACTCGCGGTCGGTGCCGCTGCAGGAGCGGCGGCAGCTCTGGGGGCCTGCTTGGCCCCCTTGTCCGCCTCGGGGGCAACCGGCTGAGGCACTGGTCTGGGCGGCGTGGCGTCTGCCCTCGCCCTCCTGGCATCCGCTCTCAGCGGCGGGCGGACCGTCGGGGCCGGCAGAAGCCGGTCCTCAAGCCCCGCGAGCCGGGCGCTCAACATTGTCCCGAGCGTGATGGTAAGGGAGCGCTTAAGCTCCTCCACCAGCTCGGGACCCACCTGGGGGGCGGCAGGGGCTGCCCGCGTCTCCGCAGTGGCGGTAGCGGCAGCGGCAGCGGCGGCGGTGGCGGCAGTCGTCGCCGCGGCAGCCTCCGTCTTCGCCTCAGCGAAGCCCCGACGGAGCGCCTTTACCTCCGCCTTGAGCGCCTCCCCCTCAAGACGCAGGCGGGAGTTTGCGGCCCTCAGCCGCCGCGTCTCTTCCGCCTCGCTGCGGCCCGCCAGGGTGTCTACCACCTCCCTCAGCAGTGACGCCGACCGCTTCAGGCGACCGACAAACTCGCCCTTTAAGTTTCCCGACTTTCGGGCCACCTCCAGGATGCAGGCGAGCTTCTCGCCCGCCCGCGCCCTTAACTCTTGGGCATTCAAGTCGCTCAAGTCACCGACCAATGGGGTGGAATCCGACTCACTACCGGTCCCCATCCCCAGGTCGGCGGCAACAGCAGTCGGCCCCTTCCCAAGGCGCCTCTCTTGCAGCGCCGCCTCAAATTCCGCATTCGGCTGCACCGAAGCGGGCCTGAGGAACTCCTCCCTGGAGGGTGCCCCCTTCACCACTCTCCCCCGCCCTCTGCTGGCAGTGGGTACCTTGGCGGCCGCCGTCCCTTCGGTCTCCGTGTCTGAGTCTAAATACCCAGTCACGGAGAACGAAGTGGACGGCCGCTTTCGGCTGCCTGCCTCCCTGGAGGTGGCCTCCACCACCACTTCGGCACGTGAGTCAAAAGACTCCACGTCCGAAACCTCCTCAGGAGCACTCTCCTGCTCGGAGTGGCCCTGAGAAGGGCCGTTTTGGTGGCCCTGAGAAGGGCCTTTTTGGTGGCCCTGAAAAGGGCCTTTTCGGAACCTCCCACGCGCATCTCGCTGATGCTTGGGCATGGCCGCAAGCAAACAGACAGGGACAGACAACAAACAGACAGACTCGCACAATATGAACCGGCACGCAAGTGCTCTTTAGCCGAACACCGGTCTGACACTCCGTTACGGTGACAGAACCGGGTCGTTACCAGGGGACGCGACGAGGACGCAAGCACTATGGGGGGTCCCCCATTTAGAAACTACCTACTATATCTAAAGGATTATATCTTTTGAATGAAATGTCCGATTTTAATAATTTTAAAATCATTTTACGGGCATTGAAACGGTCTTTAATAAAATATTATTTAATGGGATAGGGATTAATACAGAGGTATGAATAATATGGTTTGATTATTGTCGGCACTTTTATCAACTTTTAAAATGTAAAAATGTAGTTATAGTAGCATAACTACAATAGTTGGACATATGGTATCTGGAACTTTTTTGTAGATATTGATACGTTCTATAATACTATGGAACATTTTTTTTTCTATCATCAATAGTTTCCGCAGCGCACGTGATAACAGATTTTTTATGACTAATTTTTCACACCTTGGGTTATATTATTGCATTTTTATTAAGGATTCCTATTCTTTTTTAATATGTAATATAACTTATGTTACTCAGTAAAGATGCAGCTTTCTAATGGTGAAAGAATTTTTGAAATCGGTTCAGTAGTTTTTGTGTGAAAACATTACAAACATACATACAAAAACACTAATGTTTCCTCTTTATAATATTAGTTTAGATATAGTAGTCATGAAAAACTAATTTTACAATAGATGATTAATAATTTCAAAATTATATATTAATAATGTTTTTAAAATAAATAACAAGATAAAATCCGTATAAAGTATGTTATTTCAATGTATAATATTCGCGTAAACGTAAGACAATATTATACAGTATTCAAAGATAAATGGAAGAAAGAAACAAAAGAATGCATACTAGGTAAATGGGATCGTTGCATTTAAAATAAGAACAGATTCTCCGCATAGAAGACTTTCATTATTACACACACATACACATCTACATGTACCGCGTACGGAGAATGTATTGCGTAATAAATAGTCGCAAGGGTCTTATTAAGGAGATACTTTACTGCCGCATTCGCAATTTTAATTAACTTCCCTTTCTATACACAAGGCTGTACAAAACCGATATTCTTTATCCCAAACAGTCAGATTCACGCTTAGTGTGGAAGATTGTATAGAAAACACAAATGCTTGAGATTGAATATTGATACTGCACGTATGGCGTAGTGGTTTAAGTAGCCGCCTTGCTATTGTCGCTATGCCAAGTGTTGTGGGTTTGTGGCGATCATCCGCTACCACACCGCAACGAAACCGCTCCGCTTAGGCGCCTTGGGTCGCCGCCTTACACGTGCCGACCTAAGTTGTTTTTTAACCTTGCGCACGCGCAGAGGTCGTAGCTGGCATGCGGCGACGGACACTCGACATTCGACCACTACTCTGTTCGGATCGCGATAATTACTTACATCTAATTGTACTCATTTTTATATAAGTAAATCATTAAACTATTTCTCATCAAAATTAATAACAGTATTCATTCATTCTATTTATTTTTTTCTTCATTTTTACCGGCTTCGATTCCTTGTCAATGCAAATAATCGTAGTGCAAGTTTGACTACAATTGGTGACCCCGACGTGATCTGAACGCGTAACCCGGACGCGACGTGATCGTGTGCTGATCGTTGCAAGAATCTGCTGGCGAAGGAATCGGAGATTACGTTGACTGTGGTTTGGTCCTTAAGCGGTGAGCGATTTTATTTTATATTTTGTGCAAACATAATGAGCGTGAAAAGTGGCGAGAATTCTACAATTAGCGATGAGGTGTTGCGTGTCAGTGTGCGTGTACCTCCGTTTTGGCCAGAAGAGCCAGCGTTGTGGTTCGCACAAGTGGAATCACAGTTTGCCTTATCCCGCATTACCACCGATGAAACAAAATTTTACTACTTGGTTGCACAACTAGACCATCAATACGCCGTGGAGGTGAAGGACGTGATTACCAACCCACCCGCCACCGATAAATATTTAAAATTAAAAAATGAGCTTATCAAACGCCTCTCAGCTTCACAGGAGAAGCGGGTGAAACAGCTCCTCATGCATGAGGAACTCGGCGATAGGAAGCCATCGCAGTTTTTACGTCACCTATCGGGTTTGGCTGGTCCGTCAGTGCCTGCCGATTTTTTATTAACTTTATGGTCTAGCAGGTTGCCGCAGAATATACAGACGGTTATAGCGACGCAGATGGACCTCGACAAGGACAAGCTGGGTGAACTCGCCGACAAGGTATACGAGATTGCACCGTCTACACCACAGGTTGCAAGTACCTCGCCGGCGTCATCCCACAACGACATGGCACACCAAATCGCCGAGCTTACAAGGCAAGTCGCTTTACTAACCAATAAGTTAGAACGATCCAAATGCTCTCGCTCTAGATCTAGGTCTCGCTCGAAAAGGCAGAATAATATTCGCAGCCGTTCTAAACCGAGACAACTGCCACCCGACCATCCGCATTGTTTTTACCATTTCACGTATGGTGACAGCGCCCGTAAATGCAGACAGCCGTGTACCAATCGCTCGGAAAACAACAAGGGCGGTCGGCAGTAGCGGCTCACGACTGTCCCTTAACATCAGGCCGTCTGTTCGTCATCGATCGCAATTCTAAGATGCAGTTTTTAGTAGACACTGGTTCAGACCTTTGCGTTTTTCCGCGATCTGCAATTAAGACGCCCTGTACCAGGTCCAAGTTTGACTTAGTAGCGGCTAATAACACAGTCATACACACTTATGGACCTGCATGCTTACAATTAAACTTAGGATTGCGACGAAATTTCATATGGGATTTTACAATCGCGGATGTGAACAAGCCTATCATTGGCGTAGATTTTTTGAGCCACTACAATCTTCTGGTAGACTGCAAGAACCAGCGCTTGGTCGATGGTACCACATCCTTATCTGTAGCTGCTGTCTATTCCGGGATTTCTGAGGACATCGCTTCACTCAAAACCGTCACTGGTAAGACTGAATTCCACAAAATTCTACGGGAGTTTCCTACCATTACCAGACCTGCCGGCGTTCGCTGTCCTCCAAAGCATAACACCTTGCATCACATTAGGACAACTCCAGGTCCACCAGTCTCGTGCAGACCTCGTCGTCTCGATCCGGTCCGCTGTCAAGCAGCGAAAAAGGAGTTCGAGGATATGCTCGCTTGTGGCACAGCACGACGGTCGGACAGTCCATGGTCTTCTGCTCTGCACATGGTGAAGAAGAAGGATGATGGATGGAGGCCATGCGGTGACTATCGTGCACTCAACGCACGTACCATCCCTGACAGGTACCCTGTACGACACATCCACGACTTCTCTTCGCAGCTCTCAGGATGCACAATCTTCTCCACCATCGATCTGGTGAAGGCATACAATCAAATTGCTGTAAATTGCGCTGATATCCCCAAAACTGCCATCACCACACCTTTCGGCTTATATGAATTCCCGTACATGACGTTCGGGTTAAGGAATGCTGCTCAGACGTTTCAGAGATTCGTCGATGAAGTCCTTCTAGGTCTGGATTTCTGCTACGGTTTCATCGATGACATTCTGGTTTTCTCCACTTCTCCAGAAATTCACCAGGACCACCTACGTCAGTTATTTGAACGCCTGAGTCAATATGGAATATTGGTGAACACTTCTAAGTGTAAGTTTGGTCTCTCTGAAATAACTTTCCTTGGCTATCAGGTTTCAGCAGCTGGTACTAAGCCTTTGGAAACAAAGGTTGAAGCTATCCAGGACTTTGCTATGCCGAAAACAGTCAAGGAGCTACAGCGTTTCCTTGGTATGCTTAATTTTTACCGTCGCTTTATTCCTCATGCCGCTCATATTCAAGCACCGCTTACTAACATCCTAGCTGGACCACGCATCAAAGGTTCACAGCCTATCACACTCACTCCAGAGCTGACACAAGCTTTTAATGACTGCAAGCTTGCCCTATCGCAGGCTACGTTGCTTACTCATCCTGATCCATCCGCTGAACTTGCTTTAGTTACAGACGCTTCTGACGTAGCTATTGGAGCTGTACTACAGCAACGCAAGGATGGGACCAATAATTGGCATCCTTTAGCTTTCTTCTCACGCAAATTAAGTACTTCTCAAAAGAAATATAGCCCATACGACCGCGAGCTACTTGCAGTGGACGAAGCCATCAAGTACTTTAGACATATGGTAGAAGCTAGGCCGTTCACTGTATTTACCGATCACAAGCCGCTAACATTTGCGTTCTCGCTCAACAGAGACAAATGCTCACCCAGACAATACAGGTATCTCGATTTTATAGCGCAATTTACGACCGATTTAAGGTTCATACCTGGCCAGGATAATGTCGTCGCAGATGCGTTGTCAAGAGTTGAGGAGATAGCCAGCACAATTGATTACCAGTCTCTTGCGCGGTCTCAGGAGAGTGATCCGGAGCTGCAGGAGCTACTTACCCGCGGTACAGCCTTAAGATTGCGCAAGGTACGTACTGAGTCGAGCAACATACCAGTCTACTGCGATACTTCGCTATCTACATTTCGTCCGTACGTAACACCCGAATTTCGCAAACAAGTCTTTGAGATGCTACATACTTTACACCATCCTGGCAGTTCTGCTACAGTGCGACTGGTGACACAAAGATTTGTTTGGCCAGGGATTCGTAAAAATTGTAGAGAGTGGACACGGCATTGCGATAAATGCCAAACTTCTAAAGTCTCCCGTCACACCTTTTCTCCCTTTTCCTCATTCCTTCCACCTTCCTCGAGGTTCTCCCACATACACCTCGACATCATAGGGCCATTACCTCTGTCTTATGATTATACGTACTGCCTCACCGTGATCGACAGGTTTACACGATGGCCTGAGGCATTTCCGCTTCGGGACATCACCGCCGAGACCTGTTCTGCTGCCCTCGTGTCTGGCTGGATCGCCAGGTTTGGTTGTCCTGAACGGGTGACCACAGATCGTGGCCGCCAGTTTGAGTGCCACCTTTTCAAGGCTCTCACTACCTTGGTTGGGGCGCGCCATCTCCGTACGACAGCCTACCATCCAGCAGCCAACGGCATAGTTGAGCGCCTTCATCGCCAACTCAAGGCGGCGCTCATGTGCCACGCTCCTGCATCGCAGTGGACCGAAGCTTTGCCACTGGTTCTTCTAGGCATGCGCAGTGCCTGGAAGGACGACCTCCAAGCATCTGCTGCCGAGCTGGTGTACGGCGAGCCTCTTCGCCTACCCGGTCAGTTCCTGTGCCCTGATGACGACTACCTGACTGCTGACGTCACACAGTACGCGACGCGTCTTCGCGCGTACATGGCGAAGCTGTCTCCACGTCAAACTGCCTGGCACAACACGTCATCATTCTACGTGCCACGCGACTTACATACAACATCACACGTTTTTGTTCGGCAGGACCGCGTGAGAGGAGCCTTGGAACCACCATACGCTGGTCCCTATAAGGTTGTCAACCGGCAACCCAAGTACTTCACCGTGGACGTCAAAAACAAGCCTGTAACGGTGTCCATCGACAGGCTGAAACCGGCGTACATCGCGAGGGATGCCCAGATTGCCCAGGTTCCAGCTGAACAGGCCAAAGCTGACATCAAACGGACGTCCAGCGGTAGAAGAGTGCGCTTTCCGGACTATTATCGCCCGTAGTCTCGGTCTTCCGGGGGGAGTACTGTGGCGATCATCCGCTACCACACCGCAACGAAACCGCTCCGCTTAGGCGCCTTGGGTCGCCGCCTTACACGTGCCGACCTAAGTTGTTTTTTAACCTTGCGCGCGCGCAGAGGTCGTAGCTGGCATGCGGCGACGGACACTCGACATTCGACCACTACTCTGTTCGGATCGCGATAACTACTTACATCTAATTGTACTCATTTTTATATAAGTAAATCATTAAACTATTTCTCATCAAAATTAATAACAGTATTCATTCATTCTATTTATTTTTTTCTTCATTTTTACCGGCTTCGATTCCTTGTCAATGCAAATAATCGTAGTGCAAGTTTGACTACAGGTTCGATCCCTACACGGGACAAAAAATTGTGATCCACAAATTGTTTGAATGTTTATAAAGGCCCCCGTGATACAGGAATTATACCTAGTGCGGGTTGTCTTAAGTAAAAATAAAAAGACGAAGAGAAAAAAATGTTTGAAGTGCTCTCAAACACAGGCTATTTCTAAATTATATATTAAAATACTGCCTCTGTTGCACAATAGGTAGCGAATGCGACTGCTGTGCATAAAATTCCAGGTTCAATTTACATGTTAAGCACAGTTTTATTCTTTCTTTTGTTCAGAATTTTTTGAAGAGGAATCCTAATTTGGTTTTGTGGCTCTGCGATTGCCGTGGTTGTTAGTCTGAGTTTTGATTCCTGGGTCATACGAAGTGTTATAAGGCTTGTCTGTAACGTAATTGTTAGTTGCAGCACGAAGTATAGAACTGTGTTCAGGAGACGGCAATATGCTCGACTACCATTCCATATGACCTAAACACGTAGCTGGTAAAATGACGGTAACACACATCTACTTATCTTCGAGTGTCTAGACGTGAGACTATGTACTATGTATTTCTTATTGCGGTTTCAACGTACAGGAATCATCATCTCAGCCGTAAAACATCAGCTGTTGGACATAGGTCTCCCCCAAGTTCTTCCACACAGACTGGTCTTGGGTCACCCGCATCCAACCGTTTCCCGCGACTTTTACTAAATCGTCGGTGCACCTTGTAGGAGGCCTGCTGCGTCTTCCGGTGCGTGGCCGCGACTGCAGAACCTTTGTGCCCCAACGGCCATCAGTTCTGCGCGCTATGTGCCCTGCCCAAAAGTGGCAACTTTAGCTTGGCTATCCGGAGAAAGAAATATTGTTATGGAATAACTGTTTCAGATTGCAAGGTTATTGTTCTTTCTGACCTAAATTAAAACAAAAATTTCGTTTACTGCGGATATTGCCAACGGAGACTGGTCATCATAAGACGATATTATAATGCACAACTGAGTGTGCAAACACAACGGCATTCTCTATTCGACGAGACTAAACGAGATAGAGATCAGATGCATGACAGACTTTACGTCTTTGCGAGGTATGGTGTATGCAACACTGCCAACTTCCTAACTACGGTTGACGTAGTGGTTTAAGTATTTGCCTCACCACTGCTGCCGTGTCGAGTGTCGCTGGTTTGATCTCAACACGGGGTAAAAATTTGTCTAATCCACAAATAGTTGTTCTGAGTCTGTGTGCTCTTTATGTGTTGTTTTAATATTAGTAAAGTCCCTCGTAACACAGGAAATATACATAGTGCAGGAGGCTACTAAATAAAATTCAATACCTGGACTCTTGCCGGATTCGGGAATCTGGCATGAGACGTGATGTAGAGCAGTAACCACTGCTCTACATGGTGACTATCACTGAGCCACCAAGACAGCCTGGGCTGTCTTACTATTTTTGTGCCAGAAAGCCCTATTATTCTATATTGAACCCGAAACTCGTGACCTCATGAGTAACAGTCGCATACACTACCGCTATTAGCTTGACCTGAATACTTTTAGAACAAAGAACTGATCAATATAAGCGTAAGCTTTAAAAGTTGCTAATAGTTATTATCGTCTAAAACAGATTTAAACTTCACTTGGGGTGCAAAGTACGTAGCAATACTTAATAAACGCGCTTGTACCAAAATTGGTTTCAAAGTTTTGAATGACTGTAACACAGTCTGCGGTCGACGGTATATTATATTCGCTGTGATATTTTATACTTATTGCTTATTTTGAAACTCAAACTAATCGACCGTGCTGTACTGCAATATAGTTTAAATATATTTTTCACAGGTTCATTTTATTTTACATACCTTGGTGATTCACCAGTTGTGAATGCTCTGTATGACTTAATAATTCAATACCCAAGAATTGAATTTTATTATATCTGTATCTGTTATGCCATTTCCATTTCTTTTATGTTAACAAAAAGTAACTGCTGCGCTAGAAATAGTAGAAAAAGTGTCGCGGAAGACTTAACAAATATTCAAGGTACTTACAAAATACTCCCACACTCGGAACAACTAATTGTGGGTCACACTTTATACCCGGTGTGGGACCCACAACGTTCAGCGTAGAGGCAATGGCGAGGCAAACACTTAAATAACTGCGCCATTCGTGCACAGTAGCAAAGCAACAAATGAAATATGCGTGTTATTAATTACATATATCGCTATTTGGTTGGTAGCTATATCATTTGCCACTAAGAGAAATTTACGTGTCCGTCATAACAACATAGCAACGCAGTGAAAAGAGTACTAACAATAGCATTTTAATGTTCAGGCGTATATTATTTTTATTAAATTTATTGCATACCCATGGACCTGTCTAATGTACTTTCAAAGTTATTGACGTTCATAAGATTTTTTTGATAAGATATTACAAGTAAACATATTAATAAAACTGATAACTGCAATTGAAATTAAACTACTATATACGGATTTTATCGCGTTGTTTATTTGACACTTTATTACATAATTTTGAAAACTGTTACACTACGTTTACTTTTAAACTTTACTAATTTTTAAGCTAATTAAATTATTATTAAAACTATTTAGATTTAATTTAATTTTACACTTTCCCCGACGTTTGGGTTGCTTTTCAGCAGCCATGGTCACGGGGAGACTAAGATGGTAGTTGTCTCAATGTTCCAGTGTAGTTATTTCAAAGTACCCGAACATAATTTAATCATTGCGATAAAATCCGTATATAGTAGTTTAATTTCAATGACTAATATTCGCGTAAACAGAAGACAATATTATGATAACTGCAATTTCAATTTTATCTTACAAAACCTAGTCAAAATTGAGTAATCACAAAAGCTATTTGAACCTGACTTAATACCTCAACAATCCCTCACTGTAGCCAAGACACCTTTAGCCATCTTTGATGAGCCGTGTGAGTCTGCTCGACTGGTAGTGTCTGTATAATGAGTAGTTATCTATCCTCATCTTTTGAGCAGCGATAGCTCAGTGGGGTGACCAACAGACTGCAATGCGGAGGGTATCGGGTTCGAACCCACGTCGTGCACCTCTGACTTTCGGAAGTTATATAACTTTTCGAAATTATGTGCGTATTGATTGACAATTATCGCCTGCTCCGTGCCTCGAAGAGCACGTTAAGCCGTCGGTCCCGGCTCCCATGAACATCTATGATTGACTTAAGGAAACTTAAACATGACTGACCCCCATATAGGATAAAATAAGATCCTCATCTTGGACATCTACTCTCCGCCAGTTACTTTAGAACGCATGGTGCAGGCATCCCGTATTTATCTATCTATTTATTTATTCATCACATATATACGTAGTATATGGTAAGATAGGGCCTTAGAGTATTGGGACTGATAGAGCTGTAGGTACCTCAGAGTTTCGTAGGTTCTTGTCATATACTTGTGCTCATACAGTCCGTTACTACTAAGGTGACAAATGTACAGAACCTAATTAATATTATAAATACGAAGGCGAATTTGTTCGTTTGCTTGTTACGGTTTCCTGCCTCAAACACTATAAATGCAAATGTTAGTTTGTTTGTTATACTTTCAAGCCTTAACTACTCGATCGATCATCATGAAATTTCTCATCTATGTACGTTTTCAGATATACAGAAAATGTCAAACGGTACCAGAAAAAAAACACTGTTCGCGAGCGAGCGAAGATGCAGGCAAAAAGTAAGTAGTGGCAGTAAAAGATAAAAAATTAAATGCTTTAACATTTTTAATTTTGGATAGCCGTTCGGGTTTTCTTCGTTGTTAACATAATTGTTAGCATGAAAATTTAAACAAACAATTTATTAATATTCAATACAATGTTGTTGACTCAAATCTTTCTGATACGTTATTTATATAATTCGATACAAATAAAGTAAGATAAACATTTTATTGAACGTATAACTGCGTTTTACGTTCTATTGATGGAAATAGTACCATAATACGTTCGTTGATTCCATAAAATAATCTGATTTGGCACATTAACATCTGGATTTTAGTCGTATGAAGAAAATAAACGATTTTATTGTGTTTATTATACTCGAGTATTTCTTTGAATCGTAATCTTTGTTCGTGTTTAGTAATACTAAGAATCGTTGATTAGAACATTTGTGATTTTACGATAGGTATTACGAAAAAATCCTGATATAAATGAACGTGGCGAAGGCTAGAAATTCTCTGTAACCTATGCTTTATAACCGCTGTAAGTCAAAGTTACACGAGTAGAACATGAAATAACGTTCTATTAACTTTTTATACAATAAAGGTGGCACAGGCATACATCGTTAGCGGTTACCGTAACCCTTAATTGCAAGCAAGAATTCACTCATACGTTACCAGCCCTAGGGAAAAAGAATTCAACACAGATTGAGAGAAAAGAAAAAGAGAGAAAGCTGCTCGAGGCAGATTGGGTCAACAAATAAGGAACTCATTACACTCTAGAAGAAACATTTAGTTTCTTCTAGGGCAGGAACTTATAAAAGATTGAAAAAAGGGTAATAGAGAGAAAGGAACCAGAGAGATAGGAAGAGAAGAATTAAAGAGAGAGGAACTCAAGACAGATTGAAATAAAGATAATGGTAGAAGTGTGAGCTGTCGGATTTTTTCTGACCGATTGAAATGTATGTTTATACATTTTTAATACTCTTGTGAAGGTGGTGGTGAGGTGAGGTGGTATCAAAAGGAATAGGAGAAGTAAGTCTGTTGACCTCTGGATATCTTACTAACCGAGTGAAACGCAGTATAAGTAATACTTTCACTCTAGTTTTCAGTATAATAGTGAACATTTGTAAGCTAGTCGATTCAATTTCAACATCACGAAATTACGTCCATATAATATATTAGTTTAACTTGTAAGTTTAACTCTTGCCAACAGGTTGGCCACTAACCACACGAAAAGAAGAAGGAGAAGAACTGTAAGTTGTCTCACGTTTACGTGAATGTTATACAATTAAATTCAACTACTGTACACTTATTAAAAAATAAACCGTTCGAAAATACAGTTGTTTAATTTCAATCAACTTGTAAAAAATATTAATTGATTTGCAAGTATTTACTCAGCATTACATGTACATATGTATTTTAAAACGTTGATCAGATTTACTTAACTTTACATATAGTGGTTTTATTTAAGCAGTAATCTCGCTACTACAAAAACGGCGGGAAAATTCGGTTTGGTCCCCGTACACAAAAAAACAAAATGTGTGATCCTCAGTAAGGTTCACACTGCCGAGTTTGAATTTCCTTTATATTCGTAGTTTGAACGTTTGTAAAGCCTTTTGTGACATAGAGATCCAAATGCGGAAAACGCTTTTCTAAAAAAACAACTAAAGATTAGTCTACTAAAATTGTTTCTGCCACTCTTTTCTTTGCTGCGTCGACACATTGAGTGAGTGCTTTACATTAGCTAAATGAAATAAAATGTAACTGTTTCTACGTACCTAGATTTCTCTTAAAAAAATGAATGTTTGCTTTGAATTGCTTTTTTTAAAGACTAGATTTTGCCCGTGACTACTTTTGCTTGAGAATAGTACTTTTTTTGGGTGAAAGGTACCCTATATAATTTTTTATACCCTTGCCGACGTATATGCGAAATAGCATGACGATCGGCATTAAGCCGTGAAAGTGTAACAACGTATGATCAAACTCAGATTCGTCTGTATAATATTAGTAAGGAAACTTAAACATGTTGCTATACGCGCAGGCTACATACATGAGTTAATCAAAATAATTATTCGCGCAAGAGGCCTCGCATCAAACGTTTACACGTTAACACTCAACGGAAGTACTTCAACTTGCGCATATTACCCGCATCATGCGTGAGTTATGTAAGCTGTTAATTTGGTCACATGGTGATATTAGTTAATACAAATATAGATAGGTAGATAACAATATATTGCCAAAGGAACATAAGTTAGGCAAGATTATATCTTCTTTGTGTAATATTGTCTTACGTTTACGCGCGAATGTAAATACATTAAAATTAAACTTATTTGTACAGATTTTATCGCTATTATGTGTGTTTTAATGAGGTCTATTTATATTTAAAGTAATATAATAAACAAAGGCCAATTTTAAGCCATCTTTATGTCAATTGTACGGAAGGCATAGCGAGCTAGTGATCGCCTCGTCACTGAGTTATACGTCCCAAATTCTTTAGAAAACATTTTGATTCGCAAACAATTGTTGTTCTAAGTCTGGTTATACTTGGTGTCACTTAATTACATGTTCATAAAGTACTCTGCCACACGAGACTTGAGCCATAACACGTGCATTGTCTCCATAGCAAAAAAATTTCGCTGCATCAGCATGCTATCTGCATTTAGCAGAATCTATAATAGCTGTAGGATTACTATTAATACAACTATTCAAACACTTCATTAATTAAAGCGAAGGCAATATATTCACATACATTAATATTAAACAGTCAGCTAAGTCGACCGTTAAGAGCTAGCGCCGCGGTTAACACATCCATACGTCATGAAGCTCGTTTATCATAGATAATATTCGCAGATTTGTTCACTGCAAGCGAAAAGATAACACTAGGGGTAGTAAACCATAATTGGACAGCAATAAATCCGTATTTGCACAGCGATAGTTAGTCGATAGGCGCGCTCGAATGACTTTCAGGGTCCGTTGCGTTGAGGGCGCGACGATTAGGTCCGGCTGGTCGGCTGCGTGAGGTGACAGGACGCTTGAATTGCCCCCGCCCCCCTTGTTACTGAATACGGTTTGGTAAATTCGAAGTTGCGTTCTATTGTAGTACTGTGTAATTTGTATTCAATGTCGGTTGTCGTATTGTAGTGGCACAATTAAATGTAACGGTAGGTAACTAAATAAACAGCGCAAAATGAAATGTAATATGAATTTAATTCCACTTCGTGGAATATTTATTTATACATGGTTTGATACAAATTTCTAGGAAATGTTGTCACAATTAATAGCAAATTTGATGTGATAGTCCTGTTTAATTTTAATAGTTAAGTAATAAATAGCAAAATTATATCAAAGCGTTTGATGTAATTTTGCTTTCAATTTATTCGTAGGTAAAACCTCTGTTAATGATTTGAGTAATTTATTTTGATATACATTATCACACTAGTTTCTACCGGCGATTTCACCCGCACCAATCTTATAGAAACGCATACCGGCTTTAAGACTGCGCCGAGCGAAATGTGCCAAAACAGGTGGTCACAGTTAAGTTGATAAAATCAACACTTTTTGTTTAATACAAATATAAAATATACATTTACCATAATAATGAATGTGTTTATAATTACTCCGTGTAAAAAAATTAAATTATTAATATTTTCGCCTACAAAATTACGTAAATTTGCACGAAAAATGCAAAAACGTAAGCTCGCGTTACGTGATGTTTAGATTATAACAGTAGAATTCTATCCTATTTTACAGCTTAAACGAAACATAAATAGTTATACTACAATTTGTCTGTCCCAAATATTTAAGTTATTGGTTGACAATAAAGATACATATTTACCAAAAAAGCACTTCAAATCCTCCATACAATTTTACTATGGCGGCCGCGCGCCGATTTGAATATTGAGCTCTGTCATTTAGTCCAACCGCCTCTTACGCTCGGCGCAGTCTTAAAAGCACAAAATATGTTAATCCGGGACACAATGAGATGATAATAATAACATTAATAGATAATTTATAATCGACTATGATCAACATCGTCCCAACCCTCGGCATAAGTGTCACAGGACCCTAGCTATATTTTACAAAATATATTTATGGCTAATGGTTTAAGCGCTGAGTTTGTTCATGCGTCATCCGGTGCATTAAATGCATTGCGATTAGATAATAATAATATCAGCCCTGTCTTAAACTGTGCCACTGCTGGGCACGGGCTTCTTCTCAGTGTGAGATGGGTTAGGCCATAGTCCACCACACTGACCTAGTACGGGTTTGTAGAATTTACATATCTTCGAGAATATTATAAAGAACTGTCAGACATGCAGGTTTTTATACGATGCGCGCCTTGGGATATTGCCTGTTGCCACGTACTGTTTTATTACACACTAGGTTTTGCCAGCAGTTTCACTTGCGTAAAAGTAGGTTAGTTTATATTAGAAACAGTACCTTTTTTTCAAATAAAGTATATGTTAACTTTTTTTTTATACCTGTAATTTGGCAAACATGCATACGGCCCACCTGATGGTAAGTGGTCACCGTAGTCTATGGACGCCTGCAACACCAGAGGCATCACTTGCGCGTTGCTGACCCTTTAGCAATGGAAGTGGGAAGGAGCAGGAAGTGGGAATTGGGAAAGAGGGTGCGGCACTCTCACTCACCGAACGAAATACAAAAGTAGGAATACTGCTATTTCACGTCGATATTCTGTGAGAGGGTAGTCCTTCCCCGGTCGAGCCGGCCCATTCGTGCTGAAATCGGTGAGGCTCTACTACTACAGTGATATTATACAGCGATTACATCGTTTTCTAAAGCTAAAAGAATTTTTTAATCGGTTGTGTAGTTTTTATTTAAATCCTTACAAACAAACAAACAAAAATCAAATATTTCTTCTTAATATTAGTATAGATAAATTTATTACTATGCTTTTACGTCGAAGGCAGCGTCAACCGTAGTGTTAAATATTTTATTGTGTCACCTTGACCAACGCAGACATTGCATAAACGGACCGAGTGCTTTAGGTGGAGGTGTATAACACTTATAACTAAACAAGTTTACTTAAATACCTCGCATTATTTTATGCTCAACAGATATTTACCGAGCAAAGAAAATAATTACAAAAAAAAAGTTAACGATGAAATATACTATTATTTTTATTAAACGATAAAATTAATTTGTATGTTACTAAAAGATGTAATTATCCAATTACCAATCAAAAAAATCTCACATAGTTTCAAACCTAAATCACTGAAGGGAAGGCCGAAGTTTCTTACTACTCTTGTCGACTATCGAGCACTGTTGCAGATTCCATGCTTCTACCCAATAATACTTTTTACAACCCGGGAAGTAAAATAAAGACCATGTGTACCGTAGTCAGATTTACTACCACTGCGCCACTAGTAGTGTATGATATGTATAGAGAGTTTCAATGTCGCTCAATAAGACAGCTACCTTACCACAGGCACTATTAAGGTTCCTGTTGGGACAATCCCATTTACGGCACATCAGGGAGTACGCTCTTGATTTAGTATGATTGGTTCTAGTTAACGTAAATTGTGTCACCATATAAATTGCATCCCTTTAATTTTATAACATACTAGCTGTCCCGATAAACGTAGTCGTGTACACACAAAAATTAAAAATTTATTGAAATCGGTCCAGCCGTTTAGGAGGAGTTCAGTGACATACACACGTACAGTATAATTATATATATAAAGATATGTACATGGACTCACGACTATACAGTCGTGAGCCCATGTAGCACATCATCTCTACATCTCTGCTTACCGAATGTATAGAATGTATATTCCCAAAATGGGGTAAGCAGAGATGTATTATACACATATTTTGCAAATTATTGTTTAGGTGCTACAGAATAACCGGCGATCCTACTGTAGTATTGTAACGCGGTCATGATGCCTTAAACATAAATACAAATCTTTAGATTTTCTCAACAAGCTCAGTCGCGGTGGACTTTACCAACATACAATTAAGGTATTAAATATTATACAGATGTATAATACTAAGCTAGTTTTTGCCTACGACTTCCTATGCGTAGAATTTGGAAGAAGGTACCTATTTATACTTTTCTTTGTCTGCATGTAAGAAGATGCCGATTTACACACATAACACTCGACTTTTAGGGACGTATCAGGATGAAACATGCACCAGTATTTAAGTTAAAACTCCAGCAATATAACTGTAAAAACTGCAATTAATTTAGTGTAGTAGTTTTTGCGTGATGCGCATACGAACTTCCAGTGAGACAAAAACAGAGAGACAAAGACTCTCTCAAGCGTATGCAATTATATTCTTGCAACGCGATAGTGACAGTATTTTATGTTTAGTTTGGCCTTTTGACTGCCACATACAGGTTATTAAACTAGTTGAGGACAAACAGTTTCACTATTATTATGTTTTTTGACTTTTAGCTAAGGCATCATGTCCATCGTTCATGTTATTAGAATCATAGAAATTTATACACATATTGTAATAATGTTTTAAGGTCTAAAGTGAAAAAATATTTTATAAATTTCAACTCCGTATTATTATTATCTAAAATATTTTTCATACAAAGAAACTAAATTTTCCTGTGATGTGGTTTATCTTTTTCATGGGATCCACCGTGCTTCTACTAGGGATGAAAGTAATTATAATATTCATACTGTTTGTAGAGAGTGCCGGCCCGACTTCAAAAAATTAATAAGCCGTTTAAAGGCCAATGTGTGCGCTTTTACAATAAACTCTCAAGTGACATTCAAATCCTAAGTTTTAATAAATTTAAAACAGCTGTAAAGCGTAAATTATATTGGTAAGGTTAATACTCAGTCACTGAATATATAGAAGATAATAATGCTTGGGATTGAGTTGCTTCCATTCACAGGTTATTTCTAATCATATTGTTAAGTTAACTGTAATATGAGTTGCTGTGATTATTATTTCATTTGTTATTAATATGTATCTTAAATATAACAAATTTTACTTTTTAAATCTTATTGAAATAAACTACTGTAACAACTACACACAACAGCTGATATAAAGAAAATAATATAACATTGTATTGCTATAAACATATGGCGATTGAAAAGAGTGGCCATGAGTTTCATGCCTGCTCTTCATGAAAGCTATACTACTCGAACAGGATTTTTTCAATGCAAAATGTTTATTTCATTCTATTTATTTTTATTATTAATGTAATAGTAAATTGACGTGTCCAAGAATTGTTTGCACATTTTTATGTAAATAAATATTTATGACTTTGACTTTAACGGCGCCGAACGCAGTAGTCAGTTGTTTTACGTTGACACGCTTCATCGAAAAAATACTAAAAAGGGAATTCCTTTATGTATACGTATACTTAATAATTGAACTAATATAACTCAAACAATATAACTCACAGAATATCGACGTGAAATAGCAGTATTCTTACTGTTGTGTTTCGTTCGGTGAGTGAAAGTGCTGGAGGCCCAATCACCCTCTTTCCCCCTTCCCGCTCCTTCTCCTTCCCACTTCCTTTTTCCTTTCCTAAAGGGTCGGCAATGCGCAAGTGATGCCTCTGGTGTTGCAGGCATCCATAGGCTACGGTGACCACTTACCATCAGGTGGGCCATATGCTAGTCTGCCACCTCATTTGTATTAAAAAAATAACAAAATTGTTATTATAAATAAGATAAGCTTTTCAGTTTCTTATTTTTTCGTTATTCGGTATTTTATCGTTAGTTACTAAGTATAATTTATATGAGACTAACTTCGAGGTATACGAAATCAACATTTTCGTCGGTTAAAATATGTGTGTGTCAGGATCGTAGCAAATGGAAATCCGTAGTCTCTGCATACCCCTCTGGGAAACGGGCGAGAATCTACAGAATGACTTGCAACAAGGCCGTAATGTTTATTATTCACCTATAATCGACCCAAAAAAAATTCGTCACTCACGTTTACAGAACACTGCTATTGTAAGGTAAATTAAAGTAAGGGTTTATAAAGAATTCTACTCACCGAATTCATGTGAGAAAACATAACACAACATTATATCGCTGCAATGTTCTGCACTGGGTATTAGAATAGTCCACTTTAATACATAATTCCACTCTCAGATTTTAATGTTTAAATGTGTCACTTCTTAGTAAGCGTTGACAATCCAAAATCTGTTCTAAGATGTGACTTAAGTAGGTAATCATTAATTATCTTTAAGTGTGACAGTAAGGCACTTCGTTTCTTCATAAAATAGATAAATGAAAATACAATATTTTATATTCGCTCATTATCGCCCGCTTTTTGTCTTCAATCATCCGAAGCTGTCTTCATTAATTATTGTTTCTTTACATGCTGCATAAACTTGTCCATCATTAAATGGATGGTAAACCATAAATGGATATTCATTTATGGTTTACCATCCATTTAATGCCGCTAATTTATTTCTCTTTAATTAAAACCTTATCAACGTTTGCAGTCACGTTAAGTCAAATTTTAAAGGGAAAAGGGTGGTTTTCATTTCAGAGTTCCGTAATTAGTGAAATAAAAGCCGATCTCAAAACTAAACAACAACGATCTTAAGATGAAAGGAAGTTTGGATAAATTTCTTGGAAATGTGACCTTGGGCGGAGATAAGGAGGCTGAATATTTGCTTTAGTGTACATTACTTAAAAACGAGCTTTTATTTCTTGGAAGAGTTTGGTTTCAAAATACAAGGAGATAAAGAGAAGTAATAATAATAAACGTTTTAAGTGACGAACTGTGCCAAGCGCAAAGAGTATCGTCGAGTGGATAATACACATTTAATTAAAGTGCTTATAGATACATGACGCCCGCACCAGTCACTTGGCTGGCTACACGCGCAAGCTGCTCACGCAGATTACATGCACAAGTAAACCGCTTTTTTTATTTATTAATTTATTCAGTAGAAACTCAACAGCTTGTTTCCTATACACATGAATAAAAAAGTAAATAGCACTAGTAATATTGAGCAACGCCTTAAACACTAAGATTATCCTAGAATTGATTGCTAGTACCATCTATAACAAAAAGTTATACTGAAGCCAATTACTGAGGTTCCTAGCATATGTAGCGGTAAGAAGTGAAACACAGAGACAATCAATCAATCAATCAGTAGTAATTACTAGACCTAAGCAATACCACAATGATATGACATGTTATGATGTGACATGCTGCTTGGACTTATGCTATAAGTTAACAACTAACAACAGATTATAGGATACGCTCACGGTAGCTGCTTTTAGAAAGGTGGAATAGGTCAATATTGGAGAAACTAGTGTTGTGAGTTCGTGGCAAACTCGTCATAACCGCATTTCTTCCATAATTGGTACGACGAAATGGGACATCAAATAATTTGGTGTTACGAGTGCGCATACTAGGAACGCTGAAGTTAATTTTTTAAACTAAGTCGATACAGTCTATATTGCAATGCAAGATGTCATAGAGTAAAAACATATCTAACATTGTACGCCTATTATTAAGTGAAAGCATGTTATAGTGCTTACAGTCATCGAAATAAGATTCATTGCGCCTTTTAGATTTATAGTTAAGAAACTTTACAAAACGTTTCTGGATACTCTCCAGTCTGTCAATGTATGTCTTGTATTGACGAAACCAGATGGGACAACAATACTCCAAAATGCTCCGAACATAGGCATAGTAAACCATTTTTATGCTGTAACAGTTTTTAAAGGGTGCTCAAGTACGCATGACAAACCCGAGGTTACGAGAAGCCCTATTAATGATATTATCTGTGTGCTGTGGAAAGAGAATTTTGGAATCTAGAGTTAATCCCAGGTCTTTAACTACTTCAGCCCTCTCAATCACTTCATTGTCGAACTTGTATGAGTATTTGATGGGTTTCTTAGAATGACTGAAACTAATGCATTGACATTTTGATATATTAATTGAGATGTTATTAAGTTTGTAGTAAGCATACAGTGCATTAAGATCACGTTGTATAAGTTCACAGTCGATTTTAGAGTTGATACAAATATATTTAGCTTTAGTTGTTTACAAGATGCATATTACTACTCTAGTACCTTAACCTGCGCAAATTAGAATATTTTGACTGCACGGACCATGTAAAGATTTAATTGATCGCCTCGTCACAACACTGCGCCGATTTTTTTCGGTTGAACCCCAAATCGGAGCAAAATTTGTGTGATTCTTTGAATGTTTGTAAAGTCTACTATGACACAGGCATTATTTCTAGTGCGGAAGATTGGTTTTGAAGAATAATACATTCTACATTGTGTACAAAATGCATTGCATTTATTTTATCATTGATAGCATCTAAGAAACATCTAAGAAGAATCTGGGAAACAGGCCTGAATTTATGTATATATCTGAAACAGACATATTGAAAAAAAAAACCTAACTAACATTATAAATTCGAATGTGATTTTGTTTTTTGTTACGCTTTCACGCGTTCACACTTAACTACTTGACCGATTATCATGAAATTTTGTATACACATTGTCAGGGGTACAGTTAAGGACATAGGGTCCACTATTTAAACCAGAAAAAAAAATTTGCGAGCGGAGCCACGACAAAAATCTAGTCATAATATAAAAACAATTTATTAATTTAAACACACGTAATCGAATTCAAACGACATCCATTAAGGCTTTGTAGAACTTTATCCTTTCAGCTACTCCAGTGAAACAATGGAGGCCAGACAATAGACTTACTATTTAGGGAACACTTAACGACCTTATTCCTTGTTGGTTAACTTCCAGGCACTCTGGAAGTTTTTCCAAACATATTACAATCCAAACTTCGCCTTTCTCAGTTTCTATATCAAAGATAAAAGAGTTTTATAAGCAAAGCTTTAGATGTCAAAATTTAACCTCTAAATCATGACCTACAATGGTGATTTAGGACTATATATTCTCGGGAAAAACTTGTACAATTATGTAAAAAGTAATGTAGATAGTATTAAAGTTAGTATTTCTTATACTCAACTGTCGTAAATATCGTATTATGAAATAAGTAAATATTTTTTAATTTACTTACAAGATTTTGCGCGCGGCTTCACTAGACTTGCAATCAATAAATATCTAACCCTCGAGAACAGTATTTTATTCTGGATGATTCTACTCTATATCTTTTCGGTATCCCTGACAAGGTGCATGCAAAATTTCATTATGATCGGTTGAATTGTTAAGGTGTGCAATATAATAGTTAGCAGTCGTAAGACGTAGGTACATTAAGGTCATATGTCATCAATATTGAGATGACAGTTCGCTATGTCCTACCAATACATTCGGTAAACAAATACCTTAATAGTAGTTTTGTGACACTAAGACGGCTAGAAAGTCTGTCGCCCTAAAAAAACTTAGCAACAAAGTTCAAGTAAAACACATAATAAAAATAATATATTAGCCGTCTACCACTTCCAAGATATACAGTCTATATATCGTCTATGTATTTATAATACAAAATTAAAGAGGCTGAACTTGTACGGTTCCACAATTTATGTTAGAACAACCTCTATATAAAAATAATCGTCGGCCCATCCCGGTGAAGGCAGGACAAACCAACAAGCACAAATTTGCATTCTTAATATTAGTAAGGATACATTGACAAAGATTGACCAACACAAGAAAGCAAGAGCTAACCACTAATCTCTAACGATCATACTATTTAAGCTTAATAGAGTAACTACTAATACTTATTATAGCAAAACTTGAGACGCAATCATAAACAAAGCGAGCAGGTAACGAACTATACATCTAGAACTATCTAATCTGTCACCCTCATGCGGATTAAGAGATGGATACTGTGAATCACTGGAGTAGATCGGCCAACTACACAGTATTAATGAGCGTATGAATTGCTTGGATAGATAATTTATTTAGTTCCTGATGGATACACCGTGTAAAATTATAGTTACTAGTGTTTGTCTAATAGTCAAATATTAAACATTATTGTTATTGAAAAATTTGCTTCTCCATTGCCCTTGCCACTGCGATATCGGTTCGATCGATCCCCATACGCCCCAATATTGTTCAGTCTGGATTGTTTGTTTCCTTGTTTCAATGTCTGTGAAGCCTGTCACGACACTGTTACATGTACGGAACCCGCTAACATCAAACTAGAAACCGGCTGACCGCTGCTATTTTTACATACATACATACATATTAGTGCTCTTAGTCAAGGAATCAGCCTGTTCATAAGGTCAAAGTACACTACTTAGTCGTGTGAATATTGAATAAACAATGACATTGTTTTTGGTAAAAAATAAATATTATTATCAGAATTAGAAAATAACGTAACAGAACTACGAAATCAAAACCGAAGACGGATTGGTAACTATCAGTCAAACATTTGAACGAAGAGATCATAAAGAACAATTGAAAGACAATAACATAATAAAACAATAAATAAATTATGAGTTCTGTGTATTTAATATTACCATCGTTCGTTTGTTCATTAAAAAATCTTTATTTTTAATTTTTTATACTCTATTAGGCTTGCATTTGACCGCGATCTCACCTGATCTTAAGTGAAGATGCAGTCGACGATGGAGCTCGCTTGCCTAGAAGATACCTATTCACTTGCGACTTGAAGACACCCAGATTGTACTCATCGGGAAACACAGACTTAGATAGCGAATTCCACTCCTTAGCAGTACGCATTATAAAAATGGAAGCAAATCGCTTCGTGCGTAAATGTGGTATATCCACCATGTACCTGTGTTGTTCGCCTGATTGTCTGGTCGTCCGATGGTAGAATGGGGAAAGAGGAATCAAATTATGCAGTTCCTCTGCACACTTTCCGAAATGTATTCGATAGAAAACCGAGAGACTAGCAACCTTACGACGATGCTCCAAGCTTTGGAGTCGTGTGTTGACCAGTTGGTTATCCCCGATAAGTCTCCTGGGCTTCCGCTCAATCAATCTCAATCTTCAAAGAGTTTTGTTAATTACATTTCAATCTACTGTAAGAATTTTTTGTTACATTTCTATTTAATTTAGAATTCGAACTGGATTTATACTAAATACGATTATTGGAAATTTATTTTTGTAATTAGAATAGTATATCTGAGAGCTTAGAAATTACTTTGAATGGACCTTATACATCAAACATTACTGGCATGTAGACTATTCGAGTAGCTATCCCGAAGCTAATAGAGAAATCACTCTAACAATAGGCAAGTGATCGCGTGCGTTGTTCAATAGAATCGTTCCCATCTGATACGCCAAAGCCAATATTTAGCTACTACAGCTGAAGGATCGGTTAACTTCCCAAGTTAAGTTTTAACGAGATTTTTGAGGCCGACGTGCGGGCGCGGTGGAAGACGTGAAATTCGGCTCGTAAATTGACTTAGCAAAAGTTACTTCAGCCTGTCTTGTCCCAGGTTAATCCGCTTGGAGGCTACAATTTACTCCAGGTATGATATTTTATGAAGAGTGGCAAATGAAAATTCTGAATAATGCCAGTCGGATTACTTTTATCGTCTTGTTTTATTTTGACTTCAAACATAAACTCATTTTTCATTTAAAATCATCAAAGAATATACATTCAATTATACTTGTCGTCTGAAGCAACATAATACACAAAATTATTTGAAAAGTTTTTAATTTCGTATTTACTTGTCATCGCCATTGCTAAAAGTTTCTCTGTTATTTATTATTCCATCGAAAAATTACTTTTCCTAATTTATTCTCAAGCATGCCTAACTTTTATAGATCAAATAAAAAAACTTATACCTTTTTACGAAATCGGAATTAAGTTTGTCTGGGTTTCGATTACGAGAATTAATTTCTGCTGACCAAGAAAAAACTTGTTACGGATTCCGAGCCGACGTGACCATGGATTTAAATGAACCTCCTCGCAGAAATGGAAAAAAATAATTATTCGTTCTCTCCTCCCTTCGTTATTGCGAATATCTTGCGCAATGTAGTGCTCTTTATTTGAACAAGTTAATTTTCACTGGAATTTCTTCCGGCATAATTTCCTCCACATATACATTTTTACATTCTATTAAATTCCTTTATTAAACTTATCATTTTGTGTTAGATCGTTGTTCTATTAAAAAGCTTCGGTGGATTTTTATTAAAGTTCTCGTAGAGGTGTCTTACTTTTCGCCACTCAATTCGAACTGAATTCAATTAAGTGGTACCAATTACCCGGTACAATCTATAATATTGCTCTGCCGAATCACGGAGATGGAACTTTCTAAGTTGCCCTGAACTCGAGGATTCAAATATTCAAGAGTATAATTAAATTGTAAAGGTTCCAGGACAAATTGCTGCAGCCGGAATAGAATTGCTGATAGTATTAATTTCAGTCAGCTTTTTAGTACAATTAATGTGAGGTTCTGAACTTCTAAAAGGGGTTTATTACCGGTTTGAATTAATTGGCTATTGGCACTGTCGTTACTTTTCATTGCTTTTGTTTCATTCAATTTATTTCATGTCTTGAGATTTTATTTTATTTTTATTAAGTGTTTATTGGTCTCAATTACGTGTTAATCTTTATCCAAATTTTCAGTTGTTTATGTTTAATAGGAGGGCTTGACTA
Source organism: Catocala fraxini (assembly GCA_930367265.1). Taxonomy (NCBI): domain Eukaryota; kingdom Metazoa; phylum Arthropoda; class Insecta; order Lepidoptera; family Erebidae; genus Catocala; species Catocala fraxini. Next base: position 23,378,107 of record OV884031.1, read on the forward strand.
CGGTGGCATAAGATTATAAGTGATACATGATTCAATTAAAGAAGACGGTGTAAAGGCTTTGTGAAGATATCCTTAGCTTCCTTCCGTTCCAATTCGAATTCCTTTTTTCCAATGATATTCGGAACCAGGCCTGGTTGAATTAAATTATTCTGAAGATAATAAAGATTCTAGGTGTCCCAGTTCTAATATAACCTTTCGAGCGTTCGCAGTTTATTTTTTGTTTAAACCGTAAAAAGTGGAGCACATTTATCTTGGCTTTTTTCATTTCCTATATTTTTATTTCATACCAAAGAGGGGAAGTTTTTATGTCTGTATAAATCATACTGTTTAAGACCTTTATAGATTTATATCTCCGTAATGATTTAATTGTAGATCTTAGTCGTCCTTAATTAAGGTCAGTACTTAATACTCTAATATTTTTTTTAGGATAATAATATCTTAAGTCGCAAGATAATTATTTGATTTATATAAGAATCCATATAAAATTATATTTATCAGAGCAATCATTTATTTGCATCTTCTAGGCGCGGTATATGTTATAATTATAATATCTACCGCGCCTACTTATTAAACAGTGCAAAGTTTTTATTTAATTACTTTATCATACACATAATTTTAATTATTGTCATATAATTAATGGATTCATATACTTTATCAAATTATAAGACGTACTGGCAATCAAAAAGTTGTAACGCAATCATTGGCGTGGCAAATAACGAACGTTCTTCAACTACCTAGATTATAAGACCAACGAGGTGATTCCGACTCGTCGACTAATTAACTGAATAAATCAAACTTTGCTAATCCAACTTGATTCGTACCAAGTCCCAAACGATTCGTTTTTTAATTTAACTTCTTGACTTCTTGATAGAGTTTATAGGGTTCCGCTTTTAAAGGATTCACTAACATTAAACGACTTATAAAACAATAATTAAACTTCGCAAAGTGTTGGTTTTACTTTTAATGAAAATTTAGTTTACATTGCTTGTGACGTCACAAATTATGTAATGATGTCTTCCTGATCGAATTTCTGTCACGGGCGGCCAATCTTAACGTAGACTGATCTGCGCAGGAGATACTATAGTGCACACGTGTGAGCACAAGAGTGTGCGGAAACACAAATGCACTCTCTGCTTCCTAACTCTTATAATCCAATACGACCGGAGGAAGATCAGGCGCAGGACCAACGGCTTTTCGTACTTACCGAGGCATGAGAGTGTGTAAGACCACAAACTTTCTAACTCTAGGGTTGCTATTCAGAATTTTTTAGTAGTAAAACTCAATATATTTTTGTTGGCCCGACCCTGGATTCTAATCCATGCACAGCGGTTGCAATCACTACCGCTGCGCCACCGAATTGTTTGTAATGTAATTGTTCATGATATTTGTGTATTCATGTGTTGTACTTTAATAATATAAAAATGTAGTTTGCATCGGTTTTGTGTCACAAATTATGAAGATACAGACGATGGACTTAACAACGATGTACATAGTAAAAACTGGGTCACTTACACTTTGATGCATGCACGAGATTTTTAGATCAAGCCGGTCCAATGTCGATTATTGTTTTGACCGTCGTGTTTCGGTGTACGCATTTGTGGCATTTTTTTAATGTGTTTGTTTTCGTGTGTTGTATTGAACTGAGTTTCTGTGTTTCATCTCATCTGTGCCATTAGTACCAATGAAAACTTTGAAACATAATCAGTTTTAAATATTGAAACTTTGTCTTTAATGTTTCAAAACAAACCCTTAACGAAGTTAAAATATTGTTTTATAAATCGTTTGATGTTAGTGGTAACTTTGTGACTTTAATAATTGATCGATATAAATGAAAAATCTTCGAATTTGACTGGCAATGACTGACTATAGTGAGCGCCATTATCACGACTGAGGTAGGCAGGCTATTATAACGGGGGCCAGAGCCACTATTTATTAATATCTAGACGTCACAACGAATTTCCCTGCAAGACTTAATACTATGATTAAAATTGTTGGCCTCGATGGCGTAGTGGTTAGTGTAACCGATTGCCACGCCTGAGCTCGCGTGTTCGATTCCCGCACAAGTCAAACATTTGTGTGCATGAACATGGATGTTTGTCTTGGTCTGGTTTTTTCTATGTATCTGTTTTGGTTTAAACATAAAATGCGAATTAAGGTTTTATAGTAAGATACCAGAAATTCTCAACGATTTAAAGCCTAATGACAAAGCTATGTATTGAAACTTTACGTTTTATTCTAGCTTTCACGTTTTGAGCTCGTATACAACATCGAATTATATGTACGATACATAAATGTATCGAGAAAATTTCAACTTGCTATCGCATCAGATGCATCACAATGTTTGTTTTAACGAACGATGTCAATTGCGACAAACTTTTTGCTTCGCAACGAATCGTGAGAAGACATCATTTGTGCGATGTGTCATTACATCGCAGTATTTTGTACGAACACTTTATTTACACGTAAATAACTATAAGAATATGATACTTTATGACAGAGCTTAAGACTGCGCCAAACGAAATGTGCCAAAACAGGCGGTCACAGTTAAGTGAATAAAATCAACACTTTTTTGTCGGCCTCAGTGGCGTAGTGGTTAGTGTAACCGACTGCCACGCCTGAGGTTGCGGGTTCGATTCCCGCACAAGTCAAATATTTGTGTGCATGAACATGGATGTTTGTCTTGGTCTGGGTGTTTCTATGTATAATTTGTATGTATTTACAAATAAAAAAGTATATATGTATGTTTATCCATTGTCTAGTACCCATAGTACAAGCTCTGCTTAGTTTGGGCTAGATGGTGTTGTGTGTATGTGATAGAATTTATTATTATATTATTATTTAATACAAATATAAAATATACATTTACCATAACAATGAATGTGTTTACAATTACTCCGTATAAAAAACTTAAAATAATTAATATATTCGCCTACAACATTACGTAAATTTGAAAAATGCAGTCACGTAAGCTGGTGTTACGTAATTTTTAGATTATAACAGTAGAAATCTATGCTATTTTACGTATAAGTTATGTGTAGTACTAATATAAAAACATAAATAGTTATATTACAATTTGTCCGTCCCAAATATTTAAGTTATTGGTTGACAATAAAGATACAATTCCTCCATACAATTTTACTATGGCGGCCGCGTGCCGATTTGAATATGCGCCGCACGAGGTCTGTCTATCTGTCTTACGCTCGGCGCAGTCTTAATATAGAACTATGAATATAGAATACATAGTGCTAATAAGATAAAATCGTTGATTTTATATCACAGATGCGGCTATCAAAATATTATAGCGATCATCTATAATATCTTGATATCAGCGTCTAAATATAAAAAGCTCATACGTAGTGAGGCCCTTTTTCCTTTTATAAATGTGTTTATAGGGATAATATCGACGCCAACTGTTGTTTGATTGAGTGCAAGCTTTGAGGAATATATCTGGACATGACACTGACGTGAATAATAAAAGAGTTTTAAATAACCGTCTCTACGACTGTGTTGATGCCGCGGTATAAGTTTACCATCGTTCTTGGGCTTTAGGGTTCCATTCGCTGGTTGGGTAATGCTTTTAGTATTTGCATATAATGGAAAGCTTCGAAGGAACAGTTAGCAGTTAGTGATAGCGAATGCAGTGCATGATATCACAATTTAGAATCCTTGGTCGGGCCAACTGTTATTTGATATTGATGGTCAAATCCTCAGTAGCTCCATGGAGTCTCGAACTGTATCCGTTAGAGGGCAGTAAGCTCACCGCCTTATTTATTTTTGTACTACTTATATGGCTATCAAGCATACGGCCCACCTGATGGTATGGATGTATGTATCTTATGTGGGGGCAGTCAGTGCAGACCGGCGACACTTCGACCCAGCGGGATCTTTTGTGTCGACACTCTCCCAATAACGACTGCCATAGATGTTCATGGCAGCCGGGACCGACCGCTTAACATGCTCTCCGAGGTACGGAGCAGGCGATAATTGTCAATCAATACACACATAATTTCGAAAAGTCATATAACTTCTGAAAGTCAGAGGTGCGCGACGTGGGTTCGAACCCGAGACCCTCTGCATTGCAGTCTGTTGGTTTCCCCACAGAGCTATCGCTGCTAAGATAAGATGATAAGTGATGACAAGTGATGGTAAGTGGTCACCGTAGCCTATAGACGCCTGCAACACCAGAAGCATCATATGCGCGTTGCCGATCCTTTACGAAAGGAGACTTATTATATGAGACTTACTTGAAATATGGGTGTCATACACCTCTGCCTACCGTTTTAATGATATAGGTGTAATACACAACAGCAATATTTCCTACCGCCAATTAGTATTATTTATTCTTAATAAGAGCTGCCCCTTACTGATAATACTAACTTTGTTACTAGATAATACTAACTGTTTAGGACGATGATTGAAGATGTTTTATTCTATCTTTAGTATACATTCGTTTACTTTTGGTTTCGATCGTGATTTCCAGTTCAATTCCCAGACTGGGCAAAGTTTTATTAGTTTACTCTGTCGAAATTCTCAGTAGGAGCACAGAATTTCCACATTTACAAAATTTTAAGCATAAGTCAGTAAGCAATATAAATTGCTTTATGAAATAAATTATTCTAAGACCTCATTAACGAAACGGTCACAGCCAAAATTGCTCGTAATTTATTATGCTTAAATATTTAAATGGTCTTATATTATTATAGTTTGATATACGAATATAGGCTTTATGTCGCTAAGGTTACGGTAAATATCTTACTAATAAGGTGTGATCACCAGATAAATGAGCTGGACTTTAGCTTAGGTAACGGTTCTTAAGACTGCTAATGTCATCCTCGAATTTATCCGGCAAATTCCAGAAACTGATTAGTATTCTGTATTTCACACAATATTTTTTTTATTTTAGTCTATAATTTACCTAGTCATGAACCTAATAGTTTTTAAACCGCTTAATAATTAAGGAGTTTTAAAATCTGGTAGAATGGTAAAATTAAATAACTCACTATTAAATTCTACCATTAATTAACGAATAAAAAATAGGTTCTAAATTTGATGCGCATATTTTGTAAATATTTTTATGTATGGGACACACTTTTTTTACATAGCAGATTTCAATGATATTTTTCTTGATGTTCCACATAAATTTTAGTAATAGTTAATGTAATCTGTCTCTACAATTACGTGGCTCTATAAAGGTCAAACACGAGTACTTGGCTTGAGTTAAATGGGACATAGTTTAGTCCGGAATGTCACTTACACACTGTCTACAAGGCTTAGACAGAGTAGTGGATAAATTTGTGCCGAAGACCACACTATTTCAAGGATCATTACACGGCGCGTAGTTTACTATGAAAGCGAGAGGCTCTGAAGATACTCATTTACAGTATATGTATACTTTATAATCTTACAAGATTTTTCCTGCGATTTCGCTCGCGTAAATGTAGGTCAGGGTGGTGACAGTACCTTTCTCGGATGAAAGGTACCCTACGTCTTTTTCTGTTCCCCAGACAACGTGTAAACAAAATTTCATACAGATCCGTCGAGTAGTTAAGGTGTGAACACGTAACAAACAAACAAATTCACATTTGTATTTATAATATTTGTTGAGATTTTGCTGCCTTGCTCATACTGTGGTATGGTTCCCATTGCAACCGGTGTTAGGTTTCGGATTAAACAACTTTCTTTCTACATAGATTAAAATTTTAATAGATTTCCTCTTACTGTATTAAGGTTTTAAGAAATAGTCCTTACTAAGAAGAGTCGTCAAAAGCTCGTACATTAGAAAGTGAACGATAGTGTAAAATTTTCAATATGAGTGAACATGATAATACTATATTTATAATTCGGTTGTCATATTGGCATTGTCTATCAGATAACACCTTAACGTCTAAAAAGGTGACAATATTAAAATTATACTATGTTTTAATATGTTTGACCCATTAATGATTGAAATCAACGATTTTTAGAAAATTGTTATTAGTAGCACGCTATCTAGAAATCTGCCTGATGAACAATGAGTTCGCTTCTTATAACGTAAGACCTGGAACAGCTGGCAAAATGTTTCTGTAGTTCACAGCTAATCCTTTTAATGGAGTTAGAGGTGTGAGCTGTTTTGTTGCGTAAGTACTGGTTTAACCGTATTTGGTTGGTTGGTTAAACCAGCACTTTAACTAAAGGGCTGGTATGACCAAAATACAATTGTATTACACGATGCTGTACTAGAGATAGAACAGATAAAGTACTAGCGTACGTTCACACTATTAAAAATTGACAATTGAAGTAAGTATGTTTTGGATTTTCCATGCATGACCAAAACTTATTAACTATAATGGTATTTGTACACGATGAAAGTACCTGTGGGAGTTCATGCGTAAGCTAATCGCTTAGACATGCGCAAGATGTTATTGCAGGCTTCATGCACAAGATTTTATTGCTGGCTGCATGCGCAATTTCGCTTAAAGTACATGCGTAAGATTTTTCGACTGCACAGATGGCGTAGTAGTTTAAGTGATCGCTTTACCACTGCCACCGCGCCAAATGTAATAATATATTAATATATATATTATAACATAATATAATATTCTACCACATACACACCACATCATCTAGCCCAAACTAAGCAGAGTATATGCAGGTTACATGCGCATGTTATCATACACGTAACATGCTAGCATCAATCGTTTATATGACAATGTCATTCTTGACATTAAACGTTTTAAAATTAGTATAATATTGCTTTATACACAGCCAGTCTAGAAGTCATTATTTTAATGAGCTTACGTAAATGGTTAATAGTAAAATTGAAAAAAGCACTTAGGCTTATAGTGGCTAACAATAAAACGAATTTAACTAGATATTTTTCGCAACATTAAAGTTTATAATTTTGTTATGTATCGCATTTTACAACAATATTTCAAAGGTACCTTCCCATCAATGAAAATAAATACTAATTTAATAAGGTACCTTAGCAGCCTTATTAGGCTGGCTGCTGGATAATTTTACCTTCGAAGGTAGCCTTTTTGTTATGGTAGTCAAGCTATAAAAACATAGCTGTTTTTGACTACCCTTTCGATAAAAAGAAGAAGATTCATGGTCAAACCTAAACTAATAGGTTATGTTTAACCACCGTCAATCTACTTAAAATATAAAGACAGAAATTTATGGACAATGTCGCTGGTCATGAAATCCTAAAATAGTAATTAGCTAAATACATTCGAATGATATTTAAACACAGTACCTAATGTTTCGATACCCCGTACATTTTGAGGCGTACTATTTTTCAGTAGAACAGTCAGTCATAGCAATTTCTTTCGTGTCTGTGCAAATGAGAAAATTTTCTTATAAGAAATGTGCGTAATAGTAGTATCACTTTAACTACGTTACGGAGGTAAAAGTTGCAGAGACTCACATACATACAGACCCCATTTCTTGCATTTTTAATTTATTTTTTGCTAGCGTCAGCAACGCGTGTATGGAATCTATTTCTATACATACTATCATAGGCTATGGGTAACTATGTCTTTCGCTTAAATCAAGTTTGTCTTCAACAGAATCTCAAAAACAGGGCAAAATATTTGCCGTTTCATGCTACATAATAATCATCTCGGGTTGATTGTAAGTGATATGAAGGTAATAAGCGCATCCTTAAAAATAACATTAAATAAGATTATTCTTATCCAGCAAAATAAGCTCATCCACGTTCCGTGTCAAGTGATTATTTTGATATGTAGAATAATAATGTCTAGAAAAAGAAAATGTTTATGGTATGCCAATACACAAATACGGCATAACATGTATTCTCTGTCATCCTTGGTGGCATAGGGATAGTGGATGATCTGCTGTTCATGAGCATTGAACACGTCGAGATCTCTGCTTAGAAATTTAATATTTTCCCCGCTAAACTTACGGTGGATTCGCTATTTAGACATGAGCGAGTTGTTTGTTCGTTTGTAATCTATAAACACCGAAACTAATGAACCAATTTTAATCATTCTTTAACCATTAAAAAGCTACATAGCTTAATAATTATAGTGTCACGCTTCAAGTCATGAAGTGTAATGGGAGTGGAGCAGCAATCATAAACGTATGCTCAGTTCGTCTTATATAATTTCAATATCACTTTCCCTACTCGTCAACAAATTTTCTTTAGAACTAATAAAAGTTTTTCACTTCAAATTAAAGTTTATTTCCATATTCAAGCAAGACCATATACAAACTATTTAAGTCTTAATTTCTAGAACTTTCCATTTAAAATAAAAAGCGGAGACTAGGTAACGAGATCGTTTACTTTTACTGTTAGAGTGTGAAGCGAAAATGTTTGACGTGGTAGTCTTTACAACCTACTCGACTAATAATAAGTGTTCTTTGAACTTTTCTATAAAACTCTTGGACAGGTTTACGAACGTGAAGCTGCCTGCTTTACTTAGAAATAGTTATGTAATGCTTGTCTGCTCCTAACTACCATCTATTTTTGCTTGTAGACAACTAAAGTGTTAGTTTGAAGTTATTTTATTAGAAACTGGGTCATTTAGTTTTTATATTCGTTATGTGAAAGTCAATCTGCAGTTTCTTTATTAATTCGGCTATTATGGTAGTATTTTATTTGTGTTAAAGGAGATTATTGACAACATTTATTACTTAACACCAACAATATAAGCGATGGTGCTGAAATAGATTAGGCATCGGACTCGTAAACATGAGGTCGTGCCTTCGAAGCCCAGCTATTACATTACCAGCACGAAGTCACACCTAATGAAAACAAGAAAATTAGCTCAGCTGGAAGATTTTGCAATAACACTGTTAAATTGTAACTTAAACATATATAAAAAAATGAACTGCATACATGCTTGTGTGCATTTAAAAAAAATGTTTTTTTTTAAATATAGGTATGTATTTAAAGCATCATACGTTTTGCATACATATCGTATCTTTATTGTACATTTGTTAAGTCCCCGTGTTGAAAACTCGCAGTGTGGGAGGAGAAGAATTTAAAAATAAACCACAAGAATATTAACCTGTCGACGCAGAACTAATCGCCCTGGCAAAAAAAAACTACATATTCATTTTCCAGGACATGATTTGAAGATTTACTTATGGTACTCTTGCTCTGATATAAAATGCAACTGCGCACAGCTCAACGTCTGAAGTTCTTCCCAAACCCACGTAGTTTCAGCCAATGAACTTCATAAAACTCAACTTAATAGCAATAACAAATCCCTTCTATGCCGAACGTGATATGAATAACAATAGAATATATGAATCTGATATCACCATCATTTTACAAAGTGATGGAATGGTGCTAGCTATAACGATGCTCATCGCCAATGATTTATAACCTCCTCAAATAGGGTAAACAGGAAAATAATGTTGCTATATTGTAGTTCTACAATATTTAAGAAAAAGTATCTAAAGTTAGAATATTGAAAGCTCTATAGCTTTGTAGAGTTTGTTTACTTTATCCAGTACGTTTTCTCAGAAACGAGCCTCTATAAATAAAATATGTTAGCCTTGAGCAGATTGTATATGTATTTCAATCATATTGGAATATCGTACGGTAAGTTAAAATATCTGTCGGCAGTAAGTAGTCTGGGAATACTGGATTTACCGATATATCGGTGCTTATTATGCTCACAATACCAAGGCTTATCTAACGCTTATAATCAGCGCTAATAGGCTGACATATTATATATATACATATATATGTCGCAGTGTGGTATTTTTAGTGGAATGTCAAGCATTATTAATTTAGTTAATTGTTTATTTAATTTCATTTTGATTAATGCTTGAGTGTGTTTAGTTGTGATACGATGACAGCTAACGAATGACAACTGACGGATGACAGTAAGTTGATTTGAAGGGACAGACGTCCGTACGACGGTCATTCTATCGAGAAAGCTCGGAACGGTCGGTCATATCGTGTTACAACTAACCTCACTACATTCCACGTGATTGTAATTTTAAATAGTACTTTAATCAATAAATATTGTGAGCATCCGCAGTGATTTTGTAACTAAAGTTAGGTTATCAATAAAGATCGGTGTAACGAACATTACCCTAGTGTTATTTCGAGATTTCCCTCATGTCTGACCACCAGGTGGACGAACCTAAAAAATGAAGATGGGCTTCTTACGCCGTTATATATACATATATATGTATATGTATATATACTTGAAGCATTTCTGAAGAACGTTGAGTGGTCCACGATGTCAAACATAAGCGTTCACCTATTCGTAACATTATGCGTCGCGTGTAAGCCGGCTAAGCAAGCAGCGTCTCTACATCAAGTAAGAGATTTTGTTTCGCGCCGATTACACGCGACGATAACTTTGTATAGTCGGCCTCGATGGCGTAGTGGTTAGTGTAACCGACTGCCACGCTTGAGGTCGCGGGTTCGATTACCGCCCAAGTCAAACATTTGTGTGCATAAACATGGATGTTTGTCTTGGTCTGGGCGTTTCTATGTATAATACTTATGTATTTACAAAAAAAAACATATATGTATTATTATCCATTGTCTAGTACCCATAATACAAGATCTGCTTAGTTTGGGCTAGATGGTGTTGTGTGTATGTGGTAGAATATTATTATTATTATTATAGTTATAAGATTGGCAAGGGATAGACGTTACATGCGTCTGTGTCCCGCTGTTATCTTATAAAAAGCGACGCAAAGCGACTCAAGCAGACAGCTCGGCGCTATTTAACTACTGTCTAAAGAAAACTTTCCTTACTTAAAGTTTTCACTTCCACAATTAGTATTTATATTCATATAAACAGGAAAACGTATTTATTATGCAAAGATACATTTACAAAATAAAATACTTTTGGTCTACCAAGTTGATTTAAAATAATTTAAACTTACTACAGTTTGTTTTATATGCAATTGTTGTCAGTAATATGAGATCTTTCAATATAAAATTGCCGTTTATATTCTACATCTAGTTTTGTGGTTTTTAAACAAAACGGTTATTTTAAAATTCACTTGTTTTGGGAGTAGACTATATATAATATTGAGCAGCGATAGCTCAGTGGGGAGACCAACAGACTGCAATGCAGAAGGTCTCGGGTTTGAACCCACGTCGCGCACCTCTGACTTTCAGAAGATATGACTTTTCGAAATTATGTGCATATTGATTGACAATTATCGCGTGCTCTGTGCCTCGGAGAGCACGTTAAGCCGTCGGTCCCGGCTGCCATTAACATCTATGGCAGTCGTTATTGGGAAAGTCAGTACCCTCTAATATCCTGACACTTGTCTAGCCTTAGGGTATCGTTAGCCTTCGGGTTGCAAAGGTCAGGTGGCAGCCGCTCCAGTCAAATCCGGTTAGTCCAGAAAAGCCGACCCCAAGTGACTTGGGAATAATAAAGGCTAGGCAAAAGAAGATAGTTTTAAATATAACTTGAAATGTTTGTCGTTACTATACAGGTATCTATATTTATATGATATGAATGTGTACATATGTACCTATGCCAGCGATGTATGTATGTTCGCATACCTGTAAGCTTCCATTTAACGTATACTCTGATTGACCATCCAGTTGTATTTAGCGAATAAATCTCAGCTCCCAGGGGATTGAGGATACTCGACAGGTTTATAAAACATTTAGCGTTTTCAAATACAAAAGCCAATCAAGAGATGGCTTTAAAGAATTTTGGAGGAAAAGAATTTAAAATGTTTACGGTGGTTTAGCGGCTGACATTTTTATTTGGTTTTGAGTTAGAAATATTTGAGGGGCTTCTAAACGAAAAATATGTGGCTGCAATGTTTTGGATTTAAACTCGGTCAGCTTAAAAACATATGAATGCATCGGCCATTCTAAATATAAATTTTTGGACAGTCATAATTATGCAAAATATTGACGTGCTTTTTATAATGTTGCTGTTATTGCCGGCCAGTATATTGTAGCAACACATTGCTGTAAAAAGATTGTCCGTCTAGTAGCTCTTGTAATTTACTTTACTTCGCATGGAAAAGTACCTTTTTCTAACTCGGTTAAGTTGTTTCCAATGTGCTACGGCAACTTCAATTATTTCTGAAGTAGTTTCTTAAAGAGGTTACGTGCAACAATGTCGTTAAATATTTAAAAGTTACAAAATAGAGTAAGATATTGTAGACTTGTAAAAGTTTAAAAGCTTTTTAAAATTAAAGTAGTGTTTTAACAGTTGTTATAAGTTTATAATAAGTAGTAGCACTTGCTCGATATTCAATGCTTGTTACGCACTTCTATTAGAGTCTAAATTTAATCAACACAAGTGGGTAAAAAAAGGGTTTTTTAAATTTTTGACCCGTGTGGGGATCAAACGCACTACACTCGGCGCGGCGGCAGTGGCGAGGCCACCACTTAAATCAATGTGCCATTGCTGAAGGCACAGCAAAATCTTTGCACAAGCATAAAAAAATCCGACCGAGCAGGTACCTTCACCGTAGAAAAATTCGCAGCTATACAACTTTGCAATCGCCTTGTTGTTCCTATAGCATGAAAGGCTTTTGAGGTCGTTAAGGAGAAAAATTGTAAGACCACGTGTTCTTGCTAACAATTTCCTCATAGACAATTCCAAAAAAATAACGCTCGACCAAACAGAAGCACAGAATTATGTTGTTTTATATGTTTGTATACGTGATATGTAAAAAATGTTTAGGGTTTTTATTGTTTTCTTGATAGTTCTCAGTACTAGTTATGAGATGATTTTGTCGTTCGTCATGATCATTACGACAATAGACAAACATCCATGTTCATGCACATAATTGTTTGACTTGTGCGGGAATCAAATCCGCGACCTCAGGCGTGGCAGTCGGTTACACTAACCACCACACCATCGAGGCCGACAATATAATGTATGTTTTTCCATTTTCTAGTACCAATAGTACAAGCTCTGCTTAGTTTGGGCTAGATGGTGTTGTGTGTATGTGATAAAATATTATTATTATATATTTTTTTGTCCCGGGTGGGATTCGAACCCACAAAAAACGCACTTGGCGCAGTGGCAGCGGCGAGGTGACCACTACGCTAGTCACTACGTGCAGTCTGTTAGTCAATTATTTTTATCCCCCAGTAATGCCTGCGGAAAATTCTTCACGGAAGCCTGCTCACTGGATGTTAAGCCACCGCCTACAATAGCTTTCAAATCTAGAGTAACATTCGGACGTAGTTCAACCTAGTAAAAGAAATCAAATATCGGATGAAAGGAAAAGAATAGGAGGGGTAACTATCTCAGTCTACAATACTCTTACTTACCAAGTGAAATAACAATGATACTATAATTCTAACGAAGGATTTTTGTAAGAGGTTAGAGCTGGCTCATTAGTACGGTCACGAAATAGTTGGCAACGACGGATTTTTCCACTCAAATTGAGTGTTGGAGCCCGCCTGATCAAATATAGTAAGCGACAAGAAATTACTTAAGTAGAGCGATTATCTGGAGCATCTTGCAGTAATATTATACGTAAACAAAATACCGTAGTCTAGTTATTCTTGGTACTGTCATCATAAGTTTTTTTTTTTTTTTTTTTTTTAACGCGGGGAAATGTGCAAATCACATTTCCCATCGCCGGTTTTGGGGCGGGCGATGGGGATATGTCGGGATCCAGCCCATATGTTTGGGCTGAACCGACTAAAACCACCGCGGTGTTCCTCACACCTTTATGGCGGGGTCGCGCGGATTTCTCTCGCATTCGAATCGCGACCCCGCCAAAGGTTTGACCCACCGATGGACGTGGCGGGTCCCACAAAACTTTATACACATAATTGGGGGACCTGGTCCCCGACAACATAGCGGGGGGACCTAGTCCCCTTTCCGACATCGAGAGGCGTGCGTGGAACACGAACGCCGCCTACTCGGACCTGCGCTGATCGGGCGGTGGACGGCCCCAATAGGTCCACCGCCCGCAGGCTTCTACTCAGGACTGTCATCATAAGTAGCTTAACATTTGACAACTTTGTAAAAGTATTTTATTAATTTGCTAATTTTTATTCTGAATTGTAAACTTTGTATATTATATCAACTACCATTAAAATATTCTAAAACATTAAACGCAGTTAAAAAAAATGTGTCTTTCGTCTTTTGTTACTTACTGACAGTACTTATTAAAATTGTCGATCGTTTCAATGCTGATACTTTTTTGCACGTTCACTTAATATAGGATATACTTATATATCTAAGGGTTTTTGTGAACAATTACTACTTACCTTCATATGCAATGTAGAGCTAACATGTCGTGTCACTTTATTTGAGTAAATTCATACAATTGACAGTTGATAAATAAATAACGACATCAGCCCTGTATTAAACAGTCCCTCCGTTGGACACGGGTCTCTACTCATTGTAAGAAGACAGATACCAAAACAATATTACATTTTTAAGGATAACCAATTGTATAGTATATATAATATGTAGATTATTTTGTACCCCCAAATTGCCTTTTCTGCGTTCAATATGGTCACTATTTTTCCTATTTCACCCCTCATGATAAATAATACGTTGGTTTTATACTGCCACTTAAGATTTAATGGGCAGATTTCTTTCAACATATTTGGTATTTTCGAGTAGTTTTTGTATACTATTATTCGCTGACAAAGCTTATGATATGGTTAATTGGAGCGGCTATTGAGGAAAAGGCCACTATTTTTTACTAAATTTTGACTATGGACGTGTATCGAGAAAGGTAAACAGATAGTTCGAGCATATAATATAAAGAGAAGGTAGTTTGTTTTTCCAGAAGAGAGACGAGAGATTTTCATTTACTACAACTCTTTATTCATTGTCCAACTTCATACTTTATATAAAAGTTCTTATTTCTACATTGTATTAAGATCTCTTATAAGGGATAATCCATGTGTGACTTTATAAACATTGGAATGATGGGGAAAACTAGTCGCGGCACAGGTAGGTACTTCGGAAACACAATTTTTATCCCTGCGGTCCAATCCACAACGCTGCAGTATTGCTAATGGCGAGATCTAAACTTTGGGGTTCTGTGTGCAGCCACGTCAATAGACGAGAAATTATATCATACAATAAAACAAATACAATAATTTATAACAAATTTTATTTCGTTGACGTTCCCAATATTTACATATGCCGTACTATAATTTTAAAATTGGACATTAATTTGGGTTTAATTATTTACAGTCAATTTACACGTTTCACCCTCGCTCACTGCCATCTAATTAAGTGTCAAGATAATTGGGTTAACTGAAGGGAATAAGGAACTTATATAAATAGAGGCCTGTCACAAATTTTGTACTAAAATTAGTACCTCATTGAGATTCTACTCGTTTGCAACCAATTTGACGATGCTTCCTCGGTTCTGTTTTGAGAGACAAAATTTGGTATTATTGGTCGATTTTATTGGGATCGAAACGTTCTTGTCCTGGATAGTCATAAAATACACAATGTGGAAAAAGTGCTGCTTAGTAAAATTAAAGTATAGGCTAAGGGTCAAAATTAGTAATAGGTTTACTCAAAATCTTTTTGATGTTTTGATGGATAATTATTAATTTCGACCCTAAGTGAAGCACACACATACATAATTGAGAGTGATTTTTGGAAGAATTGTACAAATAGTAACATCTGTGTTCAGTGATTTTAGCTGATTATTTAAGTAAATACATTCCATAAACATGTCACATAAAAATATAACCATAAATAAATTTCTCAGTTTATATTTAAGTCCTACGTAGTGTAGGACGCCCTCCGACCAGATGGGATGACGATCTGCGAAAGACTGCAGGCAGATGCTGGATGCGGCAAGCCGAAGACAGGGCGCTATGGCGCTCATTAGGGGAGGGCTATGTCCAGCAGTGGACTATTATAGCCCGATGATGATGATGATGATGATTTAAGGAAACTAAGGATAAATGTGATTCATCGTCAAAAAGATCGGTTCATCTTTCAAAACTACGCAATATAGTCCCAAAAACCTCTATAAGCATCCATGACCTCCACATTAGGGCTGAGAATTATCATGGATTATGATGACTACTTACTATCAAGCCACCCATATGCTTGCTTATGTGTCTTATCTTTATGTAAAAATCTTATACCCACAAACTGAGAATGTCGCAACATGGTAAGGTGTTTGATATTTTATCCCAATTAAATTTTCTAGTACTACAGCTTAATAACAAATAGAAGGTCTTAGTTTTCTAACCGTAATAACAATTTTCATATCATGACTCATCAGGTATCAAGAAATGCGATTTTATTTAGCTAAGATTTACTTAACGGACAGGTCAGTCACATTATTTTAATGCACTTCAAAATACACTAGATATATTATTATGTACAGACAAAAATATTTACAAAATAAAAATATACAGAATATGAATAAACTCAGATATCAGATACCTTCCACTTAAGTTATTGACAATGGCGTTGTTATTACCACAAACTGTTGTTAGATTAGGCCTTCCCCCATGTTAAACGACCCGAACAAAATCACTTTTAAAGAGTAACTTGATAAAATAAGATAACGAAATATTAAAGACCCCGAGGTCGGCTTTTAAAAGAAGTTGTTTTAGGCACCAAATAGTATCTCCTTATCCGTATTTTCAATCAAATCATGCTTGCTTTTAAAATTACAATACATTTATTGACTGACTTGATCAATGATTGAGTTTATTCTAAGTATATTCAAGTCCCGAATTGAAGATTGTTGAAAGAAGGTTTTCTTAGAACGTAGATTGCTAATACACAACATAGTAATGATGTTGTTTTATCCAGTGTTGATATTGCACATCCTTGTTGCATCGCCGCAGGGTGTTCGCCTAGAAATAGAAAACCGACATCACACATACATACATAGAGTACAAAGTTTAATGCATATTGTTTAGCGTTTTGGTCGGGAAAACAGTAGAAATGAACCAGTTTGCTTTAAACAATGGTATATATTCTCCTATTCAAATATTATCTAGTATATCACAGTGTAATTAAAATTTGAGCATGCTTTGCACGCATTGATCTAAACAAAGCTTTCGACACACATAACCATGAAATTGTTCAGAAAATAGAACATTTTCAAAGTGAATCCAAATTTAACAGTATTTTTGTATGGAAATTATGTATTTTGAAAATGCGTGAAAAGTTGTAATTCTTCTTACCAGATAAAACATGAACCCTGGTGGCTGCAGGAGGCGCGTTATTAGGCCCGCAAGTATATACTCCTGCGTCAGACCCCGTAGCTCGCTGCACGAGTAGTCGGCTGGTACTCTTCAAACCCTTTTCCGTGACCAAAGATATGCCGCCACGAGCTGAGTCGAAGTTTATCACCTGAAACAATATTAAATATGATGCTGCCTTGTTATGAATGATGCATTTCAAACTAAAAGAGTTATGTGTCTTTAAAAATCTAATAAATGTGACTGATTAATTAAATATATCAAGATAAAATAAACTACCAAATCAATCATGTTATTGATAACAAACTGTTGCAAAACTGTTATAGTATTTATAGAAGCAATTAAATATTTATATGTTTTAGTAGAGGAACTCACGAAAGTGTAATAAGTTTATAGATTAGCTTAGATTAGTTGATATCAATATAAACTAATATAATTATATAGTAGTTAATTCAACTCATGATATTTACGCCTAATATAAATATTTGTATTCGGTATTACTGTAATAACTTAACGGAAGTCTAACAAAACTAATGTTTGCTTCGTTAAAATTTCAATAACTCCACCCGTTCAAACAATTAACGTATGAAAGTGCAAACTAACGCCGTACTCGACATAAATTAAATTAGCAAGCAGTTACGTAATCACATTGAAAACGTGAAATCAATGGCGTCAAAATCGAGTCCCGTTTTCCTACATCGAGAATTTAATGCTCTTAATCCTAGCTGCCGAAGGTTTCTCACCAAGTTTTATTATAAGTAAAATTTGCGAATTTACTCAACATCCGCATTTTTTTGTAATGAGAGTCTTTTATAGATATTTTAAGTATTGTTGAAAGTCGCCATCAAATGCGATGTTGTTTAAAAGGTTGGATTTAGATTTGTATTTTTACGAGTGCATTTTGTTTTAACGGAGACGCTGGCTTAAGGAAACGGTTATTGTGCCAGTGATTTAAAATCGGGACTACTTTTATAATGTTGGCCTCGTCTGTATTGGTTTCCTACTGCCTAGAGAATTTTACAGTCACAATTATTATTTCAGCACTAAACATTTTTGTTCACTTTAGAATATTATTCAATCTTATTTTACTATGCAGCTCAGTTATATCTGACAATTCATGTTATTGTGACATATAATAATTAAACGTGTTCTTAAAGTTTACCAGTAGTCAAACATTTAAAATTAAAACCGTTTTAAATCTGTAGTTGTAATCTAATTTTAAAATTACATATATTATTTAAAGATATACTAGCACACCCAATTATCTTTACTAATATTAAAAACGCGAAAGATTGTATGGATGTATGGATGTTTGTTACTCTTGCACGCAACAACTACTGGACCGATTGCGAGGAAACTTGGTATGTAGATAGCTGGAGACCTGGATTCACACATAGGCTAGCTATACCTAGGCTAGGGTTTTTATCCCAATATTGCCACGGGAACGGGACTTACGCGGATGAAATCGCGGGGAAAAACTAGTTAATTAATAATGTGGCGAAAATGGGCAGCTTATCATTGAAGTAGAATTGAAATTTCTACAAGAACATAAGACTGGCAAATATAAGATTATATTTTTGTCATAGTTTACACAGATATCTATAAAATCGATCAAAGTCTCATCACATTTATAATAGTTTCTACAATAAACTTTAAACCTTATTTCGCACTTCACCGATAAGTATCATTGATTGTTCAAATAAAACGTTGAATTCAATTTACGTTCGAGGATTGCACGAGGTTAATAATACTTGTATTTACCTGTTCACCGTGTGTCCACGTGATGGAACTCGGTGGCTCGGGGGTGTGTCGTACGGTGCACGTTAAATTAATTGTAGAACCGGCTTGAATGAACAGTTCTGGACCACTGGATATTATCGTTTCTGGTTCTGTGTAACATAAAATATGCAAAGTATTAATAACATTGTATCGTAATATCGCTTAAAATTGGCGACAGAACAGGTCAACTAAAATATAACCAATAGTAAAATATAAAAGTATATAAATCTGTATATAACGATACATTACAAATATTGTTTGGCTGCTGAGAAATCTAACAAAGAAAAGTAAATAAAATGGACGATTTAAAAAAAATCTTAACGTATCACTGACGGCTCCCTATCAAAGGTAGTAGATTGCTGATTTCAGCATGAATGGGCCTGCTCGACCGGGTAAGGACTACCCTCTCACCGAATATCGACGTGAAATAGCCGTATTCTTACTGTTGTGTTTCGTTCGGTGAGTAATAGTGCTGGAAGCCCAATCACCCTCTTTCCCCCTTTCCGCCCCGTCTGCTTCCCACTACCTTTTCCTTTCCTAAAGGGTTGGCAACGCGTAAGCGATGCCTCTGGTGTTGCAGGCGTCTACAGGCTACGGTGACCACTTATCATCAGATGGGCCGTAAGTTTACTTGCCAACATATATGTATAAAAAACAAAAACAATAGCGTAATTGGGACGTAAATTTAGCGACGGTTTATCGAGATTACAGGTTCAATTTATATTACATTATTTTCAGCAATACGAAACAAAATTATAATACAAACTTTGTTACTATGTCCGGCTAGAAACGTTATCCATTCTAATTAGGCATGTACATACGTGAATTTAGACATAGGTATTGGTAGTGTGTCTGCGCTGCGCCTCAAAATAACCCTTTAACGAGAAATAGGTACATGCTAAGTCAAATAGAATATTTGAGTATCGCACACAGTATATGGACCTGATATACCATTGTCGTAACTTAGGTTTCATGTTGATTTAGGGAACCAAAGGACGACATGTTGAATTCTCAGTGGAATCAACAAATACGGCTTTCTATCTCTGTGTCCGATTGTTTAGGTTCTTTATGTAAATACTCAATTTATACCTAGGATTGCAACTATGTCCAACAGTATTTCGGATAAGATGATTACGATGTTACCTAACTTGTTACAAAGCGAGCTCTTGCATAGTAAGGGCAACAAGACGTACTGCTCGCTATGTACGCACTTTACGTGCATTTTAAGCTGGCTATTGACTTGTTAGATTCAAGTCACACGAAGCGAATACTTTCTGGGAATGTCATCGTCGCAGGCAACTTCACTTGGTGTGATCTGCTACTCATTGCTATTAAAAATCAGGCGCCGCGAGTAAATCGCCGCGAACGGAATTGGACATGTAAAAATGTTATCGCTGCGAGCGCGCTATCTGCTATGAGCGTGCTACCCGCCGCAACGGCAACGCCAAACGGGTGAGACGGGGCTTGACAGCAAGCCATGTCAGCCCTACCAGCGATGATCGACTGACGTAATTTTTTAAACAACCGACACACCGATCATTTGATAACTGACTGTAGGATCTCGCGTACAATGCGCGAGTCAACGAGACACTACAAGTAAAAAACAGGCAACGAGTAGGTAGCTCACTGTGATCTTTCGTAACGACTGCCTTAAGCTTAAATCTGCTTGTGATATGCGATCTTTGTCCTTTACAGTGATTCACATAAATGTGACAAACGCTCGCTTTTAGCCATTAGTTTAATTGTGCTGCATTCTTGCAACGACGCGTTCTCCTGTACTCACTGACTTGTAATGGAGCACTCGAAAGAGTTCGCTAAAAACAACATCCGAGTAAAGTTTGCGGTGCTTGCATCGCGTGGTTCGGCTCGCTGCAATGACTGTTGTAATTCTCTAACGCGTCCCATTACACCTAAATGATACGAGTCAGTCACCGCCTAGGCAAGTGTCGTAACGTATCTAGTAAATTGTTCCATCTTGGTGTGACTTTTAGGTCATTAATTATGTAGGAACTTTTAAAGTAGTAAAGACTAAACACTAAGATATTTAATATAATAGTGAAGGAAAACACATAATAATATATGATAAGTCACAATTCAAGACTTGCTTGAATCTAAACATAGACTTTCTCGGTGGCGCAGTGATAGTAAATTTGGTGCATGAGGTCTTTCTATTCCCGGAATGGGTAGAGTGGTAATGGGATATTCTGTTAAGAAATTCTTAATGACTGCACGGACGATATGTGGGTCTTAAAACAATAGCTTCCGATATGTAGGTAATACACATCAGCTTACCCTTTGAGAGATAAGGTGTGAATATGTGCGTAATCCAAGACTCTGTATTGTTCCTATAATTAAGAATATCCAAAATAAGGTTGATAATATCAACCCCATCTGAAATTCGAACCAGATTAGCAGTAAGCGTTCATGTAAACTTATACCATATGAAACTAATCGTCTATCGAAATCTATTTACGGATAATTATATTCTAGAGAACATTTTAAACATAATTTGATCTATTAATAATTATCATTATATATATAATTCTACTGTACGTGTGTATGTCACTGAACTCCTCCTAAACAACTGGAATGATTTTGATAAAAAAAATTGTGTGTGTTCATGTGGATTCGAGTATGGTTTAGATTTGGGCTTTTTTTTTTCTTGTGTACACGACAACGTCTGTCGGGACAGCTAGTATTATATATGTTTTTAAATATTATGTTTCGCTTATCGCCCCAATATATTCTGTTTGATCCTTCTGTACTCAGCATCTAAACACATTGACAGAAGCATTGTGTCTGTCGCCCGAAGGAGCGAACGCTGGCCAAAAGATTATAAAGTTACGTTGATCTGAACTGAAATAGCTTTCTGGCTAAAAGTGATGCTTATTATAAACAATTTTACCAAGTGTGTTGTCTATGCGCTTGTAAATTTATATTTTAACTTGCTTTTATTATGAACATTTTATTATTAAGTAATAAAAGATTTGTGAATAGCAAAAATATTTAAATGTAAATTTAGTTTCAAAAGGAGCGAATAATGAATTCCTAACCTTAGTTTATGAATTAAAACTTTCTACTTATTGTAACGTATTTATTAAATGTCATTAAATTAACTACCCTTCAACTACTACTGATGTAAAAACATGAGAACGAAAGAAAGCATGAAAACTCTAAATGGTAAAAAATAAATCTTACAAATGTTTAGAGGCTTATGTCGCTGACTGTACCTAACGTTTTAGAATCAATTTCAAACATTCACTTAGATCAAAAAGTTAAGTGGTTAATAAATTTACCTAAGTTATTGAAGTACATTTAGGTTAGTTGTTCAAGCAAAGAGAAAGCCTGTTAGAAGATTTGAGTACAATGCTTTATTGGGAATTAAGTTTGTAATCGATAATAGTATGAAATGGAATCTACGACCGACAAAGTCGAATACATTTAGTATTGGGGTACCAAGCGGTTTAAAATGCAAGGTAATTTGTAAAAGAAAACAGTCGAGTTAATGACTATTTTAGTGAGTACCTAGTAATAGTAATTGACTACAATTGTACAAGAAAATTGTCATTAAATATTGTTAATTCTTGTACAAATTACCTATCTGTATCTTACATCCAAAATACATAGGTACCTCATTATCAAAAATAAAGAAGAGTTTTAATTAATAGTAGATTACTAACCTACGATATTTAGGAAGACGGCGTGTCCTACAGGTGGCGTAGTGGATATCTGGCACTCGTACTGCCCGGAGTCGCGTCGCTGCGGGCTGCGTATACGCAGCGCCCACTCCTCGGAGCGCGGTTTATGTTGCGCCTCGAAGCGCTGGTCGGACGTGTACGTGTAGCGACCCACCGTTAGCAGATGAATGTCGCGATGACGTACCCATGATACCTGCAGAAACATACATAATTATTTAAATATTACATAGGACATGATCTGGAAGCTACCAAACATTTTAAAACTTTACTTAAAGGTCTGATTGCTTCCGTGACGTAGTGGGTTCGATTTCAGGGTCTCAGGTTTCAGGTTCAGGTTTTTGAGCTTATTATTTAGAAATTTTGTGGAGCTTGGGCCTACGTGCACTATGGTAGGCCTCTGCCTACTGTAAAGCATGAAATATGGTTTGGAAGTTCCCGAACCGCTTTAAGCCAAAAAAAGCTTAAAACTCTAAATCGAATTTTATTTGATTTAAATTTATGGCCTCATATTCGTCCGGATGTGCATAATATATAACCTATCTACTATATTTGCTTTAGCGCTAGGTAGTCTACAATAGCTGTAATAGATGTTCTCATGTCAACCAGACCCTCTCAAGGAACTAGGAAAAGGCACGGAACGTTAATTTGAACAACTTTGCTTAGACACGTAGATCAATCAATCTTTACGGTATCCTTGCAGCCGCCAGCTATTTTTTATATGTTTTTTTTCTACCATCAATTTTCTTTTACACTTTATTAGAGAAATCAATGTACTTCGCAATCATTGTTTTACTGTGGCCACTGCTAATGTTGTAAGCGTGACAAATACAAAATGTGCTTGAGGTAGACATTAAAAAATAAAATCAGGCCAGTTCCAAAACTGCCTTTTGTTAATGTCAGTCAGTTAAAAAACAGGACTTTTGCAACTGTCGCCAATTAGTTTGTTCTGTGTACATGTATTTTCACAAAATATATTCCAAATTTATTTCGAAACTGCGTGTTTCTAATAAGGGTTTTCTAAGAGAAAAACCCAAGATCAAACCCACATGGCCTGACCCAAAAATCGTAAGTGGCATCTAAGTATCGGTCGTAGTCATAAAAGAAAACTTACATAATATGCTTCGGAACCAATGACAAAGTATTTTGATAATTTACAGCATTGCTCGCTTTGTATTACTTTCGAGCTCAAACCCATAGAGGGTGAAAGGATGTATAACACTTCTGCTTATTCTTTTAAGGATATATACGCGTGAGTCTATGTTTGTGTGTATTTGAATGCTTTTAGTATCAGCTAAAGCTCTAAGTATAATTATTTAAGAAATTTAGGTGGCTGGAATAATGCTACTGAGAAATTCCTAAAAGAAAACTTAATAACTCAATCTAAAAATTGAATCCGTGACCTTGCTAATGATCGTATTCGCAATATTAAGAGCAAATTAATGCCACGAGGCAGTTTATCGACACTTTCTAATATACAAAAAGTGCAAACGCTATAATTATACCAAACGAATACCACCTGAACGAAATGCTTTAAAATGTTAGCGACATCACTAGCAAAATCTTTGATCGTAATAGATTCATATGCATTAAAATTGTTACTATTCTTTAACTAGGTACTGCAGTTCTGAAGAACAATTCAAAATATTTAAAATATGTATCAAGCTATGTTGCTGATTACACTTAATTTAATTTAAAATAAATCTGAATAATACTTTCGTCTAAAATTAATGGCAAACCATTAATAATTCAGCTTAAAATGTTAAGCACTTTCCGCCGGTGACGATAGATAGCTATTTCGTACCACGCGATCGTATTATTAATTCAGACCGCCAGTTTAACTTCCAAAACTTTTGCAACTTATACAAGATTTTCCCGAGATCAGTTGGGAAATGATAACAAATAAATACTGCTCTAGAATTAAAGGAACATAGACATAAATGCCTCTCTATTCGCTTCTATCTTGTACGTTTTTTTATTCCGTTGGGAAAGCTAGATGACACACATAGATACGATTCAAAGGGTACCCGTGAATCGAACACATAAAGTTCAGGAATAAAACCAAACATTTTGTTTTATCTTCAGAAGTGGTGAAAATGTGTCGAGATAAGTAAGAAAGGAGGTGGAATAAAATGCTACGGAATATTTCTTTGTTGGTCTAGCAAATTCAGTGATTTTCTTGGTGGTTTTTATTTCTTGGGGTATCGATTCCAAATTCGGAGACATACAAAATACAATAGAAATCAGTGTGTGTATTATGGAATCGAATGTTTCCGGGTACAAAACTGGTAGTAAACTTTTGTTTGTGAGAAAGGTTTGAAGTTCATATTGCAGGTAGGTACTTAAATTCATTGTATCTAATAAAAACCAAAAAGGGCAATACTTACGGGAACTTTTTAAACAATAATATTGTCTTCTGTTTACGCGAATTTTATTTTTTGAATTCAAACTTGAAAATGAAATAAAATCTTAACTTACACAATAACGAAATCAAAATAAAAATAAATAAATATTTAGCGCGTTGTTTATTTAACACTGTGTTACATAATTTAGAAACTGTTACACTACTATTACTATTGAACTTTACTAATTTTTAAGCTGATAAAATTATTAAAACTATTTATACTTAAGTTTACACTTGCCCCGACGTTTCGGTTGCTTTTCAGCAGCCATGGTCACGGGGAGACTACGATGGTATTTTAATTAATATATAAACTGTTAATATTTTTGCATGCAATGTTATATGTATAATGTTAAACAGTAATTTAATCTATTATACCTTAATTTTATAACCGCAATATGTGGGTGTAATGTTTCCAACTGATCAAAAACATTTGAATTCATCGGCTATACTTAACATAATTGTTCGAATAGCTATATAAAATATTGCTGTGTGTTCCATAATATGGCTTCATGTTATACTGTATTGCAGTCATATACTGTAGTTAAAATATTACCTGTTTACAAGTCCCTTACTAATAATGTAAACGAAAAAAGACAAATTAAAGAAAATTAAATGAATAAGTACCTATATCTAATGCGTGACAACTGCCATGTCAATGTAAAGTAATTAGATTGGCTCCTAACATGTTGTAGGAAAGGTGTGTATGAATTTAGAAAATTGCGACAGTGACTTTACTATATATTTATTCACGAAGCAACTACTGAACCGATCTAAATTGAATTTGGCTGAAAGGGGCTTTGGAATATGCAACGAAAATATTACTTGGGCCATGTGAAAATTTTCAAATAGGCGCTTACATTATACAGATGTAATAATACTTGCAGCCCTGTGCAACCTACTGACTGATAAATTAAATTATTGAAATATTTAAAAAGTATTCATGCAACATTCCAATCCCAGCACCCAATAAGTAAATTCTCCTTTTATGCTTTCTTAGCAGCAATTTACACACTTTGAAGTACTATTACAGATCCTCAAATTTCGTAACTAGTCTGTGGACCGTATTTCTGTTGTATTAATTAATATATATAAACCATGACTTGCGTTTATTATACATACATGTATAGATGATAAACGAAGGTCAACGGAAACTACCAGCTACGACACAATTTCAGTATAGCTTATAAAAATAGTACAAACACCGTAAAACTGCTAAGAATTACTCCTCGTTACAAGTCCAATCCTTCCTCATTCTCATTAGCATGGCAAGCCTGCATTTGCATTATTTAAACTTCAGTAACAACGAGCGTTTTTTATATGTTTTATTAAAAACTTCGTTCGTTAACTATGGAAACGACTGTCGGCTGTTAAACATGCTAATGGTGATTACATAGTGATCTATATTAATCTCATAATACAAAAATACCCGAAGGAGACGAGGACGCAAAGTAGAAACATAAATAAACCAACTTAGCATTTCAAAGAAAGTCTCCGTCTTTATAGCAGTGTTTTCTCAGCCGTCAAAGACAAAATTATTAATGAAGGTATTGATTTCCGAGTTCAAACGACAAATTGATACCTGTTTGCTAATGGATCGAACTATCCCAGTTTTGAAAGGGAAGCTATGAGTAATGATGATACTTAACTCAGTCAAAGATGTCGTCAAATATTTTACGGATAATAAATTATGATTTATTTACATAAAATATATATTTCTCTTGTAATATAAATTATTTGTAGACCGCGGCGAAAAAATACGTACTTCTCATAATATATGATCTAGTAAAATATACTTTATTGAAAAATAACTCGATATTCTCAGAAGCCCGATTTCATACAAGGGTATCTAAAATTTTTGTTACAGGTATATTTTTACGAGACTATACAAGCACGTAAAAATGTTGTAGCGTAAATATTATATCAAAAGAACCACCGCAAACAATATAAATATTTTTTGAAAACACTATAAGTTATAAAAATGATTCTTGCTCTTTGGAAATAGCTCAGCATTATAAAAGCCATTCCACTGCAGGTTAAACGACAGCCTCTATTAAAAAGTTCCAAGTGTTATTTCAACATGCCGTATTTTACAAGTAACTATAAAAATATTTTAATGTTGTTTACAAACAGCAATTTCGCGAGAGTGTGACGTTGGGCACTTAACGGCCGTCGAAAGCCAAGATGGGCTCTTGAGCGCTAAAGAAAAAAAACGAGTTCAATTTACCCTTAGGCCGCTTTTAGAATTCGTTGTAATGGATGATGTTAAAACGCTCTGCGGTATAGGCGGTATATCAATGGCGGTGAAGTGCGTACTTCCGAGGTAAAACGGTCGATAGCTGAAGGTAATCATAAATATAAAACGGCTCATACTTAAGAATTTTATGACCTAGTACAGGGGTGGGGCTCGACGCATTTGTTGCTACGATGGTGTTAATCTTACAGAACATTTCGTTCAGAGTAATGGAAACATTTATGGCGATGGTAAAATTGTACGTGTGTTGCATGGAGTTTATTGTTTGTTTGTATGGTAACTTTCATACAATGTATGTGTATAGTTGCTGGTATGGTGAAATAAAACTGCGGCAAAGTTTTACATGTACAAAGACTCATACTTGTTTCTGGGAAGGGTAGGCAGAGGTATAATTGAGAAATGTATTATAAATGAGTTTGTTTGTTACGCTTTCACGCCTTAACTACTTAATTGACCAATCATCGTGAAATTTCGCATACACGTTATCAGAGGAACAGAAAAGGATACAGGGGAACTTTTATCCGGAAAAAATACTGTTACTTATCTAACTTAACCTAACTTAGGGGTTAAAATATGAAGTTGCCGTTGTATAGTAATAGATACTTTGAATTGACATAAAACCTTCATGGTGTGAGATTTTCGAGGGAAACTTTTTTCACATGATGCCTATATTCTTCTTTAAAAATGTGCAACATTCGATTTTCAACTTTCAATTACTTTAATATTTAATCAATTCAATTCAAAAAAAATATTTTCAGACTATTTGGTCCATAGAGTGTTAGTATTACAAAAGGATAACTTAAAACTATGTTAGTAACATACACACAAAAATAAAAAGATAAAAATACACAAGAAATAACAAAAATTAAAAAAAAAACAGAAATAAAAATAAAAACAAGTCCATATAGGACTATGGATGTAGTCCGCAATCACTTTCAGATAGCTGTTGGGACTTTCCCTCACCCTTCGCATCAGCGATGCTGCTCTCTTACGAATAATGGCGTGAAAGCCATCTACTTGTGCTTCAGCGAACATCGCTGACGCACTGCAGAAGCGAGGCAATCCCATCAGCAACCTGAAAGCATTGTTATATTGGACCCTCAGGGCACCGACGACCCGCTGCGTGTAGTTGGTCCACAGACTGCATGTATAAAAACACTGACAATATGCCCTAAAAAGTGTCTTCTTTACATCTTTAGAGCATCGGGCAAATCTGCGTGCCAGTATATTGCAACGAATCGTCAGCCACCTACGTTCCCTTTCCATGTCTGCATTATCAGTCAGGTCCTCATTAACAACATGACCTAGGTACACGAAGTGAGCAACCCTTTTTAACGCCTTCCCCGCTAGTGTCACGGGCGGTACATATGAGGGGCTCTTACGCCCCGCCCTAAACACCAGCAGTTCACTCTTTTTGACGTTGTACGTCAGGCCATGTATCTCTGCAAACGCCTCACACACGCGTACGAGTTTTCGTAAGGCGCTGATCGATGGGCTCAACAGCACCATGTCATCGGCGTAACTAATGTTATTGACTATTTTACCATCTATAGAGCAGTCTACTCATGTGCTGTTGAGCTCACGAATCAGCCCAATATTTAGCTTAGACGGGCAAGATGGATACTTCGAAAATCCGAGTCATTTTTTAATACGGATTCCGACGCGGAACTAACGCGGCAGAAACGGCTCGCAATATCAACGCTGCGTTTGGACAAGAGACTGCTAATGAACGCACCGTGCAAAAAACTGACAAATGGTTGCCTCATGATTTGACTAATCTGCAGAAAGAAATGCGTGTTGAAACTTGTGTTGCCTTGTTGAATCGGTATAGAATACAAAAATGAAGAAATATTGGATCGAATTGTGACATGTAATGAAAAGTGGATTCTTTACGATAACTTTAAATGAAAAATGCTATGGCTGACCCCAGGTCAAACGCCGCAACAGTGCCCTAAAGCAAAGTTTACCAATAAAAAGGTAATGGTAACTGTTTAGTGGTCTCTTCATGGTGTTATTATTCGCTATAGCTTTCTCAGCTGGTCTGGTCAAGCAATAATAGCAGATGTTTACTGTGCTGAACTTCGAACAATGATGGCGGAACTGGCAGTGAAACAGCCCCGACTCGTGAATCGATCTTCACCATTATTGCTCCATGATAATGCAAGACCTCACACTGCACGAGAAACAGTTGTAACTCTACAAGAGCTGCAGTTAAAAACCATACGTCATCCGCCGTACTCACCAGACCTTGCTCCAACGGACTACATATTTTTTCGTGATTTGGACAATTTTCTACGTGATAAAAAATGTTCTTCCCAGGAGGCAGTACAGGCAGTACAAAATGCTTTCACACAGTTTGTCGAATTTAGATCCCGGAGTTCTATTGTAAAGGCATAAATAAACTTCCGTTTAGATGGCAGCAAAGATTAGATAATGAGGGTAAATATTTCGATTAAATAAATATGGTACATCTCAGTAAAAAACGAGTTTCAATTTTTCAATAAAATCGGCAATTTCATACTTTAACCCCTAATATTTACATACGTAAGCGATGCCGCGGTCAAAATCTAGTTGTTAATAATTTGTTTGTATATAATAATAATATCAGCCCTATATTAAACTGTCCCACTGCTGGGCACGGGCCTCTTTTCAGTGTGAGAAGGTTTAGGTTAGGTTAGGTCCACCACATGGGGGGGCCTGCTATGGATGATTCCTTTAAGAGCTCCCAACTGGCCCCCCCTATTGGATGAGAGAGGGAACACCCCAGGTTTTTTAGTGGGTATACCAGCACTTCTTGCTGGGAGTCCCACACACCCCCGCTGGTGCCGTCCCCTAGCCGGCGGGCAGTGCATCAAGTATTTTTCCTGGGAACCAAAAAAAAAAAGGTTACCTCCACCACGCTGGCCCAGTGCGGGTAGGCAAATTTAACATAATAATATGTAGCTTTGAGAACATTATTGAGAACTCTTAGACATGCAGGTTTCCTCACGATGTTTTCATTTACCGTTAAAGCAAGCGATAATTAACTATTTAATACGCACATAACTTTGAAAAGTTAGAGATTGCGCCTTGGGATCGAACTCGAGACTTCTGCGTGGCAGTCCAACGGTTTTCTACTAGGCTATCGCTGCTGGATTTGTATATATTATGTTAATTAATATAGTTATAGCCTTATATTCTTTATTCAAATACCTCAGTAGCTCAGTAGCCTATACTATGTATGCAAATCGTTAAATCTGCCTATCGCGTTGTAAATATATCGGCGAGATGTTATGTTATAACAAATATAATTAAACTTATCTATAAGCTTTTACAAACAGTCTGCTCAAAGTGTACCTAGGTTATATCTAAGCTAGACTGCTATTGAAATAACTTTATTCTAAAGACATTGACATATTGATTATTCAAGACATTGTTTTCTTTATTCTTCGCACAATTTATATTCAGTTGACGGTATAACATTGTAAATATTGATATATTTTATAAAGGTAACTTATTTAGATTTTTATATTATATTAGATTTTGTTCGAAACTTTGCTCGAGTTGATCTAGATTTTGTTAAAAAAGGTATATGCCTAGGGATCAGTACTTTTCCCTGACAACGTGATTGCGAAATTTCATGATGATCCGTCAAGTAGTCAAGGCGTAAAAGCGTAACAAACAAACAAGCTCACATTTGCATTTTTAATATTAAGTAAGGATTAAGATATCAAGCTTTAGAGCTACCAATAAAAAAATACGATGAGTCAGGTTTTTTATATAAAGAAGGATAGACAAAACTTTACAGTACTTTATCGTTTTTGTCAAAATGGTACAGAAATGTTTCGTATTGTAAGTTAATATTATAAAAGTATATACTCTCAGATACAGCGATAGCTCAGTGGGGAGACCAATAGACTGCAATGCAAAGGGTCTCGGGTTCGAACCCACGTCGCGCACCTCTGACTTTCGGAAGTTATATGACTTTTCGAAATTATGTGCGTATTGATTGACAATTATCGCCTGCTCCGTGCCTCGGAGAGCACGTTAAGCCGTCGGTCCCGGCTGCCATGAACATCTATGGCAGTCGTTATTGGGAAAGTCAGTACCCTCTAATATCCTGACACTGGTCTAGCCTTAGGGTATAATTAGCCTTCGGGTTACGGAGGTCAGGTGGCAGCCGCCGTGTGTAAAAACTGATATCCAGTCAAATCCGGTTAGACCAGAAAAGCCGACCCCAAGTGACTTGGGAATAATTAAGGCTAGGGGAGAAGGAAATTCTCAGATACATAATTAACGAATGTAAAAGAGTAAAATAAATACGTGAAAAATATAAATTTATGTTTTCATGAATATTTTCATAATAGTTATGGTTGATTTTCGAACACTGTACTGATAATTATCCAAATAAACATGCGAGCGTAAAAATATATTATTCCAATTTAGCACGTTACTTACATAAGTAATAACGTGCTAAATTATTTCTTAACATACATACATACATACGTTTTGGGAAACAATGTGTGTAAATATTTAATACTACTTGTACGTACGTCTACGTGTGTTGATGAAAAGCGAGAATTCATTGCAGAATACTGAGTTTGTTACTTATTTATTGAAAACGAAACACGCTAAAAAACTACTTGTAGTAGAAGAGACTAGCATGGCGTAGAATGTGGCGAGGACACTACTTGAAACCATTGCTTATAATATATTATATTCAGAACACTTTTTTTTAAATCAAACCACTCTAATTATAAAAATATAGGATTTTGAAATTAAACTAACGTAAGCGGATTTTATAGTGGTTTATTTTAAAAAGGTCTACTTTTAGATCCTTTAAAGTATTAAACTATTTAAATTTACACTCTGCTTGACGTATCTGTTGATTGTCAGCAGCCATGGTTACGGGGGTGTGTCTGTGGTGATGGCTGCTAAGTTTATATTATATATTAAAACATTTATTTCGGACATAATCCATATGAGTAAGTAACAATTTTCTTACAAACTATGTTAGTAAAAAGAAATAAATTAAGCATACATTACAGTTTTCCCGTAACGATGCCTACCCAGTGTGCCTGTATAGGACAATCATTACGGGAAGCAATCATTTGCAGAATGCTGTTGGTGCTACTACGCAATCTCTGAAACAGTGACGCCGGTTTTTTCCGCATTATAGCGTGAAAACCGTCAACGCGCGCAACTGCAAACATCTGCGATGCACTGCAATAACGCGGTAGCCCCAACAACATTCTGAAAGCGTTATTATATTGTATACGCAGGACGTTGTAGGCTCGTTGCGTATACCGAACCCACAAGCTGCTCGAGTAAGAAGATTGACAATATGCCCTAAAAAGAAAGAGAGAAAGTTTAATACGTTATCTAAAGGTAGAGAATTTTTTATTTTTTTTATATAAACCGCTTTTAAATCCTTATACGGGAATTTAATTCTAACGTATATTATTCGCGTAAACATAAGGCAATCGCGTATTCATTCTATTAACACTAGAAATGCAAACTCTAGACTTAAAATTTACTTACATTCATGTTCATATCATCAAACAAACAAAACATTGTTCATTGCTCTCAAAAGCGTCTACATATTTACCCTCTATAATTACTCCAATTTAAATACATACACAGCCTACCGCCTGTTTGTCTTCAAGCGAGACAATGGCGTATTTATTACAACCACATTTTGTCATGCGATAATTTCATGTACGGTAATAACTACTAAGCAAATCTGTAGGCGTTTTCATCATCTCAGCCAAAAGACGTCCACTGCTGGACATAGGTCACTCCCAAGCATTTCCACACAGACCGGTCTTGGGCCGCCCGCATCTAACCGCTTCCCGCAACCCTTACCAGATCGTCGGTCCACCTTGTAGGAACTGCCCTACCCCTGCTGCATCTTCCAGTGCGTCGGCGTTTTACTGCTATAGAAATATTTTTCAGAGGCAATTCTGATCACTTTGCCTTTTAAAATACCGATAAATTTTTATATTATAATTAAACGACCAAATGGATCAGGGCTCTGATTGCAATTTCTTTCAATAAAAGTATTTTAAATTCCACATCATAAATGATGACAAAATGAACCGCGGCTCTGACTATATTTTCTTCCAACAATAAATTATTAAAGGCTTTTCCAATGGCATTTTTAAATTGCTATTGTACGGGAAGAATAAAATATATTGGCTGAACATTTCGTTTAAAAGAATTAACTTGAATCGTTGCTGGGCATTAATTTGCAAGATTTTTATTGTAGGAATTAATACTTTGTCCGTTTTAAAGGGAAAATTTGGTAGTCTTTAATGATTATGTAAATTATTTTATAGCTAACTTGTGACGTTCCAGTTTACTTGTGTAGACATAAACACTTTACGACAAGCTACAACATAAAGCAGTCATTATCTTCAGGAAATTATGAGCTATTGTCTGTAATATTAAATTGAGTAATTATTTTTACTACCGCTGGTTTGCTAAAGACGAAATAATATACACTAGATTTTGCCAGCGGATTCGCTAGCGGTGCTTTAAAATTTGTCAATAAATTTCTATACTTTGGAAAAATTGCATAAATGTTGTCAGGGGTACAAAAAAAGACATAGGATACCTTTCATCCATAAAAATAATAATGTTTGTACCCGAGGGAGAAAAATATATTAACACAAAGTACTTTAACGCCAGCAAAGCCGTGGAAAAAATCTGGTCTACAATACAACTACTACGACAACATTCAAGTCATCACTGTTTCTACTCTTATCTAAAATTATACTCTGTCTAAATTCTAATACCTGTACTTACTAAGCGGCTTAGCCTTCCGAGGCACAGCAGCACACAGGTGACCGATATTCGGTGGATGACATTATTGTTACATATTAATACTTCTATATAGAAATAGCATGACTGTAACTTCTGGTTCACATTGCTAATATACTCACCGTTCTATTCTGCAGGTTTTTGACTCTGCACAGCAACCGGACTGGATGTCCTACCAATCCAGTTATATTTCTCGGTGTACTAGGATCGAAATATGGAGCGTCTGGAGATCCCTGCCACTCCTGAAGAAACTCTGCTCTGAAATGTCTTGAAGAGATGTCCATCGTTGTGGGGTCTTGCGGTGATTCGGTACCGGAATCAGCTGGTGGCAAAAGAAAACATGTATGGCTATTAGAAGAAAAAATGGTAAAGCACAGCGTGATCCTGCAAGAGTATGGGATTTTGCTCTAACTGGAGAAACAATCTAACTATCTCTAACCTTCAGAAGATAGGAGCCAATATAATTTTGTTTTGCGTTCCCAACATAAGTAGAGTTTCGAAACTCCTTAAATATGCAAATGCATGCAATACACTATTTACCGTTAACAAGTTTTACTTTTAGCCCCCTTGCGCTGCCATATCCTTTTTTATAGGTGTGGCAATCTGATTCAGATGGCCTTGGTATTGTAGAACTGGCAATAGGCGGGTGGTATGCTTATTTGCTTAGTAGTATAAAAATTTAACCTGGATACATAAATAAAAATAATGACAATTAGGTATATAGGTAGATATATCAACGCTCTATTTGATTTAATTTTTGAAAATTATCTTCGTTGAATATGTGACCATACAACAATGTATAACCCTTGATAAAATAAAATATTCTCAATAACAAATAAAGAAAAATCCACAATTTAAAACATGCAGACACTGCAAACTCCTCGTTAAATGTGCCAGAATTTAAGATTAAAAGCAAGTCGACAATACTTTTGAAAATAAAAATGTTTCGTTTTTTATACTACTGAGGTGGCAATCATGCGTACGGCACACTTGATGGTAAGTTGTCACCAAAGCCTATGGACGCCTGCAACACCAGAGGCATCACTTGAGCGTTGCCGATCCTTTAGGAAAGGAAGGGGGAAGGAGAAGAAGCGGGAAGGGAAAAAGAGGGTGATTGGGCGTCCAGTACTCTCAATCACCGAACGAAACACAACAGTAGGAATACTGCTATATCACGTGGATATTCTGTGAGAGGGTAGTCCTTCCCCGGTTGAGTCGGCCCATTCATGCTGTAATCAGCGAGACTCTACTACTCTGAGTACTATATACTTTTCTCTGTCTTACATCAATTTGTATAAATTGAGTACCGAATATAAGGATTAAATAATATTTACTCGGCTTTTATCAAGTGATTGAAAGTTTGGTAAGCTCTGTTTTGGCGTAAGTGGCTTAGCACTGTTTGCAGATTGTTTTCAACTAAATTTAGCAGCGAGTTTGGGATTCAGTGTAGCTGCAAATTTAACAAGCTCCGTTTTAACTACCTTGTAATTTGAACCTGTAACAAAGCTGTATATAAAAAGTTGACATTTAAAATGCATGAGCAAAATTTTTCACCTTTATAATTCAGTAGCAATTTTAAAATGTGCTGTTTTATTTAAAATTGTAATTAGAATCAACTAAAATTATGTGAAGGTTTTATACTGAGTAAAAGTAAAGTTACTTTAAAGTCTAGATATATGCAGTTAATTATTAATTTTTTAGGAGTGAAGCGCCGCTATCTGATTGGCATCCTCTTTTTTATTTTTTATATACAGTTGTTACACTAGGAATCATTTCTGTATCGCGGGCGACTACACAAACATTGAAACAATTGACAAAACACACTTGAACACTTAGAGTGGCGCTACTGCATATTTGTGGATCATACAAGTTTTTGACCTGTGTGAGGATCGAACCCATAGCAGTTGGCGCATGGATGTATTAATCGAATAAAATCAATTACAAAACAATATAAACATAAACATAAATACAGCAAAAATAATAATAAATAAGTAATATATTATATATATATATATATATATTCTATTATATACACACAACACCATCTAGCCCAAACTAAGCAGAGCTTGTACTATGGGTACTAGACAATGGATAAACATACATATGTATATACTTTTTTTTTGTAAATACATACATATTATACATAGAAACACCCAGACCAAGACAAACATCCATGTTCATGCACACAAATGTTTGACTTGTACGGGAATCGAACCCGCGACCTCAGGCGTGGCAGTCGGTTACACTAACCACTACGCCATCGAGGCCGTATAATGATGCAAAGTGATGCACTGTTGTCATATAATAAATAAGATATGAGAAATCTGGGCGAATAAATAATAAAACATTTACCATACGTTGAGTACGTATGGTAAATGTTCAATTATTATCGCCAACGAATAAGTTTAAAAAAATACTTGATGTATATAAAATATTTTATATTTTATTTGTGTCTGCTCTGTTATTAAAATGCATAAACTGACCTGAACTTCATAATTCTGAAGTGACAAGAAATAACTACGTAAATTGTGTTACTGCTTTTCACTCTACCATTAGTTAGTTCAAAAGAAAACTTTCTATCATTTGAATAAAATAGCAAAGAGTCTGCTTTGAAAGCTTAGTAGCAGACCGCTGCCAGCTAAATACAATATTTTGGGTATTGAACCCAATAAAGGATTTCTAGCTTGACAATTTTATGATTTCAAGAGAATAATATTATTTTGATTTGACTTGAGGATTCTTCAAGTCGTAATGTTGTTGAAGTTAGAAAGTTTGTCTGAAGAGCTATTAGAGATAAAAAGCACAAAAATAGATCCTAATGGTGATCATTGGGCCGCTCTTTCATTGGACTACATCCTTACTAGTCCTGTTTAACAGTAGATGAACTACAGTAAAAACTACATATAGCACGGATTTCGCTTGAATTAAAGCAATCCGGTTGAGCAAGTATGTTCGCTCCACCGAAGAAAGCAGCCGAAGAATTTTAGGTGTGGTTTTGGACGTTGAGTAGAGTGTTCAGACTCCAGGCTTTGTAAAAGGCACAATATGCTATCAACAGAAGGGGAGAAGGGTGAGGTCTTTTGTATGATGTCTGCCCCTTATATTGACAACATGGTAACTTTGTTTTTTAAGGTCCAATAATTTACGATTGATCCTCTGGTTTTGGTAGCGTTCATATGCTACATTAGTAATTTGTTACTAATCAGGCATCTACTTGTTTGCTTCTTTCATAGTACAGAAAAATAAGTACTTTTAAATATTTCTTGTGAACCCAAATATGTGTGGATAAATTACACAATATCCTCATAAATTCACGCTTATTATGTTAAGTAATATTTATAGGTTAATTAAATTCTGCGTATTGAGGTAACACTACATTTTCGTTAATAAGGTGAGTAAGCAGTTATAGTATGCAATTAATGCTTAATTTATTATTACAGACTTTATAAATTCTGGTAATAATAATTGATTTATGGGTAGGACCTTGTTTTAACGTGGTTTTATGTTGTGCTGGCTGCTAATTAACTTAATGTATACAGATGGAGCTTTTAATAGGTATCATATTTTTGAAAGTTACCCAAAGTGTTTTCCTGTTGTCAGCAAATATCAATTAGTCGATTTTCATCGTAAGAGTAGTCTTTCAGGACATTTTATATTTTGGTTGATTTCTCCAGCAAACTACTTAGAACAATTGTAATCAATTTCTAGATGTAAATGTGTGCTGATTTTAGTACTAGAAAATTTCTTGTTACTTGTAATAAGATGTCCTCAATCCTCATCACAGATGGCTTGCCATCTGTGATAAGGATGACTATAAAATACAGCTTACGTAGAGATTCTCAAACATCAAACTAAAATCAGAACAGAACAATTAAGGCTTAGTGACTTGCAAGTTCTGATAAATGAAGAGTCACTTAGCTAATCTGTTAAGAAGTAGGTTGAAGTAATTTTATAAAATATTACTCTACCAGTCGTTTTAGTTCGTAGGTAATAACCAAGTTTATACATATAATTTTTTTTTTGTCATGGTATGTGAAATAAAAATAGCTGTAGATCACTGAAAGATGATTGAGCTCCGAAAAGTTATTTTTAGTCAGTAAAAGAAAAATACTCTCATATTTTTATTACTTTTAATATTTTGTAAGTTTTATTTATCCAGTCACTATTCAAATAGCATAATATTCATAATTTCTATGAATTAGAAGATAAGTTTTCTTTGCTGCTACGTTTGCATTTAAATAATAAACCGTGAAAAGTTTCGTGCTACCTTTACGCCAATTTATGATAATACCATCCTGTCTATAACTATTATTCGTTTTATCTCTAATAATATAGCGGCGAAACTTTAGATTAGTTTCATAGGAGTGTTGCAAACACCCCTGTTGTCACCCTCACCCCTGGTATCATTAAGCGTTATAGTTGGTATTCATAGTTGAAGTCAATTGGAGAAGTTGAATTCAGAAGTTACTGTCAAATTTAAATTAAATTTCATATTCGTTTTTGGTGACAGGTGGAATGCTTTGTTGTATTATTCATTCTACTGATATTATAAATGTAAATGTATTTCGATGTTTGTTATTCAATCACATGCAAAGTACTGAATAGATTGTTATTAATCTTGGAATATGCTATGCCTTGGATAAAGACATATAGGCTTTTTACACTCTTATAGCTTTTACGTGGGATTGACGCGGGTGAAGCCGCTGACAGAAACTAGTAATAATGTAAATATAAAAGTAGCCCTGTCTGTTTATAACATTTTACGACTAAACCGCTGAATAAATTATTACAAAATTGTACCTGATGCTGAATATTTATCTGTCGTTTGTAACAGGTCAACAATAACAAAATGTAATGAATATTTTTATGAAAAAGTAACCTATGTACAAATACAAACTAGACCTCTTATATTCGTCAGAGATTATTTGCGAATGCATGTACTTATAATTTTCTTCAACATTCGGCTTCTATTCAAAGTCAGCCAACCAAATGGGAATAAATACACAAGGAGACACACAAAAGAGCCTCATTCTATGATTTATGACTAAATATCATTCAGAGGCGAATTGTATCCGCGTATTTGGCAAGCCCTATCCCGGTTCTTTATTGCCCCAGTTAATAGTTAATAATCCTTGTTTTTTTATTGTTGACATCTGTTATATAGATAAATGTACGACCCAAATTATGTGATAGTTATTTTGTTGCGACTCGTAAAATGTATGTCTGGTGGTAGTTTAATAGAAAATGTATTGTTTACGAAAGAATTTTGTATGTTTGCGTTTCTGCTGAGCTTTATTGATGTCGTTGGCAAAGGTTCGTAGATTTCTATTGTTGATTACTATTGTTTTAGCACATGCTTTGTAAGTCAAATTTATATTGTACTACATTTTGCCCGCAGCTCCGTTCGCGTTAAAATAGATCGTGACAATATTTTATAACCCTTTTAAACAGCGCTTTTTCTAGGTAAAAGGTACCCAATGTCCTTTTTTGGTAGCCCAGATAATGTGTATGTGAAATTTCATGATGATCGGTCAAGTAGTGAAAACGTTACAAACCTACTCATATTTGCATTTATAATATTAGTAGAATAGTATGTTCTAGATTATATTATTTTATCAATAATAGTATGTGTAGTATGTGTGGGTAATAAATTGAATCGTGGGAAAACGACGTAAGTGACGTGTAACACATACATAGCCAGAGACGTACAATGCACCTAAATGTGTATGTGTGTGTCCCTACACCAGTATGCTTGGACATTTTGAGAAAAATACAAGACAACTGTTTATACGAGTTATTCATAAAGAGTCAAGCGATTTCGTAACAATAACAATGGATTTCAATTTTTAATGAAGGTCATTTAGACATCGTATGTGTAAATCATAATAGCAGAATATAACATAGCTGGCAAAAAGTAAATATCCATATGTATTACATACACTTTAATCTTGTACATAGGGACTCCTTATCGAAACAAAGCAAATGTGGGTGCCTGAGGTCATAGTATTTTTCTCACCAAAGTAGGTATAAAATATTTAAAATAGGTACTATACTATGTACTATTTTGTAAATATAGGTCTACTAGTATAGCAGCGATAGCTCGGTGGGGAGACCAACAGACTGCAATGCAGAGGGTCTCGGGTTCGAACCTAAGTCGCGCACCTCTGACTTTCGGAAGTTATATGGCTTTTCGAAATTATGTGCGTATTGATTGACAATTATCGCCTGCTCCGTGCCTCGGAGAGCACGTTAAGCCGTTGGTCCCGGCTGCCATGAACATCTATGGCAGTCGTTATTGGGAAAGTCAGTACCCTCTAATATCCTGACACTGGTATCGGTTAGGGTATCGTTAGCCTTCGGGTTGCGGAGGTCAGGTGGCAGCCGCCCCGTGTAAAAGCTGATATCCAGTCAAATCCAGTTAGACCAGAAAAGCCGACCCCAAGTGACTTGGGAATAATAAAGGCTAAGAGAGAAGAGAGGTCTACTGGTATATGAAACATGCCTTTAATATGAGCGCTTAAATGTAGTTGGCGAACTATCTTACATACCTGACAAACTCATCACACGTTCACAGAATATGTAGATCGAATGCTATGAGTATGTGTACATACTCGATGCATGTAGATTGATCCTTCAACAACTTGCTACCGAATTGGCATTCGAAACACGATTTTACGATTAGCCGTACCAGCCTTTAGGTGTTCGAAAGTCTAACACAGAAGTGCGAATGGGTAGAACTGAAGGCTTAATCAAATTGCGAAGCGCCCGACACCAGCTTTCAACAAGTCCTGTGAATTTTTGCGTCCATTGACGGATGTGTGACTATTGAACACTTTTCTAGAAGATGACTAGCAAGCTATATCGTTTTCGAGTCAGTGGTTATAATGTTTAGTAATCAAATGGTCTAGAAGATCAGCTTTTGTGCCAAGTGTAGTGTGTATATAAAGTCGTCAGCCTCGATGGCGTAGTGGTAAGTGTAACTGACTGCCACGCCTGAGGTCGCAGGTTCGATTCCCGCACAAGTCAAACATTTGTGTGCATGAACATGGATGTTTGTCTTGGTCTGGGTGTTTCTATGTATAATATGTATGTATTTACAAAAAAAAAAGTATCTATGTATGTTTATCCATTGTCTAGAACCCATAGTACAAGCTCTGCTTAGTTTGGGCTAGATGGTGTTGTGTGTATGTGGTAGAATAAAAAAATTAAAACAAAAGTAGTAAATTTTTCTTTAAAAATATAACATTACTATTAAAGTTTTATCTAATTAGTTGGTGCGATAGAGTGCAAATGTAAGTTTGTTTGCTTCTTGGTTTGTTTGTAACGCTCTCACGCGTTAACTCTCGATCGATACATACACGTCGTCAGGGGTATAGCAAAGGACATATACATACCTTTAGATATAAATGTATTACCAAATTGCGTGAGCGACGCCGCGGGCAAAATCTAGTAGTTTATAAAATTCTTGGGCGTTGATTGTTTGTTAAACACACATGGGTGCATAAGAGAGGTGTTTCTGTTGGTCACATATTTTATCGTAAGTGAATAAAATCAACACTTTTTGTTTAATACAAATATAAAATATACATTTACCATAACAATGAATGTGTTTACAATTACTCCGTGTAAAAAAGTTACAATAATTCATAGTTTCGCCTACAAAATTACGTAAATTTG
Organism: Catocala fraxini; assembly: GCA_930367265.1. Taxonomy (NCBI): domain Eukaryota; kingdom Metazoa; phylum Arthropoda; class Insecta; order Lepidoptera; family Erebidae; genus Catocala; species Catocala fraxini. The sequence goes on from OV884031.1 coordinate 23,419,827, forward strand.
CAAAAACGTAAGCTCGTGTTACGTGATTTTTAGATTATTACAGTAGAAATCTATCCTATTTTACAGCTTAAACGAAACATAAATAGTTATATTACAATTTGTCCGTCCCAAATATTAATGTTATTGGCCGACAATAAAGATACATATTTATCAAAAAAGCACTTCAAATCCTCCATACAATTTTACTATGGCGGCCGCGTGCTGATTTGAATATGCGCCGTACGAGCTCTGTCATTATCTGTCTTACGCTCGGCGCAGTCTTAAGTGGTAAACTAGCTTTTCTTTCATGTAAGATTAGCGGTTACGACTACCAATAGATATTAAATTTGTAGTGTTTGGTTTTTACGTATTTGTACATTGCTGATCCAGTAAACTATCAGTCACTACGCATCTAGGTATAAAACAAAAGCTTGTGGTCTTCTGCCAGCAATGCTAGTCCACCTAATGGTTAGGTATTACTTTTAGTTCTACATATTTGTAGTACTTGGCTTTCTTAAACATTGCCAACTCAATATACGTAGCATTCGGCCGCCTGCGGTGCAAGTCCTCATAACTAAAAGATTTTTTAAAATCCCAGACATTAAACATAGTTTATTGACTTCTCTGTACTTGATTCTCTGGAGTTACAATCGACGACATAAGTACCTGAACATTGAATGAAGATCCAGAAGTTTTCATAAATTGACAGATTTTAATTGGTTACCTGTAGTTATGACTAATTAACGTTTTCTTACACTACTACTGATATAATCATTTAAATATTATATATTTTAAACGATTAAACAATTCAAAATATCACTTATGGTAATTAACTTATATCTTTGATTGTATGTAATTGCCTAGTTTAGGTTTTCCAGGTTTAAGTGAACAATCTGCTGCGGTTTTACATTTTTTAACGCTTTGTATGAACGTAGATCTACAAGCGAGAAATTGTCTTTTAATAACACAGGGACCGTTCTTCATAATGAGTGTATGTTGTATGTATTATTTTTATTTGTAAAGTATTGGTATCTTTATTCTTCTGCTGGAATTAGAGGTCAAAGATCTCCAGCTTGAATTAGTGGCTGAATGTTCAAACATACATAAATGCTTTTTTAAAACATGGTGTGGTTGTAAAAATATAGATATTTTTAACAAATAGTAGACCTTATAAGAAAGACAAGATGCTAGCAAAATATGTAAATTAAATATTGTCATATAGCCTTTGAAAGTCCCTTTAAAGTTGTAAACAGACATAAAGGCCGAAGGTTTTATATAATCCATACTGAGAACTTTGATATAGGGCAAGTTGGTAGAAAAGGATGGTATCAGGTGCAAGGCGGTGAATATGCCGTAGCCCTGACGATTAACATAACTGGTAGGATAAGCCTGGATTATGAGGCTGTCATAACACTTTTGGAGAACCCACGGAAGTGCAAGCTTAGTTTGAATTAAGAAAATATAGGCGAATACCTATAAATATCAAAGCGCGAAGAAGCCCGGCTTACAATCAAAGCCTTGGATTTATCGGTAAGTGCCTGGATTTGCCAATAAGTCACCGATAGTTTTGTGGTACAGTAGCGACACTATTTTATACTTGATAAAATGCGATGGTGGTTAATATGCAACCGATTGTGCAGCATGGCATCTAATAATCTGCTATAAACTCGAAATAACGGTAGACGGTAATAAACTTGAAACTACTTGAACGGTTTATTATTTATGTATTTCTATAACTTTTATAGATGAAAATAGTACTTTAGGTTTTAAAAGTGGAATCTTGAAGATTATTTTTTACGGTACGATTGAACTGGCTTGCTTGTAAAAGTGTCAATCCCTAGGAACCGGTGTTAGAGTAGTAACACTGTTACTGCTTTTCAACCGGTAGGTAACAGGGTCAGATACTCACATATATACCTACGTCTCCCAATTCTCTTTTAGCAGCGATAGCTCAGTGGGGAGACCTACAGACTGCAATGCAGAGGGTCTCGGGTATGAACCCACGTCGCGCACCTCTGACTTTCGGAAGTTATATGACTTTTCGAAATTATGTGCGTATTGATTGAAAATTATCGCTGCTCCGTGCCTCGGAGAGCACGTGAAGCCGTCGGTCTCGGCTGCCATGAACATCTATGGCAGTCGTTATTAGGAGAGTGTCTACACAAAAAATCCCACTGGGTCGAAGTGTTGCCGGTCTGCACTGGCTGGTAATAATATATAAAATAAGATAAGATCCCAATTCTTTCCTTTTATCCTATCTTTAATTTCTTAGGGATGGTAACACGGAAGTGCCAGATCTTCATCAATGTTTGATTTTTGGGTCCGTAAATCGCATGCTATAGCAACAGTTTACTATCAGAAGGTAGGTGTGCTTGTTTATCTACAAACAAATTCTAAAAACTATACGTAAATAAAAATAATAATATCACATTAAAAGAGAAACATATTTTAATTTAATACACGAGAGAAGCAATAATTATAAATTTAAATGTATATTGGCGTTAACATTACTTCCGAGACGTGAATTTTGGTATGATTTATTCGTATTTCGTTGTTAACAAGAACCGGAGAAGAAAATTTCTGAGATATAAATCGTTCTAAGAATTATATATGAAGCTGAGTGCACTTTGGCTGAACCAGTTCAGAAATTAAATATCTCTAAAAGTTTGTTAAGTCAAATTAAATATTAATGTTTAGTCTAGTATTTCCTCAATAAACTTAAGACTTGAAATTAAGGCACTTGGAAGTGGAAAGAAGGTTCAAGAAGGCATCCTTTACTTTGAAATTACATGAATTTATTTATAGCTAGGTAATGGCGCATGCTGTATAGCCGTATCCTCTTTTAACTAACGAGGTGTCCTGGTGTCCTGCGAGAGCAACGAATACTACACGATACATTATACACATAACGTATGTGTTACGTCGCGTTTCGCCGTATACTGCTATACTTACAGACCGCAAGCAATGTATTTATCGTGTCGCATTCGCCACCCACGCAGGACCACCTACGGTTTAGCGGGGTAATCATAACCAGCCTTTGTTGTTGTTCAGGGCTTCAGCTATCCGTAATAAGTGCAGGTCAGCAAAATAACTTCATTAGTTCAGTAGTTTAGCTACGAAAACATAAAAAAGACGAATTGTTTCTATTACATTTATAATAATATTTGTATAGAAGGATGCATTGCCAAATGGAAGTAATAATCATAAACATCAAAGAGAAACATTACGTAATGTCTATTTTGGCGCAGATCCTAAAACTACAAGCTTGCTGATATAAGAACAATTACTATTATAGACATAAAACTATTCTTACAATAGTATAAAAAATACATATTATTAAGACTGCGCCGAGCGTAAGACAGATAATGACAGAGCTCGTGCGGCGCATATTCAAATCGGCGCGCGGCCGCCATAGTAAAATTTTATGGAGGATTTGAAGTGCGTTTTTGATAAATATGTATCTTTATTGTCGACCAATAACTTAAATATTTGGGACGGACAAATTGTAATATGACTATTTATGTTTCGTTTAAGCTATAAAATAGTATAGATTTCTACTGTTATAATCAAAAATTCACGTAGCAGGGGCTTACGATTTTGCATTTTTCGTGCAAATTTACGTAATTTTCTAGGCGAAAATATTAATTATTTTAGGTTTTTTACACGAAGTAATTGTAAACACATTCATTTTTATAGTAAATGTATATTTTATATTTGTATTAAATAAAAAGTGTTGATTTTATTCACTTAACTGTGACCGCCTGTTTTGGCACATTTCGCTCGGCGCAGTTTTAAGTAAATATACAATAGCGAGCTTACAAAGAATAAATACTAGAAAACATGACCAAGCCTGAACATGAAAAATACAATTTCATTCTACATTCATTTTATTCTTAACATGGCAAGACGTAGTAATTTCTAAGACAATATTATGGAACGTATAACACGGTACACAACACAGAGGTACTTACCGATGAGGAAAAGGAAGCCATGTAGAAGAGATAGCCATAAAGCGGATTTCACTCCGCTTGCTGCGAACCCCATTACGATCACCTCGTGGAAACAAGTTCACTGAAATATAAGTATACGTTTAGTAATAATATAGACATTTGAGCAATAAAATAAAGATATTGCGGGAATGGAAGCATTTGTTTTTTATATTTTTGGTTTTACTGAGCGACTGTGAGGGTAGTTAGTAATGATATTTCCGTTTTTTATAGGATTTAAAATATTTTCCAGACTTGGTTGGCTATTCAAATGTTTTACAGATCTATTACGATTACATAACATGCTTTCGCACATATTAAAAGAAAACCATTTTCTATTTTTATATAATTAAACCTTCATCTATCATCCATTGTTCACATTCATATTAAGAATTATAACTTGCGATTTTTATATTCTAAGCCCACATTGAACATTCAACTTTCGAACAAATAAATGTTAGGACCATGGACAATATTCAAATTCCGAACTAAATAGATAATTATTTTCTGTCTAGTTTATTTGTAAATGTAATATTAGTCGAGGCGTGACTATTATGTAACAGATGCTATTTAACGGACGACACATATTAGGCGTATTAGACTTGAATCTTAATTGAATAATTTGATGTAAACGCACATATAATCTCTCTCGAAGCGCAGCTAGTTGTAATGGTCTCTCTCCGCAGAGCGAAATAGACGCACCCTTAATAAAACAGAGACTTATCTCAGTATTTTGGATTAAACAAATTTGAACTCTATTGCAAAGATTTAACACAAATATAATATTAAAATTTAACAAATACAATTAGAGTTCAAATTGCCTTACTTTCAAATTTCGAGTTAAGTCGCTGTTTTATTAAGAGTGCGAATGTTCCATACCAGTCCAGAATCTCTAGGGCGCATTCTGAGTGAGGAATTTTTCGGTGGTGACCGTTTCATTGTATACTATGTTATCTGGATATTATAATTGTATTATAATATCCAGATAACATAGTATTATAATAATATATTATATATATATTATATTTCTGTTTACCTGGCACTGCTATTTATTTATTTATGTATTAATGCATATCTTATCCATAATTAATAAAATGTTATTTATATATTTCTCAATGTTATATTTTGTACTTTTCCTTATTGTCTTGATGTTACTTTCTTTTTTTTTGGTTTATAAATTAGGTAGCTACATACATAAAAAAATATTTGTGGAAGCTTGTTAACAACAACATTCATTACACATTGTAATCATACTCTAGAATATTAGTCTGTAAGCTTTCATATAAAAATAAATAAATAAATGTTAAGCTTATTATGAGCTTAGTTATCATATTATACATTTTGTTGTTAAATGACGTGATGTAGGTAAGTGTCTCAGTAAATAGATATAAATAACAAACATTATAGGTATTAATAATTTATTATTATGCTAAGATGGTAAATATATGTATACAGTTTCCCTAGCCATACATACATACATACATAGATTCACGCCTGTTTCCCAGAGGGGTAGGCAGAGACTACGGATTTCCATTTGCTAAGATCCAGACACACTTCTCTGGCTTCATTCACTTTCATCACATTCCTCATACACGCCCGTCGGTTCAAGGTGCTCTTAACCTGGCCTTTGTCCAGAACGCCTCCGATTTGATCAAGAAACGTTCGCCTAGGTCTTCCTCTTGCAACTGTTCCATTCACACTACCCTTATAAACTTTCTTAGTCAGTCTTTCCTCGTCCATTCTTTCTACATGCCCAAACCAGCTTAACATACCCTTTTCTATTCTTGTCACTATATCCACTTTGATGCCGCATCTCTCTCTAATCACACTATTCCTTATTCTATCTTTCAGAGTCACACCATATATATTTCTCAGCGCTCTCATTTCTACAGCATGTATTCTGCTCTCATGCTTCTTTTGCCATACCCAACTTTCACTTTCACTAGCCTTAATGTAGATTTTGTCAATCAATTTATGTCCCTCGGGGAACAGTACTTTGTAGATTAATGTCTTTTTCTATGACTTTTCCTGTAACCCTGACAACGTATATGCGAAATATCAAAATATGTCAAGTAGTTAAAGCGTGAAAGCGTAACAAGCAAACTAACTTACATTTGCATTTATAATGTTATACTTCAATTAGAACTAAAACCGTCGCCTTCGTATTAGCTGTAGCTTTTTGTAACCAAACTTATGATATAACTGACAATTTTAAAGATAAAAAGTATACGTCAAATGAGAGAACAAAAAATTCTAAACAAAAGTGTATACTCCACACACAATGCCTATTTTATCGTTTACGTCAATGGTGTCATCCAAAAAAGTTATTTATAAAATGACATACACGCATGACATCACAAATACCCGCATAAAATTCAAAAGCAGAACGTTGAATGAAAAGTAACGTTCAAAAGCGATATAACGTATTAATAAAGATTCCATCATGTTAAAGCGGTTACAAGGAGCGGTTTTAAGTAAAATTTCAATTTGCGGAATTAAGAGTTAATTCGATTGTCTTTGGGAATGTGATGACAATTACGAAGACTTTTATGGTTTTTTGTCTGTGTATTTTGTCTTTATATAGGATGTATGCACATATACAGAGTGCCAATTTAATACTAACTAATATTACAAATGTGAATCTGAGTTTGTTTGTTTGGCTGTTCGTTTGTCACGCCTTATCTTCTCGACCTATGATCATGAAATTTCACATACACGTTATCAAGGGTACTGAAATGGATTTAGGGTACGTTTCATCCAGAAATAGTACTGTTCGCAAGGGATAGAAATTTAAAGACGGAATCTAGATTAACGCGAGCGAAACCGCGGGCAAAATCTAGTCAGCTATAATCTTACTCAAGAAATGGGCTATCAAATACATAAAAATTTCTTAAATTAGACTGGTACTACCAGTAGCTCTTGTACTGGTAGTACAAATCATCAGTGAATAAAAATAAAAAATACATCCTCTTCAACTTTATTATATTAGTGTTGACTAACCATGTTACCATTCATACAAATAAAATATTAACATTCAACTTGGTTTGTAGCGTATTTTATATTGAAGAATGATCGTACAAGAATGAAATAATTATAATAATAATATTCTACCACATACACACAACACCATCTAGCCCAAACTAAGCAGTACTGCTTCCGGATATCAGAATCCAGGATTTCAGAGTAGTAGAGCCTCACTAATTTCAGCATGAATGGGTCGGTTCGACCGGGGAAGGATTACCCTGTCACAGAATATTCACGTGAAATAGCAGTACTCCTACTGTTGTCATTCGTTCGGTGAGTGAGAGTGCCGGAGGCCCAATCACCCTCTTTCCCCCTTCCCGCTCCTTCTCCTTCCGCTTCCTTTCCTAAAGGATCGGCAACGCGCAAGTGATGCCTCTGGTGTTGCAGGCGTCCATAGGCTACGGTGACCACTTACCATCAGGTGGGCCGTATGCTTGTTTGCCTGTGGTGGCAACCAAGCATACGGTAATAGTATAAAAAAAATGACATGACTTTATTTATCTTACTAATAGTATAAATATGAATGCATAGATGTAAATCCTAACTAATATTATAAATGCGAATGTAAGTTAGTTTATTTGTTACGCTTTCACGCCTTAACTACTCGGCTGATCATCATGAAACTCCGCATACACGTTGTCAGGGCAACAGAAAAAGATATATCGTTTCTTATCTTTCGTCCAGGAAAAAGTGCTAACCTACATTCAGACAAACGAAACCGCGGGCAAAATCTAATATATCATAATTTGAATTATCATATCTTGAAGCAGATACGTACTAAGACTAATAACATTAGTATTCGTATTACATTCTAAATCAACTTATTCAATAGCAGCGGCACACCAGCGGCCAGACACAATAGGCTTTTAATTATGTCTGGCATTTCAATTATTGACAGGTGGAAAACAAATATTTATATCGTATATACTACAATAATTCTAAATTGACTGCAAGTGAAAAATTTACATCACGGATGGCGAAGTGGTTCAAGTGGCCACCTCGCTATTGTCGCCGTGTTGAGTGTTGTGGGTTCGATTCCCATACGGGACAAAAAGTTGTGTGATTTACTAATAGTTATTCCGAGTTTGGGTGTTCTTTGTGTCCGTTGTTTGAATGTTTGTAGTCTCCGCAATACAGGAATTATTTCTAGAGTGTTATCTTTTTGAAAGCCAAAAAAAGTCCTCTTGCTATTAAGAGTATGTAGCTTAATGGCTGGACCCTTTTATTAGACCTAACAATGTATAACATAGTTGTAAGATAATTATCTATTTTTTATTATTTTCAAGGTACTTTTAATTCTATATATATGTATACATATAAGTATTATATAAATACCAATATTATTATTTAGTATGACATTACTTTCTGCCATCTACCTTCTGCCTAATTTATTTAAATTACTCTTTTTGTTTTTTGATATTTTGTTTTTAATTGAGTTGTATGTATGTAAGTTACTGCCTACATGCACCGAAATCATTCAGGCTCTGCGAGAATACCAGCGTTGTGGATATACTGCAACATTGCTGACGCAGGACCTTATTTGTTCTATAGGTACTTTTGGTTGTGTTTCCTGTTACATTATATTATGAGCGTGGAAAAAATAAAATTATTTTCTTTCTTTCTTTCTCTTTAAGCTACAAATGCAGGCATAAACTTTTCCAGAGCCCATGTGGTCTCTATTAGCGTCGACTGTTGACGAACTAGATGCCCGTTTTACTCGTCTCGAATCTTTGCGTCTAATTAGTTCTGAGCTTCATATCTAAGTAAATATAGGATTAATAAAATTAACACTATTAAACCTACTCCTTGTAGTAGACAGTAATTTTGATCTAGTAGCAGGTCAAAATGTAGCCTCAGATAATAAAATTATCTTACTCGTGACGTAACCGTTGATCAAGGCAAGCACTAATATAACAGAAGGGCGTATTCTCACTAATCAAATAATGTATTGATAACTGTTTGCTATATAGCGGTCTCCTTTATGCTTAGAAAAGAGAGAATGTCGACCCAAGTTAAGCACTAATTTACGAAGAGCGTACAGCGTTAAATGCGTCTACGAAGTCTGGAACGCGAACAAATCGATTAAAAGTAGGATCGCCTTATCGCGATTATTATGCGCATCAGTGTATTAAGTCGATACTAAATGTACGACTATTTTAAGTCAGTTCGTGTTAACTTGAAAGGCAATACGTTAATTGGTTTACAGAAAGAAAACACGATAAATTGTTTAAGCGCAAAACATGAAGCGTATATTTTGCGCGTACTAGTAATATATCCTATTCTCACGCCTATAACACGTTGGTTGAGTGCAAATTTACTCGTAATGAAATTGCTTTGCTATCCTTTAATAGGTACTTCTTGATAGGTACATTTCTATCTGACGCGATACTATGTTATATACGCATTTTAACTGCCTCCGTGGTGCAGCAGTAGTGAATGCGACTGCTGTGCATGAGGTCTCGGGTTCGAATCCCGGGTCGGGCCAACAAAAAGTTATTGGGTTTTTCTGTTAAGAATTCTCCATACGAGCCCGGAGTTAGGAAGTTGGCGGTGTTAGACACCCCCGTGCCTCGGCAAGCACGTAAAGCCGTTGGTCCTGCGCCTGATCTCTCTCCGGTCGTGTCGGATTATCCGTCCCATCGGATCATGAGAGTTAAGGAACAGAGAGTGCACTTGTGTTAGCGCACATACTTGTGCACTATAAAATCTCCTGCGCAGATGGCCAATCTCCGTTAAGATTGGCCGCCATGACCGAATTTCGGTCTGGAGGACATTATTATTATAAACGCATATGCGTACTCACGACGCATGCATCATGGAAACGATACACGCATGCGTCGCGACAGCTACTCGAATGTGTATTGCAATTGACGTCTTGAGTCACAGCGATACACCAACGACGGCCAGTCACAATACATTATATATCACATAATATATTAAATATTCTAGGGGCTTATACTACCATCTCTAGATAGAATTTATCTGTAAGATAAAAGTCTCGCCATCTCTCTTCTTTAACCTAACATGAGTGAGACAGCATGCGATTTATCTTTCAGATAACTTTTACTTGTTAGTAGTAGGAGTGGCCGTAAGACTTGTCAGGTTAATCAGCTGCTAACGGTTAGCGGCAATCAGTTGGACTTATGACTACAGGCCCTTATAATATTAGCATTACTGTGTTATTTAATGCGAAATGTGCTTTCTGTTATTAGTATTACATATTCGCAACCTAACTACCGAGTCATGTTAATGTCTAGACAGTGTAAATACTGGGAATTATAAATGAACTTCGCAATAATTATGAGCTACAAAAAACTTCCATGTATAAAGTTATTAGCTATTGACATCGCTTGCTCGGAACATCGCTTTGTGACATCGCTTGCTCGGAAACGTTTTTTTTTCTGGATGCAAGGTACTGTATGTCCTTTTCTGTACCCCTGAAAACGTGTATGCGAAATTTCATTATTATCGATTGAGTAGTTAAGGCGTGAAACAGTAACAAACTTACATTCGCACAAAAGCAGCGATAGCTCCGTCGGGAGACCAACAGACTGCAATGCAGAAGGTCTCAGGTTCGAGCCAGTCAGTGCAGAGCAGCGACACTTCGACCCAGTGGGATCTTTTGTGTCGACACTCTCCCAATAACGACTGCCATAGATGTTCATGGCATCCGGGACCGACGGCTTAACGTGCTCTCCGAGGCACGTAGCACGCGATAATTGTCAATCAATATGCACATAATTTCGAAAAGTCATCAAAGATCAGAAATTACGTAAGGCATGATTGGCACACAGATACGCTACTTCAATCTTAGTATATATACTCGTGAAATTTACGTTCGTGAAATTTTATCGGCGATGATCAACTGTTCAACGCACGACTCCAAAACTTGTAGCATCGTCGTAGGTTTGCCAGTCTCTCGGTTTTCTATCGGATACATTTCGGAAATCGTGCAAAGAAATTACACGATTTGATTCCTTCCTACCCATTCTACCATCGGACGACCAGACAGACAGACCTTCGCCACAGGTACTTGGTGGATATACCACATAAACGTACGAAGAACTTTGCTTCCACTTTTATAATGCGTAGCGCAAAGGAGTGGAACTCATTACCTAGGTGTGTTTACCGATGTATACAATCTGAGTGCTTTCAAGTCGCGAATGAATAGGTAGATGCAGTCGACGATGGAGCACGCTCGCAAGCATGCTCTATCGATGACTGCATCGACACTTAACATCGCGGTCAAACGCAAGCCGATTAATATTTAAAAAAGAAAACAAAACATTGTCGTAGCCGCAGGCAGAATAGGTATATCAAGCATTGTCAAGCTAGTAGCAAAATCCATGGGTTCTTTTTTCTAAGAATGAGTGAGAGAGCCTTTGTATGTATGGGAATGTACTAGGTACGTAGGCCGGGCCTAAAAAAAATGACCACTTTATTACTAGTGTCATGGTAAAATATTTCAGTAGTTTCATGGTGACCACTTGGCCCTGGATAGAGCCTAAGCTTATTGCATGAACAAAACACAAGGGAGCTCGGCAGCCATCTTTATTAAAGCGGAGGTAAGCCCGTAAAGTTGGAAAATTCCAGGTACAAGTGCCAACTCTGCTGTGCCATACCTCTAAATAATCTATTGTGGCTGCACTCGAATGCGAGAAGTCTCGGAAAATCATTTCAGCGTTGATGCAGTTTAAAGATTGCGGATGTCCAGTGCTAAAAATAGCGCTTCTACTATAATCCTTAGTGTGGTTTGTGGAATTTCACAAATATGAAAATCAGAATATTATTATGTTTTACTGTCGCCATATAAAATTTATATCGCTATCATGATTGTCAATTTATCTGGAATATCGTCAGATCGATATCGCTTTGCAAAGACAAACTTTCATACGTACGTATTGAGCAAGTGTGTGTATGCGTGGGGGTGTATGTTTATAATGTACGTTATGCTTATGTATGTGTGCGCCAGTGATAAAATCACATTCTTTTATGGCTGCCGTAAACAAAACAGCCATGTAATGTCCCAGTGTCATGATTCTAGAAACGCGTCCCTTCCATGAATAAAATAAAATATTAGGACGGGCCATTATGGAACTTTTGTTATTTAGGGACCACTTATGTTGCGTTTGCGTAGAAGTTTATTTTTGAATTTATTCTTCCACTTCGTGTAATTTTTTGGCTTACTCATACAATTAATTTATGAGAGATAGCTTAGTGAAGACATTCTTGTTTAAGTGGTCGCCTTGGCACTGTCACAGTGTTAAGAGTTGGTTCGAATGCCATAAAGGACAAACAATTTTGTGAAACACAAATTCTTGTGCCGAGTCTGAGTGTTTAATGAATCCGTGGTTTTATATGTAAAGTCCCTCGTGATACAAGACGTATTCCAAGTGCAGGATATGTCTTTTTAAAAGGAAGATTTAATACATAGTAGGATCTTCGTTTGAATCTGGAACAGTTCGACATCGGCAAGATAAATATTTTTATCCTAAACAAAATCACAGCATATTATTGAAACCTTGTGATATATGTATGTATTTGTACTTTGTAATTCTTTGTATGGACCAGCGATAGCTCAGTGGGGAGACCAACAGACTGCAACGCAAAGGGGCTCGGGTTTGAACCACGTCGTGCACCTCTGACTTTTCGAAGTTATATGACTTTTCGAAGTTATGTGCGTATTGATTGACAATTATCGCCTGCTCTGTGCCTCGGAGAGCCCGTTAAGCCGTTGGTCCCGGCTGCCATGAACATCTATGGCAGTCGTTATTGGGAAAGTCAGTACCCTCTAATATCCTGACACTGATATAGCCTTAGGGTATCGTTAGCCTTCGGGTTGCGGAGGTCAGGTGGCAGCCGCTCCGTGTAAAAACTGATATCCAGTCAAATCCGGTTAGACTAGAAAAGCCGACCCCAAGTGACTTGGGAATAATAAAGGCTAACACCTTGTAATTCTTTGTACTAAACTAGGGGTTAGATCTCTAGAGAACGTTGCGGCTTTTGTTTTGTAGGCTAGAATATGTGCGATGGATGCTTCTGGTATGTATCACAATTGACTATAATTTTCTACAGTAATCACTTACTATCAAGCGGGTTGAATGTTTGATTGGCACACTTTAAGTCATCTATATGTATATTTCTAAATCTATACTTATATTATAAAAAGGAGAGATTTGATTTTTTGTTTGTTTGTTTGTAAGGCTTTAACTCAAAGACTAAACAACCGATTTAAAATACAGAAAATAAACTGAATAACATGTAACAGAAAAGAACAAAGACGTACTTCATCTTCCTAGACTTATTATTCTCAATACCCTTGGGGTTGGCAGTCTGCTTTTAGATACGACTGAAAATCAGTTTTTGTTCAGAGAAACTGTCGTAGAAACTGTGAAACGTAGAGGAATCTCTTATTATTTAATTATTTAAATTAAACGACGGTTTAAGGATTTACAGCAGTATTTTTTAAAATAAATTATTTTGCCCATCATCTATTTAAATTTACGTTTAACATAGTTTAATTAAAATGTATAATGGATAGATCGCTAGAACCGGATGCCCTATATATGCGACGCTTTGACTCTACCTAAATTTCCATGTTCTAGAAGTCTCTAAAATATTTCATTATTACTGTTCAAGAGGTCTAAGTTTCGATTCGCCAATCAATCAAAGTGTTTTTAAGTTTATCTTTTAAGAAATGCTCATTAACAGCACGGGGACTGGAACTGTTCCCGATTAAAAGCAATAGGATTGCTTCTTCTAGTGGGACTTAAACACTTACACCTTAGAAGTTATATGCGTGAAACTATTTTTGTATGTATAATTATACTTTTATCGCTGAAAACTGCTTTAATTTCTTTAATCGCAGCGGCACACCGCTGGCCAGACACGACAGATTTTTATTCATGTCTGTCGTTCCAAAACTTGATAGGTTAAAAGAATAATAAAATTTGCATAATTATGTTAAATGATGGATAGCGTGAGGTAGCACATTCAAGAAGAATCTGTCGTTATCAATCTTAATCATAATATTACCAAATTCTCACTGAATATCTATAAGCCAGCTTTTGAAATTATAATCAGAACCACCGACAGTAATAGCGGTTTTTGATCCCTGTGACAACAGCTATGTTGTTGCTTCATAAACGAGTGTTCAATTCATAGTTGAAACCACATCACACCGTTTAACCACAACTGTGGTAACTATAACATTGTGTAGACTTTGTTATCGTATACTAAAATGTCGTATGATAACATTCATCACTTTTCTATTGGAATTATAAAACCAAAAAAAAAATTAATTTTTGCATTTGAAAGTACTTTTAATTGGGCGAGAAGGTTAAGATGTTTGTTACCTAATTACGACCGTTTTAATAAACGAATTTTGTTAAAATTTGGCTCTCACGTAGACTATAATCTACATTACCACATAATATAAAATAAGTTTGAATCGTTTTTGGTGAATTTGATAATCTTTTAACATCATATTTTAACCTTAAAAGGATCACTTGAACAGATTGTTATTTTTTTCTGTCGTCGTAACCTTCCTAATTAATATTTTCAACGTGTAAAAACAAATTTTGAATAGTCCGGTCAATTTAGACCTAAAAATAGAAGTGAACCTAGAAAAATTCGCATAGAGCTAAAAATTGGTAGGCATGTTCGGAGCACCATTATATGTGAAACCTGAAAAGTCCCCATCGACCTGGAAAAATGGATTACGTTGTCAAAGGCACAGAAAAGGACACACATTTTATTTACAAAAAGTACTTTTTCCAAGGGACAGCTAGTAATTAATAAATACAAGAGAATGGATGAGAATATATTACGTAAGTTCGCATACTACTGTTCTGATAATTAATAGGCACGTTAAAGTACAAGTAGTTTACTTATAGGGCTTGAAATTTAGTTAGTTTCATACTTTGTAATGATACAAGGGTCTCCCTCAACAAAACCGAACTAAGTAGTAAGTACAAGTTTCATGTTTTTACAAGGGACTACATTTGGGCACATACGCTGTATGTACAATTATGTTTCCTCAGACAACTTTGTAAGTTGTTTCCAAGTTAAAGGGAATGTATGTTCAGGTTAGCTTAAATATTTATATTGGTAATAGTACTCCGTAATGTCAAGACATAGATACTTTGATAGCCTAGGTCTCTGGGGTCTGCGGTCTGTTTGATATTCAACCCAATAGTTATGCGTACGTGCTAAAATTTCGTAAGTACAATGCTCACCCGTTGATTAGTCCCGTACGTTTGTAGCGTTGATTGCATAATGTTTAAATATTAGTAGTTTATGAGAACTTATGCCAAAAGGCTGGACTATGTAAATAAACCTTATTTATACTAATATTATAAAGCTGAAGAGTTTGTTTGTTTGGTTGAACGCGCTTATCTCAGGAACTACTGGTCCGAATCGAACAATTATTTTAGTTAGTGTTAGAGCAGCGATAGCTCAGTGAGGAGACCAACAGACTGCAATGCAGAGGGTCTCAGGTTCGAACCCACGTCGCGCACCTCTGACTTTCGGAAAATTACATGACTTTTCGAAATTATGTGCGTATCAAGACAATTATCGCCTGCTCCGTGCCTCGGAGAGCACGTTCAGCCGTCGGTCCCGGCTGCCATGAACATCAATGGCAGTCGTTATTGGGAGAGTGTCGACACAAAAGATCCCACTGGGTTGAAGTGTCGCCGGTCTGTACTGGCTGGTCCCCACATAAGATAGTGTTGGATAGCTCATTTAACGAGGAAGGCTATAGGCATATAAAATCGCGCTACGACCCATGGGGGCGGTGTAATAATCATAAACGCGGGTGAAACCGCAGGCATGACTAATATTATGAAACTATTGAGTAGCAGCAGCACACCGGCAACCAGACAAATAGGTTTAAATCATGTCTACCTGAGTCAAAATGAAAACAAACAATTAAAATAAAACACTTTTCCTAATATACAGAATACCTACATATCGTTTTTATTACTAACTAGCTGTTGACCGCGACTTCGTCCGCGTGGACTTTAATTTATTACCCAATACCTACTTTTAATTTGTTATCTAATTTTAATATATAAAACTACAACTAAAGAAATTAATAAGTCTAACTACACCTATATAGGTGTAGTTAGCTATATACATATATAGCTAATACTTAAAAACTACCTACTAATATTTAGAAACTATCTACTATATCTAAAGAATTATATCTTTTGAATGAAATGTACGATTTTAATAATTTATAAAGTATTTTACGGGTATTGAAACGGTCTTTAATAAATATCATTTAATGGGATAAGGATTAATACAGAGGTATGAATAATATGGTTTGATTATTGTCGCCACTTTTATCAACTTTTAAAATGTAAAAAAGTAGTTATACTAGCATAACTACAGTAGTTGGACATATGGTATTCCGGACTTTTTTGAAGATATTGATACGTTCTATAATACTGTATAACATTTTTTTGTTCTTTCATCAATAGTTTCCGCAGCGCACGTGATGACAGATTTTTTATGACTAATTTTTTCACACCTTAGGTTATATTATTGCATTTTTATTAAGGTTTATTTTTTAAATGTAATATAGCCTATGTCACTCAGTGAAGAGGCAGCTTTCTAATGGTGAAAGAATTTTTGAAATCGGTCCTATAGTTTTTGTGTGAAAACATTACAAACATACATACAAAAACACAAATGTTTCCTCTTTATAATATTAGTTTAGACAATACGATGATCGGCATGTAACTTTTAGTAATTACATTTGTAATTCTTCATTGTATTTTCTTTGTAAGTGATTGTAAATCTTTTGAGAAAATAAATGTCTTTAATAATTGCTTTTTTATTGTGTCATATAACTATTAAATGTTAACCTGTTTTAAATATAATAATCAGTCACAATGGATATCTCAACATTCGAGAACTAAATAGTATTTTTTTTTAATTAATCGTTTTAATTTGTAAATATTTGTCGTACCTGTCATACGTAGCACCTGTGCTCGATTTATTTTCAATAAAAATATCTTTGTCATAATTATATGGAAAGTTATTAGGGTGCAACTCAAGTTTCTATAATTATTTAAAACGATATATAATCGGTTTATGATAAGCTTATAACGATGTGTAATTGATCCGAGAAAAAAAATTCGATTATTTAAAACTTTTACGATCCTGCAGCCGTAGCAATTCATCATCACTGGTTACGATTCGAATCGTAAACGAATATATTACAATTCATATATTTCTACATGTTTTTGAAATTTGATATGTTTCCATATACCATTGATAACCTTTGCTTACTATCTGCATCTGATATCCAACTTCTTCTCTTTCTTTTCGTGTGGTTAGTGACCAACCTGTTGTCAAGATTTATTCAAGCCGCCCGCAGGCCTCTGACATGGCTTAACGACTGCTGTCAATTTGGCAACAACCGGTATCGACTTTTTACGAGCCCTTCGGAGACGCTCAGATTAAATACCACTAAGTGGTCACCCATTTATAGACTGACCGCACCCAACGTTGCTTAACCTCGCTAATCGTTTACCGATCAATGAGTGCAACTGGCTATGAGCGCCAACTGGCAACTGAATATCAAACACAAGCAAGCGCAAGAGGAAAACATAGAAGCATAAGTAGGTTCTATGTTTTTACATTGCTGAACCAACAACTCAGTCCAGTTGACTATATAAGCAAAGTTTATGTTTTTAAACAAAGACAGCATTGTAACTAAGACGTAACATAACTTTTGCTTCATGTGTTTGCCTGTCGTAAAGTTAAACTCTTTGTTGCAGACCTAACGTTTATGTTCCAACATTAACTGGAATGATAGCTTAATTTTATTACAGTTATTGCTTCATGCCCTTGGCCTGTGTACTGTGTAACTACTGATATATAACCTTATATTTGTATTTTTATTATACTAATCTATATCTAAAACTCCAGATATAAAACCTATACCTGGAGTATAGCACTATACGACTCAGAGACATAGACATTGACAAAAAGGGACAGAGAGAGATTAGAAGCGTTTGAAATGTGGTGTTGGCGAAGGATGGAAAGAATAAGTTGGACTAAAAGAAAACAAATGAGCAAGTTCTAAATATGGTAAAGGAAAAGAGACATATTCTAAAAACAATAGAGATCAGATTTATAAGAAATATCTTGGAAGGAAAAATAGAAAGCAGAAGGGGAAGAGGAAGGCCAAGGAGGACGTTCTAGATCAAGTAAAAGAAAAAGTAATAGTTACGTCGTATCAAGAAGTCAAAGCGCTGGCTGAAGATAGGACATTATGGAAGAGACTCCACCGACAAGAGCTTGGCTCTTAAATTGTGTGATATGACAATTTGACATGACATAGCAAATAAATAATGTTACGTTATATATTAATAATAGCACTATATATGAACTGTCTTACTTCAGCGCACGGGCTTCAATTCCGTGTGAGAAGGATGTGGCCATAGTGCTAGCCCAGTGGGAGTTGGTAGACTTCACACATTTTAGCGATCATTGTCGAAAATTTACACATAACTACAAAAGTCAAAAGTGCGTACCTTAATATTAAACTCGAGGCTCTGCGTCCAATTGTTTCCCACTTGGTGGTAGGTACGCTTCATATTGCGTTAGTAGCTGACCCGCGCAACTTTGTCTGCTTCACATAAGAGATTTTTCCCCGTTTTTGAAACATTTTTCTATAATGCTGTGCTCCTATTGCTCATAGCGTGATGTTACATAGCCTTCCTCGATAAATGGGTCATCCAACAATAAAAAAAATTTCAATTTGAACCAGTAGTTCCTGCGATTAGCGCGTTCAACCTAACAAATAAACAAACAAACTTTTCAGCTTTATAATATTAGTATAGATTAGCTTTTGCTCGCGGCTGTGTTTGCGTAAAAGTAGGTTAGGTTATGATAATAACAGTATTTTTTTTAAATATTATTAGTAATAGCACATGTTACTCGCTGACAATATAGCTTTCTATATAGCTATTAGTACATCATGAAGTTCCAACTATTAGCTAGTAATACATATTCGTCGAATCGTAACATATCGTGGGTAGGCTATAAAGTGACTACCAACATCGTAAATTACGCTGTCAATAACAATATTGATGCGTAATTAACAATTATTATCACGCCGGTTTATTGAAGCTCACGTCTCGCGTATAATTGGTAAATTGATAGTATTAGAATGTGATTTGAAATTGACATAACTTGTACGTGAAGATGGGTGTCAGTAGATGAAACGACAATATTTTATAATATAATAATAATAATAATTTATTTATATCAGAAAACTGGTTCCACAGACAGCATATTCATTAATATATCCATTATTACATTATCACACATAAAAATCATAACATAATAATATTTAAATTTCTAAATCACAATAAGTATGTATATAGTCTATAATATTATTACATTAGTTAAAATAGTACATGTCATATATATTAAATCAAAATCAGTAAAAAGAGATGTCATAAAATCAGGTAAAATAAAAAAATAAAAACATCAAAACCCATTTTATTTGGTGATGCAATGTATGTGACTTTTGGATATCAGAGCGGGCTCGATACCTGCGTCGGTTTGAAAGTAATGCGATTTTTCTGTAAATAAATTCTCTGTAGCAAGACAAAGTCTGCAACTGTACTCCGTTACACGAAAATAAGGCCGCTCTCTATTACGTTGCACCTAAAATAGCCGGCAAAATGTGGATGTCATACATATCTACCAACTTTTTTGGGGATATAAGTATGAGACAATGTATGTATGTATGTATAAGTCAACAAATGAGAAACGGCAATGAATTGACGTAAATCTTAGAGTTTGAAAAAATGGTTTAAGTAATATGCAAAAGTCACGTGACCTTGAGGTCAGAGGTCAAAGGTCATAATTATTTCGGGGGTATATCGACTATGCTGAGTCGAATGGCGTTGACCGCAAGTCTATAGCTCTCACGGTTCTTGAGTTGAAAGTTGTATCAGACAGACGGACGAAGCTGTTGTATAAAAGTTTTTTCGAACTCTAAACAGGAGTAATGATGTGCCGCGCGTCTTTAGAAATGAGAGTCATATAACAAACATAATAAATGCTGCACGGATGGCGTATTGGTTTAAGTGGTCGTTTCGCCACTGCCACTGCGCCGAATGTTGTGGGTTCGAATTCCACGCGGGACAAAAAGTTGTTTGATTCACAAATGGTTGCTCCGAGTCTGGATGTTCTTTGTATCCGTTTGAATGTTTGTAAAGTCCCCCGCGATACAGGAATAATGGTTATTTAATAAATGGCTGCAGCACCTTACAGCTCTTATGATTTGTAAACAAAAACTTGGCGATTAAAAAGAGTGACCCTGAGTTTCTTGCCCGTTCTTCTCATGAGCCCTATACCCTTGCTTTGCTGAACATAGCAGTAAATGTAAATTCGTAGAAAAAATTTGTGTAACTTTGATATTTATAAGTGTTAACTTGTAACCTAAGCTGAATAAATTTATTTTGAATTTTGAATTTTTGAATCTTTTAATTCGTAGTGCGGGAGCTGTTGTTAGGAAAAAAATCGAATTAGAGTTTTTTTACGTTTTTCAAAGCCAGCAAAAGCTAATAATAAAGTACGATGTCTTTGAATATACATAATACATATATTATCAAGTGACGGACTGCGCTTAACGTAGGCTGGTACCATCAGTACGACAAAATAAATGTTATAATATATTACATGTGTAACAGTTACTGACTCGCCTAAATTGTATAAAACACTAGCTGAACCAACCACGCTTTGCCGTGACTCAGTTGTATATTTTAAATTTCCTGTTCCCGCTGGCACTTTTGGTTGAAATGAATATAAAAACTACCTGTTATAAAAATGCAACATGTGTAGAAATGTCATGTCAATCCATCGACTACTTCTGTGTACACAAATATCAATATAAGCTTAATCCTAACTATTATTATAAATGCAAATGTAAGTTTGTTTGTTTATTACGCTTTCACGCTCTAGCTACTCAACTTATCATTATGCAATTACGCAAACACGTTGTCAAGGGTGCAAAAAAGGATATAACGTACCTTTAATCTAGAGAAAAGTCTTCCCAAGCGAGCGAAGCCGCAGGCAAATCTAGACTTTATATAAAGGTGATGATAAGTGTGGCATCTTTAGCAAAACAAACTATTGTGTTTCATTCTCTGTGTGGTATGTACACTAGTGTATTGTTTAAGAAGATAATGTTGTCATAAACAATTTAGCTACAAAATACTTGCTCAATAAAACGCAAGAAAAATAACGGGACATTAGATAGACTGCAATCCAAAATCGCCGTACGGAGGCCTTTATGTGAGAGTGCTTTTGTTTTCGCATTTTATATCGTATAGTCGTCTGTATTTATGTAATTTGTGGTGTCCTTGTTTATTGATGTTTACAACAGTTTGTTTATTGACTCTACAAAGTGCAGCTGCACTAACCCCCTTGCTAACAGAACAACATCTCTATAAAAACTCCCACTTCTGACACAGTTTGAACCGACTCGGCGACTGTTACAATAATAATAATCTCAGCCCTATATTAAACTGTCTCACTGCTGGGCACGTGCCTCTTCTTAGTGTGAGTAGGGTTAAGCCATAGGCTATCATTGTGGCCCTGTGCGGGGTGGCAGACTTCACATATCTTCATCACATAAAAAGCCGTTTACAAGGAGCCATTCCTTGAAAACAGCTTAATTTCCTTGTATAAGACTGCACGGATCTGTTAGTGTTGTGTGGTTGCCTCGCCGCTGGCACTGCGCCGAATATTGTGAGTTCGAATCTCACACGTGACAAAAATTTGTGGGAGCCACAAATGGTTGTTTCGAGTCTGGATGTTCTTTGTGTCCGTTGAACGTTTGTAAAATCCGCCGCGACACAGGAATTATACCAAGTGCGGGAATTGTCTTTTAAAATAAAAGTCCTATATGTAAAGGTCTGCGACGAGTTTCATCTTTATATACCTACCTGGGTCACATTCCAAAGCTGATTAAAAGCAGAATAGTTAGTCGTTAAATATAGAAGTTAATTATTACAGGCCACAATAGTGGGTGTTTCATTAAAGAGTATAATGAAATTTTTTATTACGGCTTTTGTGAGCTAGGTTAATACTAAATAAATAGTAGTACGGTTAATCTGCATGTCATACGTGCAGCGATAGCTCAGTGGGGAGACCAACAGACTGCAATGCATGTCTCGGGTTCGAACCCACGTCGCGCACCTCTGACTTTCGGAAGTTATATGATCGAAATTATGTGCGTATTGATTGACAATTATCGCCTGCTCCGTGCCTCGGAGAGCACGTTAAGCCGTCGGTCCCGGCTGCCGTGAACGTCTATTGCAGTAATTATTGGGTAAGTCAGTACCCTCTAATATACTGACACTGGTCTAGCCTTAGGGTATCGTTAGCCTTCGGGTTGCGGAGGTCAGGTGGCAGCCGCTCCGTGTTAAAACTGATATCCAGTCAAATCCGGTTTGACTAGAAAAGCCGATCCTAAATGACTTGGGAATAATAAAGGCTAGGGAGAAGAAGACGGTTAATCTGACTGACTCCTCATATCAACTGACGTAAAGTCTTTTAATTATTTACATGTGACATTATATTTACAGATGTATCCTTTATTATATATTTAAATAAATTAATAGTAATAGTATACACAAATAAAATAAAATAGTCGTAAATTAATTGAGAGTTCGCAACCTGCAATCTACTAAATTGGACTTGTGGCAATCAGTATATAGTACATCAGTGAGTGGATTCAACCAAAAACATATTCGACGTCAATTTACAGTTTACTAAACTGATAAAATAGTGTCGATGAATTGTTACTAACTATGCCTTACGTATCACTCAAATGCCAACAATTTACAACCTCACAAACTTACTTAAAATTTAAGTTAAAGTATTTCAACCAACAACTTTACAACGGAATTTCAAGAGGTTTGTACGTTAGGTTTACGTAAATAAGTATGAGAAACTAGACAAGTTTTATTACTCAATAAGATATAGTCAATAGTTTTATCTAAAACTTACTTTCACGTCGTCCAATGGGAATTCAATTGTAAGTTCCGCTCTCGTCCTTATACATCCTTTGTTCTACGTTCGAGTGAGAGATCCGAAACGGATTTGGCGAAATAGAAAGAGACAAATGAAGTCCTCTACCAATAATTTGAACGTATTGGAAATCCTCTGTTTCATATAAACTTCTTCCTGGATAGTGACAGCGTTAAGTTGGCAGTTCGACAGCTTGAGGATATAACGTAAAATTTTACTGCGTTCAAACATTGAACAATACGATTGGGGACTGTTAATCTGGTAGAATAGGCCTTTATATTGTAAAAAGCTAGAGTTTAAGTAGACATTTGGGCGTCGCATTTGTACGGAATGGTCAGCAAAACTTACTATTGCCTTAAGTAGTATAATAAAAATTTGGCGTCCTCTGTATTTCAGTATACTGTGCACGTAAAGACTATGACAGCAATAGTGTATGCTTTTAAAATTATTTTTAAAATGCACGGATCATATAAATAAAAAAATAAGAAGAAAAGACTTTTTTTTATTTCTAACAATCGATAAGACATTTTTGTAAATCTGTTTGCGTTGTTTTTTTAGAGTTCGTAAAAACTGTTATATAACAGTTTTGTTCGTCCGTCCGTCCGTCAATCTGTCTGTTATACAACTTTCAACTCAAGAACCGTAAGAGCTAGAGACTTGCGGTTAACGCCATTCGACTCAACATAGTCGATATACCCCCGGAATGACTATGACCTTTAACCTTTGACCTCAATGTCACGTGGTACCATCTTTCAACTCAAGAACTGTAAGAGCTAAAGACTCACGGTCAACGCCATTCAACTCAACATAGTCGATATACCCCCGAAATGGCTATGACCTTTGACCTCTGACTTGAAGGTCACGTGATATAATCTTTTAACTCAAGAACTGTAAGAGCTAGAGACTCGCGGTCAACGCCATTCGACTCAACATAGTCGATATACCCCCGAAATGGCTA
The DNA here is from genome assembly GCA_930367265.1 of Catocala fraxini. Taxonomy (NCBI): domain Eukaryota; kingdom Metazoa; phylum Arthropoda; class Insecta; order Lepidoptera; family Erebidae; genus Catocala; species Catocala fraxini. Next base: position 23,443,839 of record OV884031.1, read on the forward strand.
TGATCTTTGACCTTTGACCTCAATGTAATGTAATACCATATTTTAACTCAAGAACCATAAGATTTAGAGACTCGCGGTCAACGCTATTTGGCTCAACATAGTCAATATATCCCCAAAATGACTATGACCTTTGACCTCTGACCTCAAGGTCACGTGATACCATCTTTCAACTCAAGAACCGTAATAGCTAGAGACTCGCGGTTAGCGTCATTCGACTCAGCATAGTCAATATACCCCCGAAATTACTATGACCTTTGACCTATGACCTCACGAGATACCAAGATTTGCAGCAATTCATGGCCGTTTCCCACTTGTATTTTTTTTAAATATATACAACGGTCTCTCTAGAATGCCTGCGTCTCAGAGACTTTACAAACATTAAAACAGGACACACAATTTTTTGTACCGTGTTGTGATCGAACCCACAATACCAAGTGCAGTGGCAGTAGCGAGGCGACGGCTTAAACCACTAATCTATCCATTCAGTCAATATATCTAATCTAACTGTTTTACTCATGTTAATATTTTCAGCTTTGCCCAACTAGTTTCGCTTCTAGTGGGCAGTCAGTAGAATGACTTGTAAAGACTACATGACAAATTCAAATAAAATTGGTAAGTCATTTACATAAGAACTTTGAAAAGTCATTCCTTACTGTATAGAAATTTCAGCACGAAATAACCAATTCTTTGTATTGCCAGAAATATTCTAATGCTAACTAACATTATAAATGCGGATGTGAGTTTGTTTGTTACGCTTTTACGTTTGATTACTTGACCGATTATCATGAAATTTTGTATACATATTGTCAGAGGTACAGAAAAGAATATTTATATCTACATATATCTGTATCTTTCACCTATAAACAGTATTGTTTCCGAGGAAACAAAAACTACATTAACGTGAGCAAAGTTGCGGGTAAAACCTAGGTACTAATAAATTTCTAGTCACTGCAACTCATTTTCATCGGTGCCAGCGAACAGTAAGCTATGTTTATTGACATTTGCAGCAATCAGGGCCTTAGAGTGTAAATATTGAGTTAATAGTTTAATAACGTGAGAGACGTTGCCAAACTGTAAATGCAGTTTATACTGCATGCACATAGCTCCTGTTGTCTAAGCTGAATTACGCAATCGATGATGTCAGTCATATTGCTATGGAATTAACAAGAAACTTAGGAATATATGTATTTAACTTCTTAAAAATATATAATACTCATAAAAAAGGCATTACCAGTAAAGAAAAAAGTGACTGCAAGGATGGCGTAGACGCTTGAGCAGTAACCTAGGTATGGTATCAAAACAAAAAAAAAATTGTCCGTTAGAGATTTCTATTGATTATTATTTCCATGAGATTTCTTTGTGTCCATTATTTGAATGTTTTTAGCGCCTACCACGACACAGGAATAATAATAATACCTAGTGAAGGAGAAGTATTACAACAAAATTTTAATAGCTACAAAAGTATAAGTCCCCAGAGCACATAGCAATACCGCAAATCTAATACTCACTGTTTATGTATGAGTAAAAAGTCGTACTCCTGAGACAAAATAAAGGAGGGCACTGTCTAGATTTCACAAGATAAAGCCCTCATGATTTATGATATTCTTTATTGTCCAATGTTTGTCGCGAAGAATGAAAGATGGTCGCCACTTGTGATTGAATAGCCGTAAAAGTAACAGATTGTCTTTTATTTATCGTCGTGTCTCGGACTTTTATCAATGTTGATTATATTTGTACTAAACGTAAGATATACGCGCAAACTATTCGAGGACTGTAAAACTTGTAAGTCAAAGTCAAAACGATTTATTCATTTAGGTCACAAAGTATTACTTTTAACGTCACCAACGTCAAAAGTATAGGTTAGTTGCTAGTTACAGGCAGGTTGAGCCTATAAGAAGTTACCTGCAAGAAACTGTATTTTTTATTCCTGTATTCTTATATTCAGATATATTTATCTGGCTATCAAAGACAGAACAGTTTTCTATCGTGGTGCTTTTTAAATTTATTTATGACTAAGGACGCTGACAACCTAAATACATTTAAGTAACAATACAAATTAAGTAAACAATAGCAATATGACTAGTATAAATACATTATGCATGCACTACAGATGTGGTTCAGACACAAAAGGCGTAATGATGCCAGTCTACTCGTAGCCTATAAGCCTGCCTAATAAATCAGGCTTAGTCAAAATAGAACAATATTTTATTTAATAATCATGGTCACACCTACGTCAGACTAGGATTTAAGAGAAGTATAATTAATATTATCTACCTGAAAACAGTTTTAAATGAGGTTTGGAGGAGTGGTACATAAGCAAAAGGTTCGGTGATTGTAGAGCCAGCGACATAAGTATCTAAATATTGAACAAATTTTGATTAGTATTTTATGAATGAACGGATAGACTTCGGTCTACAGCAACTATGATGTTTTTTTTAAGTTTTTCTATCCCTCCAACTAAACTAAAATGCTTGTATTAGGAATGAGCTCATGTCAGTATTGCAATGAATGTGATTCGAACCCGCGACCTCTCAATCGCAAGTCCAACGCATTATCCGCTACCGCCAAAAAACTATCATTTAACTGTTACTACAGCTGTAAAAGATAAGGAATTACCATTATAATGTATGATAAAAAAAGTGTATGTAGTTTATCGACTTATGTCACTGACTGTAATAGTCTGGTTTATATTCCTGTATCAGGTAAAATATGGCTAAATTTTGTGTAAATGGAAGAATATGTTTAGTAAAAGGGACATAAACTCGTCTAATCCACAAATAGTTGTACTTAGTTTAGATAGCTTTTTTGTGTCTGTGTTTGCTAATTCGTTGGCATTAAGGTCATCATGCTGGGAAAACATATCGCGGCAGTGCTCTTTAAAAATACTGTAATGATACTCATCTACAGTAATTTTATTCAATTTTGTATAGAGTGTTTGATAAATCTGTTTGTTCGCTTCAGCTTATCAATATAAGCCGAAGCAAAGAGCCAATAAAGAAAGTTCGCGAAAGAGTAGAGATATCGTCGCCTATATAACAACGAAGCAAACAAATTTTTATTATCTCACACCACGATCATGTAAGGAACCCTGCATTCTGTAGATTCAATAAACTTTTCTTTCGGGTAATGCATACATGTCGGCGTTCTACTATCGTAACGTGAGTTTCGTCTGCCCGATAAAGCTTGTATTATATATTGTGTATTACATTATATCCGAGGCTTTGTCTAGTAAAGGAAAATATCGTGGTAAAACCTGCATGTCTGTGAGCTTGACAACGAGTCTGCCAACCGGCACTGGGCCAGCGTGGTTGACTATGGTCTAACTCTGAGAAAAGGTCCGTGCCAAGCAATGGAACAATTCGTAAACAGAGATGACGATTTTTCGTGGGCTGTAGTTCACAACGTTATTTACGTGGCCCACTCTGCACTCTTCTGTTTTTTCGAAAATAAAAGGAAAGGCAGTTCAGATTTCAAATTATTTCCTAAGCTATCGTTTTCTGATATCCGCAACAAAATCTGTTCAGTAGAACTTGCATGATGCTAAACGAACGAACAGACATAAACAATATAGTATCTGATCAAGAAAACCTAAATCAGTAATTCTGCGTTTGTGTTTTAAAAGTCAGTTTCTTCACAGTTTTTTTATAAAATTTAGTAGGTACGTCACGCTTGTTAAGCATAATATACATACATCTACTGTCTGTTTAGTAGACATTTGATGTTAACTTCATCTATAGTATAATATTGGTAAATTATTATTGTGCACTAAATTTAAAACTGCCATTTGAGGGCTAATAAGGATAATGCACAATTTGATGCCTAATACGAAATTTTGCACGCATTGAATAATTGTTTATACTTTAAATCCGAAACAAGCACCAGTGGTTTCTAAATATAAATTATTTCCCACGTACCAGGGTCGAAACCATCACATTGGGTGTATTATTAGGTGGCTATGTAGAAATTTAATTTTAAATCACCACGCCAACCTTTTTCTCCCTAGCCTTTATTATTCCCAAGTCACTTGAGGTCGGCTTTCTAGTCTAACCGGATTTCAGTTTTTACACGGAGCGGCTGCCACCTGACCTCTACAACCCGAAGGCTAACGATACCCTAAAGCTAGACCAGCGTCAGGATATTAGAAGGTACTGACTTTCCCAATAACGACTGCCATAGATGTTCATGGCAGCCGGGTCACTACGCCAACCATACGATTAAATTCAAATCAGGCTTAATTGTGGATACGATTCTTCTACTGGTCAAAGCATAACTGGGTTGTTAAGAAAACCTCATTAGCAGCCTATTTTTGTTGAAGAACTATTTATTATTCTGGATTTGCACACACTGTTAAAAGTAATACAATATCTCGATTACATAAGTCATTCAAAAGTTTACCTAAAGAGGTTATTTGTATTTTAGACGACTCTTCACTAACATTAAAACCTATGGCTCTACAAACATTTGAACAGCAGACACAAACAACACCCAGGCTCGGAACAATTATTTGTGGATCACACTTTTTGTCCCTTGAAGGAGTCCAACCCATAATCTAAGCGGCGAAGCAACCACTTAAACTATTACGCTATGCGTGCAGTCTTTAAAGTTTATACGTCATACTTTACTATATTCATGATTTTTACACACTTAATAATATGGCAGGTAAGTATACAGACTTCTTGATGGTCAGCAATTACCATTGCTCGCCAATGCTTGAACACCGATCGACTCAAAAAGGTGCCGCTGTACTACTATCGCAAGCTCCAGCAGATAGGATAGCACTTCTTCTTCTTTTCATGTGGTTAGTGGCCAACCTGTTGTCAAGAGTTCTTCAAGCCTAGTAGGCCTCTGACATATCTTAACGACTGCTGTCAATTTGACAACAACCAGGACCGACTTTTTACATGCCCTCCGAAGCACGGAGACGCTCAGATGAAATACCACTAAGCGGTCATCCATCTATAGACTGACCGCACCCAACCTTAATCTCACTAATCTTTTACCGATCAGTGAGTGCAACTGGCAATGAGCGCCTCAAGGATAGCCCTTAGATAAGGAGTCTGTTAGTTGCCATAAAATAAAATGTACGACCAACGACCAAAAATAATCTGAATATGTATTGCTGAAAATCTATGTCCACCCGTCAAGGCGAAGTGACGGTGCACAGGGGGGTTTTAGTCGGTATGCCGGCCGTGTTGTAGGCCGGTGAGCCCGACATAACCGCTCCACCACCCCAAGTGGGGCGGTATGCATAAGGCGCATATCCCCCCTCAAAAAAAAAAAAAAGTTATTTTAATAACAGTACCTTTATTAAAATAAAATATGTTACTCGGTGATAATATAGCTTACTAAAGGTGAAAGAATTTAAAAAATTGGTTGTGTTGTTTGTGAGTCAAATAGTTACAAACAAAAAAAAAAATCAAAACCTTCCTCTTTATTATACTTATTAGTATAGATGTAAAAGATAGTAAAGATATTTAGATACTTGTAACTCAGTCACGCGTAACTGTTAATCGGATTTTAATGAATCTTGATACATATGTAGACCTAATACTAGATTAACATATGGGATATACTTTATATATATTTTGTATCTCGACGTGTAGGTCCCTGGTATTTACACGGCTGAAGCCACGGCAGTAGCTAGTAAGTAATAAAATCGATCGCAACTGTTTCCAAGCCAAAATCAGCGATTACTGATTCCAAACAAACTTTAACGATATAAAGGTATTCAGGTTAGGGTACATCTACTAAAATAACATTGAAAGAATTCAAGTGTACTTGTGAAAATATATATTAGGTAACTACATTCCTTTGAAGCTGTTATATAAAAACAAATTTCGCCTCCGTCATTCACCAAATGCTTGACTAATACGGGTATATAAGGGTTACAGACCAAACGACGGCTTCCTCTAAACAAAAAAGCTATAAAGATGTTCCACCGGTTTTATCAATTTCGCCAAGGAACTCGCACAAAAAAGCCCCGTGCGGGGTCGAACCTCATTTTTATTCAAACCAATTCTCATGCAGCGTTTATGGGGCCAACTTTGTCAGTCCCTGCGTATACGCCGGCTGGCAATAATTGCTTGTGTTGTAACTTTTTTGTTTAGTAGCTCATATCTCTGAAACCGTTTTGGTAGCCGGTGTACCCTTAAATTGAAATGTTATGCTTTCGTGATAACAACTCGGATAGAGTTATGCCTTCTTTTGGTTAAAGATGTGCGCGGCAAATTTATGATGGAAATACTACTTTGGCTTTGTGAGAAATAATTAACGTTGAATGCGTTCTAAATTTGTTTTTATCTATGCTATTACAGATTTGATTTGACAGTTACAATTCTGCGAATTAGGTTAATCTTGAATTGCTAGCATACAATTCAAGATTAATCTAATTAATTACGCAATAAGACTCCAAGCAGAATATACCAACAATACCCAGTTGAAATTGAATCCGAGACCTTACGCCGGCAGACACATAAACTTCTTCTCATACACTACTGCAGTAACTAGACAATTAGTTAAATATATAAATGTTTTGGTAATTTCTTAGGTTGATTTTTTTATCCAATTCTAATAAAGCAAGAATTATCGTATGTATTTGAAAAGGCAATCTTTGAAAGTTATCATAATTGTCGCTTTTATTTTCAGAATAGTAAATTTTGATATTAATCTTTCTGTTTCTCTGTTTCTGTTTAAATTGAATTACTCACAATTTAAACAACATAGACCGCTTAGTCATCACAACTTGTTTTATTTACCCAAAGGATTATTCCGAGAAAACTATATTCAACGCAACCGAAACTGACTAAAGCACAGCTGTAATTCCAACTACTACTCAAAGTTACTTCAAAGAGTTTGATTCGGTCTTTGAAATAATTCTCAAAGATGCAGCACACCTTTGTTTAAATGGGCCTCTTCAATCTGCAAACCCCTTACTTCAAAACAGGATAACACCGAGAAGGTTTCATAAAACCATTATTAAACGAAAAGCTTTGTTCGGTCGCGACTGCTTTGAATGTATTTACGTCGTTACCACCCACTTAAGGGACTGTCGCACCTTTTTAATTTTTAAATCTAAGCTCTAAACCTTTACTTAAACCGTGTAGTATCACACAGATGTCGTGAATAATTCAAATTTTAAACAATGGGCACTAGTCCCTTTGAGTCTGATTGCTTGCCTACTAGTCGAATGGAGGTAGTAAATGCGGCTTCTGTGCATGAGGACTTCGAGTTCATGGGGTCATTGAACTTTTCGGTCAAGAAATTCTCATTACGTAGTTTCGAAGTGTGCTTGGTCGATGGTAATACTTTGTCTGGTGAATTGTGGTTGTAATGTCCTCTGCCCACGGCTTTGGAGATACGGGCAGGCTATCTATGTATGCTAGCTCGTAGACTCTAAATCATGAAACATGATGCGCAACGAGTCTTAAATGAGTTGAGAACAAAATAAATCTTAAACTTTTGGGACCTGACGTTGAACATCAGTATCTTAAAAGAAAAATTAAGCTTGACATCTCCTCTTTTTGAAATATTATTAGAGTTTTAGGGGTTTTTCTGAGAGAAAAAGTCTAGCATAATTTATAAGAAGCATTAATCTTGGATAAAAATTAGGTCACGGCCTTGGACTGAAGGTTTCCAATCTGTTAATATACCTACAGGGTGAATTTAAAACGAGTCCAACCCTACTTGAGCGGTTAACCTGTCTAATTAGATCCTCCCCACCTCGTTTAAGCTGAATTAGGGGTATATTAAAAGTAAAGTATGATGTTATTCTTTAAGGGTTAGATATTTGAGGGTCGGTCTTTGTTCTTCGTGGTTTAAGGTGATCGTGAAATTGAACGTAGGTTCATAAGTGTCACAAAGACACGTATGCAGGAATAAAAAGTATATTATTGTTACTACAGGACATGGTTTAACTATGTGCGAAGATTTATCTTAACGGAACAGTTAAACGGTTTACATATAAAAGAGTTAGAAAATATTATCAAAAAAATTACAATATTAGTATGATTATGTTTTAAGGTGATAGGTTATGAGCATGCTTGTTATTTGACTAATGGGAAGCAGCTATCCCAGAACTAGTTGCTTTAGCATATTGCTGACGCTAAAACAATAAATTGCTAGCCTGCTAGCGCAAGGAACATTGTCCAGTGTTTGCCTGCAGATGCATGTCTTTAAAGATAACTGGATACATGGTTCACTAAGGCCCGGTTCCTATATTCAGAAATTATCTGTTATACCTACGGTCAGGTAATTTTTCACAAATTAAAGAAATGAAGTTAAGCGAAACGTCTTTAAGACTCTTTCTAAATTTAGGTACCAGTATTTACTTTCTCAGGATTATTTTGATGTTATCTTTTGAAAGGTACTGTTCTAGTAGTGTTGTTGTAGGATTTACGTGATTATCACAAGGCTATCACTCCACTGACACGCAAATATTGAATTTAAATTTGTTTATATTATCTGCCGGTTTCATTATTGAACATACAACCGATAATAATATTCTATCACATACACACAACACCATCTAGCCCAAACTAAGCAGAGCTTGTACTATGGGTACTAGACAATGGATAAACATACTTATATACTTTTTTTTTGTAAATACGTTATATATATTATACGTAGAAACACCCAGACCAAGACAAACATCCACCATGTTCATGCACACAAATGTTTGACTTGTGCGGGAATCGAACCCGCGACCTCAAGCGTGGCAGTTGGTTACACTAACCACTACGCCATCGAAGTCGTCAAATATAATTTGGTATAAGTATAACTTAAACAGCGCTATAGGCTACATTTAAAATGCAAACGAAGCAGCGAGTAGTACCTATATAGTTTTGTATAATTCAAACTAAAGTTAAGATAATCCAATTCTGAACCTCTGCTCTATTAGTAAAACCCTTTTTCATGAACACGAACATGTATGTAATTGAAATAGAGTACACAGCATTAATTTATACATGAATCGGAGGTGGTAGCATATTACAGGTTGTACTTACTTGCCCCGGTAAAAGTACAATATCGGTAAACGGAGCTCAGGCATTGAAAGCACCTGTATCAATAATGTATGGAGTGATTTACATTTAATGTAATGGAAATATTTATAAAGTATTGTACGTACTTGGTTTGTATTTTTATTGGATGAGTTTTATTTACCTGATTTAATTGTCCAATAACAGAAAGCTCTTGAAAAGTAATTACTGTTGTAAAGTTTAATAGTTCAGTACTAAAAGTTTTAATAATGTTTAAAGTACTACAGGCAATTGTGACTAGCTGTCTCCTGCGGTTTCGCCCACTTTTACGATTACTGCTCTGCTTCAGTGACATGTAGTAATGTTATAGAGGCAATGCTGTTTCTGTATCTAGTAGCTTTCTGAAGGTAAATACTTTTTAAAGGAGTTCTGAAAGCTCTACCTAGTACAGGAATATAAAATATGGTTACTTAGATGGTATGAACTGAAGTAGGCAAACTACTGTGATCTATTTATTTTGAACTACTCATATACCATACTCGCGGGAGCCTACAAACATTGTAACAATAGACTAAAAGAACACCCAGACCCGGAATAAATATATGTAGATCATACAAATTGTTGTCCTGTGTGGATATAACCCACAATACTTGACACACTAACAGTGCAGCCTTTTCACCAACACCTACTATTCAATTCTTATAAAATTTATAAAATAATGTCCTCCAGACCGAATTTCGGTCATGGCGGCCAATCTTGACTTTGACCATCTGCGCAAGAGATATTATAGTGCACAAGTATGTGCGCAAATACAAGTGCACTCTCTGTTCCCTAACTCTCATGATCCGATGGGACCGCCAACTTTCTAACTCCGGGCTCATATTGAGAATTCTTAACAGAAAAACCCAATAACTTTTTGTTGGCCGGACCCGGGATTCGAACTCGAGACCTCATGCACAGCAGTCGCATTCACTACTGCTGCGCCACGGAGACAGTTAAAATAATATTTACTGTGGTTTCCAAGACATTTAACGCGCCGAGATTTCACAAATGTCAAAATTGGTAATTTTCCATAGTACTGTTGAATTTAGCTACGTTGGTGTTACAGTGGTAAGCGTGTAGGTGGTCTTAGTTAATATAAAGTACGTGACACATATGATATATGTCACGTATATGATTACCTAATGTTCATAATTTTGCTAGCCCAGGAGCACTATCTAAGCAGACTACAAAATCATAAAACGTCATTTAGTCACATCATATAGGCTTTATTATTCATTTTTGAGTGTTGGTTGTGTAAGTTATTGTATATTTTTTGCATGACTATTACTTGTTACAACAGTGATGCCATATCAAAGGACTATTTTGATGTTTATGAATAGATAAACACAATTTTATTAATATTTATAGTCGAAATAAAACTATATGCTTATCTTGACTAATCGATCGTGAATGCGCTGTAGCGCTGCTTTTGGTTTTTTTAATATTTATTTATCATAAAGCCGTGTGTCGTTGTGTAGAGTGTGTTAAGCCTTTAGTCACGTGTACAATAAAATCAGTACAATTACGCATTTTGCACGTATCACATTAACGAATAATATTATTTAACCTTTATTTTACTGCAGTTCAACCAATTATTGGGTTTTGCAATTAGAATATTCAGGAAATCCAATAATAGTCTGCTCGAACCAGAAATATAATTTATCTCTATCTACTTAATGTTAATAAAATGTTATCACCAACATAACACGCTACTTAAGAATAGCTACCGAATACTTAATAAATTAATTTTAATGTGTTATTAATAAGCTTGATCTGATCTTCTACAATAAAATTCATGTTATACGACTCTTCAATTAAATCGCAAAGCAAAACATTTAGATTTTTGGCTTGGTACGAGGTCATGGAAAATTATTGGGTGGAAGATTTAATCAGTGACTACGGATTGATGAATATTCGGATGCATAATCGTATAATTTTCGAATATTTTAATTTCTTTCCAAGTAGCCATTGCACTTTGCAGAAATTTACAGCACTTAAGTATATTAATTTGGGGTTGACCATCCATACGAACAAAACGGCTGTTGGAAAATAACGCTGTGACTGATACAAAACGAACAATGGGCAAGTTTATTTCTTTTTTGTTTTCTTAAGCCGAGTAAGACACAAAAATTGTACGACGGTTTAAACTTTTGTTGTAGCTGAAAGCTTTTATTAAATGTATTGTCACTGTGTTTCTTTTTATTCTTTTGGAAATGGAGGTACGTTTTTCCTTTAACAAGCATCTAATATTTGTATCGCGTGGTGGCTTAAACTGCCTTAATTGAGGCAAAATGAAATAGCCTATTGCAGTCCACTGCTGAACATAAGCTCCTTCAATTTTACGCCATAAGATCCGGGGTCCCGCCTAAGTCTATATTTTTGGTCATCAGAGGATGACCTAAATAAATGAAGTTAAGCGATAGGATAACCAGGTAGCCTTTGCGTTTATCCATATGTGGTTTCTACTCTGAGAAAGGATTTTACAGAAGAATATGATAATAACATATTCACGCTGGTATGTTTCTGGAGGAGTAGGCGAAAGTGAATTACATCGAAATTTCTCCAATTATGTTTTTAATTGCAGATTTCGTAGACTAAAGAGGTAATGGGCTGGCCATATATTTTAAAAGAGCAGTGGCCGTTGGAGTAGACGCGTCTTACCGCAAACATAAGGTAGAACCGTCCAGATGGACCGCTTACCTAAAGAAGATAGCTAGATTAGACTGGTAGCTAGACTGGAAGCGGAAAGCATAAGATGTTGTGGCGTAAGGTGGGAGAGGCCTACGTCCAGCAGTGAAGTGCAACGCGTTGATTGATATATTGATATTTCAAAGGTTTGTTCCGTATTTGCCCCTACATTACTTTTCACATTCCAAAATGTTCCTCATTCGCCCCTCTTTTTAAATTATTCCTTTTTAATCCTACATTTTTGAGCATATAAAACAAAATTATTTTAAAATTATTTTAAATCTTTTCTTTGTCTAACTCGTGATGTCATGCAAAGTCCTAAAGTTTCGCCGATTAATTAATGAGGTATATTCAAATATTTTTCGGCTGACGGTACAACAAAAGCTAAATTGGGACGAAATAGGAATTAAATTAAGAAATTAATATTTATCTAAATTAAGTAGAATATAAGGAAAAAATTTTTGGGACAAATGCGTATTTTACGTTTGGGACGAAACATGAGTGTTGAATGCGGAACAATCCGTTTCAAATTCGAAGAATACGAGAGCGAGCATTTGAACGTTAAAAAAATTGTTCACGTTTTGATTTCATTAAATTCGGTACAGTTCGGAAACTGCTGATATAAAAATCAAAATTAATGGACTTGTGACTTCGCGTTCAGCTTCGATGATTACGTCAACTGGATCAATAAACCAGTCAATGTATAAGAAGAAGAATAATATTGACAGCGCTGTCTAACGAATGGCCTTCAGCCATCACAGCGGGATTGAGTAGGTAACTAATTCATTCATTAATCCGTCCATGTAAATAAGAACATTATTTTGTTACATATATTATTTAGTTATATGTTGGCGGCCTCGATGGCTTAGTGGTTAGTGTAACCGGCTGCCACGCCTGAGGTCGTGGGTTCGATTCCTTCACAAGTCAAACATTTGTGTGCATGGACATGGATGTTTGTCTTGGTCTGGGTGTTTCTTTGTATAATATGTTAATGTTTACATAAAAATAAGTATACATTTATGTGTATCCATTTAGATGGTGTTGTGGGTATGTGATAGAATATAATAATATGTACACACAGCGACACATAAACCTAGACTGTTTGGATTTTGAACTATTAGAAGTTGAACGCTGCGAATCGTGCGAGAGAGTTCGTTATATTTTAGTTATGCTCTATCCTTACCATTACAGTTATTGTCGGCGACTTATTGTCGGAAAAGGACAGTGCATAGTGCACTGTCCTTTTCCGACAATTCTCTATTTTTTATATAGGGTAGTTATGCATATATAGGGTGTCTAACTTGATGTGAAGCCGTGTGTGCGTACTGTTAGGAACATCGAATACCTACTACAAGCAAAGTACGCGTGAAAATTTTAAATTTCTTGTCTAAGATTTTCTCTCTCGCACAAAGAATTGATACTGTGGCGCAAAAGACTTTACCAATATTCAAACAACAATCACAAGAAACATCCAGACATAAAACAACTATTTGGAGATTGCACAAATGTCTGTGCGGTGATCGAACCGTTAGGGGCATGAGGCGACGATTTTACCAAAAAGTCGTCCGTACTGTTAAATAATTAATTAATATACAGGGTGTCCGGTAATTAATGGATAACCTTGAAATGTCTTATAGTAGAACTGAAGACCGATCAGAAAAAAATAAAAATAAAAAAGTGCAATAGCTAGTCATACTTTCAACTGTCTATCTATTAGCATAATTAGCGTTTTATAATAAAACAACAAAAAACCGATGGAATTCATACATTTATGGTCGTAGTGTACAAGAAATTAAAATATGGTAATTAAAAAAATCATATCTCAGGTAGCAGTTAGGATAGCTTTTTTTCATATTTTTTCCTGAACGGCCATTATTTCTACTATAAGACATTTTAAGCTTATTCATTAATAACCGGACACTCTGTATCACGGCCTATAATATCGAGATGTATAACTTTTGTACACGCCTGTCGTTTTGTTATAACAAAAAATACATCAATATTAGACTAGTAATATGATAGCAAGTCGAGTACCTTAATTATTAGACTTCTACTACCACCTATAAAAGATCAAACATTTATCTATCTGTAGTGTGTAGAGCTCCTTCAATAAAAGTTAGAACAGACCGATAGAATGGCGTGGGCTTAGTAATAGGGATTGATATGCTTTAGTTAAGCAATCAAGATCGCTACACTACACGCTACACACTTTTACACGCTACGATTTGCACTCTACTTATATAATATGGTGCTAAGGCGCTCCGCAGATGACGGACAGTGGCGGACCGAAAAACTTAACCTGCATCTATCCATATAATAAAATTGATACTGGTCGATATCTGTACATAAGCGATATTTTAGAAAATATAGTGTAGGAATCTTTATAAGTCCGTCTATCTGTTTGTACACATATAATGTAAAAACTATTGCATGTAAGTGAATGCGGTTTCCACAGTTGTATTGCTGGAGGTCTAGCTTAAAATCTGATGCACATTTCATCTTGATCCGCCGCCTTAAAAGTGCATATTAAGAAAGAAAAATATTAGACAGGTTCGCTACTTCCAAATTCGACGTAATAGAATATATGGAGTCTTATGCAACAACGCATACGATGAATAAGGACAGAAAGTACTACGCCAGACAATAGAACGTACCGAAGCTGCTGGCCGTGGCCGACTTCATTAATGCGGTCTGTTTTATATTGGATTTAAATCACAAATTTTCGAGTTAATATGACGTAAATTCAGTTTTAGCAGCTTCACATTTTGTATTAGATATAGGTTTAATTTATGCAACAGGGTTAGCACGTTGATAATACGATTTGAACGATATATTTTCTAAAACTACCTTATACTTCCGTTAGTTTTGCACATTACCAGATATTTTAATATACTTTTCATATTATTTTTAATTAGTAATAAAAATATATGTAGATATTTTTATTGACTAGGCATGTTAGAAAATAATTACTGATTATACGTTTGAATCATTCGAACTTCAACCGATTAAAATGGTCGGAATATTGATAACTAGTTTTTGCACGCGGCTGCGCCTGCGTGGTATCTACATCAATAAAAAGGTTATGTTCTTTACCAGGTTTTAAATTATCTCTGTACCAGATTTCATACAAATCTGTTGAGTGGTTTAGCCGTGAAGTAGTAATAGACAGACAGACAGACTATTATGTAAGGATTGTTTAAGCCCTTTACGTCATTTACCCTGTAGTGGTACCAATAATGGTAATTTGGATCTATTAATGATTAATGATACCATTAGGTATATATCTATTATAGCAGAAAGCGCGAATACACACTACAAAAATCACCGACAGTTAATTTATCACGTGTTTATTACATGTCATCGATGAATGGGAAAATTAGATTAACAATTACTTACAATGTGTATACCGTTGCAATCATACCTCGTTAGTACACGTCATATGAAAGTCAAAACATACAATATGCTTCCACACACGCGCTTTTAAGATTGCGCCGAGCAAAATGTGCCATAATAGGCGGTCACAGTTAAGTGAATAAAATCAACACTTTTTGTTTAATACAAATATAAAATATACATTTACCATAACAATGAATGTGTTTACAATTAATCCGTGTAAAAAACTTAAAATAATTAATATTTTCGCCTACAAAATTACGTAAATTTGTTACGTGATTTTTAAATTATAACAGCAGAAATCTATTCTATTTTACAGCTTAAACGAAACATAAATAGTTATATTACAATTTGTCCGTCCAAATATTTAAGTTAGTAATTGACAATAAAGATAAATATTTTTTAAAAAGCACTTCTAATCCTCCATAGAATTTTACTATGGCGGCCGCGCGCCAATTTGTACATGCGCCGCACGAGCTCTGTCATTATCTGTCTTACGGTCGGCACAGTCTTAAATAAGCCTTCTTAGTTATGTAGGAAAAGTTATTGGCTGTGTGCCCAGTATACGGCAAGCGACTCGCTACCTATTACGTCATACGTAAGACTTAAGTACTACTAGCGGAGTAAGCGTACTTATCGTATTTATACATATATAACATGCCTCTACCAAACTCTTTCAAACATCTTATAGTTACTTACAGTACATGGACGTCTTTCGGCTGAGATTATACTGTGTGACTGGTTAAACATTGTACATACTTAAGGACACGTCAGATGTAAAATATAAAAAACATAAAAAAATATAATCTGTTTAACCAGCAAAGAAAAACTTTATGAAAATTTGTATGAAATATCTATAAAATATGGACACTGCGCGCGTCGCACAAGAAAAGGACTGACGGGGGTGCAAAATCGGGCGAGTGCGGGGTGTGGTAGCGGTGGGTGAAGGCGGAGGTTTTGTTTAGCTTTGGTATATGCGCAAGAGTTGCCGCATATTAAGTTTTTATTAGATAACTAGGTAAAATTTTAAGCACCTATTTTTTTAGATATTCGTGTCCAGAATCGAGTACTCAATATGTCCAGTCTTTTACCAATCAGCATGTATATTAAAAGTAGTGAATAAGAACCATGATGTACTATATATAGCAGAGGTATAGGTACAATGCATCGGATCGGTTCGGTACGCATATTTTCAGCGTCCATTTGGAATGAATACTTATAAAATATAATATAATCTTGTGGAATTTTAGTGATACATTAGTGATATATAATATAATATAATAATATATAGTTATATTTTAATAGTAACTATATATAATATAGTATAATATAATATAATATAATAGATATATAAGATAAATAATATAATATTAATTAACTAAATTATTTAAAATGCTACTTCACCATCCTCAAGTATTACAGGTGATTAAATCGGCTCCTGTACTTATATAATGTAAGGTTAATAACATTCCAAATGTTTTAAAATAAGCTCCAAATACCGTGCAAGAATATAAGGAAACCGACAAAGAAAATCCGAATATATTCAACAAAAATAGCTTTGTTAAGTGCTGTAAATATATAAACGAGGCTAATTGGCCTTTATTGAATAAGTATAAATATAGGCTAAACGTATAATTGGCTTGCGACCACGCTCCTACAGCGTAAGAGCGTAATTATGGTCCGTAATTATTACTTATAAATTATGTAAACCACTTGAAAACCGAAAACAAACTGAAGGAGATCTTGAATAATACGTATTGTTGAAGTAATTAGGCCTTCTCTACGCGAGGCATCGAGGTACCTCTTCTACGCCGATGTGCCTTCATTTGGTATGTGTTGACTAATAAAATCAACTAGCAGCGAGATCAGCAAGATTGTTGGACTGCCACGCAATGGATTCCAGTTCGATTCAATGGCCTCTGATTTTTCTAAGTTATGTGAGTATTCAATAAGTGCTTTAACGGTAAAGGAAAACATCTTGAGGAAACCTGCATGTCCGAGAGTTTTCTATAATGTTCTCGAAGATGTGTGAAGTCTGCGAAGCCGCACTGGGTTAGCGCGGTAGACTTATGGCCTATCCCTTCTCACAACGAGATGGCTGTGCCCAGCAATGGGACAGTTTATATACAGGATCAATATTATTTACTATTATTAATAGAAACTAGAAACTTTTATGATATGCGAAGAACATTAAGCAGAAGCGTCTGCCATCGCTAATTAAATTTGGTGACGAACAAGCCGGGGCACGCTGGAAAGCGACATCCCTTTACAGGAATCTGGCGTAATAGTAGTACATCTGTATACTGCGTTTGAAATTATGTTTGCCTTAGATATAGTTGATGGAGGATGATATACTGCTTTTTAGAGTCCCAGTAAAAATGCACGGTTCTTGGGACATAGTACGGATGAGGCAGCAAGCAAGTAATCGTTTCGCTGCTGCCACCGCGCCAGCAGTTATATTTTGTGTCTAATAATAATTGTATGTCTGTAAAGTTTCCAGCAATTCTGGGCATGATTTTTATTCCGAAAGTTCAGTAAAAATAATATTAAACTTAATTCGATTGAATATGAGTATCGCAAGTGATTAATTGCTATCTAACCTTCAAGTTGCAACAAGTTAATATGCTTAGGTTAAAAATGACCCAATTTGTGAAGATTGACTGTCATAACGCGAGGTTAAATAGCATAAGTTAACAGTTACGATTGATAGATTTGAATAACTGACAACGCGTTTACGTCTCAACTTCAGCCAACATTCCACTCTTCGAACTTAGCTTTTTCTTCCACTCCTGTCTTGTGAAAGACAATAAAAGCGAAATAAAAAGAAAACATACCTGATTACGTTCTAAAGAAATCTGCTCAGGTGTACATACCAGGTACAAAAACGAGGACAACTTACTAGTTACATTGTCCTCGTTGTGTTAAGGGTGTGTGTGATAAACAGTTTTCTAGTTAAAAGTTTTAGTCTACGTGGATTTCGTCCGGCTTGTGCTTCGCATCAACAAACATGTACAATGCCGCAATGTAGCTTAGCTACGTGTAGGAGTATTCTGATACAAAATAAGCTTTTGCGCGCGGCTTCGCTCGCATAACAGTAGGTTAGATAAGGTTAAGTTAGTAAAAGTACTTTGGCCTGCCCGCCCCCCGATCAGCACCAGGTCCAAGAGGCGGCGTGCGTATTCCCACGCGCGCCTCTGAGTCGTGTTTTTGTCCCCCTACAAGGGGACAGTAGAGGGTCTTTTATGAAGTGACCTGCCGTTTCACACGGCGGGCCGAAACCTCGGCGGGGTCGCGATTGCATGTGAAAGCGATTTGCGCGGCCCCACCGTCTATGGTTATGTCGAGGAACACTGTGGTAGGTTTAGTTGGTATTACCGGGGTATATCTCCCCCGGTGAGCCCGACATAACCTCTCCGTCTCCCCCCGGAGAGGTATGCGTCAAAGCATTCACCAGGTAAAAAAAAAAGGTAAGGTACTTTAAAATAAATTGGCCTTTGTTACTCGGTAACCTACCTGATGGTGAAATATTTTTTTAAATAGGTAGTTTTTGAGTTAAATCCTTACAAATAAAGAAACAAAAATCTAATCTTTCATCTTTATAATATTAGTAAAGATAAAATAGGAACTACGTTTGATCAAAAGCGCATATTATATTTCAATGTTTGCTTCTGCTATAATTAATAGAATTTGAGAAAAGTATAAAAAGTATTGAATTGAGAAATTTTCTTTTTTTATGTATCGAATGTTAGACTAGATAAACTTATCGCTTTTAGTCAGGTGTGGGTACTATATCAGTAATAAAATTTAATTCAGAATAAATCTATTACATTGTTCAAAGAAAAATACACGTATCGCAAATGGCAGGTATTCAGCTCAATTTTTTGGGCTTATCTATTACACGTAAATGGGAGCGTTCACAAAAAGTACGAAATTGACCTTACAGCTCGGCATTCACCTGTGATCCGACTCAAATCACCTCATTCAGCACAATCGAGTCTATTGTCAGTCATTTGCGGGACGATTTCGGGTTAACAACGAATGTCCGCGACTGCCTTTTATTCAATTTACTGCACAGAACATAATGATACGAGAGAGGCCTGAGTTCCTTTGTGATGAGATAAGGAAAGTTATTGTGATATGTGTTGGTTCCGCACATTGTTGACATTATTGTGTTATGTTGACGTCTTCCGTCGATACAATGATACGTTTTGTGAACTAGGTATTTCATACGTGACTATTTCGGTATTACGTAATAACTTAGGCTGGTAACAGACTTAGCACGCCGCAATGGCATTAATTTTTGTTTAATATTAATTTTATTTTTATTGTATCTTGTATACTCTACGCTAGGCTCTCAAATGATACAATAAACTTTTTAATAGAGATACATTTTAAATTAGGGACGCTATTTAAGTGCAAGATTACTAACATTAGGACGAATTTTCATGAAGAATACAGCACAGAAAAAAAAAAGCTTGTCTTACTATGAATCTGGTACGATATACACTATTTCGTTTGGAAAAATCAGCATATTGGTAGAACCCCGGCACTACTAGATAAAACATTAGATTACAACCTAGAGGTCCTGAGTTTAATTAGGCTTGGCACATGCCTCTGATTTTTCAAAGTCACGAGCGTAATAAGTAGATTACCGTCGCGAGGTAACCTGCGTATTTAAGAACTTATTAATAATCTTCTCGAATTATGACGGCATAGAGCCTTACATTTGAATGCTAAGAGGAAGATGGTGCTTAACAAATTATAAAACTAGGCTTGGTATTATTATTACTATTTGTGTAGTCGAAAGTATTTATTAGCTTGCCATAAATTTTGACAGCGATAGCTCAGTGGAGCAGCAATAGCAGAAGCAGCGATAGCGATAGCAGGGATAGCTCAGTGGGGAGACCAACAGACTGCAATGCAGAAGGTCTCGGGTCCGAATCCACGTCGCGCACCTCTGACTTTCAGAATTTATATGACTATTCGAAATTATGTGCGTATTGATTGACAATTATCGCCTGCTCCGTGCCTCGGAGAGCACGTTAAGCCGTCGGTCCCGGCTGCCGTGAACGTCTATTGCAGTCATTATTGGGAAAGTCAGTACCCTCTAATATCCTGACACTGGTCTAGCCTTAGGGTATCGTTAGCCTTCGGGTTGCGGAGGTCAGGTGGCAGCCGCTCCGTGTAAAAACTGATATCCAGTCAAATCCGGTTAGACCAGAAAAGCCGATCCCAAGTGACTTGGGAATAATAAAGGCTAAGAGAGAAGATAAATTTTGACGCTAGTACGATGAGAGTTATGTCACATATAAAAAACAAATAAAAAACTACTTTCATCTGAAACAATGATGATAACATACCAGCTAAAATTAATCTGCTTTTTTGTCTTCTCAAATATATTTTTGCTATATAATGAAAACAGATATTGTTTAAACATAAAATATTTTATTAACCTCTTGTCTAGACTACAAGGGCCATGCTCAGAAGTTCGGTAGAGAAATGTTATACGTATTTAAACGAAGACTTGTTTTGAAATTCAATGTTTCCAAGGGTATATCGAGGGTTTGTTACTAAATTTTAAGGTGTTTGAACCACACCAAACATAACTGAAGGAATATAGTGAATCGAACATGCGGAATGAGAGTACCTAAGTGAACGTTCTTTGACCAGATCATATATATTCCAGAGATAGGCCAGGCAAGAGACCTCTAAACCGACGAACGCAATAGAGATATGGCAAGATGGTAGCTATTGGAAATCTCTGCTCATCTCTTCCGAAATAAAAGTGAGTCTTTGTATGTAACGGCATATAACTGGATATGTTATTCATTAATATAAATGAATATGTAACTTAATTGATTGTTTTAGTAAGTTAATGCCTAGTAATTCGTTTTAACTCTAGATTATTAATAAATTTGCAACTCAAACGTCTAATGTTTGCTTAGGATAGATACTAGACCCGTAGGAGTCGTAATATATTTTATGTAAATTTACTTAGATGAGATAAAAATATAGCAAGGGTGAGTGAATATCTCGTGGTGCCTTGAAAACGTGATTGACTACGTGGTAACTAGTTGGTATAAAATTTGTATCTATAAAACCCCAAAGGTATCGTCGTAAAAATATCAAAGACTAGACTTTTTGACTGCACAGTTGGCGTAGTGCTGCAGCCACTGCGCCGTATATTATGGGTTAGAAACCAACACGGGCCAAAAAAAATTATTGTCCACAAATTTTCTTTTAAATCATATAATTTATTTAATAGCGAACATGGGATACAGTTAGCATCTTAACATTTTAGTCGTCCTGCCACGTTCTACCTTCAGGCATGCAAATTCTTTGTGCCCGTTGTGTGAATGTTTGTAAAGTCCCCCGCGATACAGGAATAATTTCTAGTGCGGGAGTTATCGTTATAAAGAAAAGACTAGTATTAAAATAATATCTCGATTACGCGAAAAATGTGGATTTAACATTGCCATTTATGTGCAGTCTCTGTGTCTGTAAATTTTGTTAGCAGCAGCTAGTGTTCGCTCAGTGAACGAAATTCGACCATAATCGTCGACTGCATCTATACTTAAGATCAGGTGAGATCGCGGTCAAACGCAAGCCTATTAGAGTACAAAAAGAAAAAAAAAACATTATAGAAAAATTGAGGACAACATATATATTTATTTCTTTTTTCATATCAAAGAAGAGATGATGAGAAAATGTGCTGAACTGTGCTATCTTTGCCTATTTATGTGCAGATTATATTATTATATATATATCTTGTGGTTTGGTATCTTGTGGTCTGAATACATCCAAAAACCTGTACTGATATTAATAATTATTTCTTGGAATATTTATGTTCATGAATAAACATGTATAATATGTTCTATTTAACGATCAACGTGCTCGTTAAATAAACAAGAATTTAGTAAATAAGTTTTACAAAGTATAGTTTAGTTTAGTAGTTTAGTGTGTTTACCTAACTTTCCCTAAAGATTCTAACTTTGCCTAAAAGATTGATTACATTCGTTAGACAGGTTATTTGAATGTTTCTTTCTTTGTTTAAAGAGCGCCTGTAAGTAACACCATAAGTGCCGCAAACCGTAGAGTTTCCGAAAGAAGAAAAAAAAGAAAGAACCGTAGACCTTGCGAAATAGAGTCACAACATTTGAATAAGATAATGTATCTTATTAAAAAGTTCTAAAACCCTGGTCATTCAACTAAAACATAGGTCAAGGTCAAATGCCAAAAATAATTTATTCATTTAGGTTACAAAGTAACACTTATGAAAATCAAAGTATATAATATATAATAGTTAGCGAATTGAGTAAAGTAATGCTGTGCAATTGCTATGAAAAAGGCAATTCGAATATTCGGTAATTGTATGATGCCGCATCAGAATCTTTGCTTGATGCGTTGTTATTGTTATATAATCCGATGCATAATCGAAAATTTGAAACTTTTGCTTAAATGATGAGACGATTAATATGCGTCGTGTTCGATTGCTACGTAATCCAATAATCGAAAAATATCATAGTTTCAAAAATCTCAAATTCAAGTATTTTATAATCTTTTGAATATTTCGATTTGCTTAAGTATTCGAATAATTCGAATGTACAATCAATAAAATCGCCTATCGTTATAGTTGCTTAGTAGATACAAATTGCTCTCACTAAAATCCAGACGTAGTCAGTTAGAAGCCACAATGCATTATGGAATTTGTCATGGTAAGGTCGATTGCACTGAAATCGTTAACAAACTGTGTTACGTAGTACATATCGTCGTGAGGTGAGGGCAATGACATTATTTTCAGTTGAAACTTGCAGAACTAACGCTGGTATATACGCGCATCACTACGTCAGATAGTTGTTAATTTTAATACCCACTTCACAGACCTTGATATATTTGCACAGACAGCTGGTCGATTTAAAAAAGTATTTGTAGAAATGCTTGAGTATGAAGATGCTGATACAGTACAAAAGCCTTCTTAACAACACCTCACCTAGCAACAATGACCGTTTGTTGTTTTTATAAATAAGCAACTTTTCTTTGTGTGCCATACTTGTTGTTTATTTATTAGTTTTATTTTTATTTTTAAATTCTATTGTAATAATTTTAGTTAACTTAAGTATTGTTGTGCATCTCTACCTCCTTTAAATAACATTGTTGCAATACTTTTATTTGTGCCACTAGTTCCTAATGAATAATGTCTTATTTTTGGTGTGAACTGCTTTGCCCGAATTTTATTTGCCCTAATATCATTTGCCATAATAGTCAACAGCCATAACATTGTATGACGTAATATTCATTTGCTCTACTCTTATTTGCTATATTAGTCACGTGCTAGAAGCTTTATTTCCCATGAAGTCACTTACCATAACATCATTTGTCATAATCATTGTAAGCCCTAATTATCACATGCCCTAATTATCACATGCCCTAATTATCACATGCCCTAATTATCACATGCCCTAATTATCACATGCCCTAATTATCACATGCCCTAATTATCACATCCCCTAATTATCACATGCCCTAATTATCACATGCCATAACATAATTTGCCATCGACATTGGATGTGTAACGGTTGTTATATCAGGAGAAACTGGATGCAATCGGAACTTTAGGGCACCCCGACTCGGATAGGTTAGGTTAGCATTTAAATATTATGTCTAATAATTATTATGGCAATTAAAAATATGAAAAACAATACGTATGGCACTCGTATCTTATGGTATCTAAGTTTCGGGCAATTAAAAGTTTGTCATGTCTTTTAGGGCAAATAAAATATTTGGGCAAATGAAATTCGGGTAAATGAAATTCGGGACTATGATGGCTATGGTATATAATCTTCGGGTAAACAATAGCCAACCCTTATTTTTTTGTTAAATTGTGGAATATGTGGTTGATTGTATTTTCTATAAGATATTTTAAAAGTACTAATGTTCTTTATATTGTGTATTGTACAATTGTTTATATTCCAAAAATATTTCTATAAAATAAAATATACTAAATCAGTAAGGTTCACTTTACAAATTGATAGAACAGGTCACAACAAAATGTTTAGGCATTCGTGTCGTATGACATTGACCCAATATCGCATTCCGTTGTATTATTGCTGAACGACTGATTTGATCCATCAAGGTCAGTAGATAGACGTTTTAGATTGTTGATAATCCTAACTAATATTATAAATGTGAATGTGAGTTTGTTTATTTATTTGTTACGGAACTACTAGACCGATCGTCATGAAATTTTGCATACAGGGATGTTGGGTACCTTTTATCCAGGAATAAGTGCTGTTACTAATTTAACCTAAACTAAGGTACATATACGCTAGCTAAGCCGCGGGCAAAATGTTGTACCAAATAACGTAAAGATATATTACATAACTACTTATGTATGTAGTCCTACGTTTATATAAATTATGTGCATATTCGGCGATATCCCCGAAAGAACTGCTCGCTACGGTTTTAAATCTTAGCTTACTCCCAATGAGCTGTGCTGTCACGGTGCGTTGGACTGGCAGTTATAGTCGCATCCGCTATTATAATATGTTTATATAGGTTGGGGTTCGAATCCCGGATTGGGTAGGTTATTGGACTTTTTATTAAGATATATTTTATAATAGTACTGTCTGAAAATGAGGGCCTTTAGCCTGGATGGTTTTAATAATAGCCAGCGAATACGGGTATCATATTCCTATGCCTAACCTTTCGGTGACATAGGCGTATGTACCTATGTATGGTCTACTTAGCTTCGGGGTAAATTTTTTTTACCTCTCGTAGCTGAAAAATATCTTAATAGTAAGTACCAATCAAGTAAACCGATTTGTGATTTTAAAAAGTAGTATTTATCTTTCTAACATATTTTAGACTACTTACATCCTTCTAATTCTCGTGTTGTTCTAACCTAAGTCATAAATTAATATAAAAGTAAACAAAACCAACAGACAAACTTATTGTCGCGTAGATTTATTTTATTATTAATATAGACATTAGATTTATGGACTAGACAAATTTATTTCTGTACCTAACATCACTATGACATTGAGATCGACCCCCATCTATCAATCATTGTAATGTTTTACCGCCTAACCATGTTCCACCTAGTCTCACATAGTAAACGATCTGTGGAGGTTATTATCATAATCACATACCATTTGGCGGTTTCATACACGTAACTCACGCGTTAATGGTTACAGTTACGTAAACCAATATGTTTAGTAGCTTTGAATAAGTTAGTGTGTGCTACGTCGGCATAGAGGTTACAGCTTAAGTGAGACTAGCGATTTTATTGCGATTAACGAGTAAAATTCGAATGAATATCATCATCATAATCGAAAAAATAAAAACTTTATCAAATATTCGAATATTTCAAGTGTTGATAATGGCTGATTATTTCATTACATGTATTAATTTAGCGAAAATGCGAATATCAATACCATAATTTGCTTACGCACCACGTACCACAAAGCATGAGGACACGGCGTGTAAAGGTCCATAATAATCATTAGGTCATCGAATCAATCAGTATCGAATATTCAAATTAAACTCCACTGAGTAAAGTTTAAGCAATATTCGAACGTGGATCACACAATTTTCAATGTACTTTTACATAGTAATGACACATTGCTAAGTGAGACTATAAATCGGGCGAAACATGTATTAGGTTCTATGTACCTTTCATCACAGACTTCATACAAGTAGTTCAGTTCTTTGGACTATATATCTAGGCTGCTAGATGATTTTGTCTAAAGCATTCGTACTTACATTCTTTGCTCATAGTCATAGTACGTATGGACGTACTATGACTATAATAATCTTGTTGAGAACCCTGATTTTGAGGTAAAATAATATCACCGAAATTAGCCATTGCATAAGCCAATGGGTATCAACGGGAATCATTAATAGCTGGTATCATAGCGACTCCTATTTATAAGAGTAGGCTGGTTTTGCTTCCTTTAATGTAGATTTTATACGTATGATATCCTTGCTGTTGCAGGCGTCAATATTAAAAGGTAACTGCTAAAATTAGGCTGGTCATCTGTTTGAAAAAAGAAACTGCGCCATGTATTTGTCATTGCATTCAGTGAATTAAGATTTACTACCTTTATTCAATTACTATCTAGTATAATATGATTTCTATTAACACCATTTAAAAGCTTTTAATGCGGCGTAATAAGGAAAATTTGTTGAGAGTTAGTATTATCTCTTAGTTAATTTCCGTAACAGTGGCATTATGCGTGCCTACGTGTGTGGTTAAGAGTTTCAATGTACTGCTCTCTCAAGTGCTCTTATGTGACAAGTATATCTCATAACACACGTTAACAAGTACCAGGTACATTTACTTAGTTGTTCGTAGGTATATCTTATGTGTTATATAATATGAGGTATTCTTGCAAATACACATTGACTTGTTCTATAAGCATGTTCGCAGGATAAATTAATATATTATCATATTAAGTTTAGCATCGGCATTTTCTTAATTTTAATATACCAAAATGTCACTTCATAACTTTTACAAAGAACTAAAATCCCATTAACTTTCCATATAATCTTATCTTATCTTGTTACGGGGGCCAGTCAGTGTAGACCGGCGACACTTCGACCGAGTGGGATCTTTTGTGTCGGCCCCGAGAACTATACCTTAGCTATCTCCCTATGAATGTACTGCATCAATCACAGCGTACACTTCAGAGGGAGAAGCCTAAAGTCTTCAGGGCTCGGATATGCCAACCCCATCAGACCCATCCTTAGTCCAGCCAACGCGTCACATTCACACAGTAGGTGTAATATGGACTCGTCCCGCTCACCACAGGCTCTGCAGATCAAATTGTTTGCCAAACTCAATCTGCACAGGAAGTCATTGGTGCCAAAGTGACCAGTAAACGCTCCTGTGAGCAGGCGTATTTGGCCCTTGTTGTACCCGCAGAACTTCCGGGTGAAGCCCGTGGCTCTGTTTGCAATGAAAACTTTCCATATAAACTAAATAACACAAATCTAAGAAAAACTAATGTACTCGAGACCTGGGCGTACCACTAGATTTTAAATGAAATTACACTTAGATATTCATATCGACAACATTATTAGTAAAGCTGTCTCTTATAATACAGGTCCTATACTAGTTTAAGAGACAGGGTTTCAAGATAATTGTATACAGATTTCTGCTATAATGGATCTATAAAATTGTTATATTAATCCCTTTAAGCAGCGATAGCTCAATGGGGAGACCAACAGACTGCAATGCAGAGGGTCTCGGGTTCGAACCCACGTCGCGCACCTCTGACTTTCGGAAGTTATATGACTTTTCGAAATTATGTGCGTATTGATTGACAATTATCGCCTGCTCCGTGCCTCGGAGAGCACGTTAAGCCGTTGTTCCCGGCTGCCATGAACATCTATGGTAGTCGTTATTGGGAAAGTCAGTACCCTCTAATATCCTGACACTGGTCTAGCCTTAGGGTATCGTTAGCCTTCGGGTTGCGGAGGTCAGGTGGCAGCCGCTCCGTGTAAAAACTAATATCCAGTCAAATCCGGTTAGACCAGAAAAGCCGACCGCAAGTGACTTAGGAATAATAAAGGCTAAGAGAGAAGAAGAAGAATCCCTTTATTGTAACTCCTGTATCATACAATACGTATAATATGTATCTATGTATAATGTGTATCTGTAACTTTTGAATCAATAAATATTATTATTATAAAGCCTTTCAGATGAATGGTTTTGTCATGCGCTCCTGTAAAGACTCCAAAAAGACTACTATTTACCTTTTCTTATTTCAAGCGTTAGTCCGTTCCCAGTTAGAATATGCTGTACGTATTTGGAGCTCCTTTTACACAAAATACAAGCAGAGGATAGAAATGGTCCAGATACATTTTTTCGTACTACCCATTACAAGTTTTTTAATTCTAGGATTTCTTATACAGATCTTCTTAAACATTTTAAGCTGCTAAGTTTGGAGCATAGGCGTAAATTACTCATGATAATGATGCTGTACGGCATATGCAACAATAAGTATAATTGTACTGAATCATCAAACAGGCTACGTTATGTGGTACCCCAGGACTGTTATTCGGAGGGAGGTGCGCGAACCTCGATTGTTCTACACGGGAAAGTGTAGAACTAATGCTAGAGAGCGTGCACCTCTTCGCCGATTATTAATAACGCACAACTCACATTTTATGAATTTTGACATTTTGGGTTTCACTCATTCTAAATTTAAAAATTTTGCTACTGAATTTCTAGCTGATCAAAAATGATACTCTTTAATTATCTTGTAGCATTATAATGTTTCTTGTTTTTCATTATACACGTCCGTTCTCTTTGCTACTCTACTTCTAATTTCGTGGACAATAGTGTACGTTATACGTTTTTGATATTTAAATGCTAAATTATTTGTAAAGACTGCACTGTTTAACTGTTTTTTGTCCCGAATCTTTTCTCTTAGCCTTTATTATTCCCAAGTCACTTGGAGTCGGCTTTTCTGGTCTAACCGGATTTGACTGGATATCAGTTTTTACACGGAGCGGCTGCCACCTGACCTCCGCAACCCGAAGGCTGACGATACCCTAAGGCTAGACCAGTGTCAGGATATTAAAGGGTACTAACTTTCCCAATAACGACTGCCATAGATATTCATGGCAGCCGGGACCGACGGGTTAACGTGCTCTCCGAGGCACCGAGCAGACGATAATTGTCAATCAATACGCACATAATTTCGAAAAGTCATATAACTTCCAAAAGTCAGAGGTGCGCGACGTGGGTTCGAACCCGAGACCCTCTGCATTGCAGTCTGTTGGTCTTCCCACTGAGTGGTGTTTTTGTCCCGAATAAATAAAATAAAATATATTATAAGAACTAATATTAAGAATACTCACAATTTTTAATATTGAAATCTGGTAGTAGTGATCTTTGTATAATAGAAAATTTATGCACGATAAAAATTGTAACATAATCAAATGTACTAAAATTATCTTATTCACTGACATACTTAGGCAAAATAGTTATTTCGTTTGGAGAAATCCTGTTTATGCCCACAGAATTGAGGGAGATACCTAAACTCTGAATAAAACCTTATTCAAATGTACCTTACAAGTGCTGGATTTGCAAAGCGCTGTGATGTCTGGATAGGACCTGTGTCCCTTACACTAGCAGATATCTTTATTCTTACGTCAGTAACGTGCGAGTAACTGTTGGCATTGTAAGCAACCACGGGTTACGGTAGCCTCTAAAGATATGCAAGCCGTTTTCCTAGATTACAATGGGTTCACATTTTTGAGTTTCACGTATTGGATTGGTAATACGACTTGACATATCCTTAGTAACCTTTATCTTTACTAATATTATAAATGTATGTGTAATTGTTGGTTTGTTTTCCTATTACGCAGAAACGGATTGACATTATTTAAGCAAAGGTGTAGTTTATAAGTCTGCGAGAAACACAGGTTACTGTTTATCTTAGGAAATGTGAACTAATCAGTAGGTTTAAATTAGTTACTAATATTATAAATATGGAAGTTTGTGATGATGTTTAGAAATTGGGATGGTTGTAACTCATTTTTTTAAAGTTTACGTGTTGTAAACAGATGAAATTATTTGGATGAAACCGTCACATAGATATTACCTTTTCCTAAATATAAGATACTTTTTATCGCGGTATGCGTTCCCGAGGAAGCATAAACTAGAAATATACAGAAAAACAAAGAGATAGTGCGTTTGGCTATCATGTAAACGTGTGAACACTCGCATATAATTTTTTATTACGCCACTAAAAGCTGTATCAGCAAACCAATTCGTAAATATGTAAGCATAACAAAAACTCTCAGTACCTACCCAGATAAACTTTACTACGTCATATTAGAGCTATCTTTACCAAGTAAAGTCCACGATATTCCCTCGAAACACGAACATAGATAAGACTATAGCTTTCCGAATTGATATGATGGCTGAAGATATCATAACTATATGATTTCCGACGATGTTTCACGCGGTTGTCTCACTAAAGCTTCGAGTTTATCCGCTAAGGGGAATACATCCATGTGAAAATACTTTTGGTTAATATTTTATCATACAAGGTCGGTAAACTTCCAGTATGTCAAACTGGCCCCATAAGGACCGGCTTACTACCTTGTGGCATGGCTTGTCCATGTTAATGTATTATGGAATAATTTTTTGTTTATGTTACGTATTATGCATTACAGTACAAGCAAGGTATTTTCGTAAATTAAATATTTACTTCTTAGTAATAGGTTCCATAATAGGCCTATTTCCAGCAGTGGACGTCTTTCGGCTGAGATGATGATGAATAGGTTCCATATCATATTATTATGTATCCATATCGTACACTGGTCCAGGGTCTATTACTTTGTTCCTGTCTGTCAATCCAGTTACGTAAACATTTGAGGTCGATTAAGTTTGGGGAAATCTAAATTGGTGCACCCGATTTTAAAGTGTTGCCAATCTATATATATTTATTATAAGGGCAATAGAAGGGATACTGGTGGAAAGGTAAGCCGTATAGAACTATCCAGTATAAGGATTAGAATTGCGTAATTTTTTTTATGAACTAGTATAGCTGGTGAAAATGGAAGTGGTTCCATGTTATTAACGCGATATAATGCAATATAGACGTTGAAAACTATTTTGTAGTGCTGATTTTAAATATCTGCGTTCAAATAAATGAAACAATTGTATTTTTAAGACGAGGTCGCAATTCTGAAGATTCCCCAAATCCAAATGCAAACTTCTTAATAATTAATTTGTATTGTTTACCTACTGATCTGTTTGTATAACGGACGGCGCAAGACTTTGTTTGTTCACGTTTTACCTAAATAAAATCGCGTTCGAAGTGAAACTTCTGTCGTAAACTTTATTGTTTGATGAGATCTAGGTCTTTAACACCAAATGTAAGAAACCTCGACAAATAGAACTCAGCTAATAAAGTCGTATCTTGGCCTTTTCGCAAATATTGATTAAATTGCGGCCTCTGGGACAAACAGAAATCAGACAGGAATCAGATTTAGCAACGGGTTGTGTAGGTAAAGAAAAAAACGGAAACGTACCCTTTTTTCCCATTTAATCCAAAATCAAGGTCCCGCGAGGCCTCTTTGTATCGCAGTTTATTGACTGTTGATGCTATACTAAAATTAGGCGATGTACTTGCTTCACTTGAATACGTAATATTTCCGCATTTGTTTATTTAAGTACGGTGGCTGCTGTCTTGGTCGTCACGTAGCAGATTTTTGAATTCAGAAAAGAATATACTTTATTGTACAAAGAAAAGGTAGATCTTTGACCTATGTATTAAATTTCAACTTGCATTTTGACTGAACAAAAAAAATATTAGCACAACTACTAACGGGTACATTTTTGATGTTAGAGATTTAAAAATAAATGGTTTTTATATTTGCTATATAATTAAAAGAAGTTCAAATATTATTGCTTTATGTGAGCTCATTTAAGAAAATAAATCCACGATTATGGGCGACCCAATAGTGTTCCTTAAATAGGAATGTGAAATAAGAACATTCCACTTTTGTGCTTAAGATTGAATGTGAGGCCTTCAAGTCGTTACTTAGGTTAGGAAGAATGTAATTGTTTTATTCAGATATCTGAATTGCTATATAGCAACACGATGTTTGGTTAATTTATTCGTGAGTTTTAAATTTTACCTTACTACATATAATTGTAATATACATTGCCGAACCCATTACAGATCATTTTCCTTTACTTCCTAATGTTAAGATACTAGTAGCAATTTAAAGGTGATAAATTCTTTATCATCATTATTCACATTATCGATTACTACGTGGTTTAAGCCACCTATTTCTTCTGAAGTTACTAATCTATGTATTGCGTTACTCTTGAACCAGGTTTCAAGTCAATGCAATTTTATGATAAAGAAAAAGACTATGAAATGCCTAGCTGCTTACGAGCACCAAGTAGCTGTGTAAAGAAAATCATAAGATCAGTACGTGATATTATATTTTCTCTATCTATCTGAAGAAAGGAAAATAAAAGAAGCATATAAAATCAACCATACTCCAATAATATCCGCTAAAGTATTCGTTGGACATACGTACGTAGTCGGCACGCACGTATCTACCCATTTTCATTCATAATGCGGCCAACTTGTGAGTGGGATCGCCTCTAGACGTTACTTGAAACTCTCGAGTGCAAGAGCGTGTACTTGAGAATAAATTTTCGGCGATTTTCCCTGTGAATGAGACTTGGAGTGCATGGGTTTCTCCGAAAATAAACTTAGGACTTTTTCTCACCCAAGTGATTACCTACAGCCGCGACATAAATTAGGTCTTTATTGTACGTATATTTTATTCAAATTAAGCTCCTCTTTTAGCAAATGTAGTAGTCAAATTAATGACATTGTTTCGAAATCGCAAGTTTCTAACTCTGTATATCGGTTTGTCTCTTTGTCAGGACATTTTGAAGGTACGGCGCAATTTTGACTATAAATTAACGTATTCTCTGTTAAATATCAAACATCTAATAAATTAATCATAATTAGAGAAAATGGACCAATAATGAAGGAAAGAAGAAAGAACGGAATTGAGTCAACTCGAGTCGTGAATTAAATTAAATTAATTATGCTTAACAAAGTTGGATGTCGTGTAAAATCAGAAACACAAACATGGAGACGGGGACAAATTCGAGCCGCGACCCATAGGCGTGTTTTGTCACCACAACATTTAGGTTAATTACTGGGTTAATGGCAACGCATCAATTTTTGCTCAGGTGTGATTCCGTATTTTCGTCAAGTCATTTACTATCGCAATGTGCCGTATTTTTTGCATAAGGTATAAAATTATTACTTACGTTTTACAGCATTTATGGAACTGGTTGTCTGGTCAGCTTACAATCACAAAGACACTATTTCAATTTATCAAAGGTAACACAATAATTGCTAAGCCATATACCGAGTGTAGAGACATATTTTAAAATATTGCAAGACTTCTCTCAACTAAAGGATTATTATGAGTGAGAGTTATTTAAAGAGGAACGGCAAATGTTTAAAATTGTATCGCAAGCATTGTGTGCCCCACCTACCAAACACAAATAAAATAAACAAAATAATTCCTTATGATAATAAAACAAAAGCTTTTCATCTTGAACAATAAATAAATATAGCATTGTTTGTGACTAGGAGAAAATATCCTTAAGATTTCAGTGCTAAATATATAAAATAATCTTACCCCTATACAATAGTAGAACCGCTGAATCAAATAACATTTCTTATACAGGTGTGATTCAGTACATTTTTGTCAACTGTTCTTCCTTACAGAATATTTGATCGTGACGAAAGCCAGCAACGCAAAGAGATTTAATATTAACATGTCGACAACATATTTTTGGTGTTTCTTTCAGTTTGACGTCAGTAATAAATGTAATTTGCGACGAGAAAATGGAATTAATATGAGCAGCTAAAAATTAAGTGAAGCCTATCTTTACCTGGTTTAAGAAATCCCTTTTACAGGTCTTTTTAGTTTAAACAGCTGAAGTTTAACTGGTTGACTTAGAAGATTATAAGCAATCGTTGTCTAATACGACGGCTGTTAATAAGTCTATAAAAGCCCAATCGAGTAAAGACCACTAAGGTACATAAACGTTTTTGGAATAATGATGAATATTTTATCTAGACTGCCTTGTTAAAGCACAATAACGAACTTATGTGCTACTGGCGATTACGAAATTTTGAAGGCTCGGAATTTTTTTATTGATTTCTCTGTCTGGTAATTTCAAAAAGCAACACGAATCTGTATGGTAAAAGACAATTGACTTGCTCTGTAATACTTGTCACCTGCTAGATTTTCATCTAGCACAGTTTTACTTTTATTTGTTTAGTGCTCTGACGATAAGCGATAGATGTTTCATCTTTAGACAATTCAGAAACTCTTTCTTGATTAAATAAACTTTCCTTACGATGTTGGTTAGCGTGGCGATTTAGACACAATATTATTTGGACAAACATTTGATCATATGATTAGAAATATCGACCTAGCTTTCGAGCTCACTTTCATTGCGATACTGGTTCTGTAATGTTTCGGTTCGTAACTGTTAGAGTCCGGCTGAGGGCCATTTTTCGGCCAACGTCGAATCTTTGGCCTTTTTATCGTTTTAGGCGAGAGCGGTCTTCGGATTTTGTTATTTTCCGTCAGAGATCGTTCGCACGAGTTATGTATTTGTTTTTTGGGCTGAATTCGTTTGGAACTTCGGTTGTGTTTCATATTTGGCAATATTGTGACGCCTTTCTTTCTATTTTAGATTTTCACAAAACGAGAAATACTTTATGACAAGGCTGTACCTTTTTATGAAACTGATATCGTTCTCTCCAATTTGTATTTTTATTTATATAAAAAATATGCGTCTTGTTTAGTTAAAATATAAAGTTTTAATAAAACATCTAGGCGTGAATAATGAGGTCGAGGTTAGACGGGCGGTCAAAATTCGATCAGTTTGTATGGTTATTGATGAGTTAGATAAAACTCTATAGTTAATATTGTCTTCTATTTACGCGAATATTATTCATTGAAATTAAACTGCTATATACGGATTTTATCGCGTTGTTTATTTGACACTTTATTACAAAATTTTGAAAAATGAAAAATTTTTACACTACTACTACTATTAAACTTTACTAATTTTTAAGCTAATTAAATTATTATTAAACTATTTAGATTTAATTTATTTTTACACTTTCCCCGCCGTTTTGGTTGTTTTTCAGCAGCCATGGTCACGGGGGAGGGGGAAATTTTGTAATAAAGTGTCAAATAAACAACGCGATAAAATCCGTATATAGCAGTTTAATTTCAATGAACTCTATAGTTGTTCTGTTCTTGTTTCTGTTTTGCCAAATATTGATGTCAAAGTATTTTCTCTTTTACTCTTTATAATACTCGTTGACCTGTTAAAATTAGCTTTGTAGCTTACCAGAAAATACATACATGAGTGTCATCCTTTTAGTCAAATAAAATATTCAGCCCTTTTATTCAAATAAAGCGGTGTATCCTAGACTGATCGGCTTTCCCAGAATATACCAAACTCTATATAGACGAATCCAAATTTATATTAATCGGTGTCTCTAGTAACAACATTATACAATACACCTTGTTGAAATTCCCTACAGTGTTGTCTGCGTTTGGAATGTATGGATGGGACGTGCGAAGAATTTATTAATATTGTTGGTACCAATTTTCATTTTAATATATTTTTTCATAGAGTACTTTTTCGTTTATCCTCTGAGAGTGACGGAGGCGGAATACTAATACTCATCTCACGGGAAGTGGATCAGTAGTGATGTGACGTAATTTAGCCTTTCGGCTTTGTTTTATTGTTTTATTTTTCAGCTATCTTATAAATTGTACGTGTGAAGTTGACTTAGTACTAGAGAAAGCAAAATAACTGTCAAATAATAAGCTGTCTCGCGCTATATTTATAACCAATCGCAATTTTGCATTTTAGCCAGGAAAATTATCTTTCCTGCGATATGTGTGAAAGGTTCCTAAAGGACACGGCTTGTTGTTAGTAGGGAACTAGTGTGATATTTGTCCTTTGAGCTGATAGCCCAGCGACTTATTTTAAGAACGTTTAGTAACATGCAATATTCTCTAGTATTGCGAGCGCATTTAAATTACCATAACAGTTTAAAATCGGGCAACTTAGGAATCCACAAAAATTGGTTGTTTGATTTTCATGCTCGATGTATGACAATTTGCTTTAATAAGACAGGACATGACTCGCCAAAATGGAAGTTCTACACTTTGCCCATCCCAAAGGCATAATGCTTTATTTACGTTTATTATAATAATTGAAGTCCCGGGAGAATTAATAAAGGGCCGCGTGAACTGTAGGGGTTAAGTAAATTTTCCGTTTCGTCGGTTCCTTGAGAACTATGCACCGCTAAGCGTTATGGATTGTAATGAAAGGTCCAAGGCCGTCTGCATCCAACATCGAATTACCCTTGTCAGATCGAGCAGCCCGAGGAAGGCTGTCAAATGTAAATTTACGGCACATTGTACTTCAGTACCTTTCGTTACGATGTTGCGTAAATCAAAATTTGCATTTCCTTGAAGACTTAAGTACTTTTGATTGGGCTCACTTTTTCTTAAGATTTTCTCAGCGTTGATTTAGAATTTAATTGCTAGGTCTTGTGAAAATTTTACTATGATGCAATAGCTTAACATTTAATTATTTATCTGAGTATTTATTTTCCAGGGATATTTATAGGATTCAGGGGTAAATTTTAATTGCATAACCTAACTTAATCTAATTGAATGTTCAATTACATTCAATTGATAAAAATGTTGTATACAAGTCTACTCAAATTATAATACCGAGACTTTTACAAAAAGCTTACGTCATATATCCTAAAATAGTTTTTGGCTATTATAAGGCTAATTACAGCAATCTTGTTCTTTGATGTTGGAACGGTATTGACAGTAAATTACCCAATTTAAAAGCAATTTACACCATCAGGCTTCTAATTACTATGTTGAAACAAGCTAATAATTGTGTGGCGGTAAGCCCCGTTTTTGAGGAGTGGCTGGAAAGGCGGCATGGCGCCCTCACCTTCCAGCTGACACAGGTAATGACTGACCACGGTTGTTTTGGCCAGTTCCTGTGTCGCATAGGCCTGCAGGACACGCCCGGATGTCATCACTGCGGCGACTGCCGTGACGTTGTTGTGGACACGGCGCTGCACACTTTGGTGGAATGCCCCGCCTAGACATCGCAGCGCCGTGAGTTGATCGCGGCAGTCGGACTGGTTGCCCTCTCACTCCCGGCCGTGGTTCAGTCTATGGTCCGGAGTGAGAGATCGTGGAACGCCGTCGCCTCCTTTTGTGAGAAAGTAATTTCCATCGAGGAGGCGGCGGAGTTGAAGAGGGAGCGTTTAAACCCTCGCCCCAACCGCAGAACCGGGTGCCGGAGGGCGCGAGATGACCTCCAGCCACCCTGAGGTTTGACCTAGGGGTGGTGGGCTGCGTGGGCCTCCTCGCCACCCGATCAGCACCAGGTCTGAGAGGCGGCGTGCGTGTTCCCACGTGCGCCTCTGTATCATGTCTTTGTCCCTCCCAGGGGGACGGTGGCGGAAGTAGTTTTGTGTAGTCGCCTGCCGTTTTACACAGCGGGTCGAAACCATGGCAGGGTCGCGATTCACGCGGCCTCGCCGTCTATAATTATGTTGAGGAACACCGTGGTAGATTTAGTCGGTATTACCGGGGTATCTTTTCCCTGGTGAGCCTGAGAGAACCTCTCCGTCGCTTCGCGGAGAGGTATGCGTCAAAGCAATCCCCCACGTAAAAAAAAATCTAATAATTGTAAACCGAATGATAATTATTGAAGGCCTTAAAAATTGGAATAGGTAATTTTATTACTAACACACTGTTGTGTTGGTAATCAAACTTCCTAATCCAAATAATATAGCGCATGTGACACGGTATTACTGAAGTAAACACTTTCAGAATTGATAAGAAAAGAAGTGATAGGTTAGTATAATATTTATTATTAGTATAATATTTATTATTAATCTAGAGTTACCGGGAAATTCATTTTGCTACGTGTCACTGTCATCCAAAGTGGCAAGGTCTCCAATGGTAGGCTTCGGCATCCAAAGTTGGGATTTGGGTGACGAAGCCTACCATTGACCTAATAATATAATATACTTGACATACTAAGGTTAGGCCAGTGGTGTCACATTGCTTAAGCTAAATTTAGTTTGATTTCGTATTGATATCGAATAAACCGAATCAAACCCAGCATAAGGAATTAAAAAGTAGTTGTTAAGTCTATAAATAATGTGTAAACAAAAATATACATTGATTATGAATTATTCGATATACCTATATTGTCGTAATAATCGGTTTAATTCGAACTTAGATTAATAAATGAGAATCATGGTAACACTTTACATTTCACTACCACTTGTACGTGTAAATAATGCGACTATTACTTTTTACGATCGAATACACTGTCGTCGTAATTACAACTATCGTCAAACTACCCACATATATTCATTAGAACTGGACCGCACTAGTACAGAAAATCCGGCAAAACCAAGAGGAATTTACATATACTTATGGTGAGATAATTTATTACCCCACCTATCCCGAGGGTTAAGTTGATTTATTAATACCCTCTTCTAATTCTGGAGCATATGGAATGTGGACCTTTGGCTTGAGGCATGAATTTAAAGAGTATTTAGATTTTTGGAGAAAGGATTCTAAGGGTATAAGGATTCTTAAGATTTTTCGACGCTGTGAAATGTTACGAATTTTTTAACATAACATTGCATCGCAGCATGTGAATCTCTGAAGGATTAGGTAAATGTATTGCTTTTCCATTTTGATAACTATGATTGTGATTTAAGTTGCGTCTAGTAAACTAGGATGTGTATGTGTGTGAGCGAGTGCGCTTCCGCGTGTGTATGTTTGTGTGATATGTCTGTGTGTATGTGTGATGAGTGGTTTGAAAGTGGCAGGATCACTCAACATTGTGAAATCGACTAAGCAGAAATGAGAAAAGTTTCGGAGTCTCAGTACAAATGCTGTCAAAACAGACTTTAAAAAAAATACACTTCTGCCAAATCGTTGAAATATATACGCGATACTCTATAAAGTTAAAATACAACAAGACGTAGACGGAAAAAGAACAAAGATTGTGTTAAATAAAAAGAATAACGAAATTATCGGGCGTTTGTTTCTCTCACAACATTAACCTAGAGACGTCCTTTGAAAGCTTTGAATATATATTTCTTTTATAAAGTAGACAAGCTTTGTTGATTGATGTATCGGTTCATATAGTTCTGTAACGTTTAATGTTACAAGAGTTGAACCGATTATCTCAGAAGAGTGAGCGATTAGGCTCACATCCTTTTATTTTTGCCGCATTTGATGAACGTTCAAGCGGAAACATGTTGGCAAAATGTAGAGAAATAGTTTATTTTTAGGTGAATGATATTAAAAGGTTGTTTTATTGAATTATCTAACATATAACGTGGTAATCTTTTTGGATTGTAGCTTGTGTATATTAGATTATGATATTAGTCGAGAAGTTTAAAATAATATTGCTTTTTTTTTCTAAAGGAATTTTTAGTAGCAGTACTATACAGACTCGCCCTCTTGCGAAAACAAACCTGTTTTAAATGCCGCGTAATAATGTGGCATCTAAAACAGGGTGTCTATGCCTTCGTCTTCAGGGACAGGTGTGATGCTATGAGCGTATTTGCTTAAAACTTTATTGGTTCTTTGAGATTTTTTAAATGTATCACCTAGGACCTTATGCTTATTTGATACTATCGTAGTAACCAAGCATACCTGCTTACCAGATAGTAGACGGTTACTATAGCCTGTGATTGTTTACCGACCTTGCGGAAAAGGAATAATAGATAGAATATATGAAACGGAATGGTAGGCTTTAAGTGAAGCTCTAGCACTCTTGCTTACTCAGTGAAATTTAATAACAGAGTAAGTAGTCTTATGTAGGTTTCCTATAAGAGGGTGGTGCTGCCCCGAGTGAACTATTTCAGCTCATTTATAATTTTTACCACTGAGATATTTTCTTTATTATATACTAGTTTAAGATTATAATATGTTGCCTATGCTACTTCTGGGTGCAGCTTTCTAAGAATGAAAGAGCTTTCTTTCAAAACCCATTCCGTAGATCTTGACTTTATGCATTACAAACAAAAATACAAATCACATCTCATTTTTAAATTACTTTAAGGTTCTTTTTATTACGAAGTCTAGGTGAATATTCAATAAAAGAAAGTTTTTTTTTACCATGTAGTCATGTATTGTGTGGTGTATAATCAATAAAATTAAGTTTACTGTTATCTTGAATCAGAATATTTATGTTGGAAGTGATTTCTATATCCAACATCAATCTTATCGATCTCACCGCCACATAACATCACGTAACGAAAAGTCAAGTGTTAGCTCGTTTTGAATGAAAAATAATAAAATAAGCTTTAAAATAAGCTTATAATATATCAGTTTTGTTGTTATTCTATTGGTTTTGGTATAGTGACGAAAGTTTGTTTCGTGAGTTATGGATTTCAATTACCGTGTCGGGCAAATTACTATTACAAATTATTTGTTTTCAGGAAACAGTAGCAATACCTCAGTATTTACTGCAGACTCATCTGCAATTGTACTTGGTAATTGCAATAGGATGCCAACTACGTGAGGCATAAAACATACTCTTCCAAATGGATGTTTGTACTTTGTACATCTGCCTGCTTAAACCTTGGAGTTATGGGAACTCCAAGCTATAAGAAAAGCCTAAAATTTCAAAAAATACCTAACTGAACCTATTTTGACACAACCGAAGACATTCTAGAGTAAAACCAAGTTAAGAGTACCTACTATAAAGTAACGAGTATGCATAAAGAATATAATAAAACCGAATAGAGCAAAAAATATCACTTAGGGGAGAGTAGGCAGATACTATGGCTTGCCACGTACATCGTAGTACGTGCTTTCACTAACAGGCTTCAGTCTAGTTCAGCATAGACAGGAGCAGTAAGACGTACGTGACACTACGTCTATGTACCAAAATGATGAAGAATGTTGATGTACTGATATACCCAATCCAAACTTATATATTAAAAAACAATATGTAGATATAAAATATATACTTTATATGTATAGATATAAATTAAATATTTTATTACTAAAACGTTATATAATTTCATTAATAAGCTGATAAATAGATAATTACGCTTATTAATAAATTTAATATCGGTAGCTAATTCAAATAGAACAGCACAAATAAAAATATGGCCTCCAGAGAGGAGCGTGGAAAGCACAGGAATACTTAAATTATTATAGACTTTATTAACATAGGCATAAGTACATTATTTAATTACAGCCACACCTAAGCGGCTATTATTTATTACATTTAATTTGGGTAATGGAGGGTTTAAAAATTTCACCTAATTTTCACCCAATTAGGCTGAAACACATTTTCGGTAGGGACGGGAGTTACCGAGGTACGCTGTATTAAGCAAAAGAAAAATGTATGCTAGAGAAAATTTTGAAGACTATGTATATGACATTAGTCATATTATTTTTACTTTTGATTTGATTTTGACCTTTGTACTTTTGATTTTGGGGGTTCCAAGCACTGCTTCAATATTCTAATCTACTTCGCACTAGCGCGTTATATGCAGCTACTAGAGCAGTTCTGAATTAAAAAAATTACAATTTCTCTATATAAATCCCAGCATTTGTAACGATTTCGTAACAAAATTATCTATATGAGGAATGAACGTTAACTTTGAGTCCAAAAACACTCCTAGATCCTTCATTTGAACAACCTCTTCCAACGAGTGTTCTATGACGTAAGTTGTATGTAAACATTTAATGCAAATTTAATTTGCATTATATGTAAGATTATATTTACCTATGTTAATTTATAAGTTTAAAATGTAAAATGTGTTGGTGAACCTTACAATAATAAATAATAAATAAATATCTTAAATTGATGCCATAATTGATAAATAGTATCAAATGTGCATTTGTGAAATTAAAGTAGCTGTTGAATCTCGAGTTAAGGAAAAAATAGGAACAAAATAGTTAGCAAATGTATCAGACACAAAAAACAGTATACATTAATTTTTGTTTTTTTATAACGCCCACTTCCGCACCAATTCAATACGTCTGAAGTAATCAAATAAATCAATCAAAATTTACAGTATATTGTTCTTCATGTTTTGTGGTACAAAAATTCGTGATAATATATAGCACGAAAGTAT
This sequence comes from Catocala fraxini, assembly GCA_930367265.1. Classification (NCBI taxonomy): domain Eukaryota; kingdom Metazoa; phylum Arthropoda; class Insecta; order Lepidoptera; family Erebidae; genus Catocala; species Catocala fraxini. The sequence continues at coordinate 23,485,693 of OV884031.1, forward strand.
ATATTGTGTGTATGTGCCGAAAATATAACATTATTGTCACATAATCACACTTCCAAAATCATTATAGTTAAATCAATACAAAATATTATACAATTCGTTATTCCATACTGTTACAAGTTATACGAGTATATACTTTTCTAGATATTCGTAAGTATCGAACGTTTTATAAACATGATGATGGAAGATAACATTAAGCTTCAGAAACTTAACTATAACCGACTACTATCATGGTCGTCTACTCAAATAGTTCAAGGTCCCGTTCAGGTCAAATAAGATAACACTGTTCCCCTTTGAGTCGAAATTGATATGACTAACAGACAAATTGTCACACGCATGTCTCTCAATAAACTAGCTTATATATAGATCAGTATTATACATGTAGGTAGGTATATATCTACACATATGGTGTTGATACCATATAGTATCACATATGTATGTACATATATGTATGAGTATTGGATTTTTGGATAAGTGCAAAAGAAGTGCTTTTTCGTAGACGACTTTTACGAAGCTTCGAAACGGCGGCACGGGTTGCGTCTTAATGAACCTTATGATTGATCGTTATTACTAATATAATATCTGCCTTATACTGCTGGGCACAGGTATGTATTTCAGGGTGATGAAAAATATGCCATAGTCCACTACGCTGGCCCAGTGCGGATTGGTAGATATTACATATCTTCGAGAACATTATGGAGAACTCTCAGACACGCAGTCTGTGTACGGCAACCGAGAAGTTGAAAATACTTATATTGTTTGTATCGAATTGTTAAAGCCAAACCGAAAATTTAAAAGGCATTTAAATATTGCTGACTAACATTTAATTATAATATTAGCTAAATCGTGAATATTAAATGAAGTAATTCAGTTGATAAAGTCTGGAAAATATTCTAAAACACCGCTGAACGTTAAATTAAACCTTTCTGCCAAACCGTGACATTAGTTATTATAAATTAAAATTCGCATCGTTACGCCGTTATTATACGAAGCTGCTTTACTTTATGAAGACGAATCACTGATTAGTTATTCATTTATTTATACAAATTGTGCCAGTGACGTGAAAATAAATGACACTTTCTTTTTAAATTCACCTTTTATTTGTATCTATATTGTACTGTAGATGTATTGTGCGAGGATCCATTAGCTCATTTATGTCATCGTGACTCGACGTCTACCTAACAACCAAGGACCTTTATTTACCATCATTCAATCATCTCCATTATACAACGGTAGGTCCCTCACAGATGTAGTTATATAAACATTAAAAAATAAAGTTTTACAACATACCTAAATACACTTGTAAGTCATATTATTACTGTTTATTGTTGTCAAAAAGTTCACAGCACTGTTAGTTGTGGTTCACACAAAGTTGGTGGAAGTTCTTGTTAATGTTTGGGTATAAATCAATTAGTTAGTTTGACGTGCGGGTGGCGCGGGGTGCGCGGGAGCGGCGCGTATGGCGCGCGTGGCGCGTAGAGACGCGGGTCGGAGCGTACCGGCGCAGACTAATCGGCTCGCGCCGCGCCGCTGACTGCGGGGCTGCCGCGGCCGCCTCGCCGCGCTGTGACGATTCGCGCGCACGCGCCCCGCTTGCCGCGCACCCATCACCGCAAATTTTTCTCAACGCCCGTTCCAACTAAATTGCAAAACCGCCGACCGCCCGTTGAAGGTACGAGAAACGCGCCGAGGGGATTCTCCCGCAATGTAATCACCCGAAGAACAACAAGGCGGGATAACGAGCTGGCCTTTTTCTTATAAGAAACGACAGTAATTCACACTCAACTTAATCTTATAATCGGCCAAATAATTAGCATAAAGTACGCACAGCATAGTTGGATTCCGACCCGGTTCTAATAATGTTCTAATAACTAGAGTATTTTTATAGGACGGCAAATACTCGTCCGCTCAAGGAACCCAAACTTTCTTATTTGTTCACCGTTCGAAATAAGGAAGAAGTTGTAATTATTGCAGTAGCGTTTCCTCGCCATTTTATATTTTCGTTTATCTGATAAAATTATCAATATTTTTTGGTGAGAGCCTTTTAGGGTTACCGAAAGAGCATACGCACATTTTCTAAATTAATACTCGATCTATCCTTGGCTAACTTTATAGCAACACTTGGTGTTCAAAAATTTCGAGGTACCTTTTATCCAGATTAAAAATTCTACGGCTGCAAGCACCGAGGCCCTAACCTTTTGGTTCAACAAAGTTTGCCTACACCATTTTAATATTAATCTGAATTTGTTAAAAGTGTTTCGCTTTTTTTGCGGTTACGTGGTTTTTACGTTGGTATTGAAATAAAAGGAAAGCTGGGTTATTGTACTATCAAGCAGTATATAGAACTGTTATAAGTATCGCGGCGTAAAGAAGTAATATAGTGGATGAAACAACGACTGTTAATAATTAGCGACGATTAATAATAATTGCTACAGCTAATTGAAATCTCAGAATTCGTACAATTTTGCTTCCGAATGTTAATCAATTTGTTATTACTATTTATAATTCGAATTATGATCGTATTCGTAACAGGATTTGATGACGACATATTAAAATATTAAGCAACGATAGCCTAGTGGGAAACCGTTAGACTGCTACGCAGAAGTCTCGAGTTCGAACCCAAGGCGTGCATCTCTGACTTTACGAAGTTATATGCGTATTAAATAGTTAATTATCGCTTGCTCTAATGGTGAAGGAAAACATCGTGAGGAAACCTGTATGTCTGAGTGTTGAGTCTGCTAACCCGCACTAGGCCAGCGTGGTGGACTATGGCCTAATCCTTCTCGCAGTGAGAAGAGGCCCGTGTCCAGCAGTGGGACAGTTGAATACGGGGCTAATATTAAAAATTACGCGGTGGTTTTGACGAATTTTAAAGCTAACCAAATAAAATAACAATTAAATAAATTCACAATTAAATAATAATAATAATAATAATATTTTACCACATACACACAACACCATCTAGCCCAAACTAAGCAGAGCTTGTACTATGGGTACTAGACAATGAAATAAATAATAAAATAAATGAATCAATATCAACGATACAATTTTTATACAATGTTTTGAACGACTTAATTGACATAAAACTTCGAATAATTCGAATGTTTATTCATATTCACACATAGCTTCTATTATATTATTTACAAGATATTATTAGGACTACGAGACACTAGAAGCCCGCTTTAATAATAGGCGTAAAAACCTACACGTGCGCATTTATGTGCGAAAGACTCATCTTTTGTCTCTTGGCGCAGCGGGCGTGATTAAAACTGTTTGCGTTTCGGCTCGGCATCCGCAAAATGTTATTTGGCTTGTCTATCAAGAAGATTATAATAACAGCACAGTGTCTGGAATTGTGCCAAGTAGACGGCAATAAAGTCACCTCTTACGTGGAACCTGAAATCATACTTGGTAACACATGGGTGTGATTCACCTCCGCCTCAGCCCTTCTGGGATTGAGAGTTAAGGTTTTCCATATACTAATTTCACCCTTTTATAATCTTCTTCTTCTTCCTAGCCTTTATTATTCCTAAGTCACTTAGGGTCGGCTTTTCGGGTCTAACCGGATTTGACTGGATATCAGTTTTTACACGGAGCGGCTGCCATCTGATCTCCGCAACCCGAAAGCTAACGATACCCTAAGGCTAACCCAGTGTCAGGATATTATAGGGCACTGACTTCCCAATAACGACTGCCATAGATGTTTATGGTAGCCGGGACCGACGGCTTAATGTGCTCTCCGAGGCACGGAGCAGGCGATAATTGTCAATCAATACATACGAACCTAATTTCGAAAAGTCATATAACTTCCGAAAGTCAGAGGTGCGCGACGTGGGTTCGAACTCGAGACCCTCTGCATTGCAGTCTGTTGGTCTCCCCAATTTTATAATATATATATCAATCTCGTGTCACGGTATTTGTGGTCGCACTTCGCCGAAATGGTTCGACCGCTTTTTATGAAATTTTATATGTATTTGGTAAGTATGAGAGTAGGTCGTAAGGTATATTTCATAAAGCTAGGTGATTAGGGTGTCAATCTAACCTACATTTACGCCAGCGTGCGTAAGCCGTGGCAAAAGCTAGTATAACTATAAATAAAAATACCAACAGGCGTAATATGCCGAACCTTTTACCAAAATACAGAAATGATTTTACACCTTATGAATGCAATACAGCGTGAAACATGTACCGTTTTAATAGCCTTGGTAGGTAGCTTTTGCTGTTGAATATATTATCAATATAACTTCGTTTCTTGGGTGTCTTACGTTAACTATCATCGGAAGTTCCAAGCCACGTAGATTGTTATTGTCGTGATCGTTACCAACGGTGATTCAATTATATTATGATTTAAGAGGTTTTCGGTTTATTTTATTATATTTGAATACGTTAACAGTAATTGTATTAAAATTATTCTACAGATAAATATTCCGAGTCTGGATGTTCTGTTGATAGAGATCCAAATAACACATCGCTTTAATATTTATCAAGCGATGCCATACCAATACGGTGGAGGTAAATAGGCAAAGAGCAAGAAAGAAAGACAAAGAATATTACATAGATCAAGTAAAATAAAAAGATAATGGGAGACATATAAATAGATATTGCTGAACTTGAATTTTGGGTAGATGGAACGCAATGTAAGGGTAACCCATATGTAAGGGTAACCCATATGTAAGGGTAACCCATATGTCGGGTATACTCTTTTTATATCATAATATAAAGTTTTAGTTTGTCACGTATTTGACAATTCTTTACTTTTAAAGATGAGAAATTAGTACACCCTATTTATGTGCATCTTGCAAAATGTGGTGTGATTAATTACCATCTAGGGAATTGTACTGCATCTTGGACTGGGTCGTCGTTTGTTATTAGTTGGGCTTGTGGTCAAAAGCAAGCCTACCATCCAGTATAAAAAAAATATAATATATTCTTCTATCATAACTTAGTCTGACGTCTATACATTCCCGAAGGTACAAGCAGAGATGTAACGCCCACAATGCTACGCTATGTCTTAAGTTCCATCTAATTGTGAGCGAGCACGTAATTGCCCTCCCTCGGGTACATTACCAAACTCCATGCAGCTGCTGAGAATATCGTAACAGAGCATACTTAGCACCACTTAGCACGATCCAAGCTTCGGTCCGGTTATTGTTTAATGATGACACTGGACCAATTCTTACAGTATATATATGTATATATAATCGATAACAGGCAAAAACGATCACGAATATTGCTTAGCAACCACGTTCTTGACGAAGGTCTACCATGAAAATGTCCGACCGAAACTTCTTTGTTCTTTCTTTGTTAATAATAATAATAATAAATTAAATTATTATTATTATTATTCGCATAATAAAGGCGACTCCCGCACTAGAAAAAAATCCTGTATCGCGGGGGACTTTACAAACATTCAAGCAACGGACACAAAGAATATCCAGACTCGGAACAATCATTAGTGGATCACACAAATTTTTGTCCCGTGTGGGATACGAACCCACAACACTCGGCGTAGTGGCATTGACGAGGCAACCATTTAAACCACTACGCAATCGGTGCAGTCCATCGCGCTATAAGTGTGCCGAACGAAAATGATGTTACTTTGCCTTTTTTTTTAAATTAATATCATTACATAGGTTATGAACCGAAATTCACGACACATTTAAGAATAAATGTGTTTTACAATACAAACAGTCGGCTCAAAATTTCGGCATTTAAGTTTCATGGTTACACCGGTCACACGTTGACCAATCTTCATACATTATTATCTAGTAATAGTTAGTATATTATCATTAGTACACAGGAGAACACTACTCTTAGTCTCCTGTCACTGTAACTTCGAATCCTCTTATTTCCAATCCTTTTATCACTTCCTCGGCATTCAAGTGATAGAGTGATTTATTCTCACCAGACGACGGCCATTGTTGATTCCGTCGCGCCAGTTGTAAAACTTTGCTGCGGGGAGGAGACAATGGCCTTGTAATTATACTAATATTATAAAGTGGAAAGTTTTGGTTGTCTGTAGTTGGATTGAGATGTAAAAACGGTTGGGAACTAGCTTATTGTTCGACGTAAGACTTTATCGGCTGGCTTATTGATTGTTCAGATGTCGCTTGATAACTTTGACTGGCTGACTGTGATATAAATATGGGTACTTGTGATACGGTAGACTTTAGAGATAGACAGCGCTTCTGGTGTAATGGTTTAAGTAATCGCCTCGCTTGTTGTGGATTGGTTCCCACAATAATAATATAATAATAATTATTATTATTATTTATTTATTTTCTCTCTCACACAGAATGATTACAAAATCAGGTCTTAAACTAGGTTTTACATAATTGAGTAAGTGTAACTACGTTGGTTGGTATTCATAACATTTAAATAACATTTAAAAAGGTGAGATCTGTGTGAGAGACTGGTATCCGTACTTGGCGGGAAACCTGTATGACAGATGACCAGCCTCTCCTATCTCTAAACATCAAGTTGTTAGTGTAGTTTGTGTTTCAATAATTATGTTGTGATATTATTTTAATTTGTGATAGCGATAGCTCAGTGGGGAGACCAATAGACTGCAATGCAGAGGGTCTCGGGTTCGAACCCACGTCGCGCACCTCTGACTTTCGGAAGTTATGACTTTTAGAAATTATGTGCGTATTGATTGACAATTATCGCCTGCTCCGTGCCTCGGAGAGCACGTTAAGCCGTTGGTCTCGGCTGCCATAAACATCTATGGCAGTCGTTATTGGGAAAGTCAGTACCCTCTAATATCCTGACACTGGTCTAGCCTTAGGGTATCGTTAGCCTTCGGGTTGCGGAGGTCAGGTGGCAGCCGCTCCGTGTAAAAACTGATATCCAGTCAAATCCGGTTAGACCAGAAAAGCCGACCCCGAGTGACTTGGGAATAATAAAGGCTAAGAGAGAAGAAGATTATTTTAATTTGTGAGATGAGGAAGTATATCAGTATTCGTGATGTGAGTGTGTGTGTGTGTGGGTGTGTGTGTGTACAATGCAATGGGACAAAAAATTGTGTGACCCAAAAATTGTTGTTTCTAATCCAGGTGTTCTTTGTGTATACTGTTTGAATATTTGTAAATTCTCCACAACAAAACATTTATTCCTAAAACAGTAAGAAGACAAGTAAAGAGACATCCGTTTAGTTAACTTGTTCGGATAAAGTGTTATTAGGTTATTAATGATCACAATAATTATATATCCACTGTTTCATACGCATAAATATTCAAGCATCTGCACAGACGTAAAACAATTGCTCTCCCTTTGTGTTGAATTGAATAGTGCAGGATGACATGTCGTCGAAAACTAAGGCCGTATCTAGATACCAATCGAATTAAGAATAGTAAGGCTTCGGAATAGAAAACAAAAACATGGATTCATAAATGCAAATATTAAAAAAGAAATAACCCCAAGTTGCACTGTTCCAATGCTAGGCATAAATTTAACCATTTTAACACTTTAGGGCTATATGGCTATATGTTAAGAACAGGCTAATGCAAATATTCAATAAAAGCAGTTCACACCAACTGCTGAAATTCAATTTATTTTTGGCGTCATGACATGCAGTGTAGAAACCGGTAGTAGAGCTCAGGGTTAACCTGCGCGTGTTAGAATATACACAATTTCCTCTAATCCTCATTGTCGGATATTACGTTATTATATAATTTTGTCAATTTATTTCTTATCTATTTCATGGACTATAAGGGCACTACAATCTAAATGCAAAGTATTATAATCTTCAATATATTTATAATATTGAAATACTTGTATTGCATTTCATTTTTCGAGCTACTGGAAGAAATTTATAGAAACCTTACCCTTTATACCAGTAAATTTAATTTCCAGCATAAGAAAGAGCCTGTCCAATTGCTGTGTACTAGATACAACCCTGGATGCTGGACCACCACGGAACCCTAAGAAAGGTGCCGATTAGATATTGATAAAACAAATTATTCCATCCATCCATCATTTCATCCATTTATTCTATCACCACAACTCACTCTCATGCGCAACCGTAACTCCTACTTTATACCGCCAGATCTGTCGGTATAAAGTTCTTGTCGATGTAATTCAAAGTTGTGTAATCAATACATATTTTTTTACTCTAAAATTCTTTTAAATACGTATCTCGCACTATCAGTCATTCTTTGGTCACGAGGGATTTGCATACATTCAAAGAACGAACACAAAGAACACCTAGACTCAGAATATATGTATATATATATATATATATATATATATATATAATATATTTGTGAATCATATAAATTTCAATTCCGTGTGGGGATCAAATCCATTTCAATTCGCCGCAATTGTATAAAGTGGTCACAATTTAAATCCGTTGCCATACGTTTTTTCAACCTATAGAAGCTTAACAAAACCTTTATAAGAACTTGGAGCTCCAAATTATTAGACGTTGTAGAAATAAATCGATAAAGTCTTCCATTCAAACTTTCCCTGAAGACATATTTTTTAATTTTAATTAACTAGCTACCTCCTGTGAGGCCTCGATTGCGTAGAAATTTCCATTATAAGGAAAGCGCGATCGTAAAAGGCGTTAAGGGAGCGTGTTTTATTTATATCTCCTTTTTTGTTGTAAATGAAATCATCTGCTAAGTCAATAATTTTCAATCGACTCATTCATGTAGCCCGCATCTTGTGTTGTGTTTAATAGCTATACTGCATGGAATGTGTAGTGGATTAAGTGGTCGTCTCACACTGCTACTGCCCCAAGTGTTGTGGGTTCGAATCCCACATGGGGAAAAACTTTGTGTGATACAAAGGGTATTCTATGTGTCCATTGTTTGAAAGTTTGTAAAGTCACCAGCGACACAGGAATTATCCCTAGGGCTGAAGTTGCCTTTTTTAAGAAAGAAAGATGTATCCAGCCGTATCGAGCTAGGTAGAGTTCAATTCACCTGGGATAGAAAGAGAGTGATGTAAGATTGAGAAGACTCGGGAGATTAATATATTACCAAGTATTATCTTTTTTAATAATAGTATTGCTCAATATCATAGTGAGAAAATCCTTATGGTCTAACTTGTTTATTTGAAAGTATTTCGTAGTAGTTTATTTGTATTACTTACAGCAATCGTACAGCTGCCGGCCTAACTGATGGTAATGACACCTTCAATATAAAGGCCTAAGCTGCTGCCTACCGTGCTAATAATGTTATATTATCTGCATACATACATACATAGATTCATGCCTGTTGCCCAGAGGGGTAGGCAGATAATACGGATTTCAATTTGCTACGATCCTGACACACTTCCCTGGCTTCATTCACTTTAATCACATTCCTCATACACACTCGCCGGTTTAAGATGCTCTTAACCTGGCCTTTGTCCAGAACGTCTCCGATCTGGTCAAGAAACGTTCGCCTAGGTCTGCCTCTTACAACTGTTCCATTCACACTAGCCTTATAAACTTTCTGAGTCAGTCTTTTCTCGTCCATTCTTTCTACATGCCCAAACCAGCTTAACATACCTTTTCTATTCTTGTCACTATAACAACTTTCATGCCGCATCTCTCTACGTAAACATCGTTTAAAGATAGATTAGTCAAGGCGCTCGTGAAACGCCACGGCAGAGATTAAATCCAAGAACCTGCATATACATGGAGAAAATAATTGCTGGTAGCGTACCTACAGCGCAAGATGAAAACGTTTCCTGGCGGCTGAGATGAAACTTGCTACGCTGTGGAGTATTTATTTAATCATTTACTTTACACTTTGCACAAGTTGCTGTTCAGTCTTTAAAGATAGTCCTTCACGATATACCATGCGTTTTCCAGTTTACTGCACGTGTTTTCATTATGTAAATGTGACAATGTTAAGTGGAATGAAAACAAAGCATTTGAAGATGTTCTGGCCTAATCTAAGGAAACTGAATGTATGCCATTATTTTAAGGACCCTTATCCTTCCCAGGAAATAATGGCTTTGAATTTATGGTTCAAGTCCTTACTTGAACTATAAAGTATTAATTGTGCGTAAATTGCCAGTTATCAGCTGATGAGTTTGATGGGCTATGGCGTTAACCCTTTCGTTTAACCCTTGGGGTGCCTGGTGGGTCTCACAGACCCGCCGCTTCAAGAACTACATATTTAAATTCTTTATCAATCGCGCGGTGCTTCTGAGTAGCTTAGCATTATAGACTATCGGCCATTTTGCAGTCCTCACACAGTACGAAACGCTGATTTGTAACGCCAGATTTATGGGTGTCGGTAACGGAACCGGTGTCGAAATATTTTAAATCACTATGAGTTTGATACGATTCCTGTTCATCGTAAATTGTATGAGATTCTATAGCTCAGATACTTGTGAAGAGAGAGCAGCAGTTGATAAGTTGGCAACGATTAGACACTTGTATTTTATTCCTTAAAATTGTTATATAACATTAATAAAAACTAATTATTTGATATTTAGGCGCAATAAGTAACATAAAATGACACTTTGCTTCCGGGTCTTAGAAACCCACTAGGCACGCCGTGTAACTTTTACTTACCAGGCACCCCAAGGGCTAAGAGGCGTAATGTTAAATCATTTAAATTTCATTTGGCTCACAGCTTTTTATTCCATTTACAGTCACGGTAGTAAAAAACTTACGCAAGTAAAAATTCGTCACATTTTTGTTGTTCATTTTTAATATAGGATTCCTAAAGAGGAATTTTTCATAAGGAGAATGACTTCGCCAGGTCCATACGAGTCTTAAAATTATATAAGTTTATGAACTATGATTAACTGGTTTACGGTAGATTTTTGAAAGGCAAACACAACTAATTGTTAGTAGACGACCAAACCTATGTCAACTGCAGTGATTGCCTGACTTACAGAACTTACAGAACACACTCACATTTATATTATGCGTAAAGATATACTAGTATATACTCTAACAATATTTTCTCGCCTTTAATGGTATATATGTAATTAAATACGAAAAGAACTGTCCCACATACGCAAACATACTTTTCGTACATATGAGAGTTTATTTGATGAATATTTAACCTTAGGCTAATTTCGAGACCTTTGGTCCTCATAAACATTACAACTTCTTTATAATTGAAGTACGTCAGGCCTCATATAATAAAAATAAAACAGAACCGTCATAACACTAACACAAAATGGCAAACGGTCCTACGTCACAGATTCACCACGCGTCCTAAGTAGGTAGAGACACAGTATCATAAAAAATAAAGTGTGATAAAAAGCGAGGCCGAATAGCGGACATTTTAATACTCGCGGCGATGAATACTACAAATATTTCAGGAGTGAAAGCTCGTCACGTAGCCTTCCCCGGAGGTTCGGGAAATGCCGACGCGTTCCAGACTCCGATATGAAATGCTCGGTACGTTCACGTCAGAAATTATGGAAGCGGCCATTTTAAAATTATGTTTTGTTTAGTTTTTACGTATACGCTGATAAGTGGGTAAGTATATTTATTTAATTAAATCGTATTCTTTATTAATACATTCAACGCCACAAATTAAATTACATTTAAATTTTTGTGTTTTATTTAAAGCACTTAGTGAAAGACTAGACAGATTTTAGGAAAACCTTTAAAAGTTGCATACAACATAAGTTTGGCTTAACCACTACCAAAAATACTTTTGCATAAAAATTATTACAATAAATAAGTACTGTAAACAATACATTTTATATTTGTGTATCCGCTGTATGGAACTCGGTGTGTTAATTTAAGAGTTCTTGATGGTGGAATAATCTCTTCATATCTCTGTCTTCTGCTTTCCTTTTAACCTCTTGGACTTAACTGCCACTTTTTCCTTTACTTGTTTGATAAAGCTGTCTTAGACTTTCTCTTCCTCTTCTTGCTTACATATTTTTTCTAGTATTGTTTTAAAGAAGTCTTTATGTCGTGACCAGTTAACTGCCCTCTTCTGTTATCTATAGTTATCAACAATTAATTAAATACATACTGTGAACTTAAGGCCGATGTATAATCAATTATAGACTTATTAACATGCTTTTTTTGAGAACGGGATAACTGTAGAACTGAAAATCTGGTACAATGGCATGACCTTTTTAAAGCCACAAAATTTTTGTGACATAAGCTGGAATGCAACTTTTTTATAAATGAAAGGTATAAAGACGAATTTAATAAAATATTTAGTGGCAAACAAACTCATAGCTTATAGACGGCAAAACGCTTGCTACGTCATAGGAATAACTCCCTCTCCAACAAATGTTCAAAAAAGGAAGCCCCGTGTTGTTAATGCACTATACATAACTATATTATCACTATTTCACAGTTATCAACACAACACATTAACATGCTGTATGCTTTTCACATTACATACTATAGGAACATCATACAAGGTTTTGCTGTCTTCATCTATAGACCGGCGTTAATTTGCCAGTGAAACTCTAGCTTTGAGGTATCCTGATTAATAATAACAACATTATTTTCGCTTTTACACTATAAATAATATCACACCAAAGAAACACAAAAAATATTTATTTATTTTGGGAAAATAAACAGATACTTACAATTATTCTTAAAATAAAATAACTTACATAAAAAGAATAAATTAGTTAAATAAGAAATTAGAGCATACATATTATATGTGTTGTTGACCAGGTGTCAACAACACAGCGCTTTCTTCATAAAAATCATTTTTTTTTTACGTGTGGGAATGCTTTGACGCATACCTCTCCGCGGGGCGGCGGAGAGGTTATGTCGGGCTCACTGGGGGAAAGATACCCCGGTAATACCGACTAAACCTACCACGGTGTTCCTCGACATAGCAATAGAAGGCATCAAAAATAAAAATAAACAATTCTAGTTTAAGTTCTATGTATAATTGATATAAAGAGATTTTCCTCAAATAACGCATTATTAATAAATATATTTTTTATTTATGGATAATTAAACCTTTTTTTTTTTACCTGGGGGAATGCATGACGCATACCCCTCCGCGGGGGCGGGCGGAGGGGTTATGTCGGACTCGCCGGGGTAAAAGAAAGATGTTAAAGATGATAGAGTACCTCCCGGAATACCGACTAAACCTACCACACGGTGTTCCTCGACAAAACCACTATTGACGGGGCCGCGCGAATCACTTTCGCATGCGGTCGCGACCCCGCCGAGGTTTCGGCCCGCCGTATGAAACGGCAGGCCACTACACGAAAGACCTACCCAAAGGCACTCCTCACAAATTATCCTTACTGTCCTCCTTAGAGGGGAGACGGACTCGAAACAGAGGCGCGCGTGGGAACACGCACGCCACCTCTCGGACCTGGTGCTGAACGGATGGCGGGCAGGCCCACAAAGCCCGCCACCCCCAGGTCAAACCTCAGGGTGGCTGGAGGTCGTCCCGCGCCCTCCGGCGCCCGGCTCTGCGGTTGGGGAGAGGGTTCAAACGCTCCCTCTCCCGCTCCACCGCCTCCTTGATGGAAATGACTTCCTCACAGAAGGAGGCGACGGCGTTCCACGACCTCTCACTCCGGACCATAGACTGAACTACGGCCGGGAGCAGGAGGGCAACCAATCCGACTGCCGCGATCAACTCACGGCGCTGCGATGCCCAGGCGGGGGAAACTGCCAAAGTGTGCAGCGCCGTGTCCTCAACAACGTCGCGGCAGTCGCCGCAGTGGTGACAACCGGGCGTCTCTTGCCGGCGTATACGACACAGGAACTGGCCAAAACAACCGTGGCCAGTCATTACCTGTGTCAGCCGGAAGGTGAGGGCGCCATGGCGCCTCTCCAGCCACTCCTCAAACACGGGACTTACCGCCACGATAGTGGCGTGCCCGGATGGATAATTATGCCTAACTTTAGTTATAATATAATATATGGATTCAATGCCGATAATGTGCTTGTCGGCCTCGATGGCGTAGTGGTTAGTGTAACCGACTACCACACCTGAGGTCGTGGGTTCGATTCCCGCACAAGTCAAACATTTGTGTGCATGAACATGGATGTTTGTCTTGGTCTGGGTGTTTCTATGTATAATATGTATGTATTTACAAAAAAAGAAAAGTATATATGTATGTTTATCCATTGTCTAGTACCCATAGTACAAGCTCTGCTTAGTTTGGGCTAGATGGTGTTGTGTGTATGTGATAGAATATTATTATATTATTATTATTATTATTTGTGTGCATGAACATGGATGTTTGTCTTGGTCTGGGTGTTTCTATGTATAATATGTATGTATTTACAAAATAAAAGGAAAGAATATATATGTATATTTATCCATTGTCTAGTACCCATAGTACAAGCTCTGCTTAGTTTGGGCTAGATAGTGTTGTGTGTATGTGATAGAACATTATTATTTATTATTATAGTTTTCAGGATTGTTTCAACCGACTCCACATTAAAGAAAATTCTCAAATATGATCTGTAGGGCAATAACAGCATTTGACTACCTTACAAGTTCATAAGTAATTACTTCAACATTGCTTACTATGTTTTCTGTATAAGCATGCGGCCAGCCTCTTGATAAGCAGTTATCTTAGACTACGATAGCTTATAATAAGGAGTATCTGGCGTAATGACAAGCAAAAAAAAAGAAATCAAAGAGGGATTTAAATACGTTTACTTCTACTGGGCCGTACAGTCAGCAATATAGTGAAAGTACTTTAATTATTAAACATCCTTATCAATTTTTTTTAATTTTTGATCTTTAATTATATAAACCATCTCTTAATGATTACTGCTGAAAAAACTAATATCTGTTATAATTTAAAAGATATAGGCAATTTAAATCTTCTGTCATAGACTTATATTGCTGACTCTACATCCTTAAATGAGCCAGCTCATTTGTATTATCACCAAATAATTGATCACACCGTGAACTCAATCTATTTGTTAAATTGATTACAGTATTACACCAATACTGAAGCATACGTAGCAGCAGTATAATGAAAACTCATGCAAATGTTGTTTTCCAAATAAAATAAAATATTCAAACTACGCTTAATTTCACCTTAAAACTGCACTCTCATTACAGTCCTATCTAGTTTCTTTATGTTGACAGATATTCAGGTACGTATTACGTCTCACTGTCACGAAATACATCCAGGCGTGCGATTTTAACGGTGTCGCCCGATCTCTCGGCAGGCAATAGTCCGTTAGGTGCGATCGAAAGACCCATTATTATTTTGGCACATTTATAATAATATGTCTTTTAGACGCGAGTCCGATTTGATTGCATGGATGGCGTACTGGCGTATCGACTTGCCACTACCGCCGCGTCGCGTGTTGTGGGTTCAATCCCCCACACGGTACAACATGGTGTTCTTTGTGTCAGTTGTTTGAATGTTTGTTAAGTTCCCCGCGATACATGAATTATATTGCAGAGAAGGAGTAATTAAAAAAAAAAAGTCTGTCCTGTTTTATTCAACACTAAAGCGTATATTTTAGTGAAATATTATCCTAACTATAAATTACAAAATGCACACGAATGTGAGTTCGTATACAACGCTTTTACGCCTTAACTACGCATACACGTTAGTACAGAAAAGGACATAGGGTGCCTTTGATCCAGAAAAAAGTACTGTCACCAATCTAACTTGACCTACATTTACGCGAGCGCCACCACGGGAAAAAATATTATTAATAAAAATCACTGCACGGCACTATTATAGGCGTGTGCCTTTCACGGGAAGGGGAAATGCTCCTGACTAAGACGAGTGCCATAAACAAGCTTGAATAAACTTACGATATGTCGCGCATTGGTAGTGACAAGGAAACTACAAGCGAAGACATTTGCGTTTATCCTGCCTTCGACATTACCGATTCACCTCTCTGCAGAGGGTAGGGGCAAATTATGTGTTTTTTCACGTACATTCAGAATAGCTTAGGATGGATATGACGTAGTTATTTCTATCCTGCTTACTCGTATGGTCTATCGTTTCATAATATGATTTTTTATAATATATTATGTCATTGATCTACATTTTGTATTTGACTAACTGTCCTCCGCGGTTTTAACCACGTTATATAACTACAGCTTCGTGGATTGTAGCATAATCAGTTTAGTTTCAGAATTATCTTCTATATATATAAAAATCAATTGCTGTTCGTTTGTCTCGCTAAAACTCGAGAATTTGCTGGCTGATTTAGCTGATTTTGGTTTTGAAATATTTGTCGTAGTCCAGGGAAGGTTTAAACGGTGAGAAAATATAGAAACATTCGTTAAGATAGGTGATACGTAGTACACCGGGTCATCTAGTTACAAATAAATATATCCTTTCTGTTTATAATATCGATATAGATAATAATAATAATATATATAATAATATTCTACCACATACACACAACACCATCTAGCCCAAACTAAGCAAAGCTTGTACTATGAGTACTAGACAATGGATAAACATACATATATACTTTTTTTTTGTAAATACATACATATAGATAACAGTACTTCGTGGGTTTTGTGGGATAAAAAAACAGAAAATGAAAATGTTGATTGAACACAAAATATATTTAGTAAAATTAACACAAATAAGGTTGAACAATAGACAAAGAGATATAAAAAGATATATAGGAACAAAGAAGATTCTCAATACGTGCTCAAAGTAAAACCTAGTTCAATACGTGTTTTTTATTTTTATTTTATACAACCAACTTGACAAACAAGCATACGGTCCGCCTGATGGTAAGTGGTCACCGTAGCCAATGGACGCCTGCTACACTAGAGGCATCACTTGCGCGTTGCCGACCCTTTAGGAAAGGAAGTGGAAAGGATATGGAGCTGGAAAGGGGAAAGAGGGTGATTGGGCCTGCGGCGCTCTCACTCACCGAACGAAACACAATAGTAGGAATACTGCTATTTCACGTCAATATTCTGTGAGAGGGTAGTCCTTCCCCGGTCGAGCTGGTCCATTCATGCTGAAATCAGCGAGGCTCTACTACTCGAAAAACTGGTTTTCAACTAGTCAGTCAAATAGTTTGGTTATTTGAGCTGTCAACCTTAAAGTTTTAGGATCAATTCCTTTGTTACGGTCACAAGTTCGCACTAAGAATGTTTGTTTTTACAGGTAAGTTAGTTCCCAGGTTCAGCTCCCAGGTCGGATGGTATTTTTACTAGGCAGTTCTCAGTAGTAACACGGATTCTGAAAATGGTCTTTGTTAATGACATTAGCCTCGTTCCATTTCATATGGGAACTAAAACATAGCCTAAAAGTTTAATTCTTCTCTTTGTAAGTAGAGTCAACCTAAAAGCACCGGTTCGTTTACAGGATTGGATAAAATATAATTGATGTTTTAGTACTAGTTCAGAGATTAAAAATGTATCCGGATAACGTTAATAGGCTTGCCACTCATCACGCGTGTCCGAAAATCATGGCTGGCGATATGTGGCCGTAAAAATTAAACCTCTGTCGACGAAGTTGTGCGAATCAGCTAGTATCCAATAAGGGGTTTATTGGATACTAGCTGATCCGCATAACTTCGTCTGCTTCACATAAGAGAATATTCCCCGTCTTGCAACATTTTTCATTGATGCTCCACTCCTGTTGGTTGTAGCGTGATGTTATACATGGGGCGCACTGAAAGTTTTGCATTTCTGGCTTCTCGGAAATATTTGATTTTAGAATGTTATATTTTTTAAACATTACACCCTTCTTAATAATTAAAAAAATATTGACGGGCAATCATTTAACAATTGTTTTTTATCACACAATTAAGTACTGACGAAAAAATGGAATTAATTCGAAAAAAGCGATATTTTTTTATGATTTTAAATGTGCTCTCACTTCGCCTGATTGTGTTGCTTGTCTTTAAAATGCTTTTGGGAGGAAAGCACCTCATTTAAGCACCGTGAGGAGATAGTTCGCTGAATTTGAGAGAGGTCGAATTTCTTTGGATGACGAATTTCGTGAAGGTCGGCCTTTAACTGCCACCAACGAAAATAATGTGGCTACTGTTAAGCGACTAATTGAAGAAAATCGACGGATCACCTATAAGACGATTGGAAACTATTGGGATTGTTATGAACCCCTCATGAAATGACGACGGAGCAAAAGCGGGCTCGCGTCGAATGGTGCTCACAGATGTTATTGAAGTACGACCACGAATATTCAAATGCTGTTTATGACATCTCCTGTGACACAGGAGATGAAATGTGGATCTATTGTTTTGAACCCGATAAAAAACAGCAATCTTGTGAATGGGTGTTTGAAAGTCAGAACAGACCAACAAAATTGAGGCAGACGAGAAACGTAGGTAAAAAAATTTTCGCTATTTTTTTTTCGGCTACGGGTCCCATCTGCCTCATTCCACTTGAGAATCAAAAGAGTGTTAATGGCGTATTCTACTATTTGTTTACCTAGGCTGTTGGAAAAAGATCGCGATTTTTCAAATCGAACCAGTAGCTCCTGAGATTAGTGCGTTCAACTAAACAAACAAACTCTTCAGCTTTATAATATTAGTATAGAGTATAGATACCAGGACGGATTTATTACGCATGTGGATTTTACCAGATTGCTTTCCTCGACAGTGCACACAACGTCATCGTTTTGTTTTAAATTCCAATTGAATGAATTACATCTGTATTGACCATCCAATATCAAAGTGCTTCGATAATGTAATTTAAATTTAAATTAAGTTTCGGTTTTAACTGTTCATTGGGGTATAAGTGCATTATTAAACAGATAATAATACATAATAATTTGTATGAATATGTTAATAATTTAATGGTCAGTTATCGGTTCCTCACTAATTCGATTGAAGTTTGTTCAGTGGAAATATAGGCAATGTTGAACCACTATTATATTAAAAGTAGGCATATTAATATAAACATATAATTAAATTGTAACTGGTCGATTTCTGTACATAGCAGAAATTTATAAAGAATGGTCTTTAAAGGTGACATAAAAAATAAAATTTGGTCTTGGTATTTTTGCCTTTCTGTCTGTAAGTTTGTACGAGCATCGCGCAAAAACGACTGCTCGAAATTGAATGTGATTTTTATAGTTATATTGCTGGATATCTAACTTAAAAACTGGTGTATGTTTAATCTTAATACGCCGCCTAGAAGTTAGGTATTATCAGTATTATCATACCCAGATCGGTCGAAGTTATTGGTATTTTGTTATAAAATACTTAACTGCACAGAATCACGTTTGCTATAACTTGGCAGGCTGAATTTCAGTGTAATACATCTCTGTTTACCTATCCTACCTACCGGGCGTGAATCTATATATTTTTTTTTATGTTTTTAGTATACCATGTGCTTATTCTGCTACACTATCTCTGCTGCGCTTCCAAGGCGTTAAAACAAAGAATGCAATATAGACGTCGCGACGCAGAGAATGTCTACACTATTAATTTGTCGTCGACTGTCTCGATAGCGCAGCGATAGTGAATGGCGGCTGCTGTAGGGCAAAATACTATTGCGTTATTCTTTCAAATTCTCTGTAACAGCATGGAGCCTGAAAATGATACCTCCGTAGACGTCAATAATTTGTAGTTATAATTAGAGATTCCTAGTAATACGGGGCAGATTTAATGCCATTTACCGAGAACTGATCCACATTTTGTGCCGCTACTGTAAACATATTGACAAAAGACCCCATAGCATTTTCACTTTTTACACATTAAGCGCATGTTATTACGCTGCATTTTTACTAGTGTTCTGTATCTTGCCGTCTAAGGCACAGCACACTTGTGAAGATACATACATACAGACAATATTTAATAATAATAATAATAATATTCTACCACATACACACAACACCATCTAGCCCAAACTAAGCAGAGCTTGTACTATAGGTTCTAGACAATGGATAAACATACATACATACTATTGTTTTTGTAAATACTTACATATTATACTTAGAAACACCCAGACCAAGACAAACATCTATGTTCAAGCACACAAATTTTTGACTTATGCGGGAATCGAACCCGCGATCGAATCGACCTCAGGCGTGGCAGTTGCTTACACTAACCACTACGCCATCGAGGCCGATGTTTCATATTTACAATGAAAATACAAACAAATTATTTTGTATGGCTGTATAAGCCAAACACGAAGCACCTATTTTATGATTTATAATATTAGTACGGATGACGGCAGATTCATAATGTTAGGTATTATCAGTATTATCATACCCAGATCGGTCGAAGTTATTGATATTTTGTTATAAAATACTCAACTGCACAGAATCACGTTTGCTATAACTTGGCAGGCTGAATTTCAGTGTAATACATCTCTGTTTACCTATCCTACCTACCGGGCGTGAATTGCCTTATATTTGAAGCATGGGAATTGCAATTGAGAAACCGTAGTTTCGTATCCCACTCATTGCACTTTCATCGTGAATCCACTCCTAATACAAGAATTCTAGCTTGAAGGTTTAACATAAGATTATTAGATACAGGTAAACCAAATTGTAAGTAGTCTTTAAAGAGCAATTTGTATCTACCTTGAAAACTAACTTTTAAGTAAACTCACTTAGAAAACGCGGATATTATTCTCCAACTTCTGGCAAAGCTAGCAACACTAACTTATTGGCAAAATGTGTATACAGGTACCATGTTTGATAATATGTTCTGTCTAACTTGGACGTTTAGTTGTATTTGAGTTTAACGTGCCATGTTAGCGATAGATAACTTAACGCAAGTTATATAATTACACTACATTAGTTCTGATACTTTGAATCGCAGTACAACTGTATAATACCACGATTTATGTATCAGAGAAGCATATAAATTCGTTTCTTGGTAGATAGACTCACTACATTTTCGAAGTAGTAAGCAGGTGTGTATTAGACAAACATTACGCCAGCTATTGTTTTAAGTACTACGTAACAGGGGGTGAGCTGATTGACGTCTACCGAGAACTGTGCTGGACTCCATGCTGCTACAGAAAATATCTTGATAGAAATACTCAATAACATTTAGCGCATTACGATAATTATATCAGAGACCTCACTCACTGTGTTCTATTAAAGTATTATTATATGCCGCTGGTTATTATTTTCTTATAATAGAACAGTGAAATAAATCAGTGCGCATGTTTTTCAAATAGAAATGATTTAACAAAAGCATGATCATTTAAAATATATTGTCTAAAATTAGTTGATATTTTATCATGTTGGATGCAATTTAGTAGTTTAGGTTGGGTCAATGCTGTCAAAATATAAAATAATAATAATAATATTCTATCACATACAGACAACACCATCTAGCCCAAACTAAGCAGAGCTTGTACTATGGGTACTAGACAATGGATAAACATGGATATATATATATATATATATATACTATTTTTTTTTGTAAATACATACATACTATACATAGAAACACCCAGACTAAGACAAACATCCATGTTCATGCACACAAATGTTTGACTTGTACAGGAATCGAATCCGCCACCTCAAGCATGGCAGTCGGTTACACTAACCACTACGCCATCGTGGCCGACAGATATGGTAACGTACCTATAATTTTCTTTTAGTCTATTGCCTACATTCGTATAGGGTAAGTAGGATGCATTACATACACATTTTCGCAGCTATTATTTTATGTCCTACGTTAATATGTAGAAAACGAGCTTATAACTGCCTACTAGGCGCAGATCTAGACTGTATACTGCTATTTTAAAACTCTTATAATACTGCCTCATGAATTCGCCTAAGCGTGTATAATGCGTTCGACTAACGAAGCTGCCCTGTGATTCCTATAAGATACTGGGTTAATTTCGTTATAAGTAATTATGCAGTATACTCAAAAGTTTGGCGCAATTTGGAATTTAGGCACTTAAAGGCAAGTCACACTGGAGTCATCTTAATAAAGTTATAGGCAACCTATTTTATGAAGATTGCTTAAGTGTCTGTGAAGGGAAGTTTTAAACAGTAGGGAAAATTATTTATGTTATATAGAAAGAAACTAACATGATCATGGTGTTGACAACATTTTGGATCGTTTGATATTCCATAAATCTTTATCTCGATTACCATTGATCGTGGTTATAGGCAGATGGTGCAACGAATTTAGGCATAAGTTTTTGAGGTAAAAGGTTTCGAATCGATGACAAAATGACTATTTATATTTTTAATATTACGTTATATATTGCATTGAAATAATTATTGAACAACTAATACTATTTAATTTTATCACTATTAAAATATTAAGATTTATGTACACTTTCCCCGACATTTTGGTTGCTTTTCAGTAGATATGGTCACGGGGAGGCTATCTTATCTTATGTGGGGGCCAGTCAGTGCAGACCGGCGACACTTCAACCCAGTGGGATTTTTTGTGTCGACACTCTCCCAGTAACGACTGCCATAGATGTTCATGGCAGCCGGGACCGTCGGCTTAACGTGCTCTCCGAGGCACGGAGCAGGCGATAATTGTCAATCAATACGCACATAATTTCGAAAAGTCATATCTTCCGAAAGTAAGAGGTGCGCGTCGTGGGTTCGAACCCAAAACCCTAGTCTGCATTGCAGACTGTTGATCTCCCCACTGAGCTATCGCTGCTCTTACAGGGAGGCTAAGACGATGATCGTTCCATTGTCTTGAAGTGCAATTATTTTAAAGAACCCGAACATAATTTAATTATTGGTGATACAATGTATGCAGAATGAGCTCAAAGTATCATGAAGCCTTACTGTATTTTGTTTCTTGGGTTTGACTACTAAACCATGGAATCCCAGATTGGTGGTACTTTCCAATCATCTTTTTAGAGACAATATTAGATGTATGTACTGCATTTTAACTTTCCAATAAGCTTGACTAGTATACTTGTACTAGGAACAGGTTTACGTTTGTAGTAGTAGGATTTGAACTCAAGACATTTTAATTGCAAGTACAATGTCTCACGCTGGTTTTATAAAGGTCAGCTTATTCTTTTGTTTGGGCGCCAAAAACGTCTACCTTATACTACCTGTAAAAATTGTGCGGCGGTAGAGCTTACTAAACACAGCGCTTCGTATTTAATATCTAATTGACCTTTATTTAAAGAGTCTACTCCCACGATAGGAATAATGCCTGTTTCGCGGGTACTATACAATTATTCAAAAAACGGACACAAAGAATACCCAGAGTCAGAACAATTATTTTTCAAACACACAAAATTTTGTCCTGTGGGATCGAATCCACAACACCCACCACAGTGGCAGTGGCGAGGCGACCACTTAAACCACTACGACATCAGTGCAATCAACATATGTATATGTATAATGCAATTATACACCCAGCAGTAAGCTGCACATTATCTCTTGAATAATCTACGGATCGGGTACCTAACTAAGTTGGTTCCGTCCCTACTCGAACTTGACGGCAGTTCTTCTTTTCCGTGATAAAAAAAGGTTGAAATTTATGAATATAATAATTTCTAGTAAAACGCCTTAAGTCATTGAAAAGTATGTTTTGCTATTACTGTGCGTTAATGTGACCTGTGTTACTTTGCGTTAATGTAATGTGGACCTTAAGGTGACCTGAAATACAGGCCAAAAGCCTAGCTTAGGCACCAGTCTCCCACAATATAAATTCCATTGGTATATTGTTTTGTTCATTGTAATTGCTGTAATATTGTGGTGAGAAATAAATAAATATTATTATTATTATTATTATTAATGTTAAATTCGTATTAGAATTACAATTTGTAAAGTAATCCAAAATTCAAGTGGCACTTGTTAGTGTGCTTATAAAAAAATCTGCACCCAAGCAAAACGTGGGCAAAAGCTAATAAATTATACACTTCTTTTCTATTTTTTTTTATAAAAAACAACTTTTGTAACAATAATTTGTATATATATGAACAGTACTTGCAGATCGCAAAGCTAAAAACTTCGTTCATTAATTTAGTAGTTTACAGCAACAATAGAGTAATTTATCGAATATTTTCTTTTCCCTTCTACTTTAGCGAATATATCACCAAACTGCCCTTGAAAACGTCCTCGAAACGAGTACAAAATTATAAGATAATGAATATTACATCGGTACTCTGGCTAGTACAAACAAGGGTCTTATTTATGAAGGTCTACGTCCAATAAAGTACCCACAATCTGTAAATACTTTGTGACGCTAAATTTTAACAAATGTTTGTAAATTGAGGTAATATTACTTTATATTGTATCAGAAGAATTTTTTATGGTTCGTTTAGTTAGTGTTTATAATTTTTATTATTTCGGTGCTTTGGTGGTCCCTTTTTCGTTTTCTACTCCTGACATGAGGTCAAACTAGGTGTCAATAGATTTTCCTGTCATAAAATTGTTAGTTGCATCACGGAGTCTGGAACTCAATAGATCGTAATAGGCTTGCCTCCTAATAATAGCCGGCGAAATGGGGATGTAATGCACTACTGGCTGCCCCTTTGGGCATATAGACTTGAGATTATGTATGTATACCGTATATAGTCTTACGCTTGTATATTTGTTAAAGAATGAGTAGACTAGCATTGCACCCACGTTTTGCAAGATGATATCAGATAATATATTTAGGATATGTTTTGAATTTCTTTTTCTAGGCATAATTACTACGTTACGCCTGATGGTACCCAATGTAGTCATTTTGCTTATCTGTGTGGACGACTATCCACAAGCAGAGCCGTCCACACCACGTCCTCGAATGAATTGGTGCCAAGGTCTCTATTTTAATGGCCGAAGATAGAGCTTTCTCACACACGTGCCTCGGTAGAGAATTCCAAGTATTAACAGTTTGGCAAAAGATAACCTAACTATTAACTGCAAACATAAGCGCAAACTTATGCCACAGAACTGGCGGAATAGTTTATAATACTGCAAACAAGCAGTTTATCTTACTGTGTGTGCTTTAGACATTATTATCTACACTAGCGATCGCCAAGTGGTCGAAATTGGACCATATGCGATTTAAATTTTAAGTTTGATCGTTATTAAGATTTTATTGTCTGTAACTATACCATTTTAATCACATTTCATTTAGTCGACTAATCTACATATATATATATATATATATATATATATATATATATATATGTAACCATAGTTACAAAGAATTTTACGACATCAGCCGAACAATGCCGAAATAATACGAACGCGATTGATGCATGGTATACAAATGCATGGTTGTGCGCGTGTAGTGTTTTTTCATTAATTTAATGTATTGCTAATGCATATTTTATAAAAATATTAGAATACGCCTCTTCTCCTCAGACTTAAAATTAACTGTGCCAAATTTCATACACTTTCGTCCGCGCAATTTTCGTAAAAAGGCATACAAAGTTTTTGCTTCGTGCTTCAGATATTACTATACATGCATATTTGTGTTCTACATACATACATAGTCTATTTTCATGCACATATCTTCAAAAACTTAGTTTTTGTCGAGTATATTTCGTCTTGAGCTAAAAAAGAGTGACGTTTCTTCCTCATCCTAATTTTACTGCAATTGTGTCTAATCGGACTATGAGAGTACAAAAATATTGGAAGGACTTGTGTTCGTGCACTATAAATATCTTATAATTTATGCGCAGGAGGTATTTATATAATAAAGGCAACTAGCTAGCTGTTCTTAGTTAAGATTGTCCGTCCTTGTCGACATTCTTTCTGCAGGACACGATTACTACAATTTATGCTTTTTCGTGATTCTGGCTTTAGAAATATTTTTTGATTAAGAGCAATTTGTTTGTAATAGCTTGACTATTATTGCCGTGAGCTACGACTGCCCACCAGCAGCCAATGTTTTTATTTACTTATATAATAATTTACTTAGTTTTGATAACTATGAATACAGTATAAACTTTAAAAGTACTACGGGGTATTTTATAAGCTGTAAACATGCTGTAGTGCCATTTTAATCCCTATTGATTTACCCAAAGACCCTCAATATTCGAACACCATAGAATTAGTCCAGTTACTATGCATAGATTCCCAGTCACCCGGGCGTTATTATGTGATGCATAAACCTCCAGATTTATAGGGCACTATGACTTACAATATGGTAATAGAGGTCCATGGAGTCCGAAATGCAAATTTGATGTAATAATAAGGCATTGTTCATGATGTAACCTCTTCGACAATAGGTTATGCTAAATACGTTGTTGAGTAGGGTTCGAAGGTCTTATGCATTTTGTTTGTATACATGTTTAAAATCCTATTAATAAAACAAAATATGTGCTCGGTGACACTGCTGTAGTGATTTTTACAAGTGCAACGATTGGTTTTGGGTATGGTTCTTGGATTGAGATATTGTTACTAAGAATTTAATCAAAAATTTGCTAGAGCAACATGCATTATTAGACTGTGCCCAGTAAACGGCGAATAGCTCGCCTATTCTTACGCCGGACTAAAAACATGACTGGTGAAACTTCGGTATGACACATCTCTTACAGCTCAGGGTATATAGGACTTAAACTATGTCTGTATATAATATTATAAATATAATTGTTTGTTAAAATGAATGTTTGAATGCTAGTAACTCAATCAAGTGTGAGTGAACTATATGAATCTTGGCACATAAAGAGAACATGTCCTGAATATACACATAGAACACGTGAGCGAAGCCGATGCTAGAAACAAGATCCATGCAAAGTGTGAACGAAGATACAAGAGAGAGAAGTCGATTAGCGTATACTAAACACAATTGCAAACTACATGCTGTTACTGAGAATTCTTACAGAAAAACGTAATACGCGAGGATCAAGCTAGAAACTTTACGGTCGACACATAACCTTTAATTTACGCCATTGGACCAATCAGCTCAATTTATAAACATGGCTAATATTATTGTTTGTCTTTATCACGGTTGTTATCGCAACAAATTTCGGTTGGAAAATACAGGCCCTTTGGGAGAATTTATGCTTCATGGTTAAATGTGTTAACATTGATCGACGAAGCGATCATAATTAGAACGGTTTGGTTCTGGAATTTACCTGCGTCAAATACACAGGTAAAATTTAGAGCCAATCTAGGGTAGTAGAGTCCCTCCGCGTTTATATTTCCGAGGTCTACCTGGGCCGAGATTATAACAATAATAATAATGTCCTACGAACCGAATTTCGGCAATGTCAGCCAATCTTAACGGAGAGTGGCCATCTGCACAGGATATATTATAGTGCACAAGTCTGTGCGCAAACAAAAGTGCACTCTCTGTCCCCTACTCTTAAAATCCGACGGTAATCGGACACGACTAAAAAGAAATCAGGCGCAAGACTTAGAAGGCTTTACGTGCTTTCTGAGGCACGGGGGTGTCTGACACCTCCAACTTTCTAAATCCAGCTGCTATTGACATTTCTTAACATGAAATTCCAATATCTTTTTCTTAGCCAAACTCTCGAGCACAGCAGTCGCATTAACTACCGTTGCGCCACGGAAGTACTCGGGCATTAATGTAGTAGCGAAGGGGGCTAGTCAATAGGCAATGGTGTATATCCACATTTCGACGCCTGTGTTTAAATGCCCACATAATAGGAGGCGACTTTTATTGATACTACCACATTTTAGAATCTGTGCAGTGTGCAGCTATTGAAATAATGCTAAATAAAAAACCCAGTAACACTTTGCACAAAACGATCTCAATATTTTACGTTTGACCGTAAACAATAATAAACTCGCTACTACATGAAATCTAAAACATAAATGACAAATTGTATGTGCATACATTTCTGTCTTTACCGTACTTAATATAAGTGTGAGTTGAATTATGTGATTGGTTTTAAAGTTATAACAATGGTTGCAAGGCTATGTATAGCTCAGTTGGCAAAACATTGGCATAAACTACCTACGTCACAAACTTTAATGTGTTAACACGTAAGCGTAAACGAAAGGCTTTACATATTATATAGAAATCCAAGTATGTGTCAGAATATAAACATTTGATATCAAAGTCAATCTTTGTCATATTTTATAACACGTAAGTTAGCAGTATCCTTTGAACTTCTCCTTGAAAAATCCGTCTCACTGCTCGACACTGGAGTTTTCTCAATGAAAGAAAAGTGCGAAAAGAGTGGTGTAGCTTAGTAGGAGATTGTTAGTCTGTCATGTGAAGATGTCTATTTAGATCCCAATGAAAGTACCTCTGACTTGCCGAAGTTATGTGCGTATATAGAGCAGCAATAGCTCAGTGGGGAGACCAACAGACTGACAGACCTCTCACTTTCGAAAGTTAAGTATATGAAATTAAATGCGTTTTTTATTGACAATTATCGCCTGCTCCGTGCCTCGGAGAGCACGTTAAGCCGTCGGTCCCGGCTGCCATGAACATCTGTGGCAGTCATTATTGGGAGAGTGTCGACACAAAAGATCCCACTGGGTCGAAGTGTCGTCGGTCTGCACTGACTGGCCCCCACATAAGATAAGATATGTGCGTATATAATAGATAATTATAGCTCTTATTTACGATGAAGGAATCAAAACACATCAACATCGTGCGGCGAACTGCATATATGACAGATCTCCATCATATTCTCAAATATGTATGAAGTCTGCCAGCCCGCATTGAGGCAGCGTTGAGGAATATAGCCTTACCCTACTCACACTGATCATATAAGCATTAACGTATAATTAAAAGTAATACTTTATAGAAGTGTGTGAGAAAAATATTATTTCAAAGGCTATGCCTTTTGCTGTCAAATTAGGTACGAAGCCGTTGACATAAATAGCAGAGAAAGCGTTGCGATGAATATTAAAGATGTTTCACTTAATTCGTGGCCACGAAATCGGCAACCGTTTATGAAAGACGCTTATACGCTTATTCATATATGTAAGTGATTACACATCTTAAAGGCTTCGTCATTATTTTTGTAACTAGTATTGAAAGTTTCGATGCGATGCTGTCTTCCAATTTTCGTTTATTCGTCTATATTCCCAAAGAGGTAGAGGTGGACTACGCCCAAATTTAACCAGCCATTGGTTTAGATACTACGTAATAGTAGACCTGTTGACTGCCTCCGTGGCACAGCGGTAGTGAACGCGACTGCTGTGCATGATGGTCATGGTCTCGGGTTCGAATCCCGGGTCGGGCCAACAATAAGCTATTGGGTTTTTCTGTTAAGAAATCTCAATACGAGCCCGGAGTTAGGAAGTTGGCGGTGTTAGACACTCCCGTGCCTCGGCAAGCACGTAAAGCCGTTGGTCCTGCGCCTGATCTCTCTCCGGTCGTGTCGGATTATCCGTTCCATTGGATCATGAGAGTTAGGGAACAGAGAGTGCACTTGTGTTTGCGCACACGCTTGTGCATTATAATATCTCCTGCGCAGATGGCTAGTCTCCGTTAAGATTGGCCGCCATGACCGAAATTCGGTCTGGAGGACATCATTATTAATAGTAGACCATTACCTTCGGTCGTGGGGTTTTTTCTACCGAATTTCTTGACAGAAAGATCACTATCAAAGCCGAGGCTTCAAGCAAAGTAGTCACATTCACTACCACTGCACCATCAAGGAATGTTTCAACTCGACATCTCTCACTGTCAAATGATCTATTCAATACACAATCCCAGCGATACCTTAAATGCATTTACACCTACATAGAGTCACATCTATAACAAAAATGTGTTTATCCATGTAGGTCACGAAGTAACACTAATAAACGGCAAACTTAGACTTATTAATGTGAATTTACATTTACCTGTTGCCATGTTCAGCAAAGCAAGGGCGTAGAACCAATGAACTGGCAAGAAACTCACGGCCACTGTTTTTAATCGCCAAGCTTACAGAATTGCAAGTCTTTTCTGTGAGGAGCTGCAACCATTAAACCACTTACCACTCATAAAACACTTAAGCAATAAGTAGTATTTCAAAGTTGGCCTCTAATAGTAGTTTATAGTATGAGCATCTACTTAAAGTCCGAGATGAACTCTAAAATGTTAAGATTAGAGAAAAATAATTGCCAGAATCCCCAAAAAGTAATGCATAGGTGTATTACACTCAGACTGTGTCAAAATAATTGAGTCTCATAACATAGAAGCCGAGCCTACTGGGCTTTTTTTAGACTGCTAGCTACTGAAAACTTCTTAGCAGAACAACCCAATAACATATTGAAATTACAGCCCGATAACTCTTTTCTCAAATCGGCAATCGATTGATTCTTCATATATGGTTGTAAGCGTGGTTGTAACCATAACCGCGAATTTAAGTAAAGACTTATGAGGAAGTTTATACTACCTAAAAAACATATATATAAAATTCAATGCTAATGCTTTGAATACCAAAAATAAATCAAATCAGTTTTATAAATCTATTCATCATATCATAAGTATAGGTTAAATTTGTTATATTTATAAAGGTGATTATTTGATATATTGATATAGGAAGTAGTTCCAGCAGAAGAAGTATAGTCATTAATTTACCTTATCTTATTACACCAGCAAGTGTGTACATAATATTACGCGCCTATTTTATGACTTGGTATGGGCGACCCAGTGCTTAACACCAAAAAATCCTTTTTTGAATATTTGTATTGAGAGAAAGAGGCATGAGTGTATTCTTATGTCTTTATCGCTATTTTAGTGGCCCCAAGCAATGGTATGCTTACAGAAGCAAAATGAAATAGGAAAGTTTTATACAAAAGTTACTTGGAGTTTTTCTCAGCTATACATAATTAAAACAATAACTCTCGAGGGATCGCACTGTTTTAGTCGCCTACGAACTGCTACGAGTTCTACGAGCTACGCCGTAGCTGCTTATGATCTAACTCTTATAAGACTGAGTTTCTTTGAACCAAGTCAGGCCTTCGTTTTGTCAAAATGTATTTAAATTGTTGTTGTTTCACCTTTTGTATGGCAAATACTAGTAGGGATGTCGTGATTTTATTTTAATATAAATACTGTGCTTTCAATGTGCTGCAATCACTTTTATAAAAATAATTTGTTGCTCATTTGATAATTATACTTTTAAATAGCCTGTAGATTTATTTCTGACTAGTTATATCACGTTGTAGTATGAGTACATTCCCAATAGTTAATCTAAAAAACAAAAATAATATTTAGGTAAACATTTAGGTTTGACGTTTTCACCGCGACACCGGAACATACGAACAAAGTGACTTTTTTATAAATATAAGTTTGGAATTTTAATCAAAACACATTTACAATACATTTAGTATTAAGGAGTCAGTATAAACTTATTAAGACACAGTTAAAACGCAACACAGAGTCTGCAACCGAGTCCAATCGACGGAAATAGGCTCTTCCCCTATTGCGTAGCATCTAAAATCATATGTAGGTGACAAAATGTGGGCGTAATACATCTCTGCCTAACCTTTTGGTGACAGAGGCGTATGCCAATTGGATGAAACCCTAACTAATATTATAAATGCGAATGTGAGTTTACGCCTTAACTCTTCGACCGATTATGATGAAATGCCGCATACATTATGTCAGGGAAACAGAAAAAGACACAGGGTACCTTTCATCCACAAAAAATAACTTAGCCTAAACTACATTTAGCGCGAGCGAAACCGCGGACAAAATCTAGTGACGAATATAAAACAAAATTGGAAATCATACAATAATAAAACAAACTTAAATATGAACATTCATGCACTTATCTCAGGCACACTGATAAAATTGCCTTCCATTCATCCAGAAAAACGTCACATTTAGGCTTGGTGACCAATAGAGCGTAGAGTGGGGTGAGAATTTAGGGTAGGTGATGAATTTAGGATAGGTAGGTGAGTGCGACACGTGGGTACTGCATGCTCTATGCTTCTGTCATAAATTACACTAGAGCGAACATTTGACATAGAAAGAGTGAAGGTTTGATTTTTTGTTTGTTTGTTAAATTTTTTTTCACCATTAAAAAGCTATATTATTACCAAGTAACATAACATAAATTGTATTAAAAATAAACCTGACCTAACCTAACTTACTTTTACGCGAGCAAAACCACGGGCAAAAGCTAGTCCTATATATAATTCTGGTACATCAATTGTTGTCTACATGACAATATCTTTGACATACCTGAGCAATTGACATTGATGCGGAATAATAATCATAATTATTGTCATACAACTTTCTTTATAAGTTAAATCTATGAAACATATTGTACATTTTGCTTAAATATTATGTAGAGAGAAAGCCGAGGAATTAAAATTTCTCAGTTTTTATTAAAGTGGCACGCACTTGGTGGCTCGTATCCGAGCCGATAACAAATAAAGAGTATATGGTATGAATAGTGGTGTGGTATGGAGCTCACTGTGCACACCATATAATTCATTCTATTATAATTATAAATTTCTGTACCTGGTAGGTCCCTCGGGTATTAAATAAATACACATAGTTCAGTTCACAGAAGAGTAGATATATTCACAAGCACAAGCACAGATATAGTCCGAAAGATAGATATACAAGAGAAGGAGAAAGTCAGTGATAGCGTAGGAATCAGACAGCGATGGAAAAGCACGTTAACAATATATTTTACACTCGCACAGGTCAGAAATTTTAAGGTCGGCTGAATGACATAGCGACCGCCGCCCGCGCCACACCCAGGTTCAGGGACCAGTTTGCTGAGCGCGGTTCCATTGAACGATATTCGCACAACGCACGGCTTCGATACTGCGCAGTGAAATAACATCATAATATGTTGATGTACATAGTTTGTAAGTATAAAGTATATAAATGTATATAGGATAGCGTTAGTATATAAGTGTGTAAATATAATAATTTTATTTGTTTGTGTTAATTATATAAGACACAAAATTGTTTATATAGAAGATAAGTCTATATAGGTGAATAATATGTAAAGAGCCTACAGGTAAAAATATAGCGGCTCGTATGCGAGCCTCTGTCGAAGGGCAGGTTAAAATATATTGTAGTCAATCGTGAAATTTTTATGTATGACTCAATCTCAGTTAATTTGTAAATATACTGCTTACATCATTGTGTAGCTACATTTTTATAGTAACTAATTGCACAACATTTTAAGGTGGCACAGCATGCATAATTATGGTGTAACACCTTTATCTTATAAAACGAACACTAACAAAAAGACTGTGGCAATAACATATCTTTAGTGAAATTGTTATATCACGTCAATCATGTCATTCACAAAAACCATAATTATTATGAAATTTCCTGGAAATTGTTTCTTTAGTAAAACAACCTGTATACAGATACAGGTTGTTTTACTAATCCATTTATTTTAAGTTGTGTATACAGATACACAACTTAACAACTTAATGGATTCTAATAGAACTTACACAGGAAGTTTTGTAATACAATCTCCATCTACTGCATTGAAAAGGTACAATGTCGATCATAAAATATTTACGGGACGTCGCATCTGTATTGAGATCGACTCAGTCCATTTTAAAGCGTTTGTAATACTTTATGAACCTATTTCAAAAGGTATGCTACTTTTCTCGAAATATATTTAGTAATAAATGTTTACAATGTTTTACGGTGTTACTTTAAGGATTTCATGGATGATGAAGTACCACTAACAATCACTACCCAGGTAATGGCCATGAGTAATTTTGGTGCCATCACAAGAAGTGTTAATACCATCGTAAGTAATTTTAGTGCCACCACGAGTAATTTTATTGCCGCTTAAAATTATTTGTAAGACTACATAGGTAGGTATGTAAAAATATACGTAAATATGCATAATAATAATTAACTTAGTGGCAGCAGGCATTCTTAACCAAGCTACATATATTTAGCTATAGAAATATAGAAGACACAGACTCAATACATAATTTTCCAATAGACCAAAACTTAAATTATTTTTAAATTGCAGTAACCTTTCTATAACTACAACTTGCATCTCCGTAGTACGGTTGCATCGATAGACACAACGCAACCTTACTCAAAGCGACTAACGTGCTTTCATCGTACTTTCGTCGAGTATAATATTAGAGTAAGTTACTTCATTAACAGCCTGTCACGGGCTCCCATTGATAAGGGTCTTTAGAAAATGCGATCTATTTGATAAAGACCCAGTGAATTTGCTACAGCCACTGCGGATTTCCTACAGAGGGTTGAGTGCAAGTAAGCTTTGTTATCATCTGCAAAGTGCAAAGTTAAGTCATATTTAAGAGTTAGGTAAGTCAAATAGGAGACATCCTATTTTAACTATATAGGTCAAGGCACCATTTTAGTCGTAATAATAATAATTTAATAATAATTGTAATGTCTTTACAGTGTTACAGTTTTACATAAATTAGTGATGTGAGTCTCTTTTTAAGCAAGAGATGCCTGTGATAACTATAACACTACATACAGCAGCTCATAAGGAAAATAATATAACATTGGATTGTATTGATGTAAACATTTGGCGATTGAAAAGAGTGGTCATGAGTTTCATGCCTGCTTCTTCTCATAAAAGCTGTACTCCCCGAAGAGCCTTTTTTCAATGCTAAATTTTTAGGTCCTTCTATTTATTTTTATTATATTTTTTATAAATATAACAGTGAATTGACATGTCCAAGAATTGTTTGCACATTTTTATGGAAATAAGATTTTTGACGTTTGTATTAGGAGACTCCGCTCTTCCGCAACATATTTACTACACAATTATTATGAAATAAAACTACTTTAAAATAAAAAGTTAACAACAAATAAAAATAGAGTAAAATTAAAAGATATACAAAAACTTTAAATTATAATTGCATGCGTTGGGTGTGTTAATAATTTAATTAGCTTAAAAATTTGTAAAGTTTATCAGTAGTAGTGTAACCATTTTCAAAATTATGTAAGAAAGTGTCAAATAAACAACGCGATAAAATCCGTATATAGCAGTTTAATTTCAATGAATAATATTCGCGTAAACAGAAGACAATATTAAATATTTTATATCTTTAAATCTAAGCAAATTTAATAAAACTCAATGTTAATATAATGTTAATCAAATCAAAATATAAATAATGTTAATCTTTTAAGCACAGAGTTAGATAACAAAGAGTCTTTGCTAGTATTATTATCCTATTGCAACGCAGATTCCTTTCTTTAGTAATACCACGCCTACCTCTGTAGAGAAGTAGGTGTAGTAACCTTTATGGCTGGCTATGGCGTAGTTTTAAGAACTCTTGTTTATAAGCCAGTCTGATTATCAACGATTTTATACATCATAACCCCTAAATGCGTACATAAATTTCATTCATACGTTGCGCATATAAATGTTAAGCGCGGCGAAACCCAGACATAGATAAACAATGGTCATTGAACGCGTAACAACCCTGGCACTGAAAGGGTTGATATCAGCGAATCAGTATTATATCACAGATTATATTGATACAAATGGCCGGCTTTGCACGTCGCGCGTGAGCAGACGGACTCACATACACACACATAATATATGTGTGTGTACAGCGATATTGAGTGGGCAGAACACCAAATGAATGCACTGATGGCGAAATGGTTTAAGTGGTTGCCTGGCCCTTGTCACCGTGCCGAGTGTTGTGGAATCGATCCCCACACGGAACAACAACACTGGGTGTTCTTATGTCCATTACTTAAATGTTCGGACGGTACCCCGCAGCACAGGAATTAATAAGTAGGTGAAAGAAGTCTCTTAGAAAATTAAATGAATATTAAAACATTGAATGTGGTGTGTCAGCATCGTAGCAAATGGAAATCCATAGTCTCTGCCTACCCCTCTGGGAAACAGGCGTGTATCTATGTATGTATGAATGTGGATACGTGGCTTTACATTCATATCCGCAAAATTGTAGACGAAGGTATAATCCATGATGAATATTTTGCTAAGTATGGTATTGTCACGTAATAGAGGATATATAAACGACAACCTGACACAGTTCCACTACTACTGAGAGTTTCATAACAGAAAAACCTAATAAAACTTTACCTTACCTGATTAACGAACGCAACACCTGATGAACAGCAGCTTTATTCACTACCGCTGTGCCACCGAGATATATTCTAGATCTGGAGTGTATATTTTCATTTTAGATTAAACGGTCTGTGCTTACGTATTCTATGGCTTTGTGTGGAAACTAACTAATGAATATAGTAAGGCATTAATTGGCTGTATGCTATCACTCCAGTACTATTAGAATAAGCCGAAGCTGGTTTAGTGAGTTGTGCAATTTAATCTTCACATCAAACAGGCGGCAATGAATAGATTGTGTTTGTTTATTTGTATCATGAACAGCATTCAAAAACCGAATGGACTTCTACTAGAAATCTCGTATACGTCCTAATGATACACATATAACACTAGGAAACAGTCATTTTGCGGCATGGTAACAAAATTAATTTCAACTTAGAAGTTAATTTTGTGTAAATTTAGTATGCTGAATACGCGCAAAATATCAGATTTGTTAAATTGACTCTAGTTTATCAGATAAGATTTTTTAACTATATGACTGAAAGAAGGTCGAAATAAAAATACAATTACATATTGAATATATATTTTAGAAGTGGCTATTATAATAACTACAAGACAACTTAATACATATACTATGAACAAAATATCAATAACTTTATCAGTAAGCTTTTCTATTGTGTTTATGTTTAGGACGATCTCTTATTTAACTTAAGCATTAGTGTGCTATCATAATATGGCTGTCCCATCGACCTTGGTATCTTTCTTTCATTGTTCTAATGTCCTGATGGAACCGTTTTTTATGTTGAATTTCTCAAGAACCAGAGTCAATCCATACAAAGTAAATACATTTCGGGTATGACTGACCAAGGTGTTTATTAAAACCAGTAACAAAATTAAAACCGCAGAAAATATAATATATTTTTTTGTTCCCCAGTGTAATTTATTGAAGTTGTAACATAATTAATAGGTAATTATTGCTTGCTTTTATAATGAAAGTAAACGAGTAGAATTTTTGTGAACGCTCCTGTATTACTGGAATTAATCTAAGTGCAAAAGTAGTCTATAAGTTTTTTTTTACTTCGGCACAAGATTCTTTGCAGCAGTAGGATAGTTTACAACAAGGTTGGTATTTAGTTTATTCACGCTTGGATTATTCTTCATTTATTTTGTATTATTAATTTTCTATTATTTCAAGCGTGATATTAGTATTATTTAAATATTTGATTTACTGTATTGTCCATTAAAGACGACATTGAAGTCATAGCGCTAGTCAATACAACTACTGCGCATGAGAATCGATTATGATTCCCGGATCAGCTTGGTAAAGTTTTATGGATTTTCCCCAAAAATAATCCTACCTGCAGCACGAAGTTTCGAACTAAGTAGGACCTAAAACTAAACATGGCAGTTTAATACGTGCCCATCCGGTAAATAGCCGTGAAAGTATGTATGTATTTTATTATAATAACTTCCTAATCTCTTATAAAATGTTTAGTAGATCATCCAAAAACAAACCTCTTTAATTACTTAAACAAAACTCACCAGTGAACAATGTAACTGGCTGTACACAAACAGAGTAACCATATTACTTATAAAAAGAATATCCAACTCCTATTTTCTTGGCCAAGTTAAGGATAACATCGTTTATTTTTACTGAATCGTATTCAACAGACACGAACGTGCAATTTGCAGACATAATAGATATTTTAATACCGGGACACAATAGCTTTTCAAAATTTAGCGAGGAAACATTTCATTTTCCAAATGCAACATTTGACTCGAGGCCAAGGAAAACAGGCGTTGGACGTCAGTGTCTGCCCTGCCTCATTGTCTATTTGACCTTAATCCGACATTTTTTGCTGCTTGCTTGCAGTACCGGGGATATACGAGTGTGTAGTGTGCGTGGACTTTTACACAATACTGAACATTCAAATACCCTAATTTTTTGTTATTATATTAGTAAATTGACGTAATAATAATAAAATATCGTGTTTAAGAATTGTTTACATATTTTTATAGAAATAAAGATTTTAGATTTTGACTTTAGTTTCTTCTTTTACTCATTCGACAGCGTCAACAACTTCTATGCTCATGCACATAAGTCGTAGAGTCGCACCCAGGACCATAAGGTGCTATGGCAGCCAGTGTTTTCTGTCAATAAATTTATAGCAGCGTGGAGTGCGGTATGGCGCCCGATTGACTAGATAATTCGATATGAATGGATAGTATTCAAGTGCAAGACCGGATGATTTGCGTGCTTTCAAGGATACTGAGATAAAATCTCCAACTTCCTAATTTTAGCAATGAATTTAAGATATAAATCCCAAGAACGTTCCGGGTTTAGAAACCTTGTTATCTGCAGCCTTATACTAACCAGCCCGTAGCCCAACGAGGCAGTCAATTGGTCTCATCTCGATCAATGGATTAAGATGGGGCTAATTTATTATATACATACCTTACCTTACATTCGCAATGCGAATGTAAGATTGTTCACGCCTTTACTATACGACCGATCTGCACGAAATTTCTATTTTTATGCAATTTGTCAGGAGTACGAAAAGGACATACGTAAGGACACAGGTTCTGGAATACCTGTCATCTCCAGCGTGAGCGAAGCCACGGGCAAAAGCTAGTTGTTCAATAAACATTGTGTTTAAACATTATATGAAAGTACAGGCAACAAAGTTCTGGTAAAAGTTTTCTCAAAGGTTATCATTAGCAGGTCGGGCCGCATCACCAATCCGTGTGTTTCTATTATGTCGTACATGACAATGGTATGCCGTGGCTCCACTTGACACCTGACGGGCGCCGCGTGACGACAGAGATTATTGGTCCTGTAAAT
Organism: Catocala fraxini; assembly: GCA_930367265.1. Lineage (NCBI taxonomy): Eukaryota > Metazoa > Arthropoda > Insecta > Lepidoptera > Erebidae > Catocala > Catocala fraxini. The sequence goes on from OV884031.1 coordinate 23,524,225, forward strand.
CAACCAGATTGGACGCGCGAACCAGCCAATATATCACTTTCAAACGAAATTTCACCGGATAGCCCATTCTACAGGCCATTGGTGCTGTGCCACGACAATTTTTTGTACAATGCCCTTTATAGGAAATATATTGTGTCTTAAGGAAATTTCTTGAGTGTATTCTCTTCAGCGGTATCAGCTTTCTGAAACATTTACCTTTAACTTAAGATCTTGTCTCACTTTAATGTAGAATATATCAAAAATGTGTTAGAAAAATGGCTCCTCATGTATAAAGTTGTTTGAATAAACCTCACATATATGTGATTAGATTTGAGTTTCTAAAGAAAATAGGTTTATATGGTAAGACAGTTTGCTATATGTAGACTTTGTCAACATATTTAAGTGCCTCACAAATTCGCTTTATCTTTTTGACGAAAATGTGTATATGTATTAACATCGATACTTTAACATCTTGAGTATTGAGAAAGGTCACATTTAGTTTGTAGTTCAAATTAAGATAAAATATATTAGTTTAATAATACATTAGAAAATACGAGTGTACGCACTTATATTAAAACGTTAAGACGTGAACTTAAGATTTGAATTATAACTAGAAGATGATCACGAATAGGCTTTTCTAAGAATTTTAAAACATTGTAATTTGATCGAATAATTTAAAAACAAACTTAGCTTTTTCATTTATCATCATTTAGATAACAGCTATATTTTATTTTGTGAATTTAATTTTATTATCACTTTTATCTATTAAATTATATCATTTCTTTTTCTATTTTGTAGTAGGTAATTGAAATAATTTAAGTTTATTATTTTTATTATAACCATTTATCTTAATTTGGCAGGCATGACAGATAAACAGTCAGTGGAGTGAAATAATAAACTTCATTATCTTTAAGCATAAATATGTTTAAATTAGTCATATCAAAAGACATTAAGATGGTAACAAGCGAAATTTCAATTTTTTTATTAATATCGTAATCCCTTGTGTGTCTATAGAAATCTTATATTTATAATGAATGACTGGATTGTCTATAATTGATGTGCGACATAAAAACTCATTATACTGGACGTGAACTACGGCTAATGTATAAACTTTGCTCGATGCCAGAGCTCTTTTTGATGCAGTTGCAAACTTACACAGCTAATGTTTATATTATTATAAGTACTTGCGGTAATATGATAGGCAATAAGTAAGGAAAAGATTGATAAAAGTAATTTACTATTAGAACATTTTTTGAAGTGTTTGTCATCATAAGTAATAACTCAATGATACTGTATGGATTTAATTAGTATTTTTTTACAATCTAGTGTTTAGTCGTTGGGAAATTAACAAAAGAAAAAGATAATAAAGAATTCTCTTATTTTTTTTTTATATAATACCACCTACAGCATACGGAGTCTGGAATTTTTGCCGGTAGACGGTAAAAGTCTAGGCTCTTTACGTGGGACCTAAACATATAGTTGGAAACATGTGGGTGTTTTGTTTTATTATTAGGTATAATTCCTGTGTCGCAGAGGACTCTATAGACATTCGAACACCGGACACGAAGAACACCCCGGTTCGGCACAAGTATTTGTGTATCACACAATATTTTGTCTCGTGTGGAGATCGAAATCACAATACACTGCGCGGCTGTGGCTGTCACAAAAATAAACGCATAGCGAGGTACACAAATACTTAAAATAATGTATGTGTCTGCTGTCAGAATAATGTAATCATTTTTTGGATAAGCTTTAGTAACACAACAATCAAATTTATATATAATGACCAAATTCGTGACAGATGACGTAAATCCCGACTATTGAAGCGGTTAGCCAGTACTTTTCTCCCCTGTCTTACCCACTAACCACAGTTGTCTTATTGCGGTTACTGGCAGACGTATGGTTGAAATTAATAATTATCTCAATACAAAGCCTTGAGATTTAACATTTAAAATAATAATAATAATATTCTACCACATACACACAACACCATCTAGCCCAAACTAAGCAGAGCTTGTACTATGGATACTAGACAATGGATAAACATACATATATTTTTTTTGTAAATACGCACATATTATACATAGAAACACCCAGACCAAGACAAACATCCATATTCATGCACACAAATGTTTGACTTGTGCGGGAATCGAACCCGCGACCTCAGGCGTGGCAGTCGGTTACACTAACCACTACGCCATCGAGGCCGACAAAATATTTAAACTACGAAAACAATTTCTATAATTCAATCTGAAAATACTACTTTAGATGCGCTGCGTTGGTGAATATGTATGTGGTATCAGGTTCGATTGCCGAAATGCGAAAAAAGCTGTTGAGCTTTTCTGTATAGAAATTCTTAATAGTTGCACGAAGTTTGGAACTGTGCCTAGAGGACCACAGTAGGCTTGCTCTACTGTGCTTGACGAAATTTGGATTAATTCTTCCTGTCATATCGGTACTACATATAGTCGTGAGACTATGGCTTTAAAGCCTAATAATTTTATAAATGCGAATGTGATTTTGTTTGTTTAGAACGCTTTCACACCTTAAGACTGCGCCAAGCGTAAGACAGATAATGACAGAGCTCATGCGGCGCATATTCAAATCGGCACGCGACCACCGTAGTAAAATTGTATGGAGGATTTGAAGTGCTTTTTTGATCAATATGTATCTTTATTGTCAACCAATAACTTAAATATTTGGGACGGACAAATTGTAATATAACTATTTATGTTTCGCTTTAGCTGTAAAATAGGATAGATTTCTACTGTTATAATCTAAAAATCACGCAATGATCAAACACGATGCAAATTTACGCAATTTTGTAGGCGAAAATATTAATTATTTTAAGTTTTATACACGGAGTAATTGTATACACATTCATTGTTATGGTAAATATATATTTTATATTTGTATTAAACTAAAAGTGTTGATTTTATTCACTTAACTGTGACCGCCTGTTTTAGCACATTTCGTTCGGCGCAGTCTCTACTTCTCGACCGATTATCATGTAATTTTGCATAAACATTGTCTGGGGTATAGATAAGGATATAGGGTATCTTACGCCCAGAAAAAGAACAGTTCCAGAGGGATGGAAGATTGACATAACCAACATTTACGCGGGAAAAATCTCGTATGTAATATAAATCTAATAATAATTAATTAATATCAACGATCGCGATGATGTGTCAATTGTGGAGAAAGCAATGACGGATTTAATTTACCTAGACGACCGAGTAGTAGCAAGTAGTAGGTACTGGTGGCAAAATAGAAGTAAACAATTACATAGCATCTGACCATCACAGCTCTATCTAAAAACAGCTGACGAGAGATCGCTACGATGACCCACTTTCTCAGTTAATAGATTCTGATAGATAACAACCTATTTTCTTAATAAACAGAGCGTGTAACATAATAAAAACCTTTAAAAGACTTTCACTTTGTTTCAAAATGTAGTTTTTAAAAGTAATTATAATAATAATCTTTATACGTTGTACATAGGTTATATAAAGGTGTTATGTACAATTTGTACATGTATTTATTGTATTATTAAATAATTCTCTATATTTTACCAGAAGCTCGCATATATTTTCATTTTACTTATCGAGTAAATAATAAGACGAGTTAAATAATTATGAGAAAATAATAATTGAAAAATGTACAACATTTGTAGTACTTCAAATCATAATTTAAAATATTAAATTGGTAATTATTTTGGTATTATTATAATATAATAATGTTCTCCAGGCCGAATTTCGGTCACGGCGGCCAATCTTAACAGAGACTGGCCATCTGCGCAGGAGATATTATGGTGCACAAGTATGTGCACAAACACAAGTGCACTCTCTGTTCCTTAACCCTCATAATCCGATGGGATGGATAATCCAACACGACTGGCAAGCGTTCAGGCGCAGGACTTAACGGCTTTACGTGCTTTCCGAGGCACGAGGCTTTCTAACACCGCCAACTTTCCTAACTCCGGGCTCGTATTGAGATTTCTGAACTGTATAATAACTTTTTCTTAGCCGGACACGGGATTCGAACCCAAGACCTCATGCATAGCAGTCACACTTTTGTGCATTAATGCTGCAAATTATAAAGTGATACTTATTATTGTTAAATATTTAATTTATTGCCATAAAAATTTTCATTATAATAATAATATCAATCATGTTTATAAACTGTCACATAGCAAATGGCAAAGTGACAGTTACAAATAGGATTTAGCAGGGAGGTTCTTCTCAGTACGATAATTCTTTGACCGTAGTCCACCACGCTGGCCCCGTGCGGGTTAGCAAACGTCACATATCTTTAAAATCTTTATGGAGTACTTTCAGACATGCAAATATACACCATAATTACTTTCACCGTCATAGCAATAATTAAAACTATTTAATACGCACGTAACTTCGAAAGATCAGAGGTGTGTGCCGTGGGATTGAACTCAAGACTTCTGCATGGCAGTCGAATAATCTCTAACTAGGTTACTTTTTATTATTGTGTTAATAAAACATTTAATACTTACACTGACTTTTTTGTATTTTTCGTGGGCATCGGCTTACATATTAAAAAAATCCCCTTACCAAATCGTATTTGAGTAAAAATCCTTCCCTATGAACCCAGTTATCTTTGTCTTTTACAACCGTTTCATTGCCAAATCACATCTTCCATTACTTGTTGAAAGTAAACGGTATAACACCTCTTACAATTTCAAAGGTAACTCAATCACTCACTTTTATTCATTCGAAATCGGCTTAGATCACTCGAATGAAATATTTCATAGTCATTGCCAAGCTGAAGAAAAGTGGCAATGTAAAGATGTCAGATAAAATATTTTATCTGTTTAATAAAACATCCAGAGATGTTTGGGACGTTTTCCTCCTTTTTACATTTGGGATCTTTATAGAGTGATATTTTTTACTTTTATGGTAAACGGTATTTTTCGTTTCTCGGGGGTATTGCATAATTTTGACTGTCAAGGTTGTTCTTTTTAAATATTATGTAGATTCACGCCGAATCTTTAAAGAGGTAGGCAGGGGATGTTGCACATACAAGGCAGCGAATTGCTTAGAATTTCCAAATTGAAAAATCAGTTATACTGGCTGACTCGATAATTGAAGTCAGGCTTCACGATCGCACGAGCTTATAAGCGCGAACCTAAGTTGTGGGACCAACGAGGCATTAGTTTTATAACTGCGGTAAAGGAACTTGCCGAATATAATTAATAACGTGCACGTCATGCTGCAACCAGCCGTAAAACACCTGGGTTCAAGAAAATTTGTGTTTTTACGATTGTTGTATTAATTTATCAGTTCACTACTATCGCTCGTTGTGGACACAGACAGTAACCTAGTGCGTGTTCAATGTTTTATTTCGTAAAAACCAAGTCATATTGTTGTAATATGTAAAAGAAACAAACTTGTATTAGCACAATGTATTGTACCTGTATTGTTTTTAAAACACATTTACAAGCGCTCCTTCAGATTGACGTTCATAATGAAATATTATTACGTAGACATAGAAAATTCCCAAAAAAAAAAACATAAATAAGCAATTTCTGGTTATATTCACAACAATAACATTACACCACATATATAATACTGAAATATTCTGTAATTTACCACAAAAATATTATATATATATCATCATGTTTTATGTAATGTACGTAAATATTAGCGTATGGTAATCGGGATTATGTACAAATAATGACACTTTAGATAATGCTTTATGTAACATATTACTTGCGTCTCTTACCCGTTTAATGGAAAACACACATACGTAGTGTCTTTGTCCCTTGGGTTAGACAGGAGTGTATTTCACCTGCTTATCCAGCTATATGTTTAGGTATAGAGCCGAGACTTAACCGTGTATCGGCCCCAGTACCAGACTCTATGCTATTACAGACTATTTCTTGAAATAAAACCTCAATAATGTTACGCGCGACTCGAGCAGCGAGCCCCAGACTTCATGCACAGTATTTTTCACTGCCATTGCGCCACCGAGGTAAAAAGCTTGAAATATATTTATATATAGCCAGTTCTAGAGGCAATAGAAAATATTCGCGCGATATAGGGATATTAATCTCTAAGGTTTATATTCTTGTTTTTGAAAAGACAACGTCTACACTAGGAATAATTTCTATGTCATGGGCAACTTTATAAACATTCAAACGACGAACACAAAGACCACCCACGCTCAAAACAACCACTTGTGAATTACAAAAATGTTTGTCTATTGTGACGATCGAACCCACAATACTCGATGCAGTGGCGGTGCTGAGGCGCCAATTTAAACCACTACACTATCCGTGTAGTCAGAAGTATTAGAAAGCTCTAGATACTCAAAGCTAGAGTACAGGCGGTTATACTTTCTAAATCTTATGTTGAGTATCCTGCGGAAAGTGGGGTTTATGAGTACTTGTTGTGTTGTGTTGTGTTGTGTTGATAGCTAGGCAGCAACTTCAAATGTTTCTCAAAAAATATTTATTCATGTTCATTCTAGTCAAACGCAGGTCAAAGATTGGATATAAATTGAATAGCTTACCAAGAATTTCATTTTCAATTTATATTACTTCTCGAACTTTCTCATCTTACGTACTTGAAAGTCATTATTTTTGTGGTATGTATCTTACGTGGAGGCCAGTCAGTGCAGACCGGCGACACTTCGACCCAGTGGGATCTTTTGTATCGACACTCTCCCAATAACGACTGCCATAGATGTTCATGGCAGCCGGGACCGACGGCTTAACGTGCTCTCCGAGGCACGGAGCAGGCGATAATTGTCAATCAATACGCACATAATTTCGACAAGTCATATAACTTCCGAAAGTCAGAGGTGCGCGACGTGGGTTCGAACCCGAGACCCTCTGCATTGCAGTCTGTTGGTCTCCCCACTGAGCTATCGCTGCTTTGTGGTAACTGATTTAATTTAGGTGCATGAACTTAGTGATGTGAATATGATGTCAATAATGAGCTAAGATTATGTTTTAAACTATAAATAATTCTGTGATAACTGAAATCGTAGAAATTAGTTCGATTTCTGAGAAGTGGCCGTAATTCAAAATAATAGATACTCTTGATAGGCATAGATTTGTAATTAAATAGATATCGTGCGGCCATATATGTTTGTGTTCTCATGGCATTTACGTGAACGAAACCGTGGTCAGGCGCTAGTTATGAATATTTCATATTGTGAATGTGACTTAGTTTTTTTATTTGTTACGATTTTACGCTCTAACTATTCGACCGATCGTCATTTAATTTCGCACACACGTTATCAGGGGAACAGAAAATGACATAAGGTACCTTTCGTCTAGAAACAAGTACTGTTACGAACCTTATCTAATCTGACCTACTTTTATGCGAGCATAGCCGGGAACAAAGTCTAGTAATTTATATTTAATAGCATGAGGCTTTGTCTGTCTAAAAGTTTTTCTACATATGTACACACGGCTACACATCAAGTTAGACACCCTATATACGCATAACTACGCTACATACAAAATAGAGAATTGTCGGAAAGGGCCAGTGCATAGTGGTATCAATGTAATGGTAAGGATAGAGCGTCGCGTCCCGTTCAGCGTGAAAGAGACAAAAAAAAATATAACGTTCTCTCTCGCACTGATTCGCAGCGTTCAACTTCTAATAGTTCAAAGTCCAAACAGTATAGGTTGATGTGTCGCTGTGTGTTCATATACACATAGTTTCACACTTATAGCCAGTGGTGCATTACACCCACGATTTGCCAAGAATATTTTTATGTCCCATAGAAGGCAGATTGCTTGAAACCTTTTTTTGTAATGCACATAATTATACCGGACGATCGCATATATACATGAAAGCAAACTTATGAGATGACGGCAAGGCAGTGTCTCACCCACGTCTCACCCATTCATTCTTTATTATCTGAGATTTCTAATATTTTTGATACTTCAAAATACAGATATGTAATAACTTTCAGCGGCCTCGATGGCGTAGTGGTTAGTGTAACCTATTGCCACGCCTGAGGTCGCGGGTTCGATTTCCGCAAAAGTCAAACATTTATGTGTATGAACATGGATGTTTGTCTTGGTCTGGGTGTTTCTATATAAAATATGAAGGTATATATTTATAAAAAAAAGATGTATATGTATGTTTATCCATTGTCTAGTACCCATAAAACAAGCTCTGATTAGTTTAGGCTAGACGGCCTCTCACTCCGGACTATGGACTGAACCAAGGCTGGGACCGAGAGGGCAACCATGTCGACTGCTGCGAATAACTCACGGCGCTGCGATGCCCAGGCGGGGCAGTCCGCCAAAGTTTGCAGCGCCGAGTCCTCAACAACGTCGCAGCAGTCGCCGCAGTGGTGACAACCGGGTATTGATTTATCCTACTCCTTGCCCAAGTTTAAATCTATAATGGTCGACAAGTTGATCTAGAAGTAAATAAATAAATTAATTCGTTTAATTCAAATATCTTTAATTTAATTATATATTGAAATTATTCAATAAAAATTACTGTGTCAGCATTATAAGCTTTTAAGTTTTATAATATTTAATAATTGTCATTTCTATTTTCTTTTCAATATAACTTATATGTACGCACTATGCATGCTTAGTGTTATGATTATTACTGTTTTTTTCATTTAAATGCCATTATTTATTTGAATGTTTGTTTAATGTAATTAATCTAATTTCACAAAGAAGCATAGATAGGTAAACAATATGTACTACAAACCCGTTATGCTACATCCTATTAATATTACACATTTTAAATGTATATTTCTTAGATTTATACAGTCAGTGGTATATGGCATAATAATGGCTACAACACCTTGTATTATGAGTTGTAGGATATTGAAATTATAGTTTACCGATACCGATTTGAAAGAGTGGCCGTGAGTTACTTGCAGTTATCTTCTCATAGGCTGAAATTAGAATCCAACATAAATGTAAATTCAGTAAATTTAGTAAGTTCACTAACCGATAACATATGACACTTTATGGTCTAAATAAATAAATGATTTTCAACATTGACCAACAATCGCGATTGATCATTTCACAACTACACATTGCATTCAGAACTCGTGAATTGCATCCAAACTCATTACGAAGCTCCACTAGAACTGGTATGCCTACTGTGGTGTCAGAGTACACAGACAGTCTGCCATGATATAGGCTGTTAGGTTAGCTCCAAGTGACAGCTAGCAGTTTCTCATTAAACGCGAGATGCGGGCATACAGCTACTCCGCCCATCTTTGAACGAAGCACTGGGCAAAATTTAGGAATATTATATAGTTCATGGGTAACATATTGGAATCATGTTTTTTTAGTAGCTCAGATTATTTTAAGTACCTATTCGGATAAATACAAAATGCATGAATGGAATACACTTAAAAATAATATTTTTCAATCACGTTTCTCCGAATCAATGAATATTTTTTAATTATGCTATGAAATTACGTGGATTTTAATCATCTTTTTTACGAAAATCATTGTTACCGATCCATATCTGCTTAACCATACATCTTTATAGAATATACAAAGTGTGTTTAAAATAGATTTTATGCAATATTTTTTACTATTACATGCAAGTTGATGACTCGATGGCGTAATGGTTAGTCTAACCGACTGCCACGCCTGAGGTCGCGGGTTCGATTCCCACACAAGTCAAACATTTGTGTGCATGAACATGGATGTTTGTCTTGGTCTGGGTGTTTCTATGTATAATATGTATGTATTTACAAAAAAAAGTATATATGTATGTTTATCCATTGTCTAGTACCCATAGTACAAGCTCTGCTTAGTTTGGGCTAGATGGTGTTGTGTGTATGTAATAGACTGACTATAGACTATAAGTTCGTTATAACTCGTTCAAAATTTATATCAAACATACACAACATCGATTATATCGTATACAGACTAGCTGTTCCTACGGCTTCACTCACATTACGATTACTGCTTCGCTGGATAACGAAGCTTTCTAACGGTGCAATAATTTTTAAATCTATTGAGTCGTTTTGGGCTTATTCTTTACAAACAAATATAAAGCTTTCCTCTGAATAATATTAGTATGGTAAACGTACTTTTTATAATGCTGTAGTAATAAATTCTGAATAAAATAACTATTATTTCAATGTCACTGCAGTAAAAGATGAATAATTAATATTATTGTCATTTCAAAAATATTTATGAACTAATGGTGCTGACTGTAACTTTATATTAGACACAAACACTGCCTTGCTTTACTAAAATGCTTGATTCAGTATTTACAATATAGTCTACTCTATTCAATCTAACTCTGCTCTCTCTCTCTGCTTGATATCAGTAAATCTATCTGCCTGTATGATATTTAAGAAAATTATGTCAGGTGCCTTCATGAATCCTACAGAAGCCAAAACAATTTTTCTTCTATCTGTGTGTTTGTACACATATCACGCAAAAACTGTCATAGGATATTAAATGCGGTTTTCATAGATCTAACTTAACATCTGGTGCATGTCTCATCTGATACGCCGCTAGTTTTCTGTAACAAGGAATAGTTGGCGGATAGGCAAGAGAGACAAACAATTTTTATCTTATTGTTTATGAAAACGTGTAAAACGTTTATAAAGATAAACATTATACTTTAGGGTTTTAGAGTGAATTACTTTCAAATTCCACGCATACAAAAACGCGGGCAAAACTTAGTGAGAAATTAAAAAGAAAAGCAATTTAAAAACTCTTTGTAATTCTTCTCTTTTTCGTTCTATTTTTGGTATAACCTTCGTAAGGTTATACATAACTAATCTTTGTGAAGTATTCATTAGTGAAGGGTCAAAAAACATTACATACAATTCACATTCCCTTTCAACAACAGACGTAGTCGGCCAATTTCCGATGATATGAAATAAAGGGCCAAATTTGATTACGATAGCACCCTCCCTTAATATGTACCCTTTGATTAGTATAATATGATGCCTTTAGTATCCACACATTACAGACAGAATACATTTCTCTGGCGAGCGAGTGATATTTTAAATGAACAAGTAAGAAAGTTCAACATTGACGGTCTTAATAATCAACCGGATGCAGTGAAGCGCTTGCTCAGTCTTGACTTTTACAAGTTGTAAAGCTGATTAATTTTACTTTATTTGCTATATTTTAGATGTTTAAGTGATAAAATAATTACTGTCCACGCATTGTTATTTAAGAATTAGTCGTGGAGACCTATCATTGGCTCTCTGTTGCATATTTTTACACTACTATGTATTTCAAAGCTGTTGGTCTTCCTAATAAATAAATAAATAAATAAATGATATATAATGATAGTTTTACGAGGAAGTTAAAAGAAAGTATTTGAGATGAAATAAAAGTATTAGTATTTGTACTTGTATTTAAAAAAGAAAGTTGATTTAACCGATATATAATTCTTGGTAGTCTAGTGATATTATAAATTGGACGTTGTATGAAAGAATCACAGCATGTTTTTTTGGTTTGTGTAAAACTAACTCCTACAATAGAAATAAATCCTGTATCGTTGGGGACAAACTTACAAATACCATATTTTCTCCATAGCCTTTATTATTCCCAAGTCACTTGGGGTCGGCTTTTCTGGTCTAACCGGATTTGACTGAATATCAGTTTTACACGGAGCGGCTGCCACTTGACCTCCGCAACCCGAAGGCTAACGATCACGACTTACAAATACCATATAACGGACAAAAAAAATACCAAGACTCAAAACAATTACTATTTGTGCATCACATAAATTTTTGTCCCATGCGGAGATTGAATAGACAACACTCGGCGCAGTGGCATGGCGAACAACCTCTAACTTAAACCGTCATCCGTAAACTAATATTTTCATTTTCACATTTTAATACACATTTACAACAAAAATTAATAAAACATAATATATTTGTTCATCACATAATTATTTTTCTATAAATAAACGTTAATTTGCGTTGTTACCTTTGCCGACCGTACCATTCGTGTTGCGGTGGAGTCAGGATTACAGCTTGATGAATGAATTCAAGCCGTTTTGGCATCACCGATATTAATCCCCAACTAATGAACCGTGTCATTTCTTACGCTTGACGTATTGCCTCTCGAGTAGGTTACCTGATTGAGAGTAAATAATTTAGCAGCTTTGAAGGTGTCGAGATGTTGGAGGGTTAATGTTAGGCTTATACTAGAAATTCCACGGATTTATTTAGTTAATCTTGATTGTGATTACGATTTATGAGATTCTAGAATACTTAGGAGAGTGCGTACTGAAATACTTGGAGTAATTATGTTAATAAGTCAACATAGGAAAACAGCACTTCACCTAGGTTAATGGATATATATATAAGTATACAACCATATTATGTAACAATGCTAATTTCCATGTACTTTGTAATCCCCTTTTTTAATAAAGTTTATTATCAGAACACAATAAGAAAAACTTGTGGGCGTCAGAATCCAAATGTCGATGGAAGAATTAAAAAAGATCAAATTGAAATATTTTATTTTCATGGCACCTAATATCTATTTGAGTATATAAACAAATTAAATAATAAAATTAACTTTGAGTAGTAAAGCTTCGCTGATTTCAGCATGTATGGACCGGCTCGACCGGGAAAGACTACCCAGACTCTCACAGACTATCGGCGTGAAATAGCAGTATTCCTATTGTTGTGTTTCGTTCGGTGAGTGAGAGTGCCGGAAGCCTAATCACCCTCTTTCCCCCTTCCCGCTCCTTCTCCTTCCCACTTCCTTTTTCCTTTCCTAAAGGGTCAACAACGCGCAAGTCATGCCTTTGGTGTTGCAGGCGTCCATAGGCTACGGTGACCACTTACCATCAGGTGGCCCGTATGATTGCTTGCCACATTGATTTTATAAAAAAAAAGAACTAGAAACGTGAATAGGATAAATACACACACAGTTTTGTAAACAAATTACGCTATGGTGAAATTAGTAAACTGTAGTTTGGTATCAGCGTGTAAAAACTAATTAACCGAACTAAGCTCCAGGCTGTTAACTAGCACAACTCCAAGAACCGACCAATTCGAGTCTGTGTGTTTTCCACAACATTATTTAACGCTATAGAAACGTTTACTGCACTGTTTGCTGCGGTGTTTGTCCTAAAGACTTTCGTAAAAGCTCTTACTAGCATCACCCAAACTTTAGTAGTGTTAAAGAGAGTGCACTGTTTACCTACCAAGTTTGAACTGTATGCCATCATGAGGTTGGACGTTTTCGACTAGAACAACGACTGTTGAAACTATACTATAAAAACCTGCTTTACGATGGTACTTTCTTTGAAAGCTTTTTAAACAAATGTTGTCTAAATTTTAAATTATTTATAAGAAAATAATAACGTTAATAATTTTAACTTTTTAATAATTAATTTTAAATTTTCATATACTCGGGGATAAACGAGTGGAAATACATAATAATTATATACTATTGCGTTAGTGCTTTTTGCTTTAAAACGATTCTACACTTTTGAAATATTATAGAAGGTCGTTAGCTTGTGCCTTCCTACTTTGCTAGTTTTTGTGAAAACTCTGCTATTGCTAAATATTGGATGATGTCACGAATAAGAATGAGCCATAATCGGCGTAAAATTTGGAGTATCAATAGTTGTATTTTTGTGTACTTCACCCAGTAAATGAAAGCGCCATAAATCTTTAATTTTCTTTCAAATCTCATTTTAATTTCTTTTACAAGAAGAAATGTACTAGAGGTACACTTGATATCACAAGCGATCATAAACTACGGAAACTGCATAGGGCGAATCGAAAATTTCTTTGCTATATCTATTGTAGTATTATTATAATTTTATAAGTACTGTTTTAGAATTTATATGAATTAAGTGTTATGCAATAAAATAACTCTTTAAGTCGTCATAGTAATCACTTAGTTTATAATATAATTCGTAAGGTTTTATATACAAAGAATTATGTTTTATAAGTATTGTTTTAGAATTTATATCTATATTATATAGTATGTGCCTTTAATGCCTGTGGCACAGGTTTATCCTAGTACAGGCACCCCCTATATATTACCTTTACAATGTAACCTAAGATCTGAATCAATTTGTACCAATTTAAGTTGAATAAATGATTATTATTATTATTATTGTAAAATGAAATCTTATTTTAGGGACATCTGCCGCACTAGGAGTAAATCATGTCTCAGGCCACTAGCACATCCAAATAACGAACACGAATAACACTTAGACGCAGAATAACCAGATGCAAAAACATTTTTGTCCCGTGTGGCTATCGAACCCACAATACTCGGTGTCGTGTTGGAGGTAAGTAAACAACCGTTTAAGCGACAAAGACATTCGTATAGCCCAGTTTATTGTATTACAAGAAAATACTGCAGACTGAAATACTCGGTAAAAAGATCTCTCTTATACCCAGTGGTATTCCAGGTTTGAAAAGGAGCTGCAGAGCAATTCTAACGAAATCTCGCGGCTCTGGAATGAAAAGGGCACGAGATGAAACACCGTCATGTATTTTAGTCAATACAAGCCTGACTTATTTTTAGCAGTGATAGCTCAGTGGGGAGACCAACAGACTGCAATGCAGAGGGTCTCGGGTTCGAACCCACATCGCGCACCTCTGACTTTCGGAAGTTATATGATTTTTCGAAATTATGTGCGTATTGATTGACAATTATCGCCTGCTCCGTGCCTCGGAGAGCACGTTAAGCCGTCGGTCCCGGCTACCATGAATATCTAGTGCAGTCGTTATTGGGGAAGTCAGTACCCTCTAATATCCTGACACTGGTATCGGTTAGGGTATCGTTAGCCTTCGGGTTGCGGAGGTCAGGTGGCAGCCGCCCCGTGTAAAAGCTGATATCCAGTCAAATCCAGTTAGACCAGAAAAGCCGACCCCAAGTGACTTGGAAATAATAAAGGCTAAGAGAGAAGACAAGTCTGACTTATTTTTCACCACACCTGGCACACTGCATAATATCCTACAATAAAATGAAAACACTAGTGAGCCCAAATTTTCTCAAAAACGGCGTTCTAACATAAGCTCCCATGCATATAGCATTATTTATGAGACAGTGACATCAATTCAAGGTAGCCATATACAGAAATGCACAAACCTTTGAGTTATTATTTTGTTTGTTGACTGCAAGATGCACCGTTGACGTTGTTAGCTTTTAAAAGAATCGCAGTAAGTCTGATAAAAGGAATTTTAAATTGCATGATATTTGAAGTATAATAATCATATTTTTAGATAATATCAGAACTATTGTTTATGATAGTTGTTATTGCAACTCAAGATATAATGCCTAACGGCGCTTGTTCATGATGCGAGTAACATGCGTCAGTTGAAACCCTTGCGTCGGTTGTAGGCATGGTGTACACAATTGACGCAAGTAGCTCGTATAAGTAATTGCCGCATATAAACTGTGGGAGCAGCTTGCGCATGTGGTTCGCGTGAGAAACTTGCGCATGTAGTCAACACTAGCTATGTGTATTCTCTACAACTATAAAAAATATTCTACTTATAAAAAATAAAAGTAAAAATGTAGGAATTATCAGAACGCAAAAAAATGCACAAGTAGGTACTTATCTTATTTTGTCTATAGTCAAAGTTAAACATCATTTATTAATTTACCAAAAACATCGCAAGTGATGTTTTTATGATTTTATATTCCTTATAACTACAAAGTATAATGCAACTAATATCTAATTAGTTTAGTTTATTTTAGTAAAGAAAAATAAATTGTATTATATTATACAATTTATTTTTCTTTATATATATAATCTATATATTATGTGTGCATAATATTAATAATAATAATAATAATAATAATATTGCTTTATTTCGGACCAATGAATCCATAGACTGTTAGTAATACAATTTAACTTATTTCCTAGTGTTAGTATAAATTAACCTAGATACAAACTTTTTTTAAAGTGGAGAATTGAAATTCTCAGCAACAGTTCTCAGGATGCTGTTAGGACTGTCTCTCACTCTCCTCAGTAGCGAGGCTGTTTTTTTGCGCACAATTGCGTAAAAGCCATCTGTTCGTGCTTGCGCGAACATTTTTATTAATGCCAAGAGGATAATAGTAAGGTAACATTCCAGGAACCGGTAAAGAATGGGTGTACTGTAATTCCATATCAACTTCGTACTACAATCAATCCCAACAATGTATGATTAATAATAAACTGTTCTTAGAACGGTTGATTGTACATAAAAGTAACCGCCATTTAAGAGGCCTTAACTAAACGTTATTGTTTAATTATATATTACGAAACATCATATCAACTTTGTTAAATCCTTTTGCAACAATTTGCATAATAAAATATTCGGAATTCGCAATATGAAAATTGGTTTTAAATATTATCAAGGAAACGCACAATTTAATCAAAAGTATATCAATTACGACAATTACGACAGTTTAAACGAGTTTCTTGTACAAATACAATTAATTAACAAACAATTTAACAGTTAAATGTTATTGTCTACCTGCTGTCTTGTTTTGGTATTTTAATATTATAACTTTGACTTGAGTGCTGAGTTTTATGCGAAAATATAGCAACGATAAGGAACTGGCACTTTTTGAATAGTATTATTATTATATTTCTGACGGTTGAGGCCGTGGCGAAGTAAAGGAAGAAAAATTATAAATTATTACCCATATGTCCACGACCTCCTCCTCCAGGATTACGGTTCATTAATCGGTCGGTCACGGTCATTTAAACGAATCATTACGATCACTATGCACCATTACTCCAGTTTTACCAAAAGGAATTAATATAGGTACTACTTGTAAATGTCACGTCACTGGACAAACCCTCACTGCGATAGTGTCACAGTGTGGTAATATATCGCAATCTCAAGAATAATTAATTGCATTAGACAATCTGCTACGGCTACGTCTGCTACGCTTCGTAGCTGACAGTCTGGCTGTCTACGCCGTAGCAGTATCAATCAAAAGCTTTATGTTATGTTTTACGCTGTAGGCTATTTTGATAATTGCCGCATTCGTTACATATTCAATATATCATATTTGCTTATACTTATTTTACTGTCGTGAGTGACCATTATACTATCGCCTGCTTTATTTGTGCTATAGAGCTGTAACTAGTATCATCATAAAAAGTACAGTAGGTCAGAACTATATCCATTACACGCTCATAAAAGCCGAAATCCTAACGAAATTCAGAGCAATAAAACTAGAGACTTAGACGCGGGGACATGCCACATCGCGTGTCATCAGCCTACATTGCGATAGTGTCGCTCGGTAATAATATATCGTAATCCTCAAATCACGTCGGCACCGCTATTCGCTGCAGCCCACCATTTGTTACTGCCGACATTATCATTGTCCACCACTGGCCTCATATTCGGACGTCATTTGTCAGCCCGTATAGCCGCCCGTTGACTATTTCACCATGTACTTATAAGTGGACACACGGTAAGTTCGGTTGCGCAGCCTGTATACGCACCATTGCATAACTGTCTAGGACCAGTATTAAAGATGTTAACTTATTTAAATATAGTTAAACTTATGTATCAATACTAAAAATATTTAAAACATTGAGAATACATGTTTTATTTATTCTATCAATAAGTTAAACAAGCATACAGCGCGACCAAAGGAAGTATTTACTATATATACTGTCTTATTTGCACATTACTTAACATTAAAAAAGGAGTCGCCATTTTGCTAGCATAAGGCGCAAACATCACAAGAACACTACATAAGGTTGTTTGACTGTAATCTTCTCCAGAATAGAGTTAGTCCTCTAAATGAAAATCAAAATATCTATATTTATTTAGGTCACAAAGTAACACTTATATATTTACACTAGTAGTTTTCCCACGGTTTCACCCGCGTAAGTCCCGTTCCCGTGTGAATATCGGGTTTCACCCCTTTCACCCCCTTCAGGGTGGAATTTCCATAAATCCTCTCTTAGTGCTCCCCTACACTCTCCAAGGAACATACATGCCAAATTTCAGTTTCTTGCGTTCAGTAGTTTCGGCTGTGCGTTGTGTGTCAGTCACTCAGTAATGGAAGACTTTTATATATATAGATTTACCTGTTGCCAAGTCCAGCAAAACAAGGGCTAAGAACCAATGAGAACTCACAATCATTCTTTTAATCAACAATTTTTCAATGCTGCTTATATTACAAAACATATCTTTAAAAAACTGCAACTATTTTACCGTTTACCTACAACTAACATGAACACTTTTAAGTATTAAAATAAAAGTATGCATAATGTTAATGCTAGTCTCTAACAGCAGGTATGGCAAAATACGTAGAAATATCTACTTATATACACATAAAGTATTAAAACGTCGAGTGACCATATTGTACCCTGAGTGAAATCTGGATTAGTAAGACTTTTAATAATAATTAGTCAGTTTAGTAATACCTATACATAGAAGTGACTTACTAAATACTATTGATATTGAGTCAGCTTGTGACCACGGCCGGTGTAACCTGGTCGAAACGTTACGCATAAAAAAGTTAAACATTATGCATGATCGCGTTTTTCTGCCTCGCACAACTAGACTGTGGCATTAATTGTCGTCTGCAGTATTTCCGGACCAATACGACCTACAAACCTTCAAGAAAAGAGCGTATTCCTTTTTAAAAGGCCGGCAGCGCACTTGTAACTCTTCTGGTGTTGCGGGTGTCCATGGGCGGCGATAATCGCTTACCATCAGGCGATCCGTCTGCTCGTTTGCCTCCTACAACATAAAAAAAAGAAAAAATACCCGTTACGTATTATATATATATGTATATATCATGCAGCGCGAAAATTTAAAAGTTATTATAATTATTGTGTTGTGTTACACCATATTGCGGGATTTCACACTAACTTCAGGTCACGAGGCACCTATTTTGTTTTACTGTAAGAGAAATACGTGTCAATGTGTTAACGAGTATGTAACTAAGCCGAGAAATACTTGGTAATGGTGTTCTTCAGTTGAATGTTCAATATTTTAGGCAATTACATTATATGAAATATTAAGGTGACCAATACAAAAATATCGTTTGAAATAATTTTAACTCATACTAATATAATTGTTAGGCATCTAACGAAATAAGACCATACAAACTCTCACAATGTTAAACCATGTAAAATGCATATTTTAAACGCTTTTATTTAGTGATATATTAACTAAAAACAAAATATATTAAAACTACAAAATACTTTAACGAAAACATTTTGTTGAAGTAAATTTTAATATTTTAGACATTTTTACCTATTTTATTAAATCTATTTCGAGACGCCTAGTTTGAAGCCTGAATATTAGACTCAGGACCTTTACAAACTTGGTTCAGATTCCAATCGGTGATACCTTTTGTAGCTGCCTATACAGCCTACGGTCAAGGTATTAATAGCTTTGTTCTAGAGCAATGATAAATAAATTGAGTGCTGAAAGGAGCTTCAAGAAATGTATGACGTCAGCCGGTATTACTTGTAGTGATTTATGTTATAAGGTGCTTAGAATTGTAAGAGGATGAAACGCCTAGAGATGCCTCATCGAAGACTTAGGTTTTCCTGGAATTATTGACTGTGTGTTACATCGATGACTACGTTTTGGTGAAATTAACACGAAATTTAAATGGTCTTTAAATAATATTAATACGTATTGTGCGTCATACAAATCGACGTATAAAGACATAAAACTGAACCCATTCATATTTCCACGTCAGGTTTTCATTTTGCCTTTGGATAAGCATTTAAGGCGTGATTAGCGATATTTTTTACATAGCCTATAGAACTATACGATCGGCAATTACGTAAAATAATGTAACAATTGCTGTTAAAGATAAACACGGACTTAAACATTATATGAAATATATTAGTTACGCGGCTCATTTATACATACGTATATAGTCTGACACCTTCATCCTCAAAGGAGTTGGTAGACATATATTTAACCAGCTGTGATTTTAGATTCTAGCTAGTTGAGTGCGAGGTTATTGCCAACTGTCGGACTTTACACCACTCTCTGTGGTAACTAAGAAACTTCCATATCAAAAATCCCAATGTGAACGTTCCCGACTTACAAATGACATCATCGAGGTAGTCATTTATACAGTAATTAATTACAATTATAATAATTATATTAACAGAAGTTTTTGTAATTTAAGTTGCCGATAAAGTTCCGCCGTATTTTATTTTAAAATGGAACACTCTAAGGGTTTCAATGAGTTGAACTCATGTCCTGCCCTAAGCATCCTAAAGGCCTGGCAGTAGACTGTATATAAATAGTATAAATGATTGTGCAATTTTAAAAAGGCGGTAACTTATATACAATTTTTATGGCAGATTTGAGTAATGTATTATGAAGGAAAAACTAAAATGGAAAACAAGAAAAAGCTCTACACAAACGTAAATAAAACAATGAGGTATCATATTTTATTGTACATTAACTCAATTTTAAGTTCAAGTTTTTTTTTAATAATTTTATGTTTGTATATTACTACCTACATGGACCGAAATGTAGGCTTTGCAAGAATACCAGCGTTGTGATTATACTCCAACATAGCTGACGCAGGAACTTATTTGTTCGTTTTATATTGGTTGTGTTTATAAGAATGTGGGACAAATACTTTTTTCTTTCTTTCTTTTGGCATTTTAAAACTGAATACGCAATTAGTGATCAAAATTTAGTTATATAGATTCAGAGCAAAAAGATTTGGTACCTATTCCTTTATAGTAACAAAGGAATAGATATCAAATAAATAAAACATAAAAATAAACAAAGGTATAGTCCATTTTCAGTAGAAATTGTGCTCGAGTGGCCTGAGTGAAAAATCTCATTGTATTATCGACGTGAATCCTCTCCTAACACAAGCACCCTAGCTTAGCTGGAGGGGATAATAAGAGTATTACTAATCGGTTATCCAAACTGCTCAAAATGTTTAAAAAGTATCACTAGTCATTACGATTTACTATTACACTAACGTATTTATACAGGCTTTTATGAAAAAAATTGTAAAAAGACTTGGGAGGTATTCTATCCTCTATGATTGCAACCAACGAGACTTAGGTCTAACCTAATAAGAGGTTTTTAAGACAACACTGAGCTTTGTTTTAACATAAGATCGACGTCTCTCTCATGCTTGCTATGCTAGTAATGCAATAAAAATTATAAAATAAACATTCCATCACATATTTCTAAAAGATAAAGGTCTGTAAGCCATGTTTCTTGGGGACGGCAATATGTGAGTGATATTGCTTCCGGTCATGGCAGTAGTTTGCCTTCGAATGGGCTATAATATGCTTGTTGCCCACTTCGGGAAAAAGAACATTAACAGATAAATTGATAAATGACTACCCAGGTGCCACAGTGGGCAAGTGTTTGCTTTGCCACCACGCTGAATAATATTCCATCACATACACACAACACCATCTAGCCCAAACTAAGCAGAGCTTGTACTATGGGTACTAGACAATGGATAAACATACATATATACTTTTTTTTGTAAGTACATACATATTATACATAGAAATACCCAGACCAAGACAATGAATGTTCTTGGTTTGAATCCCACACGTGACAATTATTTGTGTGATCTAAAACTTGTGAATCTCTTATTTTGTATAAAAAGTTTGTAAAGTTCTCCGAAACACAGGGTTTTAAAACTAGCACGGAAACAGTATTTTTTTAGGAAAATTACCGATAATTAAATAAATTAAATGAGAAGAATATACGGTTTATTGTCATATATTTTATCAAATAAAAAAATAATGTCGGCCTCGATGGTGTAGTGGTTAGTGTAAACGATTGCCACGCTGGAGGCTGCAGGTTCGATTCCCGCACAAGTCAAAAATTTGTGTGCATGAACATGGACGTTTGACTTGGTCTGGGTGTTTCTATGTATAAATTAAGTAAGTATTTACAAAAAAGAAATTGTGATTTATCCATTGTCTAATACCCATAGTAAAAGCTCTGCTTAGTTTGGGCTAGAAGGTGTTGCGTGTGTGTGTAGAATATTATTTTTATATTTTTTTTGTTTCTCTTTCACGGGTATTTCCCTAATACGTTAGGAAAATACCCGGCCCTTTGGGAGGCTTACTAGGAGACATGGGTCTAACGTAAAGAGGCCCTTCGAGAGTTTTAATCAAAGGTGGGAAGGAACACTTACAGCGGCACTAGCCGCAGCAGGCGTAGGACTATTGCTACATATGGATTCTAATATACGGGCTATTGGTATGGTTGTTTGATGGACTGGTATATTGGTAGCTATGGGCAAAATATCACGTCTACCCTGAGTACTTTAATAGCATCAATCGGATGGATAGACGGTGACTCGCCAACTTACTACATGGGCCGCCTGAATAGCCACGATAGGCATACAAGCCAGCAGCACTGCTAGGCTAGGGGTGTCGAGCGGTGCGGTGCCGGTTTCACCATCACAGGTCTCGTGACAACGGATTATTATTACCTATTATTAATAATTTCAAAACCTTGTAACAATTTATTATTATATTTGTCACAGCATGAGCACTTTCTAACAAGCCCGTGTGTAGACCACTGTGTTTGATACGCCACTACAATACATACACACATTTATCACACACTGGAACACAGTTACGGATGTGGAAACGCCAGCCAATACAATTATTGGCCGGTTGTTATATGAATGTCAATAGGCAATCGATGTGATCTTTAAATTAACATATTGATGCATTTATTTCATTGCGATCAGCTTATTATGTGTTGTGTGATCGAAGTTTACCATCTATTATGCGTTAATAACATTTGATGTGCCTTTTATTTATATTATCATAATATACATGTAGGTAGAGAAGTTGAGGCTCTTACAATCTGGACATAGCGTAGATAGCTGACAGTAGTTACTTGCGCGGGCAGCGCAAACTACACGTGCGGGCTATACCCGTGGGCTACACGCTTGTGCAACACGCGCAAGTTGGACATGCAAGTGAATCATACAGGCTACTAGTAGCTTGCGTCAGTCTTGAGCGCAATGCCTATAACCAACACAACTGCCTCATCTTGTGTATGTTAACCGCATCGTAAACAAGCGACAGTCTGGCAAAGATTTACATTATAATCGTCAGACAGGTCGCAACGCCGATCAATTTATAGAAAATTGTAAAACTCAAAAGTCTCATTGTAGTGACCGACAAGAAAGCTGACTGGAGATAAGTTTAAGTAATACCAAAAGACTACTTTAAAATACAGCTTGTTACCGTATGTATTTTTTTTGTTTTAGTAATATTCCTAGTAAATTACTAATTATGCTCCACCTAAGGATAAAAGCTGAAGGCCAATTTCCATAATAAAATTTCAGCACTTAGATCCTTAGATAGGGAACTACTAGTTTAGTTTAAAAATACATTTTACAAGTGTGTTAAAATAAATCATATAGATGGTGGGCACATAAAAAGGTCTTAATAATAATGGAACTGAATGGCCTTGATCTCTTTCCAGTGATAAAGTGTATGCGAAATTTCATGATGATCGGTCGTGTAGTTAAGGCGTAATATTAGTTAGGATCATATTATTCTATAAATAACGTATATCAAATGTGCTTGAAATTGCTATATAGGTATGTATACTTTTTTAATATTACATTTTGTTTACCACAGAAAAACAGTTTATTTTAATATAAAAATACTGAACATATTTTAGACTAATATAACGCAAATTCCTTGAAAGTTTTGGCATAATATCGAAAATTAAATTCCAATTGAATGGTTAGGTATTAACATGTGATATCATATTGTATGTACTCTATAAAGCATAGCCGCTTGGAGCTCACAATAAGAACATAGTTTATATTCAACAGCAACTGCTGAAAGACATGTACTGCTGGATATAGGCTACCCCAAGGTTATCCATACAGCCCGATCATATTTATTTAAATAAATATGATCGGGCTGTGTGGATAACCTAAATTTTGGTTTATATTAAATTGCATAAATCATTGTCGTGAATATACAAACAAATATTAAGATGGGCAATTGAAAACAGTGGTGAGTTTCTTGCACGCTTCTTGCTGCGTTGGCAGCTTAGCTCTTCGAATAGGTATTTTTAAACCCTTTTTATCTACATACAGTAATTTAAGATAAAATTTGTACATTTTTATAAAAACGAATAACGAATTATAAGTTCTTGATTCGGTATTTCTAGAGACAACACACTTAGCAGTATACCGATATAACCAATTGATTAACAATGTGCGTATTGATTGACAAATATCGCCTGCTCCGTGCCTCGAAGAGCACCTTAAACCGTCGGTCCCGGCTGCCATGGACATCTATGGCAGTCCTTATTGGGAGAATATCGACACAAAAGATCCCATTGGGTCGAAGTGTCGCCGGTCTGCACTGACTGGCCCCCACATAAGATAAGATACCGATACAAAATTGTGGACAATTGGTTAATTTTACTTAGTTCCGTCATCAGTTATATCTGATTTAGACTAGGCAAAGTACCAATAGACTTAAAATGTACATGAGCAAAATTATTACTGAAAGAACCTGCCTGACCCTGGCGACATACAAAATTACTCAATCGGTCAAATCAACCAATCACTGTTGAATAACAAAAATAAACGAACATAAATACTAAAAACCGATTTAGCACAAAAATCTGTGCTGCGCAATCTACTTTATAAATAATGAATTGAATCCGAACGAAGTAGGTAATCGGTTGATTTAACGATCTTCAACCTCAACTTGATTCGAGGGGAATTAAATCGTCTCGTTGAAAGCTGCAAGCGACTTGCCTTTGGATTAGAAATTAAAATAAAGATTGGAACGTGTAACTCGGTATAGATTTTTACCTCCTATATTTGTAATACTGATGAGATTTCTGCATTGAATTGAAATTTGATATATATGTATATTAAAACTTCTTTCTTCTTTAAGTGTATGCTGCCAACTTTACACGTAACTTAGATAGGGGACTTTACTTTGAGTTTATGTATGACTCGTTGTGCCCTGCAGTTCCACCTACGTTTATTATTATTGCTCGGCTCTCATGACTAATGGCGTGAAACGTCACGCCATGACTCATATAACGATATATAACGATATAGCTTATGTAACTTATTGATAAAGTAACTTTCTATCGATGAAAGAATTATTAAAATCTGTTGAGTAGTTTCAGAGTTTACCGTTTAAAGATTTTTATAGATCCAGTAGTTCTTGCAATTTTTCCATTAGAAGCAAAAATTCAATTTGTTGGTCTTTATAATATTAGTAAAGATATATACATCTATATGTATACTATATTATAAAGAAGTACGAATTGAATTTTAAAAGACACTCTCATTTGTTGTAACTCGTTCAGAAACATAATATACCGTATTCATGGCCAGCGCGTTATGTAAGAGTCTTTATTTCTTTAAGCAGAATAATTGTCGAAGATAAGAGATGTTCTCTGTTTTAATGAGTCACAGGCAGAAAAGCGAAGCGATGTGTAAAGGTTCTGTGGCAGCTTGCCACGCTGGGCTTTTCATTCTGTAAACTAAGCCAGGCTATTTAGCGGATCAAGCAGCCCATCATTTATTAAAGAGGAGTTCTCTTCTGTTGTATTCTTTAAGGATTCTAATTTGTTGTGCGCAACAGGATACAAATTGATCTAGTTCGTTTATAACATTTGTATGATATATCTCATCATGGCATGAAATAAAATATTAAGTATTGAAGTATTCTTTATTTGTTGTTCATAAATATATACTTCTAACTACCATAAGTATATGCCTATCAATTGTGATTTATTTCTTAATAATATTACGAGCCTGAGACGATCACATTGAAATTGTAACTTTTTGACAAGTTTTAACTAAACTTTCCTACTGTATTCGTTTTCTGTTAGGGGTTTGATGCTAAAGGTCGACAATTTTTTATGTCATCTGTGGCGATATTATTGGAAGCTGGAACGTAGCCGATAGTCGGTAATAGACTAACTGCCTCTTA
Organism: Catocala fraxini; assembly: GCA_930367265.1. Lineage (NCBI taxonomy): Eukaryota > Metazoa > Arthropoda > Insecta > Lepidoptera > Erebidae > Catocala > Catocala fraxini. The sequence continues at coordinate 23,550,105 of OV884031.1, forward strand.
CGTGGGACCTAAACATAGTTGGTAAAATTTGGATGTAATAATACACTTCCACCTACCCTTTCGGGGATACAGGTGAAGAATATGGAGAATATTAAAATTGTAAACACTAATTTGAAAAATGTAATATGCTCCATGTATAAATTTAATATTATACCCATTTTTGTAAATAAGTCTCTTTTATAATAACTTAGAACATTTGAGATAGGCTCATGACGTTAATAAATATTTAACCTACATTTCACATGATATAGACCAGAGGTTCCCAGACGTTTTTTCGCAAGTTTAGTTTCAAAATTTAGCTGTTTCCGGTGGACCCTGCAGCTACATTTCTACCATATTCCTCAGCTAAAATAACATGTTTTCATCAAATCTGTACGGGCTGACCCTTTTTTTTTTGTAATCGGGTTCTTTAGCTATTGGTATTCTTCAAAATATCCGTCGATCGATGTTTATAGGTGAAGTCAAGCCAACATTTTAATTCTTTACTATCGAAAGTAAATAATTGCGATCCCCCATTTTTTGTCACGCCAACGTAGACACCCGTCGAGTCTCCCGTGGACCCATAGGGATCCACCTGGACCACTTTAGGAACTACTGATATAGACTAACCTTAATTGAAATATTTTGCATTCGGTTTTCGAACGAAAAACGCTTCATTGCCAAAATTTATTTTATTCTTTTCAGCGCCGCGTAAAATATGTGCTTTATTAAAAATTCTTTGAACAATAAAAATAACATTACACGAAATTATAAATTACGTTCTTGAGTTCCATAAAGTGTCACAAAAATTTAAGGGATGGTTTCTATTGAGTTCCTCGTTGGCCTCGTGGCATAAGTTTGCGCTTATGTTTGCGTGTTATCGTGTAGTCCCGTGTTTGATTTTCGAGCAAAGTATTATTTGATTTTACTGTCAGAAAATGGTTAATGGCGAAACAGAGTATTATATAAGCCCGATTGAAGGCAACATATGTGACAAATTTGTTTATGTGTTGTGGGTGTATTTCACAAATCCTTCAAAAATATTGTGGGTGAAACCGATAGTTTCTATACCAGTCGAAAGTTCTACGTTATAATAATATGAAGACTGCCATATTTTGATGTGGTAAAAAGGTAACCATAGATTCTCGCTAAAGAACACCGATTCCTACCAAGGATGCTTCGCGAGGCTATTAAAATAAAAATAAATCCTGATTTTAATAGAGAAGATGGTTGGAATGTACCACCAGCTTGGGATCCAGTAATAAAAATAGTCAAACCCAAGAAGAAGCAAACCACAGCTAGACTTCATGATACTTTGAGCTCATTCTGCGTAAATAGAAACACCAATGATTAAATTATGTTCGGGTACTTTGAAATAACTACACTGGAACATTGAGATAACTGCCATCTTAGTCTCCCCGTGACCATGGCTGCTGAAAAGCAACCGAAACGTCGGGGAAAGTGTAAAAATAAATTAAATCTAAATAGTTTTAATAATAATTTAATTAGCTTAAAATTAGTAAAGTTTAATAGTAGTAGTACTTAGTGCAACAATTTTCAAAATTTTGTAATAAAGTGTTAAATAAACAACGCGATAAATCCGTATATAGCAGTTTAATTTCAATTATAATATTTATTTCTATTTACTCGAATATAATTTGCTTTTTCTAAAAGTGACATTAAAGTTGAGATAAGTAATTCATCTCGCGTAGTAACACTTGGAAATATTATTTCATTTCAAATCATTTCATTTCAATAAAAATATTTAAAAAATTATAATATATTATTTGGAAATTCTTCTCCCCAGTCTTTATTATTCCCAAGTCACTTAGGGTCGGCTTTTCTAGTCTAACCAGATTTGACTGGATATCAGTTTTTACACGGAGCGGCTGCCACCTGAGCTCCACAACCCGAAGGCTAACGATACCCTAAGGCTAGACCAGTGTCAGGATATTATAGGACACTGACTTCCCAATAACGACTGCCATAGATGTTCATGGCAGTCGGGATCGACTGCTTAACGTGCTCTCCGAAGCACGGAGCAGGTGATAATTGTCAATCAATACGCACATAATTTTGAAAAGTCATATAACTTCCGAAAGTCAGTGGTGCGCGACGTGGGTTCGAACCCGAGAAATGCAGAGGCATTGCAGTCTGTTGGTCTCCCCACTGAGCTATCTATAGCTATTGTATGAAAATATTGCAGGTAATTAAATCGGCAGCCTGTATTGAAAGTTATCGAGAACTTTGATAACCTAGAAATGGTTTGAACCGTGTAGAAAAGTTGAATTAGCACACGAAACATCTTACACAGAGAGCTAGATCGAAAGAGTCAAGAATAATAAGTTAGTAGACTTTTATATATGTCTGAGAAAGAATTGTAAAATTGGTTGCTTATAAAGATTGGGTACTTGTAAAACTTCCAGGCTGCCTTTTTTGTGAAGAATACTAAACAGATATTGACTAACATAGTCACATACGCCGCAAGATAAACTTTTATGAACTTCTGCAACACTTTCTGTTTTGGTTTTTTAAAACATTCCGACGTCTGATTTAACATTCGCCTACTTTCATATTGGATATCGGGCGGTACCTTTACAGAAAAAGTTCTATACACACATTATATTAGATACGTGCGTGTGTGTATTCAATACTGTGTGTACGCAGCTAAGTTAAAGTCAAAAGTCATTAATTCATTTAAGTTGTAACGTAACATTATAAACGTCAAAGTTTAGTAGTTAGTAAGTTTACTACGTGAGCTGAATAACTTGTAATAAAAGACTTAAAAGTTGATATATAGATTGTATAGGATAGTAACATAAATAAAAAGTACCATATACTAAAATATGACATTTAGAAAATAAAATGCGCCCGCAAACGTGCCAGGGCGTCAATTTAGAATCATGATTCACCCAACTGGGTTTAATTATTGATGCAATCGCTCGCGCAATTACATTCACAATTTGACCCAGTCGGGTGAATCGCTGATGTAGTCATAGTTCTAGCAATCCACCCATCAACAAAGCAGCAGTGAGTGGCCACACCATGCAGGTTTTAGTCGGTAAGCCCAAACCTCGGGAGACCCTGACATGGCATTTTTGTCTACCCTTGTGACGAGAACGACAAAAAGCTTCAATAAGTTAACATAAAGATTGTATAGAACATAAACTTTAATAAAAAAAAACAAATACTCAAAGGTAATCTGTACAAAAAAAGGTTATATATGTACATTTTTTATTGTTAGTCTCGCTATTGGCTATCTTTTCACTGTTCAATAGAGTTGTCATATTCCGATAAAAATGGTAACTGATAAAAAGGTCTTATTCGAGTCAAACGTTAACAATGGTCGTCCTATCGATATTATGATTATGATAGTTTATATTTAGCTTTCTCATATTTTGTTAAGTTTCCAACAATGTTTATATGATACATATATATGGTGTACTTAAAGTTGCATGTTATTACGTGGGTTTGATTCCCGATTACCCACGTAACAAACACGCAACTTGAACGGGAACTTGGGAACGGTCGAGCCAAGTGTTATCTAATTGTGCTGTTAAAAAAAATTAAAAAGGAGTCTGGCAGAATGTCCGATAGAAGGCAATCTTCTCTGTCGTTTCGCTCTTGGCAGAGCGGTCGTGGTCACTTTGAGGCGTCCAGGTCGGTGGTAGAGCCGAACACTCTTGGCACGATCTCCCGCCATCTCCCCTGTTGACAGATTGTTAGAAGGCAATAGGCTAGACTAAAAATATAAAATCTTAGCTGACGAAATCGGCCTGTTATTGACTTCTGCTTACACCTTCGAAGACAAGCAGGAACTTCACCGTATAATCAGTGTATCATACATGAAAGCGTTCGCACTAGGAGGAGTGAGCTCACATATTAGATTTACATGACAGAGAATGATAGTGTACAGTTATCAATAAGTAGTGGGTGTGATGATACTATATTATAATTCTGATTTCATGTTGCTACTGTGACAAGTTAACATACAGAAACGTGACCATATATTTTAAATATGGTAAACTATGATTTAAATCTGCCTTCAAACAATACTAAGCTTGGTGACCTTATTCAGATTTTGGATTATTTGTTAAATACCTGTCTGTCTACTACAAATACGATTCTATTACTTAAGACTGCGCCGAGCGTAAGACAGATAATGACAGAGCTCATGCAGCGCATATTCAAATCGGAGCGCGGATGCCATAGTAAAATTGTATGGAGGATTTGAAGTGCTTTTTTGATAAATATGTATCTTTATTGTGAACCAGTAACTTAAATATTTGGAACGGACAAATTGTAATATAACTATTTATCTTTCGTTTAAGCTGTAAAATAAGAAAGATTTCTACTGTTATAATCTAATAATCACGTAACACGAGCTTACGTTTTTGCATTTTTCGTGCAAATTTACGTAATTTTGTAGGCGAAAATATTGATTAATTATAAATTTTTACACGGAGTTATTGTAAACACATTCATTGTTATGGTAAATGTATACTTTATATTTGTATTAAACAAAAATTATTGATTTTATTTACTTAACTGTGACCGCCTGTTTTGGCACATTTCGCTCGGCCCAGTCTTAAACAAAAGTTTTCACAATCATACACTTACATATGTGTTATAATAGTTTCAGACTCTGTGCTGCTTTTGTCAATTTTAGATAACCACTAAGATTTGAGCGTTCATTTTCAAAAAATATTTAGCTTGGGCAACTTATTCAGATTTTGGATTATCTGTTAAATTCCTAATATAGTACAGATAGCACTCTATAGCTAAAACCAAAGATTTTACAATCACACATACATATAGGTGTCATAATATTTTATTTTATTTTATTTTATTTTATTAAGGAAAACAAACAGTAGTATATTATGTATTAACAATCGATGCTTAAAAATACATTTAAAACTAAAAAATACACTACCCATAACGTTATCCACAGATTACATAAAAGACTTGCTTACTGTAAGGATCAAACAGAATTTAATTTTAGACTATCTACTACATATCAATACAAAAAGAGAAAATGTACATAAAGTTATGTTGCCAGAGTCAATAAATATAATCTAATGCTGTTTTTGGAGTACCTTCAAAACATCATTTCTGAATGTGTGCTTATTCAAGAACAATATATCTATTGTGCTAAACCGCTTATTATAATCGTCAACCATACGATGTAGCGGTGAGCGTAAACCAGAGTTGGTTCGACATCGAGAGGCGACGAACAGATGCCTCGTGCGAACCTCTCGTCTGTGTGTTGTGCGAGGGACCAGGTAGCTCAAACTATTAACTAGTTCAGGACAGTCAAACTTATTACGACATAAATTGTACAGAGTCATTAATTCCAGTAAAGTACGCCTAGACTGTAATGTTAAAAGATTGTACTTTGATAATAAGCTTTGAGAGGAACTCTTATAACGGCAACATCGAAACTGAACACTACGCAGGAATTTACGTTGAATTACTTCAATAAGCTCGATATACTTTTTGTAATAGGGATTCCAAATGCATACTGCATACTCCAATTGAGGGCGAATTATTGATTTATATAAATATAAGTAAGTTGCTGAATTATTAAATTCTTTGGACGATCTTATGACGAAACCAAACATCTGATAAGCTTTATTTATTATTTTTTCAACGTGGATATCAAGATGAAGTTTGGAATCTAATTGAACGCCTAAATCACGAAGAGAGGATACTTTACTTAACGCGGTATTACCTAAATAGTATACAAATGGTGTGATATTAACTTTTTTAGTGAAGGTTATACTGGAACATTTGGCCAAACTAAGGTGTAGTTTATTCTTCGTGCAGTATGATGAAAAACGGTCCAAATCACTTTGAAAATCAATACAGTCTGAGAGATTAGTAATTTTCTTGTAGATTTTCAAATCGTCAGCATATAAAAGAATATTGGAATGTTTAAAACAATCTTTGATGTCATTGATAAATAAAATAAATAACAAAGGACCCAGAATTGAGCCTTGCGGGACTCCTGAAGTAACTGAAATGTATGCAGATTCAAAGCCATTAATTACGACCTTCTGTGTCCTATTTGATATATATGAAATAAACCACCGGAGAAGGTCACCTCTAATGCCGTTGTACGCAATCTTATTCAAAAGAAGTTCATGATCCACTTTATCAAAAGCTTTTTGGTAATCAGTATATACCGCGTCAATTTGTTGGTTATTATCAATACCTTCGAACAAGTAAGAGGTAAAAACTAAAAGATTACTGATACATGATCTATTTCGTACAAAACCATGCTGTTCCCCCATCAAAACACTATGTAAAGTAGGATATATTGTATTATGAACAAGCCTTTCAAACAATTTAGATAACGCTGATAATATAGAAATAGGTCTATAATTGGTTACGTCACTCTTATTCCCAGATTTGTGGACTGGAACAATATTAGCACGTTTCCACTCATCAGGAAAGACTCCCTGCGATAGACATTTATTAAATAATATAAATATTGGATAGCATAAAGTTTTGGAAGTATTTCTTAAAAATATGGCAGGTATACCGTCAGGTCCAGGCCCTTTAGTAGGGTCAAGGGATTTAAGTTCATTGTATACCTGGTCCAAGGGGATGTGAAGTTTACTTATGTTAATATCACTTTGTGGGTTAGATGGGGGTGGTTCCCAAGCATTAGGGTCAAATGTTGATTGTTCATACACAGAGTGGAAAAAGTTAGAGAATAAATTACATATATTAGTAGGATCATTTGAAGAGACCTGCCCACAATGCACTAAAGATGGAATTTTACTCGACGTTTTACGCTGGGAAATGTAAGACCAAAACACTTTAATATTATCACGCAACCCATTCTCCACGGTGTCCACATATTGTCTATAGCATTTAACAAGCTCCTTTTTGAATGTAGCTCTGTGTATAGAGAAGATTTCGTAATCACACACATTGCCATACTTTTTCCACTTAATCTGTTTGTACTGCTACTGAATATTTCATAACAGAAATACCCAAAAACGTTTTGCCCGATCTGAGAACCGCATCCGAAATCTCATGCACAGCAGTCTTATTCAATATCGGTATGTATGTAGTTATTTATAAATATAGATTTTATACATACATACCATAATGTACGTATAAAACCTATATTTATAAAATTCGATTCATATATTTTGTTGTAACGTAGATTTATTTTAATGATATACATTTCAACCACAGCCCATCGCTCCGATGACAGATAGGAATACGACAGTAATAATTGATTGTACACACATGACGTGACATGCTCTCGGCCCATCGTTAAAAGATTAATTGATTACACGTCCACACATTGCGTTATTCAATCACAACGAGAAATATTCTCAACAATTCATATTTAAATAACTGATTTTAAATTTTGATACAAATTATTATTGTAATGATATGGTATTTAGGCAACAGTGGCACTGACGAATTTTTTCTTTAGTTGGTTTAGTTGATGGTTTTTGAATGGCATTAACCGAGAATTGTTGAATAAACGCGCTTCAACTGCTTTGCAGGCTGGATAAGCAATAAGCTTACTTAAGCCATAAAATCACTTTGCATTTATATAAACTCTTTGTCGTTGATTAGCCTTTCATAAATTAAATTTTAATCATAACGTTTTGTTTCGAAGAAGCTAAATAAGGGTAGTTGCCTTTGTCTGATTTTTCAGGTCATGTTATACGCAACCCTAAACAGCGTTCAAAATAATCATTTTGACGCTATTTTTACTAAATTAATACAAAATAAGAGTTTAAGTGTGCATTGCACAGACAATATTTTTAAGAAGGTTTTTAGTTCTTGTGTCGTGGGGTACGTTAGAAGTATTCAAAGAGACTCAAAGAACATCCCAAAATATGTAGATCACACGAATTTTACTTTCTCATAACACTCGGCGCAGTGTATATATTTAGTACAGTAAAACAAAATAAATAATCAATTAAGTTTGAATTATAACTGTATTGACCGTCTTACTAGTTAAATTTGTTAACTAGTTTACAGAATTAACTAAACAAGATAGCTTTTATACGAAACGCACTGTTAACTATAAGCCTCATAGATATTTAATAAGCCTGGTATGTATGTATTGTATCTTATGTGGGGGCCAGTCAGTGCAGACCGGTGACACTTCGACCCAGTGGGATCTTTTGTGTCGACACTCTCCCAATAACGACTGCCATAGATGTTCATGGCAGCCGGGACTGACGGCTTAACGTGCTCTCCGAGGCACGGAACAGGCGATAATTGTCAATCAATACGCACATAATTTCGAAAAGTCATATGACTTCCGAAAGTCAGAGGTGTGCGACGTGGGTTCGAACCCGAGACCCTCTGCATTGCAGTCTGTTGGTCTCCCCACTGAGCTACCGCTGCTCTAAACCTGGTATACATATTAGGGATTACCAATATGTATACCAACTCAAATTTATGTTAAAATTTCATGAAGTTAAAAAGATGAGCCTTAACGTGCTTAACGTGTTGCAATGAATTAGCACTGCAACATGTTGAGCACGTTAAAGTTTATTTTTTTAATTATGTTTAGTTTTTAGTAACGTTAGTTGTTATGTTAACTAGTTTACGATTTCAACTAGTTAATTAACTAAGAACGAAAATCCATGGTAAACCCCCGTTAACGAAGAAACCATCAACGACCTATCGCAATTTTCTATTTAACGCTAAACACTTTCAACTCATCTTATACGCTGCCACTACTTATTATTCCAAAGCGGTGGAGTCAAAATACGTCATTGTTGCTCGCGCATAGTTACTCCAGTGTCGTTTGTCAAGCTTACCCGCACCTATCATCATCCGTCTCCTAGAGTATCAAGTCATCTTTCTGAACACCAGACCTTGTGACGTCATATCGTTACTGTTGGACATAAGTCGATGAAAAATTGCATTGGAACTTCGGTGTGACGCTTTTGTTGTTCTTCGAAAGAATAGCATTGAAAGTGGTTTTATAGTTTCATGTTCTTGTGAACTTTTTTGTTTAGTAGTACCTAATACATATGGGTACATATCTATATATTAATACGTAAAGCAATAACTTTGTATCCCTTTTTACGAAAATTACGTGGACGGCGGAGCATGAGATTTGGCACAGTTAACGTTTATATGAAGAAGGAAGGGCAAATCGTAATATTTTTATAAAATATGCATTAGATATATATTAAATTAATGGAAAACACTACACGTCCACAACCATGCATTTGACACACGCAGTCGAATCGCGTTCGTAGTATTTCGGCGTTGTTCGGCTGATATCGTAGAGTTCTTCGTAACTAGGGTTACATATCTTAAGTACCGTGAAATAAGATTATAATGGTATAATTATAGACAATAAAAAATAAAATATAAATCGATTATGGTCAAATTTCGACCACTTGGCGACCGCTAGTATGTTATAAATATACGTAGGCATAAATATAGATAGGCAGAGATAACGATCACATTTCACCAGCTATGAATTAAGGAAATAAGTAATAGGGATTTTTAAAGACCTTTCTCTCAGTAGCTATAATTTCTGTGCCACATGGCACTTTACAAACATTTAAACAGTGGACATAAAGAACATCCAGACTTGGAACAACTAATTTTGGATACACAATTGTTTGTCATAAGGGTCGTAGGGATCGAACCCACGATACCTGGCGTAGCGGCAAAACGAATACTAAACCACTAGTCGAGTACTAGTGGTAATGTATTAAGTATGCAATATTGCTCTCTGTATACCCAGACGTCAATATGTTCACAGTAAAGTAGCAATCTTTTTATAAAAGATAGATTTTTACTTTCGTTTTGTTAACATCATACATAAAAATAATCAATACTGCTTGCAGTCTGCTCTTTCTCGCAACCTCCTAAATAAACGCTCTATGTATAACGTTAAAACCGCTAAGAGTGATTGTTTAAAACTCATCAAGTAAACTTCATCGGTTTAGCGCTCGCTTAACAAAAATCCACCAAACTTACATGTAACCAAACTTATTTAATGTTTCATCACGTAAGCAACTCTAACGTAATATTTCGTTCTAAACCAATTGTAAGTTTGTTGAGAAAAGTGGAAAAAATTGACATACTTTTGTGTTTTATGTTTACAATTAAAAAACTTGGTATATAAAATACATTAAATTATATAAGTATTTTATTAAGCGCTGGCAGAATTAAGTACAGAAGCATTTCTGAGGTCTTTATACCGCAGAAATGCTTCTGTACATAATTTTGCAAGTTTTGGCAAGTTTGACATAAACACGTGACAATATCAAAACAGAAATAATTTTATGTATGTATATGTACTATAAAACAAATAGAATATGGGATATAATAATTATAAATTCAAAGTTAAATGTAAAATCCATTAAATATTGAATATTTAATAAGTATAGTACAGTAAAATTTTCACTTACTGGGTTTGATTCAAATCAATTTGTTTTATTCAAATCAAATTAAATAAGGAGCAGAAGTTTAATACTGTGGTTAATAGTAAGTCAAAGCATTTCGAGGTGATAGTATGATAGTAACAAGAGGTAATAATATTCTGACTGCACGGATGGTATACTATGGCGGTTCAAGTGTTGAACCGCCGGGATGCCGCCGATGGGATTTTACGAATATCATGTGTAATTGGCGTACTGTTTTATTTATAATGTTTATTAATAATAATTGTCAGCTGTGAAGGACCTAAATGAAATAAATAAATGAATTAATAAAATAAATCAACTAATAGAGCCTCGCTGATTTCAGCATGAATGGCCGCCTCGACCGGGGAAGGACTACCCTCTCACAGAATATCTACGTGAAATAGCAGTATTTATACTGTTGTGTTTCGTTCGGTGAGTGAGAGTGCCGGAGACCCAAACATCCTCGTTCCCCCTTCCCGCTCCTTCTCCTTCCCACTTCCTTTCCTAAAGGGTCAGCAACGCGCAAGTGATTCCTCTGGTGTTACAGGCGTTCATAGGCTACGGTAACCACTTACCATCAGGTGGGCCGTTTGATTAATTGCCAGCATAATAGTATTAAAAAAAAAACAACAGTTTCTGAATCGTTCGCCTCGCTACTGCCACAACACTTGGCACGTAGCCAAGTATTGTGGTAGTAGCGAGGCGATCATTTATACTTACTTATACTATTACGTCATACATGCATTTTTATATAATATGTATAATATCTTCTTATTGAAAGGAGAACGATTGCGGGCAACAAAGTGAATGGAGCTCTACGCGCTTTTATGAACAGTCGAAATGTATCCGAAAAGGCACATTTGGCTGTTCATAGAGGACTATTAGTGCCCACACTTATGTATGGAAGTGAAAGTTGGGTATGGCAAATGAAGCATGAGAGCAGAATAAATGCTGTAGAAATGAGAGCGCTGAGAAATATATGTGGTGTGACTCTGAAAGATAGGATAAGGAATAGTGTGATTAGAGAGAGATGCGGCATGAAAGTGGATATAGTGACAAGAATAGAAAAGGGTATGTTAAGCTGGTTTGGGCATGTAGAAAGAATGGACGAGGAAAGAGTGACTAAGAAAGTTTATAAGGCTAGTGTGAATGGAACAGTCGCAAGAGGAAGACCTAGGCGAACGTTTCTTGATCAGATCGGAGGCGTTCTCGACAAAGGCCATGTTAAGAGCACCTTGAACCGACAGGCGTGTATGAGGAATGTGATGAAAGTGAATGAAGCTAGAGAAGTGTGTCAGGATCGTAGCAAATGGAAATCCGTAGTCTCTGCCTACCCCTCTGGAAAACAGGCGTGAATCTATGTATGTATGTAATATCTTCCTTCAGAGCATTTTGTTAATGAAACAAATCTACATCTCAAAGCATCGTAACTTAATAATAATACCCTAGAAATATTATTATTAAACTGTAACGCGGATTCGTCTGTACAATAGAGATGTAAAAATTAATAGAGTTGACTATTTAGAGGTTTCAAGAATTTTTGTGTCGGCTAAACAACTTTGTAGTTGATGGCAACTTAAAACTAAGCCAATTTTCGTTTAATCTCGTTTTATAGAACTAGATAATATATGATGCATGTCTGTATCCACGTAAAGACGTCACGGATGGTTCACGCAGACGAAGTTGCCGGTAATGGCTAGTTACAAATACATTTACAATCATACATCGCTCAGTGAGGTAACAATTGTTGCAAAGATAACTCTTGACTTATGTATTTGAAATTTGAATAATGTCTGAGGTAAGTTATACAACATTCCATTTCCTTCAAACTGTATTCTAAGCGCGGGGACAGAGAAAAGCAAATGGGAGTAAATTTGACACAATTTAATGTTTACTTTGAAAGCGGAGTTCAAGACATATCTTCATATCTATATAACACATAGGTAGGTGTTCATTACAGTTACAATATTTCATGAGACACGTTCTAAATATGTATGAGAACGCTTTGAAATTGTGGAAATATCAAACTCCAGTATTTTCCTGTTTCGGTCGTAGAAGTACGTGAGAATTCATATTTAAAAAATATTGCTCGTCTTTGGTTTTCCATTGAGGGCTCTCTCTATAAATAGCCGCTCAAATATAAATTTGGCGTTAATATAACGTGAGCATCTTTGGTAGTAAATTTCCTTTACAGTTTAAAGTATAAGTAGTATATACAGTCTTTTAAGAAGCCTTGAATGAATATAAGTATTTAAATTTAATGTTCATACAACACTCAATAATTTATACGATCGAAACCATTCTGTGCCGTAGCTTAACATAATACTTTGCCCCATCATATATTTCATTATTTTTCTCAAAGTTCGATAATACGTGACTGATATTCTTGGTATTTTAAGCAACCAATTGCTACGGTAAACGCTCATCGTACCATGGTGTATCGTATAATATATAGAAATATTACCACAAGATCACCTTAATGCTAGTAAGGTGATCTTGTGGTAATATTTCGTTTTAATAATCTGTATGTAGATCATCTACAGCGGGAGTTTCAAAATTTGTGAAACGATTTCGCCTTGCCTTTTCCTTTATTGGTTTTAATTTGCGTGGGAAACTCATATCTACAACTGTCGTTTTGAAGAGACATTCATAATATCCCTTTACCTCTTATACTGCCGTGTTAAGCGCAGAAGCGGTATGTCAAAAAAAGTCGTTAATTTGATTTTTATGCCATCGGGCAGCTTAAAAAATACGCATCTAATGAACTAAGCCTTATAGCGGTTTTTTATGAATGGGAAGATTACACAACTCAGTATAAATTGTCTCGAATTAACCCGCGTACATATATAAGTGAAATGGTCGAAGTAGAAGTTAAAGGAGGCAGTTTTGATTTGACGTACAAAACTGGTTTTAACAAGGATCCCATCACTGCCAGCATAATTGCCAACAAAATTTTAAAAACCCAATTTTTGTCGATTTCCTTTTAATAACTAAAAATAACTATCTGTAAGGTAATGAGAAAACTACTTTTACATAACTTCAATTATCTCGAAACTAGCTGTTACTGAGATACCGCTTTTGCGTTTAGCACGGCAGTATATAGGATTTTAAAGTTTAGCTTTCGAAATGTGGTTTTGTTTTTAGAACAAAGAATTTTGTACTTCATTGTAGTACTCTCGCGATGAGTAGTGCTGAAAACAACTAAAGGGCCTACGAGACATAGTAATTGCTATGCTTCCAGCGAGTATGCCGTAATCGGTAATTTAAGTGTTAAAGACGACGTACAATGCACGGCGAGTATTTGAGATAAGGAAACCTGTGATCTTTGTCTTTTGGGTTCACAGTGCAATGATTGTGTAGTATAGTAGATAATACATCTATCAACACCTAGTATGGCAAGCGTATATAGTTTTCTTGTATGTGTCATTAAGAAACCGAACCTAATTACTAAATATAATTTTGCATTGAAATTACACTACCTGCATTGTTAGTAGTTGTATCGTACAACTACTTACAATGCGATAAAAGCTGTATAAAATAGATTATTTTCATGTATACTATATAATACAATATAATTTTTAATTCTTCAAAAGCCGAGAGAATTCGCAGCATCTAAAAATGTTACTGTAATCGAATTTGCTCAAAAAGACGTTTTGACATGATTCGAGTAACATACGCAGGTTGAGACACTTGCGCAAATTGTATACATCTTATAGACAACTGATACGACCCACCTGTGCAAGTAGCTCGCGCAAGCAGCTTTCATAATATAAGTTGCACATCAAAGTCAAAGTCAAAAGTCACAGTCAAAGTAACACTTATGGACGAGCCGCTATCAGGCGCTATCTACTTACATCGTTACAATATACATCAATATTCACAATACTGTGTTTTTTATGTATTGGGTACCATTGGTATAATTTTGTAAGTGTAATATTAATTCAGTGTCTGATTTACACGGCTTATATTGCGGTTCAGTTAAATTTGATAAATTAAGAGGGTAGTTGCCTATGTAGTTTATACACAAGAGCAAATAGTAATCAAAAGAAATCTTTTTGTGCAAGCAATATCAAAATTGGTTATAAAATAAGGAAGTAATTAATATTTTAAATTTGGATATGAGAAAAAGCGGGGTTGTAGTGGATATATCTTGCTATCTTTCTCACACAGCAGCGTTATAATGGCGGTTACGTCACAGTTTGTATCAGGCATCTTTTTTCAGTTATTTGACATTTTTTTAATTGACAACTCCCGCTGTAGGAATAACTCCTGTATCGCGGGGATTTTTACAAACATTCAAACAACGGATACAAAGAATATCCAGACTCGGAACAACCACTTATGGATCACACAAATTTTTGTCCCATGTGGGATTCGAACCCAAAACAGTCGACGCAGTGGCAGCGGTGGTGCGACCACTTAAACCACTACGTACTACTCCGTGCAATCATAATAACAAACTTACTACCAGATTTAAAAACGCTTGTATTCATAAATGCGGATGTGAGTTTGTTTGTTTGTTACGCTGTCACGCCTCAACTACTCGACTGATCATCATGAAAGGACGGTGTTCAGCTGCCATACATTATTAGCCTAAGAACCAACAGCCACAAAAAATGATAAATATGTGGTTAAGGATGACCACATTCAATTAAAAGTGAATATAAGTCACGGATACTTCTGAATAATCCGGGAAGTCCATTATTATCATCCTTATTCCATCTTTCTCTTTTACCCTGGGGAGTCCGACATAATCCCTCCGCCCGCTCCCGCAGAGGGGTATGCGTCAATGCATAACAAAACATAAAAAAAAATTGTTGCCATGCTTGCACTATAGAATAACGTATAATACCGAGAAAGTGGCACGTATTTATTATGGTATTTTACATTAAAACTTATAACTTTTTAAGAAATTGGACATATCTATGATGAAGTTCAATAATGGTATTTACAGAATAGCATACGTATTAACAATGTAAGAAAAATTACAGACAAGCTAAATAGGAAATAATTTCTCTGATAAAACCGTACACATATTGTAAAAACTGTAGGCATGGCAACACTGCGTGTCTCAGATGTAAACAATGGATGCCGATGTATTTGAAATCACGAAAATACTTTTAAACACGCAAATAAGATTCGAAAGTACGTGTGAGATTGTATAGATTGATTATTAAGTCATAAAATAAAATAAAAATTATTGTTTAGGTGGAATGTGTGTTGATTCATAGGCAAAATTGTTCATTGTCCTGTCACATACACGTTGACTGTGTGTGGAAAAGAAAAAGACAAAGTTTACCTTTCATCCAGAAAAAAAGAACTGTTTTTTAAATAACCTAACCTACATTTACGCGAGTGAAGTTGCGGGGAATATCTGGTCTTATTTATATTTAAGTAAAATTAAATTTAAAACATTATTTATATTATTATTGTAATTTAAATAAACCGAGATAATACCTATTTATTTGATTTCAATCATAATTCACTGTATGAAGCTCTGGTTCTATTGCTAATAATGTACTCAATTAACTTCCGAGAAGAAACTCAATGAATGTAAGTCAATGAAACCATAGGTCGAATGATAATGCCTTGCAATAACAATGGCTATGGGTTCTAAGAGGATATTTATTGGTTTGTAAGAAGGGTAAGCGATTTAATATTGCTCTCTTTATTTTCTGGTTTGTTCGAGAAAATTGAATTAGCTAAAGGTCTTTGATTCCAAGTATTATAATAATAGGGGTATAAGTTTATTTTCTTTGACGTTCAATGTTATTTGTTGCGCTTTTCTACCATATTTTTGCTGTCTTATATAATAGGGGATAAAGTATGAAGTTGCCAATGTATAGTAATAGATACTTTGAATTGACATAACACTTCCAAGTGATAAATAAAAATTTCTTCTTTTAAAAAATGTGCAAGGTTCTATTTTCAACTTACAATTATTTTTTTTATTCAGCATAGACGGGAAAGATGGATACTTCGAAAATACGAGTCATTTTTTAATACGAGTTCCGACGCGAAACTAACGCGGCTGAAACGGCTCGCAATATCAACGCTGCGTTTGGAGAGGAGACGGCTAATGAACGCACCGTGCGTTTTTGGTTTAAACACTTCCGTAATGGAAACGTTGACTTGAAGAACGAACCACGTGCAAAACCGCCCACACAGGTGAATACCGCTGAATTGAAGAAGATGGTGCTTTCACCATCCGATCTTTTTGATCGATTCGTCTTTACGATCCGAGTCAAACTACCCAAGAATTAGCGGCATGGTTTAACGTTACCCTACCTACAATATTGGCTCATTTGCATCAAATCAATAAGATAAAAAAAATTTAAAAATGTGTGCTTTAAGATTTGACTAATCTGCAGAAAGAAATGCGTGTTGAAGCTTGTTTTGCCTTGTTGAATCGGTAAAGAATACAAACATGAAGGAATATTGGATTGAATTGTGACATGTGACGAAAAGTGGATTCTTTACGATAACCGTAAGCGAACAATGCAATGGCTGACCCCAGGTCAAACGCCGCAACAGTGCCCTAAAGCAAAGCTTACCAATAAAAAGGTGATGGTAACTGTTTGGTGGTCTCTTCATGGTGTTATTCACTATAGCTTTCTCAGGTCTGGTCAAGCAATAACAGCAGATATTTTCTGTGTCGAACTTCGAACAATGATGGCGAAACTGGCAGTGTAACAGCCCCGACTCGTGAATCGATCTTTACTATTATTGCTCCATGATAACGCAAGACCTCACACTGCACGAGAAACCGTTGTAACAATACAGGAGCTGCAGTTAGAAACCATACGTCATCCTACGTACTCGCCAGACCTTGCTCCAACGAACTACCATAGTTTTCATGCTTTGGACAATTTTCTACGTGATAAAAAATGTTCTTCCCAGGAGGCAGTACAAAATGCTTTCACACAGTTTGTCGAATCTAGATCCTTGGAATTCTATCGTAAAGGCATAAATGAATTGCCGTTTATATGGCAGCAACGTATAATGAGGGTAAAAATTTCGATTAAATAAGTATAATACATCTTAGAAAAAAAAGAGTTTCAACTTTTCAGTACAAATTGGCAATTTCATACTTTAACCCCTAATATATGTATATATTCTTTTTTTTAACGCGGGGAAATGTGCAAATCACATTCCCCATCGCCGGTTTTGGGGCGGGCAATGTCGGGATCCAGCCCATAAGATGGAAATTTGGGCTGAACCGACTAAAACCACCGCGGTGTTCCTCACACCTTTATAGCGGGTTCGCGCGGATCGCTCTCGCATTCAAATCGCGACCCCGTCAAAGGTTTGACCCGCCGATGGACGTGGCGGGTCCCACAAAACCATCACACAAACACAAATTGGGGGACCTGGTCTTCGACAACAAAGCGGGGGACCTAGTCCCCTTTCCGACATCGAGAGGCGTGCGTGGAACACGAACGCCGCCTACTCGGACCTGCACTGATCGGGCGATGGATGGCCCCAATTGGGTCTTCTATTCAGGGTGGCTGGAGGTCGTCTCGCGCCCTCCTGCGCCCGGCTCTACGGTTAAGGAGAGGGATTGAACGTTCCCTCTATATATAAGACAATAAAACATAACACAGTCGAAATATAGGAAATATAGGCATATAATAAGAATACAAATAGACGGCATAGAACATTTTTAAAATATACACATGATTTTAATAATATTAGTAGGTAAATACATTTCGACAAAACAATATTTAAGAAAAATAAAACAAAAGTACAGCGTGAGTAAAAATTTTTAATCCAGAATTCACCAAGTAATACAAAATGGGCACGGGTTGTTCTTTATTGTGTGCATCTAAATAGATTCTTAAATTTTTGCCATAGTTTTCCTATTAGAACCTTACATAAAAATTTACTTAATCTTATTGAATTCTTGAGTATATTAAGTAGATAAATGTTGTAATTTTTGTAACCGTGACTGTGTTTTAAAGGCATTTGTTTTTTTAAAGGCATCTGCCGTTCTAGAAATATACCCTCGGTCGCGAGGAACTTTACAAACATTCAAATAACGGATACAAAGAACACCCAGACTAGGAACAACTATTTGTGGATCACACAAAGTTTTATCCCGTGTGGGATTCGAACCCACAACACTCGACGTAGTGACGGTGACGAGGCGACCACCTTAACCACTACGCCATCAGTTCAGTCAATATATCTGAACAACTAAACACGTCGTACAAGGATTCTCTTAAGTTCAGAAATCTAGGAACCACGTCCTAGATCTTACCGACAGAGACGAACGAGTGTCATAAGACTGGGATTCTAACATTATTAATATGGTCTCATTTTCCACATTCAAATGCAAAGTGCAGCCATGTTCACACATGTCACACGGCAACAGCGCTAATGCGCTAAATAAATTCATGCTAGACACGTCACAAGTTCGCAGGTGCGCACCCAGCTTTAGGTATTATGCAAATGAGGGGAGTTTATGTTCATATAATTTTGGCAAATCTTTTTAGTTATGATAATAGAATAGAATGGAAAAGATTAGTTCTGGAGAGTTTATAGTGCACTTTGTTATTTAAACACGTGGTTATGGTAATATTATTTAAAAAGAATGGGTTTTTAGTAAGACATTTTCACAGTATTATGAAGCCTTGCTATGATTCTGTAGAAAAGATTTGCTATCGTGACAGTACCAAGAACAAATAACGTCGGTCTTCTCACTCATAATCTATATATGTATACTCTTCCGTTACTGAGTGACTGACAGACAACGTACAGCCGAAACTACTGAACGCAAGAAGCTGAAATTTGGCATGTAAGTTCCTTGGAGAGTGTAAGGGAGCACTATGAGAGGATTTTTGGAAATTCCTCCCTGAAGGGGGTGAAAGGGGTGAAACTCGATATTCACACGGGAACGGGACTTACGCGGGTGAAACCGCGGGGAAACTACTAGTAATAATATAATCTCCAACATTGTCTAATTAATGTGTGAGCTCATTCCTCTTAGTATTAATACCCTTTTGTACGATTTAAATGCGGTGAAAGCACTGCTCTTATATGATTTGAACCTTTCTTATGCGCATCACTAATAAAAATTTTAATACCAATATGTACATTCAATCAAATTGTCACTGGTTTATGTTGTGTGTTAATGTCGGCCTCGATGGCGTAGTGATTAGTGTAACCGACTGCCACGCCCGAGGACGCGGGTTCCATTCCCGCTCAAGTCAAACATTTGTGTGCATGAACAGGGATGTTTGTCTTGGTCTGGGTGTTTCTATGTATAATATGTATGAACTTACAAAAAAAAAGAAAAAGATATATATATATATATATGTATGTTTATCCATTGTCTAGTACCCATAGTACAAGCTCTGCTTAGTTTGGGCTAGATGGTGATGTGTGTATGTGGTAGAATATTATTATTATTATTATTATTACTTGTCAAGAGATATGATGATAGGAGATATTCAAGACAATAATGTGAGGGGTTTTAACAAGAAATATAGAAATCAAAACTATTATTTTAAAAATGTTGTCAACTTGTTTTGTTTATACGCGCGTCACGCAAAAACGACTGCGCAAAACTAAATACGGTATTGTTAATTATTGTATTGCAGGAAGTCTTACTTAAAATCTGGCGCATGTTTCATCTTGATACGCCGCTCAGAAGTCGAAAAATATAGTAGGTATCTACCTACTTTCACGCGCTTTACGTCCCAGGCAAAAGATAGCTTACATATTATATCCACATAACTATGTATATACAGTACTGTAATTGTACAAATAACACACATGCAGTTTACTTAACAGTAATTGTCGATAATATTTGTATTTGATTGTAGTATTTAAATACATCGGCAAAACAAATACTAGCAAACCTTATTACTTTGAAGGAGAATATTTGAAGATTAAAGTCATTGAATATACATTTACAAGCTATAGAATTTTGCTTATTGAATATCTTGAATACCTACTTATCTTATCTTATCTATCTTATGTGGGGGCCAGTCAGTGCAGACCGGCGACACTTCGACCCAGTGGGATCTTTTGTGTCGACACTCTTCCAATAACAACTGCCATAGATGTTCGTGGCAGCCGGGACCTACGGCTTAACGTGCTCTCCGAGGCACGGAGCAGGCGATAATTGTCAATCAATACGCACATAATTTCGAAAAGTCATATAACTACCGAAAGTCAGAGGTGCGCGACGTGGGTTCGAACCCGAGACCCTCTGCATTGCAGTCTGTTAGTCTCCCCACTGAGCTATCGCTGCTCTTCTTGAATACCTAACTAAATATAAAATGTTGGCAAAAATAATTCAACACTTACTAATTTTAGAAGATTGATTCAGTTGTCAATATTGTTACTTAGTTCTTGAAACTACCTGTACCTGTAACTCAGTAGTAGCAAGTGCAACTACTGTGTAGTAGGATTCGATTCCTGGGTCAGATAATGTGCTATTGAGTTTTCCTGTCACAAAATTCTAAGTAGCAGCAAGTAGTCTAGGATTGTGCCCAGTAACCAATAATAGGCTCATCCTCTATCACGTGTTACCTATAAACATATTATATAACTATAATATGTGAAGGCTCCCGGCAGATTCCAAAAGGCTTCACAAACAATCAAACAACGTACACAAAGAATACCTGGGTGTTCTCAGACTGAATCTGTACGCAGTGCACTATTTGTGGTTCATAAAAATAATAATAATATAATATTCTATCACATACACACAACACCATCTAGCCCAAACTAAGCAGAGCTTGTACTATGGGTACTAGACAATGGATAAACATACATATATACGTTTTTTTTTTTGCAAGTACATACATATTATACATAGAAACACCCAGACCAAGACAAACATCCATTTTCATGCACACAAATGTTTGACTTGTGCGGGAATCGAACCCGCGACCTCAGGCGTGGCAGTCAGTTACACTAACCACTACGCCATCGAGTCGTCTAAAATATTTGAAAATATTTGACCCGTGTGGGATTCAAACCTCCAACAGTCAACGCAGTTGCATTGGCGAGGCGATCACTTGAACCACCACGCCAGTTATAACCATATTATATGGAAAGCTCTCGAAGCCCGCATTCAGCCATCGTAGCACCGTTGAGTATCATCATTCAACCCATAACATAATTACAACCAAACCAATACCAGGTGCAATATAAATTTAATGCAATTCAGTACTGTAGTTTATAAATAAAATATTTCGGTGAATATATTTTCATTGCTCTTTTAAACTCGCAAAGCGACATAAGTAAATAAACACAGAAATATTTTTCAACTATAGTTTGTAACTTACAACTTACTAATTATTGTAACGTTTATTAACTATCATTAAATTGACTTTGCTTTAACTCTTCTCCCTTAGCTTTTATTATTCCCAAGTCACTTGGGGTCGGCTTTTCTGGTCTAACCGAATTTGACTGGATATCAGTTTTTACACGGAGCGGCTGCCACCTGACCTCCGCAACCCGAAGGCTAACGATACCCTAAGGCTAGATCAGTGTCAGGATATTAGAGGGTACTGACTTTCCCAATAACGACTGCCATAGATGTTCATGGCAGCCGGGACCAACGGCTTAACGTATTCTCCGAGGCACGGAGCAGGCGATAATTGTCAATCAATACGCACATAATTTCGAAAAGTCTTATAACTTGCGAAAGTCAGAAGCGCGCGACGTGGGTTCGAACCCGAGACCCTCTGCATTGCAGTCTGTTGGTCTCCCCACTGAGCTATCGCTGCTACTGACTTTTCATTAACTATTTTGTTGTAAATATATGAAATTGAATGAAGATAAACCTAAATTATAGCTTCAGTAATTTGGTAAGCTCACTAACCTACATCTTTTGTCATTCATAAGTGTTAGTTTGCGACTTAAATGAATAAATGATTTCTGACTTTGACAGTTGAATGCAAAATCTTACAAATGTTTAGCGACTTATTTTACCGACTAAACCAATGCGGATATATTATTCCTAACAAAAAAATGCACAGTATAGATTGTCTATTTGAGATACGTCATTACTTATCTTTAATAGAAAAATCTATGTCAGTTCCATTGAACCGCCTACATACCGTGTAATTAACGTCAGGTTCCATATCATATCCAGCCAATATGCTTGCAACGCCAATAGTCCCAATAAAAAAGGAATATTGTATGCTAGCAGCGTAAGAGACAAAGATTTTGCCAGAACACTTAACAAGAGCGAAGGTTAAAATAGGATAAATAAATCTCAGGTTCTTTTATAGTTATTTGCTGTATACTGATCATGTTAGATTGATTTATGAAAAATGTATGTGCGATAAAAAAATATTTTAGATAAAAAAAGAGCTTTAAAAGCCAAAACAATTGTTTTAGAATTTCAATTTGTCTAAATGTACGCGCATTACGCCAATTTACTGCACGAAATTGAATGCGGTTTTATTACACAGTTGTATTACTGAAGGTCTAACTTAAAATTTGGTGCATGTTTTATCTTCATATGCCGCCCAGTAGTTGTCTATTATGGGTGCAGATCACCTTTTTTACAAACAAAGTTACATTCCAAATTACACGCGTACGAATGCGCGGGCATAAGCTACTATATTATATAATTACTAGCTGCCCGGACAGACTTCGTTCTGTCAAAAGTAATTTTTCTTTTTTTTATGTTTACTGTATCACTAAGGGGTATGAAAAATAGATAGTAGCCGATTCTCAGACCTACTAAATATGCATATAAAATTTCATAAAAATCGGTCGAGGAGTATGGTAACTAACATTGTGACACGTGAAATTACATACATACATACATACATAGATTCACGCCTGTTTCCCGGAGGGGTAGGCAGAGACTACGGATTTCCATTTGCTACGATTCTGACACACTTCTCTAGCTTCATTCACTTTCATCACATTCCTCATACACGCCTGTCGGTTCAAGGTGCTCTTAACATGGCCTTTGTCCAGAACGCCTCCGACCTGATAAACTAACGTTCGCCTAGGTCTTCCTCTTGCGACTGTTCATTTCACACTAGCCTTATAAACTTTCTTAGTCAGTCTTTCCTCGTCCATTCTTTCTACATGCCCAAACCAGCTTATCATACCCTTTTCTATTCTTGTCACTATATCCACTTTCATGCCGCATCTCTCTCTAATAACACTATTCCTTATTCTATCTTTCAGAGTCACACCGCATATATTTCTCAGCGCTCTCATTTCTACAGCATTTATTCTGCTCTCATGCTTCTTTTGCCATACCCAACTTTCACTTCCATACATAAGTGTGGGCACTAATAGTCCTCTATGAACAGCCAAACGTGCCTTTTGGAAACATTTCGACTGTTCATGAAAGCGCGTAGAGCTCCATTCACTTTGTTTCCCGCAATCGTTATATAAGATTACATCAACGATACAACAGTAAAGAGTTTTAAGACTACAATTGCTCAGATTGTTGGGGCTGGCAAACATAAAACTTTAAATAAACCTATACACCGTCACCAAAGTGAACTCACCGTTATAAAAGGAACATAGTTGCTCTGCAGTTCGACCTAACACAAAGAAGTTGATCTTTGAAATCTTTTGGGAAAACTGTGCGCACTCGATTTTGTATACAGCTAGCTTTAAACAACTCGAAAGTTTGTTTAATGGAAGAGCTTAAAGTATTCTAAATAGTTTCTTAAAGGTAAACATTTATATAGTGCAAGCAAGTTATAAACTAAAGTTGCCGCCTGCAGTATGTGCGTTCGCCTGTAGTAAATTAGGTACCTGAGTTTTATTTCTGATTTCATACAGTTGTTTCATCTTACATAAAACTTTACTGAAAACTTAAATTAATTGGCAACTTTTCTGCAAAATTAATAAAATAAGAATCCTTTATTTGACATAAGAAGCGTAGAACAATAATATTTAAAGATAAAGTCGGCCTCGATGACGTAGTGGTTAGTGTAACCGACTGCCACGCCTGAGGTCGCGGGTTCGATTCCCGCTCAAGTCAAACATTTGTGTGCATGATCATAGATGTTTGACTTGGTCTGGGTGTTTCTATGTATAATACGTATGTATTTACAAAAAAAAAATGTATATATGTATGTTTATCCATTGTCTAGAACCCATAGTACAAGCTCTGCTTAGTTTGGGCTAGATGGTGTTGTGTGTATGTGGTAGAATATTATTATTATAAAGATAAAGATAAAGGTAAATTTATTTGACTCAACATGTGTACAATCAGGTGTTACAGATATTTTTTTGTCTCAACATGCTCTGTCTGGTCAGACATGCAAATGTATGTGCTTTGTGAATAATAATAATTTTAAAATTATGCTGGATCTAATACAATAATTAACATGTCAATTAAGTGTCTCTTAACAATGAGGTGAGATATATTATAAATAGGTAAATCAGTACAAATCCGTACAATAATTATAAAAATAATTAAATTAATATGTCATTTCCAATAATAGAATAGTAAAAGATAAGAAGTATAGTATAATATTATTATACTACTATATACTATAGTATAAAAAAAACTTTAAATATTATAAATTAGTCAAAGTTTTCTTTAATTATTTTCTAGTGTGGAGCCATGATGCTTATCGTGGGTATCTATCATGGGTATCATTGGTAAACTAGTGATAACAGTATCGCAGTATGAGTAAAAACAGAAAACATTAACTCATTTTTTTAAAGACTACTCTGTGGTAACATTCATCCATGTATCGCGGGTGACTTTACAAACATTCAAACAAATGATACAAATAACACCCAGACTCGGAACAACTATCTGAGGATCACATAAATATCAGCCCCATCTTAGATATAAACCTACAACTCTCAGAGCAGTGGCAGTGGCGATTCAACTGCTTAACTATCACACTATGCGTACTGTTAAAATGTTATGTAACTTTATGTACCGTTATTAAATTTTTGACACGCTAACATGCTATACTAACATGCTTCGCTAACATGCTACGCTGCCATGCTACGCTAACATGCTACGCTAACATGCTACGCTAACATGCTACGCTAATATGCTATACGAGATTCCAGAATTTAAAAATTAAAGTGGGAACCTTTCTGGTGATAGTAAAAATGAATTGAACCAGCTCAACTGGGTACTAATGTCTTACAGTAGAAAGTAACACTTGCTAAGATTCATCCGATAATAACGAGATACATCACCTTTCTCAATCATTTCCTTTGATTTCATGTTTAATTTTTTTATCCGAAACAACGCGGGGTAGATATGTATCTGGTTTTATAAGCAAGTGATCAGCAACGGTAACCACTTAACATCAGACTGACTGTATGATCACCTGCGTACTATACATCTTCTCCCTTAGCCTTTATTATTCCTAAGTCACTTGGGGTCGGCTTTTTTAGTCTGATCGGATTTGACTGGATATCAGTTTTTACACGGAGTGGCTGCCACCTGACCTCCGCAACCCAAAGGCTAACGATACCCTAAGGCTAGACAGTGTCAGGACATTAGAGGGTACTGACTTCTCAATAACGACTGCCATAGATGTTCGTGGCAGCCGGGACCGACGGCTTAACGTGCTCTCCGAGGCACGGAGCAGGCGATAATTGTCAATCAATACGCACATAATTTCGAAAAGTCATATAATTTCCGAAAGTTAGAGGTGCGCGACGTGGGTTTGAAACCGAGACCCTCTGCATTGCAGTCTGTTGGTCTCCCCACTGAGCTATCGCTGCTTCTTATAGTACTTATTTACTATAGGCGTGATAATACACTTCTGCTTACTATTTTTGGTAAGTATGTATAGGCGTGAATGTAATGTATGTTTTTACGATATTGTTAAATTCGATATTGCATTGCACAAAAAATATTAAAAGTCATGTCGAAAAATATCACTTAAGGGTTTCTAAAGGAAAAAAATAGAGGTCTTCAATGTATAGTTAGGTGGTCACTTATACTGAATGACTCAGTAAGTACTTAGCTTTAGGCTGAGGAATTTTAACAGGGATAAATAAAGTATACAAATATTTGGTAGCCAAAAATGTTTGAGTACGAACATCGTTCCCAGGCTAAAAAAACTAGAGCATAGCTATGTAAACTTTTGTGTTGAAAATCGCTTTGTTATTTTTAACTGTTTCAACGTTGTTTAGCTCTCACACTGAAATATCTATATTTTTTGTCGGTTTGATCCACACTTATTTTGCAAAAATATGAATATTTAAAATGTTAACGTAACTTCTTCAATTTTGATGGTGATAGACCGAAGACACGGTGGAAAGATGTAGTGCTAAAGGATAAGAGGGAATGTAATGTTACTGACGATGATGTCGAAGACAGAGCAAAGTGGATGAGAAAAATAAGGAAAGTTGTTGTCCCACTATGTGGGATACATAGCTAGGAAAAGAGAGAGATATTTAAAAACTAGAATAAGTATATTAATTAAAAACACGACTAAAAGACACATAACGGTATTAAGAACAACCTAAAATAGGCTTTGTTCTTATAATCATACTAGCTGTCCCGACAGACGTTGTCCTGTAAAAAGGAAAAAAGAATTTAAAAAAATATCAAATCTATACCATTCTCGAATCCACTTGAACACACACAAAAAATCGGTCCAGCCGTTTAAGAGGAGTTTAATTACAAACACATGCACAGAAGATTGATATATATAAAGATAACAGATGAAGTTAGTGGTGTAAGTAACTAACTCATCATTTTAATGTTAGTAGAAAAGCCATGAGTTAGTTAAAAACGGGTCAAGTTTGATTCGGACTCTTGCACGAAGGGTTCTCTATTTCTTAGCTTTTTTAAGTGTTGTTATTACGGCTCATGAGATATATAGCCCGCTGATAGATATACTGATGGAACAGCAGAGGCTTCTTCGGGTAGGAAACTCTCAAAACCAGCGCATTAAAGTGAAGACTCAAAACCAAGTCCTGCTTCAGTATAAAAATATAACATTTTTAATTAAAGAGGGCGATTAAATTCACTCATTTATATTCGCCAAAAAATAAAATGTTATAATATTTTCTCACGTTTATTCGAACGTTATATAGCAGCTTTTCAGCAACCATGTTCACGGTTGTCGTAACCCCGTGAACCAACTGTTGAAAAGCGGGGTAAGTGTAAACTTAAATGTAAATTGTTTTAGTTTTTAAATAGGAGTAAAGAATAACTAGTAATATTGTTTAACAGTAGTAGTTTAGGTGTTTTAAAATGGTGTAATAACAGTAAATCCTTATAAAGTAATATCAATAAATAATATATTTCCTTAAGAAACACACACATACACCACCATACTTCCGACTGTACAAGGACACCTCTAACATGTATATCGATACATCTCCATAATTCGCAACCAAACATAATACACTTGATGATCAAATGCCAAAACGGTTACATAACAACAGAAACAGTCCATTTGGGAGCTATATAATATACATTCTTGAGCAAAAACCGAACGCACACATGATGGCTTGCTTGTCATTAATCATAAACGCTTGGATATATTTAGACGAGCCGTGATACAGAAGACGCATTTCTCTCGCATAGGTGCAATATAGTATGATATACCGATCGATGGATCATCGGCTCTTGTACACAAATTGTATAATTCTAATTGATATATTTATCGTAACTTATATTATGAATTTATAAATGCAAATGCAAAAATCGGTCGCGATACAACAATTATTACTTATACAGATGCCTTTAAAATATAGAATGATATCCTTTATATGCTTCAAGAGATGATAGAACTTGCAGTGAATTCTAAAATCTCTTCTCTCTTTTAACATCCATAAAGAATTCAGAAGTGTATGAAAGCTATGTTTTAGTGCCACGTTTAGGAAGCGGGTTATCCTATTCGGTGTATATTTATAAATATCAAAAACAAATATTCTGTATTGGCTCATCTGACCGCAAAATAAATCTCTGTATAATCTTCATTCAATTTATATCCAGATCTAATTTGTATCCAGAAACACAAGTTTCTGGATACAAATTCGCGGCCCCCTTCTGCGCCATGACAGCCTCACAGAAAGAGACTACTGCCTGCCACGACCTCTCGCTGCCGAGCATGGCGTTGATCACACTCGGCAGGGAGAGATCCCCGCGTATTATTGCCGAAAGCGTGTGCCGCTGCGGCCCTCACGTGGCACACGCCTCCAGCGTGTGGAGCGCCATGTCTTTCGGCGCCCCACACTCATGGCAGGCCGCGGTCGCCTCCCGTCTCGCGATCTGATGCAAATACTTTCCGAAACATCCGTGCCTGGAAAGCACCTGCACCAGGAAGGTCAGCGACCTAAATCGCCGCCATATCCACCCTCGGAGGACCGAGCGAATGGCCTCCACAACTTGCTGATCCTTTTTTTTTTTTTTTTTTTTTTTTACCCAGGAAAATCCTTTATGGATACCCCCTCCCCCGGGGGGGGAAGGGTGGTTATGTGGGACTCTCCGCCCCTGAAGGGGGTCGGTATACTCACTAAAAACCTGGGGTGAGCAGTCCCTCCGCCGACGGAGTGGGGCGGGATGGGGTCGCGTTAGCAATCACCATCCCGCCCCGGCGGTTGGCCCAGCTGTTGGTGACCGGGCCTCAGCACCTGTGGAGGGACAGCCTTGCTCACCAAGGCCATCCCCCAGACGTGTGGGGTCGTGCAAGCCGGTAGAGAGTCCCCCGACTCTGTACCAGTGACCCCACTATACAGGAGCGAGAAGGCGGGCAAATCGCCTCCTTCTCACTCCCGTCCGTCTGCGCCGGAGAGGGTCAGCAAGGAGGTTGTTCTCCCTGACCCTCTCCGCGGTCTCCTTCTGCGTCATGACAGCTTCGCAGAAGGAGACCATTGCCTGCCACGACCTCTCGCCGCCGAGCATGGCGTTGATCACGCTCGGCAGGGAGAGATCTCCACCTATTATGGCCGAAAGCGTGTGCCGCTGCGGCCCCCACGCGGCACACGCCTCCAGCGTGTGGAGCGCTGTGTCTTCCAGCGCCCCACACTCGTGGCAGGCCGGGGTCGCCTCCCGTCTCGCGATCTGGTGCAAATACTTTCCGAAGCATCCGTGCCCGGAAAGCACCTGCACCAGTCGGAAGGTCAGCGACCCGAATCGCCGCCCTATCCACCCCCGGAGGACCGGGCGAATGGCCTCCACCGTCCACTGGCCCGGGGTCGGTGGAGCCAGGTCCTCCGTCCACCGCCTCAATAGAGCGGCCCGCGCCTGTCGCCGCATGTGTGCGACCTCCTCCCACCCCGGGGGCTCCCCGCGGGACCTCCTCGCCGCCACGAAGTGGTAAACTTCGGCGAGGATCTCCGCTTGCAGCTCCCAGGGGGGGTCACTGGCCAGCACGCACGCCGCCGTCCAGGACACCGTCCGGTAACCGCGTATGGCCCTTGTCGCGACGACCCGCTGCGGACGTCGCAGCAGGGTCTTATTGTCGCGACTAAGGGCGTCCGCCCAGACCGGTGCCCCGTAAAGGGCCATACTCCGGATCACTCCGGAGACAACTTGCTGATCCTAACTGAATGCTGGTTATCATGCTCTATCAATGCTACAATACCTCATCTTTAAAATTATACTGTATTCAAGACCACCAAACACATTAATCAAAGTGATGGTATTGTAATATATATGAAGTCTGAATTATCATCCCTATGTGAAGAACTTGATCTAAGTCAAACAGCCTCGGGCATCCGATAATGTTATTTCCAAAGCAGAGTTATTTAATTCTACCATAACGTGGCGAGGCTGGTGAAAATGTGTTTTGACCCTTAACAGTATGTCGTAACCACGGCATCCCAGATACATTCGAACACATCCAGATCACGCTAAACAATATCCGTCCATTTTCCGTGTAATAAAACTGAAATAATGGCGACAACACAACTCGGTTATTATTTTCAATGGGGGAAATAATCCTTTATGGTCAATATGAGTTTCAAAAAATGGGTATAATATATATGTATGTTGTTGACCTGCCAAAAGAATTTTATGTACCCACTATAAAAATAAAGCGTTTGATCAAATGTTGTGCGGCTTTTTGGAACGTATATATTATGGGAATGGCATACCGATAACCCAGTGTGGAGATAATAACAGTGCCAAGTATTTATACCACCGATTTGCGGTTGCGCTGCTTATTGACGCAGCGAATGTAAATGTGGATTCCTTGGGATCTCGGGTTCAATAAATAAAGCATAAGACTTATGATCAAGAGTTCGTCTTCGAATCTCACCAATTGCACGACCGACATAAACTCGCCTATATTACAAGCATCTAGTTTCGCTCAAGATGTTAACAAGTACACTAGTGATTATTAATCCAAATTGTTGTTAATCTTTAAAAATAAACGCCTGGGTCAGGCAAACTATCATTGGTTTTCCTATCAAGAAACCACCACAGATTCTGGAAGTACGTCTGGTAGACAGCGATAGACAGAAACAAGTGAGAATCGGCAATGAATTGCCGTAAATCTTAGAGTTCGAAAAAATGGTTCAAGTAAAATGCAAAGGTCACGTGATAACATGTGACTTTGAGGTCAGAGATCATAGGTCATAGTCATTTTGGGGGTATATCGTCTATGCTGAGTCGAATGGCGTTGACCGCGAGTCTCTAGCTCTTACGGTTCTTGAGTTGAAAGTTGTATAACAGACAGACGGACGGACGGATGGACGGAGAAAGCTGCTGTATAAGAGTTTATTCCTTTAGATATATAGGCATAAACTAAGTATTAAAGATATCGTGTCCTTATTTCATACAATACTAGCTTTTGCCCTCGGTTTTGCTCGGGTAAAAGTAGGTTAAGTTAGATTATTTGGGTGCCCAGCTAATGCTGAGGTGGTGACCCTTTTCGGCGAATTTAAACTACATCGAGTGAGACTAATAACTTATTTGATTTGATTTTCTTTGTTATATTTCTTTGTATTCGTAACAAAAACTAAATATAATGTAAACCATGAATATAAGGACTGTCTACTGCTACATCAAAATAAAAAAATACAGCCCATAAGGAAGGTTGCTGGTGCTTATAGTACAGGTTCTCCTTTTTAAGCACCAGCCGCACACATGTACCAACAGTAATGTATTAAATAGTGTAGTCCAAACTATTATGTACTTATAATAAGTTTGTGATGAATAAACATTTGTTATTATTCTCTTCTCTTCTCTCTTTAATATGTATAATATTTTTTGTTTATTTTCTTTGTTATAACTAATTGTGTGTCTACACGAAATAAACATGATTTTTTTCTTCTTTCTTTCTTTCTTTCTTTTATTATGTAACAGTACATTTATTGAACGAAATATAGCCTAAGTTACTCGGTGATAATATAGCTCTCTAATGGTGAAATTTTTTTTTTTATCGTTACATTTTTTTTTGAGTTAAATCCTGACAAACGAACAAACAGAAAATCTAATTTTTCCTCTGTATAATATTAGTATAGATAGTATACATTAAAGGATCGTAATCAAATGCAGATTTATATAAATACGAAAAACTGTTAAGCATAAAAGTTGTGTCATGTTTATGAACATATATTGCTAACTATTCATATTATTTCATCCAAATCAACGAATAAAACATATTGAAAATGGCAAGACAGAACTAAGGTACAAATCTTGAAGTTGCCGATTGTACAAAACAGTGACAAATCAAAGTAACTCAGGCGTATTTGGTATACGAATGATGTGCTGCCATCTAGCGGGTCTCACCGGAATTCCGATCACGTTCAAATCATCATTTATGTTTATATGAAAGTGTTGTAGTTTGGAAGGGATTGGAAGATTGTGAGGATGAAAGGGCTATAATAGAAAGGATACCCATCCCTTAAGTGCATCATTAGGATAGTCCTTGCTATTCATGAACAAGTGTACTCTATGCTTGCATAGACTATTTTTTCATTCATAGACACGCGTTTGTCAATAAATTCTACGTATTCTTAGGACCGTATTAATATAACAAGTTAAATATATTATTAAATAAAATATATAATGTTAGTTATAAAAAATGTAGTATCATGTTAATGTAACATTAAACTGCTAGTAACAAGTCGTAAAATGATATTGATAGTAAATTTAAAGTTGTATATTACTTACTAAACACCGTTAATCGTAGATGTACTTTAGACTGTAAATATTTGTATTAACAATGCGGTAGTGTAAAATAAAATTGTCAAGTGATGTTCTAAAACACAGGTTTATCCTAGTTGAGGCAGGCTTAAACATCGTCGTGGTCATCATCATCAGGTCGTGGAACGCCGTCGCCTCCTTCTGTGAGGAAGTAATTTCCATCAAGGAGGCGGCGGAGCGGGAGAGGGAGCGTTTGAACCCTCTCCCCAACCGCAGAGCCGGGCGCCGGAGGGCGCGGGACGACCTCCAGCCACCCTGAGGTTTGACCTGGGGTGGCGGGCTTTGTGGGCCTGCCCGCCATCCGTTCAGCACCAGGTCCGAGAGGCGGTGTGCGTGTTCCCACGCGCGCCTCTGTGTCGAGTCCGTCTCCCCTCTTGGGGGGACAGTAGGGAGTAGAAGTGCCTTTAGGGTAGGTCTTTCGTGTAGTGGCCTGCCGTTTCATACGGCGGGCCGAAACCTCGGCGGGGTCGCGACCGCATGTGAAAGTGATTCGCGCGGCCCCGTCGATAGTGGTTTTGTCGAGGAACACCGTGGTAGGTTTAGTCGGTATTCCGGGAGGTACTTCATCTTTTCAACATCTTTATTTTACCCCAGAGTCATGCATTCCCCCAAGTAAAAAAAAAAAAAAAAGTCTTAAACATAACCTTTGAACTTCATTTATATTGTATACACTATAAATTAACGTAGTTTAAGAATTAATTTTAATATAACCTTAAATTATTTAAGACAGGTATGCTTTAACACTGTTGATGTAAAATGTATGATGTAGTGTAAGGATGTATTTTATTTTTTCTGTCAATAAATAAATATTACTATTATTAGCATAGACTGCCTATATCTCTGAAGGTTGACTACACGGACGGTGAGGTTAAAGTGGTTGTTTCGCCACTGCCTCTGCATCAGGTGTTGTGGGTTCGATTCCTACATAGGATATAAAGTGTGGTCCACAAATAGGTACCTATTACAAGTTTGAGTGTTGTCTTCTATTTACGCGAATATTATTCATTGAAATTAAACTGCTATATACGGATTTTATCGCGTTGTTTATTTGACACTTTATTACAAAATTTTGAAAATTGTTACACTTCTACTACTATTAAACTTTACTAATTTTTAAGCTAATTAAATTATTATTAAACTATTTAGATTTAATTTATTTTTACACTTTCCCCGACGTTTCGGTTGCTTTTCAGCAGCCATGGTCACGGGGAGACTAAGATGGCAGTTGTCTCAATGTTCCAGTGTAGTTATTTCAAAGTACCCGAACATAATTTAATCATTGGTGTTTCTATTTACGCAGAATGAGCTCAAAGTATCATGAAGTCTAGCTGTGGTTTGCTTCTTCTTGGGTTTGACTATTTTTATTACTGGATCCCAAGCTGGTGGTACATTCCAACCATCTTCTCTATTAAAATTAGGATGTTTTTTGATTTCAATAGCCTCGCGAAGCATCCTTGGTAGGAATCGGTGTTCTTTAGCGAGAATCTGTGGTTTGTCAAATCTCAGGTAGTGGTTGGTCCCCTGTTGCACATGTTCACACACAGCAGACTTCAACGAGCGTTGGTGTTTTACATCAGCTATGTGTTCTTTTATGCGGGTGCCTATGTTTCTCTTGGTTTGACCAATGTATGAGAGTCCGCAGTCACAATCTATTTTATAGACCCCTGCATCTTGTAAAGGTAGTTGGCACTTGACGGATGGTAAAAATTGACTTATCTTCGTTGGCGGCTTGAAGTATGTGTTGATTGAAGCTCGCTTCAAGATGTAGCCAATCTTGTCAGTGACACCCCTTACATAAGGCAGTATAGCAGGCTGGCGCTCGACTGTGGCTGGCTTTTCTCGGAATCTGTGACAGCGGCGCGGTTGTTGGAGCTTGTTGTCTTGCAGTACTTGCTTGACAGTTGCAGCAGCTTGCAGTTAGCTACCGTGGGAATGTCTTTGTTTCAGAGAGCCCATGGGATCTGTGACAAGAAACACCTGGACGCCGAGCTTCAACATGTCAAGCAAGTACTGCAAGACAACAAGCTCCAACAACCGCGCCGCTGTCACAGATCCCGAGAAAAGCCAGCCACAGTCGAGCGCCAGCCTGCTATACTGCCTTATGTAAGGGGTGTCACTGACAAGATTGGCTACATCTTGAAGCGAGCTTCAATCAACACATACTTCAAGCCGCCAACGAAGATAAGTCAATTTTTACCATCCGTCAAGTGCCAACTACCTTTACAAGATGCAGGGGTCTATAAAATAGATTGTGACTGCGGACTCTCATACATTGGTCAAACCAAGAGAAACATAGGCACCCGCATAAAAGAACACATAGCTGATGTAAAACACCAACGCTCGTTGAAGTCTGCTGTGGGTGAACATGTGCAACAGGGGACCAACCACTACCTGAGATTTGACAAACCACAGATTCTCGCTAAAGAACACCGATTCCTACCAAGGATGCTTCGCGAGGCTATTGAAATCAAAAAACATCCTAATTTTAATAGAGAAGATGGTTGGAATGTACCACCAGCTTGGGATCCAGTAATAAAAATAGTCAAACCCAAGAAGAAGCAAACCACAGCTAGACTTCATGATACTTTGAGCTCATTCTGCGTAAATAGAAACACCAATGATTAAATTATGTTCGGGTACTTTGAAATAACTACACTGGAACATTGAGACAACTGCCATCTTAGTCTCCCCGTGACCATGGCTGCTGAAAAGCAACCGAAACGTCGGGGAAAGTGTAAAAATAAATTAAATCTAAATAGTTTAATAATAATTTAATTAGCTTAAAAATTAGTAAAGTTTAATAGTAGTAGAAGTGTAACAATTTTCAAAATTTTGTAATAAAGTGTCAAATAAACAACGCGATAAAATCCGTATATAGCAGTTTAATTTCAATGAATAATATTCGCGTAAATAGAAGACAATATTATGTAAATCAGTACGGACTGGAAACAGCAACAAAAATACGCCGGTTAGAAGATCTACAAACTAAGCGCGCAAGATATGTAACATCTTTAAATTTCTTGAAGAGATGTCGTGATCACAGTCTCATTCCTACGTGTGTCAAGATATCAGCCAAGAAAGACATACGAGGAAGCGCTAAGATCTTAAAACAGGCAAGTCAAAAGTTATTAATACAAGTTATCAGAGAACATCGCGCTGACTTACGCAGCATAAATAGGAACGTTGAGATTTTGTCTAATGAAATACAGAGATTAATAACTCCATTTGATTTTAAACAATGCATCAATGCTTTAAATCACAGAGAAAGATCAAAATATAATGCGTGTAAAACGAACAAAATTCAAAAATATGAAAAATTATCATCTAAATCAAATGCCAACAGCAAGAAACGAAACGTCAATGCACGGACCAATGACACGCCGCCGTCAAGTCAAAGACAAGCAGTTATTAATCTGTCAAAACAAACTTTAGACAAAACAACCGAAAAAGTATTGAGTAGAGGTTTAAATTATGCAATAACACCGGCTAGGATACCGTATGAGGCCATTATTTGCAACGTCGAGGACTGCCTAGTTAAGAATAATATAAAAAAGGAAGATTTGGAGGCAATACGTCAGGACATTTCATCGGTCTTGCGTCGAAGTAAAGTGCCCAGACCGAATCTTCCCAAAGATGAATTCGTCGCACTGAAGAACTTGCGGGCTAGGCCAGATATTACAGTACTCCGTGCAGATAAAGGAAACGCTACGGTCATAATGGATACGTCAGATTATAAACATAAAATTGAAAATTTACTTTCGGATGAAACAACATATAAACAGGTTAAAACAGACCCTACAAACAAAATATTGAATAAAACCAAAGACATCATTCATAAATACTCCGAAAAACTAGATCTAGACGTTAAACAATTAATACCAGCTTGCGTAAAACCTCCAAAGCTGTATGGGTTACCAAAAATACACAAGGAAAACGCTCCCCTACGTCCTATTGTGAGTCAGATCGACACACCAACTTACAGACTGGCTCAGCACGTAGCGAAGATACTCTCACCACTCAGAGGCAACTCGAGAGCACATGTAAAGGATTCATACCATTTTGTGAGTGAAATTAAACACCTACGTCTCACTAACAATGAAACAATGGTTAGTTTTGATGTACAGTCATTATTTACATGCTTACCTGCACATGACTGTATTGAAATAACTAAAAGGAAGCTAATACAGTACAATATGCCTGAGGAATATGCAGAACTACTTAAGCATTGCTTAACAACTGGCTATCTGTTGTGGGACAATAAATTCTACATACAAGTCGATGGTGTCGCAATGGGCTCCCCAGTACCGCCTGTCGTTGCTGACATATATATGGAGGACTTCGAGGCTCGAGCTTTACATACTGCCCCCATCACACCCAGGATTTATAAGAGGTTTGTAGATGATACTTTTACAATATTACCAACAGATAGTGCAAGTGTATTCCTAGAACATCTTAATTCCATTAATAATAACATCCAATTTACTATGGAATTAGAGGCAAATAATTCATTAGTTTTCTTAGATGTACTTGTCATCAGGAATCCTGATCATACTTTGAGCCACACTGTATATAGGAAAAAGACCCATACAAATAGGTACTTAAACGGTGAATCTCACCACCATCCTAAACAGTTAGCTACCGTGGGAATGTCTTTGTTTCAGAGAGCCCATGGGATCTGTGACAAGAAACACCTGGACGCCGAGCTTCAACATGTCAAGCAAGTACTGCAAGACAACAAGCTCCAACAACCGCGCCGCTGTCACAGATCCCGAGAAAAGCCAGCCACAGTCGAGCGCCAGCCTGCTATACTGCCTTATGTAAGGGGTGTCACTGACAAGATTGGCTACATCTTGAAGCGAGCTTCAATCAACACATACTTCAAGCCGCCAACGAAGATAAGTCAATTTTTACCATCCGTCAAGTGCCAACTACCTTTACAAGATGCAGGGGTCTATAAAATAGATTGTGACTGCGGACTCTCAAACATTGGTCAAACCAAGAGAAACATAGGCACCCGCATAAAAGAACACATAGCTGATGTAAAACACCAACGCTCGTTGAAGTCTGCTGTGTGTGAACATGTGCAACAGGGGACCAACCACTACCTGAGATTTGACAAACCACAGATTCTCGCTAAAGAACACCGATTCCTACCAAGGATGCTTCGCGAGGCTATTGAAATCAAAAAACATCCTAATTTTAATAGAGAATATGGTTGGAATGTACCACCAGCTTGGGATCCAGTAATAAAAATAGTCAAACCCAAGAAGAAGCAAACCACAGCTAGACTTCATGATACTTTGAGCTCATTCTGCGTAAATAGAAACACCAATGATTAAATTATGTTCGGGTACTTTGAAATAACTACACTGGAACATTGAGACAACTGCCATCTTAGTCTCCCCGTGACCATGGCTGCTGAAAAGCAACCGAAACGTCGGGGAAAGTGTAAAAATAAATTAAATCTAAATAGTTTAATAATAATTTAATTAGCTTAAAAATTAGTAAAGTTTAATAGTAGTAGAAGTGTAACAATTTTCAAAATTTTGTAATAAAGTGTCAAATAAACAACGCGATAAAATCCGTATATAGCAGTTTAATTTCAAAGTTTGAGTGTTCTTTGCGTCAGTTTTTTTAATGTTTGCAAACTTTCCCTTGATTAAGGTATAACACCAAAGCCGAAGGATGTCTTAAAAAAATAAAAATTAATAAGAAATAGGCTGTGTTTTAAACCTTTATTTCCCCAGCTTTGATTTTAACCTTTGTTCACCGTGAAGTGTTAAAATTGGTTTTAAAGCTTAATTTAATTAATTTAAAACTCTGTGTAGACTACCTGATTGTTTGTTTGCAATTTAAAACCATACATATTCATACGCTTGTATCCCCAAAGAGACAAGCAGAACAGATATTTCACCAGTAATATTTTTTTAGTTTACCTCGTAACAGGAGCGAGGCTTTTGTGGTCTATCAGGCACACTAGGATAATTTCTTGACACAAAATCCTAATGGCACTATATGGCCGAACCTAACCTAATCAAAATCGAAACAAAGTGCTCCATAATCGCATTCAGTACCGCTGTGCCACTTAATATATATTATGCAATCAAACATATACATACGTATATGCTTGTTGGCTTTTTTTTTATACACTTATGATGGCAAACATACACTTATGATGGCCCACCTGATGGTAAGTGGTCACCGTAGCCTATGGACGCCTGCAACACCAGAGACATCACTTGCGCGTTGCCGACTCTTTAGGAAAGGAAAAAGGAAGTGGGATGGAGAAGGAGCGGGAAGAAGGAAAGAGGGTGATTGAGCCTCCGGCACTCTCACTCACCGAACGAAACACAACAGTACGAATACTGCTATTTTACGTCGATATTCTGCGAGAGGGTAGTCCTTTTCCGGTCGAGCCGGCCCATTCATGCTGAAATCAGCAAGACTCCACTACTCACTTACAACAAAAATAACATACAATATAATTATGTGCATAGATACACAACTCTTATATCTCATAAAACACACTTAGTTAAGCTGTGCAAGATAGAGATGCGTTTTGTAGAATTTGTTAAAACTCATCTCGACTTGCTCGTAGTCGTTTAAGTGGTCGCTTCGCCACTCCCCCCGTTGCAAATGTTGTGGATTTGATTTTATCTCGGAACAAAAAACTGTGAGATCTATAGATACTACCATCTATAGATCACACAATTCCGAGTCTGGGTATTCTTTGTGTGCATTATTTAAATGTTTGTAAAGTCACCCGCGACACAGGAGAAATTCATAATGCGGGAGTTTTCTTAAAAAAGAAAGGAATCTCTATTATCACCTGTTACTATGATTACTGGCAACCATAGTAACTAACTATTATTGCTATGGTTACTGTAGATAAAGTCATATTACAACAGCGGGCTCTGATGTAAGTTTGGTCGTGACATTTAAAAGAATCCTACAAGTTCAAATATGTCTTGACTCATAGACAACAACAATAATTTAAATAAGTCTGCCTAGACTTGTTCAAATATCGGGTAAGTTCAATATTAACATCATCTTACAATCAAAACAGAGACCGTCAAATAAACAGACGCTATAGACTTACTCCTGTATCCCATAGGGGTAAACAGTGTGTATAATACGAGTATCGTACCCACATTTCACAATCTATGTTTTAAGAACCACGTAAGCTATTATTTGCTTCTATGTAGCCCATTTCCAGACTTACGTCGATTACTATTTCCATCTGTGGGCCCATTTCTAGACTTTATGCTATAATTGACAATTTTTAACAAACATTGCAATATCTTTTTGCATAAGCTGGTAATTGAAGCCGGATCCTTACAATTGCACGCAAACTTGTGCTGTGGATCGAGGCAGGCAGAACAAACAATATAAATGTTTAACAACGAATTTAATGAAGAATCTCATATTTTCTTACATAATTGTTTTGACTGGGCCATTTGATGCATATAATATGATCTCATGCAGCAGCATCAACTTGAGACTATAATATATTCATTTATAGCAGAGGTTCCCAGACTTTTTTACTCATAGACCACTTTCGAAATTTGGCAGGGTTATCGGTGGACCCCTGCAGCTATATTTATACCATATTCCTTGGCATTCGTATTTATATTGATGAAGATTGTCAATTTTTATTTTTTTTAGGGATTCTCTGCCGAAAAATCGGTAGGGTCGAGACCACTGGTACTGAATAAACTGAAGTGCAAGTTTTTATTAGTAACAGTCGCTGAGCTTCTTAAAATATTATCTGCCTACAGTGATAGGTTAAGTCAAGCCAACATTTTAGTTCTTCACTATCAAAAGCAAATAAATTTTCGTGGACCCCCATTTTTTATCACGCCAACGTAGGCCCCCGTCGAGTCTCTCGTAGACCCCTGGGGGTCCTTTGGGAACTAATAACTTACAGCATGAGACTGCAAACCCCTACCCTACCCCTTCGTGGATATATTTGTCGTTTTAACTCTGTGCTGATACTGAGTATTTTATGTAAAAAAATCACTATAACCGTAGTCCCGACCTGAGAATCGAACCTGAGACCTCATATTCAGCAGTCACATTCCCTACCGCTGCGCTACCAAAGCATTCACCGAGAACATTTAATCAAGCAAACAAAACGTATAAAGTAATAACTTTCATACGAGTTATTTCGAGAAAAGGAAAGCTGTTCCTGTACGAAGCTTAAGTCGAAATGAGACGATTGTGTGTGCTTTAGGAAGTGCTTGCGGGTAATTTTTCATTAGAAAGTGAAATTAAAAATGAACTTGATATTAAGAAGCAATTTATTCGCACCTTATATCAAGACTTATTTATTTCTTCGTATAATATATTAATGTAAGATAATACAAACGTTAATTAAATTACTGTAAGACTAGATTAGGTGTCGAGTTCGAACCCAAGGTGCGATCTTTGACTTTTCGGAGTTATGTGCATATTAAATAGTTAATTATCGCTTGCTTTAACGGTGAACGAAAACATCGTGCAGAAACCTGCATGTCTGAGAGTTCTTCATAATGTCCTCAAAGATATGTGAAGTCTGCCAACCCGCACTGGGCCAGTGTAGTGGACTATGGTCTAATCCTTCTCACACTGAGAAGAAGACCGTGCCCAGCAGTGGGAGAGTTTAATATAGGGCTGCGCTCGCGTTAATATAGGTTGGGTTAGTAACAGTACTGCATTCTGGATGAAAGCTATACCAGGTGTATTTTTTTTATCTTATTCTACTAATGTGGCAAACAAGCATACGGCCCACCTGATGGTAAGTGGTCACCGTAGCCTATGGACGCCTGCAACACCAGATGCATCACTTGCGCGTTGCCGACCTTGTAAAAACCTTTTAACGCCCTTTTCTGTTTCCCTGATAACGTGTACGCGAAAGTTCATGATGATCGGTCTAGTAGTTAAGGAGTGAAAACGTAAAAAACAAATAAACTCACATTCGCATTTATAATATTAGCTGGAAATCAATACATTAAAGTAAGATATTACTAAATATCTATATAATATAAATATAGTTGCTTGTTATTATATGTATAAAACTCAATTGCCGTAGTCTTACAAAAACTCGAAAATGGCTCGATTTGAATATTTTTATTCTGTTCTTTTTTCCCATAATATTAGCGTGGTTTAGGAAAAAAGATAATTAGAAAACCCAAAAGAAGTCAAACGAGGAATATACACAACATAGGAATTCGGGAATTTTATTTAGGTAGTACGAAATTCATCGGATCAATTCGAGTGTGTCTAAATAGACAATGACAAAACAGTACCTTTATTTTCTTTGTTTTGACAAACAGAGAAAAGAGTATTGGATTGTTCAGAAAAACAAAAAATAAAAAAAATGTATTGAGACCCATTTTTTTTTGTAGATGTTGATGATCGTTGATAGTGTTATTAATGAAATTGTTGCGAAATATTCGGTTTTGTCGGTTTTTTTATATGAGTAGATAAAGATAAAAATAATTTCGACCCCTTGGCAAATATAAGTTACAATTTCTGTTAATTTTTAAGCTGTATTGGTCCACCGGCAGTTAGGTATAACTGAACAAGTGAGAATCGGCAATGAATTGCCGTAAATCTTAGAGTTCGAAAAAATGGTTCAAGTAATATGCAAAGCTCACGTGATACCACGTGACCAGGTCAGAGGTCAAAGAATACAATATCAACTATATATAATATCAGCTCTGTATTAAACTGTCCCACTGCTGGGCACGAGCCTCAGCTCAGTGTGAGAAGGGTTAGGCCACAGTCCACCAGGCTGGCCCAGTGCAGGTTGGCAGACTACACATATGTATATTTGGGAACATTATTGAGAACTCTTAGACATGCAGGTTTCCTTGCAATGTTTTTCTTTACCGTTAAAGCAAGCGATAATTAACTATTAATTATGCACATAACTTTGAAAAGTCAGAGATGCGCGCCTTGGAATCGAACTCGAGACCTCTGCGTGGCAGTCCTACAGTTTCCCACTAGGCTATCGCTGCCAACTTATAATAGGTATGAATAATAAAAGCTATATTACCAACACCTAATTTACTTAAAGAAACCATTTTGTTTGATGCATAATAATTATATAATAGGGGATATTTATAATAGCATGCACCTGTTCACTTAGGAAAGCAATTTAGTTAGGTACTTGTAATTAATGCTTAGTGCTGCGAAAGTTATGTACAATACTTCAGCACACCATTAGCCGGCTTGATTCTAATAGAGCTGAGCATGCAAGGGTTTGAAGGGTAAGCTTTTACTATAGGTATTTAAGCGAAAAGAGATAAAAAATTTAAAAAATACATACTTAGATTCACGCCTGTTTCTCAGAGGGGTAGGCAGAGACTCCGGATTTCCATTTGCTACGAACCTGATACACTTCTCTGGCTTCATTCACTTTCATCACATTCCTCATACATGCTCGCCGGTTTAAGGTGATCTTAACCTGGCCTTTTTTTATTTAAAAAATATTCGAACATTTAATCAATTGGAATGTATTCGAATGATTGATTACTATATATTAGAAATACGTAAAAGTATTGTAAAGATTGATGAGAGAAGTTGTGATGAATTAAATATTTTAATTTTTATTTTGTAATTTTGTATTATACCTATGTAAACAATATTGTAATTTTATATGGTATTATTAAAAGATATAAGTAATGTTCGAAGTGTGTGTCGAATTATGTTGCTGACTAAATATATGCGCGGATGGCGTAGTGGTATAAGTAGTCACCTTGTTACTATGCCGCTACGTCGAGTGTTGTGTTTTCGAAACCCAAACATGGCAAAAAAAATTGAGATTCACTAATGGTTGTGGCAGCAAATTGTTATGTTTGTTGTTGGAATGTTTGTAAAGTTCTCACGAAATAGGAATTATGCCATAAGATACATTAAAAAACTAACAATTAGAATCCTTCAGCTATCAACGATCACAAAAAATCGAAATACTCAACAATGTGGTACCATGATAACGTTATTCGAATAATAAAAAACAATGTCAATGCACCATCAATCGGTTGACGCGGTGTTACTTTCTTTCTCTTGTTTTTTAAGAGCAGCGATAGCTCAGTGGGGAGACCAACAGACTGCAATGCAGAGGGTCTCGGGTTCGAACCCACGCCGCGCACCTTTGACTTTCGGAAGTTATATGACTTATCGAAATAATGTGCGTATTAATTGACAATTATCGCCTGCTCTGTGCCTCGGAGAGCACGATAAGCCGTTGGTCCCGGCTGCCATGAACATCTATGGCAGTCGTTATTGGGAGAGTGTCGACACAAAAGATCCCACTGGGTCGAAGTGTCGCCGGTCTGCACTGACTGGCCCCCACATATGATACATGATACCTACCCTCTTATATGATTACTTCGCCACTCCTGTGGCTTAAAACGTGTCATATAGACTATAACTTTCCTCAGGAATACATAAAGAATTTTTGATATCTGACTTATAATTTCAGAGACGTTAAGTCCGACAGCACTTTTAAATTTAAAAAAAAAACAAATCAACTCTTCAACTTTATTATACTTTATTAAATATAGCTACCCTTAGAAGCTGTGCGAATTAAACCGCGAGTCACAGCTAATTTATAAACGTGAAAGTAGCTCTGTCTGTCTATTACACTTTCAAGGCTAAAACGCCGAGCCCATGTAGATGAAATTTGGCAAGGAGATAGATTGCTTCCTCGGGCAGGACATAGACCTTTTATCCCGGAATTCGCGCTGGCAAAGCTGCAGGCAAATGCTAGTCAGTTATAAATGTATTCAACTATAAATAGAACAGCTTTAATGAGCAACTAAAAATTTAATTAACCTGACTAACTCAAGCAACAATATATTATTATACTAACGAGTTCTCAAGAAAATTCATCGAAAAATGTAAATCACAATGCACAAGCACCTTTGCCACTATAAAAAAGTTAAGCGGTTTTAATAAAAGATCTAGATAGTGTTGCATTAAAAAATAAATTACCATTTATAAAATGAATAACAAATTTATGATATAAGAGTTGCATTGGGTTCTTTTAAATGTATGACGTTTTTGCTACATGCTTTGTAACTATAGGGTCGTGTAGCTTTATACCATATAAACACGCTCA
Source organism: Catocala fraxini (assembly GCA_930367265.1). Lineage (NCBI taxonomy): Eukaryota > Metazoa > Arthropoda > Insecta > Lepidoptera > Erebidae > Catocala > Catocala fraxini. The sequence continues at coordinate 23,594,686 of OV884031.1, forward strand.
CTTGGGATAAGGCTTGAATTATCTCATCGCCATATTACATTGTCTCTCAAACCATTATCCTTAAAAGCAAAGGCACACCTATGCTTACTTTTGAGGATAATATATACACAATATATACATTTTAGCAATTATGGTCTTAGGTCCACGTAATTGTAGGCAAGCTGCAGAGATTTCTTAACAGAAAATAGATTAATTTTTAGTTGACTTGGCATTCAAATATGAGATCTCATGGTTAGCAGTATCAATCAGTACTGTGACACCAAGATTTAGGACAAAAAAACTGAATCGTGAAACAAACTAAATCAAAAATTAAAATTTATTTTATTCATTTAGGTAACAAAGTAACACTTATGAACGTCAAGGTTACACTAAACAATAATATAAATTTACATTTACATTTACCTGTTGCCCAAGGGCGTAGAACCAATGAGACGGGCAATAAACTCACAGCCATTCTTTTTAATCGCCAATTTTACAATGCTACTTGTTTTACAAATTATATTTGTAAGGAGCTGCATACCATTTGCCTACTATGATATTGAACATACTTAACCATTAAAATTAAAACAAGAAAATAAAATAGACATTTTATCTTAGCCTCTTTCATCAGGCAAGGCAAAATAGGAGCATCTACTCACTTGCACATCTTCTTCTCTCTTAGCTTTTATTATTCCCAAGTCACTTGGGATCGGCTTTTCTGGTCTAACCGGATTTGACTGGATATCAGTTTTTACACGGAGCGGCTGCCACCTGACCTCCGCAACCCGAAGGCTAACGATACCCTAAGGCTAGACCAGTGTCAGGATATTAGAGGGTACTGACTTTCCCAATAACGACTGCCATAGATGTTCATGGCAGCCGGGACCAACGGCTAAACGTGCTCTCCGAGGCACGGAGCAGGCGATAATTGTCAATCAATACGCACATATTTTCGAAAAGTCATATTACTTCCGAAAGTCAGAGGTGCGCAGCGCGGGTTCGAACCCAAGACCCTCTGCATTGCAGTCTGTTGGTCTCCCCATTGAGCTATCGCTGCTTGTCTCTCATCTACCCATGTGCACATAAGGTAACAAATACTATGAGCGACCATTTTGCAAAACTAGAGTCCGGGTAAACTAGACCATAAAATTATTTTGCGCATTTTACAATTATTTGTACATTCGAGTGTTATTATAACTATACCTTGTAAAGAAAACAATAACCGGAACCCGGCTGTTACACCCAAGACTTCAAGTTATAATCACATAATATATGTATATTTAGTGTTGAATGCCCAATTGTATATAAAAATGATATCTAACTGGACTTGACTTTTTTAACGGAAGCTGTAAGATATTTGGATGAACCTTTAAAAACGAATTCAGTTTCTGAAGTCGGTCCGACCTCACAAGACAGAAAAGTAACAAGGCTATTTCGTTGTTAAATATGTGGAAAAGAAGTATATTATAAATACTATTCAGCCAAATGTTATGTTATTTTGGAGTTATTGTTATTTCTGAACTATGAAAGGATTTTTATAAAAGTACTAGTAGTTTTCCCGCGGTTTCACCCGCATAAGTCCCGTTCCCGTGTGAATATCGGGTTTCACCCGTTTCACCCCCTTCAGGGTGGAATTTCCAAAAATCCTCACTTAGTGCTCCCCTACACTCTCCAAGGAACATTATTGCCTAATTTCAGCTTCTTGAGTTCAGTAGTTTCGGCTGTGCGTTGTCTGTCAGTCACTCAGTAACGGAAGAGCTTTATATATATAGATTGAAAACAAAACATGATTGTTACTTGTTTGCTAAAAAACAGTATACATTTTTGACTAACTGTTTATAAATATATAACAATAATTTTATGCGACATATTATTATTATATTTGTGGAGTAGATTCTGTCCTACAGGATGAAAAATGATACGGCAATAAACTGTTCACCAAGTCTATATTGTTCACAACACAGTACATACATTTATTACAGGCAAATGTTCTTATATTAGAGACAACACTGTCTGACTCCGCGGTACAGAACCTACTAGCTATAATTTCCTTTGTATGCGCGCAGTGCAATACTAAGTGTGCTGACGCATACCGTGACTAAACGCCCTTACATATTAAACTGGCCTACAAGCTTATAACAGTGATTTCACATTCGTGGGAGTAATAAAAATAAGTATCACATAAGATAGACTACTCTGTTTTTAAGTTTGAAACCATTCGTTTCGCTTGATTTCTTGCAGCAATAGTCTCGGAAATATCTCTGTTTGTGACCATACTTGCTGTAACCAACACAAATGCAGAATGAATTGTATTAACTTAAAATATGAATATTATAAAAAGATGGTCTTTGATAAATGAACGTGTAATGTGTGCGTCCAAGCATTGTTTGCTCTTTGTTTATGTAATATTTTTTACAAGTATCCTGTATAAAATATACAGGGTACTTGTTAACAAACTTACTGTTATCTTAGAACTAAAAATAACTTAGAAACGTATACTTTTGATTGGTTGTGTTAAGTGAAGTGATTCGATATCTAAGTGTACGCCTAGGATAAGATTATAATTTATTTTCATTTGTATGTGTTTAAACTTTCTCATGTAAGTTAATTATTGTAAATTCTTATGAGATATAAAGAGATCTCAAACCCTAAATCATTATATAATCTAAAACTTTCAACATATTATAAACACAATATTACATTGATACATTCTTACTAATACCTTCATATAAACAAGAATTTACCAACAGTATGCAACAACACAATATCGTTTTCATCACAATAATATCAATTTCATACGATACCAACACGATACTCATAACGCCATCTATTGAGCAATACTGCACCTACTAATCAGTTGAACGTACGAAGAAGCACTTGATACATATTTGTTACCTTACACTTTAATACACTGCGTCACAAGGCAGATCTTCATGGCACTTTGCATTTGAAGATATTGTTGTTATATATAAGTAATGTTTGAAATATTGTTTGTTTTGTCTTAGAGCTAAGGGTTTCTGAATGTGGTTCTTTGTTTCTAACTGTGAAGTGTCTGTGTCTTCGCAATAATGATGTATTTATATGGGTCAACTTTACTTTTAATTTTATTGTGAAATATGACAAAGCGAATTTCTGTACAGTTTTCAGAGCCCTTCGTCTCTTAAGTATTGTCAATGTATGCGCGAGAATAAGACGATGCTGTGTATTTACTTTTAATTTTATCTACTTTTTGTATTGTTTGCATGCTGTGTTTACCTGTAAGAGATTGTTATGCTAGTAAATGAGTTTTATTAATGTATCACATCTTTGAACAGTGTTATCAATTGTTGGCAAACCGAAAGAATAAAATTAAAAAATGCTATACACTCTTAACCCTTTGAATCTTTAAATGTCTGATTAAAAAAGTGAAAGGAAGGCCTTGGCACCTATGCACCGCATAGGTGCAAAAGACACTCAAAGAGTTAAATGCGCTGTCTTGTCCTGTACCCTGATCGAGTCATTATTTTAATGTTTAAGTGCACGAATGGCGTAGTGGTTTAAGGAGTCGCCTCGCCACTGTCACTGCGCTGAGTGTTGTCGGTTCGAACCCCAGAGGGGACAAAACATTATGGGAACCACATAATATGTTAGTTTCGAATCTGGTTGTTCTTTGTTACCGTTGTCATATGTTCGTTAAGACAGTAAGGTATTTAGAATACAGACTTGATTTGATTAAAATACAGCAAAAATATTGATTTAGTAGATTACACATTTTTGTCTCATAGCAGAATCGTACACAATCCATGCATCAGTAACGGTAATGATGACTTCTTTAACCACTGTATCAACTGTGGCATTATAAGTACAAGTTTTAGGAATTGGCACTTTGCAAGAATTGTGAATGACACTGCAAAGATAGCTTCCAAAATGTGATTCCAAAATGTGATTCCAAAATGTGATTCCAAAATGTGATTCCAAAATGTGATTCCAAAATGTGATTCTAAAATATGATTTCAAAATGTGATTCCAAAATGTGATTCCAAAATATGATTCCAAAATGTGGTTCCAAAATGTGATCCGCAATGTGACAAGCAAGCAAAGTCGTGGGGAAAGCTAGTAGAAAATAGTTGAGCTGCCGCGCGCCGTACTACTACAAGTTTTCTTATAGAAAGCCAAATAGTTACCTACTTGAAACGAGTTTCGCAGTCAAATACACTAGAAACGCTTGCGGTTTTCAAAGCCTCTTAAAAATAGGTGCCATCTTTTTTCTGGGTTATGTATTAAGGTCGTTGTAAATGGTAGTTGCTTTACTGATGAATTTTAGAATTTTGATTTGGTTTTACGTTTATACCATGAGACAAAAAGATGGTGATGATTTTTGTTGATTAACTTGTTGGCGCAGTGCCTCGGAGAGCACGTTAAGCCGTCGGTCCCGGCTGCCATAAACATCTATGGCATTCGTTATTAGGAAAGTCAGTGCCCTATAATATCCTGACACTGGTCTAGCCTTAGGGTATCCGTTAGCCTTTGGGTTGCGGAGGTCAGGTGGCAGCCGCTCCATGTAAAAACTGATATCCAGTCAAATCCGGTTAGACTAGAAAAGCCGACCCCAAGTGACTTGGGAATAATAAAGGCTAAGGGAGAAGAACTTGGTGGCGCAGCGGTAGTGAAATTTTATTGCGGTTTTCAGTAGCAGCATTATCTGCTACCTGGTTATAGCCTCTCCTCCTATTGTGTTGGACATAAAGCTACCACTTTGCGGATACAGGTGTGATATATGTATCACTATGTATCAAAAGTCTGAAAAAAAAACAATGTTTTAAAAAAAGCCAAGCAAAGATTAACTTAACGGAGGTTACAAAAAAAAATTAAACCTACGAGCATGCATAAATTGAGATAAGAATCAACAGAGCAATAGATATATAACATAATCACAACAACTGAAAGCTTGTCTACTTTTCTTTGAATAACTACTTATTTACAAACCTTTATTCCGAATCGCGCCTATTCCACCAAAAGCTATAAATACAATAACAAATAAAAGAAAATAAATCACAATATCACCGTACCGTAATGAAAGTCAACGTTGGCGATGTTACCTTTTTATATTTCAAAAGAATACGATTTTATAAGTCCTTCTGACTAATTAACCCTTCGTAAATATCAAATTAGTACACAATTAACGGAACATTTCCTTCAAAATTCTTTTGTTTGCTTCTAAAAGAATGCTTCTGCGTAATTTAATTACATTTTAGGAAAGTATTTGAATTTTCTTACGTTTTTCTTTGACGATACTGGTTTCAGTATCAAATGGGATATTTATTAAAGATGAGAATGGTTCTTTAGAAGTTGTTTTAATGATACCTCGTTTAGAGACGAGACATGTGTCGGGTGAAGCATATTATTTGTTTTCGAAGCAAAGTACTGAAATTTGGGTTAAGCGTCGCATTAGTCGCTTCTTCTAGACACTGGAGATAGCCTTACCTACGTGAGCCTACAGTGAGCGTGTACTCAAATTTATACTCATACTTAAAAGTAACAAAAAATACTCAGACCCAAAACATTAATTTATGGATCAAACGACTGTAGGGACACTGTTGAAGCATTCGTTTTGTATAGTCAGGCGTAGGAATGCAAAACTACCGCACAGCAGTCGTCTCCCCGCAGCCATTCAGTTAGGTCGTACTATATCATGTGTACATAAGTAATTATGTAACTGATAGGTACCAGTCAGTATATATGTATATTTAACAGAAATGATTTCATTTGATATTCAGAAGAGCACCCATAAATTGAACCCACATACAATTTTATCCCAATGTGATCCCATTAAACTATTGTGCCATCCGTACAGTTGATGAATATCTACTGTATTGATCTACAAAAGTAGGTTTATCCATCGGACCAACTATTCAGTCCGTTATTACTGTAAATATGCAGCTAGCAATATTCCATCAAAGTGTAGCAAACGTTTACAGAGAATTAATGGTCCATTTCATATATATATAGAATAACTGAATGAAAAGCCGATTGGAATACGAACTATCCGATTAAATAAGAACAGTATTATATTGTTTTCTGCGTTTGTGTGTGTGTGAGTAACTTTTGTTGAAACTATTGACCATCATGGAAGTATAAGCTATGTATTGATAATATTTATATGAATTTATTTGTATGCGCAGCGGTAGTGAATGCAATTGCTGTGCATGAGCTCATGGGTTCAATTTCTGGGTTGGACAAAGTACTATAAAGATTTTTAGTGAATATGTTTAGTACAGAGTATGTAGCTGTGCCGTGTGCTGTGCCTGACACATGCTCGGAGTGAGCCTTTTTATCAATTGTACGTGGCACACAATCAAATCAAAAAAGTTTTTATTCATGTAGGTCACAAAGTAACCATAACCCTCTCGCCTCCCCTTGTGGCGAGAGGGTATGCAGCAGGAGCAAAGCTCCACGTTAAAAAAAAGTAACACTTATGTACGTTAAAGTTACACTTATTAATGTGAATTACATTTACCTGTTATCATGCTAAGCGAAGCAAGGGCGTATGACAGATGAGGACTGGTAGAAAACGCATGGCCACTCTTTTTAATCGCCAAGTCTTTTTGTAAGAAGTTGCATCCATTAAACCATTTACCACTTAAACACTCGAGAAATAAGTAATATTTCAATAATAGCTCACGAAATGTGGATGTCATACTTTTTTTTTTACTATTCGAGGATATAGAAGTATGTGGGCCATATAATATTACGAGCCTACCGCCTATCAGAGGTATCTATCCCTTCGAGAATTTAGAATGGGATTATGGATGGACTACTAAGCAATACGTATAGTCGTATTAGCAAACCGTCTTAAGCCTTAGGATGGAAGGTACATAGAGAATGCATCAAGTTGCCTCTGATTATCAGATGATGTAATGTGCTTATAGGAATCTCTAATTACACTAGCAACGCGTAACGAGTCAATCATCATTATGAGTAATTATTAAGTGTTTCAGTCAATTCAGTGGTCATTAGCTCGGTCCTCTACGTTGATAACATAACCGTATTAATTTATGTGATTAGAGAAAAGCTACTCTAAGCATAGCGCGCAACTGATGGCGATTGGGGCAGAAAGGTTCTGGAGTGGTGGCCACGCACTGGAAGTCGCAGCAGGGGTAGGCTCCTCATGAGGTGGACTGACGACCTGGTAAGGATCGCGTAAAGTGGTTGGATGCGGATGGCCCAAGACCAGTCAGTGTGGAAAATCTTAGGGGAGGCCTATGTCCAGCAGTGGACGTCGTGGAGATGATGACTCTAAGCATCACTAGCGAGCGTGGCTACAAGTAAAATAGATTTTCTACTATAACATCGGTGACCGAAGATTAGAGGCTTCCAGCTTTATGTAACCAAACATTTCGTTCAACAAATATCAAACGCCAACAGCGTCGATAACATCGTTTTTCTAAAGCTCGATATCACGATTGAACTTTTAAAAGTAAGTAAAGAGTCACCAAAACTCGATGAGGACATTTTATTCCAAACTTTTCAGTAGCACCAAAAGTCCATTAAAAGTAGGGAGACAGATATGTTCATGGTCTTATAGGTATAATATAGACATTCAATATTATTCTATAAAACTGCCGTTTTGTATAAAGCAATTTAGTAATGCCATGTTCGCTGTCTTTTTCTAATATTATTTTTTTATTTATAATTTTTAATGGCAAATCTGTATTTGATTAAATGTATTTCATATTACTTATAGGTTTCAACCATGCTTTTTAACTTCATCCTACGTCTTAGATGATCAAAAACTACAGTAATAATCTTATTTGGCAAACCCAGGCAGACAACACGATTAATTTTAAATACACTTTGTATAAAAAATAATGAATGTATATTATTTATAATATAATTATGTTAATTCTTATTAAAGCTAATCCTTTTTAGTTCAATATAGATGTGTTATCAAAATAACTATTGTTTTTTTATTCTTATAGAAATCACGAAATTAGATTTAGAACAAAATAGAGATTTCATAATAAGCGTTATCTTATAATTACCAATACAACAAAAAGTGTACGAGACTTTATAGCGGAATATTAATTTAAACCAGAAATTTTATAAATCTGGAGCAGCCCGATTAGATTGTTGCTTTTTATACAACGGTCTGCCAACAAGCATACCGCCTTATAGAAAGCAGTTATCATTGTCTATAATAATTGCCTGTAATTCCAAGTGCATTCGTATGTTGTCGACCCAAGGCAAAAGAATTGATTTCTCTTCAAAAGACAACTTTTGTACTAGGACATAATTCGTGCAAACTATACCAATGTTTTAAGCAACAGACTCAAAGAATATCCAGCCACGAAACAATCATTTGTGGATCACACAAATATTTGTGACCACTTAAACCACTACGCCATACGTGCAGTCAAATAAGATAGATAAAATGAAAAAGGGGCAGAAAATAAAAAAATACATATTATGTAAGCCACCAAAACCTATGACCTACAGAAAATCGCAATTAAGAAACCTTGTGTTGTTTTTCTGGAGACAATATGGTCTTATCAGCCGAGAGGCCAATATATTTTTTGTCGTTTGCACTGGCAGTACGATGACTCCGTTTTTAAAGAGTTGACAGCGCATGACTTTTCTCCCTTTCGTTATAAGCGCACATACGCTACGGCGTCTACTTAATATCAAACGAGTCGTATGCCTTGCTACCTTGGTATTTTTAACAAGAACAATCACATTGAGTTTAGTCATTGACATCAATTTATCGGATTTCAAAAAGAAAACACAAGCAAATTCTTTTATAATCAACGTCCTGCTGGTTCAAACGATAACCATAATGTATGAAAACTCGAGTTTTGGCGTTACAAAGTCACTCACAAGCGGTTGCATGGTGACAAATTACTGCACAGCACGAGACGACAATCTCGTGCATGTAACTTATTGCCTTTCATAGGTTTCAACAAAAACCGGCGCTACGAATGACCACCAATTTTCCGGCGTTTTAAAGTGCCGTAGTTTAGAAATCAGTCACTGCCTGTCAAAACCTTAGGTAACTGGTTATCAGAATTTTCATTGAAAGTAATGTCGTAGTAGTGTTTCAACATGAGGATTGAGTTCAAATATATTAGGACCTCCGTTTAAAAACTGCTGTTTCGTTTGAAAAAGAAAATAGGATATACATATAAATGGATTTTCAAAAGACAAAGATTTGCCGTATATAATATTAAAAGCAGCATTGTTAGTTGCTTGTAATGAATTCGATTACGTGTACTTGTTTATCAAGAGACGACTCAGTAAAATATAATGGTTGTAAGAAGTCAGACTGTTTATACTCTATCGATTTGTACAATATGAAATTAACAACAATATAAAAAAATATAACAAAAATATTATAGCATTATTCAATCTGAGATTTCTCATTAGTGCGTTGCGTTGCGTCATCGCAACCGATCAACGCATTGTATGCCACACCTGCGTGCGTCGTCGCAGCGCAAAAGGGCGATGCACGCATGATTACACTTTTCATTCCACAATGGATTGGAACACTGTCCGTCGTCGCAACAGAGCTTCGACAGCGCATTGCACCACTCTGCCCTCCGCTTTGTCGCCCGTGCGTCGATCCGTTGAAACGTCGCGTGCGACTAACGCGCTAACTATTAATTATTATTTGCGAATATTACTTCCGATCGCTCGGGATCAGTACTTTTTCTAGATGAAAGCTTTATGTATACCCTTGACAACGTGTATGTGAAATAGCCATAGCCATTATTATACCCATTATTTAACCTCGGCTGCCTCTTTGGTCTAAAAGTAATTATTGACCTGTTAAAGATCAGAAAGTGTTCAGCAAGGGAATTCCAAGGTCTGTAACGAGAAGACAATATTTTTTAAATTTTCTTTTCCTTTATCCAGTGATATCTTATTTTTCATCTTATCTTTTTATAAATAGGCAATGACAAAATAGTATAGTACCTTTGCCCCCTTTATTTGTCAGACCATTTTCTTTATTTTAATTTTATTCAGTAGCTATTGTTAGGCTTTAGTGCTATTAATAAACACAATGAGGAAATAACCAGTTTTCCATGGAAATTTATATAATATATGTGTGTTCTCACATTGTCGATAGTGATTATGTTAAATTTTACATACTTTCTCTTGACCGCGACTATCCCTGCGTTAATGTAGATTTTGTCAATAAATTGCTACCCCTTTCTGGATGCAATGTGCTCTATGTTTTCTGTATCCCTGACAACATGTATGCGAAATTCCATAATATATCCGAGTTGTTAAGGCGTGAAAGCATAGCAAACAAAATCGCATTCGCATTTATTATATTACTAAGTTTGCCTGCGGCTCGCTTGGTGACAGTACAATTTTTGGATTAAAGGTACCTTATATCTTTTTCTGTGCACATTTGCGTTGGTATATTATTTAGGATGACATGAATCGTGCCTTAAGCATTTCGATTGCAGGAATTGTGTGTGAATAAATCTTTAACCATCCGAGAACATGCTTCGAGAAATCGGTTCAAATTTCCCATGACACTGCTTGCTGTCGCTGACGTTTACAGATTGTACACAAAAGGGTGTCGATAGATGGTGCCAATCATTTCGACGTAAACCGGAAGCATACGTATGTTTGTCAATGTATTGAACTGCACAGTGTCATTCGAAAAGCCTTTGATAATATCAAGATATGGTATCACAGGACATTCGGCATTGTCTAACAAATCTCTTAGGATAGATTCGGAATATGGTAGTACGCATGTTTTCACGATAATGTATGTACTGATGAAACTCCGAGACTATCCAAATTATTACATAAATGATTATGCAGCCAATAAGTTAAAAAAATATCGTACAGTACTCGCGTATGTGATAGAATAACAAGTTAAAAATATTTTAATACCGTTGTGTTTTTTCGCTTATCTGCCTTGACCTTGACTGCTTTGGTGACTTGGCGGTGTAAATAGTAAATGCGCCGATTGTGTAAAAGAGTTTGGTCCCAATTCTCGCCAAAGTGTTATTGGGTTTTTCTCTTAAAGAATACTTAGAAGCAGCTCGGAATCTGGCAATATGTGCGGTAAACGGCAAAAGGCTCGCTTCTATTACGTGGGGCTTATGCTTAATTTTTTGGGAATAGACGGTGCGAGACTATGTATGTATAATTTTTAATGAATCCTTGTAAGTTAATAAATTTTGAAATAATAATGTAAACCACTAGCTTGAGAACCATTGCTGAAAAATAATGTTAAGGATATAAATATGACTCGCTGATTTCAGCATGAATGGGCCGGCTCGACCGGGGAAGGACTACCCTCTCACAGAATATCGACGTGAAATAGCAGTATGTATTCCTACTGTTGTGTTTCGTTCGGTGAGTGAGAGTACCGGAGGCCCAAACACCCTCTTTGCCCTTTCTCGCTCCTTCTCCTTCCCACATCCTTTCCTAAAGGGTCGGCAACGCATAAGTGATGCCTCTGGTGTTGCATGCGTCCTTAAGCTACGGTGACCACTTTCCATCAGGTGGGCTCGTGTGCTCGTTTGCCACCATGGTAGTATAAAAATAAAATAAAATAATAAACAACGTAATAACTGGGCGATTTTGATGGCAGATGGGCAGTTCCGTATGCTCACCTACTATCGTACATTCTGCTTTGATTTCATGTTTTTTACATTATTCAACAACATCGGTCCTTTGTTGGACCTCTCTTGAAACGCTAGCACAATCTTTTGTACCTCGACTTTGTTAAAACGAGCAACATGTAAAACTGCACTGAATTCCGACGCTCCCAAAAAGCTGCCTGGAATTCCAACGTCTTTTGAATACACCAAATCGCAATCGTAGCGATTCGATACCTTTCAAACTTTGAATGTAATCGATTTCATTGTTAGAAAAGGTGAGAGTATGAAGTTTTAGCTGAACTATATACACCTAAAAACTTTACGTCCAACGTTGAATATATCTAGCTCGTCTTAATATAAATAATGGTCTTTTATAGACCACCTATACTATACTACTTTTTCAGAAGGGAAAGGGATTGTTACTGCCTAATACAGATTATTTAATAATCTAGCTAGGAGAACAGTGCAGTTCATTCATTAGATTGTAGATTAATTTAGTATACTAACTAGAAAATAAGACAAAACTTGTACTAAAATTCTTTATTTTGGTAAATAAACTTATTATTATTATATTAAGAAATTATTTGAATATTTAAAAGATTTACCTTAAAATAAATAAGCGTCTTTTATTAACAATTCTAAATCTAATAAATGAAATGAAATATTAGTAGCACAGATCTGAATCTGAGCCATTGTAAGCAATATATTAATGAAAAGAAAATTATAGCACTTGCTCCGAATAATCTATTTAGTTCTATGTAGTTCTGAAGGGTTTAGTTGGAAAAGCTCATAATGTCCCCTTATATTTTCTTTTTAGATATTTTTATTTAATTTATAAGTATCAAAATACAAGCATAATATTATTATAACCTTTGAATCTGTAACAACAACCAACGTAGATGATTGAAGAGGTAATGTATGGGTAGATATGAAGCTTCTAGGAATGCTTTACAAATATCTTCTAGGACAGTTTTTAAATGGTTAGACTAGAAGTTTTTATTCGAATGGCTGTAGTTACATATCTTATGTAGCTTTTGCTAACAACCTGATAATAATGTTAACGAATACAATAAAATAAATAGAATACACGATAAATCAACCAAATTCCTTCACGAAACGTATCGTATTATATCCGCAAAAAGTCTCATATTTATAAGGAAGCAACCAGTACATGTCCCGATATTAAACTCACATCTAACGAAATAAGATTAAAGGCCACAGTTTCAATAAAAATATAACGAGATACAGTGTGTAAAATGAAAGATTTATCTGGTTGGCCCAAGGCGGGTCTGCAACATATAAATATATTCATACACTTCATTGAAAGTCGAGTCCCCAAACCGGCTTTGAGTGTTTTAAAAAAAACCTCTTTGATATTCCCAATGTAAGTCATGTCAAATGCCTTAAAGCGAAAGTACTCAGTCCTCAGACAAAGTTCATACAAATGGATATTTAGAAGCCAAGGTTGGAGATAAGCTGAATCTAAATTATTAACGATATTGGCGAAACGGTAGTGAATTCTACTACTGGTCATGACCAAGGTTCCAGGACTAGATATTTTGCACGAGGATCCCGGCGTAAGCAAGTTGGCAATGTTGTGCTTAAATGGTTGGTGCTGTACCTGATCCATTAACAGCATCAGGCTGCCGTATTGGAGATTTAACATAATATTATCATAGGATAATGAAGGAATTAGTGTTTGCCACCATGACCGAATTTCAGTTTAGAGGATATTACATATGTATCATATCGAATATTTGTAATTAACCTAGATCTAGAAAAATTATTATGTCACCGCTATGGTGAAGTTTTCAACTTTAAAATAACAGATCCCGGTGTCAGCAGTTAGGCGCCTCTAGTGACGCACGGGCATCTAGCCTGGACGCGAATTTTACCTTTTTACCAGAAGAATAGGCCATATTGTTTCTCCACGCGGTCATCTGAAAATTCGGAGCAAAAGAAGACTATTTACATAGATTTAAATCTATGTATTCTTATGTTCCTTCGTTCTGTTATAATTCTGGTCTAATTAAAATGGTTTGCATCAAACTACTTTCTAGAAACTGGCATTTACAAAAAAATATGCAGAATACCTGAATCCATCCATCTACACAATAATTTAAAATTGAATTAAATAGGTCACAGAGAAGAGGAGGTTCAAGGGTTCTTTCTTTGTTTGAATACCAACTCCTAAGTCCTCGTCATGACCAGTACTTAGTCATATAATAATTATAAATTATTACTATTAATACATAATATTGTGAAATGTTCAAACCGTGGGTATTTTAGCAAGTTAATCTATCTAAGCGTTTTTTGCTGCCTTATTATTTTGAAGTTAGTGTTGATTGATTTTAAAGTCTTGGGTTTGATTATGTATTATGCATGCAGACTAGTCTCACCGTTGTTTTCTAGGGAGGTAGGCAGATTATAGATTTTACTATCTACAATCTTGGCATTTTTATTAATTCTTGTTTCATTCAATTTCATCGTATTTTGTCAGAGTACTTGCAGATAAGGGTATTTCGAATCTAGCCATTCTCTAAAATGTCTCCGATGCTGTCAGGTCGATTCCAGTTAAGATTCGGTGTTATTATGATAATCTAATAGAAACTTATCAATAGCAGACCTTAGTAATGAGTTCCAGACTCTTTGTGATAGAGAATAATAAAGCTATCAATCGCCTTTTATTTACTTTAACTTTCTTGTTTTGTAAGACATCTTCCGTTCTAGGAATAAATCCTGTGTCACGGGTATCTTTAAGACAAACAACTGAGCAACGAAATTTGGATATTACACAATTTTTTTATCCCGTGTGGGGATCGAATCCTCAAGACTCGGCGCAGTGGCTTATACAACTTAAACCACTACGCCAGCCGTGCAGTAAATATAACGTGAAACCTACGTACAGCTGCCAAAGTCTGAATATTATATATACCTACCTATACTTGGCAATACAGCTGTTATATTGCAATTACGCAAGAAACTACACGGTTGGCCACGGATGAATTTTCATATTATCCTTTAGTTTTTTGGTTGAATTCTTGGCCATTCCGGCTAAAGCCGAAAATCTCTTCTACAGTTCAGAGAGCACGTTGAGCTCTAAAAGTTTTAAATGACCTGCTTTTAGAGTTCGAAAAAACTCTTTCTTTTTTCTTTCTACAACAGCTTTGTCCGTCCGTCTGTCCGTCCGTCTGTTATACAACTTTCAACTCAAGAACCGTAAGAGCTAGAGACTCGCGGTTAACGCCATTCGACTCAAAATAGTCGATATACCCCCAAATGACTATGACCTTTGACCTTTGACCTCGAGGTCGAGTGATACCAATTTTTCGAATTCTGAGATTTACGGCAATTCATTGCCGTTTCTCACTTAATATTGTCTTCTATTTACGCGAATATTATTCATTGAAATTAAACTGCTATATACGGATTTTATCGCGTTGTTTATTTGACACTTTATTACAAAATTTTGAAAATTGTTTCACTACTACTACTATTAAACTTTACTAATTTTTAAGCTAATTAAATTATTATTAAACTATTTAGATTTAATTTATTTTTACACTTTCCCCGACGTTTCGGTTGCTTTTCAGCAGCCATGGTCACGGGGAGACTAAGATGGCAGTTGTCTCAATGTTCCAGTGTAGTTATTTCAAAGTACCCGAACATAATTTAATCATTGGTGTTTCTATTTACGCAGAATGAGCTCAAAGTATCATGAAGTCTAGCTGTGGTTTGCTTCTTCTTGGGTTTGACTATTTGAATGGCTGGGTCCCAAGCTGGTGGTACATTCCAACCATCTTCTCTATTAAAATTAGGATGTTTTTTGATTTCAATAGCCTCGCGAAGCATCCTTGGTAGGAATCGGTGTTCTTTAGCGAGAATCTGTGGTTTGTCAAATCTCAGGTAGTGGTTGGTCCCCTGTTGCACATATTCACACACAGCAGACTTCAACGAGCGTTGGTGTTTTACATCAGCTATGTGTTCTTTTATGCGGGTGCCTATGCTTCTCTTGGTTTGACCAATGTATGAGAGTCCGCAGTCACAATCTATTTTATAGACCCCTGCATCTTGTAAATGTAGTTGGCACTTGACGGATGGTAAAAATTGACTTATCTTCGTTGGCGGCTTGAAGTATGTGTTGATTGAAGCTCGCTTCAAGATGTAGCCAATCTTGTCAGTGACACCCCTTACATAAGGCAGTATAGCAGGCTGGCGCTCGACTGTGGCTGGCTTTTCTCGGGATCTGTGACAGCGGCGCGGCTGTTGGAGCTTGTTGTCTTGCAGTACTTGCTTGACATGTTGAAGCTCGGCGTCCAGGTGTTTCTTGTCACAGATCCCATGGGCTCTCTGAAACAAAGACATTTCTCACTTGTTTTATAAAAAGTCATCCTTATATTGGCAAAAGCTGTCGTTATCTATAAGTACTTTTTTATTTTTCGTTATTGTTTTTGCAGCATCACAGCAAAGGCAAAATCTTTGTACTATAACTCAGAAGCATGTTGACAAGAGCATCGTCCACCCAAATCTCAACAGCTTTATTTTAAATTGGTCTAACATTACATAATGCTAGATTAAGTACTGCTACTAATAATGAAACTTAATGATATAATTATGCAATATTTTAATATTTCTAGCTATCTTAAAAACATTTAAATACTACGTCGGGCTATTATATATAGTTATATACACAAATAGTTGTGTACATATATGTTACAAAAACCGAAAAAGCTAAATAGCTTTAACAAAAATTTGTTATAGCGTAATATTGCATTCCCCTTATTTCATACCTACTTCAATACTAGCAAGACAATCGTTTATTGTAATTCTGACAGCGTTTAAATCGCTGCAATGAATATCGTATTCCTTTATATATTTAAAGGCTTCTTACTTACATTTGCCCATTTTTTAAAGGCTGTATTTGTATCGCTCAGCTACCCATTCAATAAAGGCTTTTTATTGTTTTTGTTTTAAGATTTGTTTGCTTGCAAACGTACAGCTTTCCACTGAATATTTTTTCAACGAATATCTGAATGTCGCTCTATATTGTGTTGTAACGAATGTTACAGTGGACGGAATACTTCAATATTTGAAAAGTTTTATTCGTAGCTTTTTGTTTTTAGGTAAACTACAATCGTATTTTTACACTAGCTGTTACCCGTGACTTCGTACGCTAGGATTTGTATTTGTGACATTTATTATAGGAAAAAAAACCGAAAAAAAAGTTAGGCCACGCGTTTTTGGCCTAACTTTTTCCTTATAACATCAGCTTTCTGCCAGTGAAAGTCCCGTCAAAATCAGTCCAGCCGTTTCCGAGATTAACCGGAACAAAGAGACAAAATATTTAAAACAGTTTTTTTTTATATCAGTGCCGCATAATATACTTTCATATTGTTACAAGGTGACAATTAAGAACATCAAATGTCAGTAGTTAGTAAGTTTATCAAGTATAAGATTTGACGTGAAAATATTTAAACAATTTTCAAGCAGCGATAGCTGTTGGACTGTCACACAGAATTATACGCTCATAGCCAGTTGCACTCACTAAACGATTAGCGTGGTCAAGCAACGTTGGGTGCGGTCAGTCTATAGATGGGTGACCACTTAGTGGTATTTCATCTGAGCGTCTCCATGCTTCGGAGGGTACGTAAAAAGTCGGTCCCGGTTATTGTCAAATTGACAGCAGTCGTTAAGCCATATCAGAGGCCTACGGGCGGTTTGAACAATTCTTGACAACAGGTTGGCCACTAACTACACGAAAAAGAAAGAAGAAAGACAGAGTTATATATATATATATATATATATATATATATATAGTATGTACCGTGGTGTACCGTGGTGTACCGTGGTTTTTGGGACCTCCGTCACTACTAGGGATTGCAGCACTGTTTTTAAGCTTGTGTGATTTTTGCTGGATTGAGTTCAATCCAGCGGGATCCTGCTGGATCCCGCATAGGTTAATAGCTTTTGTTATGCAATTAAAAAACACTTTATTATGGCTATAAACTAAAATTTTTTAAAAATATTGTACCTCTTACTGTACCTAATTGACTAATTATCTCACAGTTCGGTTACTTATTTATTAATAAAATTATCAAAAACAATAACGAATATCACTATTTGGTAGTGCTATGTTCTATGTTCATTGCGCCAACTGCCTAGCTAATAAATATACACTTAAACAAGGTTAATGGTAAATTAATGTTATTTTCTTTTGTACGTATATTGTGATGTGTTAAGTTCAGATTGTATCCACAGAAACATGACCCAAATTGTTATTGGGATGAAGTTATTTCTATGCACAGGCTACTCAATAGCCTGGTTAGAAGAGATACGCAACAAACGCTAAATGTAACATGTTTTTTTATTGTATTATAATGCTTTGTATATAATCTTTAATATAAGGCATAAAGGTTGACTGCTCCGGACATTAGCGTATTTTAGTTGGCTGCCTCTGTCGTCTGTCTGTACCTACGTATTCGTTAATCTTTAGTCCAGTTACATGACGGATTGTAAGTTATAAGAATGGTGGTTTGATGTTCTATACAAGTTGCATCTACCCGTGCTTGTTAGTGTATCTCGATCATGCAGCATTAATACAAACATGTGTCGTTATTTAGCAATGAAACACAGTTCCATCATGCTCCCAACTCCGAAGTAATAAACGCGAAAAAGTTCGCCAGACGTTCATTTTCTCAGAATTTTTTACAAATATAAATTTTATACACGACGACAAGAGGCGTATGTCAAAGAATTTAGTTAACAGAAAAATAACATTAACTCAGCGATAATTTCATGTTGAACTGTGTATTCTACTCATTTCCCTACGGCATGAGAGTCTTTGTCTAGCTTAGTACAATTTCTTTGCGCGAACTCAGTTGAAATATAAGATTGTTTTCTTTTGCTTATACAGACTAATTATAAAGGGGTTTTCAATAGGTGTGCTGGAATTTTGACAGTGTGTGCCTTGGTAAAGTTACAGGTGTCAAAATTAGCGGGAATACTTATTTAATTTTGATTTTCATCTATGGAACGCTACAAGATTTAACAACGCGTTGAAATTGTTAAAATGTATTGTCAAAATCAGTGCTCTGTTCGCTTAACGTTCCGTACGCTGCAATTAGTTTATGGATTTCATGGCCGTCCTGCAGAGTCCACAAATCGTTGTTCAATCCATAAATATGAGACAACCGGATTGGTGATACATAAAGCAGTGCCTGTACGGCAAAGAAACGCAAGACCGTTATTCAAAGACACAGTCATAAATCATTTATTCATTTAGGTCACAAAGTAACACTTATGAACGTCAAAATATAGTAGTATAGTTTACTAAGTTACTGAAGCTACATTCAGGTTAATTGCTAGGTTCAGGCAATGGATTGAGCCTATGAGAATAAACCTGCAAGAAACTCACGGCCACTCTTTTAAATCGCCAATTAAATATAATTTCAGTATTTTACAACTCAGATTAACAAGGTGTTGCAACCATTATGTCATATACTACTGACTATAAACACTACACAAAACTAATATTAAAAAGACAATATAACAATAATAACTTAATAATATTATAGAGATGAAATAATTTGGGCTAAGGTATATGTTTTAATATAAATCTAAAATAGACAGTAGGATGGCATGAAGGCGCATACACTTACACTTTGTGACTATGCAAAGGTAGTCCGTGACTAAATGCGGTTGTGGATTTACATTCTTCAATAATAATCAAATTAAGAAACAAGATACTTGTTAACATCACAAATAATCACGAGGTATCTCTATATTACTAAATTGATTTATAAATAATACAGATCTTTAAATCCTGTATATATATAACCCTTCCGAAAAAGTTGTATATTAACGGCGCTTTTAAATTTAAGCAATGATATATTAATTATATTAATAGGTAGTTTATTAAAAAAACGTATACCGAGTCTCGCAAATGTATTGTGAACTTTATGTAAACGATGATATGGGCCTACTAATTTATGCTTATATTAGTGTTTACGTTATGGATATCACTATTCTTATTATATAAGTGAATATTATGTTTAATAAACATATTGTTACCAAATACATATATATTGCGACGCAACAGTATGTCTATTTCTTTGAATCGATCGTTCAGGGAAACTTGGGCTCCTAAATTATAAATGATACGTACTGCACGCTTTTGAAAAATAAAAATTGGCTCGATGTCAGGTGCCTTGCCCCACAATAATATACCGTAGGACATGATACTATGAAAGTAACTGAAATATACTAGTCTTGCAGTACCTACATCAGTAAGCTGTCTTACATTCCGAATTGCGTATGCGGCTGAGCTAAGTTTCCCTGCAAGACACGATATTTGAGCGCCCCACTAAACTTTATGGCCCAAAGTTAATTCTAAATAAACTGTAGATTGAACTAAAGTATTAATTTCATTCACGTTATTACATTCACGTTACGTTACGTTACATTCACATATACGTCATTATATTCACTTTAGGACTCTTTACATTTGGCAATGTAAACTTGGTACATTTAGATAGTCAAATAATATTACCAACTATATTAAGACATTCATTATATATTCAAAATAAGTTTCCTTATAAGAGTATTTTATTAATAATTTTAAATCTAATAAATGATTAAAAATTAAATATTTGAAGCACAAAGCTGAATTTGGGCCATCGTAAGCAATATATAAAACAAAAGAAAAGTAATAGCACTTGTCACTAATTATCTATTTAGGACCTTAGTTCTAAAGGGTTTAGTTGGAAGAGCTCATGAGGACCCATTTCATTATATCAAAATACAAGCACAACATTATTATAACCTTTCAATCTGTAATAACAACCAAAATATTAAATTTGAAGCGGTAATATATGGGCACATATGAAGTTTGTAGAAAAATTCCTCGTATATCGCCTGAATTTAGGTATTTGCTAACAACCTGACAAAGAAAAAATAAATCATACAAATTCCTTCACAAAACGTGTAGTATCATATCCGCAAAAAATCTGTGATATTTATAAGGAAACAACCAGTACATTTCTCGATATTGAACTCACGTCTGACGAAATAAGATTAAAGGCCACAGTTTCAATAAAACCATAACGAGATACAGTGTGTAAAATGAAAGATTTATCTGGTTGGCCCAAGGCGGGTCTGCAACACATAAATATATTCATACACTCCATTGAAAGTCGAGTCCCCAAACCGGCTTTGAGTGTTTTTAAAAGAAAACTCTTTGATATTCCCAATGTAAGACATGTCAAATGCCTCAAAGCGAAAGTACTCATTCCTCAGTCAATGTTTATACAAATGGATATTTAGAAGTCAAAGTTAAAGATAAGCTTAATCTAAATTAATAAATTTTCCTTTTAATCATTGAAATTAAACAACTATATACGGATTTTATCGCGTTGTTTATTTGACACTTTATTACAAAATTGAAAACTGTTACACTATACTACTATTATTATAATTTTTTTTTTCTTTTTATGATATCGATTAGTTTTCCTCGTCTTATTGTCAATGACGATGCGGTAGTAAATGATACTATTGAGCATGACCTAGGTTTGATTGCCGGGTTAGTTAAACGGTTATCTGACTAGAAATTTTACATTAAAAACCCGGCGTAAGCAAGATGGCGATGATTTTTTTTTTGCACCCTTCATCACAGGGTTTTGTAGCTCCTCTGTCGGAGACAGAGCCTATTTTGTACAAAATGGGGCAGTTGTCCCATCAAAGGGGCAGCTGTTCCTCCTGCTCTACGTCTATATATTTTGTATATTATGCGCCCTGATAGGGCTGTTATTATTTTTGCTAACGCCTATTCACGCTCTCATTCCAATCCTCTAGTACCATACCAGTTTCTCGCTTTTATGCCTCTCGTACTTTCATTCTATTCCTTTCATACTCGGGGGATAATAAGGGTATGGGTGAACATATTCTATATTTATTATTTACATTTCTTAGATGCTATTTTCTTATCCTAAGTTGGCGATGTTGCCGGGTAGCGCGTTAAGCCGTTGGTGCTGTATCTACCCTTTCCAGCATTGGGCTGCCACATTACACTATAATAATGAAGGAATAAAGAGTGTATTAGTCTTGGCGACTATAGCCGAATTTTGGTTTAGAGGACATTACATATTTACGATAATTATGGAATATTTTAGATCCAAAACCGCGATAGCTAGGTTTTCAAATTAAATATAAAAGTTCCCAATGTCAGCGATTGGGCACTTCCCGTCATGTACGGTTATTCAGCCTAGACGAAGGATCCTATCTTTTTGCCCGGATCATCTGAAAATTAAGAACAAAATAATATATGGATTAATGCGCATCGCTAATATTGTGACATAATGAAATAAAAATGTTATAAAGACAGGGTCTAATTGACACTATATACATGCAACCACTTTCTAGAAAAGGTATTTATACAGAAATACGCTATAGAACTGAATCCTTTCATCTAAACAATGAATCACAATAAAAATTAAATTAAATAGGTCACAAAGAACAAGAGGGTGCAAGGGGTTATGGGTTGCGTCTTTGTTTGATATAATAATTATAAATTTTACTTTAACATAATATTGTAAAATGTTCAAACCGTAGGTATTTTAGCAAGTTCAACTATCTAAGCGAATGTTTTTTACTGCCTTTAAAGACATTGATTCTCTTAAAAATCAAATCTTGGATTTGATTGTACATCATTATCTCAGCCGGAAAACGTCCACTGCTGGACATAGGCCTCCCCCAAGGTTTTCCACACAGACCGGTCTTGGGCCGCCCGCATCCAACCGGTTCCCGCGAACCTTACCAGGTCGTTGGTCCACCTTGTGGGCCTACCCTGCTGTATGTTCCGGTGTATGGCCGCCACTCCAGAACCTTTCTGCCCCAACGGCCATCGGTTTTGCGCGCTATGTGCCCTGCCCACTGCGACTTCATCTTGGCTGTCCGGAGAGCTATGTCGGCAATTTAGTTTTCCTGCGGATCTCCTCATTATCGATTCGATCCCGCAGGGAAACCCCGAGCATAGCTCTCTCCATCGCCCTTTGTGTGCCTTCTGATAAGGCCCATAGTGAGTGACTTCGTCTCTGAGCCGTAAGTCGTCACTGGCAACACACACTGGTCAGAGACTTGACACTCATCTTGAGACACTGCTGTATATTGGACGAGAAGATATGTCGTAGATTCTCGAACGCTGCCCAGTCGAGAATTTAAGAATACATCATTTAAATGTAGCAATCATAAAATCTTCTTTTGTTTCTTGATTTTAAAACGAGGTCAATTATAAATTACCCTCATTCTTGTTTCTGCCTGAAAGCTGTTTAAATTAATTTCTCTAAAATTTTTCATTTGAAAAATGCCAGGTGAACTGTCTTGCGAGCAAGAGTAGTGTTATTGCGTGTCTTAAACCTGCGTCGTTACTACCTTACAGAGGTTTTGGAGCATGGGCAACCTGGCTGATCAACCTCGCAGTGGCCGCCCGGCTGGCCTTAGTGATGTTCAAAACCGCTACATCTGACTTCTTGCCGCCCGTGACCCAACAATGAACAGTACCAAACTGAGATTACAGCTGCGAGTTGCTACTGGACTTTATATTAGCACTCAGACCATTCGTAATTGTGTACACCACTTTAGATTACGATGAAGGAGATTCTGGTGAGCATGATAGTTTATTTTGATTCTGACAGCGCTTAATTCGCTGCAGTGAATATCGTATTCTTTTATTTATTTATAGGCTTCTACTTACATTTTTCCATTATTAAAAGGCTGTATTTGTATCGCTCCGCTACCCATTCAATAAAGGCTTTTTATTGTCTTTGTTTTAAGATTTGTTTGCTTGCAAACGTACAGCTTGCCACTGAATATTTTTTCAACGAATATCTGAATGTCGCTCTATATTGTGTTGTATCGAATGTTACAGTGGACTGAATACTTCAATATTTGAAAAGTTTTATTCATAGCTTTTTGGAATAGTTAAACTACAATCATATTTTTACACTAGCTGTGACACGTGACTTCGTAAAAGTGGGTTTTTTTTTCTAAAATACAAGCAGTCTAAGTTTCTCTTTATAACATCAGCTTTCTGCCAGTGAAAGTACCGTCAAAATCGGTCCAGCCGTTTCCGAAATTAGCCGGAACAAAGCGACGTACAATTTTACATATTGATTTTTTTACAAAAGTATTGCATATACTTTCGTATGCATTTAGTAAATCGCTGTTATTTTAACATTACAATAAGACATTTCAATTTTATTTATTTGTATAGTTACATAGACTAGTGGTTTTTCCTAAAGGATAAACAGAGACTCCAGTTATTAATATATTATTATTTTTATTTGAGAATTTTTCACAAAAGTCCTATTGCCAGAAACTGAACACGAGATCTCAAGCGCAGCATTAGCAGACTAAGAATTCCCTCCATCGCACATTAATGAATTATTACCATGATTAACCTAAATATACATAGATATTTTTGTCGGCTTCGGTGGCGTAGTGGTTAGTGTAACCGACTGCCACGCCTGAGGTCGCGGGTTCGATTCCCGCACAAGTCAAACATTTGTGTGCATGAACATAGATGTTTGTATAATATGTAAGTATTTACAAAAAAAAAAAGTATACATGTATGTTTATCCATTGTCTAGTACACGTAGTACATGCTCTGCTTAGTTTGGGCTAGATGGTGTTGTGTGTATGTGGTAGAATATAGAATGGAATAGAATTTTAGCCGAAATCAGTACAGTAAATACAGTAAAACAAATACAGTAGTAAAGAATAACATATAAACTGCTTAGATTACTAGTAATTTCCCGGTTTTTTTTTAAATAAATGACCTAGCTTTGGAACAGTATTGAGCTTTATTTGTCCTAATAGACTGACAATTATCAATTTTAGTAATGGATTATTTATCAGCGCTACTCATTAAAAGACTGATGCCTGATTTTGCCATTGCTTCAAAGTGCAAAAAATTCTAATCTAGGTCAAAACAAACCATTCCATCATTAGCTCTCTGAACAAGAATCACTGAAGCTACGTAAAACTACTTTATACGATTTTATGACGGTTTATTCCGTTTTACCTTTTATATGTACACTTTACCCGACGATTCGGATACTTCCTAGTAACCATGATCACGTACAGCGCATATAAAAAGTTGTTAACAAAATGGACCGCTATAAAATCCGTATAAAATAGTTTAATTTCAATGTGCAACATTGACATAAACGTATATATAATTATGTTTTTATATTTGACATAAACAAGACTAGTACGTCTTGTTTGTGTCAAATAAAAACAAATAAAGAAATGATCCGTTCATTTTGGTTACAAAGTGACAATTAAGAACGTCGAATTTAAGAAGTTAGTTTACTAAATATATGATTTGACACATTAAAATGCCAAAATCTCTTAATATACTGCACTTCTATTCAACCGTATTACTGCGAGCTGGCAGTTATCTCCGAAAGTTTCCTAATCGTCGTCCGGTATTACGCTGTCACAGTTGAGTATCTTGTGACAAACGGATTTGTGACGTGGGCCCCGTAGATAATGTCTGCTGAACGAATAGGTCACGTCCTGAATACGGCGTCGCGATAAACGTAAAGGATTTATATTCGGGGAATGCGGATTGTGAATATGATTATGCTTTTAGTTGATTTGGCGCTTCTATTTTGATTTGGGTTCTTAGTTTTAGAAGTTTGCTTTAAGCATACGTGTCCTCGAATTTGATTATGAATTATTGTATATTTTTTATGGTTTTAATTAAATAACTTGTTTCTATGTCTCACATAGCGCCATCTAGAAGATTTTAGTGATAGCACGGAATTTAGAAATGTCCTCGGCAGTACTCTTACTCGCGAAAATATAAGATTATTGGCCTTCCAAATTGTCTAAGGCGATGGCCACACTATAATATTACGTATAGTTCCTCAAATATTTTTTTGATGTAAAGTTGTGCTTGATTTGCCATACAAATATTACCTTACCTTAAAAAAGGTATAATTTTGTATGATTAATAGGTCATTATAATAAAGACTGATGAGATGAGATTTAAATAACGGAAAAACTATTAAAGAGATCATACTCAGTATTTGAATATTATTTTGAAAGGTTTGACACTTTGGCCACGATCTTGGCAACCTAGCCGAATCATCAAGCCTTTCAAAATTCTATATTCGACTTGTTAATACAATTCCTTATGACTAATAAACTATTTAGAACCAGAGTACCAATTACCGCACTAAAACAGTTACGATCTAAACTACTAAACGTCAAAAGTGAACTGTCTTTTTAAATATATTTCCACATTCAAAAAGGCACAACTTTTATAAAATCTATTTCGTGTATTATGAATGATTAAATATCGTCACAATCTCTAGGAAGAAGGGAACGCTTCCTAAATTCTGATTCGTTCGTATGGAAATATTCAGCAAATTATGTGATGAAAAATATTCGTTGAAGCCCAAATAATGCAAGGATTATTGAAAATTGGAACCTGAGGGGTTTTGATGTGCCGAAAGCTTATGAGACTTTGAATATTACTTATAACTGATTTGCCTTCAGATGATGATTATACTGTTGCCTTAAATTTAATACCTTACCTACTTACTTATATTAAAAGCAGCGATAGCTCAGTGGGGAGACCAACAGACTAGAATGCAGAGGGTCTCGGATTCGAACCCACGTCGCGCATCTCTGACTTTCGGAAGTTATATGACTTTTCGAAATTATGTGCGTATTGATTGAAAATTATCGCCTGCTACGTGCCTCGGAGAGCACGTTAAGCCGTCGGTCCCGGCTGCCATGAACATCTATGGCAGGCGTTATTGGGAGAGTGTCGACACAAAAGATTCCACTGGGTCGAAGTGTCGCCGGTCTGCACTGACTGGCCCCCACATAAGATACATACATACTTATATTATTAGAAAAGGTTATGAAGATAGGTTAAAGTTATCGAAACGGATGAAAAAATGGTGTGAAAATTAATAATGGTATTATAATTATTTAACCACTAGCTGTCTCGGCAGATGTTGTTCGATGGCTTGCAGTATATGGCGTACAATGGTGACGTTCGATGCTATAAAGCTCCTTATATCATTTGTTGTGTTTTACGCATATATTATAATTATTATAATATTATCCCTGTATATAAATTGTCGGGTAGGCACGAACTTCATCTAAGTGTAAGAAGGGTTACGTTGGGTTATTATTTACAATATTGTACCATATATAGATTCACGTCTGTTTCCCAAAGGAGTAAGCAGAGACTACGAATTTACATTTGCTACGATCCTTCTCTGGCACACACTTCTCTGGCTTCATTCACTTTCATCACATTCCTCATACACGCTCGCAGGTTTAAGGTGCTCTTACCCTGCATTTATCCAGAACGTCTCCGATCTGATCGAGAAACGTTCGCCTAGGTTTTCCTCTTGCGGCTGTTCCATGGCATGGTTCAGGCTAGCCTTATAAACTTTCTTAGTCAGTTTTTCTCGTCCATTCTTTCTACATGCCCAAACCAGCTTTACATACCCTTTTCTATTTTTGTCGCTATATCCACTCTCATGCAGCATCTCTCACAATATAATTTTCACACTATTCCTTATTCTATCTTGCAGTATATTGTACCATTGTTCATATATACACAGTCTTACGCTTGTTTCTTGCCCAGATTTCGCCAGCTGTAATTTTCGGTCCCATGAAATACGGGACAAACTTCGGAAAATCGGAGGTGTTTGTATCAGGATCAAACAATCTGGTACTATGCTATCGCTGCTTGAAAGGTGAGTCTCAATGTATTTTGGATAATTAATAAACTAAATATAACGTCGTGAGGCAAGCGACGGGTAACACGTACTATTAGTCAAGTCCTATGCAGATAGGAGCTATCTAATCAAAGTTGACAGCAACTTGATGCATTGTTCAAGATAAAGTAGATTAGATATGCAAGAGATTTGCTAGCCTGATGAACATTGATTAATTGATAGTCCGTCTGAAATGACTAGTTAACAATACGTGTTCTGTGGATTAGTCTTGAAGATATATGTTTCCGAAGTCTTCTTGGAATAATTGTATGATCATATATTTAGCATATCACCTAAAAGAAAAAGTAAAAACAAAATCTTCTTCACAAAAAGGGAAGAAAAAATCCACATATAAACTTCGACATAGAGACAGGTTAAGTGGTCCAACCAATCCAAGGCCCAACGTCTCGTCTAAATATTAGTTATGTCAATAAAAATATACAAAAAGTACCTGAAAGTAAAAAGACTAAACAAAAAAACTTACTTATTAACAAATAATTAAAAATATAAGTATTAGTTGACCCACTGAAATAATAATATAAAAATTTGAAGATATTTTCTTTCCCCTCTTCTAAATTGCTATTTCTAATTAATGGCGGTAGGGGTAGGTTCAAAACTAGCCTTTGTACCTACCACCTAATCTAACAACAATATATTGATTATTGAAACAAACTACAAATGTTAATATTATGTACACGTGTTTTAGCAAATAAATACATCTTTATCTTTATCTTTATCTTTATCTTTATCTTTATTGAGTATTAGGGTAGCCAAGGTCGTATTATTTTCAGCCAGATATAATTAGAAATCAATTTATTTATTTATTTACATTCAATTACTCACTACACTCACAGTTTCCCAACACGTGCAGTGAGCCATTACATTTGATTATGTATTTGTACAGAAACATTCACAAATTTTGGTAATAGTAGCTTTTTTTGTAAAAAACAGATCAAGTACCGGATACTGAGCTATCAGGGCGTTGAGCAGTGCAATCGCTCGATTAGTCGGTGCATATTGGGCGGTGCACGTTCGTACTGGCGGTGCGGCCAGAAGACGGCGCGAGCGTAATCGCGTATACTGGTTAGGCACTGATAATGAGCACCGAGACAAACAACACGGGTTGTCGACTTTATTGTTCATCAGTAAATAATAGTGCAATACTAATGCACATTTGCGGCGTGTTTCAAGCGTGTCGATGCCTACCATTCCAGATACGAAAAGAGACGGATAAAGATAAGGATAAAATCCATAAAGCTTCTTGTACAAATAACGAGCGATTCAATTGTGTCTAGTCACCGGTGTGCCACTGCGACTTCAACAGAGTAACTGTAATGCAGTAACTGTTGAATTGAATCGTTTACCCTTTAAACTAGTTACCTGATAATAATTTGAAAATCAGTCAATATTTTATTTGATCTTTAAGCTTTAGTCTACTCACGTCTGTATATTTCAGAAGATGGAGGCAGGGGCATCTTCGAACTCATTAATATTACGCCCACTATGTATAAGTTCCACGTAATAGAGGGTGAATTAATCGCCTACTGTTTAAAAAACCAGGGTATCAAAACCTCATGGTTACACGTATTTACAAGCGCATCATATTTCCAAAGATCAGCAACGCAGTTAACTTTTTAACTTACAAAAAATAACAAATCTTTTTTAAATATTCCATTCACGCCAGCGACACAGTATACCGTGCAAGTATAAGCATACTTCATAGAACTTGTATCAAAGTATCAAGATGATTTAGTCTCTACTAGTTCGACACCAACACGCTTTGTAAAAGAAAATCTAAAACCTCTTTATAGCGCTGAACAGAAGGAATTTGATGCAACTTGCAAGCGAGGAGACAATACATCGGCCCTCTCTTTCTTACATAACGTACCATCATTTATTTATTTACTTAATTAGAACGGCTGCAGGCCACTTATACTAATTAAGGACGCAACCATCATACTACTTTTTCACAATATTCCTTACACACTGACAGTATCTTCTTCTATTCAAACATATCACACTGAGTTTTGTCCACAAGGAGAGCGTTAAGTGTGGCGAGAGACCGAGGTATAGGCATGGGTATAAAAGAGTACAATTAATATTCTATTACATTTTTCTACGTGGTAGAATGTTTTGACTTATATCCCTCCGCGGGGGCGGGGGGAGGGGTTATGTCGGACTCACCGGAGTAAAAGAAAGATGTTGAAAAGATAATAGACCTCCCAGAATAGCGACTAAAACTACCACCGTGTTCCTTGACAAAACCACTATCGAGGGGGCCGCGCGAATCACTAATCCAACTGCCGCGATCAATTATGGCGCTGCGATGCCCAGGCGGGGCAATCCGCCAAAGTGTGTCCATGTCTTCAACAACGTCGCGGCAGTCGCCGCAGTGGTGACAACCGGGCGTCTCTTGCCGGCGTATACGACACAGAACTGGCCAAAACAACCGTGGCCAGTCATTACCTGTGTCAGCCGGAAAGTAAGGGCGCCATGCCGCCTTTCCAGCCACTCCTCAAACACGGGATATTTGACATGGACCTAACACATTACAATCCTTACTTCCTTACAAATATTATAAATGCGAATGTGAGTTTGTCTGTCTGTTACGCTTTTCACGTGCACATAAGCCCCGGAGCGACAACGAACTGCTTTTCTGTTTTAGCTTATTCAAATATAATTTTAAACTGCCTTCTTAATTTGCTAGCGTTGATTTTGTATCACCTTAAGCTTGTATATCAGTATACTTGTGTTAAAAACGATAGTATGATCTCAAATTCGTTATTTATTTTTTAAAGACTCTATCTTCGTAACAATAATCCCTGTATTGTATGCAGCCTTACAATATCTCAAAGGATGGACACAAAGACTGAAATATATCACCTATTTTGATTCTATGTGGGGATCAGATGCATTCAGAACACTGACTGTTCTCCATCTATAAATATGTTTAATAAACACATCTGCATTAGAACATGTTAAAAACACCGTATCTAGTTCTAACTAATATTATAAATGCGAATGTCGGTTTGTTTTTTTGTTACGCTTTCACGCCTTAATTACTCGACCGATCATCATTTAAATTCGCATACACGTTGTCATGGGTACAGAAAAAGACATATAGTGCCTTTTATGTAGAAAATAGTACCGTTTCCGAGTGAGTAAAATCGTAGGTCAGCAGTTAATAAAATCTTTCATCATAAAAAAAAACAAAATGTTCTCAATTACCTTCCAAACAATTAGAGGGAAAATTTTAATCCGAGATAAAAATATAATAATAAAAACGCCAACAAACACTTTTTGGGATCAAGTGGAGATTTACGATAAAGTAGATAAGACAGCGCCTTTTGAGCCTTGGAAATGGAGTGTCGGAAGTACTTCCTTGAACGATCACCTCACAATACTGCGCTACAGGCCATGAAAAAAAAAAGAATTCAGTATATAGACGAGAATGAAGCTATGGGCAATTAAATTTAGACTTCTGATTACAGGTATGCGTTGAGCAGCGATAGCTCAGTGGGGAGACCAACAGACTGCAATGCAGAGGGTCTCGGGTTCGAACCCACGTCGCGCATCTCTGACTTTCGGAAGTTATATGATTTTTCGAAATTATGTGCGTATTGATTGAAAATTATCGCCTGCTACGTGCCTCGGAGAGCACGTTAAGCCGTCGGTCCCGGCTGCCATGAACATCTATGGCAGGCGTTATTGGGAGAGTGTCGACACAAAAGATCCCACTGGGTCGAAGTGTCGCCGGTCTGCACTGACTGGCCCCCACATAAGATACATACATACATAGGTATGCGTTCAAGAGTTAAATAAATCATCGTTTAGATGACATTTGCCGATGCCGATTGATAAAATTGCCGCTCCGCTCCAGTATGCAATCCCATTGGTTAATAATTCTCCGTTTCTTCGCTCCACAGCCTCGCTCCGTTTCAATGGACAGGCAGCCTTGGTCTGTGTGCCAAATGTCATTTAAATCCTTTTATCGATTTACGCGTGATTGAGTAACAACCATCCAAATGAATTCATAAACTTTTTATATATTATGTAGATATCAGTTGGCAAACAGATAAGATAGGTACATATTATGTTATAACTCGTACGTAAACTAAGAGGTCTCCTGTATACAATACATTGATTCTTTGATAGGTCACTACCTATACACCGTAAACACAAAACAAAAGAAGAGATTGCCGTATCCAGTGTAGAATAAAAAATATTTTCAAGTATGAATTACGTTTAAGTAGACACAAAAAAAATAACTTGTATTGCTAACTAAACCAGCGACATAAAATAAATATCAGCCCAGTTTATAAACTATCTAATTGTTGGGCGCGAGCCTCTCTTTAGTATGAGAATGGTAAGACCATGGTCCACCACTCTGGCCCAATACACCCGTATTGGGCCAAAGTGGTAGACCATGGCCTTACCAGCTAGTAGACTTCACATACAAACTTAACAGCTCATGAGAATGTTTTTTATATTCTTGTGAGCTGAGGCATGCAAGTTTCCTTACGATGTTTTTTTTATCGTTACAGTGAGCGACAATTACCTGTTTTAATACGCACATTAACTGCGCCCTAGAATATCGAAACCTCAGATCAGATCAATGGTCTCCAAATTAAGCTATTTCTACAATAAATTAAGAAAATCCATCTCGTTTCTTATTCTTCGATTACGTTTGTATATCGTTGTTAAAGGAAGGAATGTTTGTCCTAGACGGAATATTATAAGTTATTTTAGAAAACTGAACTTTCAGACTTATATAATAATACACCGCCACTGTAGACAGTTTTAGAATTTCTTCATGTTTCCTAATCCTAAAACCTGCTCTTACAATAAACGATGAACAAAGGACAACTCTGTTATTTAGCGATACTCCTATCATTGTATAGACTGGAGGCTGTTATAACCCGGTAAGGCTCTCCCGAAGCATTTTCTTTGTGCTTGAACCTAGGGTTGAAGTGAAATGTCGTCGTGTGATTGATTTAGTGTGCCGTCCTTTTATCTAATAAGAGTTTTTGTGTTCGAGAACATTCGGTCCATTGAGTTCAAAGGTTCAACAACTTTGGTCACGCTCAATTATTTGGTAAATTACTAATCTATAGCTTTGAGAAGTAGATTATCTCAAGAGATATAGAGATATTTGCTAAAGCATGTTGTTTTTTTACAATTGTTTTTACTAGTCAAATTAATGCTTAACGTCATGGCAGCTGTTTATTGCCGAAATGCCACAGAAAGTATTGCGTGATCCAGAGTCGTGATGAACATGTTTCTTATATATAAATTGCCTTTTGAAAATAAGAAAATCGTATGATTCGAATGTTTTTCGATATAGTAATTTATACTATAATATTATAAAGGGGAAATATTTGATTTATTGTTTGTTTGTAAGAATTAAACTCAAAAACAACTCAAGCGATTTAAAAATTCTTTTACCATTAGAAAGCTATATTATCACCGAGTAACATAGGCTATATTTTATTTTTAAAAGCGGTATTGTTACTTATAGGACCTTTTTTTTTCTTTTTCGTGGGGGAATCCTTTGACGCATACCTTTCCGCGGGGCGACGGAGAGGTTATGTCGGGCTCACCGGGGAAAAGATACCCCGGTAATACCGACTAAACCTACCACGGTGTTCCTCGACATAACCATAGAAGGCGAGGCTGCGCGAATCGCTTTCACATGCAATCGCAACCCCGCCGTGGGACCCTAACCGACTTTAACGCGACCGAAACTTTTCCATAATCGAAACTTTTAATTTAATTATAATTTAATACATCATCATGCATCAATCGTGGTCCAGCCATCGTGTTAGACGATGTGTGGTATGGCCAGAGGCGACAATGGTGAAGTTTTGTAGGTCTTGCTCCTATTATTAACTATTTCTGACGTTTCTTTTTTTAAAGATTACTAACCATTTGTTTTTCAAATTACTAGTATTGTTGTTAACCCCTCCAGCTAAGCTAGAATGAATTGCGATAGGAGTGAGTTAACGTCGGTAGTGCAATGAGTGGGATTCGAAACCGAGACCTCTCGATCGTAAGTCCAATAGCCATAGGGCTACTATATATCCTATGTATGTTTATGCCAAGTTTTAACTGGTATACATAATATACATATAACACGAATACTATTTTAACACCAGTATGCTTTTCAGTGGGATTCACACGTGCAAGG
The DNA here is from genome assembly GCA_930367265.1 of Catocala fraxini. Lineage (NCBI taxonomy): Eukaryota > Metazoa > Arthropoda > Insecta > Lepidoptera > Erebidae > Catocala > Catocala fraxini. The sequence goes on from OV884031.1 coordinate 23,628,252, forward strand.
CCGCGAGAATAAAAATTTCATTACCAAATTAAGATTTTTAAAATTAAATATCATCGTATTATTTATGAAACATATAATCTTAAATTATCATTAAATCTTCTCTCTTAATTTTTTGTTATTCCCAAGTCACTTGGGGTCGGCTTTTTTTCTGGTCTAACCGGATTTGACTGGATATCAGTTTTTACACGGAGCGGCTGCCACCTGACCTCCGCAACCCGAAGGCTAACGATACCCTAAGGCTAGACCAGTGTCAGGATATTAGAGGGTACTGACTTTCCCAATAACGACTGCCATAGATGTTCATGGCAGCCGGGACCGACGGCTTAACGTGCTCTCCGAGGCATGGCATGAAACATATATAGTATATCCGATAAATCATTTGGCTAAATCTTCTTCCCTGACTTACGATAAATCACTTATACAAGAAGAGCTCAAATCACCTCAGTTCTCACTAATGAACTGCAGACCGCGTCGAAATACATTATTCATCTTTATTCCCGTGGTCGAGTATTAGATAAACAGGCACCCTCTTTTTGTGTGATAGTCCCGGAATGTGACACGAACAGCTGTCTACAAATAGTTAGATGTGAAAATGGACAAATTGCTGTTTTTCGGTACATGATTAAAACGTATTTGTGAAAATGTAGCATGTATTATTGCTAAAAAACCATATTAAGTTAAGTTTCTAGTAATCTATATAAATAAAAATCAAAGCCCACATATATGACAGCATCACTTAAGAACGGCTCGGCACTATGATTTATATGTATTTTTGTTGTATTTATAATTGTCTGTATAAACGAAAATTTACTATTAATCCGCGGTATATGTTGAAAATTTAAATGGTATTTTATATGGAAAATTTTGAAATGAAATGTATTTTTGTATAGAATGACAGGACAACGACTGTCGGGTCAGCTAGTATCTAATAATACTAGCGGTCGCCCAGAGGACGAAATTCAACCATAACTGATTTAAATGTTAAGTTTGATCATTATAAAGGTATTTTGTCTATAACTATAGCCTTATTTTTTCATTTAGATTTCGCCAAGGCTAAACAGGTTAATTTGCCTATATATTTCAAACAAATTATTATTTGCTTCACATTTTTATTTTTGCAATACTATGTATATCACACATACATCACAAATTATTATAACTATGAATATAAGTGGTCATTATAAACCATAAATAGTTACTTTAACTAAGCACCAACCAAATATAGTACTCTGTTTTAAAATAAGTAGCCTATTCGTATAGATAAACTTTAAAAATTTAATGGTCAATAGCGCGAATTCGCCATAGTTACTTAAGGGTAACCATAGTTACGAAGTTACGAAGAATTGTACGACATCAGCCGAACAATGCCGAAATACTATAAACTCGATTCGACTGCGTGTGTCAAATGCATGGTTTGATTGATTGATTTACATATTTATTTGCTCAAACACGTGTATACATACAGTAATAAATAATGCACGCAAGTTGTTACATTTTTTTGTTCTTACATTTTTGCCATATAGTGGCTTGCAAATGTAATTATAGAATTTAATAAAAAGTTATAAAAATAATAACAATGACAAGGATAATAATTAAAAATGATAATTCAAACCAATAATTAAAAATTAATGTCAGAATAAGTAAGTAAAGAAATAAAAAAAATTAAAAGTCGAACGTAAGTATAAAATCATAATCCATCAAAATTAATTCATGCAATTAAATTATTATATAGTCAGTCAAAAATTCTAAATTGTTATAGTACACTTTGTCTTGTAGTAGTGACTTCAACTGTTTTTTAAATGTTTCATTACTAAGCTCTTTCCAAGACTTTGGTAATTTATTGAAAATGACTGGAGCCATGCAGAAGACGCTCTTGCGCATAAGCGTTGTTTTAGTAGTGTGTAGACATAGTTTACTATTATCAAGTCTATTTCTGGGCTTTACATCTGACATATGAAGAAATAAGTTTGGGTTAGATTTGACAAATAGCGCAATTTCTAAGATGTAAATAGATGGCATCGTGAGTATTTTATTTTGCTTAAAATAGGGCTTACAACTATCGTTAGGTTTGAGTTTAAACATGGCTCTCAGGCATCTCTTGCATCTGAGGCATCGGTTGTTGTTGTCGGTGTTTTTTTCATTAATTTAATGTATTTCTAATGCATATTTTATAAAAATATTAGGATTTGCTACTCCTTCTCCATATAAACTTTAACTGTGCCAAATTTCATACACCTCCGCCCGCGAAATTTTCGTAAAAAGGGGCACAAAGTTTTTGCTTCACGTATTGATATATAGATTTAAGAGAGAGTGACGAGCCCAAAAAGCACGGTCAGTTTGATAATTCGAAATGACATATCTGTAATTATCTACATATGTACAAAAATCTCAATAAAGTTAAAACTACAACTTTTATAGAAGTAGCTTTAACTCAAAGAGATTTATTGTTTATTTTGTAGTAGTAATAAATGAAGACATACTTGGATTTTATGAAATCTGACCAACGGGGCTTGGTCTCTCGCAGGGAACTAATGTGATTTGTGAAAATGCTCTGTGCATGCAATATTAAAAAAAAGGACAGGCCATCCAGAAAAGTTCGTTTACTAATAAAACGAGCTCTATTTCCTCTTTAATAAATACATGGCTCACAAAAGTGAGAGATACGTACCGTGCGTGGGATCAAACTCATCGAGGAGGCAGTCCACCGATCTTCCCAATAGAAAATATCACCTATTTTGTGATAACGGATACTCTATACAGTTATTCTGTTTCTATTATACGTATATAACAGCTTACTGAAGGGCAAATACCCTTCCTTACTCCATACAATGCAAGGTTCATTAATCATATTGAATGCTCGCGTAGGAGTTCGTGTTCGACACATTGTGTACCCCAAAACACTTGCACACATGGGCGTGCATATATGTACTGACATATACAACGTAGTGTTACTTCTAAAACTCTTGGCGATCATATACCATAATAATTTATTTGCAAACTTCTACTTAAATATTTTATAGTAGATATTTAAAATTTATTGGGCTTTCACAACTATGGGCACTGCAAAACATATCTCCAGCTAGTTTACATAAATCAGAGAACATTCTAAATTAATCCATATAAAGTATATAAAATAACGATGCGATTATCGATTAAAAACTCTAATAATTCAAATGTTTAATTAATTCGATTACTATGTATCAAGTATTGAAATATGTAAAGTGAAATAATAAGGTCCTCCAAACCAAATTTCAGTTATGGTGCCCATTTTAATGGAGACTATAATCTTTTGGTATTTTATATTTTGTTGTTATTCACCATCTTGTTACGATGTGACGGTAAATTATTTTGAACGCCATATAATTTCAGTAGGTATGATCTAATTATGAGACACTAGCAGCCAACATACACTTGATACATATATTTTAATAACTATATGATCACTAAGTAAGTGCTATACTATATCCTTGTACGGCATTACAATTACGGAGGCGTCACGTCACGGGCTGCTATTGGTTCTAATAGACTAGCACGTCAATGTGACGTAGGCATGAAATTGTATCGTCTACAGCGTGTTTCAATACTCGACGATTGTTGGATTGTGATATACTTATCATAGTTTTTTGATAAGTAATCATAGTGTCTAATTTATCAAATTATTTAGCAACTTTTAACTTATTTACTCATTGCATTGGTTTAAATTACAAATTAAACTTATGAAACTGCAATAAATGGCTTTTATAGCATTTTTCAGTTTATTACTTTTTATCTCAACATGGATTGTAATCGAAACGAGACGTTGACAGGTTCTTATCCTTTTCATATAAAATACTTGTGACTACATTACAGCAACTACAAAATTGATGTAAAAATGTGGAGTCTATTATCATACTAAGAAAGTTTTAGGATTGAATAATTTGAAACCAATCCTTAAAAATTTTTCGAATCATATGTAGTGATTGATATGCCAAACAATTGGGTATGAATATTGCAATAATAATTTGCATTTTACTTCGATCCATACAAACTATTAACTTTATAATTAGTCGTTATTTGCTTAGTAAAACAAGTTTCTATATTGCAAAATAAACAGGAGCTATAAATATTGGTGTACAAAGTAAGTTCATGAAACCAATAACCAAAGCAGGTTAAACTTTGCCACATTCTTAAAATTAACTTTGAAAGTATAGTAACCGTAAATACCTAGTAGAATTTAGAAGCTCATAATAGCGAAATTCTAGAAACTTGTAAATTAGGCCACAGTAAGGCACTTTCAGTACACAGGCACCGCAACTTACGTGAAATACCTTTCACTAGCGTTGTTGTGTATGATTTAGTCTTTAGTAAAACCTTTACTGTGTTCCTATAGCGTGAAATAAAGGTAATATTTCACGGTACCGAAGCTCATAACACCGAAAAAATATCGAATGATTTGAAAATTTATCGATCCTGCATTCGAATGCCGATTTTTGTTATCGCTATATTTTTTTATTCGAATAATGTTCAAATATTCAAATTACGATTTGAAGATACATTGTTACATTTGTGTTAGCTAGTGTTATAGATGTAATTATTGGCACAAACATATTCAAAGAAAAAGAGAGGATTCAAGAATCCAAGAGAAGATTCCACGAAGCTGTGTGAGATTGGGCTATCTGCACTTTTTCTACATCTAAACTGATACTTCCAGTGTTAATATGGAGCTGGAGTGCAGAAGCTATTAAACATAAAATTTGTCATGAATTTCAACCAATGAAATAATAAAAGTAAAAAATACTAATGTGGCAAACAAGCATACGGCCCACCTGATGGTAAGTGGTCACCGTAGCCATTGGACGCCTGCAACACCAGACGCATCACTTGCGCGTTGCCGACCCTTTAGGAAAGGAAGTGGCATGGAGAAGGAGCTGGGAGGGGGAAAGAGGGTAATTGGGCCACCGGCACTCTAACTTACACTGTACCGATGTCATTCATTAGATTGTTTTGCCACAAATCGAAACTATAACGCGTAAGGCGAAACTATAACGCGTAAGGCCCTAATTTAGAATTTATCTATATTACCACTTTTGCGATAAAAATATTTTCTATTGCTATAAAACTGTGAGTGTGATATCAATGAGTGAAAATTTGTTACTTTTATTATCTGTAATTTAATATATTAAAAAGAAAACTGCCGCGCTAGGAATAATGCCTGTGTCGCGGGGATCTTTGCAATCAATAAAACAACGGACACAAAGAACATCCAGACTCAGAACAACAATTTGTGGATCACACAAAGTTTTGTCCCGTCTGGGATTCGAACACATAACACTCGGCGCAGTGGCAGTGGTGAGGCGACCACTTAAATCACTACGCCATCTGTGCAGTCTATCTGTCATACGTGTGTGAAATACTCACTATTTGACACATATCCAATGACTAGATTTCGAAAGACTAAACATCTTGTTAATTAATAATTACCGTAACAGAAACAGCCTGTACGCAGACTGTAACGCCTGTCCGAGTCGAAGACACGAGTTCGTTAGCGATACTCTGCAAGGTAAATGATGTACACATATTGTTACAAAACACACACATTCACACGTGATAATATTTTGTGCTTAATCACGTCACACGTAACGCTGTGATCACTTATCTTTATCATATAACAAAGCTTCGTTCTAAATATATTGTTGTAAGTATTGCTATTATCCCTAGGCCGTATATGTTCATTCATACATACTGTGCGTAGCATTAGACGTGTCAAATCTATTCGCGATTGTATTAACTAAGTACATTTAGTAGCAAATCGTAAGGTTTCTTAAAGTATTCGTTCAGACGAAGATGTATCATATTAAGAGCTATGTTTTGGATACATATATTTACATACATTTGACGGCCTCGATGGCGTAGTGGTTAGTGTAACCGACTGCTACGCCTGAGGTCGCGGGTTCGATTCCCGCACAAGTCAAACATTTGTGTACATGAACATGTTTGTCTTGGTCTGGGTGTTGTGTTGTATGTTTCTATGTATAATATGTATATATTTACAAAAAAAAGTATTTATGTATGTCGGCGCAAGTCCACATAACTAATTATTTTATAATTTTACAGATAATTGACTTATGGTCGGGTCTCTATTTATTTACTAAGATTACTTCATGATTACCACATTGTTTATGCCAGTTTTACCAGTTATTGCTTAAATAAGAGTTGTAATGGTTTGTTGTTGTTCGAGACGACAAACTATTACTCATTATAATTTAAACATTAATTTTGAAGTTATTGAGCAACTGCGAAATTCATAACTTGATTTTTAAGCAATAACGAGTTGATTTCTAGATATTTTTGTTGAGTTTAAAGTAATTCGAATGTGTCGGCGCAAGTCCGTATAACCGATTATTTTAATGCATCTATTTGTCGCTAATCGACTTATAATCAGGTCTCTATTTATTTACTAAGATTATTTCAATGATTACCACATTGTTTATGCGAGTCTCACCAGTTATTGCTTAAAATAAGAGTTGTAATGGTTTGTTGTTGGTTGAGACGACAAACTCATTATAATTTAAACATTCGTTTTGAAGTAATTAAGCAACTGCGAAATTCATAACTTGATTTTTAAGCAATAACGAGTTGATTTCTAGATATTTTTGTTAAGTTTAAAGTAATTCGAATGTGTCGGCGCAAGTCCGTATAACCGATTATTTTAATGCATCTATTTGTCGCTAATCGACTTATAATCAGGTCTCTATTTGTTTACTAAGATTATTTCAATGATTACCACATTGTTTATGCGAGTCTCACCAGTTATTGCTTAAAATAAGAGTTGTAATGGTTTGTTGTTGGTTGAGACGACAAACTCATTATAATTTAAACATTCGTTTTGAAGTAATTAAGCAATTGCTAAATTCATAACTTGATTTTTAAGCAATAACGAATTGATTTCTAGACATTTTTGTTGAGTTTAAAGTAATTCGAATACTTTCAAGTTCAAGATTAAATTGCAGAGTCAAGCAGTCGTTTATTAAATCATTTGAACTGAAATTAAAACGTTCTAAATATTAAAAGCGGTGTGTTGATTTTTGGAAAGAATTAACGTAATTAAATTAGCTATTAAGGAAGTGTGTGTTAAAATTATAGTGAAATATTGTGATTGTGTATTGATCTCCCAACGCCCGCCATCTTGAGCGCGTTTGGCGTTGTAAAGTCAAGCATTCTATTACGAGTTCTCACGGAGGCAAGAGCTTTTCATAAAATTGTAATCTTGTGAGTACTAAATTTAATATTGATTTTTACTATGTTGCTACATAGTTAAGATTAAGATTGTGCTTAAGAATTATAAGTGTTTATTATCGAAAGCGTGTTTCATTGTTTGCAATGAGTGATCCATCCATTGAGAATAGTGACGTCAGCTCTGCTGACGTCACAACTTTTAAAAACCCTGCTGGACTTTATGTTTCGGTCTGTATGTTTATCCATTGACTAGTACCCATAGTACCTTGCTTCCTTTTCCTCTTGCTTCCTTTTTCTCATATGTCAGCCATATTCATAGATTCGTAATCTTAAATTTATGTTAATTAACAATATGCATGAATTATAAACTACCTAGTATTTGCAAATATTCCACAGCCAGAGCTGTACCCATGGCATAGCATAGTCACCGTGGCAGACCACGGTGACTTGTTACGTTCTATTTATGACCAGCTATCATAAAAAACAAACATATGAGCCTTTAACGCTAATTACTACCGTAGTCGTTTTGCAAATATAAAACCGAAAAACATGTCTTTGTTCGAGGCATTTTATTTTCAAACAACTTTATTTTTCACCGTACAGCTTGCAAATTACCTTGTAAGCCAAACATAGCCGAAATTTACTCATTCACTCGCCGGCCGGTGATAATTCATAATCGCGTTAGGTGTCGACAACAAAATGTTCGGGTGTGGACTGAGTGGCTGATGTTAGCATGTTTTATTTTATTTTGTCAGGTGATGTTACTATACGCTTTCGAGAGCATGAGTGTATTATTTAAAATATTAAAGAGGTAATGGCAAATAATGTTTCAAGTAATTGCATATCTTGTATACCCTGGAGCAAAAAAAAACGCTATACGACCATTCATCAGGAGTAATGACATAATGAAATCGCCTTAACTACAGAAGATCTGCGATAAAAATCTTGTATTGTGTTCCCATGGCGACTAGAATTTACAGGCAGCTAAAGTTGTAACTGTTCTTTCATCAGGGTAATTATTTTTGTTGTAACGCACAAGTATTTCAAGTATCTATAATTATGCCATAATAGTTCACGTGCATTCGATAAGTTACTGCATTAGGCAAGCCATATCTAATAGGGGTTGTGCAAAAAAATATAAAAACAATTTTTTGGTAAAAATTTAATCTTACTGTAATTATTAGTAACGATTCAAAGTTTCTGTTACATGCATACCGTCAGTTTTAAATACATCTTTATTATGTACTAGCTGTTGCCTGCGACTTCGTCCGCGTGGATGAATTTATTACCCAATACCTACTTTTAATTTGTTATCTAATTTTAATATATAAAACTACAACTAAAGAAATTAATAAGTCTAACTACACCTATATAGGTGTAGTTAGCTATATATTCAAAAAATACATATGGTATCGTGGACTTTTTTGTAGATATTGATACGTTCTATAATATTGTAGAACATTTTTTTGTTTTGTCAATAGTTCCCGCAGCGCACGCGATGACAGATTTTTTCTAATTTCTCTTTGAAATCGTTTCAGTAGTTTTTGTGTGAAAACATCACAAACATACATACAAAAACACAAATGTTTCCTCTTTATAATATTAGTTTAGATTTAGATAATAAGTTCTATTACAACGACCACAATGAGCCTGATGTGAATCTAATTCACGTGAATTTACTTTAGAGATATTAAAGAGAGAGAAGCTTTAGTTCCATCATCGGATTAATTTGGACTATTTCATACATAAATAAGTTTTTTAATCAGTTCTTCTACTACTTGTTCCAATTTAACTGCTCATTACATATAACACAGGGCAATAAAAACATTTCACTTATTTTTTTGAGATACGTGACTATTAAATAAAGATCGTGATATACCTATTTGTTACATGAAAACAATATTTCTTATAAAAATATAAATACGATTGTGAGTTTGTTTATATATTTGTAACGCTTTCACGCCTTAACTATGCGACTGATCATCGTGAAATTTCGCATACACGCGCACGTTGTCAGGGTCACAAAGTAAGACATACATAGGTTACTTTTTATCCAGAAAGGAAAGATCTTCTCGAGGGATAGACATTTATTGAAAAATATCGTAATTTATATAACCTATTGGAAGTTAATTAAATTCGCTGAACGCTACGCTTCAGCCAGTCATAGCTCCAAAAACTTGCAGCACGTAAAGTATCGATCAGCGCTTGAGAGGTTTCTCGCTGAATGCGGTTCGTTAGGTGTGTTAGTGTTCAGTGTGAGGCGTGCGTGCCTCTTGTTTCTTCCACATCGCACACCCTTTGCCACTGAGGTAATATTGAATCAAATAATATTTGATTAGGTGCCCAGGTGCTATTGCCAGCTAGTGTTTTGTTTAGCCTGAGGATTTCAAGTGTTGTATCTTTGTATTTCAGTTGATTCTTAATGGTTTGGTTACAGTATATTCCTACCGAGCTAATATTAGTAGAAATTCGCTTAAGAATTTGACGGTGTTTCTATAGAATGTTTGAGATTAAGTTTCCTTTCACATTTTAAAAACCGATATTCGTGTTTAGTAAATGTTAAGATTAGTTACAATATATTGTGGTGATGGAGCACTGTTTCATATTGACCTATATTTTGTTTTTCTTTTTGATAAATAGCGAATACTTGTCACCATTTATAATAATATACTGTTCATCTACGTATATCAAAATTATTCGGCTCTCGTGACTCGTAGCGTGTCGTTATATAGTATATGTTACTTCTGGATAAAGTAGCTTTCTAATGGCGAAATATTTTTTATAATAAGTCTATTGGTTCTTGAGTTCAATCATACAAAATATTTTTTTTTGGTCTTCGTAATATTAGTATAGACTTCTATAAACTAAAACTAAACCGATGACAAGTTTCACTTCGGGAATGGCGCCACGACTCGAACGATAGTTGGTAACAAAGGTTTTAAAACTCAAGTTCTTTTTTATTTTTACCTTCACTGAGTTACAAGTGATTGACGATCCGAGGCACTATTTTCTTTTTTTTTTGATAGCTAGTTTGACAACACTTTCTAGGTGGCAGTGGTTGTGAATACTATTGCTGCGTATGAGGTTTCGAATTCGATTATTGGATGGGGCACCACTCCCGCGTTAGGAAAAATGCCTGTATCTGACTTTATAAACATGTAAACGCTGGACACAAAAACACCCAGACTTGAAATATCTATTTGTGGATCACAATTTTGTCCCGTATGGAGATTGAACCCACAACACTTGGCGCAGTGGTAGGAGCGAGGTAATCATTTAAACTATGCCATCTGTGCAGTTGAAACATTTTGTAAAACTCTATAGCAGCCATGATTTTATTTTTAATCACTACTTTATTGACTATTTTATCTGTTTACGCCGAACATCGTACATCTTATTTCTGTTGTCAAAAAATAAATAAGACACATTTTATGCATTTTATTTGAATATGAACAAGAACAAATAGAAAACCTAGTTTGATTCACAGTATCGCGGTACCATTCTAAAATATTGTCAATAGAATTTTACCTTCGCGTATGGCAAAAATCTGTCAAATCTGTTCGCCTATTCAAAAGTTACGCCTGGATAAACGTTTTGAATCGTTTTTAACGAAACTTTTGAAATATTCAGTGTACGCACTATAGACAGCTTTGTGGCAGCGACAAATTGCTGTTAAAATGGTTTTTGTTCGTTTAAATTTAGCCATACTGTGTGTTGGTGGTGCGTTTTAGAACTTTTTTACTAAAATATTACGGATGAAAGAACTCTCGAAATTTACGAACAATGAAAAATATTTCTTTTTAAACGCTGATTGCTGTAATTGATTGATGAAAGCATTGTTTGAATTTTATTAGATAAATATTGTTTAGATTTAGGGCAAATCAGAACAACATAGTGCGATGTAAAATATATTTTTATTTATAATTTTGTTACACACTTTGTGCTTGAACATGTGACATTTTATATAAGAAATATGATAATATTCCGGATAAGAGTAATCGGCAATTCATGCTAATACTTTCAAATTAAAACTGTAACAAGCAGTGTCTAAACCATCTTATACATTTTATAAAATAATTTAGACATTGCTTGTCACACTTAATTGGCTGGACCATTTTTCATGAAGTTTGTCACAGAACTCATGTGATGTCATAAGTAACAGCTGGTATCGAATAATTAGGATATTTAAATTATGCTGACAAAAATTCAATATTTTAAACTATGATTTATTTAAATGTTTATATATGTAAATGTATTATTTTTGAAATAATGTTAGCAATTTGTCCTACGCTTTACTAGTATTCTATTGACCCCTTTAGGTAAGCTATAACGGCTGTGTTAGGAATGGGTTTACGTTGGTAATACAATGGATGGATTCAAATCAAAGATCTCTCGATCGCTAGTCGAAGGCCTTATTCATTGGGCTGCAGCTTCTGAATAAATATAATATCAGTCCTGTATTAAACTGTCCCATTGCTGGGCATGGCCCTTTTCTCAGCGTGAGAAGGGTAAGCCATAGTCCACCACGCTAGCCTAGTGTAGCTTGGCAGACTTCACATATCTTCGAGAACATTATCGAGCACTCTCCCACATGCAGGTTTCCTCACGATATTTTCCTTCACAGTTAAAGCAAGCGATAATGAACTATTAATTCCCACATAGCACATATGTACATAATACGCAGATAAGGCACTTCGAAAAGACAAAGATGCGCGCCTTGAGATCGAACTCGAGACCTCTGCATGCCAGTCCAACGGTTTCCCAGGCTGCTATATTCTTTTATTTCATTTGGTTGGTAATATACATAAGTTTATTTTTTAGATTATGAAGAAAACTAAACTTAACCACGTAGCTGCTAAGAAGAAGACAACAGCACAACCAGAAGAAAAAGAAGCAACAACTTTGGAACAAGCGCCGGTCAAAGTAGATTCATTGGACGATGAGGAACAAGGTTTTGGGGGATGGTTGAGGTAACCGCATGAATCTTTTCACGAAACTTTTTTTTATGTTATGATTTAGGTACTTCTTTGGTGGAGATTATAGTATCAGTTTATGCTATCATAATTATATTTAATCTTGTTGTCGATTGTTAGAATTGACAAAAATTATATTTTGTATAGATTTTATTATTCGGGTTCGATTCCCGCACAAGTCAAACATTAGTGTGCATGAACATGGATGTTTGTCTTGGTCTGGGTGTTTCTAAGTATAACACGTATGTATTTACAAAAAAAATAAAGTATATATGTTTATCCATTGTCTAGTACCCATAGTACAAGCTCTGCTTAGTTTGGGCTAGATGGTGTTGTGTGTATGTGATAGAATATTATTATTATTATTCTTCTCTCTTAGCCTTTATTATTCCCAAGTCACTTAGGGTAGGCTTTTCTGGTCTAACTGGATTTGACTGGATATCAGTTTTTACACGGAGCGGCTGCCACCTGACCTCCGCAACCCGAAGGCTAACGATACCCTAAGGCTAGACCAGTGTCAGGATATTAGAGGGTACTGACTTTCCCAATAACGACCGCCATAGATGTTCATGGCAGCCGGGACCAACGGCTTAACGTGCTCTCCGAGGCACGGAGCAGGCGATAATTGTCAATCAATACGCATATAATTTCGAAAAGTCATATAACTTCCGAAAGTCAGAGGTGCGCGACGTGGGTTCGAACCCGAGACCCTCTGCATTGCAGTCTGTTGGTCTCCCCACTGAGCTATCGCTGCTATTAATATTATTATTATTATTAAATAAAATAATAAAATCTTTGGGTCAAGTATTATTGAGGTCCTCTAAACCAAATATCAGTCTCGGCTGCTTATCTTGACGGAGATTGACTATTGTATGCAGGAAACACAAATGCACTCGTAATACTATTTATGATTAAATAACTAATTTCGTGGTATCTGTACAAAATGCATTGGTTATTTTAATATTAATTTATATTTCGAGAATACTATATACTGTATATGTTATTAATAGCGTGTGTTACTTATAGATATCAATAACATTTTATAGGATTTGTATTTAAAGTTATATAGCTTAGTGTCTACCCGTATTCGTCGATTCAATTCCACATTATAACATGATGTTTCATGTTATCGTTAATACGACAAACCATAGTAACCATAGTATCTACAAGCAACTATAAATAAAAAAATAAACATAGAATTCGAATTGGCCATTCAAAATATATCAATGAAATAGTTAATATGAAAAGCACAACGATTTTCGATGTTCTTCATACAATGCGACAAGCATATATTATTATTATGATAAGGCAGCAAGAATATTATCAACAAAATTCAGGTGTTCTGCAGTGCGGTAAAATAAAGAAAAAAAAATATAAAATAAAAAAAAAAATTCATTAAAGATCTACGTGCAGCTGTGTAATGTTTATTAAAATAAAAGACATCTCCGATCAAATAAATCCGAACGATCCTCATTTCGAGTAACTTTAGAAGCATCGACGCGGGTGCTAATGCTTTTGAATAAACGCGTTCACTTGTATTCATTTAAAATCGGTTATTGCGGAAAATAGATTCATGTTGAATTGAAGGTACATCAGACGTGTCATCATTTTACAGAAAAATTAAGCATATTTTTTATTACTTACACATAAACGTAATATTGTTTTATAAATCTTCTTTCTATGGAAGAGGCTAGGTATAGTTTCAACCTGATTTTATCTGACTCTGGATGTAGGTTTAAAAATACATTTAAAACATACAGATAAGTAAAATGGCTTAAAAATCCTTGTAGCATATTTTATTTACATTTATTAATAACTTTCTTTGAAACAATCATATTTTAACTGCCTAAAAGTATTCTTCATCAAATATTTGAGATAAAACTTGGTATAGAAAGGAAAACAATCAGAGAGAATTGTTTGAATATATTTTGGACTTAGGAATAATTTGGCCGATTAAAATTACCTCTATACATTAGATTTTGTTGTTGATTAAATTAATAAAATCATAGAAATAATACAGTAATTTTTTGTGTAAATTAGGGAAATAAATATATAAGTGTATAAATATATAATGGTTTGTAACATTGCCTATTTAAAAGTGCAAAGATATCTCGAATGCTAGATGAATAATTAGAATATTCGGATATTTATTTAATTATATCAGCAATGTACATAAATTGATTCACTCCAGCAGTGAATGAGTGCACGGGTCGCGTCGCCATACGACAAGGGTTAGGCCATGACCTGGGGGTGGCGGGCTTTGTGGGCCTGCCCGCCATCCGTTCAGCACCAGGTCTGAGAGGCGGCGTGCGTGTTCCCACGCGCGCCTCTGTGTCGAGTCCGTCTCCCCTCTAGGGGGGACAGTAGGGAGTTTCTTTTAGATGTGCCTATAGGGTAGGTCTTTCGTGTAGTGGCCTGCCGTTTCATACGGCGGGCCGTAACCTCGGCGGGGTCGCGACCGCATGCGAAAGTGATTCGCGCGGCCCCGTCGATAGTGGTTTTGTTGAGGAACACCGTGGTAGGTTTAGTCGGTATTCCGGGAGGTACTTTAACATCTTTACCATCTTTCTTTTACCCCGGCGAGTCCGACATAACCCCTCCGCCCGCCCCCGCGGAGGGGTATGCGTCATGCATTCCCCCACGTAAAAAAAAAAAAAAAAAAAAGGGTTAGGCCATAGTCCACCACGGGCCAGTGTGGGTCGGCAGACTTCACATATTTTTATAATGAAAATCATTTATTTGCATCAACATGGGTACGATAAAATTGTTAAAGTCTCTCAGATTATCTCATTTTTTTTTTCATAGTTTATATATGTTATATATAACATATATATAACATATATGTGGTAAATACTCAAATAAAATAGTAGGAGGTCGATATATTGCCATGCAGAGGTCTCAAGTTCGATTGCAAGGCACACATCGCTATGTTAGTGCGTATTAAATAGCTAAAATGGATTATTTTAAACTATGAAAAAAAACATAATGATAAAATCTGAGAGTTCTTAACAATTTTATCGTACCCACGTACTAAGGTACGTACTGTTCAAAGCATGTACACCTGTGTGACAAAATGGCTTAACCTGATCAATTGGTCTGCGGTCTCTAGGCCGACGCATCGTTTTATTACCTTGACGTAACATATCTTAGTTCGACTTAAATTTATGAAAATAAATACCTATTCGGCAAATGTACGTACAGTACAAATAAACTAACAAAAGACCTATTTTAGTATATTAGCACCTGTGACTTTTATTAAAGTAATCTATACTTACTAATATTATAAAGAGGATTTGATTTTTGTTTGTTTGTTTGTTTGCATATAAGGATTTAACTCAAAACCTACTCGAACGATTTCGAAAATTCTTTCACCAGTAGTAAGCTATATTATCACCGAGTAACATAGGCTATATTTTATCTAAAACAAGTAATTTCACTAACATAACCTAACCTGCCTACTTTTACGCGAGTGAAGCCTCAGGCAAAAGCTAAACTTTATTTCTCGCCTCACCAAGGTTCACGTACATATATGTGGATTTTACAGTTGATAAACAATAATAGGTGGTAATAAAGATTATTTGTGGAAGAGAGGTCTCCCTAGTACGGGCGACGCCCCTCAGTTGAAAGAACGAGCTCCTTTAAATTCGGATAAAATTATTTGTCATTAACGATTTTAACTATCATCGCTGTGGCGCAGCAACAGATAATATGACCTCTGTGCATAAGGGCTCAGGTTTGATCCCGTTCGATGTCACGAAATTTCAGTTGCAGCACGGAACGTACCTGTGCTAAAACTTTAATATTATAAATAGACTTTACATAACAAGTGCGAAACGGCCATGAATTGCCGTAAATCTTAGAGTTCGAAAAAATGGTATCACGTTGAGGTCAGAGGTTAAAGGTCATAGTCATTTTGGGGTTATATCAACTATGCTGAGTCGAATGGCGTTAACCGCGAGTCTCTAGCTCTTACGGTTCTTGAGTTGAAAGATGGTATCACATGACCAGAGCTCAAAGGTCATAGTCATTTCGGGGGTATATCGACTATGTTGAGTCAAATGGTATCACGTGACCTTGAGGTCAGAGGTCAAAGTTCATAGTCATTTCAGGGCTATATTGACTATGCTGAGTCGAATGGCGTTAAACACGAGTCTCTAGCTCTTACGGTTCTTGAGTTGAAAGATGGTATCACGTGACATTGAGGTCAGAAGTCAAAGGTCATAGTTATTTTAGGGATATATCGACTATACTGAGTCGAATGGCGTTGACTGCGAGTCTCTAGCTCTTACAGTTTTTGAGTTGAAAGATGGTATCACATGACCAGAGCTCAAAGGTCATAGTCATTTCGGGGGTATATCGACTATGTTGAGTCAAATGGCGTTGACCGCGAGTCACTAGCTCTTACGGTTCTTGAGTTGAAATTTGTATAACAGACAGACGGACGGACGGACGCACAAAGCTGCTGTATAAGAGCTTTTTCGAACTCTAAAAAGTAATTCAGGCTACGCTACATTTTCTTGCTCATGTACGTTGGAAATTTAAAAATGAAATATGCTTTTAAAGTTGCGTTAGATTTACTAGCGCATTAAACTACTCCTTGACCAACGTGGAATTTTACATTAACATAAAATTCGTTCATGATGGTGGAAAATATTTTAGAGTCAAAACATTTTTTATAGTTCTAATAAACAACCATGCAGCTAGTCTAATAGGTTACTAAATCCTGCAAGCAGACTGCAAAACCCTATTAATAGAATCCACGTGATAATTTACAGTATACCAGGTTCGTCGTTATGGGTTCGAATCCCAAACAGGAGATAAACCACGGTTGTATCTGCGCGATTCAATGTTGTTAAATCCACAATTGATTAATATTCTTCAAATGCTCTATTTTTAGTTGACTTAAAAATAGAGTATGTTTCGTGTCATGATAATAAGAATATTTTTTGATTTTACCACATAAATTATTTACTTTATGGCTGCCTCAGTGGTGTAGCATGAGGCTTTGGGTACGGATGCCGGGTCGAAGCAACAAAAAGTTTGGCTTCACTAACGATAAATTCTCAATAACAGCCTGGACTTAGGAATTTGGTGCTGAACACCGCCGTGTGTCAGAAAGTTAGTAAAAGCAGTCGGTCCTACGCTTGATCTCTCTCCAGTCGTGTTGAATTATAATATGCTCAGCACGAATGGCCAGTCTTCGTTGAGATTTGATTGGCTGCTGTACTTAGAAATTGTTCTGAAGTACCTATACTTTATAAAACTGATATAGACATGCACTGTACAAATCAGGTTTTCATAGGCAGACCCTTTATCATTTCTTCTTCTCCCTTAGCCTTTATTATTCCCAAGTCATTTGGGGTCGGCTTTTCTAGTCTAACCGGATTTGACTGGATATCAATTTTACACGGAGCGGCTGCCACCTGACCTCCGCAACCCGAAGGATAACGATACCCTAAGGCTAGACCAGTGTCAGGATATTAGAGGGTACTGACTTTCCCAATAACGACTGCCATAGATGTTCATGGCAGCCGGGACCGACGGCTTAACGTGCTCTGCGAGGCACGGAGCAGGCGATAATTGTCAATCAATACGCACATAATCATATAACTTCCGAAAGTCAAGAAACATGTTATATAAAGATGTTACAGTTGTGAAAATATGTTACACATGTTTTGCTTATCATAGCATATAATAATTTTGAAACATAGTCTAAAAGGCACAATGTTACAATTTTCAATGAATTCTTTAACACTATTCAAATTGTTTTCTTCTACTTTATTTTCAGATCATCAGATGGCTTGGAGACTATGAAACTGTTTGTAATAGCCAACAGTATTGTGATGCTAACTACGCTTGTGTACCCACACATCCAGGTCGTCTTTGAGATCGTTACCGATATGATTTACGGTACAGACATTCTCTATGACGATTGAATCGATTACTAAACCTATTAACGAGAATTCTCGAGTGTCTTTGTAACAGTGCTTGTTAAGATTCCTTGAATTTGTACTCTTGAAATATTAAAAGCTTTGTTATCTTAGTACTGTGGACAGCTCTGCTTATTTTAGATTGAAGATTCTGTCTTCTACTTTATATTAAGACGGTTCTCCCACTCATATAATCGTTATAATATTAATAAGAAATCATGTATTACATATTAATTTTAATTTTGTTACCAAGATTTTATCTTTTGCCAGTGTTGTAATGTTTATATCTATATTAATCGAGGTATAACTGAATGACAAGATCTGTCTTAGGGGATTTCTTTTAAGAAGGTATACATAGATATTTGTACCTTTGTGCCGTAAGGTTTTAACATAACTTGTATTTAATTTAGTACTTTTAGTTACCTTTACACATTGGAAAAACTTTTATCTAATAACTTGTATTTCTTCGCGTACTCCGTATTTTCTTTTCTGCTTTTCTTTAAACTTAAGTGTGTTTTAAGTTCTTAGTTATAAGACTTAGTAACAATAAGTTTAAAATTGCATTTATGAGATGACTTTGCTGTATTATGTTTTATTATAGTGGCTATAGTAGTATTTAAATTATTGAATGTTACAATTATACAATACATCTATACTTAGATAATAAAATACAGTGTGTAATACACTTTTATAAAGAATACATTAATGTAGATTATAATTATTTTTATATGATGTATGTTTGATGGCTATACATTTCCATGTGATGTGATTAAAATGGAATAATGATAATTTCAATTTTATTAACTAATCACCAACGATACATCTATTTTGAAACGTATTAATACTAATTCTTAGAATAAATAGTTAAAATGTTGGGTTTATTATTTCGGCTAATATTTTCGCTAAGCGTAGTGGTGTGGTATTCAGTCAATGTTTGGAATATGATATCGGATTATTTCAACAAAGAATTCAATAGACTGTTGTCAAATGAAACTGAATATGTGGAGGATGATGAATTATTATTGTAATTATAATGTCATTTATGATGTGTAGATTATTAAGCAATTTATAATATGAAATAAACTATAATTTTAACAACGCTGTTTTGTTTTCCAAGTTTGTATCTTGTTTGATATTGTATAATCGTGATTTTTATAAAGCAATACTTATAAATTTAACCTTCCAAGTCAATACACTATTTCCCACTTACCTTGGCTTCTGAAAGGCGAATCAATACAATTATTTGTTAACATCAAACACGACCTACTGTGATTGGCTTACTGAATCACCTATTACATGTCCTTGATTAATACGCACATAACTTCGATAAGTCAGAGATGCGTGCCTTGGGATCGAACTCAAGACCTTAGCATGACAATCCAACGTTCTCCCTCTAGGTTATCGCTGCTTCTGTCTGTGTACCAAAGAAATAATACATACATACGTAGATTCGCGCCTGTTTCCCAGAGGCGTAGGCAGAGACTACTGATTTCCATTTGCTACGATCCTGACAAACTTCTCTGGCTTTCTTCACTTTCAAAGAAATAATATACCACAAAATATATTCCTGAAGTCGTTAGCACGACCGTTTCAAATCTGAAATCGTTTCAGCATAAATTACACAATGTTGAAGTTGTAACTCAGTTTTATTTTATTTATTTGCACAGAGCAATACATTGTCGGACTTAATGTCAAGGGCATTCTCTACCAGTCAACCGTAGGGTGATGAAGAGATAAAAAGAAGTAGGTGCATACGCATACAATAGCATTATAAATAAACATGTATTTAAACTAAAGAATAACACAAAAGTAATGATATTTATATAATATATACATATAAATATATAGACGCCTACATACATACATACCTATATACATACATACGTAACATATTACTGATGAGATGCAACAGATAAACTGTCAAGGAAGAGAGCACGTACTTTTAACTTGAAAGTGCAACGGTTTATGGATATCCTGACTTCATGAGAGAGCGCATTCCAAAGTAAAACGGACTGGACGAAGAAGGCAGAATGTAGCAAACCAGATGTATGGGGGGGCATAGTAAGAGGAGGTTATTGGAAGAACGAAGATTTCTATCATAATTGGAACATAGATATTGGAAAAGGCAGGTTAAATAAGTAGGGGCATTTGGTGAGGTTAGAATAGAAAATAATAGTTTTATTACTGATTTTGCATATATCTTATTTTTAAATGTAGCCATCATTACATTACCTACTGTAATGATGGCCACATCTAGTGATAGGTATATATGAATCTTATGTGGGGGCCAGTCAGTGCAGACCGGCGACACTTCGACCCAGTGGGATCTTTTGTGTCGACACTCTCCCAATAACGACTGCCATAGATGTTCATGGCAGCCGGGACCGACGGCTTAACGTGCTCTCCGAGGCACGGAGCAGGCGATAATTGTCAATCAATACGCACATAATTTCGAAAAGTCATATAACTTCCGAAAGTCAGAGGTGCGCGACGTGGGTTCGAACCCAAGATCCTCTGCATTGCAGTCTGTTGGTCTCCCCACTGAGCTATCGCTGATCATTGGGGAGACTAACAGTGATAGGTAAGTACTTAATAGAAGAAATGACTACACAGATAGAGCCGTGGTTTTAAGTGGTCACTACAACCCTGCCAATGTCACGAGTATTGAAGGTTTTAACCACAACAGCGTTTTTAAATAGTAGTTGTCTTTAACTGCAATATATGCAGTTAAAAACATTTAACTACTTGGAACACAATATAATAAATATTTGGCACATTTAAAATTACTTAATCTCAAGATTTTGTTTACATATTGGATTCAATCTTATTAAAATGAAATTGCCAAAGGCTTAACTAACCTAAATTTTGGCAAAAATTTGATCACTAAATTCAATGAACTGAAAAGGTAGTATCAATTTGTGATACCATAATTCCTTTATTTTAATTTACGCAGTACGATTGAATTTCCAAAGATTTCATGACCTTTCATTAGAAGTTATTTTATTTTCGGTTTAGACAATACATATATTATACAGTAAACAGCTGATGTTGTGTATGTGTTTGTGCACGCTAATCTCCACAATAACTGAACAAATTTAGATGTTATTGTTAGAGATCAATTGATACAATATTGGGCCAACATTCTATGTATGCCGACTATATCCTAATTATACTAATATTATAAATGCGAAAGTAAATTTTGTTTGTTTGTTACTCCTTCACGCCTTAACTACCCGATTGATCACCATGAAGTTTCGCAGCCACGTTATCAGGGGAACAGAATACGATATAGGGAGTACCCTATATTACCCAGATAGAGATTTGTACCGCACTAAGATGTCAGTGCCTCAAAATAAAATCGTTCAACACAATCACACTGTTTTTATTTATGAATTGACTAGATTTTGCCCGCTACTCGCTCGTAAAAATGTAGTTTAGGTTAGGTTAGAAACAGATTTATTTTGCAGATAATATACTTTCTATGTATCTATCTGTTCAAAGTTATCTGCGTAAATAGTAAATACTCGCTCGCTTTAACTGTGAACGAAAACGTAGTGGGGAAACTAGTCGGTTTAAAGTTTTCCATACCTACTAATCTCAAATATGTGTGAAGTATGCCAACCCGCACGAGGTCAGCTTTGTGGACTATGTCTTAATCCTTTTCATACTGAGAAGAGGTCCGTAAACACCGATATTACAGTTTATGTACAGAGTGCCTAGTGCGAGTTTGTTTCACCTAAACGCGATCGAAACGTTTACCGTGTTTAGCTCTCTGATTAGTTAAGAGTTTGGAGAGGGCCAATCGGAGCGTCAAACGTCATAAACGTGTCGATCGTGTTGTACGTAGTGATTTAAGTAGTCGTCTCATCACTGCCGCCGCGCCAAGTGGGCCACATACCTGTACAAAAAAGAATTTAAAACATTTAATGTCTTGATGGCGCAGCAAGAGCTGCTGTACCTGAGGTCTTGCGTTTAATTACCGGATTGGGCAAAGCGTTATTAAATTTTCTATAAAAAAATTCTCAGTTGTGGCACGGTGTCTGGCATTGTGCGCGGTTAACAAAAATAGACTCGCCCTGTATTACATGGGACTGAAAGCCTAAAAGCCTTTGTATAGGCTCAACCCGTTGCCTGAACCTGACAATTTAATTTCAGAAACTTAGTAAGCTCACTAACCTATCGATTTTGATGTTCATAAGTGTTACATTGTGATCACAATGTAACACTTATGAACATCAAACAAGTGAGAAACGGCAATAAATTGCCGTTAATCTTAAGTTTGAAAAAATGGTATCACGTGACCTTTAGGTCAGAGGTCAAAGATCTTAGTCATTTCGGGGTATATCGACTATGATGAGTCGAATGGCGTTGACCGCGAGTCTCTAACTCTTACGGTTCTTGAGTTGAAAGTTGTATAACAGACGGACGGACGGACAAAGCTGTAGTATAAGAGTTTTTCGAACTCTAAAAATAATAAATGATTTATTTATTATAATATAGGATTATAATAAATGATAAAAGAATAAATGATTTCTGAATTTGACCTTGATTTATATGGCAAAATGTGAATGCAATGCACCTCAGACTACCGCTTCGAGTGTGTAGGCGAGAGACAATGTATCTATGAATAAAAATAAAATATTCAACACTCAAATACTTCGATCACGAAGTACTTCTATTCACTTCAAGTGCGCTCGTTTTGATTGATTTTTATTTTAAAGTCAATTTTAGTTTCATTCAATAGTGCTTCAACTGTTTGTTAGTGAGTGTTGTCAATTTTTAATTTAGCTCGTGGACCGTGGTGCTTTTATTGAATAAAGTTATTTGATTAAAATAAATAAATGTATTAAATATGTAAGTATATCAGTTTCTTATCACACATGTCTAACCAATAATATAATGAGATAGTGTTAAAATTAATTGTATTTTTTTTTTCGATTGTATAAACTCAGATACTACTGGACCGATATTTAAGAACCTTGCACCATTATAAAGTTTCTTTATCCAGAATTAACATGGGCGAGCCATGGGAGCGAAGCAGTTATCATGAACGTGGGTGTGGCCACGAGAAACAACTAGTCATTTATCAATTTACAATGAATTAATATTCTGATAATATCGGAGACATTAAGAAAAAATGACAGTTTTGGATAACCCGGCGGGTGTGCAAAAATAATAAAATGAAAGCGAATGAAGCAAGAGATGTATGCCTGGATCATAACATGTGGCAATATGTATTCTCTCCCTACCCTTCCGGGAAACAGAACTGAATCTATGTATGTTCGTTCACATTATAAAAACAAAAGACTAATAAGTGACTAGTTATACAAATAAAAAAATTTTGAATGTCTCTGAAAATGTTAGGACTTTGGTTATACTGAATCACGCGTAAACTATAACAATTAATCTGTTCTACAGAACAGATTAGTATAAACCTTGGCACAAAGATATGTCATGTCGATAATAAACACTTGTGTACTTTTTATTCTAATGTGCATTTCTATAGGCTTAATTGCAGATGAAGATGTTGGAAAAACCAAGAAACTAATACCTTATTAATTGTGCGTAATATTAAAATTATAACAACAACAATATGTACCAAATTGCAATAGAGTAGTTGTCTGATTTTGTACATGATATTACATACAAGACTTAATTAGGCATTCAAGATAAACCTTTTTGTGCAACACTATCTACATTGGTTTCAAATAAGGGAGTAATTAATATATTAATTACTCCCTTATTTGAAGGTAGTAGAACGTCGCTGATTTCAGCATGAATGGGCCGGCTCGACCGGAGAAGGACTATCCTCTGACAGAATATCGACGTGAAATAGCAGTATTCCTACTGTTGTGTTTTGTTCGATGAGTGAGAGTGCCGGAGGCCTAATCACCCTCTTTCCCCCTTCCCACTAGTTCGCCTCCCCACTTCCTTTTTCTCTTCTTCTTTTCCTAAAGGGTCGGCAACGCGCAAGTGATGCCTCTGGTGTTGCAGGCGTCCATAGGCAATGGTTACCACTTACCATCGGGTAGGCCGCATGATTGTTAGTCACAAGAGTAATTAAAAAAAAATATTATTTGGATATAAGAAAAAGGGATTGACTATACCACCTCGGATTATATATTCCTTGGATAGTAGCGTTAAAATAGCGGTTACGTCATAGTTTGTATCGTGCATCCGTATTTATTTATTTGTTAACTTGGACATCCAGTAGTTGGTATTACATTTGATGTTTATTAATTTTATTATTATTAATTTTTAAATTTGATGTTTATTATTGATGCTTATTCTAACAAAAGAAACACTAGTAGTAACACTTAATGTATAACTTTTTAAGGTGTCACATCATGCACCATTAAAGTAAATTGACTGTAGCACTTAAACACTAAGACAATGCATTAATTGAAACAAACATTTACTTATAATACATATAATAATAATAATAATAATAAATGTGTATTCATCAAAAACTTATTATAAGTACATGTTAGTTTGGACTACACTATTTAATACATTACTGTTGGTATATGTGTGCGGCTGGTGCTTAAAAAGGAGAACCTGTACTATAAGCACCAGCAACCTTCCTTATGGGCTGTATTTTTTTTATGTAGCAGTAGACTGTCCTAATATTGATGGTTTACATTATATTTAGTTTTTGTTACGAATACAAAAAAATATAACAAAGAAAAACAAATCAAATAAGTTATTAGTCTCACTCGATATAGTTTAAATTATATGTTTACGTATGTGGGTGAGCGCGCGTGTGTGTGTCTGTGTATGTCTGTGTGTGTGTGTGTGTGTGTACATTCACACACACAACACATTAATCTAACCACAGTAATTTAAATAAAAGAAATGCTTTTGTGTAGACCGTACATTTCGAACTATGTACAAATATAGGCATGTATGACGTGTACCGATAAAATTCGACAACCAGTAGGGGACCGGCACTGTACCTCCTTAACACAGGCTGCTCAGTAGCCTATCTAGGAGAACAGTACTCCACCCACCATTATTGTAGTTAATGTATACTGTCATCGTGTATAGCAATAAGACTATGTGTATAACTACAATGTTATTTTATTATTAAATAATTTTTTATTATTATTGTTATTAAATATTAAGTTAAGAAGTTGTTCGCGGGTCAGTAGGCATCCAATTTAAAAAAAAAATTATCTTCATAAGTAAGTAGTTGCTTGTGTAACCCACTAAAAAAGCAAGATGTATTGTGAATCTCCTTTGGATTATTCTTATTGTATCCTACTATCAGATTTAAAAGGCTTTCATCTTATTTATTTAAGAGTAGATTTTGAAAAATCCTTATTTTAAGAGTTTGGATCCTGTAACTATTTGAGTTAAATAATAAAAAGTGTGTTTACTACCCTATATTACATGATATTTTTTTTAAAAACGCTTCTCATTTATTACGCATTAATAGCAACCAACTAGTACAGTGCTTTAAAAAGCAAGCCTTTGCTGGCAAGCCTAACATGACTAGAGTGGCAAAGCTAATAGCCTGGGCTAAAAAGAGGCTTCGTCATATCGGTTATTTAAAGAATTATTTACGCATATTCGCGAAACTTAAAGTCTACTAAGCTAATTAAATTGATAAGAAAAGCAAATATCCCAACTTCATCTTTAACATACTGATATCATAAAATAAACACAACCTAAAGCTCAATCCATCACACAGACTCATTGATAAACCACGATTACGCATAGCTAAACGTGAATGTTGAGAGAATAGTCTACGTCACAGTCGACTCAGTCTACACAGAAGCCGAGCCAATGAGACAGAGACGCCTTTGAAAGCATATTTACCCAACGTCCTTTATCAAGGACTGTATCTCCAACCGTTTACTATCAGAGTTTCTCTGTTCAAATACATCAATTTGAAACCTTTACAAATACACACAAAGCAATGTTTAGCGAGCCAGTAGATCAATTAGTTTAATCACGAGCTCAGAAGGTATTGTTGTATCTTCAGATCATCAATACAAATATGGCCGCGGGGATTTCGAATTAAGAAGCATTTGGGATTAGCGGCCATTATTGTAACCATTTGGTGATATGTATATAATTGATATTAAGTATTGATTAGATTTAATACATAGGTAATATAAAATAGTTTATAATAATTAGGAACCTATTTTAAGCTATTGAGTCGCAGCGGCATACTCATGACAAGACACATCAGATTTTTATTATGTCTGTTATTCTAAGACTTGAAAGATTAAAAGGTAATCTAGTTTTAGTTTATCCAGTCTTAAACAACCTCATGGAGTTTAGTGTCTGTCTATTGTTCTTACCACTATAATTGCTAGAATGATATTTTTTTTTTAATATCTGTTTTTGAAAAGTAATATAACTACTTTTTTTTACTAATACCTATGTATATATCAAAAAAGTACACTGATATTTTATATTTTATGTAACTAGAGAGAAGTCTTACAAGTTTCTTAATACACATACATAAAATATGTATATCATACATTCACACGAAGGAAACCTTATTTCGTCTATTTGTACAAATTGTGATTGATGTGGCATATATATTTTAATGGTGTATATTATGATGGAGTGGTTTCCAAGCGAAAAGTTACGAAAACATTATTATAAAATTTACTCAGCTATGAATGCTTGCAACATCAGATAATCTTGCAGGAAAGAGTCATTGCGTCGGCAGATGAATAATAAAGACCACGAGATCTTCTACTGCCAGTGTCCACAGTGTCTATTTAAAGAGCATCGGTGGCCCAAGTAATCTCTAAAGGTTTTTATTTATTGTCCTTAAGCTTATACATAGCCTCTACGTTTTAATAAACTTACAGTATCTGCAATATATTGCCTATGAAAACAGACGAGCATTTTACTTATAACTACTACATAGAATATTCATAGGAATATGCAAATGACTGAATAAAAACAATCAACGTCCCGAACCCTTCTGTTTTCATAGCAAAGTATAGTTTGTTGTTTCATATAAATCTTAATAACCCATCATCAAATCTGTTATCCTTTGCCGAGGTTTGTTATGGCGCAAAATTTTCCATGGGCTATTTGGACGATAGAAAATATTTTCGTTTCGCATAATATTTCGTTGTATGGAGTTTGCAACAGATCTATGTAAAGTTTGGCAACTTTATGTGGATATAGGAATATAGGCTGTAGTCGTCTTAAAATGACAAAGCGACTTTTAAACTGTAGAACCAAAAGGAGGAACATATCCATTCATTTTATGCCGCTTATTTACTTTAATGGGTGAGCTTTTAATATTATTAAATAGATTATCTATTCGCAAAGCTGAAAATATTTGGACAATTATCAGTAATTCTCAAACAAATTAATGTCCTAAATTTAAAGTTGTGTGTGTGGCGATTTTTAGTTGATTGAAGGCTGCATTAGATAAAACATAAAAGAATAATAATGCTGTTAGCTTCCGGCAAAATATTTAAAACTTCCCCATTCGCATGAAAAGACATGAAAAGTCTTAAACGCCCGCATCCAATAATTCCAAAACCTCTATTTAAACATTTGAAATTCCATAACGGGCCGTCCAATAAAAAGCCGTATTAAAAATTCTGGAGGCAGCTCTAAAGAGGGTCGACAATAAGCGTATTACTCAATTACCGAAATAGAATTCATCTTCATATCTCAAGCAGCCGACGTAGTCACTCAGTTTTATGAATCGGGGTTTTGCGTGCTCAATGTTTGACATAACGACCGACTAAAATAACGAACTCGCCTTTAAGGGCGGGTATTATACTGCAAGCGATAAAGAGCTTAGTTTGACGAAGTAAAACAGATCTTTCGTTTGATAAAAATACCCGAAGACATAACGCTACTGAGAATTTTCTTGAAAATATCCGGTTTCTTTTAATGTTTTGCATGATATTTTATCCTTAATTATTTCATCGTTCTATAGAGGTATAAGTAAATAAATATGCACAGTTTTTAATAAGATACTGGAATTTCCAGTTCATTTGAAAAGTCGAGATGTTTTCTTATTGTTTGACAATACAACCAAACAGAACAATACAGTAAAATTTTCCTTTTCTTTTAAAGCTGATATAAACTGGTTGTTGCCAGACAAGTTCTAATTCGCCACCTATGTCGTACTTTTGAAAAGATATCAATTTCAGCTGCCGTGAATATTTTAGTCACTTGTGGATATGAAAAGTCAGTAAGCCTTTGTTTAGTACTACATAATAAAATGTTAGAGGAAAATTTAAGCATCATATAATAAAACTTATATACAGTATAATATAAGGTTTCTCTAGTTCTTGTAGATATATTTTGCTGCAGAATATACAAAAGATAGAAAAACAGTTTTTGATAACGTTTTGCTTAGTGTGAAATGTTCATCTGGAAAACTACCGCCACAAGTTTCTTACCGAAAGCAGGCGTAAAGCTTCTAATACTGTTCATGCATTCTTGCCCATCAATTTCTATCCAATCGTTTACAGGCACAAAGTAACCGATTACCATAAGATATTGCCGGGCCATATGACAAAAAAGTTGGCTAATAGCTTTGTTGTAAGAAAGAATACTATGTATCGCCCCGCACTCGCTGGAAAACAATCCGGCATAACTAACGGTGCGAACCGAGGTACGTCTAAATTAACTATTATGTTTTGGGTAAACGAGGTGAAAATAGAAGCATGGTCGGAGCACGCGACTATGTTTCCTGTTACCTGCTCGTTTACCAACTAGATTGCTAACGGAATTTCGCTAGTTCCTTGTACCTACTTGTTTAAGTAATGAGAATTTGTATTTACATTTTTCTTTACCGCAAATGAGGTGCTACTGGAGCAATTTATTTGCCTAGTAAAGGCGCTCTTCCAGTAGGGCAGTTTCTTAAAGAAAGTGTCATGCTATCTTGTTTTTCTCGCCATCTAAGACAAAAACAGTACGCATTTTAAGAAACTGTATTTTAGGGATAATTCTGCATACTATGTCGTGATATGATATTGCACTAAAATTGTAGATGGAAAAGAAATGGATGACGATCAGAAAGATTTTTCTCCAGTATGGCAAATGATATCTTTGAACTTGCAGGACTAGAAGACGCGATTATCGTAGAACCAAATACGTGGCATTATGTAGGAGGGCTTCCCTTTATTATGCTTTTTATAGACAATAGTCAGTAGAAATAAGCCGTTTAGATGGCACTTATGATATGATATAAATGTAAGATAAGTTTTCGTTTCGTTCGTTTATATTTGCTGTTATTCTTTAAGCTTATGGATCTTGTACACGATATAGATACCTAGCATATGCTAGTTGAGCGAATCCTATGTATTGCGTTAACTGCAGATGCAATCCATATGCGCATAATAAACTCATGTACAGCTATGAGTCATGTATGTTTTTATTTTTGGTTAATTTTGGGTATTATACAGTCAGCTTTAAAAGTTAATAGTTGAATAATATAGGGATCATTTTGGCCCTCGCTGTTGACTGCACCAGCACCAGCAGTTATTGTTAACTTATTGAGCAGTTTTTGAATAAACTGCAGCATTGTTGCACTAGTCAACCTTTTTACTGTATTTCCAAAAAAATATGTTCTGTTTTTATTTCGGTTACGGCGCGGCGACGGCGCGGCGGTGGCGCATGGGTGGCGCGGGGGCGGTGCGGTCGCGAACGTATACACAGCTGAGAGACACGGTGACGGAGCGGTGTCGGCGCGGCGGCGGTATCGTGTACTCGAGTGCTAACTCTCAAAGACGTCGTCTTTGTTTTACGATAACCAGTAGTCTAAAACAAAACGAGTGGTAGTGATTGGCTCAGTACAACTAACAACTCCATATCCTGTTTCGTTTTGATTGTAACTTAATTTAATTAAATATTACTTTGAGCCAAAATAGAAACCCCAGAACTAGAGTATAATCAGAATATTTTTTGCAATTGCTTAGTCGTACAATGTTGATATTTCGTTATATGATATTTGACCGCAGCGGTCGCGAACGATCAACGGGTTTCTTGTATGCTAATAATATGAAGACTGTAATTTGCTATGTAGCGGGTACTTGAAGTAGCCCGTCACTATGTTTCACGCTATCCTGTCTGGGTGCCATTGAATACGTGGATGGCTCCGTTTAATATTGATGGTTTAAGTAGTCGCTTCTTCATTGGCCGTATTTCGGGTGATGTGGGTCCAATCCTTACATGCAACAAAAAATGTGTGACCCACAAAGTTTGTTCCAATGTGTTTCAATAAAAAGTCCCTCATAATAGAGGATCTATTCAGGGCAGGTTATCTATCTATTTTAAAAAAGAAATGTCTAATAATTGACTAGTATAGGTGGTTTAATAACAATTGATTAATCCTTTGAATACATAGAATATATGTAGCTGCGGAGGAAAATGGGGTTAAAATTTAGACTGAGCAAATGTAGTACATTATGACTTAAACCTTCCTACTAAGAGGGCCTGTGCCCTGATATAAGTATTATTGTAAGAATAATCGAGAACATTATTACCAATATCTGAAACTACCACTGCATCTGAAAGCGGTTAACTGCATAAGTAAGTCTTCGAACACAATGACCCGGGTGACAATCTGTTACCGCAAATTTACTGCTGTGGCGGTCCAATTCAATACCGACCCTTGTTTACAAATAGTGTATGCTGTAAGATTGTTTGTGGTCATCTTGACTTGATCGCTATCTCAATTATTTTTAAGCAAGGGTAGAATATAACGCATATATTCCATATCTTATCAAATCAAATATTTTATTACCTCAAATATGGTAGACATATTATGGTGTTACAAATATTTAAACAGTTCTGCATATTCTGCCAATTATGGCGTGCAAATACATTATAATTACTTAAGTAAATACTATAAAAATTATTTGAAAGTTATAATTAAATAATCTCATCAAACACACATGATATTAAATGTATTTTAATGAAATATATAAATGAACATATCTTCGAAATAATCTGTAATTCAAAACCTAAAAAATGTTTCATAAATACTTTAATATTTTTTTTATGAATACTCCAATGTCTGGATAAATTACAACGTAGGGCATGGAAAAGATTTTCAACATAGACTTTGGCCGGGGCAAGAATACTTGAACAAGTCGCTCAGTGACTTAGTCAAGCTACCTTGCATCGGCTAACGTATGTTACTGCTTAGCTAGAAAATTCCGATTATTAGCGGAATCTAAAACCGTGCCCGGTAAACGGCAATACATTTATCGCCTTTCACATGTATCTTAAAACATTGCATGCATCTACTTAGATAAAATATAATACACCTCTCCTTAACTCTTCAGCAATGCATCGTCGATATGTTAAATATACGTATACTCACGGTTTTAGTTCCACACAGGGGTAGGCAGAGTTGAATTACATCCACTACTAACCTATCACGTTTTTAAATTACATAAATTAGCAGGCAAGCCTGTCGCAGTCCATCGGATGTACAGCCAGACTCTGTACCGCTAGTAAGAATTCCGACTCTATAATCATTTTGCCGATCCCAAACCAAACTTGGAACTCTACGGTATGTCATACTCAACCTCTCAGCTTTTAAATCAAGTGAAGTAAAACAACATATGCCTTCTTTGCCTCCCAGGATTGAATGTTCTCTAGAATTCACCCAATCAAAGATTAAAAACCGAAAGTAACAAAAATAACAATTAAGTCGGATTACGTTTACACGCGCGTTGAGCGTCCACTAACATGCACACATAGAACCGCAGGAAATTGCTTTTAACAACTTTAATTGGACTCTCACAAGAAAAAACTTTTCCAATCTGCCTTTGTAAGTGGCAAAGCTTTAAAAGCCGAGATTAAAACGGTTATTAAACACAGTTTGTTTATGGAAGATACATCTATTATTCATGATGCTTGATGTTCCTATTTGGATTAACTCGATATTTTGAGGGTGTATTAAAATAACTCGTACTTTAAAGGTCAATATGGCGGTAAAAGGCAACAAACAAAATGTTTTAAGATAAATATTATTAATAAAGAGCTTGGTTGTTTTTATAATTATTAGTCTTGTTGGTTCAGTTGCCTTAAACATGTATGAGAATACTATTTATAAACTGCCTAAAGTTTGACAGGGGCATCAATTCTTTTCATTGGCTTGAACGTCCCTCAGTCATATGCGTGATCAGTACAAATAATGTATTATTGAAGAGTATTGTTTTATATAAACACAAATGTTACACATTTATATTAATTAAGGTATATGGATGGATTTTATCGCCCATCACCCTAACACCTATGTGTGTTAGGGTGATGGGCACATGCCTCTTCGATAAGAGGCAGGAACCCAGTAATGGGACAGTCATTTTTAAAATCGTTCGAGTAGTCTTTGAGTTAAATCGTTATAAACGAACAAACAAAAATCAAATCTTTCCTTTTTATAATACTAGTATAGACGACAACTCCTGCACTAGAAATCATTTTTGTATCACAAGCACGTAAGAAACATTCAAACAACGAACACGAAAAATACTCAGCCTCGAAAAACAATTTGTGAATCACAACACAAAATACAAAAACATTGTGTGATTCACAAATTGTTTTTGTTCTGTGTGGGGATTGTACCCACAACACTCGGCGCAGTGGCAGTGGTGAGGCGACCTTTTAAGGCACTTCTCACTTGATTGTAAGTGTTAGTCTGCTCATGCGCATTGGCAATATCAGAATATACCCAGTTAAGTTGAATAGCGTCGTGGTTTAATAGATCGACTCACCGCTACTAGTAAAGGCCATTGTTCTTTGAATGTTTGTATAGTCCCACACGACACAGAAACTACAACAAGGATGGAAATGCTTTTGTAATAATTATCTTCTTACGCTTTTTATGCATAATGCTTAAGACTGCGCCGAGCGTAAGACGCGGTTGGACTGAATGACAGAGCTCGATATTCAAATCGGCGTGCGGCCGCCATAGTAAAATTGTATGGAGGATTTGAAGTGCTTTTTTGATCAATATGTATCTTTATTGTCAACCAATAACTTAAATATTTGGGACGGACAAATTGTAATATAACTATTTATGTTTCGCTTAAGCAATAAAATAGGATAGATTTCTTCTGTTATAATCTAAAAATCACGTAACACGAGTTTACGTTTTTGCATTTTTCGTGCAAATTTACGTAATTCTGTAGGCGAAAATATTCATTATTTTAAGTTTTTTTTTACACGGAGTAATTGTAAACACATTTATTCTTATGGTAAATGTATGTTTTATATTTGTATTAAACAAAAAGTGTTGATTTTATTCACTTAACTGTGACCACCTGTTTTGGCACATTTTGCTCGGCGCAGTCTTAAAGAATGGACGAGGAAAGACGACTAAGAAAGTTTATAAGGCTAGTGTGAATGAAACAGTCGCAAGGGGAACGTTCGCGTAGGTGATAAACAAAAATTGTTGATTTTATTCACTTTACTGTGACCGCTTGTTTTGGCACATTTCGCTCGGTGCAGTCTTTGAAAGAACATGTTCTTTTAATATATTATAAACTTAAAATATTCTAATAAAAACAAAAGGTTTTATTTATCTAATCAGTATCCAGATTTTCCTAAATTGCAAGGACTTTCGTGCACTAATGTTGTTGACCATTGTTTCCTCTATATTATTTGAGTTTTCTAATACTAGAGCTTCGGTACATGCCGCACTAATGGCTAATAACCAAGTCCTTCCTAATGAGTAGTATTACGTAAACACATTACAAAGCTTAACTATTGAAAACTTTTTCAGTGAATATGCGTTATAAACTTTTATGTGTGTGGAAACGAAAGCTAGCCTTAGGGTGCTCTTTGTACAATGAGATAATATTGGACTAGCTTGCATGATTTTATTTTTTTTCCTGCCTCGTATTCAAAGGAATTTTGTTGGAGTGTGACGCACTTCTTAATGTAGAAGGAATATTAAAATTCAAGGCGTAGAGGAATGTTTTTATTTGTTAGTAAAATTGTTAACAATGTGTTTTTATTAAGACTGCGCCGAGTGAAATGCGCCAAAACAGGCGGTCACAATTAAGTGAATATAATCAACACTTTTTGTTTAAAACAAATATAAAATATACATTGACCATACAATGAACGTGTTTACAATTACACCGCGTAAAAAACTTAAAATAATTTATATTTTTGCCTACAAAAATACGTAAATTTGCACGAAAAATGAAAAAACGTAAGCTCGTGTTACGTGATTATAACCGTAGAAATCTATCCTATTTTACAGCTTAAACGAAACATAAATAGTCATATTAAAATTTGTCCGTCCCAAATATTAAAGTTATTGGTTGACAATAAAGATATATATTTATCAAAAAAGCACTTCAAATCCTCCATACAATTTTACTATGGTGGCCGCGCGCTGATTTGAATATGCGCCGCACGAGCTCTATCATTATGTCTTACGGTCAGCGCAGTCTTAAGAAATAATTTACTAAAATAAATTTTTTAGTACTTATAGCCATGGTAAAAGTTTGTTTTGTTT
The DNA here is from genome assembly GCA_930367265.1 of Catocala fraxini. Lineage (NCBI taxonomy): Eukaryota > Metazoa > Arthropoda > Insecta > Lepidoptera > Erebidae > Catocala > Catocala fraxini. Next base: position 23,662,844 of record OV884031.1, read on the forward strand.
TGTTTAAAGTACTGTCAGATATAAAGTGAATTTGTATTGCATGAATTTTAGGATGTATTAAACTACATATGAGGTTGAGTTGAGATTAATCAAAATCAAAAGTCATTTATTCGTTTAGTACAATGTGTAGTACTAATCACTGAACTTCAGCAAATTTAGTAAACTTACTAAAGTTCATTTATATTAGTTACTAGTTTCAGTCAAAGAGTTGAAGTCTACTTAGAATAAGTGCCAGTAATTTATTAAGATAACAGATAACTTTTATTTTCATAACTTTTATAGTTTCGGGTTGCATAAAGTTCACTGATTCGTTGATCGCGTTAATACTCGTTACAAACTTTAACTTTTCTTTAAATAAAACGTAACCCTCACTTTGATTAAACTGCCCACTACACCGTCTCATACCATGACCGTGCTAGGAACGTACCAGACACGAAAAGCAACGCAATACGCCCTGCTATAGGAACTGCTGGTCGGTGATGGAACGGTCTAGTGGGCATAGTCTTATACATTTCCTTACAAAGAATATTTTTTTGCCTGACGCGTTCCTAGTCATGGTATGAGACGGGGTAGTGGGCAGACTCCTTAATACAATCCTAGTGCGGTAGACACAAACACAAGTGTTGCAGTTATTCACAAATATTCAAACATTAGTACATATCAATACTAGTCCTCGAAAACTTTTTGTAGATTACACTTTTTTTTTTTGTCCTGTATCGAGTTCGAACTAACAGCGCTCGGAGCACTGACAGTGATGAGACGCCTTCTTAAGCCACTACGTCATCCGTATATCAATGTTAGTAGACTGATAAAGAGATCGTATCACCATACGGGACAAAAATGTGTGTGATCAGTGGCAATGGCCAGGCGACCTCTTAAACCCCTTCGTTTTCCGTGCTCTCGAAAACTATTATGAACAGTTGTAAGTTGTGTTTTTTGCTATCGTATTACGTGGCCTACTTGATGTTAACCATACAGTGATCGCGTTATAGATTTATACATATGTGGTCACGTGGGGGACATATGTACCTACACCATTTTCAAATGTGAATAAAATAACAATACAAGTGAATTTTATATTAATTTATTTTGTCATAATATTGTTGTTTTAACAACTAGACATAATCAATAAAACTTAAAGTAATACTTTATAAACTTAAAAAAAAACAAAGCTAATTTACCTCATTTTTGGCACAAAAATCACACTTTTTTTTATGTTATACGCGGCAAACGAGCAGATGGATCGCCTAATGGTAAGCGATTACCACCGCCCATGAACACCCGCAACACCAGAGGAGTAGCAAGTGTGTAGCCAGCCTTTAAAATTTTTTAGTTGGGCCTCCGGTGCCATCACTCACTCGACGAAACACAACACAAGCGCTATTTCACGCCGGTTTTCTGTGAGGCCGTGGTATCACTCCGGTCGAACCGACCCATTCGTGCCGAAGTTATGAAGTATTTTTAAATTAAAAGACTAAATATCTGAACAAGATAAATAAATAAGTTTGGAATGGACTGGATATATAAAATTATTACATGCGCTGCATAGTTTTCGAGTGGTTATATCGCGCTTTCTTCCACAACCATAACAGCGGCCCTTGAAACTTGCTCTTGATGTTCCTGAACTTACAGTTTGCCTATCTACCTCAGGAAGAACAAGAAAGTTCTTGATTTTGACTGACAGGCTTCTTAGCAATGTTTTCTTTTCAATACTTTGCTTAGCTAGTGGCTTCATCCAAGCCAAAGACAACTCAATCAAAAAATTGCGACATCGAACCTTTTCGTAATTTTTATTCGCAGAATAAATACATAATGCATTCAGATCACTGAGGTTCAGCAAATCAAAAAACACCGTCAATGGCCATCTTCGTGAGTTCCTGGATACATCGTACAGCGAGCACATTTTATCGACCAATTCTACGCCATTTTTTGTTCGAATATATTACATTACAATTTCAGGTTTTTGGCGGTCTCCAGTGTCGTCGTCAATTACCGCGTCATTGTGCATAGTAGAAAGCAATATGAATACTTTGTTAAGTTTAGCTGCGTAGTAAACTAGTGTGCATGGTTGATGGAAGCCAAATTTTGACGAGTACAAAGGGTTGCCTCTGGCCACACGAAATTCTCTGGGTACTTCTCTCTTATCTTTACGTACCGTACCAACCATTGTTGTACCATTTTCAAACAGTTGTTCGGCAAACTGGAGAGACGAAAACCAGTTGTCCATGGTTATGTTGATGTTTTTACCGAATACAGGACGTAATACTCTCATCACCGCCTCTTTCGTTACTCAATCTAATCTCTGGGCCTTCAGGTTGTTGAACTGCGTAAATTGCCAGGTTGAATGTGCAAAGGTAGTGAACGTCTACCAATGCAAACACTTTTATGTCATGTTTTGCCGGCTTACTTGAAGGAGCACTGTCCTCGGAAGGCCAAGAGCTGCTCATCTAAAGTCATCTCGGCAGTGGGCACAAAATATCTTTGAAAGATTTTGACAATCAGGTCCATAATTTCACGTATCTAATATATTATCTTTTTAAATATATATTAGATTAATTTGTTTTAAAATTAATAATGTAAATATATTGTAAATGTTATATTACTAACAAAATAAATATTTGAAGCAACTTATGACATTTAAATTTCACTCACGTGTCGAAAAGACACTATAGATTTATTCATTTAAAATACAGGCATATATTTACATTTATTATAATACTTTTAAACTGGTCTAAGTAAGCACTTAATAAACTATAAAAGAAACATAAAACTAAGTCTGTTGGCGATACTTCGTTGAATGACATACAATTTCAACTTTACTAGTTAAGAGATCAAAGCGTTTATACTGCGTTCATCAGCTTGGGCAGCAAATTTCATAACAATTTCATGTGCTCGCTACGTGAAACGGATATTAAAAATATGAGGGAGTTAATAAACAAATATCGTTAAAAATGAATAATTTAAGTATTTCTGTTTGTTTGTATTTGATGGCAGACGAGCTTGCTAATGCGTTATTTAAACATCAGACCTGTATATAAGCTATCCTTCTGCTGGGCACTGACTTCTTAATAACACACTACAACTCACACGTCGTGACGGCAACGGCGAGGTGGCCTGAAAACTTTGACTAATTATGTATCTGCCGCAGTGGTAATGCAGTAGCATTAATCTTATGCAGAGTAGTAACCCTACATCAGGTCAACATCAACCAACAGGTCTCAAGTTCGAACAAAAAGTAATTGGAATTTTCTGTCAAGAAATCTCAGAAGCCCGGAGTTAGGAAGATAGCGGTATTAGACAACTTTATGCCTCCATAATATGAGAGTTAGGGAACACTTGTGTTGCGCACACACTTGTGTAGACATCACACACACATCTCCTGCGCAGATGACCAGTTTCCGTATTGATTGGCCACCGTGACCGAATTCGGTCTAAAGGACATTGGATATACATCTAAGTAATATTCTTCTCCCTAGCCTTTATTATTCCCAAGTCACTTGGGGTCGGCTTTTCTAGTCTAACCGGATTTGACTGGATATCAGTTTTTACACGGAGCGGCTGCCACCTGACCTCCGCAACCCGAAGCCTAACGATACCCTACGGCTAGACTATTGTCAGGATATAAGAGGGTACCGACTTTCCCAATAACGACTGCCATAGATGTTCATGGCAGCCGGGACCGACAACTTAACGTACTCTCCTTGGCACGGAGTAGGCAATAATTGTCAATCAATACGCACATAATTTCGAAAAGTCATATAACTTACGAAAGTCAGGGACGCGACGTGGGTTCAAACCCGAGACCCTCTGCATTGCAGTCTGTTGGTCTCCCCACTGAGCTATCACTGCTTTTTATTTTCTTTTTTTTATATACATTTGATATACATCCAAGTAGTAAGTACTAATAATAAGTATAAGTATAATCTTAGGGGTTTGATCAATAGCACGATGGAGTAACCATCGACTTGCGATCGAGTGATCGTGGATACAAATACAATTTTTTTTTTATCCTCGGGAAATGCTCCTTATGCATACCCTCTCGCCACAAGGGGAAGCGAGAGGGTTATGTCGGACTCCCTCGAAACTTCGGGCCTACCGACTAAAACCCCACGGTCTGCCAACGTGCTGCTTTGTATGATGGGTGGGTAGCTGGAACTTAAACTGCATCAGCTACTCACCCAGCAGTGCCCAATACAGACAGAAGGTCTGCGGGCGACGACTCTTGGGCGACGCCCCGACACGACTAAGGGCGTCGCTCCAACTCAATACCTGACGGGCGGGAGATCCCCGTTCTCCCACCCGCGGTCTTCGCTACGGCGGCATAAGGCAAGCATAAGCGCGCCTGCGCCGCCCGGTTTGCCGGCGGCGGCACGGATCCACCAGGATACTTTCCTCACGGATCCGCTCCGCCGCCTCCTTCTGCAAAATGACGTCCTCGCAGAAGGATGCGACCGCTACCCACTTCCTCTCGCTGTCGACCATGGCTAGAAGAGCATCCTCCCTTAGCTAGAGGGTTTACCAAAAATACTAATAATTTGTAATACAAATTGCTATCAATAAAAAAACGGGCTTTAAAAATCAGTGGCTATTTTATACAGGTTTCACATACTGACGTGAACTCTCTCTTAACAAGACCATTCTGGCATAAACGGAGAGATTAAAAAATGCTACTCAATTACTACCTACATTGCTATAACTATAAATATTAATGGAAAATGGCGAAATCAGTGGCTACTTTGTAAAGGTTTGATACCTCTGATAGCAGCTAATCAGGCGAGCTTGATTGTAAGGTAGTTATTGTGCCTAATTGATATTTTAAATTAATTTTACTGCTTTCACGTTCTCTATCGTAGTCACTGAGACGCTGCGAAAGCCTAATAGCGCAAAGACGAAAACTGTTGGCAACCTCGCTGCCAGTTCAACGCGTCATTAAAAAGCATTGAGCAATATATAATCGTAACTAATGAACGAATGTAAGCGACAATTTAGTGACATTAAACCGCGGCTGATAGTGGCACAGTTTTATTCGTCTTTATATAAAATCACTGTCATTACCTAACGATATAAAAATAGCTTAGTTACATGCTTTTGCTAAAATATTTTTAAGCGCTGCATTCTGGCGGTGAGTTAATTTAGTTGGTATTCAAGTGCCTTCATATTGTCAGATTGTGATGGCACTGATGGCGCAGTGGCCTAAATGTTTGCCATAGTAATGCCAGTACGCCGACTATTATTCTAGAGATTAGTAGAATTTATTTTAACGAAATGTTGTTCTAAATCTAAACTCAGAACAACTATTCGTGATATTTGTTCCTTATTTTTCTTGTTCTTTGTATATAATGTTGTTTATATTTGCATATATGGATGGACAAAGGCCAGGTTAAGAGCACCTTGAACCGACGGGCGTGTATGAGGAATGTGATGAAAGTGAATGAAGCCAGAGAAGTGTGTCAGCATCGTAGCAAATGGAAATCCGTAGTCTCTGCCTACCCCTCTGGGATACAGGCGTGAATCTATGTAATCTATATTTGCATATACTTTTCTCAAACATGAAATTTAAAACATTATTTTAACATGGAAAAAAGAGATTATAAGTCTCAGATCAACACGGATTAAGGTAATCAGTAATGACTGATTGAAATAAATCTTACCGCATGTATACCTTATAACATCTATCAATGTATCTACCCTGTTTATAAAAAATAAAGACATCTTATTCTTATCAAAAATGAATCAATTAAAATTGCATAGATTAAGAATGAATAGCACTGTCATTAATAAGAACCTTTTCAGCATTAATTAGGATTCACGCCAGCATACAAATCAAGAGTTAAGAAAGCATCAAGGATTGAAAAGATCAGATCACCCACTCTTCTCGTCGCTCATGGAGTGTTTAAATGCTCTCATTATTCGGTTAGTAGAAAAGCTTTGTTTATCTCCCGTTATTGTCTATGTACACAACTGAGACTCATAAGTACAACGTCCTAACTATATATTAAAATGCGAATGTGAGTTTGTTTGTTTGTTTCGATTTCACGCCTTCACTACTCGACCGATAATCATAAAATTTCGCATATCTACACGTTATTAGGTTTACAGTAAAATAAATAATACTAATACAAATATACATAAGACAAATATAGTATTTCTGAGCGAAGCCGCGGGTAACATCTAGTTTATAATACACTAGCTGACCGGCGCAATTTCGTCTGCTTCATATAACAGAATTTGCCCCGTTTTTGCAATATTTTTCATTGCTGCTCCGATCCTATTGGTCGTAGCGTGATGTTATATAGCCTATAACCTTCCTCGATAAATGAGCTATCCAACATGAAAATAATTTTTCAATTCAAAATTCGGTTTCACCCGCGTTTATGATTATTGCGCTGCTCCTATGGGTCATAGCGTGATGTTATATAGCCTATAACCTTCCCCGATAAATTTTAATAAAAAATTTCAATTCGAACCAGTAGTTTCTGAGATTAGCACGTTCAAACAAATAAACAAACTCTTCAGCGTTATGATATTAGTATAGATGCACGTCTACTAGTCACCCTATCTACCTATATCTGCAGTAAAGCAATACAATAGCTTTAGACGTCACCCATATAACAACCTGTCAAAGTAATTGGCCAGTGTGTGGTGACAATTATGTCACACGTCCGACTTTCCTGATTTGCATATTAGTAGGGCAGCTGCAGCTACAGAACCATACCTAATACACTACACGTATTGGTGGAGCACACGATGATACACCGTGTACGGACACAGAATATTATCCTAAGGGACTGTAATGGGAAATAGAACACATATTGCTCAGTGTTTATTGATGGAAAACAGATGATTTTGGCGCACCGCCAGTGCATGCAAGTTTAGTACCTATTGATTCTGTTTGGTGTGGTGATGCTTTGTAAATACGATGTGGGCTTGATTAATCAGTGTGGTTAACGATGTTGTTGACAACCTAGGCATAGGCATCACTTGAAGATTTGACCGACTAACAAGTATAAAGTCATCAAATCAGCAGATGTTGTGCAAGTTGTGCCTTTAAACTAGTCAGAATTTATTACATTTTACTTTGAAATTAGACTACTATATACGGATTTTATCGCGTTATTTAATTTACACTTTATTACAAAATTTTGAAACTGTCACACTACTACATGATACTATTAAACTTTATTTTAAGCTAATTAAATTATTAAAACTATTTATATTTAAGTTTACACGTCGGGGAAAGTGTAAGCTTAAATATAAATAGTTATACGATATCACGATCAGAAATTTATAAAATATCGTCCTCAATCTAATGTGTGCGCTCACTCTGCTTAGTGTGTACACTTTTTCGTGAAATCTTAGTACGGCAAGGGCACGTCTAAGATTTAAATCTTTGACACAACATCCTAACTAACATAAAAAATGCAAACGTGAGTTTTTTTTTTTATATAAAAATTATCATGAAATTTACATACAATGTCAGGTGCAGAAAAAGTTATTTAAAAAAAATTACTACCCACGGTACAAGTAAGTCACAATAAAAAAAGTAAAACACTATATCAGTGATTGCATGCAAAATAAATGAACAGATTAAGAAATTAAAAAGGAATATGAGACTCAGAATGAGATACTTACAATTGATTTAAAGAATCTAATATCCCTAATCAAGAAATTTATTTGAACAAGGCAACAGCTTCGACGATTCTAGAAAATTAAATTCTTTAATCCCGACCTGTGCTTGACACTCGATTCCTTTGCAAACATTAGCAGTGAACACGAAGTAATTGCTGCCTTTAGTGAAATAATTAGTTAACAGTTAGCTGCCTTAATAAATTGTCGCGAAGGCGAGGCAGAGTTGGTACGAAATGCGACTGCATTTGGCTTTGGGCCAAAGGCAGCAAGAAAACCTGTACATATCGATTTGGGAACGAGAAGCACATTCACCTAAAGACTAAACATTTGGCAAACGTAAACAATTTGTGTTATTTATTGTGCAGACTAGACTGTCGCTTACAATATGTGAGTTTTGGTGCGTCGGGATCGAGGGGAGAAGAGTAGGTGCGTTGTACTTATGTATTTTATGCAGACTACTTGTTACCCGCGATTTGATGCCTGCGTATCAAGAGAGCATGTATTCATTTCAAACAATATGGCGAACAAGTCAGCTTATAAAATACGTTGACCGATTATACGACAAAAATATGTGAAGGCGCGAGTATTGCAGGTTGACGAATGATATAGAGCAAGATATTTATGCATAGACAGTTTGGATCTAAGTGTTATTCGTGTTTTAATCCTTTTAATTTTAATCCTATTTGTCAATCGCGGACACATCCACTTTAATAATTACTGCTTCGCTGCTTTAGTTTGTAGTGTGATGTTATATATTATAACCTAACCAGTCAGCTTAAGACAACGTCCGGTGTAACCTGGTCGAAACGTCAAGCATCAATAAGTAAAAACGTTAGGAATGATCACGTTAATAGCCTTTACGAATTATATATATGTATATTATACAAAATTAAAAGGTTATTATTGCAAATCGTAGAAGACCGCTGCAATATCTCAGTTGGTCACTTAAACAGAAACTATTTAAACTCCTAATCGAATTTCCTAAAATCTGTAGACCAATTCTTAGCCAATCTAAAGCAACTCCTTATTATGCCAGCACGTACTCCCTAGATATTGCAGCCTTAAGAACTTATTGGAGCAAAAAACTTCAACACGAAGAGAACGACCGCCTAAGTTAGAGTCGTTAAGGACATTTTTAATTAAATGTAGGCCTTAACGACCAAATTCCCATTGACGGGATATCTTAAGGTAATTATTACGCTAAATTGCTTCAAAGTTAGGCCTTTATTGACTAACTTCGTATTTGATTTCAGTTTGTGTCATTATTTTCTTTACCGGTTTTAAATCTTTTTTATATACATACATACATAAATTCATGCCTAGGGTGAGCGATAGCTCAGTGGGGAGACCAACAGACTGCAATGCAGTGGGTCTCGGGTTCGAACCCACGTCGCGCACCTCTGACTTTCGGAAGTTATATGACTTTTCGAAATTATGTGCGTATTGATTGACAATTATCGCCTGCTCCGTGCCTCGGAGAGCACGTTAAGCCATCGGTCCCGGCTGCCATGAAGATCTATGGCAGTTGTTATTGGGAAAGTCAGTACCCTCTAATATCCTAACACTGGTCTAGCCTTAGAGTATTGTTAGCCTTTGGGTTGCGGAGGTCAGGTTGCAGCCGCTCCGTGTAAAAACTGATATCCAGTCAAATCCAGTTAGACTAGAAAAGCCGACCCCAAGTGACTTGGGAATAATAAAGGCTAAGGCAGAAGACATAAATTCACGCCTGTTTCCCAGAGGGGTAGGCAGAGACTACGGATTTCCATTTGCTACGATCCTGACACACTTCTCTGGCTTCATTCACTTTCATCACATCCCTCATACACGCTCGCCGGTTAAAGGTGTTCTTAACCTGGCCTTTGTCCATAACGTCTCCGATCTGATCAAGAAACGTTCGCCTAAGTCTGCCTCTTGCTTTTTTATATATACATTATTTATACATGACTGTCTCAGTGGCGAGAGAAAGTGATTGTGACTGTGCATGAGGGCTTAGGTTTGATTTCCGAATCGAGCAAGGTGTTATTTTTCCGGCAAGAAATTATCAGTAGCAGCATAAAGTTTAGAATGTTCACGTTAGAATGCAATAGGCTGGCCTTCCTAATACGTGTGACGTAAACACTATAGCATAGCTGGAAAATGTCGCTGTACTACACATCTGTTACCCCTCATGCGTATAAGTGTGTGTTAATAATATAATATCAGATCTGTATGTAAACTATCCCCCTGCTGGACAGGAACCTCTTCTCAGTATGAAAAGGGTTAGGCCATAGTCCATGGCCGTCCATGGACATCACATACTTTCGACAACATTGAAAAATCTTTGGAGAACTCTCAGACATGAGGGATCACTTCACCGTTAAGTAAATAATAATTACTTAATTGTGTAATTGTAAACGAGTAGTGTATGCATAGGTATATAAATATACTTATAGCGTCAAGAATAAACACATAGTCAAGTCTATTTTGAGTGGCGAGGATATCATAAGCAACTCTCAGAGTATTGTCTTCGGTTTACGCAAATGTTATTCATTGAAATTAAACTACTATATACGAATTTTATCGCGTTGTTTATTTGACACTTTTTTACATAATTTAGAAACTACTACTATTAAACTTTACAAATTTTTAAGCTAATTAAATTATTAAAACTATTTATATTTAAGTTTACACTTTTTATGCCAAAATTCTCACTGGAACGGGACTTACGAGGGTGAAACCGCGGGGAAAAACTAGTAATATATAAATTATAGTCTGTATTAAGAACAAAAACTATCGTGTAGTATGTATTACACAGTCGTCATTTCGTGCCTAAAATTGTAAATTCGCATGACCAAAAGTCATAAATCAGTTTAGATACAGAGTTGAGCTGATAATTGTAATTTATGTTTTATTTACATTTGTTATAGAATTTAAATGTAAATAGGAATAATCAGTCGAATGTGATTTATCACGCGAAGTAATGCATGGCGTTCGGTTATATAGATAACGTGTGACCCTTTTCACATTAATTTATCAGTAATGTTGATATTATAAATAAATAGATTTTGCTCGCGGCTTTGCTCGTTTAAAAGAAGGATAGGTTAGTAACAGTACCTTTTGTTTTTAAATAAAATATAGCCTATTACGTTACTCGGTGATAAGACAGCTTTCTATTTGGTGAAAGAATTTTTCAAATCAGTTGAGTCGTTTTTGAGTTGAACCCTTACAAACAAACAAACAAACAAACAATCTTTCCTCTTTATAATATTTGTATAAATGAATAAAAGTAAGCAGTACCTCTTTTCAATGCTAATTCTATTTACTTATGTTTTTATGTTTCTAGCAGCGATAGCTCAGTGGGGAGACCAACAGACTGCAATGCAGAGGGTCTCGGGTTCGAACCCACGTAGCGCACCTCTGACTTTCGGAAGTTATATGACTTTTCGAAATTATGTGCGTATTGATTGACAATTATCGCCTGCTCAAAGCCTCGGAGAGCACGTTAAGCCGTCGGTCCCGGCTGCCATGAACATCTATGGCAGTCGTTATTGGGAGAGTGTCGACACAAAAGATCCCACTGGGTCGAAGTGTCGCCGGTCTGCACTGAATGGCCCCCACATATGATACATATATACATACATATATGATGTGATATAAATGTAAGATTAGTTTTCGTTTCGTTCGTTTATATTTGCTGTTATTCTTTAAGCTTATGGATCTTGTACACGATATAGATACCTAGCATGTGCTAGTTGAGCGAATCCTATGTATTGCGTTAACTACAGATGCAATCTATATGCGCATAATAAACTCATGTACAGCTATGAGTCATGTATGTTTATATTTTTGGTTAATTTTGGGTATTATACAGTCAGCTTTAAAAGTTAATAGTTGAATAATATAGGGATCATTTTAGCCCTCGCTGTTGACTGCACCAGCACCAGCAGTTATTGTTAACTTATTGAGCAGTTTTTGAATAAACTGCAGCATTGTTGCACTAGTCAACCTTTTTACTGTATTTCCAAAAAAATATGTTCTGTTTTTATTTCGGTTTCGGCGCGGCGACGGCGCGGCGGCGGCGCAGGGGTGGCGCGGGGGCGGTGCGGTCGCGAACGTATACACAGCTGAGAGACACGGTGACGGAGCGGTGTCGGCGCGGCGGCGGTATCGTGTACTCGAGTGCTAACTCTCAAAGACGTCGTCTTTGTTTTACGATAACCAGTAGTCTAAAACAAAACGAGTGGTAGTGATTGGCTCAGTACAACTAACAACTCCATATCCTGTTTCGTTTTGATTGTAACTTAATTTATTTAAATATTACTTTGAGCCAAAATAGAAACACCAGAACTAGAGTATAATCAGAATATTTTTTGCAATTGCTTAGTCGTACAATGTTGATATTTCGTTATATGATATTTGACCGCAGCGGTCGCGAACGATCAACGGGTCTCTTGTATGCTAATAATATGAAGACTGTAATTTGCTATGTAGCGGGTACTTGAAGTAGCCCGTCACTATGTTTCACGCTACCCTGTCTGGGTGCCATTGAATACGTGGATGGGTCCGTTTATTATTGATGGTTTAAGTAGTCGCTTCTTCATTGGCCGTATTTTGGGTAATGTGGGTCCAATCCTTACATGCAACAAAAAAATGTGTGATCCACAAAATTTGTTCCAATGTATTTCAATAAAAAGTCCCTCATAATAGAGGATCTATTCAGGGCAGGCTATTTATCTATTTTAAAAAAGAAATGTCTGATAATTGACTAGTATAGGTGGTTTAATAACAATTGATTAATCCTTTGAATACATAGAATATAGCTGCGGAGGAAAATGGGGTTAAAATTTAGACTGAGCAAACGTAGTACATTATGGCTCAAACCTTCTTACTAAGAGGGCCTGTGCCCTGATATAAGTATTATTGTAAGAATAATCGAGAACATTATGACCAATATCTGAAGCTACCACTGCATCTGAAAGCGGTTAACTGCATAAGTAAGTCTTCGAACACAATGACCCGGGTGACAATCTGTTACCGCAAATTTACTGCTGTGGCGGTCCAATTCAATACCGACCCTTGTTTACATATAGTGTATGCTGTAAGATTGTTTGTGGTCATTTTGACTTGATCGCTATCTCAATTATTTTTAAGCAAGGGTAGAATACAACGCATATATTCCATATCTTATCAAATCAAATATTTTATTACCTCAAATATGGTAGACATATTATGGTGTTACAAATATTTAAACAGTTCTGCATATTCTGCCAATTATGGCGTGCAAATACAAAATAATTACTTAAGTAAATGCTATAAAAATTATTTGAAAGTTATAATTAAATAATCTCATCAAACACACATGATATTAAATGTATTTTAATGAAATATATGAATGAACATATCTTCGAAATAATCTGTAATTCAAAACCTAAAATTTTTTTCATAAATTCTTGAATTTTGTTTTTATGAATACTCCAATGGCTGGATTAATTACAACGTGGAGCATGGAAAAGATTTTCAACATAGACTTTGGCCGGCGCAAGAAAACTTGAACAAGTCGCTCAGTGACTTAGTCAAGCTACCTTGCATCGGCTAACGTATGTTACTGCTTAGCTAGAAAATTCCGATTATTAGCGGAATCTAAAACCGTGCCCGGTAAACGGCAATACATTTATCGCTTTTCACATGTATCTTAAAACATTGCATGCATCTACTTAGATAAAATATAATACACCTCTCCTTAACTCTTCAGCAATGCATCGTCGATATGTTAAATATACGTATACTCACGGTTTTAGTTCCACACAGGGGTAGGCAGAGTTGAATTACATCCACTACTAACATATCACGTTTTTAAATTACATAAATTAGCAGGCAAGCCTGTCGCAGTCCATCGGATGTACACCCAGACTCTGTACTGCTAGTAAGAATTCCGACTCTATAATCATTTTGCCGATCCCAAACCAAACTTGGAACTCTACGGTATGACATACTCAACCTCTCAGCTTTTAAATCAAGTGAAGTAAAACAACATATGCCTTCTTTGCCTCCCAGGATTGAATGTTCTCTAGAATTCACCCAATCAAAGATTAAAAACCGAAAGTAACAAAAATAACAATTAAGTCGGATTACGTTTACACGCGCGTTGAGCGTCCACTAACATGCACACATAGAACCGCAGGAAATTGCTTTTAACAACTTTAATTGGACTCTCACAAGAAAAAACTTTTCCAATCTGCCTTTGTAAGTGGCAAAGCTTTAAAAGCCGAGATTAAAACGGTTATTAAACACAGTTTGTTTATGGAAGATACATCTATTATTCATGATGCTTGATGTTCCTATTTGGATTAACTCGATATTTTGAGGGTGTATTAAAATAACTCGTACTTTAAAGGTCAATATGGCGGTAAAAGGCAACAAACAAAATGTTTTAAGATAAATATTATTAATAAAGAGCTTGGTTGTTTTTATAATTATTAGTCTTGTTGGTTCAGTTGCCTAAACCTGTATGAGAATACTATTTATAAACTGCCTAAAGTTTGACAGGGGCATCAATTCTTTTCATTGGCTTGAACGTCCCTCAGTCATATGCGTGATCAGTACAAATAATGTATTATTGAAGAGTATTGTTTTATATAAACACAAATGTTACACATTTAAATTAATTTAGGTATATGGATGGACTTTATCGCCCATCACCCTAACACCTATGTGTGTTAGGGTGATGGGCACATGCCTCTTCGATAAGAGGCAGGAACCCAGTAATGGGACAGTCATTTTTAAAATCGTTCGAGTAGTCTTTGAGTTAAATCGTTATAAACGAACAAACAAAAATCAAATCTTTCCTTTTTATAATATTAGTATAGACGACAACTCCTGCACTAGAAATCATTTTTGTATCACAAGCACGTAAGAACCATTCAAACAACGAACATGAAAAATACTCAGCCTCGAAAAACAATTTGTGAATCACAACACAAAATACAAAAACATTGTGTGATTCACAAATTGTTTTTGTTCTGTATGGGGATTGTACCCACAACACTCGGTGCAGTGGCAGTGGTGAGGCGACCTTTTAAGGCACTTCTCACTTGATTGTGAGTGTTAGTCTGCTCATGCGCATTGGCAATATCAGAATATACCCAGTTAAGTTGAATAGCGTCGTGGTTTAATAGATCGACTCACCGCTACTAGTAAAGGCCATTGTTCTTTGAATGTTTGTATAGTCCCACACGACACAGAAACTACAACAAGGATGGAAATGCTTTTGTAATAATTATCTTCTTACGCTTTTTATGCATAATGCTTAAGACTGCGCCGAGCGTAAGACGCGGTTGGACTGAATGACAGAACTCGATATTCAAATCGGCGTGCGGCCGCCATAGTAAAATTGTATGGAGGATTTGAAGTGCTTTTTTGATCAATATGTATCTTTATTGTCAACCAATAACTTAAATATTTGGGACGGACAAATTGTAATATAACTATTTATGTTTCGCTTAAGCTATAAAATAGGAAAGATTTCTACTGTTATAATCTAAAAATCACGTAACACGAGTTTACGTTTTTGCATTTTTCGTGCAAATTTACGTAATTCTATAGGCGAAAATATTCATTATTTTAAGTTTTTTTTTACACGGAGTAATTGTAAACACATTTATTCTTATGGTAAATGTATGTTTTATATTTGTATTAAACGAAAAGTGTTGATTTTATTCACTTAACTGTGACCACCTGTTTTGGCACATTTTGCTCGGCGCAGTCTTAAAGAATGGACGAGGAAAGACGACTAAGAAAGTTTATAAGGCTAGTGTGAATGAAACAGTCGCAAGGGGAACATTCGCGTAGGTGATAAACAAAAATTGTTGATTTTATTCACTTTACTGTGACCGCTTGTTTTGGCACATTTCGCTCGGTGCAGTCTTTGAAAGAACATGTTCTTTTAATATATTATAAACTTAAAATATTCTAATAAAAACAAAAGGTTTTATTTATCTAATCAGTATCCAGATTTTCCTAAATTGCAAGGACTTTCGTGCACTAATGTTGTTGACCATTGTTTCCTCTATATTATTTGAGTTTTCTAATACTAGAGCTTCGGTACATGCCGCACTAATGGCTAATAACCAAGTCCTTCCTAATGAGTAGTATTACGTAAACACATTACAAAGCTTAGCTATTGAAAACTTTTTCAGTGAATATGCGTTATAAACTTTTATGTGTGTGGAAACGAAAGCTAGCCTTAGGGTGCTCTTTGTACAATGAGATAATATTGGACTAGCTTGCATGATTTTATTTTTTTTCCTGCCTCGTATTCAAAGGAATTTTGTTGGAGTGTGACGCACTTCTTAATGTAGAAGGAATATTAAAATTCAAGGCGTAGAGGAATGTTTTTATTTGTTAGTAAAATTGTTAACAATGTGTTTTTATTAAGACTGCGCCGAGTGAAATGCGCCAAAACAGGCGGTCACAATTAAGTGAATATAATCAACACTTTTTGTTTAAAACAAATATAAAATATACATTGACCATAACAATGAACGTGTTTACAATTACACCGCGTAAAAAACTTAAAATAATTTATATTTTTGCCTACAAAAATACGTAAATTTGCACGAAAAATGAAAAAACGTAAGCTCGTGTTACGTGATTATAACCGTAGAAATCTATCCTATATTACAGCTTAAACGAAACATAAATAGTCATATTAAAATTTGTCCGTCCCAAATATTAAAGTTATTGGTTGACAATAAAGATATATATTTATCAAAAAAGCACTTCAAATCCTCCATACAATTTTACTATGGTGGCCGCGCGCTGATTTGAATATGCGCCGCACGAGCTCTATCATTATGTCTTACGGTCAGCGCAGTCTTAAGAAATAATTTACTAAAATATATTTTTTTAGTACTTATAGCCATGGTAAAAGTTTGTTTTGTTTTGTTTAAAGTACTGTCAGATATAAAGTGAATTTGTATTGCATGAATTTTAGGATGTATTAAACTATGAGGTTGAGTTGAGATTAGTCAAAATCAAAAGTTATTTATTCGTTTAGTACAATGTGTAGTACTAATCACTGAACTTCAGCAAATTTAGTAAACTTACTAAAGTTCATTTATGTTAGTTACTAGTTTCAGTCAAAGAGTTGAAGTCTACTTAGAATAAGTGCCAGTAATTTATTAAGATAACACATAACTTTTATTTTCATAACTTTTATAGTTTCGGGTTGCATAAAGTTCACTGATTCGTTGATCGCGTTAATACTAGTTACAAACTTTAATTTTTCTTTAAATAAAACGTCACCCTCACTTGGTTTAAACTGCCCACTACACCGTCTCATACCATGACCGTGCTAGGAACGTACCAGACACGAAAAGCAACGCGATACGCCCTGCTATAGGAACTGCTGGTCGGTGACGGAACGGTCTAGTGGGCATAGTCTTATACATTTTCTTACAAAGAATATTTTTTGCCTGACGCGTTCCTAGTCATGGTATGAGACGGGGTAGTGGGCAGACTCCTTAATGCAATCCTAGTGCGGTAGACACAAACACAAGTGTTGCAGTTATTCACAAATATTCAAACATTAGTACATATCAATACTAGTCCTCGAAAACTTTTTGTAGAAAATAATTTTTTTTTTGTCCTGTATCGAGTTCGAACTAACAGCGCTCGGAGCACTGACAGTGATGAGACGCCTTCTTAAGCCACTACGTCATCCGTATATCAATTTTAGTAGACTGATAAAGAGATCGTATCACCATACGGGACAAAAATGTGTGTGATCAGTGGCAATGGCCAGGCGACCTCTTAAACCCCTTCGATTTCCGTGCTCTCGAAAACTATTATGAACAGTTGTAAGTTGTGTTTTTTGCTATCGTATTACGTGGCCTACTTGATCTTAACCATACAGTGATCGCGTTATAGATTTATACATATGTGGTCACGTGGGGGACATATATACCTACACCATTTTCAAATGTGAATAAAATAACAAAACATGTGAATTTTATATAATTTTTTTTTTTGTAGTAAGTTTGTTGTTTTAACAACTAGACATAATCAACAAAACTTAAAGTAATCCTTTATAAACTTAAAAAAATCAAAGCTAATTTAACTCATTTTTGGCACAAAAATCACACATTTTTTTTATGTTATACGCGGCAAACGAGCAGATGGATCGCCTAATGGTAAGCGATTACCACCGCCCATGAACACCCGCAACACCAGAGGAGTCGCAAGTGTGTTGCCAGCCTTTAAAATTTTTTAGTTGGGCCTCCGGTACCCTCACTCACTCGACGAAACACAACGCAAGCGCTATTTCACGCCGGTTTTCTGTGAGGCCGTGGTATCACTCCGGTCGAACCGACCCATTCGTGCCGAAGTTATGAATTATTTTTAAATTAAAAGACTAAATATCTGAACAAGATAAATAAATAAGTTTGGAATGGTCTGGAAATATAAAATTATTACATGCGCTGCATAGTTTTCGAGTGGTTATATCGCGCTTTCTTCCACAACCATAACAGCGGCCCTTGAAACTTGCTCTTGATGTTCCTGAACTTACAGTTTGTCTATCTACCTCAGGAAGAACAAGAAAGTTCTTGATTTTGACTGACAGGCTTCTTGGCAATGTTTTCTTTTCAATACTTTGCTTAGCTAGTGGCTTCATCCAAGCCAAAGACAACTCAATCAAAAAATTGCGACATCGAACCTTTTCGTAATTTTTATTCGCAGAATAAATACATAATGCATTCAGATCACTGAGGTTCAGCAGATCAAAAAACACCGTCAATGGCCATCTTCGTGAGTTCCTGGATACATCGTACAGCGAGCACATTTTGTCGACCAATTCTACGCCATTTTTTGTTCGAATATATTACATTACAATTTCAGGTTTTTGGCGGTCTCCAGTGTCGTCGTCAATTACCGCGTCATTGTGCATAGTAGACAGCAATATGAATACTTTGTTAAGTTTAGCTGCGTAGTAAACTAGTGTGCATGGTTGATGGAAGCCAAATTTTGACGAGTACAAAGAGTTGCCTCTGGCCACACGAAATTCTCTGGGTACTTCTCTCTTATCTTTACGTACCGTACCAACCATTGTTGTACCATTTTCAAACAGTTGTTCGGCAAACTGGAGAGACAAAAACCAGTTGTCCATGGTTATGTTGATGTTTTTACCGAATACAGGACGTAATACTCTCATCACCGCCTCTTTCGTTACTCAATCTAATCTCTGGGCCTTCAGGTTGTTGAACTGCGTAAATTGCCAGGTTGAATGTGCAAGGGTAGTGAACGTCTACCAATGCAAACACTTTTATGCCATATTTTGCCGGCTTACTTAAAGAAGCACTGTCCTCGGAAGGCCAAGAGCTGCTCATCTAAAGTCATCTCGGCAGTGGGCACAAAATATCTTTGAAAGATTTTGACAATCAGGTCCATAATTTCACGTATCTAATATATTATCTTTTTAAATATATATTAGATTAATTTGTTTTAAAATTAATAATGTAAATATATTGTAAATGTTATATTACTAACAAAATAAATATTTGAAGCAACTTATGACATTTAAATTTCACTCACGTGTCGAAAAGACACTATAGATTTATTCATTTAAAATACAGGCATATATTTACATTTATTATAATACTTTTAAACTGGTCTAAGTAAGCACTTAATAAACTATAAAAGAAACATAAAACTAAGTCTGTTGGCGATACTTCGTTGAATGACATACAATTTCAACTTTACTAGTTAAGAGATCAAAGCGTTTATACTGCGTTCATCAGCTTGGGCAGCAAATTTCATAACAATTTCATGTGCTCGCTACGTGAAACGGATATTAAAAATATGAGGGAGATAATAAACAAATATCGTTAAAAATGAATAATTTAAGTATTTCTGTTTGTTTGTATTTGATGGCAGACGAGCTTGCTAATGCGTTATTTAAACATCAGACCTGTATATAAGCTATCCTTCTGCTGGGCACTGACTTCTTAGTAACACACTACAACTCACACGTCGTGACGGCAACGGCAAGGTGGCCTGAAAACTTTGACTAATTATGTATCTGCCGCAGTGGTAATGCAGAAGCATTACTCTTATGCAGGGTAGTAACCCTACATAAGGTCTCAAGTTCGAACAAAAAGTAATTGGGATTTTCTGTCAAGAAATCTCAGAAGCCCGGAGTTAGGGAGATAGCGGTATTAGACAACTTTATGCCTCCATAATATGAGAGTTAGGGAACACTTGTGTTGCGCACACACTTGTGTAGACATCACACACACATCTCCTGCGCAGATGACCAGTCTCCGTATTAATTGGCCACCGTGACCGAATTCGGTCTAAAGGACATTGGATATACATCTAAGTAATATTCTTCTCCCTAGCCTTTATTATTCCCAAGTCACTTGGGGTCGGCTTTTCTAGTCTAACCGGATTTGACTGGATATCAGTTTTTACACTTAGCGGCTGCCACCTGACCTCTGCAACCCGAAGCCTAACGATACCCTAAGGCTAGACTAGTGTCAGGATATAAGAGGGTACCGACTTTCCCAATAACGACTGCCATAGATGTTCATGGCAGCCGAGACCGACAGCTTAACGTGTTCTCCTTGGCACGGAGTAGGCGATAATTGTCAATCAATACGCACATAATTTCGAAAAGTCATATAACTTCCGACAGTCAGAGGCGCGACGTGGGTTCAAACCCGAGACCCTCTGCATTGCAGTCTGTTGGTCTCCCCACTGAGCTATCACTGTTTTTTATTTTATTTTATTTTATATACATTTGATATACATCTAAGTAATAAGTACTAATAATAAGTATAAGTATAATCTTAGGGGTTTGATCAATAGCACGATGGAGTAACCATCGACTTGCGATCGAGTGATCGTGGATACAAATACGCATTGCACTGCCGTCATGCCGGCGTGAACTTTCTCTTTAGAAGAGCATCCATTTTATTTTTATTTTTTTTATCGTGGGGTAATGCTCCTTATGCATACCCTCTCGCCACAAGGGGAAGCGAGAGGGTTATGTCGGGCTCTCTCGAAACTTCGGGCCTACCGACTAAAACCCCACGGTCTGCCAACGTGCTGCTTTGTATCATGGGTGGGTAGCTGGAACTTAAACTGCATCAGCTACTCACCCAGCAGTGCCCAATACAGACAGAAGGTCTGCGGGCGACGACTCCTGGGCGACGCCCCGACACGACTAAGGGCGTCGCTCCAACTCAATACCTGACGGGCGGGAGATCCCCGTTCTCCCACCCGCGGTCTTCGCTACGGCGGCATAAGGCAAGCATAAGCGCGCCTGCGCCGCCCGGTTTGCCGGCGGCGGCACGGATCCACCAGGATACTTTCCTCACGGATCCGCTCCGCCGCCTCCTTCTGCGAGATGACGTCCTCGCAGAAGGATACGACCGCTACCCACTTCCTCTCGCTGTCGACCATGGCTAGAAGAGCATCCTACCTTAGCTAGAGGGTTTACCAAAAATACTAATAATTTGTAATACAAATTTCTATCAATAAAAAAACGGGCTTTAAAAATCAGTGGCTATTTTATACAGGTTTCACATACTGACGTGAATTCTCTCTTAACAATACCATTCTGGCATAAACGGAGAGATTAAAAAATGCTACTCAATTACTACCTACATTGCTATAACTATAAATATTAATGAAAAATGGCGAAATCAGTGGCTACTTTGTAAAGGTTTAATACCTCTGATAGCAGCCAATCAGGCGAGCTTGATTGTAAGGTAGTTATTGTGCCTAATTGATATTTTAAATTAATTTTACTGCTTTCACGTTCTCTATCGTAGTCACTGAGACGCTGCGAAAGCGTAATAGCGCAAAGACAAAAACTGTTGGCAACCTCGCTGCCAGTTCAACGCGTCATTAAAAAGCATTGAGCAATATATAATCGTAACTAATGAACGAATGTAAGCGACAATTTAGTGACATTAAACCGCGGCTGATAGTGGCACAGTTTTATTCGTCTTTATATAAAATCACTGTCATTACCTAACGATATAAAAATAGCTTCGCTACATGCTTTTGCTAAAATATTTTTAAGCGCTGCATTCTGGCGGTGAGTTAATTTAGTTGGTATTCAAGTGCCTTCATATTGTCAGATTATGATGGCACTGATGGCGCAGTGGCCTAAATGTTTGCCATAGTAATGCCAGTACGCCGACTATTATTCTAGAGATTAGTAGAATTTATTTTAACGAAATGTTGTTCTAAATCTAAACTCAGAACAACTATTCGTGATATTTGTTCCTTATTTTTTCTTGTTCTTTGTATATAATGTTATTTATATTTGCATATATGGATGGACAAAGGCCAGGTTAAGAGCACCTTGAACCGACGGGCGTGTATGAGGAATGTGATGAAAGTGAATGCAGCCAGAGAAGTGTGTTAGGATCGTAGCAAATGGAAATCCGTAGTCTCTGCCTACACCTCTGGGAAACAGGCGTGAATCTATGTAATCTATATTTGCATATACTTTTCTCAAACATGAAATTTAAAACATTATTTTAACATTAAAAAAGAGATTATAAGTCTCAGATCAACACGGATTAAGGTAATCAGTAATGACTGATTGAAATTAATCTTACCGCATGTATACCTTATAACATCTATCAATGTATCTACCCTGTTTATAAAAAATAAAGACATCTTATTCTTATCAAAAATGAATCAATTAAAATTGCATAGATTAAGAATGAATAGCACTGTCATTAATAAGAACCTTTTCAGCATTAATTAGGATTCACGCCAGCATACAAATCAAGAGTTAAGAAAGCATCAAGGATTGAAAAGATCAGATCACCCACTCTTCTCGTCGCTCATGGAGTGTTTAAATGCTCTCATTATTCGGTTAGTAGAAAAGCTTTGTTTATCTCCCGTTATTGTCTATGTACACAACTGAGACTCATAAGTACAACGTCCTAACTATATATTAAAATGCGAATGTGAGTTTGTTTGTTTGTTTCGATTTCACGCCTTCACTACTCGACCGATAATCATAAAATTTCGCATATCTACACGTTATTAGGTTTACAGTAAAATAAATAATACTAATACAAATATACATAAGACAAATATAGTATTTCTGAGCGAAGCCGCGGGTAACATCTAGTTTATAATACACTAGCTGACCGGCGCAATTTCGTCTGCTTCATATAACAGAATTTGCCCCGTTTTTGCAATATTTTTCATTGCTGCTCCGATCCTATTGGTCGTAGCGTGATGTTATATAGCCTATAACCTTCCTCGATAAATGAGCTATCCAACATGAAAATAATTTTTCAATTCAAAATTCGGTTTTACCCGCGTTTATGATTATTGCGCTGCTCCTATGGGTCATAGCGTGATGTTATATAGCCTATAACCTTCCCCGATAAATTTTAATAAAAAATTTCAATTCGAACCAGTAGTTTCTGAGATTAGCACGTTCAAACAAATAAACAAACTCTTCAGCGTTATGATATTAGTATAGATGCACGTCTACTAGTCACCCTATCTACCTATATCTGCTAGTAAAGCAATACAATAGCTTTAGACGTCACCCATATAACAACCTGTCAAAGTAATTGGCCAGTGTGTGGTGACAATTATGTCACACGTCCGACTTTCCTGATTTGCATATTAGTAGGGCAGCTGCAGCTACAGAACCATACCTAATACACTACACGTATTGGTGGAGCACACGATGATACACCGTGTACGGACATAGAATATTATCCTAAGGGACTGTAATGGGAAATAGAACACAGTCATATTTCTCAGTGTTTATTGATGGAAAACAGATGATTTTGGCGCACCGCCAGTGCATGCAAGTTTAGTACCTATTGATTCTGTTTGGTGTGGTGATGCTTTGTAAATACGATGTGGGCTTGATTAATCAGTGTGGTTAACGATGTTGTTGACAACCTAGGCATAGGCATCACTTGAAGATTTGACCGACTAACAAGTATAAAGTCATCAAATCAGCAGATGTTGTGCCAGTTGTGCCTTTAAACTAGTCAGAATTTATTACATTTTACTTTGAAATTAGACTACTATATACGGATTTTATCGCGTTATTTAATTTACACTTTATTACAAAATTTTGAAACTGTCACACTACTACCAGATACTATTAAACTTTATTTTAAGCTAATTAAATTATTAAAACTATTTATATTTAAGTTTACACGTCGGGGAAAGTGTAAACTTAAATATAAATAGTTATACGATATCACGATCAGAAATTTATAAAATATCGTCCTCAATCTAATGTGTGCGCTCACTCTGCTTAGTGTGTACACTTTTTCGTGAAATCTTAGTACGGCAAGGGCACGTCTAAGATTTAAATCTTTGACACAACATCCTAACTAACATAAAAAATGCAAACGTGAGTTTTTTTTTTATATAAAAATTATCATGAAATTTACATACAATATCAGGTGCAGAAAAAGTTATTTAAAAAAAATTACTGCCTACGGTACAAGTAAGTCACAATAAAAAAAGTAAAACACTATATCAGTGATTGCATGCAAAATAAATGAACAGATTAAGAAATTAAAAAGGAATATGAGACTCAGAATGAGATACTTACAATTGATTTAAAGAATCTAATATCCCTAATCAAGAAATTTATTTGAACAAGGCAACAGCTTCGACGATTCTAGAAAATTAAATTCTTTAATCCCGACCTGTGCTTGACACTCGATTCCTTTGCAAACATTAGCAGTGAACACGAAGTAATTGCTGCCTTTAGTGAAATAATTAGCTAACAGTTAGCTGCCTTAATAAATTGTCGCGAAGGCGAGGCAGAGTTGGTACGAAATGCGACTGCATTTGGCTTTGGGCCAAAGGCAGCAAGAAAACCTGTACATATCGATTTGGGAACGAGAAGCACATTCACCTAAAGACTAAACATTTGGCAAACGTAAACAATTTGTGTTATTTATTGTGCAGACTAGACTGTCGCTTACAATATGTGAGTTTTGGTGCGTCGGGATCGAGGGGAGAAGAGTGGGTGCGTTGTACTTATGTATTTTATGCAGACTACTTGTTACCCGCGATTTTATGCCTGCGTATCAAGAGAGCATGTATTCATTTCAAACAATATGGCGAACAAGTCAGCTTATAAAATACGTTGACCGATTATACGACAAAAATATGTGAAGGCGCGAGTATTGCAGGTTGACGAATGATATAGAGCAAGATATTTATGCATAGACAGACATTGGATCTAAGTGTTATTCGTGTTTTAATCCTTTTAATTTTAATCCTATTTGTCAATCGCGGACACATCCACTTTAATAATTACTGCTTCGCTGCTTTAGTTTGTAGTGTGATGTTATATATTATAACCTAACCAGTCAGCTTAAGACAACGTCCGGTGTAACCTGGTCGAAACGTCAAGCATCAATAAGTAAAAACGTTATGCATGATCACGTTAATACCCTTTACGAATTATATATATGTAATTATACAAAATTCAAAGGTTATTATTGCAAATCGTAGAAGACCGCTGCAATATCTCAGTTGGTCACTTAAACAGAAACTATTTAAACTCCTAATCGAATTTCCTAAAATCTGTAGACCAATTCTTAGCCAATCTAAGTCAACTCCTTATTATGCCAGCACGTACTCCCTAGATATTGCAGCCTTAAGAACTTATTGGAGCAAAAAACTTCAACACGAAGGGAACGACCGCCTAAGTTAGAGTCGTTAAGGACATTTTTTAATTAAACGTAGGCCTTAACGACCAAATTCCCATTGACGGGGTATCTTAAGGTAATTATTACGCTAAATTGCTTCAAAGTTAGGCCTTTATTGACTAACTTCGTATTTGATTTCAGTTTGTGTCATTATTTTCTTTACCGGTTTTAAATCTTTTTTTATATACATACATACATAAATTCACGCCTAAGGTGAGCGATAGCTCAGTGGGGAGACCAACAGACTGCAATGCAGTGGGTCTCTGGTTCGAACCCACGTCACGCACCTCTGACTTTCGAAAGTTATATGACTTTTCGAAATTATGTGCGTATTGATTGACAATTATCGCCTGCTCCGTGCCTCGGAGAGCACGTTAAGCCATCGGTCCCGGCTGCCATGAAGATCTATGGCAGTCGTTATTGGGAAAGTCTGTACCCTCTAATATCCTAACACTGGTCTAGCCTTAGAGTATTGTTAGCCTTTGGGTTGCGGAGGTCAGGTGGCAGCCGCTCCGTGTAAAAACTGATATCCAGTCAAATCCGGTTAGACTAGAAAAGCCGACCCAAGTGACTTGGGAATAATAAAGGCTAAGGCAGAAGACATAAATTCACGCCTGTTTCCCAGAGGGGTAGGCAGAGACTACGGATTTCCATTTGCTACGATCCTGACACACTTCTCTGGCTTCATTCACTTTCATCACATCCCTCATACACGCTCGCCGGTTTAAGGTGTTCTTAACCTGGCCTTTCTCCAGAACGTCTCCGATCTGATCAAGAAACGTTCGCCTAAGTCTGCCTCTTGCTTTTTTATATATACATTATTTATACATGACTGTCACAGTGGCGAGAGAAAGTGATTGTGACTGTGCGTGAGGGCGTAGGTTTGATTTCCGAATCGAGCAAGGTGTTATTTTTCCGGCAAGAAATTATCAGTAGCAGCATATAGTTTGGAATGTTCACGTTAGAATGCAATAGGCTAGCTTTCCTAATACGTGTGACGTAAACACTATAGCATAGCTGGAAAATGTCGCTGTACTACACATCTGTTACCCCTCGTGCGTATAAGTGTAAATTAATAATATAATATCAGATCTGTATGTAAACTATCCCCCTGCTGGGCAGGAACCTCTTCTCAGTATGAAAAGGGTTAGGCCATAGTCCACCACGCTATCTTCATGTTGGCAGACATCACATACTTTCGACAACATTGAAAAATCTTTGGAGAACTCTCAGACATGAGGGATCACTTCACCGTTAAGTAAATAATAATTACTTAATTGTGTAATTGTAAACGAGTAGTGTATGCATAGGTATATAAATATACTTATAGCGTCAAGAATATACACATAGTCAAGCCTATTTTGAGTGCCGAGGATATCATAAGCAACTCTCAGAGTATTGTCTTCGGTTTACGCGAATGTTATTCATTGAAATTAAACTACTATATACGGATTTTATCGCGTTGTTTATTTGACATTTTTTTACATAATTTAGAAACGACTACTATTAAACTTTACTATTTTTTAAGCTAATTAAATTATTAAAACTATTTATATTTAAGTTTATACTTTTTATGCCAAAATTCCCACTGGAACGGGCAACGGGCAACGAACATCTATGGCAGTCGTTATTGGGAGAGTGTCAACACAAAAGATCCCACTGGGTCGAAGTGTCGCCGGTCTGCACTGACTGGCCCCCACATATGATACATATATACATACATATATGTTTCTAAATAGCTGAAGACTAATTTTTGTAGAAAACCTATTTTACTACTTTACATTTTTTTTACATTACAAAATTTGAAACTGTCGCACTACTACTAGATACTATTGAACTTTACTAATTTTTGAGCTAATTAATTTATTAAAACTATTTATATTTAAGTTTACACTTTCCCCGACGTTTCGGTTGCTTTTCAGCAGCCATGGTCACGGGGAGACTAAGATGGTAGTTGTCTCAATGTTCCAGTGTCGTTATTTCAAAGTACCCGAACATAATTTAATCATTGGTGTTTCTATTTACGCAGAATGAGCTCAGAGTATCATGAAGTCTAGCTGTGGTTTGCTTCTTCTTGGGTTTGACTATTTGAATGACTGGATCCCAAGCTGGTGGTACATTCCAACCATCTTCTCTATTGAAATTAGGATGTTTTTTGATTTCAATAGCCTCGTGAAGCATCCTTGGTAGGAATCGGTGTTCTTTAGCGAGAATCTGTGGTTTGTCAAATCTCAGGTAGTGGTTGGTCCACTGTTGCACATGTTCACACACAGCAGACTTCAACGAGCGTTGGTGTTTAACATCAGCTAGTCTGCTATGTGTTCTTTCATGCGGATGCCTATGCTTCTCTTGGTTAAAACTAATAGTTGTTTAATTTCAATGAATAACATTCGCGTAAACAGAAGATAATATAATATTATAAAGCTGAAGAGTTTGTTTGTTTGTTTAAACGCGCTTATCTCAGGAACTATTGGTTCGGATTGGAAAATTATTTTAGTGTTGGATAGCCTATTTATCGAAGAAGGCTATAGGCTATATAACATTACGCTACGACCCACGGAAGCGCCGCAGTAACTATAAACGCAGGTGAAATCGCGGGCACATCTGGTTATTATATATTATTAGACAAAGACAAAAATATAGATATACATAATTTGTTCATGCTATCTCTGTCTTGTGCAATGTTCCGGAAACAATAACACTATCACATATACACCGTATGTTCATAAGCGCCTGGAAAATTGCGTTTCTTTTTATTTATTTTGTAAGTTTATTAAATGCTTATTTTGGTACTATAATATATGATATAAATAGGTATTATAGAATACTTATTTTTTACTGCATTAAATGTCTCGATCCCCCTTTGGAATGAAATTTGTTAAATCAACGGGTTCTGAATACAAGATAAAATTGATATTTTTTCTTGAATATGAGTCGACTTTGTCTGCGGCTTTGCTCATGTAGTTGTAGGTTATGTCAATTTTCTATTCCTTGAGAACAGGACATATTTTGGATGAAAGGTACCCCAAAATTTCATGATGATTATGAGAGTAGATAAAGCGTGAAAGCGTAAAAAACAAACTCATATTTGCATTTATAATATTAGTTAGGATAACAATAACAACGAATGCAATCAAACAACGATGAAAATTATTCGAATAATTTCAAATCAAATTTAAGTAATTCGAGAGCTTAATCGATAGTCGCAACTCACTCGAGATATCTCCTAATAAGCCTTACTATTTGATTACCTGTCGGAAGGTACGGACGAACAATCACTATAACATTGTTAGAAGCGTTTCAGAGTACCGTTAACTTTTATCGGTTGGGTGGGTACTAAGGAACATGTAAACGTTCCTTATATTCACCGGAGATTTCATCCGACGGGTATAGTGAAGATAGATCGAAATTACTTTAGCACTAACTGCTTTTAATATTTTACTGGATCTTCTGTTTAGACCGTGTTAAGGTGTTTCCAAGATGATGATGTCTATGATAAAGGTCAAGCTAAATAACTGTCTAAATTGATTGTAATTTTTTTGGATTAGAAGACCCTTGCTGGTTGCAGTATAAGTAGGCCTCACCTGGCTCCATCGGATAAAGTAGAGACCTCGGCACCACTTTAACTGTAATGAGTACATGTTGAGGAGGGTTCTGCTCATGGACTATACGGCTGCTTATCATCAGGCGGACTGTAGTAATTTTGACTAGCAACAATAAATAAAAAAGAAAGAAAATTTGTAATACACTGTTGTATTTCGATCGGCGAGAAAGAGACCGGAGACCAAATCACCTCTCTCGGTCCTGTTGTTCCTTTCTTTTTCTTATCCCCTTCCACCTGTACCAATTTAAGAGATTTCGGTAACTGTTTACCAACAAGCAGATCATGTGATTGTTTGCTATCTTAGTGGTTTACGGTAGACATTGGCTTAGTTATATTTCCTTGGAGTAGTTTCTGTGATATCAAAAAACACTGCCCTAATATGTATAGTTATAGACATGCCTATATCCTCAAAGAGATAGATAGGCTTGTTATGTGGTCCTGGGTAGAATGGACCATTTAACTTCAGTAGGCAGCGCAGCGGAAGGAGACAGGTACCAGGGCGCTTTGCGAATATCTGGGGCCGCCGCTGAGGAGGAGAAGCCGATGGAGGGTCGCCGCGAGCACGCCCGCTCTGCAACGATCGGTCTGCGTCACAATGTGTACTTCACACACCCATATTTTGCCAGCTAGCTTTAGATACCACGTTATAGGGAGCAAATATTATAGTTTCCCGGGCACAGTTTTAGACTACGTGCAGCTACTCAGAATTTGAGAAACCTCAAAAACAGCAGTCACATTCACTCACGCTGCGCCACCAAGGCAGTTCTAATTACTTTATCAAAAATATTCCCATGGAGAGACCTATCTTTATTACAGTTTTATGTAGGATATATAGATAGACAGGCAATGTACCAAATAGTAAACCCACAACGCGTTGAACAATGTTTGTATGTCAAACGCAGGCAGAAATCAGTGCGTTTTAATCACATGGAGCACTGAACAGTGTACGCTGGGTCACGCTAGCGTATTCCAGACGGATTGAAAATAAATAGGTGTTTCGCGTGTGCCGCTCTGCGTCAGATTGTTATTATTTAGACAACCGATGTTATCAGGAAATGTTTGACATGACAAATTGGACTGAATAAGTAGTGGCTTTTGGTCTTGGTACCTACAGTAGTTTCGCAGTGTATGTGGTTGACAACTTCATTATTGTATGATTTATTTATACAAGTATGGTGCAGAAAGGAGACTATATCAGTAAGTTGATTAATTTCTTTAATGTTAGTTGGGTTTAACAATTAAGAGAGCTCTGAGGTCCTGAACCCATAAAGTAGCATTCATCTCCATTTTTTGTGGGATGTCGCACGTATGAACTTAAGATTATATATATTGTGTATATTTAACATAATTATTTTAATGTTCTATCAGATAAGAATATTCATGTTTACCATTTTTGATTCTTTTATGAATATTCTTAGCATTTTGTAAATTCAGGATTCCTGCGTCATATATTTAAAAACAACATACACAAAGACTACCCCGACTCGAGACAACTATTTATGTAGGTATCTCATACATTTTCGTTCCATGAGGGGATGTGAGCAACAGATTGGCGCAAAATCTTGCAACGGCTTGTTTTCAAATAACGAAGCCAGGCGCGTCCCGAGTGCGTTGTCTACGCGGCAGCTAGCAGCGACCAACACGCATGCGCCGCATTGCGTACCGTCGTCGTCACCGTTGCCGTTCCTCACGCTCGCGCAGAGCGGCAACTCTGCGCCTGCCACTGAACGAGAGCCGCCCTCCGCGCCCACAACACCGTCGCTGCCCGTGCGCTCGCTCGCGCCTGACCGAGTGACCCCATCAGCTGAGCGCACCGAGAACGATATAACTATCACTCCTAAGCCTACCGAATTGCGAAGTTCCAATAATACTCAATACATCCGACGAACTGACAGCCCTGTGAAAACGACGGAACTAATAGATAATACCTTGGATGAAATAAATTTTGATGATAGTTATACGACTGTCGTGAACAAGAAGAAGAAGAAAAAGACTTATTCAGGCAACAAAAACCCCAATCAACAGGGAAAAGCTATACTTACCTCTAGTAAACTTAAAATAGTGCCCAAATTATCTTACATATACGCCTCTCGATTTGATAAACATACCACGGAAAACGACATATACGATTTTATTAAAGATTGTGGACACACGGTCATAAAGGTTGAAAAACTTGTTCAATATAAAGAGACTGTATTTTCCTCATTTAAAGTTACGATTAAACAAGACCAGGAAAGCGTTTTTCTTAGCGCTGAGTTTTGGCCGTGTGGAGTAGAATATAGGAAATTCACGTTTAAACGCAAGTTTTATAAGGACGACAACAATCCTAGACCTAATCATGAGAACTAGCATGGTCTCTTTTAACTGTAGATCTATAAAACGATGTGTTAACCATATTACAGACCTATGTGAAGAACATGACATTATTGCACTCCAGGAGCATTGGCTGCTTCCAGAAGACCTGGGTTATCTGGACAAAATTCATCCCGATTTTTCTAGTAATGGAATTTCAGCGGTAGATACGACGACAGGCGTACTGAAAGGAAGACCTTACGGGGGAGTAGCAATATTATGGAAAAAGTCTGTGTTTCCGAATGTAAGACCAATTGACACCGGATCGACGCGCGTCGCGGCTGTGTGTATCCAGCTTACCGCCGGCCGCAGCTTCGTAGTAATGTCGGTATATATGCCTACGGAGGACGCGGACAATCTACCTTTGTTTACGGAATGTTTGGGTGTCATTAGTGCGGTTATCGAAACGAACAATACTGAAACAGTGTTAGTGCTTGGTGATTTCAATGCGGATGTATCGCGCACAAGTAGCTTATTCGGGGGTAAGATGTTAGATTTCTGTAATGACCAGAGTTGGGTGTGTGCCGATCTTGCCTTGCTTGGCACTTCGTCGAATTCATTTACGTATCTAAGTGATGCGCACGGCACGACGAGCTGGTTAGATCACTGTATTGTTACTGAGGCTGGTTTAAATATTGTTGATAGTATTTATATTTCAAATGATTTATATTATTCAGATCATTTCCCTATTATTATTAAATGTAATATTGATATGTTAATACCAAAGATAGATGAGTCACACAGTCACTCAATTAATAGAGTAATATGGGGTTCTAGGAACCCGGAACAGAAATGTAATTATGCAAACTTATGTTTTAAGTATTTGGATTCGTATGAGTGGCCCACTATCACCTGTAAAGTAGCTTCATGCAATGATTGTCATCATCATCATAGTTTAATTGATACATATTATAGGCAGATAGTAAACAGTATCACAAAAGCTGCGAAGCACTCATATCAGGGCAAAATACGTAACAACAAAAAACCAGTCATTGGTTGGAACCATCATGTTAAAGATTGCCACGCTATAGCTAGGCAATACTATCAGTTGTGGAACTTTTTTGGGCGCCCTACGCAGGGTGATGTATATAACGATATGAAACATAGCAAAAGGATTTTTTAAAATAAAATCAGATGGTGTCAATTAAATGAAACTAAAATAAAAATGGATATTATAGCAATGTACAGAAATAGTAAAGACTTCGGGAATTTCTGGAAAGAAACCAATAAACTAAATTATAAGACAAATAGGCCTTTGTCTGTTGAAGGAAAACAAGACCCATCTAGTATAGCTAACTTGTTTGTAGATAAATTTAATCCTCCGTTGCAGTCCCAGTCTACCTTTACCAGTTACAATAGTCAAAGTGTAGAGGCGAGTCGCGGGGCCCATGGTGGCTCGGACACTGCAGACGAGTGCTGCACAGCGCTGCGCGTCACGGCGGATGACGTGTACCGGTGTGTCACGCGCATGAAGCGCGGCAAGTCTCCAGGCCACGATGGGCTCAGCGTCGAGCACCTTTTATTTGCACCTGAGTTACTTTTTGAGAAGCTGACTATCTTTTTCAATTCATGTATTGAACATAGTTATTTACCTACAGATTTTATGAGAACTATTGTTGTTCCTGTTGTAAAAAATAGAACGGGCGATGTGTCCAATTCTTCAAATTACCGACCTATTTCTTTGGCCACTATATTTTCTAAAGTATTTGAAACTGTAATTATGAGACATTTGAATGAAAACAATATACCTTTACATAATGCACAATTTGGTTTCCGACGAGGCTCATCCACCGATTTAGCCATTTTTGCTTTGAAAAATACAGTATACGAGTATTTAAATAGAAACACTACAGTTTATTCGTGCTTTTTAGATTTAAGCCGCGCATTTGATACAATAAATTATAATATACTATGGGACAAATTAAGGCAAACCAAAGTACCACCTAAAATAGTAAATATTTTAGAATACTGGTATGCCAATCAAGTAAATCAGGTGAAGTGGAATAATACTATGTCAGAGACGTATAGGCTAACAAGTGGAGTGAGGCAGGGCGGTCTGACGTCACCGGTCTTATTCAACCTGTACATAAACGAGCTGATCGAGGAACTGAGCAGCACCAGAGTCGGATGCCAGGTCGGTGGAGTGCGCGTTAATAACCTTAGTTATGCGGACGACATGGTGGTGCTTAGTCCGTCGGTCAACGGCATTAGGAAACTAATATATATATGTGAGAAGTATGCAACTCGACACCACCTAACATACAATGTAAAGAAAACCGAAGTTATGATATTTAAATACAAGAAAGGCCCTGATGTAATACTACCGATAAGTTTATGTGGAACAGTGTTAAAAATTGTTACGAAATTTAAATATCTGGGGCATATTGTAGCAGATAATTTATCGGATGATGACGATTTGGAACGACAGAGGCGCAGTATAGCCTGTAGAAGTAACATGCTAGACAGACGTTTCTACCACTGCTCTAAACAAGTGAAGGTAACGCTGTTCAAGGCGTACTGTCAGTCGTTATACACCAGCCAACTCTGGTACCGGTACACGAGGAGTGCGTATAACACTCTTCGTGTACAATATAATAATGCATTCCGGGTGATGATGAACCTGCCATGGCGGTGTAGTGCGACTTTCATGTTCGCTGAGAGCAGAGTTGCAGGTTTTGCCGCGCTACTACAGAAACTCAGGTTCTCATTCTACAACAGAGTAGCCATGAGTAACAACAAAATTGTGTCCACTGTATTCCATTTAGTCCATCTAAAAAGAGAGAGAAAAGACTAATATTAATTGCTCTTAATTTAATTTAGGTTAAGTTTTTAAATGTTTTATTTTGTTATTATTTTTAAATATTAATGTATGTTTGTATGTCTTATGGGTTTAAAATTGCCTGGAATAAAGAATATTTAATTTAATTTAATTTAATTTAAATCCCCAATACTCGTAGACGCAGTAACAGTGGCGAGACGACCTCTACGTCATCCGTGCCGATAGTCGAGAAAGGTCTACTTTAGTTAGATAGAAATCTGGGGAACATTGCATTTAATAGCCTATTTATTTGTACTTAATCATTAGAGTCTCTAAAGACATTTTATTGACATCTTTATACCCCCTGGCTTTTACTGACGTGTCGGATATCTACTGTTTAGGCGGCTACAACCTATCGGCGTGCATAACGCATGAATGACTAAATAAATAGATTGACCAAATCCACAAATTAAAATCAATCACTGTTAAACCACTGAAGCCGATTAATAACCGTATTTTCAATAATTGGTGTTGTTTGTTTAAGGTTACACATAAATTATTAATTAACTTTAAATCTGTTTACATTGGCATACAATTTGAATTAGTTATGCGTCAAAGCCATGTAGTTAGATTTAAATTTATGACCCTATTCCATGTTCACCTGATAGGATTCATGTCATTATAATCACATTACATGATATTGAATAGCTGTCTTTTATCAAACGGTAATTAAGTAACTTGAACAATGTGCAGGCGCAGTAAATAATTGTAAGCACCATAACATCTATAGATAGACTGCACGGATTGCCAATGCGCTGGGTGTTGCGGGTTCGAATCCCACACGGGACAAAGCTTTGTGTGATCCACAGATGTTTGTTCCAAAAAATTAAATAGTGAATGTACTTTTTGAAACCAAAAATAAAGATATTTTTTTATTTCATCACTGTATATTCTTTGTGTCCGTTGTTTGAATGTTTGTAAAGTCCCCCGCGACACAGAATTTATTTCTAATGCGGGCATTATGTTTTTTAATTCATATTAATCGTGGTAGAAATCTGCCATGGCCTATTTTCATTATTGGACAACAAATTATGGCCTATGACATAATTGAAAGAAGTATGGTTACTAAAAAAAGTATCGTTTTATTTTTGGATAATAACGAATTTTCTTTTTTATAGTAATGTTATATATTTTTCTCAAAAGGTGTACACATACTTTTAAACACAAAAAGAGTATAGTATCAGTTACAAAATCAACCTTTGTGAGAACTGGAGTCTGTAATAGGTTCGGAACCTGTGACAAATCTCCAGGGTCTCTCTCTATCGAAATCACATATGGTAAAATTATAAGTATGTACGGTAAAGTCTGGAAATGAACCTAAATTAAATATTGAACAAACTAGCTTACAACTAAAGTAAATAAAATATAATATAATATAATGGACGACTAGATGGCGTAGTGGTTAGTGTTGAATTATATACATTTATACATGCAAAAAATAATTAATTATTATATTTAACTATTTACAATTGTTGCGCCTTACTAATTGTATAATATAAAATCATACAATATAAATAGTAGTCAAATACTTTACAGTTTGATTAGCTACAAAAGGCGTAGCTACACTGTTATCTGTTACTTCTTGTTGTGAGCTGTAAGTGAACGGACATACAAAACTTCCTCGTGTCAAAGTATAAAATAAATAGTTAAAGTGTTTGTACAGTGTGTTATTTAATCCATAACCTCTAATAGTTAGTGTAACCGACTGCCACGCCTGAGGTCGCGGGTTCGATTCCCGCACAAGTCAAACATTTGTGTGCTTGAACATGGATGTTTATCTTGGTCTGGGTGTTTCTATGTATAATATGCATGTATTTACAAAAAAAAGGATATATGTATGTTTATCCATTATCCAGTACCCATAGTACAAGCTCTGCTTAGTTTGGGTTAGATGGTGTTGTGTGTATGTGATAGAATATTATTATTATTATATTATAATAAAATACTGTAGTCTTCTTGACTATGCAAGTGTAGTCGACTCGATCGACAATGTCACAGACCTAAAAGGCAAGGGCAGACCCTGGTTGAAAAGACATAAGTCGTACTTACGGCTCATGTCTTTTCAACCAGGGTCTGCCCTAATGGACTTATTTTAGCTTAACCTGGGACTTCCCAGGTTAAGCTAAAATAAGTCCATTTAAGGTTTTTTTTAATAAGTTCTAAAAGTTTTAAATTGTCTACTGATTTTGACATTCGATTATTGCAAAACGTTCGTTATTGAAGTATATTATTGTCTTGAGCATCTTCGCTATTCAATTGCTTTTCAAAATGTAATATATTATACGATTTTGCTCGTCTATACTTCTAGTAAATGTAGGTAATTGGTAGTTTATGTGAATTGTCTATCACTCGGAATCAGTACCTTTTCCTGGATGAAATGTACCCTATTGCCTTTTATGTACCCCTGACAACGTGTATACGAAATTTCATGATAATTCATCGAGTAGTTAAGGCGTGACAGCATAACAAAAAAACATACTCACATTCGCATTTATAATATTGTTACTTATGATTAGGATTAAGTGCATGCACTTTATTAACTTTGCACTTAAATTGCATACAAGGGTTAGGATACAGATGCATAACTAACTGTTGGTCATCCCATTCTGCTAAATGTGTAAACCGTACATCAACCCATGACGAGTGAAAAGTGCTAAAAATCAGGATGTTACAAAACGTCCCCAGTAGTAAATTTCAGTGATTGCAGAGCATTCATTCGCACAGGAACACATAAAAATAAAACACCTGGATATCGGAACGTGATGTATTAGCTTACACGCAAAACCGATTGGGACTTGGAACCGTTCGATTTTGTCTGGATTGCCATTCTAGTGGACAATTGACAAGTTTATATTGTGCAAAAATTTAATTATCCTTTTTGAGTGTACTTTCATCAATTTGTACTGAATAATATGACAGTTACTGTTGACGTCTGTTTTCGGTGGTTAGGTATAAGAAATTGATGCAGGCGGAGGTACAACATAAATCAGTTTGGAAGACATTGGGGATACGGAGGATATATATGAAGGATTGATTGATTAGTTATAGTCTATATCATTATTACAGTAAAATTATATTGTAGTAGCTATATAGAATTTACAACACTATACGTAATATATTTTGACAAGTACACACAGCGACACATCAACCTAGACTGTTTGGACTTTGAGCTATTAGAAGTTAAACGCTGCGAATCGTGCGAGAGAGTGCGTTATATTTTTGTTATTTTGTCTCATTCATGCTGAAGGGGACGCGACGCTATCCTTACCATTACATCGACACCACTATGCATTGTCCCTTAACAACAATTCTCTATTTTGTATGTAGCGTAGTTATGCATATATAGGATGTCTAACTTGATGTGTAGCCGTGTGTACGAGCGCTGCGTCCTTAACCATCCAACATAGGTGTTGCATAATGTTCATAAGTAATTGTATTCGGATGCGAGTACTAAATATGATTGGCCGAACTGTAGTTATAGGTGGAATTCAAATAATATGTAAGAGAATATAAAAGAAGCTGTATTTAAGTCTAAGATTCTACAAAAAAAAACAGGGCTCAAGCCTTTTTTATCTTCCAGGAGTATTGCCAGGCTCTGTACTGAGAATTGACGAGCAAAAAGATTTAAATGATCATGCACAACCCAGGAAACAACTTGGATTCTTACGAATGGATCCAAATAAATGTAAACGCACCTTATGCCTGGACCAACAAATCCAGTTCTGGCATTTCATTTTGTAAGTACATTTTATATAGGATTCAATCTACTTTTCCGAAGTACCCTAAAAATATTATGTGGGAGGCGTGTTCCCCTAACTTAGTTAAGAGTTAAAAATTCTCACACATACTTAACTTTTAAATTATTGAACGTCAATTCTAAAATCAACATTTATGACAAGAACAAGAGTTTAAAAACAAATCTAAAGATAATAAAGTTTGATGCATAACACAAGTTGGAACAGGTCTAATTATTTAAATGTCACATCAACTCCGAACTTCGAAGTAGTCACTTGAAGTTTGAAGATGTCACGCAAACTTTGCGTGTTATTCAGTACATTGACTTTAGGAAATTGGGTATGCGTCAAGGTGAGACAGAGTTTGTTATTATAATTATCTTTACATTTGTTTGCGTTTGTATGAACACAGATGTTGAGGAGATCTCAAGTGTTTTATTTTACGTTACACGTAGCGCCATCTAGATTATTTGCACTTGTGTTTATGATTTTTGGTTTTGTACTCATGTTTCTCATAATTTAATTTAATATGTGATTAAGATAAATGTTCAGTTATATTAATTTATTGTATTGCGTTTTCATTGCCTGCACAGTACAAACATTTGAGTGATGTTATAATAATATTAGCCCTGTATTAAACTGTCCCACTGCTGGGCCTCTTCTCACTGTGAGGAGGGTTAAGGCCATAGTCCACCACGCTGTCCTAGTGCGGGTTGGCAGACTTCACATATCTTCGAGAACATTATGGAGAACTCTTAGACATGCAGGTTTCCTCATGATGTTTTCCTTCACCGTTAAAGCAAGTGATAATTAACTATTTAATACGCATATAACTTCGAAAAGTCAGAGATGCGCGCCTTGGGTTCGAACTCAAAACCTCTGCGTGGTAGTCCAACGGTTCCCCACTAGGCTATCGCTGCTAATGAGTAATGTTACATGTTTTTCAATAAAGTTTCTAAAACGCGTCTAGTAGATATGTTTACGATTTCAGTAAAATATTATCTCGCTCTTTTTAAGAGCTTTCAAAGCTAAAACAATTATTTTTATAATTGCTTTTGTCTGTACGTTTGTACGCACATAACGAAAAAAAGAACTGTATGACATTGCATACGCTTTTCACAGTTGTATTGTAATAGGTCTAATTTAAAACCTGGTGCATGTCTCATCAACACGTCGCGCATCGTCTAGCAGTTGAGTATTAGAAATAAGGGTTGGGCACTACTTATTTATCAATGATTTTAATAAGTATATTTTATGTGTGTAGATCAGCTTTTTTTATATCAAAAGTAAAAAATATATAGATATGAATAGGTACCTACTGCCGAATTCCAGGAGTACGACATCGCGGACACAAGCTAGTGCAAAATAAAGAATCTTCACAACTTATGCTTGACTATGAAGCCGCATAACTTCCCCCTGTTTTAAAAACCCTCCAGTCAATTCCATAAGACGACATTTGATCTGATTTTTATATTCCTTTCCATTATTCCTTATTCTTTTCTTAGAAATATTTTCACTATGGCACGTTAGAGGACCCTCTAGAGACCAAATTCCCGTGAAGAGAATATGCCTAGCGGACTCCGCAAACTACCTTATAGATAAGTTTTATATCAACAGGAAAATCGTTGACTATGAATGTGTAATAACAAACGAAACTTCTGTATTTATCTTAAATATGATATCTAGAACCAGTAATGGTGCTAACCGTTTGTAGCGAACGCTGAGCACGTTTTCCGAGTATCTATTTAGGCTGGTCGCACGATATTCTTTTTCGTTGAATAGCTCAAAATAATAGAATACTTTCTGGATACTTTGTAGTATGTATGCAGCTAATCTTAAATAAGCTTAATCCTAACTAATGTTATATTTGCGAATGTGAATTTGTTTGTTTATTACGCTTTCACGCCTTAATTACTCGACCGATCATAGTTAGTTAGTTGGATGTGTGTTATCCGCACTTACCCACACAATTGGGCCATTGTGCGTAAGTGACCGACGCGAAAAGTTGTTTGGTTACTCATACCACCTCAGCTTCGGCCAGAAAGATAATAGGGGACCGGTGTTGCACAGTACTTCCTTCATCGTTTCTGGACTGTTTAGTAGTTTCATCCGATGGTTGCTCACGCTTTTGCAATGTAGTCGATGTCCCCTCGGACTCCATGCAGCCTTTACATAAGGGGCTGTCAGTGATGCCGATGTTTAATAGGTGTTTGTTGAGTCAGCAGTGGCCTGTTATTATACTCACTAGATGTCGCAGGTTTTTACTTGAAGAACGTAGCAGTTTGCGTTACAGATGTATGTCTAAGGATGGAAGGGCTTCTTTTGTCTGTCTATATTCCCTTGTTTCTGCCTACCGGTTTTCGTGTAATTTCGTGGTTCTGTCGCATAACCATGTTTTGAGTTGGCAGAAGGGTATCGGGACAATTGGTTCGGGTCCTACCATTGTAATGCTCGATCCTCTCTTTGCCAGTTGGTCTGCAGCGTCATTGCCAGATGAGTTGCTGTGGCCACGTATCCACTACAACGTTACCCAATTTTTTGTTGCAATACTTTGCAGCTCACGGTGACACTCCAGGATGAGTCCACTGTTAAAGCAGTTGCTTTTCAGAGCTTGTAGTACCGCGGCACTATCCGAGATAATGCGTATCGACTTATCGCTTATATCCTTTGATGTAACCGCTGTTGCTGCCCGGGTGATTCCAACACATTCTGCTTGGAAGATAATGTTGAGGTTTCCCAGGGTTATTGAGTAATTGATGTTTAGGTCGTGGGAGAAGACTTCGACTCCTGTTACTGATTTTGGTTTTGGATCTATTCATGTATATTCTCACTTCATGTATACCAGAGCTATCTTTAAATTCTTCATGAAGTTGGATGTGGTATTTTTTGTGGAAAAACAAAAGTTTTTGGAATGATATCACATGTCGCTGTTATCATTGGAATTTCGTTGTTTACTAACTCCTTTAGGCGTGCATGAGATATCCTATTGTCACGTTTCCAGAGCCCTACCTTTTCAAGCCGTATGGCAGCTGTGACTGCTTCCTGCTGTATGATGAGGTGTAGGGGTCTGAGGTTTAGTAT
Source organism: Catocala fraxini (assembly GCA_930367265.1). Taxonomy (NCBI): domain Eukaryota; kingdom Metazoa; phylum Arthropoda; class Insecta; order Lepidoptera; family Erebidae; genus Catocala; species Catocala fraxini. Next base: position 23,703,767 of record OV884031.1, read on the forward strand.
GGCCTCCAGCGTTGCCGTGGGGATTGTTCTCATACAGCCTGTCGTCGCCAGGCAAGCGAGTCGGTGTAGACTTTGTAATTTGTGTATAACTGTACTTAGAAGAATGCGTGGCCACCAAACTATGGCGCCATGTGTTATTATAGGGCGTATTATGGCTGAGTAGAGCCATAAGGTTACAGATGGTTTGGGGCCCCATTTTCTGCCTATTAATCTTCTGCATTGCCAGAATGTTGTTCATGCTTTGGTTATTTTCGTCTTAAGGTACTTAATCCAGTTGAGCTTATGGTCGAGTACTACGCCCAGATACTTGACTTCTTGCGATAGGGTAAGTTCCGTTCCAAATAATTTTGGAATGTTGGTTAACCGAGTTTTCCTTTTATGTGTGAAAAGGACCAGTTCTGTCTTAGTCCAATTCACCGTCAGTTCATGATGGTAACACCATTGTTCCATGATTCTGAGGGCTGATTGCATGCGATTACAGATTATGTTTTCTGAGTTGCCGTTGATCAGAATGGTTATTGCGTCCGCATAGCCAACCGTGTAGTAGCATCAGCTATTAAGGCGTTCTAACAGGTCATCAACCACGATGTTCCATAGCAGCGGCGAGAATACTCCTCCTTGGAGATAGCCCTTCGCTACTACGTCTCTCGTGGTAGAGTTCACGTTGAATTGTATGGCCCGCATCTTTAGAAGTTGATCGATATAGCCACTAGTAGTTCTATCAACTCTAAACGTGCTGAGCGACTGGCTGATGCTGTTGAATTTTGTTTTATCAAAAGCTCCTTCTACATCAATGAAGGCCCCTAGTGTTATTAATTTGTGTTGTTTGTGATCTGCAAAGGAAGGTTCGGCTGAAACATGCTAGGTTGAAATTAATTCTGCCACACCATCCGATGCAAGGGTGATATCTAATCTACTAGGTATAGTTTGGTATCTAGAACTGACAAAAGTGGGCTCGCAGCCATTGTTAATTATAGATAGGTTAGTCGAGAAAATATATTCTGTTAATTAAGGCCTCACCTCTTTTGTTCGGTGTGTGGCTTCTCCACAGTAGACGGTGAGTGTTTGCGTCCGCTGAGATGATAATGTGCCAGCTCAGGCCTGCTCAGGCCTTGGTCACAAGCTGACTGGTACTGCGATGTCATATCGTATATCTTGATTCACCCTCACTTTTCGCATAATTTTGTTTGTCCATGTACCGTAATACACTACAATCACGGTATCCCTATTACGTATGCTAGACGACGTATCCGTATTCTGTGAATTACCAGACTATTCAAAAAGGTGAAGTAGCGTATTATTGATCACGGGATTCCACTTCGCGGATAATCACCTACCCGGTTGAAATTTTTATGTTTTTTGATTTCAATAGCTTCTCGCACTACTTTTGAATAGAAGTGGCGATCGGTGGAGAGGACTTCCGGACGATGAAATTCTATGCAATGATTAGTACCTACCCGATTCCAGTATATGTTCTGCAATTGCTGATTTGCTAGTCTGCCGGTTCTTTACAGTGGCAATGTGTTCTTTGACCTCAGCCTTTCAGCAATAGTACGCCTGGTTTGGCCTATGTAGGAACTCTCGCAGCATCAATTTATTTTGTAGACTCCTTGCATTGGTAAAGGCAAAACGTCCTTTGGTATGTCCAACATGCTGGTTTGGCCTCCGGTGTATAAATATAATAGTGTTGATGGAATATTTATTTTAGACCGTTCCGATCTTATCAGTAATTCCTTTCACATAGCGCATATAGGGTTGTCTATTCACCTTAGCATGCTTGCCTCTTTTAGACGGCTGCCTCTGTCGTCCATTCACTATATATCCGTTATTCTTTAGTACCGAACATGACTGAGTTCAGACTCTAAATGCCTCGAGCATTTAGAGTCACAAAAATCGTGGGCTCTGTTTCTTAATGATGTTATAACTGATTGTAAATGAAGAAAGTGGTGGTTTGACATTACTTATAGGTATCTATCCATGTATGTAGGATTACGGTACACACAGTGTGACACGGATCTATTTGTTCTAGCAGTGATTTGAACATCCAAAAATAACAACAATCTATCAGTCTTCATTTCATAAGTAAACCTTATTTTTGGGTGAGTGGAATGACAGTGTTGTACATATTGATCCACGTCCTGCTTTTCTTAACAATGTTGAAAATATCATCAAAGTATCGTAGTTTTAATTTCGCCTAGTGAATTCTTAACCTTAACGCAGAAATAGGGATTCCAGGGTTAGGATTCTTGTAGAAGTTTCATGAAAAAGAGACTATCGGGCGAGACTCATTGGTCTCGTTACCAAATAGTTGGCACAGGCGGTCTCCTCCACTTGTAAACACCACTGACAGAACAACTTATTTTCAAGGAGATCGGGAAATTGTAGCAAATATATAGCACAATATTATCAGGCAACTATCTTCTGTAGGATTCTCCTAATTAGGTTCATTATACAACCATTTATTGAAGCCAAATGATAGTGGTAATTGCATCCAATATTTGATCTCAATTACCATATTATGCTGAGTATAATTACATTAAATCTAATGTATGTAACACGTGTGCTCAGCCATTGTTGATTGTCATGTTCAATTTATAGTAATCTAGGCGACGAAACACAGGCATTACATATTATTATATAGTCCGTGTTACTAGATAATGTTCATAATAAACCAATTGCCGAATCTTATCATTGAAATTTCTTCTCTAAAACCATAAGCATAAGATTGAGAACAGCTTTCTAGTGTGTTATTTGAAGAAGTACCTATATAATCAGGGTTATACAAAGGCTCTCGTGTGTTACGATAATGCCTGCCAGTCGGTTGTCAGCTCGTATCGGTTTCATCTTTGTCAAAATTCAGCTGAAAGGAATATTACCTTTATATGTAATTATAATAGTAGGCATGAGATAACAGAAAGGGATCGTTAGACATCTTAATACGTCCACTCGGCAAGAATCAACCGTATCTTTGAATCCTAATTGTACAAAGATAAAGAGTTGATATCACAGCTCGAAGTAAAGGGTATAAATGAGTTCACCAATATGGATTACGTTAAAACTTGAAAAATATAAAAAACGAATATAATATAGTAGTAGATTGCTCATAATTTATATTATTAAGTACTATGTTCTACAACGTGACTAGCTTTTACCTGCGGCTTTACTCACTCGGGAACAGTCCTTTTGTCTAGTTTATACAAAATTTCATGATGATCAAGTAGGTAGTTAAGGTATTAAAGCGTAATAAACAAAGTCATATTCGCATATATAATATTGGTTAGGCTATTATAATATTGATTTATTTATTCGCTGTTTTAGATACGTTTCAGCCACTACGACTGTGGGCATAAAAACTATATATTATTGCCAAGGCTACAGTCAAAAAACAACTGACACTAAAGTAAGTTTAGTGTGTAGATTTCACAGAATGGTATAACAGTAAAAGAATTTTGAACTACGTTGCTTTAAAAAATAAATACTACCAACTGATAATAGCAACTACGCATCGCCTTTTTATTACCGAATATCGTAGTAATTAACACTAAGCACGCTAAAAGGCGCCAAGCGCAGGCAGCGTTGTCGGTGTGACAATCCTAACTAGACCTTACTAATATTATACATGCGAATGTGAATTTGCTTTTTGTTTGTTTTTTCATGCCTTAAGTACCCGACCGATCATTATGAGTTTTCGCAGACACATTGACAGGGGAACAAAAAAGCACATAGGGTACCTTTCATCCAGAACAATTTATGTTACTAATCTAACTTAACCTAAATTTACGTGAGCGAAGACGCGGGAAATATCTAGTATGTCATATTTGTAAAACTTGTAGTATTGAAAATGACACGCTTAAATTGTATAAATCTATTCTAATATTATAAAGCTGAAGAGTTTGTTTGAACGCACTAATCTCAGGAACTACTGGTTTGAATTGAAAAATTCTTAATTCATAGAGGACTATTAGTGCCCACACTTATGTATGAAAGTGAAAGTTGGGTACGGCAAAAAATGCATGAGAGCAGAATAAATGATGTAGAAATGAGAGCGCTGAGAAGCATATGTGGTGTGACTCTGAAAGATAGACTAAGGAATACTGTGATTAGAGAGAGATGCGGCATGAAAGTAGATATAGTGACAAGAATAGAAAAGGGTTTGAAAAAGCTGGTTTGGGCATGTAGAAAGAATGGACGAGGAAAGACTGACTAAGAAAGTTTATAAGGCTAGTGTACATGGAACAGTCGCAAGAGGAAGACCTAGGCGAACGTTTCTCGATCAGATCGGAGGCGTTCTGGACAAAGCCCAGGTTAAGAGCACCTTGAACCGACGGGCGTGTATGAGGAATGTGATGAATGTGAATGAAGCCAGAGAAGTGTGTCAGAATCGTAGCAAATGGAAATGCCGTAGTCTCTGCCTACCCCTCTGGGAAACAGGCGTAAATCTACGTATGTATGTATGTATGTACTAAATTTGTTAAAATTTTGTGGTTGTGTAAAAAAATATCGATGGACGAACAGAGAAGAATAATGCACTAAACTGTTTTGTCTATAACTTAGGTACAATCTAAAAACAATTAGATATTTTTTTATTGATCGCAAAGTCGTTCATAAGCTACCAAACAGAAAAAAAGGACAATCGGTAGACAAACAGAGCCGAACAAGGTACTGACCTGTCTTGTCTTTGCCTATTTATGTAAGTAAAGATATAAGATAAATAAAAAAAAACAATAAAAGAAATATAACTATAATAATATTCTAACACATATAACACACAACACCATCTAGCCCAAACTAAGCAGAGCTTGTACTATGGGTACTGGACAATGGATAAACATACATATATAATTAATTTTTTTTTGTATTTTATTGTCATTCATGTTCATGCACACAAATGTTTGACTTGTCCGTGAATCGAACCCGCGACCTCAGGCGTGGCAGTCGGTTACACTAACCACTACGCCATCGAGTAGTAAAGAACTAAAATATAATATTTTTTGCCACTTTGATTTATTTTCTTATGTTATCGCTAATATAACATCTCTAAAAGTAAATAATTTTACAGCTACAAAAACACGAAAAAAAGGTTCTTTATTACAGTAAAAGGAGAATACATTTGATGCAGGGTAAGCAATCTTACAGTTAAAAGCAATCAGAAAACACAGGGTACTAAATATGTAAGTTTAAATACAAATTTATGGTTATAGTTATAGAAATCTAGGTTAATATTAACACCAATCACGGTTCCAGTCAGTTAATAAGCATGTCACTAATACGCTAAAATTAAATAAAATTCTAGCTGACCCGCGTAACTTCGTCTGCGTCATATAAGATAATTTCCCCCGTTTATGCAACATTTTTCATTGCTGCTCCGCTCCTATTGGTCGTAGCGTGATTTTATATAGCTTATAACGTTCCCCGATACATTTTAATAAGCTATCCAATAATAAAAGAATTTTCAATTCGAATCAGTAGTTCCTGAAATTAGCGCATTCAAACAAACAAACAAACTCTTCAGCTTTATAATATTAGTATAGATTAAGGTTGCGTTTAACCACTAGGCGCACACTAATACAACAAAACGTTCGAGACCAAAATCGGCCTTCATACCCTGAGTTGACTCCTGTCCTTAAATATAAATATTTGATCTAAATACGCAGATGAGTATGATAAGAGGAGCAAGTTATGTGAATTTACTTTTCCAAACGACGCGGACATGCACATCGGTTATAATATCCAATGTTTATGAGAAATATATGTAAGTATGAAAAACTACATGGAAAATTGTTTACTATAAGGCACGTTTTTTAGTTTATATTTGCTGCAATTTATAACACTTACGTAAGTGGTTTTTGGTATAAATTGTCATGAGGGCTGTTTTGTGGCTTATATCTATATATATAAAAATCAACTGCTGTTCGTTTGTCTAAAACTCGAGAACGGCTGGGCTGATTTAGCTGATTTTTGTTTTGAAATATTTGTCGTAGTCCAGGGAAGGTTTAAACGATGAGAAAAATAGAAAAATCGTTAGAATAGGTGATACGAAGTACACGGGGTCATCTAGTATTTAATAAAATCTTGCCCACGGCTTTGCAAACTCGGTTACAATCCTTTTTTCTGGGTGTAAGTTACGTTATGTCCTTTCCCATGACCAATGACATACATACATACATAGATTCACGCCTGTTTCCCAGAGGGGTAGGCAGAGACTACGGATTTCCATTTGCTACGACAATGACAACGTATGCGAAATTTAATGATGGTCGGTCGAGTAAGTTAAGACGTAACAAACAAAAAATATTCACCGCGTATTGCAATATTATTTAGGTTTGGGATTAGGAACAAGATAATAAATACATGCATAATGACAGACCATGTTAGGCCAGCTCCGCAATTAGGTCTCACGTCATAGTGAGCAAGCTTATTGACGCCTACCGGTCATATTTCCAGTTACTATGCTGTTAACTACTAAGATTAGGAATCTTCTTCCTCGAACAGGCTTTTTCAATGCAAAATTTTTATTTCCTTCTCTTTATTTTTATTATTATTTTTTATTAATATAATAGTTAATTAGTGCTGTAAGTAGCAGCGATAGCTCAGTGGGGAGACCAACAGACTGCAATGCAGAGGGAGACACTCTGCATTTTTAGAATCGGTGTAGTAGTTTTTGAATTAAACCTTTACAAATAAACAAACATAAAATCTAATCTTTCCACTTTCTAATATTAAGTATAGACTAGTTTCTGCCTGCGCCTTTGCCCGTGAGAATTCTACGACTTCAAATACCGGGATAAAAGGTAGATTATGTATTTTACAAATTTTATCAAAATGGGTTTTATGATTTAGCAGCGATAGCTCAGTGGGGAGACCAACAGACTGCAATGCAGAGGGTCTCGGGTTCGAACCCACGTCGCGCACCTCTGACATTCGGAAGTTATATGACTTTTCGAAATTATGTGCGTATTGATTGAACATTATTGCCTGCTCCGTGCCTCGGAGAGCACGTTAAGCCGTCGGTCCCGGCTGCCATAAACATATATGGCAGTCGTTATTGGGAAAGTCAGTACCCTCTAATATCCTGACACTGGTCTAGCCTTAGGGTATCGTTAGCCTTCGGGTTGCGGAGGTCAGGTGGCAGCCGCTCCGTGTAATAACTGATACCCAGTCAAATCCGGTTAGACCAGAAAAGCCGACCCCAAGTGACTTGGGAATTATAAAGGCTAAGAGAAGAGAGAAGAATAGTTAATTAGTGTCCAAGAATTATTTCCATATTTTTAGGGAAATAAGTTTTTTGACTTTGACTTTGAATTTTTTTAAATTATTTTCCATATTGAAAAACTCAGTAATACTTTGCCTAGGCATAAAACTCGAGCCTTCGAGCACAGTATTCACATTCACTACCACTGTGCCACAGAGGCAGATATTTGCTGAAGCGGATATTAAACCTTGAATGGAAAAGATTTATGTCATCTACAATTTAGCTACTACCCCTGTATCAACCCTTAAGCACTGACACATGATTTTACAACACTACCACTGACACAGGTCTTAGAAACTCCTTTAAGTAAAACTAGATGTAAATATACATTATTATGTTTTATTCATTGTGTAGTTTTATAGTTACAATATGAATCTAACATATAAATATTTAAACATAAAATAGGGGTACAAATTATACGATATTATGTATTTCTAAGTACTATCTTTTATAGAGGCACTTAAAGGCAGTTTCTTGTGGCAAATTTTATTGAAACAAAAAAAACATATGAAATAATTTAAATAAAAAAATAACTTCTTTGGTAACTAATCTTTGTAATTCAGACGAATTAAGTAATTATTGAAGTGTTCAAGTATAACCAAATTTTTCACCGTATAATTTCTGCATATTGCCTTGAGACATTGCAAGTACATATATGGGTAACTTGCACCAAACGCATATATATCGTGTATCCCTTTTCTTTTTATAGTCATACATGTCACATTACATCATTTTAAACTTCGTGGAGCTTGTTCAAAAGTAGTGTAATTGTTCTTGATGTCACAGTCACAATCAGTATAAGATCTGCTTTTTAAGTAGTCTTGAACTAATCCTTATGCTGTATTTTTACAAATTCAGATAGTTAGAAGTCAGTTCTGAAAATATGTATGCGTTAACTGAATCTATATCAAGAATGCATTAAATTTAAAGCAAGGCCAAAAGTGTGGTTATTCGTTTGCATGTCTTTAAGAGCTATTTCCATCATGAACGTGTGTCGGCTACAGGCGCTCCAGAGACACAATAAAGATTTTCAGACTGTTCTTGAATATTTCGAGCTCAATATCAGAATTACCTCACTCGGAACCGGGATCCGACTAAATATTTTCCATTACAAAATAATTCTGGATTCTGACTGAATTACCGCTAACATCGTCATCGTCTTTATGAATAAGCCACTCTTTTAATGTAGAAGCAATATTAGAATCTGAAAAATTCGTTTCCACGTGGTCACATGATTACATAACCACAGATATAAGCCTGGTAGACCTATAAAAATATTTCAAATAGTAATTTAACATTACCTTACAGCGCGCGTGAAATGGCCTATCGCTTTGTCTGCCTTAGGCTCACTAAACAACTTAAAGGTACTGAGCCGTATAACGCGTTCTCACGCAGGAGACAGAGATAGCAACAGTTTATTTTAAGGTTGGGAGGTCTTTCAGACCTATAACAGTGCTTAAGGGTTAAATCATTGTTTCATTATCTTACATAATATTATTAACATTTCCTTTATTTTTAGAATGTAGTTTTATATGGACAGTGACTTATGGCATATATGGCATACTGCAAGACGTGGTACATAAATTAATTGTAAAATACTGAAATTATAATTTGATGGCGATTTAAAAGAGAAGTTGCAATATTCAGGAATCTTGCAACTAACATAAATGTAAATTCATTAAATGTAATAAACTCACTAACCCCTTTGACGTTCATATGTGTTACTTTGTGACCTAAGTGAATAAATTATTTTTGACTTTGACTTTGACATTGTACTACTGTATTTCATTTTCTACTTCTATCCATGAGATTAAATACTATAACATACATAATTATTTTAAAAGATTAGTGTAAATAATGTAGTTATATTGATTAGATACATAAAGTATAACCATATCTCTATGTTCTACATTCGAATGAAAATACTACCGTATACTAACTTGGTCGCTGATGTGCGAAAAAGTTAAGCGATGGGTAATTGCAACGAAAAAGAAATTCGAATATTCTAAAACTGGGCTCATTCTTTTTAGAACCACCACCACCACAGATATATTGTTCCATGGTGCTAGTCAGACTTTTGAATGATCATGCATCTGAATGTTAATCAATTCATGGTTACTGATTTAATCCAAATATTAGAAACTTGATTTGATAATGGCACAAAATATGATGGTCGATCTTTCGATATATTTTTTACATAAGTGTTATATTACTTGTACTAATCTATTTATCTATATACAAATACAAATCAATTAATTGAAGTGTCTAGTTGTAATGTCAAAATAACAGCTTATTACTAAATGCATATAAAAGTACATATGTATGTACGATACTTAAATCTTAGTTTGTCTGTCTGTTTGTTCCGGCTAACCTCTAAAACGGCTGGACCGATTTTGATGGGATTTCACTCGCAGATAGCTGATGTTATAAGGAGTAAGAGCTAGTATAATATTATAATAACAAAAATAGTCTGTTTGTGGTTTCAAAGCTACAACATTTACCAATTGAGATAATTTTTGGCACGTATATATGTACCTTCTACTTTAGATAAGGTCATAGGCTTTTTTACAAAAGTTAGATTCGGGCAACAGTTAGTTATGAATATAAACAAGTATCAAGACAAAAAAAAAATGCTTTTTATAATTAACTTTTTTACTAATTAAGTAAATGTAATTGTTCAAAACATCGTACAGGGTGCAATAATTGTATTTAAACAGGGAACTCACGTTTTGTCCGCATTCTGTCCCTGTGGGTCCAACAAATTTTAAAGACTTAATTAATTATTCTTCTTTACTCAGACGTGGAAGTGGGCTTAATGCTCTCATTTCATGAGTATGGAAATTAGGGTAAATTCAATTTAGATGTAAACAAAAAAGTGTTGACATACAAAAGGGATTTTGGTGACTGCGTCATTGGCACCGTGGGATAATGTGCCTGCCGTTTAATTACGACTGTCAAGTTCAGTTCTCTGTTTGGGTAAAGTATTATTGTGATTTTTTTTAGGAAATTCTGATTTCAGATTTATAATACTCTCACATATTTCCACACTCAGTAGTCCTTACTAGAGAGTGTGGAAATGAATTTGAGAGTAAATATGGCAGTAGAATAGTCCTCTATTACATGATATATAATAAAATAGATCAGCAACATCTGAGAGTAATATATCTATGCCTAACCGTTAGGCATCTATAGCTTTGAAGTAATAGATGGAAAAGCAAAATTTTGGGTAAAATTAGATAAGCGCTATAGTTATTTTTACAAAAAATGGCTGGCGCATTTTTATAACGTAATATCTAACCCTGATAATAGGTTAACGTAATTCTATAGCAAACCAACCATCAATAAAAAAATTTAAAGCGATGCTCTTCCAATTGGTAATGTATTGGACTTGCGATCCAGAGGTCGAGGGTTTGAATCCCACCCATTGCACTACTGACGTAAAACCCTCACCTAACACAAGCATTAGCATTAGCTGGAGGGGTTATCTTATGTGGGGGCCAGTCAGTGCAGACCGGCACTTCGACCCAGTGGGATCTTTTGTATCGACACTCTCCCTATAACGACTGCCATAGATGTTCATGGCAGCCGGGACCGACGGCTAACGTGCTCTCCGAGGCACGGAGCAGGCGATAATTGTCAATCAATACGCACATAATTTCGAAAAGTCATATAACTTCCGAAAGTCAGAGGTGCGCCACGTGAGTTCGAACCCGAGACCCTCTGCATTGCAGTCTGTTGGTCTTCCAACTGAGCTATCGCTGCTCTTAGCTGGAGGGGTTAACCAGAGTACTAGTAATTTGAAACTCAAATTAATAATCTATAAAAGAAAATGTGTATGTTTTAGTTAAGCCTCTATATACTATATATATAGTATTTTTGAGTAGTAGAGCCTCGCTGATTTCAGCATGAATGGGCCGGCTCGACCGGGGATGGACTACCCTCTCACAGAATATCGACGTGAAATAGCAGTATTCCTACTGTTGTGTTTCGTTCGGTGAGCGAGAGTGCCGGAGGCCCAATCTCCTCTTTCCCCCTTCCCGTTCCTTCTCCTTCCCACTTACTTTTATTCCTAAAGGGTCGGCAACGCGCAAGTGATGTCTCTGGTGTTGCAGGCGTCCATAGGCTACGGTGACCACTTACCATCAAGTGGGCCGTATGAAAGATCGTCACGTCAGACGTATAAAAAAAAAATTGCACTATGTAGCAATCTAACGCTGGACATACAAAGCTAAATTTTGTGTTGCAATCGCTATTTAGCAGCTTAATTCAGTAACTGAATTCTTAAAGAGCCAAAGAGAGTATCTTAAATACTATTAAGAATAGATTCTATAATGCAGAATGTTAATGAGATTTAAAACAGCTGATATTTGAGAATCATACAAGCTTTTATGTTAGTCAAGTGAATTCTAAATCCAGACGTGATTTCTAAAACATATCTTCGTCCGTCAGATAATTAACTTATTTAAAAAATGGTAATAATCAAAACGGTTATGGCGTTAGTCTCCTGATTGATAAGTTATTGTTTCGTTCCCCTTCCATTGAACTATTAAGGTGGCCAATTAAAACACAAGTATTTAGCCGCAACCGATGCAGTATGCAAGCATGATATGGTGTCCAAATTACGCGGTACAGTCACCTGTAATAGTGCATGGATACCTTAGGCTCCAAAATCCTGTGAACCCTCGAATTAGAATGAATATTAATGAACTAGATGGCGTTTTATCAAAATTGCAACGCTTACACATTTTAGCAAATAGGTGCAATTTATACAAAATTATAATCTCAACCGAAAAGACACTCGAACACAGGGACAGAATAATGTTTGCATAGGAACAGCATAGTTTCTTTGCTTCTTGTTTTATATCCTGGAATGTGATCTTTTTCAATAAACTATTGTTAATAAAGATAAAAATTGGAAATTTATCAAAATTGAGTCATTAAAAAATCTACTTCATTTTATTTTATAGTAGTGCACCGCCATCTATTACATTATAAATAAACTACCTAACAGTTCTTGTATATTTTCCCTTTAGATGGCGTCAATTACCGGCTTATACTATTTTAGTTTTGACATGGGTATGCATTTTAGCAGCTCACTGTACATTCTCAACATGTTAGAGGGACGCTTACGCGTCCAAAGGGATTTCTCATAGATTCCCGTACCAACAAAAACTATGTACATCATGTATGTACTCTTTGTGTGAAAGTCGTCTCGTTCATAAGATAGGTTATCTTGCCAAATAATAAGTTATTACTGAACCTAAGCTCACGATAAGGCCCCTTCATGATCGTATCCGCTGCTTATCCTTTCTGGTATTTATAAATACTAGCGGTCGCCTAGTGCTCGAAATTCAACCAAAGTTTGCCTTTAAGATATTGCTGATAGTATTATGTCATTATATATTGATATATGTAACCATAGTTACACGTTTTGACTGCGTGTGTCATATGCATGATTGCGTAGGTGTAGTGTTTCTTCATTAATTTAATGTATTTTGAATGCATATTTTATATAATATTAGGTTTCGCCCCTACTTCTCCATATAAACTTTAACTGTGCCAAATTTTATACTCCTCGATCCGCGCAATTTTCGTAATAAGGGGTACAAAGTTTTTGCTTCACGTATTAATATATAGATTCCTAATTGTCTCCTGTTTCTCTTATTTTGAGTGAAGTGGAATTCTGTTTACAACTTCTTATATATCCCTTCTATTTCAATTTATAATTTTGCCTGCCGGTTTGCTTGCATTGATGTAGGTTAGGTTACCTAGGTAACCAAAAATAGTACTGTTACTAATCTAAACTAAATTTAGGCGAGCAAAACCGCAAGCAAATCTTGTTAAAAATAAATATAATAATATCTATAGCTTACGGTAACCATTTCCAGCCAAACAAACCGTATATTATATTTAAATAAGTAAATACACCCGTAACAAAGCGATATACCTGTATAAATAGTAGGTAGTACTAATAAATTATGGATAAAAATACAACAATGTAATGTGGTTTGTCGTTGTTACAAAATAATGGCCACAATACAGTCCACAGCAATAAAAACACGTTTAACGTGCATTGTAAGCATACCAAAACATGCGTTTTACCGTATAGTAGTAATAATTTAGCACGCATCGACAAAACTATGTCATGCTTTTATTAAAAAGCTGATAATATTGACACATACGTACTATTATACGAATCCTTCCGAAAGGCTTTTTAAAAAAAACTAAATATTTACGGCTAAAATAAAATATATTGTTGGTCTCAAAACACGAGGTTAAATATGATACAAAATTGGACACTGAGTCTAAAGGAAATTGGCACAGGTAGAATTAGAAATAAAAAATGAATTGTCGCGACGAAAGATTGGAGAAGACTGGCTCTCAGAGCAAGAGCGCGGTGCTTGAATGCCGTATTGCTGATGCAGCAAAACGATGTTACAGTGTAGCTAGGGTTGTCAGCTATATTTATGTGATGTTAGTATTTTTACTAGCATTTTGGGTATATAACAGCCCCCCGGTTTAGAGTAAACTACACGGTCTTTTATGTGTGAGTTTACGTAAAAGCAGATATTATAGTCTATCCAATTCGCAGACTAGGTGGTGGAATTGTTTCAGCCATTTCGATCTCGTCTTCTGGTTGAGGTTCATTATCACGAGAAGTGTTATTTCTTTGGAGTCTAAATAAGTTTCTACGTATGCCAATTTTACAAAGTTTGAATATAACAAGGAATACAATTAGAGTAATAATAACGATTACAATACTGGAATAGTAGTCTTGATATAGGACAATATGAGGTTTCTTTATAATTTCTTCTAAATCTTTTAACATTTCTGGATTATCGTAGGCTATAGAATCTAAGTTTACATTTTTCAGATTTACTACAGGTAAGTTGCTTACAATATTCTTATAAGCTAGAGAATTACAACACGAGTCATTTAAAATATTAAAGTTAGATACAATGGGTTTCAAATGGATCTTAAAACTATCTTTGGATATTAAACGAGTATCCTTACAATAAGCAATACAATTAGGAGGTAAATATAGCATTCCATTACCGCTTATACCTATCTCACTTGATTGAGTGTCATTACATACAATATTTATTTTTGTTTTCTCTGATATTACATATAACCATTTGTTATTACGAAGCGGTTGCCATATATTTATATTACCATGAATAAATTTGGCTTCACAAATATTTGGAATTGAGGTAAGTACATTTACAATTATTTCTGTCTCGCATGAGGGAGTAGCTAATGGGGAATAGGTTGTAGAGCCTTCACAGAGATAATGATCATTACTGATCATTTTGCATGATTCTAAACTGTCTAGTTTACAGTAGGTGGATCTATCTGTACTGATACCGATGTATTTAGAGGATGGGATGATGGTGACATAAGACACTGGATTGTTAGCGTCATGAGGAGCTGGTGAAGGTAAGTTATGATATAGGTTCAGGTCTGTGGTATGTACTAGAGGTATCTTAATAGTAAATACTATCATGTCTCTATTAAAGTAAGAAGATATTTCAGATACGTTCAAGATAGTATACATATTCTCAAGGCTAAGAAGAACTGGCAGTTGTTGTGAACTAGGTAAGAATCGGTAATTAGCAACTAATTCGGTGTAGAGTTCCTTAGGGGTGAGTATGGTTGGATATAGAACATTTGATTTACTAAACATAATCGAATTGATGGCATCGCTGACTTTGAATGACAGGGTTAGAAGATTATTTTCTATCATGGAAATTACTTCTAACATGCGGGACCTTAACCTAATTCTCGAGATGCATGGCTTAAGTTTCGAATATCTTCAGAGAATTCAGTGATGGCGCATTTTAATTGTTCTTCATTAATAATTATGTTGTTCAGAGTTTGATTCACCGATTTAAGAGTAGAAGTGGTAACTAGAATATTTTCTTTCATTAACTGGCCATTTTCTTTTGATCTGTTTCGACTGCTTTTATAGCATTATCGTAACGGATAGCATCTTCTTCATTCATAGTACCGAATAGTTTCTTAGAGACAGAACCAATGATGCCAAATGGAACGGATCGTTTAGAGAGATGGCGAGACGTGAGATGGGATATAGCTTCATTATCGTGAATTACATCATGTAAACGAGTATATAAAGGTTCAAGGATATTTCCGCATTCTAGGTGGTCGAAAACTAGACTACCTTCACAAAGTACACTAGATATATTTAGAAATGTTTGAAGGTTATCTATATGAGGACTTATAAACGATATATCGAATGGAGTAACTACGCTAAGATAATTATTAACTAAACTTAAAGAACCTAAGGGGTCGAAGTATATTCCAGGGCTATTCGTCATGGGTGTGATGAAGTCTTGACCCTGAATAGTTGGCGTGAATATACTGTAATGAGATTATGAAATACATTAATAATATTTTAATGTTTATGATATTTATAAGTTACAAGGAGTGTGTGGCCTCTGCAGGTTTGAGTTGGTCAAAGTGATGAGTAACGTGGCGTCTGTTTATGAGGAGGGTCACCGTATGATTGTTATGAACTTTGATGATCTTATACGGTCCTTTCCAAAGGGGTGACAGAGCTTTTCTTAACCTCAAATGATTCTTCAGATAGACGTAATCACCGACTTTATATTTGGGAGGAGTCTTAGTATGGGTATCATAATAGTTTTTGGAATTCTCTTTGGATTTCAGAATATTTTGTAATGCCTTTTCCCTTGTATATTTGAGTTTGTGTTGTAGTCTTTTAATATAGTCGCTATAAGTTGTACCGAGTTTTTGTTCGTAAACAGAAGATGGTAAATAAGGTAGGTGACCAAAAACTAATTCGTAAGGAGAGAATTTTGTTGTGGAATGTGTTGTAGTATTATATGTTAGCATGGCAGTGTAAACATAAGTGGGCCAATTGTCTTGATTTTCGTTAATAAATGATTTCAGATACTCTTTTAGGGTAGAGTGGCTACGTTCTAAAGCGCCCTGAGTTTGGGGGTGATACGGTGAAGACCAGAGCTGTTTTATTTTCAGGAATTGGCATGTAGTTTTAAAGAGATCCGAGGTAAAATTAGTACCTTGATCGCTCAAGATTGATTTAGGAATGCCGAATAAGGAAATGAAATGAATGAGGCAGTCACTTGTTTCCTCTGCAGTCGTACTACGTATGGGATAGGCTACAGAGTACTTTGTCAGATCGTCTTGTAATGTAAGTATATACTTAAGTTTACCAGGTCCAGACTCAGGTAGGGGTCCGACAATGTCTAGGGCTATACGCTGAAACGGGGAAGTGGAAGTAGTAGTAATTTCCATAGGGGCTCTATTTAATTTTCGCAAAGCTTTATTTTCTTGGCATGATTTGCACTTCTTGACATAGTCTTCTATGTCACTCCTCATTCTTTTCCAATAGAATTGCTCTTTTATTCGATTGTACATACGCGATGACCCTAAGTGTCCGGCAATTGGAAGATCGTGGTTCTCGCGTAGTATTTTAGATATTTCGCTAAGTGTAGGATATATAATCTTATTCAGATATACGTGGATGCGGATTTTCGTATTATGGAATATGTATGTAAGTATATTATAAATTTTAGTGTATGAGTGGTGATCAAAGGGATTTCTGAAATCGGAGATTGCGACGTCAACGAGATTTTCTAACTTCATGAGTTCGTTTCTTATTTGTTTCAGAGTTGTATATATGGCTGGGTAGGGTGACTCATCGAAATGATGAACTTTGGTAAAAATAAGATAAATTATTTTATCGTTGTATTTCATTTTCAGGGAAGAGTGCAATTCCTTTTCAGCATTAAGAATTTCGTCTTTGTTTTCGACGTTTGATAAGATCTCGTACATATATGGATTTGATTCGTCTAGGTCTATTGATGTAGGAATTAGGATGACTTTATAGGGTGATTTTAGAAGGTTTTCGTTATGTTCTAATAGGTTAGTGTCACAAGTGAAATTTTTGTTGGACATTTGTTTCAGGAATTGGGAGTAATCGTCGTTATTTAATTGAGTGATTGAGTCTGTTTCATTCTCGTTAGGCGAAGGAATTTGTAAAGAGTCGAAGTCAAGATTCAGATCAGTGCTTTGTGGGCTGGTATCATATGTTCCCCAATCTATGGGATCCAATTGAGGTAACAATGAGTCTTGTTCTCGGGTTGTTAAAGGGTTTTGTGTTACTGGGTTAGCGTTTGGATTTAGGAGGTCCTCGTCATTGAAGGTGAATGGGATATGAGGTGGTAATTCTACTAGAGAGTCTTCTAATGGGTTGCTATGTTCGTCGGTGTCGTTGGGTAGTTCTAGATTAGGAAGTGGTGATAAGTTGCCTTCTACTGGGTTGACAGGGAAGCGCGACAGTGCGTCGGCGTTAGAGTTTATTTTCCCTTTCTTATGGACAATCTCATAGTCGAATTCCTCTAATT
The DNA here is from genome assembly GCA_930367265.1 of Catocala fraxini. Classification (NCBI taxonomy): domain Eukaryota; kingdom Metazoa; phylum Arthropoda; class Insecta; order Lepidoptera; family Erebidae; genus Catocala; species Catocala fraxini. The sequence goes on from OV884031.1 coordinate 23,721,428, forward strand.
TCAGACGCCAGCGAATGAGTCTAGACCCTGGGTCTTTACAATTAAATAACCATTGAAGTGGTTTATGGTCTGTGATTATTGTGAATCGGTGTCCATAAAGATAGGGGCGGAAAGCTTTGGTGCCAAAGACAATAGCAAGGCATTCCTTTTCGGTAACGCTATAATTGCATTCGGCCTTATTGAGTGTTCGGGATGAGTAGGCGATTGGTAGGTCTTTCCCTATTGGTCCTTGGGATAGGATCGCAGAAACAGCGTAATTAGAAGCGTCACAGGTAAGTAAAAAGGGTTTGGAAAAGTCAGGGTATGCTAGGATAGGAGACGTTACGAGTTTGTTCTGTAAGTTTTCGAATGCTAATTGTTGTTCATTGCCCCATTTGAATTCTTTGTCTTTTTTCAAGAGAGTCGTTAATGGTTTAGCTGTTTTGGAGAAGTCAGGGATGAAGCGTCTATAATATGATACTAATCCTAAGAATGATTTTACATCTTTAGGGTTCTTTGGTGTAGGGAATCCGGTGATGGCTTTTATCTTTTCTGGGTTTGGTTTTACGCCTTCGCTATTAATAATGTGGCCAAGATATGCGACTTCTTTACGCAAAAATTCGCATTTTTCTGGCTGTAACTTCAAATTGTATTTCCTGAGTCTTTCGAAAACGGTAATTAGGTTTTGGATGCTTGAAAGGAGGTCGGGTCCATAAACTACAATGTCGTCTAAATAAACGAAACAGCGGGAGCCTTGAAGGCCAGAGAGGCAAGTATTCATTAATTTCTGGAATGTAGAAGGGGCATTCTTTAAACCGAATGGCATTCGTGTGAATTGGAAATGGCCTTGAGGGATGGAGAAAGCTGTTTTAGGCGCGTCTTGGGGGCACATTGGTATTTGATGGAATCCAGATGCCAGATCTAGTGTAGTGAAATACTGACTTTTTCCTAATTGGTCTAATATTTCTGTTATTTGTGGTATTGGGTATGTTTCGCCTATCGTGATGTCGTTTAATTTCCTATAATCGATTACTACTCTCCATTTACGTTGGCCGGACGCGTCTAATTTTTTGGGGACTACCCAAATAGGAGATGACCAAGGTGAGTCAGAGGGGGTGACTATGTTTTGTTCTAGCATTTTGTTAATTTGGCTTTCAACTTCTTTCTTATGACACTCGGGGAATCTGTAGGATTTGGTTTGAATTGGGATATCTGTGGTTGTCCTTATTTTGTGTTCGGCAGTTGTAGTAGAGGTGAGTTGGTCACCTGGGAGGTAAAAGATGTCAGAGTAGTCTGTGCAGGTTTGTAATAGAGCGTCTGTTTCTTCGCTGTTAAGATGGGTGATTCGGAGTTGTTTAAGGACTTCGTTTGTTCTAGCTAAAGTGTTTGGATTTGGAATCGTTTCAGATAGGGGCATACACATATTGGATTGAGTCTCGAAAGGTTCTATGTCAAGATCAAGGTTGGAATGAATCGTGACAGGGTCCTCGGAGGTATTGACAACAGTTATGTTTACTCGTCCGTTTTCTTTTATCTTTACAATGCAGTTAGCGACTAATAATGTTTCTGAAATATGTTGATCGACAATAATGCCTTCCTTAGCAATTGGATTCTTAACGGAGCATTCTATTACAGTTTCCGTTCGAGGGGGTATTGTATATAGAGGAACGGAAAATATCAGTTCGACAGAGTCGTTGCCAATTTGTAAGGTACTTCGGCTGTAATCAATTTGACATTCTAAGCTTTTGAAAAGGTCATTACCTATAATACCATCGTGACTCAAACTAATGTTTTTGACTACATGAAATTCGTGAAAGTATGGTTCATTGTTTTTCCTAAATATTTCCATTTGGAAACTGCCTAAAGTGGGTGTTACATCGTCACCGGCATCGATGCCTTTTAAGGTGATTACATTGTCGCTTAGGGTTGGAATTTTTGACATAGAACTTGATTTCAGTAAACAGATGCAGGAGCCAGTGTCAACTAAGAAAGATAAAGGGTGTGAGGCGACTGAAGTTTGGATTTTGACATAAGGTAGGTATCTCTTCTCTGTATTATTATTAAGTTTATAGATTTTAACGTCTTCCTCCTCTATTTTAGGATGCGGTGGAGAGGGTGCGAGTGGTTTTAAGTTGGATACGGAGGATTTAGTATACGATACAGAGGATTTGGCATTGGATACAGGGGATTTGGCATTGGATACAGAGGATTTGGTATACGATACAGAGGATTTAGAATTGAATACAGAGGGTTTGGTATATGATTCAGAGGATTTGGAATTGGATACAGAGGATTTAGAATTGGATACAGGGGATTTAGTATATGATACAGAGGATTTAGAATTGGATACAGAGGATTTAGAAGTATCGGCTTTCATTGATGTATTTCCCGTGCGATACCGTTCGGGAAAATCTACTCGTTTAAATGATCTACTTCATCGACACTATCGTCTCGTAATTGGTCGAAGTAATGAACTTTGCGAGAGGGGTCTTGCACCTGATTGTATTGACGACCAGAAGTCGAGGGTTGGTTGTAATATTGATTACGATTGTTGTTATATTGCCGCTTTCGGCAGTTCTCGATAGTGTGCCCGATGTTTTTGCAATATCGGCATATTAGATCGCTAGTGTTTACCTTCTTGTGTGCGTCTGCCACACGAGGGTTCTGTGGTGTGGGAAACCGACTAGTCTGGGGTTCGCGTCGGGGTAAGAATTTTGGTCTATCTGTATTATTAAAGAAAGGCTGTAAAGGCTTCTTTGTGATGCTGGCTAGAATCTTTTCTTCGGCGACGGCAAAATTGACTGCTGCATTGAGCGAGTCAGGGTCGCGGCATCTAACGAACTGCGAAAGCCGCGGGTGTAACCCTATTACAAAAGTGTGTACAGCAAGGTCTTGCATTGCTGCCACACGACCTGCCAATTCAGTCTTTTTCTTGGTAGGTATAGAAATATTTATTTCTGTCAAAAGTTTAGCGAGACATGTTTCTATTTTAAGGGCAAATTGGTTTACTGATTCGGATGGGCCCTGTTTGCAATCCTGCAGCTCGGACAAGAGGTGTGTATAGTGTTTTTTCTCACCGAACTGGTGTTTGAGAAATTCTAGGAATTGCTCGAACGTATCGAATTCCTTGATATTACAAGTAGATTCCGCCCTGCTTTCTAATTGGCTGAGAATATATTTGAATAATATAGGTCTCTGCGATTTGTTTGCTAGACCGTAGGCATTTTGGCAATTGGCAATGAACGAGTTTAATTTGTCTCTCGTACCGTCAAAGGGTTTTATAAACTTTAATAGGACATTCAATTCTATCTTATCCTCGGGCTCCACTCGAGGGGTAGTGCTCTTAGATGCGGTAGGGTTTTCCTCTTTGGGATCATGTTTGGAGGTCATTTTGGACATAGACTAGTATTACACACACGAGAACAATACACACAAAGAACAAGTTACATAAAACAGAACAAAGCAATGACAAAGTAGAATAACACAGTTATAGAATAATGAACAAGGGTCAGCTTTGTGACCCAGTCAAGCGGATACAGAGTTTGTTTAAGTTGCGAGCTTATCAGTTCATAGTAAGTCAACGGATGTCTAATATAAACAGTGTTCGAAGCTGCTTCGATTCTCTATAGTTAATTTTAAATTGTTCAATGTTTCTATTTTAGAATCAAATTAAAGTTTATTAAGTATTTGATGTTATACGTTGGTAAGGGTTGTAGATATATGAGTTCACTTTGTCACTAAGCACAGAATTGGTAATTTATATTACTCACAGTAGGGTCGCCACAACCGTTGCGGACACTGTCGGCATCATCACGACCGAATTGATGAGGGGATGAGTAGCACTGCTCACTCGACGACAAGGCCTGCCAGAAAGCCTTCAGCAAGGCCTTCTCTACTGCACGGAGATGTTTGGCCGCGTATGTTCGCAAGCAAACACGTAGACACAGGAGCACAGCGTGGCGCGATATAGTATAGGTTCGACACAATATCTTTGCCGTAATAGAAAGTTCGCGGAGAGCGTTTCGGAGACGTATTAGGGTAAATGTTCAAGGGATTTTCGTATCCCACCGCTGCCACCAAATATTATACGAATCCTTCCGAAAGGCTTTTTAAAAAAAACTAAATATTTACGGCTAAAATAAAATATATTGTTGGTCTCAAAACACGAGGTTAAATATGATACAAAATTGGACACTGAGTCTAAAGGAAATTGGCACAGGTAGAATTAGAAATAAAAAATGAATTGTCGCGACGAAAGATTGGAGAAGACTGGCTCTCAGAGCAAGAGCGCGGTGCTTGAATGCCGTATTGCTGATGCAGCAAAACGATGTTACAGTGTAGCTAGGGTTGTCAGCTATATTTATGTGATGTTAGTATTTTTACTAGCATTTTGGGTATATAACAGTACGATCCCAGCGATGGGAGGATGAGGTATTTTATATTAACATTTGGTGAGTTATAATTGTCTACGCAATAAGATGTCAGCCAATTACTATCTTTCATATCTAGGCTTTTTTTTCCTTTTTTAGGGACATTTATGCCAGCCCCATTGTAACCTAAGCTAATACTAAAATACAACAAGTGAGAAACGGCAATGAATTGCCGTAAATCTTAGAGTTCGAAAAAATGATTCAAGTAATATGCAAAGGTCACGTGATACCACGTGACCTCACAGGTCACAGGTCAAAGGTCATATTTATTTCGGGGGTATATCGACTATGCTGAGTCGAATGGCGTTGGCCGCGAGTCTCTAACTCTTACGGTTCTTAAGTTGAAAGTTATATAACAGACAGACGGACGGAAGGTCAAAGCTATTGTATAAGAGTTTTTTCGAACTCTAAAAACTAAATAACGCTTAACCTACTAGACTACATATTGACTTAGCGTCACTCATTGGATCAGCCAATACACTTTGGATGCTTCCTACATATTTTATACCTTACCTTATCTATTATACTCTGTTGTCGTCTCTCGTTCTTGACACAATCCGTCAGCAAAAGGTATACATCCTCCACTGTATGTCAAAGTTCACAATTTGGGAAATCATGAGGTATGTAAACTTAGCCGACAGATAATGTTCCGAACGGAGGCTATGCATTTTACCAATAAAAGAACGTGATGCTTTATGCCGAGAAAGCTTCGCCTGCATGGTCCTATACCAGACAGGCTTCATGCTGATATTGGGCATTTCCAGAATTGCAAAAATAGAATCATTCAAAAACAAAGTGTTCTTTAATCTCACAAAAATGTCCTCTAGACCGAATTTCGGTCACGACGGCCAATCTTAACGGTGACTGGCCATCTGCGCAGGAGATATTATAGTGCACAAGTGTGCGCAGACACATGTGTACTCTCTGTTTCCTAACTCTCATGATCCGATGGGACGGTAATCCGACACGATTGGAGAGAGATCAGGCGCAGGACCAACGGCGTTACGTGCTTTCTGAGGCACGGGGGTGACACAATTTCAACTTCCTAATTCCGGGCTGCTACTGAGATTTCTTAACAGAAAAACCCAATAACTTTTTGCTGACCAGACCCAGGATTCGAAACCGAGACATGCATAGCAGTCACATGCACTATCGCTGCGCCACGGAGGCAGTTTAAAATCTCACAATAGTCTGTAAGTAAATACACATATATAAAGTTTTATAGCTATATCCCGAAGAGGTGTTTTACACCCTCTTTCAGCCAGCTATATTTTAGATCCCACATATTGAGGGATAAATATCAGAAGTATACTAAACATAGGGAAAATACACAAAGTCAGAAGTTAAGTTATTAGACAAAAGACCAGAGGCCTAGGTCTGCTATTTTTACAAATTCGTCATTCCGACACGACGTAACTGCAATTCCATTGTCATTTTCTAAAAGTTCGTAATCTGCTATATTCCTTATGGTCGATCATTGGTCGGTCAATGGTCTCGTAATAGGATTGTGTACTGTAATAACTGGTGCTCTCACGCAAGGCCTCAAACAGAAATAGCAATGGGTTGGCCACGGTACAAACACGGTAGTTGGACAGCCAAAACTACAGAGTGGAAAGGGCCAAAAGGAAAAAGAAGAGTAAGCAGACTGAAGAGAAGATGGGCTAACGACTTAAAAGATACAGCAGGAAATGACTGGCAGAAAATTGCAAATGATAGGGACAAATGGAATAAACTGGAGGATGCCTTCACCCGTGGAGAGGCTCATCCAAGAGTAAAAATATGAACATAGATATAAGGAAGTTAGAACTACTAACAACTTAGAATCAGTAGGTATACACATATAAGGTTATTTAGGGGGAAAACCCTTAAAGAAAAAAACCTTTAAAAGAGTTCCCACGAGCGCCTCTTTATCATGTCTTTGTCCCTCCCAGGGGGATGGTGGAGGAAGTATTTTTGTGTAGTGGCCTGCCATTTTACACGGCGGGCCGAAACCACGGCGGGGTAGCGATTGCGTGTGAAAGCGATTCGCGCGGCCTCGCCGTCTATGGTTATGTCGAGGAACACCATGCTAGGTTTAGTCGGTATTACCGGGGTATCTTTTCCCTGGTGAGCCCGACATAACCTCTCTGTCGCCCCGCGGAGAGGTTTGCGTCAAAGCATTCCGTCAAGTAAAAAAAAAAGTTAATGGGAAATAAAAGCTTTTTTATTTTATTCTATATTGAGGGGTTATCCTATTGCTATCAATCGAACGTCAATCTTGACACCATATCTATAGGTACTGAGATTATTTCCTAGTAAGCTATTGTTAAACACTTTATTCTACACGGGTTGTATAATGTTCTTTCTAAATTTAACAAAGTATCCTTGGTCCTCACAATAAATCATTACAAGGAATAAGTCATCAAAATCAACTGCATAGATGTTGTAGTGGTGTAACTGGTCGCCTTGCCACCGCCATTGCGCCGACTGTTGTGGCTTCAAATACCACACCGGACAAAAATTTGTGGTTTCATAGTATATTTTGTTATAATATATAACTAAACTAATCTACACATAGTCAGTGTAATTTTGACGTCCATATGTGATACTTTGTAACTATAAAAAAAAAAATGATTATGTAAGGGAGCAAATAATTCTTACAGAATATAGGCTTTCCATTTAGATTTTAAAATCAACGTTAGAATCTTTACTTAATATATACATACATGGACAGAGTATGTGATTTCCAAAGAAGTAGGTAAACCTGTGTTACACCACATCTCATCAGCCTTACTTTACGTCTTAGTTTAGTACTAATACAGAGAAACACCTAAAAGAAAAACACGTATTTCGCACATTGCACTTTTTGTGTCCTAGGTATCATACCTAACATCTCACGATCAATTGCATGCATAAACTAAAACATTCTGTCATATCTACAAAACATTTTTATTTAACGACACAAGGCATTTAAGAGCCTATGTTACGCCATCTATGTATTTAATCGAGAAGTATTTATAAGAGGCTCAAAATATAACAACATTTGAAGGTGCTTACACGAGTTTTCAAAATACCTTTGTGCAAAACTAAACGAAACTTTATGTAGTGTGTTTAAAGCCTTGTTAGTTTGAAAACGTCAGTTAAGTAGCTTAACTGCATGTTTCAGACAGAAGTTCCTTTTAAAAAAAGTAGGTTTATGGTATAATAGCACTGAGCTTGTAGGTCATAGGCTGTGTAACATTTATCTCGAGTTAAATGCATAGCATAGAACTTCTTGTGTAAAAATGCACATTGTTATAAGCGTCATTTTTTTATAGTATTTTATTACATTTTTCTAAATCTCACGGGAATGTATTTCAAGGACAATGTTCATTTCTCTAGGATAATAATATTAATTTATTTATGTGCAACGATTCATTTAAATTTCTTCAATGGTGTAATGGTTCACATCTGATTGAACAGCAAACAACCATACAAACTTTTTAAAGTGTCTTAATTACTAAGTTGACGTTCGAACGCTGGCAATTAGACACATTTTATTATTTTGTATTTTTTTTTTTTGATTATGTAGTGTACTGGTTAGTGTACATTAAATGGCTGGTATGGTGAATAATGAAAGTCTGAAGTTTTCTTGTTGTTCCTTTATTCTTGATTGTTCACTGTTGTACTGTTGGCGGTGGACTGTGTCGACATACATTTTGCCACCCTCTTTTATACGCATTCTCATTAAAAAATACAAGCTTTCTAATTGGACAACCAATTAGAACTTAAGAAATTATAACCAATCAGAATCTATTTACATTTTGTGTCACAAGCTTAAGTACAACGATTCTTTACCATAGCGAGAACCGCTTATAGTTTTTGTCAAAAAACTGTGTAATCTTACATGAAATCCTTACAAACTATACATATTTACATTTGTTATAACGTATTCTAATATTAAAAAATATAAAACATATAACTTATCAATATCTTAATACTATTTACAACGTTAATAATTATTCGCGTTAGTTCCTATGGTCTCCGCCAGTGGCGCTGCTGTCCCGCACATCTCTCCCGCCGTGCGAAGTCTTCGCATCTTCAGTCGGTGCGGGCGCGTTGTCCATGTTCACAGGGAGTACCACCAGCTTGCGTACAGGTCTACGTAGAATGCCGCCTTTTGTCCGGATGTCCACTGTCCTCACCACGTCGTCCGGTCCAGGGTAGGTCGCCGTCACTCGTCCTCGCACCCATATGTTTCGTGGCGAATTGGGGTCGACAACCTGCACTAGGTCGTTGACCTTAACAGCAGGTCCACGTCCGTGGGGCTCCCGCCGGTGTTGAAGCTCGGGCAGGTACTCTCGGAGCCAACGAGTCCAGAAAACGTCGGCTAGGCGCTGCGCTGCTCTCCACTTCGATCTCGAGGTCTCGTCGCGGTCGGTGAACGTCCCTGGCAGTGGCACTCTCCCTTGTCCACCCAATAGGAAGTGGTTTGGGGTGAGGGCTTCTGGGTCTTCGGCGCTGACGGAGACGTGCGTGAGGGGTCGGCTGTTCACGGTGTATTCGGCTTCGCTGAGCAGGGTCGTCAGAACTTCCTCCGTCGGACACTTCTCGTGTAGTGTAGCTGTGAGCGCGGTTTTGACCGACCTTACTAGGCGTTCCCATGCCCCGCCCATGAATGGGGCCCCGGGCGGTATGTAACGCCAGGAGATGGTTTTCTTTGATGCCTCCTGCTCCATTCCGGCGATCGCCTCTCGAAGTTCTTTGTCCGCAGCCTTCAAATTGGTCCCGTTGTCCGACCATATCTCTGTGGGGCATCCACGTCGTGCGATCATCCTTCTTAATGCCATGATAGCAGAATCGGAGGTTAATGACCCCGCTATCTCTAAATGTACGGCGCGCGTTGTTAAACAGGTGAATATCGCTACGTATCTCTTTTGCCGCGTCCTTCCCACTGCTACAGATAAGGGCCCGAAGTAATCTATTCCGGTGTAAGTGAATGGTCGCTTGTGGTGTGCTAAACGACACGCTGGCAGGTCCCCAGTCCTCGGGTATGGAGGTGTTTGCGTTTTCATTCGGCAAAACAAACACGCTCTTATCACGGTTCGTGTTATCGGGCGCAATCGTAGTACCCAATAATGTTGTCTGCACTCATTCACTGTTGTCTCGACACCGGCGTGATGTAACTCTCGGTGTACTGCTCGTATCCATAGCTTCACTGTCGCGTGATTCCCGTCCAGTATCATAGGGCTCGTAATCTGTTCGCCCACCTCTTTGACGGCGCGGATGCGGCTTCTCAGTTTGATAACGCCGTTGATCAGTTCAATACTCAGGTGTCGAAGACGGCTTTCACTGTTGACCGGCTTGTCGTATCTCAGTTCTTCAATTTCAGTTGCGAACGCCTGTTCTTGTGACGCACGCATCAGAAGTTCTTCTGCCCTTCTTATCAGATCTGCTGTTAGCGGAATGAATTTATTACTACGGGTTGACGGGGTTATCTTTTTCACTATTTTCTTTTCGCCCGATCGGTTCCATATCGGGTCCGCTTCCTTGTTTCTGATGGTTCTTCTATAATTGACCTTTTCTGTTGGACGTTGACACAACTGAAGGAATTGTAGCACCCTCGCTGTGGCGAAACGGAGGCGTGTCCAGTCGGAGAAACGTGACACTTCCGGCAGGCTTTCACTTAGTTTTGTTTTTCTTCGAACTTGAACGAGGTGTACCTTTTCTTCTGATGATTCCTCTTCTGTTTTCGTGGTTGGTGTCTCGGTTGGCCAGAGGTTTTCATCTTCGTATAAGAAGTCGGGACCTTTGTACCATCTATGGTGTTTGTTGAACTCGATAGGAACGTCGCGGGTGGCGTCGTCGGCTACGTTTAGCTTGGTCGGCACCCAACGCCATTCGTTCACTTTCGTGCTCTCCTCTACCGCAGCTAGACGGTGTGCCACGAAGGGCTTATATGATCTGGAGCCTGTCTTTATCCATGTCAGCACCGTCCTGCTGTCTGTCCAGAACGTTCTGTTGTCGGGCTTCCTCTCGTGAGCTTCTGTGACCGCCTCGGCTAATCTTGTGCCCATTACTGCGGCCTGGAGTTCTAGCCTAGGTATTGATGTGAGTTTCAACGGTGCCACTTTTGCCTTAGCCATAATGAGGGATACGGCTGTCTCCCCATTCGGTGTCACTGCGCGCCAATACAGCACTGTTGAGTAGGCAGACTCGCTCGCGTCGGTGAATATGTGAAGCTGTAGTTCTGTCGCGTCGCTGTAGTGAAGATATCTCCTCGGTATGGTCACGTCTCGGAGTCTTTGTAGATGGGTCATCCACACTTTCCATTCTTCGGCCAGGTCCTCTTCAATCTCGGCATCCCAGTCCGTTCCTCTGCGCCATACTTCTTGAAGTAATTGCTTCGCCTTGATGGTCACCGGGGATGCGAAGCCGAGTGGGTCGAACAAAGACATGACGGTCTTGAGAGCCTCTCTCTTCGTCGGTGTCTCTCCCTCCAGCAGCTTCGGTTCGACTCTGGTCAGGTTGAGGTTGAAGGTCAGCTCGTCGGTAGTGATCTTCCATATGACTCCTAGCACGCGTTCCGTCGTTTCTCCTGATGTGTACAGCTCGATGTCTTCTTTTCGCTCTTGTTCACCTAACGTCGCCAGTAGAGAGGGTGAATTTGACTTCCACTGTTTTAGCTCGAAGCTTGCTCGTTTATGCACATCTCGTACGTCCTTTGCTATGCGTATGGCATCTTCCAATGTCTCGAAGCTGTCTAGATAATCGTCGACGTAGTGTTTACTTCTTATTGCTAACGCTGCTTCCGGATGTGTAGCTTCGTACTGTTTCGCGTTTAGATCTTTTACATAGATCGCTGTGGATGGGGAGCTTGACGCGCCGAATATTAATGACGTCATCCTGTATTCTTCGGGCGGCTTGTCATCTCTCCTGTCTCCGCGCCACAGGTAACGGAGTGCGTCTCGATCTTGTTCTCGCAGCTTAACTTGCATGAACATTTCCTTGATGTCGGCTGTAACTGCTATCGCGTGTTGTCGGAACTTCATGACGACTCCCGGCAATGACTGAAGTAAATCTGGGCCCTTAAGTAACATGTCGTTGAGTGATACGCCTTTAGTCTTGGCTGCAGCGTCGTGTACCACTCTCAGCTTCTCCGGCTTCATAGGGTTGACAACCGCGAAGTGTGGTAAGTACCACGTCTTCCCGGGTATCGCCTGCGGCGGTGCAGGTTCGGCGTACCCCTTCTTAATGAGAGCTGTCATCTGTTCTGTGTACTTGGCTTTCAATTCTTCGTCTCGGTCCAGCTTCTTTTCTATATTGTGCAGTCGTTTCACGGAGTTTTCATAGTTATCGGGTAAGCTGTAATCTTCTTTACGCCACAGGAGACTTGTCTCGTACCTGTCATCTTCTGTCTTCCTGGTGTTATTCTCTAGTATGCGAAGGGCTTGTTCTTCAGGATCCGACTTGGGTCTTCTGGGGTTCAGGCAGATCGCGTCCATCTCGAAGTACTGCTTAACGAGGCTTTCAATGCGATCTTCACTTTCTTCAATTACGTGTGATACGAAATCAATACTGCATGCTTTGGGTTTCGTAAGGCTACCATGAAGCACCCAACCTAGCGGCGTAAGAGATGCCACCGGTTGATCTTTGCTTCCTTTTTTCACTTTTGACGCCAGCAGCAGATGCCAATTGTCTTGACCGATTAGAACCCTTGGCTTCACGTTATCATATGTTAGTTGATCTTCAATTTCACGTAGATGTTTGCACCCTTTCAGATGTTCCCTTAAGACACTTTGGTATGACACTTGAAGATTTCTTACTGTGCGCGCTCGTATCTTGCCGGCGAAACCGTTGTGACTTTTTAGTGTAAACGTTACTCTTCTTGAAGCCACTTCCGATGTCTTGACGTCACTGATTGTCTGGATTCTAAGTGGGTCAACGGGTCCCTTAGCTCCTATCTGCTGAGCCAGGTGTTCATCTATCAGGGTGACCGTTGAACCGTCGTCCATTAGTGCGTAGGTGTCGATCGGTCCGCTTGCGCCTTCTACCTGTATCGGCATAATCTTCAAGAATGCCTTCCTTCTCAAGGTCCATGTAGAGGTGATGACTTCTGTTGCCTCCGGTTCTGTCTTCTCGGCATTCTTAACGTAATGTAGCAGCTTGTGATGAGGTTTCTTACAGTCGTCTATCCCACACTGCTTAGTCTGACAACGATGCATGCTGTTCCTAAACTTTAGGCATCGGAAGCATAGGCGTTTCAACTTGGCTATGTCCCAACGTTCGTTCTCAGTCATTTCCTTGAAGCGTCCACACTCATTCGCCGCGTGCCCCATCCCTTCACAGGCTGGACATTTCGGCGTATACGGCTTCTCTGTAACATTGTGGACCTTCTGCGGCCTTCTCGGTGCGACGAATGATGGCTGAGTCGGTGTTTGTTCGGGTAACGCGTAAGGGCTGCATAGCGTCGCCTCTCTTCTCATAAACTTCTCTAGCTTGATAAGATCTGGATCTTCTTTCGGCTCGGCAGCGGAGAAGTCGAAGAATCTGTAGCGTAGCGTGGGTGTTAACTTGTCAACTATGGTCTTGCTCACTTCTGGATTGTACATGTAGTTAACACATTTCAAAGTTTTCAAAGTTGCCACTATGTTTGAGATCTTCGTGGCGTAGATGCAGATGTCGCGTGGCGACTCGGTGAGGCGCGGCAATCCTCGTAGCGCTTCCATTTGCATCATCGCGATCGCTTCTGGTCTTCCAAAACGGTTTTCGAGGGTCTTCATGATCTCGGATGGGTGACCGTTTGTGATGAGTAGTCCCTCGACTGCTTCTTTCGCTTTCCCCTTGAGGTTTCTTCTCAACCTGTTCGTATTTTCAACGCCGGTATACATTTCTTCAGTTTCATAATAGGCGGCGCGAAAAGGTAACCACTCTTGATGCAGTCCACTGAACACGGGTAGGTCAATAAACTTGGGGCGTTGACCCGATCTAACGGCGAGTGTGATGGCTTCAGCTAGCGTCTTGAAGTCTTGAGCTCCCGCTGATGTTGTAGGCGGTGGTTGACGGTGCTCTTCTGTTACTCCCGCCGGTGTTCGTTGCATTGTGGTTGCCGGCTGACAGTGCTCGTCTGTTGTTCTTTTGTTCGGCAGATCTTCTGACAGGTGCGGCTCGTTGGTGATTGCCAGTATGGGTTGGGGATTCTGCTTTTCTAACCAGTTGTCGACTCGTTCGTTGCGTTCGGTGCAAACGGAGACGTCTTCTGGTATTTCATCTTCATCGGAGTCTTCTGTTATTAAGGCGTTAAGGCGAGCGGTGGCTAACTCCACTTGCAGTCGGAGCAGCTCTTCCCGTGCCTTTGCTATCTTCTGTGCCTTGACTCGACTTGCGGAGGACCTTCCACTTGACTCCTTCTTGCTGGGTGCGGAAGGGCCTTGTGGTCTGCACGGCTCTGGCAGGCCACCGGTGTTCTTCAATCTTCTCTTGACAGTCGTAGTTTCACTTCGCATCAGGACTTCGGGGCAGGTGAGGGGGGGTTCGGCTCCCCTCGTACCAGGTGGCTTCATAAATACAGCGTCGATCGGCAGCGTCGTCGCTGTGGAGCGTGCTACTGAAGGTGCGGCAGCGGAGGGCGCTTCAATTCCCGAGGTGAGTCCGACTAAGGGCGCTAGCGTCGCGGCGACAGATGCGGCGTTGCTATCTGTTGTGACGGTAGCGTCCGTCGCTGTAAAGGCCGAACTTGCTTCGGTCTTAATCCCTGTCGTTGAGGTACTCGTATCCTCAGACGACGAGGGAGTTTGGTCCGAGACCGTCTTGCGTCCTCTTCCTTCAGAGCGTGTCACCGGCATGTTCTATTCTTCGATTTCCTGATGGCTTGAGCTTCTAACTTGCTTGCAAACTTGTAGTCTTCAGATTTGTTCTATCTTCGTACTTCAGTTTTCAGTCTTCACTGGAATCCGGCTCGAAGGACCATTTAATGTACACTCCAGTACATTAAATGACTGGTATGGTGAATAATGAAAGTCTGAAGTTTTCTTGTTGTTCCTTTATTCTTGATTGTTCACTGTTGTACTGTTGGCGGTGGACTGTGTCGACATACATTTTGCCACCCTCTTTTATACGCATTCTCATTAAAAAATACAAGCTTTCTAATTGGACAACCAATTAGAACTTAAGAAATTATAACCAATCAGAATCTATTTACATTTTGTGTCACAAGCTTAAGTACAACGATTCTTTACCATAGCGAGAACCGCTTATAGTTTTTGTCAAAAAACTGTGTAATCTTACATGAAATCCTTACAAACTATACATATTTACATTTGTTATAACGTATTCTAATATTAAAAAATATAAAACATATAACTTATCAATATCTTAATACTATTTACAACGTTAATAATTATTCGCGTTAGTTCCTATGGTCTCCGCCAGTGGCGCTGCTGTCCCGCACATGTAGATTAATATCTACGTAGTACAAAATAATAAATTGTATTATATTGGCCCTGAATATACGTTAACACGAAAGTTACATACCTATTCAATTTCTGCATAAGTTAGTTGGCAGCAAATATGTTTAAAAGAAGAAAAGTTTTCTTTAAGATTTAATTTAAACAAAAAGCTAATAAAACTAAATAAATAATACATTGCAAGTTTCTGCGTAAATAAAAACAGAGAGCTAAGTGATTTTCATAGAACAAGAGCTTTATGAAGCAGAATACCAAGCGACAGTATTTTCTTTAAAAACTTCATGTTAAATGTGTAGCTGATAAGTTGAAGGTTCGGCACTGATTCGGACAATGTTATTTTGGCTTTTATAGGACAATGTGGGTCCTCTATTTTATATTTGACTAGTAGTTTTCCCGCGGTTTCACCCTCGTAAGTCCCGTTCCCGTGTCAATATCGGGTTTCACCCCTTTCACCCCCTTCAGGGTGGAATTTCCAAAAATCCTCTCTTAGTGCTTCCCTACACTCTTCAAGGAACATACATGCCAAATTTCAGCTTCTTGCGTTCAGTAGTTTCGGCTGTGCGTTGTCTGTCAGTCACTCAGTAACGGAAGAGTTTTATATATATACATTCAGCCTGCGGTTTCGCTCGGGAACAGTTTATGGATTATAATATATTCTATCACATATACACAACACCATCTAGCCAAACTAAGCAGAGCTTGTACTATGGGTACTAGACAATGGATAAACATACATATATACTTATTTTTTGTAAATACATACATATTATACATAGAAACACCCAGACCAAGACAAACATCCATGTCCATGCACACAAATGTTTGACTTGTGCGGAAATGGAACCTGCTACCTCAGGCGTGGCAGTCGGTTACATTAACCACTACGCCATCGAAGCCGACATGGATAAAAGGCACATTTAAATTTCAAGATCATCGGTCGAGTAGTTAAGGCGTGGATGTGTACCAAGTAAACAAACAAAATCACATTCGCATTTCTTATATTCGTTAGGATATTCGCCGTCATTTAATATATATGAACTAAATATGTGAAGTATACATATAAGTATGTCTCATCGTGTTTATTTTTGTACAGTTTTGTCTGCTATAATTTCGTAATATCTATTTCGTTTGTATAAGGTAAATAGTAAATTTTCTTTCTTCTTTCTTACAGTATCTTGTAATCATTGGTACAATAAGTAAGTAACAATACGTTAGCATATTCAATAGTTTTTTATATACATACATACATAGATTCACGCCTGTTTTCCAGAGGGGTAGGCAGAGACTACGGATTTCCATTTGCTACGATCCTGACACACTTCTCTGGCTTCATTCACTTTCATCATAGTTTTTTTGTTTTATAAAAAACAACTCTTTTGGGTTACACATATTATTGACCCGTGTGGGGAACAAACTCACAGCATTGGCGGCCGTGGCAAAGCGAAAAGCTAAACCACTACGCCATATGTGCAGTCAATATATTGCGGTTTTCTGTTAGACAACCTAAAAGAAAATTGCAATAACAATTGCAACAAACCGGGACTTAACGGTAGTTTGCGCAAACGCCCGTATGCTACGAAACCGACAAGGTAAATAATGGGATAATAATTATTAACAAAACAAGCAGCGAGTTTAATACAAGTGCCATGAACACAACGTTAGATTTGAAAGAAACCTAATTATGGTTCGTTCATACAATTTGAAAAAGAGGACTATTGTTATCGAATGTAACGTTGAAAATTTTATTGTATTTTGGATATTGAAATGTTTATTGAATCCTCTATATTTATTTTTGTGGTTATTGATATTTTGTTGAGCGTAACACGTTTAGCTTAAAAGTATATGTAAGCCTTGTATATAAACTGTCCCAAAACTGGGCACGAGCGAGTGTGAAACGCGTAAAAAGGGTGGTCTTAGACCACTATGCTGACTCAGTACGGGTTGGCAGACTTCATATATCTCCGAGAACATAATGAAAATTTCTCGGACATGCAGGTTTCCTCATAATGTTTTCCTTCACTGTTAAAGCGAACGATGAATCGGTATTTAATACGCAGATAACTTCGCAAAGTAGAGGCGTGCCTAGGAATCGAACTCGAGACTTCTGCGTGGCGATCCAACAGTATTTTACTGGACTATCACTGCTTCTTGCTTTAAAGTACTTGGTTGATGAATAACCTTATAAGTGGCATGTATGTGCATATTTTTATATATAAACCAAACAAGGCTACCACTTGATTTTGTAAAGATTGTGATTAGATTAAGATTCCAGACTCCTGTTATATAGCCGCTAATAGCACGAAGTCTGAAAATTTTATGACAGAAAAAAATATCTTAACTATTGCTTCACTATCACTTCACTGTCGCTTCACTGTCACTTCACTGGCGCTTCACCTGTCGCTTCACTGTCACTTGACTGCCGCTTCACTATTTCTTCTATATAATAATAATGATAAATGATTATTTCCAACTTTTAAAGAACATAGATAGAAACATAATATAAATAACACCACGCAACGACCCACAAGGGCGGCGCGACAAAAACAAACCACCAACGCGGGCGAATCCGCGGGCACAGTCAGTAATATTATATGGAGACAGTACTGGCAGCTGGTTTATGAAAAGTTATCCAGTGTCTCCATATACTGCTGTTAATATCACCGGCTATAACAGCTAGCATACCATTTGTGCTGTCCCGCACTCGACGCATCTCATCTCCGCAGATATATAGCATAAAAGTCATCTATGCGAGCAACAGCAAACATCCCCGACGCGCTACAGAAGCGGGGCAGCCCCACTAATCCCCTGAAGCCGTTATTGTATTGGACACGTAGGGCATTATAGGTCTTCTGCGTATACTTGACACACAGGCTACACGAGTAAAAGGTCTGGCAGTACGACCGAAATAAAGTGGCTTTTACAGGAACTGTACATCGTGCAAACCTGCGAGCCACCATATTGCTTCCTACCCATAATGCCCTACGTTCTCTTTCTATGTCTGTGACATATAGAGGCAAGGAGAGTCTCTCATCAACAGGTACGCCAAAATAGTGACATACATTGACTGACTTAACTGCACGTAGGGACAAAAATTTGTGTGATCCACAAATGGTTGTTCTGTGTCTGGGTGTCCTTTGTATCTAGTGTTTAAATATTTGTAAAGCTCCCTGCGACACAAAAAATAACACTAGTGCGGCATTTATTAAAAAAAATATATTTCTGCAATAAATGTCTTCTGGCTATCCCTTCGGAGTATAGAGCAGGTAGACCATGTTTGACATACATAGAAGACTACTTATTTACAGAACAAAAGCGTTACAGCTACTAGCAATTAGATACATGTCTTGTAATTTTGTAAGCGGCTGTAACGCTATAAGGATACAATAAAAAAAAACGAGGCCTTGTTTTGTTTAGATCGCAGCCCGTACATAGCGCTGTGGTAAAATAACGCCATGCAGCATAGTAGGCGAGAGGAAAGGAGAAAACTCAAAAAGGTTATTGTTTATATTGTTAAGTATTGTAATTAATATAATATTCTTGTGATACATCTTAAAGTTACATAAGATATCTGTTCAAAACAAAGCGACCAACGTAAGAAAGGCTCGAACTATACAAATAACTATGCTGGGATATATATACTCTTTAATCCTAGTATTTAATATATTTTAAAATGTTTTGAGTGCAAACTATCATTAACGGAAATCATCAATTTCCGAATAGTTGCTGTTAGTTATATTTCGCACTCAACTTTTTCATAAATATATAAATTTAGCACATTTTTCATCGGAGTGTCATATTTTTTGGCACCAATCACAACTTGTTTATTTTAATAGATCGTGCGATTCTTGGTTTGTTCTCCTTGTTCAAATCACTAAAAAAGGATATTAAATGTAAACTTAATAGAGCATAATAAAACATAACTCTTCGAAGACTATTGTAGGATGTATTTGACAGCGCGCCATTGCATTGACGGCATGTGGGCACGAGCGCTTAATGCTCAAGTCACTTGTCTTAGGCTGCCTGTCCATTGAAGCGGAGCGAGGCTGCGGAGCGAAAAAACGGAGAAATATTAACCAATAGGATTGCATACTGGAGCGGAGGGGAGATTTTATGCAATCCTATTGGTTAATATTTCTCCGTTTCTTCGCTCCGCAGCCTCACTCTGCTTCAATGGACAGGCAGCCTAAGCCTCCGCCTTAAGTCATTATACACACAAAACGAAGCGGGTTTATTTTTCGCGTACCTACTTGTAGTTTAAGTAGCATTCAGTTAAACGTAGCTAATATACATATTATTATATAGAGTTCTTAAAATACTAGGCGTTGGATTGAAAGCTGATAGAGTTTCCTTATATCAAGTGCAATCCTGGCTGTTATTAAGAAATTTCTGAGCAGAGGAGTTAATAAGAAGAGTATCGTAGCCAGAGTTTCATGTATAACGCAATTTTTTCGGCTTATGCTACTGACAGTATGCTAGTGCTAGTGGTTAGTGTAACTGACTGCCACGCCTGAGGTCGCGGGTTCGATTCCCGCACAAGTCAAACATTTGTGTGCATGAACATAGATGTTTGTCTTGGTCTGGGTGTTTCTATGTATAATATGTATGTATTTACAAAAAAAAAAAAAGGTATATATGTATGTTTATCCATTGTCTAGTATCCATATTACAAGCTCTGCTTAGTTTGGGCTAGATGGTGTTGTGTGTATGTGAAAGAATATTATTATTATTATTA
Organism: Catocala fraxini; assembly: GCA_930367265.1. Taxonomy (NCBI): domain Eukaryota; kingdom Metazoa; phylum Arthropoda; class Insecta; order Lepidoptera; family Erebidae; genus Catocala; species Catocala fraxini. The sequence continues at coordinate 23,740,993 of OV884031.1, forward strand.
TTAATAAGCTCGCTTTCTGTTACATATAATCTAAAATATCGTGAAATGGAGGTAGCGTACATATTATCTGCTTACTCCTTAGAGATGCGATGATATCCATGCCTCAAGCCTTTCTGTTATATCAACCGTTGGAACATGTTGCACTAAGAGCATAACATATTCAAAGTTGACTCTTTTATTTATAATGTAATTATTACCCAGTTAGGTTGCATACTGATTCCCCTGCGATGCCTTAAATGTATTCAATTAATTTTTGGAAAACTCATAATTCGATATTCAACGCCTCTAAAAGTTACAAAGCATCTATTGCTGCTAAAATTACAAACCTAAATGAACCAATCTTCACTATTTGAAATCGTTTATGTTAAATTTGTAAATCTAATCGCAACTCTCAATTACTCCATCATAAAAGATGCAAATAGAACTTAATGATGAAATTTTCAATACGTCTCGAGGGCTTATTGTGATTCTAACGAATTCTAATAATTGTCATTCATAGTTAAACTAAAAGAATCGCCAAATTTGAAGAAGATTTTAATAAGTTTGTTAAAGAAGAAATTGTAGCGCAAAAAGTATTTATTAAAATGGCTATTTTCTACATGGCTCACAATTTAAAACTATAATTATGTTCAAGTTTACACCCAGAAAATACACAAAAATTGTTTTTATTGCGCTTTAAATAATACATTTTCACCCTCAAAATGTGAAAATTGAGTTACAAGTTCAATTCACGAGCGGGACGCTACTAATAAAAACTTTTATTGACTGCTACCGTTGCTCCAAGGAATCGGTTGGCGAAACAAATAAAGTATTTCTCGGACAACTTTCATGAGTGTATATGAGTTTTGGTATCAAAAACAGCGTTGCTAAGCATTCTTTGCACGTTTATTGTAAGAAATGTTTGAATAAATTAAATATATTGAAAAGGAATGTAACACTAAAGACTGCTATTGTATTTTTTATTGTTATTATTATACTACACTATTGAACCTATTAAATCGCAGCGGCACACCGGCGGCTTGACACACAGATTTTTAATTATATCTCGTATTCTAATAATAATAATAATAATAATAAATCGTTTATTGAACACAATAGTTACATACAACATAAGCTTAAAAGGTAAGCACAAACATTGACTAATGATATAGGAGGTACTGAAACTGATACCCAAACTAGGCAGATAGCCTGTATCTTGGGAAACAGTATTCAGTCGTGCGATAGGTGACGGTACAGTTTATACGGTGTGTCGCTGCTATCTTAATTCGTAAACGTATATATATTTATTTTTATATTAGTACCCTGTTGTGTGTGTGTGTGTGTGTGTGTGTGTGTGTGTGTGTATGTGTGTGTGTGTGTGTGTGTGTGTGTCTGTGTGTGTGTATGTGCGTGCGCATGTGTGTGCGTGTTTGCATTAATAAGCGTTCTAAGTATGTGTGGCGGGTGTTAGGCTGTGAAAGAAAGAAGGTCTTCCGTATTTTGGTAATCTAGTTGTTTAAGCCAAGAAACAAGTTTCGCTTTAACTTCGCGTCTACTTAGTATAACAATGTTAAGTTTTTGTTTATGCCATTATATAATTTGATGCTTATACTACGAGATTGTCTTCTAGCAAAGGTAGTTCTGCAGGTCATACGAGGGCATACAGATGATAAACTACGTTTATTCTGGTCTGGTATTGCCACATTACGATGTTTTCTAAGAATTGTCTTTAGAATAAACAATTGTCGGATCGAGAGGACCTTGCAGTTTGCGTAAAGGCTTGTAGTCGGGTATCTGTAAGGTCTCTTGGTCATCACTTTCAACACAGCTCTCTGCGCCCGCTCAAGCTTGATGAGATGAGTCTTAGCCGCTCCTCCCCATACTGGTATGCAGTACTGGGCTACGGATTGGCATAGAGCAAGATAAACTTGTGTAAGTTTGTCATGAGGTAAGACATCACGTAGGGACTTAAAGACACCTATTAGCCGCCTAACTCTTGTTGTGACTAGACCTATCTGGTTGTCCCATTTTAGCCTGTGATCGAAAAGTACGCCCAGATATTTTACCTGATTAACCCTTTCAAGTTCTAAGCATGTACAAGCGTGATAGTCCGTACAGGTGTGAGCTTTTATTGAAAAATCATGACTAGGATCGGTAATTTTACTTAGTGAGAAGGCTAGATAGTGGGTCTTGGTAAGGTTCAAAGTTAGAAGATTATTGGCTAGCCAGCTCATAACCCTGGACAGTGAATATTCTGCTCGCTCTTTTACTATTTGCCAGTTGGAACCCCATACAAAAATGGCAGTATCGTCTGCATATGTGAAGATTTTAGTGTTGGGTAATTGGATGGAGCAAAGGTCGTTAATATACAACTGAAAAAGAGTAGGGCCCAAAATACTTCCTTGCGGGACACCATAGCTTGTAGATTCCTCATTACTAAGATAGGTCTCAATTTTAACTTGTTGTCGTCTGTTTGTAAGGTAATCGCTAAGAATCTGATGCGATAGACCTCGAACACCAAGTTTCTGAAGTTTTTCTAGTAAAAGAGGGACAGAGACTGTATCGAATGCTTTCGATAAATCGAGGAAAATGCATAAGCATCTATACCTTGCATCTAAATTTTCCACGATTACATTGGTCAGGTCCATTAAGGCGTCTTCCGTAGATATGCCTGAACGAAAGCCATACTGATTCGGAGCCAGAATGCTAAACCTCTCCAAGAACGTCTTTAGAGCCCGATTTAGTATTTTCTCGAAGATTTTTGATAAAGCTGATAACACCGAAATTGGGAGGTCTAAGACTTGTCTGATAAAAAATTACAAACAACATGGCTTCTTTACACATTAAAAATATTGTAGTTACTCGTAGATATGTACTGTACTGATAATGTTAAGAAAAGCCGAATATATAAATTTTCTTGACTTCCTGCCTTTTTTTTATACAACTAAGGTGGCGAACTCGCATACGGGCCACCTGATGGTAAGTGGTCACCGCTGCGTATAGACGCCTGCAACACCAGAGGCAACACTTGCGCGTTGCCAACGCTTTAGGAAAGCAAGTGAAAAGGAGAAGGAGCGCGAAGGGGGGAAAAGGGTAATCGGGCATCCGGCACTCTCACTCACCGAACGAAACACAACAGTAGGAATACCACTATTTCACGTCAATATTCTGTGGGAGGGTAGTCCTTCTCCGGTCGAACCGGCCCATACAAGCTGGAATCAGTGAGGCTCTATTACTCAACATTTTCTGCCTTTCTTTATTATTCGAGCTATACGAAACATCCTTTAAAGGCATTTCGATACAGTTTAGACAGTTGGGTAGTTTGTTGTTCAGCTTATAACAGAAGCCGTTTAATTTACTTTCGAGCCGCATTTTAGTTGTACATCACAAAAATATTTGTGCCTTTAAACAATATTATATACTATAGTGTTTACTATTAAAGCGCTACAGTACTGAACAATAGATTATTGACTTTTATTTTGGATTATTAGGTAAACCAACTCTTAAAAAAGAAAAGCCAGCTTATCTGAAGATTTTAGAGATGCTAATTTTAAAAAGATTTCGTTAAAGATAAAACCTTAATAGACATCCTAATCCAGACATAATTGCTGTAGTTTGTATACGCGTTTTTTGTTGACTAATAAAAGAGACCAATATGGTCAGCGATTTGTGCCTCAAGACAAATAAAATGTTACCAGATCAATGGCGCCTAGAAGTAATGTCTGCCAATTCATACATCATGTTTTTAAGCGGATGCTTTATTAGTACGATATTTTAATCTTAAAATAGCACTACGTATTTTACAGCAATTAATTTGTTTAACAACATTTTGAATACTATTTAATCTTATTAATGCGAATGTGAGTTTGTTTGTTACGCTTTAACTATTCAATTGATCATCATCTTCGCATACACTTTGTCAGGGATACAAAGGGTTACAATCATCCAGATCTTACTGACAAAATCTAGATAAATGCGAGAAAAGCCGCGGAAAAAATGTACTATTATATAATTACATGTCGGCCTCGGTGGTGTAGTGGTTAGTGTAACCGACTGCCACGCCTGAGGTCGCGGGTTCGATTCCCGCACAAGTCAAACATTTGTGTGCATGAACATGGATGTTTGTCTTGGTCTGGGTGTTTCTATGTATAATATGTATGTATTTACAAAAAAAAAAGGTATCTATGTATGTTTATCCTTTGTATAGTACCCATAGTACAAGCTCTGCTTAGTTTGGGCTAGATGGTGATGCGTGTATGTATGTATATATATATATATACATCTTCAAATTAAGCTGTTACGGATGGCATAGGTACCGACTGTGGTCGCCTCACCACTATTAGTGCGCTGAGTGCTGTGAGTTCGATTGTGACAATTGTGATCAACAAGTAGTTGTTCCAAACCTGGGTGTTCTTTTTACCATTGCTTGAATGTTTGGAAAAGTCACCTGCGACCCAAGAATGAATACGCGTGTGAAAGTTGTCTTTAAAATAATAAACAGTCTTTGGGGACTGCCGATAGAAGTGAAAAAAAAACTTGTGAATTGTATCGTCGAGCTATTAGATTATTATTTTTTAGTTTTGAATGCGTTCGGTGTCCATGACGCGAGTTCCATGATTTTTGTTTACCCAAAAAGTGCTGAACGCGCCTAAAGAAGATTTCACTTCAATAAAACAAAGCGGTATTTTACTACTTCTTGTTTAAGTGGTCTTTCTTTTTGGTTTTTTTTCTTTTCGTGTGGTTCGTAACCACCCTGTTGTCAAGAGTTGTTCAAGCTCCACCCGTAGGCCTCTGGCATGGCTTAATGACTGCTGTCAATTTGACAACAACCGGGACCGACTTTTTACGTGCCCTCCAAAGCACGAAGACGCTCAGATGAAATACTACTAAGCGGTCACCCATCTATAGACTGACCGCACCCAACGTTGCTTAACCTCGCTAATCGTTTACCGATCAGTGAATGCAACTGGCTATGAAGGTTCTATATAGAAATAAGGATGCTTTTTAATTTCAATAGCCTCGCGTAACATCTTTGGATCATCAATTCATCAAATTCATAGTAGGACAAGTAAGATTGTATAGTAACTACTTATAATGTGATATATGTAAACACGTGCAATCGCTTAAGCTTTTAGAATACTGACAGATACGAAAAATTATAATTGAATGCGTTTAAATAAAATGGTTCATAATTATATGAGCTTGTTATAAAATAGTAGGTTATAATTTGATTTGATGATTATTATATTATAATTAATTTGATTTAATGTATTTATTTAATACAAATAATTTTACAAATCATCTAAGATAAATAGATTATACAGAAACATCTATTATTTATGTCAATCATAGAACACGTGTTGTTGTGACGTAGAACATCTGTTAGTAGTGGGGCTGTGACTAATAAATACAACAGAAACGCTAGGAGCGGGGCATTCTCTGTTGGACCGTTGACTGGAGCAGATCTAACAATTGTGTAAAGTTAAGTACTATTTTATTATGTATTTAAAGTATAAGTATAATGGTTCTAAAATATATTTAATAATTATGATTATATATACGAGTAGCTAATTTGTTTTAATACTTATTAGTCTGTACTTTGGTTAATGTTTAATTTGTGAATCTTAAAATTCAATAAATATACGTATGTTATCTACATGCTTTAAGTTTTATTTCGACGCACCGAATTTCATGAATATAGTATAATAAGGGTCAAATAAGACAACGTGTGTCGGTAAATGAAGGTTATGTATCGACGGATTATTACCTAATATATAAGTAGATATCTATTATTGATATATAATAGTTAAAATACCAATATCTTTTAACATCAGAAGTGGGATAACGAATTCTAACGTAATATTAATAACGTTATATTTTCAGGTACCTATATAAAATGGATCAGACAATCCTCGAAGGGTTGCTCACCGCCATCCGTGATGCTCTTTCCAGCAACAAACGTCAGGACGACGTGGCACTGCCAACGTTCGATCCATCAACCAGCGACAACGGCGCAGCAGTATGGTGTGACAACATTGAAAAGCTTGGAGAAGAGTTTGGATGGAGCGGTATAGCAAAAGTTGCAAAGGCAGGTAAGGCCCTTAAGGGCTCTGCGTTAACATGGTACGAGACTTGGGAACCCCAAGAAGGACGTACTTGGGAGAACTTCCGGAATGAAATAATTTCATTATACCCAGAAAAAAAGAACCTGTCTGAAAAATTGTATAAAGCCGTTACATACTCATCAGATTCAGCGGATTCCTATTGCGAGTACGCCAGGGAAAAAATCCGATTGTTAAAAAATACTAGAATAGGATTTTCTGAAGCTCAACTTATTGAAATAGTTTGTGGAGGAATTCGAGAAGTAAATGTAAAAATGGCGTCATTTAATAGTAGCGTCACAACTACCTCGGAACTAATATCTCTGTTTTCTGCCTATGTTAAAACCCGAAAACGATCTGCGGATCAAGCCTCTGAATCCTTGCGTAGTACAAATGACATAAAACGGTCTAAGCCAATTTCTAGTACAGACGAGACTCTGCTATCAAAAACGTGTTTCACCTGCGGGGATAAAGGGCATTTAAGGTCGCAATGTCCTAATAAAAACAAAGCTGCTAAAGATCTTCCAACTGGGCAAGGAGTCAAAAAATGTACCGTGTGTAAAAAACTTGGACATGATGATACAACTTGCTTCTTTAAGAAAATTAACCTTGAAAAACAACAGTCATTATCAAGTGATACTAATCCTAAGATTTGACTATATTCACCCATTAATGCTTTGCCTAGTGATGCTGATTTGAAATTTACGAAAGTCTCGATCCATGATATGCCATTAAACTGCCTTATTGATACAGGAGCTGGTTGTAGCATTGTGAAAGAATCGATTGCTAAGCGACTTAATTGCCTCTTAGTTCCCTGTTCAAGGTATGCTTGTGGTATCGGGAATGGTAGAGTTCACATTTATGCGATTATCACTGTACCGGTTAGGTTTGAAGATGTTTGTATAGAATTAGACATTCAAGTAGTTAGAGATTATGATTTTAAATATGATCTTCTGATAGGTAGAAATGCATTAAATCACCCTGATGTAGAGCTAATCGTTGACTCAAACGGTTGTAGATTGACCCAGAAAAAGGACCTACCTCAGGCTATTTTAAAAGTAAATTTAGTTAATGACAGTCTGAAGGATGTGTTTGCTGAATTAAGTTGTTATATCCAACATTTAGATTTAAGTTTACAAGAAAAGATTATGGGTATATTTGAGAAATATCCAAATGTGTTACCAGCTTCTGGTAATATTGGCATCGTTCAGACTGGCGAACTTAACATACAATTAAAGAAGAATGAAGTTGTTAGTTATCGTCCGTATAGGTTAGCTCCTGTAGAAAGGCAAAAAGTAAACAATATTATTAGAGATTTACAAGACAGGCAGATTATCCGCGAAAGTCATTCTCCATACGCTAGCCCTGTCCTGTTAGTGAAAAAGAAAGGCGGTGATGACAGACTATGTATTGACTACAGAGCTTTGAACAAAATAATTGAAAAAGACCGCTATCCTTTACCTTTGATAGAAGATCAAATCGACAGGTTAGGTAAAGCAAAATTTTTTATATCAATAGACATGAAAAATGGATTCTATCAGATCCCTGTGGCCGAAGACTCGATAAAGTTTACTGCTTTTGTTACACCGGACGGTCATTATGAATTTTTGAAAATGCCTTTTGGTATTTGTAATGGTCCATCTGTTTTCCAACGGGCAATAACAAAGGCAGTACAACATTTGAAATTTTTGCTTGTCTATATAGATGACTTACTAATACCATTTTCCTCAATAGATGAAGGGCTTTCATATTTAGACCAAACAGTATCCGCACTTTCCCAGGCTGGTTTTATCATAAACTTAAAGAAATGTAAATTTTTCTTTAAAGATATTCAATATCTGGGCCGACATATATCAGAGGAAGGAGTTAGACCTAGTGACGATAAAGTGTCAGCCCTTGTAAATGCCCCTACCCCGAAAACGGTCAAGCAAGTGCGCCAATTTATGGGCCTTGCCAGTTATTTTAGGAAATTCATACCGGAATTCGCTCCCCGTACAGCTTGTATAACTAAACTTACTAAAAACAATCAAAAATGGGAGTGGGGATCTGAACAGGATACGGCTAGAAATTATGTAATACAGTGCTTAGTATCAAAACCCTTGCTATCTATCTATGATCCTGACCTGCCAACGGAATTATACACTGATGCTAGTTCACTGGGCTATGGCGCAATTTTAATACAGAAAGACCAAAATAGAAATAAAGTCATTGCTTATTACAGTAAACGTACTTCACCAACTGAAGCGAAGTACAGTTCGTATGATTTAGAGACATTAGCCATATACAATGCGCTAAGACATTTCAGAGTCTATCTTTTGGGAATAAATTTCAAAATTTTCACGGACTGTAACTCTATTAAGTCTACCGTTAATAAAAAGGATTTATCACCACGTGTAGCGCGTTGGTGGACATACTTACAAGACTTTAATTTTGAAATTATATATAAGAAGGGAAAATACATAAGTCACGTAGACTTTCTTAGCCGAAATCCTCCTGAGACTCCCACTGATATTGTAAATCGAACTGCAATTACTTGTAAACCTCTGTCGGTGAACCTCACATCAAATGATCCTCGCTCTTGGTTGGAAATTTCGCAACAAAATGATCCAATAACTTTATCATTAATTGAGAGGTTAGAGTCCGGAGATTTAGACGACAACCAATATACCGTGATAAATAACTTATTACATTACAGAATTATCCCGGACCCCCGACCCAAATTATATGTCCCTAAGAATAGCAGATTCACTATTCTAAGACTGTATCATGACGAAAACTGCCATGTAGGTTTCTACAAGACTATAGAAAAGATACGTGAGAATTATTGGTTTCCTTCAATGGCCGCTTTTGTAAAAAAGTACTTGTACCACTGCCGAATATGTATAGAAAGAAAGAATCATTCAGGTCCTAAAGAAGGATTTTTACACCCCATTATTAAATACGCCGTACCGTTTCACACTATCCATTTGGACTGCACTGGTCCTTTTTCACGATCACCTGAAGGCTATAAATATATCTTAATAATGGTAGATGGATTTACAAAATTCTGCATATTGAATAAGCTCAAAAGTTTAAGTGCCTCCGAACTGCTTCCTATAATTCGCGACACAATCACATTGTTTGGTACACCATCACTAGTAATTACGGATCGCGGCACAAATTTTAGTTCGAATTTAATACGTAATCTATTTAGAGGATTGGAGATTGAACATCATATGATTGCTACCGGAACTCCTCGTGGAAACGGTCAAGCAGAAAGATATGTTTCCACTGTAATTAACATGCTAACAACAAAGTGTAATAATTTGTCAGATTGGCCGAACGAATTATGTAATGTACAGTTATCCTTAAATACTACGATTCAGAAGTCAACAGGGTTCTCTCCTCTTCGTTTATTAATAGGTAGAAACGCTAACATTCCGTGTGTACAGGCACGACTTAATGAAGTTCTTGGTGAGGATGCCAACCTTGGTCAAAATTTTGATTTACAAGCAGACCGTGAACTAGCCTTAAATCGTTTAAGAGAAATTGCACAAAAATTTAAACAACGTTTTGATGCCGTACGACGTAACAATAAAACTTACCATGTCGGTGACACTGTATACGTTTATCAAGACCATCGGCGTCACGACAAACTTAGACCAAAGTTCAGGGGACCATATGAAATAATTGAAGTTTTAGATAACGACCGTTATCACTTGCGAGGTTCAGGTCAAAGGAACGTAGTAATATCTAAAGATAAGTTACGATACTGGCCAGGAGAATGGGTCGATGAGGACGCTGCTACTAATGATGCTATTTAAAGTAGACATTTTATTCTAGTATATATGTTTTCCCTTTAGTTTATTAAGACTGATTAAAGTTCAATGGATGATATTGTTATAACTGTGGCTGTGCCTGTGGTTCTACCAATGGCTGTGCCATTGATCACATGGCTGTGCCTGTGGACCTTTGGCTGTGCTTTCGTCCTATGGCTGTGCCTTTGGTCCTGTGGCTGTGCCTTTGGTCTTGGGGCTGTGCGTTTGGTTTCACCTGTGGCTGTGCCTGTGTTTATAGATATCTGTCGCCACATGTATCAAATAAAATGAACAAATATCAATTATATTGTAAACTGTGTAATGCCTAAACATATTGTATAGTAGGTATAAGTGTGTATATATAGGTGTGCCTAAATAAACAGGAAAATCCATAATTGTTAATACCTACATATTTGTGTTGTACTCCGAGAACGTAGTACATTTCAGAATGGCCGTGTTATAAAATAGTAGGTTATAATTTGATTTGATGATTATTATATTATAATTAATTTGATTTAATGTATTTATTTAATACAAATAATTTTACAAATCATCTAAGATAAATAGATTATACAGAAACATCTATTATTTATGTCAATCATAGAACACGTGTTGTTGTGACGTAGAACATCTGTTAGTAGTGGGGCTGTGACTAATAAATACAACAGAAACGCTAGGAGCGGGGCATTCTCTGTTGGACCGTTGACTGGAGCAGATCTAACAATTGTGTAAAGTTAAGTACTATTTTATTATGTATTTAAAGTATAAGTATAATGGTTCTAAAATATATTTAATAATTATGATTATATATACGAGTAGCTAATTTGTTTTAATACTTATTAGTCTGTACTTTGGTTAATGTTTAATTTGTGAATCTTAAAATTCAATAAATATACGTATGTTATCTACATGCTTTAAGTTTTATTTCGACGCACCGAATTTCATGAATATAGTATAATAAGGGTCAAATAAGACAACGTGTGTCGGTAAATGGAGGTTATGTATCGACGGATTATTACCTAATATATAAGTAGATATCTATTATTGATATATAATAGTTAAAATACCAATATCTTTTAACAAGCTCATTCTGCGTAAATAGAAACACAAATTATTTAATTATGTTCGGGTACTTTGAAATAACTACACTGGAACATTGAGACAACTACCATCTTAGTCTCCCCGTGACCATGGCTGCTGAAAAGCAACCGAAACGTCGGGGAAAGTGTAAAAATAAATTAAATCTAAATAATTTTAATAATAATTTAATTAGCAAATATTATTTAAAAAATTAGTAAAGTTTAATAGTAGTAGTAGTGTAACAATTTTCAAAGTTTTGTAATAAAGTGTCAAAAAAACAACGCGATAAAATCCGTATATAGCAGTTTAATTTCAATGAATAATATTCGCGTAAATAGAAGACAATATTATATATGATCTTATGTTCAAAGAATGGCTTAAAATGCTCTACTTTATGTAAAGCACTTTTTATCGGCTGACCACAACAAAATAAATGTTGCTTTTAATACTTATCTTTTATAATTAGTTGAATAGATTGGTATTTATAATATTAAAAGCAACATTTATCTACATTGCCAGTAAAAAGGCACTTATCATAAAGTCAAATATGGAACGTATAAAATCGCAATTTATAAAATCAAACGCTAATAAAGATATCATATCGTATTCAAGCTAAAAACACTAATAAAAAGTAACATTAAACAAAATCGATTCTGACTGTTTTACTTCCTTAAACAAAAAGTTATCTTATCTTATTGGAGACATACTTGCTCAGCACTACGAACTGGACCTTTTTGCCGATGGATTAGAACATTTATATAATAAATTTCGAATAATTCTAAATGACATATTATAATTTACAGGGCTGACATATGACAATTTATTTTTTGTATTTTTTAAATAATCATTGTAATTTATTAATTTATTGTTATTATTATTTATAATCTATGACATTTTGATATTTTATAAATATGTATATGTGACGAGCATGTTTAGTCATACTTTTAACTTAATTTTTGAACGAGTTATCTTGTAAGCGTTTTGGGTGTCACATCTGTTAGCTTGTAAGATCGAATGAATAAATAAATAAATAAATAAATCTTTTTTGAGTGAGCCGAAGTTAATATTGTGTTATGAGAAACGGTTGATCTTTTTACGAATCTGCACTACGCTTGCAAATTGGTTTCGGGGAACATGTTATTACAGTGCAGAAAAATAAGCCGGAGGCATTATATAGGCTGCAATAAACTTGCCACCATAACGTGAGAAATTGCCAAAAAATATACATACTCAGCTATTGTCTGATGTATAGAGTTCCTGCCATGTAGTTTTTAATTTAAATTGCCTTAACAAATCAAAGCATCAGATTTGACAAATCCCTACTTTTAAATTCGTGAATACCATTTTGCACACTCATCACTCAAAGACGAGCTTATTGCTGGAATGTTTAATTTTATCGTGCTCCGAGCAAATAAAAGCCCTAAGCTCTCTCCGTGCCACAAAGGCACGGAAATAGTGTAGGCATCGCAACTTTGAGCTCGTTCGGGTACTAGTGTCAGTTCTATACTTAGCTATCCATATGACTTACGATAAGGCTGAGGAATTGCTGCTCATATTCTATTTATGAGTAGTTGTAATTTTATCTTGATTTGATAAATAAGTCGCATTATTTTTCAAGTGGCAATTGCCGGTTTTGCCAATTCCTTAGTGATGATAGTACTTCGACGCTCTTATGCCTATCCTTGTATGAGGATAGTTTGTCCTCGAGTGAACTGGCGCACTGGACGAGTGAGCCACTATACTTGAAGAAGTCCTATCATCACTAAGGAATTGGCAAAGTCGGGATTTATATACTATTATTTTTTAGAAATAGGCGTAATAGTTACAGCGTTGCCTTTTTTGAATAGAAGCGTCAACGTATCCCATCTCTTCTATTCTTTTTATTTAATGTTATCTACGATCGACTAAAACTATGATATGGTATTGCAAGCAATCATAAACAACAACTACTACTATAATTAGTTCATTATCACTTGATTTATTGGTGCAGAAAAACATCGCGAAGAAACCTGGATGTCAGAGTGGTACATAATGCTCTTGAAGGTATGTGAAGTCCGCCAACCCGTCCTGGGCTATGGGTTAACCTTTCTCACACTAAGAAGCCCGTGTTCAGCCGTGGAACAGTTTTATTACAGGGCTGATATTACATATTATTAAAGGCTATGGTAACCGCTTCCTATCGCATAGGTGGCTTGTTAGCCACCTTGGTGGTATAAAAAGATGCTATTCGCATTCGGCGAGTGTGCAGTACCAACACACACGTAATTATAAACTCACGCCGATTATCATCGCAGAAGGATAAGCTATATTGCACTCCCACACATGTCATCAATTAGTTTTTTAAGTAACCGAATTAGGCTTCGTGTCCAGTATAGTCTATGCGGCTGAAGGATTTTGTCCTAAGCACAAAGTACGGGAAAAATTAAAATCTTGAAACATTTTATAGAATTCTTTACACCAGCTGTATCTTGTTGACGCAGCGATAGTAACTGCGATTGCAATACCGTGTCGGATGTGATTCTCAGATCGGAAAAGTATTTTTTTTTTTTGGTTTTCCATTTTGAAATATTCAGTAGTCTTAAACTCTGTCATAAAGACCTACATACATAGATTCACGCCTGTTTCCCAGAGGGGTAGGCAGAGACTACGGATTTCCATTTGCTACGATCCTGACACACTTCTCTGGCTTCATTCACTTTCATCACATTCCTCATACACGCCCATCGGTTCAAGGTGCTCTTAACCTGGCCTTTGTCCAGAACGCTTCCGATCTGATCAAGAAATGTTCGCCTAGGTCTTCCTCTTGCGACTGTTCCATTCAGGACATTAAGGACCTATACTATATTATATGACTAAATGTGAGATTTAACCATCTCTGTCTACTAGTATGTGTGTATGTTACATCAGGGCATTGATGTATTACCGTATCTTTACAAGTTTTTATTCTAACCTAACAGGACTATAATTTTCCTCACATATTATGTTTGTGATAATTGAATATTTTGCCTTATAACACTTTTACCACCTACACTAAATTCTACAAAACAACCCAGCAATCGTAGTGCAGTCCTAAAGATACAATATGAAAAAGTAAAGAACTATTCATAGATTGCCTAGCCAGCTTGAAAGTACCCAAAACGTGTACATTGTGGGCCGCAGTGGGACAGCGGCTTAACAATTGCTTTTGTGTTTCTGCATAGTCTCCATAGTCTAAAATGTCATCCACGTATCGGCCGTATAAAAGGGTCTAATCTTCGGACCACAGACATCTAAGAGTCTATAAACCCGAACGATCAGTCTCGGCCTCTTTATAATAGGAAGGCAAAAAGATTTTGATATAACGAGAAGGAACAAACGACGCGTAAAAGCTTCGACTATTCGAGCATAAGCTCAGGGTCTTCTAGTAATAATATTTCGTCATCGATCAGTCACGGTGAACTGGTTATGGTATTGCGGGTCATGTGACTTTCCTTATTATTTTACCTTGTAACACGAAAATTTTGCCGATAAATATGTCATTGCAAACTTGCAAATTAATAGAGAAAGTGTTCAACTAATATATACAAATATAATAAAGCTGAGGCATTTGTTCTTTGTTTGCACGCGTTAATCTCTGGAACTACCAGTTCGATTTCAAAATCATTTTTGGATATTAGAGCACCGTAGTTATTGGAGCCTCGAACTAAGGCTGCGGTAGTTTTATTCACGTCGTGAGACTGTCTGAATGGCTAATCAACGACGTATCAAAAAGCTCATATCATGTGATTTGATTGGTCGTTGTCAATCAGTTAATCAAGCATTTGTCCGACGGTGCAAATAGTATTGACCTTTTAGAAGCCTTTTAAAACCTAGTGTTATTATGTAAGCTATATTGTAGGCACATAAGGCATCTGTTGAAGCAGTAGAAAGTTCGAGTCACACTGTAAAGCAAAATCTTCTTTAGGGTTTTTTAAGCAAGAGGTCTAGAAAGGCTTTAAATTCTGATTGATTAAATGCCGTGCTCGCATTGAGACGCTCATAAAATGCGACCATGGCTAATTGTCAATCATATTCTAATTACAATTCTTAATATAAATACCTTTTTATTATTATAAATGGGAACATAAGTTTGTCGTGATGATTTTTAGGGTTCCGTACCCGAAGTGAACCAATGGGACTCTATTATTAAGCCTCGTACTTCGTTCGTTCTCTCCCAGCGGGCTTTATCTCATGCACTGTAATAGGTGGAAAGTTTATATTGCCACAGAGTGAGTATTTATATTGTCGCTATAACAAATTATAAACAGTACATAGTGTTATATCTTGTACGATGGTACGCAACCCTTTGTGTACAAGTCTGACTTGTACTTGACCGGGTTACATGCAGATTGTGTATGGGCAGACGAGTGACAGGACATTATTCCGGCAAAGTGGGAGCGCAGCCGCGAATAAGCTCGTAGATGATACTTAATTGTTTTCCGATCATTAACCGGTATGGTAAAGGGTAATCATGTGACGCGGACCGGTCGTTGCTGAGCGGTCGTGCTCGCGGCGCCCCTCCATCGGCTTCTCCTCCCTAGCGGCGGCCCTATATATTGGCAACGCGCCCTGATGCCTAGCTCCTTCCACTGCGCTGCCAACTGAAGTTAGGTGGTCCATTCTACCCACGTAACAAGCCTTCATCTTGAACCACGCCCTGAAATACTACTAAATATCTAGTCGAATTTAATTGTAGTTCTGTTTATTCTTATACAGCTGTTGTAAGTGAAAATATATGCTTGTTGATAGCGTTGTTCATCTTTAATTTCAATTGAAATCCTTGGTCAACCACGCCTCTAAAGCGGGTTGTCTACCATAACGTTACAATCATAAATATCACGCCGTACAAAAAAGTGTACGAAATATTATTTTTTGCTAAGTGAATTGTACATTTATATATAATATCATTAGTCATTTACCATTATTGTGACACGAGTCGCACTTTTTATATTCATGTGGGGTATGCTAATATTTCTTACCGTCGTAGTCATGCTAACTGTGTTTTGTTGTCGTACCCACATGCAAAAATAGTTTCAACAAGATTATATCTTTTGTGTACTTATATTATCTATTATATTATTAAGCTAGAATTTAATGTCCGAATGTCGAGGTTTAATACTAGTGTTTATACATAAGTGTAAAAGTGTTCTCATGTAAGTGAAATGTAAATTTCTTTATGAGAAAATAAAGTCTTTAATCAGATATCAGCCCTGTATTAACTGTCCCACTGCTGGGCACGGTCCTCTTCTCAGTGTGAGAAGGGTTAGGCCATAGTCCACCACGCTGGCCTACTGCGGGTTAGTAGAGTACTACACATAATATTATCTTATCTCGTTGTCCATATCTTCGAGAACATTCGTTCTAAAAAACAAAGAACTCTCAGATATGCAGGTTTCCTCACGATATTTTTTCGCCGTTAATGCGATTGATAACATCATTAACGCACATCAATTTTAGAAATCGTACTTGCCTGCCGTGTTTTGAACCTATGACTTCTTCGTGGCAATGCAACGGTCACCCGCTAGGCCATCGCTTCATTTATACTCTTTGCCCATAATACAGGCATCAGACTTAACTATTGTGAGCTACTTATATTTTTAACCTTAACATACTAACTAATAATGTAATCCACATGTAACAGTCATGCTTTCTGTGAATCATTGTTTATTTAGTGATTGATACGTTTGGGTGTATAATTATTTAAGTAAAACATATTAGGCCGTCAAAGTGGAGACCTTAACTTCGCCTCAGCTACTATGAGGGCGGTGTGGAGGCCACTGCTCTTAAATCACAGGACTGCTTACCACCAGGCGGAGTGTGGTCATTTTGACGAGAAAGATAAAAAGAATTCAGATTTTTGACCTAGATTATATCCATATGTCACGAGATTTTTAGGATCCACGAAAAAGAGGGTGAACCTATTGCCTCTACCGGGCACTGATGCATACTTAATGCGGCTACGTAGAATTGCTTGACGGAAAATCCAATAACACTAGCAGATTCGGGTATCGCACTCGCGATCTCATGTGCGGCAGTCGCCTTGGTAACTGCTGCCCGCACAATGTTTTACATAACGAAGTTGTCAAATAATCGTGTACTCCGGATAACACTTTTCTTGATAGTGAATTTAAAAAATAATCTCGTATTGGTATGCCTAGTTGGGCAAAGTTTCATTAGAACATTTTCAGCAACAAAGCGTCTGCAAATTTATTTGCTCTAGTAAGCTCACCTCCTAAGCTAGCCTTACAACTATAATACACCTCGATATTAATCATAATAATCCAGATAAATAATGGCTACAGTATTAACCATTTATTATGTCAAAAGGGAGTGCATTACCTTTTAATTATTAAGACAACTGAATATCTTTTAGCACATATCATTATGCTTCTAATAATATGTAAATAAGAAACATAAAGTTACTTTTATAATAACTCTATCCTTACGTAAAAATAATATTGCCCATAAATCAAAAGATCTTGTTATATTGTGAAGATTTTAACGCAAATAGCTAATATTTTTGAGAGTCTATGCTTCAAGTAATTTTTCGGTTGAGTAAGAACGAATATGATCAACTATTCTATCAAGTTCGCCGCAAGACGGCGTGCCTGTAGTAATTTGTGTTGAATTTATACAAGCCTCGTATCAAATAACTATTTGTGTACTTACTCATACATGGTATATGTAATTTAATATTTTGTGTGATTAGTAAAATTAACGTCAGAATGGTTTTAAGCTAGGATCAATGGATAATTTTCCTTTATATGATTATCTATATCATCATTATATTTGGAGAATCATCAGTTTATTTTTAATAGAAAGACAACTCCCGCATTAGAGATCATTCCTGTCGCGGGGATTTTATAAACACTCAAACGGACACAAAAAATACCCAAACTCGGAACAACTATATGTGAATCAAACCATTTTCTGTTCCGTGTGGGGATCAAATCCACAACATACGTCAATGGCGAGGTAAAGCGGCCTCTTAAACCAGTATGCGGTCAGAATATTAATGATACGATGAATGAATTAATAATGACTAGTTTTTCCCCACGGTTTCACCCGCATTAGTCCCGTTCCCGTGGGAATATCGGGATAAAAATTAGCCAGGTGAATCCAGGTCTCCAGCTATCTATATACCAAGTTTCATTGCAATCGGTCCTGTAGTTTTTGCGTCAAAGAGTAACAAACATCCATACATCCATACAAACTTTCGCGTTTATAATATTAGTAAGGCTAGGAAAATTCAAAAGAAATGAAATAATAGAAGTTAACTTTGGATTATCACTGATTTAATCGGTAACGCAATAAGGTTGTCACACCGAATGCGCACGTATTTTCGGCGCTTATATAGTGTCAATATGACACTGACAGTCGTAACTGTCACTCCTGTCAATACATCGGCTCTGTGGCGACCTCATTCAAGCTAATGCTTGACGTTCCCAGACAAACCAATAGACAGCGCTTGACTAAATTACAATCAGACAAATGAATTGCATGTAAATAAATATTTTCTTGAGGCTTTCGACATAATATAAATACTTATATAATCAAACTGTAACAGGTCAATATTAATGTACTGTGATGGACATGGAAGATAATTAAGAGAAATGTAATATGAGAAGTCTATATAAGCAATAGAAGGTAAAACAAAAATAAAACGAATCTTTGCCTGTTTGTTTGTATATTTGTGCGTGCATCACGCAAAAATTACTGCACAAATTGAATGCGGGTTACAGTTTTATTGTTCGAATCTAACTAGAAATCTGGTGCATATTTTATCTTGATACGCCGCCGGCTACAAGTCGAGTATTGTGTGTGTACTAGCTTCTTCTTATATGTAAAATGAAAAATACATAGATTGATTGAGTGACGGGCTGAAGCTTGTTCTATATACAAAGATAAGTTCAACTTATTATAAGTTTTTAAATCTGAAACTATGATTTTCATGTCGTTTTGTTTGTTTTGTCAAGCTACACGTATAATTACTATTCAAATTTCGATGCAGGAATACTTTAGCAGCGTGGTATACAGTGTAAAATTGAAGCCAATTTTATCCAATTCCGTTGAGTAATACCACAGTAGTGCATAGTGTGATCACATTAAATGACGTTAAAGCCACAGGCATAATAATATGGTTTAATATTTGTATTATAATAATCTAAGCCCTGTATGTAAACTGTCCCACTGCAGGTTGCAGGCCGTTTCTTAGGCAGTCTAACAGACTTCCACCAGGTTTCATAATTTCTAGTAGATACCTACAGGTTGAACTAAAAAAATATTGTTGAGAGAAGGTAGGTACTGCCTCCGTAACGGTAGTATAACAATATCAGCCCTGTATTAAACTGTCCCACTGCTCGGCACGGGCCTCTTTTCAGTGTGAGAAGGGTTAGGCCATAATCCACCACGCTGGCCTAGTGCGGATTGGCAGACTTCACATATTTTCGAAAACATTATGGAAAACTCTCAGATATGCAGGTTTCCTCACGATGTTTTCCTTCGCCGTTAAAGTAAGCAATAATTAATTATTTAATACGCATATAACTTCGAAAAGTCAGAGATGCGCGCCTTGGGTTCGATCCCGAGACCACTGAGTGGCAGTCCAACGGTTTCCCACTAGGCTATCGATATCATAGTATAGGAGATAGTAATACATAAGGGTATAATAATTCTGGGTCTGCAAAGTAGTATTGAGGTATTCTGTCAAAAAATCCTCAATAGCAGAGAGAGAAACGGAGAAAAGCGAACGGCATTAGCCCGACACCTGTTGTGTAGGAATTAAAACCATAGCTGTCGAAATATGAGTGTCATACACCTCGGCCTACATCATCCAAGATATAATAATAATGTCACGAAAAACAATAACTGAAAAAATACATAAATACACAGAGTTAAAGTAAAAAATAATAAAAATCTGGAAAATGAATAGAGTATATATTGTTCCTATAATTCTGTCACCGGCATCATACCTAAACAACTTCACCATTATCTACAACAAATATAACTACCGTCTAATGTATACTTGACGATGCAAAAAGCCCCTAAACACTTGCCAAATTGTTCGAAAGTTTTTGCAGAAAGATACAGCTACTAAAAAAAACCCGAATGAACTCCGCTTAGTGTAAACCCGTGGTTTTCATTAATTGACCGAAATTATTACCAATTACGAGAATAACAAATAAAAATCAAAATAATTATAATAATATTCTATCACATACACACAACACCATCTAGCCCAAACTAAACAGAGCTTGTAACTATCTGGGTAATAGACAATGGATTAACATGCATATAAACGTTTTTTTTGTAAATACTTACATATTATACATAGAAACACCCAGACCAAGACAAACATCCATGTTCATGCACACAAATGTTTGAATTCTGCGGGAATCGAACCCGCGACCTCAGGCGTGGCATCTTCTACTATATAGGCGTGAGACTATGTTTTGATGAAGGAGAAGAGTATTAATCGATTTGATATTAAATTACTAGCTGACCGAACTTCGTCTGCTTCACATGAGAGAATTTTCCCCGTTCTATCAACATTTTTCATTGCTGCCCCGCTCCTATTGGTTGTAGCGTGATGTTATGTAGCCTATAGCCTTTCTCAATAAATGGGCTATCCAACACTAAAATAATTTTCCAATTCGTACCAGTAGGTCTTGAGATTAGCGCGTTTAACCAAACAAACAAACTCTTCAGCTTTACGATAGTATAGAATATCTTTACACAGGAGACTGCTAACTTACACCGCTTTTATATAAATAAAACAGCACCTCTACTAACCGCAAATAAGATAAGCCTACTTTGTTTATACAGTGAGACGTAATAGCAAATCCAGAACTTAATTTGATCTTTATGCAAAGTTTTCTTCATTTTCTTTTTATTTCTCCTTCTTCATTTTATTCTCGTAAAGCAAACATACATACATACATAGATTCACGCCTGTTTCCCAGAGGGGTAGGCAGAGACTACGGATTTCCATTTGCTACGATCCTGACACACTTCTCTGGCTTCATTCACTTTCATCACATTCCTCATACACGCCCGTCGGTTCAAGGTGCTCTTAACCTGGCCTTTGTCCAGAACGCTTCCGATCTGATCAAGAAACGTTCGCCTAGGTCTTCCTCTTGCGACTGTTCCATTCACACTAGCCTTATATAAATATAAATAGCTAGCATACAAATATAAATAGAAACACAGAACATTGCATTAAAATTATTTATTATATAATATAATTTCATTATATAATTATAAAATAAATAAACATGTCCACTTTATGATTTTATTGAAACGTTCTGTAGAATAATATAATCATTATGTATACTATAATATTATTACTGTGGAGAAAATTAAGTAAAATACCCATATGGCATAGAAAAGCATACGACCGTTGGGTTTTATAAAGATATTAGTCTGAAGCAAGCAACCAGGTATTACTCCTAGGAATTATTACTCGGCATAAAGCGTTTACATACTTTACAAACATTGACATTACAGATATAGGAATTATTATATGTGGATCACACGTTTTTTTTTTGTACCTTTTCGGTTGGTCATCCAGAAGTGACCGTCGGTTTCATATTTGGTTTAACATATTAAAGTTTTAAAAGAGACAATGCATTTCAATCAATGTCATCCATGTAGTTTCAAACAATAGGACGGTATTTCTAACCTATTTTCAAGTATTTTCTATTAAGATAATGGATTACACAGCAAAGAACAAAAATGTATAGATTTTAACATATGGCAGCCTTAAATTTGAACTCAAAGTACTTTAATAAAAATATTTTATCACTTTTATACTGCGTCAACAATTTGAACTTGCTATCAGTAGCAAAGCACTAGTAGTAGGTGTAATTGAGTACAGTGCTGGGATTAATTAAAGCAGAAATGTATCAGGAGTGCAGAGCCGGTGGGCGCTAAGTTACGCAGGCGCGCTACGCACCGCACATCGCAGTGACAGCCCTACTGACGCCACGAACACTCGTTCTCACTACTTTCGCGATACCAACGTACGAAACACGCTGAAAAGTGCACGCTCGAAATTTTCCGGCTACAACCCTAAAAGTTCTTGTGAAAAAGTGTATGAATTTGTTTTTAAACTTAAAACAGTGTTCTATATTTAAATGTGTGTTGTGTATTGTCAAAAAATTTATGTGACTTTTATAAAAAACTTTTTTGTGCCAGTTTATTATCATTCAAGGACTTTTTTATTTTGTTTGTAAGTGACGAGTTTGTTGGGCATACTTATTGAGGTAAGTTTTTCTTAATTTTTGTATACTTAGTACACGATAGCCCGATTGTTATCGACATAACCGTATCGCGCGATTTAATCTCGGAATGAAATGGACGTTTTGTTGATTTTATTTCGAATCAAATTGTTCCTCTACGAGGTTTATCGCTTTTCCAATAAATGACATCAAATCGTGAAGTCGTTCAAAGGTAATATTATACTGTATCGTTGGGTTATAGATGTCGGTTAACTTTGTGTTAACCTGATGTTATATGCGATTTGAAGTTTATATATTTTATATTAGTTTCTCAGTGCAGTTTATATTTTAAATATAATCTAAAATAATTATATAGTTATTTCAGAGGCGACTGGACATCGCATTTGCGTTACATATATAATAAATTTCCATGTTCCATTTTTAAATTATTACTATTAATTTAATTGAAAGTCTTTTTACAATATATCAAATTAAAATTTGAAAAGCGGTTTTAATTATCGATATGGCTTTTTTATTGAACCAGATATCTGTATTGTCTTGTCACTAGATATCTGTATTTCAGACACAAGACTCTTCCCAAATATACATTTAGAAGCCGTTTCTGCATCTTTGGGATCAAATAATAACGAACATAACAGTGCATTACAACTAGGATATTTAAATCTATGGAAATAGAAAAATAATAATGTTTTTGGAATACGAGGTTCTCTGTGTAGAATGTGGATGATTGTGTAAGTTAGTATATCCATAGATAAAATTTTATATTTCGTAACTTGTTTCAGGGTTGGAGTTTAGCAAAGGGCTTATGTATAGTAAATAATGAACTACATTTAGTGTCCTTTAAGATTGTTCATAACATGAACAATCTAAATATTGAAATTAAGTTGATAATATTTTATTCCTTATTTAAAGAATTTTTTATATTTTCAATTTTAGATACGTGTATCATATTATCATATCCTGTAAAATTATAATAATATTATTTAAAAATAGTTTAGGTATGAATCAAGGTTTTAACCTTATTCATGCCTAATATAATAAAATAATAAATATATTATATTTACTTTTATAAGTAGATGTATTATTTTAACACATTGTCAAACCTGAATTCCTTATAAAATTTCATTCTAATCAATTCTAACTATTTAGATTTAACTTATTTTTACACTTTCCCCGACGTTTCGGTTGCTTTTCAGCAGCCATGGTCACGGGGAGGGAAAGTGTAAAAATAAGTTAAATCTAAATAATTTTAATAATAATTTAATTAGCTTAAAAATTAGTAAAGTTTAGTAGTAGTAGAGTAACAATTTTCAAAATTTTGTAATCAAGTGTCAAATAAACAACGCGATAAAATCCGTATATAGCAGTTTAATTTCAATAATTTAGTCAGTTTTATATTATATATATATTTATCTTGTATTGAAACTGTTTATTCTATTTATTTGAACATACAGTAGTGGTAACATACTTTCTACATTACTAAATAAAACTATAAATAATGACTAAATACACAAACATTTTAATTTGTCTCAACATGCATAATTACAATGTAACATATATAATATCAGCCCTGTACTAAACTGTTCCACTGCTGGGGACGGCCCTCTGTTCAATGTGAGAAGGGCAGGCCATAGTCATTACACTGACCCACTGCGGATTGGCAGACCCGCAGGGAGAATATAACATAAGATTTACAGTATATTTTGATCAGTTTCGTATGATTTTTTTCTTTGATTTGCGTTTAGGCCATTATTTTATTTATTACTAGATGTGCCCGCGGTTTCAGCCGCGTTTAAAGTTACTGCGTCGCCCCCGTGGGTCGTAGCGTGATGTTATATAGCCTATAGCTTTCCTCGATAAATAATAATAATAATAATAATAATATTCTATCACATACACACAACACCATCTAGCCCAAACTAAGCAGAGCTTGTACTATGGGTACTAGACAATGGATAAACATACATATATACTTTTTTTTTGTTGTAAATACATACATATTATACATAGAAACACCCAGACCAAGACAAACATCCATGTTCATGCACACAAATGTTTGACTTGTGCGGGAATCGAACCCGCGAAAATAAGCTATCTAACACTAAAATAATTATTCAGTTCGAATCAGTAGTTCCTGAGATTAGCGCGTTCAACCAAACAAACAAACTCTTCAGCTTTATAATATTAGTATAGATTAGATTTTGCGCTTCCATCGCGTTTGTGTAGATTTTGTCAAAAAAATTATATTCATCGGCAGAACTACTTTTTATCTGGATGAAAGCTACTCTACGGCCTTTTCTGTACCGCTGACAACATGTATGCGGTATTTCATGATGATCGGTCGAGCAGTTAAGGTGTGAAAGCGTAACAAAGAAATACACATTTGCATTTATAATAATAGTTAGGATATCATAACCTGCTATCTCGTATGTATGTATGTGATGGTAAGCTTTAAATTACATACATTACCACGTTTAGGTTCCACGTAACAGGATTTAAAACTACCGAATACATATTTTAACACCTGTATATCTCAGTACTTCAAAGTAAATTATGAGATGAATCGGCCATGATATGCAGTCATTGTTCCACATATTGAATACTGTTTATATTATTTAGATGTTGCAAAATATTCGTTGCTATTATTTATAAATAATTTAAGCTTATTACCTTTGTTAAGATACTTTGTCACTTTTAATAATAGAATCAAAAATTCGACATTTAAGCCTCGTAGTTCGCAAGTGTATAATCTGGTTAACGTTGTACTAACACTAGTTCATTTATTATCAAAAATAAATGGACAACATAACGGTATACACCAAATCGTAGTACAAGTTAAAACTTATATCTAACATTATTTTCTTCTTTTCTTTATACTTAGGAGGTTTGCTCCTGTCGGTGGACTATACGCCATCTTTCTCGATTTTCGGCCAATACCTTGACCTCCTTATAAGACATGACTTTTGCATTTTCTTTGATTTGGTCTATGAATGCCCTTCTGGATCTGCCCCTTTGCCTCTTTCCTCTTTTCCTTCTATGATGTTTTTTATAAAGTCGTTATGTCTTATAAGATGGCAAAACATATTTCCTCTTCTGTTCTCAATTGTCGTCAAAATGTTGCGTTCTTCTTGGACGAGGCTCAGTACACAACAACATAATATATATATATATACATATATATATATATACATATATATATACATATATATATATATATATAATTGTTTCATCACATCAAGTTTACTAGTGAAAAGCATTTTTGATTTTACGCAAAATTGTATGAAGTAGTGACATAAATAAATTGGTATTCTACATTAAAAAATCTTGTTTTTTTGGAAAGATTGGATTTTCCTTTTATATCTAATAGTGTGGTAGTATCCCTCTGGATGGTCTAACAGTAGTCTGCAAGCATTACTGGCTCCCATCTACCCTAATAACGTTCTCATACTCTGATATTTTAAAATATTTCACCGTGTTCATCACTTACTACACCCATTTTATCGGGCAAGAAACATAAATGAGAGTGTAAGAAATGCATTTCAACGTCATATTAAGTCCTAGCTTGTGATATGAATACAGCATCAGTTTAATTTTTCGAGGAAATCCGGCGATTTGTTGTTCCCGAGGCAATTTGCGTCATGTATTTTTTTTAATATGACTGAGTTTAAATAGTTTTGCCGGATCATTGATTAATTTACTTATGTCAGGATTGATGAAAATACCTTCTCTAACTTTCGCTTCAGCATAGAAAATTTTATTTTAAGAAACAATAGTTCAAGTTGTTCTTTAGGGAGTGCTTTTACAAAATTCTTTATTAACAAGTTCAAAGTGTAACTTCGGTAAAATGATTTTCTTAGATGGTACAAATGGTTCATTTTAACATTTTTTTGATCAAGCACGAAACCGGATCTGAGATGCCAGTTTTGTATAATTATGACGTGATTACGTGATTTTAGTTTCACGCCACTGCATATGTACACCAAAAGGCATCTGTTTCATAGTACCCTTGTGTCAACCCGTCAAATATTTAGAGCATTTCAAACAATACACTTTAGGCACCCATGATTAATCTTGATTTTTAATTGCAATACCAAGAATGCTTCGCGAGGCTCTTGGAATCCATAAACATCCTAATTTCAATAGAGAAGATGGTTGGAATGTACCACCAGCTTGGGATCCAGTAATACAAATTGTCAAACCCAAGAAGAAGCAAACCACAGCTAGACTTCATGATACTGAGCTCATTCTGCGTAAATAGAAACACCAATGATTAATTATGTTCGGGTACTTTGAAATAACTACACTGGAACATTGAGACAACTACCATCTTAGTCTCCCCGTGACCATGGCTGCTGAAAAGCAACCGAAACGTCGGGGAAAGTGTTAACTTAAATATGAATAGTTTTAATAGTTTTAATAATTTAATTAGATTAAAAATTAGTAAAGTTCAATAGTATCTAGTAGCAGTAGTAACAGTATCTAAATTATGTAATAAAGTGTAAAATAAACAACGCGATAAAATCCGTATATAGTAGTTTAATTTCAATGAATAACATTCCCGTAAACAGAAGACAATATTATGCAATCTTAAAATTAGCTTCATTGCACTTTTTAAACAAAGGCGGCTTTTCCCACCTTTTTGGAGTGAATTGACCACAAATATAACTAAATAAGTTAGGGGAAACACAAACACGCGGAATGGGGATTTATGAGTATTCAAAGTATTTTGATGAATTTTGTACACATGAATGATATAATTTTATAATTATCCTCGAACAAGTGTCGCGGCAAGTAAACAAAGTAAAATTGCAGTTATTTATGTTTTGGGACGTGATGATATGAGTTTGTTTTCAGTTGTTTACTAAGTATACCCAAAACGTATCACCACTCGGGATATCAGTGATTTTTTTGGTGATGCATAGTGTTATTATTATAACTGCTTACATGAGTACAATAAAAGATTCGTAAAATAAATAATTAACTTAACATCCATCATTTCATAAAATCTCAAACCACCACGACACATCCATCCATCCCGAAGCAAACAGATCACACTCCAATTCTGATATCAGAAGCATATTTAACAAAGTTAGTGCTTGAACAAAAGGTGAGTTGGCATGCGCTACTGTACATGCATAGACACCGCTAACAACTGGACTTTGCGTGGTCTAAGTTGTATTTTAAGTACATGTAGTTACACCATTTTTTTTTATATACTACTACGGTGGCAAACAAGCATACGGCCCACCTGATGGTTAGTGGTCACTGTAGCCTATAGACGCCTGCAATACCAGAGGCATCACTTGCGCATTGCCGAAACTTTAGGAAATAAAGAAGAGAAAAAGGAATTGGAAACGAGAAGGAGCGGGAAGGTGGAGAATGGGTTATTGGGCCTCCGGCACTCTCACTCACCGAACGAAACATAACAGTAGGAATACTGCTATTTCACGTCGATATTATAAAAATAAAAAAAAGTTAAATTGTATGCAGCTGGCTTGACGTCCATGCGTAACGGTGGTCTCCATTGAAAATCAGCGTTGCGATATCACGTCAGTTTTATCGCAACATCAATGCTGAATGGAGACCATTTTTTGCCACAAGAGTATAATATGGATCTACTTTTTACTTACGGACTATTTATTTAATTGTCTTTTTTATTATTTTGTCGATATTTTGTAAAAAAAAATATGTAGTCATATTTCTTTGTGGCAATAAAGTATGATTTCTTTATTTCT
Source organism: Catocala fraxini (assembly GCA_930367265.1). Lineage (NCBI taxonomy): Eukaryota > Metazoa > Arthropoda > Insecta > Lepidoptera > Erebidae > Catocala > Catocala fraxini. The sequence goes on from OV884031.1 coordinate 23,768,943, forward strand.
TTCTTTCTTTATATATTCTGTGAGAGGGGTAGTCCTTTTCCGGTCGAGCCGGCCCATTCATGCTGAAATCAACAATGCTCTACTACTCATCTAAGAAATGCCTGTATCTCGGAAATACTTACAGCCACATAAGAAGTTGATTCTATATAAGTTTCGTCCTAGAAGATTGCTAAGTTATAATTTGATGACCTCTACATGACCAATCTATCTGTATATCTCGAATGGGAGGGCAGAGGTGTATAATATATTTTACTATTATGATTTAGGTTCTACAGGATAAGCTAATTGCCGGCAACCGGGCACAAGTCAAATCAGGTCGAGAGCCTTGTGGAAAACCATTGGTGCAACGCAGAGGTCTCGACTTCGATCCCAAGAAGCGCACCTCTGTCTTTTCAGAGCTATGTGCGTATTGAATAGTTAATTATCGCTTGCTTTAACATTGAAGGAAAACATCATGAGGAAACTGTGAGAGTTCTCCATAATGTTCTCGAAGATATACGAAGTCTGCCAACCCGCACTGGACCGGGGTGCACTATGAACTTTTACCTTATTGTACTTTGTACCTTATTTATTACCTACCTTAGTACCTTATTTTTATATTGTTCAATCCTTGTGTAGATATTGCGACTAAAAACCGTTATAATGGGCAGTAGACATTTTGACAAAGACCGTATCCTGGACGCTCTTGTAGGAAAAGATGACGAGCTGATCTGTGCCGACACTGATAGTGAAGTTGAAAAACACAAAAGTGAATATGACGTTTAGAGCGACATAGAAGAAGGTTTTATAGATGAGGACAGAGAAGAAGAGATGACGCAGAGCGAATCTGATGTGAAATAAATTCAAAAAGTTATTTTTCGAGTGCATAAAATTGATATGTGCCAAAGCTGTATCTGACAATTTTTTATACGACTAAATGTTTCTATTATACGTAAAATATCCTTATTATTTAGTGTATAAGTGAAAACGGAAAGCTATATTTAAAAAAAAATGCATTGTGACAAAGAAAAATATTCTTAAGTTTTATTAATTATAAAAGAGGTTCTAAAATTTTGTTATATTTCAATATAAATAAATAAATATAGAAACAAAAAAAATGTGGTATATATGATTTTGTAGCGTTAATATTTCGGAACGCTTCTGTCAGTTTTGACAGATGAGCGCGCCAAAAAAGATTGTGACAAGAGATTGATACTCTCACCGGCTATATATATAGTTTTTATGTTAGCTAAGCCTTTACAATTTACATGTGTAATAAATAAATACAGCTTTAACCAAACCGCCTCAGTGTCATTAATACAATTTCATAGGTATGTATGTACTTATAAAATACCAATTGGTTTATACAAATTAAAAATAAAACTTGACACTACAGCAAATTTAAACTCATGCGTTAACTTGACGCATGACTATCTTTAACGTACATCAAAATATGATTATCTTTCTAGGGTTAATACAAAATATAGTTGATATGTAGTTTAGTCAGTATACATGTACTACTCTTATTGTTTTCTCCCTCGCATATATGATTTATGTCAATGCGTACATCACTATGTTTACACCGAGACAAATATTACCTATTTAATTTTGGAGTAAACATAACATATAGTTTTCCTTACTCTTTTTACGCACTCACGTTAATTTATGAGTCTGTGCGTAATAGATCGTCTGTAATTTGTTACACTACCGAACATTAAAGGATTTAATTAAATTTTTACCGAAAAATAATTGCGAACAGAAAAAGGAACCTAGTGGTTGTTTTGTGATTTTCTTTGACGTACCATAACTCAGCTAATTGTGCTCTTATTCTAAACAAAACAATTTACCAGTTCGTTTCACATTTAAGACTTTATTATAAAAAAAAGTCTACATAGCCACGTTAACGCAGCGATAGTGAATGCAACTGCGGTTTTCTGTCAAAAAAATCTTTTACGAAATTTGGAACTGTGTCCGGTAGACACCATAAAGCTCATATATACAGGTTGTCCGGTAATTAATGGATAACCTTGAAATGTCTTATAGTAGAACTGATAGCAGATCAGAAAAAAATTTACACAAAAAAGTTTAAAAAAAGTGCAATAGCTAGTCATACTGTTGACTGTCTATCTATTAGCATACTTAGTGTGTAATGATAAAACAACAAAACACCGATGGAATTCATTCATTTATGTTCGTAGTGTACAAGAAAGTTAAATATTTTAAATTTAAAAAAAAACATATCTCAGGTAGTAATTCGGATAGATATTTTATGATAATTTTTTTTGAACGGCCATCTGTTCTACTGTAAGACATTTCAAGGTCATCCATTAATTACTGGACACTCTTTTACAATTCAAATAAAACAAAACTCATGCAGTTCAGGTCACACAAGAAACCTCCCCTCGATATAAATATTTATGCAAATACAGTTTTAGAAGAAGTTAATTTGTTTAGATTATTAGGAATAAACATAGACACACATATCAACTGGAAGGCCCACATTGAAGAGATAAAATCTAAATTGTCAAGTTTTACATATGCTCTCTTCCAAATCAAACACAGCACTAACTTAGAAACAGCTTTATCCGCGTACTACGCATACGCATACTCATGGTTACGATACGGCATCATGCTGTGGGGCAATAGCGTAAACGTGGAGGAGTTATTCATTATTCAAAAGAAATGTATTCGAATTCTTGCTGAAATAGATAATACACAGAGTTGCAAACCATATTTTATAAAACTAAATATACTAACACTCGCCTCAATATTATACTTGATATTTGTACCTTTGTGTATAAAAATATCCATACCTTCTCTACAAAACACGATGTCCACGATATAAACACTCGCAATAAAGATAGACTACACTTACCACCATCCCGAATAAAGATGTTAAATGAAAGTCCTTACTACATGGCAGTAAAAACATACAATAAGTTGCCTAAAACTATAAAAGATGCCATTACCTTACCTTCATTCAACAAGCAAATCAGAACCTATTTAATGAATGCGTGCTATTATTCAGTTACAGAATTCCTAGAAAATAAATAAAAATTAATAAAACACTGAACATAAACACCTAAATAAATGCGATGACGATCCGCAACCTTGACTAAGACCCTATAACAACAATATAGTAAATAAACTAAATATAATAAATAATCCTTGAATAAAGAAAAAACATAATTGAGATCTTAGAAATTTATTTTATTTGTAAGCGTATGTATTATATTGTGCAATAATAAAATAACAGAGTTGTATAAGCTTATAATGTTATATGGTTTAGATAAGTACTAAGTAGCATTAATTATAATTGTTGGTAGATAATAATTTTGAAATATTCGTTTATTATAATAATATTGCAATGCTTGTAAAAGGCACTAAGTTTGAAGCACTATACTTTTACTAAACACCTTATGTATCTACACTTAGTTCGCAATAAACACTTTGACTTTGACTTTGACTTATTTTTTTACGATAAGTAAATTACAGATGCTTTTGCAGATATGAAGAGTTATCACAAAAATATAAGCTCTTAGATTTAAGATCAAGGATATTACAACTACAAGCCATGTTTCTATATGATGTCTGTCATGGCAGATATGATTGTATCAAAATTATTAATAAAATTAGCTATAGTATGCCTATCAGGTCATTCACAAGATCATGTCGTAGAACTAAAATATTTGAATTGTCTACATCGCGTGCAGAAACTCGCTCGCCCATTCGTCGTATGATTTTTACTTACAACAGGGCAATTATTTTAGTCACATTGATATCAACGCGAATGGCGTGAGTACCCATAAAAAGTTATTGCTTGAGAAATTGAATGATCCAAGCATAGCGCGCTAAAGTGGTCTATCGCAATTGTTTTCAATTGAAGCTATTTGTTTGAATGTACTGTAACTAGCTTTGCATATGACATACTTTCAACACTGTACAGTATGCCCAAATTAATAATGCGCATGCAGATCTTCGCTAATTGTCGTATTCCCGGAAACACCCGAATCATTGAATCGTAAGAGCCCTAAACAATGCACTTGCATTTTGCACCTTGTTCGAAAGAAATAGGAGTCAATATCATGTGTACACAATCGAAAACAATTCGGGCGGTCGGCGGCGGTCGCCGGTCAGTCTAAAGTCCGTCAGTCGTCTTTATTTATTGGTGGTGACTGCACGTGTTCTCTCTGTGTGGAATTATATAGAGCTGCTACTATACACCCTTCGTGGTTTTGTTTTCAAAGGTGAATTTAATTTCAATATTAATTATCTTATTCAAATTTAAATAGTTTATTTTGTAAAATAGGTAAATATATTATTATATTTTGCACGTTTTTTAATATAAAAAAAATGAAATTACCTACGTTAAATACATATTAAGTACTAGAAAAATCGTTTTAAAATCAGATTTAGGCTTACATAAATTTAATAGAAAGATACACATTCATAAATAAACAAATAGATATAGGAATAAATAATATTATAAAGTATATTAGTACATAATGCAATAATACAACAAATAAATAAAAATATGTCTAACTCTGCCCATACCATTTTCTTTCAGACGAATTCTTCCAGAATGGATAAATTTAAACGTGGAAAGCCGCTTAAGTCCCAAGCACGGCAAATGGTATTTAATGTGTACCTTTATTTCTTAAATGAAGCCAATGTTTTCAAAAGAGACCATGATGGTTATTTTAACAAAATTCAGGACCGTGTTACAAAAGCTACAGGAATTTCACGACGAACTTTGAGTAATATCTTAAACGAATCAATCAATGAAATTTTCCTCACCGAAAAAAGGAAAACCGAAAAGTAGATTTCGGCTGGGACTTGATGATTTCGACTACTGTGTTATTCGTAATATGATATACAATTTTCAGTTGACGCTCAAAGAACTCCCAACTGTAAATAATTTGAGAAAAAAGTTGATCGAAGCTATTAATTTCAAAGGCTGTGCAGAGACTTTAAGGCTGATCTTGAAAGAAATGGGGTTTAGGTTTCTGAAAACTGATAATAACAGAGGGTTACTTATGGAAAAGCATGATATACGTTTAAAAAAGATCAAATATCTCAGAGAAATACAACAGCTGAGGAATTCTGGTAGAAACATAGTGTTTATGGACGAGTCATACGTGCACACATACTAAGGGTAAAACTTGGCAAGATAGCAGCAGAAAAGGTATTAAACAACCCATTTCCAAAGGAGAGCGAATAATTATTGTACACGCAGGCAATGAAAAGGGCTTCGTCCCAGGGGCTCTAATGTTACATAAATGTGTCGACTCGGAAGGTGACTATCATAAAGAAATAAACGCGGAACGTTATCAAACTTGGCTACGCAATCAATTGATTCCCAACTTGCCTTCTAATTGTGTGTTGGTAATTGACAACGCCCCATATCATAATAAGCTGTCTGTGAAACCACCAAACTCAAACACACCTAAACCACAAATGATAGCTTGGTTACAACAACACAACATTCCGCATGACCCAAAGAAACTGAAACCTGAATTGTATGAAATTATAAAAAGACATAAAGAAAAATACACAGAATTTGCCATTGACCGTATAATAGAGGAACATGGGCATAAAATTATACGATTGCCACCATATCATCCCGATTTTAACCCCATTGAAAATATTTGGTCCCAAATAAAGCAACACGTAGCCAAATAAAATATTGCAATGACTGTCATGTCAGTTAAAGATGCTATATTAGAAAAAATCAATAATATAGGACCAGAAGGATGGAAAAAAGTTTGTGATCATGCTGTTAAATGCGAAGATGAATATAGACGACAAGAATCGATAGTTTTTTCGATGAAATGATTATTTACACAGATGATAGCAGTGGGGAAAGTGTAAATGAACAAGAGCATAATGAAAGTTCTGATGAATCTACGATGTCAGGAATAGAGATCCTCCCTGATTCTGATAAAATTTTTGTAATTGTAATATTATTCTGGAATGATCAGTGCTGTAAATACTTTTGAACTGAGATTTTAATGATTAGATTTCTAAGATTTTAATGTAAACCTGTGTTTGAAAACCATTTTTTCTTCTTCTAATATAAACCTTGTGTTATTTAAACCTTCATTTCTTCCATCATTACACCAGCTTCAGTAAGACACTTGAAAAGTACTATTAAATTTTCGAAGTAAATCAATCCAACAACGATTGTAGCATATTCGCAATCGTGTAGTTTTCCTCGCTATTTACTTACATGGAATTATCGAATCAAATTTCGTTACTGATAAATCAATATTTATCTCTTTTAGCACAAAACACATAACTACTAAATTATGCATGAAGAAAATGCACTTAACCACTCTATATATATATCGTCTTCCGACGCTCGGGGAATACGACTGTTGCCGAACAGTGACGAAGATTTCTATGCGCATTATTACTTTGGGAGACCTGTACTAATGTCAATTTATCTGTTTATTAGTGGTAAACGATGTGGATGTCACAATTATAAATACTGTACGAACTGATACTTAAAATAACACATTGCGATATTATTTGGTATCCAATTAAATGAAAAAAAAAAGTGTTATAGACATGCTCTCTTTATTTGCTTTCTTCCTCTGTCGTCTTTCTGAAGCTGAGATTTGTTTGTGCTGCTAAATAAAATAAGTATTTATCATAACATTACTGCGCAATTTGTTGACGTTTAAATATGGCATTATTTTACCTATAATGTCAAAACTTTACCGTCACACGTTATAATATTGAAAATTGCAACACTTACTCGACAATCTCGCTATTCTTTCGTGAACCTAACGCCAACTGTTATACTATACTAATATTCTACGATTTCTACCTCTACATATACAAACTCATACTTAAAAGTAGAATCTAGGTAGTTTTCTTTAAGAATAGGTATAAATGTGTAATTATTATGACAGCTCCTTACAAAAACATATAATCTTCTTTATTCTTGTTTTATGTTTCTATAATAACAACTAAAAAAGAGATAGAAATAAATAATTTTGTTGACTGCCGCGATTTGTACACATGCTTAATAAAATCCAAGGTAATGGGTCTTACTCACGATGGAGTATTTAAAAGGTAAGGTCGTTTGAAACCTCGGGCAATCAATAGCAGCAATAGCCTAGTGTTCGATCCCAAGGCGCGCATCTGTAACTTTTCGAACTTATGTGCATACAAAATAGTCATACTCATTAATATTGCTATTGAACGATCATCTGTCAAATGGGACTTCGTATTTGAAACAGAAATTGCGTACGTTCGTACTTACTCTTACCATGAAACATCATTCGCGCTGAAATTCGTCACGAATATCGTCGTATGACCTTTGTACGTCCTAAACCCTACCGCAAAGTGCTATGAAAGACGTGTTCATGTCACTTTGACAGACCGCCTTTCATGATTTTGAATTCAAAATACACGAAAGATAAAAAGGTAACTTTGACTTTCGTAATTGCGAATTTGATTAATAATAGTGCTTTAATGGACCTGGGAGTGATTTAATCGTGCTTATGTTGATGTCATAAAGTGATAAATATGTTAGAAATGAAATTTATCGGTATTATACTAAATCAATACTTTTCTAATACAAGCATTCGACCTTAACATCTTATCTTATCTTATGTGGAGGCCAGTCAGTGCAGACCGGCGACACTTCGACCCAGTGGGATCTTTTGTGTCGACCCTCTCCCAATAACGACTGCCATAGATGTTTATGGCAGCCGGGACCGACGGCTTAACGTGCTCTCCGAGGCACGAAGCAGGTGATAATTGTCAATCAATACGCACATAATTTCGAAAAGTCATATAACTTCCGAAAGTCAGAGGTACGCAACGTGGGTTCGAGCCCGAGATCCTCTGCATTGCAGTCTGTTGGTCTCCCCACTGAGCTGTCACTGCGACCTTAACATACTTTTGTATGATATTTTAGTTGCAATGGCAAGATTAGAAACAATGATTTCATTTTTATCAGCCTCTATCGCTATATCAAAGGGACTCTGAGAACCCTTCAACGTGAGACGATTATTTTACTGGTTTACCAACATGTGCAAATAAGTAAAGGCGAAATAAAGGGAACTTAATTTATTTGCCAGTTTAATAAAACAATCTTATTTATTTTAGGTGAAGGAGTCCAGAATGAAACGCTATAGAAGACTCTCTAAAATCTGGGTACAACTAACACGCACGCAGTATGATAGAAGGACTACCTATATATTTATTATATTCCTTTTAATTCTGTAACATACATACATACATAGATTCACGCCTGTTTCCCAGAGGGGTAGGCAGAGACTACGGATTTCCATTTGCTACGATCCTGACACACTTCTCTGGCTTCATTCACTTTTATCACATTCCTCATACACGCCCGTCGGTTCAAGGTGCTCTTAACCTGGCCTTTGTCCAGAACGCCTCCGATCTGATCAAGAAACGTTCGCCTAGGTCTTCCTCTTGCGACTGTTCCATTCACACTAGCCTTATAAACTTTCTTAGTCAGTCTTTCCTCGTCCATTCTTTCTACATGCCCAAACCAGCTTAACATACCCTTTTCTATTCTTGTCACTATATCCACTTTCATGCCGCATCTCTCTCTAATCACACTATTCCTTATTCTATCTTTCAGAGTCACACCACATATATTTCTCAGCGCTCTCATTTCTACAGCATTTATTCTGCTCTCATGCTTCTTTTGCCATACCCAACTTTGTAACATAATAGTATTTATTGACATAAGAATGTTACAGTATTTGGTATATCCAGCGGCCCCACACTAGGCAAGCCTGTCCTGTGGGTACCAGTTACGATTTACAGTATTATATGTAACACAACTCGGATGACATCATCGAACAAAAATAAAACTAATCTTATTTTCTAAATAATAAATTATGATTTGATTATGATTAATTGATTCTGCAAAATGTCAACATTTTTAAATAAATATAAAAGACTACCAGGCAAACAGTACAACGAGGCATTTATCAAAGGTCCTACATTCTTTAATTATTCTAATTCTGCCTCGGTAGTCGTAATGTCTCCCGAGTTGGGCAGTCTTCGGATTATTCTATTAGGAAATTCTCAGTAGTAGTACGATGTCACTTATTACATATATACTTTATTTTTAAAATAAATACTAACATATTATACATAGAAAAGCCCAGACCAAGATAAACATCCATCCATGTTCATGCACACAAATGTTCGACTTGTGCGGGAATCGAACCCGCGACCGCAGGCGTGGCAGTCGGTTACACTAACCACTACGCCATCGAGGCCAATAACAATAACTATGTACTTACTGTAATATAGAATTTTATTTATTATTATATTAACATGTTACCTATCTTAAATACTTAGTTCCACCCTTAATAAAACAGCGACTTAACTCGAAATTTGAAAGTAAGGTAATTTGAACTCTAATTGTATATGTTAAATTCTAATATTATATTTATGTTAAATCTTTGCAATAGAGTTCAAATTTGTTTAATCCAAAATAAACTCTCTCTCTCTCTCTCTGTTTTATTAAGGATGCGTTATGTTCGTTTAGGCTTAGGTCGTAGTATATTTATTAGCCATCTTTAGGTCCCACGTACTAGAGATCGAGTTTATGTTTGTCTACCTTGGACCTTTTCAAGCACGGTACTGCCACTAAGAATTTCCTAGCGCGTAAGTATTTATTGGTGGATTAGTGTTATTGAATAATAACACTGCCTTATCTGGGAATTCAAAAGCGAGCCCTAATGGCTGGTACACGGCATTATAGATACATAATATCCATGTAGCAAGAGCGCATAAGTTTGTGCTAAAAATAAAAATGCTTATGTTATAATGAAAAACAGTTTTATTCTATTAAAATATTATTAAAGTAACAAAACTACAATGCACATTTGTAAACAAATGGATTTACAAATTCCGTTTGGGCAGCTTTACAATTTAAAATGGTTAAATAGTGTCGTCAGGTGTGTACTGCACTTGGCGCCACTTGGTTATGGATAGATCTAGAAGTAAAAAGAGCACGAAAAATGTCTAGTGATGAAACAACTTTTAAGCGATCTTCCCCTTATTATTATATACGATATCTGCAACTAATAATCCAAAGTGTCAAATGATTTTTCTTAAATCAATTAATCTGAAAATTAAAATAGAATTACTTACATTATAGTGCAAAGCACACTGGCTATATTAAACATGAATAATAATAATAGTTTATTTAAAACATACAGTTGTAACAAATGAATACATTTCTTAAATTTAATTAATATAGATAGTTATGAATACGACTGTTACACATGAAGTCTCGAGTTCGATTCCCGGGCCAGTGTTTTTTTGGATTTTCTGTCAAGCTGTTATCAGTGGTACCACGAAGTCTACAACTGTACGCGGTAGACGATAAAAGGGTGGCCCCTAAATTACATCTAATATCACATACACACACACACACAACACTATCTAGCCTAAACTAAGCAGAGCTTGTACTATGGGTACTAGCCAATGGATAAACATACATATATACTTTTTTTTTGTAAATACATACATATTATACATAGAAACACCCAGACCAAGACAAACATCCATGTTCATGCACACAAATGTTTGACTTGTGCGGGAATTGAAGCCGCGACCTCAGGCGTGGCAGTCGGTTACACTAACCACTACGCCATCTCGTCGTCACATATGTGTCTTTGTAATTTAAAAGACAACTCTCATACTAACAATAATAACTCCAGATTTGCAACCAAAGTTATCTTATTGGTAATAATGTACAATATAAATAAAACATTACTTACATTGATTACTTACATCCACTAATCTTTATTGGTATCTTTTTCAAGAATATGTAATTTAGCCCTTGACAGTAATATAAAACAAACAAAATAATAAATAATCTGAGTACTTACGGCTGAGAGATCCAGATGAGAAAGATAATTATAACAATCCTCGCGTTCACGCAGCGACATGGTATAAATACTATCTATTTACACTACACAGTGCACTGATGCAGCGGCACTCCACCTTTAGTAAATGTGTTCTACATCCCATGGTCTCATGAATGAATTCTATACAATACATAGAACCGCCGCAGATAGAATATAACTTTATGTTCAACGAATTGAAAGAAATGAAAGAAAACAAATCCCAATACCTAAACTGACACACTGTAATGACTTACGAACAGATACATGTATACTATAATCTCACCAAAGTCCATAAAACACAACATTTATGATATAGTATGTAATTAATATATAATAACAAATAAGGAAAGTACGAAAAATTTTTCGCGGTAAATAAGTTTGGAATGTGTGTTGACATAAAACTAGCAACATAGTGTTGCCAATAATGATTTTAAATAATTCATTAATCATAATTATTGCATAATTTAGAACATAACAATTACATTTAATAATAATACACAATAAGAATTCACAATATAAAAATAAATACAACATTTTGATAAACCTATCAAATATTATGAATGAACCGCTAAGAAAAAAAATGAATTTTACGCGACTTATTAAGTAGTCTACAATTTATCATTGTTCTATGAGTAATGCATGTATATTACAATATTATGTTGATTTATACCAGTTCACTTAATGCATAATATTTTTGTAAGCGAAAACAAACTTCTCTTTCGTTCATTCACGAAGCCATTTTATGGTTCAAGAACGAATTTAAAAATCCGAAGTTTTTTCATGATAGGTATACCCTTATTATTTCGTTCGTAATTCGTTTCAGCACGTCATTATGTAAAAACATTTTCACGGCAGACCCGCAGACTATAGGTAGGTATATTACTATACTAGCCATGGTAGACCGTCAAGTACATATTTTACTATCAGAAACGTCGTCACTTATGAGTGGGTAACAAATAATAGACGGCATGCGTGTTTGAAGTGGGTGGATGACAGCACTGCCGCAAATTTTTTACTGCCCTGTCACCACTGGTGACAATAAAAAATGCACTAGTGCTGGCAACTGAACTAGCAACTCTGGCGACTGAACTGGCTATTTGGTCACCTATCATTTGAAGTGTAAAATAATAGGTGACCACATAGCCAGTTCAATTGCCAGAGTTAGGCGTGTCCAAGATTGAATTTTGAATTCATACAAAGTCCGCATATGTAATAATTTGATTTGGATTTTTATTAGTAATATTTTAATAAATATATACAACAAAACAGTAACGCCAATTAGAAATTTTCTTCAATTTGATCTTCCTCATCGTTGTGCTCTAGATAACTGAAGACAATATACAACGTGTAAAAATAAACTGAAAAGAACAAAAACAATAATGAATTCATATGATCTGTCTAGGAGACCATAATATACATTTAATGTAATAACAGTTGGTGTTATTGTTAATCATATTATAATGAAAACTGTGTATACAGGACATTCTTGATAAGAATATTTACAGAAAGGCAAATCTTACGTGATATCCAATGTCTGTATTATTTCACTGTATGTCAAAACGTTTATCTGATTATAATATCGGGCCCATAATACTATTTTACGTTAACACGAATGTTACACATTGAAATTAAACTACTGTACATCCTGTCCTCCTTTAACTTTGCGAAGTTTTGCATATTAAATAGTTTATATACCTATATATAGTGAGATAACCTGCATGTCCTAGCAGTCTCCATAATGTTCTGAACAATACGTGAGTTATGGCCTGCATTGCATATGGCCTGCTCTGAGAAGAGGCCAGCAGCGGGACAGTATATGTACAGGACTAATATTGCATTATTTTATTCTGTATGTGGTTAGTAGAGCCTCGCTGATTTCAGCATGAATGGGCCGGCTCGACCGGGAAACGACTACCCTCTTACAGAATATCAACATGAAATAGCAGTATTCCTACTGTTGTTTCGTTCGGTAAGTGAAAGTGCCGGAGGCCCAATCACCTTCTTTCCCCCTTTCCACTCATTCTCCTTTCCACTTCCTTGATGTCTTCTTCCTTTCCTAAAGAGTCGGCAACGCCTCTATTGTATAATGTTCGAGGATAAGTATGTCGCCCCACGGCTGCTCTACTAAATACGATTATATACTGCACTATTTGGATATTTTTTTATTACTGCCTTTTTTGTTAAGGTAATTATTACTTATTTTGATATTAAACTACACTTTACAAATTATATCACGATTTATTGAAATTACAACGTTCATTTTTTTAATGTTATTTTAAGCAATACGTATAGTTACTTTTTTCCCAACATTTCTATTATTTTCAACAGTAATGACCAATGGTCGGATTTTGTATTTGCGATAATAGTAATCTTAATATGGACACTCCCTGAATACCAGGATTTGAAATATATATTATTAAATAAAACTACTATATACGGATTTTATCACGTTGATTATTTTACTCCTTATTACATTATTTAAAAACTGTTACACTACTACTAGATATTATTAAACTTTACAAATTTTTAAGCTAATTAAATTATTAAAACTATTTATATTTAAGTTTACACTTTCCCTGACGTTTCGGTTGCTTTTCAGCAGCCGTGGTCACGGGGAGACTAAGATGGTAGGTGTCTCAATGTTCCAGTGTAGTTATTTCAAAGTACCCGAACATAATTTAATCATTGGTGTTTCTATTTACGCAGAATGAGCTCAGAGTATCACGAAGTCTAGCTGTGGTTTGCTCATTCTTGGGTTTGACTATTTGAGTTACTGGATCCCAAGCTGGTGGTACATACCAACTATCTTCTCTTTGGAAATTAGGATATTTTTTGATTTCAATAGCCTCGCGAAGCATCCTTGGTAAGAATCGGTGTTCTTTAGCGAGAATCTGTGGTTTGTCTGTGTTTTCAAATCTCAGGTAGTGGTTGGTCTGTTGCACATGTTCACACACAGCAGCTTCAACGAGCGTTGGTATTTTACATCAGCTATGTGTTCTTTCATGCGGGTGCCTATGCTTCTCTTGGCTTGACCAATGTATGACAGTCCGCAGTCACAATCTATTTTATAGACCCCTGCATCTTGTAAAGGTAGTTGGCACTTGACGGATGGTAAAAATTGACTTATCTTCGTTGGTGGCTTGAAGTATGTGTTGATCGAAGCTCGCATCAAGATGTAGCCAATCTTGTCAGTGACACCCCTTACATAAGGCAGTATAGCAGGCTGGCGCTCGAATGTGGCTGGCTTTTCTCGTTTTGTCAATATAGTAGTTTAATTTCAATGAATAACATTCGCGTAAACAGAAGACATATTATATTATTCAATAAGTTAGAAATTACTTTGTTAAAAGCTATTCATGTCTTATGGAATTTTAAACCAATACATATATCCCTCTCTCTATATCGGAAGGGTGTCCGATGGATACTTACTGGAACTATAAGGCGGACACGTATCAGGATAATTAAATTAAAATCTTTATTTCTTTAAATTTTATTTTAATTTTCTGTAACAATTTTGAATAAACAAGTATACCAATTAACGATGTTATGTGATATCTACCAATGTCTCTGATGTCTATATCTATCAATGTCTTTGGGATAGTTAAATAAAAGAGTTCTGTTTCATCACCGATATAGTTTGGTTTATTATTTTCACACCAACATTACAATTTACAAATGCCTAACATACAGACTGCCTAGCTATCGGTCTACCTATCGGGCCTGTGCAGCTCGAATACATTATGAATTGCATTCTCTAGTGTCAGCGAAACGCAATGTACATGTATGTGTAGCTACACAGGTATCAATAGATCATGTTACCTTACAAATTGTTTGTTCCTTCGATATTTAAGATATGTTAGAAAGGAAAAACTATTTGTAGAATTTACAATTAAATTGGTAGGTACTATGACGCATAAATAAATAAAATTTCCTACAGACCTGCGGGTCTACCGTGAAAATATTTTTACGCAATGACGTGCCGAAACGAATTACGAACGAAATAATAAGCATATACCTACCATGAAAACACTTCGGATTTTTTAGGACGTACAAATGTCATACGACGATATTCGTGACGAATGTCGGCGCGAATGATATTTTATGGTAAAAATAAGCACGAACGAACGTACGCAATTGCGTATAACGCGTTTCACGGTAGACCCCCTGTCTTTCAGTCAAGCCACTTAATATGAATATTCCAACGTGTATTTCAATTAGAATAGAATATAAAAACGTTTATTCGGACGGCATACAAGAAACATAGCTAATACACTGGGTTATATTGGCAGCAAAAACAAATGAACAAACAAGGTTGATGTCTATCAACTTAGTTTGTTCATTATAGACGTTCTTTTGAATTCATCATTCGTCGTGATGCATGGAATGAAACATAATATATTGACGTGAAGGTATTTTTTTTTAACCTTAATTTAAAACACGATTTGTAACTTACTTTATTTGCATTTTATAAGATGATCATTTCATTAGTTAAAATAGTAATTAATATTAAACTATTGATAACTTCGTAATTTAAATATCTGCTTCTTTGTATGAATAACATATATTTCCGACGACACAGGCACAACCCAACTAAAAATAAACAAAAGTGTCTAAAAGAGTCCAATTGTTGAGACCAAATAAAAGAGTGGACTGTATAAAATATAACTTGTAATATAAATAAGAATATAAGTATATGAAAATGTAAGGTAGCGAGTGTCGCGGGCGGGTGTGCTGCGCGGAGTGATATATCGTGCGGAGAGGGCCACCTCCCCGCGCCCGTCGTCCTCCTCCGCCGCCGTTGCTCGGTGCTCGTGCGCCGACAAAAAGAATACCCTTGTTACGGGGGCCAGTCAGTGCAGACCGGCGACACTTCGACCCAGTGGGAAAAGAATACCCTTACTAAACGCGTTTAGCGGTGCTGAATAAACATTTTTGGCTATTTAACTTTGATAGTTCGATAAAAATATTTAGCGACTAATTATAATTATAAGAAAATCAAAATCAAAATAAACTTACCAGATTAATCTCCAAGAAAATAACTCCAAGTATCCAATCCTCCAATCTAATAAGTCCAAATTAGAGTTCGTGAATGGAAGCCAAAGTCGTGGTATTAAGGTAGCAGAATCCAGTAAACAAGCCAAGGTCAAAATAAGTCACCTCACAAAACACAACAGAAAGCAAACAAGCGCACTCTATGAACCGAAGTAATGCAGTAAGCCAACAAGTAATAATTGTCAAAAAACAATTTAAATGCTGTAGAAAGCGACAAAAACAGGTACGTTCCTCTAGCGGCGCAGACAGCTATCGTGTTCTTTTGTTTCCACAAGTCATGTCGCGCGTTACACTTGAGACTGCGCCGAGCGAAATATGCCAAAACAGGCGGTGACAGTTAAGTGAATAAAATCAACACTTCTTCTTTATACAAATATAAAATATACATTTACCATAACAATGAATGTGTTTACAATTACTCCGTGTAAAAAACTTAAAATAATTAATATTTTCGTCTACAAAATTACGTAAATTTGCAGTAAGTGTAAATTTGTACTAAGTGTTGCATTTTTAGATTATAACAGTGGAAATCTATCCTATTTTACGAATCCTGCTTAAACGAAACATAAATAGTTATATTACAATTTGTCCGCCCGAAATATTTAAGTTATTAGTTGACAATAAAGATACATATATAACAAAAAAGCACTTCAAATCCTCCATACAATTTTACTATGGCGGCCGCGCGCCGATTTGCCGCACGAGCTCTGTCATTATTTGTCTTACGCTCGGCGCAGTCTTAAGCAGCGTAACATCGCGCGTTACACTTGAGCGGCAACATCGCTTGCGTGCGCATTGAAAATTAGCAACGCGTCGCTGATGCTAGTTTGACAACGTCGTGCGTTCACTTACAATACATAAGACAAGTTTTATTTTATTCTTGTCAAAACAATAATAATATAATAATAATAACATCAACGTTTGCGGTCATTGAAACAAAATTGCTCTACCTACTCCAATCTCTAGTAATGACACATACGGTTTTAATTGCAATCATTATTACTATAATATTAACAATATAATATTCTTACTTATGCATCCAATAGCCAAATCAACAGACAATAGCAAGTCGTTGGGACATGCTTCATTCTGATCCAAAGAATGGGATCCCGTCATGTAAAGTATTGCAATCACAGATACACTTATAAATACAACTATCCATATAGCCATAGCAATAACGAAGACAATTAAAGGCAGCTTTATATTCTGTGAACAAAAGTGACATAATAGAATTCTAAATATTATATCAATTATATGTCTAGGCGTTAGCCTATTAAACTGCCATGCGTAGGTGTCGGCTTCGATCTCAAGGCATCTCTGGCATTTTTGGGTTAAGTTCTTATTGATTAAATAATCTATCGCTTACTTTAACGGTGAAGAAAACACCATGAGGAACCTTCATGCATATCTAAGAAATCTCCATAATATCCTCGAAGATGTGTGAAGCCTGCCAACTCGCACTCAGCCAGCGTTATGGACTCTGGCCTAAACCTTCTCACACTGAGAAGAGGTCTGCGCCCAGCAGTGGGCGATTGACGATTTTGTGCGAGATATTTATAAACTGTTGTTGACATTCTCATTTTAATGTACACACGGCGACGCGATTTGGTAAGGCTTTATCATTTTGCTTTATAGAACCAACGAACACAGTTCCAGACGGCTAGCGGCTGCTACAGATAATATGCTGACAGAATAACCCACTAACGCTTTGTACGACCTGGGAAACAAAACCAACCCACGAGGCGAGGTGTACGCTTGTTTGCCAGCCTTGTATATAACTATATATACTTTTAAATAATTCTTAGACATGCAGTTTGATGTTTCCCTTCACCGTTAAAGCAAGAGATAATAAACTACTTAATACGTACGTAACTTTGAAAAGTCAGTGGTGCGACTCTTTTGATAGAGTTCTTGTCATTGTGCAATATTGTACCCATAGACAATAGGTGTACAAAAAAAAGACTAATGAACATTGACTTTACATACCCCTTTGAGTCCATATATCAGGTAAAGAATGACTATAATAATTAAAATTGCTCCAATAAACTTAACATATTGGTCTATTATACCAATATTGCCAAAGAAACATTCATATACTGCTGTGTTACCCACTTGTACCAAGTATCTGATCTATAAAGTAAAAGTAATATTATCAAGAGCTTTTATCACACATATTTCTGGCGGCCTCGATGGCGTAGTGGTTCGAGTTGCGGGTTCGATTCCCGCACAAGTCAAAGATTTGTGTGCATGAATATTGATGTTTATTTTGGTCTGGGTGTTTCTATGTATAATGTATTTACAAAAAAAGTATATTCATATGTATGTTTATCCATTGTCTACTACCCACAGTACAAGCTTTGCTTAGTTTGGGCTAAATGGTGATGTGCGTATGTGATAGAATATTATTATTCTTATATTATCCGGAAAACCATGTCTTTTATGAAATTTTATTTATGACTTTTGCACATAAAGCCACACACATTAATTAACAGTTTTGTCTTAAGTCCCACATAATAGAAGAGAGTTTACCGGACACAATAATAGACTACGTGGTAGTACTATTATAATCTGTTTCAAATCCGAAGTCCCATTTGACACTTCATAGCACATAACTCTGCACATCTATACTAATATTATAAAGTTGAAGAGTTTGTTTGTTTGGTTGTTTGTTTGAACGCGCTAATCTCAGGAACTACCTGTTGGAATTGAAAAATTCTTTCAGTGTTGGATATCCCATTTATCGAGGAAGGCTATAGACTATATAACATCACGCTACGACCAATAGGAGCCGAGCAGCAATGAAAAATATTGCAAAAACGGGGTCAATTCTCTTATATGAAGCAGACGAAGTTGCGCGGGCCAGCTAGTTTTATATAAATTGCTAAAGTAAACAATGATTACTTATGGTACTACAGACTATTTAAAAATAATTAGAATCTAGAAAAAACATTATGTAATTGTTTCACAAACATAATCAACTAATAATTTCTATTGATATTAGTCTTAAATAATTTAAACATCAAAAAGAACATTTTACTAGGTACAGTATCATGATTACGCGCTGAGATAATTTTTTTACTTTCAGTCACAGTGACGCGACAATATAAATCGGATAAAATTGAACTAATTCGAGGTAAAAACAATTGTCCGAGAAATACCTTTCGTAAACTTGTATTTGCTATTAATTATTATTACGTTGCAACGTACATTAAATCCCATTCTGCAAACCCTTTATATATTCTCTTCATAAAAACATGGATTTGTAGATGCGATATTGGACGTATGGTTTAAATATCCCATAGCTTTTCAAGAGTAGTTGTCTTGAAAATCAAAATCTGTTATACCACATTTATTTAACCCTTATACTATGTATGGAGTAAAGAGAGTAAGAGCAGCGATAGCTCAGTGGGGAGACCAGTAGACTGCAATGCAGAGGGTCTCGGGTTCGAACCCACGTCGCGCACCTCTGACTTTCAGAAGTTATATGACTTTTCGAAATTATGTGCGTATTGATTGACAATTATCGCCTGCTTCGTGCCTCGGAGAGCACGTTAAGCCGTTGGTCCCGGCTGCCATAAACATCTATGGCAGTCGTTATTGGGAAAGTCAATACCCTCTAATATCCTGACACTGGTCTAGCCTTAGGGTATCGTTAGCCTTCGGGTTGCGGAGTCAGGTGGCAGCCGCTCCGTGTAAAAACTGATATCCAGTCAAATCCGGTTAGAATAGAAAAGCCGACCCCAAGTGACTTGGGAATAATAAAGGCTAAGAGAGAAGACTATGTATGGAGTAAGTATGTGATACTAGGAATTAATCAAGGACAAGGCCAGAATTTTCTTACAGTTAAACACGGTATATATAACTTTGATGTAACTATTCTTTCGACATGTAAAACTTAGATGGACTCCTTTTTTGTTTTTCTGTTTCTTTAATTTTTGTTTCGATTTTGAACCCACGATTACAGTTTGCTTAGAAAGTTAATTGGTACCTAATTGATTTCGTGATGTGTCGATTGAAACGGTCTCTTCACTGTCGCTGTTCAACGATCATCTGTCAAATGGGACTTCGTATTTGAAACGCACTATAGTTTCATATGCGTTTATCAGACCTGATACCTCAAGACTAATAAAAACAGATGCACAAGCTTATGACACGAGACACTAGGATCATTAATTTTGATTTGAATGACTGATTAGTCATTCAATTTAGGATTACTATCTGCTGTAATGAATGAGTTGGTTAAGCATTTCACTACATGATTAGCTACATTTTAACTTACTAATAAAAATATACATATAAGTGCTAATATATAACAGCCAAGCTTTAATTGAATGCACCAAAAACATTTCGCTGCTGCAATTTTTCTCATCATTCTGCAACTGGTAAGATACTAATTGGTAATAATTCAAGTATGTTGATAACTGAATGTCAATATTTTATATGCGTTAGTGGCATCTGTCAAATAATTACTCTGTGGTTAGGTGTGTATGGTTTTTTTGGCTTTAATGAAATCTTTGACGTATCTATGGTATAAAAACTTATACCTTGACATCGTATACGACGAGTCGGAATGAAAGTCCAAGACGAAGGAATTTATACTCGCAATCATATAATAATAGACCAAATGCAATGGACGATGCGTGAAAACGTCCCCCCAACTCTTACATCGACCAACAGATTTGAAATGTATCTCAATGAAAAAATCTTAGTAAGGTGATAATTTTTTACTTTGGCGACATCTCTCAAAAGTGCGGGATATAACGAGACAATTATGTTTAAATAATAATAATAATAATAATAATAATATTCTACCACATACACAGATTATTCTTTTTTGGCACAAAATAACAGTTTGTAATAAAAAGCTCGGAGTTTCATGCACGATTATGTAAGAACTCTAAATTCATCTCATCGCTGCATTTATGGCAATGCGAAAATGAAAATATGAGACTAATTCTAGTTTCTATAAAATTATACGCCGTGTGTACTTATCGCTTACAATCATGTTCCACCGAGTCCCTGTCTGTGCAACGAACATTTGATGCATTTGGAATGGGAGGAGTTGTTTGATGTTGTCAACTTGACCCATTATTTCAACTCGCAGTTGCTTACAGACATCACAAATATGTTGATTTTTTATTTTATTTTATTTAAAATTTTATAAAACTGTTGCATGTCTTTTTATAGATCCTTAAAAACCTACTAAGACATACAAAAGATCTGTTGGAGAAGGGGGGGACAGGTCTCACACAAATTTGGTTATCATTCTTTAACGTGTTAATATTATAGAACACTAGCTCCGCCCCACAGTTTCACCCGCGTAAGTCCCGTTGCCGTTGGAATATGGTGATAAAAATAGCTTATGTGTGAATCCAGGTCTCCAGCTATCTACATACCAAGTTTCATCGCATTCGGTTCAGTAGATTTTAAATGCAAGAGTAACAAGCATCCATCCTCACAAACATTCACATTTATAATAGAATTAATTTTGAGACATACATTTTAATGTAGACTAAATGTTATCCTAAGACATTTTCATAATTATGATTGTGAATTAATGATTTACAATGCAGGTTTTGCAATGTAAAACATTTTGAATCTAGGTGCCTAGTGCGAGATATTTTTACGTTAATGCGATCGAAACGTGTGCCGCATTTGGCTCTTGTTATGTATACAAATAAAGAGTATGCAGCTATAGGTTGCATAGACCGGTGTGCTACGGTGACGCGCGACGGCGGGTAGTCAGTCATCGACTAACCGTCGAGCGATACGGACGTGTTAATTTCTAGCTCCAGACAGTGTAACAAAAGTGAAAGTGTTTCATTCTAAAACCTCACAGCTCTCCAATTGAAACAAGTTATTTTAGGTAACAGGACTGTATTTACTTTGCGTTGTCATAAAAGTAAACCAATATTATCATCCTTTAGTCAAAATGAATATTTTATATCATTGTATTATTATTATTGTTGTCTTATCAAATCAACCTTCAATAAACAATAACTGAAAGTAACTGTCACATAATTATTTGATATTCAATTTATTAGTTGTACGGTTGGCTCAAAAGTTAAAGTTCGCAAGGCAGTTGCAAGGGTATAATTTAAAAAAAACTCTGTTTTCATTAATCAACAATAATTCGTTGTATTTTCACATATCAATTCCAATGACTGCTGCATATGGTTGCTCACCATGCTATGCGCAATAATACTGTTATGATGTTTATGACTGCTATCGATTACAAGAACATGTTAATCAAACATGCACAACACAACAAAATGCGCGAAATTTCTCGCGAAATTAAAACGCTTGAATCCTTTTGTTCGGTCGTTCATTGGTATGAAACATCATTGTCAGATTAGAAAATCAAAATAAAGAAATTATTTCTTAATTTTGATTTTCTAATCTAAATTATCTATCTAAGATCTAAATCATGATTTAGATCTACGCTGTTTCAATGATGCAGTAATATTTAGTAAAGCTCATGGTAAGCCACCTTTTGAACAAAAATGTTTTCTTTTTTTTTAAGTTTATGGTACCTAAGTATCATTCAAATATCTCAGTTTTGGATACATCATTAAACTACTTTTCCAAATGGTGATACAGGGTGGAATATCAATATTTGTTATAATGTATCTAATTCAAGACCGCCCAGAAATAAACTAAATAAATTTATTATATTTTCTTTTTTTTAGAATTTAATTTCATATAGACAGTAATATATGATTACACCTGGTAAATAATTAAGTTGTAAAATATTAAAATTATAATTTGATGGCGATTTAAAAGAGTGACCTTGAGTTTCTTGCTCCTTTTGCCTGAACCTGGTAACTAGCACAAATATAAATTCGGTAAATTAGGAAACTCACTAACCACTTAGACGTTCATAAGTGTTACTATGACCTAGATTAATAAATGATCTTTGACTTTGATTGGGCGACCTTAGGTATATAAAAATGTATTGTACCTTAAAACAATACGAGGATACTACTATAGACTATGGTAAAGTAGTGTATTGGCAAAGAGACCAATAGGCCAAGTTTAATTGATATTATTAGCCTTCCTTTTTATAGACTAGATTTTGCCCATGCCATCGCTCGCATAAATGTAGGTTAGATTAAGTTAGGTTAGTATTATTTTCTGGTTCTGGCGGCTAATATTCTGACAACCGGTGCCTTGTGCCGTCACGTTTGGCACCGGTGGCGGAGCGATGGACGCTAGTCCCATCCCCAGGCCGGAGGCCCTATCTTTGGGCCCGGCTCTCCTAGTATCGCTCTGTTTTAGAGTGGACATGGGAGAGCCCCTTTGACGGGTTCGGCGTGCACTCACCCTGCCGTCGAACTGACAACGGGGTCTCTTCTCGTCGCTCCGACGATTCGCTCCCCCTTTCTTTGCCCCCTTTGTTTTGTTCCCCTTGTTGTTTTTGTCTCCTGGTTTTGCCCCCGCCTTTTGGTTTTGCCCCCAATTTTGTTTTGTCCCCGTTGTCACCGTCTAGAACACATCGTAACCCCGTATTGTGCAGCGTCGTGGATCACGTCTCGCGGCTGCTGACGGGACCGAGGGTCTTGGCTTCACCGCCCGGACTGCGAGGGAGTGGCCCTCTATAAAAACCACCCCGAATCTTAAGTTGCTGCCGCACGGCGAGGAGATGCATGGCTGATGGGTAGTTCAGTCACTAGTGCGGCCCCCTCAGGGCACCGGCCGACCCCCTGAGTGTAATAGGCTTGCCCGGGTATCGGGATCTCTGCCCGGGCGACCACCCTTTCTCCCATACTCGTGGGAAGTAATATGGAAAATTCACTAAATATTATTTAAAAAAACAAGACGTTAAGTGAGAGTAGGACGCGCACACCTAGTTCAGCGTGTTCTGAGGAGGAATACGTGCCGTTGGAGCACGAAGTGGAACCCATTGATGGGGAAGCTGTCTTGGAGTCTACAACTGAGAAGGCTCCCGGGAAGCGGTCGCGCACTTCTGCGCAGCAATCAGAGTCGGACTCCAGTGAGGAGGCGGTGTCGGCTCCGAAAGTGCCGACATCGCGACGAGGACGCGGTCGTCCACCCACCCATGGCAAGTACGTAGGTCTGAGTCAAGCGAAGGCCAAACTTGTCGCCGCATTGAGGAGCGCACGGAGGATGACCTCATTGCTGCAGCCACCCAGCGAGTTGCCGCGGGAAGGAAGCAACCGATGGTGGAGCCAGATGCCAAGGACCTGCCAGTTTCACACTTGAAGACCCGGCTCAGTAATGCCTTGGAGGCAATCCGTCTGGTCTCCAAGAAGTCAAAGGGTTTAAAAGGTACGTGCCAGAAGGCCCTAAAGGAGTCCATTGAGGCTATCACACAAATTGCGGAAGTCGCCTTCAACAGATATGCGAGCGAGGAGACGCAAAAGCTGCTGCAGGAGAATGCCCGCCTGGTATCTGAAATTGCGGAACTCACAAAGAGGCAGCAAGAGCTAGAACAGCGGCACGACCAGAGTTCCAAAAAGACGGAGTCGGAGCTGGTAGAGCTAGTGCGCAAGGAGCTCAGCGAGTTCCGGTCGAAGCTCTCCATCATAGAGGGTCGAATGTTGCGTCCCCCTCTTGCAGCGGGAAGACAAACAAGGGGAGTGCCCTCCCCTCCTCTGCCTCCCCTACCGCCTACCCCAGGTAGCGCGCTAGCTACGGCCGCTACAGCAGCTCTGACCAACCGGAAAGGCAAGAAGGGACCGCAAGCTATACCCGCACCCGCAGCACCCAGGAAGGGCTGCTCAACATCCAAAGAGAGCACAGCGACTTCCACTCATCAGGCCGACAACTGGGAGATAGTGGGGCGCAAAAAAGAGGCGGCTAAGAAAAAAAAGAAAGCGGTGAAACAAGCCAAAACAGCGGCTAAGAAAGCAGCTCGAAAGCTCCAAGCCCCTCGGTCCACTGCAGTGGTTCTAACTCTGCAGCCAGCCGCCATCGAGCGAGGGACAACCTATGCGGAGCTGCTAAAGAAGGCGCGGTCTGCTATCGACCCCGGCAAGTTGGGAATTACAGCGGGATTGCGGTGCCGGATAACTCAGACCGGTGCCCGCCTCATTGAAGTGAAGTGAAGGTCGCTGGTGGCGACCAAGCAGACCATCTGGCGGAAAGCCTTCGCCAGACTTTGGAGGCAGATGACGTCCGCGTCTCTAATTAATAGTCATTAATAGTATTATATAAGTATATATATATATATATATATTTTAATATAAGTATTTCTGTGAAGTGGCCTGCCGTTTCACACGGCGAGCCGAAACCTCGGCGGGGTCGCGATTGCATGTGAAAGCGATTCGCGCGGCCCCGCCGTCTATGGTTATGTCGATGAACACCGTGGTAGGTTTAGTCGGTATTACTGGGGTATCTTTTCCCCGGTGAGCCCGACATAACCTCTCCGTCGCTCCGCGGAGAGGTATGCGTCAATACATACACCAACGCAAAAAAAAAAAATATTTTCTGGTTGAAATTTTCTGGTTGAAAGATTAAATGTGTGCAATAACCAATTCAAAGTTTATTGCCAAGGCTGTGATCACAATGATTGGACAGAGTACACCGGCAAGCATCGAGCAGCAAACTCAGATTTTCTTGTATTATCACAAACTATTTATACCATGCCCACATAGAAGTCTAATAAATAAATAATAATACTAAGTATTCAATTACACATAAATATATTATAAAACGAACAACATCAAAACAATAAAACTGATTATAAAATGTCTTCAATTTATGCTTCATCCATATTTGTATAATAACTGAACTCCATATGCATTGTATAACTATAAACTGAAAAAAAGCGACAGTTAATTAATGTAAACTACCTACAGCTTCCTATATTCAAGAAACGACTCGTTGTACCATCGACCGGGCTGTGTGGTCGCTGCGTTGTACCAACGGACATATAATTATTATTATATATCGAAGGCATTCAGGGTATTTTTAGCCCTCTGTAATTTTGTTGTGGATAAAGCTAGAAGACCGAATTTCGTAAAATCAGTAACAAAGAGCCATACTATAACTAGCTATATTTCAATATTACCAACTATTTATATCTTATAGTTTACGATTGACCACTAGTTAAAGTTCTCTAATATTGTCACCGATACACTTACTGACCGATCATTAAAATTTAAGGCTTCTTTTAGCAGACACAAAAATCTAGAATTTTGAGTTTTGTTGGTTATTTAACCTTTAAAAAACGAAAAAATCAAATATCTCGTTTAACAGTCCCGTTTTATTTGCGGTTGGTAAATCACGTCTCCTTGATAAATTAACGTCTCCTTACAAATCTATGATATATCAAATATCTATGATAAATGAATTCTATGAACTGCGTAATTTGTAATCATATTTTAATATACGTAGCAACGGATTATTATAAGTAGATACAGATGTCACCACTTAATATATAACGTCTGCCGTAACCACGGAATAGAGAATACAATGGAAGTAGTAAGTGGGCGGGGCACGTGGTTTCACTAATAAGTACTACAGTACGCATCTGCCCACATCTGCCTATGTCGCGCTCTTAGTCGTAATCTAGAACACGTCAAGTCAAATATTATTTATAATTATTAAAAAGCCTTATTGTGCAATATTGCAGTGCAAAAATCATAGCTGGAGTAAAAATCTGTCTCATGGAGGAGTATCGTACCACCAGTAATTAAGATTAACAGAATTATTTAATAAATTGAAAAAAATATACTTCGTCGGACAAACATAAGCAAAGGATATCCGAATGAAAGTTATCCTTAATTACATATATGTAGACATACAGTTGATTTTATTTTACCAATAACTAGTAATTCTAGAACATTCAGTTACTTATGAACATTTTTGACGCCACTGAAATAGTGCGTAACCTTATCGACAAAATCTATCGATATTACATTTCTATTACATTAACATTTTCATATAATTGATTAAACAACATAGTTGAGACATTACAATTTAATAAGGATATCCTTTTATTATCTTTACTATTTCAGTTTTCCTAATTATCCAACCACTTTGAAATTATTTGCATTTGAAAGTAGAATATCTAATAGCATTAGAACAATATTACACAGATGAACATAAAAAACCTAAGACACATAAGTATTCCACTAAACAAGCTCAGGAAGGGAAATATGTGACCCCCTCTGTAACAAACTACTATGGCGAACGAACTAGACAATACTTAACTCCTGTAATATATAATAAAATAGATTTATAAGAACTCACACGGAATGCATAAGCAGGGTAACATTAAAGAAAAGACTGAAAAATGAGATGTTAAACGTCATTAATAGTTAGGCACAATACAAACCATATACATTTAAGTTAAATATTGTTTCAAGAATATATAATAATTAAAGTAAGTAAAGTTTATGAAATGTATGAAAAACTCCTCTAACATAATAATATTATGTCAATAAATTAAAATTTAGTATAAGTACCTACGTAATTAGAATTAAGAAAGAGCGCCTCTTTCGCCAACAAACTGTGTTTACAGTTTGGCGAGTTTGTTAAAAATGTACCACATTTTATATTTTTTATGCAAATAAACGAATAAAAAAAATAAAAAAAACTTAAGAAATTTGGTTCGAGGCTACTGGGAGATTAAATTGGTTCTCCACAATAACCAATACTATATGCTCAGAACATAGTGATGAAGATGACCATATTAAAAAAAACTGTTAAATGATATTTAAAGAGTAAAGTAGAACCGCGTAAAATTATTTTGACTCGTCATTCTGTGGTATGTGTAAATATAGCGTGCTTCTATGTAGTTTACTTTTACTTTAAATTAAGTATATATAAGGTGTAATAAGATACGAGAAGGATTAACAAAAAATATCTTATTATTTATGCCTAAGGTTACACAAAATTATATATAAAATTATATAGCCTACATAAACAGAATCTACATCACAAATATTCGCTGACACTAACAGTTTCAAGAAACGAAAACTAACAGCCTCTGTCAAGGTTTAAAAAATAAAAATATTTATGACTGTTTGTCATTTCTTAACGCTTGATAATTTTATTATTTAGTTATTTATTTTTGTTTCAGCTTGATGATTCTCAAAAGGCGAATAATCCTCCGTTAGTTAATAGTCATTTCTTACAGATTGTAGATAATATTGATAATGATTCCCTTAGAATAATGAAAAGTAAACAATTACTTGAATTAAAAAGCAACAAAATATATCAATAAAACTTAAAATTAAACTTTTACAGGCTAGAAACCCGACGATATAAAAAGAAAATTACAAGTCTTACACAGGTTTTAAAATCCATAGGGGACAAATTTCTATTGAAAATGTGCACTTGACAAATTTAGAGAATACAAATTTGTCGGTAAGTTACTTAAAAACCTTACATACTCGTAATCTTTGATGTGGCTATGAAGTATACATACTTGACGCAGTGGCAGTGGCGAAACGTAGTACAGTGAAATTGCACTACAATATTGTACAAAGTATTGGAAATATACGAATAATCGTTATTTATTTGTTTTATTATTTCATATTATATTTATAGCAAGCAGCGATAGCTCAGTGGGGAGACCAACAGACTGCAATGCCGAGGGTCTCGGGTTCGAACCCACGTCGCGCACCTCTGACTTT
Organism: Catocala fraxini; assembly: GCA_930367265.1. Classification (NCBI taxonomy): domain Eukaryota; kingdom Metazoa; phylum Arthropoda; class Insecta; order Lepidoptera; family Erebidae; genus Catocala; species Catocala fraxini. Next base: position 23,797,492 of record OV884031.1, read on the forward strand.
CGCAAGTTACATGACTTTTCTAAATTATGTGCATATTGATTGACAATTATCGCCTGCTCCGTGCCTCGGAGAGCACGTTAAGCCGTTGGTCCCGGCTGCCATGAACATCTATGGCAGTCGTTATTGGGAAGTCAGTGCCCTATCATATCCTGACACTGGTCTAGCCTTAGGGTATCGTTGGCCTTCGGATTGTGGAGGTCAGGTGGCAGCCGCTCCGTGTAAAAACTGATATCCAGTCAAATCCTGTAAGACTAGAAAAGCCGACCCCAAGTGACTTGGGAATAATAAAGGCTAGGGAGAAGAAGAAGATATTATATCTATAGCAGCATTAGCGTTAATACCGTAATAGATAAAGTAAGTTTGTAAAATAAATTACCAATGTGCATTATTGTACTCTGCACACTGAGTTCAACTACGCCCTCGTTTTCGGCTTAAAATGTAATTTTATTTAGCCTCGAGTGAAATTATTAACATAGCTTACTTGTATCATGATGTATTATATATAGAGCAAACAAATCACGTAGTTAATTTTATATCGTAAAAAACACAAACAAGTTATTCCACGTGTTTCTATTGCAAGTTATCGATATAATTAGGTTACATGTTACATCACTATTTGAGAAGAAAAAAGATACATGCAACGCGCGTTTTCTTAAAATTTCATCAGTGTTATTTTACCTATAGAATTTAAAAGTTATAAATTGTGATTGATGTCATCTAGCGTCGAGTAGCGGTACTTGGTGGTAAAAATATTAGCTCTTTATTAATTTTGGTAATATGAAATGTAGTGCATAAAAATAATATATAGTATAGGATATCGAAGGATTAGGGTCTATGAGACCAAGCATTATACTTCATTCTCCTTCAAAAAATTTTCCAGGAGTCTGCATCAGAAGTTTACGTGTTTTTCTGTTTGTTGTGACTTTGAAGAACAAACGTGCGTCTCTTGAAAAATGGAAGAAAATAGCATTGCTCTCGCACATTTTATAATTGCCGCGGCACGCAACGTGGTTTCACAACGTGAGGTCCTGCGGCAACTAATGTCTCTAGATGTTTATAAGTCAAGCGGGCCAGATGGCAAACTGTCAGTGGTGCTAAAGTAGTGTCCTCCTGAGTTCTGTCCAGTATTGACGCGCCTCTTCTCGCTTTCCTATTCCACAAGACAAGTTCCATCTTTATGGAAGACCTCATTCGTTCGCGCAGTGCCAACTCTCGGCTCCTGAGGTACCTTGAGTGTCACGATTTGTTGAGTGACCGATAATACGGCTTCCGCCATCGTCGCTCAACTGGCGACCATCTTGTGTATCCCACACACCGATGGGCACTAGCCATTGAGAGCCAAGGTGAGGCATTGGCTGTCAGCCTGGACATGGCGAAGGCCTTCAATCGGGTCTGGCACAAAGGTATTCTATCGAAGTTACCATATTATGGACTGCCAAAGGGATTATGCGAATGGGTTGCCAGCTTCTTGTCCGGCAGATGCATCCAAACTGAGGTTGACGGTGATTGCTCTAACTGCATGGACATAAATGCTGGCGTCCCGCAAGGCTCTGTGTTGTCCCAGACGCTGTTCCTGCTGCATGTCAATGATATGTTGACAATTGACGGCATTTATTGCTATGCAGATGACAGTACTGGGATACTTATTATACGGACCACGCTAATATCTTTCAGTCTACAGTGGAGAAAAGCCGCGAACGGCTTGTGTCTAAAATCGGAAATAGTCTGGATAGAGTATCTGAATGGGGAAGACTAAATTTAGTCGTGTTTAATCCACCTAAGATATAAGCCGGCCTGTTCACCGCTAAGAAAACTCCATTCACTGTGTCTCCACAACTCCAGAACACGTCTCTCACTCCGCTCCAATAGTATTGGAATCCCTGGCCTTGAAATCTCAAGTGATGTACAGTACGACAGTAATTTAGAGAGCAAGGTCAAATTGGCTTCCAAAAAGCTTGGTGTGCTCAATAGAGCTAAGCGGTACTTCACTGCGGGGCAAAGACTGCTTCTATATAATTCGCAAGTGCGGCCTCACATGGAGTACTGCACTCATCTTTGGGCAGGAACACCAAAATACCAGCTTGATCCTTTTGACGTGGTACAGAGACGAGCCTTGAGAATTGTCGATAAGCCCAAACTCACAGAAGCCACTTAGTCTCAGAAGGGACTTTGCCTCCCTTTGTGTGTTCTGCCGCTTATTTAATGGATTGTGTTCTGATGAGTTGTTTGAGATGATGCCCTCAGCTACTTTTTATCATCGCACGGCTCACCATCGGGAGGGATTTCATCCTCACACCTTACAATCTAATTGGTGCCACACTAAGCGGTTAAAAAGGATTTTTTTCCCGCTCAGGTTGTGAAATGAACTCCCTGCAAAGGTTTTTCCACAAGACTACAGTATGGGGTTCTTCAAAAAGGGCGTTAAAAGGTTTTTACAAGATCTGCAACGCGCAAGTGATGCATCTGGTGTTGCAGGTGTCCATAGGCTACGGTGACCGCTTACCATCAGGTGGGACGTACGCTTGTTTGCCACGTAAGTAAAAAAAAAAACACCAAAGCAATTCTGTTCGAACATTCAGCTATTACGCGCTCACCGTTGCATATCGAAATCAAATATGTGTACTTACAACCAGATAGCATTGTGGATAGTCTAGTTATTTTTGTGATTTGGGAAGCTGCTGTGCGTTCTTTGAAGCACCACTTGCGTCGCGTACTCGGCGAACAGAAGCTCATTTCCGAGGAGTTTTTGACCTTATTATCTAAAATATAAGTGTGCATTAACTCCTGGCCGCTTTGCCCACTTACGGAGGACCCAGACGAGTTTTATAACTATTTAACGCCTGGACACTTTCTCACAGGCAGTCCAACTATGACGCTTCCACTATCGAACTTTGAAGATGACCGCCACCTAGATCTACGGATAAGATGGCAGTTAACTGAAAACATCTTACATCAGTTTTGTAAACACTGATCCTCGGAGTACCTAACAACACGCAGCAAGTGGTTAAGACCCACACCTAACATCAATGTCGATGATATCGTCTTAGCCAAGGACCACAACCTTCCGCCTGCAAAATGGGCTCTCGGGCATGTGATCGAAGTCCATCCTGGTAGCGACGGACACGTGCGAGTCGCAACTGAAAAAACGCAATCTAGCATATTGAAGCGACCGATTACGAAATTGACGCTACTACCACTGGAAACCTCACAATAACTTACATAATTAAAATAAATTATTATTAATTTATCAGTTAACCGAGACACATAATATACAAGCCTAAAGAGAAAATAGTCTACAGGATGTTAACATCTGTACTACTATTTATTTCTTTAGCGGCTGGAACATACGGCAACGCCGTATCATCGGCAATTCACTTCAAGTGTTTAAATCACAAGTCTCGCCCTATATATTACGACACTCAAATGCTCTCTCTGGATAGAACAATAAATGGCATAGTCAACACACAATATGCCGCTGTTGAAAACGAACCATAACGAAGACATCGCAGGTCTAAAATCGTTTGCGATACCTAAAAGATTAAGAACAACTTCCAACGCTGACGTTAACAACTCTCGACATACATGATTACGCCATTTCCTATTTACTACTGGCTTATACTATTTGATTGATTTACTATTGGAGTCGCAATAGCCATATGGGTGGCGAGTAAACGTGGTTACTGCAACAAAACATATACATTACATATGTTATTACGATACGTTTGTTCAGGATAGCCATCGCGCCCATTTTCGAATCTGTTTTCAGACTGAAAAAATTCCTGTAATATTTATGTCTACCATTTTCTTGCTTTTATAACAAATTACTAGAGCTGACATCTTGCGGTCACTATTGGAAGCTGCATTGAGTTTCGATGACATTGATTATTTATTATAGATATATGATGCTAGATGGCGGTATTTTATAATAAGTTAGTCTGTAAAGACTGACTTACTACTTTTGCTATTTGACGATAAAAACATTTCATACGAAAACAAACTAGAGTAAAAATTCTACAATTTATGTTATAAATTTATTAAAAAGGTTCGGATTTTTTTAATGAATGATGAATCCTTTTTGGTTTTATAATGGGTTTATGGTTGATATAAATGATACGAGAATTACGACTTCAAATTATAAAAATTACAGGTAATTATAGAGGGTTACTAAAGTGAACTAATGGTTTAAATATAAATGGTTAGCTAAATTAGATTAATTTGATATTGATTGATTTGATAAATGGTTTGAGTTACGCGAGAACTCTTTCGACAGCCGTGTGTGTACTGATTTTAATAACTTAACGCCGATGCATTTATAAAATTGTGCAACAATAAAAATGCTGATCGGTTCGTTGCGATGAACCGAACAATTATTTTTGTAAAATCTACAGCTTTTGCGTACGAGCACGGTAAACTTTTATTCATCCATGTAGATGAAAAAAGTCGACGATCGCTTTTCGTATATTTACGTTAAATAACTATACTATGCCCAATGCTGCCAGATTGTGAGTACAAATATATGATTTCGATATGCAACGGTGAGTGGATAATAGCTGACACTTCGAACAGCATTGCTTCGGCCTATGGAGAGCAAAATCAATGTTGGATGCCTGGGTCGTAATTGTGGTTGAGGCATCGAGATGTCGCTTCCTCTACGTAAGGATGCAGCAATTAACTTCTCATTATTACATTCGACTTAAATCGTGAACTATTATCGATTTTTTCTTTCCTTAATTTTACCCTTCTTGTCCCTTATTTTAATACTTGACTTAGAAAAAGTATTCAATCCTTTTCCTTCACATTCTTGTAATAGAATCTTACAAATAAAACAATTTACTGCGTCAAAAACCATTACTATAGAAATGCTAACAATACCGTAAATCGATAAACGTACTGAATAGAACTGAGACAAAATACTTCCATTGAGTGCTGCAGGCAGATTTCATTTCCGTATTTTTTTTTCTTTTATAAGAGACAACTCCCGCACGAGCAAGAATTCCTGTGTCGAAGAGAACTTTACAAACATTCATACGACCGACACAATATACACCCAGACTCGGAACAACTATTTGTGGATCACACTAATTTTTGTCCCGTGTGAGGATCGAACCCACAACACTCAACGGTACAGCAACTACTTAAACCACTACGCCATCCGTCCGTCAGATGGTCAGATGTTTCGTAGAAAGCAGATTGGCTTGACACAAAGGTGACGCATTCCTATATGTCTGCAATACATAATCAGTGCGGCCGAATCTTGGTTAGAAATTTACCCCTTCCAAAGGTGAAATAACACGATGGGTAATGCTGGAAGAAAAAAATTACGTAATAATTAAGTACTCACAAGCTGGCGGCACTGGACATAGTATAAATATTTTACGTAATATACGAAAATCACCTGTTGGTGTAGATGAATAATATTTTACGGGGCTCGTACGCCAAAAATATAGACTTTACAAAAGTAATGTATAACATAAATTGTAGTAAATTTTCTCTAGTTTATTTTTGTATGAAATGTTGTTATCGGAAAATTAGTTGGAAAGGAGATATTCTCGAAAAACTGCCATCGGGCGCCATTTTTCAATATGGAGGCGCGAGTGGCAATAATACGATGTGGCAAAGTTAAAATTCGGAAAGAACACATCGAAATCTATAAAACTATCAATATTCAAAACTCCCGGAAAACTTTCCAGGTAGGTAACACCAAATGACTGTACTTTGGGATATTTGTTTGTATTTTTGCGCTTTATACAATTCACTTTCTCAAAGTTTATATTGTCATTGAGTATCTTTGAAGATAACGTTATATGTGTTGTATTGTCACTTATGGCACACAATTATAACACTTATAGGTTGTTAAACACTGTTTAACTATTTATTTGGAATTTTAAATACAGACTTGATGTTGACCGTGCTACCAGCGACATCTATTATCTAAAAAAAGGCAGTTCCTAAGACGAAACGTACACGACCTTGCCGTTGGTGTCGTCGCTACGCTGGTGTAACGGGACTCATAGCTGGCATGTCGGCAACAACAGAACGCAATCCGGCCGACGATAACGTACGCGCGAATTGTAACATCGCCGCTAGCCTCCGCAGTTCCCGTGCGCACCTCCTTTCGTCCAGCTGCGCTCGCCAAGGCAAACAACGTTGCCACCATTGTTGCTGGCGGGGTCGTTGAATAAACGCACTACTCCTTTAAAATAGTTTTTCTCCCGAACTAGGTTTTCCACATAAAGCGCCTGCTATTTGGACAAGCCCATGACACATCGTTGGCCTCTCACGCACGTCCAGGAAGGGCGTACCGCGTAAGATAAATTTTAGTACTCTTCATCTCCTAAAAGACCAGGAGTATCGCCTCTTACAACAGTACTCCAACGAATTCAAAAAGAAAGAGTAACGCGTCTCCGAATTTCGAGCGCAACCTGAAGGTGGCCTTACGGAAGCCGCCCAGCAATACTTCCCCGGAGAAAGCTAAGGAAGAGCTTACCACAGCCATACGCACTTGAAACAGAAGCCATAACTGCTACCGGAAGCTGATCTGTATCCAGTGCGATGTGAGCACGCCGCACAAAGAGTGCTCACGTCCGCTAGATGAGTGCGCTACCTGCATTAACTGCTTGGTGGATTATATAGCGAACCACGTCATCTGCCTCGTATTTCCGAAGGAGATCAGAAACAGGAAGGCGGGTACGGTCCAAGCCAGGAACCGGCATCTTTGTCGTCATAACCCCTATGGATTTACATCTTTATTTCTATAATAATAAATTGGCAATAGAATCACATAATAATAATGTTATATTCTTATTGTTAAGGAAATAGTGCACTACTGAACATCGGCTCTTTAGTCTTCACATGCAGTCAAGCGTATGACATAATAGGTTCATAATAGGTAATTATTGTTTGGTTACCCACTTCAATGTTACCAACTGTTAACGGAAGTCAGTAATTTTGGCTCATTAAAATTAACTAGAGTAATAGTAGGTAACTTACAAGTTAACTACAGTTATTTTAAATAGTTTTACAATAGATAATATTGTTTGTTTTAAATTACATGGTTGTTAGAAAAAAATATATTAGTAGACTAGTTGACTTATGAATATGATGTAAAAGCAAGGCACAGTGTTTGTCCAGTCATTTCTTGTTTGGCCGTCGGTCGGAGGATTCACTTATCAATATTCTTATTTTGTTGCAATCATTATAATTTATATGTTATTTAATTTTGTGATTATGCAAATAATAAACAGACTTGATTTGTTTGTTTGTTTTCTTTTAATTTATAATATTTGATAAATGATAAATATAAGACAGTAAAATGTTATTTGTAGTTTATTTTATTAATACACATCATAAATTGCAATATCTTTCATTCAGTCCAGTCAAAGTAAATAAATAGTCTATTGCTTATCTTTTTCCTTTGCTGTATATAACAGGTACTGGCCCTTTTAAAAAGTTGTTACTTTGAAAGTGCCATATATTACCTACATTCGCAATCGATTAAATGGATTGCCAAGTCATTACAATTTAGTATAGAAATAAAGATGTCTCATATTGATACAGTCATTATAAATGTTAGTAGATAACTAATTAGATATCAATTTATGACGAAGATGTTGAAAAGATGCTTTCATAGATACTAATTAAAATAAATAACTTATTTTTATATGATTTCTCACTATATTTTGCTGTGGACTACGTTGCGCGACTTGAATATTTTTACATTTAATGCTATGCTAGGATAAATATAACTTAAAAAATATACATATATGTCGCAGAATCAACACAGAGACACAATTATTAGAATCGCTATTGTTACATTATCGTTAATTTAGAATACGCCATCTATTATCGTTTCGGGCACGCCACAATCGTGGCGGTAAGACCCGTACTTAGAGAGTGGCTGGAGAGGCGTCATGGCGCCCTCACGTTTCGCCTGACGCAGGTGCTGACCGACCACGGTTGTTTCGGTCGGTATCTGTGTCGAATAGGCAAACAGGAGACGCCCGGTTGTCATCACTGCGGCGACTGCCGCGACGTTGTCGAGGACACGGCGTTGCACACATTGGTGGCTTGCCCTGCTTGGGCCACGCAACGCCGTGTCATGCACGTGGCAGTCGGTAGAGTCGTCCTCTCGCTCGAGGCTGTGGTTCTGTCCATGACCTCGAGCGAGAGGTCTTGGAATGCCGTCGCCTCCTTCTGTGAGGAGGTGATGTCAGTGAAGGAGGCGGCGGAGAGGGAGAGGGAACGCTCAATCCCTCTCCCTAACCGCAGAGCCGGGCGCAGGAGGGCGCGAGACGACCTCCAGCCACCCTGAGTAGAAGCCTGCGGGCGGTGGACCTATTGGGGCCGTCCACCACCCGATCAGCGCAGGTCCGAGTAGGCGGCGTTCGTGTTCTACGCACGCCTCTCGATGTCGGAAAGGGGACTAGGGCCCCCCCGCTATGTTGTCGGGGACCAGGTCCCCCAATTATGTGTATAAAGTTTTGTGGGACCCACCACGTCCATCGGCGGGTCAAACCTTTGGCGGGGTCGCGATTCGAATGCGAGAGCGATCCGCGCGACCCCGCCATAAAGGTGTGAGGAACACCGCGGTGATTTTAGTCGGTTCAGCCCAAACATATGGGCTGGATCCCGACATATCCCCATCGCCCGCCCCAAAACCGGCGATGGGGAATGTGACTTGCACATTTCCCCGCGTTAAAAAAAAAAATCTATTATCGTTTGTCGGTAACGTCAAGCAGTATGCTTGGGTGAGGTCGATACAGGGCGTGGCAGGTCTTGTTTGACAGCTGTCAGTTGTTATTGCTGGACATTAGACTCATTTGACTGGAAGGACTTCACTTTTTAGTGAGACACGGGCGCGAGACGTTGTTCTGCCAACCTGTATCGAAATTACCGCGTTTCCGTACTTTAATTAAAGTTTAATCCATTGCCATCGGCTCGATCACTTATGATTTTGTTATTTTGTTATCGGGAGTGAATAAATAAACGGTTGTAATGCGTGTGGAGACTATTATTTCGTACTTGCACCATGTCGAACTCTGATAACGGGGTACTTCAAATGGGTGAACCACCTCCAACATATATAATTATTATACAATTTGACGTAATTAGGTATAAATTGAAATTATATTATTCTTACCTATTAATCCGATGAACAAATCAGCAAAGAAGACCCACATTTGAGGGCAATCCCTATTCTGGTCAGGTCTCGTAAAACGTGTCACAAATGGCATATGATTTATTCTAACGTCAAAAAAATATATTTCATATACACTCATAAGTGTAAATATAGGTATCCACAAAGCCATAGCAATTACGTATGAGAGTAAAGGTAATTTTTGATTCTGCAAACAAAAATAACATGTTAATAGAATTCTAAATATTTTGTATATTATGCTACTATATGAGAAATGATTATGTAGCCAACTATCTCATATACGAGGTGTGTTTTGTTTCCCCTTTTATTAAAAACTAGCTGTTGCCCGCGACTTCGTCCGCGTGGACTTTAATTTATTACCCAATACCTACCTTTAATTTGTTATCTAATTTTAATATATAAAACTACAACTTAAGAAATTAATAAGTCTAACTACACCTATATAGGTGTAGTTAGCTATATACATATATAGCTAATACTTAAAAACTACCTACTAATATTTAGAAACTACCTACTGTATCTAAAGAATTATATCTTTTGAATGAAATGTCCGATTTTAATAATTTAAAAAGTATTTTACGGGTATTGAAATGGTCTTTAATAAAATATAATTTAATGGGATAAGGATTAATACAGAGGTATGAATAATATGGTTTGATTATTGTCGACACTTTTATCAACTTTTAAAATGTAAAAAAAGTAGTTATATTAGCATAACTACAGTAGTTAGACATATGGTATCGGACTTTTTGTAGATATTGATACCTTCTATAATACTGTGGAACATTTTTTTGTTCTATTATCAATAGTTTCCGCAGCGCACGTGATGACAAATTTTTTATGACAAATTTTTTTACACCTTGGGTTATATTATTGCATTTTTATTTAGGATCTCTATTTTTTTTTTGTAAATGTAATATAGCCTATGTCACTCAGTGAAGAGGCAGCTTTCAAATAGTGAAAGAATTTTTGAAATCGGTTTAATAGTTTTTGTGAAAAACTATTAAACCGATTTCGAAAACATTACAAACATACATACAAAAACACGAATGTTTCCTCTTTATAATATTAGTTTAGATTAGATAATTTACAGACATTCAAACAATAGATACAAAGAACATCCAGACTCGGAACAACCATTTGTGGATCACACAAATACCACCAAATACACTTAAGACTGCGCCGAGCGTAAGACAGATAATGACAGAGCTCGTACAGCGCGGCGCATATGCAAATCGGCGCGCGGCCGCCATAGTAAAATTGTATGAAGGATTTGAAGTGCTTTTTGATAAATATGTATCTCTATTGTCAACCAATAACTTAAATATTTGGGACGGACAAATTGTAATATAACTATTAATGTTTCGTTTAAGCTGTTGTGGCGAGTAGGCAAGTAGAACCATACGCTACAACGCAGCACGAGATCATACGATCTACGTCACACATGGCGTGATGTTTTACACGTGTAAGGGATTAGTGCGCTTAGCCCCACCTACAGCAAGAAGGCTGTCCACCTGCCATTGTACTAGCGGCGCGCGCGCAAGATGGCTGCCGTATATCCTTTGTTCTTCGGTCAACGCCTACCTAGAAAAGTGTCAAGACCGAACCCTTATTCTTATTAATTAGAATTATGTCAAACGCGATCCTTAATTATTATTATCTAATGTTTAGTATAAATAGTGTGTTGTTAATGATGTGTATTCATTCTGCTTTTAATATTGTAACGTGCAAATATAAGCTACCTAATAACTTGCATATTTAATTGCTGCTAGCATCCTCCTCGCTTACTATTGAGCAAGTGGTCTAGGATAGTTAACCTCACCACTTCACTGTAAAATAGGATAGATTTCTACTGTTATAATCTAAAAATCACGTAACACGAGCCTACGTTTTTGCATTTTTCGTGCAAATTTATGTAATTTTGTAGGCGAAAATATTAATTATTTTAAGTTTTTTACACGGAGTAATTGTAAACACATTCATTGTTATGGCAAATGAATATTTTATATTTGTATTAAACAAAAAGTGTTGATTTTATTCACTTAACTATGACCGCCTGGTTTGGCACATTTCGCTCGGCGCAGTCTTAAACCAACTACGCCATCCGTGCAGTTAAGTCAAAGTAAGATGACTTTTCAAATTTCGTAGGCTATGTAGTTATGCGTTCCCACGTTCCCATGAGTAAGCTAAGAACGCATCACGTCACCGCACTTAGCAACAGTAATTGATCTTAACTTTAAGTAAACCATAACATAAATAATGACCATAAACTTAAAGGTGACGAAATACTTAGTTAAATGATCCTGTCACTTGAACCAAGTAAACAACCCGTGGGGATCTCACACGGACAGCACAGATGTATAAACCGATGTATCCTAGCATTAATGGGAAAAATATAAATATTGATAAATAAATAAACAGTTTTAATAAAATGTTCAGTCACTTTACTTTTTGAATACTCCTTGTACATACATAGCCAATGGGCTATGTATATAATTATGTATATGAGATAGTTTGTTATCTTGAACAGTTTTTGGAATATACACGTCCCATATTACACGGGACTAAAATTTTTAGTGCCTACCAAGCTGTTACATGCCAGACTCACTGATGAATTACAGAGATAATTAGCAAGCTGTGAGTCTGTCATGTAACTGCTGCATTACAGAGAAAATTATAATAAAAATTATTCACAGAAAAACCCAATATCATTGTATACGATCCGGGAGTCGATCGGGAGGGATCGAATGTGACACATCATGCTTAGCAGTCGCATTCCATACGCAGGTATCACTTATGAAGTTAATTGCTAAAATCTAAAAAATCTGAGGTATATTTGTATTGTAGATCTCTTCACCCATAGTATATTCTGAAGTATATTATAGGGTCCATCTTTTATGGCAAAACTTTTTATGTCAAATTATTGTTTTGAATAACAACGGATAGCATAAACTTCATTTCGCAGGAAATCGTTTGGCATACACTCATTTATCATACATTCAAAACTCATAATTTTGTAAGTCAGAATCATCTTTCGGCATACATTTCATATCCATAATAATTAAAAATTCTGACGATTATACAATCATCATGTCACAGAAAGTTCACAGTCAGAATCGTCTTTTGGCATATAGTTAATATCTATAGTCATTAAAAGGCAGAACCATCATATCTCAGAAAGTATACAGTTAGAATCATCTTCTAGCATACTTTTCATATCCATAATAACTGAGAGACTCATATCATAGCATCTAGTCAGTATAATTTGCATGGTTTGGTTTCTGTCACGGCTCCGGCGCTGCGGAGTTACGGCGGGCCCACGCAATTCTAAATTACACTCAAGGATTAGGACAAACTAGACTATGTGGAGTCGAGTTTGCAGCGATTCGTTTCTGTCACTATCTTTTGTAGCACAAAACATACAATTTTTTAAGACAGTATTTTAATTTTTTAAGGTTAAAATGCTATTTAATAGAAATATGGCTAATAAAATTATTCCAAATGAAATTCTGCTGTCTTATTAGTATGCCAAGTGAAATTATACAATATAATCGTCGATCTAAATGAACGTTATGCTAAACGAAATTATACGGAATATAAAATAGATTGTGACTGCGGACTCTCATACATTGGTCAAACCATGATAAGCATAGGCACCCGCATAAAAGAACAGATAGTTGATGTAAAACACCAACGCTCGTTGAAGTCTGCTGTGTGTGAACATGTGCAACAGGGGACCAACCACTACCTGAGATTTGACAAACCACAGACTCTCGCTAAAGAACACCGATTCCTACCAAGGATGCTTCGCGAGGTTATTGTCACGCCCGAGGTCGCGGGTTCGATTCCCGCACAAGTCAAACATTTGTGTGCATGAACATGGATGTTTGTCTTGGTCTGGGTGTTTCTATGTATCATATGTAAGTATTTACAAAAATAAAGTATATATGTATGTTTATCCATTGTCTGGAACCCATAGTACAAGCTCTGCTTAGTTTGGGCTAGATGGTGTTGTGTGTATGTGATAGAATATTATATATTATATTACGAGTATATTATATATTTCGGGGCACGCTTCCCGCGAGTATGCGGGTGGCGTGCTATGCCGATGACACCCTGGTCGTAGTCAAGGGGAGGGACCTAGGGGAGGCGGTGCGGTTGGCCGCGGTGGGAGCTGCCCTAGTGGTCGACCGTATCCGCGCCCTGGGATTGGAGGTTGCCCTCTCCAAGACCGAGGCCCTATTGTTTCATGGGCCTTGTGGAGGACCTCCTCCAGGTACGCGAGTGGCACTGGACGGGGTCCTGGTCCGGGTTGGGACCCAAATGAGGTACTTGGGTCTCATCCTGGACGGGACGTGGACTTTTGGGGCACACTTCACCCAGCTGGCCCCAAGAGTCCTGGGAGCGGCGGCCGCCCTGGGGAGGCTGCTGCCCAACGTGGGTGGCCCGAGTGCCACCTGTCGCCGACTGTGCTCCGGAGTGATCCGGAGTATGGCCTTTTACGGGGCACCGGTCTGGGCGGACGCCCTTAGTCGCGACAATAAAACCCTGCTGCGACGTCCGCAGCGGGTCGTCGCGACGAGGGCCATACGCGGTTACCGGACGGTGTCCTGGACGGTGGCGTGCGTGCTGGCCAGTGACCCTCCCTGGGAGCTACAAGCGGAGATCCTCGCCGAAGTTTACCACTTCGTGGCGGCGAGGAGATCCCGCGGGGGGCCCCCAGGGTGGGAGGAGGTCGCACGCATGCGCGGGCCGCCCTATTGAGGCGGTGGACGGAGGACCTAGCTCCACCGGCCCCGGGCCAGTGGACGGTGGAGGCCATTCGCCCGGTCCTCCGGGGGTGGATAGGGCGGCGATTCGGGTCGCTGACCTTCCGACTGGTGCAGGTGCTTTCCGGGCACGGATGCTTCGGAAAGTATTTGCACCAGATCGCGAGACGGGAGGCGACCCCGGCCTGCCACGAGTGTGGGGCGCCGGAAGACACGGCGCTCCACACGCTGGAGGCGTGTGCCGCGTGGGGGCCGCAGCGGCACACGTTTTCGGCCATAATAGGCGGAGATCTCTCCCTGCCGAGCGTGATCAACGCCATGCTCGGCGGCGAGAGGTCGTGGCAGGCAGTGGTCTCCTTCTGCGAAGCTGTCATGGCGCAGAAGGAGACCGCGGAAAGGGTCAGGGAGAACAACCTCCTCGCTGACCCTCTCCGGCGCAGACGGACGGGAGCGAGAAGGAGGCGATTTGCCCGCCTTTTCGCTCCTCTATAGTGGGGTCACTGGTACAGAGTCGGGGGACTCTCTACCGGCTTGCACGGCCCCACACGTCTGAGGGATGGCCTTGGTGAGCAAGGCCTTCCCTCCATAGGTGCTGAGGCCCGGTCACCATCAGCCGGGCCAACCGCCGGGGCGGGATGGTGATTGCTAACGCGACCCCATCCCGCCCCACTCCGTCGGTGGAGGGACTGCTCACCCCAGGTTTTTAGTGTGTATACCGACCCCCTGCAGGGGCGGAGAGTCTCACATAACCACCCTCCCCCCCGGGGGAGAGAGTATCCATAAAGGATGTTCCTGGGTCAAAAAAAAAAAAAAAAAATATGGTGTTGTGTGTATGTGGTAGAATATTATTATTATTATTCTATATATTACTATTTTTCTAATAATTACATTTTTAAATATAAATATAAAAACTGAAATGACCCACCGACATCGGGAACAGGGTCCAAGCTGCCGGTGGTTAGGGCCCCAGAGAGAGGAATCTCCTCACAATACGCGCCGTGTAGTACTGCCTTTTGCATCAAGGACTTGATCCAGCCATCTAACGCGAGCCTCTGCAGGTGGTGGTCGAGGCTCTTAGGTATTAAACCATTGACTGTGATGACTATCGGCACAATGATCACCGAGTCCACACGTCACATGTCGACAATCTCGTGAGCTAGGTCAAAGTATTTCAACTCTTTTTCTTTTTCAGCTTTCACAAGATTCTCGTCATGCGGAATGGTAACATCGATGATCATTGCTCGGCGCTCCAATCGGTCTATCAGCACAATATCTGGCTTGTTTGCCACAATTGTCATATCAGTGATGATAGACCGATCCCAGTACAAAGTAGCACGACCATTTTCAAGAACTGGATCGGGCACATACCTGTAATACGGCACTTCAGATTCCACAAGGTCATAGTTTAAGGCAAGTTGCTGATGGACAATCCTGGCTACTTGGTTCTATCTATGCAAATACTCTCCATTGGCAAGACGAGAACAACCGGAGATAATATGTCTGATAGATTCTCCGGGCTGGTAACATGCCCGACATATGTCAACCGTCCCATCCTTCAAGATATATCTCTGGTAGTTGATTGTCATAACAACTTCATACATTATTGCACATACAAAACCTTCGGTCTCAGCGAAGAGATCGCCGAAATGTAGCCAGGACACCGAGGACTGAAAATCTATGTCGGGCCCATTTCATTATTATTATTATTATTATTATTGAAATCAAAAAACATCCTTATCTTAATAGAGAAGATGTTTGTAATGTACCACCAACTTGGGATCTAGTAATTCAAATAGTCAAACCCGAGAAGAAGCAAACCACAGCTAGACTTCATGATACTTTGAGCTCATTCTGCGTAAATAGAAACACCAATGCTTAAGTTATGTTCGGGTACTTTGAAATAACTACACTGGAACATTGAGACAACTACCATCTAGTCTCCCCATAACCATGGCTGCGTAAAATTAACCAAAACGTCGGGGAAAGTGTAAACTTAAACATAAATAGTTTTAATAATTTAATTAGCTTAAAAATTAGTAAAGTTTAATAGTAGTAGTTTATAAATTATGTAAAAGAAAAGAAGTGTCAAATAAATAACGCGATAAAATCCGTATATAGTAGTTTAATTTTAATGAATAACATTCGCGTAAACAGAAGACAATATTATATAAACATTCGGCAAAACAAAGATTATATGAAATAATGTTTATGCTTTACTAATATTCGTTTAAAGAAGATTATGTCAACTGTATTATGCCAAATAAGTTTCGGAGCATCAAGATTCTGCCAGATAAGAGGTAACCCTATTCTGAAGTATATTATGACATACATACATTTGGGTACTAGTACGTGAGTAGGTTAACCGTTTATTAGGCAGACACTACGGACGTCTACTTACTACGCTACTACCACACTACTGCCACAATACTAGTCCAAAAGTCAAAAATACATTGTCGATTTATACATTTTACTTACCACTATAAGACCATAGAACAGGTAAATATTAAACAAAGCCATACAACCTGCACCAGAAAACTTTGCGTAATATGGACCTTGACCCATATTATAGGTGAAACACTTTAATCGTTTTTTATAGTCCATAAAAGATAATACAATGACTCTGATCTGTAAATTAAAAAATAATATCATCAAGAGATTATATACACCCTTTATTTATTTTAGGATTATATACCCGACAAACTAAGTCGCTAATGAAATTTTATTTTCTACTTATCACATAAATACAAATATACCCAGGTATTTTCAGCTTGGACCCACTTATTAGGAGCGAACCTACCGGACATACCCCGTGGTGCTACTGTGAGTTTAACATACGTTAATCAAACCTGAGACCTCAATACAGAACAAAACCATATGCGCAAGTGTATGTCACGGGACCAATGGAAAATTCTCATTCAATTCAGAATTATATTATTTAAGTATTAAGTAAGTAAAAATTTATTTTTCAATATATAAGTACACGTTCTGATACAAATATTAGAACACAGAAAACAAAACAAAAAAGAGTACATATATCATGAAAAATGAGGTTACCACTCAGGTTTGTTGTTGGTTTGCGGTTGATACCTCAAACCAACCCTGATATTATTTGGTAACCCCAAGTGACGCCCGGATGTATATCAGCTACTCATTGTAATATATATATATATATATATATATATATATATATATATATATATATATATATATATATATATATATATATATATATATATATATATATATATATATATATATGTATATATATATAATATATATTTGCTATATGAATGAGATAGCAAAGCACTTCACTGCACGATCAGCTATATTCATTTACTTACAAATAAAGCCTGACATATAAATGCTAGTATGAAACAGCCAATTTTTAAATTAATGCAGTAACAAAATTTTTGTGCTGCCATATTACTAAACATCATGCAACTTCCAAAATACAGATTGCAGTTAAAAAGGAAATTTGCGTAATTATTGCAGTATACTTTAAATTTTAAGTATATTGGTACCTAAATTTCAGAGTTTTACATCTGTCAAATAACTGCTCTGTAGTCAACTACGTTTTCTTTTTCTGGATATAATGGAATCGATGAAATTAAACAAAGGTAGTATAAAGGAGAACGGTCTGGCTTGTTTGGGCTTCCGATATCGGTTTATATTGGTATAAATATTGCTTTTTATTTTTTGTGTCGAGATGAACTTTGTATTATATAGGGAATAATAAATATCTTAATGAAAAATAAATATGTTTTACGAAAAGGTCTGAGATTTTTAGAAAATACTCTTTTAAACCCTTATTTTACACATAACTTTTACACATAACATATAGGTGTTTCTATTTACGCAGAATGAGCTCAGAGTATCATGAAGTCTAGCTGTGGTTTGTTTCTTCTTGGGTTTGGCTATTTGAATGACTGGATCCCAAGCTGGTAGTACATTCCAACCATCTTCTCTATTGAAATTAGGATGATTTTTGATTTCAAAAGCCTCGCGAAGCATCCTTGGTAGGAATCTGTGTTCTTTAGCGAGAATCTGTGGTTTGTCAAATCTCAGGTAGTGGTTGGTCCCCTGTTGCACATGTTCACACACAGCAGACTTCAACGAGCGTTGGTGTTTAACATCAGCTATGTGTTCTTTCATGCGGGTGCCTATGCTTCTCTTGGTTTGACCAATGTATGAGAGTCCGCAGTCACTATAGTATAGAGAAGATGGTTGGAATGTATCACCAGCTTGGGATCCAGTCATTCAAATAGTCAAACCCAAGAAGAAGCAAACCACAGCTAGACTTCATGATACTCTGAGCTCATTCTGCGTAAATAAAAACACCAATGATTAAATTATGTTCGGGTACTTTGAAATAACGACACTGGAACGATTCCTTCCTCCTCCCGTACGGGTTCCTGCGCACGGCACAAACACGCAGGAGGTCATTATTATCCAGCGTCTGTCTTTCGACGATGGACCCGCCGGAACATGACCTCTCCATCCCAGGCAGTGGTCGTCTGGTGGTTTTAGTTACGTCTATTTCAGAGGGAATTAGACCAATAACATGGGGCAACCACGGGAAGGATTCCCCACCAGACTTGTCTTAGGGATCTACACGACTGTTGCGCTCTCCCCTAAGACCATTGGCACCTTACTCGTCTTGAAGAGTCGAGTAAAGTAGGTTTGCATAAATACTAAACAAGCAGCCCATCCAGTGAAGCTAGAAAGCAGAAAAAGCAAGCTAGGCAGTGCAACTATTAAAGCATAAATACAAACCCCCCCTAAGCGGTTGTCATATATTTATATTACCATAATAAATTTAGCTTCACAAATATTTGGAATTGAGGTAAGTACATTTACAACTATTTCTATCTCGCATGAGGGAGTAGCTAATGGAGAGTAGGTTGTAGAGCCTTCACAGAGGTAGTGATTGTTGTCGATCATTTTGCATGATTCTAAACTGTCCAATTTACAGTAAGTGGATCTATCTGCACTGATACCAATGTATTTAGAGGATGGGATGATGGATAGGACACTGGGTTGTTAAGGTCATGAGGAGCCGGTGAAGGTAAGTTATGATATAGGTTCAGGTCTGTAGAATGTACGAGAGGTATTGTAATAGTAAATACTATCATGTCTCTATTGAAGTACACATATTAGTAGTATTAGTATTAGTAGTATACATATTCTCAAGGCTAAGAGGAACTGGCAGTTGTTCTGAACTAGGTAAGAATCGATAATTAGCAACTAATTCAGTATAAGGTTCCTTAGGGCTGAGTATGGTTGGATATAGGACATTTGATTTACTAAACATAATCGAATGAATGGCTTCGCTGACCGTGAAGGACAGGGCTAGAATATTATTTTCTATCATGGAAATTACTTCTAACATGCGGGATCTTAACCCTAATTCTCGAGATACATAGCTTAAATTTAAAATATCTTCAGTGAATTCAGTAATAGCGCATTTTAATTGTTCTTCATTAACAAATTATGTCGTTCAGGGTTTGGTTAACCGACTTAAAGGTATAAGTGGTAACTAGAATATTTTCCTTCATTAAACTGGCTATTTTTCTTTGATCTGTTTCGACTGCTCTTATGGCATTGTCGTAATAGACAGCATCTTCTTCATTCATAGTAAATTCACTCATACCAAATAATTTCTTAGAGACAGAGCCAACGAAGCCAAATGGAACGGATCGTTTAGAGAGATAGCGAGACGTAAGATGGGATATGGCTTCATTATCATGAATTACATCATGTATACGAGTATATAAAGGTTCAAGGATATTTTCGTATTCCAGGTGGTCAAAAACTAGACTACCTTCGCAAAGTACACAAGATATATTAAAAAATGCTTGAAGGTTATTTATATGAGGACTTACAAACGATATATCGAATGGAGTAACTACGCTAAGATAATTATTAACTAAACTTAAAGAACGTAAGGGGTCGAAATACATATATTCCAGGGCTATGCGTCATGGGTGTGATGAAATCTTGACCCTGAATAGTTGGCGTGAATATACTGTAACAGGATTATGAAATACATTAATAACATTTTAATGTTTAGATATTCATAAGTTACAAGTAGTGTGTGATCTCTGCAGGTTTGAGTTGATCAAAGTGATGAGTAACGTGGCGTCTATTTATGAGGAGAGTCGCCGTATGATTATTATGAACCTTGATGAGCTTATATGGTCCTATCCAAAAGGGTGACAGAGTCTTTCTTAACCTGAAATGATACTTCAGGTAGACGTAATTACCGACTTTATATTTGGGAGGAGTCTTAGTATGGGTATCATAAAAGTATTTAGAATTATCTTTTGATTTTAGAATATTTAGTTATACTTTCTCCCGTGTATATTTAAATTTGTGTTGTAATCTTTTGATATAATCGCTATAAGTTGCACCAAGTTTTTATTCATAAACAGAAGATGTTAAATAAGGTAAGTGACCAAAAACTAATTCGTAAGGGGAAAATTTTGTTGTAAAATGTGTTAGCATGGCATGTAAACATAAATGGCCAATTGTCTTGATTTTCGTTAATAAATGATTCCAGATATTCTTTTAGAGTAGAGTGGCTGCGTTCTAAAGCGCCTTGGATTTGAGGGTGATATAGTGAAGACCAGAACTGTTTTATTTTCAGAAATTGGCAAGTAGTTTTAAAGAGATCTGAGGTAAAATTAGTACCTTGATCGCTCAAGATTGATTTAGGAGTACCGAATAAGGAAATGAAATGAATGAGGCTCTCACTTGTTCCTTCTGCAGTCGTACTACGTATGGGGTAGGCTACAGAATACTTTGCCAGATCGTCTTGTAAAGTAAGTATATACTTAAGTTTTCCAGGTCCAGACTCAGGTAGGGGTCCGACAATGTATGTATGAAATTTCCTCCATATTCTCTCCAAACTATTATATACTAGTGTATTACATTAGAAAATAATTCAACATTGCTTAAAGTCCATATGTATTTTAACAGGTATAATGATAACACAACACTGTATTTATCAATTAATAAAATGTTGTCGGTGGCTTTGCTCGCTCGGGAAGAGTTCTTTTATTCTGAATGTAAGGTCGGTTCATGATGGTCGACCGAATAGTGAAAGCGTAAAAGCGTAACAAAAAACTTACTTACATTCGTATCTATAATATTAGTTAGGAAGGTTAGAATTTCAATAGTATCCTTGTATAAAGAGATGACCGCATTATCTAACAAATCACAATAGATAATCAATTTCAAAACTACAGCCAGTCCAAACATGTAACTACTTTTTTTTTTTTTTTTTAACGCGGGGAAATGTGTAAATCACATTCCCCATCGCCGGTTTTGGGGCGGGCGATGGGGATATGTCGGGATCCAGCCCATATGTTTGGGCTGAACCGACTAAAACCACCGCGGTGTTCCTCACACCTTTATGGCGGGGTCGCGCGGATCGCTCTCGCATTCGAATCGCGACCCCGCCGACATGTAATTACCTACAGTTACATAATTATACAGTATTAAGTTACTTGTTATTAAGTTTAATATAACCAACAAAAAAAATAAAAAAATATTAACGTCTATCAACTGACTTAACAAGTAAAAGCAAATAAATTTTTCTCAGCTGACAAATTTATTTCTTTTGAATCAAAGTTACAGAACATATTATTTTATACACACAGCTGTTGCACGGAATTCTAAACTAAGAAAAATTACGAGGGATTACAAAACATAAATTTCTGAAATTAATACATTGCATTTCATGAAAAAGATAATCAAAATTCTTGGTACTGTTTGCCCTCCGCTCGCGCGGGCGGGTTGTTCAATGTTCAATCATAAATTAAATATCGTCGTGAAATCATACAGAGTTCTGATTTCAAAATTAAATAATAGATGCAAACAATCGGTTTAAAATTCAGCGTACATTAGAAAGAAAGAAAGAAAGAAAGAAAGAAAGAAAGAAATATTTTATTTTAATGAAGCATTGGAACACACAATCAAAACTATTATAATACAAAATTTGTGTGTAACAGTAATAAATTTATTTATAAATTGATAATAATAAAAATAAATAAATAAAACTTATATACATTATTATATATCTTTATGAATTACTACATTATATTACGTTAATTAATTACATATACTATTACTTAATATATTATTATATATAATATCGAATACACATTTATACATGGAGCCCTTGCTGTTCAATGTGCGTCGCAGTGTTCATTTAAAAGAGATGTTGCTCAGCATAATGCTGTACCGCTTGCGATACAGCGCTGATTTTCAGCAACACCTCAATAGTGATTATGAGCATCTTACTACAGTTTAATGGTATTAATTTGGACTGTATTAGTCCAAATTAATACCATTAAACTACAAAAAAAAGTACAGAATTTTTAATTATTACAGATAATAAGAAACACAGATTACAGATAAATTAAATAAATATACATGTCAATTTTTTATAATTACAGATACGAATTATAAATTAAATATTTTTATTATTGTAGATAAAACTTACATTAACATTACTGCTTTGTATTTTGAAAAAGGAAGGAGGCTGGCAACCTGTTCCTTAATGGGCATATAAAAGGAGTTATTCAAATACACCAGCGGCACGAAAAGTGGCCCAAGCATATTTCATCAATTATGATTTTATAATTAAATAAAAACTATATGATTATTTTAATCATATTTATCTATTTTTCATATTTTATAGTGAATATTATTAATAGGTTAATACAAGATTTCTGTATTTGATAATTGTATACAAATTACAAACAACATTTTTTTTTTAATTATTAAAAAAGGTCTTAAATGAATTACCAGTATTTTTACCTCTGATCCTGATAATCGTCTGCGTGCGATCAGGCATTCCCTCGACCATATTTTTAAATCTCTACCTGAGGAATTTCTTTGTAGGTAGAGATTAAAAGGTTCCAATACGGAATTCATGGAGGTCCTGCGGCGAGCTATTAGTTAGTCTAACATTCCTCTTAAGCATATTCCAGACATACTCAGTGGTGTATATTCCAGTACTTTTTGCTGGCTACTAAAATTGCCGCTTTTTGACCTCCGAAAAGTACTTATCTACGGAACGAGCCGTGTGTGGTCAGGTATTGCCTTGTAATAAAAGTGATTACTCGCTTTCGATGAACACCCGATATGCTAAACATGATCCTGGGGGTTCTCTTCAGTATATTGAACTAGCATTGGATAACCCTTAACGCTCACAACTATGAACGTGCATTAAAACTCGTCCTGCCCAAACCATGAAAGACTCTCTACGGAAATTAAAGATTTACCGGGTTTTTGTTGCAAGAAACCGCTGACTATGCTTCTTCTGCACACACTCACAGCTGTTCAAAGCTCTTAAGACTATTCTGCATTTAATCGTCTGTAGAAATTTACTCCATTACTCATGTGTTGACTATTTTTTAGCAAATTAAATTAAATACGAGCTACACGAAGTTGCCAAGTTGCCCGGAGTGTTACCCCAAGCTGGTGTTTTAGCATGCAGTTCTCGTTGCTCCATTCTTCTTCTGACTATAAGCTCATTTACATTGACTCATTTTGCTGTTCAATGATGCTGCCGTATCGGGTGATTGGCAATTTTGAGAAATCGATTTATCATTGCGGTAGTGATAAACCGATTTCACAAAGTTGCCATACCAATAAATCAATAATTCCGCACTAAAGAATGCCTGATTCCACCACTTTCTGGTCTTTTCGTGTAAGAATCAGTCTTCCTGTATCTTTCCAATGAGTATCTTGAAGTTTTACGAGGTACATTTAAAGTTTTAGCGACCTTCCGCTGAGTAAATCCTTTACTTCTAAGACATACAGTTTTAGCAGTCTGGGCAGGATTTATCGATATTGTGTTCTACCTCGAAGAACTACAATAAGCTATATATTAATTTAAAACAAAAGAAATTATGCTTAATGCGTAATCATTTTAAAATCAAATTTTAACTCACTAGTACTCTAAGCGTTCCAATAAATTTGAGTGGTTAATGTGTCACAAAATTTAAACAAACGAATTATTTTCGTATTATTTCTGGCTTAAGTTAAAAATAATACTGATTTAATTAAATTATAATACAATGTTTTGGTTTGGGGCCTTAAAGGAACTGGTTTTAGACTTATTTATATTTATACCATATTTCGTGCCGCTTATTGTATAAGGTCCCGTTTTCAATGAGGACAAACATGAATAGTATTATATATTTGGGTACATTGACGAAATGAAAGAAGGAATTGCTGGCCACTAAATAAGACAGTAACTCTGAAATATTATGTAACGTGTATTGTACATTTTTGCTTGAGGTTTTCCTTGAGAGGTGAGGATAAGTGTCCATTATGGGTGTTCTCTTTGTGAATATGTATATATCATAGAATCACGTTTTGTTAGTTTGATTTGTTGCCAAAAATTGTTAGGAAATAAGCAATAGTATTTGAGAAAACTTTGGTGACGAGACGAAATAAACTACATAGAGAAGTTAAAAAAAATATCAAGTTTTTCGCTTCTATTTTTTTATGCACAGTTATCAAGAACAAGTTTATGTAATAAGCCCGCTCTTTATCTAAAGACGATGTTGTATTGAGCAGCAACATAAAGGCAAAGGCAGCGTAATTTTATAATTTTAATAACAGATTTAAGTTTAATAATAATAATTTATTATTAAACGCACTCAGTTTACATGCTACAACATAGATCTAAAATTAGGTACATATTATAACAGGTAAGTTGTATAACAGTTGTCTCCCAGACTAGGTAAACCTGTATCTTGGGAAACAATATTTTATAAATGTGTAGGATCTATGTGATGAAGAGGTGGAGGCCGTTTACGATGATGTGTCAAAGGCCATGCATCGTACCACCAAAACTCATTATACAGTTGTCATGGGGGACTTCAACGCCAAAGTGGGAAAAGAATGCGGTGAATCTTGTTTGGGACAGCATAGCTATGGACGCAGAAACCATAGGGGCCAAATGCTGGTCAACTACCTTAGCATGCAGGGTCTGTTCTGTATGAACACCTTTTATCAGAAAAAGCCCCAACGGAAGTGGACCTGAAAGAGCCCCGACGGTGTGACGAAGAACGAGATTGACTTCATCATAGCCGACAAGAAGAACATATTTAGGGATGTCTCAGTGATCAGCAGGTTTAATACCGGTAGCGATCACCGGCTTGTACGAGGCACCCTAAATATCAATTTTAAGCTTGAACGTAGTCGCATGGTGAGGTCTGTTCTTCGTCCAAATGTGCCCCAAGCTGGCCATGATGCATTCCAATTGGAATTGCGAAATAGATTCGCCGCACTAAAGACCCCGGCAAATGTTGACGAGGACCTGGACGGCATAATTGGGGTGATACGCGAAGTGGGAACGAGGCACTTTCGGAAAAGGCGATCAGATAAGAAGTCCAAACTTTCTAACGAGACCCTGGATCTGATGCGATTTAGACGTGAGACACCAGAGGAATCTTTGTCAGATCCACAGTCATTCCACAAGAAAATCAGGAACTTGGTAAGACGCGACCTGCGCAGCTGGAACACTCGCCTAGTATATGAGGCGATTGAGCGAAATCGGGGGTCGAAGGTCTTCACGAAGACACTGGGGAGGAGTCATCTGACAAAGTTAGTTACCTCGCATGGTGAAACCGTCACATCAGTCCCGGGGATACTCGATGAAATTGAGGACTTCTACGGACATCTGTATGCCTCGCACGCACCGAAGCCTTCACCTGACGCGAGAGACCCTAGAGCCCCACTTACCCGCCACTTCACTGACGATCTCCCAGACGTAGATGTCGACGAAATCGAGGCGGCCCTCAAACAGTTTAATAATGGGAAGGCTCCCGGTGAAGATGGAGTAGCCTCTGATCTCCTCAAGGCTGGGGGTAAACCTGTTCTTGGGGAGTTGAGGAGGCTCTTCAACTCTGTAATAACCAATGGGACTACCCCGAAGGCGTGGAGCAGAGGTGTAGGGGCATTGTTTTTCAAGAAAGGAAACAAAACGCTCCTTAAAAACTATAGGCTGATCACGCTTCTGAGCCACGTCTATAAGCTGTTCTCGAGAGTCATTACGAATCGTCTGGCATCTAGATTTGACGCCTTTCAGTCACCGAAACAGGCTGGGTTTCGTAAAGGCTATAGCACCGTAGACCACATCCATACTGTTCGGCAGGTTATACAGAAGTCCGAAGAGTATAACCAACCGCTGTGTCTGGCGTTTGTGGACTACGAGAAGGCCTTCGACTCCATCGAAACCTGGGCTGTTCTGGAGTCTTTGCAGCGATGCCAAGTCGACTGGCGGTACGTGGAGGTGCTGAGAAGTCTCTACCAAATGGCAACGATGTCCGTCCAAGTGCAGAACCACCAAACAAGACCCACCCAGTTGCTCAGAGGTGTAAGACAGGGTGACGTTATTTCCCCGAAACTCTTCACCAATGCTCTGGAGGATGTCTTCAAGACCCTGCGGTGGAATGGACTGGGCATCAATGTCAATGGTGAATATCTCACACACCTCCGCTTTGCTGACGACATAGTTATAATGGCAGAATCGCTGCAAGACCTGCAGAAAATGCTGTCCGGTCTTAATGCTGCCTCGAGACGCGTTGGGCTCGGGATGAACTTGGACAAGACTAAGGTCATGTTCAACGAGCACATCGTCCCTGAGCCCGTTCCCGTCGAAGGTGTAGCCCTTGAAGTTGTCCAGGAGTACGTCTACCTAGGACAAAAGTTACAGCTGGGTCGAGACAACTTTGAGGGTGAAATCACCAGAAGAGTGCAGCTTGGCTGGGCAGCGTTTGGAAAGTTGCGTCACATCTTCGAGTCACCCTTGCCACAATGCCTGAAGACCAAGGTATTCAATCTATGCGTCCTGCTGGTCATGACATACGGAGCCGAGACGTGGAACCTGACAGTAAAACTAGCCCACTGTCCAAGTCCGGAACGAGATTATCCGACAAAAAACCAGAGTCACTGACGTAGTTCAGAAGTGTAGCAGGCTGAAGTGGCAGTGGGCTGGTCACATCTGTCGCAGAACCGATGATCGTTGGAGCAGACGGGTTCTCGAGTGGAGACCACGACTCGGTAAGCGTAGTGTAGGACGCCCTCCGGCCAGATGGACCGATGACCTAAAAAAGGTGGCTGGAGGTGACTGGATAGCGAAAACGGGAGATCGGGCCTTGTGGCGCACCCTGGGGGAGGCTTATGTCCAGCAGTGGACCGCAATAGGCTGAAATGATGAGATCTATGTACAACCCGTGTTTATCAATGTTATAAGCAGGACAGACGTTTTTTGAGTCAGTAACTCTTCAGTTGCTAACTCAGAAAACGTCTGTACTACTGCAAAAGATAAATATCTTCATTGTTATCTTTTGGAATATCTGTCGAAAAACGTACGTATAGACTCCAGCTGCTTTTCGGATGGATAAGTAAAGATTTCGCGTTTTCATTAACCCATTCTTGACCACTGTGCCAATTTGTTGATTGATCGCATTTATTATTTGAAATCAGCACATTTTGAATTTACGTGTACTTACGATTATATGCTTCCACGACGATATTTAATTTATGATTGAACATTGAACAACCCGCCCGCGCGAGCCGAGGGCAAACAGTACCAAGAATTTTGATTCCCAAAGATTTTCTTTTTCTTCTTTTTCTTGAATCGCGATGATCAAACCCAGGTCAAACCTCAGGTTGGCTGGAAGTCATCTCGCGCCCTCCAGCGCCCGGTTCTGCGGTTGGAGAGAGGATTTAAGCGCTCCCTCTCCCGCTCCGCCGCCTCCTTGATGGATATGACTTCCTCACAAAAGGAGGCGACGGCGTTCCACGACCTCTCGCTCCGGACCATTGATTGAACCACGGCCTGGAGCGAGAGGGTAACCATACCGACTGCCGCGATCAACTCACGGCGCTGCGATGCCCAAGCGGGGCAATCCGCCAAAGTGTGCAGCGCCGTATCCACAACAACATCGCGGCAGTCGCCGCAGTGATGACAGCCGGGCGTCTCCTGCCGGCCTATGCGACACAGGAACTGGCTAAAACAACCATGGCCAGTCATTACCTGTGTCAGCCGGAAGGTGAGGACGCCATGCCGCCTCTCCAGCCACTCTTCAAGAACGGGACTTATCGCTACAATCGTGGCGTGCCCAGCACTAGGGTGCACAAGTCGTTCCTTCCATTTGTCGACCAGGACCTCGCGGAACTCGAACCGTGCCGCCTCTAGAATGGGAAGAGCAGGTCCTTCGCTCCGAGCTATCGCTTCCTGGCGCCAACGGTAGAGCGACGCCAGAAGCGCCGCTTCCAGGTCCCATGGCATTGATCCAGCGAGGAGGCTCGCAGCCTCAAACGAGATCGTGCGGAATCCTCTAATTAACCTGACGGACATGGCGCGCTGTGGCGCACGAAGCGCCGAAATATTGCGGTCCGTCAGGTGGTCCATCCAAACTGGGGCCCCGTAAAGGGCCATGGACCGCACGACCCCCTCGTAGAGCCTCCGGCAGGAGGTGTTTGACCTCCCAAGGTTGGGCAGCAGGCACGCGAGCGCACCTGCAGCGCCCCGAAGACGAGGTGCCAAACGACGAAAGTGAGCTGCAAAGTCCCATCGGCTGTCGAGCAAGAGACCTAGAAACTTTAGGGTCGACTTGACGCCGATGCGGACCCCTCCTACCATGATATGGGCCCCTGGAGGTGGCCGGTTCCAAGGACCGTGAAAGCAAACGGCCTCGGACTTAGACAGGGCCACTTCCAGGCCCAAGTAAAAAATTTATTTAAAAAATTATTATTTAAAAAAATTTGAAGTCAGGACTCTGTATGAAACAATGTAATACACTAGCATCTAATAATATTTTATTGCTACTAATATTATAGGAGTGTGTCAAGAATTTTATATTTTTGTAACTCAATCACGCATCAACCGGTTTACGGGCTTAGATGAAATTGGCACACATATTGCACATGTGCTGGATAACTTTTTTTTACCGGTATAAGTAAATGTAGGATTCACACACATACAGCTACAAGCAGAACCTAGTGTTATATAAAATACTGGCTTAATATTTTTATATATAGATTACTTAACTAAAAGGTCTGACAATCTATTTATAGAAAGAACAAATAAAAGTCGCTGAATTATTACTTTACGACTTTTTGTTTCTTGCGAAGATAATCCAGTTTTTATTACGTTCTGTCAAAACTAAGACAATACGCCACACGAACTAAATCGAGTTGAGAAGCTTTATTTAAACTTTAATGTAATGAAAAGATCAGCTGAGTTTGACGTATATTAGATACTAGCTTTGGTCCGCGGTTTCGCTCAAGAACATTTCATTTTACTAGATGAAAGTTACTGTATATTGAAATTATAGTACTATATATGGCTTTTATCGCGTTGTTTATTTGACAATGTTACATAATTTTGAAAACTGTTAGCCATGGTCATGGGGAGTCTCCCCGTGACCATGGCTGCTGAAAAGCAACCGAAACGTCGGGGAAAGTGTAAACTTCAATATAAATAGTTTTAATAGTTTAAATAATAATTTAATTAGCTTAAAATTAATAAAGTTTAATAGTAGTAGTAGTGTAACAGTTTCCAAAATTATGTAATAGTGTCAAATAAACAACGCGATAAAATCCGTATATAGTAGTTTAATTTCAATTTATAATATTCGCGTAAACAGAAGACAATATTAAGTTACTGTATGTCCTTCTCTGTAGCTCTGACAATGCGTATGCGATCATTTCATGATAATTGATCTAAAAGTTAAGGCATGAGGGCGTAACAAACAAAGAAACTCACTTTCGCGTTTATAATATAACACTTAAGAAGTTAGGATTGTTGTTATGGATATACTTATGATATTAAAATTTACTTTGACCACGACGACAAAAAGTCACTTTGCCCTCATGCATTGGCTATCGTGTCACAGACGTCGGTACAGTCAGCGCCATAAGTCGATAAACATTCGCACGGCCTTGAATTGCTACATATGTATATGATACGCAATAAAGGTACTTTACATTTATTGCTTCGGTAGCAGTTAAAGGATAGTTATTTTAATAACAATTAATTGCGACAGAACATAAGCGAATTAATTTTTTTTTAACACGTGTTTTAATGTTCAGCTTCTTAAATTACCTAAATATACCAATGAATATGACGCATAAAAAAAATAATGTTTGTACCGTTTATATCAAAATCTACATTTTGATCAATCAGAGGTATTTTGCCGTAAATTACAAGCCAACAGAAAACTATCAAAAAGGATATAAAATACTTTAGCTGAAAGACGTTTAATTAATTAGGCTATTATGCGCGCATGACGAAACTGCTGTGTTGTAACATAATAGTGTTAATTACAGTCAATTACAAAGTTAGACCTCAGCTTGTAATGTAACCATAAATTTTCCAAACACTCCTGCGTTTGATTTTCCGAAGAATATTGTTTTATAATCGTGCTTTTAACTTTATTTGGAACATGCTATGAAATCGTCCATTATGTACTTAACTTATAAACGTAATAATCGCGTTTGAATGTGTTTCAATTTTAATTAGAAAATTGGTTCAATGCCCTTTATCTAAATATTTGTAAATAGATGCTTGTGACGTAACGTGTGTTGTTCGGGAAACCTGTTTGATGTGTGGTTTGGAGACTTTGTTATTGTTGTAACCGCGATACAAATATTTACAGATCTGTGTTTGGCTATATATATTTTATCAATTTTAAATAAATACCTACATGCAATTTATTCAATACATACATATACAATGTAAAAACAGACTTCATAAAGAAATCTTTTTGTGTCCAATATTTAAATTGTAAATGTTTTCCTTTAGATTAAATATAGTTTTAATGTGAATTTATTACAATAAGTAGCCGGTAATGTGTTTTGTAGAGGCGCTCATAGCCAGTTGCACTCACTGATCGGTAAACGATTAGCGAGGTTAAGCAACGTTGGGTGCTGTCAGTCTATAGATGGGTAACCGCTTAGTGATATTTCATCTGAGCGTCTCCGTGCTTTGGAGGGCACGTAAAACGTTGGTCCCGGTTGTTGCCAAATTGACAGCAGTCGTTAAGCCATGTCAGAGGCCTACGGGCCGCTTAAACAACTCTTGACAAAAGGCTGACTTGGCCACTAACCACACGAAAAGAAAAAAAAATAAAGGCTTTCATTAATTGAATAAAAAAAATATTATTATTATTAAATTATTATTATTATATTATTCATTTGCAAGACCGGGCAGGTTAAAGCAGTTTGGACTGACCACTTCAAACTGGTACCACTACATAAGAACTGCCATTTTCTTTCATTGAACGGCTAATGCTGCGAAGTTTTACAACACTAATTGTTGACTGCGGTAATGGCGTAGACATTTAAGGTGTCATCTTGCCACTACTATTGTGCCGAGTAGTATAATAAGACTGCCTCAATGGCACACACGGTTAGATACCCTATATACGCATAACTACGCTACATACAAAATAGTGAATTGTTGGAAAGGGACTGCATAGTGGTGTCGATGTAATAGTAAGGATAGAGCGTCGCGTCCTGTTCAGCGTGAATGAGACAAAATAACAAAAATATAACGCACTCTCTCGCACAATTCGCAGCGTTCAATTTCTAATAGTTCAAAGTCCAAACAGTCTAGGTTGATGTGTCGCCGTGTGTACTTGAGGTATTAGATTCGATTCCGGGATCGGGCAAAGTATAGTAGTAGTCTGGAACTCTGTTCGGTAAACGGTAATAGGCTCGCCTCCTACGTATTTGGATAAAATAATACTTGAGGTATTAGATTCGATTCCCGGATCGGGCAAAGTATAGTAGTAGTCTGGAACTCTGTTCGGTAAACGGTAATATGCTTGCCTCCTACGTATTTGGATAAAATAATACTTGAGGTATTAGATTCGATTCCCGGATAGGGCAAAGTATAGTAGTAGTCTGGAACTCTGTTCGGTAAACGATAATAGGCTCGCCTCCTACGTATTTGGATAAAATAAATAAAGTAGTTGTCTATGTTTAATTTTGTTCATTATTTTACACTCAAGAGCAAATATTTAGGCAAGCAAAAGTGCAGCAGTGCATAATTACTAGTCTCTTTATATTCAATTTTTTTTATGTTTACTTTAATATAATCTACTGGATACAATTAATTTTATTTATGCAGTACTAACAATTTGTTTATTTTAATATTATTTATTTAATCGTATAACACTATTCACTTTTTATTTTTATATATTTATTCTTTTATCTTTATTATAATACCATACTGTCGTTCGTGAGTCGCTAATAGGCCTCAGCTGAAAATCAGCGCCGCGGTCATCTATAGCATAGGTTGCGCTGGAACCTTTTAGGCATGCTATGTTACATAGTATTGTCTTACGTTTACTGGTGTTGAAATTAAACAAATTTATACGGATTTTATTGCGTTGTTTATTTTTTATAAAACAGTATTATTACATAATTTTAAAACTGTAAACTACTATTGTTAAACACTTTTAATAGTTTTAGACTTAATTTTACACTTCCCCGACGTTTCGGTTGCTTTTCAGCAGCCATGTTCACAAGGAGATACGCTGTGTTGTTTAAAATGTTATTGCTTGTATATATAACCTGTGTACCTATGTCTAATAAAGAGGTCATTTATTCATTCATTCATTCATTTATCCATTCAAATAGCAGTCAAATCAATGTTTTTTGTGAAAACTATCAAAATATGATCTCCAAAACCGCTTTTTATATAACCTGTGTATGTCTAATAAAGAGGTCATTTATTCATTCATTCATTCATTTATCCATTCAAATAGCAGTCAAATCAATGTTTTTTGTGAAAACTATCAAAATATGATCTCCAAAACCGCTTTTTATATAACCTGTGTATGTCTAATAAACAGGTCATTTATTCATTCATTCATTCATTTATCCATTTAAATAGCAGTTAAATCAATGTTTTGTGAAAACTGTATCAAAATATGATCTCCAAAACCGCTTTGAATGCCTGTACGAGTGCGTAGATGTGGACAACTACAACAACAGGTTCAAAGAACAAAATATCCAGTACGATCGCAGGTTCAACCCCCGGGTTGCATAAGATCCTGATATAATGCTGCCGAGTTTTTAAAGAAAATATGTAGGATACTTCGGCAATCCTCCGAGGATATGCCAGAATACCGGCCCTCAATAGATAGATCTCTTAATCTTTGTCTCACGACCTTCGGAAATATAACACAAATTGTATCCGTGATGCGATTAAGTGACATAAATGCTCGAAAGTGTTCACGACAGATCTATCTATTGGGCAGAGCCAGCTGACAAAGCTAAAGATAGAGGATGGTAGAATAGTATCATCCAAACTTCAGCTCTTGAAGGAGATCGAGATATTCTATGAACAGCTATACACGACTACACGACCATTTGTTACACCACTCCAGCTGAGGCTGGAGTGGTGTAACAAGTGGTAAGTTACCACAATCCAGCTAACCCAACACTATACCGAAGATATCCCGGACGTCTTAAAAACAAATCAGCAAACTGCCTAACTCAACATTTTGCAAGAAAAATACCTTAACCTTTTTTATAAATCTATACTAATATAATAAAACTAGAAAGATTTATTATTTGGACACGCTGATCTCCGGATCTATTAGTGGAATTTGAAGATATAGTATTGAATTTGATATTTCAATTCTTAAGGAAAGTTCAAGTCTATATAACATCACGCTACAAGCTCTGGCAATGAAGCAATAATCAAAAGTGTGGTAGAACCCGCGGGGACAGCTAGTTATGACATTTAAGGGAAAAGCATCATGCGTTAAATTCAACCTCGTTAGTTGAACCTACGACCAAGTTTAATTTTGTAAGCTACGTAATATGTTAACAAACTCACGGGAGGTC
The DNA here is from genome assembly GCA_930367265.1 of Catocala fraxini. Taxonomy (NCBI): domain Eukaryota; kingdom Metazoa; phylum Arthropoda; class Insecta; order Lepidoptera; family Erebidae; genus Catocala; species Catocala fraxini. Next base: position 23,831,308 of record OV884031.1, read on the forward strand.
GGTTAGTAAATACATTACGTAGTTTACAAAACTCATATTACTTCTAACTAATATTACGTCAAAGGATGTTTGGCGGTGTGGATGTTTGTAACTCAAACAGGCAGTAGAAGCTAAAGAAAAAAAAAAAGATACACCATGACCTGCATTAGAACAGGATAAATTTACGCATTCCCTTGTAGTGAGTAAGACGGTTGAAGCCGCAGTTATAAACTAGTATCAAATTAAAAACAACACTTATAATGTCTGTTAAGATTTTTTTAAAGACTACTCCCGCTCTTGGACTATTTCCTGTATTACGGGGACTACGGCGACCTCAGTATAGTATAAATGGTTAAGCTCACACTTATTTAAAATATTACTTCAAAAAGTACTGCAAGCATATTGTATGTGTAGTAAGACCAACACTACAACACAGCATGGCTAGTTATCGTAATTTATAACTAATATTATAAATGCGAAAGTGAGTTTGTTTATTTGTTACGCTTTCACGACTTAACTACTCGACCATTCAACATGAAATTTCGTATACACGTTGTCACAGGTACAGAATAGGACACCTTTAATCCAGCAAAAGCATTGATACTAACCCAAATCTAGTAAATAAATAAATACATACATAGAATTTGATATCCAGTAATATCAACACCACACGAATAAATAAAAGAAACCTATTAATATAAATGAACGTATCGTATAAAAATGACAAACTATATAATAGAAATCGCATAAGCCCCCGAAGGTGAGACCAGGGATAATGGACCATAAGCATCCTATCTAATCATATCATATTAATATTATAAATGTAAAAGTTTGTCAGGATTGATGGATGGATAGATGGGTGGATAGGTGGATGGATAGATGGATGGATAGCTGGATGGATAGATAGATGGATAGGTTGATGGATAGATGGATGGATAGATGTATGGATAGATGGATGGATAGCTGAATGGATAGATGGATAGATAGATGGATGGATAGATGTATGGATAGATGGATAAATGGATGGATAGATGGATGGTTGGATGGATAAATGGATGGATATATGGATAGATAGATGGATGGATGGTTGGATGGATAAATGGATGGATATATGGATAGATAGATGGATGGATAGATGGAAAGAAAGGAAGAAAGAAAGAAAGAAAGAAAGAAAGAAAGAAAGAAAGAAAGAAATCATTCTTTATTGACACAAAGAAACATGACTACATATTTTTCTTACAAAATATAGACAAAATAATTAAAAAGACAATTAAATAAATAGTTCGTAAGTAAAAAAATATATACATATTATGCTATTGTGGCAACAAATGGTCTCCATTCAGCATTGATGTTGCGATAAAACTGACGTGATATCGCAACGTTGATTTTCAATGGAGACCACCGTTACGCACGGACATCAAGCCAGCTGCATACAATTTTACAACTAACAATAAATTAGAAAATTTCAAGGATACGTAACCAGAGAAAAAATAAACTACTTAACTTATTATTATAAAAAACAAATAAATGACAAAAAAAAAATAAAAAATAAAAACCCATACAGTATGCATGTATTGTCTCATGTGGAGATCCAACCCACAATACTCCCCCCCACCGGCAGAGGCAAGACACACACAAACGCGCCATCCGTGCCGTCAGGACAAGAATAATAATTTTATATTGAACTAAATGTAAACAATGGATGACGTACATTACACGGGTGGCGCGATCCATCTATCTCCCTTACACCGCGCATAGAGGGGGATAAGACAACTCGCGTGATACTGAGAGATCGCTCCTCGTAATACCGGCGCGGCACCAATGCGCGCGAGTCTCGCGAATTTCGTAAACAACGCTCATACACAACAAACAAAACATCACGCTCACTAGCGGATTTTACTATGCTGTTATCAATAACTTGCAAATAGAAAGGCAGACAACAGGACCACAAACTGCAAAACCAGCCTCCCGACATGCATTTTGATCGTCAACTGAGAGGTAAGTGATTGATGGATAGATAGATGTATAGATGGATGGATAGATGGATGGATAGATGGATGGATAGATAGATGGATAGATTGATGGATAGATGGATGGATAGATGGATGGATAGAAGGATATATGGATGGATAGATGGATGGATAGAAGGATATATGGATGGATAGATAGATGGATAGATGGATGGATGGATGGATGGATGGATGAATGGATAGAGGGATGGATATTTGTTACTCTTTCACGCATAGACTTCTGAACGGATTTTGATCAAACCTTACACTATACATTATAATAACATATAGGCCACTAAAATCTATCTAAACATAAATCTAGATTAACGCGTGTGAAGCCGCGAGCAAAATCTAGTATTATAAATGCGTATGTGAGTTTGTTTATCTGTTACGCTTTCACGCCTTAACTACTCGACCGTTTATTATTAAATTTCGCATACATATTGTCAGGAATACAGTAAGAGACATGGAGTACCTTAAATCCAGAAAAAGTAGTGTTACTAACCTAATCTAAGCTACATTTATGCAAATGAAGCCGCGGGCAGAATTTTGTACTGTACAACTGTAGGCTCTACAATCACTCACGTTTACACAAGTAGCTAACGACAAATTTGTTTCATTTCCCTTCCACCGCTTAGTAAGGGTAATAAGGGGTTATTGTTTAATCGACGGAGACATGTATGTTATGTTTTTATTACTCAACTTTTTCTTGCTATTGTTTCGAATCCATCTGGTATTTCTGTATAAATTAAGGATGTGTCTTCTTCTCCCTAGCCTTTATTATTCCCAAGTCAGTTGGGGTCAACTTTTCTAGTCTAACTGGATATGACTGGATATCAGTTTTTACACGAAGTGGCTGCCACCTGACCTCCGCAACCCGAAGGCTAACGATAGTCTAAGGCTAGACCAGTGTCAGGATATTAGAGGCCACTGACTTCCCAATAACGACTGCCATAGATGTTCATGGCAACCGGGACCGACGGCTTGACGTGCTCTCCGAGGCACAGTGCAGGCGATAATTATTATTGTCAATCAATACGCGTATAATCTCGAAAAGTCATATGACTTCTGAAAGTCAGAGATGCTCGAACCCGAGACCCTCAGCATTGCAGTCTTTTGGTCTCCCCACTGAGCTATCGCTGCTTTGGATACAAAATCTTTCAGGAATCTTTTACGTTTATTCAACACTAGAGTTTTCTCGCGGCTTTGCTCCCGGTAATGTAGATTTTGTCAATAAATTTCTAACTCTCGCTAACATGACTTTTTCCCTTATGAAAGGTACTTCATGTCCTTTTCTGAACCCCAGACGTGTTTGCGAAATTTCCTGATGATCGGTCGAATAGTTAAAGCGTGAAACCGTATCAAACAAACAAATGAACAAACTCATAATAATTGCATTTACAATATTAGTTAGGATATCATAATATACTTCTGGAGATAAACTAGTTTCCAGTTATGAGTTTGTTTCATCGTATTTTTAAAACTACTAGGTACTCTAAACAGTTGAAACGAAATAGTAGTTTCCGGTTACTAAAGGTGAGCCCACCATTTTTACCTGTGCGATTATGCTAGCTTACCTAGGGAGTCAAGTAGCTAGCGTAAGAGTAGCAGCAATGCTACTGCATTTCACTTAATAAGTAAGAGTCCTAAAGATACAAAATTATAAAATACAATTGTATATTATAATTTTGTAATAAAGTGTCAAATAAACAACGCGATAAAATCCGTATATAGTAGTTTAATTTCAATTAAATTCTTTTATCAAAGTTTTCGGAGCAGCATGACGTTTTTTTTTTGTTAATCAGTGAACAATGATTTGTGTTACATGTGTTAACATATTTGGTGTATGATTTGTATTTAGTTATAATCCAACATGTAAAAGTTTTTTGATCCAATTAATAAAATAAAACAAAATAAAAAAAGACTAATGCCATTAATTCAGCGTGTAACAATAAATTGTGATCATACCTTAAGGTTGCATAGTGTAGCCTGTGGCTACCCTGAGGTTTGACCTGGGGGTGGCGGGCTTTGTGGGCCTGCCCGCCATCCGTTCAGCACCAGGTCCGAGAGGCGGCGTGCGTGTTCCCACGCGCGCCTCTATGTCGAGTCCGTCTCCCCTCTAGGGGGGACAGTAGGGAGTGATAGAAGTGCCAATAGGGTAGGTCTTTCGTGTAGTGGCCTGCCGTTTCATACGCCGGGCCGAAACCTCGGCGGGGTCGCGACCGCATGCGAAAGTGATTCGCGCGGCCCCGTCGATAGTAGTTTTGTTGAGGAACACCGTGGTAGGTTTAGTCGGTATTCCGGGAGGTACTTTAACATCTTTACCATCTTTATTTTACCCCGGCGAGTCCGACATAACCCCTCCGCCCGCCCCCGCGGAGGGGCAAGCGTCATATGCATTGCCCCACGTAAAAAAAAAAAAAAGCCTGTGTCTAGAGTGAAACTCTCAAAATGTTCGTTAAGGTCATCGTACTTAATACAATTTCTATTTCCAAATACCGTTATAACATATTAGATTTTGCCCGGGATCCGCTCGCGTAAATGTAGGTTTAATTATGTAAGCTTAGTAACGATACTTTTTCTGGATAATCCCTATGTCCTTTTCTGATCGCCAGACAACGAGTAAGTAAAATTTTATGATAATCCGTCGAGTAGTAAAGGTATAAAAGCGTAACGAACAAACTTACATTCGCATTTATAATATTAGAAGTGCATTTTCAATGTGTCTGAAATGTTTAAGTAAAAGTTAAATTACTTATATTGATATGTAAATATATAAAAACTGTGCTTATAACTGTGTATCATAATGGAAAAATAGAGATTTTAAATCAATATTATCATCAACACTTTACTATCCGAACATACGACCGCATATTTCTGTTATATATTAAACTAGCTGTCCCGACAGACGTTGTCCTGAACACAGGAAAATACAAAAAAAAAATCTAAACCATACCCGAAACCACATAAAACACACACAAAAATAAATATCAAAATCGGTCCAGCCGTTGAGGAGGAGTTCAGTGGCATACACAGTAGAATTATATATATAAAGATAATAAATAGGTATCTGCATTTTCAATACCCATTACATACATATACATTATGGATAGAAACAAAATTCGTTTGACACGTTCCAATAAATATGTTATATACAACAAGCCATGTAAACGCCTGTTAGCCTTCAGAACTTTGTGATGACGGTTCGTTGGCTCAAAGTATTTTGTTCCCGTAAGCTAAGCGTCAATTACATTCCATGGAATGATAGTATATAATAGTGATGTGCACAGTAGTACCTATTCAAATTAAATCCGAATATATTGACAACACTATACATACACATATATGTGTACTGTTATGAATATTATCTGTACCCTAATTCAATTTTTCCCTCCAGTCTTATAAGAGTGCTTAGTAACCTCTCTCTCACTCATTCGCTCAAGCACGTCAGTCGCGTCATTTCGTCTTAAATAAAAGCCTAATGCCTGCCTATAGCCTATATTGTATCCCGGGATAACTGTATTAAAATCGCTAAAACTATTTTAATTAAATAAATACAAGTCTTTTCTCAAACCTGATTAAAAGTACGCTGAAACATTTAACACGCAGAGAAGGTATCGTGATGACGCAACCAGATTCGAATATTATTCGAATGCAATTACCCGCATTTAATTTTTACTTAGTATACTAAAATTACATTAACAGCGGCGATAGCTCACTGGGGAGACCAACAGACTGCAATGCAGAGGGTCTCGGGTTCGAACCCACGTCGCGCACCTCTAACTTTCGGAAGTTATATGACTTTTCGAAATAATGTGCGTATTGATTCACAATTATCGCGTGCTCCATGCCTTGGAGAGCACGTTAAGCCGTTGGTCCCGGCTGCCATGAACATGGCAGTATGGCAGTCGTTATTGGGAAAGTCAGTACCCTCTAATATCCTGACACTGGACTAGCTTTAGGGTATCGTTAGCTGCCACCTGACCTCCGCAACCCGAAGGCTGTGGAGGTCAGGTGGCAGCCGCTCCGTGTAAAAACTGATATCCAGTCAAATCCGGTTAGACCAGAAAAGCCGACCCCAAGTGGACTTGGGCATAATAAAGGCTAAGAGAGAAGATCCTAAAATTACATTAAAGGTTTAAATTCTACTCCCAACTTCTTATGAAAAGACACAATCACTATACCATCCCTACTTGAACCGTTGCTACAACATTCCCGATAGGCAATCAGCCCATTTATATAACAAAATAAATAAAACACTACAAATATACCCTTTAAGTTGACATATCATGACTTCAAAAAAAAAGTTTAATTTTAGTAGTACTGAGGAATTAATGTATAATTATAATTGCATAATAATTGTTGTCTTAATATTATAATGATATTGCATATACACGCACACACATATACATAACCACAAACATACTCACACATTCATACATATATTATTATTATTATTATTATTTTCTTTATTACTCTTTTTTTTAAATAATTACATTTTTAAATATAAATATAAAAACTATACATATTTAAAAATATAAAAACTGAAATGACCCACCGACATCGGGAACAGGGTCCAAGCTGCCGGTGGTTAGGGTCCCAGAGAGAGGAATCTCCTCACAATACGCGCCGTGTCGAGTAGTACTGCCTTTTGCATCAAGGACTTGATCCAGCCATCTAACGTGAGCCTCTGCAGGTGGTGGTCGAGGCTCTTAGGTATTAAACCATTGACTGTAATGACTATCGGCACAATGATCGCCGAGTCGACACGCCACATGTCGACTATCTCGTGAGCTAGGTCCAAGTATTTCAACTCTTTTTCTTTTTCAGCTTTCACAAGATTCTCGTCATGCGGAATGGTAACATCGATGATCATTGCTCGGCGCTCCAATCGGTCTATCAGCACAATATCTGGCTTGTTCACCACAATTGTCCTATCAGTGATGATAGACCGATCCCAGTACAAAGTAGCACGACCATTTTCGAGAACTGGATCGGGCACATACCTGTAATACGGCACTTCAGATTCCACAAGGTCATACTTTAAGGCAAGTTGCTTATGGACAATCCTGGCTACTTGGTTGTGTCTATGCAAATACTCTCCATTGACAAGACGAGAACAACCGGAGATAATATGTCTGATAGATTCTCCGGGCTGGTAACATGCCCGACATATGTCAACCGTCCCATCCTTCAGGATATATCTCCGGTAGTTGTTCGTCATAACAACTATTATTGCACATAAAAAAACGTTCGGTCTCAGCGAAGAGATCGCCGAAACGTAGTCAGGTCACCGATGACTGAAAATCTATGTCGGGCCCATTCAGGGCCCGAAAAAAGCGTCTATGCAGCTCTTTTCCTTTCCATACATCCCTGCGCTCGTCAGTTCCAAGTATAACAGGTTTGCGCCAGTTCTCCTTAGCCAGAGCAAGCGGGGTAAAACCCGTATCCACTGCGACTACATCGCAATGCACGCCCACATCGGTTCGGAGAAAATATTCTCTGAGATTGCACACTTTACGGTTGTGGAATCTCAGAGTTGGTTGTCTTGGCATTTAAAAAACCGCGACCCCCACACTTCCGTGGGATGTACAATCTCATTACCGAGGAGCGTGGGTGGTGCATTCGGTATGCAGTCAAGAGTGTACGGACCTTTCTATCCAGGGAATCTAATTCCGTTTGCGTCCATCTGAGTATGCCAAAGGAGTACATAAGGATCGGCATAGCTCAACCGTTACAGGCGCGCATCCTGTTGCCGCCTGACAAAAGACTTTTCAGTATTTTTTTCAAGCGGCCCAAGAAGCTCTCCCGCAACTTCCGTTTCATACCGTGCTCAGTGATACCTAATGCCTGTGACATACTCTGATATTTATAGGTTTCGTTTGCAGAGAGAGACCTAAGTAAGTAAAATCTGAGAGTTCAATTAAAAATGAGTTTAGTTTATTATTATACTCTTTATTTCTATCTTTGCAATATATTTTCTTTTTTATAAATATACATATATAAAAATGTACATTTAAAAATATATATTGTATGGTACCCCACCGGCATCGGGAACAGGGTCCAAGCTGCTGGTGGTTAGGATACCAGAAACAGGAACCTTCTCACAATTCGTGCTGTATCTAATAGCACTGCCTTCTGCATCAAACCCCTGATCCAAGCACCTAACGCGAGCCTCTTTAGATGGTGATTGAGGCTCTTGGCAATTAGACCATTGACAGATATGACTATCAGCACAATGATTGCCGAATCCACATCCCACATGTCGACAACCTCGCGAGCTAAATCGATATATTTAATTTGTTTATCTTTTTCAGTTTTCGCGACATTGCCGTCATGCGGAATGGTGACATCGATAATCATTGCACGGCGCTCTGATCGATCTATCACCACAATGTCAGGTTTGTTGGCCACAACAGTCCTGTCTGTGATGATAGTTCGATCCCAATACAACGTGACATGACTATTTTCGAGAACTGATTCAGCTATATATCTGTAGTACGGCACTTCAACATCTACAAGTTTGTATTTCAGAGCAAGTTGCTGGTGAATAATCCTGGCTACTTGGTTATGTCTGTGCAAGTACTCGCCGTTAGCAAGACGAGAACAACCGGAAACTATATGCCTGAGGGACTCACCAGGTAGGTGGCACGCCCGACAAATGTCAACCGTACCAACAAGTTTTTGGTTTTTTTTAACAAGTTATTGGTCAACAATACCATCCCTCAAGATATATTTCCGGTAGTAATTCGTCTTGATAACTTTGTCCGCAATAGCACAGACAAAACCTTCGGTTTCCCAAAGAGGTCACCGAAACGTAGCCAGTTCACGCAGGCTAACAGGTCTACATCGGTTCCATATAGAGCCTTGTAGAACCTACCGTGAAGCTCCTTGCTCTGCCATACATCCCTGCGATCGTTAGTGCTAAGCACTACAGGCTTGCGCCAGTTCTCTTTAGCCAAACTGAGCGGGGTGAGTCTGGTGTCCGCAGCAACTACATCACGATGCATACCCGCGTCTGCCTGGAGAAAGTATTCTCTGAGGTTGCACACCTCGCGGTTATGAAAGGCCTTGGCATTCAGAAAGCCTCGGCCCCCCCATTTCCGTGGGATATGCAATCTCATCACAGACGAACGTGGGTGATGCATACGGTATGCCGTCAAGAGTGTACGGACCCGCCGGTCCAGGGCATCCAGTTCAGTCTGAGTTCACTTAAGTATGCCAAAGGAGTACATGAGAACCGGCATGACCCAACCGTTACAAGCGCGCACCTTGTTGCCACCTGATAAAAGACTATTTAAAACTTTTTTCAAGCGACCAAAGGAACGCTCCTGCAACGATTGCTTCATGTCAGCCTCATTGATACTTAACGCCTGTGACATACCCAAGTACTTATAAGTATCGGTTATAAGAAGTGATCGTAGGTTAATGGAATCCGAAAGTTGTATTCCTTCGGATTCCACTATCCTTCCTTGCTTTACATGGATGACAGCATATTTATCCACACCAAAATCCATGCTGATAGACTTACTAAAAGTTTCAGTTACTTTGAGTAAATCCATCAACTGTAAATCAGTGTGGGCAAACAACTTTAAGTCATCCATATACAGCAAGTGAAATATTACTTTGTAACCTGTAACCTAGCCCTGAACCCTCTAGTAATGTACTAAGAGGATTCAGGCTGTCGCCCTAAAATATACCCCGCTCAATTTTTATCAGTTCGCCATTCCCAGAGATCTATCGACATCCTGGATAGCTAAGAACCGTTTCCATTGCCCCATGCATGACTTCAAAAAGGTGCGCAGTGTTGCATTTACTTTATACAACTCTAACATCCTCAAAAGCCATGCATGTGGCACCGAATCATACGCTTTCTTATAATCTATCCAACATGCTGCCAGATCCCTTCGTTTACGGCGAACCTGTTGGCTAATGGCCATGTCAATGAGGAGGAGCTCCTTAGTGCCACGAGCCCCCCTCTTACATCCATTCTAAGAAGCTGACATTCTTGAATTTGTATCAATATGTTTAGATATCTTGGCTCTCAAAATAGATGTAAGAAGCTTATAGATCGATGATAAACATGTTATCGGTCTATAATTGCCGGGCTCATTGGTACTACCTGTTTTATGGAGTAAGTGGGTTATTCCCGTGGTCATAAAATCTGGTAACGACCCAGATTCTAAGGCAGATTAAAATTGAGCAGCCAAACAAGCATGTGAGCTACGCAGCCATTTCAGCCAGAAATTGTGCAGTCCGTCCGGGCCTGGCGATTTCCAATTCGATAAGGATCGGACCGCACTAATTACGTCCTGGCTATCAATGACCACGCTTTCCATTTCTGGAATTAGCTCACTTGCTCGCTTGACGTCCCGCATCCACTCCCCTTCAGTGTGGCCAACGGGTACCGACCAGATGTTCCTCCAAAACGTATTTGTAACATCAGCATCTGGTAGCCCCACATCCGTCACACATAGATCAGGCAATTCCCAGGTTCTATAGACCCACCTTTGGTCTCTTTGAAACGTGCGGTTGATGACATACCGGTCCACGCGTTTTTTATATCTGCGCAGTCGATTTGCCCATGCGTAGACTTTCTGCTTCAGGAAGTCAATGCGCTCTGTGGCCCGAGACATGTAGTCATGAGGACTGACCCCAGTCCCCAAAAAAGCCCGGCCCACATAGCGTATTACCCTGGGCCGTGTATTACACTCCCTGAAGCAGATCAGCTTACCGATGAGTGTCCTTGCCTCAGCAATACGCCGTTCAATCCTGCACTGCCAGGCCGGGGCGACAGATGTTTGTCGTATAGCAGGGAAATGTGTCGATAACTTGATGCCCGCTATACGACTTGCTGCCACAGCAGCACAGTACAGGATCGAATGAGTATCGGCGAAGTTCTCGCTATTATCTAAATAGCTAGTTAATAGCGAGTCCAGGACACTCGCCAATGCTATATTTTTTCTATGCACAGGTAACCGAGGCAGACGGGGCCGAATCGTAAATTGCATGTACCGGTATTCCTGAATCGCACTTTCCAAAGCATCCTTTACCTCCTCATTGTACTGATTACTTACATCATTTGTCATGCCATCCACTTCCATGCTGGCACTATTGCCCGTCCGCGTCACACCAGGTGGTAGTTGCGTAACTGCGGGTTGGATGTAAATGGCACGATTCGTAGGTAAGTATTCTGAGCGTAGCCTACCAAGCACGGTATCATCCAACTATCGACTGCGTTGGATAACCCGCACTTGATCCGATAATCGCTGTGCTGCAACGTTGACGCTTGGTTCAAGAGCCTGAAACAGTACAAGCATGCGGTTGTGATACGCAGTGAGGTTAGTTCCTCCCTCTGTAGCCCCAAAATATGCCCGCATGACGTTTTCATTAATGGATTCGGTCCCTCGCATGCAGTGCACATCACCACCGGTAGCGGGGGCCCGATTCGAGGTCGGTGGGCCTCGGGGTCCCAAGCGGGTCGGTGGCCGGCCTCTTCCCCGCCGACGTGCAGGTGACGGTGACGAGGGCGGAGATAAATATTCACCGCTCGCGCTCGACGCAACTGCAGCGACCGGCGATTCTGATCGAGGCACCGACGACTGCGAGGCGGAGCTAAGCGGCGAACCCGGAGGTGGTAGCAGTGTGGCTCTTCTTCTGGCTCTTGTTAACATCGTGTTGCTTTATTACAAATAATTTTGGTGTCGGAGAAAATTTTCACTTTTGACGTTGTCATATTTTTAATAGTAATTTCCGTTGAATGTTAGCTATTATGCCTGTAATAGTATTTATTGTGTAAAGCGTCTTATTGTTTTTAATTGGTTTCGAAATAAATGGATTTAAATTTAAAATAAACTTAAAACTGAAAATAAAATATTTGTCTCTAAAACACACAGACGTTACTTAGTGTTGCCAGATTATTATTATTATTATTATAATTACATTTACTCAACAAATTTAGTTATATACAAAATAAAAAAATAAAATATTCGCACAAAAAAGAGTATACATACAGTCACTGTGGGTTATTAAACACTAACTATACAAGTATGTATACCTAAGTTTATATTTATTAGTTTAAGTATTGTAAAGCTTGTGCAATTATATTATTACTGTAATGTGAAGAGCGGGGTCTCCTAACACAGGTAATGTATATGTAGGAATATCCTCCATAATTAAAAGAAGTCGGTACTTTTAAATTCACTTTTATTAATAATAAATAACTTAATTAACTACGACAAGTAGTAGATAAATTTAATTAAAGGTTACACGGACAAAAACAGTGATCCGTGCACCGAGCGAGCTCAACAACAACTGTGCCTCGGCGCCGGGCGGACCGGCTTATATAGCGTAGTGGTGCGGCGCGTTCGGTGAGTCACGCGCAGCTCGGCCGCTCGATGCACGTCCCACTGACGTTTAGCACGTGGTTTTTCTCCGTGTACCCTCTTGTAGCTAGGCACGATGACGACGCCGACATATACTTAAAAGGAGTACCTCAACTACTGATTATAAAATAGCATATAAACAATTTTTAATTTAATTCCAAATGAACTAAATTTTTTAGTCTATTAGATCCTGCTTAGTGTTGTGGGTTTTGTCACGGGACACAAAATTGTGTATTCCATAAATCGTTGTTTGGAGCCTGGGTGTTCTACATATGTGTCCGTTGACAGTTTGTAATGTTCACCGGGACACAAGAATGATTCCTAGTGTGAAAGATGTTGGTTTTTTAGAAAATAATGTGAGCTTGCTTTCGCTTTAAATTTGATATTGTTAGTCGTGCGTTGCCGCTTATATTTACTACCGATGGATCTCTGGATCTGGATCAACCCGGTATTGAATCCTGATTTAGGTAAAGTTTTGTTGCCTGTTTCCTGTTAGGCAATTTTCAGTGACTGCATTGAGTTTGCCAAATAACCCAATAAATAGAAATAGGTGCCTTCTATTCCGTAATTAGTTAGTCTTATCCTTTGAGTAGCCTAAGTCTAAGTATGTATTAACACACATACTACTTGGCTAAACATACATTTAAGAGATTAAGTTGCTTTGAACACTCAAATAGCTGAATGCGGTGACTACACTTTGCACATACGTACAAACGTAATTTCCACCATAAAGCCTTTGTCAGTGCTTTTCAGAAGCTTGATTAGAAGGATTGAACTCTTACAGTCAAAGAAAGAGCTACTAAATTGCGACACAACATCAATGTCGTAAACACATCGAGTGCCAATGGTAGTAAATTTATAAGACGTGCCCTAACTTAATTTAGTCCACGTATTATGAGCTAAAAGTACTGCTCCCGGTCGAAGCCGAGGACAAAAGATTAATTATTCATTCATGCATTCTGCGCAAATAGACTGCATACATTGACATTGACACCTGTGTATACCGGTATACACGGGTTTCGCACTTCAATGCCGTGTGCCATTACTTCAGCTGCTGCTAAGAAAATGTATATAGGATATATTATCTAAGTGTGCGTCATGTGGCCAATTCAGAAACAATAAGAAATACTAGAGTAGAGTAGCCTGCAGTAAATAAGTCTCCAGGCCAATTTCAATTAACCCTAAAACTGTGTCACTAATATAATTGAATTCGTTAACTTTGAAAAAGAACAGCATACCCTAACTATGTATATTATAAATGCGAATGTGAGTTTGTTTGTATGTTTAGATTTACGAACTACTCGATTGATCATCATGAAATTTGGCACACACGTTGTCAGGGGTACAGAGGAGGACATGAGGTCCCTTTTATCCAGAAAACGCAAAGTTTAGAAAATTTACACAAGCTACATATTTTATGCGGTTAGAGCCGAGGGTAAAATCTGATAGTTTCCTTAATAGATGCTACCTTTATAAATTAAACTTAATACGTTTAACGAATACATAGATAAATTATTATAATTACCAGTTTTGTATATTTATAGGTTGATAGCGCGCGTAAAATTCCTATTGGTTTATCGTTAACCCTTTGGTTTGCGCAGACTAAAAGACAATTGCTCCTTGAAAATTGGTGCACATTCTGGACTAGATTACTGAGTTCAAATATTTATTGGAATAAAGTGTATCTAATTATTCAGCATATTTAAGTTAATCAACACCATTATGTAATCTTTATTTTCTCCTAGTGAAAATAAAAATTACAAGTAAGTGTTAGTTCTGATTAAACTATCACGATTGCCAAAGTACTCAAGATATGTTATGATTCTATTAAGTTACATCTATATTTACTCATGGGCTCTCCAATACCTTGTAAATAGTTTCCGATAAGTTTGACCTTATTAAATATAGGCGTAGTAAGATAATTTACTTTGTTGGCAGGTTCAACCGTAGGCAGTACGGATATTCAGCTTTTATATCTATTTTGTATAAACAACTTCGTTCGGATATGTTTTCGAATAACTAGTTCAAATTCATCGCCACAGTTTGTCCAAGTTAAGGAACCATATCCTGTTTCATGAGCAGTTAAATTTATTCAAAGTCAAGTCAAAAATCATTTATTCATTTAAGTCACAAATTAACACTTTGAATGCCAAGGTTAATGCGTTAGTTAGTTCAGTAAAGTCGCCTAGTTTGCGTTTAGGTAAAGATTCCTGAATGAAACTCAGGGGCCACTTTTATAAATTGCCTTTTAATTATAATTTCAGGATTTTACAATGTTAATAATCCGACTAACATTATATGAAAGAGTTTATTCAGATGTTTGGATATTTGGATGTTCATTACTCAGTTACGTATGAACCGTTGAACAGGCTTGGTTGAAACTTGACGCATGAAAAGAAAAGTGTGCTCATGGAATTACAAAGCAAACCAGTGAACAGAAGATAGTAATAATAATATCAGCCCTGTATTACTGTCCCAATGCTGGCCACGGGCTTCTTCTCAGTGTGAGAAGGGTTAGGCCACAGTCCACCACGCTGGTCCTGTGCGGGTTGGCAGACTTCACATATTGAACATACCATCAAGAACATTATGGAGAACTCTCAGACATGCAGGATCCCTCACGACGTTTTCGTTTACAGTTAAAATGAGCGATTATTAAATATTTAATATGCACAAAAGTTCAAAGAAGTCAGATGCGCGCCTTGGATTCGAACTCGAGATCTCTGCGTGGCAGTCCAACGGTTACGAACTAGGCTATCGCTGCTATGACGCGCACACAACAGAAGATAGTATTCAATAACAAATATTTTAATACAGAGATAAAAAGAGGAATAGATGAAGAGTAAAATAGGCTTTTAAAGCGTGACCAACTCAATGTTGCTCAATGCGCTCGATGCGTTGCGCATCCATAAACAAGCCTTCTACACCAGGTAACGACTAGATATATTTTATTACTACTAAGGTAGGTGTCACGATGCGGTTTAGAATTTTGTGCAACTGAACTGACTCAGATGGGATTGAGTCCAAGAGAACAGTATGTCTACAAATATATTTTAATTCTAAGTCATGTCAAATAATTTATTTATTTATTTTACTTTATTTATTTATTTGAAAATAAATAAACAAATAATAGAGTAATTGACTCACAATGTCATTTTATTTAAATAATATTTATATCCGTCAAAAAATACTCAGCAGCACGGAGTCTTGAATCAGACACAGGCCTGGTTAACGGCAATAGCCAGCCTCCCTGACACGCGGGACTTAAATCTATATCTGGTAAAATATGGATGTTTCACAACTCTGCTTGAACTATGTATGAATGTAATATTTTATGGATATATAACGTAACCACAGTTTGAAGATGGTTTCACCGAACATAATAAACGCACGTTGACGAAACATCGTAGTTATTACCACCAGTGCTTCGTATTTTATTTTCATTGCCAACTTTAGTGCCGACCTTATACCAGACATTAACTTTATACTGACCAAAAATATAACGTTACTTAATGACATCTTTAGAAAGCTTGATGGCACAAATATATCTTACGTTTCTCTGTAGTAGATATCCATTTTCTGTCCATTGTGTTTCGTAAATAGAGGAGACAGCCTATTATATTTTGTAAGCTACCGAGGAGAATAAGAAATTGATAGTGGTACTATTGTGACACCGTTGTCTTTAGAGTACTACTTACTTTCTTACTACCAATTTACGTTTAATAATTAATACTTGTAATAATGCAGTCGCTCTGTTATTTCCCCTTCACTTGTGGGTGATTTGAAGAGACATGACTTTCACACAAGTTCCAAGGCAACTTTGCATGGTTCATACACATAAGCTTTATTATCAAGTTTTGGTGTTTTGTGGGGTACAACATTTTTGTCCTTGAAATCGTACACGTGTAATTTGGTAGTAGGTATACTATTCTCTCTTTGCATGTAAGAAGAAGCTCATTAACACACATACTACTATACTTCTAGGTTGCGTATCAAGTTGTAACATGTATCAGATGTTAAGTTAGACCTCGAACAAGACATAGTAAAATCCGCGTTTAATTTCGTAAAGTAGATTTTACGCGATGCTAATAAAATGGTTTGGGCTTTTATATATATAAAGAATTCCATTATTTTTTAAATCTTTATTTGTCTATGTGTTCTCCCTTTTGCCTAGCCTTTATTATTCCCAAGTCACTTGGGGTCGGCTTTTCTAGTCTAACCGGATTTGACTGGATATCAGTTTTTACACAAAATGGCTGCCACCTGACCTCCGCAACCCGGAGTCTAACGATAGGCTAAGGCTAGACTATTGTCAGGATGTTAGCGGGTACCGACTTTCCCAATAACGACTGCTATAGATGTTCATGGCAGCCGGGACCGACGGCTTAACGTGCTCTCCCAGGCACGGTGCAGGCGATAATTGTCAATCAATACGCACATAATTTCGAAAAGTCATATAACTTCCGAAAGTCAGAGGTGCGCGACGTGGTTTCGAACCCGAGACCCTCTGCATTGCAGTCTGTTGGTCTCCCCACTGAGCTATCACAACTTTTTTTTCTATGTACTAACCATTTACAGATTTATGTATAGATTCCTCGACAATTCTGGACATCGGAAATATATTTAAAGACACTAATGATCATCGGGCGTCAGTTGTTTATCTGAAAAGTTTGCAAGAATATTCAGTTTAAGAAATATTCAGAGGTCATGATGATGATGTCCTCCTCGACGTATCCGTCGACAGCGACACCCTGGCTATCTTCTGTCATGTGCCCGGATTTGACTAGCGAATCCAAACTTAATCTTGAAATAGCGGTTGCAGTCTACACAATACAATTAGCTCGCAGCGTCGTAGGTGTAATTGTAAGTTTGCTTCGGCCGGGTTTTTCTAAGTTGGCGTTTTGCATCCAGATTTTTACAACGCAAATTCTCGAAGTGTCTCAACCCGTTATTCACGCTTCTACGCCACTCTGTTTAATTTTGTGAGAGTTGCTCCCATTACTTTGACGAGGTGCCACGGGAAATCAGGCTTCCTTAAGGACATCTTTAAAGCGGAGGTATTGTCCTCCGTTCCTGGGCTTACTATGTTGTAATTCTGTGTAAAACACAGATTTAGATAATCGGGTGTCATCCATTCGCACCCCATTGGAGTTAAACTTACATTATAGAGATTCGATACTTTACATATATATGTATTTAGATAGCCTCTCTAATTATTTTATTAATAATAAATTACAATTAAATATTTCCAAGTGCTTTGCTATATCGTTTAGAAAAAACAAAAACAAGATTGTTGAGAATTACAACATTAATAAATCCATTTTGTCAAAAATGTCTGTTGTCCGAGACCTTGGGGATAGCACAGACCTACTGCTGGATAGCAAACTTCATCTATATCAACATATTGACGCTGTAACTAAAAAAGCATAATATAGTATGTATGGCTTTGTGATGCGATCTACGATTGACTTTAAGCATGCAAGTACATACATTTATTTGTACAAAACTTTTTTGCTGTATCATCGTGTAAAACTAATGTTGGATTCCGCGCACCTATACGACGTATCTGTAGAAAATACAATGAGCCTTTCACTAAACTGGATGTATTTAGTAGGCCTGCTAGTAAATTTCGCTATACATTAGGTGAGTGATGCTGTGAGCAAAATCTATATAATTTTATACCTTGTTGATCGCATGGTTCTATAAATTATGCAATAGATGTCGCTTTGCATAGCCTAAGATGCTTATAAAGATAAATTTCAACGCTTGATACAGGACCTTGAATAGCATAAGTGTCTGTCACGACAACACTATCTGTCTGAGTCGTAGTTTCAAGATCCTGCTTAATAAACTGACTTTAACATTTCTTGTTGATAATCTTACTAATATCATAAACATGAAAGTTGGTGAGGATAGATGGATAGATGTTTGTTACTCAATCACGCGTAAGCTGCTTAACTACTTTTGGATGAAACTTAGAAATATTGAGGCCTTTAAGATATCAAAATACGTTGTTGAATCTATCAGCAACAAATGTAATCATCAATGCAAATGTAAGTTTGTTTGCTAAGCTTTCTTGGCTTACCATAACGATTATGCATCATAAAACTTCGCATACACGTTATCATGGGTACAGTAAAGAACATTAGATACTTTCATCCAGAAAAATAATATTATTTCCGTGTGGACGTAAATTTATTGACAAAATCTACATTAGCGCAAGCCTCGGGCAAAAGCTAATTATTTTATAAGTAATACTTGTATTTTGGATAATTTTCTTTTAAGCTTGATATGACAGTGACTTAAAATTCTGTTCTTACATTCTACAGCACAATTAATGTAGTCTTTACTTACTAACCTTTATAAAAAATAATTGTTGATGAATCATGTCTGCAGAATAAGGTGGACTAAAATAATACGTGCGAGAAATTTCTTCTTAAACCAGCTATTTTGAGCATAGAATGTTATATCCTAGAACGTTCAGCGCTTACTATGATAACGATCTAGAAATTTTAATTTTAAGCAGGTACGGTTAACAGCATAAATAGCTGAACATTTTACAAATTTGTAATAGTATATTATAAAAAATCCTAATTATTATTCTGTATTTTAGAGATATGATTAAACATTACTACTATGAAAATCAACATTTGTTATAATTTTGAGAGATGGGCACAATTGAAACCTTACAAGTGTTTATCAACTTATGTTACTGATTTGTAAAAGCATAATTATTATGAATATATATACATATTTTATTCTATATTCATGAATGATGATTAAATAAATAATCTTTTAATCATTAAACGGCAAAGTGGCAAGCGATACCTTACAAGTACGTCTCGACTTATGTTGCTGACCGTACGATACTAGTATTTTTATTATAAAGAGGGTACTTTGATGTTACTGGGGGTCATTCTGTATTATCTGAGATAGCTAGTTACATTTGAGATGTTTTGTGATATATTACCTCATTGCTTTGTATATATACATATTTAACTGTGCTCTGAGTGAATTTACAAGCACGGGCACGGTGATTATAAGCTACGGCAAGCAATTGTATCGCGACTGCACAGATGCCGTAGTGTTTTAAGTGATGTCTCACCACTGCCACTGCGTCGAGTGTTGTGGGTTCGATTTCCACACGGGACAAAACGTTGTGCGATCCACATATGGTTGTTCTGAATCTGGATGATCTTTATGTCCGTTGTCTGAATGTTTGTTAAGTCCCCTGCGGCACAGAAATTACGCCTAGTACGGGAATTGTCATTTTTATAAAAAAAAAAACTAACTAAATTCTAAATTATGAAATGAAAATTAAGTTTAAGGTTCGTAAGTGTGAGATAAATAAATAAATAATTTTATTTAGTTATTTTTTATTAGTATTGTTGAAGAATGTATTTAAAAATAATTTACATCCGTAGTTTAACTTTCAAGTTAACCTACATTTTTAAATAAATGTAAAACAATATTATATTAGGACCTTTTTTCCCGATAATCATTCATTTAATCCCGTGGCATTAACGTGAGCAAAGCCGCGAAAAGAAACTACTTTACTATAATAAATGCAGAAATAGCTCTCTAAAGAAGGGACTATGTAACTCAACACCTCTTTAAGTAAAGTGAAGTAATTGTTACCTTTTAAAACTGAGCACCTACCGCGACCTATTTTACATACAAAGCTGGCGTTCCACTGTAAGCGGAGAGATCCAAATTTCAAACTCGCAACTGAATTATAAATTTGTATATTGTGTGTGATAACATTTTATGGTATACCTTGATTAATAATGTAGTTACGCGAATGTTATATTTTGATATTAAACTACTTTATACGGCTTTTATTGCGTTGTTTATCAGGTTTAAGATCATTTATTTCTCATAAAGAATAACATTATTCACTTACATGAGAAAACAAATTAATTAAAACCTTTAATAATTTGGCGGCGATACAGAAAAAGGAAAAGGGACTTGCGATATTGATAGAATTAAGATAACAACAACAATTTCTTATAAAACTGTAGTGAGGGTATTCTAAAACATACATAACCATTCGAAACATATTTTGTTCAACCATATTAGCAGTAAACACAAAGATCGAGCTTACCTAGAAGCGACAACAACGGTTTGTACACACAAATGACACATTTAGTTCCAGTAATCAATTATTACTAATTTTAATATATAAATACTATTATTTGCTTGTTATTAAGGTTAATTTAAGTATTTAATAACACCCCCAGTGCCGGGCACGCCACAATCGTGGCGGTAAGTTCCGTTTTAGAGGAGTGGCTGGAGAGGCGGCATGGCGTCCTCACCTTCCGGCTGACACAGGTAATGACTGGCCACGGTTGTTTTGGCCAGTTCCTGTGTCGTATAGGCCGGCAGGCGACGCCCGGATGTCATCACTGCGGCGACTGCCGCGATGTTGTTGTGGACGCGGCGCTGCACACTTTGGCGGATTGCCCCGCCTGGGCATCGCAGCGCCGTGAGTTGATCGCGGCAGTCGGACTGGTTGCCCTCTCACTCCCGGCCGTGGTTCAGTCTATGGTCCGCAGTGAGAGATCGTGGAACGCCCTCGCCTCCTTTTGTGAGGAAGTAATTTCCATCAAGGAGGCGGCGGAGAGGGAGAGGGAGCGCTTAAACCCTCTCCCCAACCGCAGAACCGGGCGCCGGAGGGCGCGAGATGACCTCCAGGCACCCTGAGGTTTGACCTGGGGGTGGTGGGCTGCGTGGGCCTGCCCGCCACCCGATCAGCACCAGGTCCGAGAGGCGGCGTGCGTGTTCCCACGTGCGCCTCTGTATCGTGTCTTTGTCCCTCCCAGGGGGACGGTGGAGGAAGTATTTCTGTGTAGTGGCCTGCCGTTTTACACGGCGGGCCGAAACTACGGCGGGGTCGCGATTGCATGTGAAAGCGATTCGCGCGGCCTCGCCGTCTATGGTTATGTCGAGGAACACCGTGGTAGGTTTAGTCGGTATTACCGGGGTATCAATTCCCTGGTGAGCCCGACATAACTTCTCCGTCGCCCCGCGAAGAGGTATGCGTCAAAGCATTCCACCAATTAAAAAAAAAAAAATTAATAACACACTGAATTTAGCATATTTGTTAATTATTTTAATAATTATTTTTTATTTAATTAACTGATTTATTTTGTTATTTTAATATATTAGCGTAGTGTGTTTATTATAATTATTTATTAGATAATGAAGATATAATATTAAAATGTATGCGATAGATAAAGATTATTAATTAAATAACTATAAATAACGTTTACTTTAAAAACACTATTATTACGTAATTGTGAACCTACTACTTAAGCTATTAAAATGATTAATCTATTTAGATTTACACTTTCCCCGACGTTTTGTTTGGTTTCTAGCAGCCATGGTCGTCGGGAGACTTAGTTGGTGGTTGTCTTAAAGTGTAATTATTTCAAATTAATTTAATAAATGATATATTTATATTATTTATTAAATTACTTTGAAATAATTACCAAATCTTATTTAAAATAATTACTAGCAGCGATAGCTCAATGGAGAGACCAACAGACTCCAATGCAGAGGGTCTCGGGTTCGAACCCACGTCGTGCACCTCTGACTTTCGGAAGTCATATGACTTTTCAAAATTATGTGCGTATTGATTGACAATTATCGCCTGCACCGTGCCTGGGAGAGCACGTTAAGCCGTCGGTCCCGGCTGCCATGAACATCTATAGCAGTCGTTATTGGGAAAGTCAGTACCCTTTAATATCCTGACACTGGTCTAGCCTTAGGGTATCATTAGCCTTCGGGTTGCGGAGGTCAGGTGGCAGCCGCTCAGTCAAACCCGGTTAGACTAGAAAAGCCGACCCCAAGTGACTTGGCAATAATAAAGGCTAAGGAGAAGACTTTACATTTGTAAAGTATTTTAATTTCAAGGTAAATTACTCTGAAATATAAACCTAACCTTTCGACTACATAAAGTTAAAGCTAAAAGAATATTGCAAGACATTTATAAATTTAAGGTTACATTAATTTATTATACTATGTTTACGTTTTTAAGACGATAAACATGTATGTGAAAATATTATTTTACTTGTATAATAATAATAATAATATTCTATCACATACACACAACACCATCTAGCCCAAACTAAACAGAACTTGTACTATGGGCACCAGACAATGGATAAACATCATATATGTACATATACTTCGTTTTTGTAAATACACACATAGTATACATAGAAACACCCAGACCAAGACAAACATCCATGTTCATGCGCATAAAATTGTTTAACTTGTGCGGGAATGGCACCCGCGACTTCAGGCGTGGCAGTTGGGTAACCAAGTGTAAACTAACCACTACGCCATCGCCATTATGTATTTGCCCGTGGCCTAAGACGCGTATGTGTGGGTTTTGTCAATTTGATATACCTCATGAACAGCACTTTTTCCTGGATGAAAGGTACCTTATGTCCCTTTTTGTACGCCTGATATCGTGTATCCGATGTTATAATTATGATGATCGGTCGAGTAACTAAGGCGTGAAAGCAAAGCTAGAAACTATCAAATAAACAAACTCACATTCGCATTTATAATATTCAATAGGATTAGGATAATTTCAATAAGATATTACAAATGGAAAGATTCTTATAGTTTAAGTATTAAGTTTCTGTATAGCATCGCGGAGTCAGGAAGTCGGTAGTATTACACAATCTCGTACTCTAACACGTCAGGCCATTGGTTTTGCACTTTTTGGTTGTCTCGGATTACACTTGCTTTTCTTAGGCATTATTCAGTCTGCGTTTATATTGCCACTATAACCCAATCGGCTTGAAGAGTCGTTTTCAAATGTAATGCGATTAAAAGCGACTGAATTTATAGCGTATATGTGCTACCAGCTGGTATTTTGATATACCTACCTACTTGTACATCCATTATTTTTTTTTACGTTTCGGAATTATTTGACGCATACCTCTCCGCGGGGCGACGGACAGGTTATATCAGGCTCACCGGGGGAAAGATACTCCGGTAATACCGACTAAACCTACCACGGTGTTCTTCGACATAACCATAGACGGCGGGGTCGCGCGAATCGCTTTCACATGCAATCGCGACCCCGCCGAGGTTTCGGCCCGGCGTGTGAAACGGCAGGCCTACTTCCGCTATTGTCCCCTTGTAGGGGGACAAAAACACGACCGCGCGCGTGGGAACACGTACGCCGCCTCTCGGACCTGGTGCTGATCGGGTGGCTGGCAGGCCCACGCAGCACAGTACCCCCAGGTCAAACGTCAGAGTGGCTGGAGATCATCTCGCGCCCTCCGGCGCCCGGTTCTGTGGTTGAGGAGAGGGTTTATGCGCTCCCTCTCCTGCTCCGCCGCCTCCTTGATGAAAATTACTTTCTCACAAATGGAAGCGATGGCGTTCCACGATCTCTCACTCTGGACCATAGACTGAAGCACGGCCGGAAGTGAGAGGGCAACCAGTCCGACTGCCGCGATCAACTCACGGCGCTGCGATGCTCAGGTGGGGCAGTACGCCAAAGTGTGCAGCGCCGTGTCCTGAACAACGTCGTGGCAGTCGCCGCAGTGGTGGCAACTGGGCGTCTCTTGCCGGCCTATGCGACACAGGAACTGGACAAAGCAACCGTGGCCAGTCATTACCTGTGTCAGCCGGAAGGTGAGGGCGCCATGCCGCCTATCCAGGCACTCCTCAAAGACGGGACTTACCGCCACTATCGTGGCGTGCCCGACCTACTTGTTCATCCATAACTTAACTATAACGTATTAATATAATATTGTATACCGACTAGCTACGCAGGTTCCGTTGCATAAGAGAGTTATATTATGCCCAATCGTACGTCGATTCCCAAATCGCTTTTTTGCTAAGAAATTCTTAGTGGCAGCACAGATTCTTAAAATGTGGTGGTTGCGGTGGATGATAACAGACTAGTCGTCACGACACGTAATTTGTAAATTTGGTCGCAATATACATCTACCTACTTCTCTAGGGATTTATAGATGTAAGTTTATATATGTATGATGAAGGGAAAACAAAAGCTACACCTCATTCAGCAAGTCTTTAAAAAAAGATGTAACGACTACAGTACTCTGTTCATTTCATTTCATTCCTGCTTTCACTAGACTCTTAAGGCGAGGGTTTCAGAGATTATTAGCACATTCTTTGTTCCAGGAGCAATGACCCCGCGCCCCGGGGAGCGGTGAGAGATGGCGCGTGCCACCGCCGTCTGCCTATTCACAGCTCATTTCCTCTCTTGTGTTATTGGTAAGTTTTTATATGGCAACGCTGCCAATTCTATTTATGGCTATATTTACCAATATGCGATTTTCACGAAAATAAATAACGATAGACTCAAAAATGTTACTATTCGAATATAATTTAGGCCTTGCCGCTGATTATATTATTCGAATAAATAAATCTAATCTTGAATATGTATTCGAATTACAATTAAATGGCACAGTGACATAGTTATTGATTTTCTTAATGGATCGCACATATGATATTTTTATCTTGTTGCACTATTGTGCTGTCTGTTAGAAATAAATAATTCATACAATCGGTTATTACCGATTGTATGAATTATTTATTTCAATACATAATCAGTGATGAATACACCTGAATAACAATAAATACTATTCGAACACATTAAAATCACTTGCGCATTCAATAAGTCGAATATTTAGTCTATAATTACACATCGGAACCAATGCTATTGCATTTTTCTGTTTGTAGCGCGATTTTTGCAAATGTACAGGTCGATTATTGGAATTTAAAACAGCTATCCAATTTTATATTACATTTCTACCTCATCACTTCACATTTTTATAAAGACCATACCACACAAGCAAAGGGAATAACTTATGTGGTGCCCATTGCTTTGAACAATAAGCTCTACTATTTTATAATAACGAGTCTGCTAGCGATATACCCAATGCAAGCTGCCAGAAACGTCGAGCGCTTCAAGGTACATAAATATCTGCCATGATCGCTATATTAAGTAAGTTGATAAATCGTCTAACTGTTGCCCGCAGTTGTGAAGTTCTAAAGTTCGATTGACCGCAGGCAGATCATTTGTCTGACTTACAATACGTGCACCTAAATCTAGGACTGTAGCGCAGAGGTATACTTGTAAATGTTAAATACAACCAGTGTAGTACTATTTGTACTTGTAACGGAAATCGACTCGATTGTGATTCAAATCGTAATCGCATATTCGAAACCAGATTTGATGGTAGGTCGATCCATCATATTATCTAGATCATGTTTGTCAAAGATGTTTTGTATAGGAGCCGGTGACAGTAATGAATTGTTTTTAATATTTCCAAGCAACATGCCCTACGCCATGTAGGTAATCGAATAGTACATTACATTTCTATTGGCGTAAGGCTAATACGTAATCAAAATATATAATCACTCAATATATCAAGGTTTAATGCATTCGAATATTCGCCAAAGTTTCGATTTATTTCAATATTAAAATAATGCGATTTATTATTGATTATAACCCATTGGTATAATGTGTTCATATAACGATGTAGTGTGGTGATGAACATTAAATCCAGACGCAGACACATAAACAAACGCATGCCACGCAGCCCACGACGCTGATTATAATATTATTTATAAACATGCCTTTGCTACACATCGTATCAATAAATATAAAGTACATATAAAATTTAACGCGAGCATGAATTTAGAACAAACTAAGATTAAAAAAGTTATAACACAACTCATGCCTCTACACGTTCAGCAAAGTAATTACGAAACACAATATCTTAAAAACAACTTGAAATTAACAGTATATAAGTTTCCACTTCATACCTTAATGATGCTTTAGTAGGCACCGAGCTTACAATGGCGCAGAGTTTACGTCACTCAGAATGTAAAGGGTGGAACAAACCGAAATAAATTACTAAGCAACAGTACAATTTTAAATAGACACGGCCGTTCTCATTTCCTACAGCGGGCAGCTGACGTGGTAATTATATGGTCAATTGAAACTCTGAGCGAACAATTTACGTCCATCAAGATTTTATCATTTAATTTTGGAACATGCCAGCAAAAACACGCAATGCAGGTGCGATCTATCTTTGCACGACAGACGTTCAGTATAAATTTTTCATGTCCGTAATAAAATAGGTAAGAGATCGTGCAAGACCCGGCTCGTTACGCAACCACCGAGGCTCTATTGTAATAAACTGAGCAGTAAATTCGTCCATCGGCACGACAAAGCACTGGGATCATAATTTAAAATTTAACACTTAATCAAGCTTCAGCTGACAATCGCGATTTACGTCTCGTCGGTGGACGTTTCATTTTCCACTCGATTACTTTCCTCAGGTCGTTAATACGATTAATTTTTAATCTTATCAGACGGTTCCATTAATCTGATGGGGATCTCGGGAGTCCGTGGATGAATTAATGAAGTTATATTTTGTTTATTGTACTTGGGCGTGAATATTCACAATTACGTTTGATTTACGATTGCGTTTTCCTAGGGTAGCGGGTTTCTGTTGGTAATTTGGTTCGCGATCCTTCTTTGATTGAACGTGTTTTGTTTGTTGTTAATGAGAAGAGAGTTTTAGTGTTATTACATGAAAGTTCTTAGTTTGGTTAGTTTTATGTATATAAAGTCCTATAACACGTGCTTTAGCCTAAGAGGAAACTGAAGCTTATATTAAAAAAAACAACAGCTGCTGCGTAAATAGAAACACCAATGATTAAATTATGTTTGGGTACTTTGAAATAACTACACTGGAACATTGAGACAACTGCCATCTTAGTCTCCCCGTGACCATGGCTGCTGAAAAGCAACCGAAACGTCGGGGAAAGTGTAAAAATAAAAATAAATTAAATCTAAATAGTTTAATAATAATTTAATTAGCTTAAAAATTAGTAAAGTTTAATAGTAGTAGTAGTGTAACAATTTTCAAAATTTTGTAATAAAGTGTCAAATAAACAACGCGATAAAATCCGTATATAGCAGTTTAATTTCAATGAATAATATTCGCGTAAATAGAAGACAACAGCGTAATATTGATTTAAAAAATAAATACTGCTAGCATTGCACTTGTAGTAGTAGTTAAGTGTTCTTATTGTGGATGAATAAATAAAATGACTTTATAGTAGATATTTAGTGGTACCAGTTACAAATAAAATATATTATTTGTACCAGTTAATAAATACATATTGAACGACGACATCTGAATAGTTGCGGGGATATGACTATCGCGAGACGCTATCGCATACTATCGCCTGGCTACCAAAACTAATGTATCAGCAGTCTCTACACCACTATAAGAACTATTACAAAAGAAAAACTCATTTAGTTCATTAAAACGAATTGCCAAGATAAACAATCACCATTAAAAAAAATACTCAGTACAGAAAACAAAATGGAAGCTTTCATATATTATTATGGTACATAGGTATTTTATACCCACACACTTCACCAGATGCCTCTTAGGTTAACATGTTACTATCTACCAGATATATTTGCAGAATACTTAAAGCTACTTTTAACGTCCTATCAACACACAGTAATAATACTGCCTAAACTGGAACTGAATCGGATATGAAAGTTCTATGACTGAGCAGGATGGTCGCACGTAAAACTCACCTTGTGCCATAAGCCCAACATGACAGTCTAATCAATCTACTATATCCATATTCAACGTTGTGTATCACTCCTAAGCGGGCATGGTAATTCTAATATAATATTATAAATGCGACTGTGAATTTGTTTGTTAGTTACGTTTTCACACCTTAGCTACTCGACCGATCATCATGAAATTTCGCATACACGTTGTCGGGGGTACAAAATAGGACATAGAGTACTTTTCATCCAGAAAAACATACTGACCCTGAGTCATCATTTAAGAAATCTAGATTTACGTGAGTGAGCTTGCGGTCAAAGACTAGTACAAAATACATACACGCAGACCAATATTTTTTAATAACTAGTTTCTGCCCGAGGCTTTTGCCCTCCTAAATTCCACAAGAACACTTTGCGATAAAAGGTTATCTATGTCCCTCCCTAGGATACGATATGTATTTTCTAGCCAAATTTCATCTAAATTTGTTTAGTTATTTAACCGCGAAAGCGTATCAGTTAGATAGAGTTACTTTCACATTATAATATTAGTATGGATAATTTGATCAAAAAGATTTCCAATACAAAAAGGATTATTACATATAAATTATTTTTCAAATCCGGCTAAAGATTACGAAATATTTTTGTGACTTGAATTAATCAAAAGGGATTCAGATTGAATCTAAATTATAAAAAGTATTAAGGTTTATTCACCCTACAAAAGTAACTTGACCAAGAATTACAACAAATGTAGTGAGTTACAAATCTCCTGGGATTTTTGTAAAGGTTTTTCTTTTTACCTTGGGTTGGATTACTTAACTTATACGCATAATTATGCATTTCTTTTTCATCAAAATGGTGTGAATTCCATTATAGATCATCATATTTGAATCTAGTTATTAGGATCAATACTAAATGGTAGAATGGATCACATATAAACTTTGTCTATTCCACTGACTGTTAAGATTGTAATCTACGCAACCGCATAAGCAACTTAAAATTTTGATAACTATTAATTATGTATGTGTAAACTTAATACAAATTAAAAATGTATAAATATAAAAATTAATCCCTATTTCCCTTGGTCACGGCATCACGCGTGAATGGCTGGACCATTGTCGCAAATTTTTTTTTGTATTTGTTATTAAAAAGGTAAAAGATTTTATGAAAGAAAACATTGAGAAAGTAGCGTGGAAAATTAGAAAATTTAAAAATACTTAACGACCCTATATACTTTCTTAATGTAACCTTACCGCTTTTGACAATATAAACTTTTCTTATAAAATCTTATGGAATTTGACATAACTGTTAGTCATTTGACAGTCGTAGTCGGCAGTCGACAGTCTGCAAATATTGTTAAAAACAGATGCATGGGTCGGTCAATTTATAATGAAGTTTTGGTAAGTTTTGAGAGAATAACACAAGGTATACACGGTGGTAAAGAAGAATACAATAGTATTTTTCTTATTTACAGATGAATTTTCGTTTATAAAAATACCAGCAATTAGACGTAAAAATGAACTAGCAATGCTACAATTCCAAGTTATACAAGAGCAAGTCAAACTGACGAGCAACGCGAAACGCGGCACGAAGTTGAACGAAATCGATGGAATCGAAATCAATAAAATAGAAATGTTGCGTTTAACCCCTATCGAGCTGCATTTAATTATAACGTGGCACTCGATAACAGTTCACAATAAATTGTTGCTATTGGACAAATGAACGTTGTGTGTCAATATTGCAAGGCATCTAAGTTTTAACATGAAGCACCTGGTTTGTTTTGCGTGAGCAGTCAAGTCAAATTGACGCCATTTGTACCGCCACCAGAGCCAGCCACTACATTCATTGGTTTCCGGAAATGAGCCAGATCCTAAACAGTATTTAACTCATATCCAGCAATACAATAATTGCTGTCAAATGATGTCATTTGGCGCAACAAAAGTTATTAAAGAACATTTCATGCCAATTTTCAAGGTAAGTATATTAAAAATCTTTTACCACCACGTGCCTGATACATAATACGTTGACAGCTTTCAATTGAAATGGTGTATCAATTGAAACGGCTTAAAGTACGTTTGTAGCTTTGTGCTTTGAATTACGAAAAGCAGCCAATGTGTGTGTGTTTAAAAAAGTTTATGGTGGAATGGCAGTGCTGACAAAGTGTTTTGAGAACCACTTGGCAGAGCCACATGGTGGTACAAACAATTCGCTATATATTCATCATCATCATCATTATCATCTAAGCCGGAAAACGTCCACTGCTGGACATAGTCCTCCCCCAAGGATTTCCACACAGACCGGTTTTGGGCCACCCGCATCCAACCGCTTCCCGCGACCCTTACCAGGTCGTCGGTCTACCTTGTTGCCTACCCCTGCTGCGTGTTCCGGTGCGTGGCCGCCACTGTAGAACCTTATAACGCTATAGATTATCATATTATATTACATCTATTTATGATAGATAATAAATATTTACATTTATTATCTATTTACATACATACATACATAGATTCACGCCTGTTTCCCAGAGGGTTAGGCAGAGACTACGGATTTCCATTTGCTACGATCCTGACACACTTCTCTGGCTTCATTCACTTTCATCACATTCCTCATACACGCTCGCCGGTTTAAGGTACTCTCAACCTGGCCTTTGTCCAGAACCTGGCCTTTCTCCGATCTGATCGAGAAACGTTCGCTTAAGTATTCCATTCACACTAGCCTTATAAACTTTCTTAGTTAGTCTTTTCTCGTTCATTTTTCTACATGCCCAAACCAGCCTAACGTACCCTTTTCCATTATTGTCACTATATCCACTTTCATGCCGCATCTCTCTGTAATCACACTATTCGTTATTCTATCTTTCAGAGTCACACCACCAGTTGTTTTTTAATCGATATAATTATCCTAATAATATTATAAATGTGAAAGTTTGTGAGGATGGATGGATAGATAAATGGATGGATATTTGTTACTCTTTACGCAAAACCTACTCAACCGATTGCGTTGAAACTTGGTATGTAGATAGCTAGAGACCTGGATTTACATATAGGCTACTTTATCTTTATCCCGATATTCTCACAGCATCAGGACTTAAGCGTGTGAGACCGCGGGGCGCAGCTACTATACAATAAAAATTATATGTGTATAATGTTTCATTATTTATGGACGAATATTTTTTATTTGAGTTGACAATAATTATATTAATACTGAAACGGAAAGTTTAATTAAGTAATGAGTAAAAATTACAGCTTAAAATATAATATGATATTTCTAACCAGCAGGCTTTAATAAATCGTAAAAAAACATTCGCAAACAATCTGTGTTATAGCGTTGCTCATATAATTGTCAATTTTAAGTAAATAACTTTCGATTCTTTTTCCTAAAGTATGGAACCCTTGGTATACCAGTTTAGCTCGCGCTAATCCGTTTTTTAATCAATATAAGGCAATGCAATTAGAAGTTTGCAAGGAATCCTACTTAGCGAAGCTTTTATATAAATTCTGTAATAGTACTAGCAGTAGTAGCTTTTAGCTTATTTAAAATGAGTAAAAAGATTACTATAATACATACAATGTTCAGTGTAATCATTCACTTGTCACCATCTCAGTAAAAAAGTTTTGACGTGCAAATATGACGTTTATTACTATGTGTAAGTGAAAAAAGTATTTTAGAATTATACATTACGTGAATCTATAATATTGAAGACGCAATTTTTTTTAAAATCTTTTTTTATTATAGAGTGTTTAATCACAATGATTATGTCATCCTCGAGGAAACTTATTAACAATCACCTTCTACGTTATATGCAAAGATTTACTAATAGGCAAAATTAGATTTTTTATTTGTCTGTTTGTAACGGTTTAACTAAAAAACTACTAAACCGATTTTAAAAATGATTTCACCATAAGAAAGCTATATTATCACCGAGTAACATAGACCATATTTTATTTTAAAAATGTTTTCTTTCCAACATAACCTAACCTAACCTACTTCTACGCGAGTGAAACCGCGAGCAAAAGCAAGTTAGTGATAAAAACAATCAGTGACAGATTTTAACTCATAAGAATGCCTTAATTTTGTTTTACCGGACTTAATCGGTTTTAGTATGATTAAGTGATATTCAATGCAGAATTATGAACTAGTTTTCCCCGTAGTTTCACCCGCGTTAGTCCCGTGAGAATATCGGGATAAAAAGTAGCCTATGTGTGAATCCAGATATCTACATACCAAGTTTCATCGCAATCAGTCCAGTAGTTTCGCATTTATAATATTAGTCAGGATGAAAATATCAAGGTCACCATATACGTCAAGGCTTTAAGGGCTATAAGGCTGCCTGTCCATTGAAGCGGAGCGAGGCTGCGGAACGAAGAAACAGAGAAATATTAACCAATAGGGTTGCATGAAATCTCCGCTCCGCTCCAGTATGCGATCCTATTGGTTAATATTTCTTCGCTCCGCAGCCTCGCTCCGCTTCAATGGACGAGCAGCCTAATTCTTGAAATGACACAGGTTTAAAATAGTTCCGATCTAGTCTAATAAACGTCGTATATGAACTGAAATACAATTTAAGATTACATTTGACGTTTATTGTAATACTAGCTTTTGCCCGCGGCTTCGTTCACATAAAAGAAGGTTATGTTAGTAACAGTACTTTATATTAATATCAGCCCTGTTTTAAACTATCCCACTGCTGGGCACGGGCCTCTTCTCACTGTGAGAAGGGTTAGGCCATAGTCCACCACGCTGGCCTAGTGCGGGTTGGCTTTGGCCTTCACCGTTAAAGCAAGCGATAATTAAATATTTAATACTTATACAACTTTGAAAAGTCAAAGATGCGCGCCTTGGGTTCGAACTCGAGACCTCTGCGTGGCAGTCCAATGGTTTCCCACCAGGCTATCGCTGTAACAGTACTTTAAAAAAAGAAAATATATTCTATGTCACACTCTGTTATAACTTTATAATGATGAAAGAATTTTTAAAATAGTTTAATTAGGTTTTGAGTTAAATCCTTCCTTCCAAACAAAAAGAAACAAAAAAAACAAATCTTGCTTCTTTGTAATACTAATATAGCTAGATATCAGAGAATACGCTGAGAGTAAATCGGATTTTTGTTACCTTTTAACTTTTCCTATATACGAGTACGTGTCAAAAATCCTATTTCCAAAAATAGATTTAGCGTTCATACACAAAAAGGAAAAAGAATATTTGATATCTTGCCTTGTGTTTTAACCTAACACAGTCTATGTTAACGTTTTTAGCGTAATAATTTTGTTCATGTAACAAGTGACGTTTGGTTGTGTCCATTTATCAAAAGAATTTAATTTTCAACTCCAAAGCGGTAGTAATGGCACTTGAAACAATAGGAAGAACAAGACTGCAACTTTGCATATTTCGCAAGACACAAAAACTTACTTATTACATTCGCCACGTTTTATAAATTGCCCACTGCTGGGCACGATTGTCGCTTGGCAAGCGTGGTTAATTATGAATGAGTGTATTTTATTATACGAAGCCTATGTGCTGACCGAAAGAATATTTCTGACAACATGGGCACGATTGTCGCTTGGCAAGCGTGGTTAATTATAAATGAGTGTATTTCATTATACGAAGCTTATGTCCTGACCGAAAGAATATTTCTGACAATATGGGCACGATTGTCGCTTGGCAAGCGTGGTTAATTATGAATGAGTGTATTTTATTATACGAAGCCTATGTGCTGACCGAAAGAATATTTCTGACAATATGGGCACGATTGCCGCTTGGCAAGCGTGGTTAATTATGAATGAGTGTATTTCATTATACGAAGCCTATGTGCTGACCGAAAGAATATTTCTGACAAATGGGCACGATTGTCGCTTGGCAAGCGTGGTTAATTATGAATGAGTGTATTTCATTATACGAAGCTTATGTGCTGACCATAAGAATATTTCTGACAACATGGTGCCGATTGTCGCTTGGCAAGCGTGGTTAATTATGTATGAGTGTATTTCATTATACGAAGCGTATGTGCTGACCAGAAGAATATTTCTGACAACATGCTCTTGTCAGTTGACAAACATTAATAATAATAATAATGTTCTATTACATACACACAACACAGTCTAGACCCAACGGCCTCTATGGCGTAGTGGTTAGTGTAACCGACTGCCACGCCTGAGGTCGCGGGTTCGATTCCCGCACAAGTCAAACATTTGTGTGCATGAACATGGATGTTTGCCTTGGTTTGCGTGTTTGTATATATAAAATGTATGTTTTTCAAAAAAAAAAGTATATATGTATGTTTATCCATTGTCTAGTACCCATCTTATCTTATCTTGTTACGGGGGCCAGTCAGTGCAGACCGGCGACACTTCGACCCAGTGGGATCTTTTGTGTCGGCCCCGAGATCTATACCTTAGCTATCTCCCTATGAATGTACTGCATCAATCGCAGCGTACACTTCAGAGGGAGAAGCCTGAAGTCCTCAGGGCTCGGATATGCCAACCCCATCAGACCCATCCTTAGTCCAGCCAACGCGTCACATTCACACAGTAGGTGTACTATGGACTCTAGTAGTAGGACTCTAGTACCCATAGTACAAGCTCTGCTTAGTTTGGCCTAGATGGTGTTGTGTGTATGTGGTAGAATATTATTATTATTATTATTATAACTAAGCAAAATTTGTACTATGAGTACTAGACAATGGATAAACATACATACATCCTTTTTTATTGTAAATACATACATATTATACATAGAAAGAACCAGACTCAAGACAAGTACCATGTCCATGCACACAAATGTTTGAGTTGTGCGGGAATCGAACCCGCAACCTTAGGCATGGCAGTCGGTTACACTAACCACTACGCCATCGAGGCCGCCAAACATTAGATGTTGCACTTGTAAAATTGTTTACAGAAAATGTAAACTTAATGTAAGAACAATTAATGTGATTGCTGTGCAGATATCATGTGCAAACCCTGGGTCAGACAGTGTCACTGGGATTTTCTGTCAAGATATTTTTAGTAGCAGAACTGCGCTTGGCACGGCAATAGGGTCGCCCCCATTACGTCAATCAAAAATCATAGCAGGCGATCATCATACATTATCATACAAGTTACTCCTTTGTAGATAGAAGCTACATATATACATATGTGTATAATTTTTCGTAGCTGTTTATAGTGTGCTATTCTGTTCATATTTTACATCTGAATACTTGCGGTATATTATGTGGCACCTAACCGCCGAGGCTTTCCCACAAGACTACAATATGGGGTTCTTCAAAAAGGGTGTTAGAAGGTTTTTACAGGGTCGGCAACGCGCAAGTGATGCCACTGGTGTTGTACGCAATCTATAGGCTAAGGTGATCACTTAAGATCAGGTGGGCCGTATGCCACATTGCCACATTAGTTGTATAAAAAAAATTACATAGTAAGTGAAATCTTGGTATAATATGCCTCTGACTCTACTACTTCGGCTGAAACTCTGTGTGTATATATTTTCAGGTGTATATACATGCTTCACAGGTGGTTTCTTTCACCAATAAATCAGTTAACTAGTTATATAACATATATTACTTTGATTCACAGTTCATAATTAAGCCCTACGGTACGCATGGCCGATCTTTTAAAGTTACGTGCATATTAAACAGTTGATTATCGTTCGCGTGAACTGTTGGAATTATATTTCGTGCCTGATCTTGTACAGTTTCAAATATGTGTATAGTCTATCAACTTGCTCTGTACTACCTAGTTATGTGTGATGAGAATTTAGTGGAGCAGGAACCGTATTAAAACAGCTGATATTATTACGTTGCTAATTTAATACTAAGGTGCGTGTCATAGGAATATAACTTAAAACCTTTAGCAGTCTATCAGATTGTGATGTATTATTGTTGCATATAAAAGTTTATTTTATACTCATTCATTTTTAGCATTGCTTGAACGATTTCTTAGCCAAAATTTCAAGATAACAACTTGAATGTATAACATTCGCGTATACTTAAGACAATATTATGCGTACATATAATATATGTATATACATATAATATCGTCTTAATTTGGTGTTTTTCTGCAGTGTGCCGACAAGACAACAGTAACAGTCGACCGCGAGACCAAAGCACAGTATCGGAGTCCTCAAGAAGATTTCGCACGGAGTTCTTGGAAGACTGGCCGCAGACCCCCGGGGATCCATACTTCGACCCTAGTACACCTGACAACGTGACTGGTCTAGTTGGACACCCCGTCACGTTGCTTTGCAAAGTGAAGAACCTGCAGAATAGAACAGTTAAGTGAATTTGGCCGATTTTATTGTTATTCGTCACAATCCTAGTTCCTAACTAATATTATAAATGCGAATGTGAGTTTGTTTGGTTGTTTATTATGCTTTCACGACTTAACTACTAGACGAATCATTATAAAATTTCGCACACACGTTGACAAGGGTACGGAAAAGGATATAGGGTACCTTTTATCCAAGAAAAGTTATTTTGTCGAGCAAGCAGAGTATTAGGCCAAGCCAGTACTATTATATCATTATGACATGATGGAAAAATTTGAACAATTGGTACAAATAATATTCGGACTCGGGATCTTTGGATCATACAAATGTATGCAGGGGTCGAACTCACATTACTTGGCGCGGTGGCAGTAGTAGGGGGTCACTTGACCACAATGCCATCCGTGCAATCACTTAAATTCAAATAAATAAACATATATTTGAATTCAACCATATATAATCAAAACTGTATTCGCTTGAACGGCATTTAATTACGTTTCATCTTCATTGTTTTAGCTTCTGGTTTGTACCTCATTGTTTAAAGCCTTCGTTCAATCCTTACTATTTTGTCTACGTCTATGTAACGGAAACTGAGTGATATTTAAGGTAGTGAATGCTTACTAATTCATATCAAACTATTCAAAGGCTGCTAGTCCATAATGACCAAAAAGATTTATTTGACTGCACCAAATGGCAGAAATATGTGATTATTTAAATAAGTATTTTTTATTTACATGCAGTAATTTGAAGCACAAGCGAAGCACTTTAACAATGCTAAAAGATATGGATAACGTGTGAGACCAATACAATAATATTATCTAGATCTCGTTTTGTTTTATAGGAAAAATATTGTAATCGAACGTTTTAAATTCCTATACTATGATTTTAAAAGATTACACTCTCGATTTTTTAAATCTTATTCTCTAGCTTTTTGACAACACCACTAAATCTAATAGAATAATATTTTAGTTGAAAAGTTTGCAATCAAATGTATGAAGCGCTCAAGGGTTTAAAAAGCTGACTGGGCGACTAGCCCTTGCGCTTGTCTTCATAGTTAATGAAAAGAAAATACAGTTAATCATATGTAGGTATTCGATAAAGAAAATTAAACCGAAATAAAACATTTCATAATAACAACGTTACGTCATTCAAATCCATACTTTATTGTGAAGAAGGTTTTTTGGATACGAAACAAATCTTAGATACCTATGTCTGTAACTTTATTTGACTTTAAATACCGTAACTAAGCAAAAAATTTAAAAATAATACTTGTACCTTAAATAATAAAATGTGCCCTAATACCAGTCCTTATACATATAATAAAACCTTCACATTCACATATTTCGGTGATACCAATTAATAAACTTGAAATGTACGGTAGGTAATAGATAAATGTTTTGCTTATCATATTTTTAAGGTGACTATGTTGTCTTCTTCTCTCTTAGCCTTTATTATTCCCAAGTCACTTGGGGTCGGCTTTCCTGATCTAACCGGATTTGACTGGATATCAGTTTTTACACGGAGCGGCTGCCACCTGACCTCCGCAACCCGAAGGCTAACGATACCCTAAGGCTAGACCAGTGTCAGGATATTAGAGGGTACTGACTTTCCCAATAACGACCACCATAGATGGTCATGGCAGCCGGGACCAACGGCTTCACATGCTCTCCGAGGCACGGAGCAGGCGATAATTGTCAATCAATACGCACATAATTTCGAAAAGTCATATAACTTCCGAAAGTCAGAGGTGCGCGACGTGGGTTCGAACCCGAGACCCTCTGCATTGCAGTCTGTTGGTCTCCCCACTGAGCTATCGCTGCTCTTTTTAATATAATTATAATATATACAATAAAAATAAAATTCGCCCAGTGCTTTTACTTTGAAATAACTAGTAGTTATATTAAAGTTTGTTACTTTCATCAGAAATTCGCAATATATGTATGTATAATAATTCACGAAGCAATATTATTGCTATGTATAATTATCCGTTTCAGGAATCAATAACTAATTATAAGCCTACGGCCTATTTTACTCAATGTTCAATTGTAAGTACAATAGAGGTTTAGAAATTTGGCCCAATTGCTTGTACCTGTGTTAGAGTTGCCTAATTCCCGTCATTTGTTGAATGGAGCCTGTCGCTTCCGTATGTTCCAAACTTGCCAATAGCGCCGTTATTGGCAATTTTAATGCAGGTGCATTTTCGTGAATTAATTGCTTAATTCGGTCTGGATTTAGGTGTATCCATATAATAATGTTTGAAAGTCATAAGCAATATTGTTATAGCATATTATAAGGCCTATTAATTTGATTACATTGCACCAAATTTGGATAAAATCGTCTTTTGCAATTACAAGCTACGAAGTGTTCGTTGTTATGATGTTCACGTAAAACATTACATTTATTTATTAATTAAAACGCTTAGAACTTGAAACATTCTATGAATTTGAAATTGCATTTTCCAAATTTCGGTTCAAAACTGCAATAACAACACAGGTTAACATAATTTGTTTAAGCGTATAAAGTTTTGACTAAGTTTCATTCAAAAACAGGTGTCGCGAAATTCTCAGTTGTATTGGAACTGATATTAAGCTTGGATAGGTTTCAGTTCAAGTGAACAAAGTCTTCCGGCTCACTTTTGTTCGACTTACAATTGGCAATTTCCGATATGTGTAGAATTCATTTCTGCAACTGAGCACAAGGTTCCTTTATCGGTGGAAATTACATTGTGAAAGTGCTTTGAAGTTGTTAGACGCTAAACAGTGGCCGCAACGAGAAAAAGGTTCTAAACTTTAAAGACGGATGATTTTAATTTTTCGAAGCTTACCAAATATATCTGCATTAAATTCACTATAAAAATGTATGGGTAATCATATAATAAAGACAAAAATTACGCTGAAGTCAATTTGATATGAACGTAAATTAAATCAAAATATATAATACATAATATATGATATAAATATGACCAGACATTTATTTAAAACTTTGATTCTAAAAGCTGAATACGTTGGAAATCAGATAATTGAGAAACTGATAACTTTAAAACTCGTATTGAAGCAGCTAAAGAGTTTTCTGATATACATGTTCCGCTTAATATAAGCCCAACTTTTCCTTTGTCATCGAGACAAGTTTAGTTATTCTGAAAGTGGGAGCGAACGACTATTTTCTTGCTATCATTGTTCAACCCTCCTCAAATAAGTTAGACAGGCCAATCTAGTGGATTAGTTATCGCCGATGCTATTTTGATTACGAGAACGAATATTCTGTCGGATTATTTGATAAGTTTGATGCACTTCGTATTCTAATGCATATTTGATTTTGGCATATTTACATAAGAATAAATGATTAATTGAATTTGTGAGTGCTTTCATTTTTGAGTAGGTATAACATATGTTTTGAAAAACAGTCTTTAAAAATATTTCTCATCCTTTTTCCTCCTAGCCTTATTATGGCCTATATTTTCTAGTCTTTATAGTCTAAACTGCGGGTCTACCGTGAAAATGTTTTTACGCAATGACGTGCCGAAACGAATTACGAACGAAATAATAAGCATATACCTACCATGAAAACACTTCGGATTTTTTAGGACTTACAAATGTCATACGACGATATTCGTGACGAATGTCGGTGCGAATGGTGTTTCATGGTAAGAATAAGCACGAACGAACGTACGCAATTGCGTATAACGCGTTTCACGGTAGACCCCCAGATGGGGTCAGCAGTATACGATCCAACAAAATTAAAATATTAGATCAGATTGTCAGATTTTCCATAAATTATGTGCGATATCTCCGTGTTTCAGTGCAACTGCAAGCGCCTGCAAAAATATCTTCGAACAACTAATTGTACAAGACATTGCTATGATGTATTCGACAGGCGTTTTGCTAATTATATCAAATAGTGTAGTGACATTTTTGACATTTACACTAGTCTCAGAACATTTAAACTGTAACGATCTCACGCATTAAAATGTGTAATTATGACTTTGGGATTTCATTTATGACACCTGTATGTTAGCTAAAGACAACACTCTGTGTAATTTATTATGCATTATTTGATAATAGCTGTAACACTTCACAAATTGTGACTTCATCACGCATCATAACGATATCTGTGCTTAGATATTATTCGCGTTTTTTAGTTATATGTGATTTAAACTGTAAATATTTTAAAGGCAGTTTATATGCAATATACAGTTTAACGTAAATTGATTTATGTAGATATTTTAGGTGCATGCATTTTTAAGACTACTAAGGTGACCGAAAACCATACGGACTATCTGATAGTAAGCAGCTTACGTAGCTTATGGCGACAGGGTTAATACTTGTGTATTATCCACCTTTTAAAACAGGTTTCTCCGAACGTAAAAGTTTGAAAGTTATGTACAGGTAAAAGATTCTTCCGTATGAAGCTCTTGGAACCTTAATCAAACACAATAGGTTTATATAGTTGCAAAACTTAATATGCTGTTGATAATCTTATAAGCGAATTTGCCAGCTTTGAGTAGGATAAAAGATATACCCATGCCTTCCCAATCTTAAAATTTTATATCTATTTTTTTCTATATTATAATAGGTTTTGCCCGCGGCTTAGCTCTCGTAAATGTAGGTTAGGTTATTAACAGTACTTTTATCTGAATGAAATGTACCCTATGTCATTTTCTGTAGCCTGGCAACGTGTATGCAATTTAATGATGGTCGGTTGAGTCGTTAAGGCGTAAAAGCGTACCAAAAAAGAACAAATAAACAAACTCACATTCACATTTATAATATAATTTAGGATAGGATTACCACTTAACATCAGCAGCAGTCTTTCAGCGACATTTGACATTTCTAATATCCATCAATGAAGTTTATCACTTGCTATCAAATAAGCCGTTGCCTAAATCGTTTTTAAAACTAGTATTTTTTATGCAGGTATCATGGGTTCGTCATCGCGACATCCATCTGCTAACGGTGGGTCGCTACACGTACACGTCTGACCAGCGCTTCGAGGCGCAACATAAGCCGCGCTCCGAGGAGTGGGCGCTGCGCATACGCAGCCCGCAGCGCCGCGACTCCGGACAGTACGAGTGCCAGATATCCACTACGCCACCTATCGGACACCCTGTTCATCTCAATATCGTAGGTTAGTACAACAATTTACTTCGCAGAATTCTTGTTATTAATCTGTCAAGTCTTCAAACTCCACGCAGAATTAAAAACTGTTGTGTCTGAACACCAGCGTGCCGCTATACTCAATAGATTAAATGCATCTATTACATTTTGTATTTAGTTTGAAGTAAATAATGCCTGCTCACAATGAGAAAAGGCTCGTGCCCAGCAATGGGACAGTTTAACATAGGACTGATATTATTATAAATAATGCTTATATATGTATATGCTTATAACATTTTATATGTTAAGATTTAGAACGTGTATGTAGTTAATCTTTAAAATCAGCATTGGCATTTTACAAACTTTTCGGTAAACTATTTGGGCCTGATATTTTTTTTGTGTATCTATGCTAACAATATGAAGCTGAAGAGTTTGTTTGTTGGGCTGAACACGCTAATCTCAGGAACTACTGGTTCGAATTGACAATTATTTTAGTGTTGGATAACCCATTTATTAAGGAATGCTATAGGCTATATAACATCACGCTACAAACAGTAATAATAATAATAATAATAATAATAATATTCTACCACATACACACAACACCATCTAGGCCAAACTAAGCAGAGCTTGTACTATGGGTACTAGACAATGGATAAACATACATACATATAATTTTTTTTTTGTAAATACGTACATATTATACATAGAAACACCCAGACCAAGACAAACATCCATGTTCATGCACACAAATGTTTGACTTGTGCGGGAATCGAACCCGCGACCTCAGGCGTGGCAGTCGGTTACACTAACCACTACGCCATCGAGACCGACAAACAACGATAAACAATAGGCAGGCATCAATTAAACATGTTGCAAAAACGGGGAAAGTTCTCTTAGGTAAAGCAGACGAAGCTGCGCGGGTCAGCTAGTATTATTATATAGGTACATACCAGCGTAATTTAAGCAGTGTGGATTTGTGATGTTTACACAAATGTCAGCTTTTTCGTCTAGGCTTACTGACTGTGCCTGCCAACCCCGCCCTTTGCTTAAAAGTATAAAAATAAATAAAACGCGCTTTTAACTATAAACTGTGAAGAGCTTAGCGCATGTGGAAGTACATAGTACAGAATCAGAATCAGAATCAGATCTTTATTTGCTTTGAATGTAGGTACAGGTATAAGATGTTGTACATAATTGATGAGATCGACTACAGTCTACCTTACGGCGTGCAAATTATTACATAAATTAAAATATTAATAAAATCAAAACAATGTCAAAATCAAAACATAAAATAAAACAAATTAAATTGAAGTCAATTA
This sequence comes from Catocala fraxini, assembly GCA_930367265.1. NCBI lineage: Eukaryota > Metazoa > Arthropoda > Insecta > Lepidoptera > Erebidae > Catocala > Catocala fraxini. The sequence goes on from OV884031.1 coordinate 23,873,941, forward strand.
ACAATTAGATAAACAAAACAAAAATTTAAAAGAAGTCAATTAACAGTTAGATTAACAAAACAAAAATTAAAAAGAAGTCAATTTTCAATTAGTCAGGTACATAAGTCGTACATGGTTAAATTGCAATAATAAACAATCATTATCTGGATAAACTTAAATCATTTAAAAAGTCTTTCACTGAGTAGTAGAATTTGTCTAAAAGTAGTGCAGTTACCTTAGATTTAAAAACGTTTACAGAACAATCTTTAAGACCATGAGGTATTTTATTATAAATGACAGGACCCGTGTCATAATACTTTTCCTTAACAGTGCTGTTTTGTAGTTACCCATATGCAGCAAGTTCTTGTATTGGGATCTCAAAGGGCCATTGCGTGTTCTTATATTGGCCAGTGATGGAAATAAGTATAAATTGGTTTTCACAAAAATTGCCACCTATAATATGTACAAACATGGAAAAGTGAGTATCCTCAGAGATTGAAACACAGGTTCACAGCTGTCTGTGCTTTTAAGGTTTGACATAGACCTAATACACCGTATATACCTAGTACATTTAGTTAAAGCCTCGTAGTTAATTTATTTTCATTTGAATCTAGATGACAAAGGTTCAAAAATGCTGTATATGTCAGTATACATTTTGTTTTATTTATTAACATTAACCAATATCTAATTGTACACATCAGAACTCAAACTAATACATGCTGCATAAAATCGAATAAGATCGAGCTTACGTATGTAAAAGAAAAAACAGAAATATATATTTAAACTATCACATTAATTATTCACACACAGTTTGCTGTCTCTCAGAACCTGATATACTAATATGCATGGGTATTGAATCAAAATCGAAGTCAATTAGATCGCTGAAAACATTTACCGACTTAGACAAACTTGCGTGCTCCAAGAACTGTCCTTTTTAGTTTAGATAAATGAAAGAATAAAATCAAAATAAAAAAGTGGCGGTGCAGCTAATGCACAGATGAAAAATCTGTTGACGTTCAGCGCATTAGTCCGCGGATCATGTGCACACTTTATGATTTTCTATGATACTCTAAGGTCTTACAATTAAAAGACTATTGTACAAATTCGCGAACCAGAATGTTATTAGACTAGCTTTTGCTCCCGGCTTTGCTCGCGTAAAAGTAGGTCAGGGTATTATGTCAGTAATAGCACTTTTATAAATAAAATAAAACCTATGTTACTCAGTGATAATATAACTCTATCGGTGAAAGATTTTTAAAATCGGTTGGATAGTTGTTGAGTTAAATCATTACAAACACACATACAGACAAAAATCATAAATTTCCGCTTTATTATATTGGTATAGATTATGAAGTAATCGTAGTTCCATTATAATCCGCTTGGCGTTGCTAGTTATGTTTATTGTAAATATTGGTATATAATAAATACTGCCCCAACAAATTGGTCGAGAGCAAACATAGCAACTATGTCTGGTTTTGACAGACTAAGTACTTCATATTGATAAGACTGATTGACTAAGATTTAATTCGTTGTTATTGTCCCATCGTATGTTTCTGCTTATGCCTTCGGCCAAAATTGAAATCTTGAGTTCTAATTTTAGGTCACGCTCTCAAATCACAGAGCAGCATGTGGTCTGAAATTCACGGTGAAATAAGCTAAGCTTCTTTTGTGAGACTTAAAACTACATACCTGTAATTAATATAAACAAAAATACACTATAAAATATAAATGTTAGAATACATTTGATAACCTATGGATGTCATGATGAATCTATCTTAAAACGAAAAATATTGTTTTCATTTCTATCATAGCAAAGCGAAAGGGTTAAGATGTAAGTAATAATAAAAAAGTAATAATGATTTATAAAAAAACATGTTTTGCATATATGTAGTATTTGCCGCATGTGCTTTATTCTCCAGTATTTTTAGTCTTACAATCCCAACGATAGTATTTGGAAAGGGCTGGGAAAACCAAATACGTGTCGTTGATCAAGCGCTACTGATAGATTCATGAATCTCCGGGTCCAACCCAATTTGTAATATTCCGCTTCAAAAACCGACGACTCGGCATCGAATATTTACTTTGCTCTGCCAAAACGGGCACCGAATGCCCCATGCAAAGCATGTGTCAATATACGATAACCCTAATCAAACAGCTGAGTTCGGACTCATCTAGTTTTTACAAGTAAATATGTCAAATTCGAAGCTTTAAAGAAATTTTCAAACGATTTATTAAATTACTATCCCTCGGATACATTCCTGTTTTTCGTAGTGAAAAGTACCCTTTTCTGTAACCCTATCAACATATTATATGCGAAATTTCATGATAATCGGTCGAGTATTTAAAGCGTGAAAGCGTAACAAACAAACAAACACATTCGAATTTATAATACTACCAGCTTTTGCTCGCGGCTTGGCTCACGTAGAAGTAGGTTAGGCTGAAACTTGAAACAGTATTTTAAAAAAAAAAATTATTCAGTATTTATATATATATATATAATATGTAACGGGTATTAACGCGATCATGCATAATGTTTACCTTTTTTATGCTTGACGTTTCGACCAGGTTACACCGGCCGTGGTCACAAGCTGACACAAGCTGATGTCAGCTTGTGACCACGGCCGGTGTAACCTGGTCGAAACGTCAAGCATAAAAAAGGTAAACATTATGCATGATCGCGTTAATACCCGTTACATATTATATATATATCATGCAACGCGAAAGTTTAAAAGTATTTATATAGCTTTTTTTTTAAATAATTTTCTACCACATACACACAACACCATCTAGCCCAACAGAGCTTATACTATGGGTACTAGACAATGGATAAACATACTAATATACTATTTTTTTTTGTAAATACATACATATTATACATAGAAACACCCAGACCAAGACAAACATCCATGTTCATGCACACAAATGTTTGACTTGTGCGGGAATCGAACCCGCGACCTCAGGCGTGGCTGTCGGTTATACTAACCACTACGCCATCGAGGCCGACTAAATAATATATACTTTTAAAGGGTGAAATAAATTTTTAAATCGTTTGGGCAGTTTTTGAGTTAATTAATTACAAATAAACAAACAAAAATCAAATCTTGCCTTTTTATAATATTAGTGTATACTAGTTAGGATATATAATACAGTTTAACAGTCTGTATGTGCAAATGCACAAACTTAAACACACACAAACCGATATGATATTTTCTTTTTGCAATGGTATTTGACATAATGCTACAGCCTAAAGAAATGGAGTGGTAAACTACTTCACCTGGTAACTACATTAAGAATATCTTAGATGTAATCTTGATAGAACCAAATTTTCCGCTAAGTATAAGAAAGATATTACCCAAGTAGTTGTAACGAAAATTCCATCCCCAAGTACTTCTTAAATACTCGCTTGCATTCTATTTGGACACGTTCCAATTACTTTGAATGAACTCCATTCAGTACTTGCAATCGACCGCCAAATCTTAGGACGATCCAAGAATGGTCCGCAAACTACGCAATCGTTCCATTTTTTTTCAAGTATCGTGAAACCATTTTCGTATCCAATGGACGTTGGTGATTCGAAAAAATTCTTGGCACAGAATTCTTATTCGACACAAATAGTTTAATGTCACGGTAGATCAAAGGACAGAGGTTCTGAGAAATTGAAAGGAAGCAACTTCAGATAGTGAGTTGGAGCCAAAGTTAAATAGGACACTTCACAACTATTGTTTGTATAGTTTGTGTTTCACACGATCGTCGTCTGGGAATGTAATGTTTACCCTGTTAGTTTGTTGTTCTGTTATTATTTCATTACATTATATCTTAAGTGTAAATACATGTGTTGTATTTGTTTATGTTTCTCCCAAAACTTGTACATCGATTTTAGTAGCTACTAAATGTTTTAGATGATCAAATAGTAATTATACATACAGATGTGTTTGTCAAAGTAACTGTTTCCTAAGTAAAAATAATTACAAAGTAAGCTCATTTTTATTTTTCATGGTATAAATGGAAGCTTATTTCAATAAAGTAACACGTGGACGTTAACGTAAATAATATTACATCTAGATAAGAAGAAAATAATTTTGATATGTTTTGGCGTAAGTTTCTGATGATATTTGTTAGCGATCGTGATCGGGTTCAATTTTCAAGACAAGCAATGAGTTGTCGGATTTTTTTAGAAATTGATAATTGCTGCGTACATTCTGGACATGTTGCTTGCTACCAACTACATGGAACCTATAGACATAGCTAGCGAAATGTGGGTGAATGACGCCTCTGCCTACTAACTCTTTTGGGGATATACAGGCGTTAATAAGGCCAATTAATATATTTTCCATTCTATGAAAATTATATATCTATACGTTAAATTCAATTAGATGCTCGTCCTTGATATTGATGTGGAAAACAAGTGTATAAAATAACAACATATTTGAAAAATAGGCATGTCGACAATATGAATCATCATCTCAGCCTAAAGATGTCCACTGCTGGACATAAACCTCTCCTAAGGTTTTCCACACACGATCTTTGGCCACCCGCCACCAACCGATTTCCGCTGACCTTACCAGGTCGTTGGTACACCTTGTAGGAGCCTACCCCTGCTGCGTCTTCCGGTGCGTTACCGTTACTCTAGAACCTTTCTGCCCCAGCGGCCATCATTTCTGCGCTCCATGTGCCCTGGCCACTGCCACTTCAGTTTAGTTATCTGGAGAGCTATGTCGGCAACTTTAGTTTCCCTGTCGATCTCCCTTCTCTGATTTGATCCCGCAGCGAAACTTTGAGCATAGCTCTCTCCATTGCCTTTTGAGTGATCTTCTGATAATCGGACGGAATACTATGTGAATATTGACATGTTTAGAAAGAGATAGTCTCCTGTCATGTCGACTAACACAAACGAATGAAGAAACTACAGATTACACTGGACAAATAAGATTCGTAAATTATAAAGACTTACTCTTAAATTCCTTATTTTTTTCATATAATCATGTTAAAATACACCTTATAAAATAGTTATTAGTTTTGGTAAAGTATGAGTTCAAAAGATAGATAAGATACACAAAAGTTTAAAACCATAACATACTTTTTTGAATTTAGTAAATTTTCTATTAGTTAAGTAATTTTCCGAAATACAAACGGTAATTTCCGAATGTTAGCGGTGGTATTAGCCACTGCGTTAGCCGATAAGACTTTAGATCCAACTTCTCTAAGCGTTTTCCAAAGTTCGTCTTTAGTGAGATCGAACTTTCATGCATCGAACCCAATACCGATTAATTACATTTATAATAATGTGTTACCGACACTTCCAGACTAAAATCTGTCCTTAATTCCAGTGTTAATTTTGCTTTGCATAATAATGTAACGTAGATTGTTTAAATTATTTAAAGAAGCATTCGAAATACAATTATTTTTTTAAGTTCTACCGTTTTGTTGACCTAGCATGTCGATTAAATTTTTCTTTCATATAAAATGTCGTCCAATTTTTATTCGTATATTTTATTTTTATTCGACTAATAATAATTGAGAACGAATAAATGGTGATTCGAAAGCGAGATTTATCATCCCAATCGTTTAAGTAATAATACACAACACGTCGCTGCAACAAGATATTATTAGCATCAAATTCTCATTTGCATGAAATGTATACCGTACATTTCGTACAAACGTGGTCTCAGTTTGCTTTGTAGCCCTACAATTAAATATTGTGACAAAAACTTAGAAAACTAAATCGCAATAATGGCTGCAAACAAAATTACTACGATTTAAATTAGCTCAACGAGGCCCAAAATATCACCGTCCTCTCTAATTAATACTAATTGGAGCTTGTTGATAAACCACATAAAAGAGCAGTGGATTGTAGTAGACTGATTGATTAATTGCAGCTTTTCGTAGAATGGGTAGAATTTAATACTCTCTACAATCGTATAGACAAAGCCACGAATAAAACAATAAAAAATGTTGGTACACCAAATTGGTGTATTGTTGGCCTGGACCATGTTTCGATAATTTTAGTCATAAACATTTTGACACTTTATTGGGTTATCGAAAAGAACTAGCAATTGATGGCTGAACACATTATTGCTAATTTTAACTTTCCTAATAAAATATACCATCGTCCCATACCAATACCTTAACTGTAGAAGATTAGATTATCACTAACCTAAATAAAGAAGGGACACGCAAATGCATAAGGAATAATACCCGAGAATGAATAGCAGTCACGCGTTCAACACTTTTTCAAAGGGAAAAGTTTATGTCGTATAAAAATAGGTAGAAAATAAATGTGCCCTTTTAAGGCCTTTCTGCTTGATCTGTAATGGAACCTTTATGTTGAGCAACAGCTGTCTCTCACTCTCGCAAAATGTCAAACTTTTCTTCGGCGGGTAATGAAGCAAATTTCATGAAACTATTTTTTGTTAAGGGTTACATCTTATCCTAGACTTTATTGCGTTTTTGTTCGTTCCACGCGTTATAGACTCGTTACATATGAGTTTCGATATTTTGGTATTCGTTTATTTGTATATTGCTGAATCGGTCGATTATTGTTTTATTAAATATGTGTTTTTGATACTGCCAATACAATTCTAATAGACCAGTTTATTGCAAGTATGAATACATTTTTCATTTGAATATTTATATTTGTCTTATGATTGATGGATGGATGATATTGGTAAACTTGCAGATGAACAATGGGTAATACCTGACATGAGAACAGAAAAGTGGGAGAGTCCTAAAATACCCAGCAGTATATAATATAATTTACTTGTTTGTATTTCATTTCCACTTAATAAAACAAATCAAAAGGGCCTTTGTGTAGTAGTTTTAGCCCTGTCAAAATATGTTTTATGGAATTAATTATTGCATCGACATCTCATTGAAACATGAATTGACAAGATATATTAAATTATTGAAAAGGTTAATTATGATCCTACTCAAAGCGATTGACAGTTCGTCTATTTATATTTTAAAGATTACATTGTGCAATGTGTGTTCACATCTTTCTATAGTGCGTTTTAAATATAAAGTTCCATTTGACAGATGATTGTTGAACAGCGATAGTGAAGAGACTGTTTTAATCGACAGATCACGAAATCGATTACCGATTAATTTTCCAAACAAACTATAATCGTGGGTTGAGGATCAAAACAAAAATGATAGAAACAGAAAACAACACAAAAAGGAGTCCATCTAAGTTTGACTTATCGAAAGAATAGTTACATCAAAGTTATACAGGGTGTCCGGTAATTAATGGATAACCTTGAAATGTCTTATAGTAGAACTAATGGCCAGTCAGGAAAAAATATGAAAAATGGTCTATCCTAACTACTACCTAATATATGAGTCTAAAACTTTTACCATATTTAACTTTCTTGTACACTACGACCATAAATGAATGAATTCCATCGTTTTTTTTTATTATGACTCTGTCTATCTGTCTGACTTATGACTGTCTATATATTAGCATAATTAGTGTTTTAATATTAAACACTAATTATGCTAATGTATAGACAGTCAAAAGTATGACTAGCTATTGCATCTTTTTAATTCCTTCTTTTTCTTTTTTTAATATTTTTTCCTAACGGCCATCAGTTCTGCTATAAGTCATTTCAAGGTTATCCATTAATTACCAGTCAACCTGTATATAACGTGTTTAATTGTAAAAAATCTGGACTTATCCTTGATTAATTCCTAGTATCACATACTTACTCCATACTTTGTATAAGGATGATATAAATGTGGTATACCAGATTTTGATTTTCAAGACGCCTTCTCTTGTCGGCCTCGATGGCGTAATGGTTAGTTAAACCGACTACCACGCCTGTGGTCGCGGTTTCGATTCCCGCACAAGTCAAACATTTGTGTGCATGAACATGGATGTTTGTCTTGGTCTGGGTGTTTCTATGTATAATATGTATGTATTTATAAAAAAAAAAAGGTATATATGTATGTTTATCCATTGTCTAGTACCCATAGTACAAGCTCTGCTTAGTTTGGGCTAGATGGTGTTATGTGTAGGTGGTAGAATATTATTATAATATTATTATATTATACATTTTATTTGTGTGCATGAACATAGATGTTTGTCTTGGTCTGGGTGTTTATATGTATAATATGTATGTATTTGCAAAAAAAATGTATTTAGGTATGTTTATCCATTGTCTAGTAGCCATAGTATAAGTTCTGCTTAGTTTGGGCTATATGGTGTTGTGTGTATGTGATAGAATATTATTATTATTATTTCAAAACTATGGGATATTTAAACCATACATCCAACCGCACCTTCAAATCCATTTTTTGATTAAAAGAATATATTAGGGGTTTGCACAATGGGATCTAAGGTACGTTGCAACGTAATAATAATTAATACCAAATACAAATTTACAAAAGTATTTCTCGGATAATTGTTTTATCTCGAATTAGTTTGATTTTATTCGATTCATATTGTCGCGTCACTATGACTGAAAGTAAAACAAATAACTTAGTGTGTAACCATGGTATTGTAGTAAAATGTTATTTTATTTTGATGTTTAAATTATTTAAGACTCATATCAACAGAGATTATTAGTTTATTATGTTTGTGAAACAATTACATAATGTTTTGCAAAGATTCTAATTATTTTTAAATAGTATTTAGTACCATAAGTAATCATTGCTTTTTTAGCAATTTATATGATTTTACACATTATTCCCATTACACCGTTGTCATGGGAGATTTCAACGCAAAACTGGGCAAATGAGGCGGTGATGAGCAGAGAGTGGGGCAATTTGGATATGGACATCGTAACTCGCGGGGCCACCTGCTGGCTAGCTTCATGGAGAAGAAAAGACTCTACATGATGAACTGCTTCTTCAAAAAGCGAGAATGCCGCAAATGGACCTGGATTAGTCCCGACGGTGCGACCAGAAACGAGATAGACTTTATAATGTTGACCAAGAGGCAAATATTCAATGATGTCTCCGTAATCAATTCGGTGAAAGCTAGAAGCGATCATCGGATGGTTAGGGGCACATTGAATATTAATACACGCCTAGAACGGTCTAGATTGATGAAGTCCACGCTCCGACCAGCCCCAGTTCATATCCAAAACCCCGAGAGCTTTCAGCTCGAACTCCGAAACCGTTTTGAATGCTTGGACGACTGCGTAGATGAGGACAGCTACAACAACAGGTTCGTGGATGCTGTCCATAGAGTAGGATCTATATTCTTTAAGCCCCAAAAGACCAAAGGATCAAATAAGATCACAGGTCTAACTCGGGCGCTTTTAGAGAAAAGGCGTAGGATGCTTCTGCAATCCTCCAAGGATATGCTAGAATACCGGCGCCTCAATAGACAGATCTCCAAATTATTGACTTGCGACCTTCGCCAATACAACACAAAATGTGTCCGTGAGGCGATCGAGCGGAACAAAGGCTCCAAAGTGTTCACGAGAGCTCTGTCTATTGGGAAAAGCCAGCTGACAAAACTGAAAACGGAGGATGGTAGAACAGTATCGTCCAAACCTGAACTCATGAAGGAGATCGAGATCTTCTATAGACAGTTATACGCTACTACAAGATCGAGCTCGAAACCAATGAAACTATAGCGAGGGGTGAGACAGGGAGGTGTTATATCTCCTAAGCTGTTCGCCGCCGCGTTGGAAGATGTTTTCAAGCTTTTGGATTGGAAAGGACTCGGCATCAACATCAACGGCGAATACATCACTTTCGATTTGTCGACGATATCGTGGTCATGGCTGAGATCATGGAAGACCTCGGCATAATGCTCGATGACCTCTGTAGAGTTTCCCGACAAGAAGGTCTTAAAATGAACATGGACAAGACGAAAATCATGTCCAACGTCCATGTCACACCTACTCCTATTAAGGTTGGAAACTCTACTCTCGAAGTTGTCGACAAGTATGTATACCTGGGACAAACGATCCAGTTAGGTAGGTCCAACTTCGAGAAAGAGGTCAATCGTCGAATCCAACTCGGCTGGGCAGCGTTCAGAAAGCTACGACATATCTTCTCGTCCAATATAGCCAGAGAAGTGTGTCAGAATCGTAGCAAATGGAAATCCGTAGTCTCTGCCTACGCCTCTGGGAAACAGGCATGAATCTATGTATGTATATGTCTCAAGACGAAAGTCTTTAACCAGTGTGTGTTGCCAGTGATGAGTTACGGCTCAGAGACGTGGTCGCTCACTATGGGCCTTATCAGAAGGCTCAAGGTCACACAAAGTGCGATGGAGAGAGCTATGCTCGGGGTTTCCCTGCGGGATCGAATCCAAAATGAGGAGATCTGCAGGAAAACTAAAGTTGCCGACATTGCAGTGGCAGTGGGCAGGGCACATAGCACGCAGAACTGATGGCCGTTGGGGCGGAAAGGTTCTACAGTGGCGGCTACGTACTGGAATACGCAGCAGGGGTAGGCCCCCCACAAGGTGGACCGATGACCTGGTAAGGGTCGCGGGAAGCGGTTGGATACGGTTGGCCCAAGACCAGTCTGTGTGGAAAACCTTGAGGGAGGCCTATGTCCAGCAGTGGACGTCTTTCGGCTGAGATGATGATGATGATATAAAATGAGCAGAGTTACCTGCTATGAAGTGTTAAAAGGGACTTCGTATTTGAAACAGACTATAGTTGTTATGTTAATCAAATTTTCTTTCTTACTTGAAATTTTATGCGATAACTTATTATACATCTCCCATTTGCATAAAATAAAAAGAAACGTCTTCAAGAGGTGCAGTGAAACGGCAAAAAGGGTCAGCCCCTTCCTCTCTCTTCCTACACGTTTCCGCATTCAAAGTCTGTATTTAAGCAGGAGTACTATTAGTTGCTTTTTTGTTAGGAAAGACATAAAATTTAATGCAGGATGGTAGTCATAGCTTTCAAGTCACCCGATTATCTTATAAGCCTTAATGTCCATCAGAATGTTTGAAAAGTCTTGCTGTAAATCGTCCATTTTCTTGAATAGACAATTAGGACAACCAGAACTGATTTATGTTCCTCGTTAAACCAATTTTCTACGATGTCACTGTAAAGCTTTTGGCTTCTCAGAATTTAAACTACGGCTTTCGTGGTATATTGATGTTCTGAAATTGTCACGAAGTGTCAGTTACTTGACAAATTAAATGTATGATGACTGTTATGAAGAAAAGTGACTTATATAATTTAGTTGATGTTCAAGTTAAGTATTCTATTTTAGATCTTGCTCAGCGAATATTTACTCCTTATATTGATTCATTGGTGTGTAACTTAAAAGTTCTCTAAAAACACTTATTTTGAACTTAGCTTAAATAATAAAGAGAAAATATTAATTCGATAAAATTGGTTGCAAAACATTTTTGATGCTAAAAGTAGGTACCTACTTAATATTTATTCTAATAGATATTGAAGTCTATCCAATATCTATCGAGTCAAAGGCAATATTATTTGCCCTTGTCATCAAAAAGATGAGATCATCCTTGCCTTATCAAAGTTGTCATAAAGCTAAGAAAAAGCTCTCGGAAAATAAGGCGATAGTCTACAAATTCAATCGGTGGTATTAACTCCTTCATATTTTTAATAAATAAAAGAATACATGTATAATATTAAATTTGTTTGTTACAAATTTAAGATCATTGCTCGAACCAATTTTCTTTTTCTTACTGGAACCGCTACTCTTAAACATAATGGTGCTAATAGATTGGTAATGGAAAAGTAACTCCAAGTCATTATGACCAAACCCCTACATACTATAAAGGAAGAAAGCAGAAGGGGAGAGCGTCGATTATGACACACTGAATTTCCCGTTAGCAAAGCGACGTAGGACTATGAATATACGAGTACGTTTGGTTCTAACCTAGTAAACCATTCATCCAATTTTGACAGCTTTAGCAATGTTGACCGAAAATACGAAGCTAAAAAGTCTGCAAACACTGCGAATGGATCTACATTGAATAAAAGTTGCCAACCACGCGTGTGTATGCCTAAGTAAATATTTGTTTACAACCTTTATTTTAGTTATGGAAATATCATACGATATTTTTTCTAACTGAGAAGGTTGTCGTTGGACACGTTTTATTTGCTTGAATACAACTTTTTGTTTCATGTCAGATTATTTTCGGACTAAACTGAAGCTGTTTTGATTGTTCTATTTTCTTCTCACATAAATGTACCACGATGTAAGATAACGCAGTATAACGGATGATTGTGAGGCCTCGATGCCAATTCTGGGTTTCGCAAAGTATAAATAATACTCATTCTTTACTTTTAGAATTTCTGTACACCAAAATCATATAGCGCCTTCTATGTAGGACCAAAATATAGCAAATTAAATCAATGTAACATTACATCTGCGTATTCTTGGTGCCACATGACAACATTCCTGTATGACCCATATCTGTATGTGTTACTGTTCATATCATCTCTGGATAATGCTATAATTTGAATATTGTAAAAGTTATTACTCTAACGCCCGGTCACCAAGAGGGTAGTATTTGCCCTGATTGAGCCGCCTTATTTGTACAGTGAATGGCAAAGTAGCTAAACATTTAAAAAAATTGTTACAGTATTTTATGATTAAAAAGAAATCTAATTATAGATTTTATAGTAAAAATTCAACAATCCTTTAACTATTACTGCTAGAAAAGATTAGAAATCAAAATCTGAGGGTGTTTATTGATTTATGTCGTTGACTGTAAAATAAATAAAAAATGCGCAACGGCACTTTTCCCATGTCAAAATCTTTTACTTAATCACCTTTGCTTTTATAATTACACATTGTGTAAATCTTAGAGAATAATATTTTCAATGTATTTGTACTAACGAAGTACCCTTGTTCACAGAACCCGAGACAGAGATCATGGGTGGTCCAGATCTGTTCATATACGCGGGTTCTACAATAAACTTAACGTGTATTGTACGACACACACCGGAACCGCCCAACACTATTAATTGGACGCACAGAGGGAAGGTAAGTCAAACTTTACATTATATACTTGTAAGGTTTCTTCCGGTCATTATAGTTCAAAATTTTGGACAGTTCAGAGAGTATAATAAATGGATGGCTATTGTGCTTCAAAGTGAAATGTTTTATAAATAAAATGACGCCATTTAGGTATAATTTCTGGATCGAGACAGACCTTATAGATATTAATGCACGAACGTAACGAACTTCAACAGTAAATTTATCACTACGATTATCGCATGTAGTGAAATATATCTCTCAGTGCATTGACCACTGTCAGCTCACTAGTAGGCGTCTACGTAAGCTATTATACCATCTGCGCAGTCACTTAATCTTATAACAAATTAGGTCTCAATAATATATTGTTATGAATGTCAACATTTATTATTTTGGCAGCAAACAACGCAATCACTGCTTTAAACTTGATCGCACGCAAATTCGAATGCTCCAACTTGAGAGTTACCCGGTTAAAGAAACAAACAACCTTGTGTTCCAACGATGAGTAGGGATTCTAACTTTCTTAACAGCAACGTGTGATTTACACTTCTGTTGCAAGGTTCCATAGGGTACGGTCATTAATACAGTTATCGTAGGTCATAAGCTTGTTTGCCGTACTGGTATATACTACGAGAAAAATTACAGTCACCAGGCCCAAGGAAAGTTTCATAAACTTATAGTTGAGCCCACAAGAAAAACAAAACAGCGTCGTACTCAGAATTACAAAAAAGAAGGCAAAAATCTAACAAGAAATATTTATGACACCCTTGTGGAATCACAAATTGATGATTATTCTATATGTTTCATGTATGTTTCCTGTACGCAATATAAATTATGATAAACAATAAATTTTCCACTGAGTGAACCTCCTGAGGGACACCGAACAAATTGTGATCTGCTGAACAAATATTTTCAGGATATAATAAATAATATAGGAGCACAATACGTTTTAGGCAATGTATATTATATTGTAATATTATTTTGAGCTTAGTCGCATGGGAAAATATGCGATAAATAGAAAAAAGGATGTTGTATTTGTAGAGGTAGCGTTGAGTTTTTTTAAGTCGTTTCTGTTATAGATTAACCGGTACCATTTACTACACATTATATCGAGCGACCTGATTGGCTGCGGAGAGACGACTGCTGCGTAGCACTATTGCATACTTGCGCCTTCACAAAACCGATGCGCCAGCTGTGTCCCTATATATTATTGGTTTTATTTATTTGCTCTGAAATTCATACTGCTTATACTACTAAGGCAGCAAACAAACCTATAGCCCAGAAAGCGATTACCAGTAGTCTATAGACCGATACAATATGTCGGCGTCCATGGCGTAGTGGTTAGTATAACCAACTGCTACGCCTGAGGTCGCGGGTTCGATTCCCGCACAAGTCAAACATTTGTGTGCATGAACATGGATGTTTGTCTTGGTCTGGGTGTTTCTATGTATAATATGTATGTATTTACAAAAAAAAAAAGTATATATGTATGTTTATCCATTGTCTAGCACCCATAGTACAAGCTCTGCTTAGTTTGGGCTAGATGGTGTTGTGTGTATGTGATAGAATATTATTATTATTATTATTATTATTATTATTATTTACAAAAAAATAATATATATGTATGTTTATCCATTGTCTAGTACCCATAGCACAAGCTCTGCTTACTTTGTGTTGCTAGTTTGTAGTGCTAGATGGTGTTGTGTGTATGTGGTAGAATATCTAAAAAAAAATACCACTACTGGTACCCCCGGCGGTAATAATAATTTCCAGTTGCCATCCTTTAAAAAAGATCTATGCTGAGAAGGATTAGGGTAAGGGTCCTTTCCATTACGGTCATGCATTTGTACCTCATAATATGAACAAAGAAAAAAAATGAAAATAAGTATTTCTCAAACACTCGGATTGATTGAAAAATTGTAGAGTTCCATTGGCTACGATCTTTCGTAGCAAGTGTAAATCCGTAGACCTCGCCTACGTCTGCGGCCAAAATGCGTGCCTATATACGATAAGGCCGTGGTCGAACGACTGTGTAGTGGTATCAATAAAAAACAGGTTTTGAACCAGTGCTCAAATTGAGTTTCAGATTTATATCATAAGTACAGTGATACGTGTTATGAAAAACAATTTTTACAACACACCAAGCACTAAGATGTACTTATATTTTAGTATTATAAGTACATTCTTATCTTATATTTTTATAATTTATAATGTTTTCATATATTTTGTAACTTTATACGAGATCTACGACACATCTTTATAAATTTATTTTATACCTCAATATTTAATTTATTGTTCTGATCTCTATTAGCTTTAATTTTAATAATCAGTGATATAGAAGCACCTAATACAATGTTAAATGTTTTCGTCTAATATACACTAAGTATTCCGCTTAAAAACAAACAATAGATGTGGGGCAAGCATAAATAATTTGAGCATTACATGGATATACCCAAACAAAGGATTATACAAAGTCCACGAATCTACCTCATTCACTCTGTGCTTGCAGTCAGTTAAATAGCATAGAAATGGTCCGCGGTTCCCAAAATTGCAATTAGATGGTAACCCGGCGCATATGAACGCCACTGGAGATTAGAATTCGGATTAATTTACACTGCACTGGGTGAATGATTAAGATTTGATATTTCATATTGTGATACTTCTCGGTAAATCTCCTCGTTAACAAATTTTAGATAATAAATTAAATCGTACATTATTTTTTGTATCATAGGAGTTTGTTTATTGTAACGCTTTTATACCTTAACAGCTCGATCGATTATCATGAAATTTCGCATACAAATTATTGCCAAGGGTACAGAAAAGGATATACATCAGTAGTAGACAGTAATTTTCTTTTAAAGGTGCCCGCTTTAATCTGGAAAAATAATTACTGTCTCGAGCAAAGCCATAGTTAGTAACATAAAAACTTTAAGCCTGGCTTTTGTTTAGATCGTCTCTGATCTGGACAGAGAATACCTTGGTTTTTTAGCAATACCTTATTATCGGTACAACATAAATTAAAAACCTAACCAATATTTATGTATTAAGTAATATGTTTCTGAACAAGGTACCGTTAGCAATATAAGTATGTGAACATTAAATAAGAATATGTTAATGTACTTTATAAAATAAAATTCTAATTAATATTATGTATTTTTTAACTATGATTAAATCAACTATCGTTTAACATCATTTCACTATATAAAAGTAATATAATATGATATAATTGTGAATGGTAGAGGGAGATAGACGCCAAAAATCTTGCAAATGTGTATCGACTTATATATATAATATATCAAATCTTATCATACCGTTTATAATATTTTTTTAATAATAATATAATAGTAAATATCGATTGGAACGCTGTATTTAATGGGACTGATTTCTATAGGTCGATTTTTGCTATTATTATTTAAGTCTATGGATAATATAATGAATAAGACATCGCTTCCTTTTGTCATTATCCAGCTTTTTATTCTGCATCAATAAATAGCGAGATAACTTACATTTATGACGCTACGTATTGACGTAGAAAGGGGATTATTTGCTTGCCAAACAGATTAAAATTTTTTGATGTAAATTTTCATTTATAATTATTAATTCCCTCCTCACTTTTATAATTTAAATTAACTTGTGTCTGTGGGTTTGAATGCTCGGACTAAAAGTTGTATGTTTTATATAATAATATTGCTAACAATTTGTGATACAAAATACTAGTATTCTTTCATGTTAACACCTCCAACTAACCTAGAATGATTGTTTCAGAAGAGGGTTTAAGTAGAACGTGAAATAGGTGGGATTCAAATCCATGATCCGATCGCATGTCTCACGCTTCATGCATTAAGTTACCGCCACCTATGCTCCTTAAGCACTATAATATCTCAAATAGTACTAAATAGAATGCGATAAAACGCGCCTTTGATCTTAAATTGAATTTCAGACCAAAAATCTGTTCAATTTTTTTTACGTGAAGTTATAACAAACCGATAGATAACAACGAAAAATTCTGACAAGTAGTTTTGTCGGTTTAAACCTATATAAATACAAGTTCCCAATTTTTTTTTTGTAAGTATCGCCATTGCACAGACGCAGCTTTGTTACAGTTTTATAACAGTACTACTACTACTACTGTTGCAGTCCAACAATTTCCCACTAGGCTATCGCTGGGCTATCTAAATATAATAATAACAATAAATTAACAAATAAATAAACTCATCGCATCATTCGCTTATCAATAAGACATATAAATAAATATTTTGTGAAACAATTTTAAGCTACTCCACTTGTTTAACGGTTTCACTTTTAAAGACAAGCTTGGGAAGGTAAATTCAATAGTATTGCTTCACGTAAACGGGAATGGCAAACTTTTAAAATAAACTGTCGTATACAACAACCTTTTTATCAGAATATATATGTTTACAACCCTTCACTTTGCTTTATGTTTCGATTACTTTTCAATACCTTTATTCGTAAAAGGAATGACATGTTAAATGCTTTACTGTTTCGAAGCAAACATATATATTAATGTATTTTATGGAAAAATGTGAATGGAACAGTCGCAAGAGGAAGACCTAGGCGAACGTTTCTTGATCAGATCGGAGGCGTTCTAGACAAAGGCCAGGTTAAGAGCACCTTGAACCGACGGGCGTGTATGAGGAATGTGATGAAAGTGAATGAAGCCAGAGAAGTGTGTCAGGATCGTAGCAAATGGAAATCCGTAGTCTCTGCCTACCCCTCTGGGAAACAGGCGTGAATCTATGTATGTATTATTTTTGGGTCATAGAGATGTATTACCTCCAAGTGAGCAGGTAATTATTTTATTTTCATTATAAATATGTCTAATATGTGTCATTATAATCAACTGGTTGATTTAGATATGCAGCTTAGATTTTTATTACAGGTTTATCAGATTAGTGAGATGGTGGGTATATATTTAATAAACTAGGCTTTAACCGTGGTTTTGCTCGCTCGGGAACAATACTTTATTCTGGATGGAAGATGCCCTTCATTCTTTTCTATATTCCTGACAATGTGTGTGTGCAATATGTCATGATAATCGGCCGAGTGGTTAAGGTGTGAATGCGTTACAAACAAACAAACTCACAATCGCATTTATAATATTAGTTAAGACGTCTAAGTGCATGCCTTATTAACATTTTAAGATTTCGAAATCATTAGCCGCGATAAATTTTATTGGAATTAGATCTTAATTTTCTTACAAAGTTCGGGGTTGAAAATTTAAATAGATAGTTAATGAAACAAGACATGGGTCATAAATAATTTCTGTTCTGTCGTGCTGATGAAGCTTCGTCATAAATGTAAGCTGTATTATATATTGCGATGCGGCATTGACGACGGATTTATCTGTTTTCATTCCTAGAAGTCCACGGGGATATTAAGTATCGTTAACACCTTTATACCCTTGTGAGTCAACCAATAGTTCTCTCTCTCTAAAACTACTAAAATAATTATTTGTGTCTTAAGTTCTGGGAATGGCGATGGCTATTAGTCAGGACAGAATAAGTGAGTATAAATTTACCATTACAAACATATCGTATCAAAGTATTTTAAAATGTACTTTAATAATATTCTATCACATACACACAACACCATCTAGCCCAAACTAAGCAGAGCTTGTACTATGGGTACTAGACAATTGATAAACATACATATATACTTTGATTACTGTAAAACAAAAATAACTTTTGACAAAACTCTTGGCAATCTTATTTATGGCTAACTGATGAGACAAATATTTTTTTTAAATGCACACTGCATGGGCAAGCATTCCTAAATTATTTAAAGAACACCGAATTTTGCAACATTTGCATGCGCTAATTTTAATACTGTATACCAATATACTATTTTGTCCGACCTAAAAATCGAACCCAGGATCTCATGAGCAATTGCATTGCACTACTACGCCAACGAGACAGTCTGTAATGTAAGAATACTTCGCAAAATCTCTTGAACATATTCTACATGTGCGACCCGTATAACCATCCTATCATACTATGCATAATATATACAATGTGCATCGAAGTGGCGTATCTTGGAGCGCAGGCGAGTCGTTGAAACAATTACCGGAGTCACGTTACTCTTGGACGTTATTTTATACGAGCTTTTGTAGGAAATAGGTACTAGTTTGACTTTAAGCTACTGTTAGATTTTACTCGGTTCAAATTTGGAATTTCATATGTCGGTTTAACCGTCATATCAGAATTGGAAGGATTTCAGCAAATTAATTTGGTTTCTGTGGTCAAAATTGACTCTTATAATGATATTCGGTACAATAATTGGACACATGTCAATAAATATGCACCTATATGTTTCATACGAGCTTTTGTAGGAGATAGGTACTAGTTTGACTTTAAGCTACTGCTAGATTTTACTCAGTTCAAATTTGGAATTTCATATGTCGGTTTAACCGTCATATCAGAATTGGAAGGATTTCAGCAAATTAATTTGGTTTCTGTGGTCAAAATTGACTCTTATAATGATATTCGGTACAATATTTGGACACATGTCAATAAATATGCACCTATATGGTCAAGGCAGAGCTGTGTAACGTCTTTCAATGACAAAGCTATCTTTTGTATATATTATATAAAAAATACTTTTTGACGGCTTTAAGGTTTCGTGCAATAGAAACCAACTTTACTACGGTTCACTAGGCCAATTTCCACAGCCAATGCTACTGAAAATTGGCTGACAGAAAAGTGGATCCTAACTTACAATCAACCGCAAAAATAAAGTCATGCCATGGGACGAATACAAGTGCCAAATATGATTGGAAGCTTCATATTTTGCCAGCTAGCCTGCTTTAGATTGATAAGGCTGCACGATTGACGCAGCGGGTAAGCGGTTGCCTCGCCGCTGCCGCCATATTGAGTTGATCTGAATACCACATTGGGTAGTTATTATAATTTGTATAATTGCTTCTCTTTTAGCCTTCATTATTCCCAAGTCACTTGGGGTCGGCTTTTCTGGTCTAACCGGCTTTTACTGGACATCAGTTTTTTTTACACGGAGCGGCTGCCACCTGACCTCCGCAATCCGAAGGCTAATGATACCCTAAGGCTAGACCAGTGTCAGGATATTAGAGGGTACTGACTTTCCCAATAACGACCGCCATAGATGTTCATGGCAGCCGGGACCAACAGCTTAACGTGCTCTCCGAGGCACGGAGCAGGCGATAATTGTCAATCAATACGCACATAATTTCGAAAAGTCATATAACTTCCGAAAGTCAGAGGTGCGCGACGTGGGTTCGAACCCGAGACCCTCTGCATTGCAGTCTGTTGGTCTCCCCACTGAGCTATCGCTGCTTTGCTCCCCACTGAGTTATCGCTCATTTGTATAATCTACTAATCATTTATTTTGGAAAAGCTTACGGATTAATTACATTATAGCTCTGCTAGCACAGCTATTTAGTATAAGCGAGTTGGCAATTACAAGATTCCGCAGTTTGTATTTATGGTTCTTTTGTAGACTACACAAATAATTATCTATTGTGTATATTGACACAAGCTTAAAGTACTTCGTATGCATTCATTGTATGTTTGTAAAATCATACCACACAGGGCTTGTACCTTAGTGCGGTAATTATCTTTTATAACAAACAAAGCAGATGAAAAGGCAATAACTCTTCTTGATAGAAATAAATCACAGCGCTGTCAGCGCAGAAACAAGTACCTATCTTTAAATGACAACACAGGGAAAAAGGAAGATATCTCCTACAAAACCACTGCAAGTAAACAAAATACAATAATTCGGTTACGATCCTGGGAGAATTAAAATAGAAAAAAATGTTGCCAACATTAATAGTAAAATCAACCGAAATATTATTTTTCAACCGGGACTAATATTGGGATTATTTTCCCGTTTAACAAAATCAAGAACAATGAGCATTATCATTACTTAATAGGCTAACAAATGGCAAGATTTGTTTTCATGAAATTGCACTACATACGAAGTGTCGGTCATGTCAATTCTAAATAATATTATAAATGCGACTGTCAGTTTGTTTGTTACTCTTTTACACCTCAACTACCCTCGACCGATCATAATGAAATTTCGCATATACGATGTCGGGGAAATAGAAAAGGAAACAGGGTAGGTACCATCCATCCAGAAAAAAAAACGATTGTGAGTGAGCGTAACCGCGGGCAAAAGCCTATCTATACTAAGTATTATAAAGAGGAAAGATTAGATTTTTTGTTTGTTTGTAACGCTTTAACTCAAAAAATACTTAACCGATTTTAAACATTCTTTCACCGTTAGGAAGCTATATTATCACCGAGTAACATATTAACCTAACCTACTTTTACGCGAGCGATGCCGCGAGCAAGCTAGTAAAATATAAACAAATAAATAAATCGTCTTTTGCCCAATTTTGAAAGGCGTTGCTGCTGTACCGTCTACCAACACATACAAAGAAATACTCACACACATAAGTTAATGAATACACGGTTAAGTTCAACGTGCGACGTCTTGTCGAGCTCCACGACGTTTAATTACGAGCAGAATACGGCTTACACGATCGCACTAACTCACAATACAAAGGAAAAATAATTCTCAGCTCTATAAAAGACGGTTCATTATTTATCGTCAGTTAATTGATAGTTGAATGCAGAAAGCACAGGATATAAGGTCATTAGTCTTAATTGCGTTTTTTTAATATAACTGCACTAAAGTTAATTAAGAAGTCGCTCCGCCTCTGCTATTACTACGAGTACGTTAGAATCCTATACGGGACAAAAAATTTACATACAATCTTGCAATGAGACACACACGACAACAGAGAGAGATCAAAGACACTTTATATACAGGGCTGATAAAGCAATTTTTTTAAAAATCTTAACCATAAATTTCCAATTGGTGGTTTATAGATAGGCTGGCCGCTGTAAAACGACTTTTCTTTTATCTCCTCTTTTCTTTTTTCTTCTTTTTTATTAGCATAATGTATCAAGCCAATACAACGAACTACAAATGACTTTTATAAGTATTATTTCTTAGGAACTAAGATCGTCTGAGTCTTAATATAACTCTTGAGTAAAGTTTAAACGAACACTGTAAACATTAATTCTACTCCACCTCGTCGTTTCTTAGTCTGATTAAATCTTTACAGCGTCGCAAAATAAAATTATCCTCTTAGTTCTTAGCTATGGATTAATACGTTCTGTAGCTGTGATGCGTGGAGAGTCTCTAATAAGCTGAAGATTAATAACTTGGTATAATGTTAAGAGATTGCTTATCCGTCGTTGAATTGAAATTTTAAGTATATCTAGTTTTTTATCACTCGAACTGTAGCAATCCCAATTGGAAAGTACCTTTCCGAAGATCGCAGGCTTAAAAACTAGTGCTGTCTGTCTGTTTTTATGTTGGTGTGTAGCATTTATAATAATAAGGAACCATAATTGAAACTCTCAGCGCTTTGGCAGTGCCGCCATTCGAGCAAACGTCATTCTCCTAAAAACACATATTTTGTCATGATATGATGTACTTAACCATATCACATATTCGGCGTTCAAAGCCCAAAATCAATGCGGATACACTTTAAAAAAATATTCAGTTCGCTGCGTGGAGATGCTGTCATAGTTATTGTATCGCAATTAACGAAAGCACGTGAGGAAATAGCTACGTAATAATCAACTAAGTTGTTAGGTTTTTTATCACAAGAGCGGTAAATAGTAGTTTAAGTAGGGACGAACACCTTTTTTTTACTGTGTCATTGAATCAAGTCGAATTAAGTGTAAATTAAAGTGTTCTGAAATAAAGTCCAGACAGTTATGACCTATTTCTGTAGGCAGCTTTTAGCAGCACTATGCTTGATAGACTATATTATACTGATTAAAGTATCGAATGTCTCAAAATAATGTGAGATTAGTTTACAAAGCTTCGTGTTTAAAATAGAGCTGTTCCATTTTTTATCTAACGAAAGCTTATTTTTAGTCCGCGTTGTTAAAGGAATTCTTTGGTAGTTTGAGCAAAGTGGTCTTTGCGAAGACTTACAAGTTACCAACTTTGTGTAGCTGAACGATTTTGTTGAGGAATTTTAAAGTTCGTTGTCTCCTGAAATTTGTATGTATTGAGTTTCATTCTCTACGATATTGTTGGTTTGAAGTATAATAGTGGGTTTATTTTTGGACTTTTTTTAGTTTAAATGGTAACTTTGCTAGTACCAAGGCAAAAATAAATGGTATCATCCACATAATTATAGTTGTTCCGTGTCTAGATATTCTTCGTTTCCATTGTTTGAATGTTTGTGAACGTCCCCGCGCCACAGGATTTATTCAACGTGCGAGCCTAGAGCTCTGTAACCATATATTTAAGTTAATTACAATGATATATTGAAATACAAATTATTTAAGAGTTACATAATATTGTCTTCTATTTACGCGAATATTATTCATTGAAATTAAACTGCTATATACGGATTTTATCGCGTTGTTTATTTGACACTTTATTACAAAATTTTGAAAATTGTTTCACTACTACTACTATTAACTAATTTTTAAGCTAATTAAATTATTATTAAACTATTTAGATTTAATTTTTTTTTACTTTTACACTTTCCCCGACGTTTCGGTTGCTTTTCAGCAGCCATGGTCACGGGGAGACTAAGATGGCAGTTGTCTCAATGTTCCAGTGTAGTTATTTCAAAGTACCCGAACATAATTTAATCATTGGTGTTTCTATTTACGCAGAATGAGCTCAAAGTATCATGAAGTCTAGCTGTGGTTTGCTTCTTCTTGGGTTTGACTATTTTTATTACTGGATCCCAAGCTGGTGGTACATTCCAACCATCTTCTCTATTAAAATTAG
Source organism: Catocala fraxini (assembly GCA_930367265.1). Taxonomy (NCBI): domain Eukaryota; kingdom Metazoa; phylum Arthropoda; class Insecta; order Lepidoptera; family Erebidae; genus Catocala; species Catocala fraxini. The sequence continues at coordinate 23,897,668 of OV884031.1, forward strand.
GATGTTTTTTGATTTCAATAGCCTCGCGAAGCATCCTTGGTAGGAATCAGTGTTCTTTAGCAAGAATCTGTGGTTTGTCAAATCTCAGGTAGTGGTTGGTCCCCTGTTGCACATGTTTACACACAGCAGACTTCAACGAGCGTTGGTGTTTTACATCAGCTATGTGTTCTTTTATGCGGGTGCCTATGTTTCTCTTGGTTTGACCAATGTATGAGAGTCCGCAGTCACAATCTATTTTATAGACCCCTGCATCTTGTAAAGGTAGTTGGCACTTGACGGATGGTAAAAATTGACTTATCTTCGTTGGTGGCTTGAAGTATGTGTTGATTGAAGCTCGCTTCAAGATATAGCCAATCTTGTCAGTGACACCCCTTACATAAGGCAGTATAGCAGGCTGGCGCTCGACTGTGGCTGGCTTTTCTCGGGATCTGTGACAGCGGCGCGGCTGTTGGAGCTTGTTGTCTTGCAGTACTTGCTTGACATGTTGAAGCTCGGCGTCCAGGTGTTTCTTGTCACAGATCCCATGGGCTCTCTGAAACAAAGACATTCCCACGGTAGCTAACTGTTTAGGATGGTGGTGAGATTCACCGTTTAAGTACCTATTTGTATGGGTCTTTTTCCTATATACAGTGTGGCTCAAAGTATGATCAGGATTCCTGATGACAAGTACATCTAAGAAAGCTAATGAATTATTTGCCTCTAATTCCATAGTAAATTGGATGTTATTATTAATGGAATTAAGATGTTCTAGGAATACACTTGCACTATCTGTTGGTAATATTGTAAAAGTATCATCTACAAACCTCTTATAAATCCTGGGTGTGATGGGGGCAGTATGTAAAGCTCGAGCCACTATACTACACTATACTATATTAATAATAGTAGTAGTAGTGAAACAATTTTCAAAATGTTGTAATAAAGTGTCAAATAAACAACGCGATAAAATCCGTATATAGTAGTTTAATTTCAATATTTAAGAGTTTTCATAATAGCGGTTTTCAGGTTTTATGTTTAGTTTTCATGCATAATATTACACCTATATAGGGGTATTCAGAGATAGTAAGAGGTTGTGTATTAAAGTTGCATTTCGCTAGCTATGATTTCAGGCTCCTATTAATAGGGAACGAGCTGAATCGGGCAAAACTCTACCCCGTGCTGCAATTGGTAATTTCTCGGCAAAATTCAGAAACACTTATGCATGCTGCTCATGCTGAGTCCCTTAGTTGCCCAATTTTCATAAATACTAATGAAATACCTGTTATCCATAATAATAGTATAAATGCGAATGTAAGGTTAATTGTTACGCTTTCACTTCTTAATTTCATCGTAAAATTTCGAATACGCGTTGTCAGGGGTACGGCAAAGGACAAAGGGTGCCTTTCATTCACAACGTGAGTGTTATAAAAGCTAGTACTGTTATAAGCTAAACTATAAAGAAATTGTTTTGGTGCATAATGTGATTAAAGATCATTGCGCTGCTGTATTTTAGAATAAAAATGTATAACTAGGGGGCGGTCAGTTTAGTTTCTGCTGTATCCATAATAAACTTATACTGAACACGTAAAACTTTAATAATACGGTCTAGTAAGGAAACCGTTTATATTTAGTTTTAAATCACTGAATGAGTACTTGTTATCCCACGTAGTAAGATGTCTATTTTACGACTCAAAGCGTACACGTAATCCACTCTCTCTAATAAAACGGCTGGAGTGTACTAAACTAAGGTGGAAACACATAAAGACTGCATAAACTGCACAAACTGCAAACACTACTGTGTAATGACAATTTAATCAAACTGATGCAGCTGGTAAACTGGTTAAGACCGATTTGCATGTTCTATATTTCGTGTTGCATGGAAATTTCCATGTGATTATTGCGAATTATTTCCCGTTTGAATTTCTATATCGAATTTTGAATTGGTAAGCTTAAAGCAAATTCCTCTGTTTGTGGCAATAGTCAATTGTTGGTAAATAAATTGACTATTATGGGTTTGTTAAATTGTTTGCTATTATGCATTGGGATTCACTTGTATTAGCTAAATTTTAGGCTGTGAAAGGTGCAAACAATAGCTAGCATAAATTATGCTGTGGTTTACAAATTTAGTAGTGAAAGGAGTTCTCATGAATGAATTATTAACGACGATGAACAGTGCAAGCAATTAGTAGTCGTCTGCACTTGTATATTGAAAACCGTTTGAAAGTCTACTTAGTCTATCATTTAGCTTACCTAGTCTCTTTTCTAAATTTTTGCTATATAAGGGTTTTCGTCGCCTAGAGGCAAAGAGTGAAGAACAAGTAAAGCCTCGGTTTTACGCATCACTTTATTTCGAGAAATCAACAAAGAAGAACATTTTTTTCTTTTTTAATAATTTATATTAATTACGTTTATTTGCATAAAATGATTGCACAGAGTATTTGACGTCTCTGACTTCTGAGCTAGGTATGATTTACCTGTGTTACAAAAGATGTCGACACAAAAGATCCCACTGGGTCGAAGTGTCGCCGGTCTGCACTGACTGGCCCCCACATAAGATAAGATAAGATACCTGTGTTACAGAAGTCAGTGCTTTATCACAATAATTTATGCTGAAATAAATATTCTATGCTAGCGGTACATTAGATATACATACATTAGATTAGTACATATGATTTTTTATTATGTATTTTATTTTGTAATACAATTTAAGTACACATTACACACATATTTTTTATTGTTGGTAGAATAATAATAATAATAATAATATTCTACCACATACACACAACACCATCTAGCCCAAACTAAGCAGAGCTTGTACTATGGGTACTAGACAATGGATAAACATACATATATACTTTTTTTTTTGTAAATATATACATATTATACATAGACACACCCAGACCAAGACAAACATCCATATTCATGCATACAAATGTTTGACTTGTGCGGGAATCGAACTCGCGACCTCAGGCGTCGCAGTCGGTTACACTAACCATTACGCCATCGAGGCCGACAAACCGACAAAAAAAGCAATTTATAAAAGTCAAAATATTTACCTAGATACAGATAAGAGTTATGACGGAGTAAGCTAACTATAACATCATACATAAAGTTCTACATATCATATTGCAGTATACTTTCTGTGTCATTATAATCTAAACCTAAAATCCAGTGTTTCGTAGAACTTTTCATATCTTGACATGTGAATGGATAAAGGTTAATGATTTAATTTAATTTATTGTAAAGACCTAATGTTTCAAGCCGCTGAGAATTTCCTGTTTAAACATCTGTAGTAGTTCGTCCGAACGGCAGTGGCTGGAAGAGGTCGGGCTTGTGCTTACGTTTCCTTGAATCAACAAAGCGATATAACTGCTTATTTTCAACAAGCTTAAACTATAAAAGTGTCAGAAGCAGCGCTCAGTATAAGTATAAATTCGATTTTCTTTATGTGGAACCCAAATTCTATAGAAATGTGGGTACGAGATCAGGACGTAACTGTTTAGGAATATAGCTACAGGCATCGTGATATTGATAACAGCAATTGTTACATACGGTATTTGGTATGTACTTGCTGATCGCTGTATCGAGTTCTGTAACTATACGATAGTTGACTCGTAGCATCGATTTAAATGTAAAACAGAGACAAATTACTATTTCTCGCGTAGTTTAGTTGGCAAAATGACGTCATGGTTTGTCAAAGTGGAAGATTCAAACCCTTCTTTATGTATTATCTTTTCTCGTTTATAATTTATATTTAAATACTATAGTATATAAATGTAAATTAAATAAATGTATACGTGACTGCCCTTAATACCTAACTATATAGTGATATACGATAAGCTTATCGCTGCCTAATGCAACACTATTTCAAAGAATAATCTCATTTTATATCCAATGCTGGCAGACATCCAACTAGATTTAACATAATTATGTTAATATTATTATCTATATACTACTAAGGCGACAATGAAGAGTAAATGAAGCAACAAAGATACATATGAATCGTAAGAATAGATCGCTTATGTGTATTCTTTCTGCTCTATATGTGTACATATTGGGCCGGCAAACAATTGTAACCTACCAAGTAACTGATTACTATGGTTTTGGATATTAGCAGCACTCATTGTCATGTGTGTTACTCGATGGCAGTTCAGCAAAGAGATAAATAACGCTTACATCTCGGATAATATTGACAGAAAATGGCTTTTCAAAGAGCTATGGAAGCCCAACTTTGTTATGTCCTATATTATAATATAGAACTGTATAAGAATTGGGCTTCCATAGGTTGGCTTGGTACAGCTATATCGTGTACCAATACACTAGAATACAACAGGGTTTGGAAAATAGCAGCACTCATTGTCACGTATGTTACTCGGTGGCAGCGCAGCAGAGAAACTGAAATTCACTTCTCAGACAACATGTATGTATGTATCTTATGTGGGGGCCAGTCAATGCAGACCGTCGACACTTCGACCCAGTGGGAGCTTTTGTGTCGATACTCCCAATAACGACTGCCATAGATGTTCATGGCAGCCGGGACCGACGGCTTAACGTGCTCTCCGAGGCACGGAGCAGGCGATAATTGTCAATCAATACGCACATAATTTCGAAAAGTCATATAACTTCCGAAAGTCAGAGGTGCGCGACGTGGGTTCGAACCCGAGACCCTCTGCATAGCAGTCTGTTGGTCTCCCCACTGAGTTATCGCTGCTCTTGCTCTCAGACAACATTGTTAATTAAGTTTTTATCTAATAAACCTACTTTGGTTTGTAGGTTTCTAATATCATAGCTTGTGCCAATGCACTAGAACACAACACGAGGTTAATTCGCTGCGAACTTTTGTATAGTGAAGAAGTTAACTCAATTAAGCTGCTTCATGAACACGTCTTGTAAAAATTATTAACTTGTTTTTTTCTTCAACAGACGATAAATTTCGACTCAACGCGCGGCGGCATATCCCTTGTTACTGAAAAGGGTATACACAGTAGCAGTAGACTGCTAGTTCAGTCAGCGCGAACATCAGACGCGGGGGCGTATCAGTGTGCGCCGGATAATGCACAATCAGCCACTGCTCGAGTTCATGTTTTGACTGGTAAGTTAGATAATTGAAATGACCTTGACCTTTTTGTACTCATAGTCAACTTTGACTCTGGTATAAACTTAAAAATATAGAAGTATAAGGCAATAAAATACCTATTGGATGTGATGTTTGGCAAGCAGTTTGATGGTTAAATAAAAACGTGTGACTGCAAATGTGAGTATCGATCGAGCACTACAAGAATCTTGACCTTGAGGTAAAAGCTAAGAAGATAATTAAAAAAAAAGGGAGGTAGGATGTATGCAATCACTACTACTAGTAACCCTTCAATTTTTATACATTTTTAAATGATATACTGATGTTTGTAATGTTTTTTAGGTGAAATATAAAATTTAAAAGAGTTCATTCGTTTAAATTTACATAAATACGTTATTTAAATTTGGACGTATGAACGTTAGGAAAACAATTATGGCCAGTGGTTGCATAGTCACATAATTGAGAAAATATATTGAAACTTAGGCATTATACCCACGCCTACCTTTTCAAGAACGAACTAGCGTAATTTAACAAAATTATGTAACTTAATTTCAATCAACTAAGACCTTGTTAATTTATCAAATCCTTAAACACCTTTCTTACCTTAACAAATTAACTACACTAAAGCGCGATCCGAAGCAAAAAGGGGTAAGAAAACACTCTTTAACTTACACTTCTCCCAGTGGAAAGATAGACAATAAATCAGTGCTGTCCTTGACGTAATTATCTGGCGCACGGTCGGGGCGTCTAGAACTTCTAATTAGTTGACCGGACTGTTCGTCAACCGACAATCGTCAGACGTCTCACTGCGAAATTGACGAAGTACTTTTAGTTTTAAAGAGTTAGGATAATTTCAAATGTTGTTTTGCTTGAGATGTTGTTGTTTATTTGAAGTTTTGTCTGTTTGACTTCTTTGTGTAATGGCTTTGCAAACACGTGGCGATAGATACTTTTGTTGATGATACAAGTATGAGTGTTGTATTATTTACTATATTAATTTTCTACCTGCGATTTTGCCCGCGTGAATACCACGCGAACTCATACTGGGACTAAAAGTATCGTTTGTGTTAAATCTATGTGACTCAAATTAAGTTCTGTATACTGATTTTATCGCAGTTTATTTCAAAAAGATAACTTTTAGAATAATTTGAAAATAAACCGCGATACAACATGTTTACAAAAGTTTCATTTCAATGGATAACATTTGCATTAACGCATGATAATAGTATGTTAATCTATCTATGTATGTGAATTGTATTGAATTTCATCCATATTCATTTAACAATTTATATGTGATTAACTTAACAAACAAAACTCCAAATATATTTACAAAATTTAACATTTATAATATTAGTAGGATTAAGGATTTATTTTTGCGTATTAAAGAAAGTTTTTGACCTTCGTTATAAGGTTTCATGTAACAGGACAAGCCTGTAGCAATCTGACTCCGCACTGCTACTAACAATTTCCAAAATTTAATAACTCCATTTCAGCCTTGGGAAAACGCACAGGTAAAATTATTATAGAGACCTTTTTAAATTATATTCAGCTTAAAGTGATATTAATTACAAAATTAGGTATTCTAACTTATACTTTTTTGTCACATAAAAGATCAAAATGTAAATTGATTATTTCTCAAAATATATGAAATATAAATTTCATTCATAATTAATCAGCTTATATTTTTGAAATGTATCTCAGCTATAAATCAAATCTAATATTATAAATTCGAGTGTGAAATTTATTACGCTTTCACGTCTTAACTACGCGACTCATCATCATGGAATTTTGCAAATACGTTGTCAGGGGAACAGAAACCTTTCATCCAGAAAGAAGTACTATTACTTAATTAAATTAACCTAACTTACATTTACGCGAGCGAAGCCACGAGCAAAATCTAGTTTATAAAGTAAAACCTTATTGATGGTGCTGGAGCATCCAAATGTGCCAAAAAATGATGGATTTACTCCAAAGGTATTAAAAAAAATTTTATTGTAGATATTCTAGATAACGGAATTACAAATAACAATTTTAATAAGATGTACAAATTAAGAATTTTAGTCGTTTTTATACTAAACTAGCTGACCCGCGCAACTTCATTTGCTTCATATAAGAAAAGAGAATTTTCCCCGTTTTTGCAACATTTTTCATTGCTGCTCCGCTCCTATTGGTCGTAGCGTGATGTTATATAGCCTATAGCCTTCCTCGATAAATGGGCTATCTAACACTAAAAGAATTTTTCAATTTGAACTAGTAGTTTCTAAGATTAGCGCGTTCTAACAAACAAACAAATAAACTCTTCAGCTTTGTAATATTAGTATAGATTAATAAGTATTACTATATATATACTGAGACACTCTGTACATTCTTACTAAACTTGCAAGGTTAAGGTAACATAAAAAGCTCTTCAACATACCAAGGTAACCTAACGCTAAGCAATCAGAAACCCTGATGCTAAAGCACACAGTCCAACGCAACTGTGGCATCAAACTAATGTATTCATTACTTGCTAGCGGCACGACGTAGCAAATTACAGCATTAGTCCTGACTCCGTATATCTTCCATGTTTGTACTACACGCCACTACAAATCAAATTGATTTCGGATTTTTAATTTCCTTGAGGATATGGAAATCGATGACAAAGTTTTGTAATAGGGTCATCTGGATTCTAAGATGTTTGTAGATATTAGTAACCTTGTAAGTTTTGTTCAAGTTTTGGTTAATCGTGTCCAAATTCTCAAACATTAGTTTGATTTTAGGCTTGTTTTGATATAATGGAATATAGATACAGAGAAAATATTTTTCTTTCCGCAAGTATATTTTGCAATCTAAGATCGGTCTGTGTCAGAAACCTTGAAAGAGCCATATGCCCAGCAAGGCATGTCTTTCGACTCGGATCATGATGAGCAGCATTTGAGGCATTCATTTAGAATATATGATATAAGTTATGAAACCAAATAACACTAGCTGGAAAAGCGTGGCAAGTTTCTATGCCCTGTTATGCAATCCTTTTAAATTTCATTACCAAACCCACATCCAAGTCGATTTTTATAACTTGATATTTTTATAGTAATCGTGGTAATAACAGTTGACATCGACAAGGTGACAATGTAGCTCGAAATGTGTTATAATAGGAGGTGTATCTATATATATCTACGAGCAGAAGTCTTTAGGTATAAATCAAGCTATGTCAAAATATTACGCACTCTATTTAGTATAAGACTACACTAGATATTAGTAGCGACTTTCTATGTTCTTCCACAAGGTTTAGGTAAATTCCTTAGTAAATTTTACCAAAAGTAAATTTTAGCAGTCATAAAATGAATGGGGTAGATATCCAAAATGTTGAAAGATCAAGATAAAGTCTTGTGTAATCACTATTACCCGCGCTCAAAATTAATTTTAGAGTTAATATGCATTCTTTTTACATATATTATATTGATTGACAATTATCGCCTGCTCCGTGCCTCGGAGAGCACGTTAAGCCGTCAGTCCTGGCTACCATGAACATCTATGGCAGTCATTATTGGGAAAGTCAGTACCCTCTAATATCCTGACACTGGTCTAGCCTTAGGGTATCGTTACCCTTCAGGTTGCGGAGGTCAGGTGGCAGCCGCTTCGTGTAAAAACTGATATCCAGTCAAATCTGGTTAGACCAGAAAAGCCGACCCCAAGTGACTTGGAAATAAGAAAGGCTAAGAGAGAAGAAGATGCATTCTTTTTACATTACCGCAATTAATTGCATTTTAATTCTTCGTTATGCCATAATCTCATTAAAGAAATCTCAATAAAAATTCTCATTTACATACAGCGTGCTTTTTCGAATTGTTCGAAAATCCTTGCAATTCCTAGTTAGTGCAAGAAAGGCTTGTTACTAAGCTAAATAATGAAACAACTGTTTAAAGTGGAAATCCACGAGACATATCTAAGCTTCCAGTAATTACCTGGTTAACGACCAAAGCAACGGGCACTGCAAATTACAACATTAGTCCTGCTGACTGCTCTATATGCCAGATATACAGTTATTGCAAAGGATAATGCATACTAAAGTAGTCCTTCCTTAGTTTTCTTATTACGAGTTTCAGTAAAGCTAGCAGTTGCGAGACCCAATATTGCTGATGTTTGAATAAGAAATTATCATTTTAATTTGTTCTGTGGGTTGGTAACGATGGATATTTTGTAAAATCCTTCTGCTAGAAGTCTAAGGAAGTAGTTTCTTAAGGCATAAATTACAAATTACATTAAAAAGGTTTGGCTAGTCAATGGTACACTTTTAGGTTATTATATATTCACATTAGTGATGTGCGGATGTCAATTGTTGTTGAATCACGATTCGAATACTCAATTGATTCGAATTTATTATAATTTTTTGCAAATATTTATTATTATTAGATTATGTATGTGACAGTATGCTGCGGTATAAAATGCGACTGCTGTGGGTAAGGCGCAAAAGTTATTGGGCTTTCTGTCAAGAAATTCCCAATAGCAGCTCGACATTAGAATGTCGGCGGGGTTATACTACCACAGAAAGTGGTTAGTTTTGCGCCTAATATCTCTTAGGCCGTGTCAGATCGGACTTCACTACATAATATAAAACAAAGTCCAGTCTTGCAGCGTGTGTTCGCGATAAACTGAAAAATTAGGTACTAAACAGATTTTAATGTCATTTTCACCAACAGGCAGAGTGCCTAATCAGGTGGTTTCTGTGTATAATTTGTTAAGGTTTTGTACTACCCGTGCAAAGCCGGGGTGGGTTGCTAGTTTAAGATAAAAGGAATAATGATAATATTCTATCACATACATACAACACCATCTAGCCCAAACTAAGCAGAGCTTGTATACAACGATAACCTATGTGTACAAAGAGAGATTCGAGCCGATATTCACCCCAACAGTTTTAAAGGATAATTTTTATTAACCGTATCAATACCAGTACAGTATGTGTCAGCCCAGTAATAATTTCATACAATCCATTTGAAGCATGTTAATTAACAAATTCGTTTAACGTCGCATAATATTTTTATTCAATAAAAGCCTTGCTGTCATTCATTTCCCGGTTCGATCGTTATGTTTGACGTTGTTTATGCTTTGTGAATATTCTGCCGTGTGGAATTTTTGATGTGAAATATTTTTATGTCGATGTATGACAGGATTTTAATACCAGTTCTCATGAGATATGACAGAAAAATTTCATCTCATTTTAATTTAATTTTCCAAGAGATATGGCATAGAAATACTAGCTAACACAATAGAGTAGCCCAAATCTTTGTATCGTATACTTGCGAGGAGGATTTGCTGGAAAGTTTGACACATATTTTTTTTTTTTTTTTATAGTTGTGCACATAGTTTATCTCTTAACGAAATACAAAAATTACTGAAATATGTGTATTGTAGCAATAAAACATTATTATGTCCAATTACTAAAAATAGAAAAAAATTACCTACAGTACCCTACTAAAATAATTCATGTGAAAGTTTCGAAGACGTTTGCAGAGTAAGAAAATAGACACAATAAACCCATGAACTGGCTTACCATAATTATTCATATTCACACAAATGGCCGAAAATTGGTTACAATGAAATGAAAAATCAAAATAGAACTATAAAGCTTTTCGTAGGGTCAGCTTGTATCGAGAAGACTTGAAATAAAACACATTCGCCCGAGATACTTTGAATTCTGTTCGTATAATCCAATTTCAACAGTAAAATAATTATTTAAACTGCAACGTTTCGTCCGTACCATCAGTAGTTACGTGCTCACTATACCGTGTAAACGTCTATTGTGGCCCGCTGAACGAATTTACCGCTATTTAGCAACTACAGTTGAAAATTTTAAGCTAGGTATGCACTGGAATATAATTGTTTCGCAACATGTTGCTCACAATGTAAAATAATAGGTTTATACCGTCAAATAGCAAAATTTTTGTATGTATGTATCTTATGTTATGCTAGTCAGTGCAGACCGGCGACACTTCGACCCAGTGGGATCTTTTGTGTCGACACTCTCCCAATAACGACTGCCGTAGATGTTCATGGCAGCCGGAACCGACTGCTTAACGTGCTCTCCGAGGCACAGAGCAGGCGATAATTGTCAATCAATACGCACATAATTTCGAAAAGTCATGTAACTTCCGAAAGTCAGAGGTGCGCGACGTGGTTTCGAACCCGAGACCCTCTGCATTGCAGTCTGTTGGTCTACCCACTGAGCTATCGATGCTCTTAAAATGTTTGTAAGTCACCATAGAATTAGGAGAAGGTGTGGTTTGAGATGATGCCCTTTAGCTACTCTTTATCATCGCACCGCTCGCCATCGGCAGGGATTACATTCACACACAACCTAATTGGTGCCGCACCAAGCTGTTCCAAAGGAATTTTCTCCCGCGAACGCTCAGGTTGTGGAATGAACTCCCTTCCCAGGTTTTCCCATAAGAATACAGTATGGGGTTCTTCAAAAATGGCGTTAAAAGGTTTTTAGAAGGTCGGCAACGGCAAGTGATGTGTCTGGTGTTGCAGGCGTCGATAGGCTACGGTGACCACTTACCATCAGGTGGGCCGTATAGGCTTGCTTGCCACATTAGTAGTATAAAAAAAAGGTCTAATCATTTATTTTTATTATGCTAACTAGCTTTCCTACGCGCTTATGATTAGTCCTCTGTTTCCATGGCTTGTAGTGTGACATTCTTGATAAAGATTCTTCTTAAGAAATGGACTAATCAAAGAAAATATTTTTGACTTTGACTGTCCGTTTTAGAGATTAACGCGTTCAAACATAATCTACACCTTTTTTAATGTATGGTTGTATTTATAATTGAAACATAATACTTTAGATATAGAATATGTCTGAAATATTATGTTTCAATTATAATGAAGTATGTACATAATAATATATAGTTATAATGTTTACAGGGAAAAATAGTTATAATATATGGCTGCACAGATGGCGTAGTGGTTTAAGTCGTCGCCTCGCCGAGTGTTGTAGGTTCGATCCCCACATGGAACAAAAATTTGTGTGATCCCATATAGTTGTTCCGAGTCTGGGTGTTCTTCGTGTCCGTTGTTTGAATGTTTGTAAGAGCCCCTGCGATACAGGAATTATTGCAATTGCGAGAGCTGTAGATTCAAAAATAAAATTATAAATTTAAAAAATAAAAACTAAAATCACAAAAAAAAATTTTTTTGTTTATGGCTTGTTTTGGCACCGTCGTAAAACTCCTCAGCATCGCTGTCAACTGGAAAAGTGCCTAGACTGCCAGCGTTGCCAAATTAAATGGTAATGCTGATGCTCTTTTAGACAAGAAAAGTCCTCGTTTCTGGTCACAGCTATATTATATTATTAATATAAATGTGGCAACTAAGCTGACTCAGACTGATAGTAAGGAGTTATCGTTACTTATCGACTGGGAAAAAGAGGTATTACGCTCGCTTCGCCTTTTAAATGGAGTTGCTGTGCTGCACGTGCAACAGACAAATTTTATTAGTCCCTTGTTGATAAATTATCTATAGAGATTGTCAGTTTAAGGTGGTTCATATTTACACATTGAGTTCCTTAGGCAAAGTTGAATGGAATATACAAATTCAAGCAATCTTTTTATCAGTCATACAATGAAATATTACTAATTATTACGTTTTAATTACTAGTTATTTAACAAATAGCTTACCAAGGTAAGCTTTATGTTGCAGCAGTGTCTATAATATATTTATTTTACCCTTATTAAACTGAGGAAAGGCCCATGATTAGCAGTGGGATAATTTTATTTAATCAGTTGATATCATTACATTTATTTTTATACATACGTTACATACATAATAGAAGAGGCAAGATATACACGACATTTACATTTCTTCAGTGAAGTTTAAAGTCCAACGTAAGATTGAACAAGATATTACTGTGAACGTGTGTGTCATTTTCAGAGGTTATGTTGCTTCTGAGTCAAACATTGGAACTACAAACTTTGTCTTACCGTAAGACCCCTTAAAATAAACTTGGTAATGTAATACAACTTTTCACGGACTCGAAGCAGTCATTTTTTATAACATTATGTCTGTAATATATTTGCCGAGAAGTGTCAAATTGTAATGTAATAAATATGTCCCAGTGGGTACCCAGCTTTTACTTACAGTGAAAACTAGCTGGCTTTCCTGTGACGTCACGTTTGAATCACGATTTCAGTTAGTTTTGTGTACTGAATTGCTAATTAGTTCATGTAGGTTTTAGGCCCGTAAATGGCAACGTGTTTCGGAAATACATGACGTTTCGCTGACGTCATTTAAAAAGTATGATGTCATAAGTTTTGTTTCGTACTAAAAAGGTTTCGTTATATTTAGAGTCATATGGTTGGACCCAGTGAAAGTAAATAAAACATGGAAGCTATACCTTTATACTAACACACACAGTTTATTATTTACATCACTGCTACTTACTCTACTACTAAAAATTAGACATTATTGTTTGTTGCAATCCAAAGGTCTTCCTAAAGCGAGACCGACATCACATATCCACAGCAGCGATAGACAAATGGATATATGATGTTAATATTATACTCACCTTTATATCTTATAAATTTTATTATCTTATTATAATTATAGGTAGGTACTATAACATAAAACCATGATATTAAAATTTTTATGTACAGTAATTGGCGTTACAATATTGTTTATTCCAATAATTATACATTTTCTATACAGTTCTATTTTATCGTTGCTAACATATACAGTTGTTTATTTACAGTTTCAAGGTTTATATAGGCGCGAGCGTTTAAATAGTTAGAGAAAATTAAATCCGTTTCAATTCAGTGAGACGAAATATATGTGCCAAATGGCTGACGTCCTGACTCCACACTGACAGATATTGGAAATTCGTCCCTTGTCCGATATTTAATGTGTTGCGTGCCTCGTTGATCAAGTCGCATAAGTGTGAATTCTCACAAAAACATCAATTGCACGTTTTGGGCGTATTATCTGGATTGACTGAGTCTTATTGGGGCGACGGGCAAGCAAGCGAAATGCCACTATCTCCACGCTTTTAACGTGGGTTTGAATCCCACGGGGGCAAATTATTTGTGTAATCCACAAATGATAATGTCTAGGGTACTTATATGTACGGTAACTGTATGATTGTAAAGTCTGCCGCGGCATAGGGCCAAAGCAGTAGGATGGGAGAAAAGTAAAAAAAAAGTTTCAATATTTACTACCCGAATTTAAGTAGATAGGATTAGGCACAATAGATACGACATAGTCACATTCTTTAAAATAAAAAAAGTATAGGAACAGCTTTTCTGGCAACAACTGGGACGCAATCTTGGTTTCAAATCAAACATTTATTTGCATAACTCAGGTACATAAAGTTGGTACATAGTAGGTAGGTATATAATATAGAACATGCTGAATTATAACCTCAAAAGAAGTGTGCAAATATTATATATTTAGGTACATGCAACATCAAAATCATAATTATCTAATCCATTAAAATGTCAAATAATAAATATAACCATTGTAATATACTTATAAATAACAAACATAGTGTGCATATAAAATTGGTTGATACAATGTATAATAATAATCAAATTAATGTCACAAGGTTCAATAATTAGTATTAATGTCGAAACTGGCAAGCGGCAAAATAGTGCGTGACTGGCGAGCATCCTAATATGGGACGATCGGCGCGGTTCATTTACGCAGCTAAATAAACCGTTACAATAATCATTCTATTTTACTCGCACCTATTTAATGCGTAGGGGAAAAAATAAGCTAGCAAGCAAGCTAATAATATGGCCTTGCATGGAAGGAATTTTTAAACACACGGTTCGCATATTTGAATTACATAAATTGCAATCGGACAGATTAAAAGTAAGATAGCTCGCTGGCTGAAAAATAACAAGCCTGTAGCCGTAAAAATGATATCTGCCTTGAATATAAATTGTCCCACTGCTGGACACGGCCCTCTTCTCAGTTTGTCAAGGGAAATACCATAGTATACCGCGCTAGCCCAATTTGGGTTGGTTGCCGTTGTATCAACATCCTAACTTATATTATAAATGCGAATGTGAGTTCGTTTGTTTGTTACGCTTTCACGCCTTAATTACTCGACTGATCATAATAAAATAAAATAAAAATTTACACATAAAACATGTATGCGAGCGAAGCCGCGGGCAAAATCAAGTAATAAATGTGATCATAAATGTAATACGAATGGGAATTTGTATGTATTTTACGCTTTTACGCCTAAACTACTCGACTGATCATGATAAAATTTCGCATACACGTTGTCACTAACCTATATATTTTTTGACGTTCATGTGTGATACTTTGTGACCTAAATGAAATTTTAATTGAAAATTTGACTTTGAATTAGAGGTATAGAAAAGGACATAGGGTACCTTTCAACCAAAATAAGTATACAGTTTCCGAGCAAAGCCCCGTGTAAAAGCTGGTAAAATATAAAAGCATGACATAAAATTCGTTAATCATTTTCCAGTATTTCACCCCAACAACGCCGGAACTATAACCGTATGGCCAACTGGTGACGGTGGCTCGTAAAATAAAATAAATATGTCTGTAATTATTATTTCCTTTATTAACCATTTTTCTACTTTACATATTTACACTGTGGCCGCTGTTATTTACTTTTTAAATTAACTGGCAACTTGTAATTACTTTTAGCAGTGGCATTTATTTATTACGAAATCGCGTTTCGTTTATAATTTTTATGTGTATTTTGGTTATGTTATAATATCAAGTATTACAGTGCAGATTTATAAAATACTAGATTTTGCCCGCGGCTTCGCTCGCGTAAAAGTAGTTTAGGTTATGTGAGCAGGAAAATATAAAAAAAAATGTTACTCGGTGACAATATTATAATTGAGGTAAAACCTTAAAAACAAACAAACAAAAAATCAAAGCTTTCCTCTTTATAATTTTATATCTTCTCTCTCAGCCTTTATTATTCCCAAGTCACTTGGGGTCGGCTTTTCTGGTCTAACCGGATTTGACTGGATATCAGTTTTTACACGGAGTGGCTGCCACCTGACCTCCGCAACCCAAAGGCTAACGATACCCTAAGGCTAGACCAGTGTCAGGATATTAGAGGGTACTGACTTTCCCAATAACGACTGCCATAGATGTTCATGGCAGCCGGGACCAACGGCTTAACGTGCTCTCCGAGGCACGGAGCAGGCGATAATTGTCAATCAATACGCACATAATTTCGAAAAGTCATATAACTTTTGAAAGTCGGAGGTGCGCGTCGTGGGTTCGAACCCGAGACCCTCTGCATTGCAGTCTGCTGGTCTCCCCACTGAGCTATCGCTGCTACTTTACTTTATAATTTTATATAATATTAATATACAAGTATTAATTTTATTTGATGGAACCTCTTGTCTTATTGGATTGTTAAGGTCGATTGACAGTCGCTGCGTAAGAAACTTTATATTTAGTCAAATCTACGTAGTGTAGCTTATTCTTTAAATCAGCGGGTCTACCATGAAAATGTTTTTACGCAATGACGTGCCTAAACGAATTACGAAAGAAATAATAAGCATATGCCTACCATGAAAACACTTCGGATTTTTAGGACGTACAAATGTCATACGACGATATTCGTGACGAATGTCGGCGCGAATGATGTTTCATGGTAACAATAAGCTCGAACGAACGTACGCAATTGCGTATAACGCGTTTCACGGTAGACCCCCTGGTTTCGTTGTTTTTACGCCTCTCGCGATCCAGGTATTATTAAAGAGCGCCAGTACTCACAGTAATCGATACGCTTAAGTCTATTTTCTGGAGAGATAGGCAGATTCTGCAGATCTCTACTAACGATTGATTTCACCATTCATTTTTCGGTATTTTGGATCAGTTGAGTTTTTTACTGAGATATTTTAACCAAATTGGCTGCACGTATGGCATTAAGGTTTGAGTGATCGCCTCGCTAAATGCCACCGCCCCGAATGTTGTGGGTTCGAATCCCACACGGAAAAAATTTGTGTAATCCACAAATGGTTGTTCCGAGTCTGGATGTTCTTTGTGTCCGTTGTTTGAATGTTTGTAAAGTCTCCGCCACACAGGAATTATTCATAGGCGGGAACTGTCATTTAAAAAAAAAGATAGAGAAGGATCTTGTCAGCTATGTCTTGTATTAAGGACCAAACATATTAACAAATCAAAGCACGTTGCCATATACCTTCTAAACCTATGATTTCAATACACAAAATAGCTTCTGCCCTTGGGATGTCCGATTCAATCGCATGAAACAAACATTTGTACCAATTCAATCAGCCTATAGTCAATAGTAAAGTCAATAACTAGACAAAGCCTATGCCAAGTTGCGTCTCAGCACTCCAACAATATTGCCATAGTTTGATCAGATATTTGTCTCGTAAGAAGATTGAACGCATATTATTTTATACATATGTAAACACACACATATGCAAGCACTCACAGACGCACGCACACATTGACATAACTTTAAATACTTGACTTGATATTTCTTGTAACTTTTCTTTTTTCGAATGTAATTTGTTTTGTGCATCACATAAATAAATAACTGACTCATTTGTAGGTACAAATAAATAATTTATTTTAAATTACCCTAAGTACGTACTTAGGGTAGTCTTAAACTGAATTAGCTATAAAATAGCAGTGGCTTTTAACACAAATAAATATTTACAAATTTTTTACAAATCTACATTACTACATTTTGTAAATAAATTTCTATCCCTCCAGACGAGTACTTTTTTTCAATATAAAAAGTACCCATGGTACTTTTCTGTACCTCTAACAATGTGTATACAAAATTTCATGATGATGGATATAATAGTTAGCATTTATAATATTAGTTAGGACGATATCGTCAATGAACTTATTGATGATGAAAATAGCCATAGTTTTCACGGTTTTATAACGCCAAGTAACACCATCGTTGTATTTAAATTATAGCCACGGCCATGCTTTATAAATAGCAATACGCTGTTCTAATCGCGTTATAACTGCAGTGGAATTCAAATAAGTTTATTTTATTTACTAACCCCTCAAGATTTAGTTCTCAGCGGTTTATTTTAGTTCATAAAAGCTGATAAGAATAATAAACGTTCTACGAAAGCACATTTACTTCATAAACGTCTTCACGTTTGTTTTTCGTTTCAGTAAGATAGTGCAAGTTGTTTAACGTAAGCAGTGATTTGAAGGTCTTTAAGATTAAACGTTTTTAGCTGAAGGTTTGAAGGTTGCTGATGGTAGATTGAGGGGAATGAGGTCCGAATTACCAATATTGAATCGTGTTTTATCATCCCTGACCCTGTATAGGCGACTCAAATTGAGGTCGTTTTTTGTTAAATGAATGAGAAAATACTTCATATCATACTGAAGGGAGACCTCTACTACTACTAGGCCCCAAAAATTCATGATCAGAACAGGTTTAGGTATCTCAATGCCAAATTTCAAACTCCTGTATTTTTTTATGGAAATGTAGAATTTTAAAACGCTTCTATTTTGTCTAAATGTATAAGTCTTTTATAAACAGTCGAAATGTATCCGAAAAGGCACGTTTAGCTGTTCATAGAGGACTATTATTGCCTACACTTATGCATGAAAGTGAAAGTTGGGTATAGCAAAAGAAGCGTGAGAGCAGAATAAATGCTATAGAAATGCGAGCGCTGAGAAACTTATGTGGCGTGACTCTGAAAGATAGAATAAAGAATAGTGTGATGAGAGAGAGATGCGGTATGAAAGTGGATATATTGACGAAATTCTCAGTAGCCGAACGTAAAAGAACGAGCGTATTATACGTTATAGTACTGGACGCGTTACCATAGTAGTGTCAAAGATGGTCAGTCAAATGATGGCAGCTCTAACTTGTCCGCCGTATGCAGCCTCAATAGAATTGATGATTTACTGTAAAAAATCGGCATTCAGTTCAATGAAACAGCTTTTAAGAAAAGCAATAATGTTTAACATATTTATTTTGCTTTCGTTTATTCTTATGATTGAATTATGTCTATATTGATAGATATTGCAACGTTACTACGTCAACATTCCCTATTTGCTATCTGTCATTTTTACCCATCTTTCATCCTTTGCAAATCACATCATTCACTATTGTGGACGAAAAGTCATACGACATAATAAATAAAAATATTACTTAGTTTTCCTTAATGTTCAAAGACGACAAGAAGAGAAGATAAATATTCGACTTTTCCTTATATTGTTTATTTTGTCGCAGGTGAGACGCCTGCCGCGATGCAGGGGAGCGCCCAGTGGGCCAGCCGCTTCGACGCACGCACACTACTCTACTTTGCCAGTGTTATATACCTATATTCTAATGTATAATCATCAAGAACATTAAAAGGACAGTGTAAAATTATCGATTTTGTAAACGAATGAAGAATATTAGTATAAATACACTCGAAAGTTTTGCAAAGTGAATTCTAAATTCGAAGTTCGAATCAATCGAGTTTATTAACTTCGATTGATGGATCTTGGAATCGAATTGTAAATGCAAAATACGTTGGATGGTTTTAAATTATAAGGAGCGTTGTATTTGTAAAATATTGATATAAAGTATAAATAGTGTTGTACAGTGACATCGAAATATTACAGTTTGCAGATCCTGATTGTCGGTTGTTGACTAAACGTCAATCTTTTAAAACAGAATTAGATTGTTCAAACCAAATTCCGCCATTGTTTTACTGCCATATTTTATTTTATTTTTATTTTTGTTGACTCGTTTTAGGGTTGTATAGTTTGACATAAAATGTTTAAGGGCAGTACTGATAAAATTTAAATTGAGATTTTTTTCTTATATTGATATGTTTTTTAATATTATTGATCAGGAATTAATCAGGCCTCAGAGGGAAATCTGTGCCAACGTCGCATAGAATATATCCTAACTATCAGGGTAATTTTAAAATAAACTAGAATAAAAATTCAACAAAAATCACATTTCTAATGTTTATCTTCATAAATTTTAATATAAAACCAAACGATTATCAATTGCGATTGAGACTGACTGAAAGCATGATTGATGATTAAAAGCAATATGCAATCCCGATTGATAATCATGATCAAACAATGTAAAAATTGTAGCTACCTAATATAAATAATAGAAATAGATATTATTGTTTTTGAGATTTAAAGATGATTTGATTAAAAGACCATTTTTTATACATGTGCGGTTTTATTTTGCTATCAATACCTTGGCAAAAATAATAAAATTATTTTATGAAGAGTAAACTAAGTACAGTCGGAAAAAAAAGCAGAGTGGCAAACAATATAATGTCTTATTGCATAAATTTTATTATACAGAGTGTCTTGTAATTAATAGATAACCTTGAAATGTCTTATAGTAGAACAGAAGGACGTTCAGAAAAAAAAGAAAAATAGTAGAGAAAATGTGTTTAATAATAAAACAACAAAAAACCGATGGAATTAATTCATTTATGGTCGTAGTGTACAAGAAAGCTAATGGTAATTAAAAAATAAATCATATCTGAGGTAGTAGTTAGGATAGATTTTTGTATATGCAGGGGAGCTGCCATTTAGGAAATGATACACCCCGCGGTACAAATGTTATCACACCTACCGAAAACACCATGTTCCTTCGACCAGCAGACCCTCAAGAAGTATACAACCTGAATAAAAACTTAAAAAAAATAAAAAGAGCTACGGCATTGATGAACTACCACCATTTCTAATCAAACAGTGTGCAGACGTACTGACTCTTCCATTCTATCTGTTAATAAACCAATCCTTTGAAGAAGGAACGTTCCCCGACATGTTGAAACAAGCTATTATCAAACCTATCCATAAAAAAATTCAAAGACAGACCCTAATAACTACCGTCCTATAGCCCTCTTGTCGACAGCTTCAAAAATATTTGAAAAAGCCATGTGCGTCCGAGTTTACTCTTTCTGTGAGAAATATAAAATATTTGATGCAGCTCAAAATGGTTTTCGCAAAAGTCGGTCAACTACTCTAGCAGTATACAAATATATACAGGAAGCGCTTAATATTTTAAACAACAGGGAATACGCAATAGGTATACTGTTAGATATGTCTAAAGCCTACGACAAAGTTAAATATAACATTTTATTAAATAAACTACATGGAATAGGTGTCAGAGGAAAAGCGCATGAATGGTTCGCATCTTATTTATTAAACCGAGAGCACACAGTGGAAATTGAATTTTTTTAATAACAATACCAATGAAATCGAAAGTATACGTTCTGACAAGGAAATTATCAACGCCTCCATCGCACAGGGTAGCATCATCGGATGTCTACTATTCCTGCTGTATATTAATGACTTGCCAAAAAA
The DNA here is from genome assembly GCA_930367265.1 of Catocala fraxini. Taxonomy (NCBI): domain Eukaryota; kingdom Metazoa; phylum Arthropoda; class Insecta; order Lepidoptera; family Erebidae; genus Catocala; species Catocala fraxini. The sequence continues at coordinate 23,919,026 of OV884031.1, forward strand.
TACACACGGTCCCTGCGTTTTATTCGCGGACGACATCTCCCTATTGGTATCATGCCGGAACAATATAAATTTAAATAACCAACTCGATACTCTCCTAAACAATATAAAATCCTGGATGAACCTACATAACTTAGAAATAAACTATTTCAAAATCAAATTGATAACTTTCCATCCGCCTCAAAAAGCGCTATTAAATATAAATTTTGCGTTCCAAGATCCAAAAGTTAGAAGTATGTAGTTAGCAACTTTACCTTATTAGGCTTAAACATAGACACCCATATAAATTGGAAATCTCATATAAATAAAATTAAATCAAAATTAGCTAAGTTTTCATATGCTCTCCGCGAAGTAAAAAAATCCACAGATATCCAAACCGCACTCGTCACCTATTACACCTATGCTTACGCTTGGCTCAGCTATGGCATTATCCTATGGGGAAACAGCACAGAGGCGCCATCACTTTTTACCCTTCAAAAGAAACTTATACGAATACTTGTACACATAGAAGATACTGATAGCTGTAAGCCACACTTTATAGAACACAAAATATTAACGCTACCTAGCCTATACATTTTAGCAATATGTAAGTTTGTTAGAAGTCACCAAAGTTTCTATACAACACGAGAAGACAAAAACCAGAGACTGAGACATAAAAATAGATTAAACCTACCAAGCTCCCGTCTTAAAATGCACTCATCTAGTCCACATGTCATGTCGATAAAAATATATAATAAGCTACCCCGCAAATAAAAAATTAAATTAAAGACAGTATATTTATAAAAAAAATTAAAACACTTTCTATTAACTAAATGTTACTACCTTATAAATGAATACCTAAATGATAAATGTATATGAAACATAATAAATGGAAATTTAAATAATTACTTATAATAATATACCTAATAATAACATAAATACAAATAAATACATAATATATAAACAAACATGACATACATTTATAATAATAATATCTGGGACATTTAATTCCTTTTCTTTTTTTACAAACTTTGATAATAATGATAATCTACAATAATATATAATTAATAAAAATATTAAAACATATAAATAAAATAATATAATAATAATTATATAATAGAATACCATATAATAAAAATAATTATAGTAATATATCTATCTAACTATAGTAAGCGCACCTTAATAAAATGACCTATATATTATAATTGTCAATAAATATCAATCATAAGTAAAATATGTAAATAATAAAATATGTAAAACTTCCTCCTCTCTCCTACATCTTGCCGTGCCGACAAGGCCCACACATGTTTCTTATATTATACCATTGTAACATCTATTTAACTTGTGGAGTGCAATAAATGTATTGAGTATTGAGTATATTTTTTCCTGAATGGCTATCAGTTCTACTATAAGACATTTTAAGGTTATCCATTAATTATTTGAATATCAGAAATGTATGTTAGAAATGCAATAAATATTGTATGAAATTTTAAAAGATGAGAACGAGTGCTATGTGCAAACAATACTTGAAACTTATTGCACAAGATACTAAAATCTTTTCAATCTTAATTGTTAATAAGCTAGGGTAAAAAATAAAGGTCAGCTCTAAATATAAAAATGGGTGCAAAGTGCTAAGAGGTGCCTTGTACCCACATTTTGTGACCTATTGTGACCTAATTTGTCAGTTAAAGAGGATTTTGTCAGATTACGTGATACCGTTATAAATTCTGGATATGTGTGCCCGGGATATCGAACCTTTGCTTGATGATCATGCTACTAGTATTTGCTCAAGTTAACATCTACGGCACTGAACACATACATCAGTCAGTAACCACAAATTTTCAAAATAAAATTTATTTATATATACATAGACTTACGTACTATATATGCCCGAAGAATAGGTAAAAGTATATTAGTACGAGCTTATTGTCAGCCACCACAAACACAGATGAGAGATTTTACATTCAAACAATTGATGCAAAGAACACCCAGCCTCGGAAAAACTATTTGAGAGATCCACAGTTTTACTGCTGCACAGTTTAGTAGGTGTAGCCAGGCGATCACTTCTAAACCATACGCCATTCATGCAGTCAACTATTACGAAAGATTACTAAAATTTCCTAACAGAAAATCCAGACAAAGTTATCTAAAACAGTTGGTACTTACCTTGACGTGCTGACTAATTCGTGTTGCCACCAAAAACAAGCAACGACAACTCATCCATTATCAAAAAAATGCTGAGACACCAGATATGGCACACCTTTTTCCTCGTTTCTTTGGCTCACCTAAAAATTTCCACCGAAACATTGAACTAGCAAACACAAATAATACCCAAACCTACTCACACAAACATTTTTGGAGATCAGACCCACAATACTTTAAGGGAAAACTTAAACTAACACGCCATGTGTATAGTCAAGATATATAACGTCACTGCTAAATATAGGCTTTTCCCAAAGCTTTCCATAGGGATTAATGATTTACTCGGTGCATTAATTGTCTTACCGCTAATATGTCACTTTGTTTATCTAGTGAGCGGGCGCTCTACGCTGCTCTATCTGTGGTTGCCACCCGAGAATCTTACTAATTATAAGTTCACCTATATAATATACATATATTCGTCTATAAGTTCACGGGGTGAATAACCGAGTTGTCGCGCGTCGCGTCCTTAAGCCACCAGTCCAACAAGGCATTATTCGCATATTTCCAGAGGTATGACACCCACATTTTCTTCAGCTATGGTTGCAGATCCCACGTAAGGGACAAGCTTCTATTGCCGTCTACTAAATATTTACAGGCTCTACACTATTAGTGACATTGTCTAACAAAAAGTATTTTCCATTTTAATCCGGAATCCTGCTGCTTGAATCCTAAACTGCCGCCTGCCTTCCATCAAAGAAAGCAGTCTTTCAACTATGAATTAGACATACAATTACTCACTTCTATGTAAGTACATAAATCTTAGAAATCTATAACATTCCAACACAAAATATTCGTGACATATCAAACCACATTCATCCACACGTCTTCATTGCAATTCTAAACTTTAATCCGTACCAACCTCCACCAGTACCATTCAAACAAAAATGTATAACGTACACGACAAACATACACGATATTTCCTCACTCTAACCTTTCATACGGGGCCCTTAGAAACACGTTCACGTCAGCCATTCACAGCAATTCGTTCGGGTTTTATTTAAGGTCTTTCATTTAGACGAATGTAGTTGACGGTTTAACAAAAGTCTGAGAGTGCCTCAGGCGCGAACGCTTGAACAAAGCTAATCGAAACCAAGTCTAATGGAAAAGTATTCTAGTTAAAGCTACCTGTTTTGTCGCGGAATTGTTTAGATAAAAGTAATAGAATTTGCTAAGTAAGTGGTAAAAAGTATATTGGAAAAGTGAAGCTTTGTTGTGGGAGGCGATATGGAAGACGTTTAATTAATCGTTGATGCGCTTCGTAAGACAGAGCAATATTACCCGTTGAGTGTTTAGTATAAAGAGGCTTCTAGACAGGTATTTTTTTTACTACAATATGTGGCTGTAATAACAGCAATATTATAGAATAATTGTCAATATTTTGCGTAAGCCTCAAAGATTTATTAACAGGACATTAAATTATGTACATATGCAAATAAGTAATCATGTAAAAATAAATGGAATCTTTGGAATGGACAATGCATTTGAAAGCTTTTGAGCTGGAAGCGCTATCGTTGAAAATATTACATTAAAAATATTACCCGTCACGAAAGCCCTTTAAAAAATTGATGACCAAACAATATTCATCAACTAGCTCAAACAATAATCTTAAGCGACCATCCTTATCTACGACAAGTCGGTTAAAGGTTTGTTATTTAAGCATACTCATGTTTAGTTTCCCGACCATAATTCTTTACCTAGAGCATAGAATAGAAATGTAATTTGCCTGGAATTGCAAATGATCATAAGCTAACGTAACCGCTTACCAATAGACGGGCTGTATGCCTATTATAGAAGCAATAGCCTAGTGAGAAACCTTTGGACTGCAACGCAGAGGTCTCGAGTTTAATCCCGAGGCGCGCATCTTTGACTTTTCGAAGTGATATGCGTATTAAATAGTTAATTACTTTAACGGTGAAGGAAAACATCGTGAGGAAACCTGCATGTCTAAGAGTTCTCCATAATGTTTTCGAAGATATGTGAAGTCTGCCAACCCATACTCGGCCAGCATAGCAGACTATGGCCTAACCCTTCTCATGCTCGGAAGAGGCCCGTGCCCAGCAGTGGGACAGTTTAATGCAGGGGTAATATAATTATATACGCCTTTTACCACCTTTTTGTACCAAGCAAGAAAGAAAACCTAAATAGTTACTCATCATCATCTGAGCCGAGAGATGTCCATTGCTGGAAAAGGGGTTTTCCACACAGGCCAATCTTGAGCCGCCCGCATCCAACCGCTTCTGTGAAGAAGCGAAGAAGAAGAAGAAGATGTTGGACGTTAGACGCGAGCGGCTCAAAATTACGACGATCTACGGTCCACCTTGGGCCTGCTCCTGCTTCGTCATCCAGTGCGTTGCTGCACTCCAGAAACTTTCCAGTCATCGCTTCTGTGAGGTATCTGTTGGTCTGCCCACTTCAGCCTGGCTATCCGGAGAGCTATGTGAGCAAGTTTTAGTTAGTTACTATTTCAAATATATTTTTATTTCAAACAACTTAAGCTCCTTTCTATTGTGACACTTTTATTGAACTAGTTAGTCAAGTAGCGCAAATATTATGAAGTCTCGGATCGAGAGTGTTGTTAAGTATCACTATAAAGAAACCCTTATAACAAGATTATGTTGGAACTGTGTCCTTTAGATGATAAAGATGGTGATTCAAAAAGTATTAAGCATGTAGTTGCAGTCTAGTTGTATACTTAGTACTTTAGTTCAATATTTTGTATACATTTTTTATTGAACTTTTAATCAGATATTTCGATTCTTCGTTTTATAATTGAATCTTCTATTATCGTAGCTAATATTATGAACGCGAATGTGAGTTTGTTTGTTTGTTACACTTTAACGCTTAACTACACGATTCGTTTAAGAGTATTTATTGCACTAAAATAAAAACAATATTTTGGACACATGGACGAAAATAATGTTTGAGTAAATGCATATTAGAATGCATTTAAAATAAATTATCCCTTATATAAAAAGTGATATTTCGTAAAGCAACTGACCATGAATTTTTATACATAATACATTTTAACTGAACAGTAAAATACGTTTACCTTTTTGGTAGAACCATTGAGCACTCACGTAGCGACCTTTGTAGCGCCATGCGGGAATTTATTATTCCCATATCGTAATGTCATACCTAAATATTACCGGAATAGTGAGCAAAGGTGTATATTATGTAATAAGAGCAGTATTACCGGCTGCCTGAGAATTTTCTAGCCGTGTAACTATATCTGAACTATTGTAGTTATATTTGTTCAGAAGCAATTACACAATTTTGTTTAAATGTGTTTTTAACTTTACATAAATAATATCAGTCCTGTATTAAACTGTCCCATTGCTGGGCACTGCCTCCTTCTTACTCTGAAACGGGTAAGGCCATAGGCCATCATGCTCGCACGGCTCACTGCGGGTATGCAGACTTCACATATCTTCAAGAACATTATGGACGACTCTGAGACATGCAGGTTTTCTCACAATTTTGTCCTTCACCGTTGAAGTGAGATAATTAATTATTTACTACGCACGTAACTTCGGAAAGTCAGAGATGCCTTGGGATCGAACTTGAGACCTCAGCGCAGCAGTCCCATGGTCTTCCTTTAGGCTAACGCTCTTTTACTTTACATATCCAACATTAAAAAATAAACAAACACATGCATTATATAATCAATTGTGAAAATAAATACAAAACAATAACATGTGCTTAATTAGAATGAAAAATAACAATCCCAACTAAAACATAACTGGTAGTTAAGGCATGAAAACGTAACAAACAAGTTCTCATTCGCATATAATATCAGGATTATTTAAAATTCTTATGAATTTGACTTAATTGATTGACATTACTAATCATTTCATTCGACATAAAATTTGCAAGGGCAAGTTAATAGAACAGGACTCATTGAGCATTCGACATTTTGACTACAATAACGTGCGCAGCGCGTTTGATTCCCGCGGGAATGTAGAACTACGTAGTGACTCTCGTAGTATAGGATCCAAGCATCGTAGGCCCCATCTGGGAGTATCTCGTGTCCATAAATAAGACCTAATTGTTTTTGCTTCATAATCGTTCTGTATTTTATTACCAAAAGTTTTACTAAGCGATTACGTTAGCAAACTGATTTATATACTGTGCAAAATTTCTGAACGTAAATTTAACATTGAAAACTTTCAGTATTTTAAGGTAACGATAAATTGAATTCTAGGTACGATGAATATCTATTGGATTTTATTGGGGTGTCTGAAATATTCACGTTTCAATGTATTGTGACTTTTAGTACAAGTAGAACCTTTATTGTTAATAGAATTCTAATTTTTACTCGTAAAATGGGAATAAGAATGAGTTCAAACCTAGATAAACTATCTTACTCTTAACTTAAATATTATAAACGCGAATGTGAGTTTTTTTAGAGTTCGAAAGAACTCTTATACAACAGCTTTTTCCGTCCGTCCGTCCGTCTGTATGTTATACAACTTTCAACTCAAGAACTGTAAGAGCTAGAGACTCGCGGTCAACGCCATCCGACTCAGCATAGTCGATATACCCCCGAAATGACTACGACCTTTGGCCTCTGATCTCTGCTTAGATCTTAGATCTTAGAGTTCGAAAAAATGGTATCACGTGACCTTGAGTCATGTAACACCATTTTTAGAACTCTAAGTTTTACGGCAAACCATGGCCACGCCTTAGGTACTCGATCAGTCATTATGAAACTTTACATACATGTTGCCAAAGGCATATAACAGGACATAGGGTACATCACCCAAAAAAAAGAACTGTTCCCGAGAGACAAAAAATTATACGCAAAATCTAAATTAACGCAAGCAAAGCAGCGGGCAAAATCTAGTGATCTATATTCTTTATTTTTAATGATCATGGTAGTTGAGTAGTTTGTATTTGAATGCAAATAAAGAAGAGAGGGAAAATAGAATACGCAAGCCTTGTAGTGAGCCTCCAATACGAAGAGGAAAATAATAAGGACCAGGGGTCTACCGTGAAACGCGTTATACGCAATTGCGTACGTTCGTTCGTGCTTATTCTTACCATGAAACATCATTCGCGCCGACATTCGTCATGAATATCGTTGTATGACATTTGTACATCCTAAAAAATCCGAAGTGTTTTCATGGTATATGCTTATTATTTCTTTCGTAATTCTTTCGGCACGTCATTGCGTAAAAACATTTTCACGGTAGACCCCCTGGACAGACAAGTTAGTTTTCTTACGTCTTTGTATTTATTTCTACGATATTGCACAGCAAGCATTTATTTTGATGCCGTGTATCGGTTGCTTGAATAATTTGTGCCTATGTTCGCTCTCATATTTTATCAAATAATAAAACACTCCGTACTTCGTCCATAGCTCTACGGAATCCCCTTACCATCAAACGCAATGAGTCCCTTGCCATTTTTATAGTATTAAAAAAACATGCATACATTTTCGAAGAATCTTCGAATTGTCTTCGAAGGAGTATGTAAAATATATGTATTATACCCATATTTTACCAGCAATGGTTTTAGGTTGCACGTAACAGGAGGCGAGCCCATTGTAGGTTCAGACTTCGTGTTGCTACTTTTAATATTTTAACAGGAAAATCCATTAACACTTCAATCGTACCGGGAAATGATCCCATGCTTAGTAGTGGCATACAATAGAGAGGAGATACATAGACAGAAAAAAAAAAAATTATTGTAACGAAGAATACTTTCAAGGATTTCGGCAAAAGATGTCAAAATCCCATCAACATTCGTACTTCGTTATCACTATTTTAAAGTTATTCTGAACCGACTTTCCCTCATGCAAATGGCTTCAAATTGGGACAAAGCCGTAGAGCAAAAGTGGAAAAATATAGAGGAAAAGTCCCCGTCGACCTGTCACATTATTCCATTAAGGCGACTAAATTGCCGACCGTCAAGATTAGGTTTGACGCCGAGTGACTCTGTCAGCCTAAGGACATTTAGCGGGGCCTTGTTTAAGCAGTATCACAAAGAATGTGCATTAACCGATTTACAAATGGCGGTATCCCTTAGTGAGTTTACCAAAATTTTAGTGTATTTATTTGACTGAATATGTAAAATGTTGATGAAGCTTTAGCTTCATACGACATACACGTTTGCTTTTTATTATTTGAACGTGTTTATCTTTGAAACAATCCGTCAGATTTGATTTTTATTTGCAATTTATTTAGAAAGTTATAGGCTAAATAACACCACGCTGGCGGAGGACCGGAGAACTACAGCTACGGGGGCGAAGCATTAATAATAAACATGGATGAAACCGCAGTTGGCAGCTAGTAAGTTATAAAGTATTAATATATATTGCGTGGTTAGTACCACGCAATATCGAATCAATTAAAATCGTTGTATTTGTGTATCGTTTATATGCATGCGTTGGAAGTAAATTTTAAGTGTTACCAAAAATTTCAGTTATCTTATGCCGGTTATAAAGCTGATGTAGACTTTTATTCCCGTAGTATTAGAAACGTCGCTTTTGTATTTATTTCCATGTAAATCATAATAGAGCCTTGTTAAAAACCAATGTCAGGCATCTATCTGATATGTATGCTGAATTAGATCCTATATTGCCGTGATACCCAACGCTAGTTAGTACTGACTTCTTTATCTAACGTGATTTTTTTACTATCCTTTATTTTTAATATGTTCTATACACCTATTATATTTTTATTACAATTAATAAATCTGTTTACAACTAAATGTAGTGTATTATTAGTTTTTAATTACCATAATTTTTTTCTGGGAATTGTTATTAGCATCCTTGCAGTCACTAAAGGGATCTAGTTGAAAACCAGCGCCAGGCTTCCTTAGCCTGGCATATGCTGAACTAGGTCCCATTTGGCAAATTTTATTATTTTTTTTTTTATTTTACTTGTTATTATTATATATTTTATTTTGTCAAATAAATAAATTTTCTTTCTTTCTTTCTTTTATTTTATTGGCAAGCTTTCGAATAAGATGTTAGACAGAGAATCTGTGTCTGACCCTGTAATTGTGCTAAAAACCTAATGTAAAGCAATCGCATCCACTACCATTGAGCCTTAGTTAAGCCAAGCTGACATGTTATAATTACGTATCTTGTCCATGCGGCATTTTAGAGTATCACAAAGTAAAATAAACATTGTGCCTTCAAAAAAAAACAGGCTTAACAAAATGAATCTTGTATTTCTCCAAATCCAATTTAGTGACAACATAATTACTTATCGGTACACGTTTCACTAACCCTATAACACTGATCTCTGATTCCCGCTCCACGGATATTAATGTCTAGGCACAAAAACCGAATCGTTTAAAAATGAGATAACGGTTAAGTACGATTCAACGGATTCCATTAACCATCCCCTGTTTTTATTCAACCCTCATTTCGAGGGACGCTTTATTAATTATTGAAAATCTTTTATGAAATATCTAAAGGTGAGGAGCTAATGGACTAGGATATTTTAAGTTTCTGTGTAGTCTACCTGAATGTAAAAATATAATAAGATTTTTTGATAAAATGTTGGATGTCGAATCTGAATAAGTTATCGATGATAATTTATGTTTTAATTACATATTATGTTTTAATCAGAGATTTGCAAAGAAATTAAATACGCTGACGGTATGTCAGCGTATTTGCAATTGGGTAAGTAAGATATTAAGCTCACATAAGGTTAGCAATGTAACGTTTCTAAAAGACAACTCTTGATCTACCTAAAATTGCAATATCCCAGGTAACTTTACAAACTGAACCACATATTCTTTGGCTTATATCGATCGAACCCATTATTCTCAGCGCGGCATAGTAACCAGCCAATTTTTAGACACTGGCGACATTTAAGCAGCCAAACTGCGCTGTTGGCATCATGGCATAGCTCAACGCTAATACCAGCAGAAGATTATAAAGATAGAAGATATTTTTCTATGTAATACCGACTGGTCTCGAAATAATATAATATACATTGATAGACTGTGATAGCTTCCCCTTGTTAAAGTTCCGTGTAATGGTGTCTTTAAACAAAGTAGGGTAAGTTTGAGTGTGCTACATAGTGGCGCAGTATACACCCTACTACATTTTAAATCACTATTGCGTGGCACTTTTAAGCAGAGATCTACGTTCTCGGGTATGTAAAAGTGTGATAGTCGACAATACCCTAAACAAGCAGGATTTCGGCGAGGCCATTCCACGATTGACCATCTTCAATCCCTAAACCAGCTGATTGAAAAACACCAGGAATTCAACCGCCCACTCTACCTCGCCTCTGTGGATTACTCTAAAGCATTCGATAGCCTTTTACACACTGCAATATTCAATGCTTTAAAAGTACAAGAAATAGAAACAACATACATATATTCAAATACTGCAAAGGATTTATAACAATAGTACAGCAGCCATCCGCTTACATTGCACTGGACCATCCTTTCCAGTCTACAAGGGCGTAAGACAGGGAGACCCGCTGTCTCCCAAGCTGTTTACAGCGACGCTAGAAGAAGTTTTTAAAAAGCTAGACGAGAGTTGGAGGAGTACAGCCATCGTCGTCGGTGACAAAAGATTAACCAATCTCCGTTTCGCAGACGACATTGTCCTTTTCTCCTCGTCGGCAGCAGAATTAGCCCCAATGCTCGAACAACTGAACCAGGCAAGTCTCGAAGTTGGACTTCGTATGAATATGGCGAAAACAAAGTTAATGACCAACTGCGAAACAAGTCGGATTATGGTGGGGACTACTAGGATGGAATATTTCAATGAGTATACCTATCTTGGCCAACTAGTTTCCTTCCAGGCAAGACAAGAAAAAGAGGCGCTTGATGCACAGAAAACGCCTGGAGGAACTACTGGTCAATGAAATACCTAATGAAGGCACTCTACCATTAACCCTAAAAAGGAAGCTCGTGGACATGTCCATCCTACCTACTCTCACCTACGGAGCGCAGACATGGTCATTAACTAAAAGTCAAAAGTCCGACATCGGGGTCTGCCAACGTGCCATGGAGCGCAGTATACTCGGTGTTAAGCGGTGATAGATAAGATCAGAAATACGGTACTATGCTCCCAAACCAAAGTTAAGGATGTGGGCCAAGCTGTTGCCGAACTCAAATGGAACTGAGCTGGCCATATCTGTCGCATGTTTGAAGAGAAGTGGGTGAAAATTACCACAGACTGGGCACCTAATAACAAACGGTCCCGCGGCTGGCTCAAAATGAGATAGCAGGATGAATTGGATGACTCGAAACAATTGGCGCTGGACAGAAAATAGTGTAAAGATCGAAGGGAGGCCTTTGCTCTACAGTGGGACGATATAGGCTGAAAATAAAATAAATACTCTATAGTTACTTATTTGTATTATGAAGGTGTATGCTGATTAGTGATAAATGCTGATAGTAAAACATGCCCCTAAGGAGCTCGAAGTAAGGATATTACTAATAGTAAGACACGCCTTTAAGAAGCTCGGAGTAAAGCAATATTAGGCCATCTTTCTGATAGTTCTTATACTCCATACAAACACCACGTGAATAATCGAATGGCGGCAATGGTAGTATCGCATTCATATTGATGTAAAGTAAATATGTAATCAAATACATAATAATATAATCAATATCTCAGTTAAACGTTGTTGGATGATTGAAAAAGATTAGAATACTTTCGATTTATTTGAAGATTCAAATAATTCTATTTTTTTTTTGATAATCGCCCATCACTAGTTCCATCTCTTTAATAGTAAGTGGAAAGTATAAATAGTGGTAAGTGCGATTAATATAAATATTGCTCGGACTGTGATGGCTCTAAAGAATATTCCAAGCATTCAGTAACGTCACTGTTATTATTTATTAATGCAAACCACTACAACAATAATTCAGCTATGATAAATGACACTCTAAAATTCATTTATCTCTTTGAAGTCTACTGAAGTGATGAAATATGCATTGCAGTATTTTATACCATTGTTTCTACAGAAGAATTTTATGTATTCAGTTTTATGTTGAAATAGTGGTACATAGACTTACGCTTGACTTTAGCTGCACTGATGTCGTAATGCTTTAACTGGTCAACTCACTACTGTCACTGTGCCGAGGCCGAGTGTTATAGGTTCGATTTACACACGGTTCAAAAATCATGTGATCCAATGAATTTTTGTTTAGATTCTGGGTGTCCTTTGTGTATGTTGTCAAAATTTTTGAAAAGTCACCCGTCACGTAAAATGTATGCCTAGTGTTTGACTTACCCATATTAACGAAGCTTGTCTCCCGAAGGGTAAATAGAGACCACGGAATTCCATTTCCTTTGATCTTAACATATCCTTGAAATAGTGGTATGAACAAAAATACTAAAAGAATCTATAAAATATTTGAGTTGAGTGCTTCTATAATTTTATTTCCAAAGTCTATATTACGTTGTACTGAATTATAAATTGATGTTGAAAGTGACCGGATAAAAGCCAAAAAATAAACATAATATGCAAGCAAATAAAAAGTTTTATACAATGTTGAGTATAGCAAGACTCTTGTAATGATAATTAATCTTATTAATCATTGTGTATAGGTAATAAATACCAAGGTATCATTAAGATCCGTTGCCTAATATTATATTTTATTATTATATACTAATACCAGTACAAATTTCGAACGTCAATAAACGTTTAATATTATGATTAGCTTGATTTTAATGTAATCGACTTACCTATATTAATCAATTTTATTTGAATGATGTTAATATAAAAATAAATGAAATGAGCAGATATACATATTTACATATTTAGATTCTATGATTATAAAGACTTTTCTACGTGTAGGCAAACTAATTAAAAACATATAACTAGCTAAAATTCTATGGTTGGCAACCATAGAGTAATTTAAGTTGTAAACTATTAAGTAGCACACATTTTATTATACTCTAATATCTCTGTCTCTCTTTCCATCTTCTACTGTCTCTTTTCGTCTCATTCTCTCTCTTGGTGTATTCCTCTTGTTCTCTTCATCCTGTACAATTAAGTACTCGTGAAGTTTCCCTTACTTATCTTTTGCTTCCACTTCGTATAATCGAACACATTACCTTCAACACTCAGCAAGAAACATACAATGTTTCTAAAACCTTATTTTGGTTACACAATACTTAAAAACGGTGTGAACTCTATTAAAATCCCGAATATTTATTCAGTCGTATCTTTAATTGCTTTTTTAATTCAATTTAAACGCAACACAAACAATAAGAGTAAAATGCGGCGAACAGTTTCTGAACAAATGTATAATTAAATTCGCTTCCGAACATCGTATAAATAAGCCTTAATTCATCGACAGCACTGCATACAGATGTGACATAAGTTCAATCTTCTCTCTTAGCCTTTATTATTCACAAGTCACTTGGGGTCGGCTTTTCTGGTCTAACTGGATTTGACTGGATATCAGTTTTTACACGGAGCGGCTGCCACCTGACCTCCGCAACCCGAAGGCTAACGGTACCCTAAGGCTAAACCAGTGTCAGGATATTAGAGGGTACTGACTTTCCCAATAACGACTGCCATAGATGTTCATGGCAGCCGGGACCAACGGCTTAACGTGCTCTCCGAGGCACGAAGCAGGCGATAATTGTCAATCAATACGCACATAATTTCGAAAAGTCAAAACTTCCGAAAGTCTGAGGTGCGTGGCGTGGGTTCGAACCCGAGACCCTCTGCATTGCAGTCTATTGGTCTCCCCACTGAGCTATCGCTGCTATATATGTGAAATAAGTTCAATATTAAGTGTAATTAAAGAGGTATCAGAATTCGACTTATAAAATTAGCTTTTTATGAGATGAAATTCTTTGCAGCAGCACACATGTTAAAATCTTGGCTTTTAGATGGTAATACCCTAAATCATCACTGACGCAATTGTTGCGTAAAAAGGCCACTGCCTTTTTACGCAACATATGATCTAAATAATAAACTGGTAACCATGTAAGGTGTTACATGGTTACCAGTTTATTATTTAGATCATATGTAACAAATTTTGTTCTATCATTTTATCCAAAATCCATACTTTAAGAAGTTAAAAAAATGTAAGTTGTGCCGTGTTTTACATTTTGTTATTCGAATAATCCACCTTTTTTTGCGTCCGCTTTTAGTCTTAAGCCTTAGCGTGCGATAAAAGCAATCAATTTAAATATTTGTATTATTGTATCAAATAATGAACTATGAAAAGTAGTAGTACAAAAATAGATAATTAAGGTATAAATAAGTCACGAGTAAAAGGTTATTCTTAATTTTTAATAAACTCTGTATATAGGCGTGGCGGAGTATGCATGACAAATTGAAATAGATATCTAGAATTCAAAACCATTTAAATAATTAATCATATGAACATTGAAAAGTGAAATTGACCAAGCAGCATAGAGTCAAAAAAGGTACTTGGTCTACAATAGACTGGCTTCCTAATAAGTGACACCTACAAAATCATAGCCAGCGAAATGTTGATATAATATTATAGTACAGTTCACCTCCTGCAATTCCTTCCAAAGATGAACCGGCGTAAGTATACGTATGTATGTGTGTGTTAGACATCTGCGTAGCATATCTATGGATAATAATAACAACATATAATGCCCGCTAAGTCAACATGAGTCTCATATACTTCCAATTTCGTGTCATTTTAGGTATAAAGGGGTAAAACGATCCACGGCACCGACTTTCCTCAGTCTCTTTTGTGCAATACAGCTACTTGCAACCCTAACGAAGCAAAAACAGCTCAAAGTAAGCTTAGCTTAAGTCTTTGCTGGTGGAAATCCATGTAAATCTGATATATTCCCTCAGGGGTTTAGTTGAAATCTTTATCTGTTTCGCTCCGTAGATAAAATATATTTTAATTATTTAATAAATTATTTTTTGTTTTTATAGGCATGTTATGTTCTACTTAAGGACGAAAGCCTCAGCATTTTCCGTGTCTGTTTTTGCGTGGGATCTAAAATATAACTGCCGATATTTGGTTCTAATATTTTTTTTTGCGCGGCGTTGCGTTGGCGTTCGTATATTTATGTACATGTATATCATTAATTTTATTAGCATGTGAGGTTTTCTATTATTGGCATTTAAAGCTGTCTTTTAACAATTTGAAAATGCCGAAAAAAAAGTCGGATTTTTTAATTATTGATATTTTGTTGGTTCAGTAGGATTTGTTGGTGTGTATTTATTGCCGACTATGAAGTCAATTAACAGAGCTCTAAATGTAAGCCCGGTTCTTTTGATATTTTATTCAGAACCATCAACATTTTTGATAAATAAGTTACGTCTAGAAAATTCTAATAAAAATATTCTAAGCTTACATGACTGTGAACTTTGGACTTATAAAGAGCATTGGAGGACTTCGTACTAATTAGTGCAACGTTGCAAGTTACACTGTGATACGTGGCGACATTGTAAAAAATTTACTACCGTAGTAGCATTACTATTTATATGGATTTAACTTCAAAAATGGATAATAAATTTTAAAAGAAAATTATTACTGCAAAAATAAATCATCCAAAGGAGAATGCCCATTTTTGTATAGGGATCCGTACCAAGTTGCGTCAAACCAAATTTACTCTCAAGACTCTAGTTTTTATTTAACCTTTCACATTATCGAGATATTGAAAAAAAAAACGGCTTATTATATTCTTTAGTCATTTTTAATCGTCGTGATTATTATAACTTATTTATTATTTATATATAAAGATGCGTTTTTACCCAGCGATAGCTCAGTGGGGAGACCAACAGACTGCAATGCAGAGAGTCTCGGGTTCGAACCCACGTCGCGCACCTCTGACTATCGGAAGTTATATGACTTTTCGAAATTATGTGCGGATTGATTGACAATTATCGCCTGCTCCGTGCTTCGGAGAGCACGTTAAGCCGTTGGTCCCGGCTGCCATGAACATCTATGGGAGTCGTTATTGGGAAAGTCAGTACCCTCTAATATCCTGACACTGGTCTAGCCTTCGGATTGCGGAGGTCAGGTGGCAGCCACTCCGTGTAAAAACTGATATCCAGTCAAATCCGGTTAGACTAGAAAAGCTGACCCCAAGTGACTTGGGAATAATAAAGGCCAAGAGAGAAGAAAGATGCGTTTTAGGCCACAATGCGGAGAAGTGCATTGCATATTATAGATATACTGCACTTGAGCAATAAGCTGGGACCCGATCTCGTTCGCTTGATCCGCCGCACGCGTGCCGTTTTCGCCTATATTTTGATATTTTGCGCTCAGGTTTCAACTTATGACGCACGGGTAATGTTTTCACACTCTACCTAGGCCTACGATAATGACTTACACTATATTCGGCACAAACACTTATTCGTAAATGAACTTTAGTTTTACGGATAAGCCATTTTTTGCGGCAGTGGGTAATTGTTATTAATTATCAATTTTTTAAATGTATTTTATTTTTGTGGTAAAAAACACGGTCAATATTCAGTATATTACACACATAAATAAAACATTATTTTTAGTGTTAAGGTACTTGTGATGCAACATGGTACGGGGTATGGGCATTCTCCTTTGTAACTTGACTTGTCTATCTTTAATAAGATATTATAATGATGTACGTCTTTAAAAATATTTAAAACTAGCTTTTCCCCGCGACTTCGTAGGCGTGGAATTTGAAAGTAGGTACCTATCTCCTGCTTTCTTTGCCTTTTTAGAGGAAAAAGGGAAAAATAACGTGTCGTTCTCTGCGACTCTCAAACTGTTTCTTGTTGTTAAGGTTTCTAGGCAGCGTTATTATAAGTACGCGACTGCTAGGCGGTATATCAAGATAAGTAGTAATAGTACTGTATAGTACTAGTAACACAACTGTGAAAATCGCATTCAATTTCGTGTAGTTTTTATTAAGTGATGCGCGTAAAAACACATACAGACAGACAAACAAAAATCTAAAAAATAATTGTTCGGTCATATATGATAATTAGCTCTTACAGAGTAAAGTTATTCTGAGGGTCCCCTTTTTTTAAATATCTTCGATGGTCAGACATCGACCAGTTACAAAATTTTATTAATAGAACAGCTAACGATTCTGATATTGAAGCAATTAGTTTAAACATATTTCACGACTATAGCTTGCGGCAGATATGGAGGTCTCGTTGTGTGTTATTGGTTTTCATATTATGTGATTTTTAATAATAGTACGCAGTATTTTAATTTCTTTTTTTTTACAAAACGATGGTGGCAAATCATCATACGGCCCACTGGTGATATGATACTGGTGATATGATATGATATGGTAAGTGGTCACCGTAGCCTACAGATGCCTGCAACACCAAAGTCATCACTTACGCTTTGCCGACCCTTAAGGAAATAAAGTGGGAAGGAGAAGGAGCGGGCAGGTGGGAAGAGGGTGATTGGGCCTCCGACGCTCTCACTCACTTAACGAAACACAACAGTAGGAATACTGCTATTTCACGTCGATATTCTGTGAGAGGGTGGACTTCTCTGGTCCAGCCGGCCCATTCATGCTGAAATGAGCGAGAAAAAAAAACTCAAAAATTCTCCTAATAGACGTTACAGTCTTTCATAACCTAATTAATGGTATGTCCTTTAGCATATATATGTAGGTATGAGTCGATGTATGTTTTCAAGCGTACAGCCCACCTGATTGTATGCAGTAACTGAAGCTTGTATAGGCTAACTATACCAGGGGTGCTAATCGCGTAACCAAACCTCAGGGAAAAGGAATATAATAATAATTATTATTATAAAGCTGACGAGTTTGTTTGTTTATTTGTTAGTTTGATTGGTTGAACGCGCTAATCTCAGGAACTACTGGTCCGAATTGAAAAATTGTTTTTGTGTTGGATAGCTCATTTATCCAGGAAGGCTATAGGCTATATAACATCCCGCTAAGACCGATAGGAGCAGAGCATCAATGAAAAATGTTGGAAAGACGGGGAAAATTTTCTTATGCGACGTAGACGAAGTTACACGGGTCAGCTAGTATAATCATAATTGTGTTCCGAAGTCTTACTTACGAAACGCAATACCAAATATTAAATTGACATTAAAATGGTTTAAAAAAAATTATTAAATGGTTTATTACTGCGAATGTTTAAAACTGTGGCACAGTTATTAAGATGTTTATTAAGACTGCGCCGAGCGAAATGTGCCAAAACAGGCCGTCAGAGTTAAGTGAATAAAATCAACACTTTTTGTTTAATACAAATATAAAACATACATTTACCATAACTATGAATGTGTTTACATGTACTCCGTGTAAAAAACTAACTTTAAATAATTAATATTTTCGCCTACAAAATTACGTAAATTTGTACGAAAATGGCAAAAACGTAAACTTTTTACGTGATTTTTAGATTATAACAGTAAAAATCTATCCTATTTTATAGCTTATACGAAACATAAATAGTTATATTATAATTTGTCCGTCCCAAATATTTATGTTATTGGTTGACAATAAAGATATATATTTATCAAAAAAGCACTTCAAATCCTCCATACAATTTAACTATGGCGGCCGCTCACCGATTTGAATATGCGCTGCACGAGCTCTGTCATTACCTGTCTTACGCTCGGCGCAATCTAAAACAATATTTTGTTCTAACTATCCCTCGAAAATAGTACTTTTCTTTAGAGATAGTTACTACAAAATAATGTAGTCTATGGACTACATTATTTGGTCCTAGTCCCTATGCCCTTTTCTGTACCCCTGACACCGTGAAAGTAAAATTTCATGATGATCGGTCAAGTAGTTGAGGCGTTAAAGCATAACAACCAAATAAACAAAGTTACATGCCAATTTATAATATTACTAGGTTTTGCACTTCGGCTTCGCTCATTTAAATGTAGGTTAGGTTAAGTTAGTAATAGTAGGTAGGTGATAGGTAGCCTGCATGCGACTGCTGTGCATGAGGTCTCGGGTTCGAAGCCCGGGTCGGGCCAACAAAAAGATATTGGTTTTTTCTGTTTAGAAATCTCAATACGAGCCCGGAGTTAGGAAGTTGGCGGTGTTAGATACTCCCATGCGTCAGACAGCACGTAAAGCCGTTGGTGCTGCGCCTGATCTCTCTTCAGTCGTGTCGGATCACCGTCCCATCGGATCATGAGGGTTAGGGAACAGAGAGTGCACTTGTGTTTGCGCACATACATACTGCGCAGGGGGCCAGTCTCTGTTAAGACTGACCGCCGTGGCCGAAATTCGGTCTGGAGGACATTAATAGTATATACTTTTTCTATATGAAAGGTACTATGTACTTTTCTGTTCCTCTTCCAATAAGTATGCAAAATTTCATCATGATCGGCCGAGTAATTAAGGAGTGTAAGCGCAACAATCAAACAAACTAACATTCGCGTTTACATATAATATTAGTTAAGATTAGGATTTAGGATTACGAACGAATCATTCTGTATTCCGGACAACTTTTTAAGCACGCGCAACAAATATTTTGATCCATTCAAAAGACAAAAAGCATTCTTGAACTATGCGTTATTACATTATATTTTCATAAATTACTTTGTAAACTAAGAATTATTTGATGGCCAAGGTAATATAAATTGTACGCTCAATTACTGTCGTCCATTTTAATCGAAGATTTATGAGTTGGAAAAGACATTTAGCACCCCATCCGCAACCCTTTCCCGTCAGTGGAATTCAGTATTTCACTTGTCCAATAACGTCGATTCCATCTCTTCGGCCGCAAAGTTTAAATATAAAATTCTCATGAATTTTGATCTCGAATGTAATTTCGACAAAAAGTATCGATGCTTTCTTGGTTTCAATTACTGTTACATGTTTCATCTGATGTATGAGAGGATTATGCAAAATCTTATATCGATAGAATATGCGGTTTAAATCTGACAAGTATTAAGTTAGCTGTCTTGCAGGTTTAGTAATTTAATTTATTGAAGATAGAGTTAAAAAAAAATGCAGCGTATGATTTAACATTATTGTAAAATTGTTAACAAACTTTTCATTTGACATATCTAGTAATTATTTAATTTAATTCTGTATAAAGGTAAAATTATGTCATTGTATTAACCCATTCTTAACCACTGTGCCAATTTGGGAGCAGTTGTGATATGGGGGTATATTTAAAAAAACATATGTCTAGCCACCCACTTATTATTTCGTTGTGCAGTTAAGATTATGTTGGTTTCGCATAATAATATAATCAATGTCTGAGTATATTTTATAAATATTCTTTTTTTAGGTGTTAAAGTTTGTTATTGTTACGACAGTGGAGGTATGTACTCTTTTTACTATTTAATAATATTAGTAATTAATTATTTTATTATTTCTTACTTTCTTGTAAGATAACCAAATTACCTAGCACATACTTATAAGTTTGTTAATGCAGTAAGTTTCGCTACATAAGAAAATACAGTTAACTAACCTTTTTTGTTATGTTTTTTTTTTACAAGGTGGAATGCTTTGACGCATACCCCTCTGCGGTAAAAAAAAACTGCGAGTCTACCGTAAAAATGTTTTTACGCAATGACGTGCCGAAACGAATTACGAAAGAAATAATAAGCATATACCTACCATGAAAACACTTCGGATGAATGTCGGCGCGAATGATGTTTCATGGTAAGAATAAGCACGAACGAACGTACGCAATTGCGTATAACGCGTTTCACGGTAGACTCCTGGTTCACTGGGGTAAAAAAGAAGATGGTTAGTTAGTTAGTTAGTTAGACATGTGTTATCCGCACTTAGCCCCACAATTGGGCCATTGTGCGTAAGTAGCCGACGCGAAATATTGTTCGGTTACTCATACCACCTCAGCTCCGGCCAGAAAGTTAATAGGGGACCGATGTTGCGCAGTACCTCCTTCATCGTTTCTGGACTGTTTAGGAGTTTCGCCCGTTGGTTGCTCACGCTTTTACAATGTAGGAGCACGTGAGCCGATGTCTCCTCGGTCTCCATGCAGCCTCTACATAAGGGACTGTCAGTGATGCCGATGTTGAACAGGTGCTTGTTAAGTGAGCAGTGGCCCGTTATTATACCCACTAGGTGGCGTAGGTTTTTCCTTGTGGAACGTAGCAGTTTGCGTGACAGATGTTTGTCTAAGGATGGAAGGGCTTCCTTCGTCTGTCTACATTCCTTTGTTTCTGTCCACTGATTTTTGTGTAGTTTCGTGGTTCTATCACATAACCATGTTTTGAGTTGGCAGAAGGGTATCGGGACAATCGGTTCGGGTCCTACCATTTTGGTGTTCGATCCTCTCTTTGCCAGTTGATTTGCAGCATCATTGCCAGAAGAGTTCCTTTGACCGCGTATCCACTGCAACGTTACCCGATTTTTTATATTAACTCCTTTAGGCGTGCATGAGTTATTCTATTGTCTCGTTTCCAGAGCCCTACCTTTTCAAGCCGTATGGCAGCTGTGACAGCTTCCTGCTGTATGATGAGGTGTAGGGGTCTGAGATTTAGTATGGCCTCCAGCGCTGCCGTGGGCGTTGTTTTCATATAGCCTGTCGTCGCCAGGCAGGCGAGTCGTTGTAGGCTATGTAGTGTGTGTAAAAAAAAACAAAAAAAAAGAAGATGGTAATGATGATAATAATGGACCCCCCGGAATACCTACAATCGGCGGGGGCGCGCGAGTTACTTTCACATGCGGTTGCAACCCCGCCGAGGTTTCGACCCGCCGTATGAAACGGCAGGCCACTACACAATCTACCAGACCTACCCTTTGGTAATCACTCACTTTTAAAATCCCTACTGTCCCTTCCTCCTCTTATAGGGAGACGGACACGATACAGAGGCCCGCGTGGGAATACGCACACTGCCTCTCGGACCTGGAGCTGATCGGATGGCAGGCAGGCCCACGAAGCCCACCACCCCCAGTTCAAACCACAGGGTGGCTGGATGTCATCACGCGCCCTCTGGCGCCTGGCTCTGCGGTTGGGGAAAGGGTTTAAGCGCTCTTTCTCCCGCTCCACCACCTCCTTGTTGGAAATCACTTCCTCACAGATGGAGGCGACGGCGATCCTCCCACTCCATACCATAGACTGAATTACGGCCGGGTGCGAGAGGGCAACCAATCCGACTGCCGCGATCAGCTCACGGCACTGCGATGCCCAGGGCAATCCGCCTAAGTGTGCAGCGCCGTGTCCTTAACAAGGTCGTGGTAGTCGCCACAGTGGTGACAACCGGGCGTCTCTTGCTGGCCTATGCGACACAGGGACTGGTCAATACAACCGTGGCCAGTCATTACCTGTGTCAGCCGGAAGGTGAGGGCGCCATGCCGCCTCTCCAGCCACTCCTTAAACATCGGACTTACCGCCACGATCGTGACGTGCCCGCAGTTAACTAACCTGTTTTTTGTTTTAAATTAATGAATAGCTTATTGTAGTTCTTCGCGGTAGAATACAATATCGATAAATCCTGCACAGACTGCTAAAACTGTATGTTTTAGAAATAAAGGATTTACTCAGCAGAAGGTCACTAAAACTTTAAATGTTCCTCGTACAACTTTAAGATACTCATTAGAAAGGTACAGCAAGACTGATTCTTACACGAAAAGACCAGGAAGCGGCGGAATTAGACATTTTTCAGTGTGGAACTATTAATTTATTGGGTTGGCAATTTTGATAATCGATTTTCAAAATTGCTAAATAGCAGACACGGCAGCATCATTGAATAACAAAATGAGTCCATGTAAATGAGCGTACAGTCAGAAGAAGAACGGCAAGGAACGTGAACTGCATGCTGAAATACCAACTCGAGGTTCAAAACACTCCAGGCAACATCGTGTAGCTCGACTTTCATTTGCCAAGAAATTGATAAGTTCAACACATAAGCAATGCAGTGAATTTCTGCAGACGATTAAATGCATCCTTAAGAGTTTTAAACAGCTGTGAGTGTGTGCAGACGCAGCATGGTCAGCGGTTTTTCCAACAAAAAGTTTTTATACAATAGCTCATAATATAGCTTCTCCATACGCCTATTTCTCAGGAAATATTGCAAAGACTGAAAGTCTGTAACATTTTTCTTAGATGAATGTAATGCGCAAAACAACAATTTTGTTTGCTTTGATAAGAGTAATTAATGATAAAATGACAAATTTATACAAAATTACTCTGGAATATTTTAAGCCAGGACACAATTTCATGGCCGCAGATGCTGTACATGCTGCAATTACAAAGAAATTGAAATCTAAGGGCCAAGTGTACGTTATGGATGATTTTATATTTAATATAGTTTACGAAAAAACAAGCACATCGATTTATTAGGTCATAAGGATATGATTATATTCAGTAATAATTCTAAACTAGCATTCCCCGAAGGGGACATATAAACATAACCTGAAAGTGATAGAATTCAGAAGAAATGAATTAACAATATTTGTCAAGAATTATTATAACGCAAATTCTAAGGAGGTATCTTTTGAAAAAGCAAATAGTACTTGAATTGCGGAAAAAGCTTACAAAGGGTATAACTGATCTTTTGGAAGATATACCTAAAGAGACTGAACCTAGAGGTATTAGTGAGACAAACAAAAAGAGATATAAGCACTGTGCAAATCAATGCAAACAAGAACATTTCTTTATGAAAATTTTGTTATCTCGGAATCACTCAATCTCGACGAACAGTGACAATAATTTAATATAGTAGGTAAATCTAAGACCTTAAAGTAATTCATAAACTGATTATTAATAAAACGTTGATCTCATTATTAAATTGTTCCATAATGTTATTTGGTTTGTTAGTTTTATAATGATTGTATAAATGTTAAGTTTATTTTTCTTTGCTTCTATTGTTTTGACTAAGATTTGATTCGAAGAGATAGATAATGATAGATTTAAACAAAATTAATGCCTGACTAGAACTTTTGTTAATTTCGTATTTTTTATTGAGATTTAATTGATATTGTTTTAATTGTTTCATTGATTCATTTTAAGATTTGATTCGAAGAGATTATTATTTCATTTGAAAAGATTACATTACTATTACTTGTTTGAACTATTTTTAATTTTATTTTATTTAAAACATATATTTTTAAATCATTTATTATCGAGTTTATTGTCTCTGACCTAAACAACATTTAACACGCAAAATACACTATGTTATTGAAAACTGTCTATTATTTTTTTGTATGATCCTTTATCTCTGTTGTCATAAAACCCATATACTGTAATGAAACATACAGTGTTTTGCTCAAACAATTGGAAACATTTCTTCAAGTTTTATAGAGACAATACACGCTTACTTAATTAATTTGAATTGTATGGCTAGTATAGTTGTAAAATGTACACGGCTAGATAAAACGTAAACATGCCTTCGTGCCGCGGGCGCTCACATGCGGCACATGCCTGCTGCAGCGCGCACCACTCACGCGTGCGCTGCGTGCGATCAACACGTCGGCTCACAGAATGGATCTCTTTTCGTGTACACTGAACGAATTCACACGGTCCGCTTATTGTGAAATTACTTTAGTTTAGTTTATTATTGGGTAACCATTTTTGTTTTTCTTTTTATATTTACGTACATAGGCTATTGCATTAGATAGTAAGTATCTGTAATAATTAAAATAAAATATGGTAAATGTGAATAAAAAGACTATCTACAGGACAGGCCTAGCCTAGTGTAGGAAGTCTTTGGCAAAACAATAAATTCTTTTCCTTAGTAATATTATTAATTAACATCTGAGAATGTGTATTTCTTTATTTGGTGAATAAATATTTTTATTTATTTATTTATTTATTTAAATAGTTTTATGTGTGCGTGTGAAATAAATAAATGAATATAAAAAACAAAAATGGTTATATAAGAATAGATTTGATTATATTATATAAGAAGAATCTTGATATAACTATTTCTGAGATACGGTGCTTTGGATTCACACGGCAGTATGTATGTTGAATTTTAAACTGATTGTTCGCATTTATTATTTGAAATCAGAAAGTTTTTAATTTTCGTGTACTTTTTTCGTACGATTGTATGCTTCCACGACGATATTTAATTTATGATTGAACATTCAACAACCCGCCCGCGCGAGCCGAGGGCAAACAGTACCAAGAATTTTGTTTCCCAAAGATTTTCTTTTTCTTGAATCGCGATGAATTAATTTCAGTAATTTATGTTTGGTAATCCCTGGTAATTTCTCTTAGTTTAGAACTCCGTGCAACAGCTGTGTATATAAAATAATATGTTCTTTAACTTTCGAGTCCTCTTGTTGAGAACTTTGATTCCAAAAATAAGTTTGTCAGCTGAGAAAAAGTTATTTGCTTTTACTTGAAATGTCAGTTGATAGATCGCAATATATATATATATTTTTTTTGGTTATGTTGAACGTAATAACAAGTAACTTAATTTACTGTATAATTATGTAACTGTAATTACAATATTCGGACTGGCTGTAGTTTTGAAATTGATTATCTATTGTGATTTGTTAGATAATGCGGTCATCTCTTTATATTTTCTTATCTCAGTATTTTTATCTACTATTTAAATTCTAACCTTCCTAACTAATGTTATAAATACGAATGTGAGTAAGTTTTTTGTTACGCTTTCACGCCTTAAGTATTCGGCCGACCATCAAGAACCGACCTTACATCCAGAATGAAAGAACTCTTCCCGAGCGAGCAAAGCCACCGACAAAATTTTATTAATTGATAAATACAGTATTGTGTCAAGAATTTTATATTTTTGTAACTCAATCACGCATCAACCGTTTTACGGGCTTAGATGAAATTGGCACACATATTGCACATGTACCGAATAACTTTTTTTTTTACCGGTATACGTAAATGTAGGATTCACACAGATAAAACCACAAGCAGAAACTAGTGTCATATAAAATACTGGCTTAATATTTTTATATATAGATTACTTAACTAAAAGGTCTGACAATCAATTTATAGAAAGAACAAATAAAGTCTCCCCATGACCATGGCTGCTGAAAAGCAACCGAAACGTCGGGGAAAATGTAAACTTCAATATAAATAGTTTTAATAGTTTTAATAATTTAATTAGCTTAAAAATTTGTAAAGTTTAAAAGTATCTAGTAGTAGTGTAACAGTTTTTAAAATTATGTAATAAAGTGTCAAATAAACAACGCGATGAAATCCGTATATAGTAGTTTAATTTCAATGAATAATATTCCCGTAAACAGAAGACAGTATTAAGTTACTGTAAGTCCTTCTCTGTACATATGTATATGATACGCAATAAAGGTACTTCCTCATTTATTGCTTCGGTAGCAGTTAAAGGATAGTTATTTTAATCACAATTAATTGCGACAGAACATAAGTGAATTAAATTTTTTTTTCACAAGTATATTTAATGTTCAGCTACTTAAATTACCTAAATATACTAATGAAGTTGACGCATAAGAAAAATAATGTTTGTACCGTTTATATCAGAATCTACATTTTGATCAATCAGAGGTATTTTGCCGTAAATTACAAGCCAACAGAAAACCGTATCAAAAAGGATATAAAATACTTTAGCTAAAAGACTTTTAATTAATTAGGCTATTATGCGCGCATAACGAAACTGCTGTGTTGTGACATAATAGTGTTAATTACAGTCAATTACAAAGTTAGACCTCAGCTTGTAATGTAACCATCAATTTTCCAAACACTCCTGCGTTTGATTTTCCGAAGAATATTGTTTTATAATCGTGCTTTTCACTTCATTTGGAACATGCTATGAAATCGTCCATTATGTACTGTGACGTGTCCATTATGTGTGTGTTGTTTCAGAGAGCCCATGGGAGCTGTGACAAGAAACACCTGGACTCCAACAGCCGCGCCGCTGTCACAGATCCCGAGAAAAGCCAGCCACAGTCGAGCGCCAGCCTGCTATACTGTCTTATGTAAGGGGTGTCACTGACAAGATTGGCTACATCTTGAAGCGAGCTTCAATCAACACATACTTCAAGCTGCCAACGAAGATAAGTCAATTTTTACCATCCGTCAAGTGCCAACTACCTTTACAAGATGCAGGGGTCTATAAAATAGATTGTGACTGCGGACTCATACATTGGTCAAACCAAGAGAAGCATAGGCATCCGCATGAAAGAACACATAGCTGATGTTAAACACCAACGCTCGTTGAAGTCTGCTGTGTGTGAACATGTGCAACAGGGAACCAACCACTACCTGAGATTTGACAAACCACAGAGTCTCGCTAAAGAACACCGATTCCTACCAAGGATGCTTCGCGAGGCTATTGAAATCAAAAAACATCCTAATTTGAATAGAGAAGATGGTTGGAATGTACCACCAGCTTGGGACCCAGTCATTCAAATAGTCAAACCCAAGAAGAAGCAAACCACAGCTAGACTTCATGTTACTCTGAGCTCATTCTGCGTAAATAGAAACACCAATGATTAAATTATGTTCGGGTACTTTGAAATAACGACACTGGAACATTGAGACAACTACCATCTTAGTCTCTCCGTGACCATGGCTGCTGAAAAGCAACCGAAACGTCGAGGAAAGTGTAAACTTAAATATAAATAGTTTTAATAGTTTTAATAATTTAATTAGCTTAAAAATTTGTAAAGTTTCATAGTATCTAGTAGTAGTGTAACAGTTTCAAAATTTTGTAATAAAGTGTAAAATAAATAACGCGATAAAATCCGTATCGTCATCATCATCATCATTTCAGCCTATTGCAGTCCACTGCTGGACATAAGCCTTCCCCAGGGTGCGCCACAAGGCCCGATCTCCCGTTTTCGCCATCCAGTCACCTCCAGCCACCTTTTACAGGTCATCGGTCCAACCAAAGTCACCGACGTTGTTCAGAAGTGTAGCAGGCTGAAGTGACAGTGGGCTGGTCACATCTGTCGCAGAACCGATGATCGTTGGAGCAGACGGGTTCTCGAGTGGAGACCACGACTTGACAAGCGTAGTGTAGGACGCCCTCCGGCCAGATGGACCGATGACCTGAAAATCCGTATATAGTACTTTAATTTAAATTAAGTAAATTTGTTTTTAAAATAGCCACATGTTATAAATGTGTATAAAATACATGTACGCATAACATTATAATGAAACGATCCGTATTTTAATCTTGCTTGTTAAGTACTAATCAGCTAAAGCTCAGTATATTAGTAAGCCATGGCTGTGTTAGCGTAACCAAAGCTATTGTTTCATATTATTATATAACTAATATTTCAGTCTCGTATTCTTAAACATTTTATTTAATAAAAACATCGTTTTAGACCCTATTAATATGTATTGAATTTTAAATGTTACACCAGTAGGTAATATTTCACCTATTTCGTAGCCGCCTCATTTTTATTTCGCCGACCGCTTGCCTATAAATTTTCTTAGATACTTATCTTATCTTATTTCGAGGACCAATCAGTGTAGACCGGCGACACTTGGACCCAGTGTGTTCTTTTGTGTCGGCCCCGAGATCTTTCCCTGAGCTATCTCCCTATGAATGTACTGCATCAGTCGAAGCGTACACTTCAGAGGGAGAAGCCTGAAGTCTTCAGGGTTCTGATATGCCAATCTCATCAGACCCATCCTTAGTCCAGCCAACGTGTCACATTCACACAGTAGGTGAGATATGGACTCGTCCTGTTCACCACAGGCTCTGCAGATCAAATTGTTTGCCAAACCTAATCTGCACAGGAAGTCGTTGGTGCCAAAACGACCAGTGAACGCTCTTGTGAGCAGGCGTATTTGGCCCTTGTTGTACCCGCAGAACTTCCGGGTGAAGCCCGTGGCTCTGTTTGCAATGAATTTCTTGGAGTGTTCCAGACCCCTAAGGTCCATCCACTCCAGCCTGTGTTTATCATTGCCATGTGCATTTATAGCTGCCTTGACAGTACTCTCTGAGAGTCCTACGAATGGCTCGGGGCCAACAAATAGTTGCTCTGAGCCCTTCCTGGCTAATTCTTAGATGCTTACTTTTAACACAAATTGAGATCCTTACCTAAAATGGTGGCGCGAAAAACGTACACAATTTTCATAAATCAAGCAGCCTTTATCTTTTAAAAATAGCGGATTCGTTTATCACACTAAATAAACATTACGCGGATCGAAACATTGTAACGTAAATGTCAATAAATGTTACATTCTAAAGTATCCATTTCATTCAATACGAAACAAAAATAAAGAAGTAAAGAACGTCCTCACATCCCTTCTTATCATAAACCTTATTGTCGATAAAATCTGAAGCCTACACGGTGCTTCTCTAATACAGAAGCTTTCATCAGAAAGCAACGAGCCAGGAATACCTACAGAGCTTATTGTCGTAAATTCGAAATAGAACAATATGGCGACATTTAGAAGTTTGTTAAGAAGTTTCGGCAGCTTTGAAAGCTTTATTGATTGAATGCCAGTTTGTAATAAGGAGTAATTAAATGGTTGCGGAATTGGGCTTAGTGAGTACATTTCATGATTGCCTTACGGTAAAAGATTATAAAGACAATCTGTTCAGAGGCATGATTTGTGACCGCCTGTTTTGGTACATTTCGCTCGGCGCAGTATTAAACTGAACTTGGTACAAGCATTCACTTCAAATAATAGGGGTTATTTCCATACGCCTCGATTACACTACGTTAGCGTAGCCCAGTTTGCAAATTTAACACATTTTCAAGGATTATATAGAAAGAATATAACATCCTAAACCGTTCATTCCCACTTAAAGGGAACAAAAATTTGGTATTTAATATACACACAAATTTATTCTCCCCATGTTGAGGAGATTTAAGACGTGTTAGTGAATTGGTCACCCGATTGGACATTCGCTACAATTACTAAAGGTATTTTATTTTTACCTGTGACGTCCCGCGCACTCTTAATGTAAACAAAGCGCAGACGCCAGATGCTTATGTCACGTGACACGCCGCGTGCCGCGCGCCATATGGTGCCACTTGAGCGCAACTTGAGCCGCCTTATCGCTGTTTATGTTTTTGTGCTCTAAGTTATGATAACATCGCTTGTGTTTCTTAGAAATGTACATTGTAAGCTACGACAAGTATAATGAATCATCGCATTTACGTGTATAGTTTATTTTATACGCGTGGTTAAACTTACGAGAACTGTAAAATTTATCCGATATTTAAAATATTTGCTACTAAATGTATGTAAATGTAATAAAAAGAGGTTTTATTTTTTCTATTTCTTAGTTAAACACTCTTTATAGTACAAACAAGTATTTATATATGTCTGTGAGAAAAAATTAAGATATTAGCATGTGAAAGTAGCACTTGAAATGTGTGACGAGTACATTTACAGCGCGGCGAAAGCAAATTTTGAATATTTTTAAAAAAATATTCGACGTACCCTTGTGCTTTGTATTTAGATAATTTTATAGAAACACTAATAAATAACACTATTATAGTGATTAAAACCTGAAATACGATATAATACTGTACTAAAAAAAAACAAATATCAAAAAGGGCGGGCAATCCGATAAATAATAATAGGTTAATACGGGCTTCAGTTTGTTATACAAAAATAACATAAGTCAGTATTGTTTTTTTTGTATTGTTTCTAATAATAGAAAGAATAAGCTTTCTAATAATGTATTACACTTATATACTTGCTCTACAAAAAAACTACAGAAAACAGCGGAATAAATAACATCGACGAACGAATGTTTGGCGCAAAGTCACGTGACATAACAATAACAATAGTATTTGAATTTTATCCGGTTGGCTACTGGTTCGTTTAAAAAGCTCAGCTCATTCCGAGTACAATGATATACAACACTAAACTTTAAATACAGGCACTTCAATACAAAAAAGGAAAACAATAGCGTGCGCGATCCTCTTTTTTGTGCGATCACGTGTTGACGCTTTAAGGCGTCAACGGGATTTGACGGGTACAAATCTGACGATGCCTTAAGGCGTCAACGGGGTTTAAGCGGTTGGAACAAAAATTAGGTATTTAATATACACACAAATTTAATCTCCTCATGTTGAGGAGATTTAAGACGTGTTAGTGAATTGGTCACCCGATTGGACATTCGCTACAATTACTAAAGATATTTTATTTTTATAAAATTTTGATGACACGGTCTCCTCTGATGGTTTGTATTTACCGCAGAACCTTTTTTTTATTACTAAAGGTATCAATCGATTCAACCAACTACTAACCAAATGAATTAAATGCAATGAAAGAGATAATACTCTTACGGCTCATTTGTACTTTAATATCAGCCCTGTGTTAAACAGTCCCACTGCTGGGCACGGGCCTCTGCTCAGTGTGAGAAGGCTACCGTGCGGGTTGGCAGACTTCACATATCTACGAGAACATTATGGAGAACACTCAGACATGCAGATTTCCTCACGATATTATTCTTCACAGTTAAAGCGAGTGACATATAACTATTTATTTGAAAAATTAGAGGTGAGAGCCTTGGGATCGAATTCGAGACCTCTGCGTGGCAGTCCAACACTCTACTACGTACTACGTAAACTAAGCTTTCATATTTTGTACTAGGCATTTGTACTGCACCAAATAATTGTCAACGTGGCAGGGTCTTCCTCTATGTTAATATATATAAGAATATGCGCTGCATGGTGGGGTAGTGGTTATTTATTCTATGAAAGCTTAGAATACCAGAGATAATTAAAAATATGTGTTTGACCACCTGTATGCTGCTGCAAATCAATGGGTCAATAAATAAATTCCTATCATTCAGCAATGTCTTTTAATATTCACCGAACATTATCTCTTAAATTGAGACGAAATAAGATATAACGAGGACGAATGCTAATATTTCCTCATTGACAATAGTAAGAGATACAACTTTTTTCCTGACGTAAAGGAATTTATTGACCCAGTAATTGAATAAACTAAATTTACATTTCCCAACAGTTACTACATTAACGGGACATTTTCATTCGCCCATCTCACAGTATCACCCAAGTATTAAATTACTTAAGGCCTAAAAGCCGAAATTGGGGATCACGTCATTAAATTTAATCTATATTCTAAACCATTTAGATGTTCCAGGGTGCGTTTGTTCGTGGATTATCCCGGATTATATCTAAGTGGTGGTAATTTTGCTGCTACCCACTCTTTTGACGATTTGAATGTTCTAGTAATAGCTAGTATAGATTTTAGGTATAACATCTATGTATACTGGATTATAGATTTTTGGAAATATTCAATTCGTTTTCCAATAAAGTTGACAATTGGATTAAGGTAATTTCATACATTTGTATTCATATTTAATATATAGAATTGGTAATCAAACCTTTCTGCAAAATATGTATTGAAATTACAGAATGTGAAATAAATTTAGTCCGGAAAAATTGTGCAACTTTTGTTCATGCCATAAATATTGAGAGCCAGCCAAAAATATAAAAACAGTGCCAAAATTTACAAACTTGTTATTTAAAAGTTGACACAATAAGTTATATAATTATTTTACTTTCGCTAGAATAATTATAAAAATAATCTAGGAAAGTATGACAATTTTTTGTTAGCTAAGGAAAGTGCTTGTTGTTTATTTTAGTTTTAATCCTATCGTTATTTTTTTATTTTAATTGCACCTGACAATTGAGCGCTGCTTTTAAAACTTCTGACACAATTTATATATATACTCACATGAGCTTATTTGGCTCAACCTAGCAACTAACCTAAATATAATTGATTAAAATTGACGTATCATAAGTTATTGAAGCCTATATAGATATAATAATATAATTTTTAACTTTCAATTTGTTATTTGTTTATGATATTAGCTTTTCTCAAGTGAAATTCAGCCATCAGCAGGGCGAGCCGTGGTCTGCAACCTTTACATGGGCCGACAAACACTTCTATACAAAAAACATATATTTGTATAGGCATGTAATAGTGTAGGGTGTTATAACTTCATTTGGAAGTTTACCCGAATAATACTCTGACATCATGCCCGGTGGATTGCTCTTTAATGCTAAGATAATTTTCGAAACAAAATAACGTAGTATACTCTTAAAATTCATCGATTAATAACTGTTTCATAAGTGATTACATGGCATACCGTGAGGTTAGTCGTGCGATGCGTTGGACGGTCAATTTAGTAACTTTAAATGCCTCGTAAGGTCGTCCTCCTAAAATTGATTAACTGTCATCTGTCAGTTATCACCTGTCATCTGTCATCAGTACAAAATTAAACACACTCAAGCAGTAATTAAAATTGAGCTAAGCAATAACCAAACTATAATCATAATATTTGATGCTTGATTGCTTTAACTGCACTTAATTATTACGCTCCGCACATATATCCCGACACGAGACAACATTTTTTTGTGATCCATAAATAATTGTTCTAGGTCTACTTATATACTATACTTCAATAAAAAAAACCTGTATATTTATTTTCGTATTTTTGTAGAGATCAATTAATAATAATAATATTATTTATTATTATGTATATATATATATATATATATATATATATATATATATATATATATATATATATATATGTATATATATATATATATATATATATATATATATATATATATATATATATGTATATATATGCTCTGGGACAGTCGTTATCTCATCATGAGACTAACGCGATAACGGAGGGCACAGTACACTAGTTTTTAAACTATCACCTTCGCCTTGTGATATAAACAAAAAATGAATCACCAGGTGAAATAAAAGCGCACAAACCGCAGGGCAGTTAGTGGCGAGCTGAATGTGAGTGGCGACACTTCGGTTCTGAATGCCTCAGAGAGTCGGTTAGGGCCTCGTTCCAATGTTGCCGTTACTGGTTAGCTGGGGTGGAACTTCAAGAGCCCCAGTAGGACTCTCAACTCTGGCTTGCCGAGGTCGGCCAGTCAGGAGGAGGCCGCTAGAGCTATATGCTTCGGGGTGAAAGTGTCATTTTCAAGGGCATAACTACGGGGAAACCCGCTCCGGGTCTCCGTTGTCACGAGACCCATGATGGCGAAACCGGCGCCGCACTGCTCGACACTCCTAGCCGCTCGCACCGGTGTTGCCCTCTGCTGCTGGCTTGTATGCCTATGGTGGCTATTCAGGGGGCCCATCTAGTAAGTTGGCGAGTCACCGTCTGCCCATTGATGCTATTAGAGTATTCAGGGCAGACGCCGTTTTTCATCCATAGTTACCAATATACCGGTCCACCAAACACCCATACCCATAGCCTATATATTAGAATCCATACGTAACAATAGTCCTACGCCTGCTGTGGCTAGTGCCGCTGTAGGTGTTCCATCCCATCTTCAATTAAAACTCTCTTAGGGCCTCTTCACGTTGAACCCATGTCTCCGTGTAAGTCTCCCAAAGAGCCAGGTATATTTCTAATATAATCATTATGTTAGAAAATACCTGTGATAAGAGAAACATAATAATAATAACACTAAAATATAAAAAAAAAAATATTTTGCCTTGAACAGTCCTTTAATTAAAAAAGTATTTAATGTCATGTTACGATTTAAAAATGAGCAATAACTGTAACGCGAATGAAACCTCGGGCAAATCTATTACTTTGATAAGACTTAGAATGATTTGGTAAAAATATTTTAACCAGAATATTATGCATAATTTCAAAGATTGATATAAAAGAAAGGCTTCTTATACTATTGAATGAATTGTAATCTTTTATCTCAAGATTTATTGAAGGTGTGAAGACCTCAATCTGTAGCACAAATTGGAGACTCATATTTACAAATGGCTGCACAAAATTGAATTTTTTAATATATTGTGCTTTTAGCTTAAGTGAGGCTTTTAGCTACTTTAAACCATGTTAAAATATTAAAGCATAAGTAATATTTAATACTAAGTTTATGTCATATGGAAGAGTAATTGACTAGTAGAGTGTAACACCTTCAAATGATTTTTTTATGCTAGTGTAACTTTTCATTCTGTGGATTTTACAACCGTTTAATGTGATCATACCTTGATCTTACACGCTGTTTAAATTAATCTATAAGAAAGCTGCCATTGTAAGTCGTGTATCGTTTTGATTAGTTTGAGCAAAAGAATACGATAACATATCAAATTATTTAGCGTTATTGTAAGACATTTCGACAAGAATTTAGTCTTGTTTATCCCATGGCAAAAGCGAGACGGCACACAAACACAAGTGATCACTTATGCCATGGGATCGAGGACGCAGATATCAATTTAATATAGACATAATTAAGTACCTCTTTTTAGCTACAATTGTTCATTTAATACTAAACGAAAATACGAACCCAAAATGACAATTAAATACGCTTGACTTGGCCTGAAATTATATAAAATATATTCCTAACCAAATCCGTATACCCTTCAACGATGAATATTTAATCTTGTCCCTACAGGGTTCGCCTATTGATTGGATTCGAAACTAGAAGGTCCGATTGTCAGGTTGTTACTTGGAACGCCCTGAAGGAAACTGTTGCATACGTAATCAGGAGCTTGGAAACTTCGGTTTCGGGAAATGATAGTGTTTTGTAGTTAACATGTGAAGACAGACGGTTTTATGTTGCGATACATCGGTTTGTCCGTAGGGAGTCTATTTGTTTAAAGAGTTGTGGGATCCACTTCTATAAGGTATAAATATAATTTAGGAACACGTATTCGTTTCTTTTTTGCTCTACATGTCAATTTGATATGCTGCCGTTGGCACAGCAGTAGTGATTGTGACTGTTGTGTATGAAGTCTCGAGTTCGATTTCTGATTCGGAAAAATTTTAAGTACCTGTAGAGTTTTTTCTCCGTAGCAGTACAGCGTTTTTTAACTGTGCCTGGTAGATAACAGTAGACTATCTGCAAACATATAATATTTGAAATGATAAAAGTAAGGATAGTAAAGTATTGATAATTAAAGTCAATGTCAAGAGTTATTGATTTACTTAAGTCACAAAGTGAAGCTTATGAACGTCACAATCTATTTGTTAGTGAATTTACTAAGCTACATTTAGGTTATTTGGTAGGTTCAGGTAAAGGGCTGACTCTATAAAAAGATACTTGCAAAAAACTTACAGCCACTTTGCACTATCTAATGTTTTAAAAAGTTTTAACAGCGAGCTGAAACGAAGCCCTACTTTTCTCCACTTGAATGAAAACTAAAACGTTTAATAGATTATTAATCTGTTTCATAATCCGATATGACATGTCAAAGAGGTCGCATAATGCACACATTAAGCTTCAGTGGTCTAGGTTTTATGGAAGATCAAACGATATAATGGCTTAAATACTAATATTTATATGAATTTTAAATCTCCAATTACTAAAAGGTTCGTTAAAATAAAGCCTTAAATATTACACGTTATGAATTATAAAATATATTTATTAAGCAATATTTGAGTAGTCGCATCTTCGCTGCCACTACTACGAGTCTTGTGGGTGCGAATCCCACACGGGACAAAGTTTTGTGCGATACATAAATGACTGTTTTGTGTCTGGGTGTTCTTTGTGTCCGTTTTTTTTAATGTTTGTAAAGTCCCTCACACAGGAATGATTCATCGAGGAGGAGTAACGCCCTGGTTTAAAAAAAAACATTATTTTAAATAGCTATATTATGCTACGCTTCATTTTGGTGGTTACACTGTAACTTAATACTGTGCATTATATCTAGGGTTCGAATCCCGTGTCGTGCAAAGATTTCGTGAAAATTCTCAGTACCAACGCAGAGTATTAAATTGTATTGATAATACATAATTAGAA
This sequence comes from Catocala fraxini, assembly GCA_930367265.1. NCBI lineage: Eukaryota > Metazoa > Arthropoda > Insecta > Lepidoptera > Erebidae > Catocala > Catocala fraxini. Next base: position 23,955,729 of record OV884031.1, read on the forward strand.
CAATTTGGAAATTCAAGTGATTTTTTATACCAACATTTGTATGTTGCTAGTGTATAGGAACTAATATTAGTTATATTATAAAGGGACAAAATTTCATAGTTTGTTTTTTTGTAAGAATTCATCTCAAAAACTATATAGCCGATTTAAAATACCTTCGCGATTAGAAAGCTATATTATCACTGAGAAACAAAGGATTAATTTAATTTAAAAATGTATGTATCCAACATCGGTTGATGTATGCTCAATCAGGCCTGTGTGCAATATAAAATATATATAGTTTACATTTATATTAAGAATGCAAAAAAAATAACTTTGTAAATAGTTTAAAGAATGAATTACGGTCGAGTTTCGATCACTCGACTTGTACGTGTAATATACCTACAAACATATTTATTCTGATTTATATTATTGTATTAAAAATTGCCTTCCAAATTTTTATAAGAGTTATCTTATGTGTTGTATAATAGTAGTATTTATAAAACCGTAATATACGATAAATATCTAGAAATCGTGGGCTCAGTTACAAATTACATAGACACAAACACTAAGGAACAAAATGTTTCTAATAATTGCAATAGAAAATAAGTTTTATTTATATTTGCCTTTGTTAGACTAACTAACCGTGAAAGGTATGTATAATCTTAACAAACCTGAGCAAAACGATGATATTTTTCCAAAAATTGCGAGAATTTGGAGACTGAAATTCTGAGCACGTTCAAGTTATTTGCAAAGCGAAGAGTTATCTGTCTAAGTTTGTGATGTAAATGTATAAGTTTGTAAAGTAAAACGTTGAGTTTTATGTGCTAAAGAAGCTCTGTTTAGAAAGCTCATCACGAAAATCATTGGATTAAACAGAGGATATTTTGAGATCGTTTATTTATTTTTATTTTTGGTCGAAGACGAATCGCATTTATTTTATTTTATTTCTACTAATTATTGCTTTCTGCTTTTCTTCTCTATATAAGCGTTAACTTTTTTGTGTAAATATGGTATAAAATTTCTATTATATTAACCTGTCAATATCGGCCACCGCCGATGTGCTGCTGTGGCTCAATAGGCTAATACGTAAAGAAAACTTTATTTATTTCTATATATACGATTTTATATACCATAGTTACACACATCGGGTCTTGTAATGATCAAGTCGTGGATGGATCATATTTTTCGTATTTATACATCGTTTAATAATACAATGCAAAGATACGAAACCTGACACAACAAAGATAACATTTAATATGCAAAATAAATCGCGTAATCATTGTTTTGGATAGGTTTTGTCGTGCTGGATGATGTGCGAAACCACTAATACCTCAAATATACATTACATAATAAACTATAACAGTCCATTGTTCAGTCCGTTAAAATAGTTCACTGCTGGACATAGCCCTCTCCTAATGAGCGCCATAGCGCCCTGTCTTCAGCTTGTCGCAACCAGCATCTGCCTGCAGTCTTTCGCAGATCGTTATGCCACCTGGTCGGAGGGCGTCCTACACTACGTTTGCCCAGTCGCGGTTTAAACTCAAGAACACGTTTACCCCAGCGGTTGTCGGTTCTTCGCGCGATATGGCCAGCCCACTGCCACTTCAGCTTGCTAATTCTCTGAGCTATGTCGATGACTTTGGTTCTCTGTCGGATGTATTCGTTACGAATCCTATCCTTCAGAGAAACTCCGAGCATAGCTCTCTCCATAGCTCGCTGAGCGACTTTGAACTGATGGACCAACCCTACCGTGAGTGTCCATGTCTCGGCTCCGTCGGTCATGACGGGTAGCACGCATTGATTGAAAACTTTCGTTTTCAAGGATTGCGGTATGGATGACGAGAAGACTCGGCGTAGTTTCCCAAACGCTGCCCAGCCCAGCCCAGCTGGATCCTACTCCTGGCCTCCCTCTCGAAATTGTTTTTACCTAACTGCAGAATCTGCCCGAGGTAAGTGTATTCGGAAACGATTTCGAGAGGGTGGCCATGTACGATGATCGGTATTGGATCAATGTGGCTATTGATCATGACTTTGATTTTATCTAAATTCATGCCAAGGCCAATACGTCGCGAGGCTGCTGCTAGGCCGTCCAGCATCTGGTTCAGCTCCTCTAGCGACTTGTTGTTCAATTTTTAGTCACAGTGTCGGGGCTTTGCCATGTCCACTTCCTTTGAGGCTGTCTTAAAGAAGAAGTTCATTAAGAACAGCCCCTCTTTCTCAAGGAAGTTGACAAGCATTTGTCTCCTGTGATTTCTAACTCCATAACCATGCGGGCCTATCCGGGATTCATTGCCAGTCTAGGTTCCCACTTTGCCGTTAAAGTCCCCCATAACAATAATGAGCCTTAGTGGTGTTGTGCAAGGCTTTGGATATGTCTTCGTACATATCCTGCACTACATCATCCGAGTGTGTCGAGGTCGGTGCGTAAACCTGTATGACCTTCATGCTGTAGCGCTTAGACAGCCGAAGGATCAGGTACGCTACCCTGGTCGACACACTGGAGATTTCTTCAACGTTGTTAGAGAGGGCCTTATTGACGAGGCAACCTACGACACCCTGGGATGTTTTATCACCCTCGCGAAAGTAGAGAAAATGGCCCGAGTCTAAGGTTACGGTGTCCTCCCTCTCTCTACGGACTTCACATAACCTCAGAACATGCCATTTAATGTTCTCTAACTCCACTCCCAACTGCGCTAGATGGTAGTCAAGCCTCAGAGTGGGTCCGTTAAACGTAGCCAGGATCAAATTTTGTAATGAATAGCAGCCTAATGTAGCCCGGGGATTCTTAGCACCCCCTGCCTGCCGTTTCCGTGGCCGCTGCCATGGCCAGGAATAGCGAGGCGGCCGGGAACTGGGGGACCATTTTCTTTTGGCGTGTATCATAATTTGGGGGTAATGCCCATAATCCCCACGCTGGGCATGCGGGTTGGGGATCGCAGTTCAATGGTGGATTTGTACTGCAGGGAGCGCTGCTGCCTGCTCCCCGGTTTGTGTCCCTTAGTCACCTTTTACGACACCCACGGGAAGAGTTGGGTTGGTGCTATTCTATTTGGCCGACACCACACAGCCAAACAATAACATCTATACTTAATTAAATTATACATTTATCAAAGTTTAACTTAATTTGAGACTCGAGTATTCGATAATTATTCGAATATTATTTACTATTCGAATAGTTATCGAATACTTCTATTATATTATCGAAAAAAATCAGCATTTACTGATCAATTGAAATCAAAATGTGGAATCGAGCAATTATTATTTTCGAATGAATTAATTCTTTTATGGTGATCGTCGCGCATCGCTACTCCTATGTTATATCCTTATAATTAATAGTTTTAACCATATTATGCTGATATCAACTTTTTTCTTTTTACGTTAGGGAATGCATGACGCATACCCCTCCGCGGGGGCGGGCGGACGGGTTATGTCGGACTCGCCGGGGTAAAAGAAAGATGGTAAAGATAGTAATGTACATCCCGGAGTACCGACTAAACCTTTTTTTTTTTTTTTTTTTTTTGACCCAGGAAAATCCTTTATGGATACCCCCTCCCCCGGGGGGGGAAGGGTGGTTATGTGAGACTCTCCGCCCCTGAAGGGGGTCGGTATACACACTAAAAACCTGGGGTGAGCAGTCCCTCCGCCAACGGAGTGGGGCGGGATGGGGTCGCGTTAGCAATCACCATCCCGCCCTGGCGGTTGGCCCGGCTGATGGTGACCGGGCCTCAGCACCTATGGAGGGAAGGCCTTGCTCACCAAGACCATCCCCCAGACGTGTGGGGCCGTGCAAGCCGGTAGAGAGTCCCCCGACTCTGTACCAGTGACCCCACTATACAGGAGCGAAAAGGCGGGCAAATCGCCTCCTTCTCGCTCCCGTCCGTCTGCGCCGGAGAGGGTCAGCGAGGAGGTTGTTCTCCCTGACCCTCTCCGCGGTCTCCTTCTGCGCTATGACAGCTTCGCAGAAGGAGACCACTGCCTGCCACGACCACTCGCCGCCGAGCATGGCGTTGATCACGCTCGGCAGGGAGAGATCTCCGCCTATTATGGCCGAAAGCGTGTGCCGCTGCGGCCCCCACGCGGCACACGCCTCCAGCGTGTGAAGCGCCGTGTCTTCCGGCGCTCCACACTCGTGGCAGGCCGGGGTCGCCTCCCGTCTCGCGATCTGGTGCAAATACTTTCCGAAGCATCCGTGCCCGGAAAGCACCTGCACCAGTCGGAAGGTCAGCGACCCAAATCGCCGCCCTATCCACCCCCGGAGGACCGGGCGAATGGCCTCCACCGTCCACTGGCCCGGGGCCGGTGGAGCCAGGTCCTCCGTCCATCGCCTCAATAGGGCGACCCGCGCCTGTCGCCGCATGCGTGCGACCTCCTCCCACCCCGGGGACTCCCCGCGGGACCTCCTCGCCGCCACGAAGTGGTAAACTTCGGCGAGGACCTCCGCTTGTAGCTCTCAGGGGGGGTCACTGGCCAGCACGCAAGCCGCCGTCCAGGACACCGTCCGGTAACCGCGTATGGCCCTCGTCGCGACGACCCGCTGCGGACGTCGCAGCAGGGTCTTATTGTCGCGACTAAGGGCGTCCGCCCAGACCGGTGCCCCGTAAAGGGCCATACTCCGGATCACTCCGGAGTACAGCCGGCGACAGGTGGCATTCGGGCCACCCACGTTGGGCAGCAGCCTCCCCAGGGCGGCCGCCGCTCCCAGGACTCTTGGGGCCAGCTGGGTGAAGTGTGCCCCAAAAGTCCACCTCCCATCCAAGATGAGACCCAAGTACCTCATTTGGGTCCCAACCCGGACCAGGACCCCGTCCAGTGCCACTCGCGTACCTGGAGGAGGTCCTCCCCGAGGCCCATGGAACAATAGGGCCTCGGTCTTGGAGAGGGCAACCTCCAATCCCAGGGTGCGGATACGGTCGACCACTAGGGCAGCTCCCACCGCGGCCAACCGCACCGCCTCCCCGAGATCCCTCCCCTTGACTACGACCAGGGTGTCATCGGCATAGCACGCCACCCGCATACTCGCGGGAAGCGTGCCTCGAAGCACCCAGTCGTAGCCAACGTTCCACAGGAGCGGTCCCAGCACCGACCCCTGTGGAACCCCGCAGGATACGCGACGGCGCCTCAAACCGTCGCGTCCCTCCACCAGGACCTCGCGGTCCTGGAGGTAGTCGGCTAACAGCCTCCGCAAATACAGGGGCACTCCGTGATACCGGAGCGCCTCCTGTACTGTTCCATGCGGGAGGCTGTTGAAGGCGTTGGCAATGTCCAGCGAGACAGCCAACGCCTTATTCCCCCCACCGACCGCTTCCTGCGTCCAGTCTTTGAGCCAGAGCAGGGCGTCTATCGTGGACCGCCCCGCTCTGAACCCATACTGGGCCTGCGATAGCGCCGGCCCAGTCCCCTCCAAGTGTTGGATGACACGGGCAGCCACCACTCTCTCTAGCAGTTTTCCCGTGTCATCCAGCAACACGATTGGCCTGTATGCGGCAGGCGAGGTTGTGTCTCGCCCTTCCTTCCGCAACAGGCACAATCGGCCGTCCTTCCACAACTTAGGGAACCGTCCAGACGTGAGGCACGCGTCGAACAGCTCCCGAAGCGGATCGCCCATCTCTCTGAGAGCGATCCGCAGGACCCGCCCCGGGATCCCGTCAGGACCCGGTGCCGTCCTCTTGCCCCGTAAGCGGCTGACGGCCGCCTCCATCTCCGCCTCCGATACAAGCGGGATGGAGGCCGGGTCCAATTCCTCCGGGAAGGACGGCGCCATCGTCGGAGGGGTGTGGTGGGGGTTCCGTTCGGGAAAGAGCCCCACCAGCACCCTGCCCAGGAGCTCCGGCTCCAGGGACGCCGCGACGGGGGGCGTCGGGCCCCGGAACTTGTTTCGGGCAGCCCTGTACGGACGCCCCCAAGGGTCCCTATCCAGGCCCTTCAGGGCCTCACCCCAGGCTCGGGACTTGGCCTGGCCGACGGCCAGCTGCAGCTCCTTTTTGGCTGCACGGTACTCACCGTACAGCCGGAGCTCGGCCTGCAGTTCTTCGGCCGACAGCTGGTCGTTCGTCCGGCCATGCCGCCGCCGCCTACACCGCGTGTAGGGCCGCCGCGCCGCCGAGCAGGCGGCTCGGAGATTTGCGATCTCCGAGCTCCACCAGTACACTTCTCGGCGGCTGGGGCGGCGGCGGGCCCTCGGCATGGCCGCGTCGCAGACGGCCGTGACCGCTTCGCGAAAACGGCCGGCCGCGACGTCTACCTCCACCGGGCGCGTGGGGGTGGCAAGCCACGCCCGGACGATGGCCGCCTCTTTCGCCAGTTCAGCGTCGAGGCGACTCACCGACCAGCGCGGAAAATCCGCCCGTACCACGCGCCGGGACCCCCCCTGACTGTCGGAGGCGGAGATCTCGAACCTTATGTATTTGTGGTCCGAGAGCGTCTCCACCTCCGACATCACCCTCCAGGCCCGGGCACGTGCCGCGACAGCGGGGCTGGTGAACGTTAGGTCCACCACGGACCCCCCACACCATCGCACGCACGTGTGGACCGACCCTCTATTGAGGAGAGTCAGTCCTGTGGCAACCGCCCACTCCCTGACTATCTCCCCTCGAGTGTCAGTGGAGCGGTTGCCCCATTCCCGGGCCTTGGCGTTCAGATCCCCCATTAGGAGGACCTGATGTGGCGCCTGCCTTCTCACCACCGCGGCCAGGAGGTCCATGAAGACCTCCAGCTCCGCGGCGGTTCTGTTGGGGGAGAAGTATGCGCCGACGATCGCATACCTCTCCCACCTGGCCACCACATACCCCGCCCCTCTCTCTTTAACTGAGAGGAGGGGGCCGCCAACCCTCCCAATGATGGCCACGGAGCCGTTCAAGTCCCCAGCCCAATAGGGACTGGGGGGGATGAAATACGGCTCCGCGGCGACGGCCACACCGATTTCCCACTGCGCCAGGGTCTGCATGAGCAGGTCTTGGGCCCCGGCGCAGTGGTTCAGATTCGCCTGCAGGAAGTTGTGATGTCCGACCTGACCCATACTAATCAGACATCACAACCTCCCCGCCGGCCACTGCTTCGCGACGCGCTGCCTCAGGGGCGGCCAGACTGGTGGCCGCAGGGGCGGCCCGGGTCCCAGGGGCTTTTCCCTTCGTCTTCGGGGGGTTGCAGCTGCGCCCCCCCATAACGTGCCCCGAGGGCTTGCCCGCCTCTGCACAAATGGCGCAGCGCAGCCCGGCCTTGCCACAGTCTGCTGCCCGGTGACCTGCGTCTCCACAACGGAAGCACAGGTCACTCCTGTCGGCCGCGGCGGGACACTGGGGCCGCGTGTGCCCCAGCCCCATGCACCTGAAGCAGCGCATGGGGCGCTCTCCCAGCGCAACCACCTTCACCGAGCTCCACCCGATGAGAAGCCTGCCCCTGCTCAGCAGCACTTTTGCTGCCGAGACAGGGCAGGCCACAAGGGTGGAGCCGGCGCCATCAAAGCCGGGGCGGATCTCCCCGACCTTAACGAGCCGCACCTCGCAATCGCCCGCCGCCGCGACCGCCGCCGCCACCTTTTCCTTTGTGGCAGCATCGTCCAGGCCCGCAATCCGCAAGTCTGTAGACTTTACGGGCCTGGTGACGCTGGCCACTGCGGACAGGGCATCGCGGAGTTTCTCCGCGAGCCTATCCGCCTTTTCTCCGCTTTGGGAGCCAGGAATCTCTAAAATCCTGGCTCCCGTAGCTGTCTGGCGGAAGCGGAGCTGGTCGATACCCAGCTCCTTTAGGTCGACTTTTTCCTGTGCCGCCCTGATGGCGGCAGCGTAAGTAATCCCCTTTGCCGCGGCGTCGGGCTGCAACGACAGCACGACTGCCGAGGATTTTGGGGACCTCAGTGCTGTCGCCACACTCTTGGGGGCAGCAGGCCGGGCTTTGGCGGCGGAGGCACGGGCCACCTGAGCAGGCGCAGATGCAGTGGAGGGGGGGCAGGACTTTCCCTTCCCCTTGCTCCTCCCCTTGCCCTTCCCCTTTCCCTTCCCTACCACCGTCACCCATGTTTCCTGAGGGACGGCGGCGGCAGGGGCAACTCCACTAGCGTTTTGGGTCCCCTTAGAGCTAGAGGGACCCGCGGTCGGTGCCGCTGCAGGAGTGGCGGCAGCTTTGGGGGCCTGCTTGCCCCTCTTGCCCACCTTGGGGGCAACCGGCTGAGTCCCCGGTGTGGGTGGCGTGGCGCCTGACCCCGCCCTCCTGGCATCCGCTCTCAGTGGCGGGCGGACCGTCGGTGCCGGCAGAAGCCGGTCCTCAAGTCCCGCGAGGCGGGCGCTCAACATCGTCCCGAGCGTGATGGTAAGGGAGCGCTTAAGCTCCTCCATCAGCTCGAGACCCACCTGGGGGGCGGCAGGGGCTGCCCGCGTCTCCACAGTAGCGGTAGCGGCGGCGGCGGCAGCGGCGGCGGTGGCGGCAGTCGTCGCCGCGGCGGCCTCCGTCTTTGCCTCAGCGAAGCCCCGACGGAGCGCCTTTACCTCCGCCTTGAGCGCCTCTCCCTCGAGACGCAGGCGGGAGTTGTCGGCCCTCAGCCGCCGCGTCTCCTCCGCCTCGCTGCGGCCTGCCAAGGTGTCCACCACCTCCCTCAGCAGTGACGCCGACCGCTTCAGGCGACCGACAAACTCGCCCTTTAAGTTGCCCGACTTTCGGGCCACCTCCAAGATGCAGGCGAGCTTCTCGCCCGCCCGCGCCCTTAATTCTTGGGCATTTAGGTCGCTTAAGTCGTCAACCAATGGGGTCGAATCAGACTCACTACTGATCAAGTCGGCGGCAACAGCAGCCGGCCCCTTCCCAAGGCGCCTTTCGCGCAGCGCCGCCTCAAACTCCGCATTCGGCTGCACCGAAGCGGGCCTGAGAAACTCCTCCCTGGAGGGTGCCCCCTTCACCGCTCGCCCCCGCCCTCTGCTGGCAGTGGGCACCTTGGCGGCCGCCGTCCCTTCGGTCTCCGTGTCTGAGTCTAAATACCCAGGCACGGAGAACGAAGTGGACGGCCGCTTTCGGCTGCCTGCCTCCCTGGAAGTGGCCTCCACCACCACTTCGGCACGAGAGTCAAAAGACTCCACGTCCGAGATATCCTCAGGAGCACTCTCCTGCTCGGAGTGGCCCTGAGAAGCGCCATTTTGGTGGCCCTGAGAAGGGCCTTTTTGGTGGCCCTGATAAGGGCCTTTTTTAAACCTCCCACGCGTATCTCGCTGTTGGTTGGGCATGGCCGCAAGCGAAGAGATAGGGACAGACAAACAAATAGACAGACTCGAACAATGAACCGGCACGCAAGTGCACTTTAGCCGAACACCGGTCTGACACTCCGTTACGGTGACAGAACCGGGTCGTTACCAGGGGACGCGACGAGGACGCAAGCACTATGGGGGTCCCCCTACCGACTAAACCTACCACGATGTTCCTCAACAAAACCACTATCGACGGGGCCGCGCGAATCACTTGCACATGCGGTCGCGACCCCGCCGAGGTTTAGGCCCGCCGTATGAAACGGCAGGCCACTTCACGAAGAGGCCTACCTATTAGGCAAAACTCCCCCCAAACCCTACTGTCTCCCCCCTAAAGGGGAGACGGACTCGACACAGAGGCGCGCGTGGGAATACCCACGCCGCCTCTCGGACCTGGTGCTGAACGGATGGCGGGCAGACCCACAAAGCCCACCACCCCCAGGTCAAACCTCAGGGTGGCTGGAGGTCGTCTTGCGCCCTCCGGCGCCCGGTTCTGCGGTTGGGGAGGGTTTGAACGCTCCCTCTCCCGCTCCGCCGCCTCCTTGATGGAAATGACTTCCTCACAAAAGGAGGCGACGGCGTTCCATGACCTCTCACTCCGGACCATAGACTGAACTACGGCCGGGAGTGAGAGGGCAACCAATCCGACTGCCGCGATCAACTCACGGTGCTGCGATGCCCAGGCGGGGCAATCCGCCAAAGTGTGCAGCGCCGTGTCCTCAACAACGTCGTGGCAGTCGCCGCAGTGGTGACAACCGGGCGTCTCTTGCCGGCGTATACGACACACTGAACTGGCCAAAACAACCGTGGCCAGTCATTACCTGTGTCAGCCGGAAGGTGAGGGCGCCATGCCGCCTTTGCAGCCACTCCTCAAACACGGGACTTACCGCCACGATCGTGGCGTGCCCGATGCTGACATCAACCCTTATATTCTTAGTGTAAAAATGTTTTATATTAAAAATTACGGCCCAATTTTTTGTATCACTGGCGGTTGAGCTACATTTTAATTTTAAAAGCTCGCTTTCTCTGTTAAAAGGTTTGTGGTTTATCGTCCGTTAAATAAAGTATAAATACATAATAATATTAATGAATGACATTATTAAACCAATGCATCTCCCAGTTAATGAGCTGTAAGTCGAAATTGGTTTAAATTACCATTTATTTTTGTTGATCGTATATGTGTCGTAAATTCTTTTTTGTTTTTTGTATTTTTAGAATGCTAATCCCGTACTTGTAATAATTGTGTCGCAAGGGACTTTATGGATTACACTTATGGATCACCATTTATGGATTACACGAGTTTATGTCCCGTGTGGGATTTGAACCCACGACACTCGGCGCAGTAGCAGCGGCGAGGAGACCACTTAAACCAATACGGTATCCGTGCAGTCAAGTTAGTCCTAGTCACTAATAGGAAATCGGCACAAAAGTATTAATTAACACTCTTAAGGTCATAGCACACATATCAACTCGGAAATGGGTCGGCACCGTATCAACTCGAGCCGTTCAGTATTCTTTGTATATAAAAAAATAAAAAATTCTTTGTATATAAACTCCCTACTGCAACGCACACTAATCGGAATCGTAACGTAATCGCCTCGCCTCGGGACAAGCTTGCAGTCCTCGCGCTTATGGCTCGTCGTCTCCGTGCTTACGGCTCGTCGTCCCCACGCTTACGTCTCCGACTCTCCGACTCCGTGCACTATTGTTGCCGAACGTGCTGTCATTCACAAGATAACTAACAGTCGTGTTGCGCGCGTATTTTATTGAATTTGTGGGTTAGATTTCAAATAAAAATAACGATCAAAACGTATCATTGAAGAAGTGAGAAAATATCCACATTAATATGATTTATGTGAGCGCGGCGTAAGCGCGGCGTAAGCGCAGCGTCGCCTAGCCGTAGCCGAATCGACGTGCCGGAGCTGTTGATCCGCTTTGGTTACGTTAGGTTGACGGCGAGGCCCATGCTCGGCGGCGAGAGGTCGTGGCAGGCAGTGGTCTCCTTCTGCGAAGCTGTCATGGCGCAGAAGGAGACCGCGGAGAGGGTCAGGGAGAACAACCTCCTCGCTGACCCTCTCCAGCGCAGACGGACGGGAGCGAGAAGGAGGCGATTTGCCCGCCTTTTCGCTCCTGTATAGTGGGGTCACTGGTACAGAGTCGGGGGACTCTCCACCGGCTTGCACGGCCCCACACGTCTGAGGGATGGCCTTGGTGAGCAAGGCCTTCCCTCCATAGGTGCTGAGGCCCGGTCACCATCAGCCGGGCCAACCGCCGGGGCGGGATGGTGATTGCTAACGCGACCCCATCCCGCCCCACTCCGTCGGCGGAGGGACTGCTCACCCCAGGTTTTTAGTGTGTATACCGACCCCCTTCAGGGGCGGAGAGTCTCACATAACCACCCTCCCTCCCCCGGGGGAGGGGGTATCCATAAAGGATTTTCCTGGGTCAAAAAAAAAAGGTTGACGGCGAGGCGAAAGGCGATACGGTGACGATCCCTTTCCGAGTTGATATGTGTGATTCCATTTTCCAGGGTTAAGAACGCGCATATTATGGTACTGGCATTGCCAGTCATCTAAATAAAAAAATGGTTAACTTTCCACTGCAGGAGCGTAATGAGCGAGAAATAGCCGAGCGGAACTTTTAACTAACTATAATAGGTTCTATCTTCCACCAAAGATAAGGTTCGACCATTTTTAAGTTTTGCTGAATAGCATAGTTAATACTTACTTGTTCAATTGAAACGAGTCCGTTTTTAAATGTTTTAACTCGTTCAGTCCTTTCCGCTAAACTCATTGTTAAAGGAGATACTTCTATAAAGTTGGAGTCCGTTCGGCGCCCACTCCGCTTACAGTGGAAGCCCGGCTTGTAGGCTTATTTTACACATTTATTGTATACTAAAATTATATTCTAAACTTGAGATCGCTTCCAAAGTATTTTCGTAGAATAACCATACAACTAAGAAATTACAAGGCCCTTTAGAATAAATTATAGATAAGTAATGTAAATATCAAAGACGAAATGTCACGACTTTTTCGTTTATTATAAAAACGTCCTACGTACATAATTTAGGCAAAGAAAAATAATATCACCGATATTCATCATCTTCTATACGTTAGATAACATTATATTTCACAGACTTGGCTTGTATTTTTATGAAAAATATAATGTGTACGTTATTTTCTGGATCACTGTTATTGTGTCACGCTAAGGTACAGTTCAGACTGAGACATAGCACAGGAGGAAGCATTGCCTGTTACGCAGCATTTTAGACCTTATTTTTATTACGTAAATGCTTAGTATCCCGTGCTGCTTGAAAAATCGCATGGTCGCGTGTAGTGATAAACACTCAGATTGCGTGTGAGCGCACTTGCAACTATTTGTGAGTATACGAGCTGTCACTAGCAGCCACCTCGCCTGATGTAACTGCCACTATAGTCCACTGGTAAACTACATAAGAGTATAATAATGACGTAATAGTTAGTCCTCGCCTCACCACTTGTCACGCGCCAAGGTTTACAGGTTTGATATCATCACGGGATAAAAATGTGTGATCCACAAACAGTTGATCCGAATCTGGTTATTCTTGTGTCTGGCGTTTAAAATCCCCCGCGACACATGGAGCAAAGAAAGAGATGGAGCATTATATTTAAAAAATTACCGCGTCGTAAAAAGTCTGCAAGACACATCGGAATCGTTCGAATTCCTGTGAATCTGCAGAGGAAGTTTCTTTGCCCTACACGAGATCGCAGCTAAAATATCCAGGCTTTATGCGGAAGCGCTGTACTATTATCAATATTTTGGTATTTTTATGCATTGTCCTAGCAAACTCGTTAATCGAACGGTTCACAACTCGCTTTTTAAGTTGCTAGTTTTCCTGCTTCCGTAGGTGTAACTATTTACCATTAGGTGGGTCATATGGCTGTTTGTTTAACGGCAAAAATCAGGTCAAAAACACCAGTTATTTTATCGCTAGTTATGTATGTATGTAAAGCACCCAACGGTTTTATGAATAAATTAATATTTATAAAAAATATGTTTTACGTCATGTTTGTTTAATAAAACACGGTTTTAATTTTTAATTTTCACCTTCATTGGCTTGGTACCTATAATCGTATCTGGTGAAATGTATAATAATGTGTAATACAACTCTGCCTGACCATTAAGGGTATAGGGATAAGTATGTAATTTATATATTAATATATATGTATATAAATTAATTTACATAATTTACATACATACATTGTCTCGCGCATGGTTAAAATACTATACACAAATCAATACAAAAGTTCATAAACGTTTATAGGTAGTCTAGAAGAGGGAAGAAAAAGGTAAAAAAAAAATTTACCCCTTTACTATAGCCAAGCTTATAAAAGCATATTAAAAAGGATTGCCTTCATATTCATATAACCACTAGAACTATTACCGATAGTAAGGCCCCGGTTTGATTTCCCGTCCCAAAATCAAAGGTCAAGCAAAGACGATTGGATATTTTTGTAAGGAAATTGTAAGTAGATGGGGTTTTTGGGTCTACGCCCTATGGCTATAAGAACGGTCAATATTACATGCGACCTTAATGCGTGGGCAAAATGTTGCTGTAATAATTCTTCATCGTTTAGATATCTTACAATGAAGGATGTATAAAAATCTACGATTGCCAGGCTAACTGCACGGTCCAGTATTGTTAGAGTCGCTAATGGGTTGAGCACAAGTAATTTTGAGCTTGGATTAACAACAAGTATATACATTCCGTCTGATAGTAACTGATAAGCTTAGCCTTTGATCTAGCAAAGCAAGATGCAACTTTACATCACAATGTAGCATTGCCTATGATCTAGCGTGGCCTACGATTTAGCATGTCCATGATCTAGCGTAGCCTGTAATCTGGCGCAATCTCTGATCTAGCGTAGCTTATGACATAGCGTAGTCTATGACATAGCGTAGCCTCTAATCTAGCGTAGCCTATCATGTAGAGTAGCCTACGTCCATCGAATTTATGATCTAACGTAGCCTGTAATCTAGCGATGCCTCTGATCTAGTATAGCTTATGATGTAGCGTGGCCTAAGATTTTGCGTAGTTTATGATCGAGTCCAATCTGTTATCTAGCGTAACCCTCTGATCCAGTTTTGTATGTAATCTAGCGTAGCCTTTTATCTAGCCTAGTCTCTGATCCAGCATAGCATATGATCTAGCGTAGCCTAAGATTGCTTGTAATATGAGAGGTATCATTCGAGTTTTCGAACTGTGGCAGCGAGAAACGTAAGATGGAATAAAAACGAAAGAATGGTAAGGTAGGTAATAGGATAAAAGATAGATAGATAAGAGCTACCGGAGTTCTTGCTCATTAGTAAAAAGCAGTTATAGAACATGTTAATAAAATAAATACCGCAGTAGGATTTATTTCTGAGTCGCATGAAACGTTACAAACATTCAAACGACAAACACAAACATCATTCAGAATCGGAAAAATTATTTATGAATCACACAATTTGGCCAGTCGCCACAAATGTTGGTAAATAATAATAATAATAATAATATTCTACACATACACACAACAAATAAATAAAGACCGTTGGTTTCTTGCAGGTCATCTTCTCATAGGCTCAAATCTAAAACCTAAACTAAATGTAAAATACAGTAACTTCACTAACTCATAAACTTGATGTTTATACTTATACATATACTTTACTTTGTGATCTAAATTAAAAAAGATTTTTGACTATGACTAAAATGGCCAATCTTACGTCCATGTCAAATTCGGTGTGAAGGACCTTATTTACGACCTTAAAATATGACCACACTTTTCTGTTACACTTTCATGTTTATTACCAGTGAGGTCTATTTATGTATAAAATTTTGCCGTCGATAAATCTCTATTAGCTGTTTACGACTACAGCTATAAAACTTTTAACGTAACAGTTTTCTAGGGTAGATTTCTTAGCACGCAAATACAAATTTGCCGCGTAAGTGACTTTTTCTTTATAACTAGAACATTCTTGTGACGCGTCTAAATATAACTAGTATAACAGCACAACTCGTAGCTTTACTTGTAATTAGAAAATTTACATTTTGGTCAGTAATATCCACAGGTGTCTTATTAAATTGATTTCGTGCAGTTTTAATACTAGTGTCAAAATGTTCATATGTGTTATAAAGTAACACTTCCGGCCTCACATATACTGCTAGTTCGGTTACATCTTAACCACTATATGTACATTAAAACCTATTATCGTTTTATAATTTAATTAATAATTTTATAATCAATAATCTAAATAGTTATTTCATATTTCTTTATACTTAATTATATTTATTAGCTTGGCGCCTTCCGCTTGTCAGTTTCCGGCGCGATTAATAAATAGTACGTATTGTTAGGTACTGATATCTGTACTTTTTTACACTATGTCGAATAATCAATTCTATAATCATTTTGTTTTACTATGTATAATATAATGATAAAGCTATTAGATTCTTACTGATTTTACTGGTTAGGCATAATTTTGTCACACCGGCGCCTCTGCTTCCAGTGTAATAAATCCTTAATGTTACATAATCCTGTATTATTAAATAATAATTGTATGTAAATAATCATCAGAATGATTACGATAAACAATGTTTAATATTATCTATTGAGTTTGTGAATTTAGTATTAAATTAGGTCAAATGTTTGTATAAATACCGGCGGTTAGAATATTTTGAGGACATTCATATTCTAACCGTTGAAACGTGCATTCAAGATAATATAAGTGCTTTTCTGTACAACTTGTGTCTTCATTGTCGCCGCCACCCTGACTATTCACTTTTTACATATGTGTGGTCCAAATTTTAAATTTGCTGGTTAAAATGTGTGCTATGTTAAAATCGTTACGTACGATATGATATCAATGACCTATGTTTTTATTATTGTACTAATATTATAAAGATATATAAAAATATATTTTCATAATATCAGTAATATATAAAAAAGTAGTAGCGATAGCTCAGTGGGGAGACCAACAGACTGCAATGCAGAGGGTTCGAACCCACGTCACGCACCTCTGACTTTCGGAAATTATATGACTTTTCGAAATTATGTGCGTATTGATTGACAATTTTCGCCTCCTTCATGCCTCGGAGAGCACGTTAAGCGATCGGTCCCGGCTGCCATGAACATCTATGGCAGTCGTTATTGGGAAAGTCAGTACCCTCTAATATCCTGACACTTGTCTAGCCTTAAGGTATCGTTACCCTTCGGGTTGCGGAGGTCAGGTGACAGCCGCTCCGTGTAAAAACTGATATCCAGTCAAATCCGGCTAGACTAGAAAAGCCGACCTCAAGTGACTTGGGAATAATAAAGGCTAGGGAGAAGAAGATACTAATATTATAAGAATAAAATGTGTTTGAATCCCTTTCACGCAACAACGAAAAAATTATTTTCTATAAATTATGGTATTGAAAGTAAAATTCAATTTACTCTGAAAATTGTATCTCAATTATTAAGGCAGCCATAGAGTAATGAGAAATGATTGAATATAGGGAATGCAAAGTATGATATCGTATCATTTAATTTAATGGTGTAGCAAGAACACCTGATAAAATGGAAGAGTTCTCGATCATTTTTTTAGAGATAACATTAATAAGTGTAATCACCCACCCCGAACTAAGTTCTTTTTCTGCTGAGTAGAGTGAAGTGAGTTGTAATAGGACAATTGTAAACTGATGACCACTTCTCGAATTAAACCGTACAAAATTGATTTCCAACCTAGAATCAGTGTCACAAAAATTACAAATAGTATTCTATTAAATTAAAATAAGCGTCATCATTTGAAGTTTATGAGTCGAAATTGGTACTCTGTTTTAAGTTTTTATACCGAGGGTTGGTACTCAGACTTAATATTTTACCATTAATTTATATTATAAAACAACAGAAGATCTCTTAAAAAGATTACCGAATAAAATCTTCTTTTAAAGGAATACCCGAAACCACAAAATGTTTTATCGCTTATCGACTCTTGTATCTATTAAACCAAGAATCGAAAAACTTTTAAATTAATTTCCCCCTGAAAAGGGAGTGCGAGAATTATTAGCTTTATCTACCACGAGCTAAATTTTACGAGTCGACGAAAGAATGTTTGAAAACTATTAAAGTGTTACTGCGATGATTACAGTTAATAAGGGTAGACCGTAAACTGAGTGTAAAAGTAGTACGACTTTGATGGAATCGACTAAACTACGATGATGGTTGTATAGAGTAATGAACAAGTAAAACAGAAGTACAGGTTTGAACCAAGAAATAAACTATACATTTTCAACTGCCTTGATCCTGACATTATTGTAAAGAAAGACTTAGGGATACCTAGGTCTTACTTTACAATAATGTCCTCCGGACCGAATTTCGGTCACGGCGCCAATCTTAACGGAGGCTGGCCATCTGCGCAGGAGATATTATAGTGCACAAGTATGTGCGCAAACACAAGTGTACTCTCTGTTCCCTAACTCTCATGATCCGATGGGATCGATAATCCGACACGACCGGAGAGAGATCAGGCACAGGACCAACGGCTTTACGTGCTTTCCGAGGCACGGGGGTTTCTAACACCGCCAACTTCCTAAATCCAGGCTCATATTGAGATTTCTTAACAGAAAAACCCAATACGTTTTTGTTGGCCCGACCTGGGATTCGAACCCGAGACCTCATGCACAGCAGTCGCATTCACTACTGCTGCGCCACGGACGCAGTTTATATACGTTAATTCGCTAGTTTAGAGTTTTAATCTTACTCTGGCCTCTGTGATCTTGTCCAAGAACTTTTCCTAATTAAATTAGATTGCCAACCAACTAGATATATGCAAACGATTGACTGGTTGGTCTAATAACATGAGCATTGGCGCATGACGATTGATTATAAGGTCCTGTGCCTGAATTCTATAACGGCAAAAGTATAACTGAATTTTCCCAAGGACGTTGCCGAAACTTAAATAAAAAAATTATAGTGCTAGCAGCAAAAGACGATGATAGCTGCTTAATAGCACAGCACTGCCTGAAAACACAACCGAGGAACAAAACACAAGGTTGTTTCAATGTGTTCTTCTGTAGGGTGGTCTTCACCAGTATGAGCGAAATACCAGGTTTAAGCAGAAATCCCGCTATCTCATCTGCTGAACCCTTAAAGGATACAAACATGATCCTCTGTAATAATTTGATATACTCGAAGTAAAAAGTAAATAAATAACTTACGAGAAGCAACATTATATTAAAGCTGTTCGAGCTATACAAATAGTTACGACACGCAGCTTGTACATAAAATTTTACGATACAAAATTGCAATCAAAGTTTAAACGCGTGAGGCAGATACAATATAAGGAAGACAATAACGTGGATATAGATTACGAAGTTTCTGTTTATTACGAAGTCTTTATCGAACGTTTCAATAATTATCTGTAGTGCGAGGTACTAATTGGCTACTTTTGTCTGGTGACTAAAGTTCACTTATGTTTTCTACCAGCTGTAATCTTTCAGAGATGGGTTTTAGGTTCGGAAGGTGTAATTGAGTTCTACCAGATAGTTCTCTGACGCAGTATTATTTTTTTATAATTTGTTAAGCCTGTAGTTACGTGCCGTAGATGGCAAGGATAAGAAGATGAAATGTCTTTTGATGGCGAAATAAATAGACGCATTGCGCTAGGTGGCCAAACTTAAATGATATTGGCACAGAATCGTAGATAGTGGCACGACCAAAAAAAGCCTGTACTAGTAGTGGCAAAGTCAGGCTATGGATGATGAATGATAATGATGATGAGACAGCAATATACCTGACTTAGTCTACTTAACCCCTCATAGCATGAAGTTTAACGAGATAATATGGCAGTGTCATTGAGTTTAGCTAACGATAATAAAATCCAGTAGGGAACGTCTTATGCATAAATTTATCGACGCAATTAACACTTAGCCTTTTATATACTCCATTGTGGCACCGGTATGAAAGTAAATCGTTCCATAATACAGCTTCCGTAACATAACACTTTTAATTTTAATTCTAAAGAAATTCAAGTCACAGATGTAGTTACACAAAGTGGTTAAGATAACGCTGTTTGAGAACGCAGACGTTTGGAATAAGCGGTTACATTAGCATAAGTGGAAAATGCTCAGTTTTTGCTTAAAAGGTGTCACTGGAACGTTTTTGTCTTGTGTAAACTAGAAACTCTTTTGGGTTAAACGTAAATAGAGATTGTACTACGCATGTTATTCTGCAAATGATTTCAAATTAAATTAAAATTTATCGTCATCAGTAACAGTAATTTAGTAACAGACTATAGGTTTCACTTAAAATAAATCTAACATCGTTTTAAATTGAAAATTTCAATCCAACATTCCAATTACATCAAATATTTATCTATCTATATCTACACTAATATTATAAAGTTGTGTATTTTTGTTTGTAATGATCAAACTCAAAACTTTACTTTTAAAATTATTTTACCATTCAAAACCTCCTTTATACATAACGCTACGAGCGACAGGAGCGGAAAAAAAAGCGTAAGTTAAACCGCGCGGGATAGCTATTATTTAATAACAAGGTTTCTACGTTTGAGTGCGTGAATCTCAGGAACTTAGAATTCGATCTAAAAAGTTAAAGTTCTTATAAGATAGCCTATATAGGTAGAAATACTATAGACTATATAGGAGTACATATTGATTAAAAAATCCGTTAATTCGTAGCACTAGGCTATTTTATATACCAATAGACTATTGCACAGAGGATCAAAGCAGTTATCCATGGATTTCATTTAACACGAATTAGATAATTCGCGCAGTGACAATTAATCGAATTCAGTAATGAGTTTGTTAATGAGTTCTTACAGAATACAACTGCGGAATACAAATGTGGAAAATTGCTCATGTTCTTGGGTCAGACGGATGTTTTTCTCGGTACAAAATCTTGAAGGTGGGAAACTGACAAGTCAAAACGTCGCTAGTTACTGCTGCATTACTAATTTTTTTTGTTATACTGCTATGTTGGCATACAAGTATACGGCCCACCCGATGACAAGTGGTCACCGCAGCCCATAGACGCCCGCAACACCTGAGGCATTACTTGCGCGTTGCCGACCCTTTAGGAAAGGAAGAAGAGAAAAAGGAAGTGGGAAGGAGAAGGAGCGGGAAGGGAGTAAAAGAGGGTGATTGGGCCTCCGGCACTCTCACTCATCGAACGAAACACAACAGTAGGAATACTGCTATTTCACGTCGATATTCTGTGAGAAGGTAGTCCTTCCCCGGTCGAGCCGGCCCATACATGCTGAATCAGCGAGGCTATTATCGCCGTTATAAGTGACCCAATTTCATATTTTACATTATTGTAATATGTATAATGACATTATAAATAAGTTTGGCAACGCTTAGGAATAAAAAGACTCACATAATTTGATCTTAAGTCTTTGAAGAACCAAGCCTATTCATACTTACTCTACAAGCCCACATTTCTGCAGCTATGCAAATGAACATTAAGTATAATTCTTTAGTACTACTTGATAAGGTGAGATTTTTATGGACTACAAGTGCTACTTAAGATATTTTTACAGCAAAACTGATGGTCCTCACAATCAACAAGGCAGTGTACAGGTAAAATTTATTTCGCAATATTGCTCAATAATATTATAACATTTTATTTATATTTAAAAAACAACTCTCGCACTAGGAATAAATCCTGTGTCGCGAGGGACTTTACAAATATTCAAGTAACGGACACAAAGAACATCCAGACTCGGAAAAACCGTTTGTAGAACCATTTGTTTTGTCCCGTGTGGGATTCGAACCCACAAACTCGGCATAGTAGCAGTGGCGAGGCGGCTACTTGAATTACTACGCCATCCGTGCAGTTAAATGTCAATTGAACAATAATATAATATAATATTCTATCAAATACACAACACCATCTAGCCCAAACTAAGCAGAGCTTGTACTTTGAGTACTAGAATGAATATAATATGAAGAATGCACAGCAGGGCAAAAAGTATCTCATGTGTTAATCTAGTACATTAGTTTCCAAAGTGGTCTAGGTGGACCTCTAGGGGTCCACGGGAGACTCGATGGGGGTCTACGTTAGAGTGACAAAAAATGGGGGTCCACAATTCGTAAGCGGGGGTTCACCAAAATTTATTTGCATTCGATAATGAAGAACTAAAATGTTGGCTTGACTTGACCTATCACTGTAAACAGAAAATATTTTAAGAAGCTCAGCGGCTGTTACTTGTAAAAACTTGCATATTCCATATTCAGCGATTAGTCGATTTATCAGTACAGAATTTCTAAAAAAAAACAAAAGTAAACAAAAAAAGAGAAGGTCAGCCCGCCTACTATGGTAGGTTCAGTACCGGAAATTCAAAAAAAGATAAAACGAAAATGTCATTCTTCACCAATATTAAATACGAATTCCAAAGAATATGCTAGAAATGTAGTTGCAAGGGAACCACCGCGACCTGCAAAATTTTGAAAGTGGTCTATGTGAAAAAATAGTCTGGGCACCTCTGATCCAGTACATAGTCTATCTGTGTTCCTCATTTATCAATTTAAGTCCGTCAAATGATTAACGCGCGATTGAGTTATTAAAATCCAAATCTTTAAACATTTTCACAAACTTTCCAATTTATAATTTTAGTACGAATTAATTCTACTTCCTACTTAAAAGTTACTTAAATATTAAGTTACTTAAAAATTAGAGCAGCGATAGCTCAGTGGGGAGACCAACAGACTGCAATGCGGAGGGTCTCGGGTTCGAACCATGTCGCGCACCTCTGACTTTCGGAAGTTATATGTCTTTTCGAAATTATCTGTGTATTGATTGACAATTATCGCCTGCTCCGTGCCTCGGAGAGCACGTTAAGCTGTCGGTCCCGGCTGCCATGAACATCTATGGCAGTCGTTATTGGGAGAGTGTCGACACAAAAGATCCCACTGGGTCGAAGTGTCGCCGGTCTGCACTGACTGGCCCCCACATAAGATACATACATACTTAAAAATTAAATTTCACCGTGGATTTAAAAGTGAGTTTGACTGTGAGATTTTACAGAATTGCACAGTTGAAGTGAATTGGATAGTGAGATGTCATTTTCAACTCTATAATATCTGGTAGTGCGAAATATCTATTATTTAGAACACAATGGAAACAAGTTGGTCTGTATCTCGGAGTTAGAAATGCGTTTATTACTTGTCTGAGCGCACTATAGTCCAATAGGCTTGGGCAGGATGTGCCACTGTTTAACTTGAATGCTATTGTTTTGAACTTGTACCTTTAACGCTAAGGGTGATATAACTGGAGAGCGCGATTACTCGTCTATGCAAATAGGTATTATGTTTATTCAAGTTCCCACGAGAACCGCTTAGGAAAACTATATTATTATGTATTATAGTATAGCGTGTAGAATGTTTATTACATATTAATTAATACAGTATATAAAGTTAATAACCATTCAATAATAATATTATGAATGCCAGTTTACCTCAATGTTTGTAAAGACCTCTGATAATGAGATTATCGCTGTACATTGAGCTCATCACTGAGACATCAATTTGCAAAGAATTTCTTTTATAATAATCCAAACTTTTATTGACATTAAAAAGCAATGGAATATAATATAAAATCCTTACTAGTATTATAAATGCGGATGTGAGTTTGTTTGTTTGTTACGTTTTCACGGCTTATCTACTCAACCGATCATCATACAATTTTGTATACACGTTTTCAGGGGAACAGAAAAGGACATAAGGTACCTTTCATCCAGAATAAGTACTATTACTAACCTTACTTAACATACATACGCGGGTGAACCTGCGGGAAAATCTAGTATTTTTCTTCTCCTTAGCTTTTATTATTCCCAAGGCACTTGGGGTGGCTGCCACCTGACCTCCGCGACCTGAAGGTTAACGATACCCTAAGGCTAGACCAGTGTCAGGATATTAGAGGGTACTGACTTTCCCAATAACGACTGCTATAGATGTTCATGGCAGCCGGGACCGACGGCTTAACGTGCTCTCCGAGGCACGGAGCAGGCGATAATTGTCAATCAATACGCACATCATTTCGAAAAATCATGTACTTTCCAAAAGTCAGAGGTGCGCGCCGTGGGTTCTCTGCATTGCAGTCTGTTGGTCTCGCCACTGAGCTATCGCTGCGGAAAAATCTATTAGTATAGGTACATAAATCATAAACTAGAAATTTATTTTGTACTAAAGTTAGTTAGTTGTAGAATGCAACTGCTGTGTATAAGGACTCAATTTTTGCGTCAAGCAAAGTGTTTTCGGGCTTTTCTATCGACAAAATCTTAATAGCACATGGAGTCTGAATCTGTGCCCAGTGCATGGCAATAAGCTTGACCTTCATTACCTAAGATCAAAACCATATTCGACTGCACGGATGAAAAATTGTGTAATTTACAAATAGTTGTTCCGAGACTGGATGTTCTTTGTTCGTTTGAATGTTTGTAAAGTCCCCCGCGATATAAAAATTATTTCTAGTGCGAGATTTGTCTTTACGAAAACAACAAAATATTTTGTGTAAATTGGTTGTAATATAATATGTCAACCTCCTTTTAGATATTGTGCATTTAGCAACTTTTTATAATTTTATTTAGTTATGTAGAAATTATGTTACAGCTACTAAATGCCTAAATAAATAAACCGCCCGAAGACATAGGCGTGATACTTTGTATATTATACGAAAAAATATATAATCGCCAAATTCCATAAGATTACTGAACTTAACTTGAATAGTGACAACATTTATAGACATCATAAAGAGTTACCTAAACAGTAAACTCATAGCCATACAGAGTCACATGAGCGTGTTTATAAGCTTTTTATGGACCAAGGAAGTTTCTAGGTTAAGTTTGACTTCACAGATTAATGTTTATGCGCTTGCTTTTTTACAGAGTTTTTCGGATGTTTTCGTGCTATGAACATTTTTAAGTAGGTCAAATGTATTTGTTGCTGCAGACTCTAAGAATGATTTATTAGTTTTGATGACTATGATGCATTTTTTATTTGTACTAGTGTGTGATTTTTTGAGAAAAGTAGTTTGGTATATATCTTATCCTTTCAGGCTAGACCAAATGAATGACAACGGAATTAAATGTTTCGTACCAGAATCAAATATCAAATCTTAAAGAAGTTTTCTTTAGATTAATATTCTACCACATACACACAACACCATTTAGCCCAAACTAAGCAAAGCTTGTGCTATGGGTACTAGAGGGTACTATGGGCTAGACAATGGATAAACATACATACAAACTTTTTTTTTTGGAAATACATTCATATTATACATAGAAACACTCAGACCAAGACAAAAATCCATGTTCATGCACACAAATGTTTGACTTGTACGGGAATCGAACCCGCGACCTCAGGCGTGGCAGTCGGTTACACTAACCATTACGCCATCGAGGCCGACAAATACCTTGTAAAAATTATTAGACGGTAAGACTATATTATTTATTTCTGCTACTTTCCATCACCAATTCACAATCACAACAATAATATATCTAGTACCTACTTAATCTAACATGCAAAAATTATGGAAGTACATACATATATACATTTTGTCTAATTTAATGTGAAGTACATTATATTTACATAATTAATTTTAAGACGGTAAGGATATAATATACCACGTTTATTAATAAGTAAATAAACTTTTTACTGGTTGTACGTTTAGCCGGTATTTGGCACATTTTTTATTATCACTTGCCTATCAAGTCTTCTGTGATCTGTAGAGTATAATATGGATTAGGTTAAAACAGCCACAATGGAAAA
The DNA here is from genome assembly GCA_930367265.1 of Catocala fraxini. Lineage (NCBI taxonomy): Eukaryota > Metazoa > Arthropoda > Insecta > Lepidoptera > Erebidae > Catocala > Catocala fraxini. The sequence goes on from OV884031.1 coordinate 23,980,716, forward strand.
ATTCGAAATATTATAATTTCTTTGGTAAATTATAATTGAACTCAATATATATTTTTTTATTTTGTGCAGTCTACATAATTGAAATTTGTATTATCGAAAAGGTAGACACCAAGGTCTCTGACATTATTATGTGAGAGCAGAAATATAGACCTTGGTACCTTCTGCCTTGGTACTTTGGTTGTAACTGTTCGCTTCCTATTAGAAGCGAGCAGTTTACCGGGCGTATTACCAGACTCCGTGCTGCTTTTGAGCATTTTCTAACTGAAAAAGCCAATAGCACTTTCCTAGGCACAAGAATTGAACTCGAACATAAGCCACGAAATATATTCTCGAACCAGCATATTTACAGCCAAATTGACAAAACATGCAAGCTTACGTCTCAGGTTCAAAGAATCAATTAGATCATCTTGGACCCTCGAATTACCAAACCCAACAATAGATTAAGACAAACTCCTAATCCTGAACTCCTGATGGACATCCGCATCGTGAGCGCCAGGAATACTCCAACTTGAAGCATTCCACAGTAGAATACAATACATGTGTCAACAAGTGTATGGCATTTGCATGAAGCATTCTCAGGATCGATTGACAAAGAATAAGCAGTAGTATTGTGTAATAAAAATTTGCTAGCATTCAAATTACAAAGTCGTAATAAAGAGGACTACTGTAAGTATCTTAGTAGGAATAAGAACAGGTAGCTTTGTACTACGATACCCAAATACACGAATTCGACTTAATTCATCTGTTGAGTAGGGTATTATCATACCTTTCACACGTAACTTAGTAAATTACCTCTTGAAGGGGATACCTTATTCTGCAAAACACTTGGATTAAGGCTTTCTGCCTACTACGCAAGTGTGAAAATTCCTTGTTTATATTTGTTCTGAAAAAATATATAAGCACTTATATTAAAGGCGCAATCAGCTTGCTCAGCGTCGTCGGTAAATTATATGCGAAAGTTTTAATTGAAAGCATTGTGAAAGTAACCGACGAGAAAATATGGGATGCACAAACGGGATTTCGAAAGGGTATGGGATGTACGGATCAGGTGTTTTCCTTACGGAGCATAGCCGAGAGAGTTTTGGCCAAAGGTCAAAAGGTCTATTGCGCATTCGTGGATCTGGAAAAGGGTTATGATAAAGTGGTGAGGAATGAACTTTGGTCGGTATTGTCCATGTATGGAGTGAATAGCACCCTCACGCGAGCTCTGAAATCTCTTTTTGATGATTCCAGAGCTTGTGTTAGGATAAATGGGACCTACACAGAATGGTTTAGCATCGAAAAAGGTGTTAGACAAGGATGTGTAGCGTCACCTTGGCTGTTTAACCTATACATGGACAATTGTTTAAAAGATTTAAAAGATTGTGAATGTGGATTAAGAATGAATGAGTTACTTGTCAAATGTCTTCTTTATGCCGATGACCAAGTAATACTTGCGTCATCAGCAGAAGAGTTGCAGGCAATGGTAACTATTATGCATGGTGCTTTTGAGAGTAAAGGAATGAAAATAAATGTAAGCAAGACGAAAGTAATGGTATTTGAAAAGGAAGAGTGCGTGACAATGTGTAATATTATGATTGATGGAGAACAAGTGGAAGAGATTGTATATTTGGGTACTTTGTTTACAAGGGATGGTAAACATGAGGGAGATATTGAAAGGAGAACGATTGCGGGCAACAAAATGAATGGAGCTCAACGCGCTTTTATGAACAGTCGAAATGTTTCCGAAAAGGCACGTTTGTCTGTTCATAGAGGACTATTAGTGCCCACACTTATGTATGGAAGTGAAAGTTGGGTATGGCAAAAGAAGCATGAGAGCAGAATTAATGCTGTAGAAATGAGAGCGCTGAGAAATATATGTGGTGTGACTCTGAAAGATAGAATAAGGAATAGTGTGATTAGAGAGAGATGCGGCGTGAAAGTGGATATAGTGACAAGAATAGAAAAGAGTATGTTAAGCTCGTTTGGGCATGTAGAAAGAATGGACGAGGAAAGACTGACTAAGAAAGTTCATAAGGCTAGTGTGAATGGAACAGTTGCAAGAGGAACACCTAGGCGAACGTTTCTTGATCAGATCGGAGGCGTTCTGGACAAAGGCCAGGTTAAGAGCACCTTGAACCGACGGGCGTGTATGAGGAATGTAATGAAAGCGAATGAAGCCAGAGAAGTGTGTCAGGATCGTAGCAAATGGAAATCCGTAGTCTCTGCCTACCCCTCTAGGAAACAGGCGTGAATCTATGTATTAAAGGCGATATCACACGATGCGCTGCGGCACCGCAACCATACCGCAACGCTGTTCATGAGGCTCGTTAACTGCGTATTATAATCAAAAATTGGTGGTGTAACACAAAATGTGGCATGATACGAGTATAACGTAATTGCCGTTGCGGTATTGCACTGTATTGTGTGACATGGCCTTAATATTATGTAGGTAGATACTTATCCCACTCACGGAGACAAAACCGGATTTAGCCAGTTCATTTTACACAATGTAGAAGGTCCAGGGTTCGTTCGAGTCGTGCAATCCACCTAATCCCAAGGGTGGACCTGACCAAATACTTCCAAATTAAACCTTTCTACGTATCCATGTGAGTGTATTGACCGAGCGTATAAAAGGTGCCTATATTTAGTAAGGTTTTCTCTTTAGCAAAAAGAATGTGTGAAGTTATTTCTTTTAAGGTAATGAGACCATCGGAGCTAGACGTAGCTAGGCATTATCTTGGCACCTGATGCGGAGGGTAATTCAGAAAATTTCGTGAACGTATAATATTTTTTACACGCATAAAATGTAATAGTTTTTATAATAAGTACATCACAACAAAAAAAAATGAATTGCTTAACAAGTATTTTAAAATTTTATTCATCGTCTAGACTAGTTTTTTACACAGCTGTTAGCTGTTATGTTACATTATACCCATGTTACCAAGACACGTACCCAAAATCACAATCTTATTTTTGTGCCGAGAATTGATGCCACGCCCTGGTAGTAGCAAAGTGGCAAACTAAATCACTATACCGGTTATACGTGTTTTATCTCATATAACACAAGATAATCTTGACGTTTTAATCCTCTGAGACCTACATAGCATAAATGATATATATGTATCTCTTAGGCGCTCTGAAGATAAAGATTTTCTGCTTAACATTTTCAGTAGCCGCGTGATGTTTGGAACAATACCCGATTGACGACAATGCGTAATGTGTACGAGCTCCGATTACGTAAGACCTGACAAAGAACTAGCGTAATCTCAATCAATCTCTCTGTGTATGTAACAGTTGAAAGGTTTAAAAAATCTTACTGTAAAGCCTTTATTTGCAAACAAGCAAATATATAGCAAAACTATAAGTATATTGACTGACTAAATATACATATGTTATTTTACCTATTACCTTGTCTTGCCGACTGGCATATCTTCAAAAGATACCTAACGCTTTGGGAATAGAAAAAGCGGTATCTGGAATTCCTACTTTCTAAAGTTATTTGATTGTATTTATGATAAGTACCTATGTACCTTCCGTTATATTTATTCGGTTGTATTTATGATAAGTACCTATGTACCTTCCGTTATATTACAAAGTAACAAATTAGAGCAAAAAGTGTAATTTACATTTTACCTTTTTTTGCTGTCTGATGAACGTGCTAGTAAATTTAACTCTACAGAAGTTAAATTGCTGTACGTGACACCGAACAATGCTATGGATCGTTATTCTACAGTGCCAATATATACTCAAACGCCAATATTAAAAGTATCCTAGGCACCCGTAAAAGCATTTTCTTGTATGATACATCACGTAAAACGTGATTTCCAAAAGGTTTCAACAAAACAGTGTTTACGTGACACTGAAAATAAATATAAAACAACATTTTTTAAAAGTTCGTTTACATTTTATAGAATGTAATTTGCGACGCCATATTTTTGTAATATATTTTATCAAACATTCGTTTTTTTGACAGCGTCTACGTGGGGAAGTATATCAATTTTGGGGTGGAATGAACTTCTAGAATTAGTATCGACTTGAATTGCTAGCTCCTTTGAAATAGTTTCCTTTTAAGAGTTTGTTAAGAGTTGCATGCTGTCCTTTGATTCATTCTTTCATTAGCATACGGACGCGTCCGAGCACAATGGTTTTATAATTATGTCTTACTATGGATAAGCTGACATATTGGCATGAAAAAGGTTTATGAAGGCATTAACAATAAGTAATAAAAATATATTATGAAGACATAGAACAGTGTTGTTTATGTTTCAATAAATAAAGCTTTTAAATTGCTTAAGAGCATTCAGTTTTTAAGATACATTTATTATATTACATCTTGTGATGTTTTGATGCGTAATCCAGGCTAGTGCTAAATCACTATTTAAAATTCAGTAACAAAATGATAAATAAAAGGTGTCTTAGCTCTATTTTCTCTCTTAAATAAATATGCATGTGCCGATCCTATTTTAATTAACATTCAAGATAACAAAGGTCCCACATAATAATAGACCCAATTTTAAATACCTACAGCTAAATATAGTGAGAAAAAATCTCGAGGGCGTCATAACGCCATCTCGAAATTAGCATTTCGCCGAAGCGGTGCCAAAGGAAGTTATCAATGTTGAACAAGGTGGCCAGGTGTTCTTGTCGAACTAAGACAAGATATTTGACACTAAATTTGAATTTGACATTCTGTGGCTTCAACGTTGCAAAGTGAACTTTTTTTTAAAAGACTTGAAATATGTATGAAATAATATCGACTAGTACCTATATATAAACTGTACTAGTGCTACTACTGCTGGGCACAGGCTTTTTCTCAGCGTAAAATGGGTTTGGGTCATACTACTCGCGCCCAGTGTAGGTTGGCAGATTTTACATATTATCATTGTGAATATTATAGAGAATTCTCAGACGTGTAGATTTTCTCACGATGATTTCTTTTACCATGAAATATGTATGTAGAAAAATGGTATATGTACAAAAACGGAATTATAAGAAGTCAGAACTTTAAAAAGAATTTTATTAATGAATTATGGCACGGATGGCGTAGTTGTTCAATCTAAAGGCTGGGACGGTAGACAGCTGGGAATTAGAGCCAATAAATACGTGATATGATTATAGGGAAAGTAAGTTTTTAAGAAACTCGCTCTCTTAACAGCTTGGATGAGAAGTAGTTAGTACTTTAGCTTTTCATATCCTGCAATATAGGTTGCAATTTAAAGTGTATTTTAAATTGTTGTGTTTATAAGAAGTTCACGCCGGTAGATTCAAACGAAAAGATCAAATCGCAATTCCAATACCTTAAATTAAATATTTTTTATCCTGTCTTTATATCCGCTTTTAATGGTAACCCTATATTGGACTCGAACGTTGACGCGTTTATATACTTCAGAGATATTAGGTTTTCAGAAGTTCCGAATTTATTGATCGACTACACAGCTGAAGTCATCAGCATTTTTGTTCGGTAAATATTGAAAAATATCCTAACTTTTGATTTCTATCGAAAGCTTTTGACTTGTCTGCCACGAGAATTTTACTATGCGTTGATGTTCATGCAAGTCACGATATCTACTTGGGGTAAGTAAAGGTGTTTAACGCCCACATTTTAACATCAATGGCTTTAGGCCCTATATAAAAGGAGTATGCGAGTCTATTGTGGTTCACTGATGAACCATAATACTCTCCTAGCCCCTCCACTATCAACCTAATTAACATTAACAAACTCCGTTCTGCTACTGAGAATTACTTGACAGATAAACTTAATAACAACTTGCACGATTCGAGAACAGTGACACAGAACTTCACGCACTGCCATCGCATACACTACTGGTATACCATTGAGACAGTCTGCTAGTATATGCCAAGGTCCAAACCAAGGCTGGACGTACTGCAAACATCGTAAAATTACGCCATATCCATAAAGATGCAGACAAAGTTGAACTGCAACCACATTAAATTTCACCAGCTATGTGAAATCTCCTACTTTATAAGTTCGAGCCGATTACCGACCTAGTTTGTAGACTATGTCAGCACATAGTCTACAAACTAGGTAGGTAATCTAGGTAGGTAATTAAAAATATCCGCAGGCTGCTGCGGATATTTTTTTTTTAACAAAAGTCCCTAATAGCACATTGGCCGACATCACAGCCGCTCCTAAACATATCTACAAACTTATGCCAAGGGACGAACAAGCACATCAATGTGGACAGAAGTAAAGACGGGTTTCAACTGTAAAAGAGTAATGAGCGAGAAATATCCAAGTGGAACTTCCATCTTACTAAAATAAATAAGTAATAAATAAAACACAAGTTACATTATCCTAAAAAAGAGTTTGGGCTATTTTTATGACATGCCTAATAATTTTACGAAGACGTTCAATTAAAATTAGGGCTGAAACTAGAAGTAAAACCGAGTGATTGTGTATTTTTTGTAGATTAACAGTAACCTATAAAATATCATTAAATTATGAAAAAGCTTTTGCTCTAATACCAATATTCAAAAAAACATGAATACGTTTGCTCATACAAAACGCTGGCCGCATTTACCTTTTAAAACGTTGTGAATTAAAAGAAGTCCGTACTGAGTCCGCTCCGCTCCCAGAGGCTGCCTGGCTTAAAGCAATGTATATGATAGACTACACATACGCTCTTATCAACACAAATGTCGACGGATCATTTACCTGCATTACCTCTTGTTATGAGGCCGGTGTATTAAATAAGCTCGCATTAGTTTCTCACACAGGGAGTTACCCAGTTGCCAGCTCAAACCATATCATAAATTATCTTTAAATCCAACAGAAGCCAGGACACAAACCACTGCTAAACATTTCCAAGTCCTGATTAATAACCCTATTGCACTCCCAATACCAGTCTAAGCTTTATTGCTTTGAGACACGCTTATTGTTCTGAATTATCTCATGCAATAAGCAAATTAGTAATTATGCCAGTATACAAGAATTTCGTGAGTAATCCTACTAATGTTATAAATGTGAATGTTTGTGAAGATGTTGGATTGGTTGGTTGGATTTAGATGCAATTTGGCTCACGAATAGGTGAAGTATTAACACACAAGATTATCGATATAATAAGGATTAATATTTTATATGGTTTTGCGTTTCTGTACGATACACATACTGCGTACCGCAGGCAAAAACTAGTCTCATTTAAACCACATTTTCGGCAAGGTATCCTAACACATGTGAATTTGTTTGTTTGTTTGTTACGCTTTCACGCTCTAACTACTCAACTGGTCATAATGAAATTTGGTATTCACGTTGGCAGAGGAACAGAAAAAGCCATAGGACATATTTCATCCATAAAAAGTACTAAAAATTTCTTAATATCGATATATATGACAAATATGCATATATATACAGAATCACTGCAGTATATCCTAGATATGACTTTTTAAAATTTACATATCTACTAAAACTATTTTATTGAAATCATTTCTTTTTTTATTTTGTGCGCAGTTGTAAACTGTTTGTTAACGGATCCAACATCAGCCTTAATAAATTTAAATTTTAGAACAGAGTTTGTGACGTCGTATCCTAATTTTAGTTGCGAAAAGTATGTCGTGGGAAATATGCAAGGCACCTGCGCTCTAACGTAACGGGTAAGCTTACCGGCGCTTTCGTCATACCGCCAGCTCATATAAAAATGTTCTCTTCAAGTAAAGAGAATACGTCCAAAGAAATACTGTAAATAACTGCGTGAAGTATTTGTATTGTATTTTAAGTTAAGCAACATTGTAGATTTAGACACATGGCTGTCTATCTCCGAACAGGTAGGTAATAGATGACGCAAAGCCTTAGATGTAAAACACAGAGGCAAATTTCTCAGTTGACAGAGAGACGCCCTGGCTTACCATGGGCGCAGATTCATGTCCTGCTTCATGGATTAATGGATTGTCTTTTCCTCTGCTATAATTTACATAATTATAATCATTTATTTGCTTGAACATGAATTGTACATTAGATATTAAAAATAGACAAATGAGCCCATTGGCTAATTTCTACATGTGTATTTCACATTCACATTTAGTCAACCAACATTTAAGACGCGTGTATTAAAAACGTAGAGCCTTCAGTCGTCAACCGCGAAAATTTCCAAACGCTATGCTGTTATTGACCATTGCCTGATATAAGCAACCGATATTATTTTCTGACCTGAGAACTGAACCAAGGACCTCATGATTAGCCGCTAACATGCGCCAAAACTCCACCAAAACGTCACAGGACTAACTAGACAGCTATTATAATAACATTAAATAAAGTATGTTATTTTGATAAACGTCTAGCACTATTTCCCTTGCAGCCTTTGTAAACATTTTCTGTTTGATCAAAAGATAAAAACGTTACTCGGCTAAATATGTATAAGCCAAATATTTATCCTGAACCATCGCCTTGAACAAATATCTTGTTAAAACAATTTGGAATTACTTCAGCCTTGACATTACTGGTAATACTGTGTTTTTTTGCCGCATAACCGACTCCTAAGACTCGGTTACTACGTAGATATAGATTGCCTCTACCGAGGACTGTATTCACTCTCGGTCTAGCAAGTTTACTAGATTATTATCCGGTTAAATAATGTATACTAGGGGACTCATTTCGGTAACCGCTTTGTATCATCAAGCTACGTAAGATAAGTGTAGTTGCGTTTTACCTGTAGTAAATTGAAATTAAACGTGTAATATGCAAGTGATGAAGGTAATATGACTGTAACTGAAGGTTGGATTATCTGGTTTATATCTTTGAAATGATTTTTGTTTGTTTTTTATACCATACTAGCTTTTGCCCGCGGCTTCGCTCGCATAGAAGTACGTTAGATTAGGTGTAACATAACTTTTTTGTACAATAAAATATAGACTATGTTACTCGGTGATAATATAGTATATATGTATATATAACGGTGAAAGAATTGTTCAAATCGGTTTAGTAGTTTTTGAGTTAAATCATTGAAAACGAAGAAACAAAAATCAAATCTTGTCTTTTTATTATATTAATGTAGATATATGGATCTGTCTGAATGTAAGCGATTACTTAGGACGTTGGAAATTACTGAGGATTAATTCAGCCGTAACTGACTTCTTAAAATATATGGCTGTACTGTCAGCGTAAAGGACTAAAGCTGTTCTCCTTCTCTCCTCCTGTTGTCCATCTCCTGTTGTTAGCATAGTGCTTTTTTATAAAGTTTGACGTCACTCACTATAGGAACATAATACAAGTTTTACTGCAGACTGCGGTATATAGGGTGTTGCTAATCTAGTTCAAGAGGTAGCCTTGGTTAAAGCAAAGATGAATAGATTATTATATACATACATACGGTGTTCATCATGCTTATTTGTTTAAGGCTCTTATAAAATTATCTGTATCTTTTATTTTCATACGAACAGTGTGTCCATTGCGTACTAATGAGTGTGTCTGTTGCATATAATGATGAATTTTATTTTTATTTTTATTATCAATGTTAGTTAATGACATTTATAATACAATAGACAGGTTCTTGTGGCGTAATGGTATTAAAGGTACCTTTGAACGCTTACAATACTACGTAAAGATATGTTATTTTTTTACTTATATCCATTTACAAGTATCGAATAGCACTCCATTTATAAATATCCAATTGACACGTTTTAGAAGGACACATTAGGTCATCCAGCGACACCTATGTCGCATTTTGGCAAAGAGTATCTGCGCATGTAAAACTTCTGGTATTGCAAGCATCTATAGACTACGGTAAACACTCTTGATGGACCATCAAGAAAACCTTTAAAAAACAATATCCAAATATTCATTATATATTTATCATCCGTCCATGAATTTAAATAGCTACTTAGATTTAGAATATTTTATGCTAAGTCAGTCAGCCATCTTTGTGTCCCTTGAGGCAACCTAATACTGTATGCTAATCTCAGTTCCTGGCACTGGTTGTCAAAAATAATTTAATAATAATGCGTTTATATTATTTTGAGAAAATTATACCCTACATTTAATAAAATACACAAGGGGCCTTAATTGTATTGGTAAATATTTAAAGGTATAACATAACTATTAATTTCCCAACGTATCGACTGACTTGCATAGATCTTGGTCACGAGTTGACTGATGTTTGCTCAGCAGCATCTTCGTGAAGTGCGAGTTTCGACGTATCTTACCTGTCAGTGTGTTGGTTTGCGGTACATATGTATCCCAGGGTCCTTGTGATCTCCTTGCACTGTTACTAACTTTTCTCGTTGTCAAATATTTTATTATGTGTACGAATCGCGACACTCTAAAACACTCCTGCGCCTTAAAAGCCGACACAATATAATATAAGTGAACAATTAAGAATGTTCACTTATATTATATTGTGTCGGCTTTTAAGGCGCAAGCCTTACAGAACTGGCGTCTGGCGCTGGCATGGCGCTGGTATTTTGCTATTCCTTATTTCTAATAAAATATATGACGGCGAAAGATTCGTAATGTTGCTTTCGGACACGCCTTCCTCTTCGAATATATTCAAGGATTCCGAAAATAATACTGCCAATGGATGGTAGTAATTTTCTTTAATTATTTTATCAACTCGCGATGGAAACGGATGGAGGACGCGAGCTTATCTAGCCACGTGCACGGTTCGCTTCTAACGTTCGAATGATCACTTTTTGAGCGCCCCACCCGTAAGTGACAACTGACAGATGAGTGAAACGAACGATAATAATTAATGAGCTCACGACCGCCATCTAGTGACAAATATTAGAAGTTCTTAAGACTTTTACTGCGACATATATATGAATGAAGTGAACAAAGACTGGACAAAGGCCAGGTTAAGAGCACCTTGAACCGACGGGCGTGTATGAGCAATGTGATGAAAGTGAATGAAGCCAGAGAAGTGTGTCAGGATCGTAGCAAATGGAAATCCATAATCTCTGCCTACCCCTCCGGGAAACAGGCGTAAATCTATGTATATATGTACGTATGAATGAAGTGAAATAGCATGCTTTTGAGGCACGTAAGGCGTATCCACGTATCAGAGCACACCCAGACACCATTTCTTTGTGTCAATAACATTAAGACCACAGAGTGCGGCTCTAAATGATACGAAGTGTATATTAAAAACGTCTGGCTATGTCCTATAGATACAATCCAAACGCGTCACACACAATTTAGTCGGCCTCGATAGCGTAGTAGTTAGTGTAACTGACTGCCACGCCTGAGGTCGCGGGTTCGATCCCCGCACAAGTCAAACATTTGTGTGCATGAACATGGATGTTTGTCTTGGTCTGGGTGTTTCTATGTATAATATGTACGTATTTACAAAAAAAAAAGTATATATGTATGTTTATCCATTGTCTAGTATCCATAGTACAAGCTCTGCTTAGTTTGGGCTAGATGGTGTTGTGTGTATGTGGTAGAATATTAATATTATTATATTATAATTACAGATGATAACTAATATAATACTTTGCATACCTACGCTATCACATATTTAAATAGCACAACCTATTTATTGTCAAACCAACCGTGCTGTACGCGTTCGGCAGCGTCTGTCACTTGACACCAATATTATTTATTTATTTATATAATTATAAGGATCTCCAACAAGAAATACACATCCATTTTAATTAAAAGCTAAGTACAGTTGTCTTATGTTTTCTTACTTACGAGAGGTCACAGCATGCGATAAAGAAGTACATACATATATGCAATGAAATTAAAAGTAAAATATTATAATAATATAAGTAATACAGAAATAGTTAGTATGCAATTAAAAGTTGGTACAAAATTAGAAAGAAAAAGAAGAGAAATGCGATCTAAGAACCTTTTCCACAAATGAGCTGCAACAGCGTTCTCGAATTTCGTCAGAGAATTATTAAATAAATTACTTTCGTCTCTAACAGATGCGCAGCGCGCAGTATTCTACTTCCTATGGGTAAAACCGACTTATAATAACGGTTACCGTCTAAAAGCCACATATTTGTATATCTCAGATTTTCCGCATTCTAATATTATTTTTATCCCAGTTATGGTGGTACAAAATATTTACATAACACAGGCGCTTTGCGGGCAATGTGTAGGAATTTTCCTCTTAACTTTGAGGTAACAATAATTCCCAAGTAATTTGAGGTTTGCTTATAAGGGCTCTGTTGTGAAGTGTGATATCACTTAACACTAAATGTGTGAACTATGTAGAATGTGGTCCCAGGGGATGTTGAATTTTACACTAGCTGTTAATGTATTACTTAGATAGAAATTGACTGTGGAAGTAAACTTACTTCTGTATCCTGGAAGGGTATGCAAATACAACGAATAATATTGATATTTCTTTTTTATTTAAAAAAGAGACAGCTTCTGCTCTCAGAATTATTCCTGTGTCGCGGGGGATTTTACAAACATTCAAACAACGGGCTCAAAGAACACCCAGACTCGGAACAACCATTTGTGGATCACACAATTTTTTTCTTTGGGATTCTAACCCACAACACTCGGGCAAGGTGACCACTTAACCAACTACGTCATTTATGCAGTCAAGTTAGTTTTACTGGTGTGTCACAAGCAGGCTTACTATAAAGATTAAATTTCGAAGTTTCAGGCCAATTTTAAGGATATTTGTACCATGAAATACATGGAGTAACGTTTTAATCATCCAAAATCCTACCATGAACTGATTTAAACAAGGGAATAATTTGGAAAAAGGATATCCGAAGATAATTGAGGACATGTATATTAGGAGTTGAATACGCTACCTAAGTCTGTGTTGCCCGATGAGTATAATCTGGGTGTCTTCAAGTCGCGAGTGAATAGGTATCTTCTAGGCAAACGAGCTCCATCGTCGCTTGCATCTTCACTTAAGATCAGGTGACATCGCGTCAAACGCAAGCCTAATAGAGTACAAAAAATAATTCGTAACAAAGTTTCAGATAGATATTTTCAAGATACTGCCTACAGATGCGCTGCTTATACATAAAAAATCATTGACCAGTTCGTACGTAATCCTTAGTGCGTGAGTCCGACGCTCTCGGCTGTTTTTTCTTCATTTCAAGTCCTTTTTGTCTAGTACAGAGTAATCTAGTATCGTGTAAGTTCTGGTATAAACAACATGCTGCCATGTTTTCAGAGCATTATGGTTTGCCCTACTTTAAACGAAGCTTAAAGAGGGCTTTACTTTTCCTATACGCGGTGGTTTAGTGTATACCTCTGACATTTCTGAATTCAATGCGCGGTTGTTACTCCTTATAACCAGATGGGCCGCTAGTTCATTTGAAACTAGAAGCAAAATTATCTAAATCAGCTTTTTTAAATCGCCGTCAAAAGTTTAAAATGTAAGGAACTTCAATATTTTTTTTTTCCAATTTTTCATGGTCAACTATTTGGGGGCGTGCTTTTTACTGTTTATTAGGCACAGATCTAAATACCGTGCTGCACTGAATTTCTAGCCAAAAAATACCAATAGCTTTTTGCACGACTCGGTCATCGAACGCGAGACCCTTGGACAGCAGTCGTATTTATTTCAACTGAGACATCAAATCTTTACCTGGCTATAAGTCTACACATTAGATCAGCTTCATTGAGATAGACGGCATTTGAGCGTTTCCAGTTCATGTAAAATACAATACAGCGACCGTACTGCTCCGAAACATTTTCTATTCCTCGAGTGCCATTGTAGGCGAAACATTAAATGGAAAAATTACCCAATTTTCGCTACCATGTGCTCTAGATCCTCATATGTCACCTTGTATAGTACGGAAACCACAACCAACACAAACTTCTATAACCATTAAAGCTAGTAACGGCTGCTTAACAAAAGTAGTAATAACAGTAAGCATTCACATATGTATGTATGTATAAAGTTTGACTCAAAACAACTGAACCCAAAACCACAGAGTTTGCGTTACAAAGTAATTTAAATAGTTAATGTTTATTGAGATAATTAGAGCAGTGTTACCTTTTTAGTTCTGCGGCATAAGTTGCGGTTGATAATGAGGAGCTGGGTTTGATTTCAACGTCCGGAAATTGTTGTGTATTTCTCCGTAGCAGCACGTTATTTACCAATATACGGTATTCTCAAAGATAGGCATATGCCAACATACACTGGACCAGCGTGGTGGACTATGGCATAAACCTTCTCACAATGAGAAGAGGCCTGTACCTAGCAGTGGGACAGCTTTTATACAGGGTTGATATTATTATTAATAAGAGAACTATTACGTTGGACCTAATATTATTGCACAGTTGACGGCATATGAGAAATTACAAGCGTGAAACTACGACACGTTTGTAGAAAAACTTGCTTATATTATCAGAGTTCACAAGCCCTAACCGACACGGTTTACATTTACGTACGTTAGTAAGTAAAATTCAAAACTATTTATTAATTTAATAAATCACATAAAGTAACACTCATAATATTCACGGTTTAGGTAGTCGGTGACTTTACTGAAGCTACATTTATATAAATCATATATACATATATAGACATAAAATTGTGCAGCTATTATCAAGTCAGATATGCTGTTATTGGATTTTTATTAAAAATATCTTGGTAGCTGCATGGGGTCTATGTTTTAAGCTGCACGTTTTGGGCGCGAGTTTATATAATTATAGTTTAGCAGTCAAATATATATACTAATATATGAAGCAAAAACTGTACACCCCTTTTTACGAAACTTGCGCGGAAGGAGGAATATGAAATTTGGCACAGCTAAAGTTTTTATGGAGAAGGAGTGGCGAATCCGATTATTTTTTTAAAATATGCATTGGAAATACATTAACTTAATAAAAAAAACACTACACGCACACAACCATGCGTATGACACACGCAGTCGAATCGCGTTCGTAGTATTTCGGCATTGTTCGTTTGACATCGTCGTACTTCGTAACTATAATAAGAATAATAATAATAATAATATTCTATCACATACACACAGCACCATCTAGCCAAACTAAGCTGAGCTTGTACTATGGGTACTAGACAATAGATAAACATACATACATATATACTTTTTTTTGTATATACATATATATTATACATAGAAACACCCAGACCAAGACAAACATCCATGTTCATGCACACAAATGCTTAACTTGTGAGGGAATCGAACCCGCGACCTCAGGCGTGGCAGTCGGTTACACTAAGCACTACGCCATCGAGTCGTCGACTATGGTTACATATACCTTATTTATATGTAATAAAGAAAAATTAAACAAAGTAGCAAGCTTAGGAATATCGTCAAGGAAAGAGTATAGTTAAGTAAATAATAATTTGTTTGAAAAAGATATTTAAATTAACCTGTATAGCCTTGGTGAAATCTAAATGAAATGTGATTATAAGATTAAAGTTATCTAGTTAGTCTATTCCTCACTTTGCCTGTGTGAGGGGTCGATCCAGTTGTCACCACACCCCCAGCAAGCTGCTTGTTCTACCTACCAATATTAAACACAAAGCTAAGTCATAAAACACAACAGGTAATTTAAAATTCTAAGCACCCAATCATTCAGTGCAAATGTACTCCAAAGAACGAGGAATATTACACACATATTCACTATAAATCCTTTATTATTTCACTGGAATGATATTATAGCGCGATTTAGAATTTCATTTCCCGAGCACTGCCGGCGTCATGTGCAGTTCACTGCGTCTCGGTTGGGTCACCGATTTTTTTTATAAAAGAGTGCATGTATTTTCGTAAACGACTCCGCTACTTTGAGTGCCGGATTCCTTTGAGACAGAAAAAGGTTTTTCCGGTAACAGATCTGAGTGAAGACTGATGTGAGTTTAAATTAGGGTAAATGAGTGTTGGACTGTCTCGGTAGCGGAGTGTAGCGGATGTGACTGCTGTGTATAAGGTCTCTGTTTCGATTTGCGAGTCGAGCAAAGTGTTTTTGGAATGGCTTATTATAAAGTGGAGCTTTAAACATTACTGGTGAAATGTGGATGTAATACATCTCCTCCTATGTGGAATTGAGGATATAGGCGATTAACTATGTCTGTAGTATACCACTGACTCAGTGGCGCAAAAAAGCAATAACACGTTTTCCGAGACCTTATCGGCATGCGGCACGGCCATCACATTCACTGCCGCTGATCCAATGTGGCAGTCAAATAGATTGCCCGACGCATTTGAACTTAGTATTGGAGTACTCTTATACTGGAAGGAATTAAATCAAATAGATAATATTTAGTTGAGTATAATATAATAGTTATAACAGCTTTTATAATTTTTGAGTGCTTGTGTAACACTCAAATAGCTTTTCTCAAGAGAATTCCATTAGGTACCTAACAAATTTAAGTTAAATATTATTGGAGGAAACTGTTATGCAAAGAAATGAGTACAGCAAATTTTTAAACTAATTGCAAATTTAAAGTTATTTGTAAGATTTGTTAGTTTGTTTACAAACTTCCATTCACTTTAGAGATTTTAAGCTTATTGCGTTACAAGATATTTGTTCGGGGTTGGGGTGAGATGAAAATAAACTAAGATAAAAGATAATAAAATTCGGTATATTTAAAGTCCACAATAAAATAATAAAGATCAAATTAATTAAAGAATGAGGATGAGTGAAAATGACGAAAGGTAAGAGATTTGAGTCACGCGCGCGATATGACGACTAACAATGAACTAGTTCATTATTGCTGCGTAAAGTGCAATAAAATAAATGATTTAAAATATACACGTGTTGTACGGTTATTGACCCGTACAATATTATAGTGAGAAAATTGTATGAAGAAGGAATCGAAATAACGATTCATATGTACAGCGTGTAACAAAATGGTGTGGTCATATTATGTAAGCGTCCCATAGTTAAGCTCGTCCTCTTTAATGAAAAACCATGACACAGATATCAATAATAATTTTTTTCACTAAGATATAGTATTTTCTTTTTATTAACTTATCAATAACAGCCAGTCTAGTCGATACTAAACAACTCCAACAACTAACTCGGGTGTCCTTCGTGAACTCGAAAATAACCAGGCGTAATTTTGATAGTGATGTAATGCGTTTTTTTCGATGTTTATATAATAAATAAATAAAATGCTTGAAATTATCTTAATATTTTAATTTGTCTGTTTTACATTTTTGACTTATATTCTATGCAAAATAAGTTTATCTTTCCGTAGCTAAAACAACTCGCTACTTAATATAGGAAACAAATCTAAGTAAAAATACTTTTAGAGATAATATTTCTATGTTGAATACGATTCTACTTTACCTGCATGCTTTACACGGTAAAGCGTACGTTAATAATATAATAATGTTCTGCAGACCGAATTTCGGCCACGGCGGCCAATCTTAACAAAGAGTGGCCATCTGCGCAGGAGATATTATAGTGCACAAGTATGTGCGCAAACACAAGTGCACTCTCTGTTCCCTAACCCTTATGATCCGATGGGATAGTGATCCGACACGACCGGAGAGAGATCAGGCGCAGGACCAACGGCTTTCCGTGCTTTCCGAGGCAGTTAGGAAGTTGGTGGTGTCTAACACCGCCAACTTCCTAACTTTGGGCTCGTATTGAGATTTCTAAACAGAAAAACCCAATATCTTTTTGTTGGCCCGACCCGGGATTCGAACCCGAGACCTCATGCACAGCAGTCGCCTTTACTACCACGCGCCATGCGCCACGGAGGCAGTTACTAATATAATATGTACCTAAACTACCAGTTATGTTTTACCAATACATTTAAAATTTAAATCAGGCTAATAGTTTCAGAGATTACTATACACATAAACACAAACAAAGTTTACAACACAATAATAATATATTATTAAGCTGAAGTGTGTTAGTTTTAACGCTGTAATATTAGAAACTACCAACCCAATCCGGTATATTTTCCTGGTTTAAGGTTTTTTTTTTTAGAGATCGTTATATAACATTACGCTACTACAAGCTGTAATAATACAGCTCCAATATTGACTTAACTGCACTTTTAGTGTAGTTTAAGACTGCGCCGAGCGAAATGTGCCAAAACAGGCGGTCACAGTTAAGTGAATAAAATCAACACTTTTTATTTAATACAAATATAAAATATACATTTGCCATAACAATGAATGTGTTTACAATTACTCCGTGTAAAAAACTCAAAATAATTAATATTTTCGCCTATAAAATTACGTAAATTTGCACGAAACGTAAGTTCGTGTTACGTGATTTTTAGATTATAACAGCTGTAGAAATCTATCCTATTTTATTTTATTTTTATTTTATTTTATTTTTTATTTTATTTTATTTTTACATATTACATCTTAAACGAAACATAAATAGTTATTTTACAATTTGTCTATCCCAAATATTTATGTTATTGATTGACATTAAAGATAAATATTTATCAAAAAAGTACTTCAAATCCTCCATACAATTTTACTATGGCGGCCGCGCGCTGATTTGAATATGCGCCGCACGAGCTCTGTCATTATCTGTCTTACGCTCGGCGCAGTCTTAAGTGGTAACCTCTCCACTGCCACTACGCTGAGGGTTAATCTTCAAACGGGACAAAACATTATCTGATACACTGATAGTTTGCCCAAATATTTATAAATATTTAAATAACAGACAAAGATAACAGGGTTTGTTGTTTGAATGTTCGTAAAGTAGTCCACGACGTAGAATAGATTAAAAATGGAAAGATTATAGATAGGGTATCAACGCTAAAAGTACTCAATCTTTGATCTGTTTTTTATTATTGCCTATCAAAATGACTACACTCCGCCTGGTGGCATACAATCGTGAAGTCCACGAGCAGAGCTCTCCATACCACATTCTCACGTGAAGTGGTGGCGAGGTCTCTACTTTGACCATATCTAGGTTCAAGCTTTTGTCATCGTCAGCTTTAGATATGTCGGTATTGACTCGCTTTGATGGCTTATGTTATAATTAACAGATACAAAATATACTCTGATACCTCTGACTGAGCAGATATGATTCAGAAATAACCATCGATATGCTACAGCAATTATTAAAATTTAATTAAAACATTGGCTCAAACTATTCTATAAATAGGATATGCCTATTATGGTTTCAGTATTCCCTATCCGCTTGTAACATTATCTCTACTAATATACCAATTTCCACTTAATTAATCGATGCTCAGTTAATCGGTAAAATTGTTCCATTTTATTATATTTTGTCTAGGGATTTGCTTATCGAATGGATACATCGCGTGCATCATTGTTACGGTTTTTTCTTGGGGATACCATAGGGAAATTACACTATTATTAGTAGGATGATCTTCTTATCATATTGTGCTCCGTACCTACTCGGAAGATGTTTTGTATTTGTGTTCAACACAACACTCGGAGATATATTTTTTGAGTCACATTTTTTTGTTCCATGGCTTAGTTGAACCCACAACGTGCACTGGTATGCGTGTTACGCCCACTTAAAGAATTACACCATTATGCAGTACATTTCATGTTATAATATATTAGAAAGAAAGAAAGAAAGAAAAACCGTTTATTTGCCACAGATACAGTTCAAAAAGGAAATACATACTTACAAT
Source organism: Catocala fraxini (assembly GCA_930367265.1). Lineage (NCBI taxonomy): Eukaryota > Metazoa > Arthropoda > Insecta > Lepidoptera > Erebidae > Catocala > Catocala fraxini. The sequence goes on from OV884031.1 coordinate 24,000,173, forward strand.
ATAACTTAACATTAATTATTAGAAACGTGCAATCTGTGGACAGATTGGTACGCACTCAGCATTGTTGCTATATTGTGGTCCATAGGGGATCCACAATAGAGCGCTGATTTTCAGTGCGGACCTTTAGATGTCGCACGGACGTAAGTCAGCCTAATTATAATTCTATAATATCATATTATAATTTCATTAAATTGTGCACGCTATATATACCTACGCAGCCTAGTTTATCGCATGATTAGCACGTCGCGCGTCGCGTCGTTCCAGCGCAGCGTTCCCCACTATCCAACAACTAGGTACTAACACCTTGCACTCCACAAGCCTTGGCGGCCGGCGTGCGGCGCATACGACCGCTGCGCTTGGTCTCGCGAGGCGCTCGGTTGCGTAATCATTTGTTTACATAACAATACGGGGAATATTATCACATTGTAATTACGAGCAACATAAAGCACATTTTCTATTTATACGACTAACAGCGAACAAATTATGCGGTCTCAAAATTCATATGGAATACGGAAACAAGGATAGACGAAGATTGACTATTTAGTTGGAAAAAAACATACATAATAGACATGCAATGGTGAATGCCGCCTCGACTCGCTTGGAAGCCGATATACCTACCTCGCCCGTAGATCACAAACATTATGTAAGTGAAACCTATGTTTTATGTATATTATTGTGCTTGTTTTTGTTTTTGTAATAGGTATCTTTTCATGTGTGATTTAAAACATATAATACCATATAGCAGACACTATAAAAAAGGATTGTTAGCGTTCTTTTTTAACCGGGATGGCGTTGAAAAAGCGGCTTTACAAAAACAAAATGTTGTGTTAGATCAAAATTAAACACCGATTTATGAAAGAGTCAAATGTATTTCAACTGTTGTGATGAGACGTCTGAATTAGTAACGATCAAATCATTTGACAGTTGTTTGAATTTGACATGCTCATGCCTTTACTTTTTCATACCTTTATTACTACCATGACATTATAATTAGTTGATTTATCGATCTTTACCCAAAAAATGTGATGACATTGTCTGTTTTATTATTTATATTCATACGTAATGTTACGCTTATATCTCTTAAGGAGTATGCATAGGTCGGGCCATAAGGTCTGATTGCCACCAAAGCGAAAAGGAGCAAGGGCTGGTATGATTAAGAACAAATCGGAAAATTCTCGAGGAAGAACAGATTACATTGTCTTAAGCCGGAACTGTTCTATAATAATCAATAACTTTATTTTAAAAAGCGATGACTTCATGTTAACGAAGACCTCTTGACTTTTACGCACATCTTCTCTCCTCTGCGTTCTAGTGGAATTCGGAGACTCACATTTCGATCAGCTATAGTTTACGGTCCCATATAATAAATTTCCGTATTCCAGCCGCAGTTCTAAACACAATACTGCTACTTAAAAAATCTTTATAGAAAATCTAATAACTCTTTCAAGTGAACCTTTTACCCACTATAGTCACTGTATGAGATAAAAGTCCCAAGACATTCCTTTCCACACAACACCTTTAGTACAATGTAGATAAACTTTATTGCATTGGCTTGCGGGGGACGTAAATTCTAAATACTGCACGAGGCGTCACAATAAATTTAAACCGTGCACTACACTTAGTCTTTTAGGAGCACAACCTCTTTTCTTGAATAGAATATTTATATACGCTGCTATCTTAGAAAGGAAGATGGATTTGAATGAGATGGGTGTAAAAACTCAGAATTCAACCTCTTCGTCTTAAATGTAAAAGCATTTAAAATATATGTGACCTTGTGACCCCTATATCTCGGGGTCTATTGACCCATGGAGCCCATATTCAAACTCGACTGAGGTATGACCCCAAGGTATCTGCACATCAACTTACAAGTCAATATTTTGGCATTTAAAATACATGTTACCTTGTGACCCCTATATCACGGGGTTCTTTTGACCCACAGGGCCCATAATATTCAAACTCGACTGAGGTATGAGTCCAAGGTATCTGCACACCAAGTTACAAGTCAATCGGTCTAGTGGTTCTGGAGTTATGCCTTTCACTAACACCAATCTGTCACTAACACACAGACCCACAGTGTTTTCATTAACCTCTGAAGAAGTCTCAGAGGTTAATAAGCTACCAACATAATATCGTCTAATGTAAATATACTAAAGTAGATATTGACTGCATTTAGTGGTTTAAGTGGTCGCCTCGCCACTGCGTCGAGTGTTTTGGGTTCGAATCCCACACGGGACAAAAAATTGTGTTATACACAAATGGTTGTTCTGAGTCTGGATGTTCTTTGTGTCCGTTGTTTGAATGTTTGTAAAGTCCGCGATACCGGAATTATACCCAGGGCAGGAGGAGTCTTATTAAAATTAAAAAAGATTGCTGATTTTTTTAAGCAGTCAACGAAGCTGACACTTGTAGTTTGTACATTAAAATTGTAAGTTAAGTTTACGATGGAACTGGCATAAACTGTGTTCAAAAGTTCCTAATAAATAAAAGACGAAAAATAAATAAAACGAAGCCGACAAAGGACTATATACTATACTTCTATTACTGGTCGCTATTACACAGCTACATAAAATACATAATTATGTAAACGTAACATAATTATGTAAACGTAACATAATTATGTAAACGTTACATAATTATGTAAACGTAACATAATTATGTAAACGTAACATAATTATGTAACGTTTCCTTCTAATTAGTAGCACATCTAATAATTGGTATAAAACGTTTACTACATCCTACATTTGGTCAGCTATGCTATTTTGTAGTTCATACGTAGACCATAGGCTCGCCTTCTACTGCAACGGTAAAAGTGCCGTCTACACTTATCTATTTATGTCTGTCTTTATTTATTTAATTTGGTTTGCTAACAAATATAACAATCACAATTATATACAAGTACATTAGGTTTTAGACAAAAAGTTACATCCAATTACAAGCAAACACTACATGCACTAATAATGATACCTATAATTAATAAAAATGTACAACTAAAACTTATAAACTAATGAAATATTGAGTTATTACTTATCTTACAAATTTTTGAAAGCGAGTAACGGAATCTGCGAGTATATCGACCGAATCACTACAGAGATTAAGTAGCTTGCACAATCGAGCCTTCTATCCGTAGCCGTCTATCACGCATTGTCAGATTTTATACTGCTACAGACAATACCCTGACAGAAAATCCAAGAATTTGAATCCTCATGCACAGTTAACGCATTGACTACAGCTACGCCACAGGAGCAATCAGTCGTGTCATAAAACTGCATAGGAATAGTCATTCTCCTGTGACGTAATGAAAATCCACACTAATAAAACTTTTAAATAAAAGTCAATTATAAAGCCCCGTTGTCAGAACTTTGAACATGTATTCCGCCATAAAGTGAAATCGTTTCAATAATTATTTCATCAGCATGTTTCATCCACTATAGATTCTGACGTGGCTTTAATTAAAAATTTTAATAGCTTAATAAAAGAAACGTTAATGAAGTTTTGACGGTCCGAAACGTTCTATAATAGGTATTTTCATGTACTTTCAGTTATTAATTGATATTGTAATAACTAAATGTTATAAGGTTTTTACGGCAATTGTATTAAAAGGAAGGAATGTTCTTTGTTAATTGCCCCAATTTTGTTGTAAATGGATTCATTGATTGTATTTCTCAAAACCAATTGTAAATTGTATTAGGATTAAAATATTATTTGATTGTATTAATGTTCTTTTAAAGGAAATAGGCTCGCTTCCTCGAACGCCACCTTCACCAATCCATATCTTCCAAAATGAGAGAATTCAGTAGCAGGTAAGCGGTCGACTCAAATCTGACACAGCAAAATTATTTGTGTTATATAAATGATTGACGCTAATTGCCCATTTGTAAAGGCTTTAGATGTAAAGGGAAATGACCTTAAATGCAAGAGTAGTCTTTAAAAAAATACACCTCTGCTTATACCTTTGGCGATATAAATGCGTAAGTATATTTATTTATTTATTTGGTTTAACAACATTTGCTTACACTAATTATACACAATAAAAGGAGCACGAACAATAACAATAGTGTAACAAACACTTATAGGCACCACATCTGATTATTACGAGTGTGCAAATCAACATTCAGCATTTACAAAAGTGACAATGTATGAATGTGTGGCATAAACATGACAAGTATATATATATATATAATGCTAATCAGGCAGCTGTTTAAGCAGTATATGCTCTTATTTATCTCGATTACAGTTTGTTAGTAATTATACTTACTACCAATTTGACTGAATTGAGATACTCCCCTTACGATATATCGTCGGAACTGGCTGTCGAACTTAAATCTACGGCAGTAGGTTGTGGTCGATTGCTTCCATGCCAAATGGCTATTGAGGAAGTGAAGGAAATCCCCCAAGGTAGACGCAAAATATATAGTGCAATGTAGGCTTCGGTATACTGTAATTTATGTCGGGCTCTGTGTATATGCATCTTGTTCACGTATTGAATGTAATAGGTAAATATATCAATGGAAATCATAATGTAGGTAGGTAAACAGGGCGGAGCTGTAGAGAGATCTCGGAGGTGGAGAGAGTTCCTGTATGGATCTTGTAATACAGAAAGCAAGCCTATTTACCTCTACTAGACACATTTCCAGACACCGCAATTCGTATGATAATTTCTTGACGGAAAATGCCAATAATACATTGCTCTACCTAGAAAAAGAACTCCAGATATTTTGAACAGATATCGTCTTTTTTATAGAATTATGTGAGACCGAATGAACCACCCACCGAAAAACTGGTGTGCTTCTATTTTATGTACGTACATTATTTACATATCTACCTAACCTTTTACAAGCTACAAACGTAATATGACACTGGTTTTCATTCCAAAACAACAAATCTATAATTCACTAATTTAAAGTTAGAACACAAAAGCTTGTTTCACGTTTTGAACAACTCAGAAAAATACGAGCATATTTTTTTTCATAGTCACTAGAAAGTTGCAATGGAAAATTGTCCTCGAAACACTAATTTAGGGTCACTTAGTCTTCTCTACAATGTATCGTGTTGAAAACAGACTGTAGTCTGTCTGCTCTCGAGAGTGTCGTCAGGGGTAGCTAATGGAGGATAAATGTTGAACACCATCTGCCCATTTTAATTTGCAGTAACTGTGATCCCTCTTTTTTAGCATCTGTTTTAATGAGCATTATTATGTGTGTTTTAGTCAGGTATAATGGCATCCTTCCATAGCTGGAGTGGGCCGACTGAGAACATTCCTACGCTTTATAAAATTTAGCATTCCTGTGTTAAATAGGTTCGTAGCAAATTGTGTTATTTTAGAATATGATAATACATTTTTACAATAAGAGAATATTGATATTCTTTCTCACTCTTGTCGTAGCATAATAATGAAATATCAATTACATTATAATTCATACTATAGATATAGATAGAAAACCTTAACGAAAAATAAATATGAGAAATACAATATTTTAAAGTAGTAAATGTGATAAACCCTGCCTCCTGCACTAGGTTACCCTATGACTCAGTACTGCGTATATAAAAAATTTAAATCTCCATTTATCCTAGCAACCCATTAGGTCAAATTACAAAAAGATAGCTTATGGGGAGACGTACTATTTTTTTCGGTGACATGCCGAACTCAGATAAGGTAAATATTACTGGGTTTTGAGCCTATTAGACGGCAAAAGACTGGCTCTATATGTATACAGCTATCCACCTTTCCGAGATAACGTGAGACATTGTCTTATGATAGCAAATAAACTAAAGTTAGTGTACAACGACCTTTACATATGATGCAATGTAGCATTCCTTGTTTTGAATTGTTTCGAAATTAAATTCCTTTCTATGAAGAAGACGGAATAACATTGTTGAAAGGAAACATTTGTTTACAGATATCACTGTTTAGTAAACAGACTACTTTTTAGCTACATCCAATATGCCAAAATATTGTATTCGTTTTGTGGAATGATATTTACAGTTAAGTCAATATAAAGTAAACATCTAATCCATAATTTATAAACGTGGATGTTTCATTAGTTTGTACGCCCCTAATAATCCAAAACATTGTATACAACTATTATAAGTAAATTATAATATAATATTTTGGCACATTGGATGTATGTATATAGTTCTTACGTAACGTAACTTCGTTTCGTATACATCTTTTAGAGTGGGACTGTGACACATACGTTAATATTTAAAGTGCTTATTTAATAAATAGTAGCTAATTCCTGTTTTGTTTCACTGTGTGCAAATTTATATACACATACTGACGAATAAAATTACTTATATACACATATCACACACGCACACATACAAAACTACATAATTGACCAAACGCATACTGACCAATATACTAACTATGTAATATACATACACAATAAATAAACATAAACACATACTGACGAACTACATCATCTATCAAGCAATGAGGTCATACATCACCTATTTGGGAAACCCCATTTCCACAGACAGTACAGTACGGTATTCAAAACTAACCCGAAAAGCAATCCGCGAAATTTAAGAATTTTATGCAGAATCACACTTTTTACTGACTTTCCAAGTTTTGCTATGCATAGCTCCCGTCCAATCAGAATTCCGTTTTATTTATGAGACAAAAACCATGCATACAATGGGTACTGTCGGACAATGAATGGGAATAATCATCGCGTAACAAACGAAGAGCACGGTGGTCCCCGCGGCTGTGAAAACTCATACAAAAATGTGGAACGCTCATACACAAGCGTTTTTTTAATTTTCGTTCCGTTCTGTGATAATACTGATACTTTCCATTGTTAAACGAATTTGATTATTTCGAGCTTGATAATCTTCTCTCTTAGCCTTTATTATTCCCAAGTCACTTGGGGTCGGCTTTTCTGGTCAAACATTTGACTGGATGTCAGTTTTTACACGGAGCGGCTGCCACCTGACCTCCACAACCCGAATGCTAACGATACCCTAAGGCTAGACCAGTGTCAGGATATTAGAGGGTACTGACTTTTCCAATAACGACTGCCATAGATGTTCATGGCAGCCGGGACCGAAGGCTTAACGTGCTCTCCGAGGCACGGAGCAGGCAATAATTGTCAATCAATACGCACATAATTTCGAAAAGTCATATAACTTCCGAAAGTCAGAGGTGCGCGACGTGTGTTCGAACTCGAGACCCTCTTCATTGCAGTCTGTTGGTCTCCCCACTGAGCTATCGCTGCTACTTTTCGAGCTTGATAATATAAAGGTTATATCTTTAACGTAAAGTTGCGTAAAAGCCACGTGGCCGTTTACTCCGTTAGTGCGATTCTATTTTATTATTCATACAAATAAATCAAATGGATGTGTCTGTTTGTAACATCAAAATAAAAGCTTTTTACTAAACGCATATGAAAGTATATACCTACAGCACTAATATAAAAATCATTTTTTAAAATTCTTGTCTCACTGTTTGTGCCCGCTAATCTCTGAAACCGCTGGACCGATTTTGACAGGAATTTGATTGGCAGATAGCTGATTTTATAACGAGTATACTTCTAATTTAGTTTTTTTTAAAGATAGATTTCCACTGGAATATAAACACTAACGCGTAACGAAGGCACCGGTAACAGCTAGTTATCTATATAATCTTACTAATAAAATTTATACATAAATCTCACAAAACGTACGCAGGAGTGTTCTACGCCCAAACTTTGCCAAGTATGTTTCTTTTTTATTTAACTAAGCTGGCAAACTAGCATACGGCCCACCCGATAGTAAGTGGTCACCGCAGCCTATGGACGCCTGCAACACCAGAGGCATCACATGCGTATTGCCAAACATTTAGGAATGGAAGTAGGAACGAGAAGGAGCGTTAAGGGAAAAAAAGGGGTAATTGGGCCTCCGGCACTCTCATTCACCGAACGAAACACAACAGTTGGAATACTGCTATTTCACGTCGATATTCTGTGAGAGGGTAGTCCTTCCCCGGACGAGCCGGCCCATTCACGCTGAAATCAGCGAGGCTCTACTACCCATGAATGAACCATTACCGTTTGTAGTGCCTGACTCCGTGATGCTACTAAGAATTTCCTGACAGAAATCCTAACTAATACTATAGAAGCGAATGTGAATTTGTTTCTTTGTTACGCTTTCACGCCTTAACTACTCGGCAGATAATCATGAAAACTTGAGTCGCTCATAGCCAATTGCACTCACTGATCGGTAAACGATTAGCGAGGTTAAGCAACGTTAGGTACGGTCAGTCTACAGATGGGTGACCGCTTAGTAGTATTACATCTGAGCGTCCCCGTACTTCGGAGGGCATGTAAAAAGTCAGTCTCGGTTGTTGTCAAATTGACAGCAGTCGTTAAGCCATGTCAGAGACCTGCGGGCGGCTTGAACAACCCTTGACAACAGGTTGGCTACTAACCACACGAACAGAAGAAAAGAAGAAGAACCATGTAATTTCGCATTCACGTTGTCAGGGGAGCAGAAAAAGACATAGAACCGTTCATCCAGAAGCAGTACTGTTACCAATCTAAGCTAACCTATATTTACGCGAGTGAAGCCATGGGCAAAATCTAGTTCCTAATATTACTTTGCCCGACCCGGGATACGAGTACCCTAAGGGAAATGATCCATGGGCTACTGTAACTATTCTCCTCAATATAGAACCATATTTAGTCGCATACAGAATCGCTGGCTCACCAAAACCGTCGTCAATAGGCATATTACCCTCCCAAATAATTAAACCAAATCATGAAAGGCTAACACTAATCTTAGTCTAGTAAATAAAGCTACAGAAAACCCACATCTATTATGCAATAGATATCTATTTATTATATTTGCAAGTGAAATCGTAAGCTCTATAAAAATAACTGATCCGTTTATTCCGTGCCTCACGCAACTGACATTCACGTGATACAGACCCATTTAGATATCGTCCCTCTGATGAAATTATGTTTATATTATTCATTGTGAATTTTTGGATGGTCACATCGTAAGCAGAGGTTTTTGTATCATTAGTGTAAATAATTTAAATATTTAAACACATAGTCGCCAGCCATCTATATTTTGACTACTATGATTTCATATATACATACATAGATTCACGCCTGTTTGCTAAAGCGGTAGGTAGAGACTACGGATTTCCATTTGCTACGATCCTGACACACTTCTCTGACTTCATACACTTTCATCACATTCCTCGCCGGTTTAAGGTTCTTTTAACCTGGTCTTTGTCCAGAACGTCTCAGACCTGATCAAAAAACGTTCATTTCAAGTCCCACTTAATACGGGTACAGTTACAGACAGCCGCTACTGAACCTTTTTGACACTAATATTATACCAAAAACACTTTTCCTGACCGAGAATCGAAACCGAAGCATGCAGCAGCCACATTAATTACTGCAGCGTCACCGATACAGTATTTAAAGTGATTGCGTAAATAATTGAATATATTATGACGGCTATCATTAAAAGCTATTTTAAATTAGTCTCATTTAGTGTAACAAGGTTGTGTCTGTACATTTGATATATTTTTGTAGAACTAATTGAATTGGACTATTTACATGTCTAACTGTGTCGTCTGAATCTAAAACTATTATAATTATTAGAATTGTTGTATGTTTATTTGCTTGTTATATATCTGTCTGTAAACACATAAAACTTAAAGCAAGAATTTTGAAACGGTATTAACAGTTAGGTGACTTGAATTAATATTTATTATCTAAGCTAGGTTTCATCTAATTAGTAATCTGTTTAATAGTTGCGGAGACTTTGAATAATATAATGTGATCCTTGTTAATAACATTGCAAGCAAACTGTAGTCAATGCGAACGAAGCAGTGTATAGCAGCATGGAGTATCATCATACAGAAGATCGCAGTCTAAGCTCTTGTGGTAGTAACTACAGTTTTCTGGCTTTTTTGAGAAAGCTCTGTGCAAACACCAATAACCCTTACTCTTTGTGCGTGCAGAACAACGACTATTAGGGTTCGCCACGCGCAGCAATATCCTAATGGGAGACCGTTGGAATTCCACGCAGGGATATCGAATTCAATCTCAAGGCGTGCATCCCGGACTTGCGAAATGATATGCTTATTAAATAGTTAATTACCATTAGTTTTAACGGCGCTGAAAATCTTCGTGAGGAAGCCGGCATGTCTGATAGTTCTGCATAAAGTTCTCAAAGATATATGAAGTCTCCACCCGCACTGTGCTGTGCCGAACGTGGTGGACTATGACCTTACTTGTCTGACACTGAGAAGAGGCCCATGCCTAGCCATGAGACACTTTAATACAAGGCTCATATTACTTTTACTTTGAGGTGGTGGTTCGTTTTTAGGAGCCTTGTGACCAGTGGAAACTCATGGTTATGTATTCAGTCCCTAATAATTACTCCGTGGATAGTAGTCTCTCTCTCTCCGTAGAAAATATAAAGGTCCAACTAATAATGGTTTTCATATCTACGGAGAGTAATTAATTGTATAAAAGTATTACCTTCCGTGCGACTGACTGAACATCTATATTTCAATAATTAGACTAATATTCATGAATGTATAAACGAATTAACTTTTGCTTTTATAACGTAATTATGCATGAACTCTAGACCAAGTGCTCTTGAAGTTTTGTAATTGAGAATCATTGAATGAGTGTAATTATTCAGACCTAATCTAGTATGTTACTACTGAAAAACGAATGAAAAATTAAAAGCTCGATCCATGTATACATTGATATACTCGTAGATAACATTCATGTATTTCATTCATCGAAAACGGTAATTTGAAGAAGTGGCTCTATAATTTTTATTGGATTCTAACGACTATATCAAATTTTGGATTCGCGATTCAGACACAACACCTTATCATTGTGTTAAATAGACTATAAATTAATTAAATTCAAAATTCAAAATAAATTTATTCAGATTAGGTTACAAGGTAACACTTATGAATGTCAAAGTTACACAATTTTTTCTGCGAATTTACATTTACCGCCACGTTCAGCAAAGCAAGGGTGTAGGGCTCATGAGAAGAACGGGCATGGTCACTTTTTTTAATCGCCAAGTTTTTGTTTACAAATCATAAGAGCTGTAAGGTGCTGCAACCATTTCTCCATGAACTATTACTGCACATACTCAAGCATTTAATAAAATTTGATGGTAGCCTCTAAAGCAGCAGTATGGTAAATAGGAGCATCCACTTACATGTACATTATTAATCAAGGCAAGGCATGATTGTAGTCCGTAGTTTAATCTAACTGTTTAAATAAAAATGTAGTAAGTAAATCATCCAATTCCACGATACCAAGGTCGACCAGTCACCACAAGTAGCACCCGTTGACGAGTAAGACGCATGGGCCAGCCATCACCCCCTTCGCCATATTGATGGGAAGGGATCGACCCGGCCCATGACGACACCACAAGCAATGACATTTGAGTGAGCATGATGGTCCTTGGCATGCGAACTCAGAATAAGACTCAAAAAGAATAATATTTATATTTATAATATTAATTTATAGTCTATTTAATTAGGAATCAAATATATAATGTAGAAAATAAACTTAAACGTATTAATACAAAAGTTGTCTGTAAAGTATAATAAAATGAAAATGATATTAAAAGTCTGCAGCCCATTCTGTGTAGCTTTGTCGTTCTTTTTGTTCATAGTTTCTTTCAGCTATTTCTGTTAAAAATATAACGTCGTTTTATTAACGTTGAGAAATGAAAAAGTAAAAAATACTTACACATCTTTTCTGTTCCAAAACGATTACTAGAATGCCTGTCCTTTAGAGACTGTTTTCAAAAGAAATTAGGCTTAACTTTTTTTTAAAGTTTGTACCAAAAACAATTTGTGTTTTTTTTCAGCATAAGCGCAGTTTTGACATAACAGAATATATAATATAATATAATATAATATTCTTTCACATATACGCAACATCATCTAGCCCAAACTAAGCAGAGCTTGTACTATGGATACTAGACAATGGATAAACATACATATATATATTTTTTTTGTAAATACTTACATATTATACATAGAAACACCCAGACCAAGACAAACATCCATGTTCATGCACACAAATGTTTGACTTGTGCGGGAATCGAACCCGCGACCTCAGGCGTGGCAGTCAGTTACACTAACCACTACGCCATCGAGTCGTCATTATATAATATAAGCATAATATAAGCGTAAATATATAATAATACTTGCAGGTCTGCAATCTATTTGTTTTGGGCACGTTTTAATGTATCTTCATGCGATAGACCTCGAGACGTTTACTTCTCACTTAGAAAAATTTACAAAATCCAAAAATAGTCCTGGATGAATATATAGAAAACTTTTTCTCCCAGTGAAGCGTAGCTTTGGAATTCCCGGTGGCAGTCAGTTTGAATATGGATGCTACTAATAACTAAATCAACTTTTTGGTAATAGATTATATTAAATTTTCAAGCAGAATCAAACAACAACAATCCATTATTCCATTCAATTTGCTTACTTCCACAAGTCGTTGCCATGAATATTATTGTAATCAGAATAAACAGCTTACGCGATAAGACTACATAAATTTACATTAAAATCAGCTGAACTAACTTTTCCTTTCCTTTCCTTTGTTGTCAAGCGCAATCCTATTTCAATGTTTACGGATATTTTGTTTACATTGCATTATATAGGTACTATGTCATATATTTTCGTGTAATCGGTTTTAGATGACTCGTGAGTTTTAAAATGAATATTGTTATGTATCTACGTAAGTGGTTGGTTGTAAAAGCGACCGCTGTGAATAATATAATAATAATAATCTTCTTCTCTCTTAGCCTTTATTATTCACAAGTCACTTGGGGTCGGCTTTTCTGGTCTAACCGGATTTGACTGGATATCAGTTTTTACACGGAGCGGCTGCCACCTGACCTCCGCAACCCGAAGGCTAACGATACCCTAAGGCTAGACCAGTGTCAGGATATTAGAGGGTACTGACTTTCCCAATAACGACTGCCATAGATGTTCATGGCAACCGGGATCAACAGCTTAACGTGCTCTCCGAGGCACGGAGCAGGCGATAATTGTCAATCAATACGCACATAATTTCGAAACGTCTTATCACTTCCGAAAGTTTAGAGGTGCGCGACGTGGGTTCGAACCCGAGACCCTCTGCATTGCAGTCTGTTGGTCTCCCCACTGAGCTATCGCTGCTTTTTATATAATAATAATAATATAATAATAACTAACTGCTGTGAATAGGGTCTCGCGTTCTAATTACGAGACGGGCTAAGTGTTATTGGGTATCTATCAAGAACTTCTCAGTTGTAGCACGATGTCTGGCTATGTACCCGATGGATGACAATAGGTTGGTCTTGCACTACGCGAGGTCCAATATAGTAATTGGTGAAATGTAGGTATATTTCACCCGTTTGGGGATATGTATAGATTTACATTGCCAATACTTGACTGGAATAGTTTAAGTGGTGCCCTCGCCAGTGCCCCGCGGGTATTATGGATTTAATTCCCAGACAAGACGATTTTTATGTGCTATAAAGTACTGAATTTTAATCTGAATTTTTCTCGTGTTTAAAAGTTTCGCAATGTCTACAAAAAATACACTGACAAATGGCTTCACCACCGAAAAATATAAGTTGTACGCTGCTATGTTTAATTGCAAAAGTTATTGTGTTCTTTTTTATAGTAAAATATGGTACGCACACACAACAACTTTTCCTGTTGTTCGATGATAAAGAACACCACAAATGCAAACACTTTGACGAATGAGAACGAATCAAAACTAGACAGGCGTGGGATTAAAGTTGCTACAATTCATATACAGTATTTGTAATAGTCACAGACTTCATCAAAAGGGTATCAATTTTGATTATTGTTGTACTCAGTATGCATTTTTGTGGTTCGCGATATGTCTTACCTCGATGTGTCACCTAGATATTTTGCCAGCTATGTTAGCCCATCCTAACTAATATTAAAAATGCAAATGTGAGTTTGTTTGTTACGCTTTCAAGCCTTAACTACTAGATCGATCATCATAAAATTTCTGATAATCTGAAATTTTATGATGATTGATCATTTCTTTTTATGTACCCGTGTACATAAAAGGATATTATTATATTTCATCCAAAAAAAGTATTGCTCTCGAGCAAGCGAAGCCGCGGGCCAAAACTAGTATATACATAAGAGAGCGCGTATTGCCCTCTATTGGGTACATTCCCAGACTCCGTGTTGCGTATTGAACATTTTCTAATACATAAATCCAATGTCGCAAGTCTAGAACACGGAGCTTCAAACTTGCATGCACGCAAGCACCAACATATGCCATAAAAGAATATGAATAACGAGGCAGAGAAGCCATATATTCTGATTAGATTTCCAAAGTTTTAGCTAAAACTGGTAGTTGAAAATGCATGTATAAAAATGTAAATGACACGACACAACGTCATGGTAAATGTTGTGCACTAAACTTTTTGCATCATTCTATGCAAATAATTATATTTTCCATCCTGGCCATCTTACTTCCCATCTACGGTTTAACCAGGGACGAATGCATATTAAATTTTCTGCAAATAAATACTTTCTGGCAACTGTAACTTAAATTTAACGCTATTTTGAGGTTGGATCAACTATCATAACGTAAATAGAATTGTCAATTAATAGTACGCATGCGTGCACATGGCTGTGTACAGTGAACATCAATATTTCGCTAGCTGTGATTTTAGTTCCAACTTAATAGAGGACGAACCGATATCCACAGGCCGCAGCTCTGGAATCCATGCTGCTTCTGCAAATTTATTGTTAGATAGAACCTACAACATAGGCCAGCCTGGGTATTCAACCCGAGACTGATGGACCAACTGATGTGCATAAGAATGCACATCAGTCGTAGGTACACTTACACGCTATACACGCATGAGTCATACATTATGTAAAGTATCATACCGACAGGTTTCAGTAAGTACAGCAAATGCTAACTCTAATTTGAATCACATTTTACTTATAATATTATAATAATACGTATATTTTGGACGAAGTCCATAGCGTGTTAGTAACAATTAATTTAAACTACCAATGTTAGTAGACAATATGCGAACTCATTCAAGATGGTATTGGTTACTTATAACTTTATAAAAAATTTGAGTAGAAGAGCCTCGCTGATTTCAGCATGTATGGGCCGGCTCGACCAGGGAAGGACTACCCTTTCACAGAATATCGACGTAAAATAGCAGTATTCTTGCTGTTTTGTTTCGTTCGTTGAGTGAGAGTGCCGGAGGCCTAATCACCCTCTTTCCCCATTCCCGCTTCTTCTCTTTCCCACTTCCTTTTTATCTTCTTACTTTCCTAAAGGGTCAGCAACGCGCAAATGATGCCTCTGGTGTTGCAGGCGTCCATAGGCTACGGTGATTAATTACCATCAGGTGGGCCGTGTGCTTGTTTGCCACCTTAGTAGTATAAAAAAAACCTGTCATAATTAAAATATTTCGAAGGAGGAAACCCACCACGCACTCTCGGATTGTCCGTACAAACTATACACAATACCGAGCTTCTCTGAACTTGGACACCTGTGTCGTAGGATCTGATGCAATATTCCGCTTGGAATACAAATAGCGGCACAGTAAAATTTAAATTCTCAAGTTAGTCTGATTCTTTTTTTTTTTTTTTTTTACGTGGGGGAATGCATGACGCATACCCCTCCACGGGGGCGGGCGGAGGGGTTATGTCGGGCTCGCCGGGGTAAAAGAAAGATGTTAAAGATGATATAGTACCTCCCGGAATACCGACTAAACCTACCACGGTGTTCCTCGACAAAACCGCTATCGACGGGGCCCCGCGCATCACATTCGCTTGCGGTCGCGACCAAGTTAGTCTGATTCAATTCAAGTCAAGTCAAGCCAAAAAGTTATTTTCATAAAAAGGTTTAACATTTCTTGGATTCGTCGATTTAAAATATTATTTACAATTAAATAAAAACAAAACATATAATATATAGTATTGAAAATAAAGTCCGTTCGGTGAGTAGTAATCTGGCAAGCGAATTATGGCCATTCTGTTCAATAGACAATTTTCAATGTTTAGAAATAGCCTGTGTATAAGAGCAATTCAACCACAGGCATTTTTAGTTTCGTAATGGCATAGTATCCTCTTAAATATATTATCTGTTTGATTACCCTGTTAAATTTATTAAAACTTGGGATGCGACTCTGTTAGTAATCTATCAGCGTAACTATATCGAGACAATGATGTAAACTTTGTGTCTGGACACCGACATCCGACGCCGATGAATCAAAACACTCGTGAAAACTGTCTGAATGCTATAACAACAATCTCCTTTCTCTTAGCCTTTATTATTCCCAAGTCACTTGGGGTCGGCTTTTCTGGTCTAACCGGATATGACTGGATATCAGTTTTTACACGGAGTGACTGCCACCTGACCTCCGCAACCCGAAGGCTAACGATACCCTAAAGCTAGACTAGTGTCAGG
This sequence comes from Catocala fraxini, assembly GCA_930367265.1. Lineage (NCBI taxonomy): Eukaryota > Metazoa > Arthropoda > Insecta > Lepidoptera > Erebidae > Catocala > Catocala fraxini. The sequence goes on from OV884031.1 coordinate 24,016,627, forward strand.
ATATTAGAGGGTAGTGACTTTCCCAATAACGACTGCCATAGATGTTTATGGCAGCCGGGACCAACGGCTTAACGTGCTCTCCGAGGCACGGAGCAGGCGATAATTGTCAATCAATACGCACATAATTTCGAAAAGTCATATAACTTCCGAAAGTCAGAGGTGCCTGACGTGTGTTCGAACCCGAGACCCTCTGCATTACAGTCTGTTGGTCTCCCCACTGAGCTATCGCTGCTCGATATGTTATAACAACAATAGCTAAAATATTACTAACATCCTAACGGCAGTAAGTAAATCGGAATCGCTAATTAAATTGTTTACTGTTTAAAATTTGATTCCAGGACAGCCTTTGAATCAAGTTTTAATTAATTCAGAACTAACCGTAAGCTGTGACTCTTCGGGACTGTTGGCTGGTACTAAATTAGTAGGAACAGACTCGTTCGTATGTTACACAAATCTTAAGAATCTCTAACTTGTGTACGGAAATTAATAGTGTTTGGACTTTGGACATGTTAGTTAAGCGCTGTACGTCGAGTTATGTTGGTGAATAGAAATGTGAATAGAAGTGGCGCGGTCGCATCGTGTTGCTACATTTTAGTTATAATTTTATCATTCATATGTTACGGTAGTGTATATATTACGACTGCTGTGCATGAGGTTGCAAATTGGGTTCCTGGGTTGGGGAATGTCATTGGAAAAATAAATTTTCAATAGCAGGCTCGTCTTATAAAACATTGATGTAAGTAAAAATATTGTGATCGAAATGTGGGATTAATTTACCCTAGTCAGTACCTTCGGAGATATAGGTGTGAAGTTAAAACCATAGTTATGTATGTACATTATAACGAAAGGTATATTATTGATATGAGCCCTGTTTATAAAGTGTCCCACTACTGGGCACGGGCCTCTTCTCATTATGATAGAGGTTGTCCAGCACGCGGGCCCAGTATGGGTAGCCCATCTGATGGATGGATCTGGCAATGTAGATTGTCTCACGGTGTTTCCCTTCGCCGTTAAGGCGAGCTATAATTAACTGTTTAATACGCGCATAACTTCAAAAAGTCAGGTCTCAGAATCACTACAAAAAATATTAACTACGATATAATTTTTAAGAAATTTATACGTTATTTAGTGTTTTACCTGCATAGCATAGCTACATAGTTTAATCGTTGTACTTATTTATTGTATAGTTTAGTGAGCCAACAGGCCTACTGAGTCAGATTACTTACATCTCAGATAGTCGTTGTAATAAAATTATTACGAAGAAAGGAATCCATCACACACCTTAGGATTGTCCATCCCAATTATTGCGATAGAAATAGTTGAACAATAGCAAACTCTTCCGATGGTGAACAATTCCTCCTCACCTGGCTTCAGGCGTACAACATCTTGCAGTAAATTGCTTTGCAAAAAAATATTCAGCATTCGACACGTGTTTCGCCTCTGCATGAGGCATCCTCAGGACATTTTGGCAACCAATCGTATGAATATTACACAATTTACTTTTGAACGGTCGCATATATTCATATATATAACATGTAGGAAGGTTTCAAATAGTCCTCACTGTGGTGGCCAGTGGTAAAAATAGCACACCCGTTGTAATTTACATGCAAATAATTCAGTGAGTACGGACACAGTTGGACTAATATGCGTCGGACCGCGGAAAAATGAATTTCGTTGTTCTATGATACGCAACCCTACTTCTATTTTACAAAGAGGATGTAATCAAAACTAAATTTCTATGGCTTGCTAATATTCTATCGTGTTATCACTGGAGAATATAGTATTTAATCATGTGTATACAGATTTTTCATAATACAATCCCGCTTTAGTGTCAAGCCCAGAGACAAGACAACGTGATGCTCTAAGACATTAATTATTAATATATATATAACAACAAGTCGTTTTTAAATTTTCATGTGACCATAGGCCAAATATACATGTTAAAATTGTTTATATTTTTGTTATGGTTGTCTGCCAAAAGTCCTACACTTTGCCTGATGGTAACCTGTCGTGGAGTACTCGAGAAGAACGTTCAACACCATGTCTGCACGTGTTTCTATATTTCACTATGAAGGTTAGATAACACATTTAATAGTCGAAGGACAATACTTCATAGTCGTTTTATATAGCATTACTTTTTGTATAGTGTAACTTCAACAGCTTCGTACCGCTATAAAATGTATAGTAGAATGCAAGAGCTGACAGAATAACAATGATAGATATTGTGTCATTTGCATCCAACGGCCCTTATTACTTTTACTAGGTCGATTGTTCTCCACTGAGAGAGCGGCTGTGCGCCATTCGTGTCTGTGGTTGCTAGTCGAGAATGATTGCTTACCAGTATTAGTTACCAGTATTAGTTACCAGTTATTCAAATACATTAAGAGATATAATTATAGCAAAAGAGATTGTTTACATCAAGGAACACAAATAAAATAATACACAGATATCACATGCCAACACGGACACACAATGAAAATTAAGAAAAAAGGCTCACTTTGGTTTTCAACTGTATTGAAACATCATCTTTACTCGTACTGGATTTTAATTCAAAATTAGATCACATATACGCCATGCCTGTATATATGATCTAATTTTGAACTACAAAACATAAAAATTAACACCGCGATAAAATCCGTATACATTTAATTTCAATGTATAACATTCGCGCAAACGTAAGACAATATTAAGACAGCCATGTTGAACACCCACATTTCGCCGTATAGTTTTAGGTCTCACGTAATAGCGGGCAAGCCTGTCGTTGTATACCAAGCACAGTTCGAGACTCCGTGCTGCTACCGAGTATTCTTTGACAGAAGACAGAAGAACCCGAAACCTCTTGCACAGCAGTTACGTATCGGTGGTATATTACAAGGTAGGGATAGTAATTTGTAAATGTAATATGTTCTTGTGTACATATTACATTTACAAAGTACTTCTTATTTACGACCCACCTGATGCTATGCGGTAACCGGCGATCATAAACTTCAATATGTTTTATTAGTACTGTGGGTAATGTCAAGGAAGTACAATCAAGCCGCTGTTTAACGTGAAAAACATACGCAGAATGAGACAGTGAGTTCCAGAATTGTGTATTGTCTTCTTCTCGCACATGAATGACAATTCTTAGGGGTTGAGGTAAGGTTCTAGACTTCTAGAACCTTACCCCAACCCCTAAAAAGTATGATAGCCACTTGGCTATCATACTTTTTGTCGATGGGACAAAGTGAGCTGCATCATTAATTTAAGAAAGTGAGGTCGTATACCCGCGTGACCTTGTTTTACTTGTAACTTACAGATACAATTATGATGACCCTCGTACTGAAGATTTGCATAATTAAATTATCTTTCATTGTACTGTGCAATATTTTGACGTTACAAACCTAAAACATTTACTATAACAAACTGAATATACCATTTCTATCGCGCAACACCAGAAAATTAGGGCAATCCTCATACTACTATGAATGATTTCATCTTGCGCTTAATCGAAGAATATTCTTATATAAATATCTTAAAAGACCTATAACAATTTAAGTATGAAGTTTCCGATGTGCCTTATTTAATATTTGCATGCTATATCATTTTATAAGAATGTAGTGTAAATTCGATCTTGGCCTGTGTACACTTTTATCGTATGTGCCTTACGTTTCAATGTTGGTAATAGCTAATCTGGTTTTTGGCAAATATTCAAACGGCTTTCAGTGTAGTTTGGCTTATATTTAACCCGGATCAGTGGCTGAATTTGCAGTGATTTTATCCATGGCAATATTAGATTTTATTATACGCCGGCATCGTAAATATTCTAATCCGCTCAAAGTCTGTTGTTAAGTGCCGAAATTTAAGAAGGCTTTGATGCGATTGAATATAATTCTGATAATAATATTCCGTCTTTTTAAACGATGTTTATAAATAATACTGCTATCAGGTCTTGCATTTCATTGGCCATTTTGGACTTGCCGTTCCACTAGATGGCAATGACGAAAGTACGAGTAGTGGCGATTACCGCTTGCTATTAAAACTATCCGAAGAGTTGTACGTCACTAGGAACATTGACAAATAAGCCATTTGTATGCATAACACGGTGTAATGAGTTAGTTCACCAGGAAACAGAAGATACCGTTAATAATACACTTCTTGCCAATAAGAATGAACACAAAGCCCTTCTTGTGTATTAATAGAATAACTACCATGTGCTAACAACACTGACCATAAAGAACTTTTATACATTACAATACAAATCGACTCATTATTCTGTTAATAATTTTTCCTACCTTGAATATCAAAGTCTTTATTAGCTTAAGTGATAATTATTTGGATTTTTATAAACATTTGATGAATCAATATTTTGCTACGAGACAAAAGTTTTATAGCTACTCAAAATTAAACACTCTAACTTCTTACTCTGGAGATAATATTTAGTAGAAAAGCTCTCAAGACTTATGTTTGGATAGTACCTATTAAACTTATCTTAGTAGACAGAATATACGTGATAATAATATAAATACGTGAAATGTTAGGAAATTTGTTATTTGTTAGGTAGAATCACGACAAGGTACTCGGCGACTCAAACTTACTGTAAACATACTTAATATTTGTTAGTATTGTAAGAGGTTGTCGTCTTTATGAGAGTATCTTTAGATTTCATATCAAAATTCTAAAGGAATAAATCAGGTTGATCCTATTTTTATTTCGTATAATAAAGAGATATATTTCTGTGTTAGGAGGTTGAGCTAAAAATAATCTAAGAGCTAAGAAACACACGTGCTGAGCATATTTTCTTAGTCGGTCAAGTGTCAACTGTCAACCGCAGATACAAACGATTACATCATTTTAATACATGCTACATGTTGTCTGGCAAATCGCAGCGAATTTCGCTACAAGCGAATAAGCGTGAGAGTCGTTTGATCTGATTAGTGATTTTCTGAATGAGAACAATTGTATAACAATGTTCTACATTGTGCTTGAAATATTTGCTTCAGAAGCCAACGACCTATGCATCTCGCGTTCTACAGCATTAACGCGGCCAGCGGAGCAAGTGAAGTATTTTTCAGATAGCCCTGTATAAACATTACTGTTTACTATTATTATAACACAATGATACTTATTTTAGATTTGGTCAGATAGAGCGTAGGTGCATTCAACACTAATGTATGTCAATAAATTATTATCATTGATTAATTGACTACATTAATTGTAAAACTTATAGGCAAATAACGATGTTTGTCAGGCTGAAGTAGAAACACGCCAGCCAAAGCTACGAAGTTCATCTACAAGATAAGCAGAAGCTTCCCAAAGTGGTTGATGGAAAATCAATACTGGAAAACAATTTAATACGTTCCCTTGTTCACTTCATATTTCATGTCTGATATCATAAGTTATCAAAAAATTTCCAAGTAAATCTACACTAATATTATAAAGCTGAAGAGTTTGTTTTTTTCTTTCTTTATTTGTTTGGTTGAACGCGCTAATCTCAGGAACTACTGGTTCGAATTGAAAAATTATTTTAGCGTTGGATATTTTTCGAGGCCCATTTATTGAGGAAGGCTATAGGTTATATAACATCACGCTACGACCAATAGGAGCGGAGCACCAATAAAAATGTTGCAAAAACGGGGAGAATTCTCTTATTTGAAGCAGACGAGGTAGTGCGGGTCAGCTAGTCACATATATAATGCGAGTAGCAGTCTCACTCCTATGTAGGGATACAAGCGTGAGATTATGCTTCAGAGGAAGAGGTAGGAAAAGGTATATTACACTCTTATTTCACCAGCTTTGTTTTAGGCTTTACGTTATATGGGACGAATCTATTGTTATTATACTGAGCATAGTACCAGACGCCTGCTCCTACTGAGAATATATAGACAGAATAACCCTATGAGAATCTACCTGACTGGTAATCAAAACCAAAATAGCACAGCAGTTGCACATACTACTGTTGAAACATCGAGGCAGTCACCAAAAAGATTATTTTATACCACAATACGAGCAACGTAATTTACAGAGTTATAATCATGAATATAATCATAAATTATGATTTTAGTTCTGCAACATTTGGTAGACAATTCAAACTGAAAAGTTTTAGTTGACTTCGCAACAATTTAATCCACCCTGCTCTCTTTATTATACACCCTTTAACATTCCACAATTTATTTTACCATTCCAAATATTTTCTAATTCTGAGTGCGAAATAAAAATATCTTAAAATTTCAACTTATGAAATTGTACAGACATATTATTTTCAAGACAGAAAGCTTGCAACGCAAGGTTTTGTATAAAAAAGACGGTTATATCAACACGTCCAGCTATGTGTGTCTTAACAATTTTCATGCTGTACCAACGAAATGTATGACGTAGTATCAACTGCAATAAAAATGTCTGGATATGATTTATTTTTTATACACACATATGTATATACATAGTTAAATGCCTATGTAGCTGATGTGCCTTGATTTCGCCAAGTGTGGTTTTAAACCCTACGTTATAACGGGCAAACAAATTGCTTTTACATTGTGCACGTTGCCAAAATTCGCGCCGGAACTGAGAATTTTTGGACAGAAAAAAAACCGTAATTTTTGTCGGGATTTATAGATTTATAGATTTTTATTCGAGATCCGGGATCCTGAGGCTACATTTACTACTGTTGCGCCACCAAGGCAGACAATAGCAGTTAAATATTATTTTATGTGATATTTTTATGTAAGTAAATAGATGCCTGTATTCTTGACCCAGTAGAAAAAAGAAATACAGGTGAAACATTAAAGTAGAATTTCTTACTGTAATTGAAGTTAATAACACTACTACTACAAACTAAATCTTTATAGAAACTGTCAATCAAAGGGACTCAGAATGTTTTACTTTTACAAAATAATTTTTCAATCAATGTTCACAATTTTTTGTATACAACCTTTAGGTATAAAACAAAGGCTTCACTAAATTGGAAAACAGTAGGTTTAGTAAAGAATCTTTTGTACCGAATTATCATTTTCTAGAAAGTCCATTGTATATTTCAAACCATTCTACAGACGATCCATTATCTTTTAATTATCTGAATAAAATTGTACCAACGTTTCACGATCTAGATCTTCCTGGAAAATACAATTAGTTTGTATCTTTCACTGTTGAACTTCCTTCAATAAATAATACGTCTGTTCTTAACCAACTAAATCCCCTCTTTTTTAATCGCTTCTAGTCCACTCTAAGCCCTTGTTCATCTTTTTGCGGGATCCAAGTCACGTATTCGTACCTATTTGAACTAGTACAAAGTGGGTACCTATAGCTTACAATGTTCTCAAGCCACCTAAAGGGGTTTATTTCAGCTTAGAGAAACAAGGTGTATAGCTCCGATAGATGTTTGCTTATGCTGAAACTGTTTTTCCTTAAACATGCTGTCGTCCATGTCTTCGGTTCTGAGATATTTGGAGCAACAATGTTATACTTTATATTTTGGAGATGAGTTTCTGAGTATAAGTAGTGTATATCATGGTGCATTTATTGAATATCTTCGGTTGAAATTGCCGTGCTTTGTTGCTCCGTTTCAATCTGAATTTACAACATAGTTAGTTGATGTGATGCTGGCATATTATATTTATGCTTATGAATATTGGTCGATTTAGAGTACTTTAGTCAGAAATTTTTTAGACACGTCGTTGACATGTTTGATTAACTTTCACCTCGTTATTGCCACATATATACACAGATAAGGATGGGATGAATGGGATACCCCAATTCCATCCTAATCCTATCCTTATCTGTCGATACATTTCAGACCGTTTTGTTATGTATAATAGAATAGTCTGAAATAATATTTATGTGATTACATAATTATTATAATCAGCATGATAATATGTATAAAAGTCTACTCTTGCGATTACAACGTGACCTCTTTCTTATACAACAGTGGTGGTCATTCTTTTGGTACGAGTGGCATGTTGGCTTATGGTAAAAGGAATTTTAGATTAAAAAAAGGTAAAGAATGTGAGAAAGGTAAATAATGTGACAAAGGCCCTATGTAATGTATCGTATCGCAGTGGTAATGAAAATGAAAGTTAGGGAATGGAGATTACACTTGTGTTAGCGCATACACGTATGCACTTTAGTACCTCTTGCGCAGATGGCTAATATCCGTTAAAATTGGCCGCCGTGACTGAAATTCGGTCTACAGGATACTACTTTTATAATACAAGGAGAGCCTAGATTATCTTCTGGGTAAACATCATAGTTCTTATTGCTACCGAGAATTTGAAACCGATAACACTGTTTCAGCTCTAAGTATTTCGTATAAAATAAATAGCGTAGATTATTTGATATTACTTAAGCCCGAAAGGACAAATTGAAACCCTATAAGATTGTTTACTTGTTGGCTGTCTTGTTTTATTTTGTGAATCTTCTGTTTATTCGTTACATCCACACGCGTAATTTAAGTACCTATTGAATATAATTTCTTAGATCGTTTACGTACGAATTTGTTGCGTGGACTTCATGTTCTTAATTTAGACTAAGCGCGCCGTTGTGACCTTAAAAATAGACATAAGAACCTATTAAAATCAGATCGAACCTGTTAAGTAGTTTTTGTGTGACGTATAAACAAGTTTATAAGGCTAGTGTGAATGGAACAGTCGCAAGAGGAAGACCTAGGCGAACGTTTCTCGATCAGATCGGAGCCGTTCTGGACAAAGGCCAGGTTAAGAGCACCTTGAACCGACGGGCGTGTATGAGGAATGTGATGAAAGTGAATGAAGCCTGAGAAGTGTGTCAGGATCGTAGCAAATGGAAATCCGTAGTCTCTGCCTACCCCTCTGGGAAACAGACGTAATCTATCTATGTATGTATGTATAAACAAGCACGAAAAGAAAAACAATGACTCTAAATTCTGTAGCCCTAAAAGATTTGAATTAGTTCGATTTTTCTAATCTCTGCATCGTGAGGAACTTACAAACATACAATAAACGGACTCAAAGTACACTTAGACTCAGAACAGTTATTTATGAATCACACAAATAGTTTTTCTTTTGAAATTCCAATCCATAAGAATCGCGAGCGGACGCTTCTGCTCTCTATCGCCATCCGCATAGACAAAAAACGTACCTACCTATATCGCGATTGAACGCAGTGAATGCAAAAAAGTGATGAAAGGTGCTAATTCACTGCATGAGGATGCTTAAATTTACTTGTTTGTTATGATTCTAAAAGGCAACATACAAAGTGAATATGAAAAAGATGCTTCGCAAAGTAAATGCACCGATTAAAAGAACAACGCCTTTCAACGTGATAACAGTGATTAAGGGCTTAAGGGGCGGTAATGATTATGATGAAATACTTTTAATTAAATAAAAAGGAAACTATACCCTGAAATAATCAGCAATTTTTTTTGCTTTTCCCTACTAGGAAGGTTGATTTTTACAACATTTTATCAAAGTAATAGAACTTCTTTGTTCTAAATCAAAAGATATTTATATTTAAAAATATATTAGGAACAAGGTAAACGAGCTCTTAGTAGTTTACTTAAGGTCTTTATAGACGGGCCAGACCAAAGAAATTTCTAGCATATTTTTTTTTAAATATAAGAAGTATAATTATAAAAAGTAAAGACGTAGTGTAGGACGCCCTCCGACCAGATGGGATGACGATCTGCGAACGACTGCAGGCAGATGCTGGATGCGGCAAGCCGAAGACAGGGCGCTATGGCGCTCATTAGGGGAGGGCTATGTCCAGCAGTGGACTATAATTATAGCGCGATGATGATGATGATGAAAGAAAATATCGTAAGATATTTTGCGTCGTATTGACGTTAAAATGCGCAAACACAATTCAATATCCAAGTTTGCAGCATTTTGACACGTAAGTACACGTGATTATCGACTGGACAAACTGGATTCCAGGAAGTCTACTGAAGCCTGATCGATTCGCATTGCCATGCATTATCTTTATGGAATGTAGATGCCTTAAATATACATTCCTCTCGTTATTTTGTTGATGGAACTTCCACAAATATTTCTGCAAATTAATGTATAGTCGACTTCAATCCATTAGGATGGAAATATATACAAACCAAATTCATGTTAAATTTGTTAATATTATCACATAATTACTTACGAAATGGAATAAGTAACACATTTATCCATATTTTCAACGTTTTCACATGATATCTTAGTGTATTTTAAAGCAATTGGCGTTTGATTATAAATAATTATTTGATTTGAAAAATCTTAGTCGAAAAGTGACCTTATTTGTCAGATGAAAAAATATCTATAATTTATGATTGCATAAAGCTGTACGACAAAAAAAATTGTTTATGTCGTAAAATTTTTAGTATGTAACTGATTAGTTAATCGAAATTTTTTCAAAAAAAAGAAAGTTAAAATTCATTTGCAATAAAATACACGGTATTTAGAGGAATTTAAAATTTAAATTTATCTGTCAATAATAATTCGTTAGGTTATTTTTTTATTAATGTAAAATTATGTACCTTGCAAATGTTTTTTTGCTGTATATCTACTATATTCTGTTTGGTCAACTGCGGACATCGAATGATGTCCACAATTATAGCGCGGTAAGATATAATTATAAGAGTGTTTATGTCATTTCTAAGGCTATCGCTGCATCAAATCGAATGATTCGATAAGGTAATTAATTGATATACAATTGACGCTACAATTGGACGTCACTAAAATGTCTATGGTCATGTCAATGAACCGTTGGTATACCTTTTGATTTGTTGTATTGAAATTGACTATAATACATTGTAAATTGTGTTATAGTAATAGTATATATACATGCATAGCTCACAGGTATATTTCCCAAGGGAAAGGCTAGATTTAGTTATTAAACGCTTCGAAATAATAAACATTGCCTATTTAGGTACGTGACACAAATTGTTTACCTGCTGATTTGCTCGCTTTTTTCTGAATGAAAGGTAAACTATATTTCTTTCTGTACGTCTGACAGAGTGTATGCGAAATATCATGATGATCTATCGAGTAATTAAGACGTGGAAGCATAACAGATAAATATAAATTCACATTTATAATTAATAATATATAATAAATAATTAGTTTGGATTAAGACTGCGCCGAGCGAAATGTGCCAAAACAGGCGGTCACAGTTAAGTGAATAAAAGCAACACTTTTTTTTTAATACATATATAAAATATACATTTACCATAACAATGAATGTGTTTACAATCAGTTCGTGTAAAAAACTTAAAATAATTAATATTTTCGCCTACAAAATTACGTAAATTTACAAAAATGTGAGCTCGTGTTACGTGATTTTTAGATTATAAAAGAAGAAATCTATTCTATTGTACAGCTTAAACAAAACATATATAGTTAAATTATTGGTTGACAATAAAGATATATAGGTATTTATCAAAAAACCACTTCTAATCCTCCATACAACTTTACTATGGCGGCCGCGCGCTGATTTGAATATGCGCCGCACGAGCTCTGTCATTATCTGTCTTACACTCGGCGCAGTCTTAAACGCAGAGTCCATATAATATATTATTCTTGTTAATTGGACAGCCGGTTCAACCACACGCGCAAATATTGCACAATTTTTTGTGCGTGAGGTCTCGGGTACTATTGCCCAGCAAAGTGTTATAAGTTTTTCTTTTAAGAATTTTTTGTTGCACCATGGAGACTACAAACTTACCTGGTGAACGGCAATAGGCTGGGACATGTGAGTAATTGGCGATCTGCAAATCTAATACATTCATCTGCCTACCTCTTCAAGGAGACTAGACTAGGCATAAGACTATGAATAAATAAATTTTTAAAATATAATATCGGCCCTGTATTGAACTGTCCCACTACTGGGCACATGCCTCTTCTCAGTGTGACAAGGATAAGGCCATAGTCTACCACGCTGGCCCAGTACGGGTTGGCAGACTTCACAAATCTTAGAGAACATTATTGAGAACTCTTAGATATGTAGGTTTCCTTACCATGTTTTCCTTCACCGTTAAAGCAAGCGATAATTAACTATTTAATATGCACGTAACTTCGAAAAGTCAGAGATGCGCACCTTGGAATCGAATTCGAGGCCTCTGCGTGGCAGTCCAACAGTTTCCCACTAGGCTATCGCTTCTGTTATACAAATTCATATAAAACATTCATTTTGAAAAAGGAACTGCTTAACAAAAGAAATGATTGAAGTGGACTTTAATAATCTCGAAAGACAAATCTAGTATGAAATATTAAACTGCGAATCGAGAACGCCGTCCACGGGAGAATCGTTTTAAAAATTTTAATAAAACTTTTACAGTACACTAGTAGACTTATAAAGAACTTAGTACTATGTAAAGCATCTATCTTGGATTTACGACAAACGTGCACACTAAGGCTTGATGTGCGAAAAAGTAATAGAAAGAATTTTCGTGCGGACCTGCCTTAAAAGAAGAAAATGTATGAATTTACTTTGAAGTTTTGATTCAGTCTCAACGGACTGGTACTATCTACATCATGTCATGTCAGTAGATATTACGTAGATCATTTTTGAATCTTTGTCGAGGCATAGCAGTAGTAAATACGACTGCTATACTTAAGGTCAGGGGTTTAGTGCTCGGATCGGGCAAGGTTATGTTTTTCTGTCAGTTACCTAGCTATCCCTCGGGAACAGTAGATACTTTTTTCAGGATACAAGGTCCACATCGTCTTCTTTTTGTATATGCGAAATTGCATGATGATCGGTCGACTAGTTAAGGCGTGATAGCGAATCAAACAAACTCACATTCGCATTTATAATATTAGTTAGGACTAGCTAAAATTATCGTGATGGTTTCCACATATAACATTATATATTTCATTATACACAGAACATTATTTTGGATCTAAATCCAAAAAAATCCAATCCTCTATGGCGTAGTGGTTAGTGTAACCGACTGCCACCCCTGAGGTCACGGGCTCGATTTCCGCACAAGTTAAACATTTGTGTGCATGAACATGGATGTTTGTTTTGGTTTGGGTGTTTCTATGTATAATATGTATGTATTTACAAAAAAATAGTATATTATGTATGTTTATCCATTGTCTAGTACCCATAGTACAAGCTCTGCTTAGTTTGGGCTAGATGGTGTTGTGTATATGTGGTAAAATATTATTATTATTATTATTATATTATAGGGATAGTCACGGATCTGCAGTAAACGTCGTGGATAATATAAAAATATTCCAAAAACAAAAAGAAATTTTTTACTACCACGTAAAAAATCATTCATATTCATAGTGCAGTTTCGTATGATATAGGAACGCTTGCGCTATTTAACTTATTGAATTTCTGGGAAAGGTTTTCATATTTCTCCCTTTTACGCTGCGTATATCTTTACTTTTTATGGCTGTTCATAGAGGATTATTAGTGCCCACACTTATGTATGGAAGTGAAAGTTGGGTATGGCAAAAGAAGCATGAGAGCAGAATAAATGCTGTAGAAATGAGAGCGCTGAGAAATATATGTGGTGTGACTCTGAAAGATAGAATAAGGAATAGTGTGATTAGAGAGAGATGCGGCATGAAAGTAGATATAGTGACAAGAATAGAAAAGGGTATGTTAAGCTGGTATAGCAGTGGGAAGAAGAAGAAGCGGGAATGGGGAAACAGGGTGATTGGGCCTCCGGCACTCTCACTCGCCGAACGAAACACAACAGTAGGAATACTACTATTTCACGTCGATATTCTGTGGGTAGTCCTTCCCTGGTCGAGCCGGCCCATTCATAATGAAATTAGCGAAGCTCTACTACTCAAATCTCTCCAAATTTAAATGGTTTTAATGGTTGCCTGCTATTGTGGCCGTATATTGTGGGTTGGAATGTCACGCGGTACAAAAATGTGTATGATCCACAAATGATTGTTCCATGTCTAAATATTCTTTGTATCCATTGTTTGTAAAGTGCTGGGGTACCACTTGCAGTGGACTTAAGACTAACCGGGGTACCCGCACTAGTGCGGGAGTAGTATATAAAAAAAATGCTATTAATACAAAGAAAACAATTGTTGTAAAAGCCAGAAATTCATAATAACACCAATTTACGCAACTTTATAGAATATTTATAAAATCTAATAATTTATTAAACTTCCTCATCTATATCTATAAGTACCAAAAACGTTTTATTTTCCTTTTTGCTATAAGTTTTTTTGATAAATAATTCAGTCGGATTTTACATGTGACATTTCTGTCGCAAATTTTGAATAACATTGCATATTCGCGATAGCTACAATTGCCGCATCTTTTCCTTACATTTTCCTTACACTTTTCAACGCAGTTGTTGTCTTCGAAAATTCTCAAGAGTCTTGTATTTTGTGTGTCTTGCTCTTTAGATCTGTAATTATTTTCTTTTCCTTCGATGTTTGTGAGATTTCTGCTGATGCCGCGGTCCTTATTCAAAACTGTTTTATTTACATAATAATTGTTTTCATAAATAGGCATTTTGTCTGTTCTGAAGAAGTATGATAGACTTCCCTTGATGCACTGCAAATGCAAAATAATTGATATCATTAAGTACTATTATAAAAATAATATTATACTTAAGTAATTGCTACTATTACTATACAAAATATCTTTACTTAAATAGTTTAAATTCTCATTGATTGGTTTCACAAACTACATGTTGCAGAATGTTGCAGAATGAAATATATAAAGAAAGAATTGATTCTAATATAATAATAATTGATCTTTCGGGAATAAAGATTTCCAAAGGAGTAGGCACATTTCACCATCTAAGGTTTTAGGTCCCACATAATAGAGGGCCTATGGTCGTCAACCAGGCACAGGTGCACAATCCGTGCTGTTACTTAACATTTCTTGACAGAAAACCCAATAAAACTTTGCCCGACCAAAAGTTGAACTAGAGACCTTCTCCCTAGCGTTTATTATTCCCAAGTCACTTGGGGTTGGCTTTTCTAGTCTAACCGGATTTGACTGGATATCAGTTTTTACACGGAGCGGGTGCCACCTGACCTCCGCATCCCGAAAGCTAACGATACCCTAAGGCTAGAATAGTGTCAGGTTATTAGAGGGCACTGACTTTCCCAATAACGACTGTCATAGATGTTCATGGAAGTCGGGACCGTCGGCTTAACGTGCTCTCCAAGGCACAGAGCAGGCGGTAATTGTCAATTAATACGCACATAATTTCAAAAAGTCATATAACTTCCGAAAGTTAGAGGTGCGCGACGTGGGTTTGAACCCGAGACCCTCTGCATTGCAGTCTGTTGGTCTCCCCACTGAGCTATCACTGGATTCGAACTGGAGACTAAATGCTGTTATTTCTTCACTATTAAATTTATTGCCATAATGTAATTTTACAATTCGACCTTTTAATAAAAAAGAGACTTATCGTAGTATTTTGGATTAAACAAATTTATACTGTATTGCAATTACTTACTAGATATTATATTTGATAATATCTATTATAATTTCAAGTCACACAATTAAAGTTTAATTGCCTTACTTCCAAATTTCAAGTTAAGTCACTGTTTTACTAAGAGTGTTGTAGGATTTGCAATACTTATTCATAAGTTGCACATATAATTTTATAGCATGTCCCGCGAAAAAATATTTTAAAGATATGCATAAATGTCAAGAACTATATTCGTTATCACTTTTGTTATCATCCAGTATCTGTAATACTAGTTCGAAAAAAATGAGCCCGCTTATATCTAAATAAAAATTAAATTTAACGAGTTTAAATATAAATACATACAATGGATACCAAAGTTACAACTGTAGTAATAACTTCATTTGACTTCATGTTTGTTTGAATAAATCAACTAAATATCAGCTTCAATCAACTAATTGAGTATTAATTTCACGCGTAAGTCACGTTTCTTGTAAATAATAATTAATTTCACGGTAGCTTAATTAATACAAAACAATATTTAAAAATAATGTTGTGTTCATTTCAGATCACGCAATAGTTAGCATTTTATTGTAATTGTAATAATTTGTTTAGATTTGGTATCGACTAAATTATTGGTTGGTTGGTGCAACGGTAGTGAATACGAGTGATGTGGCGGAGTCGGGTTTGATTCCGAGAGTCGGTCATAGTAATATTTCGATTTTGACAAGATATTTTCAGCAGCATTATGTAATCTGCAACTGTTCTCGGTAGACGGCAGTAGTCTCATTCCCTTTAAAATATGAATTATAATCCAATGCTAGCAAAAGTTAAAGTTTTGTATTTCTGTGTACTTCGAGGATATAGGCACGATAATATGTATACCTACATATATTATTTCCGATTAAACTTAAACTAAATATAGCTAATTTTTCTTATAATGATTCTTATAAAAACAGCCATAGCTTAGTGTAGACCGTTGGACTGCTCGTTAATAACCCAGCAGGCTGTTATATACTCTGACTTTTATAAATTATATGCATATGAAATAGCGAAATTGAATGAATAAATCTTTTAAACTAAGAAGGAAAACCTCGTAAGAAAGCCTGGTATACGAACTAACCTTTCTCATACTGATAAGAGGCCGGTGTCCAATTGTAAGATATATATATATCTAAATATGTGCATATCACTGACGCCATAAGCAAAAATCATAATCTCAAATAGTTGTTGGAGAATCATATTGCAATTGACAGATCGAGATGACCAACGTGAATAACTTTATAATAACTAAGTATACCAAGATATACCTATTGTCTATGTATTCTAGAGCAAATAATGACACTATGGTTAAGTGAGTAAAATATGAAGTAAACCGCGATTATAATTGTTCACAAAGTACCCATGCGGTTATATGGCTTAATTTTGGGAAAATGGAAGTCGCACTACCATAATTATATAGAATACAGATCACTATTCGCCGCTCCCGACATCACTATATACAATATACATGTGATGAGGTCTTTTCGGCTACCCTGAAATATTCTGACAACTAGACCATCATACCGTCGTGCACGCACGTAAGTCAATATAGATTCAAAGCCATTCCAAAATACTGATATTTCTTTTAAATCTATGGATTTAATACCGTATATCAAATTCTTCAGAATTATCAGTCTGTGCAAAAAAATATAATAACAGTCTTCACATCGTAACAATTCGTTTCATAGTATATTTGACTAAAAATACAACTTTGAAAAACAATATTAATATGAATCTAATATAACAAAAAAAAAACTATTGTAACTATAAGTCATACAAAAAATTTCTGAAAATATTGAATAATGATAGACACTTTATGTCACAATTATTCCATAAATCTCTTTTCTTTTCTAGACAATAGTGTGTAGTGCATGGCATTTTAGTAATTGTATTACAAGATTCTGTACAAAATTTAGTTACACTTCTGACGGAACTTCTTAAACTTGGTGCCGGTATGCTGGTCGGCAAAATTGTAGTTGGTCTACTGGTGGTCGGTTTATCTGGTAAAGAGCCTTCTGTAGCCTTCGTTTCACCACTATCTGGTTCATTCATATCAGAATAAGTATTATTTACGTCGTTGTAGTTGCCAATGTACATTGCTTCAGCGCCAAAGTATTCATCACTTGATACCTCAGCTGGACCGCCATACTCATTAGAAGAAGAAATGGCGTCAAAAATAGATTTTGACATATTCTCTCTCAAAGGAAAACCTTTACTTGTCTTGAAACCGAAGTACCGTGGTTGACTTTCTTTAGATTTCTTAGATGGCTGCAAATATTTTTTTGGGTAAGTTATATATCTACTATATGTTTAAATAGGTGGTTGTTTAGATATCGAAAGTTGTTGTTAAGATGACCATCCAGAAAAAAATATTTACTATTACTACACTAAACACATAAAAACTCATGAACCTTTGGTCCTGTTTGTCATGAACATTTACGACAGCTGATATACGTTATAAGTTTTTTATTATTATTGGTTATAATTTTCTTAGCTAGAATGTAACAGGGCAAATAGCTGTGCATAGCAGAGCCAGAATCAAACTCAGGACCAATCAGGTATAAGCATAATTAATGCTATCTTATGGCTGGGAGCTAGGAGCTAACAAGTAAGTCTTTATAACAGAACTCTTGAAAATATAATTACATTACGTACAGTGAAGTTACGGAGAGAAGAGTGCACATTTTTCGATGACTCGTGACGATTATCAGTGATTATTCTCTTTGAATTTTTGTGAAGCGACTTTGCTTCAATGCTGATCTGGAATAAAAAAAATATAAATTTGGTATAAAAATTATTCAAAAAGAAAAATAGATTTCTTAAATGTCGAATATTTTGCATTGTGAAATGTAGAATATTATCACATAATTGCTGGTATATAGCTATATGGAAGACTAAATTTTCTTAAAAATTGTCAATACTTTAATTACAAACTGTCCACGGCTCAGCCTACACCCATATCGTATTACCAAGTCCCGTTCTTATAACTGATATATTATTGGCAGAGCGAAATGCTTTATGAGAATGGGGTCAAACTTTATTACTGGACTTATTTTTGATTGCCAAGGAAGATTAAAAAAGAAGAATTCTTCTAATTAACAAACAATTCGTTTTACCGTCGGACAGTTAATGTTTGACACACATATGGTATCAAATATACGTCAAAATCAAACTGTCCGTAGCTAAAATGACTCGTTTCTTATACATAAGCACCGGGTTAGAGCCATCAGACATATAAACGTTTGTAAATATACCCGTAATAAAGTAACTCACAAAAATAACTCACAATATACGACAAAGCCATAAATGCTGCAAGCACCTTCATTTCTCACTTAGTAATGAATTAAAAACCAACCATTAAATTAATAAATAAATACCTAATTAAAAGCTATTGAAAATCTATTTCCCACAATATAAGTGGCAGTAATATTATAAGTAGCATTTTCTTTTTATTTACCGTTAAAATATTTAATGTTTATTAATTTCACGGTACTAATACATATTTAGAAAATTGATCAATTATTCACACTAAGAAAAATGTGATGTGACGTAACATTTATTATTTTTAAAGTAGCTAGGACTAGTTATTGCAGTAACATAAAAAGGAAACGTTGTCAGCATTGACTCCTCTTACAATTTTAATTCTATACTTAATATCGCGTATTACAAGAGAATGATTTGTATTGCTTACTTATGTGCTTTGTATCTCTTTTAGGAAGTAGTATCACAGTTTACAGGTTACTCGTATTTTTGCCAACCTAGTGTCTAAGAACATAAGGAATAAACTAACGCTAGACAGAGAACTCTGAATTTAAGACATCTCATTTTCGATTTACTTTTTTGCAATATAAAAGTATATAAAAATAAACTCCAAATGTTTGAAATTTCAAAAAACTTACTATGGTAAGTTACTTATTACATAATTATTAAGCCTTGCGAAATTTAGATAAATTTGTTGATCAATAAAGAATGACTTATCTACCAAAGTTTGAAAAAATATTACTTGGCATCGTGATTTTATCAGGTTAGAAGTGATTGCGTACTCTTTAAGGATTTTTACAAAGATAATGTATTTAATTATTGGCTTTTGATACACAACGCTGATTACATAGACAAATTGAGGTAATAGAGTATGTTGTATGCATTGTGTAAATGACCGACGCATCATACGCACAAGTTGTACGATTAACCTAATCATGTAGTTTGTGCAAATATCTTGCTCATTCAACCTGCGTCTGCGTCTTGTGACGTATTTAGGGTCTATCAATAGTAGTATGGTTTACTCTATGATGTCTAGATTCTAAGATATTAAGTGTGGGTACTGTTATTAGTATCTACTCAATCATTAATCTTCAGACCTAGACGAAAACCAATATTATATATAATCATATGTTATTGTACACCTAAATATTTAAGTAGGGGTGAAGATGTATTAACCCACATTTCGTTATGATGTAGATAAAACGCGCAATTCTATTGTTGTCCCAGCACGGAGTTATGCGCAGCTCCGTCCTGTGACAATTGCCGTCTATCGGACTTAGTTCTACACCCCAAGATGTTACCAAGTATTTCTTGACGGCAACTGCACTCAATAAAATATTGTCCGATCTGGAAATCGAAACTGGAATCTCGCCATCGACTGCACACAATTAAAGCTATTCCGTAAGACTAAAGCAGAAAATTAATATTACTAAAATAGTTCCTACTTTACATGTTAAATCAAGTTTTTGACCTACAAAGCGTTTAGCTTAGTTACTTCTTCATTAAATGAAGATTGTGAATTAACAAGTAGCTTACTGAGTTTGTGATCCAATATTTGAAGGAACAAAGCTTCTAAATTATTATTTATTGAAACGTACGACTAATTCATTAGCTCGATTGCTCCGCCAAGACCTTTGTTTCAAATATTAATATTGTTTGATTGTTATCAAAGAAATATACTCTAATTTATTTTATATGCTTATTCTTACAGACGCCCGTTCTTAGAAAATTGAGTAAAGCTGTTTAGTACACTAAGTATATTAAGGCTATGTTAAATATATCAAATATATATGACACATAGAAATAATAATAATAATGTCCTCCAGACCGAATTTCGGCCACGGCGGCCAGTCTTAACAGATACTGGCCATCTGCGCAGGAGATATTATAGTGCACAAGTATGTGCGCAAACACAAGTGCACTCTCTGTTCCCTAACTCTCATGATCCGATGGGACGGCAATCCGATACTACCGGAGAGAGATCAGGCGCAGGACCAACGGCTTTACGTGCTTTCGAGGCACGGAGGTGTCTAACACCGCCAACTTCCTAACTCTGGGCTACTATTGAGATTTCTTTACAGAAAAACCCAATAATATTTTGTTGGCTCGACCCGGGATTCAGACCCGAGACCTCAAGCACAGCAGTCGCATTCACTACCGCTGCGCCACGGAGGCAGATACAAATAGGCTTAGTATGCAAATATAATCAGTAACATTACTAAGAATATTTCCAGACACCTCGATAGTATCGAGAATTGCAGGACAGAAAATCACTATAAAATATTATCTGATTCCATATATTCGAAGCGGCGGTAACCCAATGGATAAGGCATCGAGGGTTCGATGGAGGAGGGATCGAGGTGACACAGGTTCGAATCCCACCCATTGCAATACTGGGGTGAACCCACTTCTAATACAAGCATTCTAGCTTAGCTGGAGGGGTTAAAAAGAATACTAATAATTTGAAACCCAAATTGCTAGTAATCTTTGTAAAATGAGAAAAATATTATAGCCTAGAGTACTCACATTCCGATTCTTCTACAAGAGTAATAGTATCAATACTAAAATATAGGATTGATACTATATATCAATTAACGCCGCCAATGTGTATTTGGTTAGCATGATGGCCTATACTCTAGCACGGCTTATAACATTTATTTTATTGTAATATTCTGGTAAACATGTCCAATAATCAGAAATATATCTATCACTAGGTATATTTCCAGATACGACACAAATAAATTGTACTTACGGAATACAAATAACAATAATTATACTATACTATATATGTACGACACTATTTGCTTTTCAAAGTTTCTAGAAACACCCACCTATTGTAATCTACGGGCACTGTTCCAATCTGCAGCAGATATTCTCCTGAATAATCGCCAAAAAACATATGATATCGCTTTGCCCATCCTGGAAATCGGGTCGGCACCTCACGATTAACTCTTGCATTGCTGACCCGGAAAATATATACACACATAAATAGGCCGACAGTATTGTCACCGTTTAAAAATACACCAGTCATGCACTGCGCTCTATATTACGTGACATTTTTATATAAGGTCTCGCTCACATTATCTCGCTTTAGGGAATACCAAGATTTGGAAACCTGCCATACACTAGAAGATTTTTAGGTAGTTGGAAAACGTCGTGGGTAGTTGTAAAAATAATGGACCGTAAACAAAATTTTTAAATTAAGCCATTTGGAGTGTGCATTCTTATTTTGAAAGTGTTGTTTTTTTAAATTTAAGTGTCCAATTTAAAGTCAGTGTTCATTTAATTTTAAGAGAACATACTTTTTACAATATCGCGTTTATCGTGAAGGTGCCATTAATATAATTTCGTTGGTGATTTTACTTCATTGTTATGTCACACATAATGTTTTCTCTCACATATTGATAAAAGGATTATTAAATATAGCTATATTTTAAGAAATAATGTTAACATTGGTGTTTTGCTGTGAGTTTTAATTAAATCTAATTACAATTTTATATAAATATTTATATCTGTCTCAATCAATGTCAATGGAGGAGTATAGTTTCAAAACCCGCCAAAACGATATCAGTACAAAAATTATGTTCCGATTGAACATGAAGCTCCTTCGTTGCTTCTATCGCATTGCATTGATAGTTTTAAACAAAATCCACTAAAACTCTATTAAATCAGCTTATAAAAATAGCAGTTTGTTGAAAACACCGCTAAAATAGTCCATTTATATTATGTCTTTAAATGGTTTTTTGAGTATTTTGGAGGATCTTGAAACTAAATTTCTAAATTGTGACTTTGTAATCAGATAGATATGTTAAGCTGGTTTGGGCATGTAGAAAGAATGGACGAGGAAAGACTGACTAAGAAAGTTTATAAGGCTAGTGTGAATGGAACAGTCGCAAGAGGAAGACCTAGGCGAACGTTTCTTGATCACATCGGAGGCGTTCTGGACAAAGGCCAGGCTAAGAGCACCTTGAACCGATGGGCGTGTATGAGCAATGTGATGAAAGTGAATGAAACCAGAGAAGTGTGTCAGGATCGTAGCAAATGGAAATCCGTAGTCTCTGCCTACCCCTCTGGGAAACAGGCGTGAATCTATGTATGTATGTATGTAATCAGATAGCGCTGTATGAATAAAATAAAACAACATTTAAAAAAATTATGAGGCTGCGTTTTTCATATTATACTTACTTAATTATATTTGTTAATAAATGCAATATGCAACGACTTATTTTATATAGCGATAGTTAAAAGTTCAAAAAGACAGAGACATTTTTTTTATCCTATCAATACATGAACATTCCTACGCTTATAACCTCGATAGGGTAGGCGAAGGTGTATTACATCACATTTCACAAGATACGGCTTCAGATCCCATGTAAGCCCTGTGGCAAGCCTATTGCCGTATATGGCACAGATCCAAATTTCTTGCCACTTATGAGAATTGCTTAACAGAAAACCGAACTACCGACACGGGAATCTCATCTAAAACTTTATGCAGATTCGACTCATTCACACTCTTTCAAACAATATTTGGTACTGTTGTCCTAAACAAATATATATCGACCTGTATCGCCAGACTTCAGTGACTTGACTTAACTGACGTCAGGTACGATAGTTAAACAATGAAAACAGACACCTAGCAACGCTATCTCAGAATTACAAGTTGCAGCTGCACATCACAGTACGTGACCGATCGTAGTCAGCCAAGCGTCAATCGTGCGCTCGAGTATAGATTCAAGTTCAATCGAGCAAACGTGGTGCTACTCGAAATACATTCACATCGTTTAAACCAAATACAGAATTAAATGTTCTGAAACCAATGTCAATTATACTTGAGACTCGTGTTGAATGTATATAAGGGTATCGTTGATTTTATTGGTAAAGTTGCGGTGGTTCAAATGGAGTGTTTGTGTTGTAGCGATGTAAGCGACTTTTTGTATGTATATATGTATGTGTATTTCTATGTTTGAAAAGTGGCAAGGATAAAATATGCTGCTGGTATTTCTTCACATAAAGAGGGTTCCAATACTCCACTTTCCTACATATACAGACTACAATGCAGAGGGTCTCGGGTTCGAATCCACGTCACGCATCTCTGATTTTCGGAAGTTATATGACTTTTCGAAATTATGTGCGTATTGATTGACAATTATCACCTGCTCTGTGCCTCAGAGAGCACGTTAAGCCGTCGATCCCGGCTGCCATAAACATCTATGGCAGTCGTTATTGGGAGAGTGTTGACACAAAAGATCCCACTGGGTCAAAGTGTCGCCGGCCTGCACTGACTGGCCCCGACATAATATATTATGTTGTAGTAAGTGATGTAAATTAAAGTGTGATGTTCGATAAGTACATGCCTTATCTTATGGTGAGCAGTTACCATAACCTAAAGACGCTTGAATTACTTGTTGTAACAGTCAAGCATTTCTATTAAAATATATTTTTTTTGTTAGGAATTAATTTTTTTAAGTCGATGCTCGCAATAGAAATTGCTCCTGTGCCACGAAGGATTATACTAATATTCAAACAACGGACACAAACCTTGTCACGTGTGGGGTCGAGCCGACAACACTCGCCACAGTAGCAGTGGTGAGTTAAAAGAAAATATACTACTACCGAATCCTCAATAAAGATGGCGTACATCATTCCTATAGTCAAACTTATTTCAAGAATTTAACATACATATTATTTGTACCACCAGCTTGGGATCCTGTAATACAAATAGTCAAACCCAAGAAGAAGCAAACCACAGCTAGACTTCATGATACTTTGAGCTCATTCTGCGTAAATAGAAACACCAATGATTAAATTATGTTCGAGTACTTTGAAATAACTACACTGGAACATTGAGACAACTGCCATCTTAGTCTCCCCGTGACCATGGCTGCTGAAAAGCAAACGAAACGTCGGGGAAAGTGTAAAAATAAAAATAAATTAAATCTATACAGTTTAATAATAATTTAATAAGCTTAAAAATTACCTAGTAAAGTTTAATAGTAGTAGTAGTGTAACAATTTTCAAAATTTTGTAATAAAGTGTCAAATAAACAACGCGATAAAATCCATATATAGCAGTTTAATTTCAATGAATAATATTCGCGTAAATAGAAGACAATATTATACATATTATTTAGCGATGATTTCTATGAATGGAAAATTTGCGTCTTGGGTTAAGTATGGGTATTAAAAAAACAAAATAAAATCTTTCTAAGCAGAGATAGCGAGATAACTTAAGACACATTGAAACCGAACTGGCAGGGAATTGCTAGCAAACGAGAGAGTTTGAAATCGAAGAAGAGACCTTTGCCAAGCGCTGGTCAATAGATAAAACAAAAAAATACCCAAATATGTTCTTTTTCAGAAATATAAATTTTTAGTCAACTATTTAGGGTTTACCCTTAATAAGCGCTTTCAGATTAAAGGCCTACACGCATAATCTGCAGATACAAGAATTTATTTTTTGTCCCTCATCATGTAAATTATAAACAAAACAATAAATTTGTATCCACTCTGTCCCTTGAATATTAATTGTAAGTCATTTTGAAAAGCTATTTACACCCTTATAACCATAACAATAGGTATCATAATAAAAAGCCTGTTTTGTGTGCACATCATTGTAAGTAAAATTTAATGTTGTCGTAATATTTCGGTGACTTGCCGAATTTCCTTTCTATAGTGCACTGACTCGTTTGGGTCGTGACGTTCGGTTTTTGTTGTTGTGGCTAATGATATATTGTCAAGCAACTATTTTGGGTGTAGCATAATTAAGTTTAACTTTGCAATTATGGTTTTATTAGTAAGTAGAGAACAGACATTACCCTCATAAGGACAATAACCTAGCCTGCTTTATTAAAATCTACAATATCATCATCATCCTCTTGCCCTGGTCCCAATTTATTTGGGGTCGGCGCAGTATGTCCTTCGCTTCCATCTACAATATATAGTACCTATCTATTATATTACAATTTTCTAGAATCTCTGTGGATTAAAACAACAATTAAATACTTTAATTTAAATAAATAAGCAATTTGAGTTAATTGGTTGCATTATCTTTTAAGGCGACCACTGCATGCATTATGGAGTGAGTTAATAAATGTTATAATGGATTAATAATGAAAATCTAAAAAGGTTGATTTGATCAGTACATTAAAAAGTAAAACTAGTCTGTTATAATGTATATTATAACTGCCTAGTTTTACTTTTCAATTTTATGTATTGTTATTGTATAGTAACAATACATAAAATTGAATTCGACTCGACTCGATGGCGTAGTGGTTAGTGTAACCGACTGCCACGCCTGAGATCGCGGGTTCGATTCCCGCACAAGTCAAACATTTGTGTGCATGAACATGGATGTTTGTCTTGGTCTGGATGTTTCTATGTATAATATGTATGTATATACAAAAAAAAAGTATATATGTATGTTTATCCATTGTCTAGTACCCATAGTACAAGCTCTGCTTAGTTTGGGCTAGATGGTGTTGTGTGTATGTGGTAGAATATTATTATTATTATTATTATTATTATATTATATTATTATAATTATTAAATAATAAAATATATTTTATTTTTAAGTTAATAAACTAATATGATAAAGATTTACTTGACTCATAAAATAAATACGTAATTTATTGAATATTTGTTACCCAATCAAGCGTAAACTATTAAATAGATTTGGATGAAATTTGGCACATACATATGTATATGAATATCATATGCATGTATATGAACATAGTTTAAATCGACACATAGTATACTTCTTATACCGGTATGTGTGCCTGTGGGATTCACACGACCGCAGCCGCGGGTACAAATATTAATAAGGTGTAGAAAATTAAATGAGTAAAATGTAGCGCGGTAGTAAATCTTTTTATAGCTTGTCTTGAATTTCAAGAAACTCTTAATGTTAATCTGCGGGAAGTAATTTGAACAGCTTTGTGAAATGTATAGTATAACCCAGCAAAGTGGTTTCATTCCGAAACATTTGAAAGAAATAAATTGTCTTGATATATTTTGTCGGCCTCGATGGCGTAGTGGTTAGTGTAACCGACTGCCACGCCTGAGGTCGCGGGTTCGATTCCCGCACAAGTCAAACATTTGTGTGCATGAACATGGATGTTTGTCTTGGTCTGGGTGTTTCTATGTATAATATGTATGTATTTACAAAAAAAAAAAAGTATATATGTATGTTTATCCATTGTCTAGTACCCATAGTACAAGCTCTGCTTAGTTTGGGCTAGATGGTGTTGTGTGTATGTGATAGAATATTATTATTATTATTATTATTATTATTTTACGTAAAGACTTCCTAAAATTGAATTATGAAGTAACATTCGGTTGAGCTCTCAAAAGAGCTGTAAAGTAAATCCATAATTGTTCATTTATATAACTTTAAATACATATTATGTCCAAAAGACCATAGCTTATAAGGTTCCACTAGTGAATATTGCAGTCTATATAATAATACCTGAAAATCTAAAAAGATATTACCATATGGGGATATCAGACCTAGGACCTCACCTGCCAAGTGTAAGTACCAACAGTTATGGAACGAACGAGATGGGAAATCAAACAACAGTAAAGCTGTAAAGCCTTGAACTGGACTTCAACGTTTACATGTCTTGCGCTTTGCGCTGCATACTGATTTCTGATTTGACAAGATGGCATTCCGCGAATGTAACCTCTGATGTTTCTGGGTACGGTAGGTTATGGCGAACCAGATGACTAATTGAGTAGTGAAAAATGAAATAAATTATTGTTTATTTTGTTTTTACATATTGTATTTAATTTTACGTGTAAGTTACATATTAAAATTAAATATATTTTCTTGTTTGAAAACCGTTATAACATTTGTATGAAATATTTAACTTTCTACTGCATTATAGTTTATAGGCTGCCATATAAAAGATTATTTATCTTCTCCTACTTACTATTTTATTGATTTTAAATACATTTTAGTTAAAATTAAAACTCTTCTCCCTAGCCTTTATTATTCCCAAGTCACTTGGGGTCGGCTTTTCTAGTCTAACCGGATTTGACTGGATATCAGTTTTTACACGGAGCGGCTGCCACCTGACCGCCGCAACCTGAAGGCTAACGATACCCTAAGGCTAGACCAGTGTCAGGATATTAGAGGGTACCTACTTTCCCAATAACGACTGCCATAGATGTTCACGGCAGCCGGGACCGACGGCTTAACGAGCTCTCCGAGGCACGTTAAGCCGTCAGTTAAAATTAAAACATTCGATGATATAAAAATATGGAGACCTACCGGCATCTGGAACAGGGTCTAAGCAGCTGGTGGATACGACTCCAGAGATAAAAAACTCCTCACAATGCCGTGTCTGGTATGCAGTACTGTCTTTTACATCAACTTATTTATATTATACTCAACTAAAAATAAATACGTCTCAATTATAAATAACTTTGACATACTTTGGTCGTAAACTGTCACTTAAAAGTTAGGGTAAAACCAAAGTTATAATACGTTATGATCGGATACAAAAGTGCTAACATTGGTGAAAGTGACAGCTCCTTGAATCTGACACAGCTCGGGAATATAACAAGCAATCCATGTCAGCTACGCAAGAAACAAGACGAAGTTAGAAACGACAGAAATCTTTAGTTTTGGTTAGACCTACATTTAAAACACCAAATATTTATATTTTGTACAATAAATTTAGACTAGAATTTATCCGCGGCTTCGCTCGCGTAATTGTAGGTAATGTTAATTTTCTTTTTTCTGGATGACAACCTATGTCCTTTTCTGTACTCCTAACACCGCATTTCATGATAATTAGTCGTGTAGTTAAGGCGTGAAAGCGTAACAAACAAACTCACATTCGCATTTATAATATTAAATAAAGTTAAGAGTAGGATACACAGATGTAATGATACAAATAGATGCAATATTTAAGATTCGAGCCCATGATATATCGAACAGGTAAAAAAAAAAATTTTCTTATCACTAATAAATTTTAAACTTTCGCTTGTGATAATAATTATAGAGGTATATAATATGTAAATAATTCGTAGTAAACGTTAACGTGATCTTGTTTATTTTAGAGATCGAAAAAACTCTTATACAACAGCTTTGTCCGTCCGTCTGACTGTTATACAACTTTCAACTCAAGAACCGTAAGATCTAGAGACTCGCGGTCAACGCCATTCGACTCAGCATAGTTGATATACCCCCGAAATGACTATGACCTTTGACCTCTGTACTCAAGGTCACGTGATATCATTTTTTCTAACTCTAAGATTTATGGCAATTCATTGCCGTTTCTCAATTGTTTTACTTTTTGTTCGAAACGTCAAGCATCTTTTCGACGAGTTTACACCGGCCGTGGTCACAATAATAATATCAGCCTAATACATAAACTGTCCCACTGCTGGATATGAGCCTTTTCTCAATTCTCACACTGGGAGGAGGATAAGCAAGGCAGTTGCCTTGCTTATCCTCCTAGCTGGTAAATATGGTTAGAACGAAAAATATACACAGTTGTATATATTACGTTCTAACCATATTTACCAGCTAGGTTTAACGTAAAAGAGGCAAGCTTATTATCGTTTATAACATTCCACAACACCTTGTTGCAACTGTAAGAATGCATTCGTTTATTATACTTATGCGCAAGTAATGGATAGCATCGCGCGGCAGTCGCCGTCAAAACCACTGCGTTATATTGTACTAGCAATAGGTATTGTATTTTTTACTGGTAACAGAATATATTTTACTGTGAAGTATGTATTTTATTGTCCATCCATAAAAACATAAAAAGGTGTCAAAAAAAACCCGATAAAACTTTTTGGCTAATATAGAATTTAAACGAAATTTAATGATTGACGCAGTCTGAAGCAATATTGCAATCTATATAAAATATGTAATGAAAACTACAATCAGATGAGCAATTACTTAACCATTCACGCATGAAGTTCTACACCCAAATTGTTATCAAAATTTCCACTCACATCCCAACGTTTTGAATGGCCTAATTTAAATAATATTTTAGTATTGCACAACGAAATTTAAGATTAATACAATAATTTAGTACAAATGTTCAGAGGCTCGCACACTCCCTTGAATGCCGTCTAAATTGGTAATTTATACAAATATGCTTCAACTATGAAAAAGGTTTGTATGTAGAAAATATTATTTTTACTGAAACATTATTGATGACTTTGATTTTGACAAATAAACCATTAAAAAAGATTAGATAAAAAAAAGTACAGTGGATTTGTTATGAAATAAAAATCTGTGTTTTGATAGCAAAATATTGTAATCTGTTTATCACTTTATTTATACAGATTAAAACTGTTCTGTCTATAATCATAACATTATGATGACGTATGCATATACGTCACCCAAAAATACAAGTAGGTATATTGCCGATTTTGCCGGGCAGGTAAAGTTAACAAACGAAAAGAAAGGCACGTAACGAATTTGACATGGATACCATGTAGCGTGAGCAATGCCATAAGATGGTTATTATGAATATTAATACGTAAAATGTAGTATACAGACTGCATTGGTGGCGAAGCTGGCAAGCGGTCGTCTCACCGCCAAATTTAAATATAATACGAATATAATTTTAATTAACTAGCTCAAAGTTTTATTCACCCACGAAATTCGATGGCAATATATATTTTATGGAAATCAGCATTTTTTCTTCTTTCTTTTACAGTCGTTTATTGTATGTCTGAGTATATTGTACACTTTTATTTTTATGTATTTACAATACAAAACAGTTAGGCACCATTATAACGGCAGAGAAAATGATAGTACGCTATTTTGTCTTTATCTACCTATATAAAAATCTGTTTCCAATTTGTTACTATTGATAACTAAAAGCTTGTCACTAAACAGGAAAACGAAAGTTGGTTGACAGAGTAGAAAAAGAAAATCGGTTGAAAAACTGTCATGAGAAGGTATCGAGCTGTTGTCTTTACCTATTTATAAATAGATAATGAATTAGTTCTATATTTAAAATATTATTCATTTTATAATTCTTCTTTCTTTTATTTTTAAATACACAGACATGGCCAGTAGCAAACGTTAGTGAAGTCATAATTAGTAAACACGTGTGTGTGTTTCCACATAAATATGGCGGCTAATTTCCAAATCGTATCACATCCTCCGTAAATACCATGTTGCTGGAATAATATATTGAGTTTACAACAGACAACAATTTTAACTATAAATAAAGCTGGCTTTCATTCCCTTTGGACCTGTTAAGTAACTTTTCCCATTAAAATGTTTGATTATAAGTATAGTGGTGATTCAAAAACCCATCACCTACATTGATGAACGTCTATTTGAAGTTGTGTTTGAACAGATCTAAATTTGAGCCAATGGAAAAGTCGAGGGTAATCGTACCAAAACGAAGTTTAAATATTGTTTGTTTACAGAAAGAACTAGCTTTTGCTCCCGGCTTTTCACGGGATCAATACTTTAAATGAGATTTTACTGGGTTTTTTTAATGGACTACTCTCTAACTAGGAATAAATCCTGTGTCGCGGGGGACTTTACTAACATGCAAACAACAGACACAAAGAAACCCAGACTTGGAATAACCATTCGTCTATCACACAAAGTTTTGTTCCGTGTGGGATTCGAACCCACAACACTCAGTACAGTGGCAGTGACGAGCGGACCACTTAAAGCACTACACGGTCCATGCAGTACCCCTTTTTCGTACCTCTGATATCGTGTATGCGTAATATAATGATGATCGCTCGATAAGTTAAGGCGTGAAAAGTCAAACGAACAACCTACATTAGGAGTTATAATATTAGATAGGATTCTTATATATAACACTACTGAATCTGGTGATCTATTCCAAAACCTCACATACAGCTGCAAAGTAAAGTCCAATAATCAAAATTAAAGCTAAAAGAAGGGTTATTTGCAAAAGTCATATTATGTATGACATGACAAAAAAAATTCTATTCCAGTTTTACCATCAAATACTTATGTGTTTTTGCCACATTCGTCCTTTATAAAGAAAACAGGAAACTATATGGTAATTTTACAGAGCCCACAACTAAGAAACAACTATTTGCCAAAAGAGCGACAAGCCCAATTTCGTGAATGACGAAAAAGTCAGTTCAGGAAGAAACTTCAACTGAAGGAATTATATTAGGTTACGAGTTCATTTAACATTTCCTCGATACAGTTCGTCTTTGAAAACTTTCAATGTTGGTATCCTTCGCGGAATAGGAGTACTTAAAATAGAATGCTTTGGTTGTGCAACGGTAGAGATTGTGATTCTGGGGCATGTGGTCGGGGGCTCGATATTTGAGCTTAGCCCTTTGGTACAACGCCTTGTAAATTTAGTATATTTTTATAATAATAATCAGAATAAAGCTGCACACATAGCACCATCAAACACGAAAAGACGCGTCGCAAGTGTATATATCGCACCCTTAATAAAACAGAGACTTATCTCAGTATTTTTGATTAAACAAATTTGAACTCTATTGAAAAGATTTAACACAAATATAATATTAGAATTTAACATATACAATTAGAGTTCATATTGGCTTACTTTCAAATTTCGAGTTAAGTCGCTGTTTTATTAAGAATGCGATATGTTACGGCTAAAGGTGTGTGTGAGCATAAACTTAAGATTAGGCGGCTACAACTAGGTGCAGCCGGCCACATGCGGTTAGGTTATGTTAGGTTACTTTTGAGTTTAGCCGGCTAAAATTAGGTGTAGCCGTACTTCGGCTATTAGCCGTAACATATACACTAGCAAGGTTGACAAGACTCTTGTAGCAATCGCCCGTGATCTGTGCTGTTTCGAGAACTGAGTCTATTTTAATTATTATGAAATTAATACTTAAAAACGTCGTCGTTGATTACGATTAGAATTGTATTCAAATATTTTCAATTATTTCTCATAGTTAGTTCAAAGATAGTCGGTGGTTTTCCGTTAACGTCCACAATTACTGCTCTCATACCGCATGAAGAAAGCATATCGTAACTGCATAGTACTTACAGTCCTCACACACAGGGCGTAATCAAAATTAAATAATCAATCAACACAAAGGTCAAATTTTAATTAAAGTTATAATATAATAATAATAATATTCTATCACATACACACAACACCATCTAGCTCCAAATTAGCAGAGCTTGTACTATGGGTACTAGACAATGGATAGACATACATATATACTTTTTTTGTAAATACATACATATTATACATATAAATACCCAGACCACGACAAACATTCATGTTCATGTACACAAATGTTTGACTTGTGCGGGAATCGAACTCGCGACCTCAGGCGTAGCACTCGGTTACACTAACCACTACGCCATCGAGGTCGTCATTTGAAAATCGAGTTGAGTATTGCAATTCACTTAATATTCGAATTTTATTCGATAATCGGCCATCGTTACTAAGTAATAAGGTTGAAATTAGTCTAGATTGAAGCTACAGTTTTGAAACAAGAGTTTGCTTAAGCTGATCTTACGACATAAGCGCGTGCCTACACATTAAAGCAATGTGAGGCTCCGGCTAAACATGTGCAGAACGATTTTTGGCTCGCAACCAAAATGCATCTGCCGTGTAATTAAATGGACCGCCTGTTCACCAACTCTCGTACAGTATTTTAAAAATTGTTTCAGATTTATTTTATTCGGTGCAGTGACTGGGGTGTGATATACAATGTTTTTACATGAGTGTTTACTGGTAGCTTTTCTTTTTATTTAAAAAGTCATTTTAATCGAGTACATTTCCCTGTGACTTCGTTAGTTAGCCCATGACGTGCCCATTTACATGCACCATATGTTTCTATCACCATATCTACCTATTGATATCCATGCTATTTAAAGTTGAAAACCATATTAAGATCTATGGCGTGATTTTTGCATGATACTAGTTCAAGTAGACAGGCAGACAGATATTCTAAATTAAAATTAGATTTCCTCAGACGATTCTATGTATAGAGTCGTCTGAGGAAATGTTATGAAAACAAGTGGGTTTAACTATAGTCAAACCCATTTGTTTTCATAAATACCTATCTCTAATGTACAGACAGAGCCTTGTTTTAGTTTAATAATGTTATAAATATAAAACGTATATTTTTTTTTGAACATGAGCGATTTCATCCATAAATTTTTGTTGAAATAGATATAATTTTATAATATCTATTTGATCAAAAATTGTTGGAGGCGATAGATGATGATAGCCTAGTGGACTGCCATGTAGAGGTCCCGAGTTCGATCCTAAGGCACGCGTCTCTGACTTTTCGAAGTTATATGCGTATTAAATAGTTAATTATCGCTCGCTTTAACAGTGAAGGAAAACATCGTGAAGAAACCTGCATGTCTGAGAGTTTTCCATAATGTTCTTAAAGATATGTGAAGTCTGGCAACCTGCACTGGGCCAGCGTGGTGGATTATAGCCTTATTCTTCTCGCATTGAGAAGAGGCCCGTGCCCAGCAGTGGGACAGTTTAATACAGGGCTGATATTATTATTATATTATAGGCTAGATGACCCCGTGTACTTCGTATCACCTATTCTAACGAATTTTTTTACATTTTCTCACCGTTTAAACTTTCCCTGGACTACGACAAACATTTCAAATAAAAATCAGCTAAATCAGCCCAGCCGTTCTCGAGTTTTAGCGAGACAAACGAACAGCAATTGATTTTTATATATATAGATATTATTTGTATCTGGGACCTGGTTTCAGTGAGGGCAAAAAACGCACCGACCGTTGACTTGAATACCTAAAAAGCTTTTGTTTAACTCGGTAAGAATATTAAAGGTTAAAAATATAAGGTATGTCAGTTGAAAACGATCGCAAAATATTCTTTCCTTAATTCAAATTCTAACTAGCAGAAAAATTGCGTAATAGTTATGAGAAACATGCCATAATTACTGAACTTGAACTTATAAGCGCTTATAATAATATAAATGTTTGGGACTGATCTTGTGATTTTGGGTTCAGAAAACAGGAACACGTATTTCATTAAGAAATTTTCAATAGGAGGACGTAGTCTGTACAAAAATTTTACAACAATGAAATCAGACGCATTAGAAAGTTAAAAAATATTTGCGTATTCTTGTGTCTACAATTTACAATCAACTTATTTCTCTACTTAAGTACAATCTAAGCGTTTACTACGCAAGAAAGTAGGTGCCCACTTTAACTTCACATCTAACTCAACACGTACCTATGACTAACAAACAATTATTAAAATATTTATTTAAAGTTTACTGAAGCAAACATTTTTAAATATATTATGTGTAGGCTGCTTAAAAGACAATCAAATTATTAGAATTATATTATGTCCAATTATTGTTATTTATAGAGTCGGAGGTTTTCAATTTGATTGTGAACATACAGCCGAATAGAGAACCTCTTTCTGTTATTGAAGTTGGTTAAAAAGTGTCCCGTTGATGTGAATAGGTTTGGTCCATTACGTGCAACCTAAGTACATATATGTACGTTGAACTGTGAGTGTTATTCATCTACCCCGTTCGCGATATATAGACTTCAGTCTGTATTATAATATATTCCTTATAATTGTGTACACTATCACAATAAGCTCAATCTTATGTTTACTAGGGTAAACAAGAATTTACTAATAAATGGCATAAAAACATTTTTATTTTTATTTTATTTTATTTTATTTTATTAGGAAAACAAACAGTATTATCGACTAAAACATAGAAACAGATTACTTAACTATTTACCAATTACATGTTTTCACATATAAATATATACAGAGCTTGTTTAGCAGTAACATAACAGAAAATTTCTTACTTATAATGGTAGTAATAATTACTTACTTTAATTTGTACAGTTATTGAACCAATGTGAGTTCATTACTTTCTTAAAGACAGCTGGTGTAGTTGTAAACAAATCAAATCCCGAGTTGTCGATCAACCCATTATAGTAGCTAGCGGCTCTTATGAAAAATGAGTGTTGTCTATAATTTGTGCTACAACGCGCCACATTGAGTTTAAGATGAGGATTCCTAACAGATCTAGTGGGAACTCGCAGTTGCACTTTAGAGAGGAGATGCGGAGAATCAATGGATGACTGAGCCACCTTGACAAGAAAACAAATATCGGCTATATTCCTTCTCTCTTTGAGTGTCAATAGATGGAATCTTTTGCATCTCGATTCATAATTTGGATCTTCTGTTTTACACTTGTATTGAAGGTATCTGGTAAAGTTTCTTTGTACTGATTCTATTCTGGAAATATATGTATTGTACAGTGGATTCCATACTTGTGAACAGTATTCTAGAGAGCTACGAACATAAGAACAATACAATATTTTAATAATTTTGGTGTTCGGGAATTGAGAGCAAGACCTCTTTAAGAACCCCATGGCCTTGTTGGCCTTTTGTACTACGGTGTCTATATGTTTCTCATATGTAAGTTTCGAATCGTGTATTACACCTAGATCACGTATATAATCAACTCGCTTTAGCTGACTATTTTTTAATGTGTACCTATGAGCTATTATATTTGTTTTGCGGGTGAATGTAATCAAGTGACATTTAGAAACATTTAGGTCTAAGCTGTTCATCTGGCAGTAAATTTCTAGCCTATTTAGGTCCTGTTGTAGTAAATAACTATCTTCGACACTCTTAATATTTTTAAAGATTTTCATATCGTCAGCGTAAAGCAAAAATGACGAGTTTTTAAAGCATATATGAATATCATTTATGAATATATTAAATAATAATGTTCCAAGTACGGACCCTTGAGGAACTCCTGATGGGACTAAATGCCACTTAGATACTATGCCATTTAACGCAACAGCCTGGGTTCGGTTATAAATATACGAACATAATTGAAATTAAACTACTATATACGGATTTTATCGCGTTGTTTATTTTACACTTTATTACATAATTTAGAAACTGTTACACTACTACTACTAGATACTATTAAACTTCGCGAGGCTATTGGAATCGAAATACATCCTAATTTCAATAGAGAAGATGGTTGGAATGTACCACTAGCTTGGGATCCAGTAATACTAATAGTCAAACCAAGAAGAAGCAAGCCACAGCTAGACTTCATGATACTCTGAGCTCATTCTGCGTAAATAGAAACACCAATGATTAAATTATGTTCGGGTACTTTGAAATAACTACACTGGAACATTGAGATAGCTACCATCTTAGTCTCCCTGTGACCATGGCTGCTGAAAAGCAACCGAAACGTCGGGGAAAGTGTAAACCTAAATATAAACAGTTTCAATAGTTTTAATAATTTAATTAGCTTACAAATTAGTAAAGTTTAATAGTATCAAGTAGTAGTAGTGTAACAGTTTCTAAATTATGTAATAAAGTGTAAAATAAACAACGCGATAAAATCCGTATATAGTAGTTTGATTTCAATGAATAACATTCGCGTAAACAGAAGACAATATTATCAAAACATAATCCAAAGTAATAAAAGACGCAGCTTCATCTTGTACGTATTTCCAACAGAGCGATCTCATTTGATTGATTTTTATTGAGTACCTCCCAGCGCGACTCGTCCCCGCCTTAAACAAGACTGTAATAAATAGAAACTTGCTGTATAAGGTTGTATTAAACTATGGAAGCAGGCTGTGATAGATTGCATTCTGTTTACAAAGCGAGGATCCCCATGAAGGCTACATTAAGTATCCTTCATAACGCTTCAGGAAAAGCATTAGCTGTTTTTAAGGCGCTTCTTGGCTGCGTCTGAATATTAGTGGTACTTAATGTCTTTTTTATAGTAGGAAGCAAAAACAGCAGCATTCTGTGTTAATGAATTTGTAATAAACGTGCAATCAACATGCAAGAAGTGAATTACGTTAGTTGACTATCGTTTGCATTAAGGTATGTTTGTGTTGCTAAAAATAATAATTATTATTATTATTTATTCAACTTAAATTGGTACAAATTGATTCAGAGCTTAGGTTACATTGTAAAGGTAATATATAAGGGGTGCCTGTACTAGGGTAAACCTGTGCCACAGGCATTAAAGGCACATACTATATAATATAGATATAAATTCTAAAACAATACTTATAAAATATTATTCTTTGTATATAAAAACTTACGAATTATATTATAAACTAAGTGAGACGACTTAAAGAGTTATTTTATTGCGTAACACTTATTGAACAACAGTCATCAAATTTTCTGTTTGTTCGTAGTTCAAGGTTTGTAAATATTGTTGAACTAATTGCTTAGTGTTAGCACAATATTGTCATAAATCGCAGTTATTTTGTTTATATTATTATAAAGAAAAGAACCTAAAAATGCGAAAAACCTATTGGTAAAAATATACTTAGATTGAGACTGAGTAGTACAAACGATATCTTTCCGTCGTTTAGTGTTAGTAAGTTCCGGGTTATAATCAAGAGTAGTATGTTGTTTGAGTACAGTGTGCATTATAAAAAGCTGCCGGACTGTTAGTACTTTATAATTTTGATACAAATTTTTTGTTGTTAGCAACTCGCTACTTGTTCAGCTTTGTAAGCCTTGTTATGCCAATAGTTTATTATTTATCTAGTACGTCATTTTAAATCTATGATATCTTCTAAATTATTCATTCAAATGCAGTAAAGGGCAATTTTAATCCACGTTTTATCCAACGCAACGAAAATGGCTAACTGGATAAGGATTAATGTTATATCAGGCGAAATAGCTTCACAAATTTCCAATTATTTTTTATTAAATATCGTTAGTGCCACAGTGCAGATGTCAAGGCAACTTTTATTAAGTTAGCAATTTTTTTAAGTTGAATTTCGTCTATTTAACTTTGATGTATCTCATAGTTTAGCCAGCGTAGGCCAAGCGTAAATATTAATTTTTAATAGACGACTTCATTGCAAAATTTCAACAGTAATGTATTGTTTATAAATACAATATTAGAATGTATTATACATTAAAAACATTCAAGATTAAATTCTTCGAGTGGTAGTGAAGAGCCGTATCTAAATCCGTTGCGTAGTTTAGTAGGAATAAACGGACAAATATACAGAAAGACACGAATAGCGCACTTCTTTTGTACTATTTAAAGATATACCGGTGAGATGATTTAATTTACTAGGTATTTCGATAGTATCTCTCACAGTCGAGTGCTGCAATATAGAACACTACAACCTTATCTATATACCTATGTATGTTTATCCATTGTCTAGTACCCATAGTACAAGCTCTGCTTAGTTTGGGCTAGATGATGTTGTGTGTGTGTGGTAGAATATTATTATTATTATTATTATTATTATCGACTCGGGGTATTCTTTAAATGTAAAATCATGCTATTATTTTAATTGTGAAGATTTTACGATACTTGATGAATCACACGATAAAAATGTAAACAGGATAATTCAATCCACGATAGATAGACGATGTCCCGGATTGACATTATATACTTTTTAATATTATTTATTATTTTTAATTTATTTAATATTGTATTTTAAAACATAACTCTCGCACTAGGAACTAATCCTGTGTCACGAGGGCTTTACAAACATTCAAACAACGGAACAAACGAATAAAAATTTGTGGATCACACAAACTTTTGTCCCGTGTGAGATTCAAACCCACAACAATCGGTGCATTGTCAGTGACGAAGCGGCCACTTAAATCACTACGCCACTTGCGCAGTCAATTAAAAGTAAAGAAATGAAGTAAGTGCCAAAAATTATTCATGGTGGCGTATTTTGGAGTAGACGTTAGTGTTTAATAATAATATAATATAATATAATATTCTATCACATATACACAACACCGTCTAGCCCAAACTAAGCAGAGCTTGTACTATGGCTACTAGACAATGGATAAACATACATATATACTTTTTTTTGTAGATACTTACATATTATACATAGAAACACCCAGACCAAGACAATCATCCATGTTCATGCACACAAATATTTGACTTGTGCGGGAATCGAAGCCGCGACCTCAGGCGTGGCAGTCGGTTACACTAACCACTACTCCATTGAGGTCGTTATAAATTTAACGAACACCAGTAACATCCAAAAACCTAGTATTATTTATTTAGTTACCATTAGATAGGATGATTTTATAAGTAAACATAAAAATACAATTTTAAAGATTATCGCTATTACTTACAATGCCAAAATATATATAACATACACATTGCCGAGTGTCAATGAAGTCGTTGTAGTGAGGCAAATGTATCCTAACTAATATTATAAATGCAAATGTGAGTTATTCTGTTTGTTTGTTACGCTTTCACGCCATAACTGTTCGACCGATTATCGTGAAATTTCGCATACTCGTTTTCAGGGGAACAAAAATGGACATAGGGTACCTTTAATCTAGAAAATGTTCTATTACTAATCTCAAAGTCAAGCAAAGTCTAGTATTTTCTATAAAGCAATGATTTTGATAACAACCAACGAATCTTTGAAGCTATTCTATAAATAATTTGATGCACGAAATGAACGTACTTATCTTAAGAAAAATCCTCATAAGTAATTACGTGATTGTCTTAACAGCTGACTGACTGAGTATAAAACTTTAGTGACTATAAAACTAAAAATATTTTTTAAAAGCCTTTTTGTATTTTGGATGTCGCTGATATTATTGGATTCGATGAAAACTGAGATAGTCGTACGATAAAAAATATTAAAAGATATTGGAGATTTGAAATGCAGGTTTTATTTTTAGTTTTTATATTCGTAGCAATAACGGATTATACAGTACTTAGAAATGCTAAGAGGATTTTACTTCAAATATCGATTTTATACCGAGTCTATCTATAAAAATAAATTGCGTGGTCGATGCTTTGACGCTTATAGAGGATTATATTAATATGTGAGGTGGGGCTATAAATAGGTTAGTTGATAAAATGACAGCAGTATTTGCTGAAGTTGTAAGTTGAAATCCAGTTCAAGTATTTTATTTTTTAAACAAACATATACAATTTGAAAATAATTAATGTTCAAATGAACTACCCTTAATCCAAAGCAGTTTCCACATATAAATATACAGTAGAGCCAAAAATTTTTAGAAATTATAATCTAGAATAACAAATGTACAAGTAATTAGCGTAACAATAGAACAACAACAAAAAAGTATTTTTAAAAGTACAGTACTAGGAACAGAGGTATTGCAAGTTCACAATATTTAAAAAGTGTTACAATCTAAAAAAAACACGTTCATTATGGAGCCTGTTTGGGCATAACAAATTTTAACATGTTATATAACTTACAAACTATTTATATCATGGTTTGACTTTCTCGTCAGTTACATGTATATTATGACTACTCAGTATATAAGATAGAGGATATTTTTAAAATCAATGTGATTTATATTAAGAAGATTCTGAACCTAAAACAATGGTTATTCGGAGATAACCATTGTTATGAGATCGAGAGATACTCGACTCGTGCACCCCAGTGCCGGGCACGCCACGATCATGGCGGTAAGTCGTTGTTTGAGGAGTGGCTGGAGAGGCGGCATGGCGCCCTCACCTTCCGGCGGACACAGGTAATGACTGACCACGGTTGCTTTGGCCAGTTCCTGTGTCGCATAGACCGGCAGGAGACGCCCGGATGTCATCACTGCGGCGACTGCCGCGATGTTGTTGTGGAAACGGCACTGCACATTTTGGCGGAATGCCCCACCTGGGCATCGCAGCGCCGTGAGTAGATCGTGGCAGTCGGATTGGTTGCCCTCTCACTCCCGGCCGTGGTTCAGTCTATGGTCTGGAGTGAGAGATCGTGGAACGCCGTCGCCTCCTTTTGTGAGGAAGTAATTTCCATCAAGGAGGCGGCGGAGCGGGAGAGGGAGCGCTTAAACCCTCTCCCAACTGCAGAACTGGGCACCGGAGGGCGCCAGATCACCTCCAGTCACCCTGAGATTTGACCTGGGGGTGGTGGGCTGCGTGGGCCTGCTCGCCACCCGATCAGCACCAGGTCCGAAAGGCGGCGTGCGTGTTCTCACGTGCGCCTCTGTATCGTGTCTTTGTCCCCCCCCAGGGGGACGGTGGAGGAAGTATTTCTGTGTAGTGGCTTGCCGTTTTACACGGCGGGCCGAAACCACGGCGGGATCGCGATTGAATGTAAAAGCGATTTGCGCGGCCTCGCCATCTATGGTTATGTCGAGGAACACCGTGGTAGGTTTAGTCGGTATTACCGGGGTATCTTTTCCCTGGTGAGCCCGACATAACCTCTCCGTCGACCCGCGGAGAGGTATGGGGCAAAGCATTCACCCACGTTAAACAAAAAAGTATCTCTCGCAACACCACT
This sequence comes from Catocala fraxini, assembly GCA_930367265.1. Lineage (NCBI taxonomy): Eukaryota > Metazoa > Arthropoda > Insecta > Lepidoptera > Erebidae > Catocala > Catocala fraxini. The sequence continues at coordinate 24,058,499 of OV884031.1, forward strand.
AAAAGTATTTTGATGCAGTTTTGATAGTTCAGTAGCTTATTTTATTAAAAACGAGCTTCATTTTATTTAATACAGAAGAACTGAAGATATAATTAAGAAGAATAAGTATGGTCCACGTAAACGAAATCGGCGAAATACTACATTATACAGAAAAAAATTGCTGAACGACGGACGTAGCTTTTATTAAAACAAAACAAAACCCGAACAAGCTTTTCACAATCGACAATATTAGTACAAACTTCCATAATTCTTAAATTAATTACTAAAGCAGATGTTACATAAAAAGAGCCTTTTCATGTCTCGGAGGGCACATAACTCCGGGCAATACAATATTGTTGCCTGAGGTATTATGTCTTAGACAATGAATAATGTAGCGGAAAAATAATGAGACGACGGCCCCCGTAGACATCTGTCGTATCTACTTATGCTCGCACTAAAGTGGGTTAATGGTAGACCTAGGGATTACGTGCTCGTGATAGCGTAGTTGACGTACGAACATTCTAAGAAGAGATTAATATAATTATTTTTTAAAGAAAATATCGAAGGCGCGAAAATATATATCGTTTTCGATGTAGATATTGTTAATATGATTTGATGCTTATGGGTATGAATTATGAACCTCTAGTTATGCGTTTGTTTTGTCGTTTATCAGTCACACATTTTAATTATTTTAATCATTCAAACGCATTGCAAAACGTTTATAATATTAAATCGCTAAACTCGGTCATGCTTCGCTGTGGCTCAGTCTAATATTTTTAAACGTTCGATTCCATGGGAACTTAAAGCTAAAATTATATAGAAACACTGTCAAACAAAAATGAAATTTTGAATAAAATTTTAAGTCGTATACGTTTTGCGGATACAAATTGATATTCGAATCCATTCATTTGTTCATGCTTATGGCTAATAGTTACTGATTACCGTAGTCTATAGCCATTTGCCTTAGTCTAAAAAACGCATTAAAGGTGGATTAAATAAGAATACGTACGTAGGTAAACCAGGCCAATCGCAGTAATAGTGTTAGTATTATAACGCCGATTTCTTGCAAAAGTGCGGTATTTCCCCAGTTGAACCAGCTCGTTAGTACTATCACCAAATAATTAGAAACGAGCACCAGACTCTTTTACTCAAAACTCAATTACTTCAAACTCCATTTTAAATTTCGAATACTGTTATTGGCATATAAAACCGAATGAAGTAATCACGCGTAGATCAGATATCAATTTCAGATGAGTTTCGAATGTATGGCATTAAGCTGTGATTACGAAACCAACCCTGTACGTGGCAAAATTAAGTAATTAAGACTGCACCGAGCAAAATGTGCCAAAACAAGCAGTCACAGTTAAGTTGATAAAATCAACACTTTTTGTTTAATACAAATAAAAAATATACATTTACCGTAATAATGAATGTGTTTAAAATTACTCCGTGTAAAAAACTTAAAATAATTAATATTTTCGCCTACAAAATAACGTAAACTTGCACGAAAAATGCAAAAATGTAAGCTCGTGTTATGTGATTTTTATATTATAACAGTAGAAATCTATCCTATTTTATAGCTTAATCGAAACATAAATAGTTATATTACAATTTGTCCGTCCCAAATATTTAAGTTATTGGTTGACAATAAAGATACTTATTTATCAAAAAAGCACTTCAAATCCTTCATACAATTTTACTATGGCGGCCGCGCGCTGATTTGAATATCGAGCTCTGTCATTCAGTCCAACCGCGTCTTACGCTCGGCGCAGTCTTAATGACTTTATTTGAGTATACGGAGGCCCGTGAGATGTAATTTTACTTATTACCCATTTTAGATGTTATACTGATTATTTTTTAACGCAAGGTATGGCGAAATTATTTTATGTGGCGTAGTCTTTTTTATACGAGTTCATGCTAACATTACCAGATGAGTAGGCAGTATTGGATGACATTCAGACTTTGCCAGCTTTAGTTTATTGTTTCACGTAATAGCAAGTGCAACTTTTAAAGTTTGCCGAACATTTCTAGACTTTGTTCTGCTACTGAGACCTATTTTAACTTTAAATATTTAAGTGTTATTGAGTATTTCTATAACCAATGGACATGGAAGTCAGGATTGCATGAAAACATAAGTATAGGTATCATAATATTGCAGACAGATCAATGATGAAATTATAAAAAATCTATTTAATATAATTAATAATTTAATGTACTTTATATTTATTTAATTTAATACGCACATCACGTAGAAATGTCAGACGTGCCGTAGGATAAAACTGGAGAAGTCTGCCTGGCACTCCAACAGTCTTCCTAAAGAAACTTAGTACCAGTAAAGATATTTAATTTAAAAAAACGCATACAACTTTATAATATTGTTTCGTTTTTAAAAAAGAGGTCTTATTTCAAGTTCTCCCAGCGCTTCTTCAGGGACTTCTATTTATTTGATGTCTCACGTTCCAGTCTCGTGTTGCCATACGAAATATATCACAATTTTATTGTGTAAGTACTAATTTCATAATTGTAAATTCTAAGTATAATGGCCCATTAAATATGTTATTAAGTGGCGAAATCGTATTTTTTATTGCTAGTAACATTTTATGCCTTGTTTACGGCGACAAGTAGGCAGACCTATTTGTAACATAATATTGAATAATGAATTGGTTTTGACAAGTTGACATGGCAAAGTGGAAATGAGGAAATGACAGTGAAATTATTGTGGTGATTTATTTTGACGTATTTTAACCACATTGTTTTATATACATATCATTGTTTTTATTGATTACTAGCTTTTGATCGCGGTTGCGCTCGAATATAATATTGATTTTTACCGGATGAGAGGTACTCAATGTTCTTTTCTGTACCCGTGACAATGTAAATACAAAATTTCATAATGATCGGTCGAGAACTTAATGCATAAAAATGAAGGGAAACAAAAAGCAAACTCACATACGCATAATCTCACGTACGTACAAAAACACCTCATACAAAAGACAATAAGAAAATCGTTGCAACAATATTGTAAAGCTCGATGTAATGGTTCACTCAAGTTCGTTCTATAAATATCTTAGTTCTGAAACCCTTTGTTGCAAGTCCGTAAAGACCATTAAAAAAACTGAATTAAGTTATCCTAACTAATATTATAAATGTAAATGTGGGTTTATTTATTACGCTCTCACGCCTTAAGTACTAGACAAATGATCATTTGAAATTTCGCGTAGCCTTTGTCCGTGGTACAGAACAGGAAATATAGTACCTTTCATCCAGGAAAAAGTACTGTTCCCAAGGGATAGAAAATTGACATAACCAAACTAAAAACAATATATGTAATATAACCTATATTATTATTATTATTTACGCATGCGAAGCTGCGGGCAAAATCTAGTAAAGCATAAACTCATATTTGTAACATAAAACAACAGAAACTTGCATCTAGTTTAAAAAACCAACCATTCCTAGTGTCTTACATATATCTAGACAGCCGAAAAACATTTTATTTTGCAATCAAACAGTCATTTTGCCTTGAAAGTTCTTTTACCCACAAGTCTAGAAGATAAACTGACTTTGTGAACTTTTCAGATAGGACTTAAACCTTTGAATACTAAACAACTGGAATGAACAAGTTAGCCAGAAGGGAAAAAGATTAGATACATTGTCTCTAAAGGTATTAAAGAAATCACATTGACATGCTCCTTCAGAGAATACATCTTAAAACTAAACATTTAGTGAATACATACAATCTAAATAATAATTTTATATTGTATTGTCTTCTGTTTACGCGAATGGTATTCATTGAGATTAAACTACTATATAGGGATTTTACCGCGTTATTTATTTTACACTTTATTACAAAATTTTGAAACTGTTACACTACTACTAGATACTATTAAACTTTACTAATTTCAAGCTAATTAAATTACTAAAACTATTAAAGCTATTTATATTTAAGTTTACACTTTCCCCGACGTTTCGGTTGCTTTTCAGCAGCCATGGTCACGGGGAGACTAAAATGGTAGTTGTCTCAATATTCCAGTGTCGTTATTTCAAAGTACCCGAACATAATTTAATCATTGGTGTTTCTATTTAATAAAGTGTAAAATAAATAACGCGATAAAATTTGTATATAGTAGTTTAATTTCAATGAATTTTATATTGTTTTGATATTTTTTTTTATATTCTCTCTGAAGTAAAATTATTGTCAATGCCTACTTTAAAGGCAAGTCACAGACACTTGCAACACAGTCTTTACTAGCGCATGTGCTAGGGCACCCTGTAACGAAAATGTATGTACTTTATGTTTATAAAGATTATGTCAACATCAATATTAATGTCAACATGTAGGTAACCCGATTGGTAATAGTTTAACAGGCAATTTTATTTGCACCTATATAAATGTATTAAAAACAGCGACAAGTTTGTACTTGCACCTACATTACAGTTATTTTAAATAACCTATTGTTACAAACTATTTCGAGAGGTCTTAAACCAAAAATATTTATATTAAAAATTATGAAGAGTGACTACCAAAATATAAATAAAATATTTTTTTTAGGCGGTCGCTCTTTTAAAACCTTATATTCTAATGTCTTGGATACGATTGGGATCCAATCAAATTGGAAGTAAAATAATACTTTTCGTACAGTCTCACTAATAACTTTTCTTAAAAACGTAGACAAAGATTATAGATTTCCACTTACTGCAATCCTTTTCTACATTATAAGACATTCTTTTATCATCTCCTATTCTATTAGGAGAAGAAGCTAAAGAATCAGCTTACAAATACTACAAAACAGTCGATCCGCTGATACTGTAGAAAAAAAAAATCGTTAACAATATGAATATCAGTGAATTTCGATAGACCGGGGAAACAATAATGAAACTAATGACCCAAACACCCTCTCCCCTAACACCAGCCCCTTGAGTACTTCAGCTTAGAGTGGCAAAATAACCCGTTCCCCCTTTTATTTCCAGCGATTTACCTTATACAATTACATTTTGTTCCGTATTTCCTTGAGTATAAAAAAGGGAAAATACGCGATAATGTTTAAAATCCAAAGCATCTGGATGACAAGAGATTTTGCTAAGAAATCCTTCGGCGTGCTAACGCGTTCCCTAAGGAGAGACGTCGACAGTTCGTTACGAAGAAATGCTGAATACGAGATTAATATTCTTTCTTTTATTTATAAAAATATTGTGAAGTTGTGTCCTTTGTTGGGAGGTAAAAAATCGTGTTCGTGCAAGTTGAAAGTTAGCATTTATTTATAAGCGTTGCATCTTGATTATCAAAAACTATTTCAAAGGATCACGTATTGTCGTTTGATCGAAATTATTCAAAATATCTTCAAACTTAAGGCAATCTAATAAGACGCTTTTAAAACAAATTTAAGTACCCTATAAAAAACGAAGAAAATGGTTTTATTTTATCACATGCCTGACATATGCAATAACAAAGAATAAAATTAAACAAACAAAAGTAGAACATAAAACGGGTAAAAACCAAAAAATACATGAAAGTATGCGTCACACCTGCGCAAAATGGCTATTTTCAGCTCATAGGCCCTTAGTGACGTGTAACATAATGTAATCATTGGTTGTTGCTTTTAAGTTATGCTAGTAACTCATGCCTATTCTATTAAACCACCATTCAATTATAAAGAGGCATGCCAGTATTAGGCCCAGAGATGGACTAGAAATGGGCAATACTAAAAAAATATATTAATATTTATCCGAGTTCTTCCTTGTATTTATAATTCTGTACAAGTCGGTAATATTTTCTGAAATATTAAACAAGAAAACGACTAAACTATGTAACAGAAGTTGCAAGCAAGTACATTACCGTGAAAATGCTACCTTTACACAAAATATGTTGACAGGTAATTAATTGAAATAGTAATTTACCAAATTTTTATATAATTATTATTTTAATCGTTAATTTCATTTATTATACAAAAGTAATACAAAAACTTATAATAATTATTATTTTTATCTTTGGAAGATTCCTTTGATTAACAGTAATGTTTATTATCGATGTATTGAGGTTTTGTGTTTATTATGGCAACACCATCTCTAACTTGTACGACGCCGGCAAACGTGAAATGTCAATATCATTGCTTGTTTTGCAACTCCATTGTGACGGTCAGTGTTTATTTATTGCGGTTAATATTGACGACCTTTACCTATAAACTATAAAACTGCAATGTATTCTGTTTTATTTAATTCTTAATTGATTGTACTTATAAATAAATTAAAATTATATATAAAATGATATAGCACATATTTAATATAAATTGTATTGATGAGATATAAGAAGATTTGATAACTTTAAAATGCCAAGTTTTTTTGTAAATCACTTCTTAAGCTAATTAATTATTGCCATTGCTTCCTATTATTATCATTAGCCTTTATAGGTGTGCCCCTTTGGGAAAATATACATGACCTTCAATATTCTTTTCTTTCTTCCTTCTGTCAACAACGATTACCGCACTGGGAATAATTCCTATGCAATAAATTTATGAATCTCATTATTTTTAGTCCCGTGCGAGGATTAAACCCACAACATCGGGCATACGTCGCAGGCGAAACGACTTCTTAAACCTCTATGCCATCCGTGCAATCTATATACGACTGCACCTTTTTGATACGTGGCTTATATTTATCACCATATCTTTACGATACACATTTTCACATAGAATATATCCACCGTTTCACACACATGCAATTCAATTTTCCCATGGTCTTATTCTCAGATAAGAATCTATGTTTAGAACCGAGGTATATACACTACGAACCTTGCTACGTACCACGCCTCTACATTTCTATGCAATTATTTCAGTTCAGTCAACTTCAAGTTGCGGTCCGCTTCCATTGCCTTCGGTTCTCCACAGACAGTGAAATGTTCTTGGGTTTTATACTCGTTACAGTTAGATTTATTGTCTAACTAGATAGAGCTGAGTCATATAATATTTTTACGGCATGACCGCATTATTAGTATGGCAGTGGATATTGTAAAGCATAATTATATATATATAATTATGCTTTACAATATCCACTGCCATATTTGCACGCACACATAGTCACTTACATAAATAATATATAGCAGCGATAGCTCAGTGGGGAGACCAACAGACTGCAATGCAGAGGGTCTCGGGTTCGAACCCGCGTCGCGCACCTCTGACATTCGGAAGTTATATGACTTTTCGAAATGATGTGCGTATTGATTGACAATTATCACCTGCTCCGTGCCTCGGAGAGCAAGTTAAGCCGTCGGTCCCGGCTGCCATGAACATCTATGGCAGTCGTTATTGGGAGAGTGTCGAAACAAAAGATCCCACTGGGTCGAAGTGTCGCCGGTCTACCCTGACTGGCCCCCACATAAGATACATACATACATAAATAATAGGGGTTAAAGTATGAAGTTGCTATTGTATGGTAATAGATACTTTGAATTGACATAATTTTACTAAAGCTTTTGATCTTGTCGATAACGATTTACTATTAACAAAGCTTTCGGCAATAGGATTCGACACTAATCTACTCCAATTTATAGCCAGTTACCTCAGAGATCGAAAACAATTTGTAAAAATAGGACAGTATGTATCAAACGATTACTATACACGCTCAGGAGTAAGTCAAGGCAGTACCCTTGGGCCTACCTTGTTTATTATCATGATAAATGATTTACCTAGAGTTTTATCTAAGACAGAATGCCTAATGTTCGCTGACGACCTTAAGTTATTTGCCCCTGTTCAGAGCATTACAGACTGCGAAGATATACAACACGACATAGATGCCGTTGTTGAATGGTGCACAGCGAATAAACTGTCCTTAAATATCCCTAAATGTAAAATTATCACCTTCACTCGTTCCCGTTCACCTATTACAATGGCCTACGAGCTGGCAGGGCAGCCGTTTGAGCGAGTTACTTCTATACGAGATCTTGGACTTACCCTAGACAATCAATTAAATTTTCGCGATCACATCACAACCATATGTAAGGCTGCTAATAAATCATTAGGATTTATAATTAGAATGTCCTCTCAGTTTGATAATGTTCTAGTAATAAAACTGTTATATAACGCCTATGTACGTAGCAAACTGGAGTACAATGCGATTGTTTGGCATCCACATGAGCAGTTATATACACTTATGATAGAGAGAGTTCAACGCAAATTTGCTCGTTACTTGTACAAACGCATATATGGCTACTATCCCTTTCTATACCCCTCTATGTTTGTCTCGGGAATGATTAGTCTCAATACCTTAGAATATAGGCGCAATCTTGCACACATAATGCACTATTATTTATGACTGGTACATAGGGTGGATAACCCTTCTGTACGTGAGTGTATTCACTTCTATGTGCCAAATCAGTACATGCGTGCTGTTGGACGTAGGCGACATAGATTATTCACGTATCCTACATCATGGCGTCTGCCGCAGGTTACTTATTGTCCAACGGCAAGAGCGATTGACAATATGAACAAATTACTACTTGCAACTCCGGATACAGATTTATTTTATTGTAACACTAGTCAAATGTTTAAAAAAGTAACAGAGTTTCTTAACATGATGGCATAAATTATTTTATCTATTGTTTCTATACGAATGCTCAAAATTGTTTTATTTTAGTAGTTAATATGATTGTGAATGTTTCTTTTATATTTTATTTTAATTTATTTGTTTAGTGTGTTTAAAGTGTATGTTAGTAGTATAGCACTAAAGGCGTGTTGGTACAGATGCTGTAAGCCTCTAGTGTTTATAAAATAAAATAAATAAATAAATAAATAAATAATACCTTCATGGTGTGAGATTTTCGAGTGAAACTATTTTCACGTGATATCTATAAGATTTTACTTTAAAAAAATGTGCAACATTCGATTTTCGACTTTCAATTGTTTCTTTTTATTCAGCTCGGACGGGCAAGATGGATACTTCGAAAATCCGAGTCATTTTTTATATACGAGTTCCGACTATCTAACGCGGCAGAAACGGCTCGCAATATCAATGCTGTGTTTGAAGAGGAGACAACTAATGAATGCATCATACGTATTTGGTTTAAACGCTTTTGTAACGGAAACTTCGACTTGAAGAACAAACCACGTGGAAGGCCACCTACACAGGTGCATAACGCTGAATTGTAGGAGATGGTGGAAGCCGATCCGAGTCAAACTACTCAGACAAACATCACATTTAGGAACAAATATAATGTAAATCTTACAACAAATGACTCATTTGGATTATCTGAATTGTCAGAAATTTAATTAATTAGCGCCATGGTTTATCGTTACCCTACCTACAATATTGGCTCATTTGCGTCAAATCAATAAGATAAAAAAATATGGGTACCTCGTGATTAGACTGATATACAGAAAGAAATGCATGTTGAAACTTGTGTTGCCTTGTTGAATCGGTACAGAAATGAAGGAATATTGGATCGAATTGTGACATGTGACAAAAAGTGAATTCTTTACAATAACCGTAAGTGAAAAATGTAATGGCTGACCCCAAGTCAAACGCTGCAACAGTGCCCTAAAGCAAAGCTTACCAATAAAAAGATAATGGTGTTTCTTTTTGCTTTCTCAGGTCTGCTCAAGCAATAACAGCAGATGTTTACTGTAAGTTCGGCAACTTCGAACAATGGTGGCGAAACTGGCAGTGAAATAGCCCCGACTCGTGAATCGATCTCCACCATTATTGCTCCATGATAACGCAAGACCTCACACTGCACAAGAAGCCGTTGTAACTCTACAGGAGCTGCAGTTAAAAACCATACGTCATCCTCCGTACTCGCCAGACCTTGCTTCAAAGGACTACCATTTTTTTCGTGATTTGGACAATTTTCTACTTTTTCTTCCCAGGAGACAGTACAAAATGCTTTCACACAGTTTGTCGAATCTAGATCCCCGGAGTTCAATCGTAAAGGCGATATTATTATAAGTCGATCTCCACATGGGGCAGCAAAAATTTATTAGTGGTGCAGGCTCTAAGTGTTCTTAGTGCCCGTTGAATTTACCGATAAATAATAGACTTCTTATGTAATATGTATACGGGCTACATAATATGTACTAAACCCTTGTGTAGTACATACAGTCATAAGATTGTGGCAAAAGTATTTTCTTCAACTGAGAAGCATAATTATTATATTCTATTTCTAAATGAACAGTTTGAATTCTACTGCAGAAAAAGTATTATCTTTAACTTAGTCTGTCTCAGTTCCTAGATTTTTAATATAAAGTAGACATTTTTCAGCCATCTTTTTAATTAATAAAACGGCTTCTGTTTTATTATTGACGACTCGATGGCGTAGTGGTTAGTGTAACCGACTGCCACGCCTGAGATCGCGGGTTCGATTCCCGCACAAGTCAAATATTTGTGTGCATGAACATGGATGTTTGTCTTGGTCTGGGTGTTTCTATGTATAATATGTATGTATTTACAAAAAAAAAGTATATATGTATGTTTATCCATTGTCTAGTACCCATAGTACAAGCTCTGCTTAGTTTGGGCTAGATGGTGTTGTGTGTATGTGATAGAATATTATTATTATTATTATTATTATTAGAATAAGCTGCTTCCCACGCTGTCGCTCGCATGATATATTGAGATAAAGCCATATCATAGAGCACACAGTTATCTTATTGTGAGTTATATAAATAATCTTCCAATAGGCTATAAATTAATTTATAGCTTATTGGAAGATCGTTGGACTGCCAAACAGAGGTTTCAAGTTCGATCCCAAGATGCGCATTTTTGACATTTCGAAGTTATGTGATTAAATATTTAATTATCGCTTGCTTTAGCGGTGAAGTGATACATCGTAGGGAAACCTACATGTCTAAAAGTTATCCATAGTATTATTGAGAATATGTGAAGACCGTCAAGCCCGCACTAGGCAACAGAGGCTCGTGCCCACCAGTGGATCAGTTTATATGTAGGGCTGATATTATTGCAGATACATAAGAATAGAGACTGCCTTGACAGCTGCGTAAAATAATTTTGCTGTATCAAGTAAATTTTCAGTCTAATCAATTTTGTTTATCGGTTATAGGGCTGGGAAAATTTTCAGTAGCAATCTGAAAATTAAGGCTTAGCTCATATTTCGTGAAACCTATAGGATATAGCTGAGAAATGGAGGAACGATTACCTACAGTAAATGTTTTTAGTAAAAAACGCACATATAAAAACCAAATAAATAACAGTTATTACTCATATATATATATTTTTTTATATAAAAAGTATGCGCAAACCTCGAAAAGTAGTCTATAGATTAACTTAAATCTTTTACAACGTTGTAATACTATACAAGAGTGGGTTTATATACTTTTTAACACGAAATTTCAACGAGATTGGCGAATTTAAATATCAGAACGAGTTACAGCGAAGCGTAACTTAGGTTTAGCTAAAAAAGTAATAAAATCCGACTTCAGAGCAAACAAATTATTAAAAATGTAAAGCAACTTTAGAGTAAAATATAATATTTATTTTACATGTAAAATTTTAAAGTTCTGCCAGGAAGAGAACATGAAGAAATAAAAATTTCATCTTAGTCTCCCTGTGAACATGAACATGGTAAAGCAACCGAAACGTCGAGGAAAAGTGTAAACTTAAATAGTTTTAATTGATTTTATTTAAATACATTAAATTGCAGTAAATATCAATAATATTAGTGTTATAGTTCAAAATTATGTAATAAAAGTGTTTTAAAATAAACAACGTATGAAATCCATATAAAGTAGTTTTATTTTAATGTATTACATTCACGTAACCGTAAGACAATATTAAATACCCATTATTTTGCTTTAAGTCAGCGATAGCTCAGTGGGGAGACCAACAGACTGCAATGCAGAGGGTCTCGGGTTCGAACCCACGTCACGCACCTCTGACTTTCAGAAGTTAAATGATTTTTCGAAATGATGTGCTTATTAATTGACAATTATCGCCTGCTCCGTGCCTCGGAGAGCACGTTAAGCCGTTGGTCCAGGCTGCCATGAACATCTATGGCAGTCGTTATTGGGCAAGTCAGTATCCTCTAATATTCTGACACTGGTCTAGCCTTAGGGTATCGTTAGCCTTCGGGTTGCGGAGGTCAGGTGGCAGCCGCTCCGTGTAAAAACTGAGATCCAGTCAAATCCGGTTAGACCAGAAAAGCTGACCCCAAGTGACTTGGGAATAATAAAGGCTAAGAGAGAAGATTTTGCTTTAAGTCAGAAACAAAAATACCCACGTATTTTTTAAGTTATTTTTACCAATTAGTCAGAACAGGAAGAGTAAGTGCGGCTACGTAAATTCCTACTGCATGGTTGAATTGATCGTGTGAATGTTAATGAGAGGATCCCTGGTTGTGGGATCGCTATTTACATATCGATTCCTACACGTGCGTTAATGCCCACATACGTATGAACATTGCAGGGGTAATTAATTAAGTTTATGAGCTTCACTTGATAATCCTTATTTTTTATTATTACTATTGATTTTGACGGTAACGGTAAAAGAAAACATTGTGAGGAACCCTGCATGTCTCTCTGACAGTTCTCCATATTGTTCTCAAACAAATTTGAAGTCTGGCAACCTTTACTGGGTCAATGCTGGCCTAACCCTTCTGTGGGACAGTTTAATACGAGGCTGATATATATAAACTGTAAATTCTACAAGGATTAAATAGATGCACCTTACTACGTTTAGAAATGATCAGATTTCTGGACGTTAATTGATCATCTGACTCACAATGGTAACATCACATCACCACTACATATTATAAAACAAAATCCCCTGCCGCGTCTGTCTGTCTGGCTATTCATGATAAACTCGAAAACTACTAAACGCATTTTTATGCGGTTTTCACTAATAGAAACTATACATCTAAGTTTAAAAGGTTTAGGTGTATAGTTTGTTAAGGTTTTGTGCGAAGCCGAGGCAGGAAGCTCGCGGTCATTCATATGGAAAATACACTATCAAGTTAATTTATATCACGTAACCTCACTCTTCTCATTGTGGAAACATTGTCGAGCAGTGCAAGTACAATGAGGGCTATGATACCGATATTTAGAAAGCTCTTAATATATCTAAAAACATTTGATTATCAATGTTTAATGAAAGGCTGATGACAATGACCTATCCCTAATGATTTTAAATAACAAGTTTCTTTAATGATTCATTAACAATATTAAGCACTAAAATACGTTCAACCCGTTAAACGCCTTAGTATAATGTATTACTAATGTATTGTATTCTATAAGACTAAGAAGTCTTTATTTGCTATAAACAGGGTACATTAATAGATGTTATAGATTATATACAAGAGTACAAGTGCATTTAGCCATTTCAAATGGCATGCAAATGTAATATTTCATAGTTATATCATTTTCACGAACATATTAAATATCACATTTTCAATATAAATTAGGAATAAAATGATATATGGTCAATTACAAATCAATTATAATGGGTATTTTCAAAATATTCTTTGAGACTGTAGAAATTGCTCTGCATGAGCCACCAACGTAATTTTGTGGAGTTTTTTTTTTATACAGCTTACGTGGCAAACAACCATACGGCCCACCTGATGGTAAGTGGTCACCGTAGCCTATGGACGCCTGCAACACCAGAGGCATCACTTGCGCGTTGCCGACCCTTTAGGAAAGGAAGTGGGAAGGAGAAGGAGCGGGGTGGGGGAAAGGGGGTGATTGGACCTCCGGCACTCTCACTCACCGAATGAAACACAACAGTAGAAATACTGCTATTTCACGTCGATATTCTGTGAGAGGGTAGTCCTTCCCGGTCGAGCCGGCCCATTCATGCTGAAATCAGCGAGGCTCTACTACTCAAATTACTCAAATTATTTAAGGGTAATAAGGGTAGGCTAATATGTAGGTATTTTATGATTAGGGATTTTACTATACATTTTTATACGCATGGCGTAAGAGTTATTTTGCAGCCGACTGCTTTTCGGTATCATGTTAAGCACAACAAGGCAGTAGTATTGGCGTATTTCTTTTTCTCTCGCTTCGTTAAATGGCCTCAAGCGTGAGGGCGTAAAAGCGCTCCAGGGAGCCACAGTTCCGTTGACTTTCTATAAGATCAAATGGTGGTAAAATTTTCCGGTTTACAAGTCATCTGCGGGAGGTAAATTGCCTGTCTTGACGGTCGATATAATAGGGATCGTTTATATCTATGGGTTTTCAAAAACGGTTTGTTTTGATACGTACATACAAAGTGTCACGCCTCTATTCGAGAAAATGGGCAGACAAAGGTATTTTACATCCACATGTCGCCAACTATGATTTTAAGTGCACGTACGGTGCGAGCGTATTGTGATCTACCAGGCTTTATTCTAATATTCAGAATTTTGTGAGAGCAAAACTAAATAATACTTTACTCCGCCCAGGAATCGAATCTGAGATTCCTAGGTGATGCTGGGCTGGCCATACACAGCAGTCGCGTATATCATCCCGTGCTACCGAGGGATTTGTAGTATTTTTTTTTGTTCTTCGTCAATTTAGTGGTGTTCTGGCGGAAAACCAGCTCACAAGTACTCTAAGCAATGAGTTTGAATGTTAGTAATAGGCAAGGGAAATATGCTACATTTGGTTTAATCAGTAGTTTGCTTACTCCTCGAAGAACCAACTGTAAGGCTAGGTAGAATATTCTTCGGCCTTACTAAGGTGCCGAATATTGCGGATTGTTATAAAAAATAAGAAAACAATTAGTCAGGACTTTCTTGGTGTCCTTTGTTTCAAAGTAATCTCAAAAATGTTTAGATTCACCTAATTAGTATGTTGGTCAGGTTTGACTGTTCTCTCCCGAGGGTCTACCAATAGCTTTAAAGTTCCTCGACGCACCTTACAGCTTTTGGTCATATTTTCTTCCGATATAGGCATTTTAATTATAATCGTTTTTAACGAAAATGTCTATGAATGATAGATATAGAAACGCTTGCATCTTGACACGCTTAAATGTCGATAATTTTGCAATAGATTTTGGTTCGAACATCCATTTTGTAAACTAAAATTATACCTTTTTTTTTCGATCAGCCACTTCTGAGGATCGCAAGAATTTTTATATTTCGTCAATGCCAAATGAGTTGTACGATGAATATTGCAACCGAATGCCAGTGCCCTACCCAAAGCGCGCTTGCAGTCCATCTGATCCAAAATAAGCAATTTCTGAAGATATGCTTGGAACATTGCATAATATGAGCAAGCAAACACCGGGCTCGTTCTTTACAAATGGTAGGAAGCCTTTCGGTGATTTTATAATGGGCTCATTTGGCCGTCGGTCCCGGCTGCCATGAACATCTATGGCAGTCGTTATTGGGAAGTCAGTGCCCTATAATATCCTGACACTAGTCTAGCCTTAGGGTATCGTTAGCCTTCGGGTTGCGGAGGTCAGGTGTAAGAACTGATAGCCAGTCAAATCTGGTTAGACTAGAAAAGCCGACCCCAAGTGACTCGGGAATAATAAAAGGCTAGGAAGAAGAGTAGTCTATGGTATACTACGCAGTCGTCGCCATCTCCATATATAGAAAGTATCGATCTTATTGCTGTCACGGCTTTTAATGTCCATATCAGTAAACCTTGTCAGCTTTATAGCTCTTAAACCATAAATTTCTTTTTAGACTTTGTGGTGCATGAAGCGTTACAAGTTAGGAACTAAGGCTAGCAATCCTTAAAAAGATATGCGAGTCTAATATATAACCTATCGCATTCACTCACACTCACGTATTTTAATATCTGTTTTTTTATTTGGCATTCAGATTTGTCCTGATAAGCGACAGCAGCT
The DNA here is from genome assembly GCA_930367265.1 of Catocala fraxini. Classification (NCBI taxonomy): domain Eukaryota; kingdom Metazoa; phylum Arthropoda; class Insecta; order Lepidoptera; family Erebidae; genus Catocala; species Catocala fraxini. The sequence continues at coordinate 24,074,255 of OV884031.1, forward strand.
TCTTAAGATATCAATGACTTAAGAGACCAGACGGAAGTCTTTCCATATTCGCATTGTTGGAGTACTACTCTGTTCCTCCTTCTGATATATCAGTTATCAGCAATCTGCATTAGTTGATATTTTCCTCTTAATGCAGGCTCCAAGTCGATTCGTTGTACCGCTTTTTGCGTGATGTCTAGAGGTATGAAGAGCTGTGTATTTTACGGTAGAAAGCGGCTTGGTTGTGTTTTATTCATTCCCGTTGTTCTCAAGGAAGGCAGATGGCTGCCGATGGATGGTAAGCGGGCACCCAACGCTCATGATCATGGGATCACGAGGGTTGGGTGCCCGCTTACCATCAGATAAGCCGTATGATTATTTGTCACCTTTATTGCAGATATGCAAATATTAGGATCAAAGCTTGTACATATTTTAAAAATCTTTATATTATTACTACGAATACCGAAGAATTTATTTCGTAAATGAATCTGTTCTTGTACAAAGCCATCAATCTTTTCAGCGTAGTTTTAAATGTAAGTATTATCTGATGGCACGCCATTCGTTGCCAGCTTCCTTCTTACAATTCTCTTAATTTTAAATATATTACTGCTCTACTGGTCTAGCACTGAAATGCTTGTTATAACATTCTTAACACTTCTTTGCTTTTATGTTTAAAAATATATAATATCTACATATAGAATATGAATGAAGAGAGTGTAATACTAAGTATTGTATAGCATTTTTGGCACATGTTCAAATTCGTAAATCTTACTTCAGTTGAACAAAATCATTATATAAAAAAAAGTTTAAAAGGTGTGCAGGCCTCATTTATCAATTGAGTATATAATCCCTCTTTACATAAAATATCCAACAATTTATCAGTATAAGAAATAAACATCAAAATTATTTTCGGTAAACGTAAGGTAGGACGTCCCCCAGCCAGGTGGACCGATGACCTGAAAAAGGTAGCTGGGTCAGACTGGATGCGGAAGGCGGCAGACCGGATATTGTGGCGTAAAATGGGAGAGGCCTTTGTCCAGCAGTGGAGTGCAGTGGGCTGATTGATTGATTGATTGATCATAATTATTGATTACGTAGATGAGTCTAAGAAGCTTTACCATTATCATATAATCTTACGCCTACATCCCAAAATGAGTAAATATTGACGTATTATATCCACAATTCGCCAGCTATAGTGTTAATTCTACGTAATAGGAAAGAGCCTGTCTACCGGCCACCGTTCCAGAATTCGTGCGACTACTAAGAACTTTTTAACAGAAACGTTCCATAATCCCCATCTGACTATTGACCAATCAATCATGCAAAGCAGTCAGCACCACCGCCGAGACAGCGAATTATAATAATAAGTTATTTATTTTTGCTTCGAACGAGGATTACTATTATTATTATACGCCATATATATATTATTATAGGCCATTGGGGTCGTCATAAATTTGACAAACACCAGTAACATCCAAAAAGCTATTATTATTAATTTAGTTAATACTAGACAGGATGATTTTATAAGTAAACATAAAAATACAATTTTAAATATTATCCCTATTACTTACAATGCCAAAATATATATAATATACACATTGCCGAGTGTCAATGAAGTCGTTGTAGTGAGGCAAATGTATCCTAACTAATATTATAAATGCAAATGTGAGTTATTCTTTTTGTTTGTTACGCTTTCACGCCGTAACTGCTCGACCGATCATCATGAAATTTCGCATACACGTTTTCAGGAGAACAAAAATGGACATAAGGTACCTTTAATCTAGAAAATGTTCTATTACTAATCTCAAAGTCAAGCAAAGTCTAGTATTTTCTATAAAGCAATGATTTTAATAACAACCAACGAATATTTGAAGCTATTCTATAAATAATTACATGCGTGTATTTATTTATTACACATATTAACAGAATAATTATAATCTAAGGCAAGTTCGTGTGCTTACGCTAATTACAAAACTGCAACGCATTGACTTGATAACATATTATTAATTATACTTAAGTCTAATAAAGATTTAACATAATAACTAACACTAAATTAAGAAACATAATAAAGAATTAAAGAATAAAATTACAATTAGAATAAATAATTTAATTTAAATATACAATTTGTGATCACCCATTAAACTATTAATAATAAAAATATATTTTTATATAAAACTGTTATTGTAAAATTGTTTACAACTATTTAAAATTTTATTTATGTTCACATTATTATTTGTGCCATTAATTATTTTGTATCTACGTAAAAATGTTTTATAAGCTATTCCAAATACCACTGTGGCTCCAAAAAGGCTACACATGAAAAGATAAATTCAAATCAAGGGAATCTGAATGCATACATGTGCGTAGTTAACATACATAACTCGTATACAAACATAATTAGTCTGTAGCATTGGCATAATTTGGTACGGCAACACTTCGTACACATTCCCATTAGTGTTCTGTTTACTCGATTACTATGAAATAGCAATATGATTTTCACTGGCGAACATTCTACGCAATTGTTTGTTAGAAAATCAAATATATTCCGTGATTATATCGCGAGTGTCATATTCATGGATCGTAATTTGCTCGACGTGATAATACACCTCTCTATCTTTCTATACGGCAATTTCGTGATATTCTGTTGCAGGGAGAACTATGAATGCTTGTTTAGAGTGCTCGTTTATTTGATCATCAAGGGAGTATTTATTATACAATACCAGCGACCCTCCCCGGCTACGCACGAGTAACCTTAACAAATTATACACCTAAACCATCCTCATGAATCACCCTGTCTATTGGTGAAAACCGCATGAAAATCCGTTCAGTAGTTCTTAAGTTTTTTGCGAACAGACATAAAGACAGAGAGACGCGGCGGGGTACTTTATGTTATAATATGTAGTGATAATGATGATTAAGTATGGAATTAAAGACAAGCATACAGACATGGATACAGAAATATGTATGACTAAGTACAAACATTGATAAAATCAAAATAAATAAATATATATTTTATAGAAGAAATATTGATATTTATATTGAGGTGGCATAGTTGCAATGTGTCTACACTGCTATGGAATATAATTATATTAATCAGTGTTGCCTTGTTTGTCCAGTGAGAAGTGAATGCAATTGATGTGTATGAGGTCTCGGACTCTTGAGTTGGGTTAAATCTTATTTATGTTTTTCTTAGTAAAAAGATATCTTAATCTTAGTAGCACTGAGCCTATAATTCTTTTGTGCTCTGTAAATGGAGACAGGCTTTCCCCTTATTACGTATGACGTAAAACCATACCTGGTGAAATATGGGTCTTTTAACATTTCGCCAATTTGACAGAGGTTCAGTTAGAGAAGGTTAGACAGAGGTTTACCTTCAAAGAACCAGACTTGAGGCTAGCTATGTGTGTGTGGAATCATGACAAGGCTTTTATAATTATATATACGATAATAAGATACATGTCAAGTTTGCACACACATACAAACAGGCAATACATTCATGTATTACGCTCATAAATAATTAATATTTATGCGGCATGATACCTTACTCATTTACCGAGTGCACATATTACATATTATGTATGCACAGTTAAAAACAACCAAACATTTTTGGTGCAAACATTTATTTTATTTTATTTTTATTTTTTATTTATTTATATCAACATACAATTGCCTTTACAGGTATCTACCCAATACATATTATCTCCGGTGTCCTTTCAATATGTTTTATTTGAATCTAGCCATAAGCAGTTATAAAATAAATACCATTTATATTTTATTTACCAAAAACAACTTTAGCACTACATTTTCGCCAAGACATAACAAAACGAAAACCTACCATATCGAAAATCTACCATACAATTTTTCGAGAGTACCTCAGAATAAAAAAAGAAATCTTTCATTAACCCGCGTATTAAGTCTACATACAAAGTAATTACGAAGTTATTTAAGCACATGATATGAAAAGCAAATTATCCTTTCATTTCACGTTTCCTCGTTTCAAAAGCTCGGATGTACAGTATGCGGGCCGTACAGCACAATAATTTGTCTTTAAAAAGTTTAAATTAAATAAAGATACGCTATTGTTCTTCAACTACATAACTCACGCCTGTATACCCCTGAAAGGATAAACTAAGATGTGTTACATGGAAGTTACCACAGCATAACACACACACACGCGCACACACACACTCCATACCTCACACACTATCATAAATACTCACCATAACTAACCCAAACATCCACTCACTCACACCACTCTCAGATCAAGTTATTCTTGCATATTAGCTACTAGCGGCCCGTCACGGTTTCGCATGGGTGAACATTTATTTTTAAACCTTTTTGGATAAACATAGAGTAAATGTACCTTTGTACAGGACATTGGTAGCATTTTTTTTCAAATTACTACCTATTTAAGTATATTTATAAAATTTTATATTTTTATTATGAACTTATTTTTATTTTTAACGTTTTTTTACTTTAAATATTTTTTTAACGTTTTGGGATAAACGCAGAATAAAATTAAATACTTACAATCAGTTAAAAATGTGTTTATTAAAACGTTCATGACTCAATTTGTTCAAATATTCAAAATTTCTAATTCCTTTAGCTAATTTTCATTGAAGTCGAAATAGGAACAGAATTATTTTTTTGTTTTTATATTTTTATAACGTTTTACATTTTTTGTCTCTATAGATACCAATTTTAAAAAGACATGTTTTTTTTAAATTTTTAACATTTAATTTAAATTTTTGTTGTTTTATGTATTTTATTTTTAAGGAGTTTAATTTTTTTGTTTATCTCTGTCGCACAGATTTAAAAACGCCGTGAGTGTCGTTTTAGTGGATTTTCTACCATATGTTGCATATTTTCCGCTGAGTCCACTCGTTGTCCATTCTCTATGTGTACCGCTAAGTGTACTACGGTAGGGTGTCTGTCATGTATAGGAACCTCTAATAACCTTCATAATATGCACGGTGGAGTCAAAATCTTCGTCATCATATCCACACAATACTGATTAAATAAATCTTTGTAATGATGCAGTGCATTAAAACAGTTGGTCCTAATCGTTAAACGGTATGCATAATACTGCATACATGACACAGTCTTATTTCTTAGCGCGGCGGAGTTTATTTTTCTGTTAGTACTTTGTTAAGATTGAAATTTTTAAATTCGTAATGTATTTTGAATAGATTGTCCGATTTCAATAATTCAAAAAGAAATGTACAGTTATTAAGAAAGTCTTGATTACGAAATGATTTATTTGGATAAGAATTAATATAAAGGTATGGATAACATAGTCTGAGGTTAGTCGGCACTTCTATCAACTTTTAAAATGTAAAAAAGAAGTTATAGTTATATAACTACAATAGTTGGATATATGGTATCACAAATTTTCCTGTAGATATTGATATGTACTTTAATATTGTAGAACATTTTAATGTTTTATCATCATTAGTTACCGCAGCGCATGCGATGAAAAACATTTGATAGCAAATTTTTTTACGCCTTGGGTTACATTATTGAAGTTTTAGCAGCGATCCCTAATTTTTTTTGTAAAAAATATAGCCTATGTGATTCAGGGATAATGCAGCATTTTAAAGGTGGTTTTTTTTTTAAATCGGACTATTAGTTTTTGTGTTAATTTGTTACAAACATACAAAAATACATATATATTAGTTTAGATTTGTAATAGTTAAGTTCTAGGTATATGACAATACGTATAGTTTGATGGCCACGACAGAGGCTGTGCCTAGTGTGGCTGTCACAATAAATGTTAATATATGTGGAACATAAATGAAAAAAAAAATATAAGTAATCCTTTACTTTTGCTCGAGATATAGAAAAAGTAAAAGTTGATACGACATGGTAGACTGATTGCGCTTACGGCCAGTTTTGATTTCGCTTGCTAATTCACTGGGTCACGTAGCCAGACTTACTGCACGAATGGATGGCGTAGTGATGCCACTGCGAGTGTTGTGGATTCGAATTCCATACTGCACTGGATAAAGATTTGTGTGATTCACAAATAGTTGTTCCGAGCCTGGGTGTGCTTTGTATCCGTTGTTTGAATGTTTGTAAAGTCTCCCGCAACACAAAATGATTACTAGAGCGGGAGTCATCTATTAATATATTATGATATGATGGATTAAGTTTGCGCTTACGGCCGTTCTTGGTTTCACTTGCTAATTCACTCAGTCACATTGATAGACTACTTGGCTCTATTTAGATTTTGCAATAAAGCTTTTTCTGAGGAATTGATTCCAAGCTAAGGAAACTTATTCTAGAAAAGCAGTTCAAGTGGTCCATTGCTTGACAAAATTTAAAGTTTATGTTATATTAATGGAACAAAAATGTGTCTACCTTCGTAACGTACTCATAAAAGGAAGTTTCCCTACATAATTCACTAAGTAATTCCCTTGGACTTCCGTGGCCGTAACTGTAAAGTACGCTATAAAACTTTTACTATATGATAGTAACGATTTACTTCATTCCAGTAAGTTATTCACAGACCCTTTTTTATTTTTGTAGGAACACACTTATCTGATATAGTTAAATCTTCAATTTATATTACACGACGTCTTTAACGCTATGTCAAAATCTACGTTATTACTGGTAATTGCTCGACAAAAATATTTAATGAAATTTTCTCCCGACCATAAACACTAAAAAATATTGAAAGGACAATTGTGTAAGCACTCTTATCAAGATGACGACCATTATGTTCAATTATAAAAGTCACCTATTTAGTATATATGTATGTACATGTTATCTTATCTTATGTTATTTCGGGGGCCAATCAGTGTAGATCGGCGACACTTCGACCTAGTGGGATCTTTTGTGTCGCAATGTACATGTTAAGTAGACAGACGTGATAGTTTCGCGATTTCTTTAAAAAGGCTCGTGAACTAACATTTGTTTGTTTTGCAACATGAGAGGTGGTATTCATTTATGGATTACGTTACTCTCACTCTTTACTTCTATGACACCCTCTTTTTTTCTATGGCACCTAAAAGAATGATATAGAAAACACAAATTAGAAAGCAACCGTAGGCCGTAACGCAGATATAACATTCAAATCTACTTCACTGTATTATTATCCAAGTTCAGATGTCGCTTTATAAATGTATGTCGTAGAGTAATTAGACAAACATAATGATTGCGAAAATCCTAGAACAATGACAAGTGATCGGCTTTCTAAAATCTGATATAAATTTTCCGATCCAACGAGTTATAATGAAATTGCGAACAACCACTTGCCTTATGATCGCTGATATGCTGCTTTGACCGTTAAACACAGCAGTGTTTAACAGTCAAAGAGTATCAGCGATAGAAGAAGACAAAGAAATGTTTTTTTGATATCTTTGTTTTCTTTTATAGTTTTCATGACTCTCTTTTTATACTCTCAGATTTGCTAATTAGCGTTCAAGTACCAAAAAATATTTAACTATAGTTCTAATACTAGTTTCAAGTATCAAAAAGTCGGTTCTTTGAAATAGTTCTAGAATATTCGCAAAGATTCGATTTTCCCACTAATACAGCAGCATATACCCTACTATCGAATAATTTACGAGGACATCCGCATTATGCTATCGCTATTGAGATACGGCAGTTAATATACACAAACGTTTATTAGTGACATCTGTTCGTGCTTATCGTTATAGCGTTTAGTGTCTAATATCGTTAGTTGGAACCGCGATTTTGCTTTGGAGTAATTGTATGATATCATTTTCCATTGATACGGATTCTATCAGTTACAAAGGGTGTTGTGTAGCTGATTAATGGAGCTACCTAACCTAAGCTTTAGAACAGTTTGACTTGGATTATTGACGTCATCTATCTTAGAAATGCCACGGTGACTGAACGTATTTGGGTCAGCAGAAGTCTGAAGTCATGCGAGTATTTAGTTTAACAATAAACTTGAGCCATTAGCTAAGTGTCCGCTAGTAGTATTTTCCCGCTAAGTGACTGCTATCTGATAAGTACCTGGATAGAGAGGGTTCATCAGGTAATATTAGGATCATAGACACATTTCTGTCAAATAATTTTATTGTAAACTCTCTCTGCATAGAATGGTTTGAGGTTGACTAAAGTTGCTTCTTTTAGAGATAAAACGGAGTATTTGGATATGAGTATAAGGTAAATTTTGCTGGACGATGATCAAAATAGACCGATTTAAGACAGATGCCAATATTAAATATTAACCGCAAGAAGATTAAAATTACTACCGTTAAAAACATTTTTATCTTGAATTGGCATCAAGCATCAATTTTAAGCAAAAGACAAAAAATATACTTTTTGATTTTATACATTTACAGGCTACTTTAGATGTATTTTTTATGTCATAGTCTACTTTTATTTGTACAACTTTTTAGGGTTTTCCGATTTTGACAGTTGAATTGTTTAAAAGGTTAATCTGAGATTTTATACATTTGACGATAAAAACGAAATCCTAATATATTAACTAACAAATAATGTCCTTAATAAAAAATTATCGCAAAGAAAATCTTCGAGTACAAAATAGTCCGGAGCGTTCGAGAATAATTTCCATTACTCTTTTCTGTTGCTGACAGGCTGTCTACCTGACTTAGCTTGTCACCCTGTTTATCCTTCATTCTCAAAGCTTTTTTACTACTACTATTTATGTAAAATTGTCTTAGGTTGTGAAGGCTAAAGAGTTTGAGTGACATATTTTTTTATTGCAATTATTATATTGCATATTGTTTATTAGAATTTGGGAGGTAGTCCGTCGATTTGATTGAAATTATAGTTATTAACAGCAAAGGCTACGCGTGTATAACATGTAACTGAAAGATGATAAGAGACTGTTTAATCGTTTTGACTATTGCAGTCCATTGGTAAACATTTTCATCTATCATTTTACGTCACTCCATCCAGTCTTCCGCCTTCCCCACACAGGTTATATTGTCAAATGCGTGCTTATTGAGTAATTATTAATAATTATGAAATGCATTATTTAACTGTGTTGGTCAAATTTTCTGCTTATTAATAGAAGATATATAGATATTATTACTTATTCTGTTAACAACGTAGTTGTTCTGTGAATAACGTAATCGATTACGCAGTTGTTAGTTTAAGATTACTTCGTATACTATGTATCACACTTTATACCTACTGTGTAATTGTTTGTTGTTCCAAATAAAGAAAATAAAAATAAAAATATTAAAAAATATTAAACAATCCTAATCTGATTAATAGAACAAATTAATTTATTTTGTTAAACAATATGATTGTTGTCTCGGTGGCGCAAAGGTAATAAATACGCCTGCTATGCTTGAGGTCTGAGGTTCGATTCTCAAGTAGGATAAAGTGTTATTGGATATTTCCTGACAAGAACCTCTCAGTAGCAGGAAGGAATCTGGAACTAAGCCCGCTAGCCGTGGAAGCTAAAACTATATTTAGCGAAATATGGATGTAATAGGTATCTATGTGACTCTCAGGAACATAATATCTTATTTAATAAAGTAATTCTTTTTCAACAAATTATATTATTTCCTCTTATACAACAATGCTTTATACACCGAAACAGAAATAAGATTTACTACATAAACAATTATTCGGCACAAAGACTACAACAATTTAACACAAAAATTTCAACGCACCTGTAAAAATACACGTATTTATGAATAGAGTAAGCAACCCACACATAAAAATACTATAGTAAGAAAAAAATGTAATAGAGAATTTCCCTTATCGTAACACGTCCTTCCTGGAAAACAAGAACTAGCGGCAGATAAGAAGGTAAACGATAAAAATGCGACCCACTCAAAAATATATTTATCAAAAGAAACTACTCATGTGTAAGTTACATGTCTGATGAATAGAAAACGCTAGTAAATACATCCGATGTGAATGTAATTGATTATATTATGTTTTATCTTAGCTATGGAGTGGATACAACACAATTTTATAGACCATCTGATTGGGTAAAGTGGGTGTATCAATGTATATCTGAGTAGATGTATCGTAACAATTTTGTTAAGTGGGAATATTTTGGATGTTCTGGTTTAGATCTAATGCTGTTAAGGGTCATATTTATTTATAAAGTATGTGGAGGCAGTTTTCTTGGTCTTGCATTCGTAGCTGATTGTGAGAATTTAACGATGCCTGGATTGTGCTATTTATTGTTACGTTTTAGACTGAGTCTAGACACGTGTGTTGTAGTGAGCCTTAGAAAATAGCTAAGGTAACGTTAGATTTTTATTCTTATTTACGATATATAACCAGGTTATAGTATAGTTTAGTAAACAGAACAATACACTCAAAAACGCCTACGTATTTAGATTGTAGTTACTCTTAGTCAAAGTCAAACTTCTTTATTTCGTATAAAAATGTGTAAGCAATCTTGGAGTCGGCAATTAAAAAGGAAATAAAAAAGCATGGTCTTATTTAAATTAGAAAAAAAACTTACATCTACCTACAAATATTGCAGAATAAGGGTCATGCCTCATATTGCGTAGTTTTACCGGCAACACTTCATGTGGCAATACAACCGTTTATAAAATGCCTCATGCTATTTTATTAAAGGAACGGGTGCAAATAATACGCTTCACAGTGAGTACGCAGCTGTATAGCTTTACAAGCTGGCTTTCAACACTCAAAGCCCGACTCGCTACGTCAGATATGAAAATGATACCGTTCTCAACATTTCTCTGAATACTGCTAGCAATCTTCAAGTGAATCTCAAATGTGTAATGTGTCTAACCTGCACAAAATTTGGAATCAAAGTACATATAGGCATAGGTAGACTTGACGAAAGAATATAAATGTGAACCTAAGGTTCATCGGCGTTTTGAAGCGCTGGTAGCCCAATCGATAAGGCATTCGACATGTGATCGAGAGGCTGTGTTTCGAATTCCACCCATTGCAGTACCAACGTGAACCAACTTCGAACACAAACATTGTACCTTTGCGAGAAGAATTAACAACACTAGTATTTTTTATCTCAAATGCTAAAAACCTTTATAAATAAATATAATATCATTCATGTCTCACTTTGATTGTCACACTATGTGATACTATAATTTGGACTTTCTGGATTGGTAATTAATATGATGACAAAAACCCGGTTTCTCAACCTCGATGGCACACATCCACCATGCGTGACGCGTCATACTAAATGTCATAGAACTAACAAAGTGCATGTGTGTTCATGCCGCATTTTGAGTATATTGAGTTGCTGCTTTCTTTGATGTGCCTTTACTCATTGATATCAGAAAGTCGTTACTACTCAATAATTGTGTTAATTGAATGCATCGTCTGAACCTTATCATACTATTTCCTGTGTGTGTACATGCCGCATATTCGGTATTGTAATGCTGTATCGCATAATCTGTACGTATTGACATCTGACAGTCGTTACTTATAAGTAATTGTTTTAATGGGAGTCATTGTCAACACCTTATCAAAATATGCCGCACGTGTATTTATTCTGCATTTCCACCGATGCGATGCTGCATCGGTTCGTATATGCTTTTATATTATACATATACATTTGAAAGTCGTAACTACTAAGTACCTGTATTAGCGGAATTCATCGTCAACATCCACTCCGAATGTTCTAGCGTATTTACCATAACAAAGGCAATCTTTATTGGTATAGCAACGCATAAGGCAGTTGCGTAGCGATAATGATATATTATAATAATACATATATTGTCTCAAGCCTATATTCAGCATATATGTATTATAACCACATTTCGGCCAGCTATGCCTTTTGATTCTACGTAATATGGGGCAAGCTTATTGTCGTCTTCCGACTGTGCTGCGTGCTGCGATTTCTAATTTCTTGACAGGCTAATCCAATAATACTTAGCCTGGGAAACGACAACGAAACCACATAAATAGCAGCATTTCGCATTCAAAACCACAGCGTGATAGAAAAATACACACGAAGGCACATCATTATGTAGCAATACATAAAAGAGTTGCATAGCAACACTGATAACAATATAATGATGTATGTAAGAAATACACCCTCAAATGTATTCATTAAAATTAATGAAAAAGTAGGTTGCACCTTTGAGTAGAGGTGGCTTGACTAATGATGGGACCACCATATAAAAAGCAAGACTATAAGGCAACTTGTGGGATGCTTTCAAATGTAATTACACGACTCCACGGCCGTTGTGCATCGCATAATAGCACAATACGAATGGAGCCGTCTGTGTTGAAAATTTCCAAAGTTCGTTGGTGTAAAGAAATAATTGTGTCATGGTGTTTTCATTACGGTGTTCATGGTATTCAGTTATTTTTCATCGCTGAATGTTGGGGTGACTGAACTGACTGGGTGTATGAATAGAATGTTCTTATGTAGCTCGTCATAGACTTATACGAGTTGTCAGTATATTCTGAGACTTGTTAGACTAATAATGTACTATTAGAATAATAAATCTACGTGTGTGTGGCACGATGTATTTAAATTTCAATTATAATCGTAATAAGGCATCCACAGGACAGGCTTGCCTAGTGTGGGGTCAATGGATTTTATGTAATATTGTACTCTTTTGTAATAAATATTTTTTATTTATTTTCTACATATATAATCTTATACCTATATCCCCAATGCGATAGGTAGTGGTGTTTTACTTCCAAATTTGTTAGCTATACTGTTCAGTCTCACGTAATTATTATAGTTACGCGATTCAGCAATTCTCTTCGAAGATATTGCCTGTCACAATTATGTACAAAAGTACTTTTGAATAATTAATAATATTTATATAGTATACTAAGACTACTGATGATGCGAATTATTAATAGACGTTATTTATCAGTTTATTAGATAACAACTTTTGACTTAATTGACTGTTCAAAGTTTACAGAGCTTACAGTGGAGTCTTAGAGCAGTGAAATCTTAATATACTATAATATTGTCTTCTGTTTACGCGAATATTATTCATTGAAATTAAACTACTATATACGGATTTTATCGCGTTGTTTATTTGCCACTATATTACATAATTTTGAAAATTTTGTTACACTACTATTACTATTAAACTTTACTAATTTTTACGGTTTTTGCTGCTGAAAGGCAACCGAAGCGTCGGGGAAGGTGTAAAATTAAATCAAATCTAAATAGTTTTAATAACAATATAATTAGCTTAAAAATTAGTAAAGTTTAATAGTAATAGTAGTGTAACAAAATTTTTAAAATTATGTAATATAGTGTCAAATAAACAACGCGATAAAATCCGTATATAGTAGTTTAATTTCAATGAATAATATTCGCGTAAACAGAAGACAATATTATAGTATATTAAGATTTCACTGCTCTAAGACTCCACTGTAAGCTTTGTAAACTTTGAACAGTCAATTAAGTCAAAAGTTGTTATCTAATAAACTGATAAATAACGTCTATTAATAATTCGCATCTAAAAGTACAAAGCACATGACACACTGAATTCCAACGCTAGAATATTGAATGAAACACTTCCAAAGTTGTTAGAACTCGAGATTCACGATCAATGAATAAAACAAAAGAGATCTCTCAACTTTTGAAAAGGTCTCGAAACACTCTTATGTGTCACGTGTTATGTAGAAAATATTATACGTTTGTGGGCAGCGAAACAGCGGACAAACCGGTAGACGTTTTAAATTGAGCTAGTCACCAAGCTATCAGGCTCGTCACTGGTACTGCGTTTAAGCATCGTTCCCCACACGGAACATACGTTTTTGTAATCCATAAATAATTACTCTGAGTGGTTAGAAAAATCTAATTACTTATTATATTTTATCCAGAACAGTTTTACATAAAGATATAAGATTTACGTAACATTATCATATTAGGTCACCGAAGGCCTAGTTGTTTATGTGGTCGACTCGAAACAGCCTCTGCGTTGAGGGTGTGAGTGGATTTTAAATACTCATGCCGAGTATGGATGTATTTTGTGACCGGTGTTTGAATGTTTATGAAGCGGCAATACAGGTATTAGTCTTAGGCCGTCCGCTGCGTTAAGCGGGTGCACGGAGCGGGCACCCGCGCCGTGCTCCGTCACGGACTCGCGGGCGCCCGCGCCGTGCTCCGTCACGGACTCGCGGGCGCCCGCGACGTACTCCCGCCTCTCGCAGCGCCGGCAGTAACAAAGCAGCGTTCACTGATTTCCTAGAAACAGCTCCGCTCGCGTGCTCCGTCGCCCGGACACGTTGTCCGCGAGGCGGAGACCCATGATAATAGGAAACAGCACGCCGCGCGGGCGCTCGCTCCGTGCACCCGCTTAACGCAGCGGACGGCCTCAGTGTGGGCGATATCTTTGGAAAATACAAATAAATAATACTGTGCAGGTCTGTTATACTGGAAGTCTTATTCATACTGTAGTTTTATTTATACTTCTACACTCAATAATAAAAATATTTTTTGGACCACTGTGGAGTAGTGGTAATAAATATGACTGCTATGATCTTGGAGCTGATGCCGATTTCCGACTAGTTATACAAAAATTCGTTAACAGACGGACAAACACAATGACATGTAAACTGCTAAGATTAACTGACGGAATCAGGAACAATCAAAAATCTAAACAAGGAATATGTTTCTCAAATAGTTACACTTAATTATGTGAAATTACATTTACCCGTCATCAACCTCTTAGAAATTAGTATGTCAATTATGAGTTTACAGACGTAAAGTAATTTAACTGCCAAAAAATACAGTAGTCAGTAATGTTGTATGAACATTTTTGTAACGCCTTCTTTTCTTGTTAATTTATAATTTTATACAATGAATTTAAAAAGTCATTTTTTTTTTTCATTTCATTTTGAGTAGTTTGCTTTTTTTGTAAGGTGTTAGGATTCTAATTTACATCTTACCAGGATGCACGGTTAAATACTTTTAAACTTACATGCTGCGAAGTGCATATGAAACTCACGAGGTCATGCGTATTATTTATCTCTGTGTGTTTGACGTTACGATCTGACTGCACCGGCCGTAATCACAAGCTGACTGGCAGCTTGTGTAAACAATATGCATGACTGACTTCAATCCCGTTGCAAATTATTGTATACAAAATGCATGGTTCTCGGAACAAAACTTTCTAGGAAAAGCTAGTGCTGATTAAAATCACTGTTAGCGACGAGTATGACGTCACTAAATATGAGTATTTATCGCTTGTACATTGCTGTCTTAAATATGATTTCTGCTTTCTCTCTTTGGTGTCCTCGTTCCTTCCTCGTTCCAAAACATCGTAACTAATATAAATAGGCTGGTGTTATTATTTGACACACCTCTCTCGATGGTGTATGCGACTGCTGTGCGTGAGGTCTAGGGTTCACATCCTGGGTCGGGACTACAAAGAATAATTGCGGTTTTTGGTCAAACATTTTTTTGTGTATCCGGGCGTTCGGAAGATCACACTCCCGTTTCTCAGTAAATACGTAAAGTCGTTGTTCCTGCGCTCAGGCGTAGGTGAATAGTAATTCAGAGATAGATCAGTCTCTCTCTGAATTACCATCTCATTGAATTAATAGGGTTAGGGAACTAAATGAGCGCTTGTTTAAGAGCACACACCTGTGTACTATAATATCTTCTGTGCAGATGATCAGTTCAAATTGGCCGCCGTGGCCGAAATGCGATCTAGAGGACCTTATTATTTAATAAAAAACTTCTATATTATATAACTTTGACTGTGTTGGCAGCAAGCAAACTTTCTTGGAGAGTCGATCACCGCTATCAATAATCTTGCAATTAAGCCATCAATTGAGTACAGTAATGTCTTACCAATAGGCAGGTCGCCTGTTTTCCTAAGAACTTAATGGTAACCGAATCAAAGATTTAGATTATTATCAAATGAAATAATAAATTGTTTACCCAAATACAATTGAGGCCCATTGTCAAAATGCACCAATTCCTTTTAAAGCAATTAAGGCTGGCGTTCACTAATGTACTGGTAACTATCTGAAGTAAGGTTACTTGGCGCATTAAGTACCCCAGAGGCGCTCCAGAAACTGTCACTGCAAAGTTTGGCAACAGCTAGTAATCAATAACGATAAGTGCCATAATGGGTTCAAGGAATTGCTGAGCCAAAAGAGTAAAGAATGGGCTAAAGAAGAAATCCAGCATTCAATCTTGAGCCTTATGTGTTTGTAGCTTGCACAATATTGTGATACCGTTGCACTCTTAAATATCTCGGCCGCGAACTGAAAAATGCTGGTACTTTTCTTACGTCAGGTTACGAAACAATGTTAGCTAAGTTAGAGAGTTTACACTGTACTTGAAGATACTTCATATAGAACCCTTGAACAATAACATCTTAACTTATATTGTCAATGTGAATGTCAGTTTGTTTGTTTGTTACGCTTGCACGCCTTAAATACTTGACCGATCGTCATGTTATTTCGCATATACGTTGACAAGCGTACAGATAAGGATATAGAGAACCAGGTTTCAACCAGAAAAAGTACTCTTCTCGAGTGAAGCCGCCGATAAAAGCTAGTAATAAATATGGAGTTATAGTAATGGAGTAAAATGAATGCTTTTTGTTCAATTGAATGGTTTACGTTATGGTTATAAGATAAGAGGAAAAGTCGGCCTCAGTGGCGTAGTAGTCAGTGTAACCGACTGCCACGCCTGAGGTCGCGGGTTCGGTTAACGCACAAGTTAAACATTTGTGTGCATGAACATGGATGTTTTTCTTGGTCTGGGTATTTCTATGTATAATATGTATGTATTTACAAAAAGAGTATGTAATATGTATGTTTATCAATTGTCTAGTACCCATAGTACAAGCTCTGCTTAGTTTGGGCTAGATGGTGTTATGTGTATGTGATAGAATATTATTATTATATGTATTTTCAATTCATAATAATGGAACATTTGCTTATTTACTATCCTAAGCTTCTACATCTCCGGGCAAGTGGGCTTATACAAATCTTTACCAAATAGTAATTGGAAACAGCAAGCTTTTCCTGTTAATCACTTATTATTTTAATGTGCATGATAAAGAAAGGTTTAAACCTTCAAGGATATACAGGAGTATCTTATCTTATCTTATTTCGGGGGCCAATCAGTGTTGACCGGCGACACTTCGACCCAGTGTGATCTTTTGTGTCGGCCCCGAGATTTATCCCTGAGCTATCTCCCTATGAATGTACTGCATTAGTCGCAGCATACACTTCAGAGGGAGAAGCCTGAAGTCTTCAGGGTTCGGATATGTCGATCCCATCAGACCCATCCTTAGTCCAGCCAACGCGTCACATTCACACAGTAGATGTGATATGGACTCGTCCTGTTCACCACAGGCTCTGCAGATCAAATTGTATATTATATTATAAATTGTATAATATACAGGAGTAACGTTTGCCTGCTATGTGCAATAAAAAATTGACGAAACCGTCGCTGGAAGAAAAATAACTGTAAATAAATGTACCAAAGCCAACTAAGAATTGCAAGATTAATTGATTGACTTTCTTCGGTAAAAGCTTATAATGATAGGTCGGGGAGACAGTGCACGTAAGGACAAGTAAAAATTAGAAAAAAATCGATTGCGGAGATGTGATGTGTTAATTTACTTTTTCGTATTTAAATTTTATTTAAATTTAAATTTGATTGATAGAAATGCCAGTAGTATTTTGTGATCCATAAATCGTTGTTTTGAGTCTGGATGTTATTTGTGTCCGTTGTTTGAATGTTTGTAAAGTACCCCGTTACACAGTAAATATTCCAAAGGAGGGAGCTGTATTTAAATAAAAGTAGAGGTTGTAAGAAAGATAACATTCAAACAACAAAGTTCAAAAAAAATTTCCTTATTTAGTTAAATTTACAAAGCTCTGTACACTACCAGTGTCAGCATAAGGAGGAGCTAATTTTTGAATGCAATTAACTTCACCCAAAACAGTAGTTAAAGTTAATAAAATATGCTTTAGTAGAAGAGTCATTGTTAATTAATTGATTCCAGTACGAATAAGCCAGCTCTCTCATAGAAATGCCACCCACACACAAGACACAAACTCAAGAATTATAAATCTGTTGCTGCATTTCTCCCGACGAGTAATAATTCTGGAGCTTCACATCTTATCCCATCTTAAACTTTTTTTCCTTTGGGTCGACCCAAATGTCAGTTATCTAACTATAGCACGTGGTGTCGACATTTCGTGATATAATTAGATAACTAACTGCATGGATGACTTTGTAGATTAAGACTGCGCTGAGCGAAATGTGCCAAAACAGGCGGCCACAGTTAAGTGAATAAAATCAACACTTTTTGTTTAATACAAATATAAAATGAACAATTACCATAACAATGAATATGTTTACAATTATTCCGTGTAAAAAACTTAAAATAATTAATATTTTCGCCTACAAAATTACGTAAGTTTGCACGAAAAATGCAAAAAAGTAAGCTTGTGTTACGTGATTTTTAGATTATAACAGTAGAAATCTATTCTATTTTACAGCTTAAACGAAACATAAATAGTTATATTACAATTTGTCCGTCCCAAATATTTAAGTTATTGGTTGATAATAAAGATACATATTTATCAAAAAGCACTTCAAATCCTCTATACAATTTTACTATGGCGGCCGCGCGCCGATTTGAATATAATATGCATCGCACGAGCTCTGTCATTATCTGTCTTACGCTCGGCGCAGTCTTAAATCTTCTCGCTATTGCAGCTGCACTGAGTATTGTGGGTGTGTGTGCACGATCATCACATGGAGCAAGAAATTGAGTGTTCCACTAATAGTTGTTCTGAGTCTGAATGTATTTTGTGTTTGAATTTTTGTGAAGACAGCGATACAGGGATTGTTACCAGTGCAAGAGGTTGTATATATAGGAAAAAATAAATTAAAAGATGAGATATAATTGGTATTGTAAACGATCGCATGTTACGGCAATCGCTTACTAACAACAGCCGTTATATTGCCATTCCACTCGAGTTTTATAAAAAATAAAAACTATCAAATTATAAATTTCATCAGTGGCATGGAATATACATCAGACTAACTTAAATCGAGTAAATTAAACGTTGAAACCGTATTAAATAGAGCCTTACAGTATACCCTTTCACTCTATTACTTCTCGGGTAAATAATATTACTGGTTTGCTAAGGAAACGGTCTGCGAATTTCATAAATCCACATTTTCATGGGTTAATTTTCGCTTTTAACACTTTCTGCTTCACTGCACGGTCAATAGTCAGGTTGAGCTGCTAAATTAGCGAATACAATTAAGTTCTATTATCGAATTAAATTAGATGGTTTTGCTGGTTCCATGACATAACTTTACGGTTATTCACGAGATCCAGGGTTCAATTTGGGTCGATACGGAAATTCTCAATAGTAGTACAGATTCTGGAAATGTGCCCAGTAAATGGCTCGCCACCTATTAAATGCCATAAATAACTATCGGGCCGTATGTTATTTTGATAATGCATATAGTTATATGCTATATGCTTATATGCTTCGGTTAGTCCAGCCAGATACATCTGAAAGTCGGTTTGACCACAAAGAGACCGTTTGTCCTCCGCAACCAAAAAGGATAACAATACCTTCTGGGTAAACTGGTTATCTTAATATTAAGGGATTCTTTTTTCCCATGTTGATTTTTATACATGCTGTCCGAGATAGGTATGTAGAGAACATTTCGTCATTTTGTGAGCGGTTATGGACGGTAGGATCTACGCAATTGCCATTGCATCACAGGCCTCTGATATTACTCTGGTGAGTCAACTGAACATAATCGGTTTAATGAAACGTATCTAATATAATGAATAGTGGCACAGTGTTTACTATCGGTGGTGGGTGGTTTAAATACGTGGGTATATTTGTATGTTTACCAACGCTTATGCTGATTTCAGCATAAATGGGCCGGCTCGACCGGGGAAGGACTACCCTCTCACAGAATATCGATGTGAAATAGCAGTATTCCTACTGTTGTGTTTCGTTCGGTGAGTGAGAGTACCGGAGGCCCAAACACCCTCTTTCCCCCTTCCCGCTTCTTCTCCTTTCCACTTCCTTTCCTACTGTAACGTTATGTTAGTCAACCCGCTTTAGAGGCGTGGTTGACCTAGGATTTTAATAGAAATTAAAGATGAACAACGCGATCAATAAGCGTATATTTTCACTTACAACAGGTGTATGAGAATAAACAGAACTACAATTATATTCAACTAGGTATTTAGTGGTATTTCAGGGCGTGGTTCAAGATGAAGGCTTGTTACGTGGTTCCGGGTAGAATGGACCACTTAACTTCAGTAGGCACCGCAGCAAAAGGAGACGGCACCAGGGCGCGTTGCCAATATATAGGGCCACCGCTGGGGAGGAGAAGCCGATGGAGGGGCGCCGCGAGCACGGCCGCTCAGCAACGACCGGTCCGCGTCACACTACAAGGTCGGCAACGCGTAAGTGATGCCTCTGGTGTTGCATGCGTCCATAGGCTACGGTGACCACTTTCCATCAGGTAGGCCGTATACTTGTTTGCCACCTTACAGTATAAAAAGAAATACTTTTTATAGGTCTTCTTCTCTCTTAGCCTTTATTATTCCCAAGTCACTTGGGGTCGGCTCTTCTGGTCTAACCGGATTTGACTGGATATCAGTTTTTACACGGAGCGGCTGCCACCTGACCTCCGCAACCCGAAGGCTAACGATACCCTAAGGCTAGACCAGTGTCAGGATATTAGAGGGTACTGACTTTCCCAATAACGACTGCCATAGATGTTCATGGCAGCCGGGACCAACGGCTTAACGTGCTCTCCGAGGCACGGAGCAGGCGATAATTGTCAATCAATACGCACATAATTTCGAAAAGTCATATAACTGCCGAAAGTCAGAGGTGCGCGACGTGAGTTCGAACCCGAGACCCTCTGCATTGCAGTCTGTTGGCCTCCCCACTGAGCTATCGCTGCTGTAATAGGCTGCAAGTAATAGGTAATAGTAATATTTCCATGCTAAATATTAAGTACATCTTATTAGTTCTATTTCATGAATTATATTCCAATAACTAGCTTTCCTTCGCGAACAGTACTTTTTTCTGGATAAAAGGTACACCATGTCCTTTTCTGTACCCCTGATAACGTGTATGCGAAATTTCATGATGATCGACCGTACATTACTTTGCTCGAGACTTTACTCTCGGCCTTGCTCGCGTAAAGGTATGTTAAGGCTTGTAATAGTATTTATTATTTTAAATAAAATATGGCGTATGTTACTCACTGATAATATAGCTTTCTATTTTTTAATAAATCAAATCTTTCCTCGTCATAATATTAGTATAGATAAGTTCGGATACAAAACAGAGGAGATGTTTTATGAAGCGCTGATCTCTACAACTTCAACTGCAACTATCAGTCCGATTAAAGACTCTTTTTGCATTGGTTAAGCCGTTTATGTTGGATATAAAATCACGCTACTAGCCATGGAAGTGGACAAGTTATTATAAAGGTGGGGGCAACGTGAAGGATATCTAGTTAACTTAAATAGACTACAAACATGAGAAGAGATATCATGCAGTTTAATCAGCCACCTATGCTATTTATTTTGTTAGCTGGGTAGGTTTTAGGTACCACGCAGCAGAGGAGTCTATTGTCATCTAATGGACACAGTTCCAGATTGCGTGCTGCTAATAACAAACTGCTGTTATTGACAAAAATCTCAATAATCCTTTCCCCGACCCGAAAACCGAACCTGTGACCTTATATGTAACAGACCGCTACGCTATCGAGGAGGTTAGTTAATTTTGTTTATCCTAATAGCTATATTGTATCATAAGCCCCTTCGTATAAAACAAGAACATTTATCACAGAGAATGAACCCGCTTATTTCAAGGCCGTAACCTAAGTGGTGGATTCGCGAGAGCGTCGAGTGGTTTTCTAAGTGAAAACAAATGCTTGCCACCCGCCCCGCGAAGCGAGCAATTTATTCAAATAAAACAAAATAAGCACCTTCTCTTCACCGCAGGACTTTTAGAATGGAATTTTCTAGACTTTCTTATACATATTTTGACCGATGCACGTCTTCGGAATGCTTCGCTATTTTTTGAGAATATTCTACATAGAATATGAAGTGTAATAATATATGAAGTGACGATGTCTCTTGTTTCTATGTATGCCACTCGACAGTTTGTGTTACAGAAATGCAATCTAACTAGATGTAGCTGGCTGGAGTTGGAGCATGTTGTGTAGGGTTTTACTCGATAAAAGCAAAGTTAAAGAACAATGAAGTTTACACTACTTTTGTTAGGTTTCGGAGTTTGAATAAAATTACCTAGTTGGGTAGATTTCAAGTTAGTTCTATCTACGCTAGTTTTGGCGAAAAGGTCATTTTAGTTTTCTATATATGACTACGACTATGATGTCTAACTTATTAAAATAATAAGGTATTTAACCGAGTCAACTTTTTTATTTTAAAAGTAGCTGTTACCCGCGATTTCGTCCACGTAGCAATCTCGAACGCGGAGCCCTTTTTTCTAAAATTAAAGAAACCTATGAAAATGCCAGTGAAAGTTCTTTTAAAATCGGTCCAGCTGTTTCAAAGATTAAGGTATTTCTGCCAAATAAAATCATAGTAGCAGCACGAAGTCTTAAAGTGTGCCGGATGGATGACATTAAGCTCGCCATCAACTGCATGGTACCTAAAATCATGGCAGACAAAAGATGGTATACATCTCTGTCTAACTCCAGGAATCTTATGTACAGCTTTTACACAACCTTTTTAATCCGAACACAGAAAATTTACTCCCAGTGTGGACTAGTGGAGAGTTTGTGGTTCGGATTACAGTACAGAGCATCTGTAGAGTAATTTTTGTGAAATAAAACCGGGTATAAAAATTTTGGGAGAACAAGATAGTTTTTTTAAGTACGTCGGATACAGGACATTCAGAATTTAATTCGTGATGTGCAAAAACGTGCAGCAAAACAAATACGCGCTGGCATTAACTGGCAGCAAGAGAAGAAGCACGAGCGGGGGCAGGTAGGTTCGGATTACAGAGTTGTACGGATCAACGGATGTTCAGATAGTACTAGTAGTATAGGTTTGTACTGTATGTATATAAACATGTAATTTCCAACACCAAAGATATTCAAACATTGCAGATCCTGCCAAAAATGTTTAACCCTTTATAAATTCGTAACAAAATACAATTATTTGTGGATCACACAAATAATTATGCTAACAGAAAAACCGAATATAACATTGCCCGAAACGCAAATCGAACCTCCTGTCACATGATTGCACACAAGCACTACAACGGCACAAACAAGCTGTCTATAAACTTTTTACGTAAGTAAAAACACACCATAACATTTATAAATCGCGCATTATTCTGTCTCTGCCGGATATACTTCAAATATCCAATATTTGTACACTCTTACTTGCAGGAGTGCAAATATTAACTTGCGTTACAGCTGTGTCAAGGTTTAACCTATATTTTGTTGGTAAACTTATTGATTTACGACGAAGAACTTTGTGGTCTTGTTAAACTTATGTAAACTTAAAATAGAGTAAGCTGTTGATCGGTTGTTCTTAGATATTTTAGTTTACAATATCATAATCCTAATCTTAACTAATATTATAAATGTGAATGTGAGTTTGTTTGTGTGATTGTTTTTTTTATACGACTACGTTGGCAAACAGGCATTCGGCCCACCTGATGGTAAGTGGTCATCGTACCTATGGACGCCTGCAACACCAGAGGCATTACCTGCGCGTTGCCAACCTTTTAGGAAAGGAGAAGGTGGGAAGGAGAAGGAGAGGGAAGGGGAGAAGAGAGTGATTTGGCCTCCGGCACTCTCACTTACCGAACGAAACACAACAGTAGGAATACTCCTATTTCACGGCGATATTCTGTGAGAATTGTCCTTCCCCGGTCGAGCAGGCCCATTCTCGCTTTCACGCTTTAACTACTCAACCGATCATCATGAAATCTTGCATATAAGTTGTCAGGAGTACAGAAAAGGACATATGGTACCTTTTATATTTATTATTTTTATCCCATTTTTTTTATGTTTTGTTTTCTTATGCATTGGTGTGTATTAATAAATTATTGTTAGTAGGCCTGCGAGAAAACCAGCACTGCAGTCTATACTGCAACAAT
The DNA here is from genome assembly GCA_930367265.1 of Catocala fraxini. Taxonomy (NCBI): domain Eukaryota; kingdom Metazoa; phylum Arthropoda; class Insecta; order Lepidoptera; family Erebidae; genus Catocala; species Catocala fraxini. The sequence continues at coordinate 24,098,276 of OV884031.1, forward strand.
AGCTGACGCAGTTGCCTAATTTGATTTCCATGTACTGTTTTCTGTTTAATTGTATTTATTATTGTTTTTTGAAATTATGTATGTATGGAGATTCAAATAAAACATTTTTCTTTCTTTCTTTATTTGGAAAAAAGAACTTAGTAACCTAACATTACGTAACCTACAATTGCGCCAGCGAAGCTGCGGGAAAATTCTAGTATACAATAAATTTTAGTTATCTACTTCGGTAGTGGAGCGGTTGTGAATGCAACTGTTTTGACATCTCGAGTTCTATTGCTAGGTAACTGTTGTTGGAGATTTATGTTAATGAATTCTAAGCAAGCTGATAAACGGCTCAGCTCAGGCGCTATTAAGTAGATATATAGATTTTGACTACACAGATAGCGTAAGTGGTTTAGGTGGTCGCATCGCCACTGCCACCACGTCGAGTGTTGTGGGTCCGAACCTCACACGGTATTAAAAAAAAATGTGATCCATGAATAGTAGTTCCGAGTCTGAACGCCCTTGTGTCTGTTGTCTGAATGTTTGTAAAGCCAACGCGACACAGGTCATATTCTTTTCTTAAATGGATAGCAAATAAAATTCTTCCTGGTGTTGCTTTGTAGGATGCCCAAAATTTACCTTAAGTGTGACGTTCGATTTTTTTGCCATGGCTTGTTTTATATGGACAACATTACACGGACATGTGGGTTCAGTTGTATCACCAAACGTAGGTCCTTTGTCCTGTCTTCTCCTTGCTTAAAAGGGGAGCGATGGTGATGTCTCATTAGTGACCACAATCCGTTTCACGCGATACCGTCGTTTTGGATTGCAATGTACTGAAGCGCAATACCCGCGGTTCGAGTGCTGTCTTACGAAGCCTTGTGGTTTCAGGCAGCACGCGAAATCTGTACAAAGATGTAACAAGTAATAGAAGAGAAGATAGAAGTTTTAGAGTATCAGATATAATTAAAAAATGTATTTGGCCACCGGTGTGCTGCTGCGACTCAATAGGATTAGGTTTTTTTAAGCATCAAGAGAGTTCTCTATATAGCAATACCTAGACAAACTGCGGAAAGGCAAGCATCCTAAACGACGCACTGCATGCAGAATGTATATTGACCAAATAAAGGTATGTCAGTATAGAAGTAAATGGAAATCTGTAGTCTCTGCTTACCCTTTCCGGAAAACAAGTCGTATAAATGTATGTAGGTATCTATGTATGTCATAAACAAATTTTTTATTTAAATTGGTTGGAAAGGCAACAATTTCAAATTAAGCAAAAGACATTTCTTTTCAAGTGGGTGTTGATGACCTTATCGATTGCCTTAGAAGAACAAGACGCTCGTTGCCTTATCATTATGTAATTAATTATTTTTTGGTCACTTTGTGATTTGATTAGATGTAGAGTTGATTAAACAACATGTTTAGTAATTTACATTTTATATAATTAATATGCATATTATTAGATTATCACTGTTAACTTAACACCACCTGCCAGCTTCTCATTTGTACACTTAATAAGTACATACATTACAAGAAAATGTCACAACTGCACGAGATTGAAACTGCACAAAAAAGCTTGGAGGATAGTTTCAATAAAAGGATGACTGAGCTTGAAGCACGGCTGCACAGTACTGGACCTGTTAAGAACACCGTAGCTAAAGTCAAATCAAATCAAAATCATTTATTGCTGAACATAGGTACATAATTTTTTTACATTGCAGGTTGTTGAGTGAATGCGCAGTTCACTATGTTCTACCACTATAGGCATGCAAAATTTTTAATAATATTAAATTAATAAAATTAAAATCGATCTATCTGTGGGAAAACAATGTCATGAGTTGAATAGGTACATAAAATAAGAATTCACCAAAAATTAAAAATAACAAATGGAATTATCTATAATATTATTATCATTTAAATATTCGTTAATTGAGTAATATGTCTTATTTATTAGTATGTCATTTACCTGTTTTTTAAATATTTTTACATCGTTAGTTTCTAGTACACATGATGGTAGTCTATTATATATTTTGGGTGCCATGCCTAAAAAGTTCCTATTATAAACGGATTTTTTATGTGGTCTGAACCGTATCTTATTTCTATGACGTGCGCTACTAAGCGTGTCAAATAAATTAAAATTGTTTTTATAAATAAGACTACCTCTAATGTATAAAGGCAAGGCACTGTCAATATACCTAGACTCTTAAAATATGGTTTACAGCTGTCGGTGTTTTTTATGCCGCATAAAGCTCTTAAACATCTTTTTTGAGACCTAAAGACAATGTCCACATTTGTGGAGTTGCCCCAAAATATCAAGCCGTAGCGTAAAGTAGATGTGACATATGCGTGATATGCTGTAATTAATGTTGTTTGGTTTACTTTTTGTGATAGTTTACGTAGAGCATATGAATATTGACTTAAACGTTTACATACACTATCAGTGTGGCTTTTCCAAGAGAAGTCTCTATTAAGTTCGAGCCCTAAAAATTTTGTAGACGAGGTTTCTAAAATTATTTTGTTGCCGTATCGAATGTCAAGTTTTCCATGGTTAGTTTTTTGTTCAAATGTCATGATTTTTGTTTTGTCAAAATTAATTTTTAAATTATTGGATTTCATCCAGTCTATTAATAGTCCTAGGCACTTGTTTATTTCTCTTTCGAACGTCATGATATCATTTTTACCACAAAAAATTACAGTGCTGTCATCCGCAAATAGGACCATTTGATGATTTGTCACTATAGGCATGTCATTGATATAAACAAGGAACAACAAAGGTCCTATTATGCTCCCTTGCGGTACGCCGTACTTAGTAGACCTTTGAGGAGATACATAATTTTGCTCTGTTTTTGAGTGAACACAAAGTTTAGTTATTTTTGTAACTTGTTTCCTGTCTGTCAAGTAAGATTGAACAAGTTTGAGCGCATTCCCTCTAATCCCATACCTTTCCAATTTATTTAAAAGTATTGAGCGATCCACGAAATCAAAAGCTTTACTCATGTCCATAAATAAAGCTGCTACAGGACATCGTCTATCAACACATGAAATAACTTTTTCATATAACTGAAAAATAGCCATGTTGATGTTCTTATTCTTTCTAAAACCATACTGTTCCTCGGTAAAAATATTCTTTTGCTCAAAAAATGAGTTTAGTGAATTATAAATTACTTTCTCTATTATTTTGGAAAATATAGAAAGCAAGGCAATTGGTCGATAGTTACCAGGTTCCTGTTTGGTTCCTTTTTTATGTAGAGGCTTTATGATAGAAAGTTTAAGCCGTTCCGGAAATATACCTGTCTCTATGCTCAGATTAATAATGTAACTCAGCACTGGTGCAATGCTAACTGCTACTGTTTTAATTATACCTGTCGAAATGTCATCAAAACCAGAACTACTGGTATTATTTAATGAGCGGATAATTTTAATAATGTCATCGGGAATTGTCGGATTTATAAATAGGGAATCACGATTTATGTCAAACTTTAAATTATTATTAATATTATTAATACTATTTGATTCAATTTCGTCAATAAAAAAATCATTAAATATTTGAGCGATTTCATTTGGATTAGTTATAATTTTATTTTCGTTGATAATTGACTCTATGCCTTCTACCGGCTTATTTCTTTTGCATTCATTTATTATTTGCCATGTAGCTTTATTCTTATTTGTAGCATTATTTATAAAGTTATTATTCTGAGATTTCTGGGTTAGTCGAATTATTGTTTTTAGTCTGTTTGAATATGTTTTGAATATTTTTTTATTTTCATGACTAGGGTTTTTACGGAATTGCCATAACATTTGACGTTTTCGTTTACAGCATAATTTTATTCCCTTGCTAATCCATTTAGCCTTTTTAGATGCTTGCACTTTAATTTTATTATTTGGAAAACATAAGTTATAATATAGTTTGAAGCTGTCATGGAATTCATTAAATGCGTCATTGGGGTCACTAAAAGAATAAATATCATTAAATGTCAAATTTTGTAAGCATTCCTTGAATTTGTCTATATTTTCATTACAATAATTACGCCTAAATACAAACCAGTAGGGGAGTATACAGGTCTTTTTTACAGGGCATTTAAGCAGTTGAGCAGTATGATCTGACATTGCAAGCTCAGCAAATTCACATTTACTGCCTCTAACATTATGAATTATATTATCGATACAGGTGCCGCTACAAAGTCGTGTTGGTGTCCGTACACCCATATTTAAATTATAGCTATGTAGTAGACTTTCAAAGCATAGGGTGCTGTAGGTTTTTTTTAAGATGTCTATATTAAAATCCCCGCATAAAACAACTTTCTTTTTATTCCTTAGACATAATTCGTTTAAAATAAGATCTAAACCACTTAAAAACGCATTTACAGATAGTTTATCATATTTAGGTGGTCTATATATACATATAACTATCATTGAAAAACTTTGAAGCTCCACTGCGCAACACTCTATGAGGTTGGGCTTGCAAAATTTCATTAAATCTATTTTTTGTCCCTTAATACTACTTTTAAGCAATATACAACAGCCTCCATTTCTACCATCTCTAGCAAAATACGTGTGAAGAGTATAATTTGATAAAGATAAATGTATGTGATCCCCCTTTTTCATGTTTGTTTCTGTTACACATACAACATCTATGGATTTACCTTCATCTAAAAAATGATTTAGGTGAATGCTTAGTAAGTCTGATTTATTGATTAGGCCATTAATATTTTGGTGCAATACACAAATATGTTCACAGACGAAAAAGATCGTGACGTGTGATAGAACTTTGATTACAGTTTGGTACAGATAGTAGTCCTTCATTATTTATCGTCAAAGTGGTATGATTATCGAGTGGTTTAAAAAAATCTAGTATTGTTTTCTGATGATAACCCTTTTTTCGAATCTCTGGATTGTTTTGTTTATTATACGATTTACATTGCCAATGTCTACTATTAAGAAAATTTTGCTTATATTTTAAATAATCAATTTCAATATTCAATTTAAAACTAAGTTGATTCAAATAAGTTCTATTATATCGTTGATAAGAGCTTTTATAACTATAAAAATCATTTGTGTCAATAAATTTACAGTTTGTGAAAGTTTGAGCTAAAACTTTAAGGTTTTGATTTAACATATTTTCATTTAAATGTTGGTTACTTTGAACACTGAGTAAATAAATTTGTTGACACATTTTCAAGTTATTGAGTGCTACACATAATTCCTTATGCAAATAAGAAGGGTTTTTATCATTTGTTCCAACGGACAGAATAACTATGTCTTGATCGTTAATTGATTCAAATGTTTCTGTACTACTGCATAGGATTTGTGAAGACGGCGCGCCAGGTTTGACTAGCGCCGAGACAGAGTAACAATCATTCCAAGTGCTCTTCCTTCCATTTATTAAGACTTCTGAAAGTCCTCGAACTTGCTCATCTCCTAGAATTATGATTTTCGGTTGATTGGGCACCGTATATGCTATATCACTGTTTGTTGAGGGTAGTTGTTGATTATCTATATTAGTGTTGCCTTCTTTTATGTTATTATTATTCGTCAGTGACGTTTGCGGTAGGTTTTCATTAGTCTGAGCTGTTTCTGACTTGGATTCCTTAATTCCGGCATCACTATCCTCATTTTCAAAGTCCAATGTTTTCCTGCATTGCTTTTTGTTCCTTTTTCTACGCGAAGAATTAGTTTGAGGAGTGCTTGTACATATAGTTTTTAAATATGTAATTTTTTTCTGCTGTTCTTGGGTCAGTTTACTAAGTGAGCTATTTTCAAGTAATAATTCGTCGATTTGTTGGTGAGCGCTATCTAGTTGGTCAGTGAGTGACTTTATTTGTTCCCGTAAGACTGTTTCATAGTCGTTGTCATAGTGTATGTCTTGCTCAGGTAACGTATCTGCAATTGATTCATCTGATGACGAATTACTTGACAAACATAGCCGGTCACATGATATTGCTGACTTGTTTTTCTGGCGGAATGTAACATTTTCGGAACTCATTTTAAATGAGGAAATAAATCTTCTAAATGAAAATTATTTTTGTAGATTGGTATACTGTATTATTTATTTCCTTAATTCTACCGAAAGAAAAATATTGGTCTGGTATCCCTGATGAAAGATATTAGTTCAGCTATTCACCACGTGTAGTAAAAATGGCGTTTTAATTACTACTTTCGGCCGCTTGGTGTGAAAATGGCAGTAGATGTGCTTAGTTTCACGTATTTAGTGTGATAGCTATTGACCGCTTGGGGCAATAGTGGCACTAGTTGTATGATTTTAAATCAAATTATTTTCTTAACGTTTCACTTTTAATAAGTTCACTGTTTAATTGTGTGTTACTAGGTATGTTAAGTATTTCCCGTTTTTGATGGTTAGCACTGTATTGTCCTCGCGCAAATTAGTTCACAAATTAATTGTTTATATTGGTTTTGCATGGATTATTTCGTCAATGATCATTGCGTAGCAAAATTGTCATAACTTTGTTTATCGTTCTTGAAACAAGCCACCAACAATATCACATAGAGTTCACAGTTTTAGCACTTATTCTATCCACTTTAAGTATCGTATATCACTTTATTTACTATAATTAGGAATTTAAATCACCGCGCTAATGTGAACAGGTTCAGTGTTGCAAACTGCTTCTCTAGTGGCAGAGGAGTTCCGTTCCGCTCCTTTCGTGAACTCATCTTCAACATGCTTGGCCTGCTTCGCAAGCAGATCAACGAGTGCTACAAAATGGTGGATACAATGGAGACAAGGCACTGGCGTAAGGCTCTCATCTTCTTGGGAGTTCCTGAGAAGGATATGCAAGATTGCTCTGCTGCCGCTCTGGATATACTTCACAAGATGCTAGCATTGGGAAGCAATCTTGAAGTCTGTCAAAGGCTTGGAGCAAGACAACAAGGAACATCTCTGACCTTTACTTGTACGGTTTGCTTGCTTCAAATTGAGAAGTAATGTCAGGAGAGCTAAGTCAGTGTTGAAGGGGTCAGTAGTCTCGGTTAGATAGTTCCTAACCAAAACTCGCCAGGCAGTCTTTGTTAAAGCTCGTCAACATTACGACATGAAGTCTATGTGGACTCAGGATGGCATCATTGTCGTTAAAGCTTATAATGGAAGTCGTCATAAGGTCTCCTCGATGGATGAGCTCACACTGTTGCTGGAAAAGCATTCGAAAGTATTGAAGCAAACTTCATCAGCAACCAGCAGGAGTAACGAAGGTAACACCGGGAGTGCGGTTATGGTACGTATACTCCCAATTGTTTTGGTACGTACGAGGTTGGATTATTTTCTATAAGACGGAATGTGCGAAAAGTTTGCGGCATAGCCGACTACAATAGGGTTCTTTGATAGCAGGTTCATGGCGTAAATTTCAAACCGCATTTGACTGTTACCGTTACTGTTACCGCTATTGACTTTCTTGCAAACACTTTATTTTACAGTAATTACAGACTTAGGTACACACGGCTACACATCAAATTAGACACCCTATATACGCATAACTACGCTACATACAAAATAGAGAATTGTTGGAAAGGGACGGTGCATAGTGGTATCGATGTAATGGTAAGGATAGAGCGTCGCGTCTTGTTCAGCGTAAATGTAACAGAAATAAAGGGTGATTTTTTTGCTGGTATCTTTTTGGCAACACTGTTTTTGACAGATCACGCGTGAATCGTGTCTTGTGTCAATGTCAAACTTGTTCAGTTTGGTCTATAATTTAACCATGAATCGACTTACGAACGAACAACGCTTGCAAATTATTGAATTTGACTATCAAAATGCATGCTCGGTTAAGAGAGTGCATCGCGCACTTCTTCCAATTTATGGGCAGTTTGGTCGGCCTACTGAGGCAGCTATTCGGAAGCTTGTGACTAAATTTCGAACCCAGTTTACATTATTGGACATTAAACCACGAACACGCATACGTAGAGTGAGGACCGAAGAAAATATTGCGGCTGTATCCGCCAGTGTTAGTGATGACCGTGAAATGTCGATTCGCCGCCGTTCGCAGCAATTGGGCCTCTGTTACTCCACTACGTGGAAAATTTTGCGAAAGGATTTGGGTGTAAAACCTTACAAGATACAGCTGGTGCAAGAATTGAAGCCACACGACCTCCCACAACGTCTAACATTTGGTGAATGGGCATTGGCAAAGTTGGAGGAAGATCCACTTTTTTATCGAAAAATTGTGTTCAGCGACGAAGCTCATTTCTGGTTGAATGGATATGTCAATAAGCATAATTGCCGCATTTGGAGTGAAGACCAGCCAGAAGCATTGCAAGAGCTACCACTGCATCCCGAAAAATGTACTGTTTGGTGTGGATTATGGGCCGGTGGCATCATCGGGCCATACTTTTTCAAAGACGACAATGGCCGTAACGTTACTGTGAATGGCGAGCGCTACCGTGTGATGATTGGCGATTTTTTTTTGCCCAATATGGAAGAATTGGACATGCCTGACATGTGGTTTCAACAAGACGGTGCCACATGCCACACGGCACGCGAAACAATGGCCCAATTGAGAGCCGCCTTCGGTGAACAGTTTATCTCACGTTTTGGGCCCGTCAATTGGCCGCCTAGATCGTGTGATCTAACGCCTTTGGACTATTTCTTGTGGGGCCATGTTAAGGCTCATGTCTACAGGGATAAACCAGCAACGATTGACGCACTGGAAGCCAATATTAAAGCATTTATTCGTGATATACCGGCTGATATGTTGGAGAGAGTGTGCCGAAATTGGGCCTTGCGAATGGGCCATCTAAACCGGAGCCGCGGCCAGCATTTGCATGAAATCATCTTCAAACATTAAATTATATTGATCGTTCTATCGATTCCAATAAAGATTTCATCAAATTTTTCAAATTTTTTGTGTTTTTTTTGAAAATCAAATCCTATACCTCTTAAAAAATCACCCGTTATAACGCACTCTCTCGCACGATTCGTGGCGTTCAACTTCTAATAGTTCAAAGTCCAAACAGTCTAGGTTGATGTGTCGCTCTGTGTATACTAAATAGTTTCCGAGTAGATATATTACTACTAATTATAATTAGAACAATAAAAACTAAAGTTTCCATTCGGATATGCTGATCTTCTTAGTGGCTTTTAAACGGCTGCCCCATGACTTTCAGTCTCACTTCAAACTATAACCGTCGCCCCACGTGAGTCGTCGATAGAATGAAATCAATTGAGTGTCTTATTATCGGAAAATTATCGAGTTCCTGATATATGTATATATTCGAAGCTGACCCTTTCATTTACATAGAAATTGCTTTAATTTGCTTAGAAAAGTAGTTATTTTATGCAGTCAAGAAATACGAGAAAGTCATATTTTATGAAATTTGAAATATAAATTCCGTTATCAACATTCACGGTCTGTCTTAGCGTAGCCACCGCGGGCAGAGGGTTTTCCCTCGGGTCTACAGAAATGTCCTACTTTGTTTGAGGAAAATGTGACCTAAAAGATATTTCTGTGGTAGAATTATGATATACATGAATTTAATAATATCTTATTTACATTTCTAGCTCTTCGGAGTAATATAATAATTTTCTAAACTCGTTTCTAAATCAGAAGGAATCAGTGCATCCTACAGCGTCTTAAAAATGTTTATATAAATATATCTTTGGATATCTATGTTAAAAATTTTGATTTTGTAATTATTTACTTCTCGTTTAATATTCGCCTATCAAAGAAAAATAGCTAAGCAAGTTGACTGTGTGGATGGTGCAGCAGTTTAAGTGATCGCCTTGCGTTTGCCACTGCGCCGAATCTTGTGGGTTAGAAGGGTAAAACTATTTTGTGATCCACTGAATCTTATTGTTCTGAGTCTGGATGTTCATTGTGTCCGTTGTTTAAATGTTTGCAAAGTCCCCAGCGATACATGGATTTATTTATAGAGCGAGCGTTGTCTTGTAGTTTTTAAGAAGCGATACAGACTAGCGATTAGTGATTCATATAAGCGAATGGCAATTGCAATGAAAATAAAATATAAAGGCAAAAAATATATATTAAGGTTTTTTGTATTCGAAAATACAACACATAAAGGTTAAATTTGTCGTCACTTCACCTTTTTGTATAATAATATTGTCTTCTGTTTACGCGAATATTATTCATTGAATGTTCCAGTGTAGTTATTTCAAAGTACCCGAACATAATTTAATCATTGGTGTTTCTATTTACGCAGAATGAGCTCAAAATATCATGAAGTCTAGCTGTGGTTTGCGTCTTTTTGGGTTTGACTATTTGTATTACTGGATCCCAAGTTGGTGGCACATTCCAACCACCTTCTCTATTAAAATTAGGATGTTTTTTGATTTCAATAGCCTCGCGAAGCATCCTTGGTAGAAATCAGTGTTCTTTAACGAGAATCTGTGGTTTGTCAAATCTCAGGTAGTGGTTGGTCCCATGTTACACATGTTCACACACAGCAGACTTCAACGAGCGTTGGTGTTTTACATCAGCTATGTGTTCTTTTATGCGGGTGCCTATGTTTCTCTTGGTTTGACCAATGTATGAGAGTCCGCAATCACAATCTATTTTATAGTGTTGTATTGTATAATGTTGTAATCTACCCACGTTTCACCAGCAATGGTTCTAGGTTCTACGTAATAAGGGGCGCAAATCACGGAGCAAAGCGGTAGCGGTAGAGGTAGGGTAGCAGTAACGGTAGGGATTAGGGTACTGTTATGGGCAGAGCTAGGGGTAGGGGTAAGAGAAGGGTAACGTTAGAGGTAAGGATATTTATACAACAGCAACAATCTGTGTGTAGAACATTTCTTTTAAAAAGTAATTATTAAATAGTATTTGATATAACAACCTTCTCTCTTAGCTTTTATTATTCCCAAGTCACTTGGGGTCGGCTTTTCTGGTCTAACCGGATTTGACTGGATATCAGTTTTTACACGGAGCGGCTGCCACCTGACCTCCGCAACCCGAAGGCTAACGATACCCTAAGGCTAGACCAGTGTCAGGATATTAGAGGGTACTGACTTTCCCAATAACGACTGCCATAGATGTTCATGACAGCCGGAACCTTAACGTGCTCTCCGATGCACGGAGCAGGCGATAATTGTCAATCAATACGCATATAATTTCGAAAAGTCATATAACTTCCGAAAGTCAGAGGTGCGCAACGTGGGTTCGAACCCGAGACCCTCTGCATTGCAGTCTGTTGGTCTCCCCACTGAGCTACTATTTGATATAACAATAATGATTGATTAATAGAGAAAATAACTATCATGCAGTTTAGCTAGTAACTTTTTATTTTTCTGTTTTGCTTTATTGTTACAACTGCGGTAGATACAGCTTGTGTTATGATGACTGGTAAATAATAGTTACATATTATACGTCTTACTAACAACTAGTTAATACAACACCGTAATAAGAATAGGAAAGACAACTGTCACTATTCTCACATTCATCAATATCAACTAGATTTAAAGCACCTTTTCAAATATAGGCATAGAGCTGTCCTTCGGCCTATATGCTCAAAGTAACATAAAGTCTTTCTGAGCTTTATTTCTTCTTGAGTAACTGAATAACTGTATTCCATGCAAGAGGTACGTTCTAACTATTATCTATTGAAATTTGGATGTTGCTTGATTTCAATTGTCGACTTCATACGGATTTTATCGAGACTTTTAATAGGGTAAGTAATAGATGATATAACAACAAAATCTCTAATATTAACAACATATAACAACGGAACCTATAATTTTATTTAATATAGCGATTAGTTAATAAAATAAACGATTGATATAATTTTAAAATAACTAATTTTTATAAGCGTAACATACATTAAATATAACATCGTTTGACATAACATACATTAAACATAAAATCGTTTGACATACCACTCAAAAGATATAAAACTTATTTGGTCTAGTAGATATTAAACATAACTAGTAACTGATTACCACCTGCGCTAAGATAGGTCGACGGAGCCCCGCTTTGCGGGGCTCCTATTCCTGGGTGGTTTAGAAAAAATAACCACGAAAGCTAAGGCGGGAGCTCCGCTTCGCTTCGCTCCCGCCTTAGCCTTCTAACCTAACCTATCCGAGTCGGGGTACTCTGAGTCGGGGTGTTAACCATAATGACGTTTTTTATATATATTAAACGTTAGACCTAATGATTTTTGATTAAATAAACAATATACATATTAAACGTTAGACCAAATGATTTTCCATTACATAAACGTTATATCAAACAACGTTATACTAATTAAGTTTTAGAATAAATAAATGTTATATGTAAAGAAATTATATCAACAGTTGGTATATCTCACGTTGATTATATCTTATGGACGATAATAAAATGAAATTAGACCAAATGAGTTTTTACGTTATGAGACGCACCCGTTTTAATAAAGGTAAATCGTTTAATAAAAATAAGTCCTAAAATGCTAACATGCGTAAAAAACAAAAACAACAATGACCCCATCCCATTGCACGTTCGCGTACTTATATGTTCAATCCCATAAGCTCCTAATCTCGCAGGAAAAAACGTGCGTGTACAAGCATCTAATGAGGCTGGAAATAGTAGGAAAAAGAAAAAATACACTCACACATATGCACAACATAAGCGAACGGTATTCAAATTTGGAACACGTAGAACGAAAAATGTTTGATGGTAAAAAAGATTTTGTCCGTTGTCACGTTACTATAGTTCGTTAACGTTGGATTCAATCGGTCGCGCGCTGAGTCGAGTGTTTGGTAAAAACGCAGAATACATCACTAACGGTCGACGGCGACGTGTTATACGCTCAATATTTTGATAAAGCGTGCAAATTGAGTGGCCCTGTTAAAATATTTTGTTGCAGAGTTTGTACAAGGATATTTTCTGTCTTTTTGCTGTTACAATGTATGTGAATATTTAAGCTGAAATCTCACAAGTATTAGAAAAATACCAGTTTCAGAAAATTGCCTTTGTACGCTAAGTATACATAATTTAAGCTGGTACTAATTGAGTAAATATTTTGTTACTTTTAAAGTTTACAGCTACTTCTACATTTTTTGTTACGTTTGGATTTTTACTTGTTTCGGTTGCTGAAAGTTTTAAAAGGGTAACTATCTGGTATTATATTACGCCTTCACTCGTTTCACTAACCATTGATAAAATACATGTTTAACAATATTTCTAAGATGGATTGCGAAATGTATTCGTCCGTTCGACTATATCGGCGGGTATCCGGTAGAAAAGTGAACAAGCTAGTATAAAATGTAATATTATTAGTATGTATGTATGTATCTTATGTGGAGGCCAGTCAATGCAGACCGGCGACACTTCGACCCAATGGGGTCTTTTGTGTCGACACTCTCCCAATAACGACTGCCATAGATGTTCATAGCAGCCGGGACCGACGGCTTAACGTGCTCTCCGAGGCACGGAGCAGGCGATAATCGTCAATCAATACGCACATAATTTCGAAAAGTCATATAACTTCCGAAAGTCAGACGTGCGCGACGTGGGTTCGAACCCGAGACCCTCTGCATTGCAGTCTGTTGGTCTCCCCACTGAGCTATCGCTGCTTTACAATATGGATACAATCTAATAGTTGTTATCTGTACCTTACTTTAAATAGTAATATAATTACTTCATTCAATTTAATATTAATAACATTGATTAAAATTAAAATTCTATTGTTGTTTAATACAATAAGAATTTAAAATTATTTATTTTTGTAGCTTTGACACCCAGATTTTCCTGTCTCGAAAGAATAAAATATCTAGTACTAGCACAGAGCTTGGGGCTGTGCCCGGTGAACATCAATAAACTTCCTATTACCTTAATACCCAGCCCTTAGTTGTTGAGATATGGATGTAATAGCTTTTCCTATCCCTCTGGGAATGTCTTCGGCAACATAGATATATTGCACCATTATCATGCAAATAGGTATAAGCTTTAGACTATGTTTGTATGACGGCTATGTAAGGACACTGCTGACTGTGTAGTTTTATATAATCAGGCGCAAGTAAGCGATAGCGTCGCGAGTCAGTCGTCTTTCCGTAACCACTCAGTTAGGTCGTAGCTGAATATGTACATATTTATATCAATGTCCTCCAAACCGAATTTCGGTAACAGCGACCAATCTTAACGGAGACTGCCAGTCTTCGTTAAGATTGGTCGCTGTTACCGAAATTCAGTTCTACGCAGGAAATATTATAGAGCACAAACACAAGTGTAATATCTGTTTCCTAACCCTCATGATCCGATGGGACGGATAATCTGACACGACCGGAGAGAGATCAAGCGCAGGACGAACGACTTTACGTGCTTTCCGAGGCACGGGGGTGTCTATCACCGCCAACTTCCTGACTCCGGGCTCGTATTGAGTTTTCTTAACAGAAAAACCCAATAAAAATGTTTGGCCCGAACCGGGATTCGAACCCAAGACCTCATGCACAGCAGTCGCATTCACTACCACTGCGCCACGGAGCCAGCCCATATATAACCATGTCTATCATGAAGCATTTCATTGGGACAGCCATACAAGAATACTTAGTTGATCCCTACAGCAGCTTGTCGAACTTTAATTGGACATAGAACGTATTTTTTATTTACGTTTATACATATTATGTCAAAACTTGATTATAAGTACAAATTTGTATTTGCTGTTAATTTGTGGCCAATAATTTATACCAAAAATCATAACGTAAAAACCCAGAACTAGTGAACAGCTTATTTAGTAAAATATAATTAGCTAAATAAAAAGACGTAACATAATACAGAATTAAAACACAAAATAAAATTACAATATATTATATTAGTTATTATTAAAATTAAAAACGTACTTACATGATGATAAAACTAGCTTCTGCCCGCGGTTTCTCTCACGTAAAAGTGGTTAGGTTAGGCATCACAGTATTTTTAAATAAAATATAGAGTGTAGTGGCCTGCCGTTTCATACGGCGGGCCGAAACCTCGGCGGGGTCGCGACCGCATGTGCAAGTGATTCGCGCGGCCCCGTCGATAGTGGTTTTGTCGAGGAACACCGTGGAAGGTTTAGTCGGTATTCCGGGAGGTACATTATGCTTACTCCATCTTTCTTTTACCCCGGCGAGTCCGACATAACCCTTCCGCACGCCTCCGCGGAGGGGTATGCGTCATGCATTCCACCAGGTTAAAAAATAATAAAAAAAAGGCGTCACAGTATTTTTAAATAAAATATAGCTTACGTTACTCGGTAATAATATAGCTTTCTAATGGTGGTTTTTTGAAATCGGTTAAGTAGCTTTTGAGTTAAATCATTACAAACAAACAAACAAAATATCAAATCTTTTCTCTTTATAATATAAGTATAGATATAGATTGGAAGGTTTCTCAGATCATGTTTCAAATATTGTAAATTTAATAACTTAATACACTAGTATTTATTGTAACAATAGCAGCGATAGCTTAGTGGGGAGACCAACAGATGGCAATACAGAGGGTCTTGGGTTCGAACCCACGTCGCGCACATCTGACTTTCGGAAGTTATATCACTTTTCGAAATTATGTGCGTATTGATTGACAATTATCGCCTGCTCCGTGCCTCGGAGAGCACGTTAAGCCGTCGGTCCCGGCTGCCATGAACATCTATGGCAGTCGTTACTGGGAAAGTCAGTACCCTCTAATATCCTGACACTGGTCTAGCTTTAGGGTATCGTTAGCCTTCGGGTTGCGAAGGTCAGGTGGCAGCTGCTCCGTGTAAAGACTGATATCCAGTCAAATCCGGTTAGATAAGAAAAGCCGACCCCAAGTGACTTGGGAATAATAAAGGCTAGGGAGAAGAAGACTAGTATTTATTGTAAATTATATGTTTTGATTTGAATAAAGAAAAGCTACGATATTTGTCTAGGAAAAAGAAAGGCTTGGATTTTAACCACTATACTTGTTCTTTTTAATTCTTCAACCGTTTATATTCAGCCAATATCATTCATAGTCTCAGTAAATACTCAGAATTGGTCCCAAAACGTTTCTAAAAACTGTCTCGTATCCTATATTATTTTTTTACCATCCTTATACAAATACCAATTATTCCAAGTAAAATAAATTTAACGAAACGTAAAAGGATGACGTCGTCTTCGCGATCGTTTTGTTTTTTCCGTGCTATATTTATTTTTGTCTGTACAAGTACCTACGTATGTTTCATTACTAGGTTTTATCGGAGTAGGTTTCGTAATACTGTAGTAATAATGTTGTAGATGTTAACACAATGTTGATTATATATTAGCTATTGGCTCGGGGTCAGTCCGGGTGAATGTTGCGTGGAGATAAAGCGTATAACATTTGTGTGCATGGACATGGATGTTTCTATGTATAATATGTAAGTATTTGCAAAAAAAAGTAGGTATATATTGTTACGCCCAGTGACATCTCTGTGCATTGTGGGAAAGACTCGACTGTTCCGTCTAATAATTTATTACACCGCCATCTATTGACATCTTACGGAACTACGTAGTAGGTATGCTTACGAGAATCGTAGAGAAAACGCTGGTACTTTCTCGAATCATCGTACTGTTTACATACCGGGTATAGCGTTACTAGAAAGCCCTAGAAATGCTTTACCCGCGTATAAATAGGGCGCAAGCGCACCGCCAAGGCAGTTTACAATCGTAAGCGGTCAAGTGTTCATCGAAGCGAACGGAAGCGAAAATACTGCGGAGTTTGAAGCAGTACAGTGAAAAAGTGTGTTTTAAATTTAATTGTGTGTTTGAATAAAACGTGTTTTAGTCGGTAATATTGTTTGCATTCTTATCCGTCGAACCCAGCACGTAACAATATGTTTGTTTATCCATAGTCTAGTACCCATAGTACAAGTTCTGCTTAGTTTGGGCTAGATGGTGTTGTGTGTATGTGGTAGAATATATATTATATATTTATCGAAGCCAGGAATCGAATCTGAGACTGGCACAGCAAATTATGGCTGGTAAAATGTGGGTGTAATATTTTAGCTTTTATGGTACACTAGCTGACCCGCGGAACTTCGTATAAGAGAATTTTTCCCGTTCTTGCATCAATTTTTATTGATGTTCCGCTCCTATTGATCGTAACGTGATTTTATATAGCCTATAGCCTTCCACGATAAATGGGCTATCAAACACTAAAACAATTTTTCAATTCGGACCAGTAGTACCTGAGATTAGCGCGTTCAACCAAACAAACTCTTTAGCTTTATAATATTAGTATATATATATATATATATATATATATATATATATATATATATAATACATAGTCTCTTATCTACTATGTATTAATAACAAATGTATGGTACATAGTACGACAATTTATTCTATTTTATTTTTACAAGAACTTTGTTATTGCAAGTTCGTGTGTAATTAGGATGCGAGTGCGTACGCTTTGAGCACCTCTTTGTGTTGAGTACGAGCGCCCTCTATACGTACTTTGTAATAAACTTTTGTACTAATTTTGTAGCTTATATGCTCGTATTTATGTAGCCGTACCATGTCATTGTGATTATTCGACATTATAAACTTAGATATTGTAAATATATATATACAATATATATTATAATACAATAAAAGAGGATGAGATGTATATATCAGGATCGTAGTGGATAGATAGTCGTAGTCACTGTATACCCCAGGGAAAGAATGTGACATTAACATATATGCCCTTAAATTAAATTGTTTGATACAAATTGTAATTAAAGTATTTGCTGGCGGCTGGATCCCATAAATGTAGCTTACTATAGTCCGTTTCACAGACGAAGTCCCATTTGACAAATGATCGTTGAACAGCAATAGTCAAGGGGCCGTTTGAATCGACACATCACGAAATCGATTACCGATTAACATTCCAAACAAACTATAATCGTGGATTTTGAATCGAAACAGAAGTGATAGAAACAAAAAAACTAAAAAGGAGTCAGTCGAAGGTTGACATATCGAAAGCATAGTTACATCAAAGTTACATACATATATACGGTTTCACTTGTAAAAAAGATCTGGGCTTATCCTTGATTAATTTCTAGTATAACAAACTTACTCCATACTTAGTACCAGATACCGTTTGGCAGGAGGGCTACTCTTTAAAAACTATAGGATATTTAAACTATACGTCCAATATCGCATCATCAAATCCACTTATTGATAAAGAAAATATATTAAGCGTTTGCGGAATGGGATTTGAAGTACGTTGCACCCTAATAACAAATAATACTAAATACAAATTTACAAAAGTATTTCTCGGACAATTGATTTTACTTCGAATTAGTTCGAGTTTATCCGATACATGCTGTCGCGTCACTATGACTGAAAGTAAAAAAATTACCCTAATGCGTAACCATGGTATTGTAGTAAAATGTTATTTTATTTTGATGTTTAAATTATTTAAGACTAATATCAATAGAAATTATTAGTTGATTATATTTTTGAAACAATTACATGAGGTTTTGTAGGGATTCTAATCATTTTGAAATAGTCTTTAGTACCATCATTGTTTATTTTAGCAATTTATATGAAATGTGCAGAGTTACGTGCTATGAAGTGTCAAAAAGGACTTCGTATTTGAAACATACTATAACAATACTACTTTCTGGATGAAGGGTAACCTGCGTCATTTTTTGTATCCCTGACAACGTGTATGCAAAATTTCATGATGATCGGTCGAATAGTTGAGGCGTGAAAGCGTAACAGACAAACTCACATTCGCATTTATAATATAAGTTACGATTTACGAAATATGTACATACGAAAAATGTATGATAAAGACTTTGTTATATATCTAACTACATTAATCAAAACCTAAACACAAAATACTCAAACTAGAACTTTAAAATTCGAACCCATTTCCAATTCCATTCAATACAAACGTGACGTCAGCGATACACTACACCGTGCAGCCATGAGGCGCGAGCTACTAACGTGACATTGTTAGCACTTTACAGCCGCTCAGACAAAGTGTGTGACATTCGACAGAAACGCGTCATAAAACGTCACTTGTTGTGATAACTTTTACGACAAAGCCTTGCTCGTTTTTTGGACACGTAAAAAATAACACGGTTTTTTAGAGCAGAAAAGATGAGACGCCATACCGTTTTATCTACTTGTTCTTGTAAGCTCGAAAAACGTGTGTGTTATCTCACATGATTATACTTTGTTGGATGTAAAGCTTTTATTAAGTCAATTGGAAAACTGATTGACTGTAGGCAGAAAGAAAAAACATGCTATTTTCTTATACATACATAGTTTTACGCCTATAGGTCTGAAAACGTAGACAGAGGTTTATTACACATAGTCCCATTTATATTTATTCTAGTTTCAGACTCCATACGACATGTTACTA
The DNA here is from genome assembly GCA_930367265.1 of Catocala fraxini. Lineage (NCBI taxonomy): Eukaryota > Metazoa > Arthropoda > Insecta > Lepidoptera > Erebidae > Catocala > Catocala fraxini. The sequence goes on from OV884031.1 coordinate 24,117,532, forward strand.
AAAATTATATATGTTGTCCTAAAAACTTATAAACACTTTGCTCGATTTTAGAATCGCGTCCTAGACGTCACTTTTAGCAAAAAACAAAAGCACAAAGTTCAGTACATCTCTTTGAGGACTTGCAGTTCATTCACACTAACATATTCCTGAAAACTCAACACAATGTCTGCAGTTTCAGATTATATTATGATACTACGGAAAGTCCCTATTGATTATATTATGATACTACACAGCTAAATAGAGTAATTGTCTGCTTAATTTGGTACATTATTACACAAATAGCAATCTCAAAATCTATTTGTGCAAACCGTATAAAAATTGGTTTCAAAATAAGGGAGTTATTAATATTTTAAATTTGGATATAAGAAAAGTGGGGGTGTAGAGGGGATATCTCGCTATCTCACTCACACCGTTGCATTTAAAAAGCGGTTACGTCACAAATTGTACCGTGCATCCTTTTTTGTCATTTGATAATTACCCCGACTACTAGATTTGAAACGCTTGTAATTTATTTATTTTTGTGTATATTTCTGTAACTATTTTAGAGTTTGGGTAATGTAACTATTTAACATAATCTGCCAAGTATTAGAATACTAGACATAAATAAGAAATATGTTGTGTTTGCACACGGCGTGACGCTATGACTCAATATATAAAATAATAAAACAATTGAGTTAGCTATCCTATTTGACTTGCAATATTCTTACAAAGATTATTTCTTACGCGTATCTTAATAAAATTAATTATGTACCAGTTGAAACATAAAGAAATCTTGCTCACTTAATGAATGCCCAATTTACATTTAGTAACAAATCTGCCTAACAAAGCCTTTCAAATCAAACCTTCACAGATTACCTGAGTAATCTACAGTCTTTAATGTTCTCCTATATCTTTTGTTCAGCATTACCTGTGATGGAAATTTAATTATTACTATTTCATATATAAATTTATAGCTATTGAACAATAGCTGGTCTTAATGAGCTTGACTACTAGTCCCTTGTTGGCAGCATAGAACTTTCTTAAAGGTCCTGGTAACCTATTAATAGCAGAAACACGAGGTTATTCAGTTGTCTTCCAATAATAATTGATCAGAGTCTGGGTGTATTTTGTGTTCGTTAATTATGTTTGGAAAGGCAACTACGTTTTTTTTTCATACAAATAAGGCGGCAATCTAGGCATAAGGCCCACCTGATGGTAAGTGGTCACCGTAGCCTATGGATGCCTGCAACACCAGAGTCATCACTTGCGCGTTGCAGACCCTTTAGGAAAGGAAAAAAAGGAAGTGGGAAGGAGAAGGAGCGGGAAAGGGAAAAGAGAGTGATTGGGCCTCTGGCACTTTCACTTACCAAACGAAACACAACAGTAGGAATACTGCTATTTCATGTCGACATTCTGTGAGAGGGTTCTTCCCCGGTCGAGCCGGCCTATTCACGCTGAAACTTATGAGAGTAGTAGAGCCTCGCTAGGCTCTAGCGCAACTTAACGATATTGCGCGGGTGTCTTTCGTCAGTTATTTTCACGATGCACACTACCCGTGCAAGGATATTAACTTGTGTATATTACCCTCGTCTTATACAAGACATACCATATATATACTAGATACGACTAGATATACTAATGGTATTTGACAAAAGCGTCATAAAATTCATGAAATCACATTTTTGTTTATTTGTTTATATGTCCTTGCTCATCACAGTTTCATTGAACATAACCCCGTCCACTAATAGTCGTAATATTTTATGGGGCTGTTTAATATCTAATACAAAATGAACCCCATAAAATCAAGGTTTATCGATCGATTGCTATGCATACTACATGATATACATTGGTGCTAGATATTTACTTACAACAGTTAATACACATAATGTATCACCATAAATGGATCGCGTCAAGTCAATTGCGATTTATATAAGATAAATAGGGGCCAGATATGGTAATGTGAACATCAATCATTATTACGCCCCACGCTACCTTTGAAAGCCGATATTTGCACTAGTTTGAGTTGTAGGCGGTAGCGATATCATAGTACATTTAATTTAAATATAGACTACGTTCAACTCAATAAGGCCGCGCCCGTAACAATATAATTCGTGTAGTCTATTTTTCTCACTCGTCTTATGTAGTGAAATAATATAGCATACATTGGTACCTAGATATATCTAGAGACTCATCTCTATGTACTTATTTCCTTTCTGTTATAGTCATACCTATTTTTAAAGAACTGAAATAACTGAATGATTTTATAATGGTTTGTTTGGGTAGACACCCAATGAGATGAATAAGTAAAATAGATTAGAGAAGTTTTGCAATCGAAACGTAAAGAAGAAATATTTTTATTGGCTATGCAGTTATGTACATAATATCATCGCAAAATTTTGGGTGAATGAGTTTTCGGTACGACTGGGTCAACTCATTTGGAAAATTACCATATTTATACGCTTACCGAAAACTGAAGGAGTAATTACACTAACTATTTAATGCTCGGTACGTAAAAGTGTCGATGCTTCATAGTCCTATCTATCTTATTTCTTAGCTTTCATCCCATCGTTACAATGTTCATAAGAGGGGTTCGAATACCCTATGCTCGGCGCAGTGCCAGTAATATAACCATTTACACCATTGCACTGTTCTTGCAATCGTTTCATAGTATAATATTTATAAGTAAATCTTCGCCACCGGCAGTTTTCATATTTCGACTATACTGACTTAACATAGTGAAAAACGTTTAAAATAAACGTATTTAAGAGACTCTATTAAATATTGTTCAACAAGCCACCATCATGTTATTATTTTTATCCAGTTGACGCAATACTTTGAACCCAAAGAATATGAATCTCAAAACTTATACCAAACGAAATTCATTGGGTTCATTATATGATACATTTCAGTTCTTAATTTACTTAATTATTATTCCTTTCGATGTTTTCTTGGCAAACAATTAAAAGTACAAAGTTTTATGTAATAATAAACATTTTCGTAGCTTTACGTATTTTGTAATTATATATTGTAAGATGAAGTTTTGGTTTGTTTTAATACTAATAAAGTTATAAGCTGATTATGCTGAAGCTAGATTGTGCTAATATGTTAGCAAACGCGCAAAAGTAGTAAGTGAGTCGAACACCCGCATGAAAGTAAACAATTATCGTAGCCTATGAACGTTTGCAACATCACAGATATTGGTCGCATGTTGCCAACCTTATAATACGCGAAGTGAATATGACGGATACGAAAATTAAAAATTATTGAATTTTAGTTACGTATATTTAATTTTTTGTCTTAATACTTGAAATATGTGAAAGTTTGAATAATAATAATAATAATTTATTTCTCAAGAAAATTGTACACTTAAGGATATATCGCACTCTTAATAAAACAGAGACTTATCTCAGTATTTTGAATTAAACAAATTTGAACTCTATTGCAATGATTTAATACAAATATAATATTAGAATTCAACATATACAATTAGAGTTCAAATTGCCTTACTTTCAAATTTCGAGTTAAGTCGCTGTTTTATTAAGAGTGCGATATAACTTTACAGATTAGGCTACATATGGATTCTTAAAATATATAAAGACATCTGTGTCTGAACTATATAATTAAATATCTGTATTTCAGAGATCAGCGCTCTGCCCTAGTAATTTTATTAATGCATAATTATCATTTTTAACATAAACAAAAAGAAAAATGATAAATAATGTTTGTGAAATCTTTAAATGTTTGTTATTCACGCGTACACCAATAAACATATTCAGATAAAAATTGGCACACAGATAAACACACGACACAACAGCATTATTTTGGTCCTATCTTTGCAATGCCATGGTATTCACATTAAATTTAGTAAGTTATTAAAGTTTCGCTGTCTGCGACAATGTTACAATTGGTTTATAATTTCAACAGCCCTTTGTCAAGCTACCTGTATGCAAATGGTTAAGTAAATAATTATATGCCCAATAATTAACAGGATAAACTGTAGCTGGATTACCGCGCAGAGGTCTCGAGTTCTATATGAAGACGCGCATCTCTGACTTTTCGAAGTTATGTGCGTATTAAATAATTAACGCTCACTTTAATAGTGAAGGAAAATATCGTGAGAAAACGTGCATGTGTGAGAGTTCTCCATAATGTTCTTAAAGATATGTGAAGTCTGGTGACCCGCACTGGACCAGCGTGGTGGACTATGGCCTTACCGTTCTCGCATTAAGAAGAGGCCGTACCCAGCAGTGGTACAGTTTAATACAGAGCTGATATTATTATTATTATATTATAGATATCATTTGTACCTGGGACCTGGTTTCAGTGAGGGCAAAAACGCACCGACCGTTGACTTGAATACCTAGAAAGCTTTTATTTATTTCGGTAAGAATATTAAAGGTTAGAAAAATAAGGTATGTCAGTTAAAAACGACCGCAAAATATTCTTTCCTTAATTCAAATTCTAACTAGCAGAAAAATTGCGTAATAGTTATGAGAAAAATGCTCCATAATGTATTCAAAGATAAGTGGGATCTGCCTGCCCTCACTGAGCGAACGTGGTGGATTGTGGCCTAGCCCTTCTTATACTGAAATGAGGCCGGTGCCCAGGCCAGGAAGATAACACGATAATTACTTGCAAAACGCTACCATCAGTAACTTGTATCACACCTAAAACATATAAAATATTGCTCATAGGCAATCGTAAATAGTTGATAATGTATGTTTGCATCGGACTAAGTCGGGGTTTAAGTAAATATGCAGCATATTCAAATTCATCTCATCGTATTGCTGACGTTGGTACTTATATTCTTATACATATTCTAAATTTTTTAAAGGATGGCTGGAATTGTTATGAAACAAATACATATCAAATGTAAAAGTTTTATGATTTTATTTGACTCTACGATAACTGTAATGGATATGTTTGTAAAACAACGATACAGAAAACAGAGGCTTACTTTTTTATATTGTGATAGCTTTTCCATGCAACTTTGTACGCGTGGAATTTAAAATTAAGTACTTATCTATATTGTTCTTTCTTTGAATGTAAGTGGAATCTAATGTATACACATAATACTTCACCTTTTGGCGGCGTATCATGACGATATATAGATCAATTTTAAGTTAGATCTTCATTTATACCATCGAGAAAGCCGCATTCAATGTTGTGCAGCAGTTTCTGCGTGATGCGTATTCAAACATACAGACGGACAAAAATTCTCAAAAGAATAGCTCTTGCAAAGACCTGTGATCACATTAGTTATATCAGCAGCCAACCCGTACTAGGCCAGCGGCAGCGTAGTGGACTATGGCCTAATCCTTCTCACACGTGCTCAGTAGTCGGACAGTTTAATACAGGGCAGATATTATTATTATAGATAGTTGATGTTATTACTTTACGTAATTATTATTCAGCTAGTATGCTTATTTTGGTTTGGACATCACTCGTTTATCGGTCCCTAGCTAATGGATATCTAGAGTAGCCTATGTTCTTCCCTAGGATAGGTTAAGCCGATAAGCCGTTAAACAAAGAAACAAATAAACAGAGTTACTTTCGCATTTATGACAGTAGATGCAGATTAATTGTTGGTACATACGTGTAATTTATCTTTTTCTTCCTTGCGTTTGTACTGCCGTCTTGCACCGGGATCCGCTATCCGACTCTTTATTTACACTTTGCCCTATCCTGGACATCATCTTCGATGAGGATGCACTGCTTCATGTCATTTTCACAAAATTCAACTATCTCTTCTTTAGTCTCCCTAAACGCCGCTGCCCAAGGAGGTTGAGTGCAACGTTCCTTATCAGCGGTATATACGATCTCCCGTCTAAATACACATGTCCAAACCATCGCAGCCGATTTTCTTTTAATTGGTCGGCTGTATCGCAATCTCTATGACTAGCACGAACATACTCGTTGCGTATGATATCGAGCCTTGTTACTCCACACCTACGTGTCATTTATATAGCAACAATATTTTCGGTACTTCACGTATTATTCGTGTACTCAAAGCGTGTACGACAAATTTCAATTATGCCCAACATCGCAACATCATTCACAGATTTATACCGTCGTAAACAGAACAATTTATATAGAAGTGCGTTCCACATTTAATTACCCTCGCGACAAAAGCCTCAAAGAATAAACGTGAAACAAACGACGCTTTGTCTCAAAGTTCTAGTGCCTAGGTACCCTGGGTCTGTTGTGTTCTAACGTTCTGTTATGTACAAAAAGTTGCCCTTAAGCAACATGCGACTGTTTTAAACGAACATTGTATGAAGAATAATTATTGCAATACTGAAACGTTTATTTATGTGACGTGCAACAGTAATTCACGCCATTATGTTAGTGAAACTATTTTTATAACTTATTATAATTGAATTAAATTGTGCTAGTTATCAATTAATGATTAATTTTCGGTAGGGTGATGGTTATCAAAATTTTTATCTGAAACTTGAAGTAGTTCGATCCTCCAATTGCGCTATCGAAGTGAACCTATTTCTACTCTACCCAAGCATTTTTTAACTAGAGTACTAAAAATTAGTAACATAAATTGCTAGAAATCATTAAAAAGTATAGTGTTTAAAGCGACACAAACAAAATAATTGTGAAACTATGTCTTTCCATTTGTTTGTCACAAGAGTTCTTAGAAACTATTTCTCGTATATACATCACGTCTGCAACATTGTAAAGACAGTCCAGAAGTCCAATTTAGCAATTTTATTTGTCCTCTTAATGGTATATGGACTACCTACAAATCTTTCGAAACACAATTTTAATACATAGTTTAACTGTTTTTAAACAAGGTTGTATAATTACACTGTCTACAATAAAAATTGCTTACATTTTTTTGGCAAGTATACACATAATTAAATATGTACATACACATACTGACTTCTGTATAACATCAAAAGTATAGATAGAAGTGACAAATGTCAGAAATTGTTTAGAAGTATCTATTTATTGATTGTAAAATATTGACTGACAATTGTCACATTTATTTTAGTTAGGTACGTTGTTCTACTCCAGGACAATGATTTCAATAGAGCTTCTCAATTAAACTCTTAAATGCATCTATTAAGGGGTTACTAAAAAAAATGAAAATGATATGTATGTAAGTGTTTCTGATGTGAATTACACACTGTATACAATATACGCTGTGAGATGTTGGATGGGATCTAGCAGTTGTGTTGAATAGCTATATTATATAAGAATGGCCTTTTAGTTGTTATATATTCTACTATACTAACTGCAGGTATTGGGCTGTGGTTTAAGTAGATCCTTCGCGCCGCTATTGCCTGTGAGCCAAGTGTTAGTTCGATCCTCACGGCACTAAAACTTTTGTGATCCATAAATAATTATACAGAGTCTGGGTGTTTTTGTGTTAGTTGTTACTAGGTTTGTAAGGTCATTTGTGACACATAAAAAATTATTGGTTAACACACAATATTCACACAAAATCACACAAATTTCATTATATACAGGGTGTCCGGTAATTAATGGATAACCTTGAAATGTATTATAGTAGAACTGATGGCCGTTCATAAAAAAATGAAAAAATGTATATTTAAAAAGTGCAATATCATGTCATACTTTTGACTGTCTGTCTGTTATGATAATTAGTGTTTAATAATAAAACAACAAAAATCCGATGGAATTCATTCATTTATGGTCGTACTGTACAAGAAAGTAAATATGGTAAATAAAAAAAAATCATATCTCAGGTAGTAATTAGGATAGACTTTTTTCATTTTTTGTTCTGAAAGACCGTCAGTTCTACTATAATACATTTCAAGGTTATCCATTAATTACCGGATACCCTATATATTAAACCGGCATTTTTAAACGTATACATCAAGTTTTAAAGAGTAACTTTGATATCTGCCCCATATTTCAGTCGTAGGTATACGCTACTTAGGCCTTCCTAAAAATGTATTTTATAAAGTAAAGCGATTTCGTTAGCGTTTCAAAACCGAAAATGCTACATCTTGAAGAAATTGGATCGTATCTTTCAGAGTAAAGCTGAATAACTTCTATCTGTTCCAGGAATTGAACTATAAAATCGACAGTCTCGAATATGTTCACACTGCTGGACCAATATTGCTTTTTGTGCTTACACAATGTCACAGTTTTCAAGACACTAGCAAGCGGACTAGTCTTAATAAACGATTGGATACTTTGAAACCTTCATTTTGGTGCCTATTTGGTTCAGCGGAATATCTGTGAGTCAGTACCATCGTGACGAATTTAATTCTTGAGCCGGGGAAGTGCTTATAAATTTTCTCTTACGGTCACTATCTACATAAAGCCTGAAAATTCTAAGTAATATTACAAATGCGAATGTGAGTTTGATTGTTTGTTTGTTATGCTTTCACACATTAACTACTCGACCGCTTATCGTCAAATTGATGACTCGCATACACGTTGTCAAGAGTACATAATAGGACATAGGGTATCTTTCATCCAGAAAAAGCTACTGTTCACGAGGGATACAAATTTTTTGACTATATCTAGATTAAAGCAAGCAAAGCTACAGCCAAAATTTAATAATATTAACAGCTAATTAAACCAAAAGTAAAGAACTACTACGGTCAAAGAACAAATAGGTATTTAGTTCCTAAGATTTTTAACGATGTAGATGAATTAAGAAAAACACCTAAAATAAGTATTAATACTCTTAAAACTGCGCCGAGCGTAAGACAGATAATGACAGAGCTCGTGCGGCGCATAGTTAAATCGGCGCGCGGCCGCCTTAGTAAAATTGTATGAAGGATTTGAAGTGCTTTTTTGATAAATATGTATCTTTATTGTCAACCAATAACTTAAATATTTGGGACGGACAAATTGTAATATAACTATTTATGTTTCGTTTAAGCTGTAAAATAGGATAGATTTCTACTGTTATAATCTAAAAATCACGTAACACGAGCTTACGTTTTTGCAAATTTACGTAATTTTGTAGGCGAAAATATTAATTATTTTAAGTTTTTTACACGGAGTAATTGTAAACAAATTCATTGTTATGGTAAATATTTATTTTATATTTGTATTAAACAAAAAGTGTTGATTTTATTCACTTAACTGTGACCGCCTGTTTTGGCACATTTCGCTCGGCACAGCCTTAAGAAAAGAACGATGGCTGTATTGCTGGATGTTGTATGTGTCGTCTAGCAGTGCAACTTTCAGTCAGTATAATTACAAAGTATATAAATAATAATTGTATGTAAAGTCTGTCATATTTAATTTGTTTTTAACTTTAAATATTGTTTCTTTTTTTAACTATTGTGAGCTGAGCTATTTTTTTAATGTATGGTTATAATTGGTACTAGAATTTAAGAGCGTGTCTCGCCGTTAAACTTTACATTAGGCGAGTATTATGTATAATGTTACTGAATTACCATTGTACTGTAAATAAAAAAAATAAATAAATGAAAGAAACAATGCTTTATTGTTCCAATATTAAAAGTTACAGTGTTGTTTGAAAACTGGTATTCCCTGTGTCGTGGAAGCTAGTTTCTTTTAACTTTACATCAAAGGAAACAAAAGGCATAATAGAATAGGCAAGGTTTTATTATATTTCATTCGAACATTCGTTGTGATGTTTAGTGCCGCTGAACTGGAATTTAGCTTTCTAAATGTATGTAAGACATCTTTGCTTACCACTTTGACTGCATGGATGAAGGAGTGGTTTAAGGAATCGCCTCACCATTGCCACTACATCGAGCGTTATGGGTTAGAATTCCACACGGAACAAAAATGTGTTTTTCTGTACCGTATTGAATGTTTGTAAAGTCCCCCTGTGATACACGAATTATTTCTAGTGCGAGACTTCTATAATAAAAACAATCAAATAAATCTCTGATGATACAGGCGAAAGTGTACATATAGAAATATGTATATTCACTTCATTTTGAAGAACGAAAGAATAATAATATTAAATTCAAACACTTAAACAATATGTGATAAAAATCACATCACTTACTGCAAGTTTCTTTGCATCTATCTCAAATGGCACGTTCAACGTGCGAAGGTATTTGTATCCTCTCTCGCAAGATTTAAAAGGAAATAAATGGATGCTACATTTTTCAGAGTAAAAGTCTACAATTTATTTTACAAAAGAAACTAGGACGTGTGATTTGACGAGCTTTGAGTTCGAACGAAGACTTTTGACTATTCAGTCGTCTATACTGTATACTCGAATTGCGTTTTATTGCTAAAGAAAAGTACTGTCGCAGTAATATACTATCGCAATTATTATTGTATATCTCTATTGTTAGTCTGTCATCATGTCTTGCAAGTTTATTACTATTATAAAACTGAAACGAGGCTGTGCCTCTACTAACTAATCCTTAAAGTCTGCAGAAACTAATTGGAAAATTTAAAAGGGTATGGATCTAAAATATTTGGCTGGTATTTTTGTTTGCCTATTCTAGGATCACATAAATACTAACGGTCAATACGATCATTACGTAATATTATACTACACGGCCAATATTGATTTATTTTTTATACATGCTGACATGGTGGCTGATCACAAAAAAATTAACGTCAAATTTCGTTAAAATATAGAACTATAAATATCATACATAGTGTAACCTACAAATATGCCGTCACAAGTGAACTGTCGTCCATGCAGATGAAGTCACGTACAAATGTTAGTAATTTATATTAAATGTACGTTAGGTTAGATAAGAAATAGTACTTTTTTGAATGAAAGGAACCCTATGTCCTTTTGTGGTCCCTTGACAACGAGGATGCGAAATTTCATAATGATCGGTTGAGTAGTCAAGGCGTGAAATCGTAACAATCAAACAAACTCACATTTGCGTTTATAATATTAGTTAGGTTACGCATAAGTAAATTATAAGAACTTTATAATTTGGCGCGATATTTAATTATACAGTGAGCCGGAATCCAGACAAAATGAAAAAGGCATTGGCCAAGAAGGCGGAGGTAAAGGTCAAGAGATTATTGTGTTTTATATAACCCTTTGTGATTAAATCCAGTGTTTTACATTAGGTCTACTTATAATGAAGTGAGTTTCATCACCATAGTTATGGTACTTATAAACCATACTTTTTCACCTTTCCGTGAAAATAATGAGACAGGAAAATCTGATGTTTAGTAGCATCAGACCCGAGAATAATTATTCATAGTAACACGACTAATTTGTAAACAGATTTTAAACGACAATTCACTAGGGCTTAAAGAAATTTTTATAAAAAAGCTTTATAACTTTGTACAAAGTATTGTTTTAAACTTACTTAAAGTTTCTTAGTGTAACCCAAAGCTTAGAAAATCAAAGCTTTTTTAAATACTGCTTTGGTGGCGCTGGGAAAGTACTGCCGTGCAAGAGGTTTTTGGTTCGATTCCCGGGGCTGACAACGTGTTATTGGGTGTTCTTCCGAGAAATTCTCACTATAATTACCCGAATATTAATCGGAATTATTGGTCGTTTTGCACGAATCTGTTTGCACGAATTTTGCAAAACGACACTTTTTTTACATAATATTTTTATGTTCGCTTAATTGTTTTGCTCCATTCGTGTGAACTGATTCGTGCGAGACGACCAATTAGCCCTCTGTATCAGCAAGGAGTGCGGAGCTGTACCCGGTTGAGGACATAGGCACGTCCTCTTTTACGTAAGACCTAAAACCATACTTAGCGAAAGGTGAGTGTAATATCTTTCTACCTACCCTTTTGGCGATATAGACGTGAAACTATAGGTATATGTATATACCAGATGTGCCCACGGTTCCACCCGCGTTTATCGTTACTGCGCCGCTCCTGTGGGTCGTAGCGTAATGTTATATAGCCTATAGCCTTCCTTGATAAATAGGCTATCCAACAGTAAAATAATTTTCCAATTCGAACCAGTAGTACCTGAGATTAGCGCGTTCAACCAAACAAACAAACACTTCAGCTTTATAATTTTAGTATAGATATAAATAAGTTAGTGTGTAGCTATTCACAATACAAGTACTCCAGAAAGCTAACAAAAGCCTTGGTCATAAAACCGAGTTCTCCCTTATCAGAGCCAGTATTTCTCGGTTATTGAGCACCAAATCAAATACACGTCGCAGGTGTGGCACACTGCAAACAAAATAAGTTCCATTCTAGTACTGTTACTGTTACGTGTTATGTGTTGTGACAAATAAAACGACTGCAACTAGAAACTATGTGAAGCCGAGGACTTCCTCTATTACGTGAAACAGTTCGGCGTGTACAGTTTATTTTTGTCCTTACTTTTATAAATGACTGCGTCATTGTAAGAATAGCGATATAACATTCAGTCTATATTTTGTTACATCTTTTATTTAGCTAGTAGCTAGACAATACATAAATAGATATCCATGCCTATGAATTATCTTCATTTTATTTTCTTAACTCTTTTTCTTCTCCCTTAGCCTTTATTATTCCCAAGTCACTTGGGGTCGGCTTTTCTAGTCTAACCGGATTTGACTGGATATCAGTTTTACACGGAGTGGCTGCCACCTGACCTCCGCAACCCAAAGGTGCGTGTGTGGTGTGTGGTTCATACAAATTGCTGACATTGCGCAACCGAAAAATAAAATGATTATTTAATTTTGTGATACCAACGCCGCATTAGTTAGTTTCGATGGGCAGCTTATTTCAGACTCAAAACACTTACTTGATATGTTTTTTAAGTCGCTTTTGTTTATCGTTAAAATATAATTTCATCAAAGTTTAAGGAACAGGGTACGTCGCATTCTATTATAAACGTCTCTAATTAATGTTTTGCAATTAAAATGCTTTTCCAAGTGTAATGAATTTAATTACAATTATATTTCTGAGTCGAATTTGCTCAAAGACTCAATTTTCAAGAATCTTGCGTGTTGAAGCACTATCTCAAATTTAAAGTACGTCACGCAATACAATCATTTGTGTCTATAATTATCTACCACTTAGCTGGTATCACTCGGATTTTTAGTAATGAAAACATATTTCTCTTTATTTGCTTGCAAATTAATAAAATATTTTATTGAATATTTTTGGTTATCGCTGATGCAATTCTTGGAGTTTACAAATTGCTAGTATTATCGTTAACCTCTCCAGCTTATCTATAATACTTCAGCTAGGAGTGAGTACACATTGGTAATGCAATAAGTGGAATTCGAAAGTGCGAACTCTCGCTCGCAAATATAATATTTTATCTATTATGTTTTGAACATATTATTCCCTCTCTATAGAGCGTACGAGAGCTCAGCGACAAAGCCCTTTAAATCAAGAAAAAATCTACTAACCGTTTGGAAGTGTTCTAGGCTATTCGTTCGCACTGTAATTGAAATAGGTAAATATATTTGTCCAGTTATTATAGCTAGATTCAGAAATATTTACAAGTCAGAACAAAATGTTCGCTCATTAAAGTAAAACAGCCGAGAAAAGTCTTAAATATATAACAAAAATTATTGGCTTGCTCAAACGTACTCCCAAAAACCCAAAATCCAGTATTAACCTTTTAACTGGGCCAATGTCTACCACTGGGATTCCTGTAAACTAGCACAGCGAACGCTAGTCAATAAAAAGAGTAAGCGATAGCGCTTGATAACTCCCGTGAGACCTTCTGGTGCCCACAATGAATTAATTAGAAGAGAAAAATAGGACACATTACTTTTCTTTTAGCTAAACAGAATAAATGAGGTCTGCGGTTGTGAATTTGTGTTCACTATGTAGTTCATGATCAATCAGAAGTTTTGACTCTGTGGAAATGATTTTTGATATGACAACTTTTTTATGACATCTTCTTTCGTTTTTTAAGTAAGGGATATTTAGACATTTTGTATAGTGTCTACTCTAAGTAATGTCTCTGCTATACTATCGTTAATTTATAGGTATCAGTAAAAAGAAAGATTTCATTCATATTTTATTTCCATAGCATGGCCGTCCTACATCAGCACTAGATCACCTACACACGACACAAGTAGCTGCCGTGGGCTACATGCGCGTGTAAGCAATACAGATTACTTGCGCGGGCAGCTTGCGCATTTCGGTCGTTTATACGAAGCATACATACGCCTAAACGACTGCCAACATGCGCATATTAACAGGCGTTTTGGCGCATATTATTTGCGTCGAGTACAATAGCCAGTATAATCTGTATCTCAAAAATACACGAACTCCTCACACTAAATAATAAATTTTAAGACAACCATTTACTTTAAATAACAAAAAAGAAATTTCTATTTCTGGATGTTCTTTGAGTCCGGTGTTTAAATGGTTCTGAAGTCCCCCGTGACACAGGAATTATACCTAGTGCGATAGAAGACTTTTCTAAAACAATGAATCCCTCACATACTTGTAATGTTTGAGTCGTATTGGAATTATTTATTTATTCATTCGATCTTACAAGCTAACAGATATGACACCCAAAGCGCTTACAAGATAACTTTTTCAATAATTAAATTATAACTAAACATGCTCGACACATTCTTCTCCCTAGCCTTTATTATTCCCAAGTCACTTTGGGTCGGCTTTTTCTAGTCTAACCGGATTTGACTGGATATCAGTTTTTACACAGAGCGGCTGCCACCTGACCTCCGCAACCCGAAGGCTAACGATACCCTAAGGCTAGACCAGTGTCAGGATATTAGAGGGTACTGACTTTCCCAATAACGACTGTCATAGACGTTTGCGGCAGCCGGGACCGACGGCTTAACGTGCTCTCCGAGGCACGGAGCAGGCGATAATTGTCAATCAATACGCACATAATTTCGAAAAGTCGTATAACTTCCGAAAGTCAGAGATGCGCGACGTGGGTTCGAACCCGAGACCCTCTGCATTGCAGTCTGTTGGTCTCCCCACTGAGCTATCGCTGCTCGACACATATACATTTTATAAAATAGCAAAATGTCATTAATATAAATATAAAATAGATTATAAATAATAATAACAATAAATTATAATAATGAATTAAAATATAAAACTAAAATGTCAGTCCTATAAATTATAATATGTAATTTAAAATTATAAAATTATTATACAAATTTTCTAGTCCATCGGCAAATAGTTCCAGTTCGTAGTGCTGAGCAAGTATGTCGCCATTATACTTCTGTATCTAAATGAAAGCTATTCGTTTCAGTTGTAAATCAAAGTTGGGCCGGCTGTTGACCAGTATTTACATGAAATGTCGGCCTCCACTCAACGTTATAACAGACCGTCTAAAGTTAGGCTCGTAGTTATAATTGTTCAGTAACTGAACAGCTCGACGCTGCTATCCAAAGTTTGTGAGATATTGGACATTGTCTCGCTTACTTAAAGATAATTTGATAACTACTTACTTACTAGTATTGTTTCTGAGATTTGGCAAAAGGTCTTACTATTTCAAAGGGTAAGGCACGATGGACTTCTTATATATTAATACGTAAAACATACAAACATCACTGCCATAAAACCAAAATGAAAGTGGCCACACGTAACAACTTACTACGTCGTCTCATCTCAACCTATTGGGGAGCATCACCACATGTCCTTCGTAAGACGGGAATAGCGCTCTGTTACTCAGCTGGCGAATTCGCTAGCCCGTCTGGCACCGTAGTGCACACGCTGCAGCAGTGGACGTCGCCCTCAATGACACATGCAGAATATTTACGGGCTGCCTAAAACCGACACTACTTAACACCTTATATCCATTCGCAGGTATAGCTCCACCAAGTTTTAGAAGGGATGTCACCTGTTTGCTAGAAAAATCTAAACAAGAAGCTGACTCTCGACATCCCCTACACGACTACAGAATGGCTGAGGCCCGACTCAGGAGCCGCAAGAGCTTTCTTCGGTGTACGCAGCCTCTACATGCCGACCCACCGAAAGAAAAGACAGAGCTCTGGAAATCCAGGCATCCACCACCGCCTGACCTCCTGGACACCGAGAAATGACCAACCCTGGCCAGTGTGGAAGTGTTTAAATAGACTGCGAGCGCAAGTGGGACGGTGCAAACATAATTTATGTAGATGGGCAATACTGGATCAGTTCCAAACTCACTGCGACTATTGTGCACCCTGTCAAACAATGATGCACCTACTGACCTGTCCAGCATGTCCTACATCCTGTACAAGAGCCGACCTCCACATCGCCACTGCTGCCACCATAGCGGTCGCTACTTTCTGGGCCAAGACCATTTGACCGCAAAAGGGGACAAGACCATTGACTCGAAAAGAAGAAGAAGAATACGAGAAAAGAAAACTTTGTATCTCTTTTTAAGCATATTGTGCGCACGGATTTGTATCCGATTCGGCATATATATTCATAGTTTATATGGAGGAAGAGCGCACATATCAAAAATTTATAATAAAAGTACTTAATGAATCGGTTGAATTTCGTCCACTTTCGACCACTGATCCTTTTCGATCTTTAATTATAATTGGACGGCGATTTAAAAGTGTGGTAGTGAGTTTCTTGCGGGTATCTTCTCGTATTCTCAACTTTTTGCCTGAACCTACTAAACTAACCTAAATGTAAATTTGGTAACTTCGTAAGTGTTACTTTGCGACCTAAATGCATACATTATTGGCTTTGGCTTCTATAAGCAAGAATAATATTATGAAAATAGGTATAAGACATGTATTGACAATACAATAGACGAGAAAGTAATACAGTTTCTTGGCAAGATATATATATATGCGTTATTCTATTCAGTATACAACGCCAAAGAAACCACCGACCATGTGGACAAGTTTTAATATAATTGTGTATCCTCATTTGGTTGTGGAGGTCTGACATCTGTCGTATTATGAAGAAAACTAATTTTATTTATACCTGGTAAGATCATTATCTAACTCAATACGCTTGGAAAATAAAGTTAGAAAGTAAATAATTCTGTTAAATATACGCAAAATAAGGTTATGAAAACAAAGAGTCATCTTAGACTTCAATCTTATGTAATTAAATCTTATGTACGTACCCTTTCGAAGCAGCATTGTCTTTGTGAAAATGAATGAAGGCGAAACTTCAATGTGTCATATTTCATAAGTTAGTAGTCGACGACTTTGTTGTATTGAAGGACGTCGAGCGTACAAACTTTGAGGGTTGTGTTGAACATCTTTCACATCCGAGCCATTTTGTTGAAAATACTTTGAAATGGACAACTGTATAATCTCTTGTGGTGAGTAGCAATAAAAGTAGCTTGCAGAAGTGCTGCTTGTAAAAATATATTTGTTCTAGCTTTTGCCCGCGGCTGAGCTGAAGAACAGTACTCTTTTATAAGATAAAAGGTACACTATGTCTTTTTATACCCCTGACAATGTGTATGTAAAATTTCATCATGATCGTCCGAGCATTTAAGAAGTGAAAGCGTAACCAAAAAACAAACAAACTCACATTGGAATTATGTCTCTCTCCGCAGGCTGCGGTTACTGTATACATGTCCAAATAGATGCAGCAAATGTACTCTCTAGTCATAGATTACCTGCAACAGAAGTAAACCAATAATATCAGGTATAGGAGGAACAGCTAACTTAGCAGTTACGTTACAAATTATCTGTCTTGCTTGTAGAAGTACGACAGTCTTAAAATATACTAGATCCACTTAGAAATATGAAGAAGCTTGCAATATCGATTGACAATCTGATGGTTTGAATATAAGGCTATCTGTGTCGTATTGGCTATCACAGCGTATACAAATACATCGTTATGATGCCTGCTCTACACACACTGAAGACTAAACCAATATCTATAAATAAATAAACACTAACATTTTCGGTCAGCAACTTACAGTTATAAATAATATATAACAAAAGACCGTGAGAAATCGTATCGTATAGCATGTACATACATTGGGTGATCAAACCCGAAGCTCAAACGAATTGATCTCACTAGGGATCGAGTAAATACGGTATATTTGCCAAAATCCTTGCGAAATAGGATTATTCAGACAGCCTGCCTGAAGGTGTCAGGCGATGTCAATTCTGAAAAATTGAAAGCATTTCAGATTGTATTTTTATTTTATTTATTTTACGAACATCTTTTATGTTAAAGGTCTTTCATGTCATGAATGCATGCTTAGTCTCAAGTTTATATCCCTGAAGGAGTTAGAGGTTTAACATGATACTTACATTTCGCCCCATATAGGTTTAGGTTCTATGTAAAACGGGGCAATCGTTTTGCCGTCAAAGTCAAAAAATATTTATTCAATACCGCAGGAGTAGTACAAAACCTTAACAAATTATACAGTTAAACCTCTCACATGAATCACTCTGTCTATTGGTGAAAACCGCATGAAAATCCGTTCAGTAGTTTTTGAGTTTATCGCGTACATACGCGACGGGGGACTATGATTTATAAAATGTAGTGATTAACCTATTGAGTCAGCACACCGATGGCCAGACACAATCGGTGTGATTATGTCTGGCATATTGGTATGTCAATTGTTAGCAATTGAAAGGTTAAGTCCACAATATAGATTTCACACTGAGAAGAGCTCCGTGCCCAGCAGTGAGACAGTTTAATATAGGGCTGATATTATATATCTTGGTCTGGGTGTTTCTATGTATAATATGGTGTATTTACAAAAAAAAAAGTATATATGTATGTTTATCCATTGTCTAGTACCCATAGTACAAGCTCTGCTTAGTTTGGGCTAGATGGTGTTGTGTGTATGTGATAGAATATTATATTATATTATATTATTATACATATATATATAGATTCAGTACTAGTAATAGTTTCTATTCCTTTTTTTTAGACACATCTAGAATTTCTTGATATAAAAACCTTATAACACGTAGCAAAACCGTTAAACGAACCGTGACATCATGCAGTCACATCCACTACCGTTGCGCCACAAAGGCTCGTATGATCTAAACGTTAACATGTATTATTATTGTATTACAAGTATATTTATCAACTAAATGGTCTAGCAGACCAGCCATTATTCTAGATGGCAGTTAAAGATCTACTATAAATCAGAATTTTAGTCAACATTTGCAGTAAATTTTTGTTTCGTGAAAAATATGTAGGTAGGTCATAAAATATAGAAGAATACAGTAATATGAAGGTTTATAGACTTTTACGATTTGTACACATACTTATTCTATTGAGTTATAGTGGCACACATTTTAACCGCATTGGTAAGTATTAATTTATGTAATAAATACTTTTTTTTTCGGCGTTTCGATCCACTTACATGGAACGTGGTCACGGGTTAATGGTTTGGTGTGACCTCAGCAGCACTTTTCTAAAATGCGGACCAAAAACAGTTTAAATATAACTACAAATAAATATTTAATATAGCCTTAGGGTATCGTTAGCCTTCGGGTTTCGGAGGTCAGGTGGCAACCGCTCCGTGTAAAAACTGATATCCAGTCAAATCCGGTTAGACCAGAAAAGCCGACCCCAAGTGACTTGGGAATAATAAAAGCTTAGAGAGAAGATATGCAATATCCTCCTGAACAGTCTAAAAAATCAATGTCTATTAGTGATGGATCTGAAATACAAGGTAATCAGGAGCATAACTTATCACTTGTGTCGCACATTTACAGTAAAAGGTCGATAACTACATACGTGTAAGGTCTATATTACGATAATAGAATAGTAGAATGAAATCCAACTGAGTCTGCAGACAAACTGTTTAAAACAGTCCTATGGACCGGTTTACTATTGAATTAGGAATATTATTTTCTTGTTTGTAATAATATAATAGTTTTATAATATGGAGATATATAAATATATAATGAATGCCCATATTTGTCTTTTCAATTTCGCTAAACATTTTAATCTTTATTCCACTTGCCAAATTTTTTTTTCGTTAGAATTCACCTTGAGGACAATTTCATCAAAATGTCTTTCGCTTTTCATTAATAAGTCTAAAGACATTCCGTGAGAGATCGCTGATTTTATTAAATTCTCCCATTGCAGGATGCCCATTTGCCCATTTACAAGTACCGTCCCAGTTTCGCCAGCTCGCACGTTTGCCTCTGGGCACAAATCTCTGGTGAAAACGTTCTCCGGATCCATATGAAACGGTGACAAATTAATGAACGGACGAACTTGGCAGCATAATATTCGCTGTAACTATGAAAGCGGGAACAACTGTTTGCAAGTATTATAATATCATCTGCCGTTACCGGTTTTGTACGCGTAGAGTGTTGCAAATAGGTTTGAAGACAGACTAAACCTAGCATTATATCGTTATTATTTAGTTTCCCAAGTTTAAATTGTAACTTAGTCTCTGCTTCTTTTGGTGAAATAATTAGACAGTCGTAGTGGATTTCAAAATACGTTTCTGGACTCTGCTGTTTGAGCTGTGTGTTAATACATTAGTTACAGATTTAATTATACATGTATATCCCAGAAGGTAAAATCAGAAATATTGGTTGTGAGCCCTCAGCTGTAGAAAATGTTGGGTCCCACAACACCACTAGATATCGTACCGTATCAAATAATTTATCAAGATATCTGAAAATTCTTCATTATGATTTCAAAGATTTGTAAATTCAGCAGAATGGCTGTGACCTTTTTATAATGTGAATAGGCCAGCGTTGGGTCAGTTAATAATGTTTGGTACCTATTATTGATTTAAATAGTCAATTCTCGCATGGAGAGTTTATACAAATACCTATGTATAAGCAAAATTGTTCACACAAACACGAACACAAAGAATATGCAAATTCGTCACAAATAGGTATATTCTGTGTATATTTATTTTTTGTAGCAAATAAACATCTGTTTCTATATATAGGTAATCGTCTTAATAAAACAGACATGTCTGTCTTAAATTTCATTTATAATTCTGTAACTATAGAAAATGCTGAACTATATCGAAGTCGCCACTTTTATTCACGGAGTCAAGCTAAAAGTCGTAACCAACACTTATACACGGCAGCAATGTCAAAAAAAGAAGTGCTTCTTTTAAGCATAATTTAATAATAATATCAGCCCTGTATTACAATGTCCCACTGCTGGGCACGGGCCTCTTTTCAGTGTGAGAAGGATTAGGCCATAGTCCACCACACTAACCTAGTGCGGGTTGGCAGACTTCACATATAGTATTGTCTTATGTTTACGCGAATGTTATACATTGAAATTAAACACTTTATACGTATTTTGTCCCGTTGTTAATTTTACCTTAAAACAATTTTATTGCATAATTTTGTAAACTCTAAAATTACTATTATTAAACTGTACTACAATTTTAGCTATTTAAATTAATTAAAACTATCTATTTTTAAGTTGTCTCCTCGTGAACATGGCTGCTGTAAAGCAACCGAAACGTCGGTGCAAAGTGTAAAGACAAAATCCGTATAAAGTGTTTAATTTCAAAGCCTTCACATAACTTCGAGAACATTATGTAGAACTCTCAGACATGGTTTCCTCACGATGTTTTCCTTCACCGTTAAAGCAAGCGATAATTAATTATTTAATACGCATATAACTTCGAAAAGTCAGAGACGCGTGCCTTGGGATCGAACACGAGACCTCTACATGGCAGTCCACTAGGCTATCATCATCTATCGCCTCCAACAATTTTTGATCAAATAGATATTATAAAATTATATCTATTTCAACAAAAATTTTTGGATGAAGTCACTCATGTCCAAAATAAATATACGTTTTATATTTATAACATTATTAAACTAAAACAAGGCTCTGTCTGTACATTAGAGATAGGTATTTATGAAAACAAATGGGTTAGCTAAGCGAGGCGCTAGCGAGCGGTCGCACTTTGTGCGTGTGCGATATTGAGTAATCTGTGTGTCATGATGACATCTTTTTTAAAGTGTTCGTCGTGTAATATAGTGATTTGTGAACTTCTAGCCTTTATACAAAATAAGCAGGATGTTATGGATGAGCAGTCCCTGGTAAATCTTTGCACATCTAGTTTCTCTGAAGAGGACATCGAGGAAGCCAAAAGCTTACTATTTGAGGCGGTGTCCCAGAGAAAAATAGTAAGAAAAAAGTCAAGGAAATCGTTTAAGAACCTGCACGATGTTATAGCCATTTTTAAGCAAACTAATCCTGATGAGTTGCCCATTTTTGTAGCCAAGGAATTACAGAAATTACCCCCGCTTACGTTTGATCACATCGACGCATCGAGGTTGCTCAAGGATATTATCCTGCTAAAACACAGTCTAAAGAATGTTATGGACACATATGTTACGCATGAACAGCTGCAAGAGGTCAAGAACGACTTGATGAGTGCTAAATATGCATCGATAATATCTGCGCCGCAAGATCAGTTTGTTAATTTTAAACGTGGCGGTGATCATAAAAATAGTTTGTGTTTGGACAGCGGTCCGATAGGATTACCGCACATACCGACAACGACGCGCTCCCGCTCACACTCGCGCGAAAAGGATCTTGTATCACCCTCGCCGTTGTCGCCTGCGCTTTCTCGCTCGCACTCAGGCGGAAATGTAATGGCATCACCCTCTATGTCATCGCCGCCGCTACCGAATGTTCTAACGACATCGTCACTGCGCACTACCGACACTGACGGCTGTCAAAATCGGTCGGATGAGAAAGAGTTAGCCAATAGAAGTAATAAGGTGCAATTTTCTACGCCAGCCATGATGACTAAAACATATGTTGAGACCGTAATTGATAGTAATTGCGAAATAAACTTGGAAAGAGAGAAGAACGATGATGGTTTCATACAGTATCAAAGAAAAAGACATAAAAATCGCTCTATGGCTGTTTTGGGGAAAGCGTCTTTGAGTTGTCAAGAAAAATTTAAAGCAGCTGATATTAATATACCATTATTTATTAACAACGTTGACAAAAACACAAAGGAGGCGGATATTATTGAATATATTAGCAACAGAACGCAGGTTATTGTAAACTTGAAAAAGATAAACACGAACGAACAAAAACAGTACAACGCCTACATTGTTTACGTGCCAAAGAAAAAGTTATCTTTATTCTTGAGTGATAGTCTTTGGCCTGAGGGGGTGTCTTTTAGACGCTTTGTAAAATACAAAGGAAATTATGAACAGCAGAAGATTGACTTTGAGAAAAATAAAAATACTTTATGAATAACAAAGCTAAGTTTGTCACATTCAATTGTAAGTCCTTGACTAGGTCAATGGAATGTATTAGAACATTGTGTCAAACATCGCACTTGATTGCACTGCAAGAAACATGTCTGTTACCGCATGACATCCCACTGTTGGGTACTGTACATCAAGACTTCGAGTACACCGGGAAGTCGGCGGTTGACACTTCTGTGGGTGTCCTACGGGGGCGGCCCTACGGTGGAGTAGCCATACTATGGCGTAAAAATGTGTTTAGTTCCGTTTCGGTAGTGCCGTGCTATAATAATCGGATTGTAGCTATAAAGGTTTCCAGTGCGGAATGTTCTTTCCTAGTGTTTTCGGTGTACATGCCTACTGACGAGGCTACGAACTTAGTGACATTTACACACTGTCTTAGTGAAATAAGTGCCATTATAGAAAGTTGTGACACTGAGTATAGTTATATTCTGGGCGACCTTAATGCTCATCCAGGTAGGCGCTTTGATGTAGAACTGCAGAGGTTCTGCACAGACCAGAAGTGGATCTGTGTAGACTTGGAGGTGTTAGGATGTGATTCAGGTACATTTACTTATGTTAGTGACAGTCACGGTACCACTAGCTGGCTGGATCACTGTGTTGTGACACAGGCGGCTAGATGTACAGTGAACAATGTGTCAATTAATCATGGTGTATTTTGGTCAGATCATTTACCCCTGGAAATACAGTGCAATCTCAATATTTTAATACCGAGACATTCAGGACACAGTTATGAGATGAACAGTATTCTATGGGGTGAACGGGATGACTCCCAGATCTTAGAGTATACTAACTATTGTAATGAAAGGTTGAAACAGCTACATTTTCCTTCTGTATTCATGAAGTGTGCAGATACAAGGTGTAAAGAGCCTAACCACTGCGCAATACTGGCTAATTTGTATGAGCAAATTATAAATATTTTAACAGAAGCTTCACTATATAGTAATAGAAATAAAAATAAAAATAAAAAGAAAAATTGTAAAAAGAAATATGTATGTGGCTGGAACAAACATGTGAAAGATGCTCACAGTGAAGCTCGCTTATGGTTTCACCAGTGGGTTCTTCATAACAGGCCACAACAAGGGTTTGTTTATGATAAGATGCGTGTTTCTAGAAATATTTTTAAAGCTAAATTAAAGTGGTGCCAGAAAAATGAACTACAGATACAAATGGATATTTTAGGTACAGAACATCATAAAAAGAATTTCACTAGTTTCTGGAAACACACTAAAAAACTAAGTCCTAAATCTGGTGCTCCAGTTAGTGTTGAAGGGTTAAAAGAGTCCTGTGATATTGCTGAAATGTTCAAAGAGCACTTTAGGGTTACACCTACTGCTGATTTTTCTGAGAGGCAGGTTGTTGAAACATGTGGAAATCTTTGTAGAGGTACTGGGTCAAAACCTGTTTTAATCAAGGCTAGTGACATTAGATCAATATTACAAAAAATTACTAGGGGTAAATCACCTGGTCATGATCACATAAGTATAGAGCATCTGCAGTATGCAGGTGTACATTTACCACGTGTTTTAGCAATGTTCTTCTCTCTCTGTTTGAATCATGGATACTTACCTGATAATATGCTGAAGACCATTGTTGTACCTATTATTAAAAATAAGACGTGTAATGCTAGTGACAGGTCCAATTACAGACCTATATCTTTGGCTACCATTGTGGCTAAGGTGCTGGACAGGGTGATTGAGCTACAGTTGGGGAAGTGTGTCAAACTTTCTGATGCACAGTTCGGCTTTAGATCTGGCCTCTCCACGGAAACTGCTGTACTGTGCCTCAAGCAGACTGTTCAGTACTACACTGCTAGGGAGACACCGGTATATGCGGTGTTCTTGGACCTGTCAAAAGCATTTGACCTGGTTCAATATGAGCTCCTGTGGGATAAGCTCTTAGAGGACACTGATGTCCCTTGTGAGTACATCACCATACTGAAGTACTGGTACGCTAACCAGGAGAATTATGTCAAATGGTCTGGGATCCTTTCAAGCAAGTACAGGTTGAAAAGTGGGGTGAGACAAGGAGGGGTAAGTTCACCAACGCTTTTTAACCTGTATATAAATAGGTTGATTGATGAGCTCAATAGTGCTGGAGTTGGCTGTTCTGTAGACGGTACCCTTGTCAATAACATAAGTTATGCTGACGATATGGTGCTGCTGTGCCCATCAATAAGTGCTTTGAATAAACTTATTGGAATCTGTGAGAGATATGTGCTGACTCATGGCCTCAGGTACAATAGTACTAAAAGTGAGTTGTTGGTTTTTAAGGCTAAAAATAAGTCTTATAAAGTGCCACCCATTTTGCTGAATGGCACGCCTTTGAAACAGGTTCATAGCTTTAAATACCTGGGGCATTGGGTCACGGAGACATTTAATGATGATCTAGATTTAGAAAGAGAGCGTAGGGCACTGTGTGTTAGGGCTAATATGCTGTCCCGCAGGTTTGCTCGTTGCACTAATAGTGTAAAAATAACTTTGTTCAAAGCATATTGTCACTCCTTATACACGTGCAGCCTGTGGACAAAGTATACCCAGGGAGCGTACAGGGCCCTACGCACTCAGTACAACAACGCCTTCAGGGTGCTGGTGGGGCTGCCTCGTCATTGCAGTGCATCGGGGATGCTGGCTGCGGCTGAGGTGGATAGCCTCTCGGCCATTATTAGAAAGCGCATAGCATCTCTGATTGGGCGGGTACGGAGTAGCACCAACAGCATCCTGAAGGTGGTCTCGGCGAGGCTGGAAGCGGACAGTGGTATTATGCAACACTGGACTCGCTTCCAGCTCGTCAAAGACACTAATATTAATTATATTCACTATCCCTATCTGTAGTACTAATATAGCTTGTAAGAATATATTGTCACTAACACTCTATGGACTTGTTTCCGAAATAAAAACATTTTATTTTTATTTATTTTTTTTTTATAGTTAAAACCATTTGTTTTCATAACATTTCCTCAGACGACTCTATACATAGAATCGTCTGAGGAAATCTAATTTTAATTTAGAATATTTGTCTGCCTGTCTACTTGAACTAGTATCATGCAAAAATCACGCCATAGATCTTAATATGGTTTTCAACTACTACTATAACTTCGAAAAGTCAGAGATGCTTGCCTTGGGTTCGAACCCAAGACTTCTGCGTGGCAGTCTAACGGTTTCCCATTAGTTAAAAGAAATGTATGACATTACACCCAGCAAATGAAAATATATATGTACACAGTTATGAATGTAAGCAAAAGGTGTCTCAGTCTGCTGCTCTTTTGAGAATTTTTAGATGTTTCACATTGTTCATATTGTGTAAGACTCAAATTGGCGTACAAGTTCAGTGTACTGAATATTCTCTTTACTTAGCGTCATTCCTCTGAGTACAATATGGAACAAAGCTTGAAAAAAAAACGATGTCAGATGAGAAATACTTTCACGCATCGTGAGTGTTCATTTAGGGAAACATGTAGGCCGAGTTAATTTAGCATGCAATGATAATAATTATATATTAAGGGTATACAATCTTCAACCGAAAAAAATTGCTTGTATATTTTATTTCCTTCAAGTTCGTGGTGCGAATTCTGTTTTTGCTGGAGACATACTTTTGTGTGATCCACACAGTTTCAGTTAAATTAAAACAAACATAATAATAATATTCTATTCTATCACATACACCCAACACCATCTAGCCCAAACTAAACAGAGCTTGTACTATGGGTACTAGACAATGGATAAACATAAATATATACTTCTTTTTTTGTAAATACATACATATTATACATAGAAACACCCAGACCAAGTCAAATATCCATGTTCATGCACACAAATGTTTGACTTGTGCGGGAATCGAACCCGCGACCTTAGGCGTGGCAATCAGTTACACTAACCACTACGCCATCGAGTCGTAGTATAGAAACACCAGATTTGATAAAGTTGGAATTTTTTGTGGTAGTTGCATAATTTACTTTAAAAGAGACTGGACTTCTACCATAGTGGTTGAAGTGGTCGCCTCGCCATTGCCACTGCACGAAGTGTTGTGGGTTCGATGCCCACACGGGACGAAAATTTAAGTGATCCACAAACGGTTTTTCCTATTCTGGGTGTTCTTTGATTCCATTGCTTGAACGTCCCTCGCAACACAGAAATTTATTCCCAGTGTGGAAACTGTCTCTATAAAAACAAAAAAAAAAATTACTAGTTCTACTTCCTAGTTTTGATTGAAATGATTATTCAATAAACTTAACAACCAGACAACGTGCCTTTAGCGAAGCTCAACAAAGCTCAATATATCCTTGGCTATAAAATATCTCTCATCGAAATCGGCTGACAAAGCATATAAATTTATCGTATATAGACCGAACTATCGAGTCACGGTCTGTGGCTCCGAAGTAACAAATCAAGTGTAGCTGTATATCATCAGTAACATTGCTGTTTGACATAATCTAGTTTTGTATATGTATGTATCATATGTGGGGGCCAGTCAGTGCAGACCGGCGACACTTCGACCCAGTGGGATCTTTTGTGTCGACACTCTCCCAATAACGACTGCCATAGATGTTCATGGCAGCTAGGACCAACGGCTTAACGTGCTCTTTGAGGCACGGAGCAGGCGATAATTATCAATCAATACGCACATAACTTCGAAAAGTCATATAACTTCCGAAAGTCAGAGGTGCGCGACGTGGGTTCGAACCCGAGACCCTCTGCATTGCAGTCTGTTGGTCTCCCCACTGAACTATCGCTGCTCTTTGTATATAGTTATGACGTAATTAGGTAGAATAGTAGCAGATGTTGTTTAAAAATATTCTGTCTTATTCCTAGCAAAATTGCGTATATGTTTGTGTACGATCCTGATGTTTGACTAATACTTAAATGAAAAGGAAAAGAAAATGTAACTATTAACAATTATTCCGAACCGATACGTGGTTATAAGGATTTAGTGGTGGACTAATGTTCATTATCCCATGAAGCATTCATTTCAACCCAATTAAATAATACATACATACATAGATTCACGCCTGTTTCCCAGAGGGGTAGACAGAGACTACGGATTTCCATTTGCTACGATCCTGACACACTTCTCTGGCTTCATTCACTTTCATCACATTCCTCATACACGCCCGTCAGTTTAAGGTACTCTTAACATGGCCTTCGTCCAGAACGCCTCCGATCTGATCAAGAAACGTTCGCCTTAAATAATATTGTATTCCAAATGCACTTAGTTCAATTTAACTAGTATACTTATTTATTTATTTAAAGTTACACCATCGACACATAACTACACAATTATATTTTATGGAATGGTGCAAAGTGAAATACCTTTACATGTGTATACAGCACTTACGCGCGTACTTAAATAATTACTAAAAATAAGGTTTGTATCTTGGCATATAAATTATTATAAAATATACAAAACAGATGCATAACAATAATGATGGTCGAAAGTTTGTATTCCCACGAAGTAAATTCTGGCACGTTTATAACCAACCCTTTAGCTCAATTCACACTCCATTTCTCCAATAGAACGAAATCTCAAGGGGTTCAAGCGTCTAAGGGAATCGTGGGTGTTCAAATACCGTGCCCACTTGACTCGCTCGATCAACATTGAAACCTATAAATAAATTCTACAATATAGGTTGAGTGAGATGGCAAACTAAGTGGATATATTGATAGGGTACAGTGTGTATAAAGAGGCTTTTGATTATGTATTTTATTTCAAGTAATTGTACTACGTACCAGCTTTTGTCTACAACTTTGCCTGAGTGGGTAACAGTTTGCCTACGACGACATTTATGTAGATCCGTTTTTTATTTTATTGTCTACGGATTAACAATGGAAAGTGAAAGTGGTGGTGAACACAATTGAATGACAATTTATAACAAACAAAATCTAAAATAAAACATTGTAGTTAACCTAAAGTGATTTAAACAATTCAGTAGCTTTGCGTTTGAATTGTTGATGAGTGAGAGAAAATATGTCCAGCTGAATAAGATTGTATACTTCAACAAGTCTACGAAGAAGCGCACGCACGCCGGCGATTCTTCTGCATGTGTCTGTACAGAACAGACGGGGCACACGAATTCCACGTCAAATGACAGTTCTAGAAATTCCTAGAAATTCCATGGAAAGAACATGTCACATTGTTATGTAAATTTTTTTTTTCTTAGAACTATATATAAATGTTGATCATACTATGAACCAAATCTACTGGATGAAAATAAATAGCTTAGATTTTAAGTTGACCTTCAATCTTATTAACTGTAAAAACTGTATAAATCCGTTTCGCCGTTTATACGTGTAATAAACAGATAGACAGACAGAAAAATCACATAATTATTGGTCTTTTTGTTTAATATTTCTAACGTACAGGCAAGTTGTAGTTTTGTAATTAGATAGCCATTTAATACAATCATACTGATTTAGTACAAAATCAGTATGCGCAATGGATAATCCTTATCATGCGGGAAGTTCTTAATTATCATAGACACCTACTGAACTGTATTGCCTTGGTTGTCTTACTAATTAAAAAAATATGGTGTACTGGTAACAAAAGACCCACCGTTACACTTAGACCTACTAGAGAAAACTTACAGAGACAATTATTGAATAAACGAAATATCTGATAAATTAGTTTTTTCGTTAATTATGAATTAAGCGGCCATCTCATTAATAGGCCAATAGGATACGTAACAAACAACTGACACATTATTCCGATGATAGTAGACCACAGCAAGGAAGTGACCGTAATTATTTTTGTTTAATAAATAACATTTTGCTTGCAATCACATTATGGCACTTGATATACAACCAGCGTCTTCGGTTTTATTTCAACGAGTATACGAGTATGTTTAGTTGTACTAATAAGTGCTCAACTCTTCTTCTATTTCATAAAATATTACTAGAATATTGGGAAAATAAAATATTTAATGCCACATTGACCAAAACCTCTAAAGTTTGCAAAGGATAAGTCAAATCAACATTTTTAAGTCATAAAAAAGCTCAATAACTAAAGTAAAAATATTACAAATCTTAATTTTACTAAAATCGTGCCTCTTTTCAAAAGACTGTGTTATTAGTCATAAAAATTTATTTGCTTACTTATGTTCTTAGCAAAAAGGGTACCAATAAAATTCTTGTGAAGCTGCAAAACCAATAGAACTTGGATACCTATGAGTTGTGGAAATGTTTTCTTTATTCCATTGATTGGTTAGGTTACCAAAATTAATATCTTTTACTGAGTGACTTGCTCAAAAACCAACCAAGAGAAAAGTAAAAGGCACATGTATATTTCTGAAAAGTTAGTTTTATACTTTCAAATAATAAATAAATATTTTCGAGACATGTTTTAAACCATCAATCCTTAAAATACTTTAAGTCCCAGTAATCTAAAATTTGCTCAAATGCTAATTATTCCAAAACGTCATTATAAAGATGCTTAAATTAGTCTAAAATTTAAACTGTCGAACTCAAATAATCGTAAATTGAAGATTGCCTATGTTTCATTGTTGAACGTCAGAATCATTTATTTCAAGATGTCGAAATTACATCGGCTGATAAAATCGAAATGATATATACTAAACATTGTTGATTAGATTATATAATAAAACTCTATAAAACAATAAAGACGAATTAAATATTGAAAGTCACAGAGAGCAGACTGGCTTTTATTGTATTTCAAAGTTTACCGAGATATAAAACTGTATTAAATAATCAAATATTTTGAACGTGAACTTTATTTCTATGTCCATAAGGCAAAAAGAAATACTTTAACCACCATAAATCTCATTCGCACGTTACTGACAGTAAAGAGGGAAGTTATAGTGCTGTCAGCGCAACAAACAAAGATTACTACTTCCCTTGCTGTAACCATCTCCTCACTAGCAACGTTTTTCATCACAAGGAATGCAGAAACACAACACAAAATTGTTCAGTTGCAAGTTTATATATAGTGAAGGTACTGTCTTAATCTGAATGCTTAACTATCATATCAATCCTTAAATATGTAAATAAACAATATCCATAACACAAACGTTAGCATAGCAACAGTATTTCCGTTGTTAAGCTACTAAATCTACGATCGTAAGGTCGCGATTTCGAAATCAACTACACATTAAGCTTAGCTGGATCAGTAAACAAAGTTACCACTAATTTAAAGCTAAAAGTACTTAAGTTCTCTTTAAAAATATAAGCTAACCTAACTTAAGATTACATGAAAATCGTTTATATGCAGCTCTCTCTTTTTTTCGCAACTGGACGTAGACAGGCCGATGATAATATAAATCCCCTTTTCACACTCAATTGGTATAATTCCAAGCAAAAATAAACTATTTGGCTGCCAACACTCTAGTTCGCAATCTCTGTAATGTATTGCAATAAAACCCTCGTGATCTGTGTTTGTTCGCCCATTTAACTCTTATCTCCACTGTTAGGGGATGTCAAGTTGAAATAATAGTCTATTTCCCTTTGGAAGTATAAAATTATCTAGAACGGGGGACTTTGGAAAAATATGCGCTGAATTTTAGTATTGTTAGAATGGTTTTTGGAGTGCTACGTACAAAAGCGGCGTGTATGAATATTAAAGGCAAAATATAGGTTCGTTTATAAAAGAACTTTGTATTGTTAGGTAAGGTTATTACTTTTGCAGACAATTCGTATATTTCTGTGTGATGTTAACTGAAATGCGCCACTTTCTGGATATTACGGGACTATGTAGTACGTTAATTTTTATTACCCACACACACATAGAGAGCACGGAACCAAATCACAATGGCGGCCTAGTAGAGACGCATTTATCATATTTATACAAACTAAGCGTATCAGCGACGTGTACCTAGATGATAACAAATGTAACAATTATATCGTAGAGCTGACACTACTACATGCGCTCTGCCCCATTCGTCACACGAATAATAACTACATTTATTGCAAGCATTATAACCAATGTGGAGAAGTCCTCTAATAATGTCCTCCAGATCGATTTCGGTCACGACGGCCAATCTTAACGAAGACTGGCCATCTGCGCAGGAGATATTATAGTGCACAAGTGTGTGCGCAAATACAAGTGCACTCTCTGTTCCCTAACTCTCATGATCCGATGGGACGGTAATCCAACACGACCGGAGAGAGATCAGGCACAGGACAAACGGCTTTACGTGCTTTCCGAGGCATGGGGGTGTCCAACACCGCCAACTTCTTAACTCCGGGCTGCTATTGAGATTTTTTAACAGAAAAATCCAATAACTTTTTGCTGGCTCGACCCGGGATTCGAACCCGAGACCTGCATGCACAGCAGTCGCATTCACTACCGTTGCGCACGAAGGCAGTAAGCGGAGAAGTCCTCTAGAATAATAATGAAGGTACATCTGCATATCACCGAACTGATAGGGAAAGTTACACCTATATTTTGTCAGCTATGTATTAAGAGCTTAACTGTCTGAGCACTCAGATTCGTATTCCGGGTCGGACTAACAAAAAGGTTTTTAGTTAGCCAAAAATCTCAATAACAGCTCGATGTCAGGAAGTTGGTGGTGTAATACGCCTCCATGCCTCGTAAAGCATGTAGAGATGTTAGTTGTACGACTGATCTTGCTACGGATCGAATTATTCCCCCATCGGATTATGAGAGATAAGGAATAGAGAGTGCACATGTTCTTGCGCACTCATTTGTGTACTATAATATCTCTTACACACAGTTGGCGTTAAGATTGGTCGCTGTGACCGAAATTCAGTCTAGCGTACATTATTAGGAATCCAATAATGAGAGGGTGAATGTGTTGCCGACTACTGAGATCATTTTCATAATATTGATATCAATAAAATTGAATGGTACCTGGTCCAATAATCGATCTTAGACGCAAACGCGACGCAAAAGTTATAAACTAGTAAGCCAGTTATCATAAAAAAGGGTAATGTCCCATTCTACTTACCTGAGATCCCCAAGTTTAATAATTTTTCACTTAGTTACTGAACGCCTAGAATTAATTGTATCATAAAAACTCGTTAACAAAAGTCTGCTTTTGTTAGTAGATTTACAGACTGCCATTTTGTGAAGCTTTATTTTAAAGGTCAAGTAGAAAAGAAATTATGAAAGGGTTCTTGCTCAAGGTTTTCGGTAACTTAAATATTGGCTGTGGAAAAAGACAGTTTATTTCAAACTTTAATTTATATGAAATACGGTTCATAACTATTTGTATTTATGGATAATCCAGTAAGGTACAATTTTTTGGTGGCAGTCTAGATTAGTTTGCGAACAATGTTTAATTTTTGATGTTAGTAGTAAATACGCATAATTATCTCAAAGTAAATAGAACCCTGCTATGTTCTTTCTTTTATTTACTTATACAGAACAGGACCCAAAACTATAGGCGTATTCGGCGCATTCCTCATTACGTTAGACTTAAACATATGACATAACCCAAACTATAAGATAGCTTATTTGGAAATGTCAATTATATTAAAATATTTAGAGCAGCGCTAGCTCAGTGGGGAGACCAACAGACTGCAATGCAGAGGGTCTCAGGTTCGAACCCACGTCGCGCACCTCTGACTTTCGGAAGTTATATGACTTTTCGGAATTATGTGCGTATTGATTGACAATTATCGCCTGCTCCGTGCCTCGGAGAGCACGTTAAGCCGTCGGTCTCGGCTGCCATGAACATCTATGGCAGTCGTTATTGGGAGAGTGTCGATACAAAAGATCCCACTGGGTCGAAGTGTCGCCGGTCTGCACTGACTGGCTCCCACATAAGATAACATAACATATTAAAATATTTATGCCCTAAATCATGAATTTAAAAAGCATGCGCTTTGGTAAAATTGTGTTCCTTTTGAATCTCGTAAATTTTGATATGAGAAGAACGACTCAAGACTGATAGGTCGGTATGCCTTGGCTTCTTCGTAGTCCGCTTTGCCCGGTTTCGGTATGTAGATGATTTTAGCACACCTCCATATCTTTGGAATGTATCCAAAAGCTATGCAGGCACTGTATAGTCTGCAAATGCGGATCCAATAGTGCAGCTCCCTGTTGTAGGATAATGGGATAAACCATGTCTGGATCAAGTGACTTGAACGGTTGAAAACCATTTAGTGCCCAGCCAACCTTCCCTTCATCCACTACCTTCTTTGCAGTGTCCCAATCTGCTTTGACTGTACGGCAGCTTAGTTCAACCAGGCTGATCGGGTTCTCCCGCTCCTTTTCTATTATCTTACAGTCTGGCAAGTGCGTGTTTAGCATCATTGCTAGTGTCTCCTTACCAGACCCTATTCGCTGTACATTGCCATCCTTAATGGTTGTCAATGGGTGTGCTCTGACAGTCGAGATAGCTTTGAAGAGCCTAATTCCTTCAGGAATAGTACTGATGTTTTCACAGTGAGCTCTCCAAGCCTTCCGTTTGGCTCTTCGCACAGCTTTGTTGTACTTGGTCAAACAACGAGCGTAACCGCTATAAAGGAAGGAATAGGACGCTGATACTGAACATAGGACATGAGAGGCACTAATTTGTACAGCAGGGGTGCATACCCAAATCACTTGTCAGCAAGTCAATTATTTTTTTAAAAGTAGTTTATAACAAACATAATCTTCATTCTTTACCCAAATACATTCTGTTACAAGGAACGCTTCATTTTCTACAATATTTAAAACTTAAAGGGCCACCTAAGTAATAACTACGCCAAATTTTTTAATATAGAAAACATGTACCACAAAACCTAAAAATTAACAGTTTTTTTTTGCACGGAACTCCAAGTACAAGTTTAAACCCAACGACTTTTTTATGAAAAAAGTTCAGTGCTTCAAACAAGGCATTAGGGGACGCATTAACAGAGGAGAAAAGGTGCAAATTATTTTCTCAGTACGTTACCTTCCTCCGTTATACATTGTTTAAGATATCGCAGCGAAGTTTATGTTGAAATGTTGGGCACAAGTGAACGATGAATGTAATTTATTAAAGTCGCGTCCAATGTTGCACAGCTGTAGCATAATGTTTTAATGTATTTAACACGGTTCCCAAGAAAGGTACTCACTGTAATCATACTGGTGTTTAGTTTTGAAACGTTTTGTAGGTAGTTTAGTAGACACTTCTTTTGTACAACTGACTAAGAAAGTTTATAAGGCTAGTGTAAATGGAGCAGTCGCAAGAGGTCTTAGGTCCTAGGCGAACGTTTCTCGATCAGATCGGAGGCGTTTTGGACAAAGGCCAGGTTAAGAGCACCTTAAACCGACGGGCGTGTATGAGAAATGTGATGGAAGTGAATGAAGCCAGAGAAGTGTGTCAGGATCGTAGCAAATGGAAATCCGTAGTCTCTGCCCACCCCTCTGGGAAACAGGCGTGAAGCTATGTATGTATCTATGAATTCTTTTGTACCGCACCACACACGGACACCACACACACTACACGCATATAGACAAAAATCCAAGACTACGAACCTCCATCTGAATCGTGTCTTCTTTTGCTTGATTATTGCTAGTGGCTAGCACAAACTACATGAGCAAGTTGCTCACGCGGGCTAGCATGTTCTCCGCTTAAGTTAATCTTACCAATTACTATCAAAATGTTAGTATGTTATTCTGTCGAAAATTCTCAGTTGTAGCATGGCGTTTAGAACGGTATCTGGTAAACGGCGATAGTCTCACCTCCTAAACGTGGAACTAAATTGACTATAACTGACGAAATGCGAGCTTAATACACCACTGCCTACATCTTCGAGGATCTTTATCCTTCAATATATAAGTACATGCGTAGCCTAATGTTTTTACATTAGACTACGCATGTACTTATATATTCTTATAAAATTCATCACTTATGTTCGTGCAATAATGGTTGAAAACTTAATTATTTTGACGAACGACAGCTTGAAACATTAAAACTAAAATATTTTACACTGAGAATATGAAGAGTTGCCTTTATGTTGATGTTGAATAAAGACGAAACGACGTATACGCCGCACCTACTTCGAGACTCGTCTCGCGTAACAGCTCAGACAAATTATTATAGCAAACAACTGTAGACAAGTCAAACATATTTAAGGGACGTTTAAAACAAGGGAAGGTATCCAAACAACGTATACTCGTGTTGTCGTTGTCGTTACGTCATAGGTATATACAAAAGTACTATCTTAAATTCACTTGTACATGTGTAAGACATTGTTTTGACAAAAAATTATTACGCTGTAAGTATAAAAAGGCTAAATTATATACTGGCGTGGTCACAGTTATGTTTTACATCATAATGGCAAACAGCATAAAAATTAAGGACAAGATCAGTAATATCGATTCACCAATTGAACACCCTCAAAGAAAAAAACTTAGAACACTCGTCCTCTTATTCGCCTACAATATAAGAATAATGGCTGCAATGTTCTATCGAGCAAAAGTAGTGACCCAGTCAAGCCGCTCCAGATGTGGATTCGCTTTACACAGTTGTTCTTTAAATATAATATTTTGAATATAAAGATACTTTATACATAAACTAGATGTGCCCGCGGTTTCACCCGCGTTAATGATTACTGCGCCTCCCCTGTTGGTAGTAGCGTGATATTATGTAGCCTATAACCTTCCTCGGTAAATAGGTTACCCAACACTAAAATTATTTTTCAAATCGTTCAACCAAACAAACAAACTCGTCAGCTTTATAATATTAGTATAGATTGTAAAGTACATAGACTCCTTAGAATAAAATAAATTATTACGTAGTTCAGCACATGGACGTAGAGTAAATTAAGCGTTACTTGGTTTCAAAAACATTATTAAAATCTTAGATTAGGTTAAAATAAGACTTGTTTGTTCATCGTTTTAAATTAATAGCGCTGCTATTACCATTAATGCAACAGTAAACCTATGAATATTTCGTTTTAATTGTGTAGAAATAAAGAAAACATGAATAGGATAATTTTTAATTGCCGGGGTACTGACTGGCTGTACATAAAATACGAAGCATGTCCAAACTCCTTACGGCTGATTGCTGATCACACATATTTTTGAAGGCACCGCACTTATACTTGCTACTTTTGCAGTGGCAAGATTACTAGCCAACCTATTTAGGTATATGCTAATTTTAACTCAAGACATAATTATATCACAATACAGAGGAATTGGTAACATAATGGCTAAAAATAACACAGCTGAATGCATTACAACAATATCACCATTTCAATTTTACGCAAGTATGATACAATTTTGAAGTCTACTTCACCACAAGACGAGCTTATTATACGCTTTGACCTACTTCCTCTATCATTGAGGAAATGTTGCGGTCGCGTGAACTGGCTTGAGTTATACATTCAACTTAGAAATATACTCACTCCACATAACTTAGACGGTGCGTTTGTAATACACAAGTTAGGTATGGTTGTAATTTACAGTATGAAACATGAAGGTATGTTCATAATTACATGTACATACAAATATTGTATATACGGCAAATAATTATTGACCCACCCTATTCGGAATTCAAAGTGGAATACAGGAAGTTGGATAGTGTTTGGCTCCCATGACACTGTTTACCGCCAAAGAGGAGTTCAGTTTTGTCAATCGTTTTCTATTAAAATCGTCGGGATTTGGAAATCCAAGAGAGCGTCCTGAATTTCTCTCTTTGTTTCTTCAATATATCTTACAACAATTAATTATTGCTTTATCTACCTTATGAAACATAGTAAATAAACAAAAAAGCAATATAAAAAACTATATTTAGCGAATATCTCCAAAAATAAACATCGCAGCTTTATCGTCAGTCCTAAACGGGCACAATTAGATTCTCAGCAAGAAGTTCTAACGTAAAACTACTCCAGTACAGTGCCTCAAACTACAGTCGTATTCTTTGTAACAAAAAGCCCGTCCCTTTGACGATATGAAGACGCTTACTAAGTTGCGCGTCTCGGCAAAATAACAAACTCTCTCGACAGAGAATAAAGTGATTGAATAACTGAATGGAATGAAGCTGTCGACTGCGTGTAGCTATACGAATGAACTAGTTTTTGTAGGAGTTTTTGGAATTTTAACTAATATACGCAAATGTAAGAGATTGAAATCTTGCATAATAATTGACATTACCATGACCCAAGTATTACCTTTAGTTCAGCTAAAATTTTATTAGGATTTGCCTGGCTTGGATCACTAAGACTAATTAGAGATTTGCACTGAATTGGAACTACTTAAAATTTGTGAGCATTTAACAATTAAAACAGTCAACAAAGTATTTTCACACCTAAATTCAACGGATGAAAATTCTTAATTATAAATACGTGAAAAACATCCAAACAATTTGAAATCACAGACACTAGCTTAGCAGCCATCGAAATTAAAATAACCAAAAATATTTAAATGGAAATTGTCTGTCCTAAATTCTGTGGTTTAGTCCCGCATTTAAAAACGGGCCAATTTCAATTTCGTGCCTAACTCTTAGTTCCAAAATATTTTATCAACAACCTACCCAATTTAATATCGGCTCAGGAGCTTAACATTTCGGAATTTGGACTGCCCAGTTTATAACAGTATTCGGGGGCTAACACACCGTTAGCGTGAGCCCAATTTGTTTGCGGTTTGACCAGGTGCAGTTGCCAACGCCTAATTGTACAAACTATATTAACTTCCATAGCCAGTGTGCTAATGAACCTGCCGATAGTACATTACCAGTTAGTTCTATTTCTTTTTGTTTCAATTGAATACCAATTAATGAAAGTACTGTTTTATAGATTGCAATTGTCAAGGTGTTTCGGTTTGCTTCTTCTATATTGAATTGTCTAAGAGATTTTTATGTTGAAGATAGTATATTAGATAGAGTATTCCAATTGAGACTATTTCTCAAGAAAAAGTATTGTATTGGAAATAAGTATTGAAGGATTTGTTTGTCAAGTAAGTGGAAAATTGAAATAGATTAAAGCCACTTTGTATGTTAGTGCGTAATCTTATCACAAAATTTTCTCTTACCACATATTGCATGCCCACTCGTCGATTAAGGATATTCTCAACCTTGAAGTTTGCCACCATATCATAAAGAATTATCATTTCACGCGCGAAAACGAGCGAGTGCATTACATAGTATAAGCCTTTGTCTCATTCACGCGACTTATGGCTTAAGCCTCTGGTCGTTTTATAAAATATCGCCAGTTTAATCAGAGAACGTTCATCTAGACTCGTCTATTAATTAAATAACTGTATGAAATATAAAAACATTGTAATAGATTTGTTATTTATTTAATAAATGAAACGTTCTCTTTTCGACAAGCATTACTTTGTATTATATTCTGAACTTATCTTAAATAAAATATTTATAGCTTTTGCACGCGGTTTCGCTCGCGTTTTTTAAATATAATATATCCTATGTTACTAGGTAATTATATAACTTTCTAATGGTGAAATCTTCTCTCTTAGCCTTTATTATTCCCAAGTCACTTGGGGTCGACTTTTCTGGTCTAACCGGATTTGACTGGATATCAGTTTTTACACGGAGCGGCTGCCACCTGACCTCCGCAACCCGAAGGCTAACGATACCGTAAGGCTTGACCAGTGTCAGGATATTAGAGGGTACTGACTTTCCCAATAACGACTGCCATAGATGTTCATGGCAGCCGGGACCGACGGCTTAACGTGCTCTCCGAGGCACGGAGCAGGCGATAATTGTCAATCAATACGCACATAATTTCGAAAAGTCATATAACTTCCGAAAGTCAGAGGTGCGCGACGTGGGTTCGAACCCGAGACCCTCTGCATTGCAGTCTGTTGGTCTCCCCACTGAGCTATCGCTGCTCTTTCTAATGGTTTTTTCTATTTCTAATGGTGAAATAATGATTAAAATTGGTTGAATAGTTTTTGAGTTAAACCCCTAAAAACAAAAAACAAACAAATCTAATCTTTCTTCTTTATAATATTAGTATGGATAATGTTCGGAATATATGCCCTATATTATCTCTATAAGAGAGGCCATCTTTTTAACGCTTCGATGTGTATCAACATTGGTAGTGGTTACATAGGTGATGATAATACTGATTGATTATGAAGAATATTTCTAAAATTCACAAACAAATTCATTTTCAGTAAAACGTAGGCACAGTTTTAGAACTTAGCACATGAGCGTAAATAACAGAAATACATCTAAAGTTCCCCAAATTTACTATTACGGCACGTAATAAGCCATAAACACGTTTGCGATAAGCATAAAACGCGAATAAAACACTAAAATGAAACTTATCACGACCCAGATACGTATCTTGTTTTGCAAAATAGAGTTTTCAACGAAATGGAGTTTTCCGAGTCTGAATGTGCAGTTGACGTCCATTTAAGTAGTGGCCTTTTAATATTGTTGAATTATGGTATAAAAGTTGAAGTTGTTACAATGTTTTTACAAATCTATTAGTAAAATAACATTTATTACACAAAATATGTCAGGATGATGATATAGAAAGTGTAAAAACTTAAAAAGGTTTTGCTCTAGTGCTTAGTAATTATCGATTACAATGGTGAATTATTCGATTATTGACAGAAATCGAATTATTTGAAACTTTGACGTATAGTCGAATGTGTGAAATGGTTGGTCTAATATTGTCTTATGTTTACGCGAATGTTATACATTGAAATTAAACAAACTTTATATGGATTTTATCGCATTGTTTATTTTTTATAAAACACTATTATTACATAATTTTGAAACTTTAAACTACTACTGTTAAACACTCTTACTAGTTACTGTTTACTTCAATTTAAGCTATTTAAATAATACAACTATTTAGGTTTAATTTTACACTTTGCCCGATGTTTCGGTTGCTTTTTAGCAGCCATGGTCACAGGGAGACTCAAGATGTTTTTAGTATTAACTTAGGTTAATACTTAAAAAATAAGAGAAGGAAGTCTTCTGTTATGCGAGCGAAGCCGAGGAGAAAACCTAGTATGTAATAAAATACTATTCGATAATTGGAATACGTTCAACGCACCATATGACGCATAAACTAACTGAGCGCTTTATGTTGTACGCGAGGCAGTAAATACATTTTGTATTCGACATAATATATTAGTAACGTGTAACAAATCGATCAATAAAAGCTATTTCGATTGAAAATCTGATCTCGATTATACGATAGGCCATCGATTCGACAGATGCACTGATATTGATCGATTTAGAATATATACGATACAGTGATGGATTGGAACTGTGTCCGATATTTTGTTGCCACTGTGACAAGCTTTCGATTTCAACTTTTTACGATGTGTAGAACGTTTATTGCAGAGTAAATACCTGTATTAAAATGGTGCCACTTTGTTAGTAATTTGAACAATAAATGCGTAATTGGCTGCCACTTTTATGGCCTTATTTTCATTGTAAATGCTTATTGTGTACTTCAATTTGTAAAAACCTCGCTTAAAACTTTAATAAAAACGGTAAGTTGGAATTCACTCAACGAATTTTTGGTATTTAATTGATATTTACATTATTACACAGACATAGTCTGACGCCTCTATCCTTGAGGAAGAAGACAAAAGTGTTTTACACTTAAATTTCGCCAGCTATGGTTAAAGGTTACACGTAATAAGCAACGAGCCTATTGACAACTAACCGACACAGTTCCGTGCTGCTCCTGAGAAATTCTTGACAGAAAAATCCTATAACGCTTTGTATATTATATACCTTAAGGTTAAAATATTAATAATGATTTTGAAATTAAACTGCTATATACGGATTTTATCGCGTTGTTTATTTGACACTTTATTACAAAATTTTGAAAATTGTTTCACTACTACTACTATTAAACTTTACTAATTTTTAAGCTAATTAAATTATTATTAAACTATTTAGATTTAATTTATTTTTACTTTTACACTTTCCCCGACGTTTCGGTTGCTTTTCAGCAGCCATGGTCACGGGGAGACTATATATATATATATATATATATATATTAATAATGTTTAATAAACAAAAAAACTTGATTAAATGATTTTGACTAGCAACATATATTTGTACGACCGCGCATCCGAATGTCGATTAATTCGTTATCACTAATTACAATTCGAATCATAATCGAATAATCGCAACTTAATTTGATGGAAGACTGATAGATACGCCGATTTAATTATTACGTAAATCATGTAATCATTGCACCTATCATACAGCATGACGATGATCTCGATGACGGTATTGCATTTGGGCCCAAGGCAATAAATAATCAATAGATATCAAAGGTTTCAAAATGTTTCGATTTATTTGAAGATTCGAATAATTTAAATTCGAAGCGATAATAGCCTATCACTTATTCCATCCATGTCAATATAAGCCTTTGCGAAAGAGCAAGATAATCAATATGGTAACAGTTTTAATGATTTCCATTTGTTTGTTCTTCACACATCCGTTACGCTTACTGGCAAAATTAACCACAGGCTGATGTCATTTTATACACATTTGCTACAATCACGTTTTTAATGTTTTTTTTATAGCATTTAGCCACGCTAACTGGAATTTATTTTTAAACGACTTAGAGGCGTTTTGAAAGATTTGAAAATCTGGTATTAAATTTATTTTTATTTTACCTTTAAACGTTACGTCACGTTACAAATGCGATCTTTAATTAATACTAGATTTTGCCCACGGCTTCGCTCACGTCAATGTAGATTATGTCAATAAAGTTCTACCCCTCGGGCACAGTTATTTTTCTAAATGAAATGTACTTTATATCAATTTTGTATCCCTGACAACGTGTATGCAAATGTTCATGATGATCGGTCGAGATGATAGTTCAGGCGTGAAAGCGTAGCAAACAAACAAAGTCTCATTCGCCTTTGTAATTTTATATGTAATTATTATTTGTGGATTATCTTACCTTAATACAG
This sequence comes from Catocala fraxini, assembly GCA_930367265.1. NCBI lineage: Eukaryota > Metazoa > Arthropoda > Insecta > Lepidoptera > Erebidae > Catocala > Catocala fraxini. The sequence continues at coordinate 24,160,311 of OV884031.1, forward strand.
ACTCTTCTGTTTAAAATAAATGAGCCTTTGTCCTAGATTTCGTTTGCGTTAACTACTGTTTTTCATTTACAACGTCAGATTTATGTAAATAACACTATACCATATTTCAGAATCAATTGGAGAACGCAGCTTAGCCTTTAAGTTACTCTGCGTAATAACCAATTGCAAAAATCATATCAATATCAAAATGTGTTCAGTGTATATGTAGATAGGAAAAACAGACAAAACTACACACTTAAAAGACTACTAACAAGAGGCCGGTGCCTAGTAGTGAGAAAATTTCTATACACAGCTGATATTATTTTATATTGGATTAAAACCCTTATAAAGGTCGACCCAAACTGGTTTTCCAAAAACATCTGCAATATAATTATAAACACTACGTCGTTATAGTCTTATAGCAGTTTGGATATCTAGTTTACTTTTTGTATAGTTCGTCAATTGGGTGCAGTTTGTGAAATTACAAATTAATCTTGTACGTATAGGTCTCTTAAGTAACATTTAGGTAAACTATGGCTGGCTAAATAGTCTATGCTATTGGTAAAAGGTGACTAAGGTCGTATTCGACATCCAATAGACTAAGAGTCCAAAACCGCCAAATATACAAATATATCTGCATCATAATAGCAAAGTTATTTTTTTACAGTAATGTGTGGAATAAAAGTATGCTTACTTTTTAAGATAAGATAAGATAAGGTAAGCTTTCTTTGCATAAACATGTGTGTGTACATACAAAGAAAGTGCATACATACAAGATGACAAAATAAATTAAATGCAGACATGTTTGTCACAGTATGACATGCAAAATAATTAGATTATAAAATTATTAAAAAAAAGATACATGTAACAATATATTATATTCTTGTCTAAATTATTTAAATTTAATTATTTATATTTAAATTATAAGATAAATCAGCATTATTATACAGGTCTAAATAAATTTAATTATGTCAATACAAATTATTTTTCATTAAGGAACTCAGTCACGCTATAATATGCTCTGGCGGTCAAAAAAGTACGAAGTTTATTTTTAAACATACATAGATTGAGGCAGTTGCTTCCAACTTATTGGTACTTTGTTATAAATAATTGGTGCCATGCAGTACACACTTTTGCGCATCATTACTTTGAAACTAAAGCCGTTTATATAGTGTCTGGAGCCGTACGAATTTGTTTTGATTTTTTGTACACTAGCTTTTATCTGCGACCTCAGGCGCATGAAATTGGAAAGTATTTATTTTTACTTGTTATATGCTTACGTTTGACCGCGATCTTACCTGATGGTAAGTGACGATGCAGTCGATGATGGAGCACGCTTGCCTAGAAGATGCCTATTCACTCTCGACTTGAAGACACCCAGATTATACTCATCGTGAAACACAGACTAAGGTAGTGAGTTTCACTTCTTTGCGGTACGCATTATAAAAGTGGAAGCAAAGCACTTCGTGCGTAAATGTGGTATATCTACCATGTATCTGTGGCGCTGGTTTCATGGTAGAAAGGAATCAAATTATTCAGTTCCTCTGCACACTCTCCCAAATGTATCTTATAAAATACCAAAAGACTGGCAACCTTACGACGATGCTCCAAGCTTTGGAGTCTTGCATTGACAAGTTGGTCAACGCCTATAAGTCTCCTGGCTTTCCGCTTAATTGACTCCAAAGCCTCCAGCTGATATTTTGCGGACCCATCCCAGAGGTGAGTAAGTCATGCAGGATCGAACCTGTGCTTGGTATAAATTAAGCAGATATTCTGGCATGAAATACTGCCTCACCTTATTGAGGATGCCTAGCTTTTTGGCAGCTAGTTGGACTTTTCCCTCAATATAGGAGCCAAAGTTAAGGGTTAGAGTCAATGTCATACCCAGAAACTCAAGATGATCAGTTATCGGCGCGGATACATCTCGGAAAGTTGGAACTACTTGAAATAGGTTCTTTTTCGCGGAGAACAGACATGCATGGGTCTTAGAGGCATTGAACTTAAACAATGTTGGCATGATCCCAATCGGAGACTGCCTTCAAGGATAAGTTCATACGCTTGATCATAGCTTCCCTGAGCAACTGTATCTGTACTCCACTGGCCCTGGCGCTGGAAACTTAACTCTCTACAAGCGCGCTCAAACTTACCGGGTTTTAGCAGATCGTTAAAATGCAGCAAAAAGAGAGTTGCAGAGAGTACTGATCCCTGTGGGACCCCGGCATTAATTACCTTTTGTTCGAACAAGTAGCCATTAATGACATGACATGTTCGAATCGAGCGGCCCTTCAAGAAATCTACTATCCAAACACAAAGGCCAGTGGGAAGGTCAAAGGACGGAAGCTTGCTGATAAGGCTATCATGCCAGACCCTGTCGAAGGCCTTTGAAATATCAAGGTAAACAGTTAATGCTTCGCCATGTTTCTCGATGTCCTCGTTCTATATATTCGTTGCATACACTGAAGATCTCCAGTGGACTGCTTTCGGCGAAACCCATATTGCCGGTCATTGAGTAGACTATTTGATTCTAGGTATGACAGGAGTCTGTTGTTTAGAATATGTTCCATAGTACCTATCTATATTTTTCTTTCTTTGCATGTGTACATGCAACTTTCAATTTTACAGTAGTAAGCAGCGATTGCCTAGTAGGAGACCGTTGGACTGCCACGCGAGAGGTCTTCAGTTCGATCCCAAGGCACGCACACTCTGACAATTTGAAGTTATGTGCGTAGTAAATAGTTAAGTATCACTCGCTTTAACGGTGAAGGGAATAGAGTTCTCCATAATGTTCTCGAAGATATATCTGCTCATAGACTCAACCCTTTGCCTGAACTTAGCAACTAACCTAAATGTAGCTTTAGTATTTTAGTAAACTCACTAACCTATATACATATTTTGACGTTCATAAGTGCTACTTTGTGACTTAAATGAATAAATGGCTTTTGGCTTTGACTTATGTGAAGTCTTCTAACTCGCACTGGGCCAGCGTGGTGGACTATGGCCTAACCATTCTTATACTGATAAGAGGCCTGTTCTCTGTCCTGGGCTGATAATATTATTATAATTATAATAAAAAGCTTCCATACATAATAAAACACAAAATACGAGACTTTTAGACGACTTATCAAAATTATGTTAGACATCTAGCAGTGTATTTCTACTATAATGCAATCACCTATAAAAAAAAATCTGTACTTTCGTCATTTTAAGGTTCTCTTAACATGGCCTTTCTCTAGAACGTACATGTGATATTTAATCTAAATATCAATCATAATAAGCGTTGCTTGTATTTTAATAATGGTTAATTGTTACAATGTCTTTTCATCACATTATGTTCCACTTTACCATAAATTAATTAACGAATAAGTCGCCTGGTTAGTCAAAGGTTGTTCTGCGCGGGAAATACAATTTGGTATTCAGGCTCGTCCTCTTCATTTTAATTAATTCGATTGTAATGGACGAGTAATAAAAACATGTTAAAAAGGTCTTTTTTATTAAGAATCGTAACGTTTAAACATTCAATAAGGAATTATTTTAATACGATGTATCATTTAAATGGAATCGAAAATAAGAGACATAAAAATATTTGTCATCTTTATGTATATAATTCTACTGTACGTGTGTATGTTACTGAACTCCTCCTAAACGGCTGGACCGATTTTGATAAAAAAAATTGTGTGTGTTCATGTGGATTCGAGAATGGTTTAGATTTGGGTGTTTTTTTTTTCGTGTACAGGACAATGTCTGTCGGGACAGCTAGTATAAATATAAAATTGATTATTTTTATGGCATCCAATGAAATTAGGTACAAGATATACTTCGCAGTTTCATTTGCGTTCATGATTACTGCTGCTATGTTACTTTTGGCTAAAATAACATTCTTCTGGTGGAAGAATTTTTTAAATCCGTCCTTAGTATTTGAGTTTATTGGTTATATGGTTATATCATACCTCATAGCCAAGAATACAAATTTGTGACGTTATGGTAGTCAACCAGCTTTAGAACCAGTTTAAGTTCCAGCGACCCACCCATCATACAAAGCAGCACGTTGGCAGGCCGTGGGGTTTTAGTCGGTAGGCCCGAAGTTTCGAGAGAGCCCGACATAACCCTCTCGCTTCCCCTTGTGGGCAGAGGATATGCATAAGGAGCATTTCACAACGATAAAAAAAAGGATCAATAAGCATATATTTTCACTTACAACAGGTGTATGAGAATAAACAGAACTACAATTATATTCAACTAGGTATTTAGTGGTATTTCAGGGCGTGGTTCAAGATGAAGGCTTGTTACGTGGTCCCGGGTAAAAATGGACCGCTTAACTTCGGTAGGCAGCGCAGTGGAAGGAGGCCGGCACCAGGACGCGTTGCCAATATATACGACCGCCGCTGAGGAGGAGAAAATCGACCGGTCCGCGTCCCAAATTTAATCTTTTCTTTTTATAATGTTAGTGTAGATATACCATAGATATGTCCAAAATTCATCTCGCTATTGTAGGTAGTACGTATTAGTTTTTACTTGTGGCATACTATACTATACATATATGTTAAATGCTTACGAATTTTAAATTTAAAATATAATTAGCATCATGATGATCAATATTTAGTACTAGTAAAACTCATGAGAACTACGTGTCGACCAAATTCAGCACATTATGGCCTCGTTATTAATAATCTTACACGATCAGTGAGCTGTGACTGAGGTGTGAAGAAATGGTATTTTGCCAAGTACATAATTATAGGTAGATAATTTATTTCATTTTTTATTTATAACGGATTTTTTAGTAATAATGGAATATTAATTATAATTGACGACTCGATGGCGTAGTGGTTAGTGTAACCGACTGCCACGCCTGAGGTCGCGGGTTCGATTCCCGCACAAGTCAAACATTTTTGTGCATGAACATGGATGTTTGTCTTGGTCAGGATGTTTCTATGTATGAATTTACAAAAAAAAAAGTATATATGTATGTTTATCCATTGTCTAGTACCCATAGTACAAGCTCTGCTTAGTTTGGGCTAGATGGTGTTGTGTGTATGTGATAGAAAATAGAATATTAATATGTGAATATTGAGTTACGGTGACATAGCTTTTACTGTTTACTCCCTATGCTGCTCAATTCTGTTCCAGCTTTAGGGTTGATTATAGTGTCTTACAGTGAGCTCTTTATAGCCTAAGTGCTTACTGAGTTGTTCATTTTGATGGCACTTTTCTTTTGCTCCTCACGAAGGGTATTTGAAATGGAGTTATGCAAGACCAAAATATGTATGATCCATAAATAGATGCCTCGCGCTGAGGTGAAACTTGTGTAGACGCATATTTTGTGTTCGAAGCGGAATACTGCAAGTTGGAGTATGCCCGGATCCCACGCCGCGGCTGTCCCTATCCAGAGGAGATCGGTATTATCAAACTTTTTCTATTGCAATAGTTGGGGTGGGCGATCCAAGAGTGTGTTGCGGGTTCCTCTCTTTCCATTAATTTTGTTGCAATGGACTGCCGCCAAGTAACGGCTACTTTGATTCAATAATATATCAAATCAGCAAGCATAGCTGTACAGACGATGTTTATACCTTATTTGAATATTTTAAATTCACACAGAATACCACGATATTCTACGATATTTTAAAAAAGCAACGGTTGGAAGTTAGTTAGTAGAAAAAGCCCATATTAAGAGTGTCAATACTGCATATGTTGAGTCCTTATCGTCATTTGGTTTGACATAAAGAAAAACGCCAGCGAAGCGTATTAATTAGTCTACGGGGAACCTATTCGCATGCAGTGTACATTACCTTACAAGTTTATTCATCACTCAAAAGGAATCTAGTTGGTATATTGAATAGCCCTGCGTTATAGGTAACGAGATATTTATTGATAAACGTAGAAATATTCTTGTCTCGTTTCAAGGTTAATGGCATTCTATCTAGTGTCTTATTAGGGTCAACTAAGACATCATTATAGAGCTTTTAATACATATATTTGAACATGTTAGTGATGTCTTTTGACCGAGACATAAAATGTGCCTTGAACAACCACAACTATGTAATCTGCATACAGCTCTATAAATAAATTATATACACCTGTGACATTGTACCAAAACTTAATGGTGAATTCATTATATCACATTGAATATAATTATTATGTATATCATTTATATTTACGGTATACTAAACATGTTAGAAACAATTACAAAGCTACACGCGGTACTTATAAGAGTGGGAGAAAGACTAAAAATAATTAAGACTTACTGCAACACAGACTAAATCTTGGTTATGCAGATGTCTTTAAAAACATATATTGTCCAAAGCCTTTATTTCAGAAGAACTAGGCAGAAGAGTTACAAAAGTTTTGCCAGTTTTGGTCTTAGGTCCCATACGCAATAGAGTGCTAAAGCAGCGATAGCTCAGTGGGGAGACCAACAGACTGCAATGCAGAGGGTCTCAGGTTCGATCCCACGTCGCGCACCTCTGACTTTCGGAAGTTATATGACTTTTCGAAATTATGTGCGTATTGATTGACAATTATCGCCTGCTCCGTGCCTCGGGGAGCACGTTAAGCCGTCGGTCCCGGCTGCTATGAACATCTATGGCAGTCAGTATTGGGAAAGTCAGTGCCCTATAATATCCTGACACTGGTCTAGCCTTAGGGTATCGTTAGCCTTTGGGTTGCGGAGGTCAGGTGGCAGCCGCTCCGTATAAAAACTGATATCCAGTCAAATCCGGTTAGACTAAAAAAGCCGACCCCAAGTGACTTGGGAATAATAAAGGCTAAGGGAGAAGACGTAATAGAGTGCTAAACTTCGTGCTGCAACTGAGAATGTTTGACAGAAAACCACTAACACTTTGCCTGACATTGAAATCGAACATGAGAACTCATATGCAGCTGTTGCATTACTACCAATGCGCATACTAAAATTATTATTAACACTATTTTATTACATTACTATACAAGTTTTCTGTTGACTACTTCTCCAGCTTTCAACAGAGGTCCATCAAATACATCCATCAGTAAAATCAACCAATATTCTCATCGAATTTAATAATCTACTGACTCTAGATTGATTTATATGTGTTTCTGTTACGGCAAACAGTTAACTGATATTAATTTAATATACGAGGCAAAAGTGTAAATTCATGCAACGATACGTCTACGCTACACACGCGAGTGTAAACAACGATTTGTTCATAATTCTGTTGTGAAATGACGATGAAATATGTTGTGTTCGTTTCTCTGTTCACGCAATTTTCATATTGTTAATGTTATTTACTTAATATAACCGTGATATATTAGTATTTGTACTTGTACTAGCCTTTGCACGCGGCTCCGTTCGGCAACAGTACCTTTTTCTGCATGAAATGTACCCGAAAGTTAGTGTAAGCAAAATTTCATGATGATCGGTTAAGTAAATAAGGCGTGAACGCGTAACTAACACACATTCGCATTTATAATATTAATTATGATTTTAGGGTCAGCACAATGAAAGTGCATAATAATATATCCGGCCTATATATAAACTGTCCCACTGCTGAGCAGTGGCCACTGCTCAGTGTGCGACCCTTCTTACACTGAGTAGAGGCCAATGACTCAGTCAATTAAGCCATAATTAATCACGTTATTATTTGCCAGTGCTGGTTGGACTATACATATCTTTTAGAACATTATGGCGAACTTTCATTCAACGTTAAAGAAAACGATAATTAACTATTGTAACGTAAACAAACTGCACGGCCGCCACAACGCATCATGCGCACACTACGCTACTCCCTCCGCTAGCGAGTGGCAACACCGACGCACACAACGAAGCAGCCGATGGGTATATAAGCGCTCGCGGTAACCTACGCGGGCGGATGATAGGATCACTCTCGCTCAAGACAAAGCATACACGGCTCGCGAAGCCACACAAAGTCGTCCGCGGTTCCGCTCTCGCCACAGAGGTCGAAATACGCGTCGCGTTAATGTTAAACCCGTGGATCACCCTATATCCACGTTGCTGACAACGCCCCAAGCCGAGGTCCGTGGTAGTCCGCCCTTGGGGGTTAACGTTGTCTAGTGTATTTACAACGGGTTGGGAGCCCTCTGCGCTCACCCACAGTCCGCGTAAAGTTGTAAAAGCCATCTGAGGCTAACAATTAAAACTCAAAAAAAAAAAAAACTACTCGGGCGAACGTGTTGGGAGCCCTCTGCGCTCACCCACAGTCCGCGTAAAGTTGTAAAAGCCATCTGAGGCTAACAAATAAAACACACAAAAAAAAAACTACGCGGGCAGTTCTGTTGCGTACGGCGACGCTTCCGCATCTAGTGTAACTAGCTGGACCAATAGACTTATAGGGCTCGTGCATGCGTACAGAGGTGCTTCGTATATCAAACACCTTCCGGACCGTGCACTATATTATTAGTAATCTTTACTAAAACTTTGTTGTGTTTAAGAAATAAATTCTTATACTGTTCACCGGTTCCCTTTAACACTATTTAATATGCACATTACTTCGAACATTCAGAGGTGCGACAGGATATTTTATCACAATTGTAAGTACAAATGTTCGGATGTGCAAAAAAGAGATATCTATTTATATATATATTCTTCTTACAGCTCCTGCGTTTCGCCCTGTTCCGGAGTTCCAGACTTCATCTTATCTTTAATTCCTTTTACTTAGGGTTAGTAATGCGTGATTGGATACTTTTTATGCTGCGATGACAGTTAGATTACAGTTACCGCTTACCATAAAGCAGCTGCCAATTTTTTTCCATTTGGTGTGAAAAGCGAGTGTGATAAGAAATAGGCGTTTTCTTTATCAGATCGCTACACCATTGCAACGCTGAAGTTACGGATTTGGTGCACAGTTACAAATCAAATTAAAAATAATCTAGAAACAGTAATTATACTTCTTAATTATTTTTTATAAATATAACTTTATACTACGTTGCCAAATTTCACGAAACACACTTTCAGTTCGTAACACGGATCTCAAAATAACATTAAAATTAGCGAAGCACTTTGCTGTGGAACTCGGGTGTGTTGTTTTTCTTAGCAAACTTGCTTCGTTATCGCCGACTGCCGTCTAAGACCAAAGTTTTCGCTGCACTTACATTAAAACAATATTATGAGTATACAGAGTAACTGTTTTGTTGAAATAAGTTAGGACTTATTTCAACAAAACAGTTACTCTGTATACTCATAATATTGTTTTGACAATATTATGAGTAAGTACTCGAATGTGTAGTGTAGTAAATTCGAATGTGTGTTAGTAAGTTTGAGTTTTCGCTGAAACCTTCGAACAGCTGCTGCTGTAATTGTGAGAAATACGCGTCATTGAAATTTGGTGTAACAACTAATTATATTGCACCAAAACGGTCAAGTCTTAAGGGTTGCAATCGCAAAAGAAAAATATTATTACGCCGAGTTCACATACGTCTATATTATTCTCCATTTTTACATGCACCATAGAGGTGTGAATTACACATCCATAATATGCCAGCCAGATATATAATCCCTACATAATATGACGCGATGCTATTACTATAAAGTCACATAAGCCACATTTCTGAACCTCGAGCTGCTAGTAAGTAATTTCTAAGTGAATCTCTCTTTTCAGCGGATTAGCCAACCCGGTAATCGAAACTGGGACCTTAACGCAAAAATGTGTATGTTTGTAAGAATCAACATGCCTCACGGCCAGTTAATTTGAATTTATTTCTTCGTATGTATTATGTTATTAATGGTAAAATTATCGACTTATTACGTTTTACCAAAATATGATGATACCTTTTCTAATATGGTTGTATAACGTAAAAAAGAATAATCAATACAAAGTATCGATTATAATAGCACTGCTCCAAAATTAATTAAATTATTTATCAATGTATCTTATCCTTATTGATATTATTTCAAATACACATAGAACATAAACTGAGAAGACTTTGATAAACAAAATATAGATTTTAATACTTTATTCACGAACCACTAATATTCTGATGCCTTATTTTCATATAAATACTGGCACGAAAGAAAAATGGCGAGCATCCCCGACTTATCTTTCCGCGCTAGTTACAACAGTAGTATTAAAAATATTACTGCTAAGCACCTTAAATATCAAGGTAGAGTTTTAAGAATATTAAGGTTTATCTTAACAGTAGAAAGATCGTGATATTGTGATGTATGTACGGTCAGGTGCAAAAGTCGAGTAACAATTTTAAAAAGCGATATAATCACAACAAGTTGTACTTACGACCTTTTTTAATAAAATCATTGCACACATACATAAACTCGCCTTACTTATGCTGTCGCCTGTTCTAATTATGATTGTGAGTATTAATTTTAAATAAACAGTTAAGTGATGTTGTAACTACGTTGGTAATAGTGCCATCTAAAATGTAACGCTTGTTGGTTCGATCCCCAGGAAGTGGTAATCTTTATGTATTTTTTTCTTTAATTAGAAACATCGATGACTTGATACTTTACTATTAAGACTTATTTAAACCGCAGTTATTTAAAAGATGAGGGTGGATTTAAAAAATATGATATTTTCTCACTTGAATAGAATTATGTGATGTTGTTGGTTGGTGATCTTTATTACGAGCTTTTGTGTCATTATTGTTGCAATCATTTTTTTATTATTTTGTTTGAAAGTTTACATTTAAAATGCAAACTAATATAAATATTGAATCCAGGGCAAATATATGGCATAATTATTATGGCCTTAATATATTATCTTAAATTTCCGATGAAACTGGACTAAACTCTAAGCGTAAGTTATTTTTAAATATTATGTTACGGTATTGTGATTTACGATTTCGCTGTTAATGAATCGCTATCTACGATTATGTCATAAGATTTTTGATTTTTTTTCAGAGAAATCCTGTAAGTCGTTGGGTCAAATGATTTGACGAAGAAGGGAGCTTAAAAAGTCGAGTGGGAAGTGGAAGACCGCTTCTTATTAACCTCAGCTAAGATGAATGGTGAATGCTTATGAATCAAAGGGTATCATACTGACGAGACCGTTGGGAACTATGTGTGCTATTTGCTAATATTGTGACCTCCATGCATAAACGTCTGTTGAGCTATATTAAGAACAATGGAAGTCACACTAAACATTAAACAAAGTTGTTTCAAATAGGGGACTGGACATGCTGGTTGACGATGTTAGAATTGAGGTTAAGTTTCAATCCTCTTTCGCTTGTGAAAAAGAATAATTAAGCTATAACCTCAATTGTCATTATAATTGTATAATATTATTTGTAAGTAAAATAAATCTAAATAGTAAAGAATAAAGATGTTTTTTTATTATAAGTATTGAAACATTTACGGAAAATTTAATAATAGTTTATTTCGGTAATCATATTTTGACATTGTTTTTTATAATGAAATATTATTGTTATAAATTGAATAAAATTTTGTTTTTCTTAATTATATTTTTGCATTATTTATTTATTTATTAAAAATAAAAACAAAATGTGATTTTTAGTAATTAAACTAATTCTGATAAATAATAATTATTATAATAATAAAATAATTTAATATTTAGTTCAATGCCTTAAAAACACTTTTTGTGTTTTTTTATCACTAGCGTAATAAGTAGACAAAAATAACGTTTATCTTTATTATTTAAAAATTTAAATAATAAAAATACAAAAACTGTAAGTAGAGGACCCCAGGATTTGAACCACTGTCATTATATTTTAGTGATAAAGTGACTCGTTGACCGCTCCGCTATCGCAAACTGTGATACATTAGGCAAATTTAAGCATTAATTGTAAATGTAGACATGTTAGACAGCATTTACAATTAATGAGACACTGTTGTTGAATATAAGGTATAGTAATTATTATAGTTATATATACAAGAACTCGTTTTTGTCTCGCCTTGCACACATTGAACATGACGAACTTCACCTACTATCATTACATTGAATAATGTTTCATTGTTTGTGTTAAAACATCATACACACAAAGATATTCGCTCGGCTCAGTATGTGAATGTCTACCTTACGATGCTACTCGACTTTTGTCCTTGACCGTACGTAAAAGATAGTCATGCGTCAAATTAACGCATGGGTTTTGATTGGTTGTAATGTTAAGTGTTATTATTTAATTTTAATAAACCAATCGTTATTTTACATTGATATACCTATGAAATAATAAATACCACAATTTTATGATTTTATATTTATTTATTTATATAGAAAAATTACAAAATCTTAGAACTTCTTCTATAATTAATTTTACTTATACAGTAAATAACTAGAATATTTTATAATTATAATTATAATAGGAACATATAATCGAAAAAATCAGTCGGATACAGCTTTGGCACATATCAATGTTATGCTCTCGACAAATAGGTATAACTTTTTGCATTTATTGCATACCGCATTTGCTCGGAGTCGGCTCTTCTTCTCTGACCGCATCTACATTTATAAAAGCTTCTTCTATGTCGCTCTGCACGTCATCTTCACTTTCATGGTCTTCTATTTCACTATCAGTGTCCGCATAGACAAGCTCGTCATCTTTTTCTAAAAGAGCGACCTGGATATGGTATTCGTCCAAATTTCTACTTCCTATTATAAACATTATTAGTAGAGTTAGCGATATATATATATATCAAGAAAAAAAACAATATAAATTAAGGTACCAAGTTTAATATGGTGAAAAACAATACAAGTATGCATTTAAGTTAAAGCTTAAAAGTCGCTTAAAAGATAATCATACGTCATTTTGACTCACGCGTTCATTATATTTCAAAATCGGTAACACTTACTTCATTGACACGTGCGCCTCAAGGTAAAAGATAAAGAAGATAAAGAGAAAAGGTACCAAGCAACGAGTGAGAGATCCTGAACGCATAGCAACGGATTCGCACTATTTAGAAAGACAGAGCTAGCGCAGAGATATTTCAAACATGCATGAGTCAATTTTACGCAGACTATCTTACTAGGGATATCTTACTAAGGGTAAAGGCATCTTAAATCAAATAACTTACGTCGTAAACATTTGAATAGACGATTCTAATAACACTTTGTAGTATATGTGAAATGAGTCAAAATTTTAACGTTACTTTGACGGATTAATATATTATTATATATTTCGGATTGAAAATATATCTAACTGTAAAAGTTTCGCTAACGAAAGGCTTACCACTTTACGAACAGAAACAGTATTTTTTCTAGATAAAAGGTACCCTATGCCCTTTTCTGTACTTTTGATAAAATATATGCAAAATTTAATGATGATCGGTCGAGTAGTTAAGGCGTGAAAGTGAAAAGAACAAAGTCACATTCGAATTTATAATATTTAGTTAGGATGTGAATTGGATTATCTACAGTCGTATATACTATATCGTATCAAACGTATTTTGTCAGTTTAAGTTATCTAGTTATTTCTATTTAAATTTGCTATCATGATCTAGCCATTCATATTACATTGACGTATCAAATCTTTTCAACTCACCATGTCCTCGATATTATGATCCATGTCGTATAGATTGCATCGAGTTTGTTATCATCATCTAGTCATGCCATTTGTATCGAACGCTCTAAATTCATGGTAGTCATCTATCCGTGCTGACCACATTGTATCGAAGCCAATAACGAAATGCCAATAACGTTGAAGTAATGTAGCGGTACGATCAGAATGGTGAAGCGCCAAATCCGTTGAAAGTCAGATTATGTGGCCCTACAATATCCCCATCAGTTGAAATTCGTTCAAGGCTTGAACGGATTGACGGACGTGGATGAAAAGGCTAGTATCCGTGCATTCGCGTTGCTTCGAATGTCAATTGCGTTAACAGCATCGAGTTTTTCCATCTACATTACATTGAACATTTTGAAACCGCTGACTTTTTCAGACAATGCAGCTTGTATTGCTCTGAATTTGCTTAGTCCATATACATAATTTAGTATATTCATTCACATAGCACGCGTTGTATTACGGGCTAAAACCGTAGATATCATCCGCTCATAATTGCTAACACTCATTGACACCACGTTGTAGTGACCATGGCAAAAATATCTCGCATGAGATACACTTTAATACAGGATTTCATTTCATTAGGAATTCTGCATTGCAACTAGTGGAATGCCAGCTATTTAGGCAAATGTAGCCAAATATAATTTTAGGCTTTCGATTTCAAGCTATAGTTCAATTAATATTTTCTTTCTCATCAATAAAAATAATATATCATCCAATCCAACCTTATTGGTCTTTAAAACATATACGACAATAAAGTTATGTAAGAAAATAAATGTAATACTTTTTATATTTCTTGTTTGTTCTAGTAGGTCAGGCAATAAACGATACAGGTAAATACAAATAAAAATATTTCAAAGCTCAGTATATTGTGTGTTCAAAATGTGCAAGTCAGAAGACATCTTCTTATCTTCTACATCTTAGTATATGTACATGTATATGCATATACTATGATATATATACTATCATGTATATGCACTAACTATCTATACATTTAATTTTTATCATCCCCGCAAGGCAAATGCTTTTTAATAACACATTATAGGCAATAAATTCTTCTTCAAGGTGTAGCCTCGCCCATGCAGCCATGAAGCAGCACAATATATTTTAATAATTGAAACACGAAAAGAATAGCTCTGAAAAGAACCTTTTTACAGTATTTATGAACAATATCGAAAAGAAAAAAATCCACAACAGCAGCAAATTATTATTATTAAAACGGATAAAAGAAATATGCAGATTTGTAACAATTAATTGTCGTCACAAGTTGTTGGTCCTCAGAGACGAATAAACACCAAAATTTTTCGTCTCTGAGGACCAAAAAGTACGCATCATAAGAGAAGCTGTAATTGATCCAATCAGTACGATATAAAATGAATTATACAGTATGAACCAAATTTATCTAACCTTAATACAATGACTCAATATACCTTTTCATTTAAAGGCGTTCCGTTGGAAATGACGGTCGGTTTAATTTAGCTCAATTTGAATGTAAAAATGGCTTTAAATTTTCTTCCATAGATCGTTATTCTATTCCAAGCAATACTTTTGAGTTATGTCTATTGGTAACCCTGTGCAGTTGCCAAAGACGGCATACGGTAGAACGGACCAAGACAGGCCACTTAAAACTTTAAATTTTATGACTTGACCGCTACTAAAATATTACCCTGTTGTAGATTTAGTAGACAAATGTGTGTGAAATTTTAAAATAGAGAATAGTTTTTATTCAGGCACTTTTAAGTTGTAATAGGTAATTCAGGATACTTCTTCATAAGGTAGCGTTTTCGATTGCAACCGACCATGAAGATTTAATTTCAAGACTTATAGTACCGCCTGATTATAATAAGTTACCATAACCTAGAGATACTTTCAACACCATTACAAGGATATTTTGTGTCACCGACTCCAGAAAACCTTTCACACCCATTTGAAACAACGTCATATTGCAATGTCTTAGGAAAACCATGGTAGTAATGTTAGGTTTATTTCACAACCAAAGCTTCAATGGAAAGAAATTTGTTTGGGGTCGCCTGACAAGCGAGCATGTTCACTCCAAGATTGCCAGATACACATAACAAGTATCGGTAGGTATAATACCATTCTAGTCTGATTGCAAGGTAATATAGGTATTGTACGGACTTTACGATATTGTACAATTGACAGTTGTAGCATCAAATGCTGCTTCACTGATACTAAACCACGACTGAGAATAGTTGTAAATAGTTATATATGATGATGGATGAATGACCCCGAGATTAACAAATTAATCTCAACCCTACTACTTAAAGTATTATAATTTGTTTGTTGGGAAAATTAATAATGTCCAGACCGAAATTTGGTCACGGCGGCTAATTTTAACAGAGACTGGCCCTCTGCGTAGGAGATATTATAGTGCACAAGCGTGTGCGCAAACACAAGTGCACTCTCTGTTCCCTAACGGACGTTATCCGACACGACTGGAGAGAGATCAGGCGCAGGACAAACGGCTTTACGTGCTTTCCGAGGCACGGGGGTGTCCAACACCGCCAACTTCCTAACTCCGGGCTCGTATTGAGATTTTTAACAGAAAAACCCATACCTTTTTGTTGGCCCGACCCGAGATTTGAACCCGTACTATCGCTACGCCATGGAGTATTAATATAAAATAATTAGTCCCTGAAAATTAACAATAAGACATTGATGAAATCTATATCTATGTAACTCGGTATTTTTTCTAAGCTTTTATAACCTATTAGATTTTGGCCAGGGCATCGCTTGCGTAAATGCAGTTTAGGTAAGGTTAATAACACTACCCTTTCTGGATAAAAGATTCTCTATGTCCTTTTCTATACCCCTGTCAATACGTATGCGAAATGCCGACTCGATCGGGGAAGTACTACCCTCTCACAGAATATCGACGTGAAATAGCAGTATTCCTACTGTTGTGTTTCGATTGGTAATTGAGAGTGCCGGAGGCCCAATCACCCTCTTTTCCCTTCCCGTTCCTTCTCCTTCCCACTTCCTATTATTCCTAAAGGGTCGACAACGCGCAAGTGTTATTTTTTCCCTCTGGTATCGCAAGTGTTCATAGGCTACGGTGACTGCTTACCATCAGGTGGGCCGTATGCTTGTATGCCATCGAGTGGTAAAAGAATATAAAACTCAAGAGCTTAAAAAAAATTGTTTGTGTAGGTTTTTTAACATGATTTACTTCCTTGCAGTGATAAGTCTCTGTACTCTGCTAGATACACTTACAATTTTATTCTTATTTGGAGGCTACTATACAATATAGACGAATATGTCAGATTGATATGAGTGCGTGTAGTTATTACGTTACGAAAAAATACAAATATTTACAGTCGAGTGTCCTGTGCAAAAATTGGCACAACGCATGTAAAATAATATGACCCCTAAAACAACCAACACTGTCAATTTTACATGTAAAATGCAAAAGCGTCATAGCTGTACTCAATTGCGAGAACAGCTCCCATCGGCCTTAAATACTCGTACGAAAAACATAACAGAATAAGGGCGATATATGAAAATGACGGTGGTAATGGATACCTGGTGCCATCAACTGTCATAACCATAAATGCTTCGCAAATCCCCCAGGAGTTTCACTACATTGCTTCTGGCAGTTCGGAAGCTTTCAAAAAGCGTGTGAGGGATCATATTTTCTGTCATAATGTCGTAAAATGGCAATATTAAAAATAAAACTCGCTTATTTTTGTCGGTGTAATTTTATCTACGTTTTTGCCGCAGATGTTTGATAAAAAGTGATTTATTCCCGTCAGGAATGAAGGGAATATTGCATAAACATAATAATAATGGGACAGTCGTTATCTCATCGCGAGATTAACAATAAACGTTGAAGGGCCCGTCGACATTTTACGTATTTATGTCACCAAAATAATACATCACTATATTTCTGGAAAGCACACACCGTAAAACAGCAAGTTTATAACAAGCTGAATCAAGTATGGTTGGTAAAATTACAATTTCAGTTAATTTCTCAGGTCAGTTTCTAATAAAAACTGGAACTAATTAAATCTTCAAACCACAGAATTATATAACTAATTTCGTTATTGCATATTAATTTAAAAAGAAATAAGTAATAAAATGTATAAGCCTCCTTTTTGATACCTATATTTAAGTATATAATGAAGCAATGAATGAATGAAGCAGCGATAGCTCAGTGGGGAGACCAACAAACTGCAATGCAGAGGGTCTCGGGTTCAAACCCACGTCGCGCACCAATGACTTTCGGAAGTTATATGACTTTTCGAAATTATGTGCGTATTGATTGACAATTATTGCCTGCTCCGTGCCTCGGAGAGCACGTTAAGCCGTCGGTCCCGGCTGCCATGAACATCTATGGCAGTCGTTATTGGGAAAGTCAGTACCCTCTAATATCCTGACACTGGTCTAGCCTTAGGGTATCGTTAGCCTTCGGGTTGCGGAGGTCAGGTGGCAGCCGCTCCGTGTAAAAACTGATATCCAGTCAAATCCGGTTAGACCAGAAAAGCCGACCCCAAGTGACTTGGGAATAATAAAGGCTAAGAGAGATGATGATGATTTAAGTATATAATCGAATGAGAGATTACACATACTTTTCAAGACTCAGTACTACTATTGAGAGATTTCTATAAGACTAAATAAAATATATCTTATATATAAAATTCTCGTGTCACAGACTCTCTGCATTGCAGTCTGTTGGTCTCCCCACTGAGCTATCGCTGCTCTTGAAGAAACAATAAAAACAATGATCAAAAATAAACAAAAATGACCTTTATTTATATTCGGCCTCTCGCTATGGAGCACCTTGTTAAGTTTATTTTCATTTGTGCCGATTTTATGCCAAATGGAGGTCTATGTTCTAATTTTCAGATACCATCTACAGCCCAGAGAAATGATCAAGAGCTTGCAGGCTCTTGATCATTTCATCCTCCGCTTTGACAACGAAAGTCTACGCGAGACACACTTTATACAGGGGGTCTACCGTGAAACGCGTTATACGCAATTGCGCACGTTCGTTCGTGCTTATTCTTACCATGAAACATCATTCGCGCCGACATTCGTCATGAATATCGTCGTATGACATTTGTACGTCCTAAAAAATCTGAAATGTTTTCATGGTAGGTATATGCTTATTATTTCTTTCGTAATTCGTTTCGGCACGTCATTGCGTAAAAACATTTTCACGGTAGACCCGCTGTTCTTTATTGCGATTTATACCCACTTTTAGATTCAAAACTACAACAGTTGATAAAATTATTCTAAATCTACTTTTATATGAAAATTAAAGAGAAAACGTTGAAAAACGTAGAGATCCAGTTCCATTCTTAAATGTGCTTCTGTATAGTACATGTACCTAGTAAATGCACTCTTTCATTATGATAATCCTTAACGAGCGTAGAATTTTTGTGCAGCTTCAATTCAGAGCGCCGGAGTATTTTTCGTTAAAGTTTTACTAAAATTTTATGCAGCTATATATGTAATTTATACAGTAAGATAATCATGCCGCTTCTAGTGTATAAAGGAAACTAGTTCTAATCACAGAAATTTTATTTTTATAAACTGGTGAATAACAAGACTTTTGAACGTATTTGTCGTGTTGTAGTTAATTGAATTTATTTCAGGTCACTTTATTTCTTTACACAATATATATATATATATATATATCCAATATATTTTTATGTTAAAATGTTTGAATTTGAAGGTCTTTAATATCAATACGTGTGAAACGGAATAATATAGTAAGTCAAAATCTATGGTTAATAAAAGTGTAAATACAATATTTTTAATATTACTAACTTTTTGTTCTTTGACTGTTCTTCATTTGTTTTTTACAAGTGCGGCAGTTAGAAAGATACCGTAAAAAAATCTGCAAGAAGCATAGAAAATAGTTTTAGAAAATAAACAGTTTGGAAATAATATTTCAAAATGTTATATAGTTGTTTAAATATTATATAATTACACAGAACTACGAAATTCCTGTCTAACATAAAATGTAGTCAATTACCGTCCAATAAACTATCTACTTGTCAAAAACATAACCTCAATTCGTTAGTATGAAAGACAAACAAACTAAGAAATATACTTTCGAATGGACTATCATTGTTAGTATTAATACCTTTGATACCAAATATTTGTTCACTTCCCATCCCGATATAGTAAGTGTTCAACGCCAGGAAAACGACATTAAATATCAAATACGTCAAGCTCACGTGAATTCATTTCAGTATCAAATGTAGGGACATAAATTTTAAATCTAGGCTTTGAGTCGGAGAGAGTTATCACTCGGTTCTTTGTTGCTAATGTGTTCCATCTATCATGTGAACTGACGTTATTGGATTTATACCTTGATATTCAGGGATGTTATATTTTCTAGCTAAACTAGTATCATGTCAGGAGATGTCTTTCATGTTAGGGTAGCAGAGCGATATATTATATTAGACACACAATTTAGATCGCTTATGCTTATCAAGTAAAGGTTTTAAAATCTACTTGATAATACTGCTTCTTCTAATTTCTTATTGAGCCCAGTTTGTTTAAAAAATTTGTTGCTGCCGAAACTGTCTTTGGTTTCACCCTGTGATTAAACCGAAAATAATCACCACTGAGACATTTCGATGTATGTAGAGAAAAGCATGCTTTTAGGTCTCACGTTGGAACAGCTTATTTTCTACTTTTGTTATTTGTAATCCGTTTTTATAAACGTTTAAAGACTTTCGTAATTAGTACACATGCATAGGTACTTTAAATGATGTTAGACAACAGGTAAGGTAGGAGGTAGCACTAGTAATTATTTAAAGGTAATAAATACCTATTTATTGCCCGATATTTAGGCAGACTTGCATCGATCGTGGTCACAAATAAGTTGTTCGAAACATCGGGCAACAAAAAATTCATTCTGTTTTTATGCTTTTCCAACGAAGCTAAACTTTTTTCCTGTCTCCTCATAAACGTTTTAAGACTATCGCAATTTGTTCACATACTTAATATAATGCTAGACAACGGGTCTTACTCGAGATAAAGTATTTAAAAGGTAATAAGTACCTATTGATTGCCCGATGTTTCGACTGACTTGCATCGAACCCGTGACCACGATCGATCCTTTATCGTGAGTAAGACCCATTACCTAGCATTATATTATTTCTTAATATTAATAAAAGGAATCATTGAAATTAAACTGCTATATACGGATTTTATCGCGTTGTTTATTTGACACTATATTACAAAATTTTGAAAATTGTTACACTACTACTACTATTAAACTTTACTAATTTTTTTTTTAAGCTAATTAAATTATTATTAAACTATTTAGATTTAATTTATTTTTACACTTTCCCCGACGTTTCGGTTGCTTTTCAGCAGCCATGGTCACGGGGAGACTAAGATGGCAGTTGTCTCAATGTTCCAGTGTAGTTATTTCAAAGTACCCGAACATAATTTAATCATTGGTGTTTCTATTTACGCAGAATGAGCTCAAAGTATCATGAAGTCTAGCTGTGGTTTGCTTCTTCTTGGGTTTGATTATTTTTTTATTACTGGATCTCAAGCTGGTGGTACATTCCAACCATCTTCTCTATTAAAATTAGGATGTTTTTTGATTTCAATAGCCTCGCGAAGCATCCTTGGTAGGAATCGGTGTTCTTTAGCGAGAATCTGTGGTTTGTCAAATCTCAGGTAGTGGTTGGTCCCCTGTTGCACATGTTCACACACAGCAGACTTCAACGAGCGTTGGTGTTTTACATCAGCTATGTGTCCTTTTATGCGGGTGCCTATGCTTCTCTTGGTTTGACCAATGTATGAGAGTCCGCAGTCACAATCTATTTTATAGACCCCTGCATCTTGTAAAGGTAGTTGGCACTTGACCGATGGTAAAAATTGACTTATCTTCGTTGGCGGCTTGAAGTATGTGTTGATTGAAGCTCGCTTCAAGATGTAGCCAATCTTGTCAGTGACACCCCTTACATAAGGCAGTATAGCAGGCTGGCGCTCGACTGTGGCTAACTTTTCTCGGGATCTGTGACAGCGGCGCGGCTGTTGGAGCTTGTTGTCTTGCAGTACTTGCTTGACATGTTGAAGCTCGGCGTCCAGGTGTTTCTTGTCACAGATCCCATGGGCTCTCTGAAACAAAGACATTCCCACGGTAGCTAACTGTTTAGGATGGTGGTGAGATTCACCATTCAAGTACCTATTTGTATGGGTCTTTTTCCTATACACAGTGTGACTCAAAGTATGATTAGGATTCCTGATGCCAAGTACATCTAAGAAAGCTAATGAATTATTTGCCTCTAATTCCATAGTAAATTGGATGTTATTATTAATGGAATTAAGATGTTCTAGGAATACACTTGCACTATCTGTTGGTAATATTGTAAAAGTATCATCTACAAACCTCTTATAAATCCTGGGTGTGATGGGGGCAGTATGTAAAGCTCGAGCCTCGAAGTCCTCCATATATATGTCAGCAACGACAGGCGATACTGGGGAGCCCATTGCGACACCATCGACTTGTATGTAGAATTTTTTTTTTTTAATTTCAATGAATAAATTCGCGTAAATAGAAGACAATATTAAAAGGAATCATGTTTAGAAAAGTAAGTTTGTTACCAAAAAAAGATCTATAATTCTGTGATTGGTCAGCGTAAGGTATTGCAGCTTCAACTAAACTAATCAGCACAGCACGTCAGCAATTCAACAAATGAAAGTATTAGATTTCAACCAATTTCTTTCAAGCCAAATTAAAACATAAATAGCAATACTATGAATGTGATTAATGTGCAGGAATATTCCTGGAACGAGCAAAGCGTAATGGGATTATTCTGTCAAGAAATTCTCAGAAGCAGCACAAATCTACAATTGTGCTCGGGTAATGACAATTATATTACTAATAATAATTATTATTATTACTACCAAATTTAGCTAGCAATTTTGGGCATAATAATGCTCTGTCTACACTTTCGGGATTATAGGTCTGAGATTGAATATGTTGGAATATAAAGAAGTGAATTCATACTTCGATTGCAAATATTCCAATCGTATGCATCTGCCGAATAAATGCCAGCTGCCTGCAGCCTAACATGGAATCAATGTCTTTATGGACGAGAGCCAAAAAACAGTGTGGATATTTTCTGAAATGTTTCTACATATAGCCGTTCAACGCTTTCAGCGTTATAAACGCAAGCGCGATTGCCAATTGAGAGGTTTCAAGTTAGAAATCCTATCAGAATTGCACAGTGTACGAAACTTAAGACATCATATATTCGAATGGGTTGTAGTGGTGTAATATTTCGCCAGTTTTAGTAAGTAGTATTAAGATTTAGGTCCAACTTATAACGGAAGACTCGATGGCGTAGTGGTTAGTGTAACCGACTGCCATGCCTGAGGTCGCGGGTTCGATTCCCGCACAAGTCAAACATTTGTGTGCATGAACATGGATGTTTGTCTTGGTTTGGGTGTTTCTATGTATATTATGTATGTATTTACAAAAAAAAAGTATATATGTATGTTTATCCATTGTCTAGTACCCATAGTACAAGCTCTGCTTAGTTTGAGCTAGATGGTGTTGCGTGTATGTGATAGAATATTATATAGAATATATATAAGGAGACGAGTCTATTGCATTGTAGGCTAAGCTACCCTGAGCTGCGCTTGAAAATTTCTTAATAAGGAACTCCTTAACAATTTGTCCGACACTAGAATTGAACTCAAAACCTCAAGCACGACAGCACTCACTACCACTACGCCACTACAATTGATTTACACTTATATATCTAAGAGATGACCTTTGGTACAAGAAAAATAATCGCCTATCCACTCCGTACCAGCAAAAAAAGTAATAAGTCTACAAATCAACACTCCCTACACTCCTGACATTCGACCCTCTATCTCGGAAATTAACCTCCTCGAACTATCAATCACCCGCAGAATGGATCCGAAAAGTGTGTAATCAACTCGCGATACTTTACTTGCAAGGCGAAAATTATCCCAAGCCTAGACAAGCGACGACAGCTTAATTACAACTGATAGCATTCACGCTCCAAGTAGCCTAGAGTGGATCACAGGGCTATTTGTATGCTAATGTGCACCCCCCTTCATGTCCGTTGTAATACGTAACCCTGGATTGTTCAGCGGAAAATTATTTAGAAAACAATACTATCTTTATTCTAATCGATTGTAATTAGCGGAGCTTTAAGGTTAAGAAGATATTTAGTTAAAGTATCTCATTGGGGCTTTCCGATTTAGTGCTAATAGGTTTTAGTTTTGTCTTTGTTATTGGATAGGTTATATAATATCAGCCCTGTATATAAGCTCATTTACTGCTGGACACAGGCCTCTTCTTAGTTTGAGAAGTGTTACGCCATAGTTTACCACTCTGACCCAGTGCGGGTTGGCACACTTCACATAAATTATCTTCAAGAATATTAAGAAAATTGTCAGACATGCAAGTTCCCTCACGATATTTTTCTTTACCGTTAATTAGTTAGTTATAATTTAAGATACGCGCCTAATTTCGAAAAGTTAGAGGTGTGTGCCTTGGAATAGAACGTGAGATTTCTGCGTGGTATGTAACTATTTCCCACTAGAGTATTGCTGCTTATTAATACAAGCAGCGGTAGTCTACTTTGCCCGCGGCTTTTTCTCTAAAACAGTACTTTTTCCTGGATGAAAGGTATTTGACCTTTGGCCTTCTCTATACCCTGACAACATGTACACGAAATTTCGTGCTGATCGGTCGAGTAGCTTAGGCATGAAAATGTAAAAAATAAGCTTAGGATTAAGATATTAAAGATTTTGGGTAGAAGTTTTTAAGTGATGCATACTGCAAACCGCTCTCATTTATTATTCGATGTCGCTACGAAGTAGTCGGCTGTATCGAAAGTACTTACTGTCTCGGCCAAACGGGTTCATTCGTAAACGCTGGTTCCATGTAAAGGGGACCGGCCTAAATCACAAACTGGCGTAGCACTGCAACATAGTAACTCTGTTACAGTATTGTATTTCTTCAGGTAGGTAAGAGTTTTGTAGGATATATACTGTTTCTTTCATCGCATCTTTTATACCTTTCCTTTGGATCGAAAATGTGTGAATTATGCCCTTGGAAATGCAATTAACTATAGGCTATAATTACCGCTTCTCATTAGATGGGCTGTATGATTGTTTGCTCCAAGAAAATCCCAGCAAAAGACGTGGGATGATTTGTGACTTAATACAGGCAAACCTTTTTTGTTAATTTTCATAAGTGTTTTTTGCTTGGAATATTCATTTTGTAATAATCATGTACTTAATTTTAATATTCTAATATTACACACACACCTACATTTTCAGTTATTCTATAATTTAAAGTCACATTTAATATATTGATTTGAAATACCACTGATATAGACATTGTATACTAAGTTTATTATACCTTAATTATGCGGAATTTTTTTAAAAGAACTTTAATGTGAGCGATAACAGAAGAATGAACTCTATATATATTATATTTATAAGATTTCTTCGTGAGATGTAAAGCAACCAAAACTTAGACGACGTAATAATTAAAAACCATATTATTTTTCTAAAGCTCAGTGGGGAGACCAACAGACTGCAATGCAGAGGGTTCGAACCCACGTCGCGCACCTCTGACGTTCGGAAGTCATATGACTTTTCGAAATTATGTGCGTATTGATAGACGATTATCGCCTGCTCCGTGCCTCGGACAGCACGTTAAGCCGTCGGTTCCGGCTGCCATGAACATCTATGGCAGTCGTTATTGGGAAAGTCAGTACCCTCTAATATCCTGACACTGGTCTAGCCTTAGGGTATCGTTAGCCTTCGGGTTGCGGAGGTCAGGTGGCAGCCGCTCCGTGTAAAAACTGATATCTAGTCAAACCCGGTTAGACTAGAAAAGCTGACCCCAAGTGACTTGGGAATAATAAAGGCTAAGTAGAAAAAGATTATTTTTCTAAAATTTAATTCTACCTATTATCACTTAACAAAAATCTCAATAAATATTAAAACTTTGCCTAAAACTGACCTCGTTAGGCAGAAGCAATTTAAGTTCAATGACATCAAATTCATGCATATTCGATCAAGCTAGCAGTTTCAAGGGAAATTCACAGAATAAGCAATTGAGCATGAAATTAATGAAAGAACTTTGACGAAAAAATGGACGAACCATTGAAAGTAGTAGCAGAAATAACAAACAACCTGTAGTGTGTTACTATTAACAAAAAAATAACACGGTAAGCAATTGCTTTTATTTTTCTTTTATAGGAAAGACAACGCCTGCTCTGGGAAGATATCGTGCGTCGTGTGGGACTTTATAAATATTCAAACACAAAGAACATCCAGATTCGGAACAACAATTTGTAGATCACCCACAACACTTGACGCAGCGGCGCAACGGCAGTGGCAAGGCAGTTCGCGCAGTTTGATTCTTAGAGAGAAAATATAGAGAAATCTGCTTTTAAGGACATCTCTAATGAGATGAACATTCCTTATTATTTTATTTTATTATTAGACAACGGTAGTTCCGTTGTAAGTATAGCGGAAAATCCCTTTCGCGATAGTAATCTATTAAAAAATGTATTTATTTTATATAGAATCAATAACGCGTATAGATATCACTTTGGTATTACATGTAATTAATTATAGGCGATATAGAAAGAAAGAAAAATAATTTAATAGACACACCAATAAAAACATAACATATTAACATGGTAACAGTACAATTGCTTACTATTTCTAATAATTAATATAATTAAAACAAAAATGAAAAGAAAACCAAACAATAAGAAAAACAAACAAAAAATCATAAAGAAAATGTTGTGCAGTGTGTCCAAAAGGTTTCAGCTCAGCCTTTGCTACGGATGACCGATATACGATATATAGTACCCACTTAGCGTCCGGCAGGCCCTATTATTGTGTGTCAATTTGTTAAAATTACTACTATCGCGCCAACAATGAAGATTTAAATGATGCATTTCTCTATATTATAATATTTAGTATACATTATAAAATATTTATCTTATCTTAAATCTTACTAAGTTATGATGTCATAAATTTCCGATAGATTTATACCTCCATTACAGTTTCGCCTATTAAACGGTGACTATACCGAAACTTTACAATTTTACGAGCCTATACGTTGTGAAGATAAAACACAGGGCGGTTTTACGCCGTCGTACGATTTCTTTATCTGTGGCGTGAGATTAAAATCGAAGTGCCCTTAAAAGTTTCTTTAAAGTTTATTTTCTATTTGTGTGGTTGCTAAAAAGCTATGCAGGTATTTAAAGAAAACATTAATTTAGGTTGCAGCGATGGCCTAGTGGGAGACCGTTCGATTGCCATGCAGAGGTTTTGAATTCGATCCCAAGGCTCTCAATCTCTGACTTATTAATTATCGCTAATTTTGAAGGTGAAGGAAAATATATCGATCAATTGAAATTAAACTACTATATACGGATTTTATCGCGTTGTTTATTTTACACTTTATTACATAATTTTGGAACTGTTACACTACTACTAGATACTATTAAACTTTGCTAATTTTTAAGCTAATTAAATTATTAAAACTATTTATATTTAAGTTTACACTTTTCCCGACGTTTCGGTTGCTTTTCAGCAGCCATGGTTACGGGGAGACTAAGATGGTAGTTGTCTCAATGTTCCAGTGTTGTTATTTCAAAGTACCCGAACATAATTTAATCATTGGTGTTTCTATTTACGCAGAATGAGCTCAAAGTATCATGAAGTCTAGCTGTGGTTTGCTTCTGCTTGGGTTTGACTATTTGAATTAGTGGATCCCAAGCTGGTGGTACATTCAGACCATCTTCTCTATTGAAATTAGGATGTTTTTTGATTTCAATAGCCTCGCGAAGCATCCTTGGAAGGAATCTGTGTTCTTTATATATAGTAGTTTAATTTCAATGAATAACATTCGCGTAAACAGAAGACAATATTATATATTGAGGAAACCTGCATGTCTAAGAGTTCTGTATAACGATATAATTATGTATAATATACGTAAGAAAACAAGTGAAGTCTGGAAACTCGCACTTATCCAGCGTGGTGGACTATCGCCTAACCCTTCTCACACGAGATGAGGCCCGCGCTTAGCAGTGGAACAGATTAATACAGGGCTGGATTTATATTATTAATTGTTACTGATTTAGATAGATTTATGTTAGATAGATAAGTATTATGTGTAAATGTTTATATACGAGCCAACACCGGATTATTTATCGTTCTTGGTAATCGGTACGGGTTACACGGCAATGGACATGTCTAAAACGAATTAATTTATATTTTAATTATTATTTTGCATGTCAAAATGATCACACTTCACCTAATGGTAAGCGATCATGTGGTCCAAGAGCAGTGGCCTCCATACCATCCTCATAGCAGCTCAGGCGATGTTGAGTTCCCTACTTTGACGGCCTGAGATGGTGCTTTTTCACGCCCCGCTTAAAGGACCCAGGATTGAAGGAAGAGCATTAATGTAGCCATGCCACTTTGGACGGTGACAATATGCTCTATATAATTTTAGCATCATATTCTTTATTACATCACACAACTGCTTATATCATTTAAGCCGTGGCAAAATGGCGACTTTCTGTGATACTATTCTTAATAGCAGCACAAGTCTGAAAATTATTGGTTATTGGCAATATGTTCGGATGAAGGGATGGGAACTTAAAAACATATAATACCTCTACTTACCCCTTTGTAGGATATATAAACATATCTACATGTAGAGTATTAAATATTAATTATTATACAAAATTTAAAGAACAAACTTAAAAATGCAACAAAGCAAAGAATGCTTTCTTTAAGAATTTCTACACATTCGCTGCAGGAACAAAATGAAAAATTCATCAAAAATTTCACTCTTGCAGCATACGTCGTTCCAAGTTAGGACTTTTACATATTGGGCGTATTTTCGGCGCACAAAGGCTTGTGTGTTGCACACGCATAGTAACAGAATCCACATATAGGCGTCTATTCCAGCTGATTATGAACTAGTAAGCCTACCATGACACATAAATGACGAAACTTCGGGCCAACTGCTCGAACCATGAAACACATTTCTTCCGAAATTGGTCCTAAATTTCGGTACGAAACCTCTTGATTGTCCTAAACCCCTCTCATAAAGTAGTCCGAACAATGGAAATTGTCATTTTGAAAGAACGAAATCCGAAGAAGCTTTGTATTTTCATTCGGTCTGAAGTTTAGTGTACACATTTTCATGGTAGACCTACAATGGTTTTGACCATCAGCGATGCTGATGAAGAATTAGAGATTCGAATGCGAGCTCATGAGCGTAAGCACTCAAACGAGAAAGGTATTGCGCGCTTTTATTCATTACATACGATATGGATTCACGGCTGTATCCTCGAAAGAAAAGAAGAAAAGTATTACACTAACATTTAACTAGCGTAACCATGTATACCCTCTTTCTCTTTATCGAGCACATTGCTAGGCTCTGCGCTGCTACTCAGAGTTTTCTTAGAAGAATACCAATATCACTTTGTACTACCCGGGACTTTTTTAATTTTTATCACGCATACTTATGCTATGGGACTTATTAATCAATCTATATGCACGAGTAGTATACATATAAGTATGTATAAGAACAATTGCGATGAAAATACGACAAGTGCACAAACGTCCTTAAACAGAAATTCACATAAATGTACGAAGAGAGACACGGGGAAAGTGCTTCCTCAGTTAATATTGACATTAATGAACGTGTCAAGTAAATACGCCAGGTATTTGCTCGTGTGTCAAACGGAATCTCGAAGTAAGTTGCTCCGAGTGCCTAGATATTTGAGTACTGGTGAGTAAATTAAATATATACTTACTTGGTTTGCGTGCGAATATGAGGTTATAAGTTCAGCTTGATATAATAAGGTACTGATAGTTTAGAGTGGATATTAAGAATTATAAGAACGTTTCTTTTTTTTTATACTCTACGAAGTCTTGTGGTCTGTGCCTTTTTATACATTATGGTACTTATTTTATCATCATTTACATTGCCTAATACTGGGATTTTTACTTCACTTTATGTGGTTAAAAGATTTTTGTAGATTTAGGTTTATAAGTAGATAAGTTATTTTTTTGGGCCGATGGTATAAATTTGCAGCTAATCGTAGATTTCGAACAAAGCTTTAACTCGTTTTTTTGTTAGGGTATTCTCAGCTGCAAAATCAAGTCTGAAAATTTATTAATTACTACGTGGGACCTAAAATATAATTGACGATATATGGATGCAATACAGATCTGCCTATCCTATCGTTAATTTTTTCTTTTTCGTGAGCGAGCTTGAAAGTTTTGGGGAGCCTTGACATACCACGGATCCCCAAAACTTCGCGATAGTAGTAGTCGTAGTAGTATGTATAAATCTTTGTCTTACATTTACTCGAATGTTATACTTTAAAATTAAACTACTCTGTACGGATTTTACCGCGCAGTTTATTTTAAAAACAGTGTTTAAAAAAAACGGCCTTATACAATTCGTATCTTTAGTTTAATTTCAATATAAATAGTTTTTTTTTCATAACCCAGTTTCAGTTCGAATTATACAGTAATATAACCTGACCTTTAAAACACAGTTACCCATTTAGAATCGAAAACATACATACAAAGTAGTAATTGCACCTAATAGGCATCACACTCACATATCGTTAAGTATGATTATAGCTCCCACTTAATATTCTTCTCTCTTAGCCTTTATTATTCCCAAGTCACTTGGGGTCGGCTTTTCTGGTCTAACCAGATTTGACTGGATATCAGTTTTTACACGGAGCGGCTTCCACCTGACCTCCGCAACCCGAAGGCTAACGATATCCTAAGGCTAGACCAGTGTCAGGATATTAGAGGGTACTGACTTTCCCAATAACGACTGCCGTAGATGTTCATGGCAGCCGGGACCGACGGCTTAACGTGCTCTCCGAGGCACGGAGCAGGCGATAATTGTTAATCAATACGCACATAATTTCGAAAAGTCATATAACTTCCGAAATTCAGAGGTGCGCGACATGGGTTCGAACCCAAGACCCTCTGCATTGCAGTCTGTTGGTCTCCCCACTGAGCTATCGCAGCTGCCACTTAATATTAATCGAGCTTATTGCCAACTACTGGGCACAGTTCTAGAATCCGTGCTGTTCAACTTTCCTTAAAACACAACAACTACCTAACCCGCCAATCGAATCTGAGATCTCATACACAGCAGTCGAAAACTACCACTACGCCACCAAGCAAAAAGAAAACAAAAGCGTAAAATACGTCTTTAATACTTTTTCAAGGCGTGCTATTAAATATTGCTACATAAAAGTCATCGTAATTTTCCGACGATACAATACCCTTTTTAAGTAATAAATTTTCAGGAACTTCCCTCCGTTTTGTTTGAAGCTTCATCTCACACTCAAATAGGAGTGCCATCGATCCATCTCAGCCACTCAAGTCCTTGACGAAAGTAATTCTGTTTATTAACTCTAAGACTTCTGCTAAAATGAACGTGTGACTTCGTTGATATTCTTCGGTACATTTGTTCATTGTGTTGTGTCACTAAAGAAATTGTTAGTCCCATGGATTAAATATAACCTTATGTTTTTGCTCCATTGACAGGTATATTCGTTTATTTCTGAGTATAAAATTATTTTCTTTGTTTGACTACTAGTTACTGTTACTGGTAACTAGTGTACAAGTACACGAAGCATTTAAAGCGTCATGATTTAGGATTAATTAAGTTAAGGCATACTAATTCCTAACTAAGTGAATGGACGTCAGCGGTCAGACTTTTTCATTGTGTCTAGATATGGTTGTATTGACTCATTAAATTTGTTTCTATTAAATATAATCATCGAGCGTAATATGTGTTTTGTATAGAAATATTTTTGGTTATTAGTAGGTATCTACATCTCGCCATCTATGATTTTAGCTCTTATGTAATAAAGGATGAGCTTATTGCAATCTACTGATCGAAGTCCTATGCTCCGAGCTGCTGTTGGAAAATTTACAATCAATAAAATAAATCTCGGCCCGATCTGAGAATCGAATCTGAGGCGCCTTCACTATCATGATGCTATTGATGCAGTCATTCGTGACTATGCTAATAATATATAAAGATGCAAATGGTTTGTATTAAGTATAGCAGTATTATTTCCAAATCTATAGAACCCTTACTAAGAAATATTTCACAGTTAGCACAATATGCTATTAAAAAGTTACACTAGCCACATATAAGAGTAACATAGGCTATACTTTAACGATATACCAGTCGAGCAAAGCCTAGTACTTAAGTCGGCTCAAATAAGCCCTCCACGGAACTAATAACTAACATTAAATAAAAAGAACGTAGAAGACGGTGTTATAAATGATTATACATGAAGGTAGTCTGCAACGTACACTGCACTACACTGCAGTAATAAACCAGGTGCTCAGTATATAACCCAAAGAGCTTTCTCAACATAAGTACCGGAAGATTAAAGAAAAGTTTCACTCATTTTATACCAGGGATACTCATAGTGGTTCGAGCAATTGTTATGGTGCTCTTGGGATAGCTTATACCGGGCTCCTGGAAGTTATTGATACGTGTATTATGATGTACTATAACTTAAACATGTTCGAACGAGTACGCAATGCGGCCAATTTTATTGATTTTACCTCAAGTTTTGTAATAAAAAGCTAACAAGACGTTCAATAAATCAGCCTGATTATGTTTTGAGAATCTAGGTTGTGGATTGAATTAAGAAGTAATATTTCTCCTGCTGCTTCGCTTGGGTATAGTATCTTTTTCGGCATAAAATGTGTCTATATCTTTGCCGTTGTTTGTACCCCTGACAACATGTATGCAAAAAATACTGATGATCAGTTGAGTAGTTAAGACGTGGAAGCCAGAAGGAAATATAAGCCTCACTGATTTCAGCATGAATGGGACGGACAGGACTGACAGAATATCGACGAATATTCCTACTGTTGTGTTTCGTTCGGTGAGTGAGAGTGCCGGAGGCCCAATCACCCTCATGCCCCCTTCCCGCTCCTTTTCCTTCCCACTTCCTTTCCTAAAGGGTCGGCAATGCGCAAGTGATGCCTCTGGTGTTGCAGGCGTCTATAGGCTACGGTGACCACTTACCATTAGGTGGGCCGTATGCTTGCTTGCCACCATAGTTGTATAAAAACTCACGTTCCTATAGAAACAAACTTATGCCACGAAACCAAAGAGAGCTTTAAACTCAAAACATTTTGTTTATAAGTACCTATATCATGGAACTTTAAACCTCGCTTTTCTACACAATGTTTCGATTTCACTTGAATAATTAACACAATCTAATATAAAATTAGTAATAGTAACATTTCTCCGTGTCTGTAGTACATATCATTAAATTTATTTGTTTTAGAATTTTGGTGTTAGGGTCTTCCACTTACCATCAGGTGGGCCGTATGACTGTTTGCCACCTTTGTTGTATAAAAAAAAATAGTTTTAATTTAATTAAATAGCTTAAATAGCAGTAAAATGACATAATATTAGTGTTAGATTTTCAAAATTATGTAATAAATGTGTTTTAAAGTGAAATAAACAACGCGAAAAAACCCGTATGAAGTGTTTAATTTTAATTTGTTTAATATTGTCTTCTATTTACGCGAATATTATTCATTGAAATTAAACTGCTATATACGGATTTTATCGCGTTGTTTATTTGACACTTTATTACAAAATTTTGAAAATTTTACACTACTGCTACTATTAAACTTTACTAATTTTTAAGCTAATTAAAGTCTCCCCGTGACCATGGCTGCTGAAAAGCAACCGAAACGTCGGGGAAAGTGTAAAAATAAATTAAATCTAAATAGTTTAATAATAATTTAATTAGCTTAAAAATTAGTAAAGTTTAATAGTAGTAGTAGTGTAACAATTTTCAAAATTTTGTAATCAAGTGTCAAATAAACAACGCGATAAAATCCGTATATAGCAGTTTAATTTTAATTAGTTTTTTATTATATTTTATTCTAAGTTTATTCACCTGGGAGCTTTTCTTGTCAGTACTTTTTATGTAAGGTTAGTAAAACTGACCATTTGTCAGAATACACATATTGTACATATATGTATGTGCATACACATACAAGTTCATATGTATGTAGGAAAGGTTTATCACGCCCAGATCGCTAGCTACTAGTATCAGATATCATGTAATGCGACAGTATAAATGTGTTTCCAGGTAAAGGTAGGTATGAAAAATAAAAGGGATATTTTTGCGTAGCTCTGAAATAAATCGTAGGAAGTACATACAACTATTCTAAGACTGAGTCTAATGTTATTCAGAGAATAACACTTTTGTGTTCTAAATAATGCCTATTATGTAGTTAAATAGATCATTGTGTCCATTCGTAACGTAATGTTTGACTACAATTTATTTCAGGAATTATTTTAGCCAATTCCACTTGTGATGATTTTGACGTCAAAAGTAGACGGACAAAGTTTATGTTTCTACTTTTAATTTTTGTGTGCTGGATATATATTTTTTTATATATCGTAATAGTCACTGTTAACAGTTTGATCGCATCGATTATATTATTAAAGAAATAAATAAATTTATTGTATATCTTCCAATTACTTAGCACAGTAAATAATTCGTGACAAAGAACCCTTTTCTATAAACAAATAAACAAACTTTTGTTCTGAATAAAATATACAAAGCTACTACAAGTACTAGGAGTGCAGAAGACAACAGCGATTATAAAATTAAGCATGCTCCGGTTCGGGTACATGCGCCAATGGCTGGCACATTGCGTGTTCTCCGCGCGTGACTTTTCCCTTATTCTAGTCACGATCCCCTCATCAGTTTCGGCCGCACAGAGCTTGTCCTGCACATTTAAATAATAAACTTTAAGTAAAAAAGTAGCTTCGCCGTATCCATGTAAGCAGAAGAGGTATTAAAATACGTATGTATAGTACGCCTACTTGTAAAGGTAGATTTAAAGCAACGGCACACTTTTCTTTAGAAGATGCCTACAAAAATATTATTAATATATGTGTTACGTTTTGACGGCTAAATCCCTGACATGATATTGATGGTACAAACGATATTTGGTATGAAGATAACTGAGAACAGAATAAGTAGTTCGTGTTCAGACCGCAATAGTACCAGTCAACATTAAGTCAAACTGAAAATAAAAAATATTTTATGTCATAATGTTGTACTTATGAACATCAAGGCTTATTATATATACCCATTCGATAATTATATGTACGCACGAATTAGTATAGTACTTAGAAAAAATAATCGTACATATATTAGATTCACGCCTGTTTCCCAGAGGGGTAGGCAGAGACTACGGATTTCCATTTGCTACGATCCTGACACCACTTTCATCACATTCCTCATACACGCCCGTCGGTTCAAGGTGCTCTTAACCTCGCCTTTATCCAGAACGCCTCCGATCTGATCAAGAAACGTTCGCCTAGGTCTTCCTCTTGCGACTGTTCCATTCACATAATCGTACAATTGCGACATTTTTTTTATCATTATGCAATACTGCAAAATTTCCATTGGCAACGCAGCAAAGAGGGTGCTATATCCGGTAATTAAAGAAAAGCTCGGTATGGTCAATATTTTCGAATAAATAAGGCCCTATTAAAGTCATGAATTCACACACATATACTTGAAATTGTTACAGATTACACGCCAAGTGCTGTCAAGCATTTAGAAAATATTACACAGAAGCCACAATGCTAATAAACTGTCCAGTACATAACAAATGTATGACATCAACCAATAATTTCATTCATTCGAATGTAAGGGACAGCAATAAAATTGTGTAATTAGTCGTAAAACTCGCTGAATAAGTGCGTACGTAAAAAATATATTGTTTAACATTATTACATCAACGTAGTCGTAATCAGGCCGAATTTAATACCATGTAACTCTCGGTCCATTTTTTATACCATTTAGGTGACATACAAGTATAAATCCTGGCGATAAGCAGTTAGTAGCTTATGGACGCTCCTCATTGGACAAGGGAAGTTATTTGAAAGATACGACACTTAAAAAAAGATTGTCAGTACAACCAATATTTTAAAAGGATCAGTATCTTTCAAGTGGTGTACATACCTAGTGTTGTGGTAAGTGGACCTTTAAATAAATTGGTTTTATTTTAAAACGCATGAGTCGAAAATCTATGCGTCCATGCTGACCATACCGTGCCTTAAGAATATGTAATGCACTACTAATTATTATGTGCTCTATCACCATATAAACTTTAACAATGCCAACTCCCATACTACTCTTTGCGTGCAATATGCTTAAAAAAGGGTACAAAGTTATATCTTTATATTTTAATACATCGATAGGTTGCCAAACATGTAAAAATTGCTCTCACTGAAGATTGCCACACTACTTTCTGTTCTTACGTAATTATATTATGAACAAGCTCTTTGCTTACTAACCACCCTGAAGACTTCGTTGAATCTGAGCGCAAGAAGATTGCCGACATTTTGGAACCATGGATCCCTATTCGTTAATTGAGTAAACGTTATTGTTTAGTAAATGTAAAATACATAACAATTGTTTTAAATAAAATTTATTTCACCTATTCTCTTACATACATACTATTTCAGGAACAAATCACGTTATTGTTGTGTTCATAGATTTTACGTAATATGAATTAACATAAACCTTTTAGTGAAATATAGATAGAGCACATACAATAAATAAGCAATATCTTTTCTGATCAAGGTGTGGCTAATATCCTAAAACTTTCCTATACAGATTTACCGCGGAGGATCTATGCACGTTAAGCTACTAGCTCAAGAGACTAAGAGATCCTGGGTTGGACAAAGAGTTGTTACCTTTTTTGGTGAAGAGTTCTCAATCGCAGCACGGAATCGATGTTTGAGCCTTAGACATCCCCATTATACATGGAACTTAAAATACGGCTATCGTTATGTGTTCGTAATAATTTTCTGCCTACCATCAAAGCGATGATTCCGTGAGTTTATGAACGTATAGAAAATGTGCTTTAAATAAGAATTTTATATATTCAGGTAAGCTATAAACAGGGATTGATAGGGTTTGAAGTAGGTACAGCTATAAGCCCGCATTCAGGAATTGATGGATGTGTTCGTAAGCGAGCTACGGTCAATGACATTGTTACAAAATTGTTGTTCTGTAAATTTATTTTGCGGTATATTTTCATTTGCCATCATATTGTTTTCTTTTCCTGTTTCGTGGTTGTGTGTTATGTACATTTCATAATATGCTTATCATAATATTCACCGTTTTTAATATATTATCATAAATAATAGTATAAATAATATACATATATTTGATATGTATATCATTACATTCTCAGTCTCACTACTATATCCCCGAAAGGATAAGTTGAGGTGTACTTACTACACTAAAACATTGCCAACTATGGATTTTCCAGGTAATAGTTTTAAGTACAGTTCTATACTCCGTGCTAGTACTGTGAATTTCTTGTGAGAAAGTCATAATGACAATTTGCCAGAGCCGAGAATTAAACCTGAAACCTCATGCACAGAAGTCGCATTCACTAACACTGCACCACTGAGGCGGTCATATCTACCTAAGTGCTGCAATTACAGTTTTACTACTACATATTTAATGTCAACAATCAAAACAGAATTGG
Organism: Catocala fraxini; assembly: GCA_930367265.1. Taxonomy (NCBI): domain Eukaryota; kingdom Metazoa; phylum Arthropoda; class Insecta; order Lepidoptera; family Erebidae; genus Catocala; species Catocala fraxini. The sequence continues at coordinate 24,197,367 of OV884031.1, forward strand.
CTCCACGACTTCACATAAAATCACGTATCCTATCATTCTGGCGTCTTATAAAACAAATCATATCTTATACGTTACAGAAGTGCTGAATAGAATTATAAATGTCTCTTTTCCATATCGATTTTAAATCAGGATACCGTAAATTCTCACAAAACGCATCCTCCATATAATATTGAAGAGGGAACCAGTAAAGTCGAATTATACCAATATAATTTAGCTCACCTTTGGATCAGCGAAGGAAATGGCGTCATATACTTATTTCCTGACACTCAATGTTACGACTTCATCCCGTTATCGGAGCTTGGCAGGCCGGCAATACAATTTTTTTTAGATCTGAACGCAAGCAAAATTGAGGTGTAATATAAGCAAATTAGAATAAGAATAAAATATTTTCGAATTCTGATTATAAGAAAATTGAAACGTTTAACGTACATGGGGAGAGTAAGATGGTAGTTGTCTCAATGTTCCAGTGTAGTTATTTCAAAGTACCCGAACATAATTTAATCATTGGTGTTTCTATTTACGCAGAATGAGCTCAAAGTATCATAAAGTCTAGCTGTGGTTTGCTTCTTCTTGGGTTTGACTACTTGAATTACTGGATACCAAGCTGGTGGTACATTCCAACCATCTTCTCTATTAAAATTAGGATGTTTTTTGATTTCAATAGCCTCGCGAAGCATCCTTGGTAGGAATCGGTGTTGTAGATGTTCATTGTCATAAGGAATCCTGATCATACTTTGAGCCACACTGTGTATAGGAAAAAAACCCAAAGAAATAGGTACTTGAAGAGTGAATCTCACCACCATCCTAAACAGTTAACTACCGTGGGAATGTCTTTGTTTCAGAGCAGAGTCCACGAGGTCTGTGACAAAAAACAGCTGGACGCCGAGCTTCAACATGTCAAGTAATTACTGTAAGACAACAAGCTCCAACAGCCGCGCCGCTGTCACTTCGGATAACATGTAAAACCGTTATTCTTGTACTTGAACTTGAACTTGTTGTGTTGCCGTTCCAACGGATTATGAGAGTTTTATATGCGCTCATACTTATGCACTATAATACATATCCTGCGTAAGGTGGTCAGTCTCAGTTATTATTAAAATTCGATTTGGAGGAACTCAGAAACCAAATACTGTCTACCATACCAGTTATTACTAATTGTTGTTACTGCTATTGGGCGGTAGTTTGATCAATCAAACTATCGTCTAATAGCAAGAACCCCAGTGATCTGCAAGGTGATGGAGCGGATTCTTAACAACCAACTAATCCGCTACATTGAGCGTCACTCCATCATCAATGATCGACAATATGGGTTTCGACCAAATCGGTCAACGGGTGATATTTATGCGTAGCTAATGCACATCTGGGGTGAGGCTATTGATAAGCAAGGCGAAGCTTTAGCAATTGGGCTGGACATTGCTATATATATATATATATATATATATATATTGCTATGATAGTTTAATATCATGTATATATACCAGAAAAAATTTCGGACCGATGTGAGAACCTTGCGGAACTCCTGAGGGAACTTCTCTTTTAATAGATTTAAATCCGCGATGACAAACTAATTGTGAACTATTGCGATTCATGCCGACGCGATAAAAGATATTAACGCGAACATGCATACTGTTTACCTTTAGATGCTTGACGTTTTGGTTAGGTTACACCGACCATGGTCTCGAGGCGACCTAACCATGACAAATAGCAGTACCTCTGACGAATTAAATATACATTTCTGTATGTATATCATGCAACACGAAAGTTCAAAGTTATTATCCTAGCTTAGTATTATAAATGTGAATGTGAGTTTATTTGTTACACTTTAACGCCTTAACTACTCAACCGATCGTTATAAAATTTTGAATATAGGTTGCTGTGGTAACGGTACCAATCATCCAGAAAAAAAACTCTGCTCCCGAGGGATATAAATTTATTTACAACGTCTACATCATTAGTTCCCAAAGTGGTCCAGGTGGACCCCCAGGGATCCACGGGAGACTCGACGGGGGTCTACGTTGGCGTGACAAAAAATGGGTATTCACAATTCGTAAGCGGGGATCCATGAAAATTTATTTGCTTTCGATAAAGAAGAACAAAAAAGAAGGTCAGGCCGTAGAAATTTGATGCAGAATGCCAAGGAATATGGTAGAAATGTAACTGAAGGGGGTCCACTGACACCTGTTAAATTTTGAAAGTGGTCTATGAAAAATAAAGTGGGTGCCTCTGGTTTACACTAAGGTGAGTGAAGCCATACAAAATCTAGTTAATTGTATATTAATACCAGAGACTTCAAATTAAGCATGTAGGTACGTAGGTAATTATAATAACTAATAAGGATTCCCTGAACTTTTCTATAATCCTACGGGTTAGTATATTTCACATTACAATTTAACAACTAAAATCTATGCGGCTTTGCAAATGCGAGAAAATTATTAAACTGTCATCAACTCATCACTCACGGTTACGGGTTGGGAGCCTTCTGCGCTCACTCACAGTCCGCGTAAAGTTGTCGAGACCATCTGAGGGCAAAAACTAACACACAAATAAAAAAAAACACTCACGGTTAGTTCATTTTAATGGCAACCGTTTTTATCACCTCACATAAATGATAGTAGTTTATTTCACAGAGACCTTGTAAAATTTTAATTTGTATCCGTTTAATATTTCCATGCTTTATGCTTTATATGCGAGTAATGATAGTTTATACATGCATACAAGATATTTTTATCATTTGAGATTTCCTGGTTTACTTCTATTATAAATTATTTAGAGTAGTTGAGTGAAATATCGGTAACAAAATACGTAACAGCAGCCAGTCGCATCGATATTCGCTATGAGCGAATTTCGACGAGTATCGCGTCATTGTATGTTGCGACCTGCATTTCATATGAGCAATGAAAACATTAGTTTGAGAATATTCTACAATAGCCACAATATATTTATATACAGGCGAACGCTATGCGCATCTTTGGTTTTACGTTTTGAGCTGCAGCAGGCCGCTAACTAGCACTGGTGGCAATAATTGTTTTTTAATTATGTCTGGAACGCCTGTAATTGACAGATCAAATAGTTTATTTTACTTTTATTACCGTATTGTAACCGGCTTAATACAACGCTGTAGAATTTAGCACTATAGTGCAAAATCAACCTACATTATAAAAGCGTATAAACTAAGGATAGAAAAGAAATGCAATCATAAAAAAGTGTAATAAAAGATTATAGGTTTATGATATCCTTATATTAAAAATTTACACGTGAATGTGCCGTCATACTCAATTGAACTGATGTAAAATCATCGTGCCACCTAAAACGCCGTAAGCGAATTAACCAATCATCATAAGTGTTTTTAACTCGTTAAAGTTTTCGCTGTTAGCAAATTAATGCTACAACAGTGGGGTGATATTTTCATAGCCAAATAAATTCATCTAGGATGTTGCATTTTGTTTTTGTGTGATGGAATTTCAACGTATAACGTTCGCGCTGAAAGTATTCGCTTAGAACGTTTGCTTCGTGATCCCCGGAATAGTTTAGATATGGCGTCCAGTTTTTAGGTTTATATGCTCTATTTTCACTGTATCCAGTTCCCGAAAAGCAAGTAAAGGGTGTTAATCCAATTTTTTATTTGCGTCCGCTACCGCTACCGATATTGATACCGCTCGGGTGTAAGCTCCAAATTTAATAAACAATATGTGTGCCACTAATAGCATAGCGCTAGTGAATGCGACTGTGATATAACTATGTCTCGGATTCGATCACCCGTTGACCCTATTACGTGGGACCAAAACAATAATTGGTGAAATGTGGCTACCTACCCCCTCGAGAAAACAGGTCTGAAACAATATACGTATGTACAACTTATCACCTTAAAAAAATATTGTTTTTTTAATCTATTGAGTCGAAGGTGGCCAGACAAAATAACAATAGTTTTTTAATTAATGATTAATTATAAAATAAAAAATTAATGTCTGGTATGTTAAAACTTGACAGATTACATATACCTGATATAAATGATGATGGTCATTAATAATAATAATAATAATATTCTACCACATACACACAACACCATCTAGCCCAAACTAAGCAGAGCTTGTACTATGGGTGCTAGACAATGGATAAACATAGAAATATACTTTTTTTTGTAAATACATACATATTATACATAGAGACACCGAGACCAAGACAAACATCCATGTTCATGCACACAAATGTTTGACTTGTGCGGGAATCGAACCCGCGACATCAGGCGTAGCAGGCGGTTACACTAACTACTACGCCATCGAGGCCGACTATTCTGACTAGGTCATTATATAAAAATAAAGATTCGTTATAATGTTTTCCCCCTAAACTGTGTATGACTGTACTTCAATATATTTTTTATAACATGATGAAGTGATGATTATAGTGATGTGCGACAATTTTCTGGTATTTAGCCACCGCAATGAATAACCGAGAAGAATAATTATTCTAGTATATATATGGGAGCATGCGATGATTTTATCTATTACAATCTGTAGTTCAAACGTATCAACATGTATCGTGCTATAGTATTGGTTGTTTTCGTAGTTACGGTCTCCGTAAGTACTTTTGTAATTTTAATTTCTGTGTCGCTGGGGTCTTTATAAACATTCAAACAACGTACACAAAGAACACCCATTTGTGGATCCTACAAATTTTTGTCGCGCATGGGCTTGAAGCCATAACATACGGTGCAGTGGCACCTGCGAGGCGATCACTTAATCAATTCCGGCAGTCAAGTGCAGTATTCCCCTATATTAATTTGGCTGTTTTCTTGGCTTCGCTATGCCAAAGAAATACAAACAGGCAGAATGCAGATTAATCCGCTAACGAAGTTCATAAAAAATAATAATGAGAGAATATGTTCCCTCGCGGTGTCACCTACGTTTGTAATTACTGCTCCGCACCTGTAGTTCAAAGCATGATATTATATAGCTCTACCTGCTTTAAGAATATTTGGATACCCCAATTCTTAAAACAGGTTGAGCTATAGCACCAATGTAAAATATCGTTTTACATTGGTCAAAACATGATATTATATAGCTCTACCTGCTTTAAGAATATTTGGATACCCCATTTCTTAAAACAGGTAAGCTCTACCTGAATAGCTATACCACCAATGTAAAATATCGATTTACATTGATATAAAACGATATTTATCAAGCCGACTAAAAGTTTTAAAGATGAGGGCGTGTAAGCAAATAAACAGAAAAACTTAAAAGTTTAATTATATTATTATTACTTGTTTTTATCCGCCCCGCGAATTCATACACGTGGAATTCGGAAATAGGTATCATATACATATTATATTTGTACCTATTTATATAACTGTATGCAATAGTTTTTGCGTGATGCGCGTAAAATCATATAAACAGACAAAAATTCTAAAAATAATGTTTTCGAGCTCCTATCTACAGACATCAACCAGTTACGATTTTATTATTATAGTAATATATGAATGAGTATACATGAGTTAATATAACTATATCTCTATCCATCAATCCATTTCAAGGACAATAGTTTAAAAACACTTTTATTATTTCAGGCCGATGGCGATATGAGAAAATGCGGCAAACTGATGCGTCCAGTAAGTACAAATGATTCTTATCTATCCTTTGCACTCAATTTCACCCACATGAACTTAATTTCGCTCGCAATTTAATTCATGTTGCCATGCACTATATTTTCGGATTTATTGCTCAGAAACAAAACGTAACTTATATTTCAAGGTATACTCCAGAAAATCTAATCTCTACAGAATATAAAATTCGTGTACTGATTTCTACGTGTTGTTGGAGCAAATAGAAATGCACAATCTAAACAGCTTTGCTTATCTCATAAAGAATGGATAATCTGAAACAAGTCATATCAGAGCAATAGGGGAGCCAAAGTAAAATATAATATAGTGTTATCCAGGTAGTATTTATAAATGTGAAATTTACTCCTTTTGTACATTATAGAAATAACCTTGAAAAATAAAGTAACGTGATTTTCCTTTCAAATACCAGAGATACATTTTCTTTTCCATTTTAGTTTAAGGTCTCCTCCCCCAATATCTCTACCTTAAGGTGTTTTAAGTTTACCCATTCTTTACGGGTTATTTTGTATATTATATTTTATAGTTTTTGTAAGATATTTCTAATAAACAGACACAATCTTGTTCGCCTTTAACATTAATACATGTTTACAAAATATCGTTCATCTTTGTAAATGCACACGTGGGATTACGAGGAATAGTTAAAAATTATATGAGACAGGAGAACAGAAAAGTAAAATGAATAAAAAGTAATTTAAAAATGAATTCTCGGATTAATTTTTATTATTTGGTGAGTACTAATAGTACTAAAACTTGTAAGTGCAAACTATGCTGTCTATTTAAGTAAGTGTATTTTATTTATTAACGTACATAAGTTAGTAAGTTTCTTTCCAAAAAGATAGTACACAATAAAGTCTAACATGGACTTCAAACTAGGCAAACTATCTATCCTTCTATATAGGCTTCCAAGATATAGATTTTGGGAGATAAATAATTTAAGAAGAATTAAACAGAGACATACATATTTATTCGCATATATTAGGTACCATTTCCATAGTATCTTCAATTGAATGTTTTCGTTAACCTCGACAATGACTAAATAAAAACTGTACTTCTTATTGGCAACAATAAAAATAAATCCAGATCTTTGGACAATCGATCAGCTTTTTAACGTTCCTATTTTTTCAATGCAAGTGAGTGACGAGACCTGATTGGGTTATTCAAGGACACGTCAAATGCATGTTCTTGGACGAGCCAATCAACAGTCGAGATTATCTACAGAGTCCGTCATCTTCTGATGCATATAATTTTGCTGAAATGATAATTTACGTTTTTTATTTTGATAGCCTATGTGTTTATTTAAATATATGGAATTTAATACTATCTTAAAATAAAAAACTGTGAATTCGGCGACTGCTGAGCATAAAGTTTTCGGTTAGGTTAGGTAAGATTTGCTTCGAGTCCTAGGTCTGGCCAACAAAAAGTAGTTAGGTTAGGTTAGATTTATCGGATTCTTTCGTATCAGATTACCGTCCCATCGTAATATGACAGTTAGGGAATAGAAAGTGCACTTGCATTTTGCGACACACCTGTGCACTATAACATTTTCTACGTAGATGGCTGGTCTCCGTAGGCCTTAATGGCAAGTAGCAGAAAATTTATTAATACATATATTTTGTATCCAGCATATGTTGAACTGCTGTACTGCACCTCCTGAAAAAAATACACCTATGGAACTTCTCGACGATATTAAAGAATGTATGGAAACATCATCTAAACCTCCATCTGTAAGTACTCATAGAAAATATATTTATTTTTTAACTGCGAGCCCTCACTTTGCTCTATTTTTGTAACCTTACAAACAATTATAATTATTATAATTATAATATAATTATAATAATTATTATAATAACATAGAAACACATGAACATCAGAATGTTTATTCCGCGTGAGGATCAAACCTATAATACTGTACGGGGCGTAGTAGTGAGGTAACCATTCCAAAGGTTGCACCAGTAAGAACAAAATTTTGTATTTTCACAAATAATTGTGTCGGATCGGTTTTTTTTTGTGCCGAGTCTTTGAATTTTTGTGACGTCCACTAGTACCTAGAGGCGGAGTTAACTATAAATAAAAGTTTTTAAACATAGATTTATTATTTACGACGTGCTACACTCAACTCGTGAGTGCATTCTCTCTAACTCGCCTAATCTCAGCTAGGCGATTACTGGAACGACACGTCTAAATGCACGTATAAAGGCATGTTTTAAATATTCGAATTTTGCACTCAAACGTAATCGTTGCATTAATTGGATAAGTGTATTAGAGAGCATGTACTCTAACTCGTGATACAAAATATTTATTTCAGATGTTTTCTCTAGTTCTTAGTACATACAAACTCAATGTTTAAACAACAAGATATATGTATCTCAGTCAATCATTCTTATATTCAAACTGCACGTTACAGTTGCAACTCGCATATTTCAAGCATTCCTATCGATGATAATGCTTGGTAGCGTCTTTGGAATGCATTACAGTGAACCGCATTCGAGCATAAATCTTTATCTGCGTTCCATAATATATTTGTTTTCAGTCTAAATGCTTATATATTATGTTATTTGTGATAACAATGTATTTTAAAGCAATATATTGTGGTTTAGGAAATCATTATATATTCAGATTCTTGTGTAAGGTAAGTACATAATACACATTAAAAATAAAATAAATTATAATAATACAAGACACGGAAAATTATAACAAATTATAATTGTATATTCGATTGAATTAACTACATATTCGAATGAATTCGAAATATTGTTAAGATAAGCCAGGTTTAAGGACGCCTTCAAATTTTGACGCGCGGCTGCAGTGCTATCGCCACGCAGCTGTCACTAGTTGATCGATGAGCTGATGAGCGACCACAGCGCGGGTGTAGCGCTGCAGTTGCGCGTTTTTATTCATATGGATTTACAAAGCTGCGCGCTCCACACACTTTGAGGAAAATTTGAAGACCCTAACACCAGAATTATAAAACAAATAAATTTAATGATATGTACTACAGACACGGAGAAATGTTACTATTACTAATTTTATATTAGATTGTGTTAATTATTATTCAAGTGAAATCGAAATATTGTGTAGAAAAGCGAGGTTTAAAGTTCCATGATATAGGTACTTATAAACAAAATGTTTTGAGTTTAAAGCTCTCTTTGGTTTCGTGGCATAAGTTTGTTTCTGTATGAACGTGAGTTTTTATACAACTATGGTGGCAAGCAAGCATACGGCCCACCTAATGGTAAGTGGTCACCGTAGCCTATGGATGCCTGCAATACCAGAAGCATCACTTGCGCGTTGCCGACCCTTTAGGAAAGGAAATGGAAAGGAGAAAAAGCGGGAAGGGGGAAAGAGGGAGAATGGGCCTGCGGCGCTTTCACTCACCGAACGAAACACAACAGTAGGAATACTGCTATTTCACGTCGATATTCTGTGAGAGCCGGCCCATTCATGCTGAAATCAGCGAGGCTCCACTACTCTAATAATTGGTTTTCCTGGTAGGATTTTTTTAATAGAAGTACGGATTGTAGAACGGTGTGATACAGTTTTCTTTTGCTCTTACATATCATCATAAAGTGGGTTGAATTAATTATACCAGGGCTCGGAAACCAGTTAATATTTCAAACCGGTTTTGGTGATTGACCCCAGAACAGAAAGAATTACGGTTTAGTTTTCGATTACCTATATTAAACCAGTTAAATTTAAAAACTGTTCTATTACCATTTTCGATTCCGTTCAAGAAAACTAACCGGTTAACCGATGACAGCGGCACGAGGGGCTCGCCACATAAGCGACGAAAGCTAAAAAAGCAAGGTCAAGCGTCTGAGTTTAACTGGTTAGTTTAGCTCGCAATAATGGTTACCGGAAACTTCAAATTGTATTAACCGGCAATCAAAATAATTTTGATATCATTGAAACCGTTCTTTTAATTAACCGATTAATCACTAGACGAATTTATAACGGTTTTAAGAGCTATATTATCCGCTATTTCTTAACCGGTTCCAAGTTCTGGTTTAGACAGTCCATATTAGTGCACGGCGGTACAAGCTCGCATTGTTACAACAATTTTACAAATAATTTTATGGTTGTGCAAATTGACAAGGCCATAGTCTTTTGTATGAAATAATTATATACCTCGTATTGTATATGACAATAATAACAGGCAGGTTTTGAAGCGTGCCTAGAGGGATAATAAGAGAAAACCGATGTCTTTTTATCTCTTATCTCTAAACCAGCAGTGGCTCAATAGTTAATACATAAGACATGCGATGAAATAGCCGTCAGGTAGATTCTCACCTATTGTACTGCCGATCTGAACCTGCTATAAATAAGTTCAGGTCATACATATAATTTTATACATAAACTTTTAGCTTACCTAAATTAGCAATTTACGCTTTTAGTATTTTTGTTTCTAAATATTGATTTATTTTGTTAATATTTAAGTCAATTGTAAATAATAAATTAAAATATAGACAGTTTACTATCTATACTTATATAAATATGTGAAGCGAAAACTCTTCAGCCCTTTTTTAAATATATTGCCGGTATGGAAGAATATGAGATTTAGCATATAGTATTATTTATAGAGAAGGAGCAAAGGAGAGGAGAGAAGGAGGCAAGTAAAAATTACGTAATAAAATTGTTTTGATCTCTGAGCGATTGAATAAACAGATTGCTAAATAAAACTATTTTGTTTGTTTCAGTGCGATATGGAAATATGTCTTGCTAAGAAGAGGGGCTATTATGCATCCGATGGGACAATAGACATACAAGCGTTAACATCTGATCTCGAGAAAGAGTTCAAGGAGTCACCAGAAATGTTAATGGCGATCAAAGAAAACTGCTTATCCGGTGACGTATCGAAATACGGGCCACCTGACATGTGTGAATTTACGAAAATGAAGCATTGTATTCACATGAATATTGTTATGGTAAGTAATTATAAATGTATTGACAGTTTTCATAATGACGTTGGAATTACTGGCACAGCACACTGCATGAAGTCTCAATTATCAGGTTGGGCAAATTTTTATTGGGTTTCCTGTGAAAAAAGTACTTAGTAGCACCGCGGAGTCTAGAACTATGTTCTAGTGATGCGGTTCGAGTCTAATATTACCACTAGAGTTACTCAAGCCATTTGACAGTTTCATTCAAGTACCAAGTCACTCGAGTAGTTCTCATACCACTCGGTAAATTAGAGTCACCTTCTTCTTCATCTCTCATGTCAAACTTTAGATATGATACACAAATGACACAAAACAGCCGTTCTTATTTTATTAAGATTTCTCAATGTACGCGTATATGCTTAAATCTCTTTATTTAAGTTTGTCTCGCCAGTGGCGGCGCGAGCTGGTCAACACGAATGACTTAATGACCAAGTGAATTCGAGTCGATATTTTTTGACTCGAATACGTTTTTTACCGTAGTAGCTCGAGTCACTCGAGTCAATAGTAGACAAAGAGTAATTTTAATCGAGTCACATCATTACTATGTCGTGAAGCTGGTTAGCCCTCAATAACGTCGAACCTACCATAGCTGGCATAATGTGGATCGTATTTTCATTCTGGAAATTTTCACGCGTGAAAATATAGATTCTGTATCAGAATTGTGAACAGGTTTATATAATAAATTTGAGTATTAAATACCATCACACATTCCATTATTATTGCAGAGGTAATGAGACAGACAATATAACAATAGGTAGTATCTTTTAGATCACTTTGTTCAGTTATTCTTCACACATCGTCACGCTCACTAGCCAATAATCATAACATGATGTCATTTTAGACACATTAGTCATATTTAACTTTATATTATTATCTACATGTTATATGTACATTATAAGAACTTATTTTCTTAAACGAACGGTATAATTATGTGTTGTATTAAAATATCCTCATGTGATTATTTTTCTAACATTCTATAATGATGCTTGTATAATTATGGCATAGTTGGCGTGTATTACATGGTCAAATTACTCGCACGGGCTTCATGCGCGAGCGAATCATATTGAGTTACATGCGCGCGTAGCTCGCATTGGTTGTTATATAACGCATGTACCCGCAGCAGTTCCTCAATTTGCGCATATTACACGGGTACTGTCACATACAAAACTAAATCACGTTATAATTTTTTTGTTTTCTCTCTTAGCAATGCCCCGAGTGGAGCGACAAGGGTGAATGCAGTGAAGTGAAAGGATTAATGGAGGAATGCGCGAAGTCAATGCAATAATTTTTGTAAAATCATTACCGTCGATCTGTGAAGAGAAAAATTATGTTGGAATTTTATGATTAAATGTTATTATCATTGCATTAGTCTTGTTTATTATTTTTATTATTTACTGATGATTGAAAACTGGACAATGAACCCAAGGAATAAGTTCGCAGTTGTTTGCGTGCTATTGTTACATGTCGGGTTGGGCAGAGTTTTTGGGATTTTTTGTTATGAAGCTATTGACTGACTCTAGAAATATGTCTCGTAGGCTTTTCCCTTATTACTTGGAATCTAGATATATAATAAAGTTTAGTTAAATATGTAGTCTCTTTATTCTCTAGCATAACACATTCCTGTGCCCGTCAGGGCCGATAATTGTTACCAAATCTAACTGTAACATCTTCTATACATTATAGAATGCAGTAAAGATTGAAATTGAAACGCACTATGTCAAAAGTTGTTCTTTTGTTCAGTTTTAAATACACAATTCCTTTAAAAAGAAAAATTCCTTTACCGTGCGGCAATATACAAACATTATAACAACGGACACACATTATTTTTGTTCCATTTAAGAACCAGGCTGGACTCGGTTTTTAAATAGAACATCTATAATTATGGAATGTTTTAGAACATTTGAGTCACGTGCAGTGTCCATCTTCTCTCTTAGCCTTTATTATTCCCAAGTCACTTGGGGTCGGCTTTTCTGGTCTAACCGGATTTGACTGGATATCAGTTTTTACACGGAGCGGCTGCCTGACCTCCGCAACCCGAAGGCTAACGATACTCTAAGGCTAAACCAGTGTCAGAATATAAGAGGGTACTGACTTTCCCAATAACGACTGCCATAGATGTTCATGGCACCAACGGCTTAAAGTGCTTTCCGAGGCACGGAGCAGGCGATAATTGTCAATCAATACGCACATAATTTCGAAAAGTCATATAACTTCCGAAAGTCAGAGGTGCGCGACGTGGTTTCGAACCCGAGACCCTCTGTATTGCAGTCTGTTGGTCTCCCCACTGAGCTATCGCTGCTATGCGTACACGTGCAGTGTCCATATGACCACAAAAAGCACTGCTCACATGAAGATCAAAAAAGCATATTAATGAAATACGAAAATAATTCCAAAACTCACTCGCTTCAAAAGGCAACTTTAGTAAATCAGTGCTACCCTAACGAGCAAAAACCAAACAGTCAAAGTAGTAACAGTAAACATAGCCGCAGAACCGTTAATTTGAAGCGAACAATTCAGGCTGGAGTACACGTCATGTGGAAACTTGGTACTTGTGACCGGATCGCCTCAAACGAGCCAAGTTCGCGGTAACGCTACATTTAACGACTACTTGTGCAGTTTTTGGGTGTGGTACTATTGCTAGCTGTAAGAGAATGAAATTTATCTGGGATGGTATGCAAAGTTTATTTAATTTATGAAATTGAAACTTACAGGCTAACCTAATTCGACAAAGAAGTTACATATTATAGTAGACAAAAAAATACAAATAGTAGACAAATCATATAGACACTACAAGATTAGTCTACTATATCTTATCTTATCTAATGTGGGGGCCAGTCAGTGCAGACCGGCGACACTTCGATCGAGTGGATCTTTTGTGTCGACACTCTACCAATAACGACTGCCACAGATGTTCATAGCAGCCGGGACCGACGGCATAACGTGCTCTCCGAGGCACAGATCAGGCGATAATTGTTAATCAATACGCACATAATTTCGAAAAGTCATATAACTTCCGAAAGTCAGAGGTGCGCGACGTGTTTTCGAACCCAAGATCCTCTGCATTGCAGTCTGTTGGTCTCCCCACTGAGCTATCGCTGCTACTAAATCGTTTGTCTACTATATGTAATTTTTTTTAGGACTAGGACATTTGAAATTTCACCAATCACACGTGAATATGTAAAGGTTTTGTGATATGCTATTAAGTATGCGTATAGATCGTACATGTAGGGCAGATTCAATGTTAGCTACAGTGAGTTCTTCTTCGATCTTCTGCATTGGTATAAGCCCTGTATATAAACAGTCCCATTGCTGTGCACGGATCTCTTCTTATCTCTTCTTTGTGTGAGGAAGGTTAAGCCATAGCCCACCGGGCTGGTTCCGTGCGGGTTGGCAGACTTCATATTTTAGAGAACATTATGGAGAACTCTCAGACATCCACGTTTCCTCACGATGAATGCCTTCAAAGTTAAAGCTAGTGATGATTCACTATTTAATACTCACGTAACATCGAAAAATTAGAGATGCGTGCCTTGGGATTGAACTCGAGACCTCTGCGTGGCAGTCCGACGATGTCTTACCAGACTTTTGATGATTCATACATTTGTTAAAATGCATTTATTTTTTAAGCTACCTTTGAGTAGTAGAGCCTGGCTGATTTCAGAATGAATAGGCTGATTCGACCGGGTAAGGACTATCCTCTCACAGAATATCGACGTGAAATACCAGTATTCCTACTGTTGTGTTTCGTTCGGTGAGTGAGAGTGCTGGAGGCCCAATCACCCTCTTTCACGCTTCCCGCTCCTTTTTCTTTCCACTTTCTTTTTCTCTTCTTCCTTTCCCAAATGTTCGGCAACGCGCAAGTGATGCCTCTGGTATTGCAGGCGTCCATAGGCTACGGTGACTACTTACCATCAGGTGGGCTGTATGTTTGTTTGCGACCTTAGTTGTATAAAAAGAAAGCCAATCCAAAGCCAATAATTACTATTTCGTTTTATTACTAAATTAACTTAATAACCCTTCCGAGACGGAATGCAGTGATTTGAGGCGTAAATGTGCTCGTCATGATGTGCAATATTTTCTGTGCAATAAGTATTTTTGATGGTCATTATATTGAATCCCATATGTTATTATAAAGAACTAAGTAAGATACAGGTTAAGATTAAAGATAATGATTGGCTGGGAGGAGTATTGTGTAATCGTCGTCTCACTAAACTTGGTATTTGTGAAGGTCGATAAAGCACAGCTCATATATTTTAGAGAATCACATTGGCTTCTGACATGTTTATCAAAATATGCGCTGAAATCATACATTTGTCTATAGAGAATACAACTGTTTAGTAACTGTAGTATGTTACTTATTATTATATATCCAAGTTTATATTGAAAGGATAGACGCATTGAATACTCTGTTTCAGATCAACCAACAGACAAATATTTATTTGTGTACCTTGCGAGTATAAAATCCACAATACATAACGCGCACAACAAATACACACATCACACAACGTATTGTTATAACGTCGCTGGTGTCACCTATTTGTGAAGAGCAGAATTACTACAGCGCCAATATTTTTCAGACCTCTTTTATAGACTTATATATTAGTCTTGTAGTCTATATTAGTGTAGTCTCATAGTCGGCCTCGATGACGTAGTGGTTAGTGTAACCGACTGCCACGCCTGAGGTCGCGGGTTCGATTCCCGCACAAGTCAAACATTCGTGTGCATGAACATGGATGTTTGTCTTGGTCTGGGTGTTTCTATGTATAATATGTATGTTAAATACATACATATTATACATAGAAAACAAAACAAAAAAGTATAAATGTATGTTTTTCCATAGTCTAGAACCCATAGTACAAGCTCTGCTTAGTTTGGCCTAGATGGTGTTGTGTGTATGTGGTAGAATATTATATATTATATTATTATATTATGAATAATTAACTTAAGTTCAAAAACAAATTTCTTTATTCATTTAGATAAGACTTTATGAACATCAAGGTTACACTAAACTATAATATGCATATATATTTACATGTTCAGCAAAGCAAGGGCGTAGAGACAATGACAAGACCGAGTAAGAAGCTCACATTAATTTTTCTTTTATAATTACCAATTTTACAATGCTACTTATTTTATAAATTGTATAGTGCATTTATCAGTTCAATAATAAATACACATATATTATATTATATTTAAAAAGACAACGCCCGTAATAGGAATATTATTTGCGTCACGGGTGACTCAGAACAATAATTTTGGATTACACAAACTTTTGTCCCGTGCGGGATCAAACCCACAACACTCGGTGCGGAGGCAGTTGCGAGGCGAAACCACTACGCCATCATACTAGACATACATATTAACTCATAAACTTTCTACCATTACAGCCTTTGTCAACGTTTAATCTAACACAGACACACGCTCTCACACGCCCCGCTGTCATTAGCACCGTTCCCTTTGCGTTTATTAAGAGTAGGTGAGCTTGCTTCATTATTGCATTAAGGGTTTTGTCTTGACACGACATTTTAACTTAGATGATTATGTTCGGGACCCTTTCCCCTCTCTAAAATAGGGATTACATAGAGTCAGGTAAGAAAATTTAATTTAATTGCTATACAAAATAAAGTAATAATAAAGAAGTGTGTCAGGATCGTAGCAAATGGAAATCCGTAGTCTCTGCCTACCCCTCTGGGAAACAGGCGTCAATCTATGTATGTATGTATGTACAAAATAAAGTCAAACTTATTTAAGAATGGTAGATTTGATTAAGTCTGATTGAAAAAAGTCTAGCTAATCTTTTTAGGTGTTTTAAAGATTTCAAGACTTTTAATGCCATCTAAATAGTGGTAGAGACATAATGTTGCAAGGTACGATTATGTATTCTTTATTATAATAGTATACTGTCCTACACATAACAGTTTATCATTTTTTTTACCAAGGTTCGCAATCTCTTTAATAAAACAAGAGCATTAGAGCACAGCTAAGAAACAAGCACAGTTAAGAAAAGAAAAATAATCATGGATCTCTCACTCAGATTCTCTCTTAGCCTTTATTATTCCCAAGTCACTTGGGGTCGACTTTTCTGGTCTAACCGGATTTGACTGGATATCAGTTTTTATACGGAGCGGCTGCCACCTGACCTCCGCAACCCGAAGGCTAACGATACCCTAAGGCTAGACCAGTGTCAGGATATTAGAGGGTACTGACTTTCCCAATAACGACTGGTATAGATGTTCATGGCAGCCGGGAACGACGGCTTAACGTGCTCTCCGAGGCACGGAGCAGGCGATAATTGTCAATCAATACGCACATAATTTCGAAAAGTCATATAGCTTCCGAAAGTCAGAGGTGCGCGACGTGGGTTCGAACCCGAGATCCTCTGCATTGCAGTCTGTTGGTCTCCCCACTGAGCTATCGCTGCTCGAAAATGTACCTAATGACACAAAAATAATCTCTTTCATACACCAAGACGTAGAACACGGGAGGGTTAGAGTACAGTTTAGTAAAATCCGTGTTTTAAGAGAAAGATAATAACCTTAGTTTTCTCGGTTAGTACAACAATCTGACTGGAAAGAATCGCAACTAAACAATCGTTTGCCATTTAAATAGGGTTTCTAAGCTCCGTTAGAAGACGTTATACTGTTGACATTAGACCAGTGTGATCTTAGCTTCTGCATAAAAATATTTCTTATTGTCTATCACATCTGTTAAACAACTTTTTACTGTGATATTGACACAGTCATATCATTAGTCATTAAAGGAGATCATGGGTAGTGAAAAGATCATTTTGCCTCCTTAAAGAGCCATATTATCTTTTATTTTAGCAATAAATACATTATCCATTAGGTTAATATCTACTCTCATAGCCTGTGCAACACGCTTATATATCAATATTTATACACACGACTCTGATGCCCGCAGAAAGATCAACCTAACTGTACATGCATAAATTATTAACTCCACAATTTACTCACCGCAACCATACACCGTGAATTATTTAACATCGTAAACAGTATGCTATTTAATATCAAAAACCTGCACCAAGATTCAATTATAATGCAAATTGTGTTAAATATATAATGTGGAGAACATAGCGAGCTATTGTTCGATAGCCTTAGGCTATTTCCTAGTGAAAAACTTTAGCTTTGTTCGCTTAATCACCATATTATCACAACAGAGGGCGTTGTTCTCAACTTATTGTTCTACGCTTCGACGGTTAATTTAAACTGATTATCTAGTTTTAATGTCGCATTGAGTTTAAATTTAAATTCACGCCGATGAGATAATTGGAGGCACAGAGTTTTAATGAACTGCTTTACGTAAGGCAAGTAAAATATACTGTTGAAATTAAACTACTATATACGGATTTTATCGCGTTGTTTATTTGACACTTTATTACATAATTTGGAAATTGTTACACTACTACTACTATAAACTATACAAATTTTTAAGCTAATTAAATTATAATTAAAATATTTCGATTTAATTTAACTTTACATTTTCCCCGACGTTTTGGTTGCTTTTCAGCAGCCATGGTCACGGGGAGAGTAAGATGGTAGTTGTCTCAATGTTCCAGTAAAGTTATTTCAAAGTACCCGAACATAATTTAATCATTGGTGTTTCTATTTACGCAGAATGAGCTCAAAGTATCATGAAGTCTAGCTGTGGTTTGCTTCTTCTTGGGTTTGACTATTTGTATTACTGGATCCGAAGCTGGTGGTACATTCCAATTTTAAATTAAAAATTGAAATCCGTGTATAGTTGTTTAATTTCAATGAATAATATTCGCGTAAACAGAAGACAATATTATAAAATGTACTGTTTATGATGCTACTTATTTTCGCAGTAAATGTATAAATCGACTTACCTGAGGGGAGTCTGGTTATCTATGTGATTGCTATATGTGATGCTAGTACAGACATCAGTTTCGTACAACGGATTGGCAGATACAACAGTGTATTATACTACATAAATATATGATGTGCTAGCTACGTAGGTGAAAATAAATAATTATAGTATTTTTATTATATTATATTATTATATTTTTATGAGCATGGTAACGTTATAATCTAAATTCGAGCCATGGTACTTGCAATGACGCCACTTCTTTCTTGAGCGCATAATAGTGTTTGAAATGCAATTATTTACAGGTTAATAATAATTTATATTAATAATATTATAACTTAAATCCATTATCTATGAAGTTATTGCTGCAATTACGTTCTAAAATATATTATTATATTCACGCATTTCAAAATCAATCAACATATAATTATACTCAATTTTGTCATTAACCGCGTCCAGAACGTTTGGATTCACTTCACTAAAGGTTTTAGGTAAGGATAGATTATGCACATATTTCGTCAGTTATGTTAAGGGTGCAAACGTATTACCACTTGCGGGTATAGTTCCGCTTCAGTCTGCCACCGAGGATAGCCTTACAAGTAATACTTTGCTCAACCCGGAAATTAAACATAGGAATCTCACACTAACTAGTAAAATTCTCGACGTCTGGACACTCTAACAAGCCTTATGTAAAATACATAAGAATTGAGCTTATTTTAATTCAATTATTTTAATTGCCTGATGTATGATGTTAACATGACTGCTTCTATAGTCCAAAAACAAAATGTTGTATTTATGTTTCCGGTAGCTCGTGAGCTTTTGAGTTCAATTCCTGTCATAGATAATGGTATTGGTTGGCAAGTTTTAAGAAATTTGGTAACAGCGTGGTATTTGGTAAACTGCTTCATAATCAACAAAAGACTCATCGGCTAATAGTTAGGCCTTGAAACTATTATTGACGAATAATGAATGTATTACCCCCCTGTCTGTAGTTTAAAAACGTCAAACTTTAATAGTAGATACTCAAAAGAGTAATAAATAAAAAGTACGGCTTAAGATTAATATTAATCATAAATACATAAAGTTTAACTATCCACCTAAATAAACATTTTTGTAACCCTATCAAAAACTCTATAAAATTTTAAAGATAATGTTCCACATTTTCCTCTACACTAAATTCATAAACTCCGAATAATTTGAACACAATTTCAAGTGGCCATTGAAAAACCTAAATTACTATCATCCATCTTCATTTGAGTTTCTGTACAATACGCACCAATGGTTTTCACCTTAAAAATATATAGATTAAGCTGCCGTTATAGAAATGGAAGAAGCATTTCGACGGAATTTTTCTCATGCCAAATATACGGATGAGAAGCTTTGTATGACCCTAGCAGGAATACTTCGATGGTTTCATTATGCCGGGCAATTGTCGGCAGTTCTTAAATATGAATGCTTGTTTGTTAATATCTGGGAATACAACGAAACAAATATTTCAGTTTCAATTATTATACCGTGAGTAACTAATATAAGATGGTTCGTTAAGGTTGCAGGTTCAAGTATTGCTTCATAAATTGTTGTTTTTTTTATTTATAATGTACAGTAAATGACAAAAAGTTGTGGTGGCAAGATTTTGTCTCTAGTGGCAGCACGGTGCGCAATATTCCGTGTTGACAGACGATCGAATGTCAGTTGTTACATTGATTAGAATTGATCCGAACTCAATATAGGCTTGTGTCTGCGTTCATTTCTACGCATTGCTTTGAGCCAGCAATCACTTTTTATATAATTTAGACTTTAGGATAATGAGCTTAATAGCTTTCTTTTATAAAACATTGTCGGTATAGCAATATTAATTTGATATTCATGACGTGCCTTTAGTGACTTATTTATATCAGTATATATGATAATAATAATCAAAATTTCAATAAAAATATAATAACCAATGTGAACGAGGTGTAAAGTAAGTACTAAATATTTTATGTTGCTCGTATAAAATGGTTCAGATATTAAAATTCTAGGCCGTACTAAGACTTTTAATATGTAGAATTATAGAAGCGCTTTATGTGCGACGACTACGTGCAGCTGCTGAGGTACGACAGACGTCTAAAGAATTTATCTAAACATTGATTGAGCTAGATAGATGTATAATTTTATAGGCACCTATTTTGGGTGACGATGACTGGTCCATCTGTTATGCTCGTGAACAGCTGCCATTTTCACGTTTTGTGATGCCTACGTGACTGTCTGCGATCGACTTCAGAATTTCTTTGAATATTAATATTGATAATAGACTCTATTTTGGAGGTATAAGGGCTGGGTATCGCGTCTTGCTCGAGAAAGATGTTCACTTGCCTGGATTGCTTAGTCAACCGCGATTTACCGATAATAAGACACAGAGACAAATTATTTTTGCTGAGATCTTAGTAATTAAAATAAGGTCTCATGTTTTCACAATTGCAAAAGATCACAATGCTAAAAGAAAAAGTACAAACAATGACATAAAATAAATTGTGAAATAGTAACATAATAATAAACGAATTGGCAATTTAAAAGGAATGTACAAAATTAACATTTTTGCAATTTCTGAAATAAAAATAAAAGCTTCACACGTAATGCTAAGATAAAAATTAACTTATACTAAAAATTATAAAATTAGACACTGTCTTGTAATATACAATATTATAAATAATATTACGACGATAAAATGATAATGAAGACAATAAAAAATAAAAATGATAATATAAAAAGAAATATGTGCAATTTTATTTTACTTTGTGGCAGTTAAACTCTCCCGCATAGTGTTGTAGTGTAGAGTTCCAGCCATCTCTAATTTTCCATGTTATGTGCATATTAAATAGTTAATTCGCATCCCGAGTCGGACTAACAAAAATTTATTGGGGTTTCCTATTTAGAAATCTCAATAGCAGCCCGAAGTTGGCGGTGTTAGACACCCCCATGCCTCGGAAAGCACGTAAAGCCGTTGGTCCTGCACGTGGTCTCTGTCCGGTCGTGTCGTATTGCCGACCCGTCGGATCATGAAAGTTAGAAAACGAAGAGTGCACTTGTGTTTGCGTACACACTTATGCACTATAACATCTGCTGTGCAGATGGCCAGTCTCCGTTAAGATTGGCCGCTCTGATCAAAATTTGCTCTGAAGGACATTATTAAATAGTTAATAATAGATCAGTTAAACGACGAAGGTTAACATCGTGATTGTACTGTATATGTGTGTGTACTGTCAGACATTAAATTGTCAAATAATGTTCTTACAAGTATGACGTCTGCTTATTCACACTGGGTTAGATTTCTGATGGTCTATGACATAACCCTTTTTGGACTGAGAAGAGACTCATAGCCCAGCATTTATAAAAAGAATTGATGTTATTATTATTCATAATATACCATAACAGACACCAATTTTAAGAGATGTTGACTTCCCCGGTAGCGTGTTAGTGATGATATGAAAATTAATCCGTGTTACGTTATTTTACTTGATTTGCTTTTTTTAGCAACGTAAGCGCTAAATTCCTTAAAAAGTTTGAATAAGATGATTATTCTACTCCAGCTGTTATTTAGTCGTATTATCCAACTAATATTGTATATGTTCATAGTGTGCAGCACAAGCTATAATTAAAGGCTTTGGATGTTTATCACTCAATCGCGTAAATTGTTGTGTAGATTTGTATGAAGCTTGGCGCACAGAATTGCGTGCGTGCATCCTACGGCCACTTATTGCAGTTATGAAAAATATATTACGTAATAATCTATCATTATTTAAGCATGATTAAGTAACAGACATCCAAACATTTTCATTCAGTTTTACATTTATAATTTTGGTAGGATTGTGTACTATTAGTACAAAATACAATAAAATATACGGATTGTATCGCGTTGTTTATTTGACACTTTATTACATAATTTTGAAAACTGTTACACTTTTACTACTATTAAACTTTACTCATTTTTAAAGCCTGTGACCATGGCTGCTGGAAAGCAACCGAAACGTCGTGGAAAGTGTAAAATTAAATTAAATCTAAATAGTTTTAACAATAATTTAATTAGATTAAAATTTAGTAAAGTTTAATAGTAGTAGTAGTGTAACAGTTTTTAAAATTATGTAATAAAGTGTCAAATAAACAACGCGATAAAATCCGTATATAGTAGTTTAATTTCAATGAATAATATTCGCGTAAACAGAAGACAATATTACAAGAAAATATGACAGATATATGATAAATAAGACAGTTTTCTTAATTAAATTCACTTATTAAACAATAAATAAATATGGTATGTTCAACTTCTAAAGACTAAGTAGAATATTGATTAGGTGCACGTCACGACCTTTCTATAGTTTTATTTCATTCTGATCGAAGTCTGTCATTATACCTAGGTGAATAACATGTCTAAAAATGACTAGCTTTTTTTAAATATACTTATTTTAAACCTTAGAAACAAAATTTAATTGGGTGTGCATCGCAGTTAATATTAATAAATTGCGCCCTTTATCTCTTAGTTAAGTTCTCACAACTAAAATCTAAATTAGTCAGTTAGTCAAATCCCTCAGCGATTCAATTCAATTAAGGTCTTGACTTGCGAAACTTGAGACCTAGACATTGCTGCAGAATTTAAAATACGTTTATTTTAGTTATGTCTTTATATTATTTTATATTTTAAAATTGGTTAGCTTATATTTTGGGTGGAATTCAATCTACGCTGTATTAGTGCTGTGAAATCAAGTTATGCAACTGTAAATAATGCATTCATCAAACGGAAAACAGAGGCACAGATCGTTAAGATATCCCTACCTGAGTTTATTCGCGTAAAGCTATGTTAAATGATCCTCGAGTTTGTATTTGTTCACACAGACGGCGTAGGAACAAAATGTATACAATAAGCACCGTCAATATACTCTCAGAATCGAGGACATTATTTTTGAAGTAGTTCGATAAGTTTCCATATCCAACGGATCTCAGGCAGCACTAGCGAAAACGATCAAATGGAACCGGTCAGTTCGCTGAGTGCGGCTAAGTGCGAAAAAGTTTGCAAACAGAAAGAGCCGACTGCTCTTAACATATTTCACTGATCACAACGAGAGTCATCTCGTTTGATCAGTCCCAAGCTTTCTTTTATTTATAAACAAAACAGACTAAAAGATAATACTTCTTATTTAAATGTCCGCAAGCTTAATTTTTTATATCCAAGTATGTGTTCTCTTAGCTACGTCATGTGAACGGACATCTATTCTAAGAGGTTAATTTAAGTGCATGTCCACATGACCTGGATGGAGAAAAATAAAACAAGTTGAGTGTCTCGTTCAACATTAAAATACACTAGTTTACTGGAGAATTTATCTACGAAAAGGCTTGTAGTACCCGTCTTAAAGTATAAACATATTGTCATATAAAACTGTTTATTGCCTACGTTTAAAAAACAGACGCGCTTCGATAGCCACCTTAAAACTTTTACGCGTGCTATAGGTTAGTTGCCAATGTCTGATTTGTTCCTTATCTTATACGCAACACACACGCACAATTCAAAAGAAACTTATTTGTTAAAAAGTTTAATTTTCCGTAAAAGTAAAAGGCACTGCTATCGGCTTCATAGGCCTGCATTTAAATAGCATTAACATCAATTTGTACAGCGTATACTTTTTCGGTAATTAGAAAATTACTATCACTACTATGTTTGAACGTCTTTTATTTTATTCATTGCGCAGATTTAAAATACGGTCTTTATACTTTGGACTTTGGATAGCATAGCATAAAGCTTTTTTATACAGACTAAATAATAAAATAGTATTAAATAAATATCGTAAATTATAATCCCAGTGTGTGTAATTTATCTCCGTCAATTATTTCCACGTTGCGAGAACCTTGCGGTCAAAGTACCACGTTACATTCATCTAGTCTATTCCTTTAAATACATTATTTCAAGTTTATGATATGTCCACAAAATCCACATACCAGTCGATGATGCGTCGCAACCGTCTTAAGAAGTTCCATTGCTAAGTGGATATGCAGCTTTACGTAATTAAAGACACTTGTTAGTAATAAACGCGCGGTAAGGACCTACAGTAAGTCCTAATTACGTAAAAAAGGCAATAATGAATGGGCGACTGTTTAATTAAATTAGTTTGAATTTTCTTCAGAGGCTTTTAAGTGAATGAGGATAAAATTATTTCCGTGTAAAGCTGGCTGATCGGTAATTAGAATGATTAGCTTAATTTGATTAATCAAGTTGGGTAAATTTTCTCCAATCTTTTGTATAATAAGGTTAACGAGCCATGATACAATCATGACATACATAAACTCATGCTTAGATATTCCGAAGGTGTAGGTAGCGTTTCACACACGTTTCTTTAGTTATGTTCAGGTGCCACGTTACGCCACGTGGACGGTTATAGGCTTACCTCGTATATAGGAGGAAATATATTATATATGTGCCGCAAGCAATATTCCGTGGAATGACACATATACCTATAGTTTTTCTAGTCTAAGCAATTTTAGTATTAATTCAGTGTTAGTAAATCCGCTCTTGACTTTGGAAGTGATCCTAACTAGCTTTTATCACTACCCAAGGCATTAAATTTGTTGTAAGCCGTCACCTAGCAAGTCTTCAAGTCTCGGGTATGGCAACGTTACGGTAACATCGTGGATTCAATTCATTTCATTTATTCTAAGTCAAAAATCTTTATTTCCATAAAAATGCATAAACAATTCTTGGTCACGTCAGTGAAATGATATATTAATTAAAATATAATAATAGAAATAAAAACTTGGATTGAAAAAAGTCTTTTCGAGGAGTAGGAATTACATAAGAAGAAGCAGGCAAGAAACTCATAGCCACTCTTTTTTAAATCGCCAAATGTTTATTAACAATATAATAAAATTCTATTTTATATTATTTTTCTTATATGAGCTGCTTTGTGTATACATCACAGTAACTCTTTTTTACAATTAACTTAATGATATGTATAGAAATAGCCTGTGAGTGAAAGCAACTCAATTCCAAGCATCATTATCTTCTATATATTCTGTGACTTAGTAATAACCTTTTGAATATAATTTACGTTTCACTACTATTTTAGAATGTCTCTTGGGAGTTCACAACTAGGCACTTTGTGCATAGTTCTCAACTTTTCACCAAATCCTACGTACCAAAAAATCGGGTTAATTGTTTGACGGTTTAAATAACTGGCATTGTGCATGCTGGAAACCTTAGTTTTCCATAGATTCCATGATATCTCCTTCCAACTTGGTAGCAAATTTCTTGCCCATCTCGGTACGCTATCAGCAATCTCCTCTAAACCGTATGCCACCCTTGCTCCAGAATAAACTACCTACCGATGTGTCCTGAGCCCTATAAATTTACATATTTTTAAATAGAGTTTTAGTAGTAGTTAGTAATTACAGTTTAGCTGTGTATACCCTTGGCATTACTGACACGCGGTTACCACTTACCATCAGGTAAACCGCCAGCTCATCTGCAATAAAACAAGGTTATACACTAACGCTTAATTAACAAAAGTTACACTACGGGTTTATGTTGTTGTAATCTTGTTCCAGTATACATAAATTTCTTCAACAGCCATTTGGCTTTGTCTGTGCTATATTTGCTGTATTTGGCTTGTGTGCCAAGGGTGCTAGCTGCCGGATAACTCTTGGATATTTTCTGTAAACGTCGTAATTAAATTTGGACAGCGTTTTGTAGGAAGGCTTATTAGGTTAGTTTTAAATAGTCGTAATTTATTTTGATCCGGTGAAATAGTAGTAATATTATTATTTTTAATGGTACTAATATCACACTATAGTATAAAGTCGTCCGTGATATCAAGCCCTTTTCTCTTCTCACTCAAATACTCACAGGACATGGTGGGTTCTTTGAATACTTGCACAGGTTCAAGTGTAAAGAGGACCCATCATGTCCATATGGGTTGGGAGAGACCGAAACCGTCCCACACATCCTGGCTGAGTGCCCCATGTATGGAAAGCCCAGATACGACATAGAAAATATTCTGGACTGCTATATAAATGCCAAGAATTTTCATAGTCTGCTAACTAATAAAATGTCAAGAAAGCCTTTCATAGACTACTGCAAATTAATTGCAAGCAAAGTCAAAACAAGAAACAAAACAAACACAAACACAAACACACGGTAACAAGATGTATTTATAAGTAATATTAAGATAGAAATAAAACTGTGTAAAACATGACTAAAACTATATGTAATATATATGTGTAAATAATAAGAAATGTAACCTAGAAATATTATAAGCTTGCACATTTAATAAAGGAAGAAAATAAGGTCCCTGATCCCCATGTCAGGGGAACAAGCATAATACCAAGTGATGGCGAGTGCCTAACAAAAAAAAATATATCACACTATACGTAATACCTAGTAATAAAATTGATATTGTGTAATATTATTAAGCAATGGTGTCTAAATGATCTCATGGTTATCTTTAATGCCTTTTTCCTGGAGACGTCGTCAAGCGAGATAGACCATTAGAATTGATGATGATGATAGCTCTTGACCAATTTCGATCAGACGTGTATTTTGAGTAGCTGTCAACTGCGGTTTCGCTTTGGGGTTATATATTGAACATGACGTGTTTTGAAAGACAGTACAATGAATTAATAAGTAATAACATGTATATCAATTCAATTTTACCGGTGTACTTGCCACTACCAAAACAGCAAGTATTAGGTTACTATTTGTGCTCAGTGCGAAATTGTGTCCACTACATATAGATGCTCATATAGCTGAAGGAAAACGTAGTGACGAAACCTACATGTCTATGAGTTCTCTATAATGTTCTCAAAAATATGTGAAATCTGCCTATGGCCTAACCCTTCTCACATTGAGAAGAGGCTCCTGCCCAACAGTGGGACAGGTTAATACAGGTCTGATTATTAAATATAGATGTCCTTAAAACTGGAATACCCATTTCTTCTCACCAGTGGGCAACGGACCTACTTACCCAGAGAAACGTAGCATCAGTGCTACTCCAATGTCTGATTTCTGTAAGCGTTGTGTATTTGCCAGGCAAGCCAGCTGATTTGTACTGCTACCAGTTAATGTTAATTTTTATTACTAATAAAATATTTGCAAAATTTCGATAGCTCAACTGCTGGTAAAGTATTGGAATTGTGATCGAGCTTATCAGTTAAACATTGTTATGAGGTAACACAAGCATTCTAGATTACCGAGAGATGTTAACAACAATACTATAATACTAAGTACTATTATAATAATAACCCTCACTGTCGTCATCTTAGTAGTAACGGACTGTATGTGCACAATTATATGACAAAAACCTACGGAAACCTTAACGGATCCGTCGGTTTTTATGTAAGGTTTTTAAGTACCTACGACCCTAATACCCTAAGGTCCTAACCTACCATATACTATGTGATGAATAAATAAATAGATAGGTAAATTCGGGATGCCTGCACCATGCATCTTAACGTAACAGGCGGAGAGTAGACGGGGTGTCCAGGTTGAGGATAGTTATCTCACTGCGAGTCGAGGAGACTCACATGACTGATCAGAGATGGCTAAAGGTGTCTTGGCCACAGTGAGGGGTTGACAAGGTAATGAGTCATTGCTAGTAATCATTTTTAAAAAAAGAAAAGAACAGACAAGAATTATTTAATTTGCCAAAGCCATTCTTTTGTTTTGTCAACTATCTCTACACGAACATTACGTTATTCATAACTCCCATTCCACCCAAAGAAATAAGAAGTAAACACTTTCTCATTTATAATATTAACTAGGATTCCACAAAAATATGTTTATTTTCAAGCTATATATTTAATTTAGTATACTTTATTATCCATTTAAATGCTTAGTGCTATTTAATTAGAGCAATCTGTTGTAATATAGTTTCGGAGTCACGTTTCATTAGACTAAAAGAATGTTGCTAAATTATTTTAAAGTTAATGAAAGTGAGTAATGCGTGTAACTTGTCTCGCTGAAATTGTTGTTTCGTTCACAAATATAGGTGCAAATTTATGTCAGGCGATTAAAGAGAAAGATTATTCTTTAAAAGAAAAATATTTACAATACGCTATATCACTTTTGAACGTTTTGTATTTTGAATATATTTGATAAAATTAAAAAGCACACGCGATACATTTTTAATATCTATATTATATAGGTAATTTGGATAACAAATTAGTTTAGTCGCTATCCTATTTACCTACTTAATTATGTTTTGATAATTGGCATTAGTCCTGATTTTAAACTGCTGCACTACAGGGCACGGGCCTCATCTCAATATGGAAAAGATTAGGCCATAGTCCACCACGCTGACCCGCGTACATCATAGAGATATTTAAAACAGGCATGTCATTGTATAGATCAAATTCGATCGATCTGTATAAAAGGAACACTATGAAGTGAGAAATGCGTAATGAATTATTATATAATTAATGGTATAATAAAATTTAACTTTGAAGTGCGAATGTGTGTGAGTATGTCGTAAGTTGAACTCGAGACGGCAATAACTTATTACCGACAACCGCAGCGATAGTGAATGCGACAATGTGCACGAACGTCGATTCCTGGATGAGAAACTGTTAGAAGGTTTTCTGTCTAGAAATTCTCAGCAACAACACGTAACAGACCAATATCCATAGCTAGTGAAATTTGGGTATAATTCACTCCTACCACCTACTAGTCGTAAGACTATGAATGCATGTACACTCTTGAAAATCCAAAGCAACCTAAAACTTAATTATTAGTCTAGACATATTAAAACATACCAGACGTATTAAATGCGGTAAACTCATCAACGCATAAGGAAGGGTGACACGTTTTCAAAACCAACATTAATTACATTGTATCTAATTGATTTATGAGCCTTAATTAAGCGTCTGAACACCGTCGTTAGCTAATTCAATTTAGTTTAGAGGTGTACACAGGAAATTAAACTGAATAAAAAATTGTAATCTTATTTTGTTGAAATATGACAACTTTTTTTCTATTCCAAATATTTTAAGTGGTATTTTTTTTTTTGGGTATTTATACTTACGTCTTTTGACTGAAGGTTAGGCAGATAGAGCGGATTTTTTTTTAGCTGACTGTCATCTTATGCGCAATTTTAGCGCATTGATACGGCAATACCCCAATGGATAAGGCATTGAATGAAAGTGAAAGTCATGAATTTTGTCGATTTGTTGGTTGTTATCGATTTTTCGGCCTCGATGACGTAGTGGTTAGTGTAACCGTCTGCCACGCCTGAGGTCGCGGGTTCGATTTCCACACAAGCCAAACATTTGTGTGCATGAACATGTATGTTTGGCTTGGTCTGGGTACTTCTATGAATAATATGTGCGTGTTTACAAAAAAAAATTATATATGTATGTTTATCTACTGTCTAGTACCCATAGAACAAGCTCTGCTTAGTTTGAGCTAGATGGTGTATGTGGTAGAATATTATTATTATTATTAAAGTACCAACAATTTATTTTTATAAGATTACTAGCGATTTGGTTTTCATATTACTAGTTATTTTACTATTCCCTCCAGCTTAGTTAAAATGCTTGTGTAAGGAGTAGGTTTAGGTTAGTGACGCAATGTGTGGGATTCGAACCCTCGATCACAAGTCCAATGTCCTATCCACTGCGCTGCTGACGTAAACCTCCTATATATATGTACATTCAGCGTTATGAGTTTAGGAGTTAACAAGAATCTTCTTCTCCCTAGCCTTTATTATTCCCAAGTTACTTGGGGTCGGCTTTTCTAGTCTAAGCGGATTTGACTGGATATCAGTTTTTACACGGAGCGGCTGCCACCTGACCTCCACAACCCGAACGCTAACAATACCCTAAGGCTAGACCAGTGTCAGGATATTAGAAGGTACTGACTTGCTCAATAACGACTGCCATAGATGTTCATGGCAGCCGGGACCGACGGCTTAACGTGCTTTCCGAGGCACGGAGCAGGCGATAATTGTCAATCAATACGCACATAATTTCGAAAAGTCATATAACTTCCGAAAGTCGGAGGTGCGCGACGGGGGTTCGAACCCGAGACTCTCGGCATTGCAGTCTGTTGGTTTCCCCACTGAGCTATCGCTGCTTATAACATTATTAACAAGAATACCTATTAGTGATTGGCAAACCAAATAGCCGTAATCCAGCTACAAAAAATATAATGGCTAAGTGGTAATTAAATACACAAGACTCTTAATGCGACTGCATTGCAGTGTACCGTAGATTTTAAGGTGGTTTAGTAAAAAAGTGGTTTGCCTACCATGGTCGTAGTTGCATAACCTAAGCTGCTAAATAAATAATTAATTCAGAGGGTATTTATCTATATCTAAGAAACGTTAGCGTTGTCAAATGTAAAAAAACAGGAAAACACTTTAAGAAAATCTGTATTTTTAAAACATCAGCTCTCGCATTATTTTTATGCTGTACTGGTTTTGCCCGCGGATTCGCTCACATCAATGTAGGCTAAGTTAGGTTAGGGTAGTAACAGTACTTTTTCGGGCACGCCACGATCGTGGCGGTAAGTTCCGTGTTTGAGGAGTGGCTGGAGAGGCGGCATGGCGCCCTCACCTTTCGGCTGACACAGGTAATGACTGGCCACGGTTGTTTTGGCCAGTTCCTGTGTCGTATATGCTGGTAAGAGACGCTCGGTTGTCACCACGGCGGCGAATGCCGCGACGTTGTTGAGGATACGGCGTTGCACACTTTGGCGGATTGCTCCGCCTGGGCATCGCAGCGCCGTAAGTTGATCGTGGCAGTCGGATTGGTTGCCCTCTCGCTCCCAGCCGTAGTTCAGTCTATGGTCCGAAGTGAGTGGTCGTGAAACGCCGTCGCCTCCTTTTGTGAGAAAGTCATTTCATTTATAAATCCATATTCATTATAAAAAAAAGTAACAGTACTTTTTACTGGACGAAAGGTACCCTATGTTCCGTACGCCTGATAATGTGTATGCGAAATTTCATGATGATTGGTCGAGTAGTTAAGATGTGAAAGCGTAACAAACAAACTCACATTTACATTAATAATATTAGTTAGAATTCACAATAAAACAGAAACATTCTATGGATGAACATTATAATATCGAGCAAAACAAATACATTTACATTACATAGCTTACCTATCTCATAAATGTAAAATTTATTAATACAGCACCTAAACTTTTCGTATAAATTGACAAACTAAAAGTATTTTTCAAATAAAGGTGTATATTTATCGAATAAACTACCTATTCGGATTGGATTCTGAATAGTTTTTGAACTATTGATAGATTTACTGCAAAACTGTATGCGAAGTTTTACCTTTTAATGCGTATGTACTTTGCAGACAGGTAAAATGTATTCATTTATTCGTATCGGTATAAATAATCAATGAAAATATGTTTGTTCACATAAATATACTTACATAGTTTTAGTAGTAGAAGTTAAAGTTATTTTCCTTGTCTTAAAAATACCTTATGTTAGTAGTAAAAACGTACATACGTGTACAATCTCACGTGT
This sequence comes from Catocala fraxini, assembly GCA_930367265.1. Classification (NCBI taxonomy): domain Eukaryota; kingdom Metazoa; phylum Arthropoda; class Insecta; order Lepidoptera; family Erebidae; genus Catocala; species Catocala fraxini. The sequence goes on from OV884031.1 coordinate 24,229,259, forward strand.
ATACACAAAGGGGTGGCAGAGGTGTAATATTACTAAAATTGGTTTTAGTTCCTTCGTATTAGAAGGCAAACCTAGCCTACGAGGCACAGTTCCAGATTCCAGTCTGCTATAGAGAAATTCTTTTGGTAAAACCCAATAACAGTTTTCCCTAATCACCAATCGAATCCGAGACCCCATACAAAGCAGTCACATTCACTACCACTGCACTGTTACGGGAGTCCTATTTTGGTTACACATTACTTTCTACAGCAAAATCAGGACTTGTATATCCAGACACAATGAGCAAATAGATATGGTTATATCTATTAGGTTATACAGAAAATTTATGATTTATTGTACAACATATTTTGAGTTTATTATTTACGACCAATTAATAAACAGATAAATACTATGAGCGTTATATATAATAGGATAAACCTTAGTTTACGTAGGCTGTACACGTAGGGTAAGCAGAAGAACACCTTTGTCAAACCTTTCCAGGTTATTAAGACTATGTATTTGTATAAAGAGCAGCGATAGCTCAGTGGGGAGACCAACAGACTGCAATGCAGAGGGTCTCGGGTTCGAACCCACGTCGCGCACCTATGACTTTCGGAAGTTATATGACTTTTCGAAATTATGTGCGTATTGATTGACAATTATCGCCTGCTCCGTGCCTCGGAGAGCACGTTAAGCCGTCGGTCCCGGCTGCCATGAACATCTATGGCAGTCGTTATTGGGAGAGTGTCGACACAAAAGATCCCACTGGGTCGAAGTGTCGCCGGTCTGCACTGACTGGCCCCCACATAATAATAATAATAATAATAATATTCTACCACATACACACAACACCATCTAGCCCAAACTAAGCAGAGCTTGTACTATGGGTTCTAGACAATGGATAAACATACATATATACTTTTTTTTTTTTGTAAATACATACATATTATACATAGAAACACCCAGACCAAGACAAACAGCCGTGTTCATGCACACAAATGTTTGACTTGTGCGGGAATCGAACCCGCGACCTCAAGCGTGGCAGTCGGTTACACTAACCACTACGCCATCGAGGCCGACAACGACGACATAAGATACATACATACATGTATTTATATAATGCTGTGTTGAACCCTGACTTTTGGGTGTATATTATTTACTGCATACAGCTCGGTTGTAACATAGATAAACATAAAGACCGTATTTCGTGTAACAAAGAGCCTGTCAATACAAGCGATCAAAAGATGCTGACCTTTGTCTGAAAAAAGCGTTTGGTCCCACTGTCACTTGTTCAAATTTGTACTGTCCTCGTGTCCGCGTAATTGCTTTCCGGATCGACGGATAGCACCGTTTTAATTACACTCGTTATCTTCTTACGCCTGACGCCCCTTGTAATTTTTTTGGGGATTGTGTTCTACAATGTGTGCGAACGGAATTAAATTAGGTATCGGTCTGTGAGTTAATGTTAATTGGAATAGCTAAAAGAGTTTTACTTATATACTTTGGATAGAATTCACATAAAATAGAAGTAGTCATTTTTTTGGAGATAGAGAAAGACAGCGAAGTAACTAAAGTTGCCAACATAGCTCACAGAATAATTAAGACTGCGCCGAGCGTAAGACGCAGTTGGAGCAGAGCTCGATATTCAAATCGGCGCGCGACCGCCATAGTAAAATTGTATGGAGGATTTGAAGTGCTTTTTTGATAAATATGTATCTTTATTGTCAACCAATAACTTAAATATTTGGGACGGACAAATTGTAATATAATTATTTATGTTTCGTTTAAGCTGTAAAAAAGGATAGATTTCTACTGTTATAATCTAAAAATCACGTAACGCGAGCTTACGTTTTTGCATTTTTCGTGCAAATTAACGTAATTTTGTAGGCGAAAATATTAATTATTTTATTTTTTTACACGGAGTAATTGTAAACACATTCATTGTTATGGTAAATTTATATTTTATATTTGTATTAAACAAAAAGTGTTGATTTTATTAACTTAACTGTGACCGCCTGTTTTGGCACATTTCGCTCGGCGCAGTCTTAAGCTAAGCGCTGGTCAAATCTTCCGAAGGACTGATGGTCAATGAAGCAAACGAGTTTTATAGTGGAGCGAATTGGTGAACACAAGGTAGGACGACCCTGATCAAATAGACTGATGACCTAAAAAGTCTCTGGGTGGGACTGGATGCCGTAGGCAGGAGACTGGATGGCGTGGCGTGAAATACGAGAGGCTTATGACTAGTAATAGGCTACGATAAGCTGGTTGATAGACAACTGTCTCTAAAAATGCCAAGGATTTTTGTTTAATTTCTGTTTGTTTCGCATAGCGTTCGTTTTGTTTTTACGTTTGTGTGGTTCTAGGATAAGTTAAATGTTAAGTATTATGTAAATTTGTATGTAATACTTTACTATCTATTCCTTTAGCGATACGTATTCTTTAGCATTTTCACATGTATTTTATATTATAAAAGACAAGTAGTAAAATACTAACAAATTCTAAATTTTAAATTCCATTTTGTAATTTTTGGAGTACTAACAAATAATACATTTACAGCTCTATTTATAATATGGTACCTTAGAATATAAATTTTCTCATTAACAGAAGCTCATTAATAATTAAACTTTCTAGCGTCGAATAACTTATGAGGTTACTATAAACATGACAGACATTACCCGCATTCGCAGACTAAGCCACTATTTACAGACTAATAGTTGCCATTAGTTGGACGCTAGTTCATAATTCCTTTTATATAGCCTAATTTATAACCCTTTGAGTTGATTGTCCACGTGCTTCTACTATAACTTACATACCTGGCATTTGCAATAAGGTAACTGTAACTTTGATCTCAAAATATTTAGAGAATTTTCTACCTGACCTATACAGTTAGTGTTGTAGTTAGGACCGACTTAAGCTAGAAATTGGTAACAAGTCAGCGAGAACGAGAAGTAGCTATAGTTATATACATATACATAAATACATACATACAAAGATTCAAGCCTGTTTCCCAGAGGGGTAGGCAGAGACTACGGATTTCCATTTGCTACGATCCTGACACACTTCTCTGGCTTCATACACCTTCATCACATTCCTCATACACGCCCGTCGGTTCAAGGTGCTCTTAACCTGGCCTTTGTCCAGAATACCTCCGATCTGATCAAGAAACGTTCGCCTAGGTCTTCCTCTTGCGACTGTTCCATTCACACTAGCCTTATAAACTTTCTTAGTCAGTCTTTCCTCGTCCATTCTTTCTACATGCCCAAACCAGCTTAACATACATGTACATTATACTATATCCAGGGTAGCGATTTAATCACCTACATTAGAGAGAGAGACAATGATCAAAGTAAGAAGTCAAAGGCAAATATCTTTATATCCATAAAAATGTGTAAACAATTCTTGGTTACGTCAATTAAGTAGTATATTAATAACAAAAGGCAATAAAATTTTGCATTGAAAAATGCCTTTTCGAGAAGTGGATCCTTAACGAGAAGAAGCAGGCAAATAACTCATATCCACTCAATTTATCAATGCTTACGACACAGTGGCAAATAGTATGTACTTAACATGAATTATTGACGATGTTTTTTTATAATATTGTCTTCTGTTTACGCGAATGTTATTCATTGAAATTAAACTACTATATATGGATTTTATAGCGTTGTTTATTTGACACTTTTTTACTTAATTTAGAAACTACTACTATTAAACTTTACTAATTCTTAAGCTAATTAAATTACTAAAACTATTTAAATTTAAGTTTACACTTTCCTCGTCATTTCTGTTGCTTTTACGCAGCCATGGTCACGGGGAGACTAAGATGGTAGTTGTCTCAAATTGAGACTTTGAAATACTACTAAATACTACTTTGAAATAACTACACTGGAACATTGAGACTCTCAATGTTCCAGTGTAGTTATTTCAAAGTACCCGAACATAATTCAACTGTTTTTATTGTTTTTATTGGTTATCTGGATATCACTATGGCTTTATATTATGAAACAAATTTGGTGTATTTATAATTACAGTTTGTGCAAACTAGTTACGTGTATATAGGTGTAGTGTATTATAATTATTATTATGTAGCAGTTACATGTTGTTAATGTGTAACATTTACTGGTGTAACAAAACTATACTCACTACACAGTGAGTATACTAATATGCACCTAATAAATGACGTGTATTATGCACGTTACAAAATTATAGTAGCAGCGATAGCTCAGTGGGGAGACCACCAGACTGCAATGCAGAGGGTCTCGGGTTCGAACTCACGTGGCGCACCTCTGACTTTCGGAAGTTATATGACTTTTCGAAATGATGTGCGTATTGATTGACAATTATTGCCTGCTCTGTGCCTCGGAGAGCACGTTAAGCCGTTGGTCCCGGCTGCCATGAACATCTATGGCAGTCGTTATTGGGAGTGTGTCGACACAAAAGATCCCACTGGGTCGAAGTGTCGCCGGTCTGCACTGACTGGCCCCCACATAAGATATATACATACATAATTATATGTAGTTATTTATATTATTGTGTAATTTTATATTTTGGTGAGAGTTAGAAAATAATAAAGGCAGTGTAGATTAGTTAAGATTAAAAATTAAATTCGATTTTGCGTCCTTTACATATATTCTTAGGTAGTTTATTCTACATTTGAGCTCCCTCAGAATAATTTTACTATCGTAATTGGTCCTTGGTATTCTTACGTAGATGTTGTTTACTTGTCTAGACATTCGTTTGTAGTAGTGTATTCTTTTTGTGAATGTTATATGCGAGGGTGTATCTGTTGACAGAATTTTTCCAACTAATATGCAAATATTTATATGATTGAGCAAGATTTATTGCCTTAGTTTATTTATATATCTGATCTATAGGTGTTAAATAGTGGTATACAAATAAAGATTAAATTAATTTGTTTTGTGGAACTTGTAAACGTTGTAAATTCGTCCTAGAGCTGATCCCCAGACTTCAATCAAATAATATATATGAGACTTAACCAAGGTGTTGTATATGGTGTATCGTACGTATTTCGGTAGGCATCGATATATTGTATATTATATATCCAACATTCCCATTTATAATTTTAGTTAGGATATTCAAATTCGTATTTTGCATTACATAGGTAGCTAAAAAGTAACAAAAACAAACATATACAACCTTAACTACTAGTACAAACTAAACTTCATAGACTAACTAAATAAATTTAGTCGCCACTTAGTAGCTGATACGTGTTCGGCAACTAATTTAGTCGTCACGTCCGTGGCTAGCCTAAACTCAGGTAATTAAGTGACCGTCAGATCCTACACAACGGAATAATGAGCATTTGTAAAGGGGCGCTCGTAAGGCCTCTATACAAACTTATTCATAGTTTGATGAATGGTGATAAAGACTGCGTGTTTAATCCTGTGTTGAGGTGGATTTTATGTAATGTCATGGTATATATACCATGTCATAAAAGATTTGTAAAAGATGTTATAACCATGTTTGACTAGATATATTTAGCATGTATGCTTGTACGTGGTCTTGGATATCGATGGTGTAAAATGAGAGTCCTGAAGACATAGGGTATCATCCCTGAGTAGGTACTCAGACTCATCTATACGATTACTTTATCCTAACTAATATCATAAATGCAAATCAGAGTCTTTTTTACGCTTTCAGGCCGTATCTACTAGACCGATCATCATAAAATTTCGAATACATATTGTCAGGTGAAGAGAAAAGGACATATTAAGGTACCTTACACTCGGAAAAAAAGTACTATGTCCGAGCGACGTTGCGGGAGAAAGCTAATTCGTTTGTTATTTATCACATCTATGTTTTAAAGTCACATGTAACATAAAGCGACTCAATAGACAAAACACATTTCCAAATCCCGTGTTGCTATCGAAAATTTTTTAACAAGTCATCCTAGGCACTTATAAATCTGTCAATTTATCACATCAAATCGTAATTCGAATTTTTATTCTTAATACGAATAATTTAGATCAGTGAAAAGATATAAATTAAAATTGGAATGCGACGTCATACAATGGTCAAATCGTTAGATATTTTTTCACTGACAATAAAATTGCAAATCGCTTCGCAGTATCAACTTATTTGTTTAAAAGTAGGTCATGACAATAAGTCCAATTTGTAATAAATTATACATTGAAAAATAAAACATAAGCAAAATCCAGTGCATCCAATCCAATTTCATTTCAGTCAAACTGTGAGTGAGAATAGGTATTAGTGCAATAAATCCGTAATTGATGACAATAGCAGATAAAGCTAACTGAAAATAATCAAACTAAAAACATACGAGGGTATAAATCCACACAATCCGTTTCAAATCCCGGCACCTAGAACAAAATAATTTAAAACGATTTTAATGTTAATGCGAGCAGTTTCTGGCTCCGTGCGTCCCGGCAGTTATGCAAATAAAATGTGCAGGCCAAACCGAGGGATTTACTAACCTTATGCTAATCAAACCCGAGAATGCGAGTGCATAGCACGTAGCTTCCCGATTTACTTGAATGAAATTTTCTAAATGGTGACTATTTCAAAATCCTGTTTATTTTCATTTAGTATGATGGTTAAAATTTTTATCCTTTGTGTATATCCAGGATCCAGATTATATAATTATGTGTGCTTATTACTGAGGTTACTTTTACTGATAGTTTCCGCTAAATCGTGGTAATGTTATTGCAAGCGCCAGAACGAGTCACGGCTATGCACTCTGAAAAGGCTTGTATCTTATTAAAGGTCAGCTTATTCAAAATACTACCTTATTAAAGACAAATACGGTTTTCTTTTCCACAGTTTCAGTACAGGTTTCCTTTTGTTATATTTTTATTGAACCTATCATGATATAGATCTCTAGTAAGCTGAACCCATTTCATAAAAGAGCATTGAAAACCCAAGACAGCCTTAAGACTGCGCCGAGCGAAATGTGCCAAAACAGGGGGTCACAGTTAAGTTGATAAAATTAATACTTTTTGTTTAATAAAAATATAAAATATTTATTTACCATAACAATAAATGTGTTTACAATTACTTCGTGTAAAAAACTTACAATAATTAATATTTTCGACTACAAAATTACGTAAATTTGCTTTGATTTTTAGATTACAACAGTAGAAATCTATCCTATTTTACAGCTTAAACGTTATATTATAACATAAATAGTTATATTACAATTTGTCCGCCCCAAATATTTAAGTTATTGATTGACAGTAAAGATACATATTTATCAAAAAAGCACTTCAAATCCTCCATACAATTTTACTATGGCAGCCGCACGCCGATTTGAAGATCGAGCTCTGTCATTCAGTCCAACCGCGTCTTACGCTCGGCGCAGTCTTAATAAAAATGTTAACATAGGTATTTTTTGGAGTAGCATTTCAACAACAATAAATTAATTAATTTGATAATACCCAAGGTAATTGTTCTAAAAATTTGATATAAATTAAATTTATAATTAAAACTTGAATTCACGGTTTCAATTATTCACTTAAAGTACTTTCAACAAACAATTCTTTTATTGTACCTACTCGTAATAAAATTTATCGTAAAATGCCGGCAATATTATCTGTTTTATCGTTTTATTAAGTACCTTTATACTCTTTGAAATGTGGCTCATACTAATTACTGATCTCTTTTCTCATCAGAAGGGTTATGTTCCTTTTTTATTGCCTTTGATGTCATCCGGGTTTTCCACCCCTGATGATAATTGCTAACCGCTTTGGTCATGGTTATATTTGCTTGTTGCAGAACAAGTTTTTTTTTTTTTTTTCGAGGGGTAAAGCATGACGCATACCCCTCCGCGGGGGAGGGCGGAGGGGTTATGTCGGACTCGCCGGGGTAAAATAAAGATGTTGAAAAGATGAAGTACCTCCCGGAATACCGACTAAACCTACCACGGTGTTCCTCGACAAAACCACTATCGACGGGGCCGCGCGAATCACTTTCGCATGCGGGCGCGACCCCGCCGAGGTTTCGGCCCGCCGTATGAAACGGCAGGCCACTACATGAAAGATCTACCCAAAGGCACTTCTAACACTCCCTAGTGTCCCCCCTAGAGGGGAGACGGACTCGAAACAACAGAGGCGCGCGTGGGAACACGCACGCCGCCTCTCGGACCTGGTGCTGAACGGATGGCGGGCAGGCCCACAAAGCCACCGCGCCACCCCCAGGTCAAACATCAGGGTGGCTGGAGGTCGTCCCGCGCCCTCCGGCGCCCGGCTCTGCGGTTGGGGAGAGGGTTCAAACGATCCCTCTCCCGCTCCGCCGCCTCCTTGATGGAAATTACTTCCTCGCAGAAGGAGGCGACGGCGTTCCACGACCTCTCACTCCGGATCATAGACTGAACTACGGCCGGGAGCGAGAGGGCAACCAATCCGACTGCCGCGATCAACTCACGGCGCTGCGTTGCCCAGGCGGGGCAAACCGCCAAAGTGTGCAGCGCCGTGTCCTCAACTACGTCGCGGCAGTCGCCGCAGTGGTGACAACCGGGCGTCTCTTGCCGGCGTATACGACACAGGAGCTGGCCAAAACAACCGTGGCCAGTCATTACCTGTGTCAGCCGGAAGGTGAGGGCGCCATGCCGCCTCTCCAGCCACTCCTTAAACACGGGACTTACCGCCACGATTGTGGCGTGCCCGTGCAGAACAAGTACTAAGGAAATGTAACCAAGTCACTGCCTACTTCAACAACATGTCTACGGATGACTTAAAACAGCAAAATATATATTTTTAAATTTGAATAAGTTAGTATAACTAATTTAATTTTTTATTGTTTTTATCTTTCGCAACCCAATAAATACACCATCTTTTTAAAAATAATAAGTGACAAGCAAAGCATACCAAGCAAGTCGGCAATCTCTGACACGGCTGCCTATCTGAGTTATCAATATTGCAACCAGTCCGTTACAATATGATATTCTGACTGATAATGTATATGATTTTGACATTTATTTTATGATGTACTGGGAATACATACAAAAATCTTAGATGATATGCTTGTCTTGACATCACTTACTTTTTTTTTTGGTCGAAATTTCCATGTCTGGTGTGAAGCTTATGATACGAGTAAGTACTACATATAAACAGCTTTCTAATAAAATAAGAAAATAAAGAATACTTATTTATTTATGTCAATTGCTGTTTTTATTTAATTCTCGAGTCATGGATTGCTTTTTTTTCAGTAGAATTATGGAATGCGGTAATTTGGCAGCAAATAGGAGATTTGCCTGCTAATACTGTATACAACCGTATTACATAATAGCCAAAAAGAGAATACATTACAAATCAAAAAAGCATATATAGCATCTAAATACTTATAATCAAAACAGCCAGACGAAACTTCATTAACAAAACTAATTTAAAATGTTAACAGACAGTTATTCTAAATAATAATAGATTTAATACATAGGACAACAATAGCGCTGTCTGTGAAACGAAGTTTTGGAATACAATATCAGCAAAGTAAAAAGTATGAAACAGAACGTTTTGTTTAGAAATGATGGAAAACTGGCCATTTGTAAGCCCCTTAAGATTTTTAGCTTTGTATTCCTCTCTCATCGCTTTTGTATTTACGCAGTTCCACAACGTTTAGTTTTAATAAAATGCTGGGGTAAATATAATAGGATATCATTTTAAAAGCTTCTTTTTATTCGCGATTATCTTCTGAAAGCTTTCGCATAATATTACTACGTTGTAAATCAATAATAAGATGCTGAAGAATTCTACGATGCCTAAACCATTTTTGTAAATAGTTAGTATTATAATTATTTGTGTTTTTGTAATTATGTTAATTATGTTATCTTTTTTAGTACATTTGTAAATATAGGTTACATGCATATTGTATATAAATTAAAATCATAATAATACTTTTTATTTTATGTATGCAATTTTCGAAGCACTCTAATATTCATTGAACTTTAAGAGTTTATTGATATTTCGTAGCAATGGCATGCATTCGTAGCTAAGTGCTACGAGAAGTGCTACATTCCGTACTATATTCTGTTGCACTTAGGCTAAGCGTGGATTTATTTACTCCCCTTGTTACTTTAAGCCGTTTTGAAACTTGTCGTGTTGTAAGTGTCTATATCGATGTGTTCCGTATTACATTCTGTACAGAAATTTTGCTAGGAAATTAAGGAATCGGTTCCTATTTTGCAAATATTGTTATACATATCGCATGCTTAATAAAACAGCGACTTAACTCGAAATTTGAAAGCAAGCCAATTTGAACTCTAATTGTATATGTTAAATTCTAATATTATATTTGTGTTAAATCTTTTCAATATAGTTCAAATTTGTTTAATCAAAAATACTGAGATAAGTCTCTGTTTTATTAAGGATGCGATATATAAGACATTCGACAAGAAGTGGTCGGCACGAATTCCTCCCATTGTACTACCGACAGACGACTTATTGGAGGAATTCATAAGAATGCTATTAAATACATACATACATACATACATACTTAGATTCACGCCCGTTTCCCAGAGGGGTAGGATGAGACTACGGATTTCCAATTGCTACGATCCTGACACACTTCTCTGGCTTCATATATAATAATAATAATAATAATAAGGTTATACGTTAGGTGCTTGGATCAGGGGTTTGATGCAGAAGGCAGTGCTATTAGATACAGCACGCATTGTGAGGAAGTTCCTGTCTCTGGAATCCTAACCACCGGCAGCTTGGACTCTGTTCCCGATGCCGGTGGGTCGTTTCAGTTTTTATATTTTTAAATATGTATGTTTTTATATTTATATTTAAAAATGTAATAATTAGAAAAAAAAATAGTAATAAAGAGAATAATAATATTTTACCACATACACACAACACCGTCTAGCCCAAACTAAGCAGAGCTTACTATGGGTACTAGACAATGGGCACGCCACAATCGTGGCGGTAAGTCCCGTGTTTGAGGAGTGGCTGGAGAGGCGGCATGGCGCCCTCACCTTCCGGCTGACACAGGTAATGACTGGCCACGGTTGTTTTGGCCAGTTCCTGTGTCGTATACGCCGGCAAGAGACGCCCGGTTGTCACCACTGCGGCGACTGCCGCGACATAGTTGAGGACACGGCGCTGCACACTTTGGCGGTTTGCCCCGCCTGGGCAACGCAGCGCCGTGAGTTGATCGCGGCAGTCGGATTGGTTGCCCTCTCGCTCCCGGCCGTAGTTCAGTCTATGGTCCGGAGTGAGAGGTCGTGGAACGCCGTCGCCTCCTTCTGCGAGGAAGTAATTTCCATCAAGGAGGCGGCGGAGCGGGAGAGGGAGCGTTTGAACCCTCTCCCCAACCGCAGAGCCGGGCGCCGGAGGGCGCGGGACGACTTCCAGCCACCCTGAGGTTTGACCTGGGGGTGGCGGGCTTTGTGGGCCTGCCCGCCATCCGTTCAGCACCAGGTCCGAGAGGCGGCGTGCGTGTTCCCACGCGCGCCTCTGTTGTTTCGAGTCCGTCTCCCCTCTAGGGGGGACAGTAGGGATAATTTGTGAGGTAGAGGGAGGTTAGAGAGAGAGTAGGGCATACATGCATACAATAAATTAATAGTTTAAATAATTTTCTAGAAAATCTTTGATTTGATTCTTATTCATGCACCTAGCCTTAATATAACAGTTAGTTTGTATTACGTAAATTCAGAATAGATTCAAATTTCTATCCTTTCTTATTGATAATTATTTTTAAATGAATTAAATAGTGTGTCTCTAACACTAAACACAACAATTCTACCGGAGGTACTTTACAAACATTGCAACGATGGGCAGAAAGAATACTTAAAATAACAATAAGAAATCAGACTTTATCCGGGAATGGTTCCTGCACATGCATCCTCCGGATAGTATTCCTCCTCTCTACCCGCTAGTAGAGAGTGCCTTTGGGTAGGTCTTTTGTGTAGTGGCCTGCCGTTTCATACGGCGGGCCGAAACCTCGGCGGGGTCGCGACCGCATGCGAAAGTGATTCGCGCGGCCCCGTCGATATTGGTTTTGTTGAGGAACACCGTGGTAGGTTTAGTCGGTATTCCGGGAGGTACTTTATCATCTTAACATCTTCTTTTACCCCGGCGAGTCCGACATAACCCCTCCGCCCGCCCCCGCGGAAATGCGTCATGCATTCCCCCACGTGAAAAAAAAAAAATGGGTACTAGACAATGGATATACATACTTATATACTTTATTTTTTTGTATTCATACATATTATACATAGAAACACCCAGACCAAGACAAACATCCATGTTCATGCACACAAATGTTTGATATGTGCGGGAATCGAACCCACGACCTCAGGCGTGGCAGTTGGTTACACTAACCACTACGCCATCGAGGCCGACTATATATAATATAATTAATATATATATATATATATATATATATATATATAATTAATATGCTATTAAATGTAGCCTAAAATTATAATTTTAGGTTCCAAAAGATTACTACCGTAATCTAAAAAAATATATATGAGACTGCATTATACTAAACCGTAAAAGCTGTTGTCTGAAAATATATATTCTTAATCTAATACTGCACAGGTGTCCTGTATTAAGTTAGAAAAGCGTCAAACAAATTCTGACTTATTTTTTGATCCTGTGTTAAGGTATAAATTTTTTATTATTATATGTTGTTTGGAACTGCATTAGCAATAACAGCTATAGAGTATTAATTATGTACAGCACTACTTCTATTGAAGCACATGCCTAAATCAAAACTACGCCGTGACCGATTTATGTAAACGAGCGAAGTTCGTGTTAAGCACAGATAATTACAAGTAATATGTAGCCCTTAGAACAGAAATAGGTACTGAGAAAGAGATAAATAGACAGCTAACCTTGATTTACAGCACAGAAGGAATTCCAAGCAAATGTAGAGCCAAATTACCTGTGAGGTTTTCTAAGGTATTAGCAGCAAAGAATTTTGCTTGAGAGAAGCTTTCAGAATAGACGTCTATTTTGCCAGCAGTGAAAAATACGGACTGAAACAACATAGGCTAAACCGTGTAGTTTTCAACGAAGATTAGAACACCTCATCTCGAACCGTTTTTGTTGTGTAACTAAAAGGTTTTGCGAGATATGAGCAAACTCTGCGCTTTTTAGAGATCCGTTCATCAAACAGTAGATATTAAATCTTTCCTTATTTGAAATAGGTATAGGATGAAACATGAACTATTTTAGATTTAATTTTATTTGAATGACTATTTCCACATTAGTTGTCAATATTGACTACAGTTACCACTGAGATTACATTGCACGACTCTGCACGGTACTTTCTTTTTTATTATTTTACTACATTGTTATCGTATTATTAGACGACAACACCAATCTGTATTGCTAGCATACATTTATTACTTATAAGTGGAAGCTTGTAATTAGCAATATGTATATATATTTTTCCTCTGTAACTATCTTTGTATTAGTCTGTAAGCTCTCATAAAACTAAATAAATAAATATTAATATTTATAAAATCAACAAATTTAGCAAAATTAAATACAAATGTAGTAAAGACGAGGTAAATAATAATGATTTAAAAAGTAATATTGACATTTATATTTATTTATTGTATTAATATTATACTTTGATTTAACATGGTTAAGCTCTATGTCGTAAGTGACTTAACAGATAGAGAATTAACGGACATATAGAAGCCTCCTTAAAATCAATTTTGGATCAAACAAATAATTGTCCTGTATGACAAACGAACCCAGCACCCAACGTAAGGGCAGCGACAAGGAGCTTACCCGCTGCACTATCCGTGCAGTGAAGGCAAAAAGACAAAACCTATATGATTGTAAGCGGTTGGCGTAATTAATGTATGCTAGCGAGAAGGTCACTACCGCTACGCAACCGAGGCTAGGCTATAGGAATGATTTATTATATTATACAAAATAGTCAATATATTACTTTAATATATTATGGTAAGCGATAGTCTAGTGAGAGACCGTTGGACTGCCACGCAGAGCTGTCGAGTTCGATCCCAGGGCACGCATCTCTGACTTTTCGAAGTTATGTTTGTATTAAATAGTTAATTGCTTGCTTTAACGGTGAAGGAAAACATCGTGAGGAAACCTACATGTCTGAGAGTTCTCTATAATGTTTTCGAAGATATGTGTCAAGAAAATAATCATTGGATTGCAATTTATTTCTGTAATTAGAGTTAAATAAGCGCCATCTATTGGTTTGTTTCGGAACGTCAAGCGTAAGCTTGAGTGAGGTCGCCATAGAGCCAATGTGTCAGTTGGAGTGACAGTTATAACTGTCAGTGTCATATTGACGTTATATAAGCGCCGGAGACTCGTGCGCCGACACATTTGGTGGATGAACTCGCTGCGTTACGTATCAAATCAGAAATAATCACAGGCAACCTGCATTATTTTATTTCTCTTGTATTTGCCTATCATTAGTATACGTACGAAGTATAATACCACGCCTATATTTTGTTGCTTCGTCATGTCAAAAGCGAGTTGCCGTCCTACTCTCCGACATGTTAATAAAATCTGCCTTAAGCAATTTAAGCCAAGACTTATCTACCCTAGTAAGAAAGTTTTCTTGAAACACTTGCTGTGAATTGGTATTACAGAATGATAGATTAATTATAACTGACACGTTCCAAGACTACGATGGACCTTATATTATGTTCCTTACAAGCGGCGTATTCCTCGAATCTTGTAAACCGGTACATAAAATCTGTGGCATGGAGTATTTCTCGAAATTTATAAGCTATTTCGAAGACGGTTGTTTCGAAAGAGCTAGATATAAAAAAATTTACTTCTATGAAATTAAAATTTGGAAAATACAGTCCAAGTTCTAAATTAAAATTATTTACTATATTTTAGGAGACATGATTTTATTTAACAAAATTTTCTTGCATTGTTAGGTAAAGGCTTTCTACGTAATTTTCCAATCCGCCCCTTTGTTTGCCTTCTCGGAACAGCTTTTATCGAATCTGGCTAGGGAAGTAACTCGCTATTATTGTCTGAAAATGACGTAACAAGTAATATCCTTTTGGTTCTTGTCTCCACGTAGACATGTACTTCAGTTATTTTATTTGTATTTTCTTTCCAGAATAATTATAAATTCCATCAATGAACTCCATTTTATTATTTAGTGCTTTAATATAATATGCGTGAGATAGCAATCGAACCATCCAACGGTCTGCCACAAGGCGTGAAACCGTTGGAGTATGCCGGACAGGTCGATTTCAATCTCACGGAACGCACCTCTGATCTTCGAAAGTTATGTGAGTGTAAAATAATATAATAACACTCCTTTTAAAGGTGAAGAAAGTAACGTAAAGAAACCTGCATCTATGAGAATTCTCCATAATATTCTGAAGCAAGATCTCGCTCTGGTCCAACATGGTGGATTGTGGAGTAGCTGTTCCCATACTGCGAAGAGGCCTTTGCGCAGCAGTAGGACAATTTAAATCAGGGCTGATATAAATATTATTAACGTACGTGAGGTATACTAAAGATTGTCAGCTCAGATGATATTTT
This sequence comes from Catocala fraxini, assembly GCA_930367265.1. Taxonomy (NCBI): domain Eukaryota; kingdom Metazoa; phylum Arthropoda; class Insecta; order Lepidoptera; family Erebidae; genus Catocala; species Catocala fraxini. The sequence goes on from OV884031.1 coordinate 24,244,717, forward strand.
AATCTAGACACTATATGTTTGTTATCCTTTTAAAATAAAAAGTTTGAACATTTTACCAAATAGCGAAAGCAAGAAGATCACCGTCAGGTCCAATTTTGTTTCCTGTTTAGCCTTATTTCTTGCTATAAGTTCAATAGCACCGCTATGAATCAGTCTATGGCCAAGCTATTGAACTAACAAATAGTCAGGAACGCTATTGCTTTATTAATTTTATAGGTTTGTTGCTTAATATTGTCTTCTGTTTACGCGAATATTATTCATTGAAATTAAACTACTATATACGGATTTTATCGTGTTGTTTATTTGACACTTTATTACATAATTTTGATACCACTATTAAACTTTACAATTTTTTAAGCTAATTAAGTTATCATTAAAACTATTAAAACTATTTAGATTTAATTTAATTTTACACTTTCCCCGACGTTTCGGTTGCTTTTCAGCAGCCATTGTCACGGGGAAACTAAGGTGGTAGTTGTCTCAATGTTCCAGTATAGTTATTTCAAAGTACCCGAACATAATTTAATCATTGGTGTTTTTTGTTGTTGCTTAAGTTTAAATATTAAATTTGGTCACGGTTACCTAGCAAACACAAAAGAGAACAAAGGACTTGCATCTAATATGAACTTGGCCTTTTACTAACGTTTATCTACAAATATACTTAGATGTCTAAATATCAAGTAAGTGGATGGTGTCGTGGGTTATGTTGTCGTTTCATCAATAACGAGTATTTTTGGTTCGATTAGCACAAGAGACAAAAATTAAATAATTCATAAATTTGTTGGGGCTGATCCTGTAAGTTTCTTATTGTTTAGTTGTCATTCGATTAAACCGCCTCATGTATCAGTAGTACATACATACATCAATCAACAACCAATTCATTCATAAATTCCGACAAATATTATTCGAATATATTCGCATCTCTTACATTCGAATAACACGAGAGCTAAATCATTGATCGTGGATTAACGTATACTAACTAACAAAATGCCTATAACTTTGGTCGACCGTTTAATTAAACGATAAAATCCTATATCTATAATAATATAAGCGTTCCCAGTTAGTTTCTGTATTCCTAATTATGTAAATAATCATTGCGTCGACGTTGGCGCTGGTGTAAACGTATGCTAATGTAACCAAAGCTACGCCCATCGTAAAGCAGTTAGGCGTTGCCTATTCTATTGCTGGGATATATGAGACCACGTAATAGCGAGAGTCGTAGTTAAAGTGATAGCGCGGTGCTAGGGTTAAAAGCTGTTTATGCATATCACAAGGTTAATATGGGTCTAAGTTGTAGGGAACGTATTAAGAAGTCCAAACAAGTGCCGTTGAGGGTTATGTATTATGTGTAGGGTTGAACTGATTATATGCTAATGGTTTTCTTTTATGTAATTCACAGTGTGTGTTTATACATGATGCCAATTTAACCACTTGAAATATTGAAGGAATGAATCAGACGAAGATGTACGGTCGGCCAAGAAAGTGGTTTTCTGTTTTGATTTAGTTTTCTAGTCATCGAAAATTACAACAAGGTTCATATTAAAAAGATATCACTGAAAGAGATGCATAATAATGACGTAAACCTAATTGATAAGTATTCATACGTCATAGGTCACTTATAAGTGCATGACATTTTAATCTTTATTATAAATGGATAAGACATTAATTTCTACAAAGAAAATTTAAATGTTTCTAAACAAAAGTATTAAAAACTATTTAAATAGACAACCAAATTCTATTTGATAAAGAAAACTGACAATTGGTATTCAAACAAAAAATATATTTTAGTAATTTTTATTATTTTCCTCAGAAAATCGACATATTTTCCGTGTTATTTTTTACTGCATATAAATATCATCTTCAATGGCTGCCATCTTGACCATTGCTGAAAGGGCACAAATAATTGCCCAATTTAAATATATCGAGACGTAGCGTCCGGTTTTGGATTCGTCGTGAAGGAGAGTAAGGAAGTTTGTTAGATCACAGAAGAAGTGGTCGCCGGCCTGCTCTCTCCAATAACGACAGAGAATTTATGAGACGAGAATATAAAATCAATGGTTTTAAACCGACGAATCATTTTGTGGAGTTGTTCGATGTGAGTGCCCAAATAATAAGGGATCATCTAAATTACACAGGGTTGCACCACAGGCATTACGCCAAGAAAATATATTTGACGGATGCTCACAGACTTGCTCGTCTGAACTTCGCCAGAAAGCACTTAGAGTTTGATTTGTCTAATACAGTGTTTTGTGTTAAAAACCATTTAAATCAAGTCAGCTTGAACGTCTCCACCTTTGGCGATATAATACAACACGGTATAGAGATGATCATGTAATCCCAAATAGAGAATCTGATCGAATTTCCGAAAATATTTGGGGCTGGATAAGTGCGGATGGTGTAGGAGAATGGTGCTCTCTACCTCCTCGAGCGACGGCTGTAAATTAAATCGACGTGCTTCAAAATGAAATGCTACCGACAGTCCGTAATGTTTACCGGAGAACGAAGTGCCACAATTTGATTTTGTTCAAGATAATTGTTCAATTCATAATGCGAGGATCGTAAGAGCCTGGTTTCGTTCACACACTGGCGTAAGGGTAATTCCGTGGCCCTCAAGATCACCTAAAGGCTAGACAAGAGGACCTAAAGGCGATAGAAAATCTTTGGGGCCTTATGGTCCAAAGATGGTCGCATCAAAATTAAAGAACCAAACAAGCTTTAATTAGTCACTTTAAATTAATCTGGTAGGAAATGCGGGGAACCGATATTTGCTCACGGCTTGTTGGTTCAATGAGGTCTCGTCCTTTAGGCGTCATAGAAGCCAATTACACCCGTTTCTCATTTTTTTTATTCCATCCTCTTCTAAATTTGACCATATGACTATGTTTATGTTTTTTCATATTAAGTATTTTAATAGTGATTGTGACAATTTAATAAAAGGATACATCTATTTTTAGCTTTTCCTTCTCATAATATAATAAAAACTAATCTCAAAATAAACTGTTTTATTAAACACATATTGTAATTACAAGTTTACATAATTTGTTAATTCCGCCTTGTGTCAGAACTTTACAATTACAAATTTGTAGATACAATTTTGTCATTAAAATCTACAGGTGTTTTCTACACATGTTAACGTTTATTAAACAGCATTAGTAATGGTAATATTTTTAATGTTTTAACTTGTAAAATTCTTACATAATTGTAACGTTTATTAAACAGCACTTGTAAAACTTAACAAATATATCACGTATTTACAAAATTGTCGGATTGTAATGTTTATTATCCAGTCCCCCCGCCATTGATTTTACGATGTTATTGGTTCCATTAACTTTAAACGAAGAACAGCTGTCACGTAACATACAGTAATCATCGTTATCAATAATTAGATAAAGATGGCAATAGAAGTTGTCAGATCGATCTGCAAGCGAAACTATTCTTTATCATCTATGAATCTGTAAGCGGCATTCAACCTTAGGGTGGTACACCACTTTTTTTAGCGGCCGTACAACCGATATTATCTGTAATACTACATCTTACTATTACATATAATTGATATTGATAGGTTGTAACTATGATATAGAATATATATGGGTCGATCAGGAATTATGAGTAAAACCGCCCAGATTGAATGCTAAAGGTGCACAAATTTATTGCTAATAAAAGAAACTACACCGATGCAACGGCGATACGCATACATGTGTATAACGTAAACGCCGAGTAAGCAACTTGTACAGGTAAACTGTACATTATCAAAAGAAATGACCGTCATATTTTTATCAAAATATCTATCAATTGTCTCGAAACGAGGTCCATCGCAATAATGCGTGGGTTACCTGCGTCGGTCATGAGATGTCTCGCGTGCGGTCAAGGATTACAGGTATGATGCATCGGGTAATTTTTACTTACACTTACTTGTATAGAGATACTTACGTATTTGGTTGTATTTTTCTGTAACGAGAGCATGGGCTCGTAACACAAGTATTTTTCTTATTTAAAATGAGTATCACCATAACTAGTGATAACATCTCAATAATCGAAAATAATCTATTTTACTGATTTCGTTATTAATTTATAATTAGATGTGCATGTCATCTGCGTCCGCTTGGAATTAATATTAATTAAAATATCTCGTTTTTGCAAAACGATTTAGATCGTTTTTTGTATAATACGTATATCACTAAACCTTAAACCCACTAAAGTATAGCTGGTGTTAAAATCGTATATTATAATATTATTATGCAAAAAATTAAAAAACTATTTGCTAGCAAGATTATTACGATTATCTTTGCGAATTACTAATATTCTTGATAGCCCTTCAGTTTCAAACATTAGGAGTGAATTCCCGTTGGTTCATGTGTTCTGTACGTAATCATTAAAGAAATAATTAAAATAACGTTTATATTTTATTAATAAATTCAGCATAACTATGATAGTTTTACTATTTAACACGTAAGCATTACACTAATACATCATAATTCATAAGTCTTGATCTAAAATCTCTATAATCTTTCAGTATAATTTCATGGAAATATCCATTTACATTAGTTTGAAAGAATGAGAGTAAAACGTAAGCTGATTATCGCGGAGAGATTAACAGCGCTCGCAAAGCAATCTTTTTTCTTAATCGTTTTGTTTGTCTTACAGTTATTAATTATATATATACCTATATAGAATAGGTGTACGCCGTGTGGCGACTTATTTATTGTTATACATCATAATTCATAACGCAGCATATCTACTCATGTAGAGCACCCACATTTTGACTACTAAGCTTACATTCAATAAATTAGGAGGCAGTCTTGTTAATCAAATGGGAAATCACTAAATATCGAAATACATAAAAAAGTAATAATGATAAATTAAAGATGACATAAGCAAATTTGCGAAAATATGGCATAATGCCAAAATATTATGACCGAAATGAGAAGAGGCAATTTTTTTACATTTAAGTTGATGCTACGGTGTGTCTATTCATTCTGTACAAGGCCAGAACGCAGCAGTGTGGAACTAATCGCGTATAGATTGGAAATCACTTTTTTACTAAGGTTTTCCAGGACTAGAACACAAATACTCACGTATACTTCGTAACTTCGTAGTGACCTAACTAACTAGCTTGTTCCATAATATACAGTGTCAGTACGCATACTAATCTACTAATCGTGTATACATCGGAATAAGTGCGCCGAACACTAGATTCTAATCTGGTTCCCTATTTAATCGCATAAAATTATACATATGTCATTATTTAACATGGCATACTTTTACTTATCCTAATAATAGTTACGCAGAATATTAATTTGGCATAACTGTTTAGGCACAATTTTTTTAAGCGTAATTACTATAAGCATAATAATTGTTAAGCATACGTACTATTTCTAAAGCATAAATTTGAAGTTCTAAAATTTTGTGTTTACATTTAATCTGGAAATAAAATACTTTTCGTATATAAAATAAACATGTTGGCGACTTAGGAGTGGCCCAAGGGCCACCCCCGCCGCACCCTAACCTATTGTTACACTATGGTATCCAAGCTATATGCCTTATAACTTTTTGCCAATCAAAATTAGGGCAAAAAGCATTAGCCTAAATGATATTTATGCCTACTGAAATAGTATGCCAAAAAACGGCTACGAGCCCGTACGCCCTTGACTTTCGCCCCTTGCATTAAGTCGACGGAACGGGCTCGTAACTCAAAAAACAAATATGTGTAAGGTATTATTATGAAAAAAAAAACTGACACGATATATCAAATAAAATTAGGGAAAAAATTATCGCAACAAAGTGTTCCTTTCCAATCTATACGCGAGTAGTTGCATGCTTGCCATTTTGATTTGTTGAACTGTCCTTCTATTGCTTGATAATTTAACATTTCGCAAAATATTAATAATGCTCGCTAATTTATACTATTACTTTTAAATAAAAATATCGTTTAACAACCATATTTATTTATTTAATCCTACATTAATAAAGTTCAAATATAATTTCATATTATCATCAATTATTTCAATAGACTATATATTTTAAACTCTTGTCAGGCGTAAGTGATGTAATGTAGTCTGTAACCAGGACGCACGTACTCACGTTACGAACTGTACACGAGCAGTACGCAACATTCGTGTATACATTGCAATCACATATTTAAAAATAACTTTACTATATATATGCGACCAGTTTCCTATGGCTGCATTTTGGCCTTGTATACATTGGAAAGACGCTGTTACGATAATATCGATCAATTTTTTATTGATTGTAACTAAAAGAAATATTCATATTCGAAAGACAAATCAGTGACACATTGTCAAGCTTTGCGTTTTGCTGCACCTACGTGATTAGTACTTGACTAAGTTAATCTTTTTTATTATTATCAATACATTCTAGTGCCAGTCGAGAACTAAACGACTCTCTCCATTATCAATCGAATAAAACGAATAAGGACGTTTAATCGTCTAATCGCACGTCGCTACTTCACATAGATATGTAATTAACCGGCAAATAAAGCGTGGCGAGTGAGTTGGCCGGTAGTGCTCAGGCGTCTCTATCTAATTACTTTTAACTATTTGTTTTCAAACAAGCTTTTAACTCATTTAAACGGTCTGGATTTATCGTTGTTTTAGTAGTCAATATAATAAAGTGAGTGCTGGTCTATCTGCTCGCTGTGATAACACAGGTCCAGATTTTTCTTTTCAATCATGTAAGCAGCCTTTATAATACTGCGCGCTGCCCGGACCTTGAGCTGACAATACACAGAGTCTTGAACTGTGTATGACAGGCAACAATAGGCTCGCTTCCTATTACGTAGAACCCAAAACTATAACTGGCAAAATGTGGGTGTCTTTGCCTATGCCGACAGGAAATTAATAAGCGTGTGACTATCGAATATTTACTTTATCCGTACTAAAATTATAAATAGAAAAGATTTGTATTTTTGTAAGCAAATATACATTTTTTTATTAGTAATTAATTAAAACCCTATTATATTTCGAAAGCTGCTTAATTCAGGAGTAACAACGGCTATATAACATCATGCTACAAGCGAAGGGAGCGGTGCAGTAATCATAAATGGTTTAAACCGTGAAAAATGTATATACATTTTGCATCCATCACTTCAACCATTACGTCATCAGTGTAAATACGGACAGCAGATAAAGACGGTACTTATTGTCTTAACAGTTTATTTACTTTGTTTCCTTATTGGTGGAACACGCCAGAACCAATTTATGTCACTACAAAGGTACAACCTTAGTGTGAGTGGCAGCTGTACCTCTACTCACTTAGTGTAAAAAAGCAAGTGAAACATTTTATTACGCTGCTCTTCGAAATTGCCAAGGAATTGTTACAAAGCTACACTTGAGAAAAGAGACACTTTCTTTATTTTCCCTCCGCTGAAAACGTTCAGGATTCATTCAGTGTGTAATTTAAATAAAAATGTAACTAGAACTTAAAACCTAGTTTTCAAGTTTAACAATAGATAACCTACGTATTCTTGCGTTTATAAAAATGCTCAACATTCTTATTTCTTTTACGTATATAATTATTTTATGAGTACCTATTTGTTGTGTTTATCCGCTTACAACTTTATATGATCATATTTCGACTTTATATATTATATTATTAGTTTGCATAATATATGAAATCAACTCTGATGTGTAAGTGTTCTTAAAACATCCTATTTTTCATTTTTATCTCAGTCTTATTATAGGAGTATCTTCATTTCTTTAATATGAGGTCGCCTCCCCGCCGGCAAAGAGACGTGGGTCTATGTTTGTATTGTGGTGAAAAATGATCGACTTAAATTTGGTTGAGCAATCGGTTTTTTACCAATCAAGAGCTATCTGACTGCGGTGATGCATAGTCTACACAATTTTATCATTCAATGATTGATACTACATAAACGTATAAAGATAATTGTTGTTTATTCATCAAAAAAACCAATGAGTTCCATAATTCACCTCTAAGAAAAAAACACAATGATTTATCTGCTGTCTATAGACGCAGAAAGAACTAAAATGATAACCTTCCAATAACAAAAAAGCAATCAGATTGAGCTCGCAATTCAAGTTTGGCTACGAAATTTCTCAAAACAACTGATTACTTTCCATTTACCTGAACTCTCTGATTTCTATAAAACCCTCACAATTTTGCCCCTTACTCTTACCTCATGCGCACATTTTCATTAAACCCAATGAAAAAGTTTGATAAATAAAAGCGAAAGAATCCATTGCAACACCAGATTAACAAAACCTCAAAGAGGTACGATTAAGTTTGATCATCCCGGTTTTCCTTGAAAATTTATCGGAGAAATTATTCCAACCCTTTCCATTCAATTTGGCTAATAGCTAAAGAAAAATATAGACAGATATTTCTTTAAGAACCTCTCCGCTCCGCTTTTCATTCAAAGTATTTCCACGTGGATTGAGATAGAAGAATAAACAATCTACGGGTAAAAGGTCGGTTGAGTAATATTTTATATTCGAACAAAATCACGGTGAAGAAACGATTCACCATTGAACGTTGAAGAAAAGGACAATATTCATCGGCGTTACTCAAATCTGGATGACCATGAAACGACGCAAACAGACAAGATTTTTAAGATGGACAAGCTTTTGGTGCAACGCAACGTGCGTTGACACCCTTGCGCCAGAAGATGTGGCTTCCAAGCATCGCGGGATGTGCCTGTGATTTTTTGCCTTATATGTATGTCGTTATTCTTGTCGCGTACATTTTTGTTTATATGTAATTGATCGTGAGTAGATTAGTAGTAGTAAGTCAACTAAAATTCTATTGGCATTATCTGTTAAGCATTTTAGTAGCCACACGGGTGGAATTTTATCCGGTAGGCGGTAATAGACTCGCTCCTTATTGAATAGTTTAAACTATCGTTATGTGAATGAGTCATACACCTCCATCTCCTTTTTTGAGTACAAATAAACACAATATTAACAAACATATTTTTACATAAAACAAGCATTCCTTTAACAAAATGCTTTTAGTTAAATCAGTAATCAGATTACGTTTTCAATTTTACTTTATTACAATGTGAACTGAATGCTTTTTCTGTGAAGTTATTTTCTCTATTCCGTGAGTTTTACCAACAAGAAATGTTCGACAGCAAAGTTGCGAGAGAGAGCGTTGTATTTCACAGTTGGAACTAGTAACAGGAAATGGTTGACAAACCGTCGCGATCGACTTTCAATACCGATAACGTTTTGTAAGTTACTGTACTGTGTTCACTGCATTGGGAATATGCCGGTATCGTCAATTACTAATATGGAACGCTGCATTCGAGGCCCACACGGAACAAAAATGCTGTATTCCACAAATAGTTGTTATGAGAGTGTGCTTCATTTTCAATATTTGTAATGTAGAATGATTATTTATTTGTTATGTGATCTGTTTGTTTTAGTATACACTAGTAGTTTTCCCGCGGTTTCACCCGCGCAAGTCCCATTCCCGTGTGAATATCGGGTTTCACCCTTTTCACCCCCTTCGGGGTGGAATTTCCAAAAATCCTTTCTTAGTGCTCCTCTACACTCTCCAAGGAACATACATGCCAAATTTCAGCTTCTTGCGTTCAGTAGTTTCGGCTGTGCGTTGTCTGTCAGTCACTCAGTAACGGAAGAGTTTTATATATATAGATAGATAAACTGCTGCACGTTTCGCGAAATTTATTTTTGTTTGCGCATACTGAATATACAAGAGACGATTCAACAAGAGAACATTCATATGTATACTTTAACTACGTGCTGCTACTAGGAACATCTGGACAAAAGTTCAACATCACAGAACCCGCATTCATTATTGCTACACCACTGGGGCAGTCTAGTAAAGAGATAAAATATATTATTATGATGAGTGAACTCTACCTCCCGTCATTACTACGAGAATGTAATAATAATATCACTTCTAGTCATAGACTATTCCGGTATTTAGCACGAGCCTCTTCTCATAGTTAGGCTTTCATTATAGCATTAGATTAATCTCATGCGAAACTGGGTACCAATACAACTTTGTCAAAGCATTGAATGATATTGTACTAGCATATATTATACTAGCATGTTCTTGTTATATACTGCAATGAGCAATGTTACATTACAAATATATCTGACGTGTGGTACATAATATCTTACGTTTCAGCGAACGTTATACATTGAAATTAAACAAATCAAACTAGTCTCCCCGTGAACATGGCTGATGAAAAGCAAGCGAAACGTCGAGAAAAGTGTAAAATTAAGCTTTTATAATTTAAATAGCTTAAATAGGAGTAAACAGTGTGACGTGGACCGGTCGTTGCTGAGCGGCCGTGCTCGCGGCGCCCCTCCATCGGCTTCTCCTCCCCAGCGGCGGCCCTATATATTGGCAACGCGTCCCAGTGCCGGTCTCCTTCCGCTGCGCTGCCTATCGAAGTTAAGTGGTCCCTTTCTACCCGGGACCACGTAACAAGCCTTCATATTGAACCACGCCCTGAACTACCACTAAATACCTAGTTGAATATAATTATAATTCTGTTATTCTCATACACCTTTTGTAAGTTCAAATATATGCTTATTGATCGCGTTGGTCATCTTTAATTTTTATTAAAATCCTAAGTCAGCCACGCCTCTAAAGCAGGTTGACTACTCTCATAACGTTACAACAGTTACTAGTTAAAGTGTTAAACAAAAGTAGTTTAAAGTAAAAAAAAAAAGTAATAATAGTGTTTTATAGTAATAAATCATTTATTTACCGAACCATGATTCTGTTACATTTCCTTAAAAACTATTACACAAATTAATTAAATACTAACTAATACATATATTGACTGGAAACATAAATCTGTTTTACTTGTGGAATCCACACTAGGTCGAGCTTGTCTCATGGAGTCCTTGAGTGATGTTGCTAGTTAAAAAACAATCTGGGTCGATCGTATAGAAAATAAACAATGCGATAAAATCCATATAAAGTTGTTTAATTTTAGTATATATATACCATCCCTAAATAAACTCCGCCAACCTAACACTATCCATCTTCTCTATTTCGCGGCTACCAATATTTTAGGAAGTTTGCAGCTTTTTCGCTAAAAGTATTGAGCTGGATTCGATTGTCTTTATTTCATGTTTTCTTTTTATTTCAATGATTTTGTTCATGGGTATTTTAAAGCACAGGTTTAACATAAAGTAATGAAGAAATATAAGTTTTTTTGTATAATATAATAAAATCGCAAACAGGTTTATTTTCTGTGTGTTAATGTGAGTCCATCGAAGCTATCGTTTTAACCAATTGCAATGTAGTCAGTACTGTATTGAGAAGCAGCGATAGCTCAGTGGGGAGACCAACAGACTGCAATGCAGGTTCAAACCCACGTCGCGCACCTCTGACTTTCGGAAGTTATATGACTTTTCGAAATAATGTGCGTATTAATTGACAATTATCGCCTACTCCGTGCCTCGGAGAGCACGTTAAGCCGTTGGTCCCGGCTGCCATGAACATCTATGGCAGTCGTTATTGGGAAAAGTCAGTACCCTCTAATATTTTGACACTGGTCTAGCCTTAGGGTGTCGTTAGCCTTCGGGTTGCTGCGGTCAGGTGACAGCCGCTCCGTGTAAAAACTGATATCCAGTCAAATCCGGTTAGACCAGAAAAGCCGACCCCAAGTGACTTGGGAATAATAAAGGCTAAGAGAGAAGAAGACTGTATTGAGATGAGATAAGTATATAGAGCATATAGTGTTTACTGCATTCAGATAAAAGAGACAGACTAATATATATAAAAAATATACTATGGTAGCTCTGCAGAAACCGCTAACAGATAACATATAGTAATATTATAACTAATAAGTTAGACCAGTGTTCAGAATATTTTTCTATCACACAGTCGCTATATAATCGCTATAAAATCGTAATTAAAGTTAAAAAGTATATTAACTTGAATAAAGTTAATAATCGCTTGCTTCAGCAATAAATAAAAAAAAATATCCATTTCCAGTTGGAATTATTTCAAATATCGACAACACGATTATTAATAATTCTCTGTGTTGATCGGGCGAAACATATCACTTTATTATTCAAAAAGTATCTATAGCGATTATCACAAAAGTATTTTAGCTGTTTGTAATATTTTTAAAAGGTAAAATTATTTATTGAAATATATTTGTCGTCATATTTTTTATTATAATAGATTTAAATAATTTATCTCCAAATATTGCAATACTAAAATGAATGTATATATATATCGGCCTCGGTGGCGTAGTGGTTAGTGTAACCGACTGCCACGCCTGGCGTCGCGGGTTCGATTCCCGCACAAGACAAACATTTGTGTGCGTGAACATGGATGTTTGTCTTGGTCTGGGTGTTTCTATGTATAATATGTATGTATTTACAAAAAAAAAGTATATATGTATGTTTATCCATTGTCTAGTACCCATAGTACAAGCTCTGCTTAGTTTGGGCTAGATGGTGTTGTGTGTATGTGATAGAATATTATATTATTATTATATTATATAATGTATTTGCAGTATTTTTATAAGTCAGAAAATACTATTCAAGCGTTTCTCAAAGCCTTGCATCAAGCACATTTCTCATTCTCATTTTTAAAAAGACAACTCTTGCATAAGGAATCATTCTTGTGTCAACATATGTATAAACAAGAGGCACAAAAAACACCCAGACACAAAAAAACTATTTGGTTCCTACAAATGTTTTTCCCGTGTAGGGATCGAACCCACAACACTCGGCGCGGCAGCAGTTTCGAGGCAACCGACCTAAACCACCACGCCATCCGTGCAGTCAACATTGATTCTTATAAAATAGATTATATAAAAAAACACAATACAATAAAGGCACATGAATACAGCATGTTGTACATCGAGATTAAAAGTTGGTGAGCAATTATCATTATCTTTGATTTGATCAATTGATACGGTTTCTTCATAGTGTGTGAATCCAACTCGTACTTGACCGGATTTTTTACACAACTTCAACTAATTTAATGCATACCTTTTAAAAGCATCATTTTTAACATTATTGACCAACATTATTAGTCTTCAATATCAATCAATAAATCCGTTTTGTGGTAGGCCCAAGCAAACAATCTAATAAAACTTTCGTTTTGAAAATACAAACATTGACTTAAACTTCAATTTTCAAAGTTCCTATGTTAATATTTTATTAGGGTTAGCAGAGATAGTTAAATTTGAGGGCGATATTGGACGATTCGTCGTTTTAGCTGAAGTCAAGCCGTAAGCGAAACTATTGTGATAACAATGCTATCTAGCACTTTTTCTATATGTATTGTCAAAAATCATCAAATCTGTCACGGGTGAAACTGAAATAGAACTGGCCGCCACGTTTCTTGAATTGTCATAGAAGAATAAAAAGCTATAATATTGTCTTCTATTTACGCGAATATTATTCATTGAAATTAAACTGCTATATACGGATTTTATCGCGTTGTTTATTTGACACTTTATTACAAAATTTTGAAAATTGTTACACTTCTACTACTATTAAACTTTACTAATTTTTAAGCTAATTAAATTATTATTAAACTATTTAGATTTAATTTATTTTTACACTTTCCCCGACGTTTCGGTTGCTTTTCAGCAGCCATGGTCACGGGGAGACTAAGATGGCAGTTGTCTCAATATTCCAGTGTCTAAATAGTTTAATAATAATTTAATTAGCTTAAAAATTAGTAAAGTTTAATAGTAGTAGAAGTGTAACAATTTTCAAAATTTTGTAATAAAGTGTCAAATAAACAACGCGATAAAATCCGTATATAGCAGTTTAATTTCAAAGAATAAAAAGCTGTCGACATAAACCAAACGCATATTTTTTTCTAATCAGCGTCGCGTGCATTAGAAATATAGAATAGGGTATTGCAATAACTTCGTAGTACATAAGATATAAACATGGTTCTTAGACTATTAAATTAGTTTTTCAATGTTTTAAGCGTGAATTATTTTTCTCGGTGATTGTCACCGCCCGTCACGCATCTGTTTCAGTAGTGTTTTTTGATATTTAATTATTTATTCGAATGTCTTTTTATGATTTATCAATGGTTATTAGATCTAAACTTATGCCATAGTACCAAAGTTACAATTTAAATATTTCCAACTGAATAATAAATTCAAAATCATTCTTACATTTCACTTTAACTCTGAAATGTAACAAACGTGACTTCAAATAACTAACAAAACTACCCGAAAGCATTACAAATATATTTGTCGGAATATAAAAGAGCAGGCATTCTGTTGGCGGAAATCTCAGTGGTCGGAAAACTGGAGAAATTCTTCAGTGTAAATACGAAAACTTCACTTGGACGCGCTTTCGTTTGCATGCTAACATTTGACCTTATCTTCTACAGTCTGAAAGATATATTTTTAATGTCTTTCTGCATACCCCTTTTATTTGAATACAGTATCATTTAAGAGTATCTTTTGGACTATTGTGTAACTTTCGGCCTGATAACATCCGTATGTCCTGTTAAAGTTCTCGTCGAAAGCTTGTGAAGCTAATATAATGAGATCTTGTTTTCTCTCGTTATATTTAATGAGACTGTTTTAAGTAAAATTTTGTTAATATGTTGGCGAGTTATATTGACCGCATACATGGCATAATGTTTTAAGTGTTTCACCTCGCTACTGCCACATTGAGTATTTACTACTCAAAATGTGTCTTTTCGAGTGCTCTCGTAAAATAACTGACAGGTGCATCATTTAACAGAATTAGGGTACCTCGCTTTATACTGGGATTTCGCGCCAGCTGAAGTGACAGTTGGACTTGCCTAACTGGTTCGCTAGGAACTAGGAAGTACTTGTACTTCCTACAACAACAAAATTTTAGAGTTTACAGACCACTTAAGTACGTGCTGCGATGTTAGCAGACCATTGAAATTATTGAACGAATAATAATTTACAAATCTTGTGGTTTTTCTGACATCACAAATGTCAGTAGGCTTCTATTACCACCTGCGATCATCTTTTAAAACGAGCATAGTCGGTGTTATTAGTTTTCTATAAAATTCATATTAGGTTATTTTAATCTTAGCATTTCACCGCCAAAAACCTGTATAATTTTATTATTTAATTTTGAAAATGGCAGCCCTAGCTCTATTTAAAACAAAATTATAAAGATTTAAGGAATATGGACACACTTCGCACTTGTTCTCCGCACTCTTGTATTGCCCACCACATTTGGAATAAAAACAGGCTGACATTACCAAACTCTTATCAAAGTAGACAACAGCGTCAAGAGATTCGGACGTATTCTAATTTACAGTATTCCATTTCCAACTAAACCTGTTCCCCATCTACGCGAGGCTTCATCAGGATAGTCAAGCAACCACTGAGCAATTTTTCCTCCTATGTCAATAAATATTTTAGTATTCGATGCTGCCAATTAATGCCTACTTGGATTCAATATAGAAACAAATTAACTAGTTATCAGTTCTGACAAAATAGGTAGACTCCTAGTTGTCACACACACACAAAACTAACGCTTCGAGATAAGGATCTGACACTTTATATCCCTTAGCCATTTCCATACGAACTGTTCCATTTAAGCCAGAATTACGACTCATAACCCTCGAATCGATTGATAAAGCAATTAATATGGCCCGGCCAGATTACCGGACCAGTAGCAATTAGTTAGGAGACCGCTATTTAGTTTTCCAACCGGCGATTAAGCTTCAAATAGAATCGTGTTCATTAACTTGGGGCTATCAGTTTTCGTAAAACTGTTTCATGTTAAGCAAAAATTGTTGACTTATGATGCTTAACTTATTTTAGAAGCGACAGTAGTAAAGACGTTTTTACATATAATAATGTGTCACAAATTGACTTCGTTGTTTTTCTTCTTCTTTTTTTTGGTTTTGTGGTGCAAGTATTTAAGTTTCGCGGTGTAAATTTTATTTTTTAGGTTACAGTCTATCAGATGGATCGCCTGATGGTAAGCGATTACCACCGCCCATGGACACCCGCAACATCAGAGAAGTCGCAAGTGCTTTGCCAGCCTTTTAAATTTCCCCCTCTTCCCAGAGGGGGGAGGGGAGTTGAGCCTCCGGTACCCTCACTTACTCGACGAAACACAACGCCAGCGCTATTTCACGCCGGTTTTCTGTGAGGTCGTTGTATCACTCCGGTCGAGCCAGTCCATTCGTGCCGAAGCGTGGCTCTCCCACGGTTTTTTGTTAAGCATTTAAGCAACTGCCAAACATATATATTGATTTTGGAACATAATTATCGAATTATGTTTTGTTATGCTATGTGCAATGAATGATTTGCATATCACGATCCTGCATTCGAATTCTACTCTATAATATAATAATGAATATCAATTTTGTGTTTTTAAGATTTTTGATGCTTAGTATTAATACTAGAATACAAGACAGTATTTTATTTTACACATTCAATAAACACTTAATGCACTTAAATAATGATTAATATTAATAGAATACATTCGGTTTACTGAATTATTCGAATAGTCGACTGATTTAGATTTGTAATAATCAAAATGTCAAATAACAGCACAGAACCTGGCGTTAAATCTGTTGTACATATAGACTCAATCCATATAGAGGTTCAGTCTATCTTACCCCTAACTACCCATTCTGGGCTACACAATAGTGTTAGGTTATCTGGAAAACAATAACTTTACTACTTAAACGTCCAAAATCGTTTCACTTACATAATACTTTCACGAGGCAGCAAATTTAAATTTCACGAGCGTCGCGGAAGTGATAACTTGGTGCTTGAATCATAACACTAACTTCATGGTTATCGCCAACTCGAAACTTTGAAATTCATGTGCATATGAAGCAACTTTAAAGTGATAGTGGAAAGTGGGTTGCAGACTGAAAAATAACTGTTCGCTTATCCTGTCATCACGCGAGTGAAGGTATACGGTTGAAATATTCATACAAATTGTCAAGGAAATGTTAAAAGTCGAAGTAGCATCGGCAATTACCATTTTTACGGTTACTAGCAATTTGGATTGCAAATTACTTGTATTCTCGATAACCCGGCAGCTAAGCTAAATACTCGTATTGGAAACAGATTATCTTCGGTAGTGTAATAGGTGGAAATTGTATTCACAACTTGTCGACCGCAAATCTAATATTTTGGCTTCACCTGCTTCAATGATATCTGGTGCGATGATGCATTTTCGTAATTTTTGCAATAGCAGCAATTTTGATATGCTGTATCCCATTATGATTTCTTTGTATCTTCGAGCAAAGACTGATTATTTTTTATTTTTTGAGAGACTTAGACGTAAGCTGGACCATTTTCAAAACGCTTCAGTCTACACTCAACTCAAATATCGGCAATTTATTCATTTTTAGAAGCGTGTTGCTGACCTCTGACTTAAAGCCAAGAAAAGAATCAACACAACGCAAAGCAGCATCAAAATATAGTAAGTAGTGATTAAAGTGGTCGCCGATCGTCAAGAGTTGTGGGTTCGAATCCCACACGGGACAAGACTTTGGGTGATCCACAAATGATTGTTCAGAATCTGGGTGTTCTTTGTGTTCGTTGTTTTAATGTTTGTAAAGTCCTCCGCGAGTCCAGGAATAAGAAATTATACCAAGTGAGGAGTTGACTTTTTAAAAAAGAAAAAAATAAAATATTTGCTGAATCGAGTGCTTAATTAATTACAGTCATAATTTGATTGCTGATTGCAAAGACATACCTAATTTATTATTGATGATATCAATTTTACTCGCAAAAAGCAAAATATTCAGATATTGATAAAAGTGGTTGGATTTTAGGTTGTAATTACTTTAAATGTAAGAAAATATTATGTAACAAAAATTGCGTTCCGACATTGATGCGATTGTAAAGTCGCCGACCAGTAACTCTAAAGTTGCATGTCTGCTCGGAACTAATAATTGAAATAGGATTCAATTATAGAAAGTGCTTCTTTTTCACTTGGCGCACCATTCCGTCGTCACTTTGAACCCGACGATACAATTCAGCGAGGAAGCAGGGACCTTTCTTCATTGTTAGAAAATAGAACTTCTTATAATGTAATTCAAAGCACATCCTGTAATATAACATTATCAAAAATATAACATAAATAGGGGAAAGATGATTAAATTAAATTAAATATACTCTAAATTAATTTCTTAACACATATAGGTAATATCAAATTGTAATTTATAGTTACAAAATATAGAGTTATAATATTTTGAGCCCAAATTTCGACATCCTAAATATAATTCATAGTAATTATAATTATTTTCAATGTTCTTAAAACAATCATATTTGCTTTGTCCGCAGTTTAATTACCATAATAACTATAGACCGTCATTAATTTATTTTAAAGATGTTTCATACACATAAAAGTGTATCATAGACGGCATGTAATTATATATTTTGTAATCCTTTCTGAGTATGCTTATTATGGCTTAAATATTTCCTACTCATGAATTGCATAGCAAAAGTATAATTATTATATTCTATATATGATATACCTTAGTCTTGTGGAGTATATTAAAATATTATCTAAATAATTTCAAATAATTAATTATTTAAAATTTGACACTTAGTTGCGACTTTACCACTCAGATCAGGCCACGTGGCGTAAATGTTCTAAGAGTAGTAAATGTTCTAAGAATAACTATATTTTGGCTGTGGCTTCGCTTGCGTTAATGTAGAATTTATCACTAAATGTCTATTCCTCGCGAACAGTATTTTTTAGAGATCGAAAAATCTCTTATACAACAGCTTTGTCCGTCCGTCCGTCTGTTATACAACTTTCAACTCAAGAACCGTAAGAACTAAAGAATCGCGGCCAACGTCATTCGACTCAGCATAGTTGATATACCCCGCAATGACTATGACCTTTGACCTCTGACCTCAAGATCACGTGGTATCACGAGACCTTTGCATATTAATTGAACCATTATTTCGAACTCTAAGATTTACGGCAATTGATTGCCGTTTCTCTCTTGTTTGAAATTATTTTGATGAAAGTTACTATATGTCCTTTCCTGTACACCTGACGTGTATGCGAAATTATATTGATCGGTCGAGTAGTTAAGGCGTGAAAGTGTGAGAAACAAAGAAAATCACATTCGCATTTGTAATATTAGTTAAGATAATAGAATCTTTTAATTGGTGGTAATGGGCTATGGGTATGGGTGTCTGGTGGACCGGTATATTGCTAACTATATATATTATTATTATTATTATTAAGAAGTAAAGACTAAATAATATAGTGCATCTTTTGTTCGCTTAAATATTACAATAATTAATACAAAACTATCCTTATTCAATTAACTTACAGTTGGTATTTCTAGAGCGAGAATCCTTACCTTGCCGTAACACAGTCATTTGACTAGCACAGAAGGTAAAGAATTTTTATTGGTTTACCGCCGATTTTATATGTTGAAGTTAAACAGAATATTTCTTCTTATTTATACATTAATTTGCTTATGTTCTAAGTTAATATAATCAAATATTTTTAACTGTACGGTATTGTATCTGTTTTAAGCATGCTGTGTACACATATTTAGAACATGTTTTAAAACAGAACAACACTGGCAGCCTAGGCTGAATTTTTCCATGAATAAAGTTTTCTCTTATCTTAAATTCAAATTACGATTGTAAAAACTTAAAAGGTAAGCGCATTTAAGCTTGTCAAGGTAACTATTATCGTGACAAAAAATAAAATGGTGTCTTTGTAAAATTTGCATAGAATTTTATGAAGTTGTTTTTGGTATTACGAGTTACGTACTTGGTTGAGCAGCGATAGCTCAGTGGGGAGACCAACAGACTGCAATGCAGAGGGTCTCGGGTTCGAACCCACGTCGCGCACCTCTGACTTTCGGAAGTTATATGACTTTTCGAAATTATGTGCGTATTGATTGCCAATTATCGCCTGCTCCGTGCCTCGGAGAGCACGTTAAGCCGTCGGTCCCGGCTGCCATGAACATCTATAGCAGTTGTTATTGAGAGAGTGTCGACACAAAAGATCCCACTGGGTCGAAGTGTCGCCAGTCTGCACTGACTGGCCCCCACATAAGATACATACATACATACGTACTTGGTAAGAGAGCAAAATAAGAGGATATGACCACTGATACAAAGAACCCAATGCCCAAGAGTATACCCGTTGCAAAAGAATTTTCTTTTTTATAAATTTTCTTTTATTATTTTTTTGTAGATCTGTCCAATATTACAATATTTAATGGATATAAAAGATTGTAATTATGATTATGTCTTGCATGCATTACAAGTGAAATACATGCATAATATGTACATACTTCGGCCTCGATGGCGTAGTGGTTAATGTAACCGACTGCCACGACTGAGGTCGCGGGTTCGATTCCCGCACAAGTCAAACATTTGTGTGCATGAACATGGATGTTTGTCTTGGTCTGGGTGTTTCTATGTATAATATGTATGTATTTACAAAAAAAAAGTATACATGTAGGTATGTTTATCCATTGTCTAGTACCCATAGTACAAGCTCTGCTTAGTTTGGGCTAGATGGTGTTGTGTGTATGTGATAGAATATTATTATATTATACTTTGTCTCACATCTATATTCCCCGGAAGGATATACAGAGGTGCAATACACCCAAATTTCGCCGATTATTTAGATTTTTGATCCTACTTAATAGGGGTAAGCTTATTGCCGTTTACCAGGCACAAACCCAGAATCCGCGCTGCTAACAATTTCTTAACAACTCAATAACATTTTGCCCAACCCGGGAATTGACCCGATATATATAGCCTTCAAGTATCTTTATATCTCTATCGTAAGAGTAGTAATATTCGTTAATTAAATATTAAATAAAATGTAGTAAATGGTCACCGATCCAAAGACAAACCCCAACAGCATTCCTTAACGTCGCAAATGAATTGAACTACGCAGTCAATCACAAGCCCCACAGTTATTAACTCCCAAAAACATCTGTCTCTTCATTACCGCAACTTGTTCTGCGAAAATGGAAGCAATTAGTTCCTTTGATTAAAAGATTGGACTGAAAGGGCTACACCGATGTAGAGTAATATCGTCAAACCAACGCTCAAAGATCCAAAATTTTCATTTGACTTCAGCTAGATGAAAATCAAATCTGCCGGTACCGGAGTGAAACAATCCCCTTCACTTTGGCGAATGGAATCAGATTTTTGATTTGGAAATTGTATTAAGTTTTGGATGGTCGGCCGAAAGAAATTGTAGAGCGAAATATTTGAGCTCAAACGAACGAGGCCGCTTTTAGCGGCACGTAGATGTTTAAATGTATAGATGTGTCGGTGCCGTGGTTTCGGATACGTCTTTTTGTGTTTTGTTCTGCCAGACTAGTGGCTTGAAGTTACTGACGTAAATATATTTTTACTGGATAGGCACTTTACGAACGTAGTATTTTATAAAGCCATTTTAAACAGGCATAAGTCAAAAAAAATTTTTTTTCTGACTGAACATAAAAGCGTATCTTTTCCGTGTTATGACTGAACGATCTACAGTTGCAGAATTGGTGACAGTAATATTCTTCCGAACAAATTTCTGTTACGACGGTCAATCTTAATGGACCCTGGCCAGCTGCTCAAGAAATATTATAGTACGCAAGCACAAGTACACTCTCTGTTCTCTAACTCTTACAAAAGGCTTTAGAACTTCTAACACCGCCAATTACCTAACCGGGCTCCGGGCTGCTATTGAGATTTATTAGCTGAAAATCCTTCGAAAAGGATTCAAACCTGGCGCGTCATGCATAGCAGTCACATTTACTATTGCTGTAACCGGGTTACTACTCTAACGCTGATTTTCTGTAAGAGGATGGTACTTTATCGGAGAGGCTAGCTTATCATAACTTTATAATTGGCAAGAGTTTTCACTCGTTGAATGGACTCGAATATCATTTCCGACATATTTCGTACTATCGCATCTATAAAGTTATATAGCATGTATTAAAATTAGTTCTATCTACTCATCAATGTCTTCCGGCATCGCCTTTGTTACAAACCTATCATTATTATTATTATCTAAAGGGGCTTCATACAATAGAAAATAGCGCTATTAGATGCCTACGCTTGAACTAATAAACATAACAATTATTATTATATTCGTCCTTTATCCTTGTCATTTAAATTGATATAAGAAAATACGTAACATTTAAGGATGCCTTATCAGTCTAATACCTTCTTCGTAGAGTGTGGCTGTGGTCCTCCCAAGCCTACAAATAAGACATCGATAGATAGTCCACAAAACAATACAGGCAAGTGACTTCATATTCTTCAGCAGATCTTCATTTATAAGTTCGGGAGCAAGTGATACATCTGGTATTACAAACATTTGCAGCCTATAATGACTACTTACCATTATACCTTATAAAACATACCAATAAAAGTAATTTGTTACATATTCTCACGACTTGTGAATTCCACGCATATGTATATATAATATCTGATAAATATTCGACACATATTTATCAGATATTATTTGAATTCCCACATAACAGGGAGCAAGCATGTTGCTATCTGTCGGACCCAGTTCTAGAATTTTTGTCGCTACTGAAAGGTTCTGGACAAAAAACTCTATACTTAATACCTTTCCCGACATGGAAATTGAATTCAAAACATCATGCACAGCAGTCGTATAACTACCGCTGTCATTTTTCGTAATATTATGGTTATAAACAAAAACATTCTCATAAAAATGTACAACACCGCGTATAATGACTGAAGACAGATTCAAAAAGTGATTGTCAAAGTTTTTATGAGAGAACATTATTCTGTAGAGGCAGGCAGACATATTTGTAACAGACAAACAGTCTATTGTCTGCAATTTAATTACGACCAAGCTCGTGAAACAAAATGTCTGAAAGTTGTCTCTCAAAGTAATAGCAGTTTTCCAAGTCTTTTAAGTAGTTTCTTTTTAGGTTGAAAAGGCAGATGTGTGAAATTATTTATCCTTCAATTTTTTATTTCACCAACAGTAGACATAATATCTGTATATTTATTTTCATGTTTTCTTTTTTTATAGAAGGCATTGGTTATATCATAACAAATTAATGAACAGATGCTTTATGTCCGTAATTCTACGAATATTATAAATCTGAACGTGTGTGAAGATGGATCAGATGTTTGTTAAATATTCACATAAAAACTGTTGAACCGATTTGGGTAAAACTTGGGATACAGATAGAATATATTCTGGATTACAAATAAGTTACACTGTTTTTCATAGTTATATGCGTTCTCTTAGACAAACCACGGCCATAAACTACTACTACTAAAGTATGAACTTTTGATTTAGGATTTGTTTTTGGATCTATTGCATCAAAAACATGATCCCCTTTCTAGCTACCAATATATCTTATCTTATCTGGGGGCCAGTCAGTGCAGACCGGCGACACTTCGACCCAGTGGGATCTTTTGTGTCGACACTCTCCCAATAACGACTGCCATAGATGTTCATGGCAGCCGGGACCGACGGCTTAACGTGCTCTCCAAGGCGCGGAGCAGGCGATAATTTTCAATCAATACGCACATCATTTTGAAAAGTCATATAATTTCCGAAAGTCAGAGGTGTGCGACGTGGGTTTGAACCCGAGACCCTCTGCATTGCAGTCTGTTGGTCTCCCCACTGAGCTATCGCTGCTCTTAGCTACCAATATTTGTCATAGTACAAACTTCTGCTGTATATGCTCTTACCGGAAAGATCTGGCGACAGCAAAAAAATTCAAATATAATTATATACGATTTAATTCCTCCATAAGTTTAATAGGTTTTTCTTACTTAGGTGTGATGTTTAACACTCTTCTTAACATAAAAATAACGAGCAAATAATGGTCCTTTTAAGTGTGATTTATGTTTTGCTCTAGACATCACTTTCGATCATGGTTCGGTGGCATACACTCATGTCTGTATCTCGCTGAACGGAGCGGAGGCGTAGCTAATACTACACCTACGTTCCACCTCCTACGTAACCTTTTTCTAATATTTCTTGCGAATTTTATTTATCTTGTTTGAGTTCTCTTGTACAGGTTGATCAAACACGTAAATATGAAAACATATAAATCATGCGTAGTTACTCAAGCAGATGTTATTTAGTTATAAGATATCGTTTGAATTTCCAAATAAATATAAACGGTAAAATAGCTGTAAAGAATTGACAGACACCGTGCTGCTACTAAACGGTGATAACAGAAAATCATTTAACGATATTTGTGTTATAAAATTTCACAACAAGAACATGATGTATATAAAATATGACATATCACATTATTTAAAATACTTACTATTTGATGATTGCTAATTCAATCCAGGCAACGCCTTCAGTTGTGTCCTCACCTCTGTGTTTCTTCAATCTAGTGATGTGCACTATCGCATTTAAATTATTTTCGAATGTGTTGACAACCTTCTACATACATAAGTGTGTCCACCTTCCTTCTACCTTGTAACGTAAGTACCGCGTTGAAGACTACAGTATTCATAAATAGTACTACTTCCATCTACGCGACGGGTATACCTAATAACTACTAGAGTTATTAGGTACTGGAAATCTCCGATTTACCAATTGCGCTATATACCCGTGAAGCTTCTTGTGAAGAAACGTGGTGTGATGATCTTCCAATATAAAGGCAGACTCCTCCGACCAGGCTGGGCGATTGTGCCTGACGAGCCGTAATATAACGGTTGATATCGTGCACTTATAGTTGTATACTTGCATATATTGTGTAACTCGCTGTGTAAATATCTATAATTAATGTATGACAAAGTACATAATTGTGCAGCGCCATCTTTTGTCATGTGTCATAACTTATTCGCTTGTGTGAAGTCGTTACATAATTTTAGCAGACGCATTATCAAGCTTCAGCCAAAGACAATATGATATGTAGTTTAATATTAAGGTATTCGTCAAATTTTGTGACAGACCATGTCTCTTCTTGAGAATATTTAAATGTTAAAACTTTTTGATCTACACATGCAAGCCAGTGGTTTAAAGAATTTAAGAAGACGTTTGAAAAGGAACTATGTCAGAAATACATGAATACAAAAGAGAGTAAAGTTCCTAAGTCTTTCCTGCTGCAGGCTGTTAAAGACTGATTGATTGATAATGATTATTAGTAAATACAATTTCAAAATAATGTCACTGTCATAGACCACTGATCGTATTGCATATTGCCGTTTTAAAAAGCTTTGGTAGGACTTTCCATACTAGAAGACAACGAATAAATGTTTGAATTATTTCTTCCACTTTTGATCGAAAATTACGATTGTCAGCGTCATATTTTTTTTAACTCTTTTACAGCGGCTCTCCTTTTTGTATTCTTTCCATTCCTGCAGTACGGGGCGTTTAAGACCTCGTTTAAAAACTATCATTATGGCGGTAAAGTGCTCATTAGACCCCGTAACTTTTAAGACACTAAAATTTTTTTATTGCCTAATTAAAAAAACATATAGTTATTTTTAGTACACTATTATCAATTATGAATTGATTGACCTAAATCTTAAAGCGTACATTAGAGGGTTGGTTTATTAAAAATCTGTAGGTAAAATAAAATGGGAGGTTTTAAATTGACTGTTATTTTATTTCTTCCATTATTAATTAAATTATGCACTATCCAGGAATTGACAAGAGCTGTACCAAATAATAACTTCATTGCCATTTTCCTTCACCACTTAATTCCTTTCTTGAAAGTTGTATAATATTATGAAATTCGGTCACTGAAATCTATGTCTTTTTTTGAAATATTGTACATGAGAATACAACCTGGTTTTTTAAATACATTTTTCAGTGCCTCTCTTCTTTTTTTCTGTATTTCTGCAGAGGAGGCTATGTTTTTCTTAGCCGCACCGCAAGGTATACACATACGAGGCGTATTAGACAGACCTCGATCCGCACTGAACGTGTTAACTTGGCATCACAGTGAATTCGCCTACATACATACACAGCATGTCATCTGGGGCTAAAATCTCGTGTATATTTTAGCCCGAGATTTAAGAATTTTGTCAAAAAATTTCAGTAGCTGCACGGAGTCTGGTACTTTGTCCTGTAGTTATAGGCTTGCCCGTAATACCGATCAAAACTCGTAGTTATACCAAAGCTAACAATCGCTAATGTGGTACTGCTGGTCTACCCTTTGAGAACACAGACATATATATATATATATTTATTGTCTTGTTATACAAACTTTATGGCCTAATCCTTCTCACACTGAGAAGAGGCCCGTGCCCAGTAGTGGGACAGTTTAACCTAATAATGAATATGTAATGTTTTTATAATAATATCAACCCTGTGGTTATGGTTGATATTATTATCATACAAACATTACATATTAATTCCAGTTCTACGTCTTTGGAATACCGCATACCACCGCATACACCAATATACACAGATTGTAAACACACACAACCATCTTATGCAAATATGAAGGCCTAGCGTGTGGTTATTAAAAACATGAATTTTACAAGCTTAATATTACGTGACACGTACGGTCACCGCGGTAATCCCCGGAGTACCGCCGCCTCTTCGGATGTCGGATTTAAATATGATTACTTTATATTACTGGGGAATTTGTGAGCTAAAATGTTGACAACCTGGCGTTTGCCTAAATAAATGAGAAAAGGACTTAAGGAAGAAGTGGATTATGTTATTAGGTAATGGTAGATTTTAGTTTATTAAAATACGAATTATTTTATTCATAACTAAATATACATATTATTATAAATGATATTTAGTTGAATAAGGCATGTAATTTAGTTACAATAATTTAAGCAAGCATTAAGTGTATAATGAGTTAGGTAAGAATAAAATATCTTCTTAATTTTAAAAACGTCACCTTACGTATGTTGTCTCTGCCAAACTCAAAAAATTGTCGATGGATTGACTTGATAATCGAGAAGTCTTACACAATTATAAAATGTAACTATAATACTTTTATTTGCTTCTCTAATATTATACTGACCTACAGCAAAGCATAACCGGCTTTAGCCAGTCAATCTAAAAGTGTAATAAATGTATATCAGTTTACTTATTATATCTAGTACGAAAAAAATATTGTGCTACAAATTACAAATACATATTTTTGACTGCACGGATGGAGTTTTGGTTTAAGTGGTAGCCTAGCCTCTGCCACTGCGTCGAGTGTGTTCGATCCCCGCAAGGGACAAAAATTTATGTTATACTAGCTGTCCCGACAGACGTTGACATGAAAAAAAGAAAAATAAAACCCAGATCTAAGCCATCCTCGAATTCACACGAACACACACAATTTTTTTTATCAAAATCGGTGCAGCCGTTTAGGAGGAGTTCAGTGACATACACACACGTACAGTAGAATTATATATATAAAGATTAAATATTTATGCTGAGTTCAGGTGTTCTTTGTATCCGCTGTTTGAATGTTTGTAAAGTCCCCCGCGACACAGAAATTAATTCGGGTGCGAAATATACTTCTTTTAAAAAAATATTAACGGTAAAGGCCAAAAATGTGTCCAACCCGGGAACAGAGTTCGAGACCTCGTGAAAAATACGATCACAAAATGATGTCATGATGTTACAAGACAGTCGATAAAGTTGGTTGGCTGATATACCACAGCAGATTTTAAAAACTACATAATGTTTTACGCATCCTTCGCCGCATTGACAGTCACAAATGAAACCACTACACCTTTTGTGCAGTGTGTTTTCATTTTTAATTAACATTTTCCTGAATTTTTAAATATATAAATAGCCGCAAAGATATTTAATACTTAAGTATATCTATGTAAAAATATTCTAATTTCAGCTTTGATCATTTGGTATTAAGACATTGACCCGTTGGAATATAATTAACGCATAGCATATTATACAATAAGCTATGTGCCGACACAAATCATAATCAGACATCTCTCCACTATTTGTCTCTTATCGATAATACCCGAACATATCCGAGACATTCAATAACATGCATCAAACCGAGACCAATAATCAAAGATTCATAGGCTCTCAATCACGGATACCGAATCTACGCCCGACTATGACACATCACGTTCTGATGATCGATGGAGATGTCTGGCCGTAACGATTAGTCATCGAGACGTACCGATACGCATGTAATTCATTGCTCTGTAAGTTGCAAGACTTGTGAAGGAATATTCTGGATGATCTTTTTGTATTTAGAATAGTCATGTGGTCAAGATTCTTTTTTTTTTTCAACATACATATTTGTCGTGTTTTTAAAGTTAAGGTGTTGCTGTAGACTATGATTACATTCGCATAAAGGGGTTTTACTTGCCATATGCCGATTTATGAAAATAAATAATAGGTAAGCTGAAATGACCATACCTTCATTTATGACAGTTATTATAAACATTATGTGAACTTTATGAGACTCGTTGGTGAATGCGACTCCTGAGTGAGGTCTTGGATGGAAACACAGGTCCGACCAATAAAAATTTTTAGTTTTTTGACCGGAGTTCTTAGTTTTCATAGATTAATTATAAGAGTTGTATTTGCGTGCGCACTTGTGAACTATAATATCGATACCTCCTAAGTATAATGAGTCAACTGACATTATAGTAATTTTACAGGAGAGCGTTTTGAAGGCAAATCATTTATATTTTAATGAAATCAAACTTATTCAAAATAAATTAAATGTTTTTTTTATAAAGATTGGAAGCTCTTCCTTTGGTATAACATGAATTTGCAGATTTTTGATTCTAAATCTCATTTTATGTACATGACTGGGTATACGTTGGCGAGACTCAATAGTAAAATGGTTTAACTACCACTTATATGCATGTACGTTGTACATCACAATCCATGGTTTACAGCAAAATATTATGAAATATTTTGTCATTTTATTAATTTCATCTTACTTTTGGTTGTTTTCGGGATTTTCTATCTAACTTAATAATAAAATGTTGAAATTACATCACTTGACTCATTATACTCGGCAAGTACTTAACTGTGTTAGCATTTTGAAACCTCAACGTATACTGGACTAATATAATTTACCGAGGCTTTTTAATTACTAATTTTAGTTGTAATACTTTACGAAATGTGGAATTAATGAAGGCTAGGAATGAGAAGAAAAATCATAAATAAAAACAACGCATTTTAAAGCATCACGATGTATTTTTCACTATAATTAAGTAGGAGCATATTTTTTAAGATTATTTAGCCTTACTAAAAGCTACAAGTTACACAAATCAACAAAAACAAATTATTAATGTTGTATCATTAAAGTTTCACAAAAAAAAACAAAAAATAATAAGAACTAAAAATGGTAACTTACGTTAAACTATTTTAATAAAAAGAATAGAAATGAATAACAAAAATATCTAAAACGTCTAGGCAATTCTAACGCTCAGAAATAGCTATAAGGTTTAACAAAATAAATAAAAATTTTATAGCTTTAATTAATTAAAAATCAGTCTGAATCGCTGTCATCAGCTCCATTAGAGGTAGTTGACATCAAATTATTTGTATGGCTTTTCGTCGGATTTGGCAAATCTAAAAGTATACCATTGGTCAGACGTATAAAGCGTTTTATCTTTTGTCTGTTTTTCAAATCAAGTGTGCATACTGTTGCCTTCATTTTGAATGTGACCCACTATTAGAAAGCGGTGGCTTATATCTATACTAAACTTCGAATTAGCTAACGTTTACATTAAGAAAACAATTCTTTTTTTATTTTGGCCTCCACAGTTGTCTGACTAGAACCGGTAATCTTTGACACCTTCGCTCACCGTATCATTTCTTTTTAATGCTTTTCGTGCTTCTCTTTATCTGTCTGTGTAACTTGCTTGTTATTTTCATAAATGTGGCATTGTTCACAAATCAAAACCTATATTGATATTTTTATTAATGATATCTCGGTATTGTCTCACGGTAGTCGCTTTAGAAGAGTATTTATTAGAATCAAACCATTCTTTACATAACTTGAACATTTTTGGGAAGGATAAAGAGCCCTCAAGATGTTTTCACTTGATTTTTGGCGAGTGTAATGGGAGTCTACAGGAGAAAATGCTTCAACGTAATCTAAAACACTGCGAACGATATCTTCATTGATAATCTTTGGATGATTAATATGTTTACCACGCTGATTATCAGACTTTTCTAAAACTGTATTAAAACTAATAGAAAGGGTTCTCAAGAACATAGTTTTGCAAACCAATATTTTTGTAGTCTCAATATTATCGCCTTGACTGCTTGGAAGGTAAAAAGAAATAGTGTGAAGACGTTTTGAATTTTCTTATCCACAATAAATCTTCTTTTTCCAGCTCTTACAGTATACCTTGTCAATAAATCCCATTTTCTTGACTGGTTTCTAATACTCCAAAACATATCTAAAATCCTTTTCCGAATATCTTCTGTTAATTTCTCACAGCATTTTTTCCAACAAGTTACAGGGCAAGAAGTTTTCATAATTCTCTTATCATGTACTCTTCCGTTTCTATTGACATATATCAAACCTCTATTAACATTATATTTCCTCTCCTGATCCTTCCATTTTTTATGAAAACGTTCTCTTAGCCTTCCTTTATCTTTTTAGCAGTGGAAATCCGCTTACGACGTTTGGCGTTATTGGACGGTGAGTATGTGATATCATTAATGTCAGATGCAGGGATGGCGACCGCAGGACTAACAATTAACATGAAATTAACAGGTGATGGGGCAAAAAAATTATACGGCGATAGTACTGGAGTAATATTACAATAATTTTGAATAATGCTATTCTGGATGGGCGAATTACCTGGACTGTTTTTTATGACTGATGGCGACCTATCTCCTTTTTGAGTTCTATTATCACCATTCGATACCCAAGGCGAGGAGCAAGGAAAATCATTCGGGAATAATATGGAAGCGTTAGAAGGGATATTCTGCAATACATCCGTGCTATCATTCAAATCAACATCATCAAGTATTGATAGCTCCTCTTCCGTAAAATTTGCATCAGGTTGCAATGGAGACTCTAAAACAAATAATAATATTTTTATTACTTGTTATTGGCATGTTACATATTTTTATATTAAACATGTCAATAACAGGTAATAAAATATCATTTAAAAAATATATTATAACACAATTAATACAAAAATATCAAACATTGAATAAGTACATTATTATAGCCAGATGAGTCAAGTGTTTTCTTTATAAAGTTCGTTCGCCGTATACTGGTGTAACTGTAGTTATGTCAGTATACGGAGTACTAAGCGACGTGAACAACAATTAAAAAAATAAATAACTAAATCACACTTATATACATAAATAAAGATAACTTACCATCTTCATCCCTGTTTTCCATTATATCACCGACTCCTGTGTTATTCTTTATTGTATAATTGGTATTATTCACATGTCTTTGAGTAAATTTAATATATTTCGCGCCCTATTTGACTGCATTCTGTTACTAATATTAAATAAAGATATAAAACAATATAAGACACATACATCCACGTTTACTTTATTTACTAATTTTGCGAAATAAAAATATTAACTAAAATTGCGTGCGCACTCGTCGCCATTCATCGTATACTGAGCCGCAATAAACTTGTATCACTGTGTCCCTCCTCAATCCCCGCGTACACTGGTACGATGTTATTTGGATCAGTATACAATGTAAGATTTTAACTGATGTTGAAATTGATTTAGTATACGTGAAATTATCTCGGTCATTAATTGTTCGTTTTTAATTATTTTAATACTAACATTAAGATCATGGTTTATTACATACGTTTATATAAAAATAATAAAATACCTAAATTTGTTAGATGACTCAGTATACTTAGGAGGTATCGATATCTACTATGCAAATGTCCATTCATTTATATTGGCCGTGTCAACCAAAATTCGGTCTAGAACATCTTACCAGGCAAAATGAAGTAACAGTGGTTTTGTCCTTCGGCGTGTTGAATGCCTGCACGTTCAAGAATGCCCAATATTCAAAAACGTCTACTTGATAATAACAGTTCTTAAAGACATGGTCAATTGTTTTACCATGACCATACAATTAATCCAAAACAGATTATAAAAATAAATGGAATTATTGAAATAAAAAAGGACTAAAATTAAGATGATGTTTTAGTGATTTTGTTTATTATGTAAATTATTTATTTTCGTAAATAACTTCGTGATTAGAGCCGATCCGATTATGAACATAAGATCAATATGAATCAATAATGGTTTGTTCGTTCGAATTACCAATAACACAACAGCGAATCGTGGCCGGGTTTGATATTTATATTATATAGCTAGTTTATATGTAAAAAGTAAATCTGTCTCTATAATATTATTAAATTATATGAACTAATAAAATTTTCATACAGAATTGAACCTTACCACGTAACGTGAATCGAATTACCAGAATAGGGTCGCTGGGATTCGGCAAAATAGGTTATGAATAATTCGAAATTTGGAATTGTAATTTATGTTGTTGTAACCTTTGACTGCTGATTCTGTGTGGTGACTTAGCGATAATGTGGATGTAGGTCAGCGTTGTATAAGGCTGAGTTGGAACACTACTTAAGTAAGTATTTTGAAAAAAAAAGGCAGCTTTTCAATTCTGTTAAATATTATAATGGACTGCACGAATGGCGTTGTGTTTTATACGGTCGCTGCCACTACGCCGAGCGTTGTGGTTGGTATCCCTTACGGGATAAAAATATATGTGATTTGCAGTTATGATTGTTCCTAGTCTGGGTGTTTTTGTGTCCGTTGTTTAAATGTTTGTAAAGTCCTCCGCGACACAGAAGATATTCCAAGTGCAGGAGTTGTTCTTAAAAAAAAGATAAATTTATTACTGCCAAACTCACAATCGAATTGGCATATCATTTTGAGTTTTTCTTCTGTGATCATGGCAATGACAGTTGTAGTAACTCACCTTTTTCGGTTACTGATGAGACGATAATTCAAGTCAGATGACTTTCAGTTGCGTAATAGCATAATGGCTGTTCTAGGCAAATGTTTTTTTGTTTACGCAATTCGTTATATGTATAAGAACCATATACAATATCTTTGGTTTTAGAACTTATTGCTGTATTACGTAGACTACTACGTAATACAGCAAGGAACAATTGTTTTAGTACAAGCAAAGCCTTATTAAGTAGGTTTTGGTTATACTAAAACAATTGACCCTTTTTGATTATCATCTCAGAATAAGGTAATAATAATAATATTTATAATATTCTACCACATACACACAACACCATCTAGCCCAAACTAAGCAGAGCTTGTACTATGGGTACTAGACAATGGCTAAACATACATATATACTTTTTTTTTATATCCATACATATTATACATAGAAACACCCAGACCAAGACAAACATCCATGTTCATGCACACATATGTTTGACTTGTGCGGGAATCGAACCCGCGATCTCAGGCGTGGCCGTCAGTTACACTAACCACTACGCCACCGAAGCAGTCAATTAAATGTGCATTTTTAGTATAGTTGATTAAAAATCATTGCTTTATTGGTGCCGTCGCAAAGATTTATGCTAATGTTTCTGACCGATCGTACTGGTCTCGTATTTGATTTAAGGATTAATTTGTTAGCGAATTTTCAGTAGCAGCAGCAATCCAATACGATTATTGAATTAAAAAATTACTCGCTTCTGCTTCAAAATTGTCTGACCATTTCCACGTTACCTATATTTGCAAGTAATTGCCAATCCTTAGTAAAGAACATGCAAATAATCTCAATAATAACCAGGTTTGCAACAGCTTGGAATTGGAACGCGCGATCCGAATGGAAATGTTCTATGATTAGGTTTTCTCAATTTTAGTACTTTCCAGAAAGTCATCAGTTTATAATGATATTGGATTCCGGTGTGATTTGTTAACAACCAAGAGAATAAAGAAGTGTGTAATATTCTTGTACGTATTCGAGAATTATACATTGAAATTACTTTACATAATTGTTTTATAGTTACAGGAGACTACGGGAGTTAAGACTTGAGGTCGAAACGAATGATTACGCTCGGTATTTCTGCGGGATCGAATAGGCAATAAGGAGATTCGTAGAAAAAACATTGTTGCTGATAGGTATAGCTCGCCGGATAGCCAGGCTGAAGAAAAAGTGGTTACATGGCTCGCAGAAATGATGGTCATTGGGGCAGAAGGCAAGCCGTAAGCAATAGTAGGGAAGATGGACCGATCACCTGCTAAGGATCGTGACAAGCAATCGAGCAAGTTGGATGTGGGCTGCTCAAGACTCATTGTGTGGAAAGCCTTGGCAGATGCTTGGGTCTATTAGTGAATGTCTTTCGGTTGATATGATGATGAATATCTTAGTAACCTTAAACATCGGTCTGTATCAATATCTGTAAATATTGGCAGTATTGGGCCTGTTTTCCTCGTTGATCTTGAGGTATTTACGTCTGTGTATATAGGCGTGAGTACCCTATGACACACCGAAGGGGTAAGCAGATATGTATGCACAGTCACATTTTTCCTGCTGAGTTTTAAGTCCTACGTGGCAAGATGCGAGCCTGTACTCGTCTATCGGGCAGGTGAGGTAGAGGAGAAAAACGTCTAAGTGCCAAGTTTAATCCAAGTCCAATCAACGAAACATATTCATGCACTCCCACGTTTAGTAGTAAAAAGCATATCATTAATTGTATTGTAAAAATATAATATGTTTCAATAATCGTTACCCTCTTAACTATGCATAACAAAAGGGTTAAAGCAAAATCTATTTTATCGCTACAATTATAAGCATAATCCTAAACTCGTGGCCTTACCATAAATAGCGTTAATCCTTATTCAACAACCGACTACTATCGTAGATTTCACAGTGAAAACTAACATTCTAATATGCTATAACAGTTATCGCAGCAGTGACAATTAGTGGAACCCAATTGTTATAACGACTAATTATAGTGGTGTGACTAGTTCGTTAGTGATGGACATAACGCGTTATTGTTTTAGAGGGCCCGTGACGCAATAACTGGGCTACCTTACCACTGCTATGTTTATTGATGGGTGACCATTTACAAAATTATACCGATAAGTTCCAAGCGAAATTGCAACTAAACCTGCCTGGGATATTATTCTAACTGGGACAGCCCAATTGGCGTGTTAGAATGTCTTATTGTCCCACAAAATTAAATAATGTAACAAAAAATTTAATACGCGTATTGCGAATTGAATCGCGCAAGGGATCATTATTGGTGTGTTCCACAATTATTGTTATGAGTCTAGGCCTACGTTGTATTTCTTAAATTGTATGTTTGTAAAGTTATCTGCATTGCAGGGCATGATAATTAAAGCGGGAGGTGTTATAAAATAGTAGAAATAGAATCTTTTAAAAAAAATCAATAATCAATCAGATTGTGATTACGGCCAGTATAACCTGGTCGATACCTCAAGCACCTAAACAAAATAAATAATCGCGTTAATTCCCAACAAGATATTATACTAATTATGCATCGCTAAAGTTGTAAGTAATTAGCTTTTGCGATGCATAATTAATATAATATCTTAGATAATTATCAAGCATAAATTATTTGACGTCCAAACTTAAAGAAAACAGGATACACAAGTACATATAGTACTAAATATTTACCACACTATAAAACCACTTTAACAACAACTTCAACAAATAAATCAGGATTATATTCATACATAATCTAGTTATTACATAGCTCAGAACATGTCACCCCATTTATTAACCACATGCTAAATTATGTACGTCATAAACTTAAAAGATTAAGGGCATTAGGTCCTTATCCTGCGTAATATATTGTTACATCAAGGCCACCATGTTCCATTTTTGCGTCCTAGTTAATGTTTAACTGTACGAATGTTATGTGTTATTTAATATTGCCATAAAGAGGCATTGATTGCTATGTGATAAACGTTCACGGCCTGATATGTCGCTGAAGGGTAGGCAGAAGAGAATTGTAGCCACATTTTGCCAGCGAAGGTTTTAGGTAGAGCTCTACGTAAAAGGGGTAAGCCTATCGCCGTTTATCGGAAACAGTTCAGACTTACGTGCTGCTAATGAGAATATTTTGGCAGGATAACCCAATAACACACACACGGAAATCACACCCGAGATCTCATGCACAACAGTGAAATTAACGTTAAAATAGGTAGTTACGATAGATACACCTCTACAGGCGAGCCTGTAATCAGTCGTCTACCGTGCGCAGTGCCAGACGCTGTACTCAGTGCTTTCTCCAGAATACCTTATATTCCCATTCAGTATTTGACGTAGCCCCGTTACTAATAAATGAAAAATACATTGATGGGTAAAACAAATAACAATAAATGCTTAGCAATATTATTACTTACGTCAATTGCACTAAGGCATAATATTGCTAAGCAATATTTTTTGATATGTTACGTATAACTTTATTCTTCACTATCTATTGCCTGCGGCTTAATATGAGTAGTATTTAGAAGTGGTTATCTTTTGCATGTTCATATATCAATAAAGCTCGATTTGCTGAACTGATTTTCATCAAAGTACATTTTCACAAGTAATTTAAATACAAATCATAAATTCAGCTTTTCTAGAAATAGTATTAAAAAACCATTACCTTAATTCTTAATTAAGGTCGGTTAAATACTACTTTTTACATATATGTAAACTATATATTATGTAGCATAAGTGTTGTAGCACGTTTGTGTCAAGAAATTCTTATTTTCAGTTACATAAATACATAATTACATTTATACATCACTGATATCAATTTTACTTTTAGAGTTCGGAAAAACTCTTATACAACAGCTTTGTCCATCCGTCCGTCCGTTCGTCTATCTGTTATACAACTTTCAACTCAAACCGTAAGAGCTAGAAACTCGCGGTCAACGCCATTCGACATAGCATACCCTCTATATGATATAGCCTCGATGGTGTAGTGGTTAGTGTATCCGACTGCCATGCCTGAGGTCGCGGGTTCGATTCCCGCACAAGTCAAACATTTGTGTGCATGAACATGCATGTTTGTCTTGTTCTGGGTGTTTCTATGTATAATAAATATGTATATACAAAAAAAAAGTGTATATGTATGTTTATCCATTGTCTAGTACCCATAGTACAAGCTCTGCTTAGTTTGGGCTAGATGGTGTTGTGTGTATGTGATAGAATATTATTATTATATTATTATATAATGATATACCTAACTATGACCTTTGACCTCTGACCTCAAGGTCACGTGGTATCACGTGACCTTTGCATATTACTTAAACCATTTTGTCGAATTCTAAGATTTACGTCAATTCATTGCCGTTTCTCACTTGTTTATTTTGACTATATGGATGGTGGTGTAAGTTGTCGCCTCGCCACTGCCACTGCGCCATGTGTTACGGGTTCGAATCTTACACGGGAGAAATCTTTGTGTGACCCGCAAATAGTTGTTATGAGTCTGGGTCTTATTTGTGTCCGTTATTTGAATGTTTGTAAAGTCCCCCGCGACACAGGAATTATTATTAGTGTTGGAGAAGACTATTTAAAAAAAAACATATTTTCCTATTTTCGCACAATGTATCCGAGGGTATAGGCAGAAATGAATGACACTCACATTTCGCCAGTTACATATTTAGGTCACACGTTGAAGGCACTGAGCCTTTTACGGTCTATCGGGCACAGTTCCAAACACCTTGCCAGAGCTCGACCACGAGACCCCACGTTCAGCAATCGCATTCCATATCGCTGAGCCACTCAACCAAATGAACATCAGAAAGATCGTGCCTAATCTAAAAAATAATACAGAGACAATAAGCAAACGTCTACATTTATTTCATTACTAACTAGAGTTAACAATTGTACAAAATGTATAACAATATTATACGCATAACACCTATACTTGTACTAAAACCGCATTAAAGGTCAATTTACAAACAACTTGAAATGAAAACTTCGTCCAAGGTTGTCTGCGGCTCCAGAAGAAGCTCGTTCGGGTGTATACGAGATCTCAATAACAATAACACTTATAACAATATGGTATAAACTTCTAAATGAAATCAACACCGAATATGTAAGTTATATAAGTTCGAGATTCTGTAGAACATAGGTATATGACGACTCGATGGCGTAGTGGTTAGTGTAAACGACTGCCATGCCTGAGGTCGTGGGTTCGATTCCCGCACAAGTCAAACATTTGTGTGCATGAACATGGATGTTTGTCTTGGTCTGGCTGTTTCTATGTATAATATGTATATATTTACAAAAAAATATGTATATATGTATGTTTATCCATTGTCTAGTACCCATAGTACAAGCTCTGCTTAGTTTGGGCTAGATGGTGTTGTGTGTATGTGATAGAATATTATTATTATTATTATTATTATTATATATAAAAGAAAGAGTTGTGTATGATTTCTCTACATTAGTAAATGTTGGAATCATATACCTTGACAGCAACGGTTGTGAAAGCGACTGCTGTGCATTAGGTTGCAGGTTCTGTGCCACAGTCGGGCTAAGCGATAACCAGAAGCAGCAATAGCATGGAGTAAGGATCTGTCTGGCTGCCTGGTAGATGGCAACAAGCTGGGCTACTATACGTGAAACCAAAAAGCATAGCTAGCTACGCTTTCAGGGATATAGGCGTGAGATTATAAATGTATTTATATACTCATACACAGTTGTTGATTAGATCAGAGCAGATAGATAGAATCTAGATACTCTACCTCGTTAGTCTCTCGTCAATCGTCAGTCAGTCAGCTTGTAAAGGCCTGTGAAACCTGGTCGAAACGTCACGCATTAAAAGGTAATCATTATGCATGATCGCGTTAATATCCGTCACGTAAGTATAGATGTATATCATGCAACGCGAAAGTTTAAATGTTATTATTGCAAACCGCTATAGGTCGGATATATATATATTATTTCTTTAAAAAAAAGGCAACTTCTGCACTATGAGTTATTCCTGTGTTGTGGAGGACTTTACAAACATTCAAACAACGGATACAAAGAACACCCAGACTCGGAACAATTATTAATATGCAACGTTTTGTCTTGTGTGGGATTCGAACCCCAACACTCGACGCAATGGCAGTGGCAAGGCGACCACTTAAACCACTACACCATCCGTGCCGTCAGAATTACAAATACCTTAATTTACATTAAGGTTATTTTTGAAACATTTTGCAATATTTTTGACAGCCCGAAATAATATAACTACATCAATAAAAAAAATGTAATTAAAACAAATTATTCTCGCATTAATTATTGCAACCAGTTAACTGTGAAACTTCGTTAAAAACTTACAAACGCGCTATAAACGAACCTCATACGAGCTAACTCATAAAAATATGATTGCTTTACACTCAACGACGATAAAATGGACATCGGCGTGACATGTACGAATTACCCATTGCCTAATAAATCGCTCTATAGCCTCCAATATGGCTGACATGATAGCCGTCAGACTGGCGGCTATATTACGTTGATCTTACAACCAATATGACGTGCTCGTACGCTTTTGGTGATGGATAATCGATTGTGAAATTCAAACGGGCTTTTAATGAACTTAGAGCTGATATTTAAATTCTCAGACATAAGTGATCTATCAAATAAATTATAACGTAACTAAATATAATATGAGTAATACAACTAAATAATTTATATACACAACTGTCATTCTTTTCTTCGGCATGTTTTTGCATTCGTAGAAACGCGTAAAGGGTTATTTGACTTGAGTTTGCTTTATGATTACTGAAAATGTGTTACGATTTTCAGCTAAGCGAAATGCTTGTGATAGAAGCGAGTTTGCAGCGAGAGTTTGTAGCGATTGATTTGTAACTACCTTTTGTTTGCAACATAGATGCCTATTTCTTCATACATAATATGTGTATTTAGGTCCTAATATATAAATAAATGATCAAAAATGAGAATTTTCACCCAGATCGGACACCACTCACGAATCTCTCATCACGAACTTAACGGCGATTCTCGAACAACATGAATTGTCAATGTTCCTGCAGTACACAGAACTGAACGCTTTCATTTATCTATCTCTATGTATCTATGTATAGAAAGGGTAAGCTGGAGTGTATTTCTTCCATATTTTGCCAGCTATGTTTTAGAACTCGCGTAATAGGCGCTGAGGTTATTCGAGGCCACATTTTAAGATTCTGTGCTGCCACTGAAAATTACCCAATAACACTTTATCCAAACTTTTATAACATTACAGACATTACATCCAAATCCATAGGGAATAGTACCTAAAAACATGAAGCTCCTTAAAGTTTTGGTCCAATTTAGCCATTAGCGTGTTCTGTAACTACTTCTGTGACGCAGTAGGTAGTAAATGTTGGGCATGAGCTCCCGGGTTCAAGCCGTGGGTCGAGTAGTCTTATGGAGTTAAGAGCTGTGTCCAGTAGATGACGTTAGGCTCACAACCCGTTGTGAGCGACTTAAAACTATTGTTTGTAAAATATTATACGCCTCTGGATTAGCCATAAGCTTCGGTATCATGGTGTGTATATTTTAACTAATATTTTGTATGAAATATTATTATCCTTTCAAGCACATCGATATTATACTATTGCGTATTCTGTGGCTCAACTAAATCAAACTCTCACGAATCGTACCAAACTCTTAATGCGAAATCTGCTCATATTTCAAATTCGATATAATGTTACCGCATATAAGTTTCTCTCAATGATATATTGAGTATATCGCCAAAAGTGAGTTTCCCTGTAGAAACCACGTTCACAATATAATAGGATATTTTTCTATTCCTCTGATTCTTTGTTCTATTATACGTACTAATATAATATGTACATAGTATTATTGTACAACATTCATGAAATGTGGCATTTCATACGGTTGGTTTATAAGGGAAATGGAAATCTATTTCTACAAGATTTGGTTTGGTATTTCTATTAGCAGTTTTGATACTATTAGGGATTGGTTCTCTAGATTGAATGCAAGGGTAAATGGTGATAAACTTCTCTTTTTTATTACCCTTCGTTGTTTCAAATATTTACGTGGTATTGTTAAAATAGGAGTCACTTAGTCTGTATATTTTCTTCGTTCGTAGACGTAGTTGGCAGTAATGACAAAATAAAAGATGCTAATTTAATGTTAATATTTTACAAAGATTTGTATGGTATGAGTGTTGTAAAATAGCTTAAAGTTGGAATTTAGCTAACTATCCCGTTTACACCCAGTTTTTAAAGGGCTAATGAATGAAATGGCAAAATCATCGCGACCAAGTGGTGTGATTGCCTGTTGTTAATTGCAATTAACCTCTCAACCAATACAATTATCGAAAATATTAAAATACAAAAGAGCTATTCCAACAAAAGAATACTATCGTAACAAAATTTAAATAAATAATTTAGTTAAGCTCGGATACCGCCGCCCTACCGTTGGTTAAGAGGCTAACATACGTTTCCGTCTGTTAACAAATATTTATTTTGATCTGCCATTCAAATACCGAAAGTTACTTTTTCTTCTTGTGTATTGTTTCACTGGGACAGCGTAGTGGACTATGCTTCTCCTAGACCTTATAAGGATAAGGATCCTTATCCAATTGAGAAGTGGCCTGTGCACAGCAGTGGAACAGTTTGTAAACAGAGCTCATAGCTGCTGACTTTCAAGCACTAATTATTGTTTAAATATGAACGAGGGTAATTTCGTTCATATTCAAACGTCTGTTTAAATAAAAATATCATGCACGACAATTTAATAATTTTACCGCCATTTCAAATAATTTTCTTAACTGTTCTTTTTTATTGAAATTAAACTGCTATATACGGATTTTATCGCGTTGTTTATTTGACACTTTATTACAAAATTTTGAAAATTGTTACACTTCTACTACTATTAAACTTTACTAATTTTTAAGCTAATTAAATTATTATTAAACTATTTAGATTTAATTTATTTTTACACTTTCCCCGACGTTTCGGTTGCTTTTCAGCAGCCATGGTCACGGGGAGACTAAGATGGCAGTTGTCTCAATGTTCCAGTGTAGTTATTTCAAACGGGGAATCGGGGAAAGTGTAAAAATAAATTAAATCTAAATAGTTTAATAATAATTTAATTAGCTTAAAAATTAGTAAAGTTTAATAGTAGTAGAAGAGTAACAATTTTCAAAATTTTGTAATAAAGTGTCAAATAAACAACGCGATAAAATCCGTATATAGCAGTTTAATTTCAATGAATAATATTCGCGTAAATAGAAGACAATATTATGTTCTTTTTTAATTAAACCAATTTATACAGGGTCTCCCCGTAAGCATGGCTGAAAAGCAACTGATACGTCGGGGAAAGTGTCAAATTAAACCTAAATAGTTTTTATAATTTAAAGGGCTTAAATAGAAGTAAGCAACAACATTGTAACAGTGTAAATAGTAGTTTCAAATTTAAAAGTTATGTAGTAATAGTGTCTTAAAAAATAAACAACGTATATATAGTGAGTAGATTTATTTTAACCATAGCTGTTCTATGATTTCAATGTAGGTATAACAATCTTGTAAAGGTAAGACAATATTATGCCTTTTAATTTTCTTACTATCTACCAATAAATATATATAAAATCCATAATGAAATCTCCAAGACTAGGATATAAAAATATATATATTTTATTATCACATTATCTCGGTGAGTTTCAAATAATTAT
Source organism: Catocala fraxini (assembly GCA_930367265.1). Lineage (NCBI taxonomy): Eukaryota > Metazoa > Arthropoda > Insecta > Lepidoptera > Erebidae > Catocala > Catocala fraxini. Next base: position 24,287,216 of record OV884031.1, read on the forward strand.
ACAGAAATAACACTCAGGGAATTGACATTTTCAGAGTCACACTAATCTTAAAAATTCGTAAAGATGATAGTTATTTAAATATTATTTTTACTCACTCATTCGTAACCTGTTATACTCGTTTAGATAAAACATGGTAAACAGACAGACCATATTCTATATGTCGCAGTAAAAGAGTTAAGAACTTCTAACATTTGTCACTAGACGGCGGTCGTGAGCTCATTCATTATTATCGTTCGTTTCACTCATCTGTCAATTGTCACTTACGGGTGGGGCGCTCAAAAAGTGATCATTCGAACGTTAGAAGCGAACCGTGGCTAGATAAGCTCGCGTCCTTCATCCGTTTCCATCGCGAGTAATTGTGATTATTGTAATTTGCAAAGTAGATAAAATATAAGATTACTACTATCCATTGGCAGTATTATTTTCGGAATCCTTGAACATATTCGAAGAGCAAGGCGTGCCCGAAAACAACATTACGAATCTTTCGCCGTCATATATTAAAACATTCAATACTTTTTATCCCTATATACGTTGCTGTACAATGTAGGTACATCGTTTTGTCGTTGATTAGCCTTGCGGGAACTGGGTTTAAACTAGTAATTATACAAATCTTACCGGGAGTGTACAATATCATGGCAACCTTAGTAATTCGAAAAAGAGATAATAATTATATGCATAAGTCAGTATATTATACTTACACAAAATGTGTGTACATCTGACGCGTAAAAACGCATTACTGTCGTAGGCAGCAAGCTAATTTAAAATGGTGGTAATCTTTGCCAAAAATGGCTATCGACCTCATAAGTTTGTTTTATGTTAGATTTGTTGACGTTTTTTCTAAATGGTTGGTTTAGAAAAACGTAACATAATACTAAAGTGACAAACCGTTGCCTTTCCTCCTCACGGTTAACAAAAAGTGTACAAGTATTTACTTGAAAAATAGAAAGCTACAAGCTTTTCCAAGCCCCGCTTTCCGGATCTTTGTTTTGTACGCTAGCAATATAGTAGCAAGTTTTCACCTGTTCCGTTCCCCAAACTCAATTTGTACTGTGTCGGTTTTCAAATCCCCTAGGAAGAAATTTCACTTAAATTTTTACCCCTAACCATTGAGAATTCCATTACAGGGCTTGTGTTAAATTTATAAAATAGAATTTTGAAATATACAAAATATACATTGTGAGTTTCATTAAGGTGGGCTGTTGAGAAAGTTAGTATTAGTTAGTTTAAAAGAGTGGCACGCCACAATCGTGGCAGTAAGTCCTGTGTTTGAGGAGTGGCTGAAGAGGGGTCATGGCGCCCTCACCTTCAGGCTGACACAAGTAATGACTGGCCACGGTTGTTTTGGCTAGTTCCTGTGTCGTATACGCCGGCAAGAGACGCCCGGTTGTCACCACTGCGGCAACTGCCGCGACGTTGTTGAGGACACCGCGCTGCACACTTTGGTAGATTGCCCCGCCTGGACATCGCAGCGCCGTGAGTTGATCACGGCACTTGGATTGGTTGCCCTCACGTTCCCGGACGTAGTTCAATCTATGGTCCGAAGTGAGAGGTCGTGGAACGCCGTCGCCTCCTTCTGTGAGTAAGTAATTTCCATCAACGAGGCGGTGGAGCGGGAGAGCGAGCGCTTAAACCCTCTCCCCAACCGCAGAGCCGGGCGCCGGAAGGCGCGAGACGACCTCCAGCCACCCTGAGGTTTGATCTGGGGGTGGTGGGCTTCGTGGGCCTGCCCACCACACGCGCGCCTCTGTGTCGAGTCCGTCTCCCCTCCAGGGTCCCCCTTGGCGACAGTAGGGTTTAGGGAGAGAGTTTTGCCTAAAAGGTAGGCCTCTTCATGTAATGGCCTGCCGATTCATACAGCGAGCCGAACAGTTGTCTCAATGTTCTGTAGTATAGTTATACTCTCACCACTCAGAGGCAACTCGAGAGCACATGTGAAGGATTCATACCAATTTGTGAGTGAGATTCAACACCTACGTCTCACTGACAAAGAAACAATGGTAAGTTTTCATGTACAGTTCTTATTTACATCCATGTATGCAATGCATTCCTAAAATATCTTAATTCCATTAATAACAACATACAATTTACTATAGCATTAGCGGCAAATAATTCATTAACTAGATGTACTTGTCATCAGGAATCCTGATCATACCTTAAGCCACACTATGTATAGGTAAAAGACCCATACAATTAGGTACTTAAACGGTGATCTCACCACCATCCTAAACAGTTAGCTGCCATGAGAATGTCTTTGTTTCAGAGAGCCTACGGTATCGGTGACAAGAAACACCTAGGTGTTTCTTGTCACAGATCCCGTGCATCCAGATGCTGAGCTTCAACATGTCAAGCAAGTACTGCAAAACAACAAGCTTCAACAGCCGCGCCCCCACCATAGAAAGCCATAATAAGGGGCTAGGTGAATAATATCACTGACAAGATTGGCTTCATCTTGAAGCGAGCTTTAATCAACACATACTTCATGCCGTCAACGAAGATAAGTAAATTTTTACCATGCGTCAACTGCCAACTACCCTTACAAGATGCAGGGGTCTATAAAACAGATTATGACTGTGGACTCTCATACATTGGTCAAACCAAAAGAAGTATAGGCACCCGCATAAAAGAACATACATATAGCTGATGCTAAATACTAACGCTTGTTAAAGTGTGCTGTGTGTGAACATGTGCAACAGGGGACCAACCATTACCTACGATTTGACAAATACACCGATTCCTACCAAGGATGCTTCGCTAGGCTATTGAAATTAAAAAAACATCCTAATTTCAATAGAGTAGATGGTTGGAATGTACCACCAGCTTGGGCTCCAGTAATTCAAATAGTCAAACCCAAGAAGAAGCAAAACACAGCTAGACTTCATGATACTTTGCGCTTATTCTGCGTAAATAGATGCGCAAATGATTAAATTGTGATCGGGTACTTTATAATAACTACTTCACAAAATTGAGGCAGCTACCATTTTAGTCTCCCCGTGACCATGGCTGCTGTAAAGCAACCGAAACGTCGGGGAAAAGTATAAACTTAAATATAAATAGTTTTAATTAATTTAAATAGCTTAAATTGTAGTAGAGTTCAATAATAGTAGTATTATAGTTCAAAATTATATTATAATAAAAGTGTTCTAAAATAAACAACGCGACAAAATCCGTATAAAGTTGTTTTAATTTTAATTCAGTAAACTCCTTAACCAATTAATTTAAACGTCCATTAGGGTTACTTTGTGTTCTACATGACAAGTGATATTCGACTGACTTTGACTTTGTTGCAAAAAAGAGCTTACCTGGCCATCCGGTCCATAAGCCTTCACGCAATTGCGTGCGAGCTTGACGGCCCCATTTTATGTTAGTCGGGTATTTTCAGTAGATCTGCGGAGTCTGGAAATATCGAAAGGACCACAATATGCTCGTTCCTACTACAACGGACTTTATTAACTATATCTAAAGCTGTATTGGCCTTAAAGTTTTGAAGTCCCACGTAACGGGCACAGTAGAGTTTCAAGCTATCTAACCGAAGGAGTAGTAGAGATGTAAACTCTACCTTTCTTTCGGCATATTCAGGTATGAATCTATACATTATAAGTATGTTAAGAAAGTATTATTTATATTATGTTGATACAGTTCAATTGGATGCAGCTACTAATGTGCTCCTCTGAAATACTCTTAATATGACCTAACGCTTACGCTGCACGCTAATATCTGCAGTTAATATCAAACGGATATTAAAGATTTGTTATTTTGTATTTTCCTTACAATTTTTTTAAATAGACTTGTAGTCATGGCCCGTGTAACTTGGCTGAAACGTGAAGCCTTTCAAATACGTTTTTAAGTACGTTTGCTATAATATAAATAATGCAACGCGACAGTATAAAAGTGTCTATATAATGTGTTAATTATTTTAATAGGAAATCCGTTCATGTTGTTATGTATTGGTTCAAAGCGGGTAATAGGATATTACATAATACATTATACAAATAAACGAAATATGAATACTCAATGCAAAATTACTACTACATATATTATTATTATTGAATAATCAGAGCGCCAATACTCGTAATAAAATGTATCCGAAATAGAGTTTCAATCTAGTCTAACATGCGTTAAATGTGAACTGAAATACACTTTGAGTTCGCATATTACATTTATTAGACAATAATTAATAGCCAATCTGTGATATTTATAAAAATAATAATGTCCTCCAAAGACAAATTTACAGTCACGTCGACTAATCTTAACGAAGACTGGCTAATCTTCAAAGTTCTTTAAAGTCAATTAGTCGACTTGGACATTGTAAGTAGACAATGTGCGTGCAAACGTACCAGGTGCAAGTGTGCGCAAACATAACATGACTGCACGAATGGCGTAGTGGTTTAGTTCGAGTTTTGGGTTTGATCTCCACTAGGGACATACATTTGTGTGATCCAGAAATAGTTGTTCGGAGTCTGGGTGTTCTTTGTGTCCACTGTTTAAATGTTTGTAAAATCCTCCGCAAAACAGGAATTACGCCTAGTGCGAAAGTTGTTTTAAAAAATAAAAGAAAACACAAATGCACCCTCTTTTGCCACTCTCATAGTACGATGAAAAGATAATCCGACACGACCGAAGAGAAGTAAAGTGCAAGATAAACGGCCTGACGTGCTTGCTAGGGCACGAGGTTATGCAATACCACCAATTTCTTAACTCCGGACTGCTATTGAGAATTTCTAGAAAAGCCAAATAACTTTATGTTAGCTTGACCCGGGATTTGAACTCTTACTTTATGCACAGCAGTTGTATTCTCTAGATCGAAAGTCTATATTGAAGAATATTAAAAAATAAAAAAAAATAAACCATATTTTCCCGAATTCTCTTTGTCAGGAAAATTATTATCAATGAAAAGATTACTGAAAGCAATCATACTAATCTGTAACTGATGCATCTCAGGACACGTTTACATATCCATTAATTACATATTAATTTTTAATAGTGGATACAGTGCAAAGTAGAAAATTATCTGGTAAATATTTAACCGTTTAATAACTGCGATCGTGTCACTCGTCGCATCGAATTCCTGAATAAATTTCCAACGTAGACAAATTCTGATTGTTTTACTGAATCATTAATAAATTTAATTTTCGCGGCGAGTTTTAATCTGATTACCGACAGAAACAATTCGATGAGGAGATTTTTAATCAGAAATTACGAGAATGGTTTCGCCAATAAGTTTTTATGATTAAAACACTTGAAGTTAAGACGCGACCGTTTGCAGGTGGACAAGATTCCGACCGAGAACGAGATTTTGCATTTAATTTCCGAAATTTTGGTGAAAACTTTATTGCTACACCAGACTGTTCTTGTAAAACTTGTTCATTTTGGGATATCTGAGGCAAAATAAAGTTGGCGGGGAAATATTGTATTCTTAAGTTGGAACGAAGCTTGTCTGCTAACTTGGATCAGCTTGCGACCAGTATTTTTATTCATCGGGGATGTCGCTCGGTGTGGCTTCGAAACTTCACAAGTTAGGCAACTGATACACAGGTAGCATTATATTTCTCAGGAGAAAATATAATTTTGCATAGGATAAACTGCAGTAAATGGTGGTACTTGTTTTAAATAAGTTCATTATGTTTGAGTATGACTGTAAACATGAAATTTATATGAGTTCTTATATTTGATTAGCCTTAGATTATGATAAAAAGTTTAACAAACTAATTTACTAATTTAGGATTATATGACAGCAAGGATAGCACATTGGCTTAAATGCTCTCGCCACCGCCAATGCTTCAAATGTTATGGGTGTGGTGACACAGAACAAAATCAGCCATTCATTTGGAGGGATTGCCTTTTAATTTGCCTTACTACTGCTTGCTTAGAGTAAGAATTGAATACCTATAACTTGGTAAAGTTATAGGTATTCAAGTCTCAGGATAGACTATGTACTAAGCCTCTACAACTATTTATCGCTTGAAGAAGATATTCTTCAAGCAATAACTTGCGATCACGCTTCTTGTTCGAGGCAGCAAGCTTCCTTGCCAGATCGTCGCCCTGGGACCTAGAGGCCGGGCTCCTGGCGTCGCTATTTCAATGGCACCAAGAGGCACTGGCACGGGGTGAGGTGCCGTCGCATCGCGATATCGAGATGCGGCGGCGCGAGCTCCGCGAGGTCCTTATGGCAGAATGGGAGAAACGACTTGTCAATCCCAGCGCCGGGCACGTCACAATCGTGGCGGTAAGACCCGTACTTAGAGAGTGGCTGAAGAGGCGTCATGGCGCCCTCACGTTTCGTCTGTCGCAAGTGCTGACTGACCACGGCTGTTTCAGTCGGTACCTGTGACAAATAGGCAAACAGGAGACGCCCAGTTGTCATAACTGCGGCGACTGCCGCGTCGTTGTAGAAGACATGGCGTTGCACACATTGGTAGGTTGTCCTGCTTGGGCCACGCAACGCCGTGTCATGCACGCGGCAGTCGGTAGGGTCTTCTCGCTCGAGGCTATGATTCTGTCCATGGTTTCGAGCGAGAGGTCTTGGAATGCCGTCGCCTCCTTCTGTGAGGAGGTGATGTTAGTGAAGGAGGCGGCGGAGAGGGAGAGTGAACGTTCAATACCTCTCCCTAACTGCAGAGCCAGGCGCAGGAGGGCGCGAGACGACCTCCAGGCGCCCTGAATAGAAGCCTGCGAGCGGTGGCCCCATTGAGGCCGTCCATCGCCCGATCAGCGCAGGTCCGAGTAGGCGGCGTTCGTGTTCCGCGCACGCCTCTCTATGTCGGAAGGGGGACTAGGTCCCCGCTTTGTCGTCGGGGACCAAGTCCCCCAATTGTGTGTGTTTTTGTTGTGTTTATGAGTTTGTGTGATGGTTGTGTGGGACCCGCCTCCATAGGCGGGTCAAACCTTTGACGGGGTCGTGATTCGAATGCGAGAGCGATCCGCGCGACCCCGCCATAAAGGTGTGAGGAACACTGCGGTGGTTTTAGTCGGTTCAGCCCAAATTTCCATCTTAGGGGCTGGATCCCGACATATCCCCATCGCCCGCCCCAAAACCAGCGATGGGGAATGCGATATACAAATTACGCCACGTCAAAAAAAAAATTGTCTATCACGCTGGCATAGTCCGAGTATGCAGAATTCACATATTTTCAAGACACTATGGAGTACAACGAAGATAAGTAATATTTTACCATACGTCAAGTGACAATTACCTTTACAAGATGGAGCTGTCTATAAAATAGATTGTGACTGTGGACGTTTAGTGCAGTGTACTGCATAAAAGAACATATAGCTAATGTAAAACATCAACGCTCGATGTAGTAAGCTGTGCGTGAACACGTGCAAAAGGAGATCAACCACTATTTGACAGACCACAGACAAAAGAACACTGATTCCTACCAAAGATGCATCGCGAGCCTATTGAAATAAAAAAAAGACATTTTAATTGCAATAGTGGACTATAGACATTTTAGTTGGAATTTACCACCAGCTTTGGGAGCTCGGGGTAAATTCCAAGCATTTTTTCTATCTGAATTACTGGACTAATTACTGGAATCCAATCCAGTATTCAAATAGTCAAACCCAAGAAGAAACAAAACACAGTTAGACCTCATGATACTTTGAGCTCATTTTGCGTAAATGGAAATATCAATAACATTAAATTATATTCAGGTTCTTTGAAATTACTACAATTCAGGCCATTGAGACAAGCATCACCTAAGTCTTCCATAGAACATGGCTGCTGAAAAGCAAACAAAATGATGAAATAAGTCTTCTCCCTTAGCCTTTATTATTCCCAAGTCACTTGGGGTCGGCTTTTTCTAGTCTAACCGGATTTGACTGGATATCAGTTTTTACACGGAGCGGCTGCCACCTGACCTCCGCAACCCGATGGCTAACAATACCCTAAGGCTAGACCAGTGTCAGGATATTAGAGGGTACTGACTTTCCCAATAACGACTGCCATAGATGTTCATGGCAGCCGGGACCGACGGCTTAACGTGCTCTCCAAGGCACGGAGCAGGTGATAATTGTCAATCAATACGTACATCATTTCGAAAAGTCATATAACTTAAAAAAGTCAGCGGTGCGCGACGTGGGTTCGAACCCAAGACCCTCTGCATTGCAGTCTGTTGGTGTCCCCACTGAGCTATCGCTGCTTTTAAATTGATGAAGTAAGTGTAAACTTAAAATCAATAGTTTTAATAAATTACGACAACTTACTAATTATTAACTTAAATAGTAGTGAACTTTAACTAGAAGAGTAATATGATCAATATTTTCAAATTATTCATATTAGTAATTTTATTTGTGGGTTCTCAAGTAAGCAAATATCTGCATTTCTACATAAATATTTTTTTAAGACCTGGGGCCCACTAGATTATTTTGATGGCATGAGATAAACATCACTTATAGATCTCATCGTATATACAAACACTCACTAGATTTTGTAAATAAACAACTTTCTTTGGGATAAGCACTATTTTCCTGGATCGCCTTTTTTTTAGGTCTGACAACGTGTATGCAAAATTTCATGATTATCAGTCGAGTAGTAGGCTTGAAAGCGTGACAAACAATCAAATAAACAAACTCACATTCGCATTTATAATATTAGTTAGGAGTTAGGATATACACTCAACCACTTAACACGAAATCGAATCACGCTCAGCACTAGAGGTATGTGCCGTGTAACTTACAGGCAATGTCTGTTTAAAAAAGATACTGTAAAAGCACTGCTATTTTTATAAGCTTAAATTTAAAATATGTTAACATTAAGTAAGTGACCTACGCTTTTAACTCACAGCGAGACTAACAAAATAAAAACGAAATTAATAACGTTAAAGCGTTGACAGAACGAGAGAATGTTTTCGTAGGTACTAAAGATTATTTTGCTTAAATATCAAGTGCTATCTGTCTGCTATTTTAATGTGCTATTCATTGTTATTCATAGACCCCAAATGCAATTCAAAGGTTTTGATTATAAGCAAAGTGCTAAATTATTCCATGTGAATGCGTTTTGCGTATGGTTGTGATGTACGAATGGGATAGACTATTAATTATTATTAATTTGTATTATTCTAATAAATATATTAAGTTAAGTAAATATACAGCTTGAAGTAGTAGTAGTTGTAATAGTTTTGATCAAATCTAAGGGTTGTAACAAGCTCATCCCGTCGTCTATGGTTATGTCGAGGAACACCGTGGTAGGTTTAGTCGGTATTACCGGGGTATCTCTCCCCAGTAAGCCCCACATAACCTCTCCGTCGCCCCGCGGAGAGGTATGCGTCAAAGCATTCCGGCACGTAAAAAAAAACAAAAATTGTTCTTTAATAATTATTTGAGACTGGAAAATTAACTAAGTAAGTTTATATTCCTTGTACAGATTTTTTATGTGTCATCTATTTTAATGTTGCAACACCAGAAGAAGGCAACTGTTATAAACATCTTTAATCACCAGTTACTTGACATCATTCACACAGTCTTCATAGTTTGTCAATAATTATATACAGTAATAGCACTACGTTGCACCTAAATCATAGCAAGTAAAATATTTTAAAAACAAAAATGTAATTAAAAAATCAGTGTAAAATGTTGTGTAAAGTATTTTTTTAGTATCGCTTGCCCTGGAAGATATTTACTGAGTCGCTAAGAAATTATGAATCACAGAATTTATTCGGACGTCTGGGGATCGAACTCATAACATTCGGCGCACATAAATCAAAATATCCGTGTAAACTTGAGATAAATTCACACCAGCCTTATTGGGCAACGTTTTTATCATAATATTCTTAGTCGCAACACGAGCTGCTACTTCAGAAAATTCACAGAAAAGTGTAACAGCAACGATTTCAGAGAAATCTCGGTTTAACCAGATCAAACCACCGGATATGTTTAAATAACAAAGCTCGTACCAAGTAGATGAGGTGAATTTCCTTACACTTGACTTATGAGCATCAATCTCAAAGGGAATTAATTAATTCATAGAATGTAGGATTCAAATAAACGTAGGGATATCTCTTACATTTTCCTTTGTTTAGATAATGAATAACTAATTATTTATTAAATACATTTGTGAAAATACGATTTAATACAAATTGATGATACTAATGTTATAAATGAAATAGTTTCTGGAGATTTTTAGAATTGTTTGGTACTCAATCATATGTAAACCCCTTAAATGTATTTGGATAAAACTTTGCACACAAGTAAATCATGTGCTTAATTAAGATAAAGAATACTTTTATTCCGTTAGAACCAGTGTAATAATAACAACCTATACACATAAAATGCTTTGTCCTGAATGACTGACTGACTGATCAACGCACAGCCTAAACCGCTGATTGTAGAGACCTGAAACTTGGAAGGTGTGTTCTTTGTATGACGTAGCCATCCGATAAGAAAGGATTTGCCGAAATTTTACCCCTAAAGGGGTAAATAAGAGGGGCAAAGTTTGTATGGGACAACGTAATTCCTTGGTCCAATCTACTTCAAATTTTGCATAAACATTCTTTAACAGAATTGATGGAAGACGAATTCATCCCCTAAGGGGGTTAAATAGGGGTAGAAAGTTATTTTGGGGGTGATTTGCTTCGAAGTTGATATCAATATTCTGGGCCCGGCCTAAACAATAGACTCGGCCGGTCGCCTTGCTACTTACTCCTAAGCCCCGCCCGGCCGCCGGTGCCGCGCGATAGTGCGATAGCGCGCCAGTCGATAGAACACTTCACCGCTGAGCGTATGTCGCTCGGGCTTCCACCGGAGTATACGTATTTATGTAATACTCGTATAAGACGCCTAGCTGTACCAACAACCTGTGTAAAAGTTTAATGTGTTCTATTGCTATTCCATAAACTTTCTGTGATCTATCCTTTCGCTCTTATTCTCCTTCTTGGATATTTGAATGATAAACTTACCTTATGCCTTGATTTTCCTTCTAAAATTTCTTAGAAATCTTTTAGATTACCTAATTAGCGAATATTATAATTTGTTTGGAAGTTCATTTTTACTATTTCATTAGAATATTTTAAATGTAGTAAATTTAATTTCTTTTTCATTTGTTGTTATAATAATTAAGTAAGATTCTTTGTGTTTGATTTGTTAGTGTATAATATAGGTTTTTAGTTTTAATTGTAAAAATATCTGCGTTTAATTTATTGTGTATAATAATATAGTTTTCTATTTGTTTTAATAAAGATATTTAAGCAGGTAGTGGTTTGTCTTAGAAGTTTAATTTAGTGTGTATTGTTTTTCGCAATTTTCTTACATTTATAAATTTGTCTGTGTCTATTTTTAAAATCCAGCTAAACCAGTATGAACCACGGTTCTTATAGATATAGTTTGTTGTTGAGGACGATAGAGAAGTTCAATTGAGATGCAATAACTTTCTTTATGTAAAACCTGGCTTGGTAAGGCAATTACAAGAAATGCTACATACTCATAATGTATACGTAAGAGAGTTAAAGCAAGCCCTGGACAAAGTATCTGCTACGCCAAATACGTTTAAAGTTTATAAATGCTGAAAGAAAGCCTACAAATGGCCACAGTAGACGGTATAATCAACCTACATCAAATGAAGTTGCTGTAGTTATTGTTGGACAGCAATTTTCTAAGCGGGATATTGTAATTGAGAGCCATGATTAACACATTGCATCGAATAAGTTAAATCCATCGCTCATACGATGCATTACAGTACCCACTTTTGTTTTGCTACGGCGAGGATAGATTTTCCATTTCTATACCCCAGTGCGACCCTCAGACCAAAGAACCGCTGTAAAAAAAATGGTATCTCCTGCAAGTTTTTATTCTTACTGTATAAAGATTAGGAAAGGAGAAGATAATCTTCTGCTATATTTTCCCTGTTTAGCCTTTTTTTAGACGACATGTTTGCGAATATCGAGACGGTAAGGTTGAGTTATATTAGGAACAATCAAGCGCAGCTTAGAGCGGATAGTTATATACACGTGCAAGATGCGATTTGACCCCTTCGAATGATCTCAACGTCCTGTCTCCATATCAATATAAATCCGTCGACTCAGTGATTAACACCGATAATATAACACATTTATCATTATGTCAATTTAGTGTATAGTGCAGTTTCACATCAAAGTCTGCTTCGCAATAACCATAAACAAAGCTTAAGGTCAAACTCTTAAGGTAGCGGGAGTAGACTTGAGAGAAAGCTACTTCTCCCACAGCCAGCTATACGTGGCATGCTCCAGAGTAAGCGCAAAGATTACCCTGACGATTCTAGCACCCGAAGGAAAAACAAATAATTTTGTTTACAAAGAAATACTGCGGTAGGTGTAGTATTTCGATTTAGTTATAAAAAGATAATACCCCCGTGTAACTTTCACCAGATCAAAGGCCCAGCCTCGTGTTCATAAAATATAACAAAATTTTATTTTATTTGCATGTTTCATATTTTTATGTTAACCTTTAAATCTCTGCACTGTAATAAAGATTGCTATATTTTATAAGTATTCAAACATTTTAACATAATAATCTATATGTTATAACAAAATTAATATAAAGATTATCACTATCTTCTGAGGATTGATATGAAATGAACTACAATGTGTTGCTCTGTAAACAAAGATTTATTTTATTAGTTCCATGGTTCTAACAAAGAACTCATTATTACACAATTTAAAGAAACGACATTTAAGTTTATTCTTCAATTTATATCAACTCCTTATTATAAGATTGTATCAATGTTTATATGACACCCGATTTTGTTATACTCAACTTCATTTTGTTCTGACAGATAACACCGTCACATAAAACGCTTTATTCATGCAGTCGCGACGTCCGCTCTACCGACAGTACGAAGACCACCGATCAAATTCAAAGCAGATTTTATCGCCACAGTCTGTGGAGTCTGCTTTACTGACGGCGACATGCAGCGGCAACATTTAAATTAAAGAAATATAAGTACATCTATTTCTTTATATTAATAATGTAAAAAACCAATAAAAAATTCTATTAGAACCATTTTCGACTTCTACGCGGACGAAGTCGCGGGCAAAAGCTCGTGTTATATATAACTAGCTGCACCCGCGGTTTCACCCGCGTTTATGATTACTGCGGCGCTCCCGTGAGTCGTAGCGTGATGTTACATAGCCAAATGTAATTATCCAACGCTAAAATATTTTTCAATTCGAACCAGTAGTTCCTAAGATTAGTGCGTTTAACTAAACACACAAACTCTTCAGCTTTTAGATATTCTTAAATAAAAAAGAGGTATAAAGATATATCCATAGAAACAAAAAATACACGGATCAAATTGAGAACTTTCTCCTGTTATAAAATGGAGTCGAAATTTTTCTGCGTTATGTTTTAAATAGTGTTATAACGTAACACTTCCAGCCTCACATATACTGCTAGTTCGGTTACATCTTAACCACTATATGTACATTAAAACCTATTATCGTTTTATAATTGAATTAATAATTTTGTAATCATTAATCTAAATAGTTATTTCATATTTCTTTATACTTAATTATATTTATTAGCTTGGCGCCTTCCGCTTGTCAGCTTCCGGCGCGATTAATAAATAGTACGTATTGTTAGGTACTGATCTCTATACTTTTTTTACACTATGTAGAATAATCAATCCTATAATCATTTTGTTTTACTGTGTATAATATAATGATAAAGCTATTAGATTCTTACTGATTTTGTCACACTAGCGTATCTGCTTCCGGTGTAATAAATCCTTAATGTTACATAGTCCTGTATTATTAAATAATAATTGTATGTAAATAATCATCAGAATAATTAAGATAAACAATGTTTAATATTATCTATTAAGTTTGTGAATTAGTATTAAATTAGGTCAAATGTTTGTATAAATACCGGCGGTTAGAATGTTTTGTGGGCATTCATATTCTAACCGTTGAAACGTGCATTCAAGATAATATAAGTGCTTTTCTGTACAACTTGTGTCTTCATTGTCGCCGCCACCCTGACTATTCACCTTTTTACAATAGATTTAGTTTTTAAATAGAAGAAGGCTAATTCTAGTAACAAAATATGTTAAAAATAAAGTTGCGATCGTCAAATGTAATCTAAAATGCAATTTAAGTTCACATTTTTACAATTTTTGGAAATATCTTTTACTAAGTCACACTAGAACTACCGGAACTCTAGAATTGACACTCTGAATAGATTATAAAATCTGACCACAATTAAACAAAAAGATGTTTCATAAAACAAAAAATATACCCAAAATATAAATTGACAACCCTACAAAAGCAGAACAAGAGACAAGAAACTAAAGGAAAATGTAACTGAATATTATATGGTATACCGAGGTCTTGCATAAGGCTCTAACGTAGGCATTCAAGCACACCCAACTCATTTATGAAGGATATTCACTGAATATGCGACGTTGTCGCTATGAGCGCAGGGCTTGTGCTAAGTAATACAAATAAAGAAATATTGTCAAAGAGATTTTGCGTCAACATATTCTTGGTTATTTACTTTCAAGAAAATTTTGTCTATATTATGCAGTTTATATATCTATGCCAAATATAAGTAAATATTTGCTGGAAAACTTTATAGCTGGAGTCAATGTGTAAAACTGTAAGGACTGTTTATTTATTTTACATATGATTCCATTTGGCTATGATCTCATTTTAAGAAATTGTGAACGAAGATAAAGCAGCTTGCCTAGAAGGTACTTATTCACTCACAAAGACGCCAAGACTAATCTTGTCTAAACTCTTTGTGACTCATCGGATGAAATAGAGGATAGAAAAACAATTGTATGTCCATGTTTACTAAATATAATTACCATCATCATCGCAGCTCAAAGATGTCCACTGCTGACCACATACTTAATAAAAAAATATCATCGTAATTATAATGTAAATGAGTAACAGAAATAAAAAAAAATTGTGCTTGTTATTATTTTTACATTTATTTATTTACATTGTTTGTAAAAAAAAACACACAACTGTTTACATAAATATCTTCCACTAAAAAAACTCCATTGCGTGCCCAATACGTAAACAAACTATGTAATCAAAAATGTAAGACCGCATTGATGCGAAAAAGTTTTTTTGGTATGGCACCTAAAGTGTTTAACAAAATTCCTAATGACATAAAAAACTTGACATTGTATAAATTTAAAAAAGCTCTTATCAAATTATTAATTGACAAATGTTATTATAATGTAGACGAATTTTTGAACGACCAAATATTAGAATAATGCATTATTGTTTTTTTAATTTTTTTTTATTTTTTATGACATTATGTAATGACTCCTAATGGGTTCCTTATAAATTTGTATGTCTTAATTATGACAAAACATAGCGCATGCCCTATTTATGTAAACACCTATGTATACACCTATGTTTCACAAATAAACTGATTGATTGATTGATTGATTGACTATTTTAAATAATATTTTACTTCTTCTCTGTATTTGCGGTGCCATAATGTTTGTATATTTATTTATGTAACAACCTGTAGAGTGTGACTGCCTACTGCCTACTTACGGCGGGCAATTGAAAAAAATATATTGAAGTTGAAATGTATCGAACCATCGTTATGCTACCGAAAGAATATATTTAATGGTTCAAAAATTTTAGCAGTCGTCATTAATTGATTATCGATTTGTTAATTGTCACTGATATCAATTAGATATTCGAATACATGATTTTATGAAACGATGATCATCGATTTGTTTTTACATTGTGTGGGAATACTTACCTATGTATACCTACACGAGCACATATGAATCTATCTACTTATGTATGTTGCATTGAAGTTGTGCGCCATCTGGCCAGTCACGGGATTGCGTGGCTATGAGCCGGTCGCATTTTTACTATACTTACTTGGACAAAATAACCGTAATTATGCAAAAACGATTACATATATCACATAACCCATGAATAAAAGGCTATCAACAAGTTATACTGCATCATACCCGACGAATAAAATGACTTTTTTTTCTGTTACACGTATATTCAAATTAATCGAAAACTTATACATTTTATTGTAATAGTATATACTATTACAATTGAGCTGATTTAGCCTATTCTCAACACCTATTAATACTTTACCGACCCAATCCTATAACTCCGACGTAGGCATCAAACCCATGACCTTATGAAGGCAGTCGCGTACACTACAGCAATAGTATTGATCAGAAATTTAGCACATTTCGTGATGTATTCATATCAAAGATGCATAAGTAACCTTGTCTATTTGTCAAGGTTTCACTCTAAGCGTATAATACAATTTTGCAGCTGTGAAATTCAAAACATTACTTCTATTCACAAAACAAAATTCATCTAGAGTAATCCAAATTAGGAAGATATATTATTATTAGAAGATATATTATTTTGTTTTGACATCTTTTTACATTACATGATCCTGTTTGAATAACAAAACGTAGTGTAAGTGTTAACGAAACGTAATATAAAAAATAATAATCGTAACCCTTCTGCGGCTGTTGCTATCTTATTAATAATAAAAAAAAAAAATATTTCAAAAAAAGTTACAATCAACATGAACACAGTACATAATATATCATGAGACAATTTATACACAATATGTTGAACTCTGGTAGTAGGAGTATCCTAAATCAATGTATATATAGGGTGTCCGGTAAATAATGGAAATCCTTGAAATGTCTTACAGTAGAAAGGATGGCCGTTAAAAAAAAAATTAAATGAAATCTATCCTAACTACTACCTGAGATATGATTTTTTTTAATTACCGTATTTTACTTTCTTGTACACTACGACCATAAATGAATGAATTCCATCGGTATTTTGTTGTTTTATTATTAAACACTAATTATGCTAATAGATAAACAGTCAAAAGTATGACTAGCTATTGTACTATTTTTATTCTTTTATTTTTTCTGATCGGCTATCAGTTCTACTGTAAAACATTTCAAGGTTATCCATTAATTACCAGACACCCTGTATAAATAGCAAAGAAGCGTAGTGGAAGAACGTTGAATTGCCAGGCAGAGATCTCGATTTCGATGTCAAGGCTAAAAAATCGCTGTCTTTTCGTATTAAAATAGTTGATTATCGCTCGCTTCAATTGTATGTCTGATAGTTCTCCATAATGTTATCAAAGATGGACTATGGCTTAATCCTTCTCACGCTAAGAAGAGGCCTGTGCCCAGCAGTAGCTCAATACAATGCTGGTATTGTTAATATTACATTTATAAATCAATGAGAGCATATGGAGTATGTTAGAGCTTTTCTCAATCGTAGAAACTAGATAACCACCTCTATCGATCCTTTCGAAAAACTGGCATAAGTGGATGTACCTATGTATGTTCTCATAAATGGACCGACGGATCGCTCGCGCCCCTGCTTGAAATTAATTCCTAACTTTTAATGATGTGGTTACCAGAAGAGAAATTTGTGCCACAAAACCCTCTTCACAAAAGCCAATTCGCACGTGCTATAATTATTTACAAAGGAATTGTAATATCTCAATGCCTTGTCAGACCGTAATCCTGTATCATGTTGATATTGTAATATCAACATGATACAGGATTACGGTCTCACAAGTTAATACGTACCTATATTAACTTTATTTCTACACTTAATCATGCAATACTCAATTCGCTTGCAAAAGTTATTTATTTTTTTAATTAGTATCTCCAACGAAGAATCTCCCGCACTATAATTCCTGTGTTGCGGGTGGACTTTACAAACATTCATACAACGGGCATAAAGAACACCCAAAATCGGAACAACTATTTCTGGATCAAACATCTTTTGTCCAGTCGTCCGGAGATTAAAGATCAACTTGGAAACGAATCGGCACCGTATCAACTCGAGCCGTGCAGTATTCTTTGTATGAATCCCCCTTTTTTTTTTTTTTTGACCCAGGAAAATCCTTTATGGATACCCCCTCCCCCGGGGGGGAAGGGTGGTTATGTGAGACTCTCCGCCCCTGAAGGGGGTCGGTATACACACTAAAAACCTGGGGTGAGCAGTCCCTCCGCCGACGGAGTGGGGCGGGATGGGGTCGCGTTAGCAATCACCATCCCGCCCTGGCGGTTGGCCCGGCTGATGTTGTCCGGGCCTCAGCACCTATGGAGGGAAGGCCTTGCTCACCAAGACCATCCCCCAGACGTGTGGGGCCGTGCAAGCCGGTAGAGAGTCCCCCGACTCTGTACCAGTGACCCCACTATACAGGAGCGAAAAGGCGGGCAAATCGCCTCCTTCTCGCTCCCGTCCGTCTGCGCCGGAGAGGGTCAGCGAGGAGGTTGTTCTCCTTGACCCTCTCCGCGGTCTCCTTCTGCGCTATGTATGAATTTCCCTACTGCAACGCACACTAATTGGAATCGTAACGTAATCGGCTCGCCTCGGGACAAGCTCGCAGTCCTCGCGTTTACGGCTCGTCGTCCGCACGCTTACGGCTCGTCGTTCTCGCGCTTACGTCTTTCCATGCACTACTGTTGCCGAACGTGCTGTCATTCACAAGATAACTAACAGTCGTGTTGCGCGCGTATTTTATTGAATTTGTAGATAGATTTCAAACAAAAATAACGATGAAAAGGGATCATGGAAGAAGTGAGAAAATATCCAGATTAATATGTTTTAAGTGAGCGCGGCGTAAGTGCGGCGTCGCCTCGCCGTAGCCGAGTCGACGTACCGGAGCTATTGATCCGCTTTGGTTACGTTAGGTTGACGGTGAGATGAAAGGCGATACGGTTACGATCCTTTTCCAAGCTGATATGTGTGCTATGACCTTAAACCTACAATACTCGGCGCACTGACAGTGGCAAGGCGAAAACATAAACCACTACGACATCCGTGCAGTATTAAATAGATACACAATAGTATTAAATTATTGTGCTTCTTCGTTCATAATTTAACCTAATAGTCATACGGTACAGCTTTTCATAATATTCGAGTTCGAAAAAACTCTTATACAACAGCTTTGTCTGTCCGTCTGTCCGTCCGTCTGTCTGTTATACAACTTTCAACTCAAGAACTATAAGAGCTAGAGACTCGCAATCAACACCATTCGACTCAGCATAGTCGATTTACCTCCGAAATAATTATGACCTTTGACCTCTGACCTCAAGGTCACGTCATACCATCTTTCAACTCAAGATTCGTAAGACCTAGTGACTCGCGGTTAACGCCATTCGACTCAAAATAGTCGATTTACCTCCGAAATAACTATGACCTTTGACCTCTGACTTCAAGGTCACTTGATACCATCTTTCAACTCAAGAACCGTAAGAGCTAGAGACTCGCGGTCAACGCCATTTGACTCAGCATAGTCGATATACCGACAAACAGTCGGAAAACTATCAGCCATTGCGTTACATATTGACATTTAATGTCCTTTTTGACCTTTCATCCAAAAAAATAAACTGTAACTAACTTAATCTATTACTGTGAAATCGTCTATATTTGTAACAACAAACGATTTATTTATTCCTTAGACTCCCGCCAACATACAAACAAACATGTTACCTCTACAGTATAAGAAGTAGATTGTAAATCTTTCATAACAGAAGATGTAGGTAACATTGTAAAAGTTATAGATTAAGTTTCGCCGTCACATCTTGGCTTCAAAATTGCTGTACGCTACCAAAGTTTGTACTACATCAAAAAGGCATATCCACAAAGCACTACTACACAATCTCATACAACGAGAACGTTACACCAACTTTGAAGTTTTTATCTTTTCGAATCGTTGACATCGTTCCAACTCATTCGAGTACAATACGATTTTCAGGAGTTTCCAAGTCGTGAACTTGTTTATTTGCTTTTGTTATAGGCGATATAGGATTGTCGATGGCATGCGTTTAGATAAACGTAAGGGTCACATATGTTCAACTGCCGCGTAATTCTGTAAAGTCGCGGTCTCACATCTGATTAGGCTAATTTGAGATTTTCTACAGTAACCATAACATTAACAGTTGGTTACTACAGTTGCTGGCGCCAATCAAATTCGAGATGAGTTTAATAGCATGTCTGTTTTGAATATGAATTCGATATTAACTTTGTTTTCTACAACTGCTAGCAAAACGTGATCTGATAGCTCAAGACGCTGGTAAGACGCTTAACCCTTTGTCTGATCTTAGTAACCAAACTAAAGGTAACTTCAGTAACGTCAGTAAAGTCACTGACCATTCTATTATGACTTTCATACAAGTTACTAAGTGACCTAATTGAATAAATAATTTTAACTTCGACTTTGAATTAGTTCGACTGCTGTGAGTCCTACGTGTAAGGAGCCCATATGATTACCTCGCATGTAGCTTATGCCAACTACATGCTTCGTATATAAGCCTTATAAATACATCCTTACTAATATTATGAATGTGAATGTGAGTTTGTTTGTTTGTTACGCTTTCACGCCTTAATTACTCGACCGATCAATGAGAAATGTTGCATACATGTTGTCGGGGGTGCAAAATAAGAAATATGGATAAAAAGAAATACTCTAGGTTCCTGGATAAAATATATTTAATCCAGGAAAAAGTACTGTTACAAATTTAATCTAACCTAATCATTTACGCGAGCGAAGCCGCGGACAAAACCTAGTATGAAATATTATTATTCGTATCACTAAAACAATTTAAAATTTATATCAAACAAAATTCAAAAGCAACTGCTAAGAACTTAGCCATAAGAAAATCTTTTCAGTGGAAACATAAAGTTGATAAAACTGATCTGAAAGTGAACACAGTGTGTGTGACTCTTCGAAGTTTTTGAATAGCTTTTGAGAACCTATCGTACAAAGTAATACTTTGATGTTCATTTGAATGTAAATTACTTTGAACATCATTATGAACTAGCTGCAGTTGCGATCTATGACGCTCTTTCTGAATTGAGATTAAAGCGATGTGGAAATATAGAGTAAGTATTTAAATGATTCTGATCTAAACGTATGTATTTGTATATTTAAGTAGCAAAAACATAAACAGGCCGCCTGATGACAAAAATGAAAAGGGACCTAAAGATCAAGATCGTCAACAAAATCGGTAATTAAAAACAAACTTATCTTTATCACAATTAAAAAATTCTTATCAATATTTTATTAAATCGTGACACAAATTTTAGATAACATTGCGAATAATAGTTATCTAATTAATATTATTATTCGCAGTGTTATCGATATCGAACTCGAGAGTCCAACATTTTCCCACTAGGTTATCGCTGCACATAATATTTTTAGTATATAATAATCATTTAAATCCAGTAAATTGCAAGAAAGGATCGTCATTCTGAAAGTGTTCTAAATAGTAATTAAACCTAAAGGGTCTTCGATTCTTTCTTAATGTCCTTCATTCTGAAAAGAAAATGGTGTCCAACAATGTGCAAGGACAAATTAATGAACGGATCTTACGGATCTAACACATTTATTTCATCGAGTCGAAAGTGCCCTTACGGATTTTATCGCAGTTTATTTCGTTGTCGTCCTTTTTATTTATATAACTTTGCTTTATCTAATTTTATCGTTATTTTACAGCATCTATAATCACAGGCAGAATTAGTAATCAATACGTATTGCGACAGTTCAAAGTTTATAAAGCTGTTAAAATGGTGCGCTTTGTATTACGTCAATGATAAATACATACATATATAATTTGTCCTAATTTTCTGTAACGTCTTATTGGCACTGAATAGTATCCAAATATTTCAAACAAGCGTATTCCTACATCCCCGTGAGCTTATTTATCTTTTAACCTATCAAATTAGTAGTATTACTAGGCTTTTCTGTAAGTATCTACTTACCAAAGCGAGCTCATTTATGCCTAATGCCAGACAAAAAAGATCATTGCCATTTAAAATAAATCTGTCCTCTAGTTTAAGTTCTCTTTAAGAAATTTTTGCGATTCTTAAGCATACTTGAAACAAACTCAACATTTTTATACATAACACTGTCGATATTTCACTTCAGACAAATAAGCTCTTAACTTCAAAGTAATGCTGAAACGTTGCGGGTGAGATAAAATCTTTTATTTATGTTCTTGCCTGCACACTGAGCACCTATCTGCCGCTCTGCCCAGATTCAACCCGCTTAGATACTCAATGCTCCTTGATATTTCTCTCAGCCTTAAAAATGCAGAGCAGATCCCTAAATAAACTTGCTCGTAAATCGAATTGAATGTTCGTTTTTAATTTTATACCGTTCGCAAAAATTGGCGTTTGATTAGTTCTATGAAATATTGGATGATTGGATAAAACAGTTGTCATTATCTTTATTAAACTTTGATGGATTTACTCAGTATTGAAAATGACAATTTCGAATTCAAAGATTATAAAGCTTTGAATTCGAAATTGGTAACGTTTTGAACATTTAAATTTGGTAAACAAAGTGTGAGCGACGATTATTTTATTTTTGATTTTTATTATAATCGATCTCGGCGATTGTGATGTGACGAGAACTATGCATTTCATTACGTTAGTTACAATACATCATTAGTAAGTAGATTTCCGAACCGAGTGTGATTTTTTTAATCTTAAAAATACAGTCTAAATCTTAAACACACATGTTTTATACAAATAAATATATCTTTATATCTTTATCTTTATCTTTATCTTAGAATTGGTTCGAGAAACTGCGTTTGTAAGAAATAAAAAAGGAAGCACCTATATCACAAAAGGTTTGGCAGAGCCGCATTTCAACCACATTTCGCCAGCTATATATTCGAACCCACATAATAGGAGATCTCGTCCAAAATTGCGTTCTTTTTTATACAATTGTGATAAAAAAATGCTGTTGATAAGTGTTCAACGTAGCCTATGGACGCCTGCAATACCAGAGGCATCACTTGCGCGTTGCCGACCCTTCAGGAAAGGAAGTGGGAAGGAGATCAAGCGGAAAGGGAGATAGAGGGAGATTCGACCTCCGGCACTCTCACTCACCGAACGAAACACAACAGTAGGAATACTGCTATTTCACGTCGATATTCTGTGAGAGGGTAGTACTTCCCCGGTCGAGCCGGCCCATTCATGCTGAAATCAGCGAGGCTCTACTACTCTAAAAATATGTATATATTGCCGTCTATCGGGCACAGTTGCAAAGACCGTGCTGGTACTAAGAATTTCTTAACAGCAGTCCTAAGAACCACGCCTAACTCGGAAATTGACCGAGGAATTCTCAGTTGCATTCACTACGTACCGTTGCGTCATCGTGGCAGCATGAAAACAAAAAGATAATATCACTTAATATCAACACAGTTATTAAATTCTTCATACAATGGGCAACAATTTAATTCGTATAAACTGAAATTGTAATATTCGCTGTCAATTATGAACGGCAGTAGTTCAGAAATTAAATTACATTATTAGCATTCTATAATTAATATTTTAATAATGAATTGTTCGAAACGTATTTTCAGATTTACTGTATTCGTTGCACCAGCTGTTGTAGGTGAATGTACTTGCTCATTTAAGTAATGAGTGCAGAAATTATATATTAATCTCGGAGCTGATGTGGTTTGAAGAACTGAATATTATAATTTAACATGTCTGCATCGCGTTGACGAGATTTATTCATATATTTTAATACCACTCTAGTGATATATAAACGAGAAAACAGTTTATAAAGTCGGACTTTAAACTGGGGCTTTATCAAACCATGGCATCACTTTACCGGGTAAGCTATTCAAGGTTCTTTGTAATGAAAAGAATTCTTTATCTGGTAACTGGTCGATGTTTGTACATAAAGATATTATGAAAATTATTGTAAGGTCTTTATAAGATAATAAAAGACAAAGCAATTGTTTTAGAGCCGTTGCTTGTACAGTCTACCACCCTATAGTTGAGGTTTATTTATACGTCATGAAACAACAAGGTCGATATCCCCTTGCAATAATAATATGAAAGTAACCATTCTCTTAATTATGTCTTACCTATATTTACGTCATGCCATGTGTCAAGTTAGAAAAGTCAACCTTAGCGGTATTTAGATCTCACAGAAACTTTTGTGAAAACTGGTAGACCACTTTCTAGGTCGACTGTACATAGGAGATATAAAAAAAATTATGTGAGGTTTGAGAGTTATAGAAGCAAAAACTCTGTCTGTCTGTATGTCTGTACGCAAATTACGAAAAAACTACTGCACGAAATTGAATGCGATTTACACAGTTGTATTGCTGAATGTCTAATTAATATCCAGTGCATATTTCATCACGATACCTAGCTTAGAAGTTGGGTATTATATTGTATGAAAATCAGCCTTTTAAAATAAGTAAATAAAGAAAATAATATGAACTAACTTCCTAATTCCGCGCATACGAAGTAGCGAGTTTGTAATATAAGCGTGTTAACTACCCTCACTTTGCATCATACAGTTTTTATAATAGATGGCACTAGGCGTTGTGATGTGAGTTTATAATATATAGGTATAAATATTTAAAGGACAATCGCAAAAAATACCCACATTCCGAACAAATATTTGTAAATCACAAAAATGTTTGCTCCGTATAGAAATGGAACCCACGACTCATCGCGCAACCACAGTAGCAAGATTCTCACTAAAACCACTGCAGCATAATATTAACTATATCTTCATAAATGATTTCCATAAATTCATGCTATGTTTTAAAGAAACTTCGTACTTATTCAAGTTTACGCCAGTCATCAATCAGCTGGCGAAGTAAACAGCTATCTTACTCACTCGGCTTCCTTTTACAACCCACTGCAGAAGGTAAACAATAAAATATAGTCATAAACTACTGCATACAATCCACCAACTTTTGACTGCATAGAATTCGCAATGGTTTACGTATTCAATTTGCCGTACCTAGTGCTGCGAATTCAGTAAAGACAAAGACAAAAATCATTTATTAATTTAGGTCACAAAGTAACACTTACTAACGACAAAGGGGTTAGTTTGATTACTGGATTGACTGTATTTACATCTTTGTTAGTTGCTAGGTTCAGGCAAAAGGTTGAACTAATGAGAAGATTCGATCATCGCATGCAACAAAATTTGTGTAATCCACAAACAGTTGATTTGGATGCTCTTTGTGCCCATTGTTCTATTGATTGTAAGACTCTCCACAATACAGGCATTACTTCAAATGCGGGAGTTACAGCGATTAATATAAGTCGTAACTGGTCTATTATAGCATGTTGTATTTATATAAAACTAGTACTTGACCAGTGCTCGAAATTCCAGCGTATAATATCAATCAAAAAATAGATTTCTGCCCCTTTTCCACCATATATATGTACTTCAAATATGTTAAACCACATATCTTTCTGTAAGCGCAATCTGAATAAAATTCAAAAAGAACTTATCACATATTAATATAGATGTCAAACATTTGAAACTATATTTTATAGATATGAATTTTATATTGAAATTAAACTGCTATATACGGATTTTATCGCGTTGTTTATTTGACACTTTATTACAAAATTTTGAAAATTGTTACACTACTACTACTATTAAACTTTACTATTTTTTAAGCTAATTAAATTATTATTAAAACTATTTAGATTTAATTTATTTTCTCTGAGTCTCCCCGTGACCATGGCTGCTGAAAAGCAACCGAAACGTCGGGGAAAGCGAAAGCTGTTTTACCCGAGGAAGTACTACTCTCTTGTAGAAGTAAACCAGCGTAACAGTCAGTTAATACCGTAACTGCGTTGCATTCAGTATTGTTCCCTATCGTATTCCTTCTTCCTTTCCCATTAATTGCGGCTAAGGTTGGTACTGCGGCAGTGACGCTTTTGGCAAGATCCACTTACTATCAGACGGACTGTATGCTCGTTACCTAGGTTTCGTTGATAAGTAAAAGTAAATATATCACGTCGCTAATGGTTGAAATTAAATTTTATATTTTGAGTACTTGAACTACAGTTGCGAACTATGCTCGGCTGTTATTGATAGACTAGGTCAAGGGCTTTGAAGACACAGGCGTGATTAAATAAAACAAAATATAAAAAGGCAAGCTGGTCAACAACTGCCCCCAAAGTATAGCTTTTAATTTTCACCGTCTAGTGATATGTAGTAACCAAAGATAAAAGCACAGGCAACTTATATTAATTCGTGGAGCTCCCATATATATAGAAAGATGTCTTTGCACTTTAGTAAGGGAAGCATTTCTCGTCTCCATCATTCTTTAATAAGGAATTATGAAGACAGAAAATTTCATGCAAATTTTGATTAGTTCTTATACTTTTCTCTTCCCTGAACTCTGACCCAAAGTATTTCGAACATTTTAGCTACCAAAACAATTTGGCAAAAAGGTTTTACTTCCAATTCTCACAAAACACGGTCCCGGGCAATCTGAGAAAATAAATTCAAAACTCTTGAGGTAGCAGAAAATTTAAAGTTGAGTGTACGAACCACAGTACCGTTTCTTATAATACTTTTACTAAAATAAAGCGATTTTACTAACAACAGAAGCTGGACGTGATTGTTTGAACGTTCGAGCAAGAAGGTTGAACTTTTGCAAAGGTTTTAGGCATTTACCGCACGTTTGCTTTGATGTTTTATAAAAAAAACAACGTCGTGGTTCCAATATTGAGCTGCAAACTAAACTTATTTTAGTTTAGCTCTATGCTTTCTTCTAAGCTGCTGGATATCTATAAGTTAGTTATTGGTTATTGTAACTAACCTAAAACAAATAATTGCTTATAATATGAGTCTTTAGATTTCTACGTAACTTGGCCATAGAACACGAGACATATGGTGTTTTTTAATTTGTTTTATGCAAGCAAGCAGCGGCAGTTGAACTGCTACGCAGAGGTCTCGTGTTCGATCCGTATTAAATAGTTAATTATACCTCGCTTTAATTTTGAAGGAAAACATCGTGAGATAACCTGTATGTCTGAGAGTTCTACATAAGTTCTCTTAGATATGTGAAGTCTGCCAACCCGCACTGGGTCAGTGTGGTGGACTATAGCCTAACCCTTCTCACATTGAGAGACCCGTGCCCAGCGGAGGGACAGTTTAATACAGGGCTGATATTATTATTATACAAGCAGTGAGCTAATTTTTGTAATAAAACACTTCAAAATAAAGTTTCGATCTAGTCTAATAAATGTAAAATCTGAACCACTAATAAGAATCTTTTGACGGGAAAATCTAATATACCATGCTGCATGCACATATGGCGGCGATAATCCTAATTATCATAAACCTACTTTTTTTTTGCTAGTCAAAATATCCACACTTTTCCTAATGGTAAGCAGTCGTGTAGTCTAAGAGTAGTGGCCTCCACACCGTCCTCATAGCAGCCAAGACGATGTTGAGGTCTCTACTTTGACGACCTGAGAAGGTGATTTATTACGCACCGCTTAAAGGACCCAGGATTGAAGGAAGAAGTAAAAACACGTGCCTTGGCAGAGAATGCCTAGCCTTGATCGTTCGGCAAAGGACACGGCACTCTAGTCGACTTTACCGTGTAAGGATGGCATCTGAGCCCCTGAGCCCAGCACGCGTTGCTCTGGATTGGAAAGAGGAGGACGGGATAAGGTGGAATAACTCTTCAGAGCAGAGCAAATGAATGACAAAGAAAAACGTACATGATTCAAATAAAAAGTCAGACGGTCATAGAAAAATAAGCATGATATTAAAATCAGTTCAGTGAGTTGAACAATTGAATGTATCAGTATCTAATTTATTCATAGAATGCATTACCTTTACATAATAAAATAGTTGACGTGTGATATCTATATAAAAATTACTTTATCACGTGGCTTCACTCCCGTGGTTATAAGGAAAATATGTATTTTATTCTCTGATCTATACATTATCTTTCGGCAAAAATCATATCGATCTGTTGCTCTGTTACTGCTTCAAAGAAGAACAAGAAAACAAACGATCTTTCGCATATGTAACAATAATATGAGGATAAGCATTAGCAATGTAATAATAATATCTGAACGCAAATACACTCTCTATTCCATTACTCTCATTGTCAGATAAGTCAGCAATCCTTCACAGGCAACTTTTCAAGGCACGGGGATTAGCCTACATCACATAAATCAAAATGCGTTCTGGTTTATTAAGAATTTATTGACTCTTTAATATGCATGCATGGACTGGAGAGACGCATGCAACTTTAATACGCATGCATGCGGTTAAGCCAGCAAAATCTTGACTGGAGAGCTACAACACTGAGGCTGGTGTCCACAATATTGTCTTCAAATATATTTCCCTGTCTCTTACGACTAGTTATAGGATGTATTAATTTGGATTCGTACTTCATGCGCAATTGTCTATTCTGTCTGTTCCAGTAAATAACCAGATCTCTTCATTATTCAGATCTTTTAGGTCTGGAGAGTGGTATAGAAGACCATGTTCACCCTTTTTGCAAGGGTAAGCAGTGACTGTCCGTGAACTACCAAACTTTACCATCAGGTGGGCCGTTAGGCCATTTTCAAAATATTTACTACTTAATTCTTTACGGTCAACCTTGACAACCTAACAAACAATCATTGAGATTTTGCTTTAATTTTGCAATACCAGCACGACATCTGGCTCAGTGTCCAGCAGACGCCAATATCCTCTAACGTGGTGTTATACATTGCTGTTAAAATATAGTTGTAATATTTATCTTTGCCTAACCAATAGGGAATATATATTAAGCTTGAATCTATGTAAGTGAAGATAGCCTCACATATCGATTAAAGTTAGATGACAGGGCTTAGAGTAGCCTTTGTTCTGCACATGATGCACTTGACGTTCGAGGTGTGATACGCTGATCCCAAAAGCAATTACAATGCCCTGTAGGATCCAATAAAGGTGTAAGGATTTGAGGCAACGTATACTAACAAGGCGTTTTGCTGTAAGACAATAGTACTGGGATTAGTTTTGGCTTGATTGCACTGATAGCAGACCAAGTCACCTCGTCGCTGCAAGTACGCCAAGTAACTTAAATTTTAAACGAGCCTTACTTACTTATCGTGTCGATGGCAACACATTTTATATAATTTTGGACCAGTTTTCGGCAACGCGGATTGCATTTGGTTTACCCTGATACAGGTCAGCCAGTGTGCACGATTCTGGGCTTACGGGGCATGACAACAGATGACCCATTGTCTGTGGTATACGAGCCAAAACAAATGCTTACCTCCAAATTTTTATTTATTATCTGAATATTTACTGTTTATAAAGTCCACTATTTTCTACCTTTTCGATCACTTGTAATGACTATTGTTACTACTATCTGACGAATGTATAATTATAATAATGGTTATCCTTTAAAGGCTACTACGGTGTTTTACACCCGGGTGACTTAATTTTATGCGTGTATTCTTTTTTCGTATTTAACTCAGCGCTTTGAAATTCCGTGTATTCTTGCAAGTCAACAACAGCTTTCAAACGCGAGGTGAGAAAGTTTGTGCGCGAGCGCCGGTTCCGAGATACGCTCACAACCCAGTGTTTTTTTACCCCTTGTAGTCATAGTGGGCTACTCAGTCACAGTTTTTTATGTTTTATTTTTAGTATGTGTGTTATGTATATGCTATTTTTATGTGTATGTAAAATTTTTTGTGTGTATGTGTATGTACTATTTATATTTTAGATTATGCATAGAATGTAACTGTAATAAGTAATATGTTTTTTGCCAAAGATTATCGCAATTTAGAAGTCATCGTTTATTTTCATTATTGTAGTCTATAATTACAAAAAAATATGTTGATTTTATGTTTATTTATTTTTAACAAGCATCTTTGAAAAAGACTGATCGATCAAATTTCGATTTAAATATCATATGCATTTTTTTTTCAATATAAGTTTTAATAATATGCCAAATTAAAGGTTTATCTGTGATAATATAAATACTTATAAAAAGAACTTTATAAGTTTCCTTTCTTTCAAGTTTATTTATACCTCTTCAAAATTACCATAATTATGAGAACATCTTTTTCAATCGCAGTCAAAATTGTTTTTCCTTTTTTAAATTATACGTATAAATCAAAAGATCAAAGAACACGATCCATAATTTAAGTACATATAATAAAAAAAAATTATGATATTCTAAATTATATTAATATAATAATATAATATAATATAATATAATATTCTACCACATACGCACAACACCGTCTAGCCCAAACTAAGCAGAGCTTGTACTCTGGGTACTAGACAATGGATAATCATACATATATATACTTTTTTTTGTAAATACATACATATTATACATAGAAACACCCAGACCAAGACAAACATCCATGTTCATGCACACAAATGTTTGACTTGTGCGGGAATCGAACCCGCGACCTCAGGCGTGGCTGTCGGTTACACTAACCACTACGCCATCGAGGCAGTCGATATTACTTATTCCAATGATAAAAATCCGAGTGTTTTTACACCCATTGTAGTCTTAGCAGTATACGAATTCATTGCAGCCTTTAGGGGTTCATCATCATCATCAGGCTACAATAGTCCACTGCTCGACAGCCTTCCCCTAATGAGTGCTATAGCACCCTGTCTTCAGCTTGCCGCATCCAGCATCTTTAGGATTTATTGACCATAATTTCTTTCTGCCGTCTTCTATCTTATTTTAAGTTCCGGATATTTTTCTATATAGGATAGTTATCTAATATAGGACTTTGCACTATCAAGTCTGCCTTGAAAGTGGTCCACTAAAAGACTTATAATTTACCTGTAAATATTTGTTTACTAGAAAGTAATATTTTAAAGTCCTATTATGAAAAGATTTTCTAGAGCAACAATGGGCGAATATCATCAAAATAAAATAATATGTCGAAACAAGAAGCAAACATGAATTTATCTTCTTACGTCACAATACTTCATCACTTAAGATAAGCTTTAGAAAAATTCATCACATGGATATATTGTGCTATATGTTTGTAAAAATGTGCTGTTTTGCTAAGAAAATGCAACGACTGGAAGTTTTGATTACTTCGCACCGTTTGTAAACAATTTCTCCAGTCTGTTTTGTTCGCAGGAATTTGAATAGAAAGTGTGAGTTGAAAGTTTCTATATGTGACATTTACGTTGACACTTTGCTAAATTATTACCACATTGTAAGAGGAGACAAGTATGACAAATTAACATGTGGTAAAATGAGTAGAGTATGATGAATTACTGCTTTAAAAAGCGAGATAATTTTAGTGTTTTCAACTATTGGACACAAAAAAAAAGTATAAGAAAAGAGTTGTTATTTCTGGGTTTGATATCTGAGCAAAGCAAATATACAGAATTATATTTACTTCATATTTCGTGGTTATTTTAAGAGTATATGTCGATGTTTTATTATTGTTTACACATTTAAAATTATATATGGGCTAAGGAGAAACGGTTATCATTACGATGTATGTATATATTTCTGATTTTATTACATAACGTGTAGTAAAAATATCACACAAAATCAATCAGATGATAGCCGAACGCTTAATCAGCACGATGTTTCTTTGAGAACTTTATACCGGAGCAGAAATGTGTTAAATCGAGATCAATAACTAACCAATATGAAATATCATGCATGTCTCTTGAATATTATTCTCACAGCAATACGTAAAAATCAGACAAAATAATTGTTAAATAGGTTTCGTTACTAAATCTTTAGCAGTAATCTGAGCGCATGTCATATATTTAAATTTATGCAAAAAGCACGGCTCCATAGGAAATGTACCATTTACGAGCCCAGCCAGCCTGCATAAGGAAGAGATTTGTCATTTTCAGGCGACTCCTATTTGAACGCGGCTGTGGAGATGTCAAGAGGAAGACTTATTTACGTGCTTAACAATTGGTACTTATGTCGTAAAGATAAAAAATCTGCGTCGGCTGCGGAAATATTTACCGATATAATGATTTGTCACTACGAAAGAATTTAAACATTTTGTCTTCGGTAATGATACATGTTTTAAAATAGTATGTTAAAAGGATTGACGACAAACCATTAATTGAGAAAGTAAATAAAACGAATGTAAATTGGACGGTTGAAAAATCTGGCTGATTGTTGTTACAGATCAGCACCATCCCAGAGAAAGGCCAAATTAAAAGCACATTAATGTGCAGCAAGAAAGGTTTGCGAGGAGCGTAGTAAGTAGACATTTTGAATCTCAGTCTAGCCTGACAATATACTTATTTATAAATTTATTCACGGAGAAGTTAAAGCGGCTTTTTTGATACAATCTAGTGTTAAATTACTGGTAATGAAGCTTGCAGTCCATGCAGTAATTGATACAAGATTGGAAACTACATCGGTCATTACACATAAATAAAACTCTAATATGCGGCAAATAAGCAATGCTAAAAACAGTTCCGTATTCATAGCAAAATCTTGATACACCTTCATAGTATAATAACATGACAAAATCTCCTTACAACAGTCACAATATTCACGAAAATATTTGGAGTATATTCCCTGCCTGTTTTATTTATTTAAGTCTGCACAGAATGAATAAATGAGAAAATCTAGAAACAAAATTCATCATTCCTATTACTTCGTTGCAAAGGTAGTTAAAATTTTGTCTTCGCTTTGTCGGTGACAGTGTCACGCGAAGCGCTCGTGTCATGGCGGCCGAGCGCGAGTGGAGGTGGCGCTTCTCTTCCCTTCCTACCGGCGGTAACCGATATATAAGCCGATGTCACCCTGGTGCAAGCCTTCTCCCTGCCGTGCTGCCTACCAAGATAAGTGGTCTTTCGAGCTATCGAAGACCACGTAGCGAGCCTTCTAGAACAACGCCCTGTTTCTCTTGATACCATGTAGTTAATATTTATCGTGTAAAATGCTCTACCGACTTAGCAAGCCAGGCATGTACTCTGACGTCATCAATTTCGTGCGATTCTTGCATCACTCACAAACATCAAAATCATTCCATGTTTTTTTTTTTTTTTTTTTTCGCAGGGCAATGCCTTTACGCACACCCACTCCTGTCGACACGGCCGGAAAACCGGGCCGGCAACAGTGGGTAGTGTCGGGCTCGCCGGATGCCACGGAATACCGACTAAACCTAACTGCGGCGCTCTTCCCATCTATCATGGAGCGCCGGAGGATCTCCGTTCCGAACTCTCTCCGGCACTCAGACGTTAGCCTGGCAGGGCTACGACCTTGAACACAGCCATCTAAGGCGGGGGGAGGAGATGAGCGTAACGGCGTTCGCCTCCTCCCTGGCCTTGCTCGGCGGAGCGGGTCCGCACTGGCGTCGGCCTCCCGTTCCCGCTCCGCAGCCTCCTTCAGGAGCATTACTGCCTCGCTGAATTCGGCAACAGCTTGCCAGCACCTGTCGCTGGCCAGCATGGTGCTCATTGTTCGTCCCAGCGACAGGTCCCCGCCGATGACGGCGGTCAGGTCGCTCCGTTGTGTCTGCCAGGCAGCGCAACTCTCCACTGTATGGCGTGCCGTATCAACGGGCGCGCCGCACGACTTACAGGAGGGTGAGGTCTCTCTCCTGGCGATCTGGTGCAGGTACTTACCGAAGCAGCCATGTCCGGTAAGCACCTGCGTCAGTCTAAACGACAGCACTCCGTGCCGACGATTCAGCCACTCCTCCAGTTGCGGCCGGATAGCCTCCACTATTTCAACTCCGGCGGTGGGGGTCCTCAGTTCACTCCTCCACCGCCGGATGAGGGCACTCTGAGCCTCAGCCCGCATCTCTCCCACGACCGGTTCCTCGCCCCGAGACCGCGCCACCGAGCGGTGACGGTAGACTTCTGCAAGAACTTCCGCCTCCAGTTCCCAAGGCGGGTCGCTCGCTAGGACCGTAGCAGCCGTCCACGACACTGTACGATACCCCCTGATGGCTCTCACCGCGATGACCCGCTGTGCTCTCCTCAGCAGGGACTTATTACGCGCGGTGAGGGATCTTTACTTTCGCCCCTCGGGGGGCACCGCGACGCGGGCCGTGAAATAGGAGGGCCTCCGTTTTGCTTACAGAGACCCTCAGGCCCAGCATTTGAATCCGCTCTATGACGAGCGCCACTCCGACCTCGGCCAATCGGGCCGCCGCCTCAAAGCTGCTCCCCCTCGCCGTGACGAGGGTGTCGTCGGCGTAACAAATCACCCCCATCCCGGGGAGGAGCTCGCCGCGCAATAGCCAGTCGAAGCCGATGTTCCACAGGGTCAGACCCAGAACCGATCCCTGTGGAACACCGCGCTCCATACGACGCCGAAGCAGACGCCCGTCGGTGCCCTCCCAAACGATGTACCTCTCATCGAGGTACGCCTCCAGCAGCCTCCGAAGGTACTGAGGCACTCCATGGTATCGGAGCGCCTCCTTTAACGTCTCAAACGGCAGGCTGCCGAAGGCGTTTTCAATGTCGAGCGAGACTGCCAGAACCACATCTCCCTGGTTTACGGCCTCCGTGGAGAGGGCCTTTAGGGCAGCCAGCGCATCCGTGATCGATCGGCCCCCTCTGAAGCCGTACTGTGCCTCTGACAGTCCCGGTCCCACTTCCTCGAGGTATTGAACGAGACGGCCCGCGAGGACCCTCTCGGCAATTTTGGCCGTCTCGTTCAGCAGCACCAGCGGTCTGTATGCGGAAGGCGAGTCTAACGGACGTCCCTCCTTCCGCAACAGACAAAGACGGCCGATTTTCCAGTCCTTCGGGAACTGCCTGGACCTCAAACACATATCGAGCAGTTCACGATACGACTCGCGCAGCGCCCTCAGTGCGATGCTCACGACTCGGCCCGGAACGCCATCCGGGCCTGGCGCCTTTCTGTTTGTCGACAACCGGGCCAAGGCCCGGTCCAATTCTTCCTCGGTGACAAGGGGGATATCCACGATGTTCTCCGTACCAACTCGAGGAGCCATAGTTGGGGGAGCGTGCCCCCCAGACTGAGGGAGCAGGCTCTCCACAACTCTCAACAGGACATCCTCTCGGAGAGTCTCGATGATGGGGGCGCTGCGAGCGCAGAGTCTATTCCGCGCCGCGAGGTAGGGGCGCCCCCATGGATCCCTGTTGAGACCTTCCAACATCTCTTCTCGGGCCTCGGCCTTCGCCCGGCTGATGGCCCTCTGCAGGCTCTTCTTGGCCGCTCGCTAATCATCCCGCAGCTGGCCTTCGACGAACTCGGCGCCATAGCGACGCCGCCCCCTCATAAGGGCCCGCCGCGCTGTCATGCAGGCCGCCCGAAGTTCCGCAATTTCGGGCGACCGCCAGTATACTTGGCGACCCGGCAGGCCCCTCCGGGCCCTCGGCATCGCTGCATCGCACACTTCCTTAAGGGTACTGCATAACCGGCCTGCAGCCGCGTCCACATCCTCCTCGGTGCGGTTCGGCACACCCGCGGATCTCCAGCGCTGGACTATAGCCGCCTCCAGGGCCATTTCTCGGTCGAGCTGGCCGAGAGCCCATCGTGGGAAGTGACTACAGCCCCGAAAGCGCTCCGCGGGTGTTGACGGGGTGGAGACGCTGAAGCGGATGTATCGGTGATCCGACAGCGTCTCAACCTCCGTTACTACTCTCCAGTCGTTCACTCGGCGCGCGACAGCTGAGGTCGCGAACGAGAGATCCACAATGGAACCGCCATGCTGCCGCACGCACGTCCAGGTGTTGCCCGTGTTTAGGAGCGAAAGACCAGAGAGGAGCGAGGGGTCACATGAGCCAACCTAAATCATGTCAGAAGCCTTCCAGATGATTAGTATTGACTTAATTGGTTCATTACCACCTAGCAGGAGGCAAAACACCTTTATATTTTTCGTCAGTTACTGTTTTTCTAAATACTGTTTGCTCATTCCAATAAAGCGAGTTACCGCAGACATTATAACAAAAATTCTAGAAATAATTGTATTTTTGGCGAATGGCATTCCATCCACTGTCATCTTGAACAATGCTAAACAATTTATTAGTGCGACATTTAAAAATCTATTAACTAAATACAAAATTTCAAATCTACGTTATACACCGTTGTATTCTCCTCACGTGAAATCGGTCGAACGATATTACAAAACAATAACGCCAGCTATTTCTACTTTTATTACTTCCGATCATCGAATCTGGGACACCCTAATTAGAAAAATTCAGTTTGCCCTTAACTGCGCTGTTAACGAGACAACCGGTTTTTGTCCTAATTTTCTTGTTTATGGTCGTGAGCTTATCACTTGTGGTTCACTATACGGGGTCAGTGATTCTGATACCAATATAGTCCATGTGCCTCACGACAATTACGCTGAGAACCTTGGCTATTTATCTTTTATTTTCGAGAGGGTACAAGCAGCACTATTGGTCGCTCACCAACGCAATTATAAATCCTATAATTTACGTCGTAAACCGGTTGAGTTCAACGTAGGTGACATTGTTTGGTTTTACCTAAGCAATAAAGATAAATATTTTAGTAAAAGTTAGCTCCTAAATTTATTAAATGTAAAATTGTTTCCAAGAAGTCTCCGTTGGTTTACATACTGTCCGATATGACTGGCAAACCTCTGGTGAATGGTATGTAAAAGACTTAAAATAAATTAACTACAAAGAATAATACTGTGCACGACTAGAAAGTATATACTTCTAAATGGCGTTCATCGTAATGTTTTATAACAGTTCTATAATTTTTTTATGAGAGAAAAACTTTTTTCTTTGATTACACATTGTGGCTTAAATACTTGCACAAACATTATGCCAATTATTGCTTTCTAAATTTCTAATTGACATCTATATATATCTTTTTACCCTATGGTTCAGTTTGATATTTCCTTTTGCAGACATATAGCTATGCTTATCTGTCTTGTTTGGCCTACTAATCGCTATTCTATATTCTGTGGTCTAACAATAATAATTGTGGTTGTCGTTTCCTATAACTACATCTAAAATGAATTAAGGTGCAATATTATTTTATCATTATAACAGATGTTTTTATCTAATGGTTCACGACCGATCAACATTGCAAGTCAATGACTCATCTTGCCTATGCCGTCATTTTTATATATAACTACTAATCGTTTTGTTGACTACTATTGTGCAAGCTCAGTGTCAACTTTGTTATTATAATAGGATTATTAGATTCTAATTATCTTAATTCTTAAAACTGACACCACTTCTCCTACATGTTCCAGGGTGACGGTCGGTAGCTACTGCCTGCCGGAGGTGCAGGGAGTCCTCGGGAGACCAAATTTTCCCGAGAAAAAATTATTTCCTAACGAGGGGGCTGTGTCACGCGGAGCGCTCGTGTCAAGGCGGCCGAGCGCTAGTCAAAGTAGAGGTGGCGCCCCTCTTTCCCTCCTGCCGGCGGTAGCCGATGTCGCCCTGGTGCAAGCTTTCTATCTGCCGTACAGCCTGCTAAGATAAGTGGTCTTTCGAGCTTTCGAAGACCACGTAGCGAGCTTTCTAGAACCACGCCCTGTTTCTCTTGTTAACGTGTAGTTAATATTTATCGTGTAAAATTACTGTTGTTACTGTGCCGAATTTGGTAAATTTTAATTAAAAACCTTGTAATTGCGAAGTATGTTATTTATATTATCTCCGCTACTTACTACCCTGGCCGATCTAGTCCCTAAAACCAGATCGACCAACTATAACGTTACAACAGTATTTTTTACCCTTAAGAGGAAATGCGAGCACGTTTAGTCTATACAAACGTAATTCTCTGTCTTCTCAAACAATAAAATTTTGGATCGAATCTAAATCTGCTACTGCTATGTCTAATATAATGATTACAAGCTGTAGGGAAAAATTACGTAATTCGCCTGGTTATATTGTTGGCTCCATTCAGACAATAAGCAAAAAATAAATAAAATTACTATGATAGAAAATAAAATAGTGCAGACGTAGGCTTATATTGTTTATGAAAAGGATTTATAATTTAGTTTTTGAGAAAAAAACAGCGGAATATAAGATAAAACCATCACAGAAAACACGTGCGCTCTTTCCATGCTCCAAGTTCTTGTAATTGTTACTTATGTCAGATGAGGTAGTATATCACATAAACATACATGGACTTTAGCAATGTCAGGGATTTTGTCCATTTAACTGCAGTATACCCTACCAATGACACTTTCTTTGAGCATTTAAAAAAGAACTAGTTATGGCCTTAAGGAAATTGCAGCAAGGTTGTTCATTCCCAAGTCTGCACGGAACTTTCTATAGTGGCAAGTATGTAGCTGTATGAGCAGCGGTAGCTCAGTGGAGAGACCAACAGACTGCAATGCAGAGGGTCTCGGGTTCGAACCCACGTCGCGCACCTCTGACTTTCGGAAGTTATATGACTTTTCGAAATGATGTGCGTATTGATTGACAATTATCGCCTGCTCCGTGCCTCGGAGAGCACGTTAAGCCGTCGGTCCCGGCTGCAATGAACATCTATGGCAGTCGTTATTGGGAGAGTGTCGTCATAAAAGATCCCACTGGGTCGAAGTGTCGCCGGTCTGCACTGACTGGCCTCCACATAAGATACATACATACATACATGTAGCTCTAAACAAAAATAATAATAAGTATTAATAACGCAATCTCAATAGCCTAGTGGGAGACCGATGTATTACCACGCAGAGGTCTTGAGTGCGATCCCAAGGCACACCTTTGACTTTCGAAGTTATGTGCGTATTAAATAGTTAATTACCGCTCGCATTAATGGTCAAGAAAACATCGTGAGGAAACCTGCCTATCTGTGAGTTCTCCATAATGTTTTCAAAGTTATGTGAAATCTGGCAATACACACTGGGCCAGTGTGGTGGACTATGACGCACTGAGAAGAGGCCCATTCTATTATTACAATGTAATCTCGTATTTGAGTTACAATGAGGATAAAAGTCTTATACCAGATTTACACTGTGACTTGTTTACCTTTGTTTGATTATCATCATCAGTATGTCTGGTGTACTCGACGAGTGATGATGTGTAGTTTTTAGGTAGTATTCTAACTAATATTAATAATTTGCATGTGAGTTTGTTTGTTTGTTACACTTTCATGTTTTTAGTACACAAACGATCATCGAGAAAATTCACATACACATTCAGGAATATAATAAAGGACATAGGGTTTTTAAAACAACCTAGTCATTTTATATTGCCTCAAAATTCCTAATGGTATAAATAGTGAAATAGAAAACCACTCGCAGTTAAGAGTAAACTGTTTACAAAACGTTGTTTACGCAGTTCACTTTACTCAGTAAATATTACATTTCCGGTCTCGTATAACAATTTACTTGTCGCAGTGTTTCACGTTTACGAATATTGTTGGACTGCTAACATTTTTCTTGCGTTATTAAATTATTCTTGTGTGTTGGAGTCGTTTAAGCTATTTAAATGGCTCTGTGCAGCTATGGCAAAGTGTAGGTTTCTATTTTAGCTAATGTTTCAGGCTTCTGGACGTGAAATATTATTCGGTTTCCTATTAGAATTATTTCAGTAGTGCCATAGCTTCTTAATAATGGCAATAGTGTTCCTGTTAAGAGGCATGACCCTGACCTTCTTTTATAGAATGTTATACTTTTCTTTAGCACAAGCATTCAAGCTTAGCTGGAGGGGTTAACAATAATACTTGTAATTGTAACCAAATTTGCAGCAACTTCGTTTTTAAATTAAAAGATAATATTGGTTACTACATTTTGCCCGCGAATTCGCTCGCGTAAATGTAGGTAAGGTTAGATTAGCAACAATACTTTTTTTTTGGATGAAAGGTGTATCCGACATTATATAATGATTCCGTCGAGTAGTTAAGGCGTGAAAGCGTAACAAACAAACTCAAATTAGGCATTTATAATATTAAGTTAGGATTAGCTCACACAACTGTTTATACTTGCCTTAAACATAAATTGGCATATCGTACACCTCTGCCTAGCCCTTCAGAGATACGTATAAAAGCTAATTCAGCTCTTATTCCCTCTCAAAATATATTGGTCACAAATGCATAATTTTATTTCCATTTATGATTTATGTATCGATATCGAAACTCCATATAATATAACTCGCAAATTGTTAGAATTGTAATTACTTGAAACGTGTAATCAAATCAATAAATTGAATCACCCTTCAATGTTTACTGTCGAATGGTGATTGAAAATAGGCCACACGCAATATTAATAAATGAACTGATTCAATTTTGAACGAAGCGTATTGAAATAGTTTTCGAAGAAGATTGTCCGATAGCTGTGTAAAATGAGTTCTATTTTCATTTCTTTTCTTTTTGAACTCTTGCATTATTTCTGTTCAATTGGTACCGTAGATTAATATTGCCTAGCCTACATTGAGATTTTTATACTACCTATAAACGGTAAGAATTTGATACTATTGTAGGAAGACTACATGAAGAATACATGATATTATGGTTTAAAAATTCGCCTGTTCCTTGCCGCTCCACCGAGTGTTGTGGGTCGAATGGCCATACTAGATAAACATTTCTATGATCAACAATTTTTTGTTCCGTGGCCGAGTTTGAATGTTGGTTCTTCTATGATACAGAAATTATACCTAGTGCGGAAATTATCTTTTTAAATACTACAAGAAAGAGAAAAGAATACTTATAGTAGCTACGTAACTGAGACCTAAACATAATTACCGATCTGTAGGCGTACCTAATGCACTTCTGCCTAAACCTCGCAGATAAAAATACATAACTAGCGACCGGCCCCGGCTTCGCACGGCTAGTACAAAACCTTAACAAATTATACACTTAAACCTACCTCATTAATCAATATGTCTATTGGTGAAAACCGCATGAAAATCCGTTTAGTAGTTTTGAGTTTACTGCGAACAGACAGACAGACGCGGCGGGGGACTTTGTTTTATTATATGTTGTGATCCTACGTGATATTTAATGTAAAGCTGTAACAATAAGAACAAAAGTATTGAAAATAAGGTTGCCTGGACGATTCTCGATCGAAGTTTATTCCAGTTATAAAGCCTCTAAGAACACGTACGGGCAGCATTTCCCAGATGTCCACCGTTTCCGAGCTAACAGCTAGCAAAACTCTTCCAAAGCATAGAGTAAGTTCAATACGTGAGCGTGGAGACAAATCAGGTGCCAAGAACCTATGTATTGAATACATAGTATTGATGGCTGGGTAAAATATCGCTCGTGGTAAACATAAAAATATTATGTAACAGTAAAAATAGATATCGATGTATCAGCAGGTAAATAGGTTATATTAATAAGTTTTTATTAACCTCTGAGTCTTCTTTGAAGAGGTTAATGAAAACTCTTTGTAACGGTCTGTGTGTTAGTGACAGATTGATGTTAGTGACAGGTATAGCTCCGAAACCACTAGACTGATTGACTTGTAACTTGGTTTGCAAATACCTTGGGGTCATTCCTCGGTCGAGTTTGAATATGGGCCCTGTGGGTCAAAGGACCCCCGAGATATAGGGGTCACAATGTCACATGTATTTTAAATGGCAGAATATTGACTTGTGACTTGGTGTGCAGACACCTTGGGGTCATACCTCGGTCGAGTTTGAAAATGGGCCCTGTGGGTCAAAAGATCCCCGAGGTATAGGGGTCACAAGGTCATAAGATCAGGGGATATCCACCAACAGAGTGATTTGGAAGTCCAAGGGAGAGGCTAAGCTGATGAAAAAAAAAGGTCACGTGAAGACCAAGAGGTTGAATCCTGTGTTTTTATACCCACCTCATTGTTACTCTAAGAGATAAACATAACCACACGGCTGGAGTAGTGATTCTAGTGGTTGCTTCGTCAATACCACTGCGCCGAGTATTTGTGTTCGATCCTGAGACAAAAAATCGTGTGATCCACAAAAAATTGTGTCGAGTCTAGGTGTTCTGTGTGTCCGGTGTTAGAAAATTCCGACGCAACACAAAAATTGGTGCGGACTATATGTCTTCAAAGATATAATAATGGACTCCAGACCGTATTTTGGTCACGGCGGCCAATCTTAACGGAGACTGGCCATCTGCGCAAGAGATATTATAGTGCACAAGCGTATGCGCAAACACAAGTGCACTTTCTGTTCCCTAACTCTCAAAATCCGATGGGACGGTAATCCGACACGAGGGTAACTAACACCGCCAATTTCCTAACTCCGGGCTGGTATTGAGATTTCTTAATAGAAAACCCAATAACTTTTTGTTGGCCCGACCAGGGATTCGAACCCGAGACCTCATGCATAGCAGTCGCATTCACTACCACTGCGCCACGGAGGCAGTATATATCAAATCATTATCAGACATTATATCAAAGGTATAATGTCAATTCAACCTACAACATTTTAAATGTGAAAGTTTGTAAAGATGTTTGGATGTTTGTAACTCAATCACGCGTAAACCTTTGAACGAATTTGGATGCAGTTTGGCACATAAATATGTATATATTATGTCCTGGATACTTTTTAAATTAAACTTACTATAAATATAGAAAATGTATGATATATCGTCATACATTTTGAGAGTAAAAACAGTTTAGAAAACAATGGTGTCAATTAAATCTGGCTTTTGACATTTTACTCGCAATATATGAAACACCATATTTTATCATTCTAAATCAGAATTTGTCTATCTTCATAAGTTTTGGCATATTCGCTTAGCGAGCGGTCGGAGCCGCACTTT
This sequence comes from Catocala fraxini, assembly GCA_930367265.1. Lineage (NCBI taxonomy): Eukaryota > Metazoa > Arthropoda > Insecta > Lepidoptera > Erebidae > Catocala > Catocala fraxini. Next base: position 24,329,571 of record OV884031.1, read on the forward strand.
GATAAATCCTTACCCTATGCGAAATAAAATTGTGCGCGGTGCAAGTAAATATTTTATGACGGAGATATTTTATGTACTGTTTTTCACGCTCTAATTGCTTGTACCGAGATATAAATATAAAACGTTAACACCATGCCTATTAGTTATGAAAAGCCAATTATTTTGGTATTACAATAATACCTATGCAACTTGCTTCCAAATGCCAGCCATGCCAGCTATTTGAACTACTGCACATTATTATTATATTATATTCTTCTGTTTACGCGAATATTATTCATTGAAATTAAACTACTATATACGGATTTTATCGCGTTATTTATTTGACACTTTATTACATAATTTTGAATACTGTTACACTACTACTACTATTAAACTTTACTAATTTTAAGCTAAATAAATTATTATTAAAACTATTTAGATTTAATTTAATTTTACACTTTCCCCGACATTTCGGTTGCTTTTCAGCAGCCATGGTCACGGGGAGACTAAGATGGTAGTGTAAGTATGGCTATGGCCTATAACCCAAAGCTCAAGTTTGCAATTATACTCATCATCAAACTGGTTTAATATCCTGGAATAATATAATATTTACGTTCTTCTGTCCAGAAATTCTAAGTAGCAGCACGTGTTTTGGTGAAGGCACTAATAGTCTTATAAAGTAAGACTTAAAAAATGGCAGACGGGAGTAATAATCTTATGCTTTCAGAATATACGGGCGTAACCCTATGTATTATGTTTTCCTAGCACATGATAAAGTTGAAGAAACCGCCAAATGTTCAATAAGATTTTTGCAAGCTATATATGTATATTTTGAATAAAAACCCTTGTATTGCAACAGATACTCGTATACAGACACTCCTGGTATACCAAACAGGATTTTACGCCTTTTCTATCTAGGCAATCTTTATTGCTATGCTCTGAACTTTTTAAATGTTTTAAATATCGAAGTACAGTACCATGTTTGTATAATTAGAAGATGTTGATAAAATTATAAGCTATGTGACACTTTTTATAACAAACAAGATATAGCTATTAACTCAATGCGTTTAGGGAATATACACGTACGAAAATTGCGATAAGTTATGTTTTTAATCATACTAAAAATATAGTTCTCGTCGGAATTTACCAAATATTCAATATTCTTTATTTTCATTAGAACATTAAGGATATTTTTTCAACTTTTACCATTTACCATTTAAGTGTTAAATTATTTGGTAAATGGTTAAAGTTGCAAAAAATTGTGTCACTGTTAAAAACTCCTGGACCCTTTACTAATTACGTATTGCCTGCTGAAAGAGCTTTGGAAACTTTATTTACAAGATGAAAAAAGCCAGACGATTGTAGTTTACATAAGACTATAATAGTCTAGATTGTTTGACGTATTTTTTTTAATTCGAACAGCTCTTTAATCCTTACTTCGTTACTAATACTACTACTAAACTAATATTAAAAAAGTAAATGTGAGTTTGTTACACGTTCACTTCTTAACTACTTTATCGATCATCATGAAATTTTGCATACACATTGTCACGGATACACAAAAGAACATCGGATAACTTTCACTCAGAAGAAAAGTACTGTTCCCGAGAAATAAATCGTTCTATTGCTGGACAGAAACCTTTACTTATTTAAGACAAGAGTAAAATTCAAGTCCACCATGCTGTTACTATAAATGCAGTATTATTAAGAATATTTAAGATAATAATGTCCTCCAGACCGAATTTCGGCCACGGCGGCCAGTCTTAACAGAGACTGGCCATCTGCGCAGGAGATATTATAGTGCACAAGTGTGTGCGCAAACATAAGTGCACTCTCTGTTCCCTAACTCTCATGACCCGATGGGACGGCAATCCGACACGACCGGAGAGAGATCAGGCGCAGGACCAACGGCTTTACGTGCTTTCCGAGGCACGGGGGTGTCTAACACCGCCAACTTCCTAACTCCGGGCTGCTATTGAGATTTCTTTACAGAAAAACCCAATAGCTTTTTGTTGGCCCGACCCGGGATTCGAACCCGAGACCTCATGCACAGCAGTCGCATTCACTACCGCTGCGCCACGGAGGCAGTTATATTCTATTCTGTTCTGATATTTAAGATATTTTTTTAAAAGTATGATATTAGAAAGGATTTTTTTTTGTTCTTAGTAATACATGTTATACGTACGTCAAATACGAATTCTGCGAAACTGCAAAACAATTTGTTGGCAGACGTAGCTCCCGAATCATTAAACAATATAAAATTACTTAAAAAGTTTCTTAACGTAACACTTTTAGACACATTCGTTAATAAGAAAATGTCCAAAATATATACATACACGCTACACGCTTGGTTTAAGCAATTAAATTTTGGCCGAATTTATCCAGAAGAAACTGTGTATTTTTTTATTTGAAGTTATGAAGACGGAGTTAGTTTCAATATTTAATGGTAAGTTGTTGAGAATAGTTAGAACTAGTTTAGGCATGCAGATTGTCATACGATGTTTTACTTCGTGTGAATGAATATGCGCATTAATTGGTGGTCGCTCATTTAAAAGTCTGATTACCAAATTTTTTTGGGGGGAAATGTGGCATATTGCCTTTAGTCATTATTTTACTACAACGTTTCTATTCACATTAACTTGATGACGCACGGAATTGAGTCCCAATATATTCGAATGTAATTAATTATTTTGGGCACTTTTATTAGGGAGATTTCGGAAATATAATCTCTATACAACCATCGTAACAGTTTTCTATTCCCTTCTTAACCTCCTCCACTATCATCAATTCATCATATCACAAAAGTCAGAAGTGGCTGCAACGGGATAAATCCTGGACACTCGGCGTGGCAGTTATCCCCTTAATTAAAAAACACACTTTACGAAACATTTGGTATCTTTTGAATCACGGCATAATTACACACAAAAAGCTACATGAATGAATATCATTCATACAGCTCACAGACAAACACTTATGAACGTTGTAGTGATACTAATTATTATTTCTGCAAATTTTCATTTATTTGTTGCCACGTTCGACAATGAAAGGGTGTAGAATCTGTGAGAAGAAACGGCAGGAAATTTACAGCTAACATTTTTAAATCGCCGAGGTTAGATACAATATCATTTATTTACTACGAATTACAAGCATTTTTTGCATCAGTTACTACTCTTAACAACTAAAACAAAATCCAATTTTTTATAATTTGACTGTAATAATAACATTACGGTAGAGTAGAAGCATTCATTTACGTGTACACAAAAATTAAAAACAACGCGCAACCACAAACAAAAAATACACCCAGAAACACTGCTTCACTTTTGCCTTATTTTAATATAAACAAAACACATTCTATTAAATCTGTCTACGCCACCATTACTGCCATAATAAGTTTGAATGAGAAACGAACCCCATATAACGTGCTATCATAATTTATTATGACTATATAATGTAATTTTTTCATTTGCCCGGAACATATCGCCGGGATTAATAGGCAAACCGAAGGGACTATTATTAAAAGCATATTTTAGTGCCTAAACATTTTTTATGACCTCTGGAAAATGGTTCAGATTTCGTTATGTGCCTCTTTTAACAGGGAAATGTGTTAAGTGTCGGCAATTTATGGGTACGATAAATATATAATAGAATTTCGCGTTATAAAAGAAGTGAAAGTGTGTGATATTTTTATTTTTTATTTTCAGACAGTTTTATAATGACTTTTTATGTGATACTTACACAGCTACTTCATACATGTGCAAATTTAAAAGAAGTTGGTTTTATTTGGGATCACAGAACATAGCTTTGTTGTGGACGTCGTATATCTGACTAAAACTTTTCGGATTATTCTTGAAATGTGTGCAAAGTGTACTAAAGGCTCTATCTAAAGTTATAGTAATAATACTACGGAATATTAATCCACATAGACAGATAGACCTACCCTCCTCGCATCAGTTTCCTGAGTTCTAAGGATCGCACTGTGACAATGCTACTTATTTTAATACGTTTTCGGCTGCATGCATGACTTCATATATACAAGTGTTTATTGTGAAACAAACTTGATCAGTACATCGCATTAGTTCTGTTGTACCTGCGAACTTGCTAGTAATGGCTATTTTTTCGGAATTGTCGCCTTTGTTCCGCGGTTTACTACAGTTTTCATTTCTCTCTGAAATAATTATTAAAATCGGTTCACTAGTTTCAGAGTTTATCGATAACAATCAAACAAATCTTTCCTCTTTATAAAATTAGTATATGTCAGTCATATACCTACATGAAACTGTACAATTAACTGAAATATTCTCTTGAATATATCAGTTAATTGTACATAAAATGACCTCTTGGTCATTTTTTGTTGCTGCGTCTGAATATTTCCTGGCAGAACACAGGATCAGCAAATCTAATCTTAATCACTTATATACGCAATTGCAAAACTATACAAGTCTTTCAATTACGAGTCCAATATTGAACTGCCGAGGTCAAAATACTACGGGCTTAAAAAAACAGCTTTAGGACTACCCAGTCCATAAAATATGTATCGATAACCCTCAAAATCACGTGACTATCCCCTTCAGTTTGATAGTTATTCTGGAGATATTTATTTGAGAAATAAAGTATTCTTTTATATAATACTTTGGTTCAAGGTTCTGGGCGGATTTTATTGATATTGGCTCGACGCCTTCGCCGATGATTTGCAGTTTACACTTGTTTGTGTCTTTATTTTACTGTACTTTCCTATGTAGAGTAAAAATCACCATCCGCATTTATGTTACATACATACATAGATTCACGCCTGTTTCCCAGAGGGGAAGGCAGAGACTACGGATTTCCATTTGCTACGATCCTGACACACTTCTCTGGCTTCATTCACTTTCATCACATACCTCATATACGCCCGTCGGTTCAAGGTGCTCTTAACCTGGCTTTTGTCCAGAACGCCTCCGATCTGATCGAGAAACGTTCGCCTAGGTCTTCCTCTTGCGACTGTTTCATTCACACTAGCCTTATAAACTTTCTTAGTCAGTCTTTCCTCGTCCATTCTTTCTACATGCCCAAACCAGCTTAACATACCCTTTTCTATTCTTGTCACTATATCCACTTTTATTTTTAAAGACTTTATAGCATTTGTCGCATAAAATCAAGTCATAGAATCAAGCACTGTATTGCGGAGGAGTTAATTAGAATATTAATAAAATTTAAGATAAAATTACTACATCAACTATATCAAACGAAATTAAAAAGTATATCTGCGCGTCGACTGCTGTGTATAAGGATTGGTGTTCGATATCTAACTCGGGCAGAATTATTAGATTTTTGTGCCATAACATTTTTATTCATATTAAAATAATCTTTCCGTGATTATGGCTGCTGGAAAGCAACCGAAACGTTGAGGAAAGTATAAATCTAAATACATAGTTTAATATTTTAACCCGACAATTCTTAGAATACCAGACATATTTAAAAACCTATCGTGACTGGTCGCCGATGTAACGCTGCAACTCAATAGATTAATAGTTTAAAATAGTTATAAAGTTTAATAGTTTCAAAATTATGTAAAAATGTGTTTTGAGATAAACAACGCGATAAAATACGTATTAAATAGTTTTTTTTTTTTTTTGGTATTTTGTTTAATTTTAATGTATATCATTCCCGTAAACGTAAGACAATATTATGAAAGTCTCAGTAGCAGCGTGGAGCCTAAAACTAAAAACGGTAGATGAGGTATCTATCTTCTTGTCGGCTCAACCCTTTGCCTTAGGCTAGAAGCTCACATAAATTCAGTAACTTTAGTGAATATATTAACCGATAACCTTTGACTTTCATAAAGTGTGACTTAGATGGATGCTTTTTGGCTTTAAATAAACCTTAACCAGCGATAGAAATTACTATGTATCATGTATGTGTGCGTATAAGAAAAATATTTCATATTAGTATCGCTTATCAAAGAGGCATCTGCTTGAGATACTGGGATTATTGCATTCACGGTTCAAATGGTAGATAGCGCTAACCGCCACTGTTTTTTGACATCGCAGAAGCAATTCCTAGGAAAGACAATCAAACTACTGCATACCGAAAATCATATAGATGATAAACAAGCACGCGGTCTTTCTAATTATAGTATACCTAGGTTATAGTAAGATGAGGAATGGCAGAGGGAAGAAAATGGTGAGACTGAATGGCTAATAGGTCTTCCAGGAGATACTGTGATTATTGCGGTTCACGCTATGACTGATAGTAACCAGAGTCAAAGACTTTGAGGAGAATCGCTGTTCTAAACTAGATACTCGACGCGATAAACTGAAAGCACGCCCACCTTGTGCTATCACTTATAATTACTGCGATCGTGTGCTCACCTGCCCGCACTGTGCGCGAACATTTATCAATAAGATCGGCCATACACGAGCACACCAACGACAATAAGAACGGAGTGGAAGTAATCGTCGTGGCCGTAATCGGTTGAAAAGGATAGTCACCATCAACCGTTGCTTATAAACATACCTTTGTTTATTTTTGACATTATAGAAACAATTCCCAGGAAAGATAACCAATGCTGCATACCGCAATTCATATTGATGACAAACGAGCACGCGGTATTTCTGATTATAGTATCTTCTTCTCTCTTAGCCTTTATTATTCCCAAGTCACTTGGGGTCGGCTTTTCTGGTCTAACCGGATTTGACTGGATATCAGTTTTTACACGGAGCGGCTGCCACCTGACTTCCGCAACCCGAAGGCTAACGATACCCTAAGGCTAGACCAGTGTCAGGATATTAGAGGGTACTGACTTTCCCAATAACGACTGCCATAGATGTTCATGGCAGCCGGGACCAACGGCTTAACGTGCTCTCCAAGGCACGGAGCAGGCGATAATTGTCAATCAATACGCACATAATTTCGAAAAGTCATATAACTTCCTAAAGTCAGACGTGCGCGACGTGGGTTCGAACACGAGACCCTCTGCATTGCAGTCTGTTGGTCTCCCCACTGAGCTATCGCTGCTGCCTGCTATTTCTGATTATAGTATACCAAACTTATATTAAGAGGACGGATGGCAGGAAGCAAGGAGATGGAAGAGAATAGTGAAACTGAATGGAACATCTATCTACTAGCGCTCTCATTCTCCAAGTGAGGCGTAACAGTATGTAAACAGAACGTACATATTTATTTTATACAGCTAGTACTACTATTCCAAAAACAAAGCTACTTTTAAAACAAAACAAACATAGTTGCGGATGACACTGACACAATCACTAACATTAATTATCAACCATAATTATACGAGCTTCCGTAATCTTGTTTCATACAAAGAATGTTCAAACCAAATGATAATTTCACTTGTCCTCCGCTATGACGTTTCATTCATCTCAGACTCATCAATAAATCACACAGACACTCCACTTTTCATACGAATAGATAAGACATACGGGTTGCTAAGGACAATAGGTGGATACACCCTGGGTAATGGCGCTTATACAATGGTGAGGATTATCTCACACGGTTTATAAAGGCCCCGTCCGCTTAAGCAAACTTTACGCTTTTATGGGGTTATTTAGGTTGGCTGTACACTTTTAATATTTGAATATCAGTTTGCTGCTATTTGTGTATTTTATCTTAGTTGCTGTGATTATACGATTTATTTAATTAATAATGAAGATACAGAGCAATGAAGTGTGAAAGAAAATATAGTAACAATCATTTATAACTAGATTTAGCCTGCGGTTTCACTAGCGTAAATGTAGGTTTGGTTATAAACAGTACTTCTTTCTAAATATAATGTATCCTTTCTGGTTCCCTCATGATGATCGGTTGAGTAGATAAAGCGTTAAGGCGTAACAAACAAACTCACATTCGCATTTATAATATTAGTTAGGAGGTAGTAAAAATCTAGGTTCAAAAAATGATGTAGCGTACCATTTTCTTTTGTTTCGCATCATCATTCTTCCTTTTTGGGGAAAAAGGGCTGATTGAGTTACCTATGTACCTCTAAAATCGTCTGAAAGAGGTTACCTCCTTCAACAACAATTGTATGGTCACAAGCATACCACACCGTTTGATAGCGGTGGTGCCTCTGTGGTCGGAGGATATTGAAAACATTGGATCAAAGAATAAACAAACTCAGATAACCTGTTAATTTATTTATTTATTTTATTTTAAAACTTTATGCGCAAAATAGTGCAATGGCGGACTTAATGCCAAGGGCATTATCTACCAGTCAACCTTAGGGTGATGCACTGATAAAAGGAAGTAGGTGCATACAGTAACACGAAACATACATGTATATGCCACGCCTGGGGTTGTGGGTTCGATTCCCGCACAAGTCAAACATTATGTGCATGAACATGGATGTTTGTCTTGGTCTGAGTGTTTCTATGTATAACAGGTATGTATTTACAAAAAAAAGAACTATATAAGTATGTTTATCCATTGTCTAGTACCAATAGTACAAGCTCTGCTTAGTTTGGGCTAGATGGTGTTGTGTGTATGTGGTAGATAATTATTACTATTATTATTATATACTAAAGAATATTATAATAGTAATTATATATTACTTAATATTATATATGAAAGTGTAACGGCTTGTGGCCATCCTGACGTCGTGAGGTTAATCTTATCTTCTTTCTTTTCATTTACATCTATTATAATGAACCGCATGAGGCATAATTCCTATGTCACTGAAGTCTTTACAGACATTGAAAACCGGACATAAAAAACACCCACACCCTACAACCTGTAGTAAAACCCACAACACTCAACAAATTGGCCGTTTCCGAAGTGTTAGTTAGTAGTAAGGTAAATGCTCAAAGCACAGTACTAGTGACTGTAAAGAGCACAAATAATTCTACCGCTCTATTCCTTACTCTATTTGGTGATGTGGGTATTTATCAAATACTAGCTGACCCGGTGTACTTCGTATCACCTATCCAAACAAATTTTTCTATATTTTCTCACCGTTTAAACCTTCCCTGGACTACGACAAACATTTTAAAACCAAAATCAGCTAAATCGGCCCAGCCGTTCTCGAGTTTTAGCGAAACAAACGAACAGCAATTGATTTTTATATATACAGAAGATTTCAATAAAACAAAAAAGTTTCGTTCAACAAGGCCTAGGTACTAAAGATATGCAGAATTAAAATTTTAAGGGGAAATTTTTATAATATTGCCTTTAATTTACGCGAATGATTTCATTGAAATTAAAATACTTTATACTACATAGAAAATTGTACTGCCTGGACTTGAGCAAGTTTTTAGATGGAATTAGTACTTGACAGTGTGCGGTAATCCTTAAGCCGACCTCGTACTTTTACGTGGCAATTTAATAATTTACCGAAGTTTGTTGTGTGCCTTATTTATTCATAACCATGAACTTTGAGAATGAATGCTCGTAATAATTCTGACTAAAATTCGTGTTGAATAAAATTAATGGGGATGAAAACAGTGCACAGTTTTCATTAATATTAAATACTATCATAGTAAAAGTGTTTCACTTGATTTTAGAGTTAATGCAATCAATTTAAATTTAAAGACTAATTGTGTGCTTGTAAGCCTTTTAATATCACATTTTAAACTTACAGATAAACCTTAACAAAACTTTGGCTATTCGATGGCTTTTGTGGAGGAAATATGTAAAAATGACTACAAAGACATGCGACGTAACAAATGATAAAATATTAGCTCGTAATTGTGTAAAAAGCCGCAGCAAAATTCCCTACCGCCAGTTTCGCTTATGATTAAGAAATCCGAGTAGCTTAGGAACTAGTCGTCCAAAGTCGATTTATAAACATATTTTAAAATGAGAAAACTCACATAAATTTAACCGTTATAAATATTACATAATGAAAATTGACATGACACTTTTATTGAAAACATCATTGAGGGAAAGGTAGAAGGAAAGCGCGGAAGAGGAAGGCCAAGAATAAGTTACATTAGTCAGATCAGGGCAAAGTTAGGTGTCATGTCGTACAGAGAAATGCAAGAAATGGCACTAAACAGACAGATATGGAGAGACAAGCTACACCGACAAGTCACTTAGACTTAAATAAGAAGAGAGAGAGAGAGGGAAATTATCATGAGTACAGATAGCCTATTTTATACATGTGACAAGAACTTAAAACTTGGCACTCCCAAGAACTGCTTTGTGCCACTTTATATAAGTACTAACAATCAGATTAAAGTCAAACGTAAAGAACACCAAGTCAATCATACAAATTAATTAAATTTTGCGTTCGTACAAATTCATTATTCAAATCACGCCTTTAATATACCGAATATTCACCGAGTGCTGGTTCTAGTGTTTATTCTCAGTTAATTCACAAATGAATATTCGCCGTAGATATCTCTAACATAAATAAGAGGTTATAATGAAGCTAGGTTAAATTCTACGGCTATACTACCCACATATACTTAATTAATAATATATGATTAGACAAGAGAAACGTGATCTTGAATCGAAGTATAGGGGATATTTTGTAGTATTAAGTGTAGTGTGCGAGATCCTACTAAAAAGAATGCTAGTGATTGTCTATTGGCCAAAATTCAATAGTAATCAAATAAATAAATATGTGAGCTATTTTATAAATTTTAGCTTTCTGCGCCTCTTTTTCATTTAGACTTTAACTATGCCAAAAGTTATACTCCTCATGTATGCAATATGCCGGCAATATGCAAAAAAGCGTACAAAGTTTGGTTTATTCCCATCTTCCTCCGCATGTCTGCCCCCAAATGGGGGAAAATGGGAATTTTCGTGTCATCTTCCCCCGAACTTGTAATCGGGGGAAGATAGTTCTATTCCCATCTTCCTCCGGATAGCTGCCTCCAAATGGGGGAAAATGGAAATGTCACTTTATCAGCGGTCTTAAGAAAGTCATGAGGTACCTTTCATTCAGAAAAAAAAGCACTGTTCTCGAGGGATAGCTGGTACTGATGTAAATGCGAAAGTAACTTTGTCCCTTTATTACATCGTCATAGGAACCGGTAAATCAATTTCAATGAAATTTAACATGAATTTAGTTTGACCACTAAAGATGGACTTAAGGCACGTTTAACTAATGGTAATATTCAAGCAATCACAGATTATATGCTAAATATTTTTTAAGATGCAATGTTTGAAAAAAGGGATTTTGTATTTACTATTTGTTCGATGTTTTCTTTTATTTGAACATTATCGTCTAAACAAATGTTTGTAATTGTAAATAAATAAATCAATAAATCACCATTATGATTACCCAATCCCAATACACTTAGAAAGAAAACCCAAGTGTATGTATATCGGCTTATTTAACTTAGTGTAATTTTTTATTCACATAGCGGTCAACATTTGACCTTTGCAACAAAAGAGCAATAATTTTCTAAATTTAGATCAGTTACAGTATCTGAAGGTATTGTCCGGCCTATATCAACTGTCATAGATATTCATAACAAATTTTAGTTAGGGCGTAGCGGGGTGTCTATCTCAAACGAACTAAAGGTCGTAGTGAAATACGTACACAGCCGTACTTATTCCAGCAAGGAAATGCAAAGGTCTATTATACCTATATTTCCAGCTACGGTTTTAAGTCTGACGTAATAATAACGAGATGGGTGTAAAAACCCAGGATGCAACCTCTTTATCTTAAATGTAAAAGTAATGAAATAAATGACCCCTATATCTCGGAAGTCTTTTGACCCGCAGGGCCATATTCAAACTTTACCGAGGTATGACCCCAAGGTGTCTGCACAGCAAGTTACAAGTCAATATTTTGCCATTTAAAATACATGTGACCTTATGACCCCTATATCTCAGGAATCTTTTGACCCACAGAGCCCTTATTCAAACTCGACTGAGGTATTACCCCAAGGTATCTGCACACCAGTTACAAGGTCTTTAATGTAAAAGCATTTAAAATACATGTGACCTTGTGACCCCTATATCTCGGGGTTCTTTTGATCTATAAGGCCCATATTCAAACTCGACCGAGGTATGACCCCAAGGTGCACACAAAATTACAAGTCAATCGGTCCAGTGGTTCCGGAGTTATGCCGGTCATTAACAGACAGACATACAGACCCACATAGTGTTTTCAATTTGGACAGGAAATAGGATAATAGGGATGTAATCGGGAGCGAATCTATTCCCGTTTACCGGAAAAAGTTAATGTGCTGCTACTAAGATTTTCTTGAAAGAAAAACGGAATAACACTTTACTCAACCCAGTACCTTATGCACAACAGTCACTTACATGATCACTGCGCATTCGAGGCAATGGAATAACCAGTCTTTATTACAGTAATGACGCCTTGCTCTTTAAGACTGCGCCGAGCGAAATGTGCCAAAACAGGCGGTCACAGTTAAGTGAATAAAATCAACACTTTTTGTTTAATACAAATATAAAATATATGTAGGAATATCCTCCATAATTAAAAGAAGTCAGTACTTTTAAATTCACTTTTATTAATAATTAAATAACTTAATTAACTACGACAAGTAGTTGATTAATTTAATTAAAGGTTACACGGACAAAAACAGTGATCCGTGCACCGAGCGAGCTTAACAACAACTGTCCCTCGGCGCCGGGCGGACCAGCTTATTTAGCGCGCGTTATTTGGGGCGCGTTCGGTGAGTCACGCGCAGCTCGGCCGCTCGATGCACGTTCCACTGGCGTTTAGCACGTGGTTTTTCTCCGTGTACCCTCTTATAGCTAGGCACGATGACAACGCCGACATATACATTTACCATAAAAATGAATGTGTTTACAACTCCGTGTAAAAACATAAAATAATTAATATTTTCGCCTACAAAATTACGTAAATTTGCAGATTATAACAATAGAAATCTATCCTATTTTACAGCTTAAACGAAACATATATAGTTATATTACAATTTGTCCGTCCCAAATATTTAAGTTATTGGTTGACAATAAAGATAAATATTTATCAAAAAAATACTTCAAGTTCTGCATACAATTTCACTATGGCGGCTGCGCGCCAATTTGAATATGCGCCATACGAGCTCTGTCATTATCTGTCTTACGGTCGGCGCAGTCTTAAGGATGTGCAGTTCTGGCAGCAATATTTGACCCTCTCGCTAGATACTCGTTCTTGATATAGTGGACAGAGTCGACGCTTATGATACTTTTATACGACGCAAGTAATTGGCGCAAACTACATGCACAATTTACCCACGTGAGCTACATGCACGAGTTAGATATACCAGTAACTTGTGCGGATGAGAGCAATGCCTCAACTTGCGCCTGTTATCTGCTTCATGTTACTATCAATTAAGTAGTTTTTTTTTCATTTGCCATAACATTGGTATAAATAACTACAATTGAGAATCGGCAATGAATTGCCGTAAATCTTAGAGTTCGAAAAAATGGTTCAAGTAATATGTAAAGCTGATACCACGTCAGACGTCAAAGGTCATTATCATTTAGGAGGTATATCGACTATGCTGAGTCGAATGGCGTTGACAGCCAGTCTCTAGCTATTACGGTTCTTGAGTTGAAAGTTGTATAACAGACAGACGGACGGACGGACGGACAAAGCTGTTGTATAAGAGTTCTTTCGAACTCTTAAAAATACTCTACTTATGTAAGTACATACATAATATATGCATACAGTAGCAGCGATAGCTCAGTGGGGAGACCAACAGACTGCAATGCAGAGGGTCTCTGGATCGTACCTACGTCTCGCACCTCTGACTTTCGGAAGTTATATGACTTTTCGAAATTATGTGCGTATTGATTGACAATTATCGCCTGCTCCGTGTCTCGGAGAGCACGTTAAGTCGTTGGTCCCGGCTACCATGAACATCTATGGCAGTCGTTATTGGGAAAGTCAGTACCCTCTAATATCCATGACACTGGTCTAGCCTTAGGGTATCGTTAGCCTTCGGGTTGCGGAGGTCAGGTGGCAGCCGCTCCGTGTTAAAACTGATATCCAGTCAAATCCGGTTAGACCAGAAAAGCCGACCCCAAGTGACTTGGGAATAATAAAGGCTATATAGTTTCATACCTATATACCAAAATAGTTGGCAGAGATATATTACATTTCACCAGCTTTGATTTTAGGACGCTCATGATTGGGATGAGCCTATTACAGTTTACTGAACACAGTTCCACACTCAATGAGGAAAATCACCGATTTAACCCGAAGTTATGTAGTACAGTTGCGATTTCGATTGCCGTGCGGTATTGGGATTTTGTATCAATAATTTCTAAGTAGCTGCAATAAGTCTGGAACTGTGCCCGAGAAGCAGCAATACCCTCGTCGTTTATTATGTGGAACTGAAAACCATGGCTGGCGAATTGTGATACACCTCTGCCTACCTCTTCGGAGACATAGGCATAAGAATATGAAATAAAAATATGTATATGTAATATCGACTGTGAACTGGCAACCTACTATCTCAATTTTGACAACTTTACAGGCTGAAGGAAAACCTTGTTTGCGTCATTTCTATTGCACCTGATTTATTAAATAAAAATAAAAATAATAATAATAATGTCCTCCAGACCGAATTTCGGTCACGGCGGCCAATCTTAACGGAGACTGGCCATCTGCGCAGGAGATATTATAGTGCACAAGCGTGTGAGATCAGGCGTAGGACCAACGGCTTCACGTGCTTTCCGAGGCACGGGGGTGTCAAACACCGCCAACTTCCTAACTCCGGGCTGCTATTCAGATTTCTTAACAGAAAAACCCAATAACGTTTTGTTGGCCCGACCCGGGATTCGAACCCGAGACCTCATGCACAGCAGTCGCATTCACTACCGCTGCGCCACGGAGGCAGTTAAAATACGTAGTTATTAAATATTTTATTACACATGTTATTAAAAACAAAACTAGCAGTAAGCTTCCTTCTAATATAAAAACGATATAGGACAATATAAATTAACAGTCGACATAACAATTGAGATAGGACCGGTTGCCAGTTCATAGTCGATATATAAAAATATGTAATGTATAAAAATACATATATGTCTGGGTTCAATCGATCAATCACTTGTGTAACGACCAAAGCCACATTCTGCAAACCATTATCATTTTCGATGCCACATCAATGCTATCCAATTTCCGAGTAATAACATTTGAGTAGCAATTGTTCGTGACCGCCGCCAGATGTCACTGAGCGTAAACAAGGCGTTTTATTGCCAACGAGATTCGGCTTTGAGCGAAACTAATATAACTGTTATACAGAGCCTAGTGTTATTAAAATTTGAATTAATTGGGTACTACGAAAAGCAATAAGGATAAATAATTAAGTATGATTTAGGTATTAGTGAGGGTTATTGTTTAAATGTTTATAAGGGGGTTGTAAGTTTGGGTATAACGTTTAATTGGGAATCTATTAAGTAGGAGGAGAAATATAATATAAGCACTCCATATCTACATACATATATGTCGGCGCATGTCCACATAACTAATTATTTGAATATGACGGCGTCGCCCTTACAAGTGCGTAAATACCACGTGCGGCGAGTAATCGTTCGACGGACACGTCACTCTCCCCTCCACAGTTCTATAAAAGGCGCCGCACGCACAATGGAGCGGTCATTCTTAGAGTGAACGTTGCTCGGTACACTTGCTGCGTTTTAATTGATTAAATCTTATATGGTAATAAATAATATCAATTAACAAAAGAATTGTGATTTATTAATTGTAAATCAAAGTTAATAAAGTAGTTACAATTTGGTGGACTATTGGTGTATTTTTTCAAAAAAAATATAAATTGAGGAACGTACGCCGACAAATACATCATTTTACCGCAAATTGACTTATGGTCGGGTCTCTATTTATTTACTAAGATTACTTCATGATCACTTTCATTATTTGCAATGAGTGATCCATCTATTGAGTATAGTGACGGCAGCTCTGCTGTCGTCATAGCCTTTAAAAACCCTGCTGGACCTTATGCTGCGTTATATACATACATTTTAATTGTGACTGGTCGATGTCTATACATTGCATTTCAGATATTGCTGAAGTTCTAACTTAAAGTCTGGTGATATGCCACCTCAAAGTCAAGTACTAATAATTACAAATGTTTACATAGTATTGTCTTACGTTTATGCGAATGTTATTAATTGAAATTAAACTATGTACCTACTTCATACGGATTTAATCGCGTTTTTTATTTGACACTTTATTACATAATTTTGAAAATGTTGCACTACTACTATTGAACTTAAATACTTTTAAGCTAAAAGCTATTAAAATTATTTATATTTAGGTTTACGGTTTTTTTTTTGTACCTGGGAGAATGCATTGACGCATACCCCTCCGTGGGGGCGAACGGAGGGGTTATGTCGGACTCACTGGGGTAAAAGCAAGATGATGAAATGACGATTATGGACCTCCCGGAATACCGACTAAACCTACCACGGTGTTCCTCGACAAAACCGCTATTGACGGGGCCGCGCAAATCACTTGCCCATTTGTGGTCGCGATCTCGCCAAGGTTTTGCCCGCCGTATGAAACGTCAGGCCATTACACGAAGAGACCTACTCTTTAGGCACTCACTCACTTTAAAATCCCTACTTCCCTCCCTCTAGAGGGGAGACAGACTCGACACAGAGGCGCGCGTGGGAACACGCACGCCGTCTCTCGGACCTGGTGCTGATCGGATGGCAGGCAGGCTCACGAAGCCCACCACTCCTAGATCAAACCTCAGGGTGGCTGGAGATCATCTCGCGTCCTCCGGCGCCCGGATCTGCGGTTGGGGAGAGAGTTGAAGCGCTCCCTCTCACGCTCCGCCGCCTCCTTGATGGAAATCACTTAGGCGACGGCGTTCCACGACCTCTTACTCCGGACCATAGACTGATCTACGGCCAGGAGAGAGAGGGCAATTAATCCGAGTGCCGCGATCAACTCACGGCGCTGTGATGCCCAGGTGGGGCAATCTGCCAAAGTATGCAGTGCCGTGACCTCAACAACGTCGCAGCAGTCGCCGTAGTGGTGACAACCGGGCGGGCGTCTCTTGCCAGCCTATACGACACAGGAACTGGCCAAAGCAACCGTGGCCAGTCATTACCTGTGTCAGCCGAAAGGTGAGGGCACCATGCCGTCTCTCCAGCCGCTCCTTAAACACGGGACTTACCGCCACAATCGTGGCGTGCCCGATATTTAGGTTTATACTACAAATGTTTGATACGCTGCGTAATATTTGTAACAACAACAACGTAGTTGGACGATCGGAGAGACACGAGTTATTTTTAGCCTATTCCTTCTGAAAAAACTTGGCAGAGTTGCGAAAAAAAAGTATAAGCCTACTATTAAATTCCATACGAAGTCCGTATATTTCTGAAGCGATATACTAGATAGGAAGTTGTATTAAAATATTATATTTTACTAACTATATTTTAGCACCCATGTCACAGAAGGTGAGCTTATTGAAGTGCACATAACATATTTCTAGACTCCGTGCTGCTGAGAGTTGAGATTGAGAGTTTCTTGCGCAAGAAATGCGATAACTGAATTTGAAAATGTGTTGATATATTAAAATTAAAATTTAAAAAGGAGTTCAATAATTTTCATTTTAAAATATGAATGGAGATTTGCAAGAGACGCTGATGAAACTGATTTCAATTATGCATTTTATTATTTCTTTAGAACTGGATAGCAGCAATAATTTTATCACCTCGCTTTTATCAATGGGCTGTGTGTCTTCGGTTCAATTCTTATATAAAAAATGAATTATGCGGTTCATAGACTGTATTAAAGCACTGTTGTTCTGTGTCTTTTGTATTTCTACGTTTAAAATCTCTCTTATGATAATGTGGTTTAATTCATCATCATTATGATACTTATGGCGCGATTCCATTAGGCAACTCTTGCATGCAAGTATGACGTCACATTTGCGTACAAGTTGCTTGCATTGAAAACATGTTTTCAAGAGTGTGCAAATTGCATGCAGGGATCACTTGCATACAAGTGGAGATGTTCAACAATTGAGTAGGCTATCATGGGTGGGAAGATTTACTCCTTAATAAAAAATATTATTTTCTCGTGCGCCCACCTAACAGACATTATGTTTCGATAATTTGTACAGCGATATATATCACGTGCAACTAACGTTTGCGCGTTCAATTTGCAGGTCACTTGAATAAAAATATGTACAAGTTCGAACTACCCCATACAAGTTGTAACTTGGAGGTTTATACAAGTATGCAATTTGCAACTTGCATGCAAGTAACTTGCCTAATGAAATCGCGCCTTTAATATCATAATGATCATAAATTCGACTGCACTAAGGACCTAGTGGTTTAAGTGGTCGCCTAACTACTGATAGTGCGCTGAGTGTTGTGTGTTCCCCATTGTGTCCGTTGTTTAAATGTTTTTAAACCCACTGCAATACAGGGATTAAAAATGGTGAGGAAGAAACTTTAAAAAAGATTGGTATTGAGATTCATATTCATAAAGTATTAACGATACTGCTATCCCGTGGTTGTTGAGCTACAGTTACACGTATCTCATCTCATTTCATCTCTATAAAAATAGGCAAGGACCAAACAGTTCAGTGCATTTATCTACTATGTTTGTCAACCGAATTTATTTTTTATTTTGATTTTTTTCTAACGGGTGTATTGTTGTCAGTAAAAAAAAAATATTTTTATTTAATATATATAATTATATATACTTATATAATATTATATATTATATAAGTGTCCAGTATTTTTATATATTTACCTTAAATTTTTAAATTGTTGAATCGTTAAATATATTTAGATTATTGAATTATGGTAAAATTTTGACCACTGGGCGAACAATAAATAATATAATAATTTTTGTTAGAGCCAAATACCCACCCAGTCCACATAAATATTTTGAAATGTCCATTGTTTTTAAACATAAGTGACGCTTAAATTGGAAATTCTAATATTCATTTCTCTTTTAAAGGCACAGTATAACTCCTAATGGTTGGAAAAATAGTGGTTAAATACCACTATTTTTCCAACCATTAGGAGTTATCTAATGAACTTAGGCATTAGTTGTGGCCTCGATGCCGATACAGCAGTGCAGCATTCTTAAGCATTTAATTTCTTATTTCAATTTATTGAATACTTGATTATACCATTCGCTCCACCCGCGTGAACCTACACTATCATATGTATGCAAGCTAATCTATCTGTGTGCCATTCTACATTCTTCTTAGCGTCTCGGTGGCAATCATTGCTCAATCGTTCTGGATCTAGCCTATAGCTGACTTTATGCTTACGCCGTCAGCAGCAAACACTGCGTTACCGTTACCAAGCTACATTTAAATCTGTTCATTACTTTCGCGGCATAAAATTCATCTTACTTAATGTTAATGTGCGATTGTTATATACTGGGTTTGTGTCTAAATTCCTGGCAGGCAATCACGGCATCTGAGAATTTTGCAAAACAGAATAACTGTTAGGCTGCACAATGATCTGACAGCGTGCCCGGTACACTAGCGCACGCGTCTCTCCTTGGTGTTCACAAGAGGATTTTCTCAATGGCTACTAAGAACTTCCTAAATCAAAAACCTTGCGGCTAAACAATGGTATCTGATTATGTGCTGGAAATGCCCTTCACATAAGATTTAAAACATAGCTGACAATATTCGACTACAATAGGACACCTCTAACGCCTTTGGAAATGTAGAGAGAGTGCATTGATAGAACCTTAAATACATACATAGGTGGTAAAATACAACTGTATTACAACACCGCCTACCCTTTCGCAGAAAGACGCGTGAGTCTATGTATGTAGTTTGTGTACACAAAACTGAGGCACCTGTTAGTAATAAGATAACAGTAATCAATTATACTTCACGGTCACTACACCCTCCATACTCGTACACATTCGTACATAGTTTGCTATCATATACTCGCTACTGGGGCAACAGATAGTGGAAACGACTCGCGCCATCTGGCGACGTCGTAAATAAAACGGTTTTATCGTGTGGGGCTCGAACTACAGATACCTGCGGGACTTTAGAGAATACTTTGAGAGATTAAATTTAAAAAATAACTGTGCTATGTAGCAGCACTTGAACAGTATTATCAGAAAAAAATATGAATTCAATTGTATCTACTTATTAAACTTAGATTCTAGGTTCGACAGACCTATACCGACCCTGTATTTAAATTGTCCCACTGCTGGTCACGGGCCTCTTCTTAGTGTGAGAAGGGTTAAGGTATAGACTACCACACTGGCTCTGTGCGGTTTGGCAGACTTGTCGTATCTTTGAAAACATCATGGAAAACCCAGACATGTAGGTTTTCTTAGCATGTTTTTTCGAGCGATAATTAATAATTTTATATGCATAAAACTTCGAAATGTCTGAAGTGTGTGCCTTGGGATCAAACTCGAGAACCTCTGCGTGGCAGTCCATCTGTCTCCAACAAGACTTTGGCTGGCTAGGTTATACCATAATATAATATGTAGGTAAACAACCGTTAGTTTAAAACTAGAGTATTTTTTTTATATACAATCGTTTTATTTCGTATTAGATACTGTTCATATGTTTAATCAGCGGTTAAAACACAAACAATAAAAAACGTATTGTGTAAGTTAAGTCCCCTCTCATTGTTATACAAATATAAACCCAGCCTTATTCTAAGCTAAAGATTCTAATAATTTGTTACACGAATTTTCCAGTCATATTTAAATATAAAAGAGTCTTAATATAATATGCTCTTTCGCGTTCTTTTAAAAGAAAACACGTGTTTATCCCTGTAAAGCGTTTCAAGTTACAATCGAGACTTTGACCTTTTATTCAGTTCTAGTAAGTAGGTATATAATACATATCCCTTATTTGCACGTTCCCTCTTTGACCCCAGGGGAAGGCACAAGAAAATTCAGCAAAACACCAAAGGACAGAATTTCGGTCCTTTTTACTCGTATTTATATAATTATGGTTATTGGAGTAAAAAGCGACGACATTTCTTTGTCTGGTCCTAAACAAATATTGTTATTGCTGCCGTTTGTCGGTTATGCACATACATACAGTATGTACTATTCTACACATAGGTACTTGCGATAACGTTAATATGTACATAAAATTTTATATACATATGTATGAATAACTAGGTGACCCGCGCAACTTCATCTGCCTCATCATTTTCCACGTTTTTGCAACATTTTTCATTGATGCTCCGTCTCTATTGGTCGTAGCATAATGTTATATAGCCTATAGCCTTCCTCGATAAATGGCCTATCCAACACTAAGATTTTATTCAATCCGAACCCGTAGTTCCTGGGATTAGCGTGTTCAAGCAAACAACCAAACTCTTCAGCTTTATAAAATTTGTATAGATAAGTTCGTGAAGCATATTTTTTGGAATCCAGACTTCTTACAATGTTTGACAATTTTTCTAGTCTTACACTTATATCTCCGACGCGTTAGTTATACGCTTAATCCACCCCATCTCAGTAATGTCAGCTATGGCTATAGGTACCACATAATAAAAGACGAGCATATTGTCGTTTACCAAGCCTATGGTCAGACTCCGTGCTGCTTCTAAGAAGTTCTTAAGGTAGCAACCCAATAACAATGGAACTGAAGTCGAGCCTGGCATAGCAGTCGCATTAACTATCGCTGTGACACCGAGGCAGTCATTTCATATTACGAATATAGTTACAATAATTGTTTGTGTTTGGGTTCAAAGACAGTTAGAGCACTGAGCAGAATATTTCTTTTACCATGCCTAGATCAGCAGTAATTCAGAACTGATCGCCCCCTTTAGAGTATCGCAGCTGATATATTTATCAGCTAATACAGCACAAGGTATTCCTTGTACCGTAATATTAGCTATTCCGTATGCGTCTTGCACTAGGGGTTACTACTCCAATGTGCAGAATGGGCATCATGCATGTGATACCTCTGGCGTTGCAAGCGTTGAAAATGAATGTTACGTTATACATAAATTAACAAAACTTTTGACTTTTGTCGATTTTGAGTGCAAACATCACAAAGAAGAATTATCAAATTATTTTCTACCAACAATTATTCTAGAAATGCGTTGTCTAGGTATTCAATAAATTAAATTTACAGAAGATGTCTTTTAAAAACAAAAATTGCCACCAACAGAATTCTTCATTATTTAATGAAGAATTATGTTTTTTGTTTTTAAAAGACATCTTCCGCACTAGAAACAATGTTTTTGACATCGGGGACTTTATAAACGTTTAAACATCTTAATTAAACCAAAGGATACAAAGAATACCTAGATACGAAACAACTATTTGTGGATCACACAAATTTTTGCCCGTGTTGAGGTTAATCACAATACTCGGCAGTACTAAGGTGACCACATTAAATATTACGCCATATGTGCAGTCTGTCTAGTCATACTACAAAACTACTGCAAAATTCACTTCATAAGTGCTAAATAATAAAAATATCGGAAATCTTCCTATCAATAATTCCGCTCAGTTAAAACATCTAAAAATCAAAAGAAATAAAATCAAACAAGTATCGTTGGTACACAATAGTCTTACTGTAAGCATTTTCATCCAGGGATGCCTTCATCTGTATATAAAACATCGATGGTACAAGATATAAAGGTTTTTACAGATTTCCCTGGAGATATAGCGGCCTGTACATTTACATAAACTTGTGTGGAAAAATAGGATTGCATGAGTATTCACTTGGAATACGAGACGTCTGGTTTTGAGAATTTACCTAATGTTGGAGTCATCACATATTTTGGATCTTGACGTTATCAGTTTCAAACTCCCTTAGCGATAGTCATTAAGTAGTCTGATTTTGGCTATAAATTTATTCATTGAATTCCGAAATTTAAATTTTATTTTGAGCCAAGTATATATTAGTACTTTAAAATGTATGGCATTTTTTTATATTCGCTTGTCAAAATGACTCCAAATGGTGTGTGTTCTGTAGAGAATGGAGTTCAGTAGTAAAAAACACTATTCTAATCACTGATTACAAATTGGAAAGACAATTCGTAATTTACAACGAACTGAAAAAAAATATTCGCGCTTGCCTAAACAGTAAACATTTTGATAGAACGGGTATAGCTGAAACTTATCATTATTAAGTTTAGAATATTTGTGTTAAAGTTTGAAGATTCGCTAGTGTAATGAACTATCGTATTTTCTTTCCATTTTAATTCTCAGACTGTATTCTCATTTCTCAGTGCCTAATGAGATTACGCAAACTCATAACCATTATAATTAGAGGACAATTCTGATTGTGGTTCTTCCGGTTTTAATACTAGTAACTCGAAAATGCGATCCAGACTTTTGCAGACATGGATTCCATATATTATTTGGTATTAGTATGCCACTCCTTTCACACCCTGTTTTTCTCACTAGTGGTAAATTGCACCGTTACTTTCATTAGCGACTTTATACTGTTGTTGGCTGGCTTGTAAATATACAGCATGCATCATGTATTTTAGAGATTCCATGTAGGTATAAGTACCGACTAAAAGCCAGAATAGCTGACCTAGTTGCCGTTACGGTTGGTAAAAGTTCGCTTGTTCGTTCGTTGTGTTGCCTTGGCATTGCTTCTACCCTGTCAAAGAAACACTGCTAAGACTAGGCGAGACTGTTGTCTTTTACAATGTATATGCAAATATTACAAAACATATTACAAGCTTTTGTAATAGCAGCGATAGCTCAGTGGGGAGACCAACAGACTGCAATGCAGAGGGTCTCGGGTTTGAATCCATGTCGCACACCTCTGACTTTCGGAAGTTATATGAATTTTCGAAATTATGTGCGTATTGATTGACAGTTATCGCTTGCTCCGTGCCTCGGAGAGCACGATAAGCCGTCGGTCCCGCCTGCCATGAACATCTGTGGCAGTCGTTATTGGGAAGTCAGTACCCTATATTATCCTGACACTGGTCTAGCCTTAGGGTATCGTTAGCCTTCGGGTTGCGGAGGTCAGGTGGCAGCCGCTCTGTGTAAAAACTGATATCCAGTCAAATCCGGTTAGACCAGAAAAGCCGACCTCAAAGTGACTTGGGAATAATAAAGGCTAGGGAGAAGAAGATATTACAAGCTTTTATAGCAAATAAATCGTTTAACGAAAATAAAATTCTTAATTAATTTCTAGGACTCTGAAACTATAGCGACATACAACCATTTAATTTAGTTGTCATACAATAGATGCTTATCCCGAATCAGATACTAAAACAACACTAGTACTAAATAATATTCACTTAGGTCCAATGAAACCAATTTTTATTTACAGAAGCCTAAGTCTAGGCCTCGCAAGCACACTCGGCAATTGATCAATGACAGATGAAAATTGTGATAAATATAGGTAGGTTCCTTTCAGCTTAGAATTATTTATGGAGAAAAGATTATACATTATACTGTTGGGAATAGAGTAATAAGCACTTACATTAATATTGTACGTGCTTTAACTGCAAAATATTTTACGTAAATATCACGATGTAGTGTTGCTATTTGTAATAAACTTAAGTGCAAAGTTTAGGTTAAATAAAAAGGGACAGTATTCATCTTTATTTTTACAAGAGCTTCCATTTACAATAGTTTTGAGAAGAGAAAACCACTATTCGCCTTTTAACATATTTATTAAAATATTGTAAATGTTTTGTATAACTATGTACTTTATTAGAACAAAGTTCCAAGCAAATTAGACTATAGTTTGGCTATGCACTAATTTCCTTGGGTGAGTGGTGGAATAGTGCCAGGCCCTTACACGACACTTAAAATTTATTAGCGCTTTGGTTCAGCATGGTGCTATAAAAACCTAAAGCAGCCCAATTGTATTGGTAGCAACGATACCGGCAAAACAGTGCAATAGATACCCTTTTTATTATTTATCAAAACACGATACAAGGCAAATTAAAATAAATTTAAACATCACAGTTTCGCAAATTACTGCAAGTGTTTACCTTTTTTTAAACTATTGATTTTAAGTATATTTCAAAATTTAAATTTGGATGTGCTTTTTAATGTCGATTAAAAGTTAAAATCATTTGTCCAGTCACATTCCTATAAAATCCTGGAACGAGTATAAGATAAGCCGTACGAGTATAAGATTTATTTTTTTTAAATTAAAAATAAATATGATTATAATGAAATATCAGCCTATATCTAGTCTAACTTAGGTACTGCTGAGCCAAAGAATAAAACCTATTAATATGGCTGGGCCCTGGGCTTCACAATACAATTAAAGTGACCAAACTGCACTGAGCCAACATGTAAAATAGAACCCCTTACGTTGACCAGTATGGGTTGACAGATCATACACATATTCGAAAACATTATGGAAACTCTTAGAGCTGTAGATAACCTAAAGACGTTTTCTTCAGCGTTCAGTACGTTTACTAAATTTAATTTAAGGGACGAAAATAATTGCTTCCCTACGCAACTGCCCAAACTTCAACAGTTTTTGTACTTATCAAGATGCCGCACACAATTATAAGACTAGGTAGACACGACTTATCTTATCTGTACTCGGTGCCCACAACGTTTCGAGGCCTGTGAGTGTTTAACGAACTTTCTTTGAAATAATTATACCAGAAGGGGTAGTCACGACTTGTACGATTCTAATTTAGAATTTGGTCAGGGGTTGTTTTTTTGTTTGTAAGACGAAATTCAAATTTAGAATTTGTTTTTATTTTTCAAGGTTGGGTACGTTTTAATGAGAAAAGGAAACACTAACAATATCAAATTGCTATTTCTCCCTTTAAAGGGAGAATTTATAGAAAATACGGGGAATTCAATCAACATAAATGACAGGGAAAACCTGTCAAATTATTTTATAATATCCTTTATCTCGAAAATGGTCACATAAGCATAATCACATAAAATGATACTGATTCCAAAGATGACAGCTTTGTGCTTCTCAACTGAATGTTTGTGAAAGGTACGGCCTTTCAAACCTTTATAATTGCATTTTGGCTACGCTCTGAGATATAAAAATTGCGCATATTAGCATATATTTTAAGTTCATTTTCTGCCCAAAACCGAGGCAATTTTTTTAAAAGCATTTCTCCCTGTCGTTACCTATTCTTAGTTCGCTTTTCATCCTCTTATTCTACAAGAAACAGCAAATGTGTCCAATGGTCAGCCTAAAACTGATATGACTATATTATCAAGGAGCATTGAAACTGTGGCGATATATACGAATAAGTTACAACTAGAGCCAAGAGATTATGCTATACTCAATTTCTTAGTACGCTGCCTATACAACCTGTAGACTGAATAGCGCTTTCGAAGTTTGCCTCACGACTTCCACCAGGCACAATCACCTATCTTGGTTGGCTGATCTTCTCTTCGTATAAGTAGAACATCACACCGCATTCCACCACAAACATCATTTTGGTTTTTAATTTCTCAACTATTTTATCTATTACTAGCTGACCCGCGCAACTTCGTCTGCTTCACATAAGAGAATTTTCCCCTTTTTTGCAATATTTTTCATTTATGCTCTGGTCCTACTGGTCATAGCGTGTGGTCATGTTATAGCCTTCCTCTACTAATGGGCTATCCAAAACTGAAATAATTTTCAATTCGACTTAGTTGTTAAGGTTTATTCCTGTGCGTGGGACGCGCCTTGGATGACACACGGCATCGCGGACAAGTTCTTTGTCGCGCGCGGTAGCCATTTTATAATTTGTAATTAGAGTCAGTCTCACAATAATTATATAATTTTAAAATTTTCTACGATCGTCTCATTGCTCACCAAACAAACAAATAAATAAACAAACTCTTCAGCTTTATAATATTAGTATAGATAAGAAGCCATTGAACATCTCATTCAGCACGCTAAACTAGAAACTGTCTGGATTAGACCATGATTGTGTAGAACTTGCTAATCCAGTTAACATCCTAAACAAATAGTTCCAGTATCCTTACCAAAGTAATTAGTATTACTGTATTACTGGTAATACTGCGAATTTAGCTAGATATAGGTCTTAATCGAATCATATATTGAAAACTATCTTCACTTGGTCCCTTGTATTGTTTAGAACGTTTTGAAATCAAAAAGTGGCGAATATCTTTTGCCGTTTTCAATTATTGATTGATTGATAACTTCAGGGTCATCCAAATTATTAGTACATACATACAGTCTCACGCCTTTATCACAGAGGAGGTAGTCAGAGGTACTAGGACTAATCCTTATTTCATCAGTTGCGGATTTTTAGGTTTCACGTGATAGCGAACAAGCCTATTGATGATTTCCAGGCATAGTTTTTGACTCCACGCTGCTACTGAGAGTTGCTGGAAAGAAAAGCCCAATAATATTTTGCCCGACCCGAGCATCGAATCCGTGACCTTATGTATAGTAGACGCATTCACTATCGCTGCACCATACGTGTGTACGTACGTACGGTGTATACGCAAAGTATTTTTAAAACAACGCATGAAGAAGTGAAGATCCGTACACACAAGCCTAAATATATATGCAGCGGAACCAATCAGGCAGTCTTTTTTAATTCTTACTCCAACTTGACTATAATAATTTTAGCTAGAAATGTAATGTACATACCTATGTATATACATATTATCATTCACAGCTTAAACTTTGAATTTGAGTTTCTATTAACGTCTATTTATTACTTAATACACTATTTTGATCGGGTTGTTTAAACTCGCTTCTATAGTTCAAATTATGAACTAGCTAGTTAAGTTAGGTTACATTAGTAACAGTATATTATTATACCCTGAGGTTTGACCTGGGGGTGGCGGGCTTTGTGGGCCTGCCCGCCATCTGTTCAGCACCAGGTCCGAGAGGCGGCGTGCGTGTTCCCACGCGCGCCTCTGTTGTTTCGAGTCCGTCTCCCCTCTAGGGGGGACAGTAGGGATAATTTGTGAGGAGTGCCTTTGGGTAGGTCTTTTGTGTAGTGGCCTGCCGTTTCATACGGCGGGCCGAAACCTCGACGGGGTCGCGACCGCATGCGAAAGTGATTCGCGCGGCCCCGTCGGTAGTGGTTTTGTCGAGGAACACCGTGGTAGGTTTAGTCGGTATTCCGGGAGGAACTTTAACATCTTTACCATCTTTCTTTTACCCCGGCGAGTCCGACATAACCCCTCCGCCCGCCCCGCGGAGGGGTATGCATCAAGCATTCCCCCAAGTTAAAAAAAAAAAAAAAAAAAAAAAAGTAACAGTATATTATAAAATAAAATATGGCCTATGTAGGTATATAGCTTTCTAAAGGTGGAAGAATTCTTAAAATTGCTTGAGTAATTTTTGAGTTAAGCCATTGCAAACAAACAAAAAATCAAACCTTTCTTCTTTATGATATCTATATATTAATACGTGAAGCAAAAACTTTGTATCCCTTTTTACGAAAATTGCGCGGACGGAGGAGCATGAAATTTAGCACAGTTAAAGTTTATATGGAGTAGGAGGGGGGAATCCTCATATTTTTATAAAATATGCATTAGAAATGCATTATATTAATGAAAACTACACGCACACAACCAAGCATTTGACACACGCAGTCGAATTGCGTTCGTAGTATTTCGACATTGTTCGTTTGACGTCGTCCAATTCTTTGTAACTATAGTTACCTATATTTTATTTATATGTAATAGAGAAAAACAGAAAACGAAGTGGCAAGCTTAGGAATTTTGGTCGAATTTTGACCACTAGGCGACCGCTAGTAAGTATGAATGTATAACGTTTAAATTTATCCGGATTCAAGTCTTATCTTGTCAGCAGTACAAACAGACAGACAGGCAGACAAGAAAATAAAATAGTAGTAGCTACAAGCTACGTTGAGTAAATTCCAAACCCACACTAAACAATTATTTGT
Source organism: Catocala fraxini (assembly GCA_930367265.1). Classification (NCBI taxonomy): domain Eukaryota; kingdom Metazoa; phylum Arthropoda; class Insecta; order Lepidoptera; family Erebidae; genus Catocala; species Catocala fraxini. Next base: position 24,358,257 of record OV884031.1, read on the forward strand.
GGGACCCATAATTCATTCATTATAATTCTTAATAAAAAAAATGTGAGCAGCGATAGCTCAGTTGGAGACCAACAGACTGCAATGCAGAGGGTCTCGAGTTCGAACCCACGTCGCGCACCTCTGACTTTCGGAAGTTATATGACTTTTCGAATTTATGTGCGTATTGATTGACAATATCGTCTGCTCCGTGCCTCGGAGAGCACGTTAAGCCGTCGGTCCCGGCTGCCATGAACATCTATGGCAGTCGTTATTGGGAGAGTGTCGATACAAAAGATCCCACTGGGTCGGAGTGTCGCCAGTCTGCACTGACTGGCCCCCACATAAGATACATACAAAAATAATAAAAAAAATTAAAAAAAGTATATATGTATGTTTATCCTGTTTATCCATTGTCTAGTACCCATAGTACAAGCTCTGCTTAGTTTGGACTAGATGGTGTTGTGTGTATGTGGTCGAATATTATTATTGTTAATCTGGATGTGCTTTGTGTCCAGTCCATCGTAATAGTATGTTAGTAAAATCCCCCGAGTTACAGAGCATAATCCCAAATGCATGAGTTGTCCTAAAGTAATCAATTTATCATCGAAAAATTAAACAGTCTGCAAGTAAATATAAAATATTCTTATAAGAACGCAAAATAACGCTACAAAAGCATATCAGTTCTATACATAACCGTGTCCTGCTCGGCACGGGCCGCTTCTCATTATGACGAATGTTAGGCCATATTCACCACGTTAGCCCAATGTGAGTTGGCAGACACACACACACACACATATGTAGAGATTTACATTCTTCGAGAACATTATCCAGAACGTTCAGAAAGGTTCGCCGTTAAAGCAAGCGATAATGAACCATTTAAAATACCTTGGATCGAATTTCAGACTTCTGCGTGACAGTACAGCGGTCTTACACTATAATGTCTCTAATTATATTTTAAATTACGTCACCAAGACTAATTTATAAAATTAATTACAAATTTTCAACAATAAGAAATTTAATTTCGTGATGTGCCCGCATTTGCTTGGTCGCCCACAACACTTCAATATATGTACATGTAGATAATTTTATTCTACTGCTTTGTCTAATTAAAATGTAACAATTAAAAGTTTCTTTGTCTACATATTTGTGGCACCCGTCCAACGCTTAAGAAATTTCGAAGATTTGTGAGACTTTGAAAGGTATTTCACGACTCAGTTATTTATGTTGCAGAAACTTTATGAGTGCTAGATAGAATTACAATGAAAAACAAAGAAGCATTATAAATTATTTGGCACTATTGTCTGCTTAAGTTTGAACGAGATCGAAAGTTCGATACCCACGTCGGGAAAAGTGCAGTCTCAATGGCTGAACGGAGTTTCAATGTGCCTTGTAAACGGCAATTATCTGGTCTACTGTTAAGAGGAACTGTGAATGGGGACCTAAAACATATCTGTTGAAATATGGGTACGATATACTTCTGCCTAAAGATCGTGAATTATTGCGTGTATAATATTTTTAACGTGTAAAGAATAAACACGCTAACTGGTACCTAGCAGAAAAGTAAGTTCGGTCTATTGATTCATACATACGACTACGTACATAATGTGACGCCTATATCCCCAAAGTATTAATAATATTAATAATATAATATTCTATCACATACACACAACACCATCTAGCCCAAACTAAGCAGAGCTTGTACTATGGGTACTAGACAATGGATAAACATACATATATACTTTTCTTTTTTTGTAAGTATATACATATTATACATAGAAACACCCAGACTAAGACAAACATCCATATTCATGCACACAAATGTTTGACTTGTGCGGGAATCGAACCCGTGACCTCAGGCGTGGCAGTTGGTTACACTAATCACTACGCCATCGAGGCCGACCACAAAAATATTACACCCACACTTCGTTAGCTATGGGTTAAGGTCCTACGTAATAAGGGGCAAACCTATTGTCATCTTTCCGGGAACAGTTTCAGTTTCAGTTTATAAATTCGAATGTGAGTTTTTTTGTTTGTCTGTTACGCTTGCACGCCTTAACTACTTGACCGCTCAGGGGTACATAAGATACTTTTTCTGTATGCTAAGCCAGAAAAATTCTGCTCCCGAGGTTTAGAAATGTATTGACAAAATCTAGATTAATTCGAGTAAAGCAAAATCTAATAACTTCATAGAACTTCTAACCCGACTTGAAACCCAACCTGGTAATCGAACCCAAGACCTAAGGCTCAGCAGTCGCAAACACTACCGTCGCGACACCAACGCAATCTATCAAGCATATAAAAAAGGTTTCATATACACAATACCTTTATTCCTAATAAGTCAAACAAAACTAAAGCTTAGCTCTTCTCAATCTTAGCTAATAATCAAACTTCAGATCTTAGTTTTACACTTCTCGAGGATTATTGCCAATTAGAGTGCGTAGAATCTTTTATTTGATTTTAAGCCAGCTTTAACTAAGTCTTTAGTAGAATTCTTATTAGTAACGTCCGAATAGACTTTAAGATGTATTTCGTAGCCTTTGTCTAAATATTTAGTCACAGAAAAAGCAATTACATTTATATTCCCTAATATATAAATGAATCTATACTGCCTTATGTAAGGGGTATCACTGACAAGATTGGCTACATCTTGAAGTGAACTTCAATCAACACACACTTCAAGCCGCTAACGAAGATAAGTCAATTTTTACCATCCGTCAAGTGCCAACTACCTTTACAAGATGCAGGGGTCTATAAAACAGATTGTGACGGTGGACTCTCATACATTGGTCAAACCAGGACAAGCATAGGCACCCGCATAAAAGAACACATAGCTGATGTAAAACACCAACGCTCGTTGAAGTCTGCTGTGTGTGAACATGTGCAACAGGGGACAAACCACTACCTGAGATTTACAACCACATATTCTCGCTAAAGAACACCGATTCCTACCAAGGATGCTTCGCGAGGCTAATGAAATCAAAAAACATCCTAATTTCAATAGAGAAGATGGTTGGAATGTACCACCAGCTTGGGATCCAGTAATTCAAATAGTGAAACCCAAGAAGAAGCAAACCACAGCTAGACTTGACTTGACATAATACTTTGAGCTCATTCTGCGTAAATAGAAACACCAAAGATTAAATTATGTTCGGGTACTGTGAAATAACTATACTGGAACATTGAGACAACTACCATCTTAGTCTCCCCATGACCATGGCTGCTGAAAGGCAACCGAAACGTCGGGGAAAGTGTAAACTTAAATATAAATAGTTTTAATAATTGTATTAGCTAAAAAATTAGTAAAGTTCAATAGCAGTAGTAGTGTAACAGTTTTTAAATTATGTAATACAGTGTTAAATAAACAACGCAATAAAATTCGTATGTAGTTGTTTAATTTCAATATAAATTAATACAAACGTATTCGTTTCTATTTGCCTTGTTGAAGCAGCAATGATATTTACATCAGGGTGCCTAGTGCAAATTGTTTTTACGTCAACGCAATCGAAACATTTACCGCGTTTATCTCTCTGATTGGTTAACAGCACTCTACTGGCTATCATGGTCTAGGGTTCGATTTTTTGGTGTGGCAAAGTTTTATCGGGTTTTTCTGTCAAGAAATTCTCGGTAGCTACACAGAGTGTGGCTGACGGTAACAAGGGTAGCGCTTAAATGCGTTTATAAGCAAATTATCAGCCTTGTATTAAACTGTCGTACTACTGAGCATGGGCCTCTTCTCAGTATGAGAAGGGTTAGGCCATACACCACGATGGCCCACTGCGGGTTGGCAGACATTACATATCTTCGAGAACATTATAGAGAGCTCTTAGACATGCAGGTTTCCACGTGATGTTTTCCTTCACCGTTAAAGAAGGCGATAATTAACTATTTAATAATAATAATAATAATAATAATAATAATATTCTACCACATACACACAACACCATCTAGCCCAAACTAAGCAGAGCTTGTACTATGGGTTCTAGACAATGGATAAACATACATATATACTTTTTTTTTGTAAATACATACATATTATACATAGAAACACCCAGACCAAGACAAACATCCATGTTCATGCACACAAATGTTTGACTTGTGACAATGTTATACGCACATAACTTCGAAAAGTCAGAGATGCGAGCCATGGGATCGAGTTGGAGTCCTCTGCGTGGCAGTCCAACGGTCTCCCGGGTTGCGTTTGGCTAGGCGCTACTACATGTAATTTAAAACCATAACTGGCGATCTGTGGATGCCGATGTAATATACCTCTGTATACTTATTTAAGGTTATAGACATCAGACTATCATATGCCTACTACAGCAGCGATAGCTCAGTGGGGAGACCAACAGACTGCAATGCAGAGGGTCTCGGGTTCAAACCCACGTTGCGCACATCTGACTTTCGGAAGTTATATGACTTTTCGAAATTATGTGCGTATTGATTGTCAATTATTGCCTGCTCCGTGCCTCGGAGAGCACGTTAAGCCGTCGGTCCCGGCTGCCATGAACATCTATGGCAGTCGTTATTGGGAGAGTATCGACACAAAAGATCCCACTGTGTCGATATGTCGCCGGTCTGCACTGACTGGCCCCCACATAAGATAAGATAAGATCATATGCCTATATATGTAAATCTATCTCTGTGTAAAACACGCACACACACATACATACGCGCGCTCGCGCAAACATTCTACTGTCAACACCCTTGGAAATCAAAGCGTCTCAACATTTACCCTTGCTTAACTTGCTTTAACTAGTTTCCCCCATACTATATTAATAGACAGTAACTAATTTAAATTTAATTTACGAAACGACGCATTGGTATAGCTCAGTAGATTAGGAACTCATTTTAGTCCAATTAAGTGTTTCCCTAGATATAAGTTGATCAGGATAGGCCTCTCTAGGTAATGGAATAATAAATTTTCAAAAGGTTTTGCTCGTAATAGAATGGAAATAGTGTTATGGAGACTAAAGGACTAGTTTTGTTACGTAGTCTGGACAGTATTAGGCTGTGTAGGAGCTGTATAATATGTACTAGTATATTCTATACAATGTTAGAGAAATACCGAAATCGTATAAAATATACTTATACACTAATCATTGTATTTTTCGAATCTAGTCCGGCACGCTCGGATAACAAATGAGAGTTTAACCGATGTATAGACTTTTTTATTTTTATAAGACAACTGCCACACTAGAAATAACACCTGTGCCGCGGGGAACTTTAAAAAAATTTAAAAAACAGTTACAGATTGCTTTTCTGCAGCCATGGTCACGGGGAGACATGGTCATGGCTGCTGAAAAGCAACCGAAACGTCGGGGAAAGTGTAAAATTAAATTGAATCTAAATAGTTTTAATAATAATTCAATTAGCTTAAAAATTAGTAAAGTTTAATAGTAGTAGTAGTGTAACAGTTTTCAAAATTATGTAATAAAGTGTCAAATAAATAACGCGATAAAATCCGTATATAGTAGTTTAATTTCAAAGCTTATATATATTAATTTTAATACAAATAATACGCAGTCATTATAAATGACACAGCTAAACCTAAATAGATAAATTTAATTTAGTAGCTTAACACTGTACGCTTTGCACCTACTAATATACATATTTTAGATAATTGTGGTCACGATACGATCACAATGCGGTTAACGTGGCTAGTTTCATCAGACGATTAATTATCGTCTATTTAGTGTTATATTTATCACTACTCTTTCAATCTCAACTTCGCTCATGTTATGTCATTGAAACAAAGCTAATATTATCAGAAATAATACACAGGTATTCACGCCTTCATCCCCTAAAGGGTAGGCAGAGCTGAATTATTATCACTTATTATACATATGTATAATGTTGTTCTTTTTATTTTCGTGTGGTTAGTGGCCAACCTGTTGTCAAGAGTTGTTCAAGCCTAGTTGTAGGCCTCTGACATGGCTTAACAACTGCTGTCAATTTGACAACAACCGCGACCGATTATTACGTGCCCTCGGAAGCACAGAGACGCTCAGATGAAATACCACTAAGCGGTCACCCATCTATAGACTGACCGTACCCAACGTTGCTTAACTTCGCTAATCGTTTACCGATCAGCAAGTGCAACTGGCTATGAGCGCATATAATATCTGATAATAATTCAGCCAAAAGGATGGACCACGTCCGAAACACGACTCTGCGGTCTACAACACGCATAACTGACGTAGGTTTTAAATCCGCCAGGCTGAAGTGGCACTGGGCCGGACATATTTGTCGCATGCACCCAGAGAGGTGGGCACAAATCGTTACCAACTGGGTACCAAAAGACAGTCGATGGCGACGGGGCAGACCTAAACGAAGCTGGCGAGATGACTTGGACGTCTTCGAAAGGGACTGGTAGGAAATTTCTTCGGATAGTGTGGTTTGGAAGTCTAAGAGAGAGGATGCTGCCCAGCAGTGGCACATAAAAATGGATAAGCAAAATAAAAATTATACATAATTATGTTGGTACTTACGTCTCTATCCTCAAAACGTAAAGGCGTATCGCACCTTCATATCATCAGTTATGTTTCTAGGTTTATTGCTGTCTAACGGACACAGTTCCAAACTCTGATCAGCCGCTGAAAATAACTTGACTGAAAAACACTAGAAGTTTGCCTGACCCGGACAACTAATTTGTTTCATTTGACGTGTCCAAGACGTGTTAAAACATTTTTAGATCTACAAAGCAGTCGCATTTAATAAAGGTACTATGCGTATCAGTCATTTTAGAGTTCGAAAAAACTCTTATACAACAGCTTTGTCCGTCCGTCCGTCAGTTATACAACTTTCAAATCAAGAACCGTAAGAGCTAAAGACTAGCGGTCAACGTCATTCAACTTAGCATAGTCGATATACCTCGATTTTACTATGACCTCTAACTCCAAGGTCACGTGATAAAATTTTTCTATCTCTGAGATTTACTGCAATTCTTTGCCGTTTTTCACTGGTATTAATAAGCTAAGCCAAGCTTAGCGCCAAGCGCATTAATTGTTTTATTGCGTATTGCTATGGTATAAATTGTAGGCACATTTTGATATTTTTATTGTAATTAAATTGTGTGCAAATGCACAATTAACACTTTATTTCATTTTATAGCAGGCGCTTCTCATTTTACCTACTTATCTTGTTTTGTGACGCCAAAATTAAGTGCTTGTTTGTAGCAACAACCTTGAAATAGTAATTACTAGAACAGTAGAAATATGGAGTATGGAAATGTGTCTATAGGCTATAGTTTTTCTCCTATAACGTGCTGCGAAATATTTACGTAACACACGTCTACCTACCCGTCCTAGGATATACAGGCGTGAGTCTATTTTACTTATCTAATAAAGTGTTACTGCTTGAGTTTCAATAGTAGTGATCAAATTCCTTTCACAATAACTTCGTTTTAATTAGATAAAATGTATTATTTACCTATGCAAGAATACCTCGGTAAAAATGTTAAAGATCACCTAGTAAAAATGAATTGTTATTAATCTATTGAATCCCAGCGGCACAGCGGCGGCTAGACACAAATGGTTTTTAATTATGTTTGGTACTCCAAGACTTGACAGGTTAAAATAAGTACATGCTGTTTTAAGGAAAGTAAAAATAAACTGAGTTACGGCGCGTTTACGTTCAGTATAGCATTACCTTAATTTTAATGAACATTTCCAGCAGGCATCAACAGTCACCTACGACAGAATCATAATCATAATTGTTTATCCCCCTGTCTCTGGCGTGTTATCAAAACAGGTCCTTATGCTACCAATAATTCTGAGTTTGTAACTCAAACTGAGCACATAAAATATGACAATTACACTAATCTTAATCATACGCACGTTCATTAATTTGGCAGTAAACAGTTATTACTATTATAGTACGAGTTACTAATAACGTGTTCACAAATATGATAAACATAATTTACAACCATCCATCAAATATGTTTTGATAATCATACATACATAATCTTACGCTTATACAACCCATTTTTTTATCCATCTAATGTAGCAAACTAGCATACGGCCCACCCGATGATAACTGGTCACCGTAGCCTATGGATGCCTGCAATACCAGAGGCATCACTTGCACGTTGCCGACCCTTTAGGAAAGAAAGAAGATAAAAAGCAAGTGGGAAGGAGCGGGAAGCCTGATTAAGCCTCCGGCACTCTCACTCACCGAACGAAACACAACAGTAGGAATACTGCTATTTCACGTCGATATTCGTTGGTTAGAAGTTCCGTTGTTTTAAACATTATGTGAATAACGTAGTCGATTACGCAGTTGTTAGTTTAAGATTACTTCATATACTATGTATTACCTACTGTGTAATTGTTTGTCATTCCAAAAGAAGAAAAAGAAAATATATTAAATATTCTGTGAGAGGGTAGTCCTTACCCGGTCGAGCCGGCCTATTCATGCTGATATCAGCGAAACTCTGCTATTAAGAAAAAATGTTTTACTCCCACGGATGTAATAGTGATATCACTATCTATGGTTTTAGATCACCTTATAGAAAACAGTTCTAGACTCCGTGCTGCTTCTAAGCATTTCATGACAGTAGAACCCCATAAAATGTTGCTCGAATCGGTAATCGAACCCGAATCCTCATGCAACAACAACTTCTGCTAGACTGCCCGCCTGCCTTACTTCTTCAGTTTTATATACGTAATGTTCTCGATAGAGTGTATAGGCTGACAACCTCCATTCCAGTCTGGTGAATTAAAGCCTTCTTACTCTTGAGTAAGTTTATAAATAGAGATGATATTATTATAATCCTATACTCCCTCAATTTTTCAAAAGAAATTTATTTCATCGTCGTTTCTCTTAGCTTTAGTACGTAGATAATATCAGGTTCTGAGCTCAAATTCAACATCATAACAATTTCTTTGGAATAATATTGTTTACCTTCCCGTAGAAGTGAATCGAATATATTCTTGAAATAAACTTAAGTTTCATGTCGGCAATGAAAAATTGAGTTTGTTGAAACTTTCATATTATGCTAATTTTGATACCAAATAAAAGATGAGTAATATTGTTTATACCGCAACTTCATTTTAAAAGGAAAAATGAAATACCTTCTGCTTAAATTCATGAGATAGGTACATTTCTCACATTTAGCTTGTAGTTCTAACTTGTAAAACAAACAAATGTTTTATAGGTAGTAGAGTGCAGTTAGTATTCAAATGAATTATCCAAGCGTACATGGATAAGTCTCTGCGCCAATTTTGATAGACAACAAAAATGGAATCACATGATTTTGCTATTTCTAATATTTTATTATTCTTAAAATAAGACTGGCCCTCCTCACACTGTAAAGAGGTCCGTGCCATATTATAATATAACACTAATCCTGCACTATCAATACTTCTTATAATATTCACACAATCAGTTTTACAATAATTTATAATAATATTATAAAGCTGAAGAGTTTGTTTGTTTGGTTGGTTGAACGCGAATCTCAGACACTACTGATTGGAATTTAAAAATTATTTTTGGTGGATAGCCCATTTATTGAGGAATACTATAGGCTATATAACATCACGCTACGACCTATGGGAGCGGCGCATCAATGAAAAATGTTGCAAAACGGAGAAAATTCTCTTATGTGAAGCAGACGAAGTTGCGGGGGTCAGCTAATTATAAATACAATATCATTTAAGTATCACCTGCTTTCCATTCAGCTCTAATAAAAATAAACAAAAGTATTGCGATCTCCCAAATAAGCATTTTTTACCTAGAAACATGCGGACCAAACATAAAAATCGTCACAAGTATATCTTATCTTATTTTATCTTATGTGGGGGCCAGTCAGTGCAGACCGGCGACACTTCGACCCAGTGGGATCTTTTGTGTCGACACTATCCCAATAACGACTGCCATAGATGTTCATGGCAGCTGGGACCGATGGGCTTAACGTGCGTTCCGAGGCACGGAGCAGGCGATAATTTTCAATCAAAACGCACATAATTTCGAAAAGTCATATAACTTCCGAAAGTCGGACGTGCTCGACGTGGATTCGAACCCGAGACCCTCTGTATAGCAGTCTGTTCGTCTCCCCACTGAGCTATCACTGCTCTTCAGAAGTATATCACTAAAAGGTATAACAGTAATAAAATGTGTTAGAACACCACCTACCTCTAGACACGTTTATTTCCCGACCGATAGTACCGCACTTGTAATTTACATAAACTGCCCAATACCATTATCGACCATTACATAAAACTCCATTTTTACGACTCAAAGTTCGGAGGGAAAAACGTAGATTTTTACAATGCTTCTAATAATTTGCTAGTGGGCAAACGATTAATGCATGACAAAACTAATTATATTGTGTATGTGTGTGTGTGTGTGTTTTTATTAGAGTTACAGGTTTAAGTTGAACAGTCGGCCAAGATAATGGTCTACCAGTTTTAACAAAAGTTTCTATGCGATCTAATTATCGCTAAGGTTGACTTTTCTTACTGGATATAAGGTATGACGTAATCTTATCTTATTTATAAAATTCTCGTGTCACAATGTTAGTTACCATACGCCTCCGAAACGGCTTGACCGATTTTTATAAAATTTTATATGCATATTTAGTAGGTCTGAGAATCGGCTACTATCTATTTTTCATACTCCTTAGTGATACAGTAAACATAAAAAAAAGAAAAATTACTTTTGACAGAACGAAGTCTGTCCGGGCAGCTAGTAGGTATATAAAATTCTCGTGTCACAATGTTAGTTACCATACTCCTCCGAAACGGCTTAACCGATTTTTATTAAATTTTATATGCATATTTAGTAGGTCTGAGAATCGGCTACTATCTATTTTTCATACGCCTTAGTGATAAAGTAAACATAAAAAAAGAAAAATTACTTTTGACAGAACGAAGTCTTTCCGGGCAGCTAGTCTATATATGTATATAAAACTCTTCCGTTACTGAGTGACTGACAGACAACGCACAGCCGAAACTACTGAACGCAAGAAGCTGAAATTTGGCATGTATGTTTCTTGGACAGTGTAGCGGAGCTCTAAGAGAGGATTTTTGGAAATTCCATCCTGAAGGGGGTGAAAGGGGTGAAACTCGATATTCACACGGGAACGGGACTTACGCGGTTGAAACCACGGGAAAACTACTAGTTGTATATAAACGCTTTGGTATGAGATAGGGATTGACATGGGCTACCTTTTATTCCAAAGTGTTCCCTTTGGGATTCATTCGGGCGAAGCCGTATGAAAGTAGAAATTAGTAAAGCTTAGAATATTTATAATTATTGAGATATATGATATCTTCTTACTATAAATCAATATTACAATTGTTGCCTACATTTAGCCTTAAACATGTTTTAGTTCACATCGAGGTGTGAAATTACAATAAACATTGAGCGATAGTATTATAATATGTTTGAACTGACCAATAAAATCATTAAACATTTATAAATTTTATGATAAGTAATAAATTATCATTATTACTCACGACTGTATGCGCGATGGGCTTAGGAGAAGCACGTAATAGTGAGCGAGCATATTGTCGTCTTTTATTTCCAGATTCTGTGGTGCTGCTGAGAGTTTTCTAATAGGCACTTGTCCGACTCGGTTATCAAATCCGAGACCTTGTGACGCAAAGTTATGCTACGTGAACAACGAGGCAGTTCACATAAGGTCATCAAAAACCTCAGGAGAGGATTTAACTTTTCCTCTGACATAACCAAGAGCTATAGAAAGATAGCGAAAAGTAATAAAAAAATTATTAAATGTCATTAAATTCTATCTATTCGAGTTGAAAATTTTTTAATTTCGGTTTGATGAGAATCTCTCTATATACATATATCTATATTTATTTGTTACCATAAATTTCAGGGTCCAGACACAATGATTTTTTCGTTCTGTCAATATTTCGACCCTTAAAATATCAAGACTGATAGGTGACATAGGCGACCCGAATAGAAAATCTAGGATTTCGCTGAAGCTGTTACTCCAGCTTCTTCCTTCCTCTCCAGCTGTGCTACTGCACAGCTAAGGAAGTACATAATATCTCCACCCTTTAAAAGATTGCAGCAAGACCAACTAGTATGGTTGAGTTATATCTTTGCGTGAGTGGGGTATGCAAGCTTTCTAAAAAGGTGCTATGCTGCCAGTACGTGACAAGAATTTTATGCCTTTTTCATTGGTAGCAAGTGGAAGAGTTTCAAGTGACCAAAGTTTCGATAACTGGTCACCATGAGGTGTGTCACTGTAAATAGTAAGAAAAGAAAAAAAGGAAATATTTAGCAACTAACCTTAAAAAAATATATGCTGTAACTTATGTTTATTTTAAGAAATTTTTTAACCTGTCAGCAGCCTTATATCACTAGGAGTCAAATATAAATGCATAAAGTGGATATAAACAATCCTAACTAATATTATAAACACGAATGTCAGTTTGTATGTTACGCTCTACGTTTCACGATATAACTAATTGAGCGAACATAAAAAAAAATTACATACACGGGTACAAAAAGGACATAAGGAGTACTTTTTCTGGATGAAAGGTATCTTATCCAGGAAAAAGTACAGTGCCCTAGGGAAATAAATTTATTATTTATTATATAATAAAATCTAGATAAACGCGAGCGAAGCAGAATCTAGTGCTGAATAATATTTAGAACTTGCACTATTGCATAGACGTGTTGCGGTGGTGCAGTAGTGCTTATTGATCAGACATCAATAACAAATATGCTACGCTAGATGAACTCAAATGTCTTCCAAAAGCCCTTAATTTTGTGCTAGCACACACTTTTATCTATAACTATATCATAATTTAATACAAAAGCTCCACACTGATTACTAATGAAGTATCTACCACTAATAAATAATTTTGCCAGTGAAGTACCAAATTTATGAGCCCCTTATTACTAACAAATAATAAACCTAGGTGATTTCAGTAAATTATTCACAAAATCAGTGCGAATATTAAATGTTATCAATTAGTTTATGATTTACATTTGTGGTTACCAATTAAATGACTTATACATTGCAAGCTTGTTACGTGAATAATTTATAATTATGTTATTTCGTATTAGGGTTGCTATACGAATGTTGAGGCGGCGGCTCACTCGACCCGGCATTTATGTTCAAAAACCGCCTCTATTTTAATTATATCAGCCCTGTATGGTATAAACTGCCGCACTACTGGGTACCTCTTGTGAAAAGGGTTAGGCCATAGTCTACCACGCTGGCCCAGTGCGGGTTGGCAGACTACACATATCTTCGATAACATTATGGAGAATTCTTAGACATGCAGAGTTTCTCACGTTATTTTCCTTTACCGTTAAAGCAAGGGATAATTAACTATTTAACAACCACATATCTTCCAAAGTCGGCTTTGGATCGACCTCGAGACCTCTGCGTGGCAGTCCAACGGTTTACCAGTAAGCTATAGATTCTATTAGACGCCTCCAAATTCAGCTTTTGGTTCAACAATTCAGCAAAACTCTATGTACAGAATTTGACTGTAAATTCTTCGCCGTCTTCACCTAGCACATAGAAGTATAAGACTCGGCATTGTATATTCAATTTTATCAAAAATGCAATGTCACAAAAAACACCCACATTTCGTCAAAGTGTCCATTAACCATCTGATCTGATTTTGACGCGCCACTACTGAGGATGTTCCAATAGTCATATCTCCACACATAGAAATCACTCCTCTTGATCCCAGAATTGACCCGTTCTATATAAAATTAAATGCCACGAGATCAACGTGGCTATCTAATATTACTAGTAGGTACTACTCATAAGACAACCAGCAAATCTCTACTAAAATTTATACCATTAGATAAAAGGCGTTCGTAATTTAATCTTACACCGTAATGTAGTCTAGAATACTTTATGCTGAACGTGATGGACGCCCAAGACTCTTAGACGACTTTATCATTTTTACTGCAAATGGCCGAAAAGGGTCCGTAGTATATTTATTTCAAAGATTGTATCACTTCAAAGTGTTCACTTACTTTTCATGATATAGGCCTTACACTTATTTGAATAACTCTATTTAGGTTTAAAAGAACTGATACGTAATATTTTATTTAACAAGCGTACTAGATTATCTCGAAATGTAGAGTTGTAATAATATAGCCATTCATATTATATAAACTAAAATTACCACTCAGTCACTGACTTAGAGAAATAGAAGTCATACAAGGGGAAGTCGTAGGAAAAAAGTAAATATAGCGTCGTATAGACAATCATTCAAAAGGCTCGGAAAAAATGCCTGACCTTCGGCATGTCAGCTTTTGGTGGTGGTATCCCATCGGATCACGAAAATGTTTTTCTTTTTTTGGCTTCGGGGGTCTGTCCGACCTTTCCCCCTCGCGGGCCACTCGTGGGCTGGGCAACCACGCGAAATACTAGTTTATGTATGAAAGTTAAATGAATAATGGCTTATTTACACTTGGTAGTCTGCCGATATCGACAAGTGACTTTGGCCTGCCGAAGGCGGCTCGGCGTAAGTGCCATAAAAGCGATTCCCACCGCCTTCGACTTACCTTGAACTTGGTCAACTTTGGCTACGAACAGAGTTGTCAAATCACTAGGCAAAGTTTCGGTTAAAATAAAAAACCGAATTCAATAATTGACATTTCACCGTCGCTAATAATAATAATATAATATTATATCACTTACACACAACACCATCTAGCCCAAACTAAGCTTGAGAGAGCTTGTACTATGGGTACTAGACATTGGATAAACATACATATATACTTTATTTTTTGTAAATACATACGTATTATACATAGAAACACCCAGACCAAGACAAACATCCATGTTCACGCACACGAATGTTTGACTTGTGCGGGAATTGAACCCGTGACCTCAGGCGTGCCAATCGGTCTAAGCGCGTCTATCGTGTCTGCCTCTAAACAGTACCAGACAGGCTTCTGATGATTTATTGATTCTGATGTTGATTAGAAGATGGAAAATTTTCCTCTTTCCTCTGCGCCTGCAGCACAGCTGCTCCATTATTTCAACCTAGGTTTACCCGCTTGCCGTAAAGATAAGTGGTGATCTGACCCAGAAAGAGAAAATAATAATTGATTTATTTATAATTCATTAAGTTTTAAGTAAAAACTTAATGAATTATTAATAAACAAATGTTACTCACACTCTGGCAGATTATTTAAATGACAAATTACATAATTACACAGTAACTTATTAATTAAATTTATTTTAATATGTCTATTCTCTAGTAGTAAGTAACATTTTTATCTAGTATCAACTGTTGTGAAGTAATTAATTTTTTTTATTTTTTATGTTATAGTGATTATGACTATTCTTTATAGTATTATTTAAATATATATATTATTTTCTTCTGACATCCAATCTAATTATTTATATTGATTTAATATTGTTTGATTTTGACATAATTAGTTTTTATAATTTTATATAATTATTATTTGCATGCCGCTATATTCTGGTCAAAATACTTGAATCTTGAATGTATTTCTTTGTAACACCATTTGCGACAGTATTTTTGCAAATAAATATAGGTACTGATTTCTGATTTCTGATCAAGTTTCGAAACGATAATTTAAATTAATCTTGTCGTCCAGTATATCAATAAGTTTTTTTTTTTTTTTTTTTTTACGTGGGGGATTGCTTTGACGCATGCCTCTCCGCGGGGCGACGGAGAGGTTATGTCGGGCTCACCGGGGAGAGATACCCCGGTAATACCGACTAAACCTACCACAGTGTCCTCGACATAACCATAGACGGCGGGGTCGCGCGAATCGCTTTCACATGCAATCGCGACCCCGCCGAGGTTTCGGCCCGCCGTGTGAAACAGCAGGCCACTACTTAAAAGACCCTCTACTGTCCCCTTGTAGGGGGACAAAAACACGACTCAGAGGCGCGCGTGGGAACACGCACGCCGCCTCTCGGACCTGGTGCTGATCGGGTGGCAGGCAGGCCCACGCAGCCCACCACCCCCAGGTCAAATCTCAGGGTGGCTGGAGGTCATCTCGCGCCCTCCGGCGCCCGGTTCTGCGGTTGGGGAGAGGATTTAAGCGCTCCCTCTCCCGCTCCGCCGCCTCCTTGAAGGAAGTACATAAGCTAACTATATTGAGTTCGTAAACGTATGAATATGGACAGGAATTAAAGTTTTTGATCGGTTTACGCGAGGAGCTCGTACTAAAGTCGACCCTGCTTGCCTTAATGTCGATTTCACTAGCAGTGGACTTTGCAGCTACTAGATTAAGGTAGTTTATTAGAAGGTTTGGTTGTGTAGTAAGGCGCTATGTTTTATATGGCAGTAGAATAATCACTTTATATACAGTGTCCTAAAGAAGTGTTATATAAATCTCCAGAGATAGAGCACCCCTAGGTGTACTTGAATCAACGCCATATACAGGCTGTCCCAGTATATGTGAATCGAATTATAACGGGAGATTCCTTAGGTAAGGACCTTTCATACATATTTTTACACAAACGTCATATTTCTTTTTTAGCACATTTCAATGGTCCTTACCTAAGGAATCTCCCGTTACAATTTGATTCACATATTCTGGGATAACCTGTATGTACTGTGTTTTTTTGTAGAGATTCAGTTATGTACTTGTTACATTTTGATGTAAGTATTTGGTGGTGGTACCTACCTTTTATAGCACTTGAAGTTTCGACCAACTAGCACAGGCTGTAGTCATTAGCAGAATGGCGCTGCGATGCCAGATTTTCGTATGCGGATTAGATGTTTTAAATCTACCTTCACATTTAGATTTTCGATGTAATCCCACGTGCTCCACTAACCGTGTTCATATTCTATATACTTAGCACAAACGCGTTAATTTCTTTCTTATATGTAAAATTCTTTCATATAACCTTTTTAATACACATAAGATCATGTAAAGCACTTTAGAAATAAACAATGTAACAAAAATTACAAATTCACGTTTTCTCCAAAATGCAGTTATACAAATTCTAACATTCACATAAAAATTCAGGTACCATTTCTCGCTAAAAGTAAAAACGACGGTGTGTAGGTAAAATCTTATAACCACTTATTGCAAAAAAGTTTACCGTTATAGCCAAAGAACATCCATTTCACTTTTATAACACGTCGTGTTACAGTCTGTCAGTCATAAAACCGTGTCTTTGTACCTACGCAGTAAAAAATTTAAGTGGCTGTCCAGTTTTACGGTTAACGAGCCGGTGCACTCCGAGTCAAGCAAAAAATTAAGGAGCAATCCCTTATTTTGTGAAGAAATACGGTAAAAGATTTTGGACGACTTTTCGGTTCATTGTCTTATATAAATAATAGAGGTCTAAGTATAAATGCCGCTTTGTATGAACAAATTTAGTAACTTTGTGGTTTTCATTCTAAGTATTTCATTAATAATTTTTAGTGGCTAATTCCAATACTAAGGTTTTTTGCAGTTGCTTTAAATACAAGAAACTAAAGTTTGACTACAATTTACTAAAATATCAACCATCATATAATTGGAACATTGAAACAACGAATAAAGGCAGAGACTAAGCAATATAACTTTTAATACAAATTGTATAAAAGATTATTGATATTTATGATTATTAATACATGTCATTAATAATATACAAGGTGGCGCAAATGTTATCACATTAAATGATATACTACCTTAAGCCGGTTGATATAAGACGGTTAACATCGTATACGCCGGCAAGAGACGCCCGGTTGTCACCACTACGGCGACTGCCGCGACGTTATTGTGGATACGACGCTGCACACTTTGGCGGATTGCCCCGCCTGGGCATCACAGCGCTGTGAGTTGATCGTGGCAGTCAGATTGGTTGCTCTCGGCTCTCGCTCCCGGCCGTAGTTCAGTCTATGGTCCGGAGTGAGAGGTCGTGGAACGCCGTCGCCTCCTTTTGTGAGGAAGTCATTTCCATCAAGGAGGCGGTGGAGCGGGAGAGGGAGCGTTTAAACCCTCTCCCCAACCGCAGAGCCGGGCGCCGGAGGGCGCGAGATGACCTCCAGCCACCCTGAGGTTTGACCTGGGGGTAGTGGGCTTTGTGGGCCTGCCCGCCATCCGTTCAGCACCAGGTCCGAGAGGCGGCGTGCATGTTCCCACGCACGCCTCTGTATCGAGTCCTTCTTCCCTCTAGGGGGGAGACAGTAGGGTTTAAATTGAGAAGTGCCTAGGGTAGGTCTCTCGTGTAGTGGCCTGCCGTTTCATGCGGCGGGCCAAAATCTCGGCGGGGTCGCGACCGCATGTGCAAGTGATTCGCGCGGCCCCGTCGATAGCGGTTTTGTCGAGGAACACCGTAGTAGGTTTAGTCGGTATCCCGGGAGGTCCTTTATCATTTCAACATCTTTCTTTTACCCCGGTGAGTCCGACATAACCCCTCCACCCACTCCCGCGGAGGGGTACGCGTCAAAGCATTCCCCGAGGTAAAAAAAAGGCGGTTAACATAAACAAAAAACCTATCTCCGCAGAAATTAAGAAATTATTTTTTTGAACAAAATAAATAAAATAAAATTAGACACAAATTGGAACAATATTGGAACCAATCGTGCGCTGTAGCCAGCTTGTTAACGGTCATAGGTTCCGAGAAATTGTCATTGTCAACTCGCTAGGATCCAGAAATTCCCGGTCCCGATGATACATTATTACACTACGATGGTTTTTAAAATATCGCTGCTTAAGGTGTTCGACTCCTAAGTACAGTTATCTCTGCATGACATGATGTCCTAAAATTTCTAAATTATGAAATCAAAAAATATGTCCATTGGCTAAACTACTGTATACATTTGGTTCATAATTAGTAAATCGTCAAAGAATACCATTTAGTATATGAGAACGTGAACTGAAAGTGAAAATCTTACATAATTTAAGGGAAAAACATAATTTTGGATGCTTTTTGTGTAAAAACAACAGGCATTCTGGGATTTTTAATGTTTGTAATAGATAGTAGTGCTACTTACGTTGCCAATACAAAAAAAAAACACAGAAGTATTTGTAAAATTGTGGCAATGGTACTTTAAAATATAATAACATTAACGTCCATTTTTTTAAGGATTTTTTTTAGTAATTAATAAAAATCCAGATAGATTTTTTTTTCTCGCTTAGTCATAAGTAGATCCAACTTTTGGTGCCCGCTTATCGTTAAATTTTGGGACACGTTGTATACGGCAGTGTACGTATAACAGAGTTCCAAAAATCGGCAATCCCGGTAATTTTAGCTGTATTGAATCGAAGTACGTTACTTGCCGGAAATCCATTTTAATAAAATTATTGGGAAGCAGCATTAAGGGTAGCAGCTTAATAAGCCCACTTTTACCAGCTATGTTTTAGATGTCACATAATTATTGTCGATAACGGACACATTTCTAGATTTTGAGTTATTAATTACTACTGAAAATTAGCTTAAACGAAACAAAATAGTAAAACTCAAACTCCTCTAATTCGATGCTTTTGCTCAACACTATCCTTACTAATACATTGTATTATAAATTCAAAAGTAACTCTGTCGGTCTGTTAACTTTTCACGGCTAAACCACTCAACCGATTAAGATGAAATTTGGTACAGATATAGTTTAAAACCACCTACATCAATAAAAAGTTGACATTACGTTCTTGTTTTTTCTAAAACAGGGGTGAATTTGAATGTTCTAAGGTTCTAAGGTAAAAATCGTCCCATTATAAGGTTTTCTTGTAAATTCAACCCATTCTCCCAAAGGTCAAAATTTAATTTGGCAACTAAATTGCATTTAGCTAGAAAAATAAAGAACAACCATTTTATGGTAGCGCCACAAAAACCCTTGTTTATAATCGAAATGCGTATCTTCCCTGCCTGTTCATTTCTTTCTCAAGCGTCATTTACCACGACGAACATTGCACGAATGGAAATACACCGACCGAGTCGTACTTTCCTTTTTCTAAGAGTATTTTCTTTGCCATCTGCCTTGATAATTACTTAAATAAAAATAAATAAATAAAATCTAAATTGGAAACATTAACGATTTTTCTTTTAGAGTTCGAAAAACTCTCATACAACAGCTTTGTCCGTCCGTCCGTCTGTCTGTTATACAACTTTCAACTCAAGAACCGTAAGAGCTAGAGACTCGCGGTCAACGCCATTCGACTCAGCATAGTCGATATACCCCGAAATGGCTATGACCTCTGGCCTCTGACCTCTGACCTCACTTGGTATCACGTGATCTTTGCATATTACTTGAACCATTTTTTCGAACTCTAGGATTTACGGCAATTCATTGCCGATTCTCACTTGTTTTTTTACAAGATTTTGCTCGCAGTTTCTTATGCGTTAATGAAGGTTTCATCAATAAATTTCTTTTCCTCGGGAACAATACTTTTTTATTTATTTATTTATTGGTTTACCAGCAGTTATTATACTAAAACATTAATTACAAAACAGAACTTTGTATTATGCTTAGTCTAAGTGCGCAATTTATGTAGGTAAACACCACGTGCATATAATTTAAGAAATAACTATTGACAAACGATATCCAAGTATCGGGGAAACAAAACTTATATAACAAAACTTATACGCAGTACATATCTCTGAATAGGACAGTAATTAGTAGATGGTTAATCGATAGTAATATTATGAACTCGGTTCTTTTGTTTTCCTGGATAAACATATGCGAAATATGCGACCCTGATAAGGTGTATGCGACATTTCATGTTGGTTGATCGAATAGTTAAGGCGTGAAATGGGAGAGTGTCGACACAAAAGATCCCACTGGGTCGATGTGTCGCCGGTCTGCACTGACTGGCCCCCACATAAGATAAGATAAGGCGTGAAAGCGTAACAAACAAGCAAATTCATATTCGCATTTATAATATCAGTTAGGGTGTGTACGAGCAGCGATAGCTCAGTGGGGAGACCAACAGACTGCAATCCAGCGGGTCTCGGGTTCGAACCCACGTCGCGCACTTCTGACTTTCGGAAGTTATATGACATTTCGAAATTATGTGCGTATTGATTGACAATTATCGCCTGCTCCGTGCCTCGGAGAGCACGTTAAGCCATCGGTCCCGGCTACCATGAACATCTATGGCAGTCGTTATTGGGAGAGTGTCGAAACAAAAGATCCCACTGGGTCGAAGTGTCGCCGGTCTGCACTGACTGGCTCCAACATAAGACACATAGGGTGTGTACTATTTACATATATAATTGCAAATAAGTACAATTTTCTTTGTGGAAATAAGAATATTTACAAATATAATAACGTTAATATGATTTGTATTTCCTACTTATGTTCAACATCGTAAATATATGCTAATCAATTAATAATGGTATAACCTGTTGTTTTAGGAAGTGTGTGGCTTATTATAATACGTTATGCCTCTATTTATTTATCGCTAGCAAACGACTATGCGGTGTTAATGTAAAACTATAAAGAAGCGGCATCTAAACAATACATATTAATTATGAAGCTTTTCGATTTAAATAATGGCGTAGTTATTTAAGTGATCGCTTCAACACTGTCACTGCGCCAATTGCTGTGGGTTCGAGACCCATACGGGACAAAAAATTGTGTGATGGTGGTGACATGGCACATGGCTGTTTCAAGTCAGGGTGTTTTTCGTGTCCGTTGTCCGAATGTTAGTGAAGTTTCCCGTGAAACATTAATTATTATTAGAGCGGGAGGTAAAAATCTTAAACAAAAGTCAGTTTATTTCATGAAAACATGGTGAAAATCTAATAATTATTTTTATTTAAATTGGATACTGTTTGCACAAATAGATTTATTTTGGTTTCTATTTACCCATAGAAAATCCCAATTACTTTTCACTGAATATAATAAATCCGAGGCTTATGCAAAGAAGTCGCATAAACCCAAAAAATAACAGCTACTGCGCTACCATTACCATACATATTATGACTGAATTTATCATAAAGAAATCTTTTATCATAATGTAAAATATATTATTTTACATAATGTACAAAATAAAATATAGGCAACTACCCTATTTATACCCTATTATTGGACCCTATACTATACATCTCTAACTAACCTTTTATAAAAAAATGTCTAAGTTTATGTTATAATGATTCTGTGTCATAAATTTCCCGGTACCAGTATAAAGTTTAATACCGTCTCCAATTGACGACAATAGGTTTACTTATTATGACTACGGAGTCGTTTGAATACTATCCAAATGTGAGACAAACACCTCTGGTAAGCCCTTCCGGAACATTAAGGCGAAATCCCAATTATAATATTATAAATGCGAATGTTGTTGAAGTTGTTACTTTTCACGTCTTAACTACTCGACCGATAATCATGAAATATCGCATACACTTTGTAGGTGAACAGAAAAGGAAATTGGGTACCTTTCATCCAAAAAAAAGTACAGTTACTACCCTTTTTTTTTAACTTTGGTTATGCTTTGACGCATACCTCTCCGCGGGGCGACGGAGAAGTTATGTCGGGTTCACTGGGGAAAAGATACCCCGGTAATACCGACTAAACCTACCACGGTGTTCCTCGACATAACCATAGACGGCGAGGCCGCGCGAATCGCTTTCACATGCAATCGCGACCCCGATGTGATTTCGGCCCGCCGTGTGAAACGGTAGGCCACTGCACAAAGAATATTTCCTCCACCGTCCCCCTGAGGGGGGAGACAAAGACACGATACAGAGGCGCACGTGGGAACACGCACGCCGCCTCTCGGACCTGGTGCTGATCGGGTGGCGAGCAGGCCTACGCAGCCCACCACCCCCGGTCAAACTTCAAGGTGGCTGGAGGTCATCTCGCGACAGTTACTAACCTAACCTATATTTACGCCAGCGAAGCCGCTGGCACAATCTAGTGTTACATATTAATATTTGAATTTACGTCATTATCAAGAAACGTAGTATGTCAACAATGAGTAATACAAGTGTACTAGCAGACTGTCGATAAATAATTAATAATAATTATGCAAATATTATTTAAACAAGTGTTATAAAGACGGTAGTGGGATATTAGTTTATAAGAGTCTTGTTATTTCTTATGGAAATTTAATGTACAACCTTTCGTATTAATTTAAATAAACTGATCTCAGGGAGGCCTATGTTTGATTTTAGTTAAATGTTATTTTACACTGAACATCAAATACCATAAGAAAGAGATTAACAAAGAATTGTAAACAACTTTTAATACGAAAGAGCATATGCATGTTTTTTTTTTATTGGTTGTAGGTATTGCTTACGCAATCTCCCTCGCACGCCTGAACTTAAATAGCGGTTACGTCACAACGTTGTATCATACATTTTTTTTCTGTCTTTTACCAATTACCGTTACTGCTAGACGAAAAGACTTATTTCTATTATTATTTTAGACTAGCTTTAGCTCGCGTAAATGTAGGTTATGTTAATAAAAGTATTTTAAAAAAAACATACCCTATGTTACTCGGTGATAATATAACTTTCTAATGGTGAAAGAAACTTTAAAATCGGTTGAGTAGTCATTGAGTTAAATCCTTACAAACAAACAAACAAACAGTCAAAAAATCACCAAATCGGTCCGTTTACTTTGAACGATTGCTAACATTGTAAGAAGGAAACATTGGGCGGTGAAATTACTTTCAGTTTTGTGGCAATCCGTGCGTGAACTGTATTGTACCGGTTCACTAAATTGTTATTTAATTTTGTTTCAGCGGCCGACGTTGTGTACATTGTAGACAGTGTTTGTAAATTAGCGAGATTATTTGTATTTGTGGTTTAGTAACGAATTTTTACGACAATATCTATCAATCAATTAATCAGCTTATTGATACCCATTGCTAGATATTTGTCGCTCAATTTGTGCCATATGATTCGGCTAAGACTGGAGACATCTGCAATCAGTCTATAGCTACCTCCCATTTCAGGTCATCAGTCCACCTGTTTGTATATTATGTACGTGTTTCTACATATATAGTCGTCCGTATATATCCAGAAGAATCTGACCTGAACCAATTCTTCGATTCTGGCGAAATTTGGGTTTTATAAAGGTGTATGCCACCCATAGTTTGCCAGATACAGGTTTGTATCACGATTATACATCGAAGATGGCAGGCAGCGGTCTTTCGGGTCAGTTCAGGTTCATCTGGATATATACGGAAGACTATATATAGTTTTAAATCCCACGATAACGACAGCATGTTGATTTTCAATGAGCCTGGAAATGGTTACACTCCGCAGTGTATAACTCAATCGAATCATTTGTACATTATTTCACCCAAAAACCTGTACTCTACATGATTTAATTCAACATTGGCATTAGAATATGACTGTAAGATCTTCTATGTTAAAACGATAGGTATCTAGTAGTAGAACAGATCACCACATCTTTATATATATAATTCTACTGTACGTGTGTATGTCACTGAACTCCTCCTAAACGGCTGGACCGATTTTGATAAAAAAAATTGTGTGGGTTTATGTGGATTCGAGGATGGTTTAGATTAGGTTTGTTTTTTCATGTGTACTGGACTACTTCTGTCGGGACGGCTAGTATTATTATAAAACAAAGTCCCCTCCGCGTCTTTCTGTCTTTTTGCGATAAACTCAAAAACTGCTGAACGGATTTTCATGTGGTTTTCACTAATAGACAGAGTGATTCACGAGGAAGGTTTAGATGTATAATTTGATAAGGTTTTGTACTACCCGTGTGAAGCGGGGGCGGGTCACTAGTTGTGAATAATATATGTGTAGGACGAAGACCATTAATACACGGGGCTTGTCACAATTTTCTATATAAGTACCGATTAAAGGAGTTAAACAGTCCCATTGAATGATAAATTAGGAGGCTCCTTTTTCGGGTTTAACATATAATATTTAGATACATGGCATGAACAATTACTTAGGTACAAAATATTATTTTAAATATTTAACGTGGTAGGAAATTTGTGACGTAAAAATAAAGATATATTTATGAGCAAGGATAGCGCAGTAGGAGACCATTGGACTGCCATACAAAGGCCCCGAATTAAATCTCACGGCACACCCTCTGAACCTTGAATTTATGTAAAAATGAAATAGTTCCAAATTATCAGTCGCTTTAACGGTGAAGAGAAACATCGTGAGGAAACTTGAATGTTTGAAAGTTATCCATAAAGTTGATAAAAATACATATGTGAAGTCTGTCAACTTGCACTGGGCCAGCGCGGCGCCGGCGTGGTGAACCATGGCCTTCAATACTATGCGTTTCGCTTCAGCGCATATTTTTTTCTATTTCAATAGTGAAGATAGTCAATCCAAGGTTGTGTGGTAGGTTTCTCTTTGTGCAACTATTTTATTCTATAGCTTGCAATAATACAATCTTTAAACGAAGATTTTGTTATAAAGATTACTAACAATTAATAATAATAATAATTACAAAATTAAAATTTGGGCGTATAAATTAACTAGTATTTATGTAAAAGCTTTTAGCAAAGCTGCTATGCTTGTATATTAAGATTTAGTCATAAACTTTTCATGCTAAGATAGAATGTAAATTATACCTATATACAGGAGAAAAACAAACCATGAAGCAGGAACTCGGGATCTTGATAAAACGTTGCTCTTCCAACTGAACTAATCATAGTCCTCCTTCAGGGTTTTAAATTGGGATTAAATATAATGACCATCAAAAATACTAATTGCACAGCAAAATATGCTTACTAAATATATCATAACGAGCACCTATATGCCTCAAATCATTACATTCCGTCTCGGAAGGGTTAGGTTATGTTAGGTTCCTTCTTAAACCCACCCAGAAATAGGAGCCCCGCTGAGCGGGGCTCCGTCGACTTAGTTTGATCTCTTTAATTATATTTTGCTGTGCAATTAGTACTTTTGGTAAGCATATTTTGCTATGCAATTTGTATTTTTTTGCTGTGCAGTTAAATACTATCCTTTTAAATTTGCCTCCACGTTTTGCATATTTTGCTTGGATGCAATTCGGCCTCACAAACTGTCGATTGAGGTTTGTGCAGTAAAAAATATAACATAACAAAAAATACGTATGTTATATAAGCTAAGTACATTGCCGTCCAAATACACGCACTGTCATAACGAGGGCAAAGATTCTAATCTAATATTAAATTTCCAGAACATATGTTGTACGGAAATGTTAGCGGCATCGCCCATTAGATCGCTGATATCTCTGCTTATGCTGTTTTGATGTGTACAGTGAACACGTTCAAGGTTCTTTATGAATAATAATAATAATAATAATAATTTATTTATTGATAACAATGGTAAAACATTAATACAGTCCATAAAATACTTAATATAGGTAATATAATATGGGTACTAGGGTACTGTACTAGGGTAAACCTGTGCCACAGGCGTTAAGGGCACTTACAATATACTACTAGAAACTAAGTTATATACAATTAACCATAGTTATTATATAAATATGTGCAAAAAGAGGCCAAGATTGTAATTATTATCATGGAACTTGTTACTGCTTATTTAACAACAATCGACAAAAGTTTGTAGGTACCGACTATCCGCTTAGATCTTACATAACTTAGGTCATATATAGCCGTTTGTTTATTTATCTTGTTATAAAGAAAAGGCCCTAAGAATGCGAAAAATCTATTTGTAAAAACAAACTTTGATTCAGAAAGTGTGGTACGGACGATATCTTTCCGTCTTTTAGTGTTAGTAAGGTTGATGTTATACGTAAGCGTTGCGTGCTGTTTAAGTACGGTGTACATTATAAAAAGCTGTCGGACAGTTAATAATTAATGTCACACCTGTAATGCTCCTGTGACTTAGTACCGTGTGCTGACATATTTTGCCAAGGATATCTATACTAATATTATAAAGCTGAAGAGTTTGTTTGGTTGAACGCGCTAATCTCAGGAAATACGTGTTCGAATTGAAAAATTATTTTAGTGTTGGATAGCCCATTTATTGAGGAAGGCTATAGGCCATATAAAATGACGCTACGATTAATGAAAAATGTTGCAAAACGGAAAAATTCTCTTATGTGAAGCAGACGAAGTTGCGTGGATCAGCTAGTAAAAAATAAGTGTAAAGGCGTAAAACCGCAACAAACAAACAAAATCACATTTGCATTAATAAGTTGGGATCAGCCCTGTTTATAAACTGTCCCACTGCTGGGCACGGGGCTCTTGTCTCTTGTGTGTGAGAAAGGTAAGTCCGTACTCCACATATATTTGAAGTCATTATGGAGGAGTCTCAGATATGCAGATTTCCTAACGATATTTTCATTTACTTTTTATTCGAGAAATAAGTAACCGTCTGTGGTCTACGGCTCGAATCGGAACTGTCAGATATAGATAAGTAGATATAGATCAGATAAGTCTTTTTGAGCTATTTATAGAATTTACCAATAGATTTTGATTCAGTTATTAATAATAACCTAATCTTATAACAGAATCTTCTCTCTTAGCCTTTATTGTTCCCAAGTCACTTGGGGTCGGCTTTTCTGGTCTAACCGGATTTGACTGGATATCAGTTTTTACACGGACCGGCTGCCACCTGACCTCCGCAACCCGAAGGCTAACGATACCTTAAGGTTAGACCAGTGTCAGGATATTAGAGGGTACTGACTTTCCCAATAACGACTGCCATAGATGTTCATCAGCCGGGACCAACGGCTTAACGTGCTCTCCGAGGCACGGAGCAGGCGATAATTGTCAATCAATACGCACATAATTTCGAAAAGTCATATATCCTCCAAAAGTCAGAGGTTCGCGACGTGGGTTCGAACCCAAGACCCTCTGCATTGCAGTCTGTTGGTCTCCCCACTAAGATATCGCTGCATCTTACAACAGAATAATAAATACTAAATACATTAATTCTACAGACAATATTTTTTCTTAACTTAAATGTTTTATAATGTGTGTCATTTAAATAAATCAATCGATAGTTAAGTTGTCGGTCGGTCTGAATAGTAGTTCTGGTCAGAGAAATTTGTCTAGATTTTCTGGTACCTTTTAACGTGATTATAAATTTATTAGTTTTAGCCCGCAACTTCGGCCGAGAATAGTACTTTTTGTTCTGGATGAAAGTATTTGTCCTATGTCCTTGTCTGTACCCGTGACAGCGTGTATGCGAAAAAGGGTAACAAACTCATATTCCCCTTTAAAATAATAATTTAAGATTGACAATTATAATCTAATTATAAAAAATTTGAGATGTAAAATTTTCGCACCTTCACTATTTTTATTAAAAAAATAGCTCATACGCATTCTATTCAACATATAAGTAACCGACAGCTGCAAGCCACATTTTAAAGAACATGAAATCTTAACTCTTCCTTGCATATACATACATACTGGAATGTTGTAAATATGTAAGGAAACACCAAGAATTTTACACAAAAAGAGAAGATAAACAATTAAAATATTCACTACGGCACAAAAAGAGACTAAACCTACCAACGTCTAAACTAAATATACACTCAACAAGTCCTTACGTCATGTCTATAAAACTTTATAATAAAATACCGGAGACAAACTATTCATAAATAAAACAAAGACACTAGCCAATAAATGTTACTATACCGTAAATAAATTCCTAAATTATAATATTTCTCCATAATTAAAATATATCAAATCAGTTCAAATCTAATATCTGGACATAGTATTAATGTAATTTTTAACAATAAAATAAATAACATAATAATAAATATTATAAATAATATATTTTAATTGTATAACAATCTTAATAATATAATTATAATTAAATTATGTAGTAAAAACATAATAAATGTGATGTTAGTTTAATAGATTAATAATATAATAACAATTTTAATAATACAATTTACACAAAATGTTAATATACTTAATAATAATAATATTTATGCCAATATTCCAATATAATCTATTTAATTTAGTAAATCCCTCATTTAATAATATTTTGTTAAATAATTAAGAATCAAAATGTGCAATTCTGTGTATCACTCGGCAATCGACTAAAATAAAGCATACATTGATATTTATTATGAAATTAACAATTGTTTATAGAATATTATGATATTATTGTATTTAAGTATTTGATGTTTCCTTTCTCCTATGTTGCTGTGCCCGTAGAGTCCATAATGAACTGTGGTTCCAATTTTTTATTGGGAAAATTATTATTCATGTTTGTAGATAAGATACTACAGTAATGAAGATTAGCAAGTCTAGAATAAACAAAATAATAAAATGCATCAATATTTTCCTAATAAGTATTGTTAACAATAAATTTTATTGATAAGTGACCACAAAATATGATTTAGAGGTTAACAGGAAAATTATTAATCCTAAAAATATATGTAACGATTTAATTAATTAATCTTAATTGACAGGCATGACGCGTCACTAATCATACGTCGATTAAGCTGGTTGCGCGTATGGCGCGTATATGCGCAACGGCTTAAGCTGCAAACTCATCATTTCATCAGTGGTTAGTAGTGTAGTGCCTTTACTGTGAGACGCACGTGATAACCGCATCGCGACTCCTGCGCAGCGGTTACGAACTATAAAAAGGAAATTGATGTTCGATTTAGAAATTTAAAAATCATTCTTATTGAATAAAATTATTTTTGAATTTTGTGAGATTGAATAATATAATTTTGAATAACAATAAATTTGGATATTGATTATTCCATAGTTATTAGATACTTTCACAAGTGCGTATTTGTGTTAGAATTACATGAAAGCGTAGTGTTTATTTTGTCACGATGTCTAACGCTCATGATGTACCGTTGGTACGGAAAGCGATAGTTGGGGCAGCTTTGGCTCACGTCGCACCTTCAACTCATCCTAATCCCGTTGTGTTGCAAGAGGTGCAAGAAAGCCAATGGACTCCAGCAGCTTTAGAGCGAGCCGGATCTACTTTGAAAGCTCTGAACCGTATGGCAAAGCGACCACCGGTGCATATTTTGTTTGAAGATGTTAGCTACACTGTCAGTTCGCACAAAGGTAAGTTGCAATGTTTTGTCGACCTAATATTGTTTGTGTAGATTTTTTAAGATAATATCAGATTAATTAATTAATTAAAGACCGATATTATTTTCGTTGGCTAGAATAACAAGTAATATTTTTAAGTGGATATTTATTCTTCAATATTTTTGAGTGCATGTTTTAATAATATTTTATACGCGTAAAATATATTGCTGTTTATTATTGCATGTCAAAGTCTAATGATAATTTTTTTTAGTAGTCTGACAATTAATCTTATTCTTTAAATAGACTATACGTAAAAAAAATAAGAAATCTATTTTTTTTTACATAATTTTAAGTGCAAATTGTGTATATTGTTTTAATTATATTATCTAATGTTGCGACTATTTATCTAGTCTAATTATATACATATATGATTAAAACAGTGATGCAACAGGTAGTGTTATCTTCCGGTCTCAATTTCGATGCCTAACCAATAACAATCCGTATAATCATTACATAATATATGAACAAACAAAAGTCTGATTAATTAAATATAGACATTTATATCGAATCCAAATGCATTATAATATTATGTAAAAATAAAATCCAATAAAGAATGACTCATAGCTCATCTAAATATATTAAAGTTCATAACGATATTTTAATAATGCCACTTGTCAACAGATAGAAAATTAATAAAAAAAGCAAACGATTATTTGAAGTGTCGAATAATTGACTATTTTTTTTTTATGTACATTTACGTAACCTTTGTCGGGACACTTAAAGCAATGATATGATGTGAATGATGGATTTTAAATACGTCACAAAAATTACACATCTTTTGAGATATCTTAACAGAAAAACCCAATAACTTTTTGTTGGCCCGACCCAGGATTCGAACCCGAGACCTCATGCACAGCAGTCACATTAACAACCGCTGCGCCACAGAGGTAGTAAAATTTAGAAAAAAATACTTTTATTCTGTCAGAAACAATTAAAATATTACTATGGCGGTTGGATGCGCGTGGCCCAAGACCGTATGTGGAGGACCTTGGGGGAGGCCTATGTGCATCACTGGACGTCTTTTGGCTGAGATGATGATGACTATAATAACCAAAATGTTGTTTTTTATTTTATGTTTAGTACTTTATTCGTGATCTTGATAAAAGTAGAGATAGTCATCATAAAAATAGATAAAGCATTCTTCACTGATTAGTGTCGTCATCAATATAATAAAATGCCGAACATGCTAGGTTGATTATGTTTCTGAAATGTAAATGTTGCTTATAACTCAGCTTTCCTTTTCAACAAGCGGACAGTTATTATACAGATGACACGGGATTTCATAATGCGCGTTGTGATTCAAGTTCGATGTCAGGATGGGATAAAATTTATGTGAAGTAATATGTGTTTAAAAGTTGTTATTTTGCGTGTGTATTCTCTTTTTTAAGACAACTTGTCAATAGTATGTGTATCTTACACACGTAGACTATTATAGTCCTGAAAAGGCAGACAAAGGTGTCTTATATTCAAGTTGCTATATAGACTGAATGAATGGCGTAGTGGTTTAAATTTTCGCCTCACCATTGCCACTGCGTTGAGTACTGTGAGTTCGATCTCCAAACGGAGTAAAATTGTGTTATTCACAAATAATGTTCTGAGTCGCAGGTGTTATTTATGTGATCCCGTGACAAAGGATTTCTTCCTAGTACGGGAGATCTTTTAAAGGTAAATATTTAAAATAGAACGTTCTCCAGCTGTAATTTTAGCTTTCAACCTTAGCTGTAATCTATAATAGAAACGGTAGCCTTAACTTGCGTTCGAGAGGTCGTGATTTCGAATCCCACCTATTGCACTGCCGACACGAAGCCATCTCTAATACAAGCATTTTATTATCTAAGCTAAAGAGTTTAACAAGAATACAAGTTATTAGTAACCTTACCTACTAACTTTTTTAAAATAACTAGCGGTCGCCAAGTGGTCAAAATTCCCCCATAATCTATTCAAATTTTAAATTTGATCGTTATTAAAGTTTTTTTGTCTATAACTATACACTTATAATCACATTTCATTTAGACACCTACTCCACATACCTATATATGTATGTAACCATAGTTACGAAGCATTCTACGAAGTCAACCGAACAATGCCGAAATAATAATAATGTCCTCCAGACCGAATTTCGGCCACGGCGGCCAGTCTTAACAGAGACTGGCCATCTGCGCAGTAGATATTATAGTGCACAAGTGTGAGCGCAAACACAAGTGCACTCTCTGTTCCTTAACTCTCATGATCCGATGGGACGGCAATCCGACACGACCGGAGAGAGATCAGGCGCAGGACCAACGGCTTGACGTGCTTTCCGAGGCACGGGGGTGTTTGATACCGCCAACTTCCTAACCCCGGGCTGCTATTGAGATTTCTTTACAGAAAAACCCAATAACTTTTTGTTAGCCCGACCCGGGATTCGAACCCGAGACCTCATGCACAGCAGTCGCATTCACTACCGCTGCGCCACGGAGGCAGTTAAATGTTAAATGCCGAAATACTACGAACGCGATTCAACTGCTTGTGTCAAATGCATGGTTGTGTGCGTGTAGTGCTTTTCATTAATTTAATGTATTTCTAATGCATATTTTATAAAAATATTGGGATTCGCCCCTCCTTCTCTATATAAACTTTAACTATGCCAAATTTAATACTCCTCCATCCACGCAATTTTCGTAAAAATGGGTTCAAAGTTTTTGCTTTACGTATTAATATTTTAAAATAATAAAGATAGGGACGAGTCGATTGCCCTCTACCGGGCCTACCTACAAAATATACTACCGAACTGTGACTCGGTAATCTGTGGCCTTATCCACTACGCTATTGTTGCTAAAATACGAATGAATATCAACATCTTGTGAACAGATTATGCTGATTCAAACAACAGAAACAGCAATCAAAATGTCTTCATTGAACTAAATACCGATCGTTTTTCATGCCTACAATCAGCACTGATTTTTAGTCAATCAACATACATAATATATATCTAAATATCAAATTTCGTTACAAAAACTCTGATAACATTTTGCACGACTCTGTAACCGAACCCAAAACTTAAGCTCAAACACAGTTATCAAACTATTACATAACACTACAAATATCTAAAACTATAACATAATATTCTATAGTAATTCCAAATTACACATATTATATCGCCAATAAATCAATAATAATTATAGTTTAACATGAAGTCTAACTTCTTATTTCGGTTCAGAATCTACGTCATAGTGATGTAACGTTGAATTGACATACCTACATACATACATACTTACTTGATTTCACGCCTGTATTCCCAAATGTGTATGTAGAGGCATACCACACTCACATTGCGCCTGCTCCGGGTTTAGGTACCCGTAATAGAGAGTGAGAAGTTTATGAGAATAGATTAATAATAATAATAATAATTGATCCAGTTCTCGAAAATGGTCGTGTTACTTTGTACTGGGATCGGTCTATCATCACTGATAGGACAATTGTGGCGAACAAGCCAGATATTGTGCTGATAGACCGATTGAAGCGCCGAGCAATGATCATCGATGTTACCATTCCGCATGACGAGAATCTTGTGAAAGCTGAAAAAGAAAAAGAGTTGAAATACTTGGACCTAGCTCACGAGATTGTCGACATGTGGCGTGTGGACTCGGCGATCATTGTGCCGATAGTCATTACAGTCAATAGTTTAATACCTAAGAGCCTCGACCACCACCTGCAGAGGCTCGCGTTAGATGGCTGGATCAAGTCCTTGATGCAAAAGGCAGTACTACTCGACACGGCGCGTATTGTGAGGAGATTCCTCTCTCTGTCATTACAGTTTTTATAGTTTTAAATATGTATAGATTTCATATTTATATTTAAAAATGTAATTATTAGAGCAAAAGGAGTAATAAAGAGAATAATAATATATATATATATATATAAACTTATTTTTTTTTTTTTCCACTGCATACCCTCAAAACCATCTAGCCCAAACTAAGCAGAGCTTGTACTATGGGTTAACAATGGATAAACATACACTTATACTTTGTTTTTTTGTAAATACATATATATTTTATATAGAAACACCCAGACGAAGACAAACATACATTTATGTGCATGTTCATGCACATAAATGTTTGATTTGTGCAGGAATCGAACCCGCGACCTCAGGCGTGGCAGTCGCTTACACTAACCGCTACGCCACCGAGGCCGACAAAATAGATTGGACCTCTACTTCGAACATATTTTATAAAGAGAACTAGCTGACCCGCGCAACTTCGTCTGCTTCACATAAGATAATACGTTTCCCGTTTTTGCAACATTTTCATTAATACTCTGCTCCTATTGGTCGTAACGTGTGTATATAGCCTATAACCTTCCTCGATAAATATGCTATTCAACAATAAACTAATTTTTCAATTCGAAGCTGTAATTCCTGAGATTAGCGCGCTCAACCAAACAAACAAACAAACTCTTCAGCTTTATAATATTAGTATAGATTAAGCTTTTTGATTCGCTAAATGATAATAACCGGTATCAACATTTAATAAATCTTCGGATTAACTGTATCAATTATTGCCGAAAATACATTGTATTTTAGTCATATGTATAACATTTACAGATTTTATTTTTCATAAATATTGATTTAGTTTTCTTTGAATATTTTAGCAACAACTGTAAAGTAGCGCTTCGGTAGAGTTTCGGAGATGCGACTGGTGTGCATAAAGTCTCGGATTTGAATCTGAGTCGGACAAATTTAATGTTGTTGGGATATTCTATCAAGAGAGTCTTAGTAGCAGTATATAATCTGCAACTGACCCCGGTAGACGGTATTAAGCTGGCACGCAATTCACGGAACCTAAAATCGTATCAGGTAAATTGTGGGTAAAACAAACTTTTGCTTCAGAGATAAAGAATTAAGACTATGTATGTATGTAAAAGAAAATATACAGGGTGTCCAGTAATTAATGGATAACCTTGAAATGTCTTATAGCAGAAATGAGAAAAAAAAATATGAAAAAAATCTATCCTAGCTACTACCTGAGATATGTTTTTTTAATTACAGTATTTAACTTTATTGTATACACTACGATTATAAATGAATGAATTACTTACATCAGTTTTTTGTTGTTTTATTATTAAACACTAATTATGCTAATAGATAAACAGTCAAAAGTATAAGTAGCTATTGCACATTTTATTTTCATTTTTCTCTGAACGGTTCTACTATTCAGTTCTACTATAAAACATTGATTACCGGACACTCTGTATAAACATACAGTTAGATCTCCAGTCGGCAGTCTAGAATTTAAATGGAATTTTAATCTCTTACAATATCGTATAATATAATAGAGTCATGTCCGTATACCGTGGGGTGATGGTGTATACACACATTTCAACAATTGTGGTTTGCTTTTTACGTAATAGAGAGCCATCTGAAAACATTTCTATACTTTCTCCACGCTGTCAATAAAAATTCTTATCACAAAATTTCTATAACACTTTTCTATTACTTAGAAAGGCGCTTTTTTTTTGAGGCGTACATACCCAGGTCCTCTCACTGATCGGTAACCGATTAGCGAGGTTAAGCAACGTTGGGTGCGGTCAGTCTATAGATGGGTGACCGCTTAGTGGTATTTCATCTGAGCGTCTCCGTGCTTCGGAGGGAACGTAATAAGTCGGTCCCGGTTGTTGTCAAATTGACAGTAGTCGTTAAGCCATGTCATAGGCCTACGGGCGGCTTGAACAACTCTTGACAACAGGTTGGCCACTAACCACACCAAAAGAAGAAGAAGAAAGAAGAAGAAGGTAACTTAGAATCGAGTTCGAGACCTTACATCGGCTACAAACATAAATGCAATCTTCTGCGTGAATCAATGGGGCATATTGTAATGTAAATAATAGAGATGATATTACGGTCGAAACATTCGATTGTTTATTGTTTAATAACCTTTGTTTGTTTACATTATATTGTGTTCGTCTTAATTTACAATATATAATTTACAATGCGTGTAAACAAACAGATCATTGTTTGTTAAACATTTCACATATCAATGAGAAATACGTCACAAAAATGTGATGAAAATTTATTTATAAATGTAAAGTGATAGCCTGGTGGACCATTGCACTGCGACGCAGAGGTCTCGAGTTCGATCCCACGGCACGCATCTCTGACACTTCAAAGTTAATTATATCGCTCGTTTTAGTAGCGAAAGAAAACTCGCGAGGAATTATGAAGTCTGAGAATTCTTCATAATGTTCTCAAAAATATGTGATGTCTGCCAACACAGGGTGGACCAACGCCTTTACCCTTCTTATACTGATAAGAGTGCCCATGACCAGCAGTGGGTATATAAAAAGACTGATAACAATAATAACAATGTCGTTTTTGTGCCTGTTTGTGGTGTTGTGTGTGTGTCTGTGTATGCTAATCTCTACAATGGCTGAATCAATTTGCTTGTGGTTTTTAGTCGTGTGCTGAAATTACATATATTGATATGAAATTAAATTTATATTGATTTACAAATACCTATTTAAGTAAAAATTAATTAAAATGATTTGGTCAGTGTAAATTACAAGGGTAAATAGGCACTATTGAATAATGATTATTTTATATTTTAGTATAGGTTCGATTCCGGAATCGGACAAAACCTTTTAGCTTTTTAATCTCACTAGCAGCAATGTTAAACACGTTTTCATATCTGGATTTAATACATTTGTGCCTACCCACTTATCTACATCTATACTAATATTATAATAAGGAAATATTTGTTTTTTTTTTGTTTATTTGTTCTTTTTCTTCTTTTCGTGTGATTAGTGACCAACCTATTGTCAAGAGTTGTTCAAGCCGCCCGTAGGCCTCTGACATGGCTTAACGACAGCAGCTGTCAATTTGACAATAACCGGGACCGACTTTTTACGTGCCCTTCGAAGCACGGAGACGCTCATATGAAATACCACTACGCGGTCACCCATCTATAGGCTGACCACACCCAACGTTGCTTAACCTCGCTATTCGTTTACCGATCAGTGAGTGCAACTAGCTATGAGTAGTTGGAGCTAGGAGAGTAGTATTTGTAAGGATTTAAATCAAAAACTACTCAAGCGATTTTAAAAATTCTTACACCATTTTTGAAGTATATATGTCACCGTGCCTTGGAAAGCACGTTAAGCCGCCGATCCCGGATGCCATGAACATCTATGGCAGTCGTTATTGGGAAAGTCAGTACCCTCTAATATCCTGACACTGGTCTAGCCTTAGGGTATCGTTAGCCTTCGGGTTGCGGAGGTCAGATGGCAGCCGCTCCGTGTAAAAATTGATATCCAGTCAAATCCGGTTAGACTAGAAAATCCGACCCCAAGTGACTTGGGAATAATAAAGGCTAAGGGAGAATATATGTCACCGAGTAACATAGCCTTCATTTTATTTTTAATTAAGTACTGTTACTAACATAAATCCAACATGCCTTTACGCGAATGAAGCCGCTGGCAATAGCTAGTTGTAGATATATGTATATAGTCGAGAATAAATTAGATTTTTTTACGAGTAGAATTCGATGAAATTCTTGCTTAAGTAATCGACAAGCAACACAATATTAATACACAACAAGCAATACAAAAAAAAATTATTTTCCATATTATTTATTTATTTCCATTCTAAGAACGATTTATTCAATGTATAAGTACATTTTTTTATTTTATTGTTTATACTGCCTACTGCGCAAGAGCAGCGATAGTTCAGTGGGGAGACCAACAGACTGCAATGCAGAGGGTCTTGGGTTCGAACCCACGTCGCGCACCTCTGACTTTCGGAAGTTATATGACTTTTCGAAATTATGTGCGTATTGATTGACAATTATCGCCTGCTCCGTGCCTCGGAGAGCACGTTAAGCCGTTGGTCCCGGCTGCCATGAACATCTATGGCAGTCGTTATTGGGAAAGTCAGTACCCTCTAATATCCTGACACTGGTCTAGCCTTAGGGTATCGTTAGCCTTCGGGTTGCGGAGGTCAGGTGGCAGCCGCTCCGTGTAAAAACTGATATCCAGTCAAATCCAGTTAGACCAGAAAAGCCGACCTCAAGTGACTTGGGAATAATAAAGGCTAAGAGAGAAGATACTGCCTACTGCGCGTAACCGGGGGTAGTGAAAATAACCGCCGTGTTGGTGTAGCGTTCGATTCTCGGGTTGGGAAAAGAGAAATTGAGGTTTTCAGTCAAGAGATCCTTAATAGCAACCCGGAGTTTGGGACTGTGCCTAGTTAATTACTATAAGCTCGCATTAAGGCGGCCTCGATGGCGTATTGGTTAGTGTAACCGACAGCCACGCATGAGGTCTCGGGTTCGATGTGAAGTCGAAGTTCGAAGTGAACACTTGTGCTCATAAATCTTAGCTAGTATTGTAAATACGAATGTGAGTTTGCTTGTTACGCTTTCACGCCTTAACTACTCGAGCGATCATCATGAACATCGCATACACGTTATCACGGGTACAGAAACGATCATGTGGTTCTTTCGTTCACCTTTATGACAAATACATGCATATTATTGTTATTATTTGATATATTCTATACTGTTCTCGAGCGAACGAAGCCACAATTTTGATACTGTTTGCAAAAGAAAATCTTTATCTTTTAATTGCTGTTTGCAATGTGCAAAACAATGTAAGTACCAAACCAAACATTGGCGACCACACAGGCAACTTATCTATTATTTTCAAACAAAGTGAACAATACTTGAAGACGATTTATTTACGACTCGATGGCGTAGTAGTTAGTGTAATCGACTGCCACTCGTGAGGTTGTGGGTTCGATTCCCGCACAAGTCAAACATTTGTGTGCATGAACATGGATGTTTGTTTTGGTCTGAGTGTTTCTATGTATAATATGTATGTATTTACAACTAAAAAAGTATATATATGTATGTTGATCCATTGTCTAGTACCCATAGTACAGATAGTGCAATCCACCATGACGCACCCCACCAATTTTTGGTTGAGGGGATCGCGGGGTGCGGGGAGTTTCAGACTCGTCACGAAAGTTGCTCGACTATATATTTTTTTAAATGTCGTGAAATTCTCAGCGTGTTGTACTTAAAAGCCAGGTATGTAAATGATATTTACATTGTTTAGAAGTTTGGTAGTAATTAAAACACTTGAAATAAGCAGAGTAAAGTAATTTAAATTTGATATTTTTTAAATAAAAATGGTAATATTATCGTGTATTAACTAATAATCACGTAAAATATCCACACCTAAACATCAAAAAACTATAAAATTGAAGTAGAGCATCTTTCCCTTTGACCGTGACGCTCTCTCCTGATTAGTCTATTCATTGTGGAGTGCGCATGCACTCATATGTAATTAGTGGGTACAGATAACATTTGAGTGTTATTGTCATTGGTGGAAGCTTGCATATACTATAAACGGTTAAGAGGAATAGTGGGGCGCGTCTTCGAAGATTGCACTATCTATACAAGCTCTGCTTAGTTTGGGCTAGATGGTGTGGTGTGTATGTGATAGAATATTATTATTATATTATTAGGGTAGGACTATTTTGGTCCTAGAAATATAGCTACATAAAGACTTTTTTAAAGACAAACTTTTTTAATTCCTGTATCGCGGTGACTTTCCAAACATTCAAACAACGGACACGAAAAACAACAACTTGGAACACATATTTGTGGATCATACAAATTTTTGTCCCGCGTGGGAATTAAATCCACAACACTCGGCGAGGCACCAGTGGCGAGGCGACCACATAAACCACTACGGCATCCGTGCAGTCAAAATGTAGTAAACTTCTGCCTACCCACTTGACGTATGTACTTGTGACTAATTATATACACACATAATCGCACGAGTTAATCATAGACTACTTGCGTCGATCGCCAACAGGCTGCAAACAATACACGCAAGAATACTATCTTGCGTGTATTTTTTGCAATCTGTTAGCGCAAGTAGCACAAATAGGTACGCAAGTCGACTAACTTGCGTACCTACTTGTGCAAATCATGTCCTCTAGAAAGGAAAGACTTTTTGAGACTCAAACCAGTTCGATGGCGAAGTGGTTTTAATAATAGCCTTGCTACTGTCACCATGCCGATTGTTGTGGTTCAATCCCCACACGGAGCAAAATTTGTGTGACACAAATAGTTGTTCTGAGTCAGTCTCGGTTTGTTATTGAAATGTTCAAAAAGTCTCCTGCGATACTGGAATTATTTCTAGTGAGGAAATATCTTTGTTCAAAGTAAAAGAATAAATAATAATAATAAATTTAATATGCAAGATACACACCAATCATTACTATCCCACGGTCAAGATCACGTAACTGGATATCATATAAACACTATATCTAGATATCCGTCATAAAATTTTATGGAGCCAGTTTTTCATAAACGGCCAATCTCATATAATTATTTCTGGTAGAAGTTTTTATGAAGTTTTGTGATTTTGGTAGTGTACTATATTATTATAAACGAATATATGTACATATAAATAACATACGTATAGACACGTTTTTTTTTTTTTTTTTTTTTACATGTGGTAATGCAAGACGGCTACCCCTCCGCGGGGGTGGGCGGAGGGGTTATGTCGGACTCGCCGGGGTAAAAGAAAGATGTTAAAGATGATAGAGTACCTCCCGGAATACCGACTAAACCTACCACGGTGTTCCTCGACAAAACCGCTATCGACGGGGCCGCGCGAATCACTTTCGCATGCGGTCGCGACCCCGCCGAGGTTTCGGCCCGCCGTATGAAACGGCAGGCCACTACACGAAAGACCTACCCAAAGGCACTCCTCACATATTATCCCTACTGTCCACCCTAGAGGGGAGACGGACTCGAAACAACAGAGGCGCGCGTGGGAACACGCACGCCGCCTCTCGGACCTGGTGCTGAACGGATGGCGGGCAGGCCCACAAAGCCCGCCACCCCCAGGTCAAATACGTATAGACTCCTACCTGTACATCCTCACAAGGGTAGGTAATCCCTATAAGGTAAAAGCAAAAAGGATCTACATCAAAAACCAAAATTGCAATTACCTTGAAATAAACTCATTCTTTTTAAATAATTAACATTTTACAAGATATGAAATATCGATATTTAGTTGCTTATTATAGTGTGGGGGACTGGTGCCTAAACTAGGCTCAAGGCCTGTATTTCAGGACGCCAGGTCTCCTCCTTAGGTGTTTACATTTTATCTTAGTTACTAGATGTGTCCGCGGTTTCACCCGCGTTTATAGTTACTGCGCCGCTCCCACGGGTCGTAAAAATGCAAAAATACAAAATTCTAAATAAATTTATTCAGATTAGGTTACAAGGTAACACATATGAATGTCAAAGTTACACTTATTTTTTCTGCGAATTTACATTTACTGCCACGTTCAGCAAAGCAAGGGTGTAGGGCTCATGAGAAGAACGGGCAAGAAACTCATGGTCACTCTTTTTAATCGCCAAGTTTTTGTTTACAAATCATAAGAGCTGTAAGGTGCTGCAACCATTTCTCCATGAACTATTACTGAACATACTCAAACATTTAATGAAATTTGATGGTAGCCTCTAAAGCAGTAGTGTGGTAAATAGGAGCATCGTAGCGTGATGTTATATAGCCTATAGCCTTCCTCGATAAATAGGCTATCCAACACTAAAATAATTTTTCAATTCGAACCAGTAATACCTGAAATTAGCGCGTTCAAACAAACAAACTCTTTAGCTTTATAATATTAGTATATATTATAATTTATTAGGTACTCAGATTCACAAAATGTTTGTACAATATTTGAATGCATACAATACAAAAATGCTTATAAACCATAATATTAAATAATTTGTCTTATCTACTCTAGTTTTGTGTGTACGTATTGAGTAGCAGTGGCACACCGGTAGCCAGATACAATAGAATTCTTCTTATTTATTATTATATTTTATTATGTCTGGTATTCTAAGACTTGACATATTAAACTAGGTACTTTATACGGATTTTATCACGGTTTAATTGATAAACATGTGGTAATGGGGTGTATGATAATGTTCTTGATTGGGTGACTTAAATAAAAATTGTTCAACTTACGGTTATGGTTTAATGTCCGTCACACACAATACACTTAAACACGGATACCAGAGTCAGAAGGAGAATGAGTTATAAGCACAAGCACACAAGCATAAGCGGTATGAAGATATGAAATTTGATTTTAGACGAAAGAAAGAAAATAGTTTAAAGTTCACAGTTTATGACGAAAAGTTTGAAGAACACAGTATAGAAAGGCACAATAAATAAGCACATATAAGCTACTAGATAATGCGATAATCTTATAATAACAATATAGCATTCGCGACGATCTATGAAGTACGTGTCTATTGTCTCAAACATATGTCCGAACTGGCGACTCGTACCTCTGCGCTTGCACTGCCCGCTAAACTCGTGAAGGTCGACGAACGGGTCTTACATATGGAGTCTAGAACAATCGACTCGACCGGGTTGCACGTTTTCATTCTACCAGCGATCTGCCGGCACGATAATTATGTTTGTTTATGTATGTGTATTTAGTAAAATTGTGTATATAATTATGTAATGTATTAGTGTGTGTGTTTGTTATTGTTCATTAATTCTATAATAATTAATTATATAAAATGTTCTAAATATATAAATATGTATTACAAATATATTTTACACCGTAGGTAGCCTACATCACTCCCCTCCAGAGACCGTCAAGGGCGATAAAAATCAGGGAATCTGACATGACGACCAGAACGAGTCTGATAATTTCTACGGCTATCAGTAGCACTATTTTCGTTTAGGTCACTTTTGTCAGCAAATATGTAGGCAGGTTTTAGGCGGTCTATTGAAACCGTAACCTCTTTACCTTTAATTAGTAACTTAAAATATTTGTCACTTTTACTTAGAACTTGGTGTGGCCCTGTATAAGCTGGTTGTAAGGATCCACGAGATGCGTCTTCACGTAAGAAAACGTGATCTGTGGTCGCTAAATTTTTAAATATAAATATTTTACCATGGCTGTGACGAGATGCAGGTGCAGGCTGCAATTTTTGTGCGAATGCACGGATACGGGCAGTAAATTCCGTGGGATCGGTGGTACCTACATCCTGAGATATGAAAAATTCGCCAGGTAATCTAAGCGGCTCACCATAAAGAAGTTCGGCAGAAGACGCCTGAAGATCGTTTTTAAATGCGCTTCTTACGCCAAGTAGTACCCATGGCAACGATTCCGTCCATTTCTCGCTCGCATGGCACATAATGGAAGCTTTAAGTTGCCTGTGAAAGCGTTCCACTAGACCATTGCATGCCGGGTGGTATGCCGTCGTTCTCTTGTGATGAAAGCCAGCAATTTTAGAAAGTTGGTC
Organism: Catocala fraxini; assembly: GCA_930367265.1. Lineage (NCBI taxonomy): Eukaryota > Metazoa > Arthropoda > Insecta > Lepidoptera > Erebidae > Catocala > Catocala fraxini. The sequence continues at coordinate 24,401,435 of OV884031.1, forward strand.
GAATAGGGCTGACTCAAACTGACGACCTCTGTCTGTAACAATATTTTTGGGACATCCAAATCTGGCTATCCATCCAGATACCAACGCTTTGGCTACAGTTTCTGCAGTAATGTCGACGGTAGGGATGACCTCAGGCCATCTGGTAAATCGGTCGACTACGGTTAAACAATATTTGTAACCTTGAGAAAGCGGCAACGGACCTATCAAATTGATGTGGATCTCAGTAAATCTCGCTCGTGGTAAATTAAACGATCCTAATGGGGCTGAGACATGGCGAGTGACTTTAGCTCGCTGGCATGAGATGCAAGCTCGTGCCCACTCACGACAGTCTTTTCTCATACCTGGCCAAACAAAACGCTCTGCTATTAATTTGGCAGTAGCTGACACGCCAGGATGACTGAGAGAATGCAAGCTATCGAAAACTTGCTTTCGTAACATTTTGGTGACAAATGGCCTGGAAGTCGCTGTGCTGACGTCGCAGTACAAATAAGTACAGCTTCCAGGTATTTGTACTCTCTCCAGCTTCAACGAAGAACCTTCTTGTAGTACCGCCTTTAATTCAGGGTCGGAGGTTTGTGTTTCCGCTAAACGTTCAACACTGACTGGTGACTGCAATTCTTCCACACGAGATAAGGTGTCGGCTACAACGTTGTCTTTGCCAGAAATATGCCTTATATCGGTGGTAAACTGAGCTATGTAGTCTAGATGGCGGAATTGTCTAGGCGAACAGTTTCTTTTCCTGTCATGGAATGCGAAAGTGATCGGCTTATGGTCAGTGTAAATGACAAAGTGCCTCGCCTCTAACATGTGGCGGAAATATTTAATGGCCTCATAAATGGCTAGTAATTCCCTATCGTAAGGAGAGTATTTTATCTGAGAAGGGCTGAGCTTTCGGGAAAAGAAAGCTAATGGCTGCCAACCATCAGTATCAAACTGTTGTAACACCGTACCGATTGCTATGTCAGATGCATCGGTAACCAAAGCGAGTTTGGCATTGCAATCGGGGTGAGCTAATAAGGCAGCGTTGGCTAGGCTTTGCTTACTGTCTTCGAAAGCTTTTAATGTATCGCCACTTAAGTCTACGGGATGTCTGCCTTTCACATTGCCAACTAGAAGATTATGAAGTGGCGCCTGAATTTGGGCAGCATTCGGCAAAAATCGCCGATAAAAATTTATCATGCCCAAAAAGCGTCTGAGCTGTCGGACATCTTTAGGTGAGGGAAAGTCACGGATGGCTTCGACTTTAGAGTCAAGTGGTTTGGTGCCTTTGGCCGAAATACTATAACCTAGAAAGGTTATTTCCGGGACACCGAAAACACACTTGGAAGTGTTGACGACCATACCAAAGTCCCTCATCCTACTGAATATGATACGCAAGTGCTGCTCATGTTCGGCTTCGCTGCGAGAAAACAAAAGAAAATCATCAAGAAAACAGTAGCAGAAGTCGAGTCCTCTGGTCATCTCATCGACAAAACGCTGGAAAGTTTGGCCTGCGTTACGGAGTCCAAAGGTCATATAAGGGAACTCATACAAACCGAAAGGTGTTGTAATGGCGGTTTTCGGAATATCGTCCGCGCTGACAGGGATCTGATTAAATGCCTTCACCAGATCGATGTTGCTGAAGATTCTGCAACCTGCAATGCTGTGAGCAAAATCGTGAATGTGTTTAATTGGGTACCTGTCAGGTATGGTTCTCGCATTGAGCATACGGTAGTCTCCGCATGGACGCCAGCTGTTGTCCTTCTTTGGAGCAAGGTGAAGAGGTGATGACCAGGGACTTTCTGAAGGTCTAGCAGTACCGTTGGCTAGCATAAGTTGGAATTCCTGATTGGCGATTTTCAATTTATCTGGCGCTAAACGTCTAGGTGAACAAGTGACTGGAGGGCCTGGTGTCGTGCGTATGTGGTGTACGGTGTTATGTGGTGTAGTGCGTGGTGTACCGGCTGGTCGAGTAATTTCAGGAAACTCGTCTAGAATTTTGTGATACCTAGAATCGCCAGTTGAGACCTTTACAGAAGCTATAGAGGAGTTTGATCGATTCACGGCAAATGCAGATACATTCGTATTACTATCTATTAATCGTTGGTTACGACAGTCAACGATTAACGAGTAAAAAGATAAAAAGTCTATTCCTATAATAGGTTTACTCACGTCAGCCACAACAAAACGCCACTTAAAGTCTCTACGTAAACCTAGGTTGAGGTTCAAGTCCACATATCCGTATGTGTTTATGGCTGTGCCATTCGCGGCACAAAGCTGGTAATTCATAGATGCACGACGCTCACGCAGTAGACGACGAGGGTAGACGCAGAGGTCACTTCCAGTATCTACCAGGAATTGCGTCTTCGAAGACTTGTCTACGACGAACAGGCGACCAGTAGAAGTTGGGCAATCGGAAGTCGCCATTACCGACTGCCTGCAGCATTTCCCGCCTTGTAGTCGCACGGCTTCACACAGTGGTGCGCACTGCTACCAAACTTACTGTGGTACCAACACACAGGAAACTTGCGGTAGTTTGAGTTAGACCGGATCAGTGATCGGCTGCGTCCCCGGCTACTGCTACGCTGACGCTGCCTTGGTCGACCTTCTCTCATGTGCGTTGTGAGGTCTTTCATCGCACGCCTGAGTTCCGCAATTTCACACGCCAGCTCATTGACGGTTGGTCCAGAAGTTGAAGTGGCAGCAACGTGTACGGATGGTGCTGCTAAGTCCTGAACTCGGTCTGCCAGATCTGCTAAGGCCTCTAGGGTAGCCTGAGGCTGTGATGCTAGAAGCGGCTGGATGTTAGCAGGGAGTCGGCTGCTCCAGATGGTGCGTAAAAAGTCCTCGGGTACATTAGGTCCTGCTAAACCCTGTAGATGACGCAGAAACTGTGAGGGCTTCCTATCTCCAAGCTCCTCGTGCATTAGTAGCTGCTTCACTTTACGCTCCTGCGAAGCTGACAATCGTTTCACGAGCTCTGCCTTCAGCTTGTCGTAACGATTTTGCGACGGCGGAGACATAATAATGTCTTTCACCTCTTTGGAAATATGAGGTTCCAGATGTCCGACCACGTAATTGAACTTCGTGACGTCACTACTAATGTTTGCATTCGCGAACTGTGCCTCTATTTGAGCAAACCATAATTCCGGCTCATCCGGCCAAAATGGAGGTAACTTTATTGACACTCGAAAAATGTCGTGTGTGGCAGTGGAAACGCGCTTCGCTCGACGTACTTTAGCGTGCTCTTCTGGACGCGATGATGCCGATGCCGTATGGCCTGTCTCACTATCACTCATTTTAACTGTTCTTAGTCGGGGTCACCAATGTGGTAATGGGGTGTATGATAATGTTCTTGATTGGGTGACTTAAATAAAAATTGTTCAACTTACGGTTATGGTTTAATGTCCGTCACACACAATACACTTAAACACGGATACCAGAGTCAGAAGGAGAATGAGTTATAAGCACAAGCACACAAGCATAAGCGGTATGAAGATATGAAATTTGATTTTAGACGAAAGAAAGAAAATAGTTTAAAGTTCACAGTTTATGACGAAAAGTTTGAAGAACACAGTATAGAAAGGCACAATAAATAAGCACATATAAGCTACTAGATAATGCGATAATCTTATAATAACAATATAGCATTCGCGACGATCTATGAAGTACGTGTCTATTGTCTCAAACATATGTCCGAACTGGCGACTCGTACCTCTGCGCTTGCACTGCCCGCTAAACTCGTGAAGGTCGACGAACGGGTCTTACATATGGAGTCTAGAACAATCGACTCGACCGGGTTGCACGTTTTCATTCTACCAGCGATCTGCCGGCACAATAATTATGTTTGTTTATGTATGTGTATTTAGTAAAATTGTGTATATAATTATGTAATGTATTAGTGTGTGTGTTTGTTATTGTTCATTAATTCTATAATAATTAATTATATAAAATGTTCTAAATATATAAATATGTATTACAAATATATTTTACACCGTAGGTAGCCTACAAACACAAATCATAGATAATTTTGAAACTATTAAAATTTACATTAACATTCGCGTAAACGTAAGACAATTTCTAGTAGGTACCATTATTTTACGATGCTTTCAATACTTCGATCAGAAGCTAGATTTTTAAAATACCAGACCGGTTAGCGGTATTATTAAAAAAACTGGTTTCTGCCCGCTGCTTCGTTCGTGCGAATCCCACGGGAACAGATAAAGCGATAATGGTATGCTTTATATTCAATATGTTTATCCAAGAGGTCACCTACCCGTGTATTAAGTTTCATCACAACACACCACACATATCCAAACATCTTCACAAACATTCACATTGTTTTGTTATGTTTTCGTGTGGTTAGTGGCCAACCTGTTGTCAAGAGTTGTTCAAGCCGCCCGTAGGCCTCTGACATGGCTTAACGACTGCTGTCAATTTGGCAACAACCGAGACCGACTTTTTACGTGCCCTCCGAAGCACGGAGACGCTCAGATGAAATACTACTAAGCGGTCACCCATCTATAGACTGACCGCACCCAACGTTGCTTACCCTCGCTAAACGTTTACCGATCAGTGAGTGCAACTAGCTATGAGCGCCTCAATTCACATTTATTTTATTAGTGGAGTTTAAAGCTGTAAAAATCTGGGTTATTTCTTTATCTGTTTGTCTGTTTGTTTAAGCTTGACGTAAAACTCCTGAAGAATGTTTAATGTGGTAACGGTTTAGTACTTTGGGGATTTAAGTTATTACCCTCCAGCTAAGCTAATATACTACGAGGGTGCGTTTTTAAGTTCGCGGAATGGAATAGAAGGGGATGAAATAATATTACAAAATTATTTTTCCTTTTCAATATATTCACCTGAAACCCTAATACATTTCTCAGATCTATGAATTAACTTATGAATACCTTCATAAAAAAATGTTTTGTCTTTCTCTGAAAAATACGCCGAAACTGCATCCTTCACTTCTTCATCGGTTGAAAATTTCTTTCCTCGAAGCTCTTTTTTCAGATTTGGAAAGAGATAATAGTCGCCGGGAGCCAAGTCTGGGCTATAAGGTGGGTGATCAATGATATCGAAGCCCACCTTGTGCAAAGCAGCCAACGCAACTCGACTCTTGTGAACAGGAGCATTGTCGTGCAAGAGCAGGACACCTTTGGTCAATTTTCCTCTTCTTTTTTCTCTGATTGCCTCTTTTAACTGCTCTAAAATTGAAGCGTAGTGTTCTCCGGTTATGGAAACACCTTTTTCTTTGTAATCAACCAACAAAATTCCTTCTGTGTCCCAAAAAACTGTCGCCATGAGCTTTCCCGCCGATTGCGACACCTTGAATTTCTTAGGCGGTGGTGTACCCTTTTTATGCCACTGCATGGAATCTTGTTTAGACTCAGGTTCATAGTGATGAACCCAAATTTCATCCCCAGTAACAATTCGCTCCAAAAAACCATCCTTGTCTTCATTACACTGGCTCAAAAACGCACGCGAACACTCGACGCGCTTCTGTTTTTGAGGCGGTGTGAGCATTCTAGGCACCCATCTTGCACTGACTTTTGTCATGCCGAGATGATCATGGAGAACCTTGAAAATGGTCGTTTCAGATACTCCAACCATCTCTGCGATTTGTTTTTTCTTCAAACGTGCATCCTCCAATATTAATTTTTCGATTTTTTCGATAAGATCTGGAGTGGTGACCTCAACAGACCGCCCAGGCCGGGAATCGTCTTCAATTGATTCCCTGCCTTGCTTAAAGAGGTTGTGCCACTTGTATACCATGGTTTTTCCTGGACAAGAGTCCCCGTATACAGATGACATCTCTTCCAAAATGGTTTGAACATTTTTTCCTTGCTTGGTAAGGAACTTTATAACGGCGCGGAACTCGATTTTCTCCATACTTCACAATTTCTTCCAGATTGAGTTGCTTGAGGGACGATAGTTCAAAGACTAATGACCTCATTATGATAATACTCAGTATATATACTAATTATTAGTTGCTAAACACGTTAGTGACTAAACAAGCACCCCCACCACCTTCCATACCCTCCATTCCGCGAACTTAAAAACGCACCCTCGTACTAGTCAGGAGTTGGTACGTGTCTATAGTGTAATGGGTCGGATTGAACCCATGACCCATAAGTAAATGCCCTACCTATTGGGTTGCCATCATATTATCATACTTAAAATCTTAAATTAACTTTTTAATCCCATTAAGTATTATATCATAAAAGACGTCGAGCGCCAAGTGTATTTTTTATATAAAGTAAAAATGTAAGACTCCTTAAGGTATTCATCCACCCTAATCGAAGTCATGTAACGCCATTTCTATACGAAAATAACATACTCAAGATGTAGTTTGAGTAGGAAGTTGATTGATTATTTATTGATCTGTCGTCTCATGTTCAATCAGAAACCGACATACATGTATGAGAAACTAATTGGGACGCATGACTATTGCACATATTCTTTGAGACCCAATCATGCTTTAAGCATCCCCAGTCAGAATACTGACGTATTGTGACTGGGGATGCTTAAAGCATGATTGGGAAAATTTCCTTTAAAGGAAATTTTAAATACGCGGCTACACGATGTTGGAATGACCTCCCTCCACCCCTTCGTAAGTTGGAAACTATTGCCAACTTTAAAGTTAATATGAAAAGATATCTTTTAAATTTACAAAAATCGTTCTAAATAGCCTACCTTTCAAAATAATAATAAATTAATTAATATAGCTACTTAAATAATTATGATTGAAGTATTTTTAATTTCTATTTTTCTTATAAAAATGCTGTACAGAAATTTCTTATTTGCTCCACACTCAAACGCACCACATAATATACATCGGTCACCAAGGTGTTGCTGAAAATAACCGCTGTTTCGCTTATGCGGATACAGCGACACTGCGACACACACTGCATACGCTAGCTTACATATTTAATATTTATATTTTTTATTTGTTTACTTGCATTTTTCTTTAATTCCTATTTGTGTTAACGTTTTTTTTATATTATTTTTTTGCTTTCATTTATTTTATGTTCGCTTGATGTACCTTATAGTTTTCTTTTTTCATTGATTGTGCTCTATATTTATAATATTATTGTATTTTAAATTGTCATTTACTTTTGTCCTAGTGTCCCATTGTCTTTTCCTGTCTAACTGTAAACAATGTTTATGCTGTCTGCAGTATGTGGTGTGTTTTTCTGTCAAAATAAATGAATTTTCTTTCTTTCTGTCTACTTTATTTCTTTTTTATTTCTTTTTTATTTCTCTTTTATTTCTTTTTCTTTCTTCTTTCTTTTTACTTTCTTTCTTATTTCTTTATTCTTTCTTTCTTCTTTCTTTCTTATTTCTTTCTTCTTTCTTTCTTCTTTCTTTCTTATTTTTCATAAAAATAACACAATACTCACTCACACACTCACTTAGTAAGCTTAAAAAGTAAAAGTACTAGTCACCGTGACCAGTTTTTAAAACTCCATCCATTTCTAAGCATATAGCCATAATGCCGTCGAAAAATAGAACGGAAAGATACCCGTTGTATTGCAAAGGTTTCCTTACCTTGTGAAGACATTGACTGTGAACTTAAAGGTCGACAGCTGAATTCTAAGGTTCTTAAACTGGTTGGGTATACGTAATGGAAATATTGGTATAAATAGTTTATATATAAGTATATATTGACCTGCTGTGTATAGGATCTCAATGATAAAGATTCAGTTTTGATTGCAGAAATGGCGTAATATTTTTAATGGTCAGAATGTCACAGACAATACGTATGGTGTTTGTCAGTGGCTTATAAACAAACGTTATAATAATAGAGAAGTATAAAATAAAGTATACAGTATAAAGCCGGAGTGCCAAATCTCGTAACAAGTACTGTTCACAATAGAGATTGAACCTAGTTTGTGTTATAAATATAACAAATGGTATTTCACTAAATTAAATAATAAGTGAAAGTTAAATGTGAATATAAATTGCATTTTAGTTTACGTTTATTAGATCGGACCTCTATTTTGAACGTATTTTATTACGAGAGATTGGCCTTAAAATCGTAGCTTTAACTGTGTTTGCACAGAATGTTCCAAGTAAGTTCGGTTCTACACGCAACGAAGTTTGGGTGTATTCGTTTCAGTAACATTTGTGTAACATTTGTGTCAATGTATTTGGTTATTTGTTATTTTAAGTACATATTTATGACTTAAAAGAAAGACATTGTACACCACACCAGAAACAGGTGAATATTTGTTGATTGGTGAAAAGCCTTACGCTGTGAGATACAATTATACATTATAATACATACACTAGGGATAACCACTACATCATAGTTTTTTAAGTAATTTTAAGCAATATTTATTGTTTTGATAATGTGCTTCTTATTTTTATTGTGTTATTTTTGTTTTTGTTTTTTGTATTTTATTTGAATTGTCAATTTAGCTTATGTTAAACTCTTCAATGTTGTTGTATTCTTTTTGTGTAAGCTGTGTTAGCCCGTAATTGGCATATGCATAGGACTGTGTATTGATATAATTACCTAATATATGTATATATTATGTATATGCTGTGGGATAACCTTTAATAAATAAATAAATAAAAATAAATAAATACATGCCCAGTGTAAATTGATTATTCATTCTCATATATGCGTGCTAAATAAACTGCGCTTACCAAACACACACACACACACACACACACACACACACACACACACACGCCCACACACACACACACACACACACACACACACACACACACACACACACACACACACACACACACACACACACGCACAAAGGGATTGGACATAATCTATATATATAAAACTCTTCCGTTACTGAGTGACTGACAGACAACGCACAGCCGAAACTACTGAACGCAAGAAGCTGAAATTTGGCATGTATGTTCCTTGGAGAGTGTAGGGGAGCACTAAGTGTGGATTTTTGGAAATTCCACCCTGAAGGGGGTGAAAGGGGTGAAACCCGATATTCACACGGGAACGGGACTTACGCGGGTGAAACAGCGGGAAAACTACTAGTTTAGTATAAACTAGTAATAATAACTTTTAAAATTGCGTGTGGCATGATATATATTTAATACATACTGAGTATTAACGCGATCATACATAACGTTTACCTTTTAATGCTTGACGTTTCGACCAGGTTACATCGGCCGCGGCCACAATCTAGTAATAATCCCAATGGAGTTCATTTTATGTATTTTACAAAGATTATATTGAAAACTGCCTTGGTGGTGAAGCAGAAACGAATTCATTTACCGTATGTAATGTGTACGATGCCCAAATCAAGCAAAACACCTATTATTGGCTCGTAAGTCTCCATGACTTGCACTTGCACTGTGCCTGGTAAACGCCAATAAGCTGGCCCCAATTACGAAGGACCTTATACCATTCCTGGCGAAATATGAGTGTGCAATATATCTCTACCCATCACTTCGATGATAGTAGGCGCCTATAGTATATAAGTAAGAAATTTCTTGACGTCATAGAACAATAATTAATTAGTTACCCGAGCTATTTTTATTGCTTTGAAAACTATTAAATTGTTCAAAGTAGTATAATTTAATTTGTAACATGTGTTATATTCGTATGGTTTACTGAATTGATTATAATAATGAATTAGGTCAACGCTGACAGAGTGAATATAAATAATTAACTAAAGATTATAATGCATTTAATATATACTTAGCTTTAGCATCATTGCCCGCGTGAATCCCACAGGACAAATGTCTGTCCTATATGTTAATTCAATTCATGGTCTTTGTGCCTCTTAACATCCAACTCCAACGTTTTCACAAACTTTCACATTTTATTGGCAGTAGATATAAAAATAATAATTAATTGAATACAGTTAAATTATAAGCCTAAAACAACCTGATTATCGCAATATCCGTTACAGCAAATTAATAATAGCAACATATGAAAAATCCTACGTAACTTTAATTTTATATAGCACAGCTCAGTTTTAAAAATCAACTTTAATAATCAATTGTATTTTGTTTAATAATATAATATGTAGGTACTGTTACATAGAATCATGTTCGCGGAGAGATTCATCACATTTGCATTTGAATAAAAATAGTCTTTCAACTTCATCATCTTAGCTGAAAGATGTCCACTGCTGGACATAGACCTCCCCCAAGGATTTTCACACAGACCGGTCTTGGGCCACTCGCAACCAACCGCTTCCTTTAACTTATTTAACTTTAAATGTATGCCTCTGTTTTTCATTTTATATTGGCAAAATAATATTATTGTCCACGAAAATAACAATACACACTGCACATACATATATTATTATGTCACTAATTTTAAAAGAAAAAGATAAGATAAAGGATATATTTGGTAGCGGTTAAAGTTGGGCTTAAGGTACAACTCTTAAAGCAATAAATTCAGCTGTAGTGCAAGCGAAGTGGTCGCCTTTTTTTAACAGTAATATTAGTATGCTTAGGGCCGATTTCTCAATCACCAGATAAACAGACGAATAACTACCCTACGAATAAATTTATTCGGCTCTTTATTATTCTGATAAAGGTGCCCGGATTTTTCAGTAGTTATTTATTCCCTGGATAGCTATCCGACCGAATAATGAACCCAAATCGTCTTTAACTTCAGAGAGGTGAAACAGATGTATCGGTTAAACGAACATTAGAAGAGGACAGAACATTTCATTCTGTCAAACGAGTGTCATTGCCTCACTCGTAGTATTCTCGCGCCTGTTTTTATTCGAACGTGTTCTTTTTGAATTTTGTGAGACTTCTGTGCCCGATGTGCGTTTTTATATCGTTCTTGTGTTTGTTCCTGAGTACTTTGTATTTTGTTGCGGTTTCTTAGTAATTTTATGAATCTAGGCAAAGGTGCAATAGCATACCTATGTAGCGTTTTTTTATTATACATACAGACATAATTCTAGTCTAATTATGAATGCCACCAAAATCACCAACTGTTGTATAAAAGGTTACAGTGGCGAAAAATGGGTTAATCCCATTCGCCATCCCCAGCATTGACCCCTGCCCCTGCCACCGGGGGTGACGCAGCGTTGCCTCCTCCGGTGGCGAATGAGATTTTTTTTTGGAAAAAGTCCCAGTTGCCACTGGGCGTAGCGAACCGGTATCAATTGCGACATTGTTACGTAGAAATGTCCAGTCACTGCTGGGAGTTGATAGTTACTTTATCATAATATTTTAAAAGGCTTTTTCTTTTTTCCATATGTTTGGTCGTTTTAGGAAGAAATAAAATATGATTTATTAATGTGATGTTTCAAATCAGATTAGTTATAAGGTATATATTATGAAAATTTATTTAAGTAGGTAGGTATTTACTAAAACTAATAATGATTTTTGTAATAAAGATAAATCGCTGATGACTTAAAGCAAAGTTATCTTAAATATTTATTATGACATCACATAAAGCAAATAAATGTCATTCCAAATACAAGTACTTGTTTTATGTTTATGGGTGGCAACTGAGATTTTTCGTAAGCAACATCCCATATGCCACCCGGGGTGGCAAATGGGATTCTTTCTATTGAAAATATCTCTTTCGCCAACAGAGGACAAAACGCTAGGGGTGGTGACTGGAATTTAACTCATCCCAGTTGCCATCCCCGGTGGCGAAAGGGATATTTTTTTGGAAAATGAACTCTCGACGGGGCTATGCTGGGGGTGGCGAATGGGACTAACCCCGAAAAATGTGTAATTAGAAGTTGTAGCATGGACAAGATATACTGATTTTTTAAACAAAATATGCAAGTACATTTTATAGTTTGGGTACGATATATACAATTGTAAGTCTTATTTACCATGATCATTTTAATTTAATAAGTATAGTTTACTTATCTTTTCGTCTTGCACTTTTATTTTATTTTATCCACAGTCAAGGTAAGCAATTGTTGCACTGATTCTTTAGTAAGTCGAAATCGCCGATGATCTCTATTGAATCTTACACTATAATATTGTGATCAGATCTCGATTTAACTATTGTAGCTTTCCTTGCTGTTAGTTTTATATATTACGCGTCGGTTTCGCACGGGTGTAATTCCTTGCGAAGGCGGGTTGTTTATATTAATTATGTATAAATTATTATATAATTTAAGTTTCAAATTTAAAAACTACTATTTAATTAGAATTTTAGTTTACAAAAACGTAAATGTATAAATTACTTATAAGGAGACTAAACGTAGGGCTGTTCGCCCAAACCGCGACATTTTTCTTACAGAGAGCATTCTTATACCCGTATAACTTCTAAAAGAAAAATCCTATTCGAATAATTTAAAGTGAATTTATATGTACATAATCAATCTTAATTATCAAACCATTTATGGATAAGGATTAGTATCATAACACCAATATCATCACTATTAAGTTCCACCCGTGTTTGAACTTCAATAAGTCACAATAACCACAATTGGTTGAACTTCAATAAGTCACAATAACTACAATATTTAGGTATATACCATCGCGGACTTTTTTATGAGTACTAATAAGTAATAATGAGCACTATAAACGTATGATACACTATTTTATATATCATCAATAGTTTTTGCAGCGTTCGCAATAAAATGACTTTCATAGACAACATTTCGATACCTTGGGTTACATTCTTGTAATTTAGTTAGGAGATAGTATATTTTTTAAAATAAAATATTACCTATGTAACTCGGTCACAATAAAGCTTTCTAATAGAAAAATAATTTTTAAAATCAGTTGATTACTTTTTACTTGATAGGCCAAGGATTTCTTTTATGGCATAGGAGGCAAACGAACAGACGAATTGCCTAATGGTAAGCGATTACCGCCGCCCATGGACACCCGCAACACCAGAGGAGTTACAAGTGCGTTGTTGGCCTTTTAAAATGGAGTACGCTCTTTTCTTGAAGGTCGTATTGGTCCGGAAATACCGGATTTGCCAAAACAGCAAAAAAATAATTGTTAGCAAATTAAATTATTCAAACTAGGCTATTTATTACCGATAATTTATCAAGCAACAATAATAATTATGTATGTATTTATGCGTGAATGATTACATTTGATTAAATGATTAAGTTATTATTCTATTATCTCAGTATAGTATTTAAATATTACAGATTTAAGGAAATAACAATAATTTATTAAAATAAAGCGTGCGTAAATTAATTTATTTAGTGCGTATTTATTTTGTGTCTACATTTTAATAAATTATATTCTTAGTTTCCGACCCCACCAGGATAATTTTAAATATTATTGCCATTAGTATTGATGAGATAAGTAATGTTGTGTTTTTCATACAAACTATTTCATCAATATATTTTAATAGCAAATCTGAATAGGTGCTTGGCTTCATGCCTAATATGGTTTGCTTTAAATTATCAAAAACATCAACAGTTATGTAGTTTGAATGCTCGAATGACGTAGTGTTAAGTGGTCGCGTCGCTATGACCACTGCGCTGAGTCTTGTTAACGCAATCCCCACACCGGACAAAAATTTTCGAGATGTACAAATTGTTTACCGAGTCTTGGTTTTCTTTGTGGTCCTTGTTTGAATGCTTATAAAGTCCTTCATACCACAATTTCTTTTCTAGTGCGGGCAATGTCTTAAAAAACAAGAGAAAATAATAACATAACACAGACTGTTTTTTGAAGTGAAAGAGATTGCCGTTATCATATATTATACCAGTGAACCCTAGTGACAGATTGTCCTACCAGAAAGTTAAAATTATCACCAAATATAAATTAAAATTTCCAACTACCCACGGGTCTAATTGTGAATCTAAATGTCAGTGCTATACATCTCTGCTTACCCATCAACGATATATGCGTGACACTACATATATATTATTTTTCCTTTCTCTCTTTAAAGACAATTCTCGCACTGGGAATAATTTCTGTGTCGCGGGAGACTTAACAAACATTCAAACAACGGACACAAAGAACACCCAGACTCAGAACAACCATTTATGGATCACACAAATTTTTGTCCCTTGTGGGATTCAAACACACAACACTCGGCGCAGTGGCAGTGGCGAGGCCATCACTTAAACCACTACGCCATCCGAGCAGTTAATATACATAATTAATTATTTACATTCATATATTCTGGGACATTCTGTATATATATAGGAACCACAATGATTATTCATTCAAGCCACTAAATTGTTAATACCGCATATTCTCATTTATTTTCCACTAGATTTTGCCCGCGGCTTTACTCGCTTAAATTTTATGTAAGGTTATGTTAATTTTCAATACCTCGGAAAAAATATTTTTTCTGGATGACAGGTACCAAATAAAATCAAATCCATTTATTGTGGCCATAGGTAAAAAAAAGGTGTACATATAAAAACATAGGTTCTAGTATGTCCTGCGGTTAAGCATTCAACATTTATAAATTTAATCAAAGAAATAACGAAAACATGCTTATTTTATGTAACTAACTAGGTCAATACTTAATTAATGTTGTAATTAAGGAAATCTTGGATCGTGTAATATACTTTTTCAATCAACGAGTTATGTAAATTGTTTTAAATATTTTTAGTTCTGGAATTTTCAATATCTGAGTTGGTACTTTATTATATATCTTTGATACCATACCGAAGAAACTTATATCAAATAGAGCAGTTTTTTGAGGCACAGTCGAATCTTTTGAATCCTTCTCTTTGACTTGAGCTCACCAAATAAAGATTTATTTGTTTTTACAGAAACTACAACTTCATATATATAAATTGAAGCAAGTGTTAACACTTTAAATTTCTTGAAATACGATTTGCAAGACTCAGGTGCAAATATATTTGCTATAGCACGTATACATTTTTTCTGAGCTTTAAATACTAATTCTTTGCTAGCATGATGATGATGAGCAATGATGAAGATAATATGTAAGCATGATATGCAGTTAGTACTGCTGATTGGTCAACAACTTTTGCTAACTTGTAGAGTGCATATGAATACTGATTTAATTTATTGCATACTAAATCAATGTGCGTTTGCCATGTCATATCGTTGTCTATTCAAAGGTCTAAAAATTTAATGCAATTTATATTTTCAATATTTGTATCATTACAATTTAATTTAAGAGGATTCTGTAAATGTTTTGTGTATGAAACTAATTTCGTTTTATTTAAGTTTATAACTAAGTTATTAATGGTTAGTCACTTTATTATTTAACGTTAAGTATTATTAATGTCTACTTCAATAGTATCTATGTTATCTGCGAATATGGCTCTGCAATCGTCAGCAAAAATAATCATTGGATGATGTATTCTCTGAGGTAAACCATTAATATAAATTAAAAATAGAATTGGTCCCAACACGCTGCCCTAGGGCACTCCATAGCTTACTTTTCTTAAGTTAGATTAATATTTTTCTTCTGTTTTTGTCCGTGGTAATATTATACAAATTTTTACTAATTGATATCTATCACTTAACCGGTCGTATTCCGCCGGCTCGCATACCAGCCGGCAGATTTGTACCCGTCGTAGGCCGGTGGCTCGCATGCGAGCCACCAAATTGGCGCCAAAACGCCGCGCGCCGCCTTCGCTTAAAACCGTATATTACCAACCTTACCGATCAAAACTGATTGCCTATTGGCTACGAATAGCCGTACAATTCTGCCGGCTGGTATGCGAGCCGGCGGAATACGACCGGTTAAGAATGAATCTAGCAGTTTGTGGACATTGCTTCTTATTTCGTACCTTTCTAGATTATTTAGGAGTATTGCGTAGTCTACGTAATCAAACGATTTCGTCATGTCCATGTACAGTACAGCGATAGGAACACGTTTATCAATACATGTATAAATAGGTTTTAAAGATCATATATTGCCATATTAATTGATTTATTTTTATTTATGGTCTTGTGTAAATAAATCATGTTTTTCGAAGTAATCGTTAATTCCATAATAGATGACTTTTTCAAATAATTTGGAGAATGTAGGAAGCAAGGCTACTGGTCTATAGCATGTTATATTTTCTACATAATTTTTTTTAAAGAGAGGTTTCACCACAGTTTTCTTTAGTTTGTTTGGAAAAACAACGTGTTCAAGGCATAAGTTTATGATGTGACTTAATATTGGAGAAATTACTGGCGCTACATGTTTAATAGATAAAGTTGCAATGTCAACATATCCGATGTTTTGAGTATTTTCAAAAATGTTATTAGTATTAAAATGTCAAATGGGGTTACTAGCTTAAAAAATAGTGATTTTAAGCTATTATTAATTACATTTAATTGATTGCTGCATGTCATATGGATTTGATCAATTTATTGTAAGAATTGTCAGAATTATTTGGATTTATCACATCAATATAAAGTTATTAAATTCATTAGCGATGATTGTGGCGTGAGATATTACGATATTACTTATTTTAATTTGTTTGATATTTCCTCTTGGCAAGTTATTTTTATTAGTGTTTATTACTTTCCATGTAGCTTTTGATTTATTTTTAGCCTTGGATATATAATAATTATTTCGAGACTTTTGTGTAAGCTTAACAACCTTTTTGCTATATATAAGAATTATTTTATTCACTTTTACTGGGCTTCTTTCTGTATTTCCACAGTAAAAGTCTTTTGCATCTACAGCATCTAGTTATTCCTTTAGATATCCAACTAAGGTTTTTAGTCACACTGTTTCTAACCCTTATAATTAGAAAGCAAAGATCATAGAAAAGTTTATAATAATCATGAAATATATTAAAAGCGAAAACCACATCATTAGTAGTGTAAATTTCTTGAAAACTTAGGCTCTGTAGGCACTTACTAAATTTATTTTTTTTTTTCTATGCTAGTCTCTTTTTCCAGTATACCAGTGACTTGTAATGTTTTTAACTGGACATACTAATATTTGGGCTATGTGGTCTGACATACCAAGTTCAAATATGTTAAATTTGCTACCTCTAATATGAAAAAAAACTAGCTTAACTTGCTACTAGGACGTGTAACATCACGCGTACCAATTTTCATGTTAAAACTAGAGATCAAATGTTCAGGTCTCAGAGAAATAGGAGTACTTTTTAGTTGATCTATGTATATTAAAGTTGCCGCATAGAACCAGTTTTTTATATTTACGTTTTAGAACGCTACGTAGTATAGCATCAAAAATATTAAAAATGTATCCATTTTATCTTTGGTGTATTTAGGTGGTTTATAAATACAAATAATGACTATGTTATGGTCTATCAATTCTATAGCTTAAATTTCCTATATCTTGTAAAACTCTATATTTGTATATATATTTTTACGAGTATACAGGATCCGGTATTTCTGTTTTCCCTAGCATAGCAAGCACCTAAGTTCAAATTTGGTAGGGTCATATATACAATGTTACACATCAACATATTATGCTTTGTTATGCAGATTATGTATACATTATTTCCAATTTTAGTAAGTTCTTGAAGATTAAGGAACAAAATGTCGGATTTATTGATTAATTCCTTAATATTTTGGTGCATATGCATATTTGTGGGTCATAGTATCCTGATAAAGTAATTTATTAAAACTTTCAACTCTTCTGTCAAACATATTTGTGTGGTAGTTATATTTGTAAATTGATAGGCATATAAAAGATTAGTAATCTTAATATTTATCGAAGTATCTCTTATAAAATCTCTATCTAAAATCTTTCTATAATAATCATTTGTTGCTTCAAAGTCTTTAGATCCAAGTAAAATTACAGTAATCATCTTTAGTATGGTCCTTCAATTTAAAAAGTTGTTCAATACCACTATTCGGCAACAAGTAGTGAAGTATATCATAATCCTGCAAAGTGTGCTGAGCTGCTGTTAGTATTTTATTCTTTTTATTCGCGCAAAGAAGGCATATTTTGTTCCGTGAACGAATATGTTTCGTCTTGGGTGCGACGTCAATTTCAAACGTTTCCTTTTTGTCACTTTTTGGCGCTAAATTATTTAAAGCTGTATCAGATTTTTCTTGTTATATTTTTCTGTTAATGGTACTCTGTGAGTGCACTTTTTTCTTAGTCTTTTTGGTTGTGTGTAATTTTGTAGGGTTACTTGTTATTTTTTCATACAGATTATTCTGTTTCCTTAGTTCCTCAATTATAGTACTTTGAAGTTGGGCATTTTCTAGCGATAAAGATTCTATCTTACCGTGTGCAATGTTAAGATCAGTAGTTACTTTCTGCAACTGTTGCAACAATTTATTAATTTCATCGCTGGTATCCTCAGTAATATCAGGCAGACTCGTAGAAGTCCCTTCTAGGAATGATAATTGCGATTCAATACATTCATTTGGAGTCATGAAATTTGACTGAGTCTTTTTGGTATTGGTCTATGATAGAAATATATTATTATAGTTATAGTCTATCGGTGTATTTTTTCTTATCACAAAACGTATTTATATTTGATATCATATCATTTGCAGTATATTTTTAGAGTTTAATATCATTTGTAATATTTCTGCGTGTAAAGAAATGCAATCTCAAAAAACCGATGTCCCAATCTTAATAATGGTAGCAATTAGTAAGATTGCCGAACGAAACTTTAGCTGTCAAATATGAATGCTGTTTTTTCGTTGGTATGCTTCTATTTATGAATCAGCTGTTATTTTTGTATGTAAATATGCACTGTCTAAAAGTTTGTAATTGCTTTTGTGAAAAATACCTAGTTAAGTTACCTTAATGAGTGATTTTCAGGGTATTTGCAGATAAATTGTCTTTAAACACACTGTCTTTGTATTTTTACGGATAATTGTTTCTTAATCACTTTGCGCCGTACTTATAATTATAGTTCACGTTGACTGTGAGTCAGTTAAGTGAATTAAGTAGTTTTCTTCATTTACATAAGGTTATCACTTGTTTATCAACATAAGTTAATTGTATTTACGCTTTATATACACTTTAAAGCACAGATTTGTCTATTCAATCCCATATATTATTTTTAAAACACGATTAAATACGAGAGCGTGATGTAAACACGTCAATGTGACATTAGATGTCCGATGTTGATCCCTATGTCCTTTTCTGCACCTCTGACAAGGTGTATGCGAATTCATGATGATTCGTCAAGTAGTTCAAGCGTGAAAGCAAATCAAACAAACTTACATTCGCATTTATAATATTTGTTTGGATTACTAGATTTTTTTTGATGAATAGTCATTTTAATTGTGTCTGCAAAACATTAAAACGAGTGCAGAGTTCATTGTCGGTCAAAGTCGCTTGTAATAAATAAACTATACATATTTTAACCGAATCTACAATCGCGACTACTTATGCAATAATTTAAGAGCGCTTTCCATAAATTTGCATGTTATGCTTAACATTTCCCAATATTGCATATTAAGTAATGTTTTACGTAGTCAATACCGTTTATTGATTTACGCATTAGGCATGTTGTGTCCACCGTTACGTGTGACCTAAACATAACAGAAACAACTTTTTTTTTTTTTATTAAATCGTTATTAATTTTGTGGTGAAAACTGTTTTTACTTAATCTATGCTATTATTATAAAGGAGAATAGAAGGTAACTTTAAAACTACTCAGCCGATTTTGATCATTCTTTCATCGTTAGAAAGCTTCTTTATCTAGGTGTAACATATGTTATATACCTAACATCACGCTCCAAGCCACGGGAGCGGTGCAGTAATCATAAACACCTTTTAAAGTTAAAGAGCTCGCCGTTATCAATGTAGTCTGCACGGATAGCGTAATGGTTTAAGAGGTTGCTTCGTCATTACAACAGCGGGCCAAATATTGTATGATCCATTAAAATTCTGAATGACCCCAGTGATACTCATTGTGTATCAATCCTTAAATAGCGGTCATAAGGTCTAAAATTGCGATGCGCCCGCAATGATCGAGAACGCTTAGAAATTGTTAAAAAAACTTAAAATATTATTTAAAAATGATTGGTTTTAGTTATGGAAATAATGAGCTAGCAAATCATTAATATTGATGTTACGAATATATTTGAGTATTTCCTAAGCATAATGATAGTGTAACTTCCTTGTAATTTCAAAAATAGTAGTTTTTCAGCGGTGTTTTCAAAAATAATTATGATCGAGCCAAAATCACAATATCGTGTTTTTGAGCTAAGAAATTCTAGTTGAAGACATCAATTTACCTATATCAAAATTCTAGATTAATCGGTCTTCTCATAGTCCTATACTATTCGATGAAAGTTAGTGCATTTTTTCAGTGTGTCCTCTTAAGTCGTATAAATAAATAGAGTGAAAACAATAGGAATTATTCTTAAGTCCTGTTTAGAAAATATATAGAGTGACAATCAGACAAATTTTATAAACCATTGCTATAGGTTTAACGTCACCAATCTATTGTATAAAGCCATAAGATGCTATTGAGTTATTGAGTTGATAGAAATAGATCACTAAGTTCTCTCAAATAAAAAATGAATGTTCTCATAACAGGATAGTCGGTTTGTTCACTTAAATTCGGCTAGTAAACCTGCTGATAGAACCAGCTTGCAGTAACTGGTTCACTAAACACGCGATCGCTAGCACAAACACTTTTTGCTTATATTGCACTGAACGTTCATGTGCTAACATGATTCATTACATAAGCGTGGATTTGGAGCCATCTTAATATTCCTAATTTAACATAATATTATATATACGAATGTAAGTTTCTTTATTTGTTAGGCTTTCACGCCTTAACTACAGCCTGATCATCATGAACTTTCGCATACACGTAGTCAGAGATACACAAAAGGACATAGTGCACTTTCATTCTAAAAATGTGCTGTTCCTGAAGGGTAGAAAATGTTCTAAATCTAGACTAACGCAAGCGAAGCCGCGGGCTAAATCTAGTAATAATAGGTAGGTATATAATAATACTAGCTGACCCGCGCAACTTCGTCTGCTTCAAATAAAAGAATATTGCCCGTTTTTGTAACATTTTTCATTGCTGCTCCGCTCCTATTGGTCGTAGCGTGATGTTATATAGCCTATAGCCTTCCTCGATAAATGGGCTATCCAAAATAATTTTTCAATTCGAACCAGTAGTTCCTGAGACTAGCGCGTTCAACCAAATAAACAAACAAACTCTTTAGCTTTATGATATCAGTATAGATATCGGCCTTGTATATAAAATGTCTCACAGCTGTGCACGGGCCTCTTCTCAGTCTTAGAGGGATTATGCCATAGACTACCATGCTGGCCCAGTTCGAATTGGCAGATTTCACATAATATCTTCGAGGACATTATAAAAAACAATCAGACATGCAGGTTTTCCTTATGATGTTTTGACTCGGCGCAGTGGCAGCGACGACGCGATCACTTAAACCACTAGGCCAACCGCGCAGTCAGAGATGCGTGCCTTAGACTTAACCTCGAGACCTTTGGCAGAATGTGGCCGTAACACTCCTCTTCTACGCTTTGGGATAAATAGTGGTGATTTTATGTGTCTAAGTGAGTATATCTTTATACATAAAAATTCACCTAAAGTAGCCAGTGGATTGCAATTTTAGTCATTTTTTTTTACTAGGCTATCGCTGCTATGCCATCTAGTAGTAGTAGTAGAGCCTCGCTGATTTCAGCATGAATGGGTCGGCTCGACCGGGAAAGGACTTTCTCACAGAATATTGACGTGAAATACCAGTATTCCTACTGTTGTGTTTCGTTTGGTGAGTGAGAGTGCCAGAGGCCCAATCACCCTCTTTCCCCCTTCCCGCTCCTTCTCCTTCCCACTTCCTTTCCTAAAGGTCGGCAACGCGTAAGTGAAGCCTCTGGTGTTGCAGGCGTCTATAGGCTACGATGACCACTTTCCATCAGGTGGGACGTATGCTCGTATGCCATAGTGGCATAAAAAAAAATACATAATCAATCCCAAAGACGGGTATGACGTGCACTTCCTTTAAGTTGTAATACAAATTATTGGATCATGATCATCATCTCAGCCGAAAGACGTCCACTGCTGGACATAGGCCTCCCCCAAGGTCTTCTACACAGACTGTTCTTGGTCCACCCGCATTCAATCGCTTCCCGCGACCTTTACCAGGTCGTCGGTCCACCTTGTAGGAGGCCTACCACTGCTGCGTCTTTCGGTGCGTGGCCGCCACTCCAGAATCTTTCTGCCCTAACGGCCACCGGTTCTGCGCGCTATGTGACCTGCCTACTGCCACTTCAGCTTGGCTATCCGGAGAACTATGTCGGCTACTTTAGTTTTCCTGCGGATCTCCTCATTTCTGATTCGATCCTAGGTGTTTACCTAGGATCGAATCAGAAATGAGGAGATCCCCGTAGTAGGGAATCCCCGAGCATAGCTCTCTCCATCGTCCTCTGAGTGACTTTGAGCCTTCTGATAAGGCCCATAGTGAGCATTGCAACACACACTGATCAAAGACATCAAAGTCATTGTTGGATATGCGATATAAAATCATTTAGATAATAATGTTACTTTTATAACCTGTTGATAATCTTACAGCAATTAAAATCTTAGCCACAGCACATAAGCAACAGGTTTATTGCAGACAGTAGTGATGTCCTTGGTCAATTATACCTAGTTTATTAGTGCTTTTATTTTGTATAATAAGTTTTAATAAAACATAGTTCTTTGAGTATATTTTAGTCTGGATAAATATAACGAATACGTTCTATCACGGTACGCGTTTCCACAGGCTTTACGCGGTTAAAGCCACGGGCGGTTGCTAAAAATTTTTCTTTGTATAAAACAAGATAAAGGATAAATACCTACGTACTCGAAACATTGAAATCTTTTCGTTTTTAACACGCTTTTATATAGCTTAGTATGTATGTATCTATATATCTATGTATCTATGTGTCTATGTATCTATGAATCTATGTAATCGTAACGGAATCTTTGAACGTGATTTTCACCCCTTTCAAACCGACGGATTGATTTGAAACTTTGTACAGGACCGATGACAATACAATAATTTAGAAAAAAATATAGAAAAACAAACACAAAAATAAATAATAGTTTAAAAAAACTAAAAACACGCTTTATTAAAAAAAAACGCAAAATAAAAGTAGAAAATAATTTAATAATTTTAATGTAGAAAAGCGTGGGGTGGGGATGATCAAAATATCTTAGGAAGCACCCCACGCTTTTTTATATTTATTTAACTATAATTATTATTTTTTTGTTTTTTAATATTTCTCTAAATTATTTATTGACGATCTAATACTAGCTTTTGTCCACTTTTAGTTATTACGTGCTGTATATTGTCTTACGTTTACGCAAATGTTATACATTGAAATTAATATATTTAATAAGTAGGTGTAAAATGAAATCTAAATAGTTTTATAATTTAAATAGCTTAAGTTGAAGTAAACAGTAACTAGTAAAAGTGTTTAACAATAGTAGTTTAAAGTTTCAAAATTATGTCATAATTGTGTTTTATAAAAAACTAGTAGTTTTCCCGCGGTTTCACCCGCGTAAGTCCCGTTCCCGTGTGAATATCGGGTTTCACCCCTTTCACCCCCTTCAGGGTGGAATTTCCAAAAATCCTCTCTTAGTGCTCCCCTACACTCTCCAAGGAACATACATGCCAAATTTCAGCTTTTTGCGTTTAATAGTTTCGGCTGTGCGTTGTCTGTCAGTCACTCAGTAACGGAAGAGTTCTATATATATAGATAAACAACGCGATAAAATCCGTATAAAGTTTGTTTAATTTCAATGTATAACAGCCGCGTAAACATAAGACAATATTATAAACATATCTGAAAGTGGTATCCGCTAGCTTTGTGACTATAGCTTATTCTATACTATGTATCAACTATACTGAAAAATCTATAGTTACGTATAGTATATAATGTATGTATATCATGCTGCTATTAGAATGACTTGACATAAAAACCCAACAAATCTTTACCCGATCCCAGAATCATATCCAAAACCTCAATTCGCATTCGCTGTCCTAACGAGACAATCGATGAGCGTATGTAAACAGAACTACCAATTCCAGCTACGACTAATTACAATAAACATACAATTGTTATAAGGCAACTAACTGGTCGTAGCTAACCGCAGCCGCACACTGGCAAGCCGCTCATTGACGGTAAACCACACAAATGGTTTAGAATTTAGTTCATATTATTAGCTATTGAATATTGTTCTATGAATCCTTTATATGGGCTTATCTATACTAATATTATAAAGCTGAAGAGTTTGTTTGTTTGTTTGTTTGAACGCGCTAATCTCAGGAACTACTGGTGATCGACTCAGCATAGTCGATATACCCCGAAATGACTATGACCTTTGACCTCTGACCTCAAGGACATGTGATACCATTTTTTCGAACTCTAAGATTTACGACAATTAATCGTAGTTTCTCACTAGTTTCATATTGTTTTCTGATTGGAATATAGATAACTTTGATATAAGAACATTGATTCAATAACCTCCGGATCTACCTACACTATTTTTAGATTGTTTGTTTGGTTGAGCGAGCTAATCTCAGGAACTATTGGTTCGTATTAAAAATTTATTTTGGTGTTGGATAGCCTATTTATCGATGAAGGCTATAGGCTATATAACATCACGCTACGACCCACGGGGGCGGCGCAGTAACGATAAACGCGGGTGAAACCGCGGCAACATCTAGCGTAAGGTATTAGTGCGAAACGGCTTTTATATACGAATTACTTTAAATAGATTTAATACTTGGTATTAATAATATAATAATATTAATAATATTCTATCACATACACACAACACCATCTAGCCCAAACTAAGCAGAGCTTGTACTATGGGTACTAGACAATGGATAAACATACATATATACTTTCTTTTTGTAAATACATACACATTATATATAGAAACACCCAGACCAAAACAAACATCCATGTTCATGCACAATAATGTTTGACTTTTGCGGGAATCGTACCCGCAAAATCAGGCGTGGCAGTCGGTTACACTAACGACTACGCCATCAAGTCGTAAATAAATCGTCGTCAAGTATTGTTCACTTTGTTTGAAAATAATAGATAAGTTGCCAGTGTGGTTGCGAATGTTTCGTTTGGTACATTGTTTTGCACATTGCAAATAGCAATTAAAAGATTAAGATTACCATCGAGGCCGACCGAGAAATATGGATTTATAACACCTCTGCCTTCATATTCAAATATGTAGGCATGAGACTTTGTATGTATGTATAACATTATGATTGTGATGTTTCATTATAATAGACAGTACAAAGTTTTTATAATAGCAGTAAACTTGTCTATGCTTAGAAACAAATACTAAGCGATTTCTGATGATAAGTAATTTCTGCTTAAAATAATAATAATAATACATATAATAATAATATTCTACCACATACACACAACACCATCTAGCCCAAACTAAGCAGAGCTTGTACTATGGGTTCTAGACAATGGATAAACATACATAGATACTTTTTTTTTGTAAATACATACATATTATACATAGAAACACCCAGACCAAGACAAACATCCATGTTCATGCACACAAATGTTTGGCTTGCGCGGGAATCGAACCCGCAAACTCAGGCGTGGCAGTCAGTTAAAATGACGATTGCACGGTTCTTGTAAAACAATAATATATTAATATTATATTAAACAACGGGTTTTAATAGCGATTTATTTATTTAATAAAGGTAATAAATATCTATTTATCGCCCGACGCTTCAAGTTTGAGTCTATCCGTGACCATGACCGATGCAAGTCGGTCGAAACGTCGAGCGATATATGTATTTATCGTTAGCTTTAAATAATGAATTGCGATTAAGATTCGTTGTCCAATATTATATTAAGTATGTGTACAAATCTAAAAACATATATATCAATAATATAGACAATAATTTTCTAAATCTATAAGGCTATACGACTTTTTTAAATAGTTACATAACGGTACAAGCCTGCCAAGCCCCCACGTCAGGGCTTACGTAAAAATAATATCACATCGGAAGCAAAAGGTTAAACAAACAACAATCTTTTTGGCTTTTGTATACGACGTGGGTAATATAAATATGCAAGGGCCGATGCGAGTTATCCACGCAAATAATACATATAATTAACTTGCTTCCCATGCAAGACGCCTGCACCTGTTACTTGCGTTGTGTATAAGTACCAATAATCATTCGATATTCTATAACTTCACTTGGCGCCATTTTTTTAAATTTACATTGTATGTAGTGTAAAAGAGCAGCGATAGCTCAATGGGGAGACCAATAGACTGCAATGCAGAGGGTCTCGGGTTCGAACCCACGTCGCGCACCTCTTACTTTCGGAAGTTATATGACTTTTCGAAATTATGTGCGTATTGATTGACAATTATCGCCTGCTCCGTGCCTCGGAGAGCACGTTAAGCCGTTGGTCCCGGCTGCCATAAACATCTATGGCAGTCGTTATTGGGAAAGTCAGTACCCTCTAATATCCTGACACTGGTCTAGCCTTAGGGTATCGTTAGCCTTCGGGTTGCGGTGGTCAGGTGGCAGCCGCTCCGTGTAAAAACTGATATCCAGTCAAATCCGGTTAAACCAGAAAAGCCGACCCCAAGTGACTTGGGAATAATAAAGGCTAAGAGAGAAGAAGAGAGAAGAAGTAGTGTAAAACCGGTTTCTTAAGGATTAATAAACAACATGTCAAAATTAAACCTTTTTTTAACGTACGGAAATGCTTCTTATGTATTCCTCTTGGCCACAGAGGGCGAGAGGGTTATGTCGGGCTCTCCCGAGACTTGGGGCCTACCGACTAAAACCACCACAGTGTACCAATTTACTACTATGTGTGGTGGGTGGGTCGCTGGAATTAAGTCAAAATTAAACCTATGTCAAGTGACTTGAAATGCTGTTGATAGTTCAGTCTACCAATTGCAGCGTTTGACATGCGTTTGAGCGTCTGTTAACTACTCCAAAAACTATCATTATTTATTAATAGCTTTTTTCCGCGGCTTCACTCGCTCGGGTAGTCTTTTCTGGATGAAAGATACCGTAGTCCTAACTTCACAACGCATATGCGAAATTTCATGATGATCAGTGTAGCAGTTAAGGTGTGAAAGCGTAACAAACTAAATACGCATTTATAATATTAATTAGCATTTTTAGGATAACATATAATTGTATATTTGTATTGATCAATATATTTAAAGGAATATTTCTATCTGCATTTCAGAAAGCGAGAATTAGTGTAACATATTTATATTTAGGGCAAACTAAACTTCAGATGATAGTTCACGAAAGTCGAAAGGTATAAAAATGTCCGAGAGGGTCACGTCCTCACAATAAAAACGACAGAAAGTATTCGAGACTCCACCTACCTCTGATTGCACCCTTGTGTGAGATTCATACGAAAACTTCTGTCCATACTAAAAAGGTTTCATAGTAATCTTTACTTAAATTTATTGAGACATCAATTTATGTTGCTTTCGTTAGTTTAGCAGTTTAGTTTCAACGGGATTAGGGAATTCTTGAGTTGTGTTTTTAAGTAGAGCAGGA
This sequence comes from Catocala fraxini, assembly GCA_930367265.1. Lineage (NCBI taxonomy): Eukaryota > Metazoa > Arthropoda > Insecta > Lepidoptera > Erebidae > Catocala > Catocala fraxini. The sequence continues at coordinate 24,428,786 of OV884031.1, forward strand.
AAAATGTTATGCCTTTGAATAAGCTGTGGAGGATCAGGGTGTGATGTCCCTCCAACTCAAAGGGAGGATCCTCCGACCAGGCTGGTTGATCGCGCCTGGCGGGCCGCGGCCCGACGGTTGATGTCGGGCGCTTGTATATATAGTTAGTCGCTGTGTAAACTCCGCTTTCGCGATGCAGGATTGTGACGTTATTTGAACGTATTTAGCGCCATCTGTTAGATGTTGGCGGAACTTCGTCGTCTATGCAGAGCCACCACAGAGTAATAGTAGTTATGATTGTAGCAAGTCTTTCTAGTCATATTATTTTCAAGCCGAATAATCGAATGGCGATATCCAATTTGTATAGATGTAATTAAATAATCAGTAAATATCAAAGGTTTCGCCTCTTTTAATTCGTTTGAATTCGTCAAACAATCGAATATTTCAACTCAATTGGAGATTCGAATAATTCGATTTTTAATCGATAATCTTTATCGCTTGTGCGAGCACGTAATATTTGTTTACGCCTTGAGCAAAAAGCGGAAGGTATCACGTATAGGAAAATATCATCCGTGAAATATAGCCTTTAATTATTGAAATTGATACAATCAAGCTACCATTGAATAACGTGAGTACAATTATTTTTTTCAATATTGTTTAATTATTTTCAATAGCAGCATAAATATTGACAAGCGTAATTTTAATTAAAATGTCACAATTGCAAATGGCAATTAAAAGATAAAAATTAATTTCGCAAACAGTATCAAACTTGTGCCTCCGCTCGCTCGAGAACAGTTTTTCTATATCAAATAATAACAATAATATGCATTTATTTGTCATAAAGATACCACATGATCTTTTCTGTGCCCCTGATAACGTGTATGCGATGTTCATGATGATCGGTCGAGTAATTAAGGCGTGAAAGCGTAACAAACAAACCCACGTTCGCATTTACAATATTAGTTAAGATTTATGACCATAAGTGAACATTTTAAGCTTAAATTCGTTGCTGTTTTAATTTAAAATGTAATATATCTATGAAACTATCAGAAACCAATGAATTTCCATTGGTCGCATCTTGACCGAGCCTATAATTTAGTGTTTATTGTTTCAGTTGAGTTGTGTTCTACAAAAATGGACACTCGAAGTGCATTGCAATTGATTTCCGTGAACTGAAATTTAATTGAGTTTCTAATGTACATATTAATATAGTTAGATCACATTTAATTCTACATAATATGTAATTACATTGGCTAGCTTTTGTTGCGGCATCGCATACGATGTATGATTTAAAAAGTCTGACTGTGTATAAGCTCTCCGGATCGATCCCTTGGCCGGGCTAATATAAAGTTAGCGGGCTTCTCTGTTAAAAAATTCATTATTAGCAGCCCAGAGTTAGAATGTTTATGATTTTGGATACGTCCGTGCCTCATAAAGCACGTAATGCTGGTCCTACGCCTCCAGCTGTATCAGATTTTTATCAGAGGGCCACGGCATGGGACAATAAGAATGAGGGAGGACTTACACACAGACTTGAGCACTGTATCACCAACGCAGATGACTAGTCTCCGTTGATATTGGCCGCCTTTCTCGAAATTCGAATTTGGTCTTGAGAGCATTATTATTACCATTATTATACTACCTACTACAATGTAGCTATAGTGATGTCAAGAAAACACGGTCATATCAATAAGCCCGTTTACCATCAGGTGAGCCGCTAGCTCGCCTGCCACTAACAGCAATAAAAAAGTAACCATGCAATATTGCTATAGTCATATAATTTTTAAGTAACCTTATCAATATTCATAAATATAATTATCGTAAAAACTTAAATCAATTAATATAACACCATAACTTTCTAAACAGTTTAACACGTCACCTCGTCTTTATGTCAGTTTTGCGGCTTTATGGTCAAAGAAATTTTATACGACGTGTGAAATTATTTTTATGATCGTATAGCTGTATACCGCGCTACTATCATTATGGAGGGAGCTGATTTTAAGCATTTTCTGCCTAAACTGATGATCGCACGGTTTTTGTTAAACAATAATAATTATATTAATATAATATTAGAAAATGAGTCGTAATATTTGTTTAGGCCTTAGAGCAAAAAGCGGAAGATATCACGTATAGGGAAATATCATCCGTGTAATATAGCCTTTAATTATTGGAATTGATACAATCAAGTTACCATTGAATAACGTAAGTACAATTTTTTTGTTTTCAATTATGTATTATTATTTTCAAGAGCAGCATAAACAGTGACAAGCGTAATTTAATTAAAATGTCGTTTTTAAATTAAAGTTACGCTCGTCACAACATTATAAAAATATACTAGGAAATGTTTGACGATGACAATTGTTCTCACAAAAGACTTAATAACGATTTTTACAGTCTTGGCTAGAGAACGCTGAGATTTTGGTTGAGTATTAATTTATACCCAATATATAGCAGCGATAGCTCAGTGGGGAGATCAACAGACTGCAATGCAGAGGGTCTCGGGTTCGAACCTACGTCGCGCACCTCTGTCTTTCGGAAGTTATATGGCTTTTTGAAATTATGTGCGTATTAATTGACAATTATCGCCTGCTCCGTGCCTCGGAGAGCACGTTAAGCCGTTGGTCCCGGCTGCCATGAACATCTATGGCAGTCGTTATTGGGAAAGTCAGTACCCTCTAATATTCTGACACTGGTCTAGCCTTAGGGTATCGTTAGCCTTCGGGTTGCGGAGGTCAGGTGGCAGCCGCTCCGTATAAAAACTGATATCCAGTCAAATCCGGTTAGACCAGAAAAGCCGACCCCAAGTGACTTGGGAATAATAAAGGCTAAGAGAGAAGATTAATTTATACCCAATTCCATCAGGATCAATACATTAAACCGTAGTCCATATCAACACTATTACGATATAATATCCCAAATTAGGGTTTATTTTTATATGAGGTCGTTATTTATAAAATAGTCGTTTTGAACGAAGATGATTGTATTAAGATGTACGGTAACGTTGTGTTTTTTATACTAGCCTTTTCATTAATAATTTGAATATAAAATCCGACAATATATTACGTTTATAGTTGTTTATGTTTAGACCAAGTACAGTTTATCTCAAATTATTAAAAGTAGCATCCATTGTGTTATGATGGCTAATTGAAGCAGTGAATTAGGTAAGACACTAAAAGACTTAACATTTAACAGAAATTATATAACGAGTTATTAATATTTATGATTATTAATACATCTTCTTCTCTCTTAGCCTTTATTATTTCCAAGTCACTTGGGGTCGGCTTTTCTGGTCTAACCGGATTTGACTGGATATCATTTTTTACACGGAGCGGCTGCCACCTGACCTCCGCAACCCGAAGGCTAATGATACCCTAAGGCTAGACCAGTGTCAGGATATTAGAGGGTACTGACTTTCCCAATAACGACTGCCATAGATGTTCATGGCAGCCAGGACCAACGGCTTAACGTGCTCTCCGAGGCACGGAGCAGGCGATAATTGTCAATCAATACGCACATAATTTTAAAAAGTCATATAACTTTCTAAAGTCAGAGGTGCGCGACGTGGGTTCGAACCCGAGACTCTCTGCATTGCAGCCTGTTGGTCTCCCCACTGAGCTATCGCTGCTACTATGATTATTATCTATGATTATTAATACATATTACTAATAAAACATATAGCATATTCTCGAAATAAAAACGAACTTTGCAAAGTCATTGCATTTCTACAGAAATCACGAAATTAGATGTAGAAAGAAACAATAACTTTATATGCAACGACTTAACATTTACTTTAATGTTTGCTACTGACAGAGTAGGAAACTAATGCGTTGTCAATCTCTAAATCACGGAAATGTTTTACATATTACATTATAAATTAATGCCTTTTGTCTATAAATGAATCACTTCACACTCACACCGAAAATTAACCTTGATATTGCAAAGTATAGATCTTAACTCGTATCAAAATTTAAAAGGCAGATTGCCTTTCATTTTGGTTTCTATTGGTTAATATTAATTCGAACGGTACAGGAAAGTAGATTCTGGAACTTGTTCTTTCGAGTGTTGGTCTAAGCTCTTTGTGCATTTTGATCGACACTTTAGGAACCATAGATATGTCTTTGGTTCCCAAAGTTTTAGCATTAACTTCTACTCGCGTAGACAGACGAAGGAAGCCCTTCCATCCTTAGACAAACATGTGTCACGCAAACTGCTACGTTCCACAAGTAAAAACCTACGCCACCGGTTCTTCTCTCTTAGCCTTTATTATTCCTAAGTCACTTGGGGTCGGCTTTTCTGGTCTAACCGGATTTGACTGGATATCAGTTTTTACACGGAGCGGCTGCCACCTGACCTCCGCAACCCGAAGGCTAACGATATCCTAAGGCTAGACCAGTGTCAGGATATTAGAGAGTACTGACTTTCCCAATAACGACTGCCATAGATGTTCATGGCAGCCGGGACCGACGGCTTAACGTGCTCTCCGAGGCACGGAGCAGGCGATAATTGTCAATCAATACGCACATAATTTCGAAAAGTCATATAGGTAACTTCCGAAAGTCAGAGGTGCGCGACGTGGGTTCGAACCCGAGACCCTCTGCATTGCAGTCTGTTGGTCGAAATAGAAAGTAATTTTACAGAAATTACCAAATAACTTTATCTACGGACTAGATGTGCCCGCAGTTATAGTTACTGCGCCGTCACCGTGAGTTGTAGCGTGATGTTATATAGCCTATAGCCTTCCTCGATAAATAGGCTATAAAACACTTAAATAATTTTTCAATTCATACCGGCAGTTCCTGAGATTAGCGCGTTCAAACAAACAAACTTTTGAGTTTTATAATATTAGTATAAATTTGCATAATTTTATTCGAATCATATTTGAGTGTATCATATTTACTTGTATTGTATACAACAATTTACATAAATTTATGCGCTGCATCCTCATGCCAAGTAAGTTTTCCCTTGTGCACAACTGTATTCGAACATAAGTATAGTATATTTTTATAGTACTTTTTTTCATAGTACTATTTTTGATAAAGCGATTAACCCATGTCATTTTTTGTACTTCTGACAACGTGTATGCAAAATTTCTTGATAATTGGTAAAGTAAGAGTAGTAAGGGCGTGAAAGTGTAATAAACAAACTGACTCATATTCGCATTTATAATATTACTAGATTATATTGTGGCTTTGCTCGCTTAAATGTAGGTTGGGTTAGTAACAATCCTTTTTTTGGATGAAAGGTACTCAATGTATTTTTTTTCCCCTGACGAAATTTTATGATAATCGGTCAGGTAGTTCAGGTGTGAAAGTATAACAAAAAAATAAACTCACATTCGCATTTATAATATTAGTTAGGAAGTTAGGATAGGAGAGGATTGGAAAGCATACCAAGATAAAAAGTATGCATTACCTTAATCCAGGATATGGTCTATCTGTATGACAAATTCCATGCAAAAACGTTTAAAGGCTTTTGCGTGATTGTGTGACAAACATCAAAAAATCTTCGGAAACTTTCACTTTATGTTTAATATACTAATTTATGCCAGCGATTTCGCCCGCCTTAATATTATCCCAAATATCGTCGTAGTCTTTAACATTTATAATATTAATAGTAGATTATAACATAACATGAACGCAAAATTTCTGGACAGTACAACGTAAAATCTTTTACACTATCCAGCATCGATCTTGCGACCTCACACTTGACACCTGTGCCTGCATTCATGCCTTGAGCGCTGATATTTTTTTTAATTGAATTATGAAGTAATCGATTTCGTAACACTTTGTCCTTTCATTGTATCAATACTTTTATAAATACAGATATAATCTACATCGAAAACTGGTTATAGAACATGCAAATATGCATGCAAAATCTGGTCCTGTCCAATTATGCGTTTTCGTTGAAGCCGTATATTATGTGTTTCGTTTTTATTGTTTTTATATTCATCATGGAGATCTGAGGCTTTATTTTTAACGCTGTTTTCGAGATATCGTAAACATTGGAATATTAGAGATAAAACATTAATAAGCTTTTTTACAGAATAATAGCACTCTGAGTTTATAATTATTCATATTTAATCGAAGTAACACCACTTGAATTGATGGACCCCATTGTAATAAAATTACTGGGAAGAGAGATTCCTTTTTATTGCGCGCGAGGCGGGTTCCTCTCTCCCCAATAATTTTATTATTAATATTCTTTATCGGCTGATGAAGAATATTAATAATGGGGGGCTCTCCAGATAAGGTAGAATGCTTGTATGAGGTGTACAGAATTAAGATATACGGGGTGACCCGTAAAGGATGGATAATCCTGAAACACTTTATGGTAGAGCTACTGGAAGCCCAAAAAAAAATACCATTACACATTCACATTTTTAAATAGGTGTCCAATGCATAGTCTTTAACAGAAATATATTTTACCATATTGCATATGCAAATTTCATATTAAAGACGTTTCTTATTGTAAATACAGTAGATACTTATCTAGTATATACAGATATTTCTTTAGTATCGCTATAGCTCTTCTATACGGTGTTTCAAGATTATCAATTTTTACAGGACAGCCTGTATATGAACCTAGAAGACTTTGCAATGGTATAATTTATGATAAATTATAAGCCTTTAGTAGGTATCTAGACCTAACGAAAGCTACTTATAATAATCCTCTAGAATTTAAGCAAAATGCCTAAGAGACCTTGATATCGATTGTATTATAATGCCATAAATAAATTATCAATAGTGTAGCTTATAACGTAAGCAAAAGCAAGTTTTTTCATCGTTCCATAAATAATATATCTGGTATTGCGCTTTATTGTTAAAATATTTTGAATTCTCTTGCAAATGTAACAACCAGTTTAAGTTGACCATCCAGTATTAATTTCATGGTTACAGTGAAAGGTCAGTGTGTTTGGCAGTTAACGGTTTTGCTTTATATAATTCCACTTTCTACGTTAAACTTTAGAACCAGGTATACCTTGCGCCAAACTTTTAGTTACAGTGCCAACTGTGATGAATTTGAATCCCGTGTGGGATTCAAACCCACAAACCTCAGCATAACGGTAGTGACGATATGACCAATTTGACTAATACGTCATTTAAGCAGTATTCCTACATCTTTTAAAACTTCATGAATTTTATTTTTAAAGACAACTCCCACACTAAGTATATTTTTTGTGTCGCGGAAGACTTAACAAACAAAAGTTTAAAAAACTTTTAACAAACGTTTAAACAATGGACACATATTATAGCACCCAGACTCGGAACAACTATTTGTGGATCACACAGATTTTTGTCCCGTGTGGGAGGGGGGGTTATCACCCCACTACACTCGGCGCGGTGGTATTGCCGAGGCGACCACTTCAACCACTACGCCATCCGTGAAGTCAAATGATTATCAAAACATATTTGATGGATGTCGTACATTATGATTATCATATATGTAAACAAGTTTTTGAGTAGTAGAGCCTCGCTGATTTCAGCATGAATGGGTCGGCTCGACCGGGGAAGGACTATCTTCTTACAGAATATCGATGTGAAATATCAGTATTCCTACTGTTGTGTTTCGTTCGGTGAGGAAGAGCGCGCCCGGCGGCCCAATCACTCTGTTTCCCTCTTCGGGTCGGCAATGCGCAATTGATGCCTCTGGTGTTGCAGGCGTCCATAGGCTACTGTGACCACTTACCATCAGATGGGCCGTATGATTATTTGCCATCTTAATTGTATAAAAAATGTTAAATTTACTTAAAATGCAAGCACCGAAAACAATTTCATTGCTTTTCTTTTAATGTACAAACATGGTAAACATGTCTACCTACATTTATATACCACTACCTAATAATATTATATAAAGTGAAAGTTTGCGAAGAATACTTACTTAATCGCGCGTAAAATATTGAGCGGGCTTGGATGACATTTAGCACACAAATTGATCATAGTAGTAGATGAACTTGACAAAACTACGCGGTAATGGGCTATTACTTATAAGCCCTCCTACAAAATCAAACAGTTATAAGTTTATAACGAACGGTGTCATAGTAATTTATTTTACATGGGCAGAAATAAACGTTTTAACCCAGTATGCGTTTTTGTGGGATTCTTAGCTTAGCTTAGCTTAAGCGAAGACAAAAACTAATAAATGTGAAAGTTTTCAAGATATTTAAATATTTGATAATTAATCGCGTGTGAGCCGTTGAACGGATTGCAATGAAATGAAATTTCTGTATTACCGCATAGGGCCTTGTATAACGGTAGGCCTTTTTATTTTTTTAATAGTTATAAAGATTATTTCACCACAAATACAAGCTGTACATAAGTAGTTTAAAAATAATATATAGGTGATAATACTATAAAAAGCTATGTGGTGACCAGCACCTTTGCTAAGTTGTTAATACAACTTGTATTAAAGGTGCCAGGTCCATATCCCTGCGGCGTGCGTGTTCCCACGCGCGCCTCTGTGTCGAGTCCGTCTCCTCTCTAGGGGGGACAGTAGGGATTATTTGTGAGAAGTGCCTATAGGGTAGTTCTTATCGGGTAGTGGCCTGCCGTTTTATACGGCGGGCCGAAACCTCGGCGGGGTCGCGACCGCATGTGCAAGTGATTCGCGCGGCCCCGCCGATAGTGGTTTTGTCGAGGAACAACGTAGTAGGTTTAGTCGGTATTCCGGGAGGTACATTATCATCTTTACCATCTTTCTTTTACCCCGGCGAGTCCGACATAACCCCTCCGCCCACCCCCGCGGAGGGGTACGCGACATGCATTGCCCCACGTTAAAAAAAAAAGGTCCATATCCCTGACGTAGGTACATTTAAGTGACAATTTCTTTCTTTTATTTTTGAGAAACTTAATTTAACTAGTAATAATATGTATTTTCAACTCATATGTATGTATATCTGTATCATTGAATATGTAATCCATGCGGATGAAGCCGTGGTAAAAGCTAGTTTTAATACAAGTAAGGTTTTCTGAAAAATGAAGCGGAGGCAGTAAAATGTAAAAATACCCGTTGTATTAGTTGTAAACTAATTTAATCATTAAAAAGTGAAAGTTTTTATATATATTTGGCTGTTCTTTACTCAATCGCGCATAAACCTTTTAACAGATTTGTTTGAAACTTAGCAGACAAGCTGGTTGTGCTGGTGCTGCCGTTGCATTAGCGGAGACGCTCAAACGGCGCAAATATCAATACCATATTGGTGAGTACATATTTGAGCCGTTTGGTGTCGAAACGCTGGAACCATGGGATCCAAGTGCTAGGTCTGTTTATAGAGACCTAGCTAAGCGGCTGATCGACGGTTTATGTGACCAGACTGGTATTTTCTTTGCACAAAGAAAAAGTATTACCATTCGACGTGGCAATGCTGCCAGTCTTCTGGGCACGTTTCCAATTGTCGACGATGCGAAGGAATATTATGACGCTTTTTAATTTAGTATATTTTTTTTTATTAGTTAATATTTCTTGTAAATAATTTGTGTATGTATTATGTTAATTATTTGTTTATTTTCTGTAAATAAACTATAATAAAATATTAACAGACAAGTTATGTTCTATAGTAGTTTATATTGATATTGACTTCACGGATAAATTTTAAATGGAAACCTCGATACTGCCGCCGCACCACACGGGACAAAAATTTGTGTGATACACAAATGGTTGCTCCGAGCCTGAGTGTTGTTTGAAAGTTTGTAAACACAGGAATTATACCTAGTGCAGGAGTTATCTTTTAAAAAGGAAAATACCAACTATACCCATCTATAACTTGGGCCACACGATTTTCACCGTCTACCGACTAACAAAATTAATGTGAATTGTATCTATATTTTTTATTGTTAAGCATATCGCGGCTTATTTTGCTTACATACATACATAAATAGATTCACGCCTGTTTCCCAGAGGTGTAGGCAGAGACTACGGATTTCCATTTGCTACGATCCTGACACACTTCTCTAGCTTCATTCACTTTTATCACATTCCTCATGCACGCCCGTCGGTTCAAGGTGCTCTTAACCTGGCCCTTGTCCAGAACTTTGTATTATAAACTTAAGCATAATAAAGTTATTTTGCTTAAGTTTATAATAATTATAGTTTCCAAAATTAACTTTTCTTCTTGTATTCATTCTGTTGTAATAGTTTCATTGCAATGTGTAAGTATGTTTTATTTGCGGAAACAATTAGTGAAACTGTGTAGTTAAAAGTAGTAACGGACATGTTGAAATTAAACTACTACATACGGATTTTATCGCGTTATTTATTTTACACTTAATTACATAATTTTGAAACTGTTACACTACTACTAGATACTATTAAACTTTACTAATTTTTAAGCTAATTAAATTATTAAAACTATTTATATTTATGTTTACACTTTCCCCGACGTTTCGGTTGCTTTTCAGCAGCCATGGTCACGGGGAGACTTACCCGTAGTTCCTAGTAGTAGTGTAACAGTTTCAAAATTATGTAATTAAGTGTAAAATAAATAACGCGATAAAATCCGTATATAGTAGTTTAAATTTAATAAATAACATTCGCGTAAACAGAAGACAATATAACGGACATGTTATTTGTTAACTTTAAAAATATTGTGCTTATGTAAGTGACACTTATTTGTGTTTTAAATAAGTAATAAAGATATTATTTAACCGAAAATAAATGCGCATAACGGGTTTGGTAGAAACTTGTTAGACAGACAAATCATGTTGTATAGTACCTCATAGGATAATCTGTTTTCCCGATATGCCTTTCTTAGGCAATTACGCAGGTGAAACCACGGGTAAAATCTAGTTCTCATAAAAGTGAGGTGTTCTATCAAATGGAACGGAAACGATTAAATGTAAAATGACCAGTTGTGTTCTAGTCAACGAAGCGAAGCACCCATAGCGTACACAATGCATTAGATCATGTTATTGCATAACACCGACCAATCGTGGGTATTTCCACGATTTAATCAATTACACTTCACTTTAACTTAATACTTTAGTTCACACACCGCCGAGATGTCTATCTGCTAACCTATTATGTATTAAATCCTAGTCGAGTTGCTGTGGGCTTACACGGTGATATCTTTGTGCTAAAAGTCAAATATAATTTATTCATTTAGGTTACAAAGTATAAAAACAGTTATTTATTCGTTTAGGTAACAAACTAACACTTTATGACCTAAATGAATAAATGATAGTTCATAACTGTTTTTATACTCACTAACCCCTATGACGTTCATAAGTGTATCAACGTTATAGAGGTTAATGAGTAAATTTGTTATTCCGCTACAACCGGAGAAGACACTTGAGCAAATAGTGTTGAAAACAAGTGTTTTTGAATTTAAATATTCTGTGTTGTGTGTATACTATCACGTATTAGCTTTAGAATTAGTAACACTAATTTTAAGCACCTATACTCTTTAAAAATATGTTGGTTTACAAGTTAGCAACCTTTCAAAATGCAACCCATTCACTGTTTTCGTGCGGAAACAGTGAATGGGTTGCATTTTGAAAGGTTTCTCGCCCATTCTGTAGATTTCAAAATCAAAAACACTTGTTTTCTACAGTATTTGCTCAAGTGTCTTCTTCGGTTGTTTTACAATGGGAGCGTGTCGGCCGGGGACGTAGCGGAATAACAAGTTTTTCACTGTAGGTGCGTCGCGGCCGGCGGCGTACTGGAATGGGACCCTAACGGCCGGACCCAGAAACTCGCGGCCACTCTTTTAAATCGCCATAAAATTATAATAGCAAATAAATAATCATCCGATATTTTACTACTCATTTATGTACAAGGTGTCGCAGTCATCACGCATAAAATAAAAACTAAAATAAAAGATTATTTAATAATATTATGAATGAAGCATTTCATTATGTAGGAAGTACATGCTCTGCCAATCTACATAGTAGAAATAATAAAAATAGAAAATAAATCTAGAATAAGGCCCAGTAAATTAATCCACTGTTACGTGCAACTTTTGCTTAGCATGTGTTTTGACGATTATAGTTGAAAAGTTTCAAGTCATTGAAACATTTTAAGACATAGATATTGTTAGTTACTATTAATCGAATGATAGTTGTATATATTCGGTGCCAACAACATATTGAAAAGGTTGTTATTTTGCTAAGACAAAAGATTATCTTCTTTGATTTTTCATCGTTTAAATGTTGTGTTATCTAACTGTACTGAGTTTGTACTATTATCGATATTCGATTATACAGTCGATTCACCAACAATTAATGCAATCGAATTACGAACAATAATTCGAATATATTTAAACCAATCATGGAATAATTAATCCTAACTAATATTATAAATGCGATTGTGACTTTGTTTGTTACGCTTTCACGCCTTAACTACTTAACTAGGGGGTACCCTATGTCCTTTTCTTTTCTTTGATTTATTGTTCAAATCAGAGTCGATTATTCGAATCATTATTTGATAACACAGTAATAATTTTCGAATTTAAATCGATAGTGGAGCTATACAATAACATACATTACAATAACTTTTGATTGATTTATGGATTATTTACCTATATGATCCACAAATCATTGTTAGGTGTCTGAGTGTCTAGATTGTTATTATTTCAATATCTATTAAGTCCCCTATGTTATGGGAATTATTTCTAGTGCGTTTGTTAAGCGTATTTAATATACAGTGTGGAAAATTTATTAAGCTATTAATTATATTATGAAGTCGACAATGGAAAACCATTATTCTAATGCGCATTTATAATAACAGCATGCAATGAACTTCCATATTGTCTTAGCTATTTATCTGCATGTTAATATAACATATCATGACGTCATTTATACAATGGGTAGGCAGATATTATATTATATCATATCAACATTATTTTTATTTTTATTGGTGTTTCTATTTATGCAGAATGAGCTCAAAGTATCATGAAGTCTAGCTGTGGTTTGCTTCTTACATAACATAAACTTAACATAACCTACTTATATTCATGCGAGCAAAATCGCGGGCAATGTTTATCGTCTAAACTATACGATCCAAACGAGTCAGTGACAACCATAGACGATACAAATATGACACTTAAATAGTCGAACTGACGGTGATGCTTGCGCTAGGGCATTAGTTCACAAAGTGTTCCAGGTGGACCCCCAGGGGTCCACGGCAGACTTGACGGGGGTCTACGTTTCACAGACTACGTTTACGTCCAAGAATATGTATTTGCTTTCGATAGTGAAGAACTAAAATGTTGTCTTGCCTATCAATTTAGGCAGATAATATTTTAAGAAGCTCAGCATCTGTTTCTTGTAAAAACTTGCATATTCCAAATTCATACCAGTGGTCTCGAACCCACCGATCATTCGGTAGAGAATTTCTAAAAAAGTTAGCCCGTTGAGATTTCATCAATTTTTTTTATTACGTTTGATTCTTTACCAATATAAATACGAATGCCAAGGAATATGGTAGAAATGAAGCTGCAGGGAGTCCACCAAAATCTGCGAAAGTGGTCTATGAGAAAACAAAGTCTGGGAACCTCTGCGCTAGAGGCTTCAGTCACTCCGCACAATCATTATTATAACTTTCATCTCTTGTTTCTACAGCCTCGCCGCCACTGTGCTGAGTATTGTGGGTTCGAATCCCAACTGGACAAACATTTTCGAGACCCACCTATGATCGTACCGAATATGGTTGTTGTTTGAATGTTTGTAAGTTCCCCTCGGTACAGGAATTATTACCAGTGCGGGGAGTGTCCTTTAAAAGAAAAATAGAACTGTGGATTTATCTTAACAAAAAAAAATTCTAGTACTCCATATTTTTCTTTCATGGTACTATCAAATGAAACAAAGAACCTCTTTTAATGCCCGCAACCTTAGTAACAATGGCTGCACCGCTCAACTTAAAGCACTTCACTATAACTAATGAATAAAGTTTCTCAATGCTTTTCAATGTATTTGTTCGGTTTTTGTTTTTATTACCCTATGTTCCTTTGGCCGAGATTGGTAATTAGAGCTTTAAAGGCAGTGATTGCATAGTTCAAATAGATTGCATTATATTTTAATTATTAAATAATATATTGAAACAAGACCTAATGTATTTAGTGGTGTAACAGGCCACATTTTTTTATGAGTACCTACATACGTGAAAACTCACGTGTTTTGCCAAGTGCGGGCAGAGAGCATTTTAACTTGATACATGCCTGGCAGATCTCTATTGCTCATTCCTCACATCCCATTCTTTACGCACGCTCATCCGTTAAGGATACTTATAACCTGGACTTTCTTCAACATGTCTCTGATGGGGTCAGAATATGTTTGTCTAAGTCTAGCTCTCCCGATGTTATAATGAGAATTATAATTATATTCTGAAGTCAATCTTATATACTCCTTCTCTGTACGGATGGCCCAGTGGTCTAAATGGGTTCTTCGCCAATTTCCACGCGCCGCGGGTTTTAGATTCGATACCTATACAGGTAAAAAAATTGTTTGATCAACGATTGTTGTTCCGCATCAAGTTATTTTTTGTGACCTTTCCTTAATTTTTTGTAATGTTCTCCGAGATATAATCATAGCGCAAGATTTGTTTCCTTTTAGATATTAATTATTTTCTTCTTATTTATAATTTTATTGCGATTAGAGAATACTAGATTTTGCCCGCGTCTTCGCTCGCGATAATGTAGATTTAGTTAAGATAGATCTTTAAGTAGCCTTTATGTTATTCTGATATATAAAAAATAATACTGTATAGTTTCATCAAAATCCGTTCAATAGTTTTTGCGTATAATATTACTAGGACAATAACATTTGGTAACCATAGTGCCGCAGATACCGGTTAATAGATCGAACTATGTTGTAGATTTTTTTGTCAACTTAATCTCATTTGCTGCATCATGTCTGCAGCTATGACGTCAATACATTCCTCTCAGATTAAATATAACGTATGACAAATATCATTTTAAAGTCATGCATCATCCGGCTGTTGAGAAATATTTGATTCTATAGTCTTCCATATACATGTTACTAAAATGTCACTGAATAGATCTTTACTGCAGAATGCAACTATACAGGTAAGCTAACTTTCCATAAAATGAATGCCATGTCGTCGACGAGGCATACCTTTTTTCTTTGACCCAGGAAAGTCCTTTATGGATACCCCCTCCTTCCGGGGGAAGGGGTATCCAACCCCCTCCCCCGGGAGGCGAAGGGTGGTTATGTGAGACTCTCCGCCTCTGGACCTGGGTCTGTATACATACTAAAAACCTGGGTCAGCAGTCCCTCCGCCGACGGGGTGGGGCGGGATGGGGTCGCGTTAGCAATCACCATCCCGCCCCGGTGGTTGGCCCAGCTGATGGTGATCGGACCTCAGCACTTGTGGAGGCCCCAGACGTATGGGGCCGTGCAAGCCGGCAGAGAGTCCCCCGACTCTGTACCAGTGACCCCACTATACAGGAGCGAGAAGGCGAGCAAATCGCTTCCTCCTCGTTCCCGTCCGTCTGCGCCGGAGAGGGTCAGCGAGGAGATTGTTCTCCCTGACCCTCTCCGATCGACGAGGCAGACCTATCCAATACTTGCCAACCCAAAATATGCCTTTCCTATGTTACTTAGATGCAAACTGGCATACAAGCCTGCGTTTTAGTAAACAGTTACAGTAGCAAATATTACCAATATTTTTTTTAAATAGCGGTTGCCTAGATCTTTTGTCTGCCACACTTAGGTCTCGGTTTAATCCCATGACGTGCAACTCTGTCTTTTTGAAGTTATGTGCGTATTAATAGTTAAATATGGCAAACACTATGAGGAAAACTGCATGTCAAATGGTTCTCCATATTGTTCTCAGATATGTGAATGTGTCTGCTATCCCGCATTGGGCCAGCGTGGTTATGGCGTAATCCTTCTCAAACTGAGAAGAGGTCCATACTCAACAATGGGACAATATATACAGGACTGATATTATTATAACAGTTATCTGTATAACCTACCAGTGTATTAATTACTGGCACGTTTGGATAGTAAAGTATATACTAGCCATATTTCAAAGAGGCATCTGTATTAGGAAGATAGTTCTATGCTCTGTGGTTAGTGATTACCTTATACAAAGGATTAACCGTAGATCAACCATGAAAAGAGAGATGATAATTACTTAAACAAAATATTTAACCTTGTCAACATAAAATGGCAAATAGCTTTTACGCTATAATTGCTATTATTAAAGTTAACAACTTTTGTTGATTGTATTTATAAGAAGTTTGGGTCAATTACCTCATAGTTAATTGAAGTCAGCTGTTCACTGTAAGGAGTTTGTTGTTTTACCAATAGAGTAGTCTCAAACAATAATAGAGATTGGTTGGTTATTTGAAAGGCTTTTTGGGGCACGTAGAGTGCTTTGCCATTAATAAAAGTGGTGCTTATCTCTAAAAATGTGAGCCTATACTTAGTTATTATAAGTTTGTTTATTGTATAGTGGTGTTAACAATTCTTAGTGAGACAATATCACTAAATTTTATGAAACAAAGCCCCTCGCCGCGTCTGTCTGCCTATTCGTGATAAACTCATAAACTATAGAACGGATTTTCATGCGGTTTTCACCAATAGGCAGAGTGATTCGTGAGGAAGGTTTAAATGTATAATTTTTAAAGGTTTTGAACTAACCGTACGAATCCGGAACGGGTCGCTAGTTAAAAATTAAATAAAACATAGGTACATGCTAGAAATATAAAACACAAATTAATACTACTAATATATAATTAAACTTACTATTTAATGATGATTCATATTCTCATAGAGATATAAAGGTAAATGTATCCCACATATAATCAGTTAAAGATTGCCTACTAGACACATTTTCGTTGACAGCTGTTGCAATTGAAATGTGAAACGTACAAAATAGCAATCCTACAACTATGCTTAATACACTGCCTAGCCTTTTAATAATTTAATGCACGAGAATATGTACGTACCAACTAATTATTAAATAATTAGTACCTAATAGACATGTCATTGTCATTGTTGCATATAAAACCATCAGCGGTTCATTGTCGCGACTCTACGACAGTATAGAACTAGGCCAACTGCATTAGACTTACTATACGTATAATTAAATAAATCACACCTAATATTATCTAACACATTATTTGCACATTTTGATAAAAAAACGCTGTTTAAACATATGCAAATTTATTCTTTACCCCTGAAGAGCCCTGAAGAGTTTGGTATAGGTCTATTTCACCCAGAATCCGTCAGAAACCCGTATATTTTGGCAGATATGCTTTATGATTCCACGTAATAGAGGACGAATTCTTCTTCAAAGCGCATTTCTACACTACGTATTAAGAATTACCGATCAATAAACGGAATACCAGTTAACCAGAATCTTAGCCTCATACCGGCACGTCATCAGACCAGTCGTCCAATAGACGATGATGTCCAATATGAGGTTGCACCTAAACATTTCTGATGAAATATGGGTCTAATGCTCAGTTTATTTCTTCGATATATAACAATAAACTATCCTCATTCACACCTTACAAGCATTTAAACAACAATCACAAAGATTATCATCAAACAACAAATACTTGGAGATGACACAAATTATTATACCGTATGGTGATTAAGCCCGACATTGCATTGGCAAAGTTAATTTCAAATCATTGTGTCATTTATGCAGTCAATATAAGCGTAATGTAAACATGCATAATATCGCCATATTGTTATAAAATTTATACGACACTATCCCAATTTTTGTATTCGATATCGCTTCCGAATTTTGTTTGCATACAAAACTAACGCGCAACAAAGGCAATATTAATGCCTCATGTCAAATCGTTGTTTGTTGAACAACAATAAAAATATATCATTGGTTACGTCTATATTCCTATGAAATATTAATCCAAACAGGTAATTTTTGTTGTTATGTTATGGGAAACTGTACAACAAATATGGTTTTATTTTATGGTGATGCCGATTACGGAAACTATCTAATGCAATTCGAATAAATTATTATTATAACATCTGTCGATTCCTATGAAGCTAGCAATATCTAATATCTCCGGAAAATATAAATGATTTGGTAATTCGAATGAACTTTTCGGAATTCGAATCTTTTAACTAATCTCTGTAAAAATTTCATTCGAATTTCAATCGAATATTCGAATCACTATTTGATGATCGATGATCCTGCTATTCAAATCAAGCCATGTGTACCAGAAAAAATTACAAACAAACATCGGAAACAAAGTACACCCAAACTCGGAGCAATAATTAGCGGATGACACAAATAATATAATTGTTCCCTGTGGGATTCTAGCTCACAGCACTCAAAGACAGCGATGAGGCGACCGCTTCCCCGTTTAATTCGTGCAGTAAGTATGCCATCGTAGTAATAAAAAGTAAGTTGGCGTCATGCTAAAAGGAACAGAATATCATTAGTTTTATTGAAATTAAACTACTATATACGGATTTTATCGCGTTATTTATTTTACACTTTATTACAAAATTTTGAAACCGTTACACTACTACTAGATACTATTAAACTTTACAAATTTTTAAGCTAATTAAATTATTAAAACTATTAAAACTATTTATATTTAAGTTTACACTTTCCCCGACGTTTCGGTTGCTTTTCAGCAGCCATGGTCACGGGGAGACTAAAATGGTAGTTGTCTCAATGTTCCAGTGTCGTTATTTCAAAGTACCCGAACATAATTTAATCATTGGTGTTTCTATTTACGCAGAATGAGCTCAGAGTATCATGAAGTCTAGCTGTGGTTTGCTTCTTCTTGGGTTTGACTATTTGAATGACTGGATCCCAAGCTGGTGGTACATTCCAACCATCTTCTCTATTGAAATTAGGATGTTTTTTTATTTCAATAGCCTCGCGAAGCATCCTTGGTGGGAATTGGTGTTCTTTAGCGTGAATTTGTGGTTTGTCAAATCTCAGGTAGTGGTTGGTCCCCTGTTGCACATGTTCACACACAGCAGACTTCAACAAGCGTTAGTGTTTTACATCAGCTATGTGTTCTATCATGCGGGTGCCTATGCTTCTCTTGGTTTGACCAATGTATGAGAGTCCGCAGTCACAATCTATTTTACATCTTGTAAAGGTAGTTGGTACTTGACGGATTTAAAAGTTTTTCAAAATTTTGTAATAAAGTGTAAAATAAATAACGCGATAACATCCGTCTATAGTAGTTTAATTTCAATGAATAACATTCGCGTAAACAGAAGACAATATCATTAGTTTTATTTTTAAATCCTATGTGGGCTAAACCACAGACATTAGTTATTATTCCGTAATTACGAGTTACTTTGGAAAATCTAACTTGCTGGCAGGAGTTAATTACTATTGTGGTCATAAAACATTAGAGAAACTCATTTTGTGGTTTACCAAGGTAACACTGCTTCGGTGGCGCAGCGGTAATGAAAGTGACTGCTATACATGAGGTTTCGGGTTTGAATCCCGGATTGGAACAACGACAAAATATTGCTTTTTTTTCTGACAACAAATTGTCAATAGCAGCTCGGAGTAAAGAACAAAAATCAAAAATGTTTAAATAATCGGTTTTGATTCGTGCTCAGATTTCAATCACTGGACAACCATTAGTACAATTAGTTTTTATTCAGTGACATTTGTAACGCGTGGTGTTAACATTTTTAAATATAATATTATTAAGCTACTTTTGACAATCCGATGTTCAGTTAATTTTACGATGTAGTGTTTAGCTAATTTGGAATATTTACCATGTTCATTTATTTCTGGCACATAGGTAAATACACTACTACGACTAAATAGGTCTTGGAAATATAGATATGGTCATCTAATTTTGAGGCTGACTAAGCTACATAATTATATGTGCTTGCTAAACAGTTAGTTATTTAAACATTAAAGTATTGACAGAACAATTTCGCACGTCACATCTGAAACATTGTATGTTAATTAAATGTCAAAGATCAAATGCGTTAATTCGTGTAGCGATATTGTATGCGATTGCTGTGCTTGAGATCACAGGGTTCAATTCCCGTGACAGGTAGTGTTGTTATATTTCTCTGTTAAGACATTCTAGTAGCAATACGAAATATAGAACTGTGCTCGGTAAAAGGCAATATGTGGTTTTTGAGTCTGCGTAAAAGGCCAAGCCTTTAGCTTAACCCATACTAAAAATGTATTGTCAGAAAACCTCGATAAGACTTTGCTTGACCCGAGTATCGAAGCTGAGACCTCATGCATAACAGTCGCATTCACTACCGCTACGCCAGTACGTACATACTACTTAAACTTGAGGTAAACTTGAAATAAAAATGTATTGTATTGTTATTTCGTTTTAAAAATATCTATCTCGCTATTGAGTTCATCTGAAATATTTTTGAATTGCAAACATTTTAACGTTTTTTTTAGTAACTAAAATAGTTTATCTTTAACTGAAGTACTAAAGTCCTAGTTTTGAGAACTAGCGATTCGTGGACAATTTGACCTGCATTTTAGCGCATAGGAAATCCTCTGTAATAAAGCACAAGAAGGACAAGAACAGGAAAAAAATTGTTGGCTACCCTAGAGTTCGGAGAACGTCAACAGAACAACCCGCAACTGCCTGCCAGTGCGACAATCCCAGCGCGCAGCTGCAGACGATAAGCAAGAACAGACCGTCGTCTGTGTAGTTACGAGCCCGTACACCCCTCAAAATTCGCCCCTAGTAGATATTTGTTAGGTTTCTTCTTAAATCCACCCAAAAATAGTAGCCCCGCAAAGCGGGGCTCCGTCCTTCAATGAAAGGGGCGAAAGTCAAGGGTCATACGGGCTCGTAGCCGTCTGTGTAGCGCCTATCACGTATTGCTCATGCTTTGCCAGCATAGATGCTGACAAAGCATTCTAGATTAAATTTTTATAAGCACTCAATTCATTACTAAAATAAAATGATAGATAATAGACTAAACATACATTTCTATTACATTTAAGACTGCTTTGGTGACGCAGCGCTAGTGAAAGCGACTACTGTGCTTGAGGTCTCGGGTTCGATCTGTTCAAGCAGTGATATTGTGTCATGCTTATATCCTCGAACGGTTAGACAGAAATATATAATAACGACATATCGCCAGCTATGATTATAGGTCCCACATGACAGGAATGAACCTATGACCGGCCGTCCTACGTCACTGCCCAACCCGGGTATCGAACACTAGATCGCTTTTCAATAAACGTTAAAAAATTATAGGCGTCGCATCTATGTTGATGTGTACATCATATCGTGGATATTTTTTAACCGATTAGGAAGAATATAGTATTCTTTATTGGAAGAACCCTTATTTTAAGGGTGTAAAAACATTTTTTTTGTCCTTTCTTGATGGACGAAGGATCATGATAGATATAAATATATCAGACTTCTATTGACTGAAACTCAAAAGCACATCCATATTTTTTAGTGCGGCGTTTATAAGCTAAGGAACGCTTACCATTGCGTAGGCCATTATCTAGTTTGTCACCGTTACTGTATAAAAAGAAACGATAGGTGCATACCTTAACTCAGTGCAAATATCATCCAGTTTTCACCTCGTTACGTATGGAAAAATTAATAAAACCTTACTGCCTGGCAACGGTACTCGCATTCGAAAGCATTCAACGTATACGGAAATAGATTTGCAGGTTCACTGGATTTGGCATTGCAACTAAAATGTTTATCGGAGTGAAACTTCGAAACCGTTGATCTAGCCTTATTTTATTTTTAGGTATTGGGGTCAGTTTCTCTCTGTATGTGTATGCTCTACTAATATATATATATATATGTCCTCCAGACCGAATTTCGGTCACGGCGGCCAGTCTTAACAGAGACTGGCCCTCTGCGCAGGAGATATTATAGTGTCCAAGTGTGTGCGCAAACACAATTGCACTCTCTGTTCCTTAACTCTCATGATCCAATGGGACCGGAGAAAGATCAGGCGCAGGACCAACGGCTTTACGTGCTTTCCGAGGCACGGGGGTGTCTAATACCGCCAACTACCTAACTCCGGGCAGATGCTATTGAGATTTCTTAACAGAAAACGTAATAACTTTTTCTTGGCCCGACCCGGGATTCGAACCCGAGACCTCATGCACAGCAGTCGCATTCACTACCGCTGCGCCACGGTGGCAGTTAAAATCAACAAAATCTATATCTACTTATATAATAAATGTGGAAGTTTGTGAAAAATTATGTCCACAATCACGTGTAAACAAATTTATATGAGAGGCACACAGATAGATCAGTCCAAGATTATCATATATACTACATTAATACATTCCCTTGGGATAATAGTTCTACTTTTATTTTAAGGGCGTTTTAGTTCTGAAAGTATGGCGCTGTCCAAGAAAGTTGACATTTTTACACGGACGCAGGCAGTGTTAGTAGCTTTATTTACTTGGCCTATAATTACAATATTGTTTAAAGTAGATTCAAATCTATTTAAAATCGAGTTACAAATCTAATTCCGAAATGTTAATCACCAGAACTATGTCGGAGAGTATGTTAATTGTTTTCGTGTAGGTATAGCTTTAGCGAGCCAGACACCAATTTCTAAAAAATCTTTATTGCTTGTATGGCCGGCCAAGAAGGCAATTTAAATAATAATAAATAAAACGACAATTCAATAAATGCGCATTACACAGTTGTAACGCACTGTCCTGTTCTCATGCATGCACTAAAAATGCTTTAACAGACTCCTTTCTGTGAACAAAATGTGTTAGGTAATTAATCTTCAATCAGTAAGATTCATGTTGTTTAATAATATAATATGCTAAATTATTATACACTATGTAATAATGTCCTCCAGACCGAATTTCGGCCACGGCGGCCAGTCTTAACAGAGACTGGCCATCTGCGCAGGAGATATTATAATGCACAAGTGTGTGCGCAAACACAAGTGCACTCTCTGTTCCTTAACTCTCATGATCCGATAGGACGGCAATCCGACACGACCGGAGAGAGATCAGGCGCAGGACCAACGGCTTTACGTGATTTCCGAGGCACGGGGGTGTCTAACACCGCCAACTTCCTAATTCCGAGCTGCTATTGAGATTTCGTTACAGAAAAACCCAATAGCTTTTTGTTGGCCACAGCAGTCGCATTCACTACCGCTGTGCCACGGAGGCAGTTAATACACTATATGTGATAGTACTTACAGCTATTGTCCTTTACTGATATATTAATGACATTCCTTTTTGTTGTTTCAGGTAAATATTTATAAAAAACGTTACGAAAACTCTACTAAAGCAAATTATATAATCTGGTAAGTGTATTGAATGGACTACTGTTAACGCAATATTCTTTTTGGATTTAAATGGTATATCTAATTGTACGCTGTTACTACCCATTACGGGTTTTTTGCCTTACATACTTAAACACCGTGTCTGATATTTAACAATTGAAATTAAAACCAATTTGTATTTTATCGATCTATTCCTCTGGCTAGCAACTAACAAAAAATTAACTTCACTGAACTCGCTAACCTAAAACTATGACGTACATATTATGTAAGAGTTACATTGTGACCTAAATAAATAATGTATTTTTACTTTACTTGAACTAATAAAGTAGCTTTTTCAAAGATTACTACTTTAGATTTCAAATAATTAGGATTCTTGTTAATCTCTCCAGCTAAGCCGTGACGCCCTCTGTCGTGCCGGGGCGTCACCCAGGAGTCGTCGCCCGGAGGCATTCCTTACCTGCGTGGGACACTGCTGAGTGGGTCACTGATGTAGTTTCAGTTCCAGCGACCCACCTACCACTCAAGCCAGCGAGCTGGCACCAGTGGTGGGTTTAGTCGGTAATACCTGGGATATTCCATCTTCTCCCGGTAGAGCCCGCCATAACCTCTTCTTTCCCTTTAGGTATGCGTCAAAACAAGCCCTCACGTTAAAAAAATACAAAGAATGCTTATGATTACGTATTAATGCAATGACCATGATTCTAGCTCACAATCTCTTGACTTCCTAAACACACGTCCAACCCTTTATCCATTGATTGGCAACTTGAATTAATTACTTAATCATTGCCGCACGGATGGCGAAATAGTTTAGGTGATTGCCGTGTGTTGTGTACGATCCCCACACGGAACAAAAATTTGTTTAGTCTACAAATAGATGTTACAAACAGTTGTTGGGTGTTCTTTGAGTCTTGTTTGAATGTTTCTACAGCCCCTTATGACGTAGGATTTACTCCTAGACGGGAGCTACCTATTTAAACAAGTAAAAAACGGCAATGAATTGCCGTAAATCTTAGAGTTCGAAAAAATGGTTCAAGTAATATGCAAAGGTCACGTGATACCATGTGACCGGTTAGAAGTCAAAGGTCATAGTCATTTCGGAGATATATCGACTATGCTGAGTCGAATGGCGTTGACCGCGAGTCTCTAGCTCTTACGGTTCTTGAGTTGAAAGTTGTATAACAGACAGACGGACGGAAAAAGTTGTTGTATAAGAGTTTTTTGGAACACTAAAAAGAAAATATGTTAATTTAAAATGTAAAGCAAATGCCATTTCTTGTGGTATGACATCTTTGTAGAGCTTGTATCCATATCGATATGCAATTTGGCAGTTTCGCGCAGGAATATGCGATATTCGCTGAAGCCACTACCGACGATATATACCGCGGACGTGACGGAGTTTCTGTCTGTTGCTACCGATTCAACTCGCATTTTATTATATTTTGTTGATTCCTTTATGCTTATTCGTTTATCGCCCTTGCTTTATTGCATGTGAATACTAATGCGTCGGATTTGTATCTTGCACCTGGTATATAGATGAAAGTCATGTAAAACTTAGAAGTGGGTTTTGTATAATGTCAACACATATTTATAAAAGACCTTGTCATATTCAAAGAGTGAACCAGAAACAGATCCAGATTCAAAGAGAGCATGCTTAGAGATTAAACAGTGCCTAATGCATTTTCTATTCAACTATTTGTGGTGGGTTTTAGTTAAAATTAAAAGGACCGCTGTCTTAAAAAAAATTCATTATCAAAACATGTTTGTTTATTCACAAAGTAACAATTGATTTCACGACTGGCGTAGTGGTTTAAGAGATCGCCCCGCCGCTGCCACTGCGCCGAGTGTTGTGGGTTCGAATCCCACACGAGACTAGAATTTGTGTGTTCTACAAATTGTTGTCCCGAGTCTGGGTGTTCTTTGTGTCCGTTGTTTGAATGCTTGTAAAGCTCCCCGCGACACAGAAATTACACTAGTGAGACAGTTGCTTTAAAAAAAAGAATTATGCATGATAAAATAACATATACCAAGTTTTATCTCTCTATTACAGGTACAGGGTGTCCCAGAATATGTGAATCAAATTCTAACAGAAAATTCCTTAGGTAAGGACCTTTCAAATGTGCAAAAAAAAATAACCTTAGATGTGTAAAAATTAAAAAAGCATTTTTTTTAAAGTACGACTTTTTCAGACTTTTAACTACAGGTGCTTGGTGTAATGACTAATTTTAATTTTCTTGCCGCTATTATTATTTGTGAAGGATTGATTCGTCAAACTACAAACGAATTTTTTTAAAACTGACTTAATTTGGAAGTCTCAGCATTATTTTGGTGTATGTCGTACTTTTTCAAAAACATTGTTTTTTTTATTATTACACAAACGTCATAATTATTTTTATTTTTATTTAGCACATTTTAAAGGTCCTTACCTAAGGAATCTCCCGTTATAATTTGATTCACATATTCTGGGACAGCCTGTATATAACCGGTTCTGTGTTCAAACAAAGCGAGCGCACAGAGCATACAAAAAATCTGTCCGGAAACATCTGGCTGCAAAATGCATAAAATATATAACTCATTATCAATCAAAAACTATAAATCATGAACACGCCATATATTAAATAATTAGCCACCAAATAAAAAATATACAACGGTAGATATCTATCTAAAAAAGTAATTAATCAAAAAACTTTAAGAACTGAATTCTTGTCAATATAAATTACGGAAACGCCAGACTTAGGAATTAAAAAATACTGGTATTAGTGATCTTTTACAGTTCAAGTGTAATTAAATTAACATTTGACCGAAGATTACCTTCAAAATATAAACATACGAGATTTTGCCGCGGTTTCACTCGCATAAATGTAAGTAAGAATAGGTTAGGTTAGTAACAGTATTTTTTTCTGGGTGAACAATACCCAGAAAAAAAAGGGTACCTCTATGTCCCTTTTTGTTCCTCTGACAACGTGTATGCGAAATTTCATGATGATCGGTCAAGTAGTTAAGGCGTGAAAGCGTAACAAACAAACAAACAAACTCACTTGCGCCTTTATAATATTAGTTAGCATTATACTGTTGTGACTACATTTGCATAAGATTGCCACTCAATTTGATACGCTTTAGAGTTTTATAATATTACCTAATAGTTATCTTGAATACAGATAGGTATAAGACAGGTAGAGATACGATCAGATAAGGTAGGTAAGATAAGATAAATAAAATATAATGTAATAGATAATGATATAAATTTAATTTCTGGCATGTACAGAAAGACCACAATCAATGACTTTTGAAAACAATATAAAAGATAAAATAGTAGATTAATTACGTTTTTAACTTATATTATCTGATCATCTGATCATCACTTATTTCTGATTATTTACTTCCAACTTACTCTTAATGACATAATCTTTACGAAAAAGAATTATTGCAATATTTATGTAAGTATCTTATGTGGGAGCCAGTCAGTGCAGACCGGCGACACTTCGTGTCCCAGTGGGATCTTTTGTGTCGACACTCGCAATATTTAACTGCTATTGGTAATGTATTGTTTCTTTCAATTTCAAACAGGTTACTCGTTTCGTTTCGCTTTTAATATTTTTTGTAAACGGGAGTCGAAGGTTTAAGCTGAAAACCAGCGCTTGGTAATTCTCCGGGATCCAAGCATAAGCTGACGCCTTTTGCTTTCGGTATTATAGTTTATTCTGTAATTAATACAAAATTGCCGTAATACTGAAACCAATAAACTTCTACTCTATTCTATTCTATTAAATAAAATCGCTAATTCATATTTGTACCCGAATTAATGTTACATTATTTTTGTCAATTTAAACTTTATGTGATATTATTTTGAATTCTTAATGTTTTTATGTCCGCTTATCCTGCTTATCCTCTAAGGCCTAAGCTATAATCTCGCCACTGCCTTTACGCCATGTGTTATGGGTTCGCTTATCAACTGAATAAAAAAAATTGTGAACAAGCAAATTATTATTGCGAATATGGGTGTGTTAGGTATCCGTTTTTTTAATGTTTTGTTTGTAATTATTCCTAGTGCTTATAAAAGAATGAAATCTAACAAAAATAATTCTTGCCTACTATGAAACTGTATTTATTTCTCTAATTCTTACTTTATATATGTTTCACATAGCATAGCGTTATATAGTTCAGCGTGGATGCCCTACGAAGCAATGACCTCGTATATAAAAACATAAGGATGACGTCATAGATCATTTTGCCATATCGACACTGACCTCGAGAAGTATTCATGTATATAGCCTTCCGCGGTCTAATAACACCGAAATGAATAAAACATAATAGAGCTTTGAGCTTTTGAGAGTGCCGAAGGCCCAATCACCTTCTTTCCCCCTCCCGCTCCTTCTCCTTCCCACTTCCTTTTTTTCCTAAAAGGTCGGCAACGCGGAAGTGATGCCTCTGGTGTTGCAGGCGTCCATAGGCTACGGTGACCATTTATCATCAGGTGGGCCGTATACATGTTTGCCACCTTAGTTGCATAAAAAATAAAATAGAGCTTGTCTGTCTGACTGCTCGGATGGCGTAGTGGTCGTCTCGACACTGCCGCCACGCCAAATGTTGTTGGTTCGATCCCACATGGTGCAAAAAATTGTGTGACCCACAACGAGTTACTCTAATTCTGGTTGTATTTTGTGTCCATTGTTTGAATATTTGAAAAGTACCCCGTGACTCAGATGAACTAGAGGCTAAAAAAATATGTTAATCAAATGTAAAAGCATCCAGTTATATTTTATTAAACAAGCGAACACCATACTAGGAAAAATTCTTGTATCGCGAGTATTTCTGCAAACAATGAAGCAACGAATATGATAAATTGCCATATTCTAAACAACTATTTGTCGATCTTACAATTTTTGTCCTGATTGAACTCACAGCACTAGGCCCACTAACAGTAACCAGGTGGCTCTCAAACGTGTACTTTTCGTGCAGTTTTCTTTTCTGTGATGTTTTTATTATCTTGTACTACACACTTTAGTAAAACATAATATGCCTGAGATAACCTAGTAGTAAAACTGTTGGACTGTTATGTCAAAAATCTCAAGTTCGATCCTACGCATACTTTATATTCAGAGTCAGTATCATCGATACTATTTTCTAAGTTTACTACCGCGATCGAACGCCATCTCTCTCAAACGCGATGCAGTAAAAAAATTGCAAATGCGATACTGTCACTAAAAATTGCAACCTTATCTACATATTGTATATATTATATATATATATATATACCGAAATCGATAGCAAACGCATTAAAGACGCAAAATCGCTTATCGCCGCCGCCAGCATAATTATGCTATACATCTTATGCATGGGCACATAATTATGTGCCCATGCATAAGATGTATCTTTAAACTATAATTACTAACGAGCTCCTACAGCGTTATGTAACATAATATTTAAAAAAGTTGCATAGTTTGGACTTATATTAAATTTTAGATTTGATAATTATAGTAAATTAACAACTTGAACAAATCTGTAGTTTGTAATTGCTTTTTGATTAGCTATGTTACATAACCTTACCCTAACTAATTTTATAAATGCGAATGTGAATTTGTTTGTTACGCTATCACGCATTAACTTCTCGACCGACCATCATCAAATTTTGATACACGTTGTCAGGAGTACAGAAAAGGCACAGTACCTTTTATCCAGAAAAAAGTACTGTTCCTAAAGGATATTTATTTACAAAATCTACAGTAATAAGCGAAGCCGCGGGAAAATCTAGTTCTATCCAAATTTTGGTAAATACACCAAAATATGGATTGTACGCATTTTTTTGTAAACGATATCTACGCCACGCACTGGTCATAAATTCGGTGTCGCGGGGGAATTTACAAACATTCAAACAACGGACACAAAAAGCAACCATTTGTGGGTCACACAAAGTTTTGTCCCGTATGGGATTCGAACCTACAACACTTGGCGCAGTTGCCGTGGCGAAGTGACCATTTAAACCACTGCACACTGCACCAACCGTACAGTTAATTATACATACCTACGTGTTAGTTAGCCATTGAAAGCGTAGTGGTATATATGTAATCATCCGCCGCTGCCATTAGGACTGGTCTTACCTAAAGACATATTTAGCATAATATAATAATATTATTCTATCACATACACACAAAACGATCTAGCCCAAACTAAGCGGAGCTTGTACTATGGGTACTAGACAATGGATAAACAACATAAAATATACTTTTCTTTTTGTAAATACATACATATTATATACAGAAATACCCAGACCAAGACAAACATCCATGTTCATGCACACAAATATTTGACTTGTGCGGAAATCGAACTCGTGTCCTCAGGCGTGGCAGTATATAAGTGTAATAAACCTCTGCCTACTCTGCCCTTCAGGGGCATAGGAATAATACTATATACTATCGAGCTCTTAGAAATAGCGTCGTCTTGAAATAGAAACACATTTACACCGAGAAAACTAAACTCTAAAATAACTTGGTAAGTGATTGCTTGATGTATTTTTCAGTCTCGATTGTAAAACGAATAGAATAGGTTTTAGTAAGATTGGAGCAATATTGCTACACTTCTTTATTGGTTTAGGCATTCAGTTTTCGAACTTAAATATTGCCAATCGGAGGTTCTATGTTAAATAATCTAATGATTTATAAGGCTGTACCTAACAACGGTAGAGCAATAATACAACTTACTTTAATAAGTATGAGTTATATTGTCTCCAAATTCCACCAGCCTTGGTTTTATATGATTGATGAGTCTGATGCTGTATGCCAGGCACAGTGCTAAATTTTGTGCTGTTGACAACTTCTTAACACTAAATCCCAATAAGACTTTTTACGGTCTAGAAATCGAGCCTGAGGTCTTTATGCACAGCTGTCTCATTCACTACCAACAGACAATTAGAAGAGAGTAATACTGTGACTACAGACAGCAGCTTGGCTGCGTCTGACGAAACCACTGACATATTGTTATGCCTCTGACATTGCAGTCAAGTGAGCCGCTAGTTCGTCTGCCATCAGTGGTAATAAAAAGAATAACGTAGGTATGTGAATTATAATATTTTCTTGTAAGCGTCCATTTTAAAAGTACAGACAAAGATAATAAGTTACATTCGTTGCCAAAATATGGTGCGACGCTAGTTGGTATGGTGTCAGCACATTAGGACCCAACTTGGTACAACAACAACAAGCTGGTAATGATAACATCTGTATATGTGTGGAGAATCGATTTTGGAACCCGGTTATGATATTATGTTTGTTTATTTAGTTTTGACGAATGGTATGTACATACAATTCATTTTAATCACAATTTCCACACCAAAGAACACACGGTCTCAAATTATACAAATGTTTCCACTTTCCTTAACAAAAAGATCGAGATAGGGAAATGATATATCAGTGTTTGTGAAGTTGCAACAACAATAATTTATGCATTAAGCTACGTATCCACTATGCCTTTTTTTTTTTTTTTTCGTGGGGGACTGCTTTAACGCATACCTCTCCGCGGGGCGACGAAGAGGTTATGGCGGGCTCACCGGGGAAAAGATACCCCGGTAATACCGACTAAACCTACCACGGTGTGCCTCGACATAACCATAGACGGCGAGGCCGCACGAATCGCTTTCACATGCAATCGCGACCCCGCCGTGTGAAACGGCAGGCCACTGCACAAAGAATATTTCCTCCACCATCCCCCTGAGCGGGGGGGACAAAGACACGATACAGAGGCGCACGTGGGAACACGCACGCCGCCTCTTGGACCTGGTGCTGATTGGGTGGCGAGCAGGCCCACGCAGCCCACCACCCCCAGGTCAAACTTCAAGGTGGCTGGAGGTCATCTCGCGCCCTCTGGCGCCCGGTTCTGCGGTTGGGGAGAGGGTTTAAGCGCTCCCTCTCCCGCTCCGCCGCCTCCTTGATGGAAATTACTTCCTCACAGAAAGACGTATCCACTATGCTGTTCTAACCATGCACAAAGCATTGGCAACTGCTTGAACAGAGACGGGACTCGCTCCACTAAAAGAAACACCGTTTCTCTACAGTATTCACTGTAACTCTGAGCTTCGTACTAGTTGTCTTCTGAATAAGTTACTAGTACATTTCGCAGTCTTAATAAAACAGCGACTTAACTCGAAATTTGAAAGTAAGGCAATTTGGACTCTAATTGTATATGCTAAAGTCTAATATTATGTTTGTGTTAAATCATTGCAATAGAGTTCAAATTTGTTTAATCCAAAATACTGAGATAAGTCTCTGTTTTATTAAGAGTGCGATTTATTATTTTATATTCTTCGGTTACATTTTATTATTTTATATTTAATGTTCTCGATGATATTTGAAATCCACCATCCCGCACTGGGCCAGCGTAGTCGACTATGGCCTAACCATTCTCACAGTGAGAGAAGCCCATGCTCAGCAGTGGGACAGTTTAATACAGGGCTGCTTTTATTATTTATATTACATTTTATTATTTTATATTTAATGTTCTCGATGATATTTGAAATCCACCATCCCGCACTGGGCCAGCGTAGTCGACTATGGCCTAACCATTCTCACAGTGAGAGAAGCCCATGCTCAGCAGTGGGACAGTTTAATACAGGGCTGCTTTTATTATTTATATTACATTTTATTATTTTATATTCTTCGGGTACGGTTACGAAATTATTTATAGAATAAGAATGAAACGCATGCGTTTTAATGATATGCATTATATGCAGCAAATGGCTAAGGATTTATTTTATATATATATATTTATTTTACCTTGATTTTGCCCACGTTATGATAAACTCAGTACCTACTTCGGTAGGCAGCTTAAAAACAAGAAATATTCAGTAGTTCTTGTTTTAGGTGACTAATAATTTTCAAGGTGATGTCGGTAAAAACTAGTTCGGCTAGAAGCTTGTCTGATACTAAATTTATTTTAATAGATCTAGTCTTAGCATAAAGGAAACAAATCAGAGTGAATTAGTATGGTTATTAAGCTAAAGTTAGAAATTTATTGTGGCTTTGATTGCCAAGGTTGAATTTTTAAGACAACCTGTATACTAGTGTATGACCGGTTTTGAAAAATGTAGTAATTTAAATATCAATACAGTTAAGGACTAGCATTTGTCTGCTATTGCCTCAGTGCCGCAAATATAGTGAATGCGACGGCTGTGCTTGAGAGCCCAGGTTAGATTCTTGTGCCAAGTAAAACAATCGTAGCAGTAGCATGGAGTCTCCTGACGAAATGGGGGTGTAATAAATCTCTGCGTACCCATTATGTTGTCCGCGATATCACTCGCTCGAATTCGCTCCCGATTTCTCTTTTATCGATGTTTAACTACAAAGAGTTGCTAAAGATCAATAAAATTATCTCAGCAAGACATATCTATATATGATTACATATTATAAATCAGTGTTAGTCTGTGTGTCATTTACGGTCTCAAATATCACTCGTTCGATATTGCTCAAATTTCTGAGATACGTTTGACATATTACTGGAAAGGCTAGAAATCAGTAGACGAAAATAAATTTGATGTTTTTCTTTTTTTAAATACGATTCTTGCTCGATGAATATATACGCTGTCGCGGGGCACGTAACAAATAATAAAAAAAATGAACATAAAGCCCACAATATTATAAATATTTGGCAATATTATAAATTCGAACGTGAGTTTGTTTCTTTGTTTCTCTTTCATGCCTTGATTACTCAACCGATCTTCATGAAATTTCGCATACACGTTGTCGAGGCTTCAGAAAAGGACAATGACATACCTTTTATTAAAAAAAAGGACCAAAGCCGCGGGATAAATCTAGTAAACTATAAAATATTAAAACAAAAAATATAAAAAACTTTCACCAACCATATAGATACAGACTTTTACTTCACAGAAGGGCTAAAATCAAGGTCTAATCCGAATAACGGTATCAGAATAACTGTACCTATTCAGCTGCATAAAATCTTAAGATAACCTACATTAACAAAAACATATTTTACCGTTGGACCATGCAACAACTATACTTGGAATAATATTACAAGCTTTATACGAAGATCATTATGGAGCGACGCTAGCCAAATGATTAAAGAATTAAATTTTTGAATTACAGGTTGTCCACCATTCCTGTAACACTACTGACGTGAACCCACTGTACTTTTTTGAACTTGGGCTATACATTTATGCATATGAGCCGGACATAACATCTCCGCTTCTCGTTTCCCGCGGAGAGGTAATGTCTGGCTTACCCGGGGAAAGATGGAACTTCCCGGGTACTACTTACTAAACCTACCACGGTGTGCCGACTCGCTGCCGTGAATTATGGGTAGATCGCTGGAACTGAAACTACATCAGCGACCCAACCAGCAGTGCCAAATGCAGGCAAGAAAACGTGAACCCACACCTAACACAAATAGTTGCTGTGATTAGTATTTTCTTCTGTTAGAAATGGGTTCATATCAATAGAGTAAACAGTTATGTTCTAAAGGTTGACAAGTACTTTAGTTATATGTAAACAGAATCGCCTAATCTTAAAAGACAGACGTAACATGGAAAGTTTTATGAGCTAGAGAATGAGTAGACTCATGATCTCTAATTCCGATTCCTAATTTAAAACATTTGCTTGTGCTGGCTCCACCTCAGTAAAGTAAACTTTATAATTAAGTTTCTCGACCTGGCAAAAGCCTTTGACACCGTGTCAATCCCAATTCTAGTGAGAAAATTGGAATGCCATTTTGGTGTCAGAGGCTTAGCCGTAAATTGGTTTAAAAGTTACCTAACAGACAGGAAGCAAAGTATAAAAGTCAGCGGCTTTAGAAGTGAAGTGCGATCCACTAATTTCGGCGTTTCCCTAGGTAGTGTTTTGGGACCGACTTTGTTTATAATGTATATAAACGATATACATAAAAACGTCAACGCAGAGGTAATTTGCTATGCAGACAATACTGTTATCATTTATCATGGTTCCACTTGGAAGGATGTATTTTCAGTTGTGGAAAATGATATGATAAAAGTGACTACTTGGTTGCAAGAAAATTATTAACGTTAAATGCCAGAAAAACCAAATATATATGTTTTCATAAGACTAAAGTATCGGCCTCGAGACAAAACCTAAGAATTCGAATTAACGAATGCAAAAATACAAAACAATCCTATAGCTGCGATAAACTGACAAAGACTAGTAGTATTAAGTATCTTGGCGTGGTGATCTATCAAAACCTTTAATTTAAAAAAACACATAAGCTCACTCTCGTTCAAGATTCGAAAAACCGCAAACATCCTAAAGCTACTTCGGTCATCTGCGAACACAGATATCTTGAAGACTTTATTATGCATTGAGTCCATCTCTTATTACACATTGCATAAGTTGCTGGGGCAGTGCACTAAAAACAACAACGGTACAAATAGAAAGAGCACAACGCTCAGTATTGAAAACAATGTTAAAGAAACCATTTAGATACCTAACAACAAAACTGTACAAAGATAGCCAAGTTTTGAATGTACGCCAACATTTTATTCTCAAAACTGTCCTTGTGGTGCACAGAAAAGTAATTGCTTCAGAAGATTACACAAATCTACAACAGCTTAGAGTGTATAGATTGCTCTTACCTAAAATCAAAACCAGTTTTGCTAGATGCTTTAGCCCGTTTAAAGACATCTTCATACATAACAAGGCAGCGAGTACTTGTGATTTGAAGCAGTGCACAGTGAGAGAGGCAAAACTAAAAATGATAAAATGGCTCGCTTCCCTATCGTACGATTCCACGGAAAGTCTTCTAGTACCCATATCACAAAACGCACACTCCAATTTACGTAATATTATATAACATTTACATTATATTTTTTTCCCCCTGTATATACCTTATATACTAATATAAAATATTTAATTACATAATATAATATAATACATGAACTACATGCATACCTTAGTTAAATTGCAACTTTCATTTGCATCGAGACCAATGCACTTATTTTAGTATTATAAACTTCGCATGTTATAGTAATTATGAGTTTGTTGTACCTATTTTTTAATTTATAAGTCGGTTATATACTTTATGATGCTGTCCGAGCTAACAATGTATGTTAAATAACTTAGTCTCGTCAGACACCCACAGGACAGGCTTGCCTAGTGAGGGGCCACAGGATATTGTATTTGACATTGTTAATATTTTATGGCAATAAACAAATTTTTATTTATTTTATATTTAAGCCGAAAAGTCGGATAATATAGCAAAAATATTGTAAAAAAAACACTTGTAATCTTTTAAAATAATAGAAAATCGAAAATATTAGAATGAAGTCTATTAACGCTTTCTAAATTTCTAACACACGTATTATTTTATCCCTTTTAAAAGACAACTCCCGAACTAGACATAATTCCTGTATCGCGATTGACTTTACAACCATTAAAACAACGAACACAAAAAACACCCAATCTCGGAGTCTCGGAACAACTATTAATTGCTTGTGTTAGCAATGGGATCACATCAGTGTTTACTAAATAGTTGAGCTAAAGACCTTGGAAAATACCTTGTAATTTATCGACCAGATGGTCTAGAGGTAAGTTAATTAAGAGCTGCGTTCACGTCAATAATGCTTAGATCGATCACGGCACCTCTCGGTTGTAAGTCTGATACACAGCCACTTTATACAGGACACGACGTTTTGTTATAGTTAGCATATCCTGACAAAATGCCATAATAAGACGTAAGTTTATTCACTCATTAGCACCGAGTATTTATAAAATATTCATAATTAGTTTTGTCTAGACTTAAACTGTTATTATATGCTATTATAATGTTTTGATGAGAGGCTGCATAATATCTACATTATTATATGATAGCGTTACTCAGGATTCAATTCAAGGTCTTCTTCTCTCTAGCCTTTATTATTCTCAAGTCACTTGGGGTCGGCTTTTTCTGGTCTAACCGGATTTGACTGGATATCAGTTTTTACAAGGAGCGGCTGCCACCTGACCTCCAAAACCCAAAGGCTAACGATACCCTAAGTCTAGACCAATTTCAGGATATTATAGGGCACTGACTTCTCAATAACGACTGCTATAAATGTTCATAGCAGCCGGGACCGACGGCTTAACATGCTCTTCGAGGCACGGAGCAGGCGATAATTGTCAATCAATACGCATATAATTTCGAAAAGTCATATAAATTCCGAAAGTCAGAGGTGCGCGACGTGGGTTCAAACCCGAGAGCCTCTGCATTGCAGTCTGTTGGTCTCCCCACTGAGCTATCGCTAAATTCAAGATACAGAAATAAAATAATTGGAAAGAGAGGAACTCGCGACGCATCCTCGAATTACCCACCCGAACTATGGCAATAGATAAACAAAATTTAAACAAAAAACAAAACCATCTTCAAAAATGTATATTCTAAAACCAAAAATGCACTAAAAAGTTAAAAAATAATTGCGTATTCTTGTGAATAATTAAATAATTGTTCCTTCATACTATTAAATGCTATCAATAACCAATTTGGAATTGTGTAATCAATACATACACATATACCTATGTATGTGATTGTAGCAATCACGGCAGATTTGCTGTCATTTATCAAAGAATTCTGTTGTATAAAACCGAAGATCTTTATCAGAACATCACCAAATTAGAATAGGGTACCTCGAAACACCACGAAGAGCTTCCAAACCATCCTACACACTTAATATTGTCTTCTGTTTACGCGAATATTATTCATTGAAATTAAACTACTATATACGGATTTTATCGCGTTGTTTATTTGACACTATATTACATAATTTTAAAAATTGTTACACTACTATTACTATTGAACTTTACTAATTTTTAAGCTAATTAAATTATTATTAAAACTATTTAGATTTAATTTAATTTTACACTTTTCCCGACGTTTCGGTTGCTTTTCAGCAGCCATGGTTACGGGGAGACTAAGATGGAAGCTGTCTTAATGTTCCAGTGTAGTTATTTCAAAGTACCCGAACATAATTTAATCATTGGTGTTTCTATTTACGCAGAATGAGCTCAGAGTATCATGAAGTCTAGCTGTGGTTTGCTTCTTCTTGGGTTTGACTATTTGAATGACTGGATCCCAAGCTGGTGGTATATTATAGTAGTTCTAAAGTAAATCGTCTACGCCGAATATAAGCATTCAAATACTAACGAACATATAGAACACAATCTTAATTTTCTGGAAGGTAATAGAAACCGTACTAAAGTAGCAATAAAAATATATCTTTTGAACTACTTTTATTATCTATTTTACTTTGACATTGAAAGAGTATTAAAAAGGGATGCATATATATTTCTAATTTTGTAATTTAGAACGTTATTACTATTTAGCTTATTCTTCTGTGTCGCTAAAACGTCTAAGCTTCAGAATCGGAACAATGCGAGTATGTCAAGTTGATCTAGCTTCCGAATAAACGTAATAGCCAGTGTATATTTTTAATTTAGTAGCGTTTAATTATATATAATTAGCGTTTTTAATTAAGACTAAGTATAATCATTTCAAATATTATAGCGTACTTTTTGAAATAATATAAATCTATTGTTATTTGTTTCGCTCATTCTCATGTATGCTGGCTAATAAAAAATCATAACTTATATTATAAATGCGAATGTGAGTTTGTTTGTTTATTACTCTTTTACGCCCAACTACTCTACCTATTATCGTGAAATTTTGTCATTGTGGCAGAAAATGTATTTAAATATTGAACATGATCGCGTTATATCTATATTACAGGATATTCAATTATCTTAGCTTAGGCTCAGCTGCAATTCAAATTATATTAAAATAACTACCTGAAAATTAAAATTAAACAACCCATCTATGAATCCTGTTTTTATAAGTAAATATATTTTATTTTTATCTTTTTAATACACGTTATTATTTATATAATTTCTTACTAATATTATAAATGTGTACACGTGGATTGCGGTTTGTCTGGCTTTTACGCAGCAATAGGCCAATAAACCGACTTATATTTATGGATAATGACTGCTTAAAAAACTGGTACAATATAAAGTCAAAACAATGTAAAATTTAAATTTGAAATTTTATATCAAGTAGGCTATTAGGCATCTCGTAAAATGACTATAAACTATACTTATCTGAACAAAACTGGCTAATTTATTTATGTGATAGTTAGAAGTGTCTAGAATAAGCTCACGCTTATTTTTATAGCGTCACGCGTATTATTTTAGGTAATGGAGTAACAGATTTACGAAAGCTATTAGTAATCGAATTATATGAATCTTCAAATCGAAATATTCAGAACATTAGCCTAAGGTCGCGGGTTCGATTCCCGCACAAGTCAAACATTTGTGTGCGTGAACATGGATGTTTGTCTTGGTCTGGGTGTTTCTATGTATAATATGTATGTATTTACAAAAAAAAAGTATATATGTATGTTTATCCATTGTCTAGTACCCATAGTACAAGCTCTGCTTAGTTTGGGCTAGATGGTGTTGTGTGTATGTGATAGAATATTATTATAATTATTATTATTATTATTAGCGATTATTCGAATGTGTTTATTTAGTTGATTAATTATTTAATTGTGTATAAGCGCAACGCCAATAACAGGGCTTGTATATAATGTAAGGATGACCTACAAAAAGGTTATGACTGTCATCCGAGGCTATACAAACCATCGTTGACAAACATCGAAAAGCGATCAGTTCATCGAACTATTATTTTACAATAGCAAAACAGGCGAGGCATTAAACCGTATTTCAAGAGGCATGCTTTAAATAATTAATAAACCACTTCTAGAGTAGAAATACTTTTGTTTGCAATCAATAGTTTGGTACCGGTAGATGGCTATTGCCAGTCTTAATAAGTATATTAAGACAGGGCTAAAATTATACTAATGAGCAATAGCTCACCTCCAATATAATAATATCAGCCCTGTATTAAACTGTCCCACTGCTGGGCACGGGCCTCCTCTTAGTGTGAGAAGGTTTAGGCCATAGTCCATCACGCTAGCCCAGTGCAGGTTCGTAGACTTCACTTACCTTTGAGAAAATTGTAGAGAACTCTCAGATATGCAGGTTTCATCATGGTACTTTCCTTCACCGTTAAAGCAAGCGATAATTACATATTTCATTCGCACATAACTTCTTAAAGTCAGAGGTGCGCTGCTTTGGATTGATCTTGCGGTCTATCGTTACAAAGTACTTAGTAGTTAACATAACTGGCGAAACGTAGCTACACACCTACGTTTATAGAACTCTGCCTACCCTGTCGGTGACATATTATGCTGTGTATAAATGGCGACATAGACTGGGTATGTATATATTTATAACAAGTAAGAAACGGCCATGAATTACCGTAAATCTTAGAGTTCGAAAAAATGGTATTGCGTGACCTTGAGGTCAGAGGTCAAAGGTCATAGTCATTTCGGGATATATCGACTATGTTGAGTCAAATGGCGTTAACCACGAGTCTCTAGCTCTTACGGTTCTTGACTTGAAAGGTAGTATCACTTGACCTCTAGGTTAGAGGTCAAAGGTCATAGTCATTTCGGGATATATCGACTATGTTGAGTCAAATGGCGGTAACCACGAGTCTCTAGCTCTTACAGTTCATGAGTTCAAACCTGGTATCATGTGACCTTTAGGTCAGATGTCAAAGGTCATAGTCATTTCGGGATATATCGACTACGTTGAGTCGAATAGAGTTAACCGCGAGTCTCTAGTTCTTACGGTTCTTGAGTTGAAAGTTTTATAATAGACAGACGGATGGACGGACGGACGGACGAACGAACGGGCGGACGGACAAAGCTGTTGTATAAGAGTTTTTTCGAACTCTAAAAACGTTATGCCAAGATTAAATGTAATTAAAGCTATGATACTCATAGTCAACAATTAAAACGTCTTTAAGTAGTTATAAATACAACAGGAACCATCCACAAGCAATATAAGTAAGTAACATTATAAGATACTTGATGTTGCCTGTAGCTTCGCTTGTGTTATTGTAGATTTTGTCAATATGTTTATATCCCTCGGGAGCAGTACTTTCTTTCTGGATGAAAGACCGTACAGTAAAGTAGTGTGTCCTTTTCTGACAACGTGTAGATATGCGAAATTTCATGATGCTCGGTCGAGTAGTTAAGATGTAGAATTTTAAGAAGCAAACTCACATTCACGTTTCTAATATTAGTTAGGATATAAAGTTACATACATACATGCCATATCACGCCTATTTGCACGACAGGGAAGGCAGACACACTCAAACTTCATTAGCTTATATTGTTAGAGCCTACTAAATGGGGGTCAGCCTATTGCCGTCTACCGGGCGCCGCAGTCTCAGACTCCTTGCTATTGAGTATTTCTTGACAGGATAGTTAGTTGGACGTGTGTTGTCCGCACTTAGCCCCACAATTAGGCCATTATACGTAAGTTACCGACGCGAAATATTGTTCGGTTACTCATACCACCTCAGCTCCATCCAGAAAGATAATAGGGACCGATGTTGGGCAGTACCTCCCTCATCGTTTCTGGACTGTTTAGAAGTTTCGCCCGTTGGTTGCTCACGCTTTTACAATGTAGGAGCACGTGAGCCGGTGTCTCCGCGGTCTCCATACAGCCTCTACATAAGGGACTGTCAGTGATGCCGATGTTGAATAGGTGTTCGTTGAGTGAGCAGTGGCCTGTTATAATACCCACTAGGTGGCGTAGGTTTTTCCTTGTGGCACGTAGGAGTTTGCGCGACAGATGTTTGTCTAAGGATGGGAGTGCTTCCTTCATCTGTCTACATTCCTTTGTTTCTGCACACTGTTTTTTGTGTAATTTCGTGGCTCTGTCACATAACCATGTTTTGAGTTGGCAGAAGGGTATCGAGACAGGACAGGTCATTCTTGACAGAATAATTCAATAACACTTTGCCCCAGGAAAATAAGCGACTGGTGTACTGTGACACAGCAGTGGCATACACTGGGCTTACTCACTTGTGCTGCATGATGTTCAGCTATTGTATAAATAACAAAGATCATTTTTTTTAAACAACGGAAAAGAAGACTCAGTACAACTGTTTATCGATCACAATACCGTGAAACCCATAGTTTGTCGGTATTACGATCCAGATACAGCTACCGCAGCGATAGCTCAGTGGGAAGACCAACAGACTGCAATGCAGAGGGTCTCGGGTTCGAACCCACGTCGCGCACCTCTGACTTTCGGAAGTTATATGACTTTTCGAAATTATGTGCGTATTGATTGACAATTATCGCCTGCTCCGTGCCTCGGAGAGCACGTTAAGCCGTCGGTCCCGGCTGCCGTGAACATCTATGGCAGTAATTATTGGGAAGTCAGTACCCTATATTATCCTGACACTGGTCTAGTCTTAGGGTATCGTTAGCCTTCGGGTTGCGGAGGTCAGGTGGCAGCCGCTCTGTGTAAAAACTGATATCCAGTCAAATCCGGTTAGACCAGAAAATCCGACCCCAAAGTGACTTGGGAATAATAAAGGCTAGGGAGAAGAAGATGTTCATTCAGTGGTCGAAATTAGTCCATAATCTGTTTTGTATTTCTTTATTTATATCTAAACAAAAAAAGGCTAAGTGATTCTTATCACTCAGTTAATCCAGTAGTAGTAGCAGTTAGCTTTAGTGTTAAAAAAGCTTGTCAATCAAATCAAATCTCGTCATCTGCTACACTAATAAAACAGTTAAAATAAAATTTGTGCAGAATCGATATTAAAAATAAAATAAATGTTATTTAACATTCAATTATTGTAGAGACTTGTAAATAAGAAAATATATCACACCTCTGCCATGTGTAGATTTACAGCAATTTGGATAACGGATTTTTAGTTTTCTTGTTGATTTCTACAATGAAACTAAATGCTTGTTT
The DNA here is from genome assembly GCA_930367265.1 of Catocala fraxini. Lineage (NCBI taxonomy): Eukaryota > Metazoa > Arthropoda > Insecta > Lepidoptera > Erebidae > Catocala > Catocala fraxini. Next base: position 24,470,766 of record OV884031.1, read on the forward strand.
TAGAAATGGTTTTATGTTTATTCGTAGTGCGGTTTGACCGCACACATCATCATAATTTGCCACGAGCGCTAATTCGATTATTTTTTCATCGATCGGATTACATCTAATACCGACGTATATAGAGTCTCATGCTTATGACTCCGATGTTAGGCAGAGGAGTTTTACAACCACATTTCGCCAACTATGGTTTTATATTACACGAAATAGAGTGCGACCTTATTGCCATCTTGGTAGATGACGATCAGTTACAAATTGACGCTGCTTCTAAAAATTTCTTAACGAAAAATATAATAATAATAAAATGATTCTTCATACATAGATTCACGCCTGTTTCCCAGAGGGGTAGGCAGAGACTACGGATTTCCATTTGCTACGATCCTGACACACTTCTCTGGCTTCATTCACTTTCATCACATTCCTCATACACGCCCGTCGGTTCAAGGTGCTCTTAACCTTTCCTTTGTCCAGAACGCCTCCGATCTGATCAAGAAACGTTCGCCTAGGTCTTCCTCTTGCGACTGTTCCATTCACACTAGCCTTATAAACTTTCTTAGTCAGTCTTTCCTCGTCCATTCTTTCTACATGCCCAAACCAGCTCAACAAAGCCTTTTCCATTCTTCTTCAAATTTAAAAAAAGTAATAAAATTTGCAATTCATTCAAGTTTACATCATGCCCAACAGTGCATAAGGTTCGTGGGCGAAACCGTCATCCGCAAAAACACAGGTATAGAACCCCTAATCTTATGCACAACCACCATATTCTTTACTGCCACGCCACTGGAGTAATCTAAGTTACAAGGAAAATGGAAAACAGACTAATTGCATTACAAAAAAACGCGATATAATATGACCTTAATTGTGAGCAATTAAAAATACATTAGAATTCCGATCTAGTTATTTATTACCAAGAATTAAATGCTAAGGAAACTACAATAGGAAAAGATATCCCCCCACACTGATTAAAAACGATTTAATAATTAGTAGACACTGGTACCTTTATATATGCAAAAAGTACCTTCACACAGCATAATTATTATGTATAGCTTATAACTAGCTTTTACCCGCGGTTTTGCTCGCGTAAAAGTAGGTTAGGTTATATTAGTAACAGTACATTTTTTTTAAATGTTACTCCATATTAATATAGCTTTCTAATGGTATAATACAAATTAAAATCGATTGCATAGTTTTCGGTTAAATCCTTACAAACAAACAAAAAATCAATATAATATTAGTACAGATATACCCAATCATTGTTCGCTACCTATATAGCGAACAATGCCTGGGTATATTTAGACTGGTATATATAAGCGCTCGTAACAAAGTATACTGTTGTGTGCGGCCAAACTACGGATAAACATACACCCACTCCTAAAACAATCATTTCGTTTTGTTGTAGAAATCAACAAGAAAACTAGAAATCCGCTACCTAAACTAAATTTGAAAAAAAAAAGGTAAATGTTACTCTGTGATAAAATAGCTTTCTAATGGCAAAAGAATTTTTAAAATTGGTTGATTAGTTTTTGAGTTAAATGATTTTTATGATTTTAAAATCAATAAGGGCCAGGTTAATAGCACCTTGAACCGACGAGTGTGTATGAGGAATGTGATGAAAGTGAATGAAGCCAGAGAAGTGTGTCAGGATCGTAGCAAATGGAAATCCGTAGTCTCTGCCTACCCCTCTGGGAAACAGGCGTGAATCTATGTATGTATGTATGTAAAATCAATAAAATATTTTTATTCATAGATTATTAGCAATTTCGGTTTAGCAATTACTAGTATTCTTGTAACCCCTCCAGCTAATCTAGAATGATTGTATTAGGAGTGAGTTTACGTCAGTAGTGCAATGGGTGGGATTCAAACCCACGACCTCACGATCGCAAGTCCAATGCCTTATCCATTGGGTTACCACCGCTTATACCCAGGCTTTGTTCGCTATTTATTCTTACTCGTGCTTCGGAGTAGGACGCGAGACTATTGTCATCTGCCAGACACATGTTTGCCTTGATACTGTGCTGCCGCTGAGAATTTCCAATCAGTTAAACCAAAATGCTTTTCGCTGCCCTGGAATAGAATCCAATACGAGTCATCGCAATCGTAATCGTATTTAAAGCATATATATCATTAAACCAATGAAGCCAACTCGCTGCCTACAACATTGGTTTTAAAACATAACTGATGAAATATTGGTGTAACACACCTCTACATATAACTACAGTTTTTATTTTCTTGTCAAAATGACCACCCTCCGCCTGATGGTAAGCGATCATATTATCAATCATCCAAGGGCAGAAGTATGAGGACCCAAACTCTTCAGTGCGCGCTCTAATGGATACATACATAAATATACAGCCGTGAGCATATTATGTATCTGTACTTCGTTAATTTTATTATTTCATGTGCCTGCCTTGGTGATGCAGCGGTATCTGACTGTTGTACTGAGGTCTTAGCTTCGGTTCTTTCTGTCTGGGACTTCTAAATAGCGGCACGGAATTTAGACTTGTGTCCCGGTAAAACGAATAAGGTCGTCTCCTTTCACGAAGGACCTAAAATATAGTTGGTAAAATCTGAGTGCTCTACACCACTGCCTACAACTTCAGGATATCCTGAAAGGAACCTATATAGGTTTAAGATTATGTATGTTTTATTTCATAATGTCTAGTTTTATAAATAAACCATGAACGTTCAAAATACTTTCTATTAACTACAGCATAAATAACAACCGCGAAATATATGACCGCAATCAATCTCATTGAATCGTTCGTTGCCAAATAACTTGTATATGTAAAAAATATTGAAGCGCGCGAGTCAATATTATGGATAGCCTAAAGGAAACTGTGTTTCACGGCTTTGGGCACAACAAATTACACCAATTTCCATTCACCAGAGTTTTTACGTCTTCGTTTCACCATTTCCACGATTGATGATGTGTTACTTATGTGGGAACACGATATCTATTTATCAAGTGGAGCGGGCGAATGTATTTCGCCCGCCGAATATATGGATTTCACGCTAAATATGCTCTGTTTTGGCGTTGTGTTATGCAACAGTTGATAAAGAAATGGCTCGTTACACTGTAGTTAACTTTGCGCTATGATTACGTGTGATCGTGAGGTTCGATATTCGGGTTGGATGAAGTGTGATTGTTAGGTTTTTCTGTTAGGATTTTATTTAGTAGCAGCCTGTAACAATTTGTACCGTAGACGACAACAGGACTGCGGTCTAAGAAGCTTAAAACTAAAAGTGGCTAGCATACACAATACATATGTCTATCTCTTCAATTATATAGTTATAGTATGGACTCTTTTAAACTTTTAAACTTGAAATACTAGATTGTTATTTTAAGTTCTAGCTCAGCTAAATAAAATCTAGGCACTGGTTTTGAAATTGAGATCTGTATATCTGCTTTATTGGATCTCTTGGAAACATTTATATTTTATTCAACAAACATAATATCTTCTATACATAGGTAGTGATTTTTATTATTATTCTATGTGGAGTTTTGATACATAATGAATTAAAGTATAAAATGAGGAATTCTAAACTTCTTCTTCTCTTTAAATTTTTTATTTTTTATTTTAGGACCACCAGTGGTTATTACAAGAATGCATTCACAATAATAAAAAACAATAAATTTCTAGTCACTTGCATAACCTTTTAAAGTAGCCATTGCATGCACAAATAAGTAAGCAATATAAATATTAGTGTTTAGTATTTATGATTTATGAACATGATAGTAAAAAGAGGTAAGTCGCTAACTTTAAAAGATTATATTGACGAACAAATCGTACAGTGAAAAGTAACAAAATACTTAATGGTAATAATAATGCAGAAGGATCATAGTAATAATAATTATTTAGGATTTAAAAGACAGGCGAAATTCTCAATGTTTCCCAGTCCACATAACAATAAAATAGGTGGCCAATAAATATGTCTAAATGAATAATGGTAGAATATGATCATTAACAATATATAAATTCTAACAAATAATCGATTATAGAAACCGAAAAAAAAAATACAAATATAGCAGATTAAGTCCAAAGTACATTACAATTAAGTCACAGTTTTCGTGTGGTTAGTGGCCAACCTGTTGTCAAGAGTTGTTCAAGCCGCCCGTAGGCCTCTGACATGGCTTAACGACTGCTGTCAATTTGACAACAACCGGGACCGACTTTTTACGTGCCCTCCGAAGCACGGAGACGCTTAGATGAAATACTCCTAAGCGGTCACCCATCTATTGACTGACAGCACCCAACGTTGCTTAACCTCGCTAATTGGTTACCGATCAGTGAGTGCAACTGGCTATGAGCGCCTCGAAATTCTAAACTGACTGATACAAGAAGAGGGAATAAAGTGAGAGGTAAATGTCAGGGTAGTATCTAAGTAGATAACCATAGACGTTGTCACATAATTTGAATGCATAACTTTAGTATGCAAAATATGTTAGTCTTAGGGTCACAGGCAATACTAGCTGAACCGCGCATTTTCGGCTGGTTCACATAAGAGAATTTTCACCGTATTTGCAACATTTTTCATTGATGCGCCACTCCTACTGGTCGTAGTGTGATGTTAGCTATAGCTTTCATCGATAAATGGGCTATCCAACACTAAAATAATTTTTCAATACGAACCAATAGTTCCTGAGATTAGCGCGCTCAACCAAACAAACAAACTAAAAATAGTGTAGGTAGACCCGGAGGTTATTGAATCAATGTTCTTATATCAAAGTTATCTATATTCCAATCAGAAAACAATATGAAACAAGTGAGAAATGGCAATTCATTGTCGTAAAACTTAGAGTTCGAAAAAATGGTATCACGTGTCATTGACGTCAGAGGTCAAAGGTCATAGTAATTTCGAGGTATATCAACTAAGCTGAGTCTAATGGCGTTGACCGCGAGTCTCTAGCTCTTACGGTTCTTGAGTTGAAAGTTGTATAACGGACGGACGGACGGACAGACAAAGCTGTTGTATAAGAGTTTTATCGAACAATAAAACGAATAAAAAGACAAAGTAAGGTGACATTTTATTGTAACAGGGTATTTGATTCTATTGTTTTTATCGGATTACGTTGTTTAAAACTATAAATATAAATATTTATTAAAACCTTTCATAAATAAAGACATCAAGTATTCCAAATATGGTACTTACGGCGATTGTTAAATAATGATCAAATAGAAAATAATTTATGATGTAACCGCTATTGAACTGCACAAGTGCGAGAGAAATAGCGAAACCCTTTTTTCTCATACTGAAATTTAAAATATTATTTGCTATTTATTGTGAAATCAATTTTAAAGCTGTAATTATTAAAAAATAATCGTTTGAATACTATTTGTTGCTATGTATATAGTTCTGAACATAATTAAATATAAGGAACGTTCCTATTGGTATTTTTAACTACCTATCTTCCTTCATACATATTCATATGTTTAATATATCTATTTACTAATATTTTAGGTACATACCAATCAGTTATTCAACATTTATATAATTTCCTTATTAGTACTAACTAGCGTTCCGCCCCGACTTCGGACGGTTAAAACAAAACCTTAACAAATTATACACCTAAACCTTTCTCATGAATCACTCCGTGTAAAAGTGGAAACCGCATGAAAATCTGTTCAGTAGTTTTTCATTTATAGCAAACAGACAGACATACTTGGTGGGGGACTTTGTTAATGATGTTAAACATTAGAAATGTATAATTATTCTATCCTTATATCCTTTAACTATTACTGTACTAAAAGGAATGGAATGGAAGGGTTAGGAATTATCATTAGGTATTGTGTTGATAAAACAATTCAGAATTTTACAAATATCTATTGACCTATGTATGTCGTTGACTACACACGCATGTAAACTATATCATATATTTATTGTATGTTGTCAATATTCCAAGTCTCTGTCACAATATTAAAATGTACAGAACTACAATCAAATGTAGTCATTTGCGATTGAATTTTGGAATGAATTTGCTTACGGTAACTACTTGCTATCAGGCAGGCAGTGTGTTTGTTAACAATCTCTATGGTTTACGGTAGACAGTAACATAACTAGTTTCCTTGAAATCACCACTGTGATACCAAAAAAACACAGCCACAAAGGCAGCGATTACTGTTTCCAATAAGGTGCATTGCTAGCTCGTCATCCAGCAACAACAATAATAACTACACACATCAAAAGTGTCTAGGGATCAAGTACATTTTTAAGTATTAAAAACTATCAAATTAATATTTGCCAAATCCAGTCTTTCAGACTAGCTTTGTACTTAAAATATCCCTATATTTGGAAAAATTAAGAAAATTTGAAATTTGTGCAAATTGTGAAAATTTATCCTAAGTTAATGTCTTCAAGTATATGGAAAAATAGGCAAAAATGAGGATTTTTATAGTTTCTATTTTAAAGATTATAAAATTAATAGTCTGCGCTTCCACCATTGACACGAATAACACAATCACAGCGATTTGGCATGCTTAAAATGCCCACGTTCTTTCTAACAAGTCAAAAAGTTGTTGTGGGGTATGTATAGCATCCATACTCGGCAGAGGTCTTCTTTGGAGTATATCCCAAGCGTGTTCAATTGGGTTGAAGTCTGGAGATTGAGCAGGCCACGGCAGGACGTTGATATGAGCATCGGCAAGAGTACGAGTTATGACTCTAGCCATGTGTGGATGTGCATTGTCATGCATTCGTCGAAATGAATCATCCAACGAGTTTCGCAAAGGGATGATCACGCCTGAAGTATTGTACTCTCCACATAAATTTGAGCATTGAGGTTGCCCCTGAGCCAAATGAAATCGGATCTTCCACCGATCCAAATACCGGCCCAAACCATTATTATTCCAGCTTCATATGAATGAACTTCTTGACAAAATTTCAAACGTTCTTGACGCCCAGAAGTCCTCCAAATCCGAGTACGTCTTGTATCTGATCTGACACCGAAACGAGATTCATCGGAAAAGCAAACACAACGCCAGTCTTCTTCCTCCCAATTTCTGTGTTTGTGAGCCCATTGCAAACGGGACCTATGATTGCAGGGTGCTATAGGTGGAACCCTCAGCGGCCTTCGGGAACGCAGACCCACTTCACGTAAACGATTTCGAATGGTTTGGTCACTTATCAGCAAGCCTGAAGAGCTGTGGAGCCTCGTAGCTAAAATCATGGCGGTCATGCTACGATTCCGTCGAGCAGTATTTTGGATGCATCGGTCTTGTCTGCGAGTGGTGATGCGAGATCGTCCTCCATGTCGCTCGACCACGCTGCCCGTGATAAGATAGCGTGTCGAGAGATGACTTATAACACTTTGTGTAGTGCCAAGAGCGATAGCCAGAGTACGTTGCCTGGAACCAGCTTGCAACATGCCGACGGCTCTCATCATCTCTTCTCGTGTTAAATGATGTCTTCGCTCCATTTCGATGCAGTTTCTTTTCAGTTCTGATGCAGAAATTGTAATGGTTTTATAAAAACTCTATTACACACTTTTATAGAAATCCTGATAGACAGTTGATTTTCTATTTCATATCGAAAATTAAAGAACATTATTTTTCAATTTTAGTAATTTAGTGAAAATCACTAAAAAGAACCAATTACAATAAAAAAAGTTAAAATAATAATCCTCAATTGCGGTGAGCCCCTAAAACGTATTTGATCCCTAGACTTTTTTGATATGTATATATAAAGTAAGGTTGCGTAATCTATACTTTAATAATCTATATCTATACTAATATTACAAAGAGGAAAGATTAGATTTCTTGTTTGTTAGGATTTAACTCAAACACTAATCAACCGATTTTAAATATTCTTTCACCATTAGAAATATATATTATCACCGAGTAACGTAATAATATGGTAGATTCTATTTTTGAAATGGTACTGTTACTAACATATTTATGAGAGCGAAGCCGCGGGCAAAAGCTAGTAGGGATATATAATTCTCGATAGCAATTAAACTATTTAAAAATTATTCGAAGGTAAAAGGTAAAAAAGGGTTGCATATATTTTGTAAAAATATTCTTCCATCGCGGCTAGTTGTTAAGAACGAATAGAACACCTTTATTTGCTACTGGTTGCGAAAGTTAGTTGTCTTTACCAAAAGCGCCATACGCACTAGTCGGACTTGTGTATGTACATATATACTCATATGTTTTAAGCTATAGTAAATGTTAAACCGTAAACAATATAATTAAGTCAACATTACCAAGCATTTCGTAATACACGGAATCAAGATAATTTTGTTAAAATGTGCAAAAAATATTCTTCTGGTTATTCATATTGACAAAATATTTGTTTGCGATTTGAATTTTAATAAGATTCAAGCATACATATATATATACAAATATATCGTCATAGTTCTAATATATGTCGTATTGATCTATACGTAGTGGTTTACAATACAATAATATTTGGACTATTGAAGATCATTGCCATTTAAAAGTAGATGGTAACATTCCATTCGCAGACTTCTCAAAAGCGACTAAGGTTACCAGTTTTCAGAAAGGAAATGTTTTAAAGAAGATATTTTCTTTTTTGTATATGGAACGAGTTCAGGTAAACAGCGTTGGCCTAATGACTGCTCACGAGGCTAATGCTGCTTAAGCCAGCTGTGTTAGCCTAGCGGGAGACCGTTGGACTGCCACGCAGAGGTCTCGAGTAGAATCCCCAGGCGTGCATCTCTGACTTTTCGAAGTTATGTGCATATTAAATAGTTAATTATATCACTTGCTTCAGCGGCAGAGGAAAACATCGTGAGAAAACCTACATGTATGTGAGTTCCTGCTGCCACTGAGTATTTTCTAACAGAAGAACCTGGTAACACTGTTCTCTACCTGAGAATCGTCTCTGAAAATCGTTATGTGCGTATTAAATAGTCAATTATCGCTTGATTTAACGGTGAAGGATAACATCGTGAGGAAACCTGGATGTCAGAGAGTTCTCCATAATTTTCTCGAAGATATGTGAAGTCTGCCAACCCGTACACGGTTAGCGTGATGGACTATGGCCTAACCCTTCTCACATTCAGAAGAGGCCCGTGCCTAGTAGTGGAAAGGTTTTATACAGGACTTTGGAAGTCACCATAGCACGCAACATAAGCAAGATAACGTTGCCTGGATTTAGCTATTTTTGCTAGAAGACCAATAGTGGACGAAACGTTATCTAGCGGACCCTGGTTCGTTAGACTGACGATCTTTATCTAAAATAAAAAGTATTCTTCTTCTCCCTTAGCCTTTATTATTCCCAAGTCACTTGGGGTCGGCTTTTTCTAGTCTAACCGGATTTGACTGGATATCAGTTTTTACACGGAGCGACTGCCACCAGACCTCCGTAGCCCGAGGGCTAACGATAAGGCTAGACCAGTGTCAAGATATTATAGGGTACTGACTTTCCCAATAACGACTGCCATAGATGTTCATGGCAGCCGGAACCGACGGCTTAACGTGCTCTCCGAAGCACAAAGCAGGCGATAATTGTCAATCAATACGCACATAATTTCGAAAAGTCATATAACTTCCGAAAGTCAGAGGTGCGCGACGTGGGTTCGAACCCGAGACCCTCTGCATTGCAGTCTGTTGGTCTCCCCACTGAGCTATCGCTGCTCCTGCTAAAATAAAAGGTATTAAAGACTTTAAATTTGAATTTATTTGCTTTTATTGTTTAGCACCCTATGGCAAGTATTCTAATGTATGTGTATTGTTTATTTCTATAGCATTTTGTCTATATTCTATTATAAGTTATTCTTTATATTTTTATTCTAATGACAGCCACAGAACTCCATGTTTTTTTTTTTTTGGCTTTTTGGCACCCGCCATCACAGGGTGTTGTGCTTGTTCCCCTGACATGGGGATCAGGGACCTTATTTTATTCCTTTATTAAATTACATATACATAGTTTTAGTCATGTTTTACAGTTTTATTTCTATCTTAATATTACTTATAACTACATCTTGTTACCGTGTGTTTCTTGTGTTGACTTTGCTTGCAATTAATTTGCAGTAGTCTATGAAAGGCTTTCTTGACATTTTATTTGTTAGCAGACTATGAAAATTCTTGGCATTTATGTAGCAGTCCAGAGTATTTCCTCCTTGTTTAATATTCATGCTGTAGATGCCATTATAGAATATCGAATACTACAACATAAATATTAAACCATATAATTATTTCTAGTAGGGGCTAAATTTCCAGAATTTATCACCTCTTCTTCTTAACCATATTTTTTCAATTTACCAGTCAAGACCCAGAGTTTGCTAATTTAATCAGTAAATAATTCATGCCGTTAATGTGTAATTGCGATTTTACTATCCTTCTGATAGACTCTCTCTATCGATTATTTATTACAAGGTCATAATTTCTAAATAACCTTATCAAGATACGCTGCTTTTTTCAACGTTCATCTATCTGAAAATTTGGATAAAGTTGTGACTTATATTCCGTTAACGGAAGCGGGTTACTTGGTTATTTTAGTACTAAATCTTCTTGAATATTTTGTAACCGACGATGTGTGAAGTCTGGCTAAGATTACTCATCTTTATACCCGTGACCTGGAAAATAGGAACGGGTGGCATTTTATTATTATAGTTACCAGTAACCCTGACCGTAGTATGCGACCAACTTGTGAAAGACAGGATTGAATTTGTTTACCCTTAAATACTGGAGGATCGTAAACTCGCAATGAAATTGGGAGGAATCTAATAAAGTAGAAATGTGAAGAACAATAAAATACGTATCTTTCTGTACAGTGATTGATTTGGGTTTCGTTTTTACACTGATCTTGCCGGATTTGACGATCCAAATGACGTAGAGCGACTAACTCAGGGTCACGAGAGCAATTCTTCAGGACAGCGTCTATAAAACGAAATATAAGAAAAGATTTAGTATGGATGAAGATCATTAATAATATATAAAACAACGTACATTATTTATTTACGGTTATTACATTGGTTTCGCAATAAGGATTAAGCTACAAGGTTTACGCACTACGAGGTTATTTTCGGATTTATAATAATAATAATATTCTATCTTCTTTCGTTTCGTGTAGTTAGTGGCCGACCTATTGTCAAGAGTTGTTCAAACCATAGGCCTCTAACATGGCTTAACGACTGCTGTCAATTTGACAACAACCGGGACCGACTTTTCACGTGCCCTCCGAAGCACGGAGATGCTCAGATGAAATACCACTAAGCGGTCACCCATCTATAGACTGACTGCACTCAACGTTGCTTGACCTCGCTAATTGTTATATGCTATATTATTAATATTCTATCACATACACATAGCACCATCTAGCCCAAACTAAGCAGAACTTGTACTATGGGTACTAGACAATGCATACTTTTATTTTGTAAATACATGCACAATATTATACATAGAAATACCCAAACTAAGACAAACATCCATGTCCATGCACGCAAATGTTTGACTTGTGTGGGAATCGAACCCGTGACGTCAGGCGTGGCAGTCGGTTACACTAACCACTACGCCATCGAGGCCGCTTTATTTTTAATCATTTTGGCTGTTAACATGCGTTCAATAGTGTTTAGTTAAAGTCACAAAGTAAACTAACATTTTGTAATTACATAGTTACATCACAACTCACGGTCTATATTATATAGGCTTATAGCAGCGATAGCTACGTGGGAAGACCAACAGACTGCAATGCAGAGGGTCTCGGGTTCGAACCCACGTCGCGCACCTCTGAGTTTCGGAAGTTATATGACTTTTCGGCATTATGTGCGTATTGATTGACAATTATCGCCTGTTCCGTGCCTCGGAGAGCACGTTAAGCCGTCGGACCCGGCTGTCATGAACATCTATGACAGTCGTTATTGGGAATGTCAGTACCCTCTAACATCCTTACACTGATCTAGCCTTAGGGTATCGTTAGCCCTCGGGCTATGGAGGTCTGGTGGCAGTCGCTCTGTGTAAAAACTGATATCCAGTCAAATCCGGTTAGCCTAGAAAAGCCGACCCTAAGTGACTTGGAAATAATAAAGGCTAAGAGAGAAGAAGACATCTCACGGCCTATATTACCGCCAGAGTAAGCGTATACATATTACTCCCTTAACTGCACGCATGGCGTAGTGGTTTAACTGGTCGCTTCGTGACTGCCACTACGCTGAATATTGTGGGTTCGTATCCCACACGGGACAAAACTTTGTATAATCCACAAATTGTTGTTCAGAGTGTAATATTTGTAAAGTCCTCGGCTACATAGGAATATCAAAGTGGGAGACGTCTCTAAAAAAAATGAAAGCCCTAGTACCTACCCACGTTTCTGTGCCTTGTCTATTTTAAGTATGAAAATAAAACGAAACCGTTTTTACGTCCACCATGGTATTGCTTGAAGGCTTTCTGGGCACGTTACCGTAACCAGACATGAGATAAATAGGCAATATTATTTTAATTCTGTGCGTTATTTTAGATATCGTCATATATATAATACTACTGTACGTGTGTATGTCACTGAACTCCTCCTAAACGGTTGGACCGATTTTGATAAAAAGAATTGTGTGTGTTCATGTGGATTCGAGGATGGTTTACACTTGGGTTTTTTTTCTGGTGTACAGGACAACGTCTGTCGGGACAGCTAGTAATATATAAATATTTTGCGGGTTCGATTCCCGCACAAGTTAAACATTTGTGTGCATGAACATAGATGTTTGTCTTGGTCTGGGTGTTTCTATGTATAATATGTATGTATTTACAAAAAAAGAAGTATATATGTATGTTTATCCATTGTCTAGAACTCATAGTACAAGCTCTGCTTAGTTTGGGCTAGATGGTGTTGTGTGTATGTGATAGAATATTATTATATTATTATTATTATTATTATTATTTAATATACAAACACCTAGGTATATTTGTCTTATAAATATGGTAACATGTTGAATTAATGAAACACTGTTAGCATTATTTTAGCATAAAATCAACTTCTTATTTATTATTTATTGCCCTGCCACGTATTATTGTTATAAATAGCATAAACCAGTTCATAGGCTAGAACGCATCAAAACATGTCCTTATAGTATATATTTTCATATATAAGCAGCGATAGCTCAGTGGGGAGACCAACAGACTGCAATGCAGAGGGTCTCGGGTTCGAACCCACGTCGCGCACCTCTGACTTTCGGAAGTTATATGACTTTTCGAAATTATGTGCGTATTGATTGACAATTATCGCCTGCTCCGTGCCTCGGAGAGCACGTTAAGCCGTCGGTCCCGGCTGCCATGAACAACTATGGCAATCGTTATTGGGAGAGTGTCGACACAAAAGATCCATTGGGTCGAAGTGTCGCCGGTCTGCACTGATTGGCCCCCACATAAGATACATACATACATATATTTTCATACATCAACAATTCAAACTTGTTTCGCCTATAAGGTTTATCACATTGATCTGATGCATTGCATATTAAATAACATTACTGAGATAGAATAATATTAAAACACAATAATATATTTGCATTTAGAGGCATTTCAAACTATCTCTGAATAGACAGAACAATCCTTGTCCTACGGGAAACATTCAAAATCATTTAAAATTAGGGACACATAGAACAGCAATAGCCTAGTGAGAAACCGTTGGACTGCCACACCAAGGTCTCGAGTTCGATCCCAAGGCGCGAATCTCTGACTTTTCGAAGTTATGTGCGTATTAAATAGTTAATCATCGCTTGCTTAAACGGTGACGGAAAACATCGTCAGGAAACCTGCATGTCTAAGAGTTCTAAATAATGTTCTCAAAGATATGTGAAGTCTGCCAACCCGCACTGAGCTAGCGAGGTGGACTATGGCGTAACCCTTCTCACACTAAAAAGAGGCCCGTGCCCAGCAGTGGGACAGTTTAATACAGGTCTGATATTATTATAGACCACCCAGACGCGAAACAATTATTCCGGTGACATCAATTTTTGTCACATGTAGGAATCCAAACAGCGAAACTTTACCTCACCTAGTCCTCTGCTTCTGCTAGTTAAACTTCTACACTATCCATGTAGAATTCAGGAGATTTATTTATTAAATGTTTAGTATATCTATAAAATGACCTCAAACTGCGAAAACAAAGCAAAAAGCACCAAAAAGTGTAAGCATATTTCAGAAAATATCTAAAACATTCATTAACCTTATTTAACCAAAACAATTCCCTAAAATTACCCCATTTATAGCGTGAAAGCATAAAATGCAATAAATAAAAAACAAAACGCGTTCTGGGACTGCAGGCCTCGAAGGTATCAGGAAGGCAGCTATATGTCTTATAGAAAGACAAGACCGGTAATGTGGGTCGTACATCTCCGAGAATCTCAAAGACTTGCTGCAAATAATATGCTCTGTTATATAAAAGTTTGTGCTGTAATGCGAAAGCGATGCGATGTTATATTGTAACTTTGAATATAAGCTTTATTTTTCATATTAGTATTAGTGTAATGACTGATGTGGTCTTTGGACACAATGAGTTTTTTTAATGAATATATTGCCGTAATAAGTAATAATATATGCATAGAAATAATAACCATTCATACAATCATTGAGATTTTATAGTCCAAAATAGTATATTATTAAATCGGTCCGACATAAAAACAAATGGTAATCCTTCAGAATTATTGATCTTGATCCCATGTTCATGGTACGATGGGCTAATGCCTTACAAACATTGCAAAAATATACATATAATCATATGAGAGCCTCGATGGCGTAGTGGTTAGTGTAACCGACTGCCACGCCTTAGGTCGCGGGTTCGATTCCCGCACAAGTCAAACATTTGTGTACATGAACTTGGATGTTTGTCTTGGTCTAGATATTTCTATGTATAATAATATGTACATACATATGTGTTTACAAAAAATATAATGTATATATATATGTTTATCCATTGTCTATTACCCATAGTACAAGCCTTGCTTAGTTTTTTAAAGACCAGTGCAGCAGATTCCGGAACCTCTTTGCTAACAGCAGTGATGTATATTTTCTTTTGCGTAAAATTGTAGAGATCTTGTTTTTAAAGTGCAAATATATATCTGGTTATATTTTAAAGCATTCAATGGACTATCTACCCTTATGCAGTTAGAAAACGATTGTTCTTACCTCGCAGTTGCTTATGCTTAGGCAAGCCGTTTTCAGCAAAATTTAACGGACGCGTAAAATGGGATTTCTCTTTAAATAAATGTAAGCCCAAAAGCTTTACGGTTAATTTGTGAAAATTTAAATAGGCGTCTCTTTTAATTACTTTTGATCATTATTAAAATTCACGTTCTTTCCTTCGTAAAAAGCAATAAGTAATACTTATATTTGGTTCGTTGAACATAGGCGGAATTACAAATTCTGTAGGACTTCATATTGTTCCAGGGTGAATTTTGGAATTCTGATCAATGAAATTAGAGACTCTCTAAACTAGTATAGCAATTTGGGAGACACAAACTTTTTCTTTTTAAATTTCTGAATCATTTATGCGTATACTGTGTACTCGTGTCATGTCTACTATGCCGAAGTATAGCTAGGCTATGTAAAACTATAACATCTAGGCATTACCTTACTTTCAGCGTGCGAAAGGTTAGATCCTAAACTATGGCTGAATGCGGTTTGAACGAACTCACGGCTTTTTAATATTTGTAAGCTTGCTGTGTTCTAATGCCTTTCAGTTTATGTTTATAAAGCAGAATACAATTGCCAAAGGATGATTTTATGCATTACCCTTGGGCGAATACAAATAGAAACACAGAGCATCAGTGCAATGCAGGATTAATTTTTTATTTTTACCTGTACAGCTTCTTCTTCTACCTTAGCCTTTATTATTCCCAAGTCACTTGGGGTCGGCTTTTCTAGTCTAACCGGATTTGACTAGATATCAGTTTTTACACGGAGCGGCTGCCTGCTAACCTTCGCAACCCAAAGGCTAACGATACCCTAAGGCTAGACCAGGCTAGATCAGGATATTAGAAGATACTGACTTTCCCAATAACGACTGCCATAGATGTTCATGGCAGCCGGGACCGACCGCTTAACGTGCTGTCCGAGACACGGAGCAGGCGATAATTGTCAATCAATACGCAGATAATTTCGAAAAGTCATATAACTTCCGAAAGTCAGAGGGGCGCGACGTGGGTTCGAACCCGAGACCCTCTGCATTGCAGTCTGTTGGTCTCCCCACTGAGCTATCGCTGCTTAGTACCTAGTTTTTACTACTACAGCGACACGGTAATTATTCCTAGTATAATTCACTATAATTCACTAGCTATAATTTCTATAAGGTCTATATATAATTTCTAGAACATGTAAACTCGGCGCGATGGCTAATGCTAATGAAAGTCGTATATCTACTTTTACCTTGTTATTACATAATTATAAAACAAAAACATATTTAGATTTATTTGGCATTGGATACTTACTAATACATCAGTAGGTAATTAATAAATCAAAAACTCAGAATGCCCAATCTTATAATTAATAACTATATTCGGAAAAAACATGTATGATATTTTTCCGGCAATCATTTGCATATTCAATAGAAACGTACACGTTAATATATTTATAAATTATACGACTATTTTAAATTTAAGCTACTATCAACGATCGAAAAAAAGCAAATTTATTATTTCTGGAAATTTAAGCTCCACGATTAAGAATATTTCTAGAATACAATTTTCTAAGAAAAAGGCAGTTATTAAGTCATCTATAATATTTAATATTCTCGAATTTTAGAAGATTATAACCTAAGCCTTCCCACACTGAGAAGAGGCCGTGCCCAGCAGGGGGACAGTATACAGGTATTTCTTTCTCTCGCTCTTTCTGGCTATTTATTCTACATAGTGATGAGGTTAGTCTTCTCTATTTTCTTCTTCCACTTCGCCATATCTATGACGCCATCTTCAGAAGCATTGCATGCCTTCATGTCTCTGCTTAACACATCTGTACAAGGCTGATGTTACCTATATTATTTCAATGGATATACCATACCTATCTTTTAGATCCACGATTGGGCAAATTTCTAGATTCCGCAGTACTAAAAATGTCCTAACAGCAAGACATTTATTTTCGTTGAAGACAGGCAACATTTCAATTCAAAGATATTATATTTGATTTTACTTGATGTATGGTTCTACAAATTAGACATTTATTAAGTCATTCATTACATTCGACCGCTCATCCATAAATAATTTAGGTAATTTATTTTTAACAGATCCTACTAAAAAACTGTTGTGTACCTTAGATTTTATAAAATACTTACAGATAATATGCAAATTCATAATTGAATACTAGGCATAATCTCTAAGGCGTAATATTTTTTTCTTAGTGACAGATCTAAAGATATAGACACATTAACTGGAACCAGTTTTGCCAGTACATGATGATGACTTCTTATACAAAGTGGCGCAAAGCTTTTGACATTAAATGATATAATACCTTAAACTGGTTGATATAAGACGGTTAACATAAACAAAAAACCTAATTTAACAGTAACGTACGTAACGTATAAAAAGAACTGTGTAACCTGTAAAGAAAACCTATATCATAGTGCGTATATGGTGACTACATAAGTCAACCAACAGAGACATTTTGAGAATTCGTACGTTTGCAGTACACAGATTTTTCTAAATGAAGATACTGTAGGTACCTACCACTTCACAGACTCAACACGTCAGTCTAACCCCGGAACTCATAATCAATTAAAAGAGTAAGCGCATTATACCACTCAATAAACAAGGCAATCTAAATTAATTATTAATTTAATAATATCAATCAGGTGATTAATGAATATTAATCCAGATCCTTATGTAAACGCATTTTTAATCGTTATTTTGAATAACTATCAGTCTAATTGCTAATGAGGTATAGTTAGACAAGTTGATAGAACAATTTAATTATTATTTATATGACATAATTAATTTTTCGATCACTTTTTATAGTACCTAGATCATAAATAATCTTACGCCCGCCAGATTGGCGACGGGCACCGTAACTTATTTATTTATTTAACTTATGGGCGCTTGCAAGCATAAGGGATAACACTTATGCATTTCTGACTATAATGTATGTGCAATATATTATGTCCTTGGTGGTGCAGCTGTATTGTATACGATTGATGCTTGAGGTCTCTAGTTCGGTTCTCGGGTCAGTTAAAGTGGTTATTGGGTTTTTCTGTCTGTAAATTCTCAGAAGCAGCAAGGAGTCTGGAACTGTGGTCAGCTCGTCCCCCATTATGTGGGACCTACATTTTTGGGTGGTGAAATGTGGGTGTAATACTCTTAGGCGTTGCCTCCGGGGACATAGGCGTGGCATTTAAAAACTTAATGGTCATAGCTCATTAGAGCCACGCAGCACCCGACCAGCACCGCCTCGCCTCGAGCGGTTAGTATTCTTTGTATGGAATACTATGGGTATACGCTGACGACGAGAGGGCCACTCAGTGACCAACCGTTGCCTGCACGCTTGCCTTGCGCTTGCGTTACCCACGCGCAGTTATCGAATGGATCGCGCGCCGTCCGCGTGTGGTTCAAGCGCTATCCGCGAGTGGGGTCCGCCCGCGAATTTTATCAAGCATGACAGCTATGAGAACCAATTCTCGGTTCGTAAAGTTAAACATCACGATAAACACGTGTAGACCTAGTGACGATCTCTGATAAATTACTCATCTAATCGCGGACAACGCAATGTCAAATCGTTGACCACGCAACATCCACTCGTTGACCATGCGGCGTCCACCCGTGGACCACCTGACGGTCACTGGTTGACACGTGACTTCTAACCGTGGATCACCTGTCGTCAACGAGTGGACACCGAGCGACGAGGTGGTGCTGGTCTGTAGCCAGGTGGCTCTAATGAGCTAAGACCTTTAAACACTTGGTAATTGTCGTCAGCCCGCCACATTACCAGTCACTAGGTTCTTACTGCGAATTTACTAGCAGAAACATTCAACAACAAATTGTCAAACGTGGTTATCAAATGCCGAAACCATCATCATGGTCAAGTACAGTCATATGTCACCGGACCACCTAAGTAGGTAAATTAGTTATAGGTATTTATTATTTTATTCGGTCAGAGGTTTTGTCTGTGCAAATTTCAGAGGAAAGCACAGCAATGCAGTCCTATGGAATTTAAAAAAATAAAAGCATAATACATGGTTATCCTGAACATGATGTATATGTGTGCCAAATTTCAACCAAATCTGTTCAATGGTTTACCCATAATTGAGCCAACCCGCACTCAGCCAGCGTGGCGAACTAAAGCCTAACTCTTCTTACACCGAGAAAGGCCCTTTTTTTACATGGGGGAATGCTTTGACGCATACCTCTCCACGGGGCGACGGAGAGGTTATGTCGGGCTCACCAGGGAAATGATACCCAGGTAAAACCGACTAAACTTACCCACGTCACACACCACTGACTTTCGGAAGTTATATGACTTTTCGAAATTTTGCGCGTATTGATTGACAATTATCGCCTGCTCCGTGCCTCGAAGAGCACGTTAAGCCGTCGGTCCCGGCTGCCATGAACATCTATGGCAGTCGTTATTGGGAGAGTGTCGACACAAAAGATCCAACTGGGTCGAAGTGTCGCCGGTCTGCACTGACTGGCCTCCGCATGAGATACATACACAAACCTACCACGGTGTTCCTCGACATAACCATAGACGGCGAGGCCGCGCGAATCGCTTTCAAATGCAATCGCGACCCCGCCGTGGTTTCGGCCGGCCGTGTAAAACGGCAGGCCACTACACAAAAATACTCTCTCCACCGTCCCCCTGGGAGGGACAAAGACACGATACAGAGGTGCACGTGGGAACACGCACGGTGCCCCTCGGACCTGGTGCTAATCGGGTGGCGAGCAGACCCACGCAGCCTACCACTCCCAGGTCAAACCTCAGGGTGGCTGGAAGTCATTTCGCGACACTGAGAAAGGCCCTTGCTCAACAATTTGCAACAGTGTAACAGTTATGTCTGTACATAAACTGACACAATGTTGGCCGGTTGAAAATTTTATTTTTTATTAAAAGGTACTTTATTCCAAATTTCTATATATCGTATTCAACCCGAGCTAAGAAAGGGCCGCTAAGATATACTAATACTATAAAATCAAATCTTTATATTTTTATTTGTTTGTAAGGATTTAACTCAAAAACTACACAATCAATTTTAAAATGCTTCCACGGATTAATATAGGCTATATTTTATGAAAAATAGAAGTACTGTTACAAACATAACCTAACATTTACGCGAGCAAAGCCGCGGGCAAAATCTAGTAATATATAAAGATAAAACAAGCTACTAGCAATGTAGAGCCTAGAAATCAATCAGCCCAACAACTATAACTAAACGAACCGTGGGCCCGCAATATATTTTTCCAACGAGCAAACGAGCTCGAGGGCTTCCGTCACAAATACTTGGGCCGTCACCTACAGCCGTCCGAGCGATCTTTTTCCCACCACCCTTTTACATCTTTCCGACCTTATTCAAGTGAAATACTGTAAAAGTACTTTCAGATATATGTTCGCGAACGTTCGCCGAACGGTTCTCAAATTAAAAACTGTTTGATAACTTATAGTACAATATTATATCTTTCTCGTGTTGTAGATGTCTGCTTCAGCTATTTATAATAAGTCAGTCAGTCCAATTCAATTCGGCTGGTTATTGATTACATACTATAATCAAATTGATACCCGATATTTATTTCTGAACTAATAAATAAATGCGTTCCAGTTGATATCAAAATATGGAATCGTTAAAAATTATATATAAAAAAGTAGAATAATAGTAGTAGTCTGATAGAATATTATATTATATTATAAGAATTATGCAGTCGTGATGTTCGTAAATCGTAAACATTAATGAGCCTGAATGAAGCGAGAGAGTTTTGCCAATATCGTGGGTATACAGTCTTTGCCAACCAGTATCCGTGGTACAGTCTACAGGCATCGGTTTGAATGGACGAGTGCTGAAATCGGTTTAGGAAATCTGCTCATACAATCGTTCTATTAAACAAAGATTCTGTTTAACATCAATTAGAAAATCGATTGCACGGCAATTTGATATTTATAGCTTTCTTCCTTTCCATCCTTTGTACTTATTTTGCAATGTATGTATGTAGGTATACAAAGGCGAGGACAAAACAGTTCAGTACTATTTTGTTCTCTGTTTGTCAGCCGATTCTTTTATTTAGTAGTTTGACGAAATTTTGTGTTATGAATAAAAATAATGGTGAATGTTTTTTTTTTAATGTATACCGTGTGTTTTCCTCAAATTTTCATAAATGATTATGGTCGATTTTCGGCCACTAGACGAACACTAGTATAAATAAAATACAACTTATAGACAGTTTCGTCTAGTGATGCTTTAACATGAAGTCGTTTTTCGTTCGCCGTGAGCTCTCTCCGTAATTTGTATGTTAGTTGGCCGTTACGGTCAGTGCTAGTAGGAGCTACAACCTCCAAGTCTTGTTTTATTTTTATTTGAAGTAACACATACATAATGAATCTTTCACTTGGTATGTAATTTCTTTACTTCTTATGAGATTTATCAATCGATCGCTCTATCATTAAATTGTCCTGATTTTGTATTATGTATGTTTAAGGCTTGCGTTTAAGTATGTTTATCTCGCGTTACTCGAATTTTTGTTAATTTCCATTCCTCGGTAACAGTACTTTTTTCTAGATAAAAGGTTCTCAATGTCGTTTTCAATACCCCTAACAACGTACATATTATAAGCGACATTTTATAATGATCGGTCGAGTAGTTATGGCGTGAAAGTGTAGCAAACAAACTCACATTCGCATTTATCATATTAAAAAGGAATCTATACTAATATTATAAAGCTGAAGAGTTTGTTTGTTTGTTTGTTTGAACGCGCTAATCTCAGGAACTACTGATTCGAATTGAAAAATTCTTTCAGTATTGGATAGCCCATTTATCGAGGAGGGCTATAGGCTATATAACGTTACGCTAAGACCAATAGGAGCAGTGCACAAATATATTTTTTTGCAAAAACTGGAAAAATTATCTTATGTGAAGCAGACGAAGTTACGCGGGTCAGCCAGTAATTAATATATGGCGGCCTCGATGGCGTAGTGTTTAGTGTAACCAACTGCCACGCCTGAGGTCGCGGGTTCGATTCCCGCACAAATCAAACATTTGTGTGCATGGACATGGATGTTTGTCTTGGTCTGGGTGTTTCTATGTATATTATGTAAGTATTTACAAAAAGACGTATATATGACGTATGTTTATCCATTGTCTAGTACCCATAGTACAAGCTCTGCTTAGTTTGGGTTATATGGTGTTGTAGGTATGTGATAGATTATTATTATATGTATATCAGAAATAGGTGTATTACATCAACATTTCGCTATCTATGGATTTCAATTCCACTTTATGGGGTGGTAAGCCTATTGCTGTCTACTGGGCACGGTGTAAGACCCTATTCCACTAGTCACGGTAAATATATCTTTTAATATCTCTTCCGAACACAGTGATAATTTCTTAGCAGGAAATTTCCTTACATTGCATAACCTAGGAATAGAAACCCA
This sequence comes from Catocala fraxini, assembly GCA_930367265.1. Lineage (NCBI taxonomy): Eukaryota > Metazoa > Arthropoda > Insecta > Lepidoptera > Erebidae > Catocala > Catocala fraxini. Next base: position 24,493,271 of record OV884031.1, read on the forward strand.
GACCTGATACTGGAGAAACGTTACTATTAACCTATTGCGTTGCAGCGTCACACCGAGGGCCAGAATATAAATGTTTAATTATCTCTGATATTATAAGACTTGACAGACTACGGAGCCCTAAATATGAGATTTCCAACCAAGAAGGCTAGCAGTTAATATAAGCATTAAAGCTAGCTGAGCTATCATTAAAAACATTTAATTACTCACTATTAAGACTCGGGCGCTATATTTACTAAACGTAAACTGTATGTACATAATTACACATAATTATATCGTGTAGATTTCTTAAGAATTTATGAAACTATAACAATACGACGATTTGTATCGCTTCATTGTTAATTATCAAAAAGCGTTATAATGTTTTAAATTGCTAACAAACATATGTTTACTATGATTGTTAATAGAATAACTTAATTGTCTGGCAAGATCAATCTGTATATAATTATATGCACGGAAGTCGTAGTGGTTTCATGAGGTGACTGAATCCCATGTTGCGCTGATTGTTGTGAATTCCATTTCACACGGATCAAACATTTGTGTAGTTTACAAATAATTGTTCCGACTTTCTCAGTCTGGGTGTCGTTTGTGTCCGTTTGTAAAGTCTCTCTCGATATAGGAATTGTGCTTAGTGCTTGAGTCGTATCTCTTGAATTAATAAGTCGTAGACATTCATTTAGGAATTTACGAATACCATTTTTAACTAAATATATACCTACATATATGGTGTGAGCGTTAATATGTCTGAAGAAATAAAATGTTAATTTTCGTATACAATTAATGTAATGATTTTATTTTTGTCCACTTAGCTAACATATTCTACGTAATAAGGAAGATTTTGTGTAATACCAGTTACTATAAGTCGTGTTACACGAAATTTGCTTTGACTTTGACAATGTTTTTAGTCACTATTATATAATTTTGCAACAGATGCTTAAAAATATACACAAATTTTCATTAAAATTTACTTAATATGTTAGTTACCTGAAAGTAGTAGCAGCGATAGCTCAGTGGGGAGACCAACAGACTGCAATGCAGATGGTCTCGGGTTCGAACCCACGTCGCGCACCTCAGACTTTCGGAAGGTATATGACTTTTCGAAATGATGTGCGTATTAATTCACAATTATCGCCTGCTCCGTGCCTCGGAGAGCACGTTAAGCCGTTAGTCCCGGCTGCCATGAACATCTATGGCAGTCGTTATTGGGAAAGTCAGTACCCTCTAATATTCTGACACTGGTGTAGCCTTAGGGTATCGTTAGCCTTCGGGTTGCGGAGGTCAGGTGGCAGCCGCTCCGTGTAAAAACTGATATCCAGTCAAATCCGGTTAGACCAGAAAAGCCGACCCCAAGTGACTTGGGAATAATAAAGGCTAAGAGAGAAGAAGATGTTAATTACCTGAAACACAAACTAGGTATGTCTTGTTTTTAGTGATAAGTACGTAAAGACTATGTTTGAGTTGTTTGATTTTTCCAAAACTTTTTAGGCACTTGTAGCAACGTTGAGAAGAAAATTTTCCACCTTAGATATCGTTCATACGCCGCCATCGAGGCACGATGACAAGTAAGCATTTTACATATCATAAAAATAAAATAGATAATTAAATAATATGTAATATATTAATTGTTGATCGGTGACTGCATACATTGCCGCCGTAATCTATCTCCACTTATTTGTGTAACGATACTCACTCGGCGATACTCGTTCTGCAATATCCGTAGTAATAGTTGTATTCGCCGACGTATATGTGTAATTGCGTCCATTTTCACCTTGTGCCGATCATTTATATTATACCCACCTACATGAAAATAAAGTCTTGTCCTACCCAATCCTATTAGATATAGTTTTAATTCCGACGTAAATAGGGAGCGAGCCTCTACCGTGTCTACCGTGCACATTACCCGACTTCGTGCGCTACTAAGAATTTGCCAATAAAATCCAAATAACTCTTTACCCGGTTCGAGAGTCGACTCTAAGCCCTCATGCACAGCAGTCGAAAACTATAACCGCTACGCCATCAAGTCTTTAGAGCAAATAAATAAAATGCAACCAACATGTGTCGCACGATTTAAAAACACGTGCACACGTGACATTCTTTTAAAAGCGGAATATTTGGTATTATTTAAATAAAGTAGAACTTATGTCTTAAGCACCTGAGACAAGACTATTGTAAACACTCAAACTAAATAAATATAATATTGTCATCAACTTTTGACGCAATGATATCATATGTAGTAAGTTGTACTTGAAATATATATCATATGTAGTAAGTTGTACTTGTTTGGAGGGTGAGTAGCCATAGGAAAATGGTCGTTAGGTGATGGTGTTGGCTACGTGTTGCGCCTACTTAAATAACATTTTGCCTTAAGTTTAATGAGTAATAATTGTTTTTCTATTTTTCTAGAAAATCTCCATTTTTTTGTATAAAAACTTTAATTATTTTTTTAATAACCGCTGAAATGTTAAAAAAATGATGTCATTTGTTGGTGTAGTCTTACCTTATTCAGATTTAATCATAATTTTATACAAACAATTCAATAAGAAATAACAGTGAAGTATCAAACTATCATAAATAAAAAAAAAACATCCTTATGTCAACTTCACATGGTAAAATAAAAAAAACTTACGGTGTATGGCATTTACAAATGTTTTTAAAAACTTCTCTAGTTAATACTCTTTCGAATGGTATGTAACATGTATCATAACTAACCAGGTAACTCAACAAAAACCGGTTTGTCGTCACGAATGCATTAAAAGGGTGAAAACCTAAATTATTCAATTGAGCAGGTAAAATGTTTTGTTTTGGATGACGTAACGAAAAAGTGCAATAGGTTTAGCTGTTGCACTTTTTTGTCTTCTATTACTATGTATGTACTTTATTTTGGGGCAATTAAAACAAAAAAGTATTTTTTTAAATCATTTATTACAAATCTTGTTCAAATTGATGTCCATTATTTCTGATACATGCGTAACATCTCTTTCTAATTTCCGTTGTGGTATGGCTTAACCTGATTTCTTGTTTCATTATCACAAATGCATTATCTATTTTTTCAATTAATTGCTCTCTTGTTTCAATGGTTTCCGTATACACTAGAGCTTTAGCACGACCCCAGACATAAAAATCAAGCGGTGTTAAATCCGGCGACCTTGCAGGCCATGGGATGGGACCATTTATGCCAATCCAAGCGTTGGGAAATGAATTGTCAAGGTGTTTCCGGACTGCTAATGTCCAGTGTGCTGGGCAGCCATCTTGTTGAAAAACAATGGGTTCTTGATTCTGAACATTTGGAACTCCATCCATGAGTTCGGGCAAATCATTTATTAAAAAATCTAAATAATTATTGCCATTCAAATTGGTAGATAATGTGGACCAATAAATGTATTGCCAATTTGTCTTACCCAAACGTTAACCGAAAACTTCGTTTGATGTGTCACCGCTCTTTTCTTTTTAGGGTTTTCATCCTTTGGGGCCCAATGATGCAAATTATGAAAGTTTACAATGCCTTCCCTTGAAAACTTTGATTCATCCGTCCACAGGATACTTTTTAAAAAGTCGCGGTTGTCAACACCCATGTGTAACAAGAGACGGCAAAACTGGACGCGTCTTTGATAATCGTTTTCTTCTAGACCTTGCACGGGAGTGTAATGAAAAGGATACTTTCCATTAGCGCGAAGAACAGACCACACTTTCCATGGGCTTAGATTTAGTGTTGCAGCTACAGTGCGGATACTTGTTGTGGGATCTTCATCAAAAGCTTCCAAAATGCGTTCGTCATCAGCAACGTTACGTTGTCTGGCAACTCCAGGTTTACGGCGATTTAGATTGCCAGTTTCCCTTAAGCGTCTAAATGTCGTTTCAAAAGTATGACGATTAGGTTGACGTCTATTGGGAAAACGCTCTTCATAAATTCTTTTTACTTCTCGTCCATTTCCATCAGCTTTGCCGTAAGCCATCAACATATCAGCATATTCCTCGTTAGTAAAAGCAGCCATTAAAAATAACAGTAACAACAAAACTTAACAACAACAAACGAAAACAAAAATAATGCGCAGAGCGGAGTTGTGAAGTACAACACGTGAAGTAGCAAAGAACGACAAGTGTCGACTAAATGCACCCGACAGGGTGCGCAAGGGCCAAAAGGAGCATAATAGTCAACCGATGAAAGAGATAGCACAATACTTTTAGCTGTGTTACAATGAGACAAAACATTTTACCTGCTCAATTGAATAGTTTAGGTTTTCACCTTTTTAATCCATTCGTGACGACAAACCGGTTTTTGTTGAGTTACCTGGTTAGTTATGATACATGTTACATACCGTTCGAAACAGTATTAACTAGAGAAGTTTTTAAAAACATTTGTAAATGCCATACACCGTAAGATTTTTTTATTTTACCATGTGAAGTTGACATAAGGATGTTTTTTTTTTATTTATGAAAGTTTGATACTTCACTGTTATTTCTTATTGAATTGTTTGTATGAAATTATGATTAAATCTGAATAAGGTAAGACTACACCAACAAATGACATAATTTTTTTAACATTCCAGCGGTTATTAAAAAAATAATTAAAGTTTTTATACAAAAAAATGGAGATTTTCTAGAAAAATAGAAATAAATTTATTACTCATTAAACTTAAGGCAAAATGTTATTTAAGTAGGCGCAACACGTAGCCAACACCATCACCTATCGACCATTTTCCTATGGCTACTCACCCTCCAAACACCCTGTATAATATACTAAGAATGCCCAGCAAGTAGCATCTATATTCTAGTGGCAGATCGTTGGACTATCGCTGAGGTCTCGAGTTCGATTCCAAGGCATCTCTGCCTTTTCCAAGTATTGTGCGTATAAATAGTTATTTAACTGTAGAGGAAAAGTGGTAGGCTATGGTCTTTCTCTTCTCGTACGTGCCTACTGAAGACGCTATCTACTTAAGGGATAGTTTTTAAACAGAGCTGATATACATATAATATGAGCTCTATTAATTTATAAATTCAACATTACTCACTCATTCAAACTCAATATGGCATATTAATTTTAAATTTATAACTTTTTATTTCCATGTATTATTGAAGTCTTTTGCAATAATTAGACAAAGAACTGCGTTCGAATATTAATACGATAAGATAAAATCAAGTTTTTATACCTATACGTACGTTCGAATAAAAATAGGTAGGTATGTACGACACGATTAAATAAAGCTTATATATAAAGCACATTAGAACACACATTTTGTCCATCAATGGCATAACGTACGCCTAATATCCATCACACGTCATGCTCTTTGTAGTTAGGTTTAAATGAAACTGGCACCCTATTAAATGTCAACTATTAAACCTAGAGCTAGGGAATTTTTATGAAATACATCTTTGCCTACAACTTAAATTATATTATTGAATCTTATTTAAACCCCTTAAAAACATTATTTCATTCTCAATTAAAAAAAATCGGTTTTAAGATTTATACTTATATGCATGCAAGTCTTCATTATTAATGAGGGTAGCAAAGTGATTTAAAGACCTTTTCAACCACGCAATCTTTATCTGTCGTTCGACTGAGGTCTGTGCGTACCTATAATCTGTTTTAGCCGTATACATTACCTACAATTATCTGATACTGGCTACTTTTCGTGACAACGCCTACATGAGGATTGGCAAAGTTTTAGGGCAGCGCCATCTGTTGGTATGTTTGAAAAGATTTTCGGTCACAAAGAAACTATTCTGCCTACTTCATTCATTAGTTTATTGGCTTATTTAAAACCTAATCGACCTGTCGGTAACAGATATTTAACAACGACGTCACAAATCGTTAGACTTGTACAGATATTTTTATATTCTACGCCATCATAAGTTCATCAGTTTGAAATCTAGAATAAGTATAATATAATATAATTATATTAAATTTTATCTTATTTTTTTATGTTCTTGATTTTGTATGGCATGCGTAATTAAATGCTTTTTCCGCTGTGGTCTACCTCTTAAAAATGTTGTCACATTAAATTATTCAATTTAATGTGACAACATTTTTGGAAAATATTTGTATAGCCAAATAAAAATATTTTTTGAATATGTTCATCTATACGGAGTAGACATTTTTTGGAACTAGAAAATCCATTTAATATCTATATATTAATATGTGAAGCAAAAACTTTATACCCCATTTTTACGAAAATTGCGCGGACGGAGGAGTATGTCATTTGGCACAGCTAAAGTTTATATGGAGAAGGAGGGGCGAATCCTAATATTTATATAAAATATGCATTAGAAATACATTAAATTAATGAAAAAACGCTACACACACAACCATGCATTTGACACACGCAGTCGAAGCGCGTACTATGGTTACATATATCAATCTATAATGACATATATCAGCAATATCTTACAGATAAAGTTTCGTCGAATTTCGAACACTAGGCGACCGCTAGTTTAATTTATTGGATAAAAAGTTTGTCACACTTAGCTATTTCTGAGAAACATATGTCGTGTTTAGGTTACCTTCCACACATAGGTACACGCCGAGGCTGGTAATAAAATAAACATTGATTTAAAAGAAAAACTGAAATTTATTTTGCGGCCAATCATGAGATGTCGGTAGCGATTGCCAGGTCTGGCGAAGTGTTATTACGATTTTATTGTAGATGGCAGTAGGATCGTTCCCGATAACGTGATACCTCAACAAATAGCTGGCGAAATTAAGGTGTAATACGAATTCTCCTACAACTTGCCCCTTTAGAGATATAGAAACGTGTCTATGTTTGTGAATAACGGGTCAAAAAACGCGAAATTGCATACGTATATAATTGGAATGATGACTAAAATTCTCGGTCATTTTGATCACATCGAAAAAACAAGTTTCATCACACGTTTAAATAAATCATCTGCATATATGTGATTCGTTGGCGTCAAGTGGACAAGAAAAATCAAAACATCGGTCTAAAAAGCGATTCGGCAACATTTATCACAAAACTATTCATTACACAATCAAATTCTAACAAACGTTTCTGAACCGTTATCATAGTTTTTTATTTTTGCATATGGCAATATTAGCAATTTAAATTTGAAAAAAGAACACCTAAGAATAGAATGGAAATAGATACTAATATCGAATATATAGAACATTTTGTTGAGGTCTGTCTTTTTTTTGGACGCTATAAAACTGGAGCAGGTTTTTTTTATTTGTTTGTCATACGGACCTGAACTGACCATACTTAATGAATCTTCTCACACAAGTATTAAACAAAAGCTAGACTTCGACGAGTGATATAACTCATTAAAATTGTCGTAAAGTTTCTAAACAGGTACAGTGGACCTCCGGTAATCCGACAAACGTTTTGCAGCGCGGTGTTGGACTATCGAATTTGTCGGATTATAAATACTGCCAAAGACCTCCTCCAGGACGTCATTTTTTGAAAAAGAATTCCTTATTATGCGACAAATTACAAATCAAAGTCATAAGATTCTACTTGAACTATGACACGTGGAGCAATAGCGGTGGCGCGTACAAGTTACAACCTGTTCAATCATGCATTATATTACTGAAGATTTGCTGAAATAGATTACTATAGGCACAGTGATAGGCATGTCGAATTACAGGGGGCGCTGGATTAGACAGGGGCGGGATTACCGGGGGTATTATTTTTCTGCAAAGTGTACCTGCAATACACTGGCTGGCAATAATAACCATATTACATATACAAAATAAATATTTGACAATTTGATTATAATTTGTGAAGCGTCTGTCATATTTCCAAATCTAGCAACATGATACAAGATCTGACCTACGTCATTTTGCAAACAAGATTGAATAAATGAAGAAAAGTGTAATATTTAGGTAAACAACGTACAAAACAATATGTATGAATACATACCTAGTTTGAAAACCTTCTCAGGCCGTCAAAGTAGAGACCTAAACATCGCCTCGGCTGTTATGAGGACGGTGTGGAGGCCACTGCTCTTAGACCACACGACTGCTTACCATTAGGCAAAGTGTGGTCATTTTGAAGAGCAAAATAAAAATAAAAATAATAAAAATAGAGTCAATTATGTTTGATCTTTATATTTTTTACTTTAAATACCTACACAATATGACGTAACTCTGACGATGCTGTGATCTTAGCCTAATAAGATAGACAATTAAAACTTAGGTAAACAATTGAATAAATTAACTACGACCTCTTAAGTGTTTAAGCAACTGGCTAGGAATGAGAAACCAGTATTCGTATTTTTATACTAGAAGTTGCAAGAAAGCAAATAGATACAGATAACTGTTTTTACAGTTAGAAAAACCTCTTATAAAACAGCTTTGTCCGTCCGTCTGTTATACAAATTTCAACTCAAGAACCGCAAGAACAAGAGACTCGTGGTCAACGCCATTCGACTCAGCATAGTCAATATATCCCGAAATTACTATGACTTTTAACCTCTGACCTATACGGTCACGTGATAAAATTTTTTAGAACTCTGAGATTTACGGATACTTCCTTGCCGTTTCTCACTTGTTATATCTTATTTTAATTACCTTTAATTTATAATTAATCATATTTATTATCATCATCATTATATTACAGTGTAGTAATAAGACTAAGAAAAGAACTGCCTCAATGACGCAGCAGTAGTGAATGCAACTTTTGTGCATAGAATCCCGGATCGGACCAAGCAAGAAGTTATAGGATTTTCTTTTAATAAATTCCTAATAGTAGCTCGTAGTTAGGAAGTTGGCGATACTACACAACCCATGCCTCGGAAAGCACGTAAAGCCTGCGGCTAATCTTTCTCTAGTCGTGTCGAATAGGCGTTCCATCGTACCTACTATGAGAGTTAGGAAACAAAGAGTGCACTTGTCTTTGTGCACACACTTGTATACTACAATATGTCATGCACAGAGGGCTGGTCTCCGTAAATATTGGCCGCCGTAACTGATTCGGACAAAAGGATATATTTAATAACAAGAACGATGCCATTTTGAAATAATGAGGTGGAGAAATTCTTTCTTCCTGGTCTTTAACATAAAAACAAAGAAATTGCTTTCAATATAAACAATATAAGGAGACAAAGCCGACAACAGTCGCAAAGGTCAATTTTAATAATCTGCCGTAACAGTACTTCCTACTTAAAGGCAATTATTGTTCGGAAAACTTCGACATTTCACATCATTAAAGTTATTGTGTATGTATTAAATATCGATTATATGGTTGGTTCCAATGAATATGTGAACACGTGCATCAATATGCACGTGTTTGCGCAACTCATTTTCATATAGTCTCGGTTTCAGTTACTGGATTGACGACAGATACATCAGTAGAAAATCAAAACATGTGTAATTATTCGGGCCACATAGCATCAGGTCTTTAAATTTGAATGGATCAATGTGTAGAAGTTGCACATATTAATTAATGTGGATTTACCAATTGCCACGTTCAGCACAGAATTTATAGAATTAAGTAACAGTATTGTGGAATAAGGGTATTCACTTCATGTACACAAAATAAAAACAACGCACGGACATTAGTAGCTCTATCTCATACGTCGAATCCTATAGTTACGTTGGTGGTAGATAATGAATGAGTTATACCTCTACCTAAACTATAAGATACATAAGGGCGTAATGATTTGATATCCACGCAATAACAGACCACTTTTATACACCAGTAAAGTATAATATAGAGTGACAAATACGCAATTATTCCACCTAATTCAGTAATTAGTTGCGCTAATGGTTTGCAAACAATATGCGATACATTATAATCCTTACCTAACATTATAAATACGAATGTGAGTTTCTTTGTTACGCTTTCAAGCCTTAACTACACGGCTGATCATCATGAAAGTTCGCATTAACATAGGGTATCTTTCAGAAAAAGTTGCTGTTTCCGAGTGATACAAATTTACTGACAAAATCTAAATGGACGCAATTTTAACAACTTTTTTATCTAGCATATTTGTCTACCATCTTGGTTGAATAAAAATAATATAAATATGATCAATGTTATATACAAATAATCTCATGGTAATTCTAAGCTCCGAGCAAAAATGGCTAGTTAATTAGACAATACTATTGACCAATATAATGATTACATAGATAAGGTAAACCGAAATCAATCACTACAATGAATTGTAAGCATGATTTAAAGAATTTTAATTCATAAATGTGTTTAGTCATAAGTTATAATTGGGAATAAGATTATTCAATTATTGTATCTGTATTTATTTATCAACTGTGTTTATATCACTTGGTGGAAGACGGGTCTGCAACCTACATAGACATGGCTGTATCTCCTTGACCAAGGCCACGAATAAGTATTTCATGACTTTCTATTGGAACGCAAATCTATTGACAATATAATTGACAGTATATTGCCAAATTACAAAATACATGTTAATATTTTGCTTTATCATTTCATCTGGAAGACGACCACTGTTGAACATAGGTCTCCTCTAAGCGTTTTCACACAGACTGATCTTGGGTCGCTCACATACAATCGCTTCCCGAGACCCTTACCAAATGGTCGGTCCATCTTGCGGAGGCAGCAGGGGTAGGCACCCCCTGCTGCCTCTTCTGACGCGTGGCCGCTACTCCAGAACCTTTTTGCCACCAGTTCTGCGAGCTATGTGCTACATTTTACATAATATGGCTATCCAAAGTATATTCAAATGTTTTTGATCTGATTGGGCCAAAGTTTAAAACATAGCCAAGCGACATATAACAATAAAATTTTTAGGTACCCGTTTAGAAGGCCCCAAGTTATTTTTAACAAACGAGTGATTTTCTGACTGAATTGGATAAGAATTGTTTTGCCGTACTATTCACATTCGCGGTTCTCGTTAATTAAATTGAATAGTGAGGACACGACATATACCATCCCAATTAGCTCTAATTAAATAAGTCAAGTTCATTTACAAACACAACTAGCTATTGCAATCGTCTATCAAAGAGATCTACGGTTGAATCGCTGCCTGGAGATCATAAAAGGAAATGACTGATGATATTTGTATACAAATTTGGAATACATTTGTATTCTACCTGAATAATATATATCTACTATATATATGTATATGTATATGTTACGGCTAATAGCCGAAGTACGGCTACACCTAGTTTTAGCCGGCTACAACTCAAAAGTAACCTAACATAACCTAACCGCATGTGGCCGGCTGCACCTAGTTGTAGCCGGCTAATCTTAAGTTAATGTTCACACCCACCTTTAGCCGTAACATATATATATGTATACTAGAACAAAACAATGTTTAAAATATAATATATATCTACCATTGCCATGATACTCATGTATTCCTATTTTAAAGTTAATTATTATTATAAAGATCAGGCATAATATTATCTTCTGTTTACGCGAATATTATTCATTGAAATTAAACTACCATATACGGATTTTATCGCGTTGTTTATTTGACACTTTATTACATTATTTTTAAAACTATTACACTACTACTACTATTAAACTTTACTAATTTTTAAGCTAATTAAATTATTATTAATACTATTAAAACTATTTAGATTTAATTAAATTTTACACTTTCACCGACGTTTCGGTTGCTTTTCAGAAACCATGGTCACGGGGAGACTGAGTGAGTCTCCCCGTGACCATGACTGCTGAAAAGCAACCGAAACGTCGGGGAAAGTGTAAAATTTAATTAAATCTAAATAGTTCAAAGATCAGGCACTTTTTAAATACAAATTTACTCATGATTTCAGACGACCAGCAAACAAATTTAAGGAACTGATAAAGTAAACAAAAAACATGCAAAAATAAACATAACCTACTTTTATATGTTTTGTGACATAATGTATGAATTCGTAATTGAAAACCTTATTTGTTTCGGAGGCGAAAGAAAACAGGGGAATACGAAATGTTAATTGCAAAGGTATAATCAATTCAAGCTATAGTTATATCTCTGGCTCATCGATATTTATCAAAAAATCTGTAAAAGACATATATGTCATTTAAAAAGTTTGTGGCCTGCATGTCCTCTTAAAGAATACTAAAACAATTCTATAATCGTCTACAGATCAACAATCGATTTATCTAATACATTTATTAACTAAAACACCCATACAATAAGACTTTAACGCAAGACTATAATAAGGCTCGAAGCTACTCAACCAAAGTACTACGTCGCCGTAAACTACAACTAAATAATCACATTTATTAACCAGATACGGTCGCGTGATATTTGCAGTTAATACAAGGCGTATAATCAGAATTATCCATGGTGAAATGTTGCTTGTTCTGTTGGTGTGTATTTACGACACGGCCCTTGAGACTTGAGGTATGAATTTCTACGAACTAATGAGTCTGTATAATGGGAGATACTGGCAACGAAATTATATACATATGTACATACATTTATATCCTTGGCCAGTGGTATACTATGTCCTTATTTCGACAGCTAGTCTGAGCTGACTGTCTCAGTGGGGCGGCACTAAATGCGACTTCTGTGTATTAAGTCTTGGATTCGATACCCGAGACACTCTTGTCTCGAAATCAAAAATATCCCTTGTCTTGAAATCGAAAATCGCAATAATACTTTGCCCGGTAGGGACCGGGCAAGGTATTGTTGCAATTTTCTCAACAGGAATCTCCGTTTAAAATAGTTTTAAGCTGTGTCCGATATTCAGCAATAGGCTGGTGAGCCTATTGCCGTAGGAGGTGTCCTATTCATATACTTTAAGTTGGACTAAAAATAACTCCTAACAGCTATTAAGCTGTCAACATGTGGGTATAATACATGGATGTGTATTATATACCAGAGGCAAGAAGGGGCAAGCAGCAGGCAGGGATCTGCCTGCTGCCTGCCCCTTCGTCCATACAAGCGTGGGACACACGTGTTTTAGGTCTCGTGTAATAAAAGGCAACTATTAAACGCTTTAGCAGTCTCTGTAGTAATACTAAGACTTTCCTTGGCCCGCATCTCGTGATTAGACGCAAATAGGCTTGGATTTCATTATTATTATCATGTTTAAAATATTAACATATAGGAATTTAAACTGGTTTCATTTTTTTTATCTTGCTAAGCCCAAGACTCGACAAAATAATATTAAAATCGTGTATCTTGTATTCACTCTTTGTTCTTTCTATAGAACAAAAACGCTCATGAAGAAACAATGTAGTACAGATTACAAAACCGTATGTTTTCATTATGATTGCAATATCCGACCGGCTTTCCTATTCCTGTAATCTGATCCTACATGCACGCTTGTATAATTCAGTATGGTTCATAGGAATTTCTCTAAATTCCTTCAGGAAAGTTCAACTGGTGCGTTTTGGTCAAATATACGATATAAAATAAAGTTTATCTTAGCTTAGGTGTAATCATTCTATAATAATACTGATAACCAAGCCATCAATCTGTTTAGCAGACAAATAGAAAAGAACATTTCAGTTAGGGTGCAAAGCTCAGTAATTAGTTTCGCTAATGGTTTGCCAACAATATGCGATACATTATATTAATAAATCGGATTAAATAACCTCATGTCACATTATGCATAACCTGCAATCGTCTATGAATATAATACCAGCTCTGTATTATACTATCCCACTGATATAAAGTCTGCCAACCCGCCCTGGAGCAGCGTGGTGGATATGGCATAACCCTTTTCATACTGAGAAGAGGCCCGTACCCAGCAGTGTGATAGTGTAATACAGAGCTGTTATTATATTCAAGTTATATAACAATAGTCTTCGAGAACTTTATAGAGAACTCTAAGACATGCAGGCTTTCTTACAATATTTTCGTTCACCGTTAAAGCGAGAGATAATTAAATATTAAATAGGCACATAACTTCGAAAGTCAGGGATGCTTTGGGATCGAACTCAAGTCCTCTGTGTGTCAGTCTAACGTTCTTCCACTAGGCTGTCGCTGCTATACAAAAACTAAAGATCCAAAACAATACTTTGTGTTTTTTGGACAGCAGGTGTCAAACATTTGTTACTATAATATCTATTGTGCTCATGCTTCAAGCCGATTTTACTGTTATGATATATGGTATAGACGCAAAAAATCTAGTAATATGCCTAGTAGACACACACTCTTACTCCACAAAGTGGGGTCTGAAAATGTAGCTGGCTAGATGTAGTTATCTATATTAATATTATAAAGAGGAAACATTTGTTTTTTTTTTTATTTGTAAGGTTAACTCAAAAACTATGCAACCGATTTTTTAAATTGTTTCACTATTGGAAACTATATTTTCAGCGAGTAATATACTGCCATATACTGAATAGCTAATAAACTTATATATCATAAGGAAAAAAGACGTATTATTTTTTCTTTTTGTCATTATAATTTAATATTGTCTTCTGTTTACGCGAATATTATTTATTGAAATTAAACTACTATATACGGATTGTATCGCGTTGTTTATTTGATACTTTATTACATAATTTTGAAAACTGTTACACTACTACTACTATTAAACTTTACTAATTTTTGAGCTAATTAAATTATTAAAACTATTAAAACTATTTAGATTTTATTGACTAAAATGGTATTTGTCTCAATGTTCCAGTATAGTAATTTTTTGGTGGAGCGTTGAAAATACAAAAACTGTACTATCTTTGAGTAGCAAAGTTTATATTTTAGCATAACACTTCGTCGAAGCCTAGCTAGGTAGACTTGCTAGAGCTTGCATAACACAAAGATATGACGGAACATATCAAATACAAAGTAATTACTTATTTACGTATCACAGCGCCCGTGCGTAACAAATAAAGTGATATTGTGGAAGACAGAAGCGCCAATTACAAATGATAAACATCATTCATATAAGTAATCTGATGTTATTATTATTATGCTCGGTCTTTAGCTGTTTGACGCACGTCGGGTAAGTATTAGGTAAGTAACTAAGTAGTCTATAAATAGAAAATGGTCAATCCATTCTAATATTATAAACGCGAAAGTAATTCTGCTTGATTTTTACATTTTAACGGCTAAACGAATCGTAATGGAATATGGTAAAACGATGGTTTGTATACTAAAACCTTACTTGGCATACAAGCTACCTCTTACCCGACAACACTATTTACTAACATAGGCTATCCATTATCCCGGTATTCATTTGAGCGTAACCAGGGCAAAAACTATTCATATCGTTAGTCCTGTGGCTTAAGTTTACTCTTGTGTTTGCGATGGTGAGGACCAGAAGCAGGAATATCTATACTAATATTATAAAGCTGAAGAGTTTGTTTGTTTATTTGTTTGGTTGAACGCGCTGATCTCAGGAACTACTGGTTCGAATTGAAATTTTTATTAGTGTTGAATAGCCTATTTATTGAAGAAGGTTATAGGTTATATAACATCACGCTACGACCCATAGGGGCGGCGCAGTAACTATAAACGCGGGTGAAGCCGCGTGTGCATCTAAAATAATATATAACTGAGGGAGAGGCACGCTTTGGCACGAATGGGCCGGCTCGACCGGAGTGATACCACGGCCTCACAGAAAACCGGCGTGAAATAGCGCTTGCGTTGTGTTTCGTCGAGTGAGTGAGGGTATCGAAGGCCCAACTATCCGTTCTTTCTGGTGGGGGCAAATTTAAAAGGAACGCAACATACTTGTGACTCCTCTGGTGTTGCGGGTGTCCATGGGCGGCGGTAATCGCTTACCATCAAGTGATCCGTCTGCTCGTTTGCGTCCTATAACATAAAAAAAAGTATTTGATGCCCGCGTTTTTCTGTTACAAAATTCTCAATAACAGTATGGAGTACGGTAATATGACTAATAGGATCGTAACCTATTGTACGTGGGCAATAAGAGCACAGTTGACGATATGGCGGTGTTACACACCTCTGACTACCCGTTTGGGATATACAGACGATTTGATTTGATAATAACACATCGAATATTTGGAAGTTGTTTGCCCCATTTGATGGCATCACCTAGTTAAAATAGATTGTGTAAAAGAACGACCAGGCTCGGAACAATGACTTGTGCAACACAAATTATGGAACCCACAACATTCCGCGTAGTGGCCAGACAATCACTTAAACCACTACACCATCTACGCTTGGTACTTTAACAAGGATATCCTATGCTAAAGGTACCAGCAACCTTCTATTGACATATTATTATCTAATCTTAGACAGGCAATGATAACACAGTTATAGTATTTTTCTTACTTGAATTATTTATTGAAATGAAACTGCTATATACGGATTTTATCGCGTTGTTTATTTGACACTTTATTACAACATTTTGAAAATTGTTACACTACTACTACTATTAAACTTTACTTGAATTATTTAGTAAACAAATATGGCTTAGCTACAGACAACACATAGATACCGAACTGTATGTATTATATTTCTTTTTTGCCATCTCCATTTGTTAAAGCGCAAATAAAGTTTGAGAGTAGTAACTGACAGATTTTTAATGAACTCGTTTTTGCAAGCCACTGCGCTCGAAAACAGTAGTTTTTCTAGATGAAAAGTACCCTACGTTTTTTCTGTACCCCTGACAACGTTTACGCAAAATTTCATGATGATCGGTCAAGTAGCTAAGGTGTGAAAGCGTATAAAAAAAAACTCACATTCACATTTTTAATATTAGTTCGGATTGGGATAGTTTGTTTGAAAATCCTGTAAGAAAATGGAAGCAGAAGATCCGTTTATAAATTAATTGCAACAATTTTGCTTAGAATAAAACATTATTTTGTGCAACAATGTTTATATAATGGTTGGTGTCACAGATGATTGTAATAAATAAAGAAGAAGATTTAAATTATTTTGCTGATATAGTCCGAGATCATATCTAGCGATTTCTTTGGCTTCTGTTTCATATTAAAATGTGTTTCATTGTATTATATTTAGGTGAATATTATATATTTAAATTTAAATTCTTTATACGGATTTTAAAACGATATATTTAGTTAAAAAGCACTACTTCTAAACTATTAAAATTAACTAGCGGTCGCTTAGTGCTCGACATTCGACCAAAGTTTGCCAGTAAGATATTGCTGATATATGTCATTATATATTGATATATGTAACCATAGTTACGCGCTTCTAAAGCGTGTGTCAAATGCATGGTTGTGTGCGCGTAGTGTTTTACCATTAATTTAATGTATTTTTAATGCATATTTTATATAAATATGAGAATTCGCCCCTCCTTCTCCATATAAACTTTAACTGTGCCAAATTTCGTACTCCTCCGTCCGCGCAATTTTTGTAAAAAGGGGTATAAAGTTTTTGCTTCACCTATTAATATATAGATATATTATTTATACTTTCTGCGACGTTTTGGTCGAGTAGTTATTTCAAAGAAACCAAAATGCATTTAGTTTTGCTGTCAGAATGAGATCAAAGTATTATGAAGACCTTATGTTTTACCTTTCCTCTTTTTCTTGGGTATCTAGCAATTGTTTTGTTGACTTTACCATAAACGGCCTTGCCGCTGCCACTGCGCCAGATGTGTTTTTGACACAGGATATAAATTCTGTGATTCACTAGTTGTTGTTCTGAGTTAGGCTGTTCTGTGTCCGTCGTTTGAATTTTCAAGTCACCTGCCACATAGGAATTATTTTAAGTGCGGGAGGCGTCTCTTTAAAATAGAAAAAATATCAGATCATCAACTTAGCATAAACGTATTCCTCTGTTGATAATAAAATTATAACAAAAGAACGTAAAATCCTACAGTAAGTTCTTGGACTAACACAATTATAATTACAATCATTACAAAGATTACTTATAAAGACAAAACTAGATCGATAAATATTTTCCTTGCTGACAGTTGCACGCAACGCCTTTCAGAATCCTCAAATGATAATTGAGAGTGATTCATATTATGTACAATAATATTTTTAATACGAATCCCAATTTATATTATAAATGCAAAAGTGAGTTTGTTTGTTTGTTACGCTTTCCCTCCTTAACTACTTGACCGGAACAGTAATTTTTCTATATGGTAGCCTATATCCTTTTCTGTACCCCTGACAACTTGGATGTGAAATATCATGATGATCAGTCGAGTAGTTAAGGCATGAAAGCATAGAAAACCAGCAAACAAACATATTCCTATAAATAAATATTCCAATAACTTTATGACTTGATATTTACTAATATATTGAAATTAAACTACTATATACGGATTTTATCGCGTTATTTATTTAACACTTTATTACATAATTTTGAAAACTGTTACACTACTACTACTATTAAACTTAACTAATTTTTAAGCTAATTAAATTATTATTAATACTATTAAAACTATTTAGATTTTATTTTATTTTACACTTTCCCCGACGTTTCGGTTGCTTTTCAGCAGACATGGTCATGGGGAGACTAAGATGGTAGTTGTCTCAATGTTCCAGTGTAGTTATTTCAAAGTACCCGAACATAATTAATCATTGGTGTTTCTATTTACGCAGAATGAGCTCAAAGTATTACGAAGTCTAGCTGTGGTTTGCTTCTTCTTGGGTTTGACTATTTGTTTTGCAATTTAGTAATATATTTTTCTCTTTTGTCTAGGTGAACGGAAGATTCTTCACAATGTATCTGGAGAGTTCCGATCAGGGGAGCTGACGTGTATCCTGGGGCCTTCTGGAGCCGGCAAGTCAACATTGCTGAACATCTTAGCTGGTTATAAGTAAGTCATTATTAATGAATCTTTTTTAAATTCACCGAGTCACCGTTTCTTATTTGCTTTTATGAGACAATATCGGTACTAGAAATAATTTTCAGTCGCAAGCGACTTTGCAAGCGTTTGAACAACGGGCACATAGAACACCTAGACCTTAAACGGCTGTTGGAGGATCACAGGATTTTTGTCCCGGGTTGGGGTTGAACCCACAACACTCAGCGCATATACGTGCAGATCAATTAATTTTACTGATGTAATTTTTTTTAATGCCCACTGCCTCTCTTTCGTTGGTGCATCTGTAATATATGCTGCTCATGCACACATAAGGTCTCTAGTTCGAATCCCGTGTCGGACAGTTATTGGAATAACGGCTATAGGCTCACCCCTATTCAAAATCAAAATAAATTTATTCAGATTAGGTTACAAGGTAACACTTATGAATGTCAAATTTACACTATTTTTTTCTGCGAATTTACATTTACTGCCACGTTCAGCAAAGCAAGGGTGTAGGGCTCATGAGAAGAACGGGCAAGAAACTCATTATTTCGTGGATACTCGAAGACTGTGTATGTTCGATTAATATTTTTAAAGGGTAAATATGAAAGCATAGGCATGGGCAGTACGATGTACTAATTGCTATTGTAGCTTGATGAAGTGAAGCTTGTCAACATGCGTCAAAGAATCGTTGCATTCAAGTTAATATGTTATTTATTAATAGGTAATATAAAATAATTATGTTTCAGGGTACGTATTTTTCACGTATTCGTGTTTAGAATGAATGTGTAGTCACCTCTGTAAATATGGCGTGAATGCAAATCAATAACATTCTTAAATTATTTACTGACATGAAATATGTTGACAAATAATTATGTTAATGCAAATAACTGCAATTAAAACTGTTTGCGTCGTATAAAGTGGATAAAGTCGTTAACATCGATACGGGCAGCTATAGCTCAGTGGGGAGACCAACAGACTCAATGCAGAGGGTCTCGGGTTCGAACCCACGTCACGCACCTCTGACTTTCTTAAACTATATGACTTTTCGAAATTATGTGCGTATTGATTGACAATTATCCCTTGCTCCGTGCCTCGGAGAACACGTTAAGCCGTCGGTCCCGCCTGCCATGAACATCTATGGCAGTCGTTATTAGGAAAGTGTCGACACAAAAGATCCCACTGGGTCGAAGTGTCACCGGTCTGCACGGACTGGCCCCCACATAAGATAAGATACAACATCGATAATATCTTCATTGTGCTATAAAAATGATCTTTATAATTAGTTGTTACATATATTCATGACGGTGTCTGCCCGACAGGGTAGGCAGTTGTATATTATATCCATATTCTGCACGGATGGCGATAGTGGTTAAGTGAGCTCCTCGCCACTGCCATTGCGCCGAGTACTGGTTCGAATCCCACACGGGACAAAACTTTGTGTGATCCACAAATGGTTGTCCCGAGTCTGGGTGTTCTATGTGTTCGTTGTTTGAATGTTTGTAATGCGACACAGGCAGTAGTGCGGGAGTTGTACTTAAAAATAAATAATCTAAAATCTTTTGTCAAATATTTTTATGGTCTCAAGACGTCTTTCGTCGACTACCGTACAGTTTCATAAGCCGTGGAGGTATAAAAAAAGTTTTGATCGAAATACAGTTTGTCTGAGTCAGGAATTGAACCCGAAACCTCATGCACATCACAGCATTCCCATTTTCAGCCTCTGTGCCATCAAATCGGCATTAGGGATGCAGCTCTAATAATGAATATCTTTTATTTAATTCCAATGCGTAAAATTCGCGTAAACTTAACTTAAAAGCAATTTCTTTTATTCGACGGCCTCGATGGTGTAGTGATTAGTGTACCCGACTGCCACGCCTGAGGTCGCGGGTTCGATTCCCGCACATGTCAAACATTTGTGTGCATGAACATGAATGTTTGTCTTGGTATGGGTGTTTCTATTTATAATATGTATGTATTTACAAAAAAGAAAATATATATATGTATGTTTATCCATTGTCTAGTACCCATAGTATAAGCTCTGCTTAGTTTAGGCTACATGGTGTTGTGTGTAGGTATGTAATATAAAATTATTATTATTAGATATTATTTCAATGTATAACTTAACGTAAACTTACCTTAAAATAAATTAATTTCAATTAGTAAAATTTGCTGAAACCTAACATGTTTTATTTAATACTAGATGTGCTCGCGGTTTCACCCACGTTAATGACTACTGCGCCACTCCCATGGGTCGTAGCGTAATTTTATATAGCCTATAACCTTCCTTGATAAATGGGCTATCCAACATTGAAATAATTTTTCAATTCGAACCAGTAGTTTCTGAGATTAGCGCGTTCAAACAAATAAACTCTTCAGATTTCTAATATTAGTATAGTTAACCAATATAAATATGTCAAATTCTTGTTAATCTTAAAAGTATATATATTTCAATATGTAAAATACACGTAAACTTAACCCCAAAGTAATTCAATTTCAATATATAAAATTACCGTAAACGTAAGACAATATCGTTAATATGTTGACCACATCCAGACGCTTTTAAATACTGGGATTACAAAAGGGACTGTTCAGCTTAACATGTACCCCGGGGCACGTTAAACAGAAGGGTTTTCATATGTAAATACAGGCAGCGTATTGGACTGACCTATTATGGATTAGCGTGTTAAAGTCCTTTTTAAATTTACATTCATTCGAATGTTGCTTAAAATTCCAGGTATATCAGTCGCGGAGTATCGACTCTTCGAGGAAGAATCTTTTGTTTTTTTTTCAAGGTTACTAGCTAGTAGAGTTGCAAATTTCAAAAAACAACACACATGGCGTTGCGTTTAGTGGTCTTGTTAGTGCGTTATAGGTTGTTGGTTTGATCCCCAAACGGGACTAAAGTGTGTAATCCCCAAATAGATTTTCCTAGTTTCGGTGTTGTTAATGTCCGACGTGCAATGATTCAATCTTTGCAAAGTCTCTCGTGATACAGAAATTATTCCTAAGGCGGGTTTGGACGATTTCTACAAAATAAAATGCTTATAAACTTTTGCTAAGCTAATATGCTTGTATAAGAAATGGGTTCACGTCGGTAGTGGATTTTCGTCGGATCTCAATCAGTCCATTTTACATTTATTAATGTTTCTTTATGCTCTCTATAAATTTAGTAAATAATAATAATTCATTATATTTTACTTTAAAATTATATGTTCAATAGTGACATTATTAATATTTGTACCAATTTTAATTTCATGAACCGTCGGATTTATTTTTCTGTCCTTATACTACTAAAGAATCAAATAAGTATAAAACCTAATAGTAAGCAATAACTGCTTGATATACCAATTGCCAATCTTAACGAAAAGTAATTAAGAATGGGATGTAAGGACTACACTGACACATTCGGGCATCGAACCCGGATCTACGCGATCAGCCTTAAGCGCAAAAACGGGCACTTTTTCTACGAGACCATTCAGCATAAATCAAATATTTTCTATTAAGCCCCGGCAACAAATTTAAACGTGAACTATGATTTATGTTGATTGAAGAATAAAAAAGGGATTACCATAGATTAGTCAGATATAGAAGCCATGTATGACTAGTTTATTCCTGCGACTTCGTCCGCGTCATTCCTTCGGGACCGCATACAGGGATAAAAAAAATCCTGTGTTAATGTCGGACATAGTCAATCTGTGTGCTTTATTCCATTTCATTCCACGTTTCACTCACACCTATTTACTCGTAATGGATCAATATCTCAACTACAAAAGCTTTTAAATTTATAATCCTAGTTAATAATGCGACGGTTGTGAAAACAACTGCTGTGCATCATGTCTCATGTTTGCTTCCCGGATCTGTCAAAGTGGTATTAGATACTTCTAAGAAGACGTTCTCAATGGCAGCACGGAGCCTGGAACCGTGTCTATTAGACAGTAGGCATTAAGTTTGCAACCACCTTAAATAATAATCGTAATAATTAGTAACACTAGTTTGTAAGGTTTATGTAATACTAACACAATGGATCTTAGTTTGAAATATATTCTTACTAGCTGTGCCTGCGGTTTCACCCGCGTCAGTGGTATTTGTGGTTACTGTGCCGCTTCCGCGAGCCGTAGCGTGATGTTATATAGCCATTCCAAATTTCATCTAAATCATTTCAGCTGATTGAGCTTGAAAATATAACAGACAGACAGACCGACAGACGGATAGAGTTACTTTCGCATTTATAATATTAGTAAGGATTATTATTAAATAGCTAGTAAAATGTGAGTCCTTTATATACCTCTGTTTAGCCTTTCAAAGAAACAGACGGGAAATGATGTAATGTGACGGTGTTCTGTAACTGTGTATTCTATGGTTTAAATGCTGTTACTAAGGTAAAGTTCATAGCACAGGTGTTCGATTCACAATCAACAAAATATAATAAAGTTATTGTATAGTTTTTATTGTAGTTGTAGGGCTATAATTATAGGAAGGCGAAATTAAAAAAAATATATTCATTTGCGAGGGTACGATAATTATTAAAGATTTAATTAAAATACAATACTTGATTTGATTATTCCATTGGATTGACAAAAAATGAACATTAAAGACATGTTAATATTTCCGCCATTGCGTCATTTTTATGGGGTTTTTGTTAATAATTAACATGTTGCGACGTTTCAACAAAAGGGCTTACTCACTAAACCAAAAAAGTACGTACATGAGTTATAAAACTAAACTGTCATCACCATTTTATAACCATGATTGTATATACATACATCAATTTACACTTTATCCCGGAAACGATGGAGGTGTATTATACCTATATTTAACCAGCTACTCGTATGTTCCACTATGTCTTTCCCATGAATATAAAGCTGTCAATAAACCTAATGTCACTTAACCTTTGCCGATTCTAGAGATGAGGCCTTAAATATGGGATAAAAGACAGGATATGTCAGTAATCGCTTAGGATTCGATCTCCATACGAGACAAAAAATTGAATACCTCCCAAGTAGTTCCTCCCAGTCTGGATGTGTTTTATGGCCGTTGTTTAAATGTTTGGAAAGTCCCCTGCGATACAGGAATTAATCCTAAAGTGGAGTTATCTTTAAGAACAAAAATTGAATAGAAATCAATTTGAAACTACATAATAATTATATATCCGTAACATCGTAACTGTTTCGTGAATTCTAACCGTTTAATTTCCTTTGCAGCTCAAACGGCGTAAACGGGCGTATCACAGTGAACGGACATGCACGTGATATGTGTGTGTTCAAGAAATTGTCGACATACATCATGCAGGATGACCTGCTGCAGCCCAGGCTGACGGTGCAAGAGTCCATGAGGATAGCAGCCGACCTCAAGCTTGGCATGGAATTGGGCAAAGCAGAGAAGGAGCTTATTGTAAGTGTAAATATTTTTTTCTCATGTTTTCGTGAATGCTTAATGAAGATAAATAGAGAGTTATCTCTTTAAGCTTAGGTCTACTAGCGAGACAACAATGTAAGAGATTTTAGGTAAAGTACATGGATAATAGTGCAGGCAAACATCGTGAGGAAACCTGCCTGTTTGAAAATTCTTCATAATGTTCTCGAAGATATGTAAAGTCTGCCAACCCGCACTGGACCAGCGTGGTTAGACTATGGCTTACTCTTCTTATACTGAGAAGAAGCCCGTTGTTAGCAATTGGACAATTTAATACAAGGCTGACATTATTACATGGAGAAGTTTATGTAATGAGATGATTGTAGTAATTTTCTTTAAGTTTTTAATGTTTATAATTATTATTATTTAAAATTTTATGCACAAAATAGTACATCGGCGGGCTTAATGCCACGGGCATTATCTACCAGTCAACCATTACAGTCAAGATCAGTCGAGATATTCCGCAGTAGGACTTATTTTTGCCTCGTAGTGAATTTATTTCTGCCTCGCAGAGGACTTATACAAACATTCAAACTACAGACACAAGGAACTCGTAAGATCAATCATTCGTGGAGCACACAATTTTTTATCACGTATGTAATTCGTACCCAAACATTTGGCATAGTGTTAGTGGCCAATCAAACCAAAAAATAGATTGATTACACGCATGGCGTAGTGGTTTAAGTGATCGCCTCGCCACTACCTTCGCGGCGAATGTTATGGGTTCGATCCCCACACGGGACAAAAATTTGTGTGATCCACAAATGGTTGTTCCGAGTCTAGATATTCTTTGTGTCCGTTGTTTGAATGTTTGTAAAATCTCCCGTGACACAGGAATTTTCCTAGACCGGGAGTTGCATTTTTTTAAAATAAATAAAAGTAGACGGAGCCTAGCCGCCACGCTATCCGTGCAGTGAATTTAAACTATAAATGGCAAGGCATGGCGAAGGCATGACTTCAAAGATTAGATTATACGTTAAGTTAATTACTACATTTTCATTTTTACCTGGGGAATGCTTAGACGCATACCTCTCCGCGGGGCGACGGAGAGGTTATGTCGGGCTCACCGGGTGAAAGATACATATAATACCGACTAAACCTACCACGGTGTTCCTCGACAAAACCATAGACGGCGGGGTCGCGCGAATCTCTTTCACATGCAATCGCGACCCCGCCGAGGTTTTGGCCCGCCGTGTGAAACGGCAGGACACTACATAAATAAGACCGCTTGTGGAGAGACAAAAACACGACTCAGAGGCGCGCGTGGGAACACGCACGCCGCAAAGTGCACGCCGCAAAGTTAATTTGTTACTTTTTCTTTTTTTTTTTTTTTTCTACGTGGGGGATTGCATGACGCATATCCCTCCGCGGGGGCGGGCGGAGGGGTTATGTCGGACTCGCCGGGGTAAAAGAAGATGTTATGATGATAAAGTACCTCCCGGAATACCGACTAAACCTACCACGGTGTTCCTCGACAAAACCACTATCGACGGGGACGCGCGAATCACTTTCGCATGCGGTCGCGACCCCGCCGAGGTTTCGGCCCGCCGTATGAAACGGCACTACACGAAAGACCTACCCAAAGGCACTCCTCACAAATTATCCCTACTGTCCCCCCTGGAGGGGAGACGGACTCGAAACAGAGGCGCGCGTGGGAACACGCACGCCGCCTCTCGGACCTGGTGCTGAACGGATGGCGGGCAGGCCCACAAAGCCCGCCACCCCCAGGTCAAACCTCAGGGTGGCTGGAGGTCGTCCCGCGCCCTCCGGCGCCCGGCTCTGCGGTTGGGGAGAGGGTTCAAACGCTCCCTCTCCCGCTCCGCCGCCTCCTTGATGGAAATGACTTCCTCACAAAAGGAGGCGACGGCATTCCACGACCTCTCACTCCGGACCATAGACTGAACTACGGCCGGGAGCGAGAGGGCAACCAATATGACTGCTGCGATCAACTCACGGCGCTGCGATGCCCAGGCGGGGCAAACCGCCAAAGTGTGCAGCGCCGTGTCCTCAACAACGTCGCGGCAGTCGCCGCAGTGGTGACAACCGGGCGTCTCTTGCCGGCGTATACGACACAGGAACTGGCCAAAACAACCGTGGCCAGTCATTACCTGTGTCAGCCGGAAGGTGAGGGCGCCATGGCGCCTCTCCAGCCACTCCTCAAACACGGGACTTACCGCCACGATCGTGGCGTGCCCGGAAGTTAATTACTACTAAACCAAGTTTTGTAATTATACACACTCACACGTTAACATGTTTATCTTTTAATTTATTTTAATTATAGATACTTATATTTTTTTATTATTTTATGATGTATCTGCACTTGGTTTTAATTGCATATAATTATTAACTAATTTAGGAGAAGTCACAGACTCCTGTATTACAGGTTTAAACGTAGCTCAGAAGTCGGAAGCTTAATGTACAATGGTAAAATTAATTAAATTAATTTGTACACCATATTATGTGGTAGGACATAACGTACTTATAACATAACTTTAAGAACTGTATTACTAACCTATGTTCCACAAATAAATTATTAGGATTATTATGAGTAATTGGTCAAAAAAAAAACAACTCGACAAAGACTAGCTATCAGCGCAGACGATATTATAGTGCACAAGTGCGTGCGGAAACACGCATCCTCTCAGTATTCATGAGAGATGAGTGTACTCGTGACCCGATGTCGGCCTTGCCAAGGCAAGAGCATGAAACATGGTCAACTTACGAACTGCAGAATTTTATAGACAATTTCTTGACAAAAAATTCCAATAAAATAATAATAATAATAATAAATGTTTATTGAAGAAAAGTGATTGCAGACAGATTTACAATAATTTCACATGTAAATTACATTTGATTGTACATCTACAATTTTTTGGGTGGAGCGCTGTTCTCCTAGCTAGGCTACAAAATAACCTGTGTTAAGGAGATACAGTCCCGATCCCTCGATTGTAAGAAAGTAGGCTTGATTTGTTTGTAGTATATGTGTGACAAACAGTAGGCGATAAAAATAAAAGTTAAAAGTTAAAAATAAAAGTAAAATCAAAGTTATTCGATTGGATGCCGAGTTCTTATACCTGTAGCCATATAGACTATCCACAAGATTAACAAGTCATAACTCTGCATACAATTATATATCTTAATAGCGGACAAGATAGACGTTGCCACGAACACACGAAAAAAAAATTAAACGAAAATAATAAAACAAATCTAAACCACCATTCTCGAATCCACTTGAAAAAACACAAAAAATTTCATACAAATCGGTCCAGCCGTTTAGGAGGAGTTACAAACACGCACAGAAGATTTATATATATGAAGATAATATCTTTGCAATTATACATATTTACTATGAAGTGCTTGACATAAAATTCTTATAGATGTACATTTTTAATAAATGTGACCTGAGTTATAAACTAATAAATGATGACTAAATAAATAGATCAATTATAGGCAAAACTCAGAACACACGGATACAAATAAAAAATTGTAAAGAGCTGTTGGAATTTTACTCTCAGTGCCAACCTTTTATACTTAGAATAAATAAGATATATATTCTACAATAACTAAAGTCACAAGTAATTACAGTAATTTGAGCAGTGGACGTCTTTCGGCTGAGATGATGAAGTAAATTCGCAGAAAGAAACATAACGATGGAAAATACCTTTATTACATAAAAGATGCTTAAACATATGAATAATGATATTCATGTTTTGAACACCCACACTCCACCCTCATAGGGTTATCAAAAATATATTTCACCCACACTTCGCCGTTTTAAGGTCACGCAACAGGGGTCACGAAACAGCTGATAACCGCTTACAGAGACCTATACAAATTTTGATCTGCTACAAAAAAATAGTACAAAAAAAGTAATAATTACACTAAAGGGCCGACCCGAGCAATGAACGCAAGAACGCAACAGCACTTGCATACACTTTTCCTAAACAGTACATTTGACAACCCTAGCAGAAAAAGTTATGGTAATGTCATTCGGAAAAAAGTTACAAGCAATCTTGCTAGTAATTATTGTCACATCGCAATAATATAGGAAGAAGATAATGCCAAGAATGCCTTTTAAAATGGCTGGCCTTTTACAAATCGTCGATGAAAGGTGAATATTTTCACATTATGATGATTATTTATTAATATCCTGATTTATAATTGCTTCAGATAAAGGACGGAAATATGTGTGGTATTTAAATGCCGTGGTGAGTTTAATATGGTGAATGATTATTATGGAATTTATTCATTATACGGGCGATTATAGACAGGTATAAAAATGTAGATGTGACTGAGTTGTGATCGGCCTCGATGGCGTAGTGGTTAGTGTAACCGACTGCCACGTCTGAGGTCGCGGGTTCGATTCCCGCACAAGTCATAGATTTGTGTGCATGAACATGGATGTTTGTCTTGGTCTGGGTGTTTCTATGTATAATATGTATGTATTTACAAAAAAAATGTATATAGTATGTTTATCTATTGTCTAGTACCCATAGTACAAGCTCTGCTTAGTTTGGGCTAGACGGTGTTGTGTGTATGTGGTAGAATATTATTATTATTATTATTATTAGTTATGATATATATAACTACTTAATGTTATAATTTTATTGCGGGATAATGAATATGAATATTAATATTTAAATTATTATTATGTTTATGGTTACTTCGGTGGTGATGTGGTAGGAAATGCAACTGAATGGTCTCGGAGATTTATTCCACACTCGACCCTAATGTTTCGTCCCAAACGTAAAAATACGCATTCGCCCCAAAAATTGTTTCTCATTTGCCCCTAACTTTAGATATTAATATTAATTTCTTAACGTAATTTCTATTTCGTTCCAAATTATGTTCCTTTTCTGACCCTGTTTTTTTGTATGGAAGATTTTGTTGTACCGTCAACCAAAAATATTTTAAAACACCTCCTTGATCTCTTGGTGAAACTTGGGCTTATGATTGCATGACATCACAAGCCCGACATCGTAACGATTTTAAATAATTTTTAGTCATGTTTTGATTTGCTAACCATATGCACAAAAATCTAGGATGAAAAAGGAATACTTAAAAAAGGGGGACGAATGAGGAACATTTTGGAACGTGAGACGTAATGTAGGGGCGAATGTGGAACAAATCGTCTCGGGATCAAAGTCAAAGTCAACAACTATTTATTCATTGATGTCACAAAGTTACACTTAGGGCCGTCAAATTTTTTTAGCTTTTCTTTTAAATAAAATAAGTTCATTCATAGTTTTACAAATCAATTAGACACAACACCATAGAAAACACAACACCATCTAGCCCAAATAAAGCTGAGCTTGTACTATGGGTACTGGGCAATAGATAAACATATTAATAGATACTTTTTTATTGTTAATACATACATATTATACATAGAAACACCCAGACCAAGACAAAGACGTCATGTCCATGCACGCAAATGTTTGACTTGTGCGGGAATCGCACCCGCGACCTCAGGCGTGGCAGTCAGTTACACTAACCATTACGCCCAAAACATTTATTTATTAGTAAGTGTAGTTTAGTGAAGTTCGATTTGTGGATCGGAGTAAATGTTATTGGTTTTTTCGATCAATAAATTCTTAATGGCTGCAAGGAGTCTAGACTCTAAAACTGTGTCTAGTAAACTGCAATAAGCTATACCCCTATTACGTATGACCTAAAGATAGTTTATCTTAGAAAGGTGGATATAATGCTCTACTGCTTAAAATTTTGAGGATACAGTCATAAAATCTATCCCTGTTAAATATAACCTAAAATCATGGCTGGCAAAATAAAATTGCTAGCAGCGATAGCCTAATGAAAGGTCGTCAGAATGTCACGCAAAAGTTCAATCCAAAGGCCCGCACCTCTGACTTGTCTGTGTATTAAATAGTTAAGTATCGCTTGTTTTAACCGTAAAGATAAAACAATTTAAGGATACCTGCTTATCTGAGAGTTCTCCATAATGTTCTCAAAGATATGTGAAGTCTGACAACCTGCACTGGGTCAGCGTGGTAGACTATAGCCTAACCCTTCTCACTGAGAAGAGGCCCATGCTTAGCAGTGAGATATTTTATATACAAAGCTGTTTATTTTTAAATGTGGGTTTGGTATACATACTTCTGCCTACACTTACGGGGTCATAATATGTAGGTGTATGTGAGACTATGGGTGTATGTAATCCTACAAAACCTTTTAGCTCTACATATAATATTCAAAAGGTAGTGTTTGGTTTCATCAGAAAATTTTCTTTTTAAGCCTTTCAAAGCAGATTAGATCACGTTTACTTTGTATTGAGACATTGAGTGTCCTTTGATAGGACTCGAATAGCCCCTGATTTAGTGGACACTAATAATAGCTCTTGTACCTTAAGGTCAACGTGTAGGCTTTATTTAAGTTAGATACGTGACTTCTAATTAAAAGATTCTAAACGAGCAATGTTCTACTGCTATACAGGGTGTGGCGTAAATAATGGATAACCCTGAAACTGTCGACTGGCCAGATTATCATCTATCATTTACCCCACTTATATCACCATATAAAAATACAAAATTTTCTAAAGACGTCAATAGGCCCTGGCATCAATTCCATACTGGTACTGTGTATGGTCTTTCAGAAAATTCCAATAATGCTTTAATCGCTAACTGTGACTGCACAGATAGCGAGTGGTTTAAGTGGTCGTCTTATCACTGCCATTACATCAGGTTTTGTGGTTTGATCCAACGTTTATTAACGCCTCCGAGACACAGGAATGATTTCTATTGTGGATGTAGTCTTTCATTAAAAAAGCTAAAGAAAAAAAATGAGGACAGGTTTGTACTACCGCTGGTATTAGGTTGGATATAAATGTTTATCCTTAGTGTAAGAGTTAAAAGTACCCAACTCTCATATTGTGTAGTACCTAGCTTTACAATTTCTTGTCATCCTACATTTAGTTTCTATCCAGTCGTATTGGCAATCAGCCAGTAATTGCTTATAATCAGGAGGGTTCAACTCTAAAATATTTTATTACCACAAATAGAAATTTTATACTCGTAAATCATATAAATCCATAATACTGATTTAGTCACGTCTACATTAAAAATGTTTTAATTTAATAGGAAATAAATTCGTCGGATCCCGCTCAAAAAACCCATGGCTGATCTTTACGATCCGTTTATATTTATTATAATTATAAGGCCCGGATTATGTTCTATTTTTAAGAATACATTTAAATTTAATAATAAAACCACTATGCAAGGGTTTCAAGCAAAAGAATTGCGGCCACTTTTTTACACGAATATTTTACTACTGTTAATTTTATTAATAATATTTGTAAGGCTACTAGTGAATACAATCAAACATTTAAAAGAATCAATTAATATATTAATTATAATTAACATTTATTTCCAGGTGGAAGAAATCCTGCAAACTATTGGTCTCTGGGACCACAGGCATACCATGTCTGAAAGATTGTCCGGTGGTCAGCAGAAACGTCTATCTGTTGCCCTGGAGCTTGTGAATAATCCACCCGTGATCTTTCTGGATGAACCTACTACGTGAGTATCCAATATATCACTTTACTTCAATATCGTTCACGTGAAGTTATTTGACTTTCCGAAGCTTTATATGTTTGTTCAGCTATAGGCAGTAGCAGACGATGGCTCTGTTACTGTTATTAAAACAAATAATTAGTATTAAATTTTATTTTTGGTTGGTTGGATGGAAAACGAAGGTATAGTCAGCCCGATAGTAAACTGTCACTGCAGCCTACGAATCCTTATAATATCGGTGGTGTAACTCACGAGGTGTATAAATGGACAACTGTAACCCATGTTGCTTTGGTTTCAGAAATATAGTACTACGTTATTTGATTGCAATCTTTTGTAGAATGGAAGTATTTCTCCGATTTGGTTGCTAAACCGAATCGTCGCTAAGCCTGCCATAAAAAATTAAGCATCATTACATTATATTCTTACTAGTTGTATTAAAAAACACGCCAAGAATATTATAATACGTAATGAGAATAAAATATAGCACCAAGCTACAGAGTAAAAAATAACAAAGCATCTATGTAACATTTTATTCGTTAGCAGAAATATCAGGTCGGAAAACTCAGCAATGTTTTTCTAGCTAACATTATATTGTCCAGGGTCAACGTTAAAAAAAACAATTAGACGCGTCTGCTATAACTGACATAATCCTGACCGAGGAAAAGTGTAATCCTTGGATTAAATATGAGTAATTGGCATCGTTATGGCCGCCCTCATGTGTTTGTTCTGGAATAATTTTTGTACGAATTTTCTTGATGACTTGGGGAAGGAAAAAGTTTGGCCAAATGTGTCTTGTTAAGCGAGGAATTGAATGAAATTGAATAAGGTTGGGGGCAGGTTAAGTTATGAGTTATGAGATAGGTGATTTATGTACGCATACTTTTGGTGCTATAATATTGATAAATAAATTTCCTTGTATATTCAGTTATGTGAGTGATTTTGTGATATGTAGGTGATTTTGTGAGTACGAGTTTGATTCTCGTGTTCTCAAGTAAAGGACTTTGTTAGTTAGTCTATGCAGTTTTACATTTATCAATGCCTATCAGAGTATTAGTGGTCATGGGGAGAAAATTTAAAATGTACTCTGAGAAGCCTCATCACTGAGAACGAGCTCTGCCAGAAAATCATATATAGAGATGACTTTAAAAGGCAAGTATTTTTACGTCGTTGTTTGCCTTGTAGTAGCAATCATCTTTAGTCATTAATTACCAATATAAAGAAACTGACATATTGACGGAGCAGCTGATAGCAAATTAGCTATCATATTGTCATACTACATCTAAAAGACGTATATAATGGCAATCGAGTTCAAATTATTGTAAAAGAAAATACCGTGAAAATAGCTTATTAGACGGTACTATATAATCGTTAAAAATATGTAAACTCATTTAGAGCCAGTATACGACCTTAGCTTTCTGATTTTATTAGGTTATCCCTATAATCCCTATAATCCCTATCCCTTTAGTAGGGTCCATTTTACAAATATATAAGTATAGTAGACTTCATTGAATCTTCTCGGCTTCACCATTGATAACATTTAGAGACAGCCGTTGTCTATTATTAATGAGCTGGTAACGAACTTAATGAACCGGGTCGCCCAAGTAGCACCATCCTCTTACCGGTCGCCGACACAAGAATAATGTCTCTTAGTCCGTTTCATCCAATAAGTGAGAGCTCCGAAGTCTTGCATAATCTCCTTTTAAAAGCATCTTTAATAAAAAAAATTAAGATCGCCAACGCGCGAGTGATACCCTTGGTAAGGCAAGCGACCTTAAACTACAATATCCAGTTACTATCAGATGGGATGTACAGTTTCTCTCTACTTTAGTTATATTAAAAAGAAATAAGTCCATCCTAAACCCTAACTACATAGGGTCTAAAAGCTAATGTATTTTCTTCGAAATTAGGTACTAACTGAACAATTCACGCAACATTGACAATAGTACCAAACAAACTCGTATCTACCAAACAATCAAACAAACTTAATTCTCTTTGTATTTTTCTCCATTTAACCCAACTCTTTGAATGTAAACGGAAAATCTTTGGAGTAATTCATTAATATCTATTGCGTAAAAGGTCGGGCTCCAATCGAAATAACCTAAACAGAATTACATAAGTACAATGGGAGGTAATTGCCTTAATCACCGCGTCCCGCCATAACCTTTTATTGGACGTTAAGCTTGGAGCGTGTTTAGGGAGAGCCCGCCATCTATCGGACAGACTCCAATTTTGACAAAAATTGCTTCACAAATTGGGAAGCACTGATTTGTGGTACCTTTTTGAAGTGATCACTTTTGGAATGCATCAATTTAGAGCGGAATCGAACGTTCTAGAATGCATTAATTATTCTTTATTGTCGTGGCGCGTGGGATTTATTGGGGACGCGTTTGATTTAGGAGTTCTTGTTTGAGTACGGTACATAATGTGTGTAATCAGTGTAAGTAATTGAAATTTGTGTCGTTACATTCGTATTGGAGTAAAGAGGTTTAATGGGTGCACATATGATTTTCTATGTTTATAGCCTATTTTCATAATATTTGTATTTATTAAATTATAGACTAATAAAATTTGAAGGATGTCACAACCGATGTTGGTCTCCACATGGTATAAAAAAAATATCTAGAAATAGTGCGGCGTCTTTATGTGTGGTCCTTTTTTTATAGTTGCCTACTACTTAGGATTTTCACTGTACTAATAAATATTAGCCTAGTATTGTCTTATAAAATAAATAGTTTCTTTATAAGAAATTTGCAGCTGGCCAATTATGAATGTAATTTAAAAAATCGACGTTGTTTTCATGAAATTTAATTTTTCATCGCGGTCTCCTATTATACAATATTTAGGATCTATTGTCATCTAAGTTTATTTGAAAATTATGTGTACCTATGTAAGTTTACAAATAAACTATTATTCATTTCTTTCTTTTACTTTTTCGATCAAAAATTATCAGAATCACGCTTATATTTATGTATTCATACAACCATAATTGAAGTTTTACTTGTCACACAAGAAAAAAATATTAGACCAAAATATCATTTCATTTATTTATCCAAGAACAATATTTTACATTTTATTTGAATTTGGCACTATACATACCACAGAAATTGATTATACATTATAGCACTTAATGGAATACTTAATTAACAATAATTAACATTAAACATTATTCGTAAATGTCAATAAAGTAGATTAAATAATATTATAAAATGATCATGTTAAATCCTCTAAAAATACCTGCGTCAAAAAGTAGTGCTAAGCAAGGGATTTTTGAAATTAGAATTTTTCATTTCGGTCTGTAGTTTCAATCTAAGAGAATTTAAATTTCGTAAATGCTACTTCAAATTCTTGTAAGTATGTTTGGCACCTTTGGTATCAATAAGAATCGTTAGATCATAAAATTCATCTAATGTATTTTATTTTAAAGTAAAACATCCACACAGGATTCCTATAAAATTGTATCTAGGGAAGAAAACTAAATATAAATAGTACTTAGTTCATTTTAATTAAAAGTGTTTGCTTCGGGTTAATGGCATCTTCTTAGTGGCTGACGCTTTCACTTAAAGTGTATTTTATTCGGCAATGAATTCACTTGACTTGAGGGTTTTGTTTTAAATAAAACCGCAGGGTAAGAGACTTTAGCTCGAAATAATATATTGTGGGACTTAGACAGATGGCTGAGTTTTGTACTGCAAAATATTTTAAGCTGTCAGGATTTCAGTGTTTGATTATACTATGTATACAGTGCTTGTTTATCACCAAACGTAGTTGAGTAGGTATATGTAATATTGTCTTCTATTTACGCGAATATTATTCATTGAAATTAAACTGCTATATACGGATTTTATCGCGTTGTTTATTTGACACTTTATTACATAATTTTGAAAATTGTTACACTACTACTACTATTAAACTTTACTAATTTTTAAGCTAATTAAATTATTATTAAAACTATTTAGATTTAATTTATTTTTACACTTTTCCCGACGTTTCGGTTGCTTTTCAGCAGCCTTGGTCACGGGGAGACTAAGATGGTAGTTGTCTCAATGTTCCAGTGTAGTTATTTCAAAGTACCCAAACATAATTTAATCATTTGTGTTTCTATTTACGCAGAATATATAGGTAATATAGGTATATGTGTTTTTCACAAACATCTTACCAGCCATGTTTTTAAAGCTTTGGAATAAAGGTTCTGTTTCGTAGCGCAGCGGTCGTGAATGCTTTTAGGTTAGATTCTCAGGTTGTTGAAATTTTCTGTTAAGAAGATTTCAGCACGCCTAAGATGCCTATAGAGTTTGAAACTATAGCTGGCAAATTTGGGTTTAATAATAATAATCATACTCTCTGGGACAGTCGTTATTTCATCATGAGACTAACGCGATATCGGAGGGCACAATACACTAGCTTTTAAACTATCACCTTCGCCTTATGGTATAAACAAAAAATTATCACCAGGTTTAATAAAAGCGCACAAACCGCAGTGCAGCTTGTGGCGAGCTGAATGTGAGTGGCGATACTGCGGTCCTGAATGCCTCAGAGAGTCGGTTAGGGCCTCGTCCCCAGCTTGCTGTTACTGGTTGACTGAGGTGCAACTTCAATAGCGCCCGTAGGACTCTCAACTCTGGCTTGCCTTGGTCGGCCGGTCAGAGGGAGGCCGCTAGAGCTTTATGCTTGGGGGTGGAAGTGTCATTATTAAGGGCATAACTACGCGGTAACCTGCTCCGGGTCTCCATTGTCACGAGACCCGTGATGGTGAAACTGCGCCGCACCGCTCGACACCCCTAGCCGATCGCACCGGTGTTGCCCTCTGCTGCTGGCTTGTATGCCTATGGTGGCTATTCAGGGGCCCATCTAGTGAGTTGGCGAGTCACCGTCTGCCCATTGCATTGATGCTATTAAAGTATTTAGGGCAGACGCCGTTTTTCATCCATAGTTAGCAATATACTGGTCCACCAAACACCCGTACCTATAGCCCATATATTGGAATCCATACGTAGCAATAGTCCTACATCTGCTGCGGCTAGTGCCGCTGTAGGTGTTCTATCCCACCTTTGATTCAAACTCTCGAAGGGCCTCTTCACGTTGGACCTATGTCTCCGTGTAAGCCTCCCAAAGGGCCAGATATTTTCTAATATAATATGTTAGAAAATACCTGTGATAAGAGAAACATAATAATAAATGTTTATTACAAACTTTTAAAAAACATAATTAGATCGGAACATAATATAAATATAAATAACATCACGCAACGACCCACAAGGACGGCGCGGCAAACACAAACCACCAACGCGGGCGAATCCGCGGGCACAGCCAGTAATATTATATGGAGACAATACTGGCAGCTGGTTTATGGAGACTTAAGCAGTATCCCCATATACTGCTGTTAATATCACCGGCTATAACAGCTAGCATATCATTTGTGCTGTCCCGCATCAGATCTCTTTTACGCAAGATAGAATAAAAGTCACCTATGCGAACAACAGCAAACATCCCCGACGCGCTACAGAAGCGGGGCAGCCCCACTAATCCCCTGAAGCCGTTGTTGTATTGGACACGTAGGGCATTATAGGTATTCTGAGTATACTTGACCTACAGGCTACACGTGTAAAAGGTCTGGCAGTTCGACCGAAATAAAGTGGCTTTTACAGGCACTGTACATCGTGCAAATCTGCGAGCCACCATATTGCATTATGCACCTCTGCTTACCTTTACAGGAATAAAGGCGTATGACTGTGTATGTATGAATGAACTAAAAGGCAAGTGTATTGCCTACCCAACATTTTCAGGTTCCATGGTGTAAATAGCGAAAACCTCTAAGATATGTCAGAGCAAAATTTAATAAAACATAAAATAGTTTTGATGATGGTATTTTTAAACATCTATTTTTAATTTAGTAAAAGATAACAATATTTATTATTGTATTAGCAACAAAATAGGATAGCTTCTCTGTTGCTAACAGGAGTTAAATAAATAATGTCATCCAGCTAAAATAAAGGCTCAATAAGCACTCTTAGAAAACGAGCCTTAGATTTGGCTCCTTACGGAAGTCAAAAACCCTTTGAAGGGCACGAATGCCGAAGTTAGCAATTAACCGGTCGTATACCGCCGGCTCGCATACCAGCCGGCAGATTTGTACCCGTCGTAGGCCGGTGGCTCGCATGCGAGCCACCAAATTGGTTTTACGTTAGCTTAAGCTAAAGCGAAGGCGGCGCGCGGCGTTTTGGCGCCAATTTGGTGGCTCGCATGCGAGCCACCGGCCTACGACGGGTACAAATCTGCCGGCTGGTATGCGAGCCGGCGGTATACGACCGGTTAAACTGTTACGCACGCTTAAATAACAGCTAATCAATGATTATTAATATATATTAATAATCATTGATTAGCTTATAATAAAATAACCCACTGTCTTAATATTCTGAAGTTCCATTCACACTAAATACTTTAAAAGCAATTAAAAAACTATTGTATAAGATGGATTAGCTACTGTTAATAATGAAAGGCATATATTTTTCCTTTACGGAAATTATGAGGTGAATTATAAATGCGGAAAAAGACAGTCAATGTAGCCGATATAATAATAATATAATATAATAATAATATGATATTATAATAATATTTATTGATATATTCTATCACATACAAACAACACCATCTAACCCAAACTAAGCAGAGCTTGTCCTATGGGTACTACACAATGGATAAACATACATATTTACTACTATATATGTATATATATTTTTTTGTAAATACTTGCATATTATACAGAGAAACACCCAGACCAAAACAAACATCCATGTTCATGCACACAAATGTTTGACATGTGCGGGAATCGAACCCGCGACCTCTGGCGTGGTAGTCGGTTACACTAACCACTACACTATCGAAGCCGTCAAAGCCGATCCTGCTGTCTTTTTCCCTGTTTATAATAATTAACCTTCGATCGTAATATGATAATAAATGTCTTCCTTTTCTTGTTTAATTTATTGCGCATGTGGTTTTGGGTATTACTCCCAGGCTGGGCAATGGTATAGGTTTAAAAAAAAATAATATTGAAATTAAAATTTCTTTAGGCGCGTTGAGCACTTTTTGGGTGAACAAAAATCATGGAACTCGCGTCATCGTTACTGAACGCATTCAAAATTCAAAAATAATAATCTAATAGCTCGACGATACAATTTACAAGTTACTTAGTTTTAACTTCTATCGGCAGTCCCCAAACACTGTCCCGCATGTTTTTTTACTGCCTATTTGTGTTATTACTAGTATTCTAGTTAACCCCCAGCTAAGCTAGAATGCTTGTATTAAGAGGGGTACACGTCAGTAGTGCAATGGGTGGGATTCGAACCCCCGAATTCTCGATTGCAAGTCCAACGCCTTATCCATTGGGCTGTCGTCGCTTCGCTTTACTTTAGAGGTAGCATGAAGTCTGGACCTGTGTACGGTAATATACAATATAGTGTATTGTCTTTAACGTGTACTTTATTAACTAGGACCTAATAATATACAGGATGTCCGGTAATTAATGGATAACCTTCAAATGTCTTATAGTAGAACTGATGGCAGTTCAAAAAAAAAAAAATTAAAAAAAATGGAATAGCTAGTCATACTTTTGACTGTCTGTCTATTAGCATAATTAGTGTTTAATAATATAACAATAAAAAACCGATGGAATTCATTCATTTATGGTCGTAGAGTACAAGAAAGTTTAAAATATAGTATTAAAAAGAATCATATCTCAGGTAGTAGTTAGGATAGATTTTTTTTCATATTTTTTTCTAAACGGCCATCAGTTCTACTATAAGACATTTCAAGGTTATCCATTAATAACCGGACACCCTCTATATAAAGATAACATAGCTGGCGCAAAGTGGAGTCTTATACATCTTTGCCAATCTTTTCGGGAATAAACATGAGAATATGTACTTATTTTTATATAAAACGTTAGCGATCGCAAAAGAACCTCTATAACAACAAATATGAGGTTTTTACAAAAAGGCAATTATTACTAAATATTATAATTATTACCTTGAAAAGGTCAAAACAATATTGTCTACTTCATTAACATAAAGTTGTGATAAATAGTTACCTGCTTATACTATGTTTATATAATATTTTCTTGACGTCACTTCCTATAGAACAACAAAATCTATATATAAAATACATGAAGCAAAAACTTTGTACCCCTTTTTTACGAAAATTGCGCGGAAGGAAAAGTATGAAATTTGGCACAGTTATAGTTTATATGGAGAAGGAGGGGCAAACCCTAATATTTATATAAAATATGCATTAGAAATAAATGAAATTAATGAAAAGCACTACACGCACATAACCATGCATTTGACACACGCAGTCGAAGCGCGTAACTATGGTTACATACATATATCAATATATAATGACATATATCAGCAATATCTTACAGGCTAACTTTGGTCGAATTTCGAACACTAGGTGACCGCTAGTATTATATATTACTAGATTTTCCTGCGGCTTCACTTGCGTAAATAAAGGTCAGGTTAGGTTAGTAACAGTACTTTTTAATGAATGAAAATTCCCTTGGCAACATGTATGCAAAATTTCATGATGATCGGTTAAGGCGTGAAAGCGTGACAAACACACAAATCAACGAACAAACTCACATTCGCATTTGTAATACCAGCTAGGAAATTTAAATTAAAAGGCTAATTCGTTAAATAATACAGTGTAGTAATAATGAAAATATAAAATAAATAAATTATCATAATATTACGTTTACGCGTATGTTATACATTTAAATTAAACTATTTTTTACCAATACTAGCATCCCACTCGCTTTGCACAAGTAGTACCAAATCTTAACAAATTATACACCTAAACCTTTCCCACGAATCAGAAAAGAAAGAAACAAAGAAAAATGTTTTATTTGAATCTCCTTAGATACATAATCACTATGTGTATTAGTGAAAACTGCATAAAAATCCGTACAGTAAGTTCTTGAGTTTATTGCGAACAGACAGCCAGACGCGGCGGGAGACTTTGTTTTATAATATGTAGTGATAGTGATTATTGCAGTTTATGGTTCCATGATGAAACCATTTTAGTCTTCCCTTGACCCTGGCTGCTAAAAATCTGTCGAAATGTCAGGAAATATATGTATGTAAATACTTAAAATCTCGAAGTTCTCGTAGTCAGTATAAAAACACATATCAAAAGTGTCCAGGGATCAAGTACATTTTTATGTATAAAAAACTATCAAATTAATATTGCCAAATCTAGTCTTCCAGACTAGCTTTTTACTTTAATTCCTATGTTTAAGTTACAAAATACCTATATTTTGTAAAAATTAAGAAAATTTGACCTATGTTAGTCTTCAAGTAAATGGGGAAAATAGGTAAAAATGAGGATCTTCTATATTTTTTTATTTTAAACATTAACATATTAATAATCTGTGTTTCCATAATTGACGCGAATAACACAATCACAGCGATTTGGCATGCTTAAAATCAGTTCATCAAAATCACTTTGAGGAATGGCCGTCCACGTTTTTTCTAACAAGTTAAAAAGTTGTTGTGGTGTATGTACGGCATTCATACTCGGCAGAGCTCTTCTTTGGAGTATATCCCATGCGTGTTCAATTTTGAGTTGAGGTTGAGGTCTGGAGATTGAGCAGGCCACGGCAGGACGTTGATACGAGCATCGGCAAGAGTACGTGTTACTACCCTAGCCGTGTGTGGACGTGCATTGTCATGCATTACTTGAAATGAATCATCCAACGAGTTTCGCAAAGGGATGATCACGTCTGAAACAATCCTCTCCGTATAGATCTGAGCATTGAGGTTGCCCCTAATCTAAGTGAGATTGGTTCTTCCACCGATCCAAATACCGGCCTAAGCCATTATTGTTCCACCTTCATATGAATGAACTTCCTGACAAAATTTCAAACGGTCTTAACGCCCAGAAGTCCTCAAAATCAGAGTACGTCTTGTATCTGGTCTCACACCGAAACGTGATTCATCGGAAAAGCAAACACAACGCCAATATTCTTCCTCCCAATTTCTGTGTTCGCGAGCCCATTGCAAACGGGACCTACGATTGCAGGGTGCTATAGGTGGAACCCTCAGCGGCTTTCGGGAACGCAGACCCACTTTACGTAAACGATTTCGGATGGTTTGGTCGCTTATCAGCAAGCCTGAAGAGTTGTGGAGCCCCGTAGCTAACATCATGGCGGTTATGTTACGATTCCGTCGAGCAGTATTTTGGATGTACCGATCCTGTCTGCGAGTGGTGACGCGAGATCGTCCTACATGTCGCTCGGCCCGCTGCCCGTGATAGGATAGCTTGTCCAGAGACGACGTATAACGCTTTGTGTAGTGCCAAGAGCGACAGCCACAGTACGTTGTAACCAGCTTGTAACAGTCCGACGGCTTTTATCATCTTTTCTCGTGTTAAATGATGTCTTCGCTCCATATTGATGCAGTTTTTTTAGTTCCGATGCAGAAATTGTAATGGTTTTATAAAAACGCTATTACACAATTTTATAGAAATCCTGATTGACAGTTAATTTTCTATTTTTTATCGAAATTTAAAGTATTTTTTTTTCGAATTTTGAAAATCATTAAAAAGAACCAATTTCAATAAAAAAAGTTAAAATAATAATCCTCAATTGCGGTGAGCCTCTAAAACGTATTTGATCCCTAGAATCCATTGATGTGCGTAGTTACTTTAAAAAAATTACATGGCAATTTCGGTATTGTATAAATTCTTTGTATGTTTACACAAAAATATTGTTCAAGTCTTTGTCACTGTGTTGAACCGAAAAACTTGTTTTTGTCAGGCTTGTCTTTTATTTTTTTGAAAAACTGTTTCTTTGTGTGAAACAGGTTTTTATATTAAATACTGAGTATTTAGGCATTATGTATAATACACTATACGT
Source organism: Catocala fraxini (assembly GCA_930367265.1). Classification (NCBI taxonomy): domain Eukaryota; kingdom Metazoa; phylum Arthropoda; class Insecta; order Lepidoptera; family Erebidae; genus Catocala; species Catocala fraxini. Next base: position 24,535,704 of record OV884031.1, read on the forward strand.
TCCTCATAAAATAGATGTGTATTTTTAATATGCTTTCATAATACACGTGTCTGGAGTCATGGTTCAATAGAAATACAGAAATAAACTTGTTCTACTTTAGCACCCACACAAATGTCGCGGTCCGTTTAATAAAATTTGGAAACAACTAAAGCAACGCTAACCTCGTTTTATTACACGATTACTTAAGGGCCTGACTATATAATACGACAAGTCATCAGACTGATAGCATACTTACTTATTTCTCCTCCTTCTTTAAAGAATGTTGCAGCTGTCTTCCTTTGCAGTTGGAGACCATGATATCTTTTATTTGGCCTGCAACAAGGTATTCCTGATACAGGCTCCACTTCATGATGACTTTCGTCTACACGATATTCGTGTATCGTAGCATAATGAGAGCTAATTATCGTGACATATGAACTAAATAAAAATTAGACAGATGACTGCATAGTCATCTGTCTAACTTTTATTAAGCATACGATAGACGATTAATAGTCGTTTTAACAGTAAAACCTATCAGTAAATAAGTCTTTGGCGAGCACCTTTTCTATCACGATTTGAAAAGCGTCTGGCAGCGCGAACTTGATGAGTACGATTCATGGTAGTGACAGTTTAATTAAAACATATCCTATTTCACTAAAATCTGGTAGTTTATTAAGGAGTTCCAATCAGATTTAAAAGGAAATTATACATAAATTATACGGTACCTCAATATTTATGTCATACATTACCTTTTTCCCACGATTTCGTCCAAATAGATATAAATTTTAAGTTGTGAAGTCCTTACCCTAACACGAAAGCATTTGCAAAAAATCATGTAAATGGTTATTAGTTCCTACAATCACCTATTTAAATGCTAAATTTAAAGACTCGATCCAGTAGCTTAAAGCAGGCAGATTTTTTTTGTCGGTCTCTCTTTACGTAGGTGCCTCTTGCAGTAGGTCCCTGGTAGGAACTTGGTATTAAGCAACATGGCAGACAAATCATAGAAGCAAATAATCTGTCTGTAAAATATGAAATGGAAATAACGAAAATTAAAAGATAGATGATATACTTAAAGAAAATTTAATTTAGATAAGTTTAATTTAGATAGTTTAGATAACCTTAAATAATTTTCATGGTTGCTTGCAAATCCCCTTTAGCAGTTAGACTGTGTTTGTGCAATTGGTTTAGGTCCAGCATAACAGAAGGTGAGCCAATTACCGGCACAGTTCCAAACTCCGTGTAGCTACTGAGAAAAAGCCAATATCACCTTGTCTAGTCCGGTTATCGAACTCGATATTTTATGCACAATAGTGTGCAGAGGTAGTATGTCATTTTTATAACATGGATACGGGTAGTTACGAATCGAGTTGGACCGACGTTTCCTTTCAACGGAATCGGATAATCGCCATCGATTCCAGTTAACCCGAAGTTTTACTTTTAGGATTTTATTGAAACTTGTTAGCATAGATATCAATAACAATAATATTCTATCACATACACACAACATCATTTAGCCCAAACTAAGCAGAGCTTGTATTTACAAAAAAAAGGATATATGTATGTTTATCCATTGTCTAGTACCCATCAGGGTAGGGCTAGACAATGGATAAACATACATATATACTTTTTTTTGTAAATACATACATATTATACATAGAAACACCCAGACTAAGACAAACATCCATGTTCACACACACACACAAATATTTGAATTGTGCGGGAATCAAACCACTACGCCATCGAGGCCGAAAATATTGATAATATGACTAATTGATAATTGTATCATTATGCAGATTATATAAATTTATCTTTTGAGCCTATAAAGAAAACATAAACATTGGAAACTTCAATTATTGTTCTTTGTACAGTTAGCATCATATTCATTATGACTTAACTTTGTAAAAGTATTTTATGTATTAAAAAACCTTTTTATTATTCTGTGTTTTTAACTTAAAGGTTTCTTTAGAGGTTCCAGTGTTGTGTATGTATAATAAATAAATAAATGAATTGAAAATCTATTAACTATTATCTATATATTAATACGTCAAGCAAAAACTTTGTATCCCTTTTTACGAAAATTGCGGGGAAGGAGGTGTATGAAATTTGGCACAGTTAAAATTTACATGGAGAAGGAGGGGCGAATTCTAATATTTATATAAAATATGCATTAGAAATACATTAAATTAATGAAAAAACACTACACGCACACAACAATGCATTTGACACACGCAATCAAGCGTTAACTATGGTTACATATATCAATATATAATAACATATATCAGCAATATCTTACAGGCAAACTTTGATCGAATTTATTTCGAGCACTATGCGACCGCTAGTTGCTATAAAAACCTAATTTAAAAACCTAACCCAATTTAAAACCTATTAGTCTTCAAAAATTGCAACTTTATATTATATAGCTAACTGTAATGGCACAGACAAAGAATGTGTTCTTTTAGCCTTGTTACTTCATAGTAAATAAACATTTTCTTCTAGAGTTGTACTATATTCATATATTATTTATATATTGTCTGCCTCGGTGGCGTAGTGCTTAGTGTAACCAACTGCCACGCCTGAGGTCGCGGGTTCGATTCCCGCACAAGTCAAACATTTGTGAACATGAACATGGATGTTTGTCTTGGTCTGGGTGTTTCTATGTATAATATGTATGCATTTACAAAAAATAAAGTATATATGTATGTTTATCCATTGTCTAGTACCATAGTACAAGCTCTGCTTAGTTAGCTAGATGGTGTTGTGTGTATGTGGTAGAATATTATTATTCTTATTAATATATTATAGCCTTGATATTTTTTGAAGTCATATATCTAATTCAGTTTCAAGCCCTGTATCGCGTAGAATTTCATAAACATAAAGTTAACGGTCACAAAATGCACCAAGACAATAATTTACAAGAACAATAATTTGTAGTCACAAATAATTGTCTCGTTTCGGATTCGAACCCACAACGCTCAGCGTAGAAGTTGCGGCTAGGTGACCGCTCGTTCGCTGCGCCATCAGTCGAGTTTTTATGACGTTCAAGTTGTCAGCATAAAATCCTTACAAAATGATTTAAACCCGTCAAAACATTTCAATTCCCATTAAATTTTGTGAACGGTATTCGTTTAAAGTTTAAATTATGTTTAATTTTATTGGCAGTCGTAATTAAATTTTATTTGTTTAGGTACATCAACAAACCATAAAATTTAAAGTTAAAATAAAAGAGAATCTACTTATAATAACCTATTTACACTATGTTGTTCTTGAAGGCATTATGGCGGTAATCTTATAATATGTTTTACAATTAAAACAATGATTGACTGCCTCGGTAGCACAGCGGTTGTGAATGCGACTGCTGCTCATGTTGTCTGGGACTCGATTACCGGGTAAAGCAAATGTGCTATTTTGTTTTTCTGTCTATAACTATCAGTAGGAGCACAGACCGGTTGACGAAATTATGTAGGTACCAAAAATTATAGATAGGGAAACGTTTATGAAACACACAAAAGTCTGTAAAGCGCCTGTGATTCTTTTTTATTTTTTATTTTGTTAATCTCTTTTATTTTTAGGGATTTTTTATTTTAACAATGAAATGTCAGCCCCATCGTTCCCTATACTAATCTAACTATCAGAAATATAAATTATTTGTGCAAAAACATGTTATAAATAGCTACAGCTGGTTTTGATGTAGGTTCAGCTAAAACATTTGATAATGCTCCAATATTCTTCTTCTTTCACATACACGCAACATCATCTAGCCCAAACTAAGCTGAGCTTGTACTATGGATACTAGACAATGGATAAACATACAAATATACTTTCTTTTTTGTAAATACATACATTTATACATAGAAACACCCAGACCAAGACAAACATACATGTTCATGCACACAAATGTTTGACTTGTGCGGGAATCGAACCCGCGACCTCAGGCGTGGTAAATAATTGCACAAATGAGTTTCTCTGCCTCTGATATCTCTCACACTCAGCTAGCAAGTGTTGAACATCTTCAATGATTCCACACACCTCACTATCCTGTGATTCTTGGTTTTGCAAGCATCCATTAGCTACGGTAACTCTTACTATCAATTGGGTCTATTGCTTGTTTGGCACCATGACTGCCAAGATGGCGTAGTGTTTTAGTCGTCACCTCGCCACTACCACTAGGCCAAGTGTTTTGATTTCGCCGAGTTTAAGGGTGCAATTCACGATGATAATGGTTGTTACGAGTCTGGGTGTACTTTGTCCGTTGTTTGTAAACTCCCTCGCAATGTAGAAATTATATCTAGTGCGGGCGTAGTCCTTATAAACTTATTACTATAATGAAAAATGTGATGTAAAAATTATGGGATGAAAAGTCCGCACTGGACAATACAGGAATTATTCCTACTCCAGGTGTTGTCTTTTAAAATGATAATTATAATAGTTTATTTTTTATTTTGCTTGTCATAATGACCACACTCCGCCTGATGGTAAGCAGTCGTGTGGTCTAAGAGCAGTGGCCTCCACACGGTCCTCGTAGCAGCCGAGGCGATGTTAAGGTCTCTACTTTGACGGCCTGAAAATGATGATGTATTTTGTTTTGCAGTGGCCTAGATGTGGTTTCCATCCGTCAGCTGGTAGTGCTGCTTCGTTTGCTGTCCCGACAAGGCAGGACCATAGTCTGCACCATACATCAACCCTCGGCGTCACTGTTCGCACTCTTCGATAGGATCTTCGTGCTGGCGCGAGGCATGTGCTGTTATCAGGTAAATTGGCTTAAAAACACAAGCTTAATTGAGTTTTACTTTTATGATATTTTAAGTTTTATTGTGTAAATATATGTATGTGGTGTGACTCTGAAAGATAGAATAAGGAATAGTGTGATTAGAGAGAGATGCGGCATGAAAGTGGATATAGTGACAAGAATAGAAAAGAGTATGTTAAGCTGGTTTGGGCATGTAAAAAGAATGGACGAGGAAAGACTGACTAAGAAAGTTTATAAGGCTAGTGTGAATGAAACAGTCGCAAAAGGAAGACCTAGGCGAACGTTTCTTGATCAGATCGGAGGCGTTCTGGACAAAGGCCAGGTTAAGAGCACCTTGAACCGACGGGCGTGTATGAGGAATGTGATGAAAGTGAATGAAGCCAGAGAAGTGTGTCAGGATCGTAGCAAATGGAAATCCGTAGTCTTTGCCTACCCCTCTGGGAAACAGGCGTGAATCTATGTATATGTATGTAAGTTTTATTGTTGGTTTCTTGTCTTAGCCACTCTTGTACCAATGTACCACCTGTGTAACCAGGTTCAGCAGTTATTACCATGGCAAATGCCGAGTTTTGACACTCGTTTAGTCCCGGGTAGGGCTTAACTATCTTATGTCGCAGCGGTACACCGGCGGAAAAATACAACAGTTTTTAATTTTTCTCTTTGTTTAAGACTTGATAGATTAATTAGAAATGTATAAGAGAAGTTCGCAAAAGCATTTTAACGATCTATTGAGTTGTCAACTGCTGGGCTTGGCAACTCTTGACTTTCCCTATCACTCCGTTATTAACTATCCCTTCAACTAGGAAGGGACCTTTCAAAGGCTTCTTCGACAGCATTAACTAATAATTATAATAAAAGTTATTTATTTTTTCGCCCCAATTACATTTAACAAAATTTGAATTTTCGACATTTAGTTGCTTATTATAGTGTGGGAGACTGGTGTCTAAACTAGACCAAGGCCTGGATTTCAGGACGCCAGGTCTCCTCCTTCGGTGTTTACATTTTCATCTTAGTTATTATAACTTATTAAGTAAGTACTCAGATTCACAATAGGTTGTAGTCTAACATTTGATTGCACGCAATATAATATAAATACAAAAATGCTTTGAAACTTAATATTAATTATAATAATAATTTAGCGTTCGTGATTGTGTGTATGTGTGTGTGTGTGTATGTATGTATATGCGAAGGCGTGTGTGTATGCATAACCCTATATTAAAACAGCAAGCAGTTTTCGGTGTCGTCATAACTTAAGTCCTGGAGCCAGGTACTTAATTTCATTTTACCTTTTATATTTCGAAGTTCGTAAATCGACAAAAGCCTGTTAATTTTATTATATAAATAAAGACCTAAATGACAAAAGTAATGTTTCGAGTACATAGTGACAAGTCGCAGTTGTATTGTGTCTACTGGATTGTATCGTCTTTTGCCATGTGACACAGAGGGATTATATTTTAGTAGACTATGCTTCATTAAGACTATATGCTGTATGAATAGTTGTCTCTCTGACAGTACTTTAACTTTCTTATATAAAAGGGTAGTAGAATACGTGAATGGTAAGAACAGAGACACCTTTAGTACTGCTCGTTGAGATCTCTCTAGTTCATGAAGAGTGGTCTGCGGAGCACCACCCCAAGAAGTTATGCAATATGATAACAGAGATTGTGCCAGGGCAAAGTATACGGATCTCCTTAAGTTATTATCTGCCATATGCCTCAGAGTCTTAAAAACGTATAACTATTTACGCACCCTGTTAATAAGGGTAGATATATGCTTATGGAATCGTAGGCTGCTATCGACTATTACCCAAGATATTTTACCATGTCAGCTTTGTGGAGGTGTATGCAGGAGCACGTAAGATTGATTGATTAAGATTGGTTAACTGTCTTGTAACACTAAATAAATAGCACACAATTGAACATATGGAACACGTGGCTTCTGAACTAGAGACTATGGACTAGTAATTATTGACCATATAATCCACTCTCACCCCACTCCTCTACCGTCTGCATTCAGTCAAACGGAGCCATCTTCTACAATCACTTTTTTAAAGATTTAAGTATTATTTCAGTCCAGACTACGATATTTTTTTAAGAAGACTTTAGTAAGCCAATAATATATAAGATAATCTACGTATATTTTATATCTCAAAATATAGATATTAAAAATATACTTTGAATGAATAAGAATCTACCAACAACAAAAAAAATATAATCATTACCATATAAATTGAAAAGTATTAATTACTAATTATTTTTTTAACTTTATTTTAATTACTAATTACGTCACATAATAGCTATAAACCGTGAACAAACTTCGTGATTGTCTCACAAACTAATTATCCAACTCGCTATCACCAGAGATGTCAATCACTGAAAAGTTTTCGTAAGCCAAAATCAAATGGTTCATTCATTAAAATGTTCGCGATCTGATTGACGTCACAAATTAATTGGTTCGTCCTCGGTTTCAAAGACAGATGGCTGAGATTTGGATTTTGTGATATTTCTGACGGCTTTTTGACTCTGTCTTTAGCTGAGTTAAGATTTACAGACCTCAATTTGAAGACCCGGTTAATAAATGCCTACTAATACTATTTCAAATTTATTGTACCGATATCATTTTTGAAAAAAAAAATGCAAACAGTAATAATCCTTACTAATATTATAAACACGAATGTAAGTTTTTATTTTGCTAATTTATTTCTTTGTCTATTACGCTTTCACGTTTGAACTACTCGACCGATCATCATAAAATCCCATTTCTTTAACCCAGAAAAAAGCGCTGTTTCCTAAGGATAGCAATTATTAACAAAATTTAGATTAGCGCAAGCAAAGCCGCGGGCAAAAACTAATTATTAATTTTAATAAAACAACATGTTAACCTTTATAATTGTGTCAGTTTGTGAAGATGTTAGTTTGTCAATCACGCGTAAACAGTTGAACTAATATAAATGAAACTTAGTACACAGATACACCATGTTTTATAAATTTACACAAAAGTTTTTATACCAGTAATACGTTCTCATAGGATTAACGCGATATTCTGATAATATTGTCTTCTATTTACGCGAATATTATTCATTGAAATTAAACTGCTATATACGGATTTTATCGCGTTTTTTTTTTTTTTTGTTTTTTTTTTTTTTTTGTTTATTTGACACTTTATTACAAAATTTTGGAAATTTTTACACTACTAAGTACTACTATTAAACTTTACTAATTTTTAAGCTAATTAAATTATTATTAAACTATTTAGATTTAATTTATTTTTACACTTTCCCCGACGTTTCGGTTGCTTTTCAGCAGCCATGATCACGGGGAGACTAAGATGGCAGTTGTCTCAATGTTCCAGTGTAGTTATTTCAAAGTACCCGAACATAATTTAATCATTGGTGTTTCTATTTACGCAGAATGAGCTCAAAGTATCATGAAGTCTAGCTGTGGTTTGCTTCTTCTTGGGTTTGACTATTTTTATTACTGGATCCCAAGCTGGTGGTACATTCCAACCATCTTCTCTATTAAAATTAGGATGTTTTTTGATTTCAATAGCCTCGCGAAGCATCCTAGGTAGGAATCGGTGTTCTTTAGCGAGAATCTGTGGTTTGTCAAATCTCAGGTAGTGGTTGGTCCCCTGTTGCACATGTTCACACACAGCAGACTTCAACGAGCGTCGGTGTTTTACATCAGCTATGTGTTCTTTTATGCGGGTGCCTATGTTTCTCTTGGTTTGACCAATGTATGAGAGTCCGCAGTCACAATCTATTTTATAGACCCCTGCATCTTGTAAAGGTAAAACGCGATAAAATCCGTATATAGCAGTTTAATTTCAGCGATATTCTGAATTAAAACCTTATATCCGTTTAATTACGGTATATGACCTCGTGGAATAGGTACACGTAGATGAAGTTGCGGTCGCGGAGGTATACCATATATATTCTATTTTAAACGGTAGATTACCAAACGTAGGACATATGTCATTTACTGTTTTTTTGACAGAGCTGAAGTGTTATAGATAAAAAACGATTTCCACGTTAGATATTCACGCATAATGACCCAACTACGATGCTAAGTGATAAATACATACGCCCAACTACCTAACTAACCGACCAATCAAATTAAATCCCAGTGGAGAGAATGTCTAAGGGAAAAAGTCCGAATCTGTCACTCTTCCGTACCGGCAATATGCTAAACAAAGGTACAAAGTTTTCACTTTATGTATGAATATATAGATTATTAACCAATCCTTTCACATGCCTGAATCATCCTAATCTTCTTCTTTTCGTGTGGTTAGTGGCCAACCTGTTGTCAAGAGTTGTTCAAGCCGCCAGTAGGCCTCTGAGATGGCTTAACGACTGCTGTCAATTTGACAACAACAGGGACCGACTTTATACGTGCCCTCCAAAGCACTGAGACGCTCAGATTAAATACCACTAAGCCGTCACCCATCTATAGACCGACCGCACCCAACGTTGTTTAACCTCGCTAATCGTTTACCGATCAGTGAGTGCATCTGGCTAATACGCCTTTATCGATTCTTTCACCATGTTCTTTCAACATTACACACTCTATTTTCACATTTTCTCATTCTGCCTTTAAAATCTCATAAATCACGATACTTTACAAATTCAGTACACATCAAAATCTTACAAAAAAACCGACGCTGCAATGAATATACAAAAGCCAATATCTGAAGCGAAAACACCAATATTTACCAAAGTTTACTCTTAAATATCTTGTAAATATCAGCCACTCAAACAGAAACGATCCCCCGCAAAACTCCACAACTTTTACATAGTAATATTCATATTTCCTTATCGATACTGCTTTTAGTTTTGTCACTTATTGCCACGAGAATATTCGCTTGTAACAGTAACTTATGTTTAGTAAAATTGCCACATTTTGTGCTGCTTTGTATGGAAATTATGACACCTTTTAGTTGTAACGGAGCACTTTTGGTTTAAACGACATTGCCTTGCTATAAAAATACAATAGGTTAAAGGAAAAAATATTGACGCAACTCACTTTTGACTTTTTGATCGGATATGTCAACCAATTAATGTATGCTGTAAAAGTTAAATAACCCTCCCTAATATATCCTGCATGTTTGAGAGTTCTTCATATAGTCTTGAAAACTGATGAAGTCTGCATGCACTTTCCCCGTCTCGTCTCACCTTGGTTATTATGCTAGTTTATGCAAAACGTGTTATGGTCAGCAGAGCATAACACCAGATGAAACATTTTCAGATTTTATTTTATTTTTATGAAAGGCAAAGGTATTAAGAGCAATAACTTGACTGGGAAATCAAACTCGGGACTTCACAATAGACACGAATATAAGTGCTTTATGCCATAAGACGAGCGACGCAGTATTGCAATATTAAACAAAAATAACATAAAATGAAATTTGAATAAGATCTTTTATGAATTAGACAATAAGATAAAATGACTACCGCTATTACACTACAACTTCCAAAAGCAGTAGTATAATCAAATTAAACGCTACAATGTTCGTTGCAAATGAGTGACAATTAACTGAACGTTGAATGAAGCTAAACATTTCTGACGTAAACTGTGCGCCAAACACGTCAAATTAACTGTAAATTTAATGGCCTAGATCAAAGCCTTGATTGACGGGACGAACTTCAAAGCTTAGTGTTCAAAGCATGAACGCGTAACATAGTATTATTTAGTTAGGAGTTTCACATGAGCTGCCTATGCGATAATTTTGCGCTCTAACTGTTATGACCTACGGTGTCGGAACAATAGGGCTGGACCACAAATTAAAAGTATCGCAAGAACCTATGGAATGGTCTATGCTTCTTTGAGAAATTAACTCACGAACGAAGCGATCTGTCAAAAAACGAAAGTTATCAACATATCTCGAAGAATTGATAGGCTCATGAAGGACCGACGCGATGGTCATTGAAGAAAACTAATCTCAGAGTGGAGACCGTGAATAGGTCAACGCTACCCCAGCGTTAGTTTTAGGTCCTAATTAGAGGGCGAGCCTATTGACGTCTCCTTAGCAATATTCCAGACACCATACTGCGGTTAAAACCAAGATGGTTTGTGCAAAATGTATGTAATAATATTATTATTATGTATGTCAAAGTAAAATACATTATACAAAAAACTAAAATTTATCTGATGTAAAAGCTAATAACACTTTAGGAGTTGACGCGAGGCATTCTAGTAGCTCACCTGATAATAGTTTTATATCTCTTAGCGATGTGTGTGATCTCTATTCTAATCTACAATCATAACATACCATAATAGAGTAAGACATTGCTTAATCCCGTCTCATACCCAGACGGATATTAAGAAGGCTCTAAATTACGGCCATTATTAAAAGGTCAACGGGAATCCTTCCCTCTATTTACTTAGGTAAGTACCATAATGAGTTTTTGCGAACCCATAAACTTTATAGCGAAGATATGTGTCAACCCTAAAATGATGTCTCGATAATAGTCTGTCATAACTCGGGAATATTTCACTTACCCGTGAATAATGATCCCAGTATAAAGTATCCTATACTTAAATGATATTAAGCTGTATTTGATTTCTTCATTTTATAACCAGTGTTGAAATTATACTTTCATATTTTTGCATGAATAATTTTACGAGTGCTTTTGTATGAAAATTGTCGTTTTAATTAAGTGTTTTGTGGTATTTAGGCTCCAATTTTGCATTCTTGTCAACGAGTGTTGTTAAATCTGCGTGGTTTTCTTTGAGTTAATTGGTTAAAATTAAAGTTGAGACTGTTTAAGACTCTTTTCGTTATCAAATGCAACAGAACATACAAATAACTATCATATTTATATTAGAAAATAAGATATAGTATATAATAATAATAATAATAATATTCTATCACATAGACACAACACCATCTAGCCCATACTAAGTAGAGCTTGTACTATGGGTATTAGACAATGGATAAACATACATTTTTTTTTGTAAATCCATACATATTATACATAGAAACACCCGAGACCAAGACAAACATCCATGTTCATGCACACAAATGTTTGACTTGTGCAGGAATCGAACCCGCGACCTCAGGCGTGGCAGTCGGTTACACTAACCACTACGCCATCGAGTCGTCATAATATATATATATATATGGTAGGTATTTTGTGATATGTTCATTGTGATCTTAAAGATAAACAGAATGTACGTTTAGTTTTATTGCATCATTGTATAGAGAGATAATACATGTAATTACATTAATAAAAGAAGAATCTTGCTTCACGCATAATATTTTCCCTAACCACCTGAAAATAATTCTTATAGCACAAGATTAATCTATACTAATATTATAAAGCTGAAGAGTTTGTTTGTCTGTTTGAACGCAATACTCTCAGGAACTAATGGTTCGATTAGTGTTGGATAGCGTATTTATTGAGGAAGGCTATAGGCTATATAACATCACGCTACGACTCACGGGGGCGGCGCAGGACCGATAAACGCGGCTGAAACCGCTGACACATCTAGTAATATATATAACTGTTTTATTGACAAGTACAATATTATTTATTACCTTTAGTTTTAGATTCTACATGGGACAAAACCCAATCAAGGATACCTGGGTGGGTTTTATCCCGTGTAGAAATCGAATTTACAACACTTGGCTTAATGGCAGTCGCCAGAAGACAGCTTAAACCAATTTGCCAGCCTTTCAAAGTTCCACTATCGATTAAAATAAATGACCATAGTACCTAATACCTACAACCTCTTGCATAAAACCCCTTGCCTCAGGCATGATATATTCCCGCGGAGAGGGTCAGGGAGAACAACCTCCTCGCTGACCCTCTCCGTCGCAGACGGACGGGAGCGAGAAGGAGGCGGCCAGCCTTTTCGCTCCTGTATAGTGGGGTCACTGGTACAGTGTCGGGGGACTCTCTACCGGCTTGCACGGCCCCTCACGTCTGGGGGATGGCCTTGGTGAGCAAGGCCTTCCCTCCATAGGTGCTGAGGCCTGGTCACCATCAGCCGGGCCAACCGCCAGGGCGGGATGGTGATTGCTAACGCGACCCCATCCCGCCCCACTCCGTCGGCGGAGGGACTGCTCACCCCAGGTTTTTAGTGTGTATACCGACCCCCTTCAGGGACGGAGAGTCTCACATAACCACCCTTTCCCCCCCGGGGGAGGGGGTATCCATAAAGGATTTTCCTGGGACAAAAAAAAAAGGCATTATATACTCGACTTTGAGTCGACTTTGTACAGACATTTAAGTTAAAGTCTTTCCAGTATTTAGTGCTCAAACGAGTATTAGGTGTTGATGTTCACGCCCCAAGTTTGTATCTGTCGTAAAAACTGATATGTGAATTTGTAAAGTTCTAGCATTTGAGTGTGTATACAGATAAGAAAGATAAAGGGGGATTAGGTGATGTTGTTATTGAAGTGAAGTGCGGCTTAGGACTCTTATATAGCCTGTTGCCTCGCGATGTAGGCAGAGAGTACTGGTTACCATTTGCGATGATCTTGTTCTGTCTTTTGCATCGGCCATTTTCATAACTTCTTCTTTACATGCATGTCTGTCAGTTAGGTCTTTCTCCAGAAAGAAGTTGTTCAGAAGGATGCCTGAAATACATCTGAGGTAATATTAATGTATCAGCCTATCGCTTTGAGATATATAAACGGGATACTCTGGGTATAATAACAATGTAGATTTATTTGTTTTTTAAATTAGGCCTAGTTTTAACAATGCATTGTTAATTTAAGAATAAATAGCGGCATCTATGCTTATAGTATCACACTTCCTTAAGCAGTGTGGAAACTTTCTTGAAGATCTCGTATAGCTGGTATTCCTCGGAGAATATCATTCATCATCATCAAGTTAGGAGTCAGTGCATTTCTACCCCAAAGAACTACATATATCTTTACCATCAGCATAGCACCCCTTGAGGAAGCACTAGAAACTCTGCTCCCGTCAAGAACACAACTTAAGGATAACTGGCTGCAATCTCCTAAAGTTGGAGTTACTTTCTCAATCGCACTGCATCTGCTTGTAATACATCCGCATATTATTTAAGCATAATATAATCCATAGGAATTACCATATTATATCAATGAAAACTATCAAATTAATGCTAGCACCATAATTATTAATTGGGTTATTAGGAAATAATTACTTGTTGCTTCGTATTAGCTAATTCCTGATTAATTAATATCAGAATCCGAATTATGCACAATGAAATTTATTTTATAGCACTAAACTGAGGACATAAAATACGTATTACTGAAATACGCTTGTTACAGACAGGTCAAGGGAACGAAAGCAAGCGGGTCTAAACTGGTATGTGCGAGAGACTAAGCGAACGCGAGCGAAAGCTGTTCTGGATTGCATGCGAAGGCTGTTCTCCAGTGCATGCAAAAGCCGTTCTTTAATGCGTGCAAAAGTTGTTCTTTAGTGCGTGACAAAGCTGTTTTTGAATGCGTGCGAAAACTGTTCTCGAGAGCGCTTAGAAGCTTTTCTAGAGTGCGTGCGAAAGCTGACCTACGGCTAAACTCTTTTATGTGTCGATATATAAATCACTCTATGTAGACACTACAGCGAAGGCAAACGAGCTTACTGGGTTCCATCGGCGAAACTCAGTCATTCGCGTGCATTCCAATTGTCAGCTTGTAGCCTATGAGCGAAGAACGTCAGACACAAATGTGTTATGGCGAATATAATAATACCTATTGAGGGACTCAGCATTATACGTTTATATTTGGAATTCGACTCTCTAGTGCGGTGCCTAGTCACGATGGGCGTATGTTTCGTGGCTCGAGCGTGATCAACAAGCGTATGGCTTACCTAACGGCAAAATTCACTGTAGCTTAAGAATACTTGCAACACCAGCGAAATTGTTACGCTGCTAGTACAAAAAAACTATTAGTCCCAGGCTGCTAGTAGGCAGGCTGTAAAGAGCAGCGATAGCTCAGTGGGGAGACCAACAGACTGCAATGCAGAGGTTCTCGGGTTCGAACCCACGTCGCGCACCTCTGACTTTCGGAAGTTATATGACTTTTCGAAATTATGTGCGTATTGATTGGCAATTATCGCCTACTTTGTGCCTCGGAGAGCACGTTAAGCCGTCGGTCCCGCCTTCCATGAACATCTATGGCAGTCGTTATTGGGAGAGTGTCGACACAAAAGATCTCACTGGGTCGAAGTGTCACCGGTCTACACTGACTGGCCCCCACATAAGATAAGATAAGGCAGGCTGTAGTAATCCACTACGACAAGGTGTTATTGTTTTTTTGTCAAACAATTCTCTAGAGTCTAGAATTGTGCTTGTTGGGTGGCAATAGGCTCTCCCGCCATTACGTGGAGTTAGAACTATAACTGGCGAAATATATGGAGGTGTGATTTACCTCTGCTCACCAAGTCTTATAATATAATAATATAATAATAATATTCTACCACATACACATAACACCATCTAGCCCAAACTAAGCAGAGCTTGTACTATGGGTACTAGACAATGGATAAACATACATATTATATCCTTTTTTTTTTTTGTAAATACATACATATTATACATAGAAACACCCAGACCAAGACAAACACCCATGTTCATGCACACAAATGTTTGACTTGTGCGGGAATCGAACCCGCGACCTCAGGCGTGGCAGTCAGTTACACTAACCACTACGCCATCGGGTCGTCAGTCTTCGCAGATATAGACACGAAACTATGTGTGTTTGTAAACTTAATAAATTAAGGTGGGATGCAGCACGTACACCAGCACTAGCCACAGCAGGCGTAGGACTTTTGCTACGTATGGTTCTAATATATGTTTATGGAGTATGGGTATTTGTGGAACGGTAAATTGTTGTCTTATCATTTAAAACAATCAATCCAAAGTAATAAGATGAACGCAATATCAAAAATTTATATAACATACAATATGTATTAGTTTAAACAAAAACACAGAAATACCCACATTTTTGGTCTATGAGTAAATTAAAGTTTTTAGTTATTGTATTTACGTCATAAGACTTTAGAAAACAGAAACCCAATAATTAACTCAGCAGTTAATACGCCCCCTATTACGTAATATTTAATCCGCAAATTGTTGTGCGGTAGATATACCTATTTCTCATCCAACTTATACAGCATGTCATATATTGCGTGGTCATTTCGTAATAATGAATATTCTATCAGTTCAAAAAAGTTAATATGATTAAATGGAAGCTTCACTTTATAAAGATAAACAATGATTAGAAATATGAAAACAAATTATAACGCTACCGAAATTAAAAATGGAAATCATTTCGATTTATTAGATAATGTTTTTATTTTTAACAGTGACTCTTTTTACATATGTAGAAATTTCAACAGAGTCTTGTAGTGCCAACTGTAGTGCTTTAATCATCTCCTTTCTGAAACACATACAAATGTATATCAAATTGTAAAGAAAAAACAGTTTTAACCTTTCTGGTATTTTCTTTATGGGTATGACAATACCCAACATTCAAATTAAGAAGATTATTTGCTTCCTAATTTGAATGTTGGGTATTGGCACACCCGTAAAGAAAATACCAGAAAGGTTAAAACTGTTTTTTCTTAGCTTGCGACAGGAAATGGCGTTGTGAGCAAATATTGCTCTACTCTATACAAAGTCTTCTATCACCCACATGGCGCTGACAGATTATATAACTATTTATTATGACCAAATATTTATACTACTCGTATGTAATGAAGTGTTTAAATTCACATGCTCATTGTTAACTTTGATTTCCTTTCACAGGGGGCGCCACAGCTCTTAGTGCCGTTTATGGCTGAAATCGGACACGTGTGTCCTACAACTCACAACCCAGCAGACTTCGTGTTAGAGACCCTTGTCAGCAATATGGAATCCCCTGCTGAGTTTTCAGTGCTGTGTCAGAACGGGAAGCTGTGTAGGAAGTTGGATAGAATGACGATTAGAGGTGGCAGGTCAGTACTTACTTAAATTGCTCATTATTATCTCGAGCTTCAGTCAAGTTCATCTTAGTAGCGGTTGCTCTATGGAACTGTATCAGCAACTGCAACAAGGTTGCTTTAAACAGCTGGCAGAGACTAATTGTATTTACCGTTGCCTAACTCTTCTGATGAACAAACTTCATGATGACTGATACTACTGTCTGTGACTTGACTTAATTTGTTTGGTGTCGTAAAACTTACGATTTTTGTCAAGAGAATATACAATATATAAAAATAAGTAAATTTTATGAAAATTCTGGATTAATTTATAACGATGTGCGCACCGAGGGTTTTGTAACCACTCCATAATAGCACAATCCCACTCACACTTGCCCAGCCTTTATTTTTTATTGTCCTATTTGAAAATTCACCTTAATACTGCTCCAATTTTTTGTTATTTGTAGGATATTCGCCATAATAACACATTCTATCTATATTTCAACAATCTCCTTATTACAGTTCAAAGATTACAGCTTTATAAAAGTAGGACAGATACACCGCACAGGCTTAGTAAAAGAGTTCCGTAAGCACTCGGGACTTGACATTGGGGACGGTACACTACAAGAGAAGGCACACCGATGCAATCTGTTTCATGAAAATATATTTTATGGTAACGGAATTTCCACTCTCTCACTGATCTGGCTATAAAAAAACAAAATGTATCACCTGCTTAATATTGGCGAATAGTCGTAAAACCCGAACGAGGAAGAACTTTTTATGTATTGCCAGCTTTACTAGTAGATAGATTTAAGGAATAGTAAAAGCATATTTAGAATAATTTTCACTACTTAGGGAGTGCTCATGCTATAGGAGAAATTAGAAAATATTCATAAAAGAATATTATAAACCAGGTAAGACAATACCAACAAAAATAGATTTGGGTTTTCTTTTTCATATCTAGCCTGTTATCTCTAAGCTTGGTCCCTTGGAATAAGTTTGCGCTTAAGTATGGATCTAAACTGTCTCGGATGTGATTCCCGAGTCGTAAAGCATTAAGTTCTTATACCAGGCAATCGGCAATGGTAGATGGTAAAAAGGCTCGTCTCAAATTATATATAGGCAACGAAACATGGGTACAGAAAACTTCGCTGTCCTACTTCGACAATAAACAGTTGAGAGACTAATCATGAATGTCTTGTGTTTCAGGAAACCAATCCTACATTCAGACGAATCCATCCAAAGGATATTTGTTGAGCACGTCGCCAAAGAACAGACCACGAAGAATATGCAATTCCCCACGTCTTTCTGGACACAGTTTACCATACTTAGCAAGCGAATGTTCATACAGAATAAGAGGAATTCGGTAAGCATCTCATTCTTATAAGCGACTGCACGGTTTGCATATTGCTTAAGTGATCACCACCCCACTGCCATATAGTGGACTGTTGTAGGTTCGATTACCACACGGAGCAAAAATTCGTGTGATCCGCAAATAGTTGTTCTCGTAAGCATCGAGTCTAAAACAGTGGCAGCAAAATGACTTACATTGTAATTTTAGACCCTAGTGGGAAACCGTTGGACTGCCACGCAGAGGTATCGAGTTCGATCGCAAGGCGCGCGCGATCTTTGACTTTTCGAAGTTATGTGCGTATTAAATAGTTAATTATCACTTGCTTTAACGGTGAAGGAAAATATTGTGATAAAACCTGCATGTCTAAGAGTTCTCAATATGTTCTTGAAGATATATGAAGTCTGCCAACCCGCACTGGGATACCGTGGTGGACTATGGCCTAACCCTTCTCATACTGAGAAGAGGCCCGTGCCCAGCAGTTGGACAGTTTAATACAGGGATGATATTATATTATACATCTCCCAATGATTCAGAATCTTGGTGCGAAAATATTGGCTGGTATAACATAAGCAATAACAGCCAATATTTCTATGCCCTGTTTTCATTTATTGGTAAATGCCATAACAGTGAACTATAATTAGAAGCTAGTCAGGTCGTATCTTCATTATATTGGCACAAAGCCAATACAAAACCGACCGGCTACCAATACTTGTAACTTATATACAGGGTGTTTGGAGGGTGAGTAGCCATAGGAAAATGGTCGATAGGTGATGGTGTTGGCTACGTGTTGCGCCTACTTAAATAACATTTTGCCTTAAGTTTAATGAGTAATAATTTTTTTTCTATTTTTCTAGAAAATCTCCATTTTTTGTATAAAAACTTTAATTATTTTTTTAATAACCGCTGAAATGTTAAAAAAATGATGTCATTTGTTAGTGTAGTCTTACCTTATTCAGATTTAATCATAATTTCATACAAACAATTCAAAAAGAAATAACAGTGAAGTATCAAACTTCCATAAATAAAAAAAAAACATCCTTATGTCAACTTCACATGGTAAAATAAAAAAAACTTACGGTGTATGGCATTTACAAATGTTTTTAAAAACTTCTCTAGTTAATACTCTTTCGAACGGTATGTAACATGTATCATAACTAACCAGGTAACTCAACAAAAACCGGTTTGTCGTCACGAATGCATTAAAAGGGTGAAAACCTAAATTATTCAATTGAGCAGGTAAAATGTTTTGTTTTGGATGACGCAACGAAAAAGTGCAATAGGTTTAGCTATTGCACTTTTTTGTCTTCTATTACTATGTATGTACTTTATTTTGGGGCAATTAAAACAAAAAAGTATTTTTTTAAATCATTTATTACAAATCTTGTTCAAATTGATGTCCATTATTTCTGATACATGCGTAACATCTCTTTCTAATTTCCGTTGTGGTATGGCTTAACCTGATTTCTTGTTTCATTATCACAAATGCATTATCTATTTTTTCAATTAATTGCTCTCTTGTTTCAATGGTTTCCGTATACACTAGAGCTTTAGCACGACCCCAGACATAAAAATCAAGCGGTGTTAAATCCGGCGACCTTGCAGGCCATGGGATGGGACCATTTCTGCCAATCCAAGCGTTGGGAAATGAATTGTCAAGGTGTTCCCGGACTGCTAATGTCCAGTGCGCTGGGCAGCCATCTTGTTGAAAAACAATGGGTTCTTGATTCTGAACATTTGGAACTCCATCCATGAGTTCGGGACAATCATTTATTAAAAAATCTAAATAATTATTGCCATTCAAATTGTTTGGTAGATAATGTGGACCAATAAGTGTATTGCCAATTAGTCCTACCCAAACGTTAACCGAAAACTTCCTTTGATGTGTCACCGCTCTTTTCTTTTTAGGGTTTTCATCCTTTGGGGCCCAATGATGCAAATTATGAAAGTTTACAATGCCTTCCCTTGAAAACTTTGATTCATCCGTCCACAGGATACTTTTTAAGAAGTCGCGGTTGTCAACACCCATGTGTAACAAGAGACGGCAAAACTGGACGCGTCTTTGATAATCGTTTTCTTCTAGACCTTGCACGGGAGTGTAATGAAAAGGATACTTTCCATTAGCGCGAAGAACAGACCACACTTTCCATGGGCTTAGATTTTGTGTTGCAGCTACAGTGCGGATACTTGTTGTGGGATTACTTCATCAAAAGCTTCCAAAATGCGTTCGTCATCAGCAACGTTACGTTGTCTGGCAACTCCAGGTTCACGGCGATTTAGATTGCCAGTTTCCCTTAAGCGTCTAAATGTCGTTTCAAAAGTATGACGATTAGGTTGACGTCTATTGGGAAAACGCTCTTCATAAATTCTTTTTGCTTCTCGTCCATTTCCATCAGCTTTGCCGTAAGCCATCAACATATCAGCGTATTCCTCGTTAGTAAAAGCAGCCATTAAAAATAACAGTAACAACAAAACTTAACAACAACAAACGAAAACAAAAATAATGCGCAGAGCGGAGTTGTGAAGTACAACACGTGAAGTAGCAAAGAACGACAAGTGTCGACTAAATGCACCCGACAGGGTGCGCAAGGGCCAAAGGGAGAATAATAGTCAACCGATGAAAGAGATAGCACAATACTTTTAGCTGTGTTACAATGAGACAAAACATTTTACCTGCTCAATTGAATAGTTTAGGTTTTCACCTTTTTAATCCATTCGTGACGACAAACCGGTTTTTGTTGAGTTACCTGGTTAGTTATGATACATGTTACATACCGTTCGAAACAGTATTAACTAGAAAAGTTTTTAAAAACATTTGTAAATGCCATACACCGTAAGATTTTTTTATTTTACCATGTGAAGTTGACATAAAGATTTTTTTTTTTATTTATGAAAGTTTGATACTTCACTGTTATTTCTTATTGAATTGTTTGTATGAAATTATGATTAAATCTGAATAAGGTAAGACTACACTAACAAATGACATCATTTTTTTAACATTTCAGCGGTTATTAAAAAAATAATTAAAGTTTTTATACAAAAAAATGGAGATTTTCTAGAAAAATAGAAAAAAATTTATTACTCATTAAACTTAAGGCAAAATGTTATTTAAGTAGGCGCAACACGTAGCCAACACTATCACCTATCGACCATTTTCCTATGGCTACTCACCTTCCAAACACCCTGTATATTTATAATCTGACTGCATGGCTGGCGTAGTGGTTTCAAGTGGTCGCGTCGACACTACCCGTCGTGCCGATGGCTATGGGTTAGATCCCCACATCATCATCTCAGCCGAAAGACGTCCACTGCTGGACATAGGGTCACTCACACATTCCCCCAAGGTTTTCCACACAGACCGATCCTGGGCCACCCGCCCCACACGGGACACAAAATTTGTGTGATTCATAAGTAGTTGTTCCGATTAAAGGTGTTCTTTGTGTTAGTTGTTTGAATGTTTGTAAAGACTTCCGCGACACAAGAGATATTTTTGGTGCGTGAATGGTCTTCTAAAATAAAAATCTTAAGTCTATATCTCTGGAGGGGGAGCCAGGGCTTTATTACACTCTTATTTCACAAGCTATGGTTATAACATTTACGCAGTAACTTATTGCCGTCTACCGGGTGGTACCAGGCTCCGTGCTGCTACTGACTACTTCCCCTTCGCTGAACTGTAGTTGAGGGAAAACCCTTCCTTATGAATTCAGGTAGTTGAGCAAAAGACCTTACTCGAAAGGCAGTCATTTTTGTCTTTCACAACCGTTTTATTGCTAAATCATCCCTTCTATGACTTGTTATAGTAAGCGGTATTATAAGACCTCCTACAATTTTAAAATATAACTCAATCACTTTTATTTATTCCAGATCGGCTTAGATCACATGATTAAAATGTTTCATAGACATTGCAAAGCTTGCATAAAAGTAGCAATATAAACTATCAGATAGAAGTAGCAATATTGAGAATGTCCTAACTGGAAAAGTCGCATTTTTTATCTTATCCAGGAATTGAACTTAGCGGGGAAAGCGTGCTTCATCGTCTATGCGCTTTTTATAGGTTGATAGATAATGGTTTTAACTTAACGCAGTATTAGTACAGCTGGCTATAACTTTCTAATCCTATTTTTCCTTGCAGACGGCGCTCTGGATCCAACTGTTACATCACTTGGCATCCGCGGTCCTCTTCGGTAGTATTTTCTTCAATGTGGGCAACAACGCTGCGGTACCGGCAGTCAATTTCAAATTCTGCCTTAGTTGTTTAGTGTTCTTCGTGTATACGTATACTATGGTGCCAGTCCTTCTATGTAAGTGTTTATTTTCAAATTAGCTGTATACCCTCAGCCTTCATAGAAAAATAATGTGCTGCAATCTGGTAACTTAGAAGTTTGATTTCTCCACGCGTTCCCGAGATAAAGCGTCTTGACAGACAGACAGACGGACGGACGGACAACAAAGTGATCCTATAAGGGTTCCGTTTTTCCTTTTAAGGTACGAAACCCTAAAGGTAACCATGTAATAAATAATAAACTAATTAGTGTTTGTTTGAACTCATTATAAGAATAAATTTGTTTTATAGGTATAGGCGCTCTAATCCATAGTTAGGATTAAAGTGACAATTCCTATTAAGAATGTGGCATTTATTTTCATTTCAGTTCCACTGCAAGTCCGCTTACTGCGTCGAGAGTATTTCAATCACTGGTACAGTCTCAAAGCCTACTATGCTGCCTTGTCAATATCCAATTTGCCCACCATGGTAAGTAACTTTGTCAATATTAACCTGTAAATTGCTGCAATGTCAGATATAAATGAGCGTCAATTCTGGCCACCGACGTACCGCTACTGACGTACATGTTTAATAACCAGTTAGTCAAAAACTGGGAATTAATGAATGACTCTCTTGCTACTAGCAGTACACTATCTCTTCAAGGAGCTTGGCCCTATACTATCCACAACAGAAACAAATCGTACGGTTGTTTAGCTGTGATCGTCTATGAATCGGAGATACATTCCCAATCGGAAGAGAAATATAAGTGACTATTCTGCGGTACTCTATAAACATAGCTCACGTGATGGAAAAAGAATGTACTAGACAAAAACAGTGTCACCACGCATTGTATTCCATTTTAAGTGGCACCAACTACACCAACGCCTTTATGACATTAACATAATTATGCTAGGTTTGATATTTCTATGTCCGTTAAAATCCTGCAGCGTAACAAAAACTAACCTAGACAAACGTATTTATTTCAGTTCGTCCTCGGGATGGTATTCATGGTGATCACGTACCTGATGTCGGGACAGATGCTGGAGTGGAACAGGTTCGCGTTGTTCTCCGTCGCCGGGATACTCATGGCTATCTGTTCGGAAGGGTTCGGCCTAGCCATCGGCTCTACTTTCAGCGCAACTGTGAGTATTATCGTATACGGATTTTACGTACTTACTTTTAATTCAGCAGTGTATTGCAACAAGTAATAGAAAAATCATGGCTTAGACAAATATTAATTGGTGTTTGTCTGCAAAGATGACAACTAAAGTGGATACGATATAATAAAGCGAATATTTACTGCTAATTGTGCTCCTATTTACAATTATTTATTGCCCCTAATATGCGAAACGTATATTTGGCTCACCAGAATCGGTAATATTAATTTCTGCAATCAATAGATCACTGATTCGGAGTATTAATCCACAATTTAAAGCAATAATTAAATTGTATTATAATGTGTATTAACAATTCTTCACCATTTGTTATTGACTTGATTACAACCAAGATTATTGGTGCATATTTACGACAGTAGGATTCTTTCCTATTGTTTACTGTTTACGGTTTAATCTTACGAAACGAAATTCTTTACTTATTAATTCTCTTAATCTTTCAATAGCTGGTAGTCAGACACAATTAAAAAGGCATAGTGTGTTTCCGAGAGCCAAGCGTTGGCCAAAAGATAAAAATAATTTTATAGAATATCTGTCTAGGCAATCGAATCCAAAACTAAAACTGCTAATCATTTTTTTGTTTTCAGAACGGGTCAATAGTAGCCCCAGCGTTTGCAGCTCCTCTTCTGGCCCTAGCGTGCTACGGTATGGGCTTCGGCGCTTACATCGAAGGCTCCATGAGAGCTCTGATGTCAGCCTCATTCCTACGTTATGGAGTCACCGGATTTTCTCTAGCTCTATACCAGCATCGAAGCTACATGGAGTGCCCTGAAGAATTCTGTTTATACTCAGACCCAAAGTTAATTCTAAGAGACTTGGGTATGGAAAGCGATACATATGTAATACAAGTTGTAGCTCTGATAATCTTCACTTTTATTCATAGAACGTTCGCGTATTTAGCTTTAAAGTACCGTCTGACAGCTGAGTTCTCGAACAAATTCATGACTTACGTTAGTAAATTCTTGAAACATAGATAGATTATAGATATTTTCTTTATTTAGTCCATAGTGACATTATGAATCTGTTTTGTAAGGTATCGTATGTATGTTGTCTCTCTTTAGAGAATTGAGATTCTCAATTCCAATGATGTAGGGAGTCATCTTGCCAATTGAATGTGCCTCAGAAATTTCTTGTGTTAGTTTTAAGTGTTACCAAATCTGTGTGTTTGTTAACGAAAATGTACACAAAATGGCATTGCAATCATATTTTCCACTTGATTTGAACAGCGCAAAATATAATGGAGAAAGAAATAATTTGAGCATGTGAAGATCGTTCTAAAATGTTCTTGCTGCTAGAATATTATTTATAATTACTTGAATGTAACACAACAATTGTACACTTAAGATGTAGAAGACTATTGATAGATTAAATTAAATGGGACTGTTAAAAATGACGCATTGACGGTTATAGGATACATGCTTGTGTATATGCTAGCAGCGGCAATACATTGTCTATTTTGTGACTGTAACAATGCTGCATCGCGCTAGTGCGAATATCTGCGTATCTCAGCATCAAAATAGTATGATTTAGAATTAGTGTTAACTGTTTACTCGCACGTAAATCGTTTATTTTAATTGAAGTTTATTCTGATCAATAAAAGAAAAGGTTCTGAGTAGATCCTTTATTAACTTTAATCCAGAACCAACTGAAAGCATATGATAATGTGTAAGTGTAACGTTTGGTCACTCTACAGATCTTCCAAAAAGCTATTGCTACAATTCGGCCTCAATGGCGTAGTGGTTAGTGTAATCGACTGCCACGCCTGACGTCGCAAGTTCGATTCCCGCACAAGTCAAACATTTGTGTGCATGAACATGGATGTTTGACTTGGTCTGGGTGTTTCTATGTATAATTTGTACGTATTTACAAAAAAAAGTGTATCTATGTATGTTTATTCATTGTCTAGTACCCATAGTACAAGCTCTGCTTAGTTTGGGCTAGATGGTGTTGTGTGTATGTGATATAATAATATTATTATTGTTATTCGTAAAGATAATAGTTAAGACGCATGTATACGCTAGTAGATATTTTAGTGCTCTCTAATGCTTCGTTAGGTGTGAAACGTGCTTTACACAAACATATAATTTATTTCAAATGAATTGAATTTTATGCCTTTTACGATTAAAAGTTTATAAAGATTAATATTTAAATTAAGTACTTTTGATATAATAATAAATAATAATGTCCTCCAGACAGAATTTGGGCCACAGCGGCCAGTCTTAACAGAGACTGGCCATCTGCGCAGGAGATATTATAGTGCACAAGTGTGTGCGCAAACACAAGTGCACTCTCTGTTCCCTAACTCTCATGATCCGATGGGACGGCAATTCGACACGACCGGCGGGAGATCAGACGCAGGACCAACGGCTTTACGTGCTTTCCTCGGAAAGCACGTAAAGCCGTTGGTCCTGCGCCTCGGCACGGGGGTGTCTAACACCGCCAACTTCCTAACTCCGGGCTGCTATTGAGATTTCTTTACAGAAAAACCCAATAGCTTTTTGTTGGCCCGACCCGGGATTCGAACCCGAGACCTCATGCACAGCACTCGCATTCACTACCGCTGCGCCACGGAGGCAGACTTTTGATATGATAAAGTGCTAATATGGCTTATTTTTAAATCTTTATATAGGTTAGGATTGCGTGTCCTGGAATGCGATCAATTCAAATAGGTAGTGGGAATTGAATTTATATACTTATTTATATCTCTCTATGAAATAGAAAACATAAGTAAATACTCCTCCATGTAGCATGCATGGGTACCATGGCACCAAGCATTGCACAAACGATCGCTGTGCTCATGGGTAATATATCACGTGGCCCGAAACGTTCAGGGTGCCTAGTGCTAGTTATTTTTACGTTAACGTGATCGAAACCTTTACCGCGTTTTGCTCTGATTGGTTGAAGAGCTTGGAGCTGGCCAATCGGAGAGCCGAACGTCATAAACGTGTTGATCGCGTTAACGTAGAACAAACTCGCACTTAACACTCTGTTCATGAGACTGACTCCGCTGCTAGGACAGTTTAATCACGAATCGCACCTGACGGCATTGCAAAAGGTTGCTCGCCTCATAAGTAGTGCCTGATGCCGCAAAAGATCGTTCTGCTCTTGATGAAGGATTCCTGTTGGGTCTAAGTCTAACTGGATAAATCCGAAAATACCATCGTAACTCCTGAGTGATTTAAATAGGTTTATATAATGAAAACAAACACTTTTGGTGGTCGGCACATTTTATACAACACGGTCTATTTGTTTATAATTATAATACATTACGTATTAAGTATCTGTGATAGTTACAATAAATGTGATCATATTATATGGTGTATAAATTCGTCATAATTTATATTTTAAAACTTGGGAAGGCCAAATTATCAGTACCAATTACGTGGAATGGTCCAAGTGATCAAGGCAAATTCTTCTGTCTTCAGTAGACGATATTAGGCTCGCATCCTTTTACGTCGCACCTAGCAAAGACAGAGCTAGCAAATTGTAAGTCTGATACACATCAGTCTGCCTACCAGTATTCGTCATCACGGTATTCGTGCATTTATCTGTGTCCTTTAAAGAAATTGTGTTCAACAGTGGCTACAGTTTTGGCTAAGCCGCACAGGGCTCTCCACGTTTTATAGATATAAAAGTGGTAGAGCCTTAGAAGGCCAAATAATATTAAGTATCTACATCATACATACATAATGCAAAATAGAATTCAGTCTATTGGAGTGATAGAGGAGTGATGATATATTAAATTTTAATAATTATAGCTTATGACGAATTTAAATTTAATCTCTCAATGAAAGAATGATAGCAAAATAGAAAATAAAAGAAGTTATGTAATTAGATTTTGAGTTGAATAAAAAATACGAATATCGAAATCTGTGTTCTTATTACTTACTCCTGTCTTCTATATAGCAAATCTTCTGTAAACCAAAGTCAGCAGTCTCAGTATGAAAGTTCTTTTCCATCAACAGTGCCATAAATTACATTCATACAGAATACTGGCCTGCATGCTACTATAGTCACGCACACATTGATGCGTGTATGCAATGACATTAAAATCATGTCTTTCAAATGTCAAAGTGTAAACCCTGATAAAGCAACAGGGAATAAGGGTGATCACTGTCTCTTGACCTGGCAATACAGCCAGTGGCGTAACGTAGTGGGGGCGGCAGGGGCGGCCCGCCCCGGGCGGCTCTTTTAAGGGGCGGCAAAATTTCACAATAAATAATTATAATATCTTGTACATATTTGAACTGTTGAACGAGAGGAATGGGCAGATGTACAATACACAATAACGCTGACTGTTCTTGCCGAAAAGTTTATTTTATTTATTTATTTATTTATAAGGATCGCCAACAAATAATACACAACTCTTACACAAAATTAAAGGTGTTGCAATAATACATGCCTTGTGCTCATTCTGTTATAGGCAACCACAACTAACACAGGAAGTACCAGTACAAAAAACTATAATATAAAATAATAAAAATATGAAAATGAGAAAAAAGATAATAAGTGTTTAAAAATGGTTAACAGTGTAAAAATACAAGTTAATTAACTTGTATTTTTGAGTAAAGTTATATAGAATGACAGTATATTATAGTATTTTAAATTGAAATACCTAAATAAGAGTATGGCAAATTTTTTTTCCGCCCCGGGCTACTGATATCCGCGCTACGCCACTGAATACAGTGACTTCTTAAAAGACGTCTACGAAGGTTGCAAGCCCTTGATGGGTTGAATTTACAGACTACATCTTTAAGAACACTATGATGAATTCTAAAATAAGCAAGTTTTCTCTCGTTTTCTCCCTCTTGTCGTTCGCCGTGTAAGTGGACAGTAATTAACTTTCTAATACGCACATTACTTCAAAAGGTCTGAGTTGAGTGTCTTGGGGATGAACTTGAGACCTCTACGTGGCAGACAAGCGGTGTCCTATAAGGCTATCGCTGCGTCTTTTCTCTTCTTGGTTAGTAAATAGAACAACATAATACTGTTATAATTTTTTTTTTCTATTTTTTAGAGGCCTTTTGCTCATGTGTATGTCAGTCTCCTTAGGAGAGAATGGCTTTATAAGTCAAGAATTTTAATAAACATTCCCGCTATTTCTAATGTCGGCTCCGCAAGTATGCTAAGACATATCCCGACATTATACTTATTTATATGGAAATCTTTATAAAATTTTCTTCTACGATCCTCGTACCGGGCACAATCCATCAACAGATGTTGCACATCTTCAATGACACCCCATATATCGCAATTTGCTGAGTTAGCTTTACCCATCAGATGTGCAAACTTCCTTGATAAATAGTGCCCAGAACGAAGCCTATGTGCTTGCACTATGTACTTGACTGTTTATAAATATTATGACAGCCTCGATGGCGCAGCGGTAGCATATGCAACTACCGTGTTCGAGGTCTTGCGTTCAATTCCCTGATCAACAAAGTGGTATTGGGTTTTGTGTTAATAAATTTTTAGGCGGTAGACGGCATCAGCCCAATTCCGTGACATCTAAAACTATGGCTGATCTCCATCTATTAGAGGCTTTATTTTATCATTTCGCCAACTTTGAATGTAAAGGCGTGATACTATGAAGATAATACTCTAACTAATAAATCGATTTCCTATTATATTTATTAATTAAAAGAAAACATACTTAATTAAAAATAAATTAACACAGTTTAAGCGCAATAAACTATTCAATATAATAATAAAATTTATTGTCATAAAATAAATTACAAATACATAATACAAAACATTACAACAACAAAAATTTGCTTTAGTCTTCTGTTATTATTTGGAATTGATATAATTCTCCGTACGTAAAATCGAATCGAATAAGACTGACTAAGAAAGTTTATAAGGCTTGTGTGAATGGAACAGTCGCAAGAGGAAGACCTAGGCGAACGTTTCTCAATCAGATCGGAGGCGTTCTGGACAAAGGCCAGGTTAAGAGCGCCTTGAACCGACGGGCGTGTATGAGGAATGTGATGAAAGTGAATGAAGCCAGAGAATTGTGTCAGGATCGTAGCAAATGGAAATCCGTAGGCTCTGCCTACCCCTCTGGGAAACAGGCGTGAATCTATGTATATATGTATGTATGTAAAATCGTAAGTTAAGGTCGATTTATCCAAAGGTAAATTTTACATAAAGCGGTTTTGAACCGAGAATATAAATTATAATGTAGGTAAAATGTGAAAGTTTCTTGAGTAGTTATTTAAAGAAGGACGCATTCTGCTTGACATAAATTTATTGAAAACAAAGTACAATTAAAATAAAACATAAGAAAAATAAATTATAACACAACACATAGTATTTAAATTAAACAAAAATAAATATATAAATAACACAATAATGTCTAACATTCATAATACAATAATCTTCTCTCTAACCTTTATTATTCCCAAGTCACTTGGGTCGGCTTTTTCTGGTCTAACCGGATTTGACTGATATCAGTTTTTACACCGAGCGGCTGCCACCAGACCTCAGCAACCCGAAGGCTAACGACACCCTAAGGCTAGACCAGCGTCAGGATATTATAGGGCACTGATATTCATAATACAATAATATTTAACTATATTATACTTTTAAACAGGTCTTCTGTTTCAATGTAGGTCAAGGTTAATAATGACTTACTTAGTTTTATCTTTGCATCACGATAGGACAGTAAATATATTTTGCAAATTTTATTTATTTTATAATACAAGCAGGGTTTGAGATATACACAAAACTTTTTTGCAAAAGCTGTTCTTACTGGTAAGATTGGGAGGCTAAAAACGCGTTTCTTGACCATGTCTTCATAGTTTTCTGTGTTTAGTATTCGCCTGACACTAAGAACCTGGGCATCACTGAAGAATTCAGTGGTTGGGTATCGGAAAGGCTATGTCAACATCGTTTTCAGCGCTACCCACCGAGCCCTTCCGAGAATAATCATGTGGGAAGTGACAATACCACCCTAAGCCAAGATGCAGTACTGTAAAATCAACTGACCTAATGTAATGTACACTGTCTTCAATAAGTTTGTTGGAGCCACGTCGCGCAATTGTTTCATGACATGAATGAGCTTTCTGATTCTGGCAGACGTGGCCACAACATGCTCCTAGAAGGTGAGTTTCTCGTCTATTATAGCACCTAGATACCTAACGTTAGTAACATGCTTCAGTGGATTACAGCAGCTTCTAGAAATATTGCATGTGTGAACTACCAGATATGTTTCTATGTATATTATGTATACATCTACAAAAAAAAAGGTATGTATGTATGTTTATCCATTGTCTAGTACCCATAGTACAAGCTCTGCTTAGTTTGGGCTAAATGGTGTTGTGTGTATGTTAAGAATATTATTATTATTATTAAAATATTGGTAGGTTTCATGGAGAAAGAGATTAACGGAGATACAGTATCTTGTATCTTATGTGGGGGCCTGTCAGTGCAGACCGGCGACACTTCGACCCAGTGGGATCTTTTGTGTCGATACTCTCCCAATAACGACTGCCATAGATGTTCATGGCAGCCGGGACCGATGGCTTAACGTGCTCTCCGAGGCACGGAGCAGGCGATAATTGTCAATCAATACGCACATAATTTCGAAAAGACATATAACTTCCGAAAGTCAGAGGTGCGCGACGTGGGTTCAAACCCAAAACCCTCTGCATTGCAGTCTGTTGGTCTCCGTAATGAGCTATCGCTGCTCAGTAACAGTAACTTGGACTTAAGACATTAAAGATTCCTCTGAGTGATTTAGGCGGGTAAGTATTTGATTAGCAAGGTGATGTCCCATAGATGCTAGCAGTTTATTGCAGTGATTCAAAGATGCTTCTACATTTTCTTGAATATTGCATAGACCACTAGAGTTTCTCTTTAATGTAGCTGAGTTAGTAATGTTTTTTATAGTATTCCCTAATTATAAATAAATATTTCTTCCTTACCGTACTGTTTTTTAAGCTTCCTTAAAAGGTCTTGGTAAAAGTGCCTATATCGAGTGTAAATTAGCTTTTCCAAGTGGTGTTCTAGATTTTTGCGTGCGTCTAGGTATAGCTTATCTTTATGAATAGAACACCTGATAAGTCCCGGTGTCATCCATGACTTAAATATGTTTTTAGGTGTGTGATTATTGTATAGCGATCTCTAATTGAGGATACAATATCAATAAATGTATTAGCAGCTTCGTTGGGACACGACTTACTAGTCACCATAGCCCAATCTATTGTCTGTAGATCAGAGTTTATAGCATCCATCATCCAACCAATAGTCCATCAGTCAACCTTAACAAGAATTTTCTTATCACGTCTAGGTTTAGGTGTCTCACTGTCGTACTGCCAATACCTACTATCACCAGGTCGTGATTAGTATTTGCTGATGAGCACATTATAGAATCAAAACTACTAGAGCCCTTGGCGAACACATGATCAAGACACGCATCTATGCGAGTAGGTTTATTTATAGCTGCCCGAAAGCCCAAATGAGCCATGAGGTAGATATAATCAGAGCATGATTCTACGTGATTGGTGTTAATATTTATATCTCCAGCAATGACATAACATGGACATATTAGTCATATTAGTGGTAACTAATTCAAGCGAGCTTAAAAAAACGTTAGTAGTCAGGAATGACGGCGAGCGATAAACACCTAAAACAGTTATTACATTTGGTATATGGACTTGTAGACAGTTGGCATCTAGTAAGTTGGGTTTACTAATTATTAGTGACCAATATTTCCGGAAGTACACCACCTGCGCGGTTTATGAATTTTGATGTTGCCGAGGATTTACACTCATATATTTGACCTATGACCGATCCATTGCTATCCAGCATTCGGTTAGAACAATTATGTCAAACTTGAAAATAAATATTTTTAGTACTATTATGAATCTGTCGAAATTAAGTTGTATGCTTCTGATGTTAAAAGTAAAAATCATTAAATTATATTTACAAATAACCGTAACACGTTACTCAGCAAGATCGACTTTGTGGCATATTACATTATATGAATTGTCAATTTCATCTAAGTACTGTACAGTAGTCATTATTAATGTAAACTTGTAAAGGTTTATCAGTTTAAGAAATTTTATTTCTGATCGGGATTTTGCCACTTGATAGAAGAAATTGCACGAGCAAAAGAATATAATATGGAATTTATGAGTATTACTTTTAGCACAAAATTTTAAATATATCACTGTGTTCATAACTATCAATATAACTTCAAACTTCATACTTAAATACAACAACAAAATTGAGAAGCATAAATTAATATATAATATAAAATTAAAATAATACATAATAACTAGTAGAGAAACAGCACAACAAATAATCAGTCTATAAAAATTAATCAGTTTTAGAACGAAATAAATCATTCTGGCTGTCGGAATGAGTCAAAGAATTACCTTTATCGGAGGCAGTGATAATACAATACGAAGATGGTCGATATCATCAGATGAACGTATAATAACTGCATGGTGTTTCTGTTCTTTAGTGCTTTCTGCTTTCGTGATGTATA
Source organism: Catocala fraxini (assembly GCA_930367265.1). Taxonomy (NCBI): domain Eukaryota; kingdom Metazoa; phylum Arthropoda; class Insecta; order Lepidoptera; family Erebidae; genus Catocala; species Catocala fraxini. The sequence continues at coordinate 24,568,597 of OV884031.1, forward strand.
TCGCTTCATTTCGCACCCAGCAGAACCGAAACTCATACTCTTTGGCTCGTTTTCTTGCTACACCGAAGAGCCTTCTGTTTGGTTTTGTGAGTCGTCCATTGAAGTATAGCGTCGATGTTGGGCCGCTGACAATGTCCTCAGATGTGATGATACGTCTCACTCTAGCAGCAGACAGTATCTCATCCCTTTTGGTTTTGCGTAATAGTTTTACCACAACTAGTGGTTTTCTAAAAACCTCGACTTATTTCCTACTCGTCTATGTCTGTTTCGGTAAGTTCAACACCCAGCTTTTGCGAAGTAGTTAACACCAGGTGAGTAAAGCTCTCATTCTTATGTTCTGGCAGATCAGCTATCTCCAACTCGTTTCTCAGTTGATACTGTTCCTGAGTGTTTACATAAGTTTGCAGATCGGCAAGTAAGGTTTTAAGTTCCAAGATTTCAAGGTCTTTAGTTTCAAGGCGTTTTTCGTATTCCTCCGTTTTTTGTTTAAGGGTTGCAGATACTAAATCAATCTGGGATTTGACTTCCTGCATCCTGAATCTCTGCTTGGCTTGGTTCGTCTACGGCGTTAGAGGAGTCTAATTTACCACGACTACCGCGAGTAAGGGTAACATTATCGCTCGATTGTAGGAGAATTTGATTGACATCTTCTAAAATTAGATTACCGCAATACTGAGGACCTACTACAGGGACGCTTGAGATAATGTCAACTATACTCATATTGTTTAATAACATAGCTTAGTAAGGCGCAATTTAATTAAATCAAATAATATTATATATAATTATAATACACACACAGCACCCACACCCACACACATACACACACTCACCCCACACACTCACCACACACACTCACACACACTCACAAACACACACATGATACTAACTTTTATTGAAATTATCTTCCTTTCTTATTCCTTTTTTGTGTTGTTTTTCTCTTTGATTCATAAAATGATAAAGGCTTAAAATGGATACATAAATACGGGTGGTGCTGACCTTTGATATACAGGTACATACATATACCTAGTTCAGGGGCCAGAGTTTCTGTTCAAGTACAGTTTTTAAGCCTTATTTATTGATTGTATTATGTGTCATATAATTTTAAACAATAAAGATTATTATTATTATAATTGTTGGAGTGCTTGTGTCCCCTGTTTTTGCGTTGATGATTATGCATTTTTGACAGACCTATTCCTTTTTTGTTTGTCCATTGTTTTATTAAAGCTTTCAACAGACATGAGCAAGCATTTCAAGTCGTAACGTTCTCTACACTTGGAGAATTCCTTATAATGTAATGTTGATATTTTTTTACAACACGCGTAGCAACAATTGACCATTTTTGATAACAAAATTATTACGATAAATTTGACATCGTTTTCTGGAATTTGCGCGGACGAGCGAGCGGGTAGCGGGCGGCAAGATATAGTGCAGGTGTGCGCTCGGTGGCGCGGGCGATGCTTGACGTCACAGCGAGCAATCCAAGGGTCGGGGTGGGTCAGGGAACGGCGAATATTTTAGAAACGTTTTAACTTAATACTAATAACTTTTTTGTTTCTTTGATTTATCAAATGAGGTTTTCACTAATAGTTAGATAACATATTAAACTTATAGTAAATTTAAAAAAATATTAGAATGTAACAGATAAATCTATTTAATATGAGGAGCAAAATAAAACCTGACTGCTCGATTCAAAAGCGCGTCGAAATACCAATATCTTTATTATCTTTAATCTTCTTGTCTTCAATATCGATTTCTACTTTCGGCGGTGGCTTTTTAATACCTAAAATGAAAATAAAATATTAGACATTCGCTTTTGTCTTCGGTTTCGCTCGCGTAATAGTAGGTAGGTTATCTTAGTAGGAGTACTTTTTAAAAACAAAATATTGCCTTTGATAATATAGTTTACTAATGGTGAAAGAATTTTTTAAATTGGTTTGGTGGATTTTGAGTTTTCTTCCAAACAAACATAATATCAAATCTTTCCTCTTTATAATATTAGTACCTATAGATTACGTACTAAAGGAGGCATCTCAATTCTCAACTTCATAATTTGTAACGAGCGTTAGAGTGCATGCTCCCTAACTCACTTAGTCTGAGCCAGGCAATTACTGGAACTACACGTTTGAGTGCAATATTAATTAAGCAGTTGCTAATTCAGCCATGCATGCTTGTCACAGCACTTGACATGCATTTGATCGTCTGCTAAAAGGTTTTTGTGTGGATCTGCATTTCAGAAACTGTGTGTACCTAACACAGATAGAAGCTGCTTACTTCCTTTTATTAAAATGACGAAACGAGCACTTAAAATAATATCTAAATACCTACTTAAAAGCGTATGATTCATGCAAGTATCATCTTATAGGAACCTTACCAAAATGTAACTTTAGTAAACTCACTAACTAATAAATTGTTAGGTTATATGTTACTAAATGCTAAATGCTAAATGAATAAATAGTTTAAGACTACTCCATATTCTGTTACTTACTAATTTCCTTAAATTGTAATAATGTTATCTAATTAATACAGCCTGTTGATATGTAAATATTATTTGTAACAACTTACCGCCACCTAGGAAATGCTTGATCAGGACGGAACAAGGAGCATCCACAAGGATAGTCATGACGAATGATACCAACACCGCCAGCGAGAAGTCAATAAAGAATTTCAGCAACTGGAAAGTAATAAATTTAATTTTAGTGACATCTGCTGTGGTTACTGTAAACTAATAGTAACTTTTACTTTTAACTGAGCTTAACGTTGCCCAAATATTACGATAGATGGAGGTAAATTCTATTTTATTTTAAATTTGAGAACAGAATTCATGAGTTATTGCTATTAGCTACTAGTTCATAATATGTAACTATAAAATTAATCCTTATTGTATATTTATAGCGGCAATTTTTTATTATAATTGGTAACATAATATGTAACTGAAAATAAAATATGCTTTAATAGAACTCACTGTAATTACTATCTACATTCAAGTATTGCTTGTTTCCCAAAGGAGCTATAATACATCTTGTAATGTTCAATTTCAAAATGCTGTATGAAAGAAGGAGATTATCTGACATCACGTGTCTTGTTAAAATTGCCCAGCACGGTATTGATTCACCTGATCTTTTATCGAAATTTAGTCATTATATTTGGCACTTTAAGATTTATTCTTAAAGTGCCAAATAGAATGAATAAATTTCACGCATATCTAGATGTTCCTAATTGTTCTTCAAATTATAGGCAGAACTCGTTTTTCGTCAGAGCTATTAAAGAAATGATTTGGAATGGTTAGCTTTCCTGAATAAGACTTATTTAATCCGAAATCACATCGCCTTTGTTAATATTTTATTGAAAAAAAAAATTAACAAAGGCATGGTTCTCAAGCTGATTTGTTCATAATTTGTAACTTACATTTGTTTTGTAAATTTTTGTTTTGTTTAGCTATCCTCCCATTACCATTTTCTCAAACTATTAGTATTGTATAACAAGCTTTTTAGTTGTGTATCTACAAAAACATGTAAATGGTGCATAGTTTTAACACATCGCAGTCTTAATAAAACAGCGACTTAACTCGAAATTTGAAAGTAAGGCAATTTGAACTCTAATTGTATATGTTAAATTCTAATATTATATTTGTGTTAAATCTTTGCAATAGAGTTCAAATTTGTTTAATCCAAAATACTGAGATAAGTCTCTGTTTTATTAAGGGTGCGACATGTTGTATTTTTTGCTATATACACTGTATACTTTCCTAACAAAATAAAATAAAATAAAAATATTGTGTTAAACGCCATCTAGCAGCCACAATTCGCAGCTTCAGTAAACATACTTTAAAACAGTATCGTTGTAAGATCACAGATGGCAATACTATACATATATAGTATAGTAATAATATATATCCTCAAACTACTTACCGAAAATGATACACTGAAATACACAGGCGCAACTGGCATAGCGTTCACAAGGAATATTAAGGGGTAGTGTGTTATATACATCGCGTACGACAACCGTCCTAGTACTTTCCACATTCTTAGTGACAATAGCCAATTGACAGGACCTGAAAATTAAAAATACTTTATATTAAAGGAATTCCACAGAATATGGTGCATTCGTTCACTATGTAATATTGTCTTCTGTTTACGCGAATATTATTCATTGAAATTAAACTACTGTATAAAGATTTTATCGCGTTGTTTATTTGACAAGTTATTACATAATTTTGACAACTACAATTACACTGGAACATTGAGACAACTACCATCTTAGTCTCCCCGTGACCATAGCTGCTGAAAAGCAACCGAAATGTCGGGGAAAGTGTAAAATTAAATTAAATCTAAATAGTTTTAATAGTTTTAATAATAATTTAATTAGCTTAAAAATTTGTAAAGTTTAATAGTAGTAGAAGTGTAACCGTTTTCAAAATTATGTAATTAAGTGTCAAATAAACAACGCGATAAAATCCGTATATAGTAGTTTAATTTCAATGGTCACTAGGTATGTATTAATGCGTCTAGAGATATGGGTTCGATAGCGACAAGGCGCAATAAATGTACTTATAGTAGTTATGTACAAATTATACTTAATTTTTATTCTGATAAGTTTAAGAATACCAGACATAATTAAAATTTATTATGTTTGGCCACAGATTGCGGCTGCGACTCAATAGGTTAAATGTAACTAATATTATAAATGTGAAAGCTTATTAATATACTGAATGTCACAGAAGTCGACGTCAATCCGGAATCAGGTATTAGGCTACGTCGGCTGACGTCGACTTCTGGGACACCCTGTATATGAATGCTGGCTCCACAATAACACGTTAACCGATTTAGATGGAGCTTGACGCTCAGGTGGACCATATCTTAGACCAGGGATGGCGAACCAACGGCATGCGTACCAGTGCTGGCACGTGACACAATAGTTCGGGCACGCCACTAATTGACTAATGCCCGTTTTCACCAACAGATAAGTATCCCTTAGCAGCTTTTAGGTAACCCCTAACAAAAATTCGTTTTTACCGACCTTTAGGTGTCACTTAAGTCTCTAAAGCAGGTCTTATATTTAGGGACCCGATTGTTGGCTCCTTAAACTACTCTTATGCTTAGGTAACAGAATATTGTTTATTCATACGCGACATACAAGTGTTTTCTATCATGGAAAATGATTTAGGGCACTCTATAGAGAGTCTAGAAGCTATTGAGACTCTAGAGAACATTCAGCAAATAGTAAAAAGACCACGCATTGACCGTGAAAGAGTCAACCATTTCGATAAATACGACGATGTCGACTTTTTCATAAGATATAGGTTATCTAAACAGAGTGTTCTATATTTATTAGAAAAATTGAGCATCTTTTGGAATTCAAAGATAACAAAAGATGTAAGCTTTAATTAACACGAATCGGAGTTCCAAATAATCACACGACGACGTGTCACGTATGTTAAGAAATGACATAAGGTTTCTCGTTCATTTGCCAAAAAAAGCAAAGGAACACGAGTCTTACAGCCTATACGCATGCACCAAAAATATTTTTATTTTTAAATTAAACTGAATAAGGTTCAAAATAAGTAAAATATATTGTTTTTCAATATATTAATAATACTACTGGTAATACCATTCATTTCAAAAGAAATATAGAAATTTTCATCTTATCGATAAAACATCGATGTCAAAACGTGACTTTAGAAAAAGTTAACTGTCACTTACTTAGGGAATTCCTTCGTAGGTGATACCTAGTATGGTGAAATTGAGTTTAGATAAGTATTCGATTAAGGGATGCCCCTAGCTTAAAAGACACCTACTTAGGTGGAGCTTAGGGGCCTGTTGGTGAAAACAGGCATTAGTATTACTAAATAATTGACGAATCCCACTACAAGTAGATTTCCTTTTTTCTATACAAATCTCGCACAGGTAATAATGCCTGTATGCGTGGGACTTAACAAACATTCAAACAACGGACACAAAGAACAACCAGTTCAAAAACAAAGATATGACACAAATTTTTGTCCCGTGTTGGATTCGAACCTTGCAGTGGCGAGACAAACACTTCAACCACTACGCCATCCGTGCAGTATTGCAGATTGAGTTGAATATCTAATTATTGATTTTTTTATATGGCATGCCAACCTCAATAAGGAACGCCATCCCTACCCTAAACTTTATACCTCATTATACAGCGATAGCTCAGTGGGGAGACCAACAGACTGCAATGCAGAGGGTCTCGGGTTCAAACCCACGTCGCGCACCTCTGACTTTCGGAAGTTATATGACTTTTCGAAATTATGTGCGTATTGATTGACAATTATCGCCTGCTCCGTGCCTCGGAGAGCACGTTATGCCGTCGGCTGCCATGAATATTTATGGCAGTCATTATTGGGAAAATCAGTACCCTCTAAGATCCTGACACTTCGGGTTGCTGAGGTCAGGTGGCAGCCGCTCCGCGTAAAAAACTGATATCCAGTCAAATCCGGTTAGACTAAAAAAGCCGATCCCAAGTGACTTGGGAATAATAAAGGCTAGGGAGAAGATATAGTCTTGTCGGATTCATAAAAAGCCAGCAGTAGGAACTAGTAAAGTAATTATGATGCTCTTACCGCCATATCCATGAACACAAGCGAATATGAGCCAACCCATAGCTAACGCCCAGCCTGGCCTCATGAATGAGTTCATCATATTATCAGCGAACTGGTTGTCCCAGTCCCACTGCATTATTGGATACGACGCGTACATTGTCAGTCCGGCGATAGTTGCCGCACATATCCAGAGGATTGCTGCTGAGATCTGGAATACATCGGTAGCGTTTTAATATAGGACACAAGGCCAGGCATTCCAAGACTTGACCAGTAAATAAGACAGGCCGTTTTATGAACCAGTCCAGTGGAATGCCTAGAGTAATAATAATTGACAACCTATTGTGTATGAACGCCGCGCCGCGCCGGTGCGCCGCTGCGACTTAATATGTTAAAGTCACTTTAGTACTTTCACGCTGCATTATTTAGGTAATAGAAAACGAAAATATGCTAGGCAAGCTAACTTTTTGATGCCTAGTCGTTTTGACCAGGTTTTACTGACTTTATAGAAATAACAGTGTCTATTGCCTTATATGTCTACCTCATATATCAGCCCGGTCAAACACTCAACGAAGTGTTTGACCGGATTATATTTTATTTTTCTCTGGATGAATTTATTATAATATCATGTTGTTGTCCGAAATAGATTACATGCTCACTAACTCACTAAGGAAATTTTTGCATGAACAAGTCCGAGTGCAAAAGGACATTGTTCAGCTGCCATACATTATTAGCCGAAAAACCAACAGCCATAAAAAAATTACAAATATGTGGTTTGTGGTAAGGATGACGACATTCAACTAAAAGTCAATATAAGTCACGGACACTTCTGAATATTTCTTCTGAATAAACGGGAAGTTCATTATTATCATCCTTATTCCATCTTTCTCTTTTACCCCGGTGAGTCCGACATAATCTCTCCGCCCGCCCCCGCGGAGGGGTAAGCGTCAATGCATTCCCTCACGTAAAAATAAAAAAAGTGTTGCCATGCTTGCACTATAGAAAATCGTATAATACCGAGAAAGTGGTATTTATTATGGTCTTTTTCATTAAAACTTATGACTTTTTAAGAAATTGGTCATATCTATGATGAAGTTCAATAATGGTATTTATAAAATAGCATTCGTATTAACTACGTAAGAAAAATTACAGACAAGCTAAATAGGAAATAATTTCTCTGATAAAACCATACACATATTGTAAAATCTGTAGGAATGGCAACACTGCGTGTCTCAGATGTAAACAATGGATGCCGATGTATTTGAAATCGCGAAAACACTTTATAACACAAAAATAAGATTTGGAAGTGTCCGTGAGATTGTAATGATTGATTATTGTCATAAAATAAAATACAAATTATTGTTTAGGTGGAATGTGTGTTGATTCATAGGCCAAATTGTTAATTTTATTGTCCTTTTTAAATGTAAAACTTGTCATAATATGTATTATCATCATCATCATCATCATTTCAGCCTATTGCAGTCCACTGCTGGACATAAGCCTCCCCCAGGGTGCGCCACAAGGCCCGATCTCCCGTTTTCGCCATCCAGTCACCTCCAGCCACCTTTTTTAGGTCATCGGTCCATCTGGCCGGAGGGCGTCCTACACTACGCTTACCGAGTCGTGGTCTCCACTCGAGAACCCGTCTGCTCCAACGATCATCGGTTCTACGACAGATATGACCAGCCCACTGCCACTTCAGCCTGCTACACTTCTGAATTACGTCAGTGACTCTGGTTTTTTGTCGGATAATCTCGTTCCGGACTTTGTCCCTTAACGAGACTTAATATGTATTATGTTACTGCTTAATTAGATATAGCAATCAAACGTGTTATTCTAGTAGTTGGCTAGTTTAGACCAAGTGAGTTGGAGAGCATACACTCTAAGTCGTGTTGCAAACGATTTAGTTGAAATGTCCCCTCTAGTTCGTAGTAGGTAGGTACTTAGTAATATCTCAATACCTAGACTACTATTTACTGTTTAAAAAGTATCGGATTTACCCTATTTTAACCTACATACAGGGATGTTAATACGGTAATCATACTAATTTTATACCGATGATGTCTTGTTCTGTGTGTACGTAAGAAGGTGTGCTTTTATTTGAGGTGAATCTTAAAGTTCTGATAACAATTCCTAGGTAAAATATAATCTTATTATTTGTTAGGAAATTCTCTTCCGCGATTGAATCGATGATTCAATAAGGCAGACTATAAGTACCTACCTACCTAATTTTCTAACAGACACATTTTTCCATGCTGATAAGCGAATCGTGGACAAAACGACTGGCAGTTACTCATAAACTCATGTCAACTTCACTCACTTAATGAGACATATAATATAGGTTGAGATTCTCAAATATTTTGTCGGTCGACAGGAACGCTAGTCACCAGAAACCGATATACGACAGCTGGTAACAATTTGATTAAAACGCCATCTATACGATCGTATTATTAACGACTAAATGAACCAAAAGTGTTATCTATTGAAAACAGGCAAGAACATAAGTGAGTATTTCTACTAAGAGTTCGCTCACTCGGTGGTAGATGTCGTTATTGCAAATAACGACAGTTATTTTAACAGTAACTTTCTACGTAATAAGAAATATTTGAAATGTGTATTACCTTAGACATAACAACATTATGTCCCCGGTAGATAGACAATAGGTAGCCAAATATTAAGCCGACGAAGAATGGCGATGCTCTTGTCAGAGTGTTCACGTAGTAGTACGTTAAGTAGTTCGGTTGGTCTTGCATTCGACTGAAATCATATAGAGAATATATATCAATGAACAAGTGAAAATCGGCAATGAATTGCCGTAAATCGTAGAGTTCGAAAAAATGGTTTAAGTACCAAGACCTCAAGGTCACGTGATACCACGTGACCTTGAGGTCAGAGGTCAAAGGTTATAGTCATTTCGGAGGTATATCGACTATGCTGAGTTGAATGGCGTTGTCCGCGAGCCTCTAGCTCTTACGGTTCTTCGAGTTGAAAGTGTATAACAGACAGACGGACGGCCGGACAAAGCTGTTTTATAAGAGTTTTTTACATACATACATACATAGATTCACGCCTGTTTCCCAGAGGGGTAGGCAGAGACTACGGATTTCCATGTGCTACTATCCTGATACACTTCTCTGGCTTCATTCACTTTCATCACATTCCTCATACACGCCCGTCGGTTCAAGGTGCTCTTAACCTGGCCTTTGTCCAGAACGCCTCCGATCTGATCAAGAAACGTTCGCCTAGGTCTTCCTCTTGCGATTGTTCCATTAACACTAGCCTTATAAACTTTCTTAGTCAGTCTTTCCTCGTCCATTCTTTCTACATGCCCAAATCAGCTTAACATACCCTTTTCTATTCTTGTCACTATATCCACTTTCATGCCGCATCTCTCTCTAATCACACTATTCCTTATTCTGTCTTTCAGTTCTTTCAGTTTTTTCGAACTCTAAAAAAACATATTTTGACTGCACGCATGGCGTAGTGGTTTAAGTGGTCGCCTCGCCACTGTCACTACGCCGAGTGATGTGGGTTCGAATACCACACGGGACAAAAATTTGTCTGATCCACGAATGGTTGTTCCGAGCCTGGATGTCCTTTGTGTCCGTTATTTGAATGTTTGTAAAGTCCCCCGGGACACAGAAATTATTCCTAGTGCGGTAGTAGTCTTAATAAAAACAAGTGAGAAACGGCCATGAACTGCCGTAAATCTTAGAGTTCGAAAAAATGTTATCACGTGACCAGGTCAGAGGTCAGGTTGAGGTCAGAGGTCAAAGGTCATAGTCATTTCGAGGGTATATCGACTATGTTGAGTCGAATGGCTTTGACCGCGAGTCTCTAGCTCTTACGTTTCTTGAGTTGAAAGTTGTATAACAGACAGACGGACGGACGGACGGACAAAGCTGTTGTATTAGAGTTTTTTAGAACTCTAAAAGTAATGAATATGTAATATCGCCCGAATAATTATAATAGCAACCGTTCGTGAAATCCCAGATTCCATTCCCGGGTCAGGCAAAGTGTTATTGGCCTTTTTCGTTGTGAAAATCACTTTAGGCGCACGAAGATTGGAATTGTGCCATGCCGGCATGCAAGCCGATGATTTTGCATCACTGAAAAATCTTCTGGCAGTGTTGCCATCGTTTGTAGTGCCTGCACCTTGTTTTACAATATCGACCAGCACTGCTGGCAGAGGACAGTTTAATACTGGGCTGATATTATTCCAGGGGTATCTTCCTTGTTTTCAAAAAAGACAACATGCACTAGGAATATATTGTTACGCCCAGTGCCATCTCTCGGCTTTGTGGGTAAGACTCGGCAGTTCCATCTAATAATTTATTTCACCGCCATCTATTGACATCTTACGGAAGTACGTAGTGTGGGTACGCGAAGCGTAGAGAGAACGCTGGCACATTCTCGAATATTCTTACTGTTTACATACCGGGTATAGCGTTACTAGAAAACTCTAGAAACGCTTTAACCGCGTATAAAAAGGGGAAGGCCAGCGCTCACAGAGTCAGTTTTACAATCGTAAGCGGTCAAGTTTTCATCGAAGCGAACGGAAGCGAAAATACTACGGCGTTTGAAGCAGTTACAGTGGAAAAGTGTAGTATAGTTTGTTGTTTTTAAATTTAATTGTGTGCTAGAATAAACGTGTTTTAGTCAGTAATATTGTTTACATTCTTATCCCTCGAACCAAGCATGTAACAATATCCTTGGTCGCGGGGGTCCTTAAAAACATTCAAACAACCGACACAAAGAACAACCATTTGTGGATTACACAAAATTTTGTCCCGTGTGGGATTTAAACCCACAACACTCGGCATAATAGCAGTGGCGAGGCGTCCACTTAAACCACTATGCCATTTGTCAAGCCAAGGTCATTTTCCTAGTACGTTAGGCAATACCAACACCGAAAAAAGGCCCATGTCCAGCAGTCGGAAAGCTTAATAAAGGGCTGATATTATTATTAAAAAATAGCTATCGAAATATGGATGTAATACACTTTTGCCTAGTTGCTAATCCCTTAGGGGATATGGTGTTATACTTACGAAGGTATAATAGGACCGGATGGGAAATTATTCACAAAGTTGTAGATGGTAGAAGCAGTTAGTATAGCTATCAGACTGCCGATCAGTGCTATCCATGCCAAGTGTCTCTTCCCGGACAGAATCCACACCAATACGATGGGTGACAAGATGTGAAGTTGCATGTCTATAGCCAAATACCAGGAGTGAGAGAGGCACTAGAATCAAAAAGCAAAAATCTTTAATAATAACAAGGGTTTAAATATGAAGTTGCCGCTTTGTGTGAATAAAATCGGTACCGTTACGGTTTTAATACTAACTATATAATCGATATTTTTTGAATGGCTTATTCGAATTCTAGTTGAAGCAACGGATACGGGCGGACACTAAGAGATATAACGTTAAATACAAATGTTATAAAATTTATAGATATTTATTATTAATAATAGATGTCGGCCTCGATGGCGTAGTGGTTAGTGTAACCGACTGCCATGTCTGAGGTCGCGGGTTCGATTCCCGCACAAGTCAAACATTTGTGTGCATGAACATGTATGTTTGTCTTGGTCTGGGTGTTTCTATGTATAATATGTAGGTATTTACAAAAAATATAAATACCTAATATGTATGTTAATCCTTTGTCTAGTACCCATAGTACAAGCTCTGCTTAGTTTGGGCTAGATGGTGTTGTGTGTATGTGGTAGAATATTAATATTAATACAAGTTATTAATAGTAGGACAAAGCCGAGATAGATGCCCCAGTGGGATAGAAGCCTTATTTTTGATAAACCTGATTTTCCGATATCACAACCATGACCTAATAGCTTAAATAAGAAGCGCATTACTATATACCTCAGCCCCCCCGCAGAATGTCCGGCTAAAAAGACTCGTATAGCTTGTGTAAACGCGACAAAACCCATCAGAGTTTCAGAGATAATATTGCTGTTACATAACTTAAAAGTAGATATAAATTCTGTTTTATTTCTTATTCATTCTTTACACTGGTTTATTAAATACACACCTAGATCTCTATGATTTCACTGTTGTTTTTAGTTTAGCTTTTAAATAAAAAGATATCTATGCATATCAAAAAAGGATCTACGCACCATAGCAGCAGGATTGACAAAGTTCTGTACATGAAGCAGAGTAGACCACCAGAAGACTCGGCATCTGTGCACGTGGGCCATCGCAATCTCCCAATAAGGACCGTCCACTATCCAGTTCAGGAACGACACCTGGATCAGTGTCATTGCAGCGAGGATTGGGAGTATTCTCACAATACGATTAAAGTAGAACAGATGGAGATTCTTTAGGAGTTTCACTAGAAAATAAAGTGTTTATTAGGTAAGAATACAAATTATACAATAACTAGCTGTGCCCGCGGTCTCATCTGCGTTAGTGGTATTTATGGTTACTGCGCCGCTCTCATGAGCCGTAGCATGGTGTTATATAGCCTTTGTCCTTCCTAGGGGCTCAGGCTATCTCCATTCCAAATTTCATCTAAATCGGTTTAGCGGATTGAGCGTGCATAGGTAACAGACAGACAGACAGAGTTACTTTCGCATTTATAATATTAGTAACGATAACGAACTAATTTACTAACGCTATTATACTAGGTTTGCAGAAAAGAAGAAAGATCTTTCGCCCGTAGGCCATTGAGTCGGAGCGACGCCCATCGTCACCCAGGAGTCGTTACCCGCAGACGTAAACTCTGCATTGGGCTGTGCTGGGTGGGTCGCTGATATAGTTCCAGTTCCAGCGACCCACCCAGCATTTAAGGCAGCGTGGTAAGCACACCGTGGTTGGTTTAGTCGGTAGGACCCGGGACTTTCCATCTTATTCCGTGTGAGCCCGACGTAGGCTCTTCTTTGTGCCTTGATTACGTGACTCAATTTTGGCTTTAAATTGAGCATCTCAATATTTCAATTGCATATTTAATTATCATTATCATATTTAATTTTTTTACTTATTTATGTTTATTTGAATCTATTAATGATGTGGACTGAAAGGTGTAGCCCTTCGTTAATAAATAGGTCGTATAAGCTTTCCCTCTGCTGGGTACAGTCTTCTTCTCAAAGTAAGAAGGCCATAGACCACCACGCTGAGCCAGAACAGAGAAATAAAAAAGTCTGTCGGTGAGCCAATTGCCACCTAAGGCTTATTTTCCAACAACGTGCTGCTACTGACAAATTCGTCAGAAAAGCCTTCTAATTTTTGTCTACTAAGGTAGATTATGTTATAGATTTTAAAGTTCGCTTGTACTTACTAGGTGTAAGTTTTCCATTTGTAGTGTAAACCAGTAAAAGACCGCTCAACATAAAGAAAGTATCCACTGTGATTGGAGCCGCAGTGATCCACACTGAATTTAAGGACATTATCCACTGCGAAAACAAAAAGAAAACAGTATTTCATTAAAATATCATAAAAATTGACCTGGTTTGCCAACTTATCGAAATATCAGTCCTGCATGTATATTATACTGTCCCACTGGGCAAGGGACTCTCCTTAGTCTGAGAAGGGTTAGGTGATAGTCCACTACGCTGGCTCAGTGCGGGTTGGTAGATTTCACATAACTTCAAAAACATTATGTAGAACTCTCAGATATACAGGTTTTCTCGCGATGTTTACCTTCGCCGTTAAAACAAAAATATATTTTTTTTTTATTGCTTTCATCGGTGACAGACTTGCCAGCGGCCCACCTGACAGTAAGCGAGAACCGTGGCTCATACACATGGCTGTGTTTTCTTAGCATTACCGAAGCAATGTCAAAAAAACACAACCAAGTCGCTGCCTATCGGAAGGAAAAGAGGAATGGGAGCAGGATGGGGTTTTGGGAAGGGAAGGGTGATTGGGCCTCCGGCTCTCTCACTCACCGAATGAAACATAACAGATACTGTTATTTTACGTCGATCTTCTGTGAGAGGGTGATACTTCCACGGTCAAGCCAGGCCATTGATGCTGCAACTAGTGTGACCCTACCACTCAAAAAAATTGAATGAATATACAATTATCGCTCGTTTACTTCATCTAACCCACACAACTATTTCTGACATGCTAAAATGGAATTGAGCTGGATATATCTGTCGCAAAGATGGCGAGATCTGCTGGACTCCTTTAGTAAAGATATTGGTGCTTACACTGCTCAAGATAAAGAGAGAGAGAGAGATGAAAGGAGAATGGGCACGCCTTTTCTTTGGATATTCTCTAATCCTAACTAATATTATAAATGTGGTTGTGAGTTGATTTGCTACGCTAACACGCCTTAACTACTCGACCGCTCAACATAAAATTTCATCCAGAAAATAAGCGAGCAAACCCTTCGAAGAAACTGTTGCGTAAGATTTCAGTTTCATGATATAAAAGTTTAATCCACTCTCCACTTCCATGTTATAGCTATCCCAATTTTATAACGTGTAGATTTTGACTGAATATTTTCTAAAGATGACAACAACTAAATATATTTGTTGCCAACCGCCTTTACGATCTGTAGTAGATAATAATATAAATTATTTATGACTATACTAATAAACGTTTATTATATTTAAAATCAACGTTATGACATATAGAATCGCGTTGAAAAGACATTAATCAACAATATCGCAATCACGTTTCGAATGTACTAAGTACTTTCAGATGTTTATAGATAATACACGATACCATTATCTAATTAACTATCTTTTTGACAAAAAATAAATTCGCATAGAGTTTGGTTTATTCACAGAAACAAAGCACAGATTCTACGCCTTTTTATGTTATCTAGATGGCAACCAAGCATACACCGCCTGATGGTAAGCGCTTACCAGTATCGGATTGATGACAAAACGGTTATAATATGCACCTCAGGAAAATAATTAAAGATGGCATACAAATAATGCGAGAGGTAGGTATGTGAGCTCCAGAAGTGGTGGTGGAAGTGAAAAGTGGACCTTCACTGTACAGCCGGATGATGCGAAACTTACTACTTTAACTTTACAAATAATAGTCGAGAAAAATTTTGAGCCTGGAGTTAGGCAGTTGGTGTTTTTACATGCGCCTGTGCCTTGAAATACACGTCAAGCCGTTGGTCCTGCGCCTAGGATATTTCCGGTCGTGTCGAATTGCGTTTCGATCGGATTATGAGAGTACATTTAGTTGCACACACGATACATACGACATAATAGTGTACAACTATAATATTTTCCTCGCTGTGAAATATCCGTTAAGATTTGCCGTCGTGACCAAAATTCGGTGTTGATGACCTTATAGAGTAGGAATTTCATACGATGTTCTAAATTTCAAAAACTCACCTCTATAGTATCCAAAGGATTCGCCATGATGCCGCTTGATATTTGGTTCACAAACGTGTGTCCGAGGATGACCCACATCATGGCGAATGCGCGGACGCCATCCAAACACTCTAACGTGCCAGGAACGGGAGTATACGTGACCAGACGGCGGGTGTTTGTGTATACGGAGAATGACAAGCATAGCTTGTTAATTTTCTTTGGGTCTGTGGATAAAATATATTGTTTGAATGTAGGATATCAATGACATTTAAGTTATATTTCTGTAAAAGACAGAGCACATCTTATTCTTCTTTTAAACCGAGTAAGAAAAATGATGACAGTCAAAGAACTTTGACTACCTTAGTATTTTTACAGAAGAGATGTCTCTCTTCTGTGCAACGGATAAAATTAGAGAAACTCGTTTGAAATATGCAAGGAATAGGAGTGATTGGTACGTGCCTATGTGAGCTTCCGGACTCTTCATACGGGGCGAAAGCAGTTACAACGTTACGTCAGTTTCCTAAAAAAGGATTATTCTACCCTGAGTGAGACGGTTAATACGTACTATCACCAAACTATAGGCATAAGCAGGTTGTATCACTCTCAAAATATAAGTTTTCGATCAAACTGCGAAAGATGAGGCGAAAATCTGCGTTCTTCTGTACGATGTAAGTTTTTTATCAGCGTCTTCCCATGAACAAGTTAATAAGAAAATTCCTACTTGGTCAAAACATCTTGTTTTGTTCCTGCGGTGAATACACTGTTTAAGTCTGCTACGATAAAAAGCGTGGAAATCTATGTTTTCAGGCTAATTAACTTTATTTGTAAAGATAATGAGAAGATAAGATATATGCATGCGTATTTGCAAATATGTTGTTTTGGTAGCGCAGTAAAATATGAAGTTAAAGAATGATAAAAATGAACAATACAAATTATCAATTGGTGATATCCGTGTCATTCATATTTTTTTTACGTTATTATTCTATCTAAATAGGTACCTTAAAGATTAAAATAAGTCTTCAATCATGTGCAAACGCGTAATTTAGTCATAGCCGCGAAAATAACACATTGTTTTTGAAGTGTTTCTAATCTTTTCAAATAAAATAATCCCAATCAATTAATATTGGAAATTTCGACTTTTTATCCTAAAACTATTGTTATCGGAGACTAATTGCTGATATGCTCCTGATTACAATCAATAGCTATCATTAATAACATTAATTAATTACATGCATTCTGATAGTAGTATGTATAACCGGAAAAAATAAAAAATTCTTTGACTCATATTTTAAACACATACATATGTACATTTGCACTTCTAATGTTCATGTTGCACTTGTAAATTATAAAGCGGTAGTTTTTTGTATGTGTGTGTGGGTCATTTCTGTTACTACCGAAACTTTTAACTAAATCCTTACTATTAGAAGGCTATTCTTCTGGAGTTATTAATGGCTTATCTTAAGAGTATTTGTGTTCCTTCCAACAGACGCTGCAACTTCGCGAAGTATTATATTGTCGGCTTTGGGTGTGTGATGGAGTACTGGTTAGCAAATCCACAGGTAATCGTATATCACTGCCATTATCGTATATCACCGACCTCGGTCGTAGTAAATTTATAATCCGCAGTTTCATGAACGACGGAGCGGGAGGGAGAGTTTTGCATTGATCCCATTCTCGTTAACGATCTTCGACGATTAACAACTAACTTACCTGCGTGTCATAGTTGTTTGGTTATTCTGTTACGATCGCGTGTAGTCTTAAGTCTTAGTCGTGTGATTAGAGCGAACATTTCTATATAAGCATGTTTGTATGAAAAAATAATCAAATAATGAATTATAAAAAGAGATAGAATAATACTTAAGTACCTAAGGTATAAATAAATTACGGGTAAAAGGTTATTAGGATTTTCAACAAACCCTGTAAAGTATTAGTTCAAGGGTTTTACACTAAGTGACCAGAGGGTGTTTGCGACACCAGACTAGCAAACTCCAACTGTACTAAGCTTATTCTGGAGGTAGATTGTTGACTTGGCATACCGGTGGAGTTACGAGTATTTAACGACCAGGGTAAAAATTCAAATCAACTGTTACAAGAGATTATTTTTGCTTGTTCTTTATAAAAGACCATTAGGAATAATTCCTGTGTCGCAGGGGTCGAACTCAGAACAGCTAATTGTGGATCACACAATTTTTTGTTCTGTGTGTGAATCGAAATCAATACATACAGCGCGGCGAAGTGGTAGCGGCGAGACGATAACTTAAGCCATTACGTCATCCATACACTCATTTTTCCTAGATTTATTGCGATGATCATTAAAATTGATGTAAAGTATGTCAATTTAAAATAAATAACAGTTTAAAAACTAAAAAACACGCTTTAAAAGTAAAAAATAAATTAATATTTTTAATGTAAGAAAGCGTGGCATGGGGGTTATCAAAATATCTTAGAAAACACCTCACGCTTTTTTTCATTAAAATTATTAATTATTTTCTACTTTAAAAGCATGATTTTTAGTTTTGTTAAAGAATAATTTTGTTTATGTACTTATTTTATTTGTTTTTCTAATTTATTGTATTGTCATCGGTCTCTCGATTAGTGTGCAAAGTTTCGAATCAATCTGTCGGTTTGAAAATCACGTTCAAAGATTCCATTACATAGATTCATAGATACATAGACATACATACATACACAACATAGACACATACCAAGCTAATAAAAGCGTGTTAAAAAAACATTTACTACGTAAATGTGGATGGTAATGAGAACTCGATTAATGCGGATTAGATAAAGATAATAATGTACACGGTAATGATAAAAATGTCCATACGATTAACAATGTCAATTGGTATCTTTTCCCATAAATATGAACCTACTTAAATAATAATAATGTTTATTTATATCCTTTAGACTATTATCTAATTATCATAAAGAACGCCACCGGTACCTGCTTTACATACTGCCTATATCCTCGAACTGCCTCTGTGGCGCACCGGTAGTGAATGCGACTGCTGTGCATGAGGTCTCAGGTTCGAATCCCGGGTCGGGCCAACAATAAGTTTTCGGATTTGCTGTTAAGAATTCTCAATAGCAGCCCGGAGTTAGAAAGTTGGCGGTGTTAGACACACCCGTGCCTCGGAAAGCACGCAAAGTTGTTGGTCCTGCGCCTGACCTCTCTCCAGTCGTGTCGGATTACCGTCCCATCGGATCACGAGAGTGAGGGAACAGAGAGTGCTCTTGTGTTTGCGCACACGCTTGTGCAGTATAATATCTCCTGCGCAGATGGCTAGTCTCTGTTAAGATTGGCGGCCGTGACCGAAATTCGGTCTAGAGGACATTATTATTATATCCACGAAGGACAACCTTTTGGTAAGAGGTGTAGGATACGCACATCTCGTCAAATATATTAAAAGATCCTCATAAAGTGAGCGAGCAATGCCGTAAACCGAGCCCATTTCCTAATTTCGTATTGCTACTCAGAATTTTCTAACAGAAAAGTCGATTCCTAACGGAACGATTGTAAAATGCCTCGCGTCTTGTATGTGCTTTAATAGCAACCATGATGGTTAAGAAGAATACAGTATCGGACTGACAGTAAAAAAATTTCAATTTATAGGTAAGAAGAAAAATTAAGAAACATTGGATATCGTATTCCTCAAGCTGTCATATATTCACCTCTAAGCACTTGAAGCACCAGGGGTATAAATAGCGGATTGACAATCTTACTAAAAATATTGTCACTGTCACTAACGTGTTTGCTGCTTCAGCAATAATCACACTCTGGTTCAGCTCGAACGCTGTTTATTTAGATACTATTTTGGGCTTACAATGTTTAGGTTTTAAACAAAATCATAATTGCAATAGTTAAAAGATAATGAGTAGAATATTATTATACACCGTTTCTGACAGACAGATCAGCACAAAACTATGTTAACAGAAGGTCCAACACGTGTCAACTGCTTCATTGACTAAATTATAAAAATAATAATTTTAAAAAAGAATAA
The DNA here is from genome assembly GCA_930367265.1 of Catocala fraxini. Classification (NCBI taxonomy): domain Eukaryota; kingdom Metazoa; phylum Arthropoda; class Insecta; order Lepidoptera; family Erebidae; genus Catocala; species Catocala fraxini. The sequence continues at coordinate 24,588,446 of OV884031.1, forward strand.
ATAGCAAGTATTTTTGGAAATTAATTGTATCACCTAACTAGATCAAACTATCTACATACATTATTATATATAATTATATCAGCCTAGCCACTGATAGGCACGGGGCTCTTCTGAGTGTGAGAAGGATGATGGGTTCACCATGCTGAGCCTGTGCGGGTTGACAGACTTCACATAAATCTTTGGGAACATTATAAAAAACTCTCAGACATGCAGGTTCCGTCATGACGTTTTCCTTAACCATTAAGGCAAGTGACAATTAATTATTTAACAGGCGGGTACCTCTGACTTTTCGAAGTGTCCGCCTGATATTTCGAAAAGTCCTTAGGATCGAACTGGAGACCTCTGCGTGGCAGTCCAGTGGTCTTCTACTAGCCTATCGCTGCTGTTTACATAATTCTCAATTCTATTTAATGGCAGAATATGGAATCAGTGTCTACTTAGTATAAATCTGGCATATCTATCTTGCTGCGTAATCTTTATTGACGATAAATATTCCATATTCTATCACATACACACAACACCATCTAGGCCAAACTAAGCAGAGCTTGTACTATGGGTACTAGACAATGGATAAACATACATAAATACATTTTTTTTGTAAATACACACATATTATACATAGAAACACCCAGACCAAGACAAACAGCCATGTTCATGCACACAAATGTTTGACTTCTGCAGGAATCGAACCCGCGATTTCAGACGTGGCAGTCAGTTACACTATCCACTACGCCAGCGAGGCCGACGGTAAAGGATAAAGGTAATCATCTCACTGGAAATCATATAAAGGTTACACCGGATATATCGGCATCCTGGTTTGGTCATACCAATATGCCTAGTGTAAGCAGGCTATCAGTATAGTGCAAATCTTCACCAGATAGATATAAAGAATGCCTTGTTACTTTACAAAAGGCTTATGATTAATGTATGGAAATATTATATTAATAAACTCACCTGTTTCAAGGTAAATGTTGTGACGCACGTCGTAGGCAGTACTCAACACCACTAGGATGATGATTACAGAAAATATTGACCTGAAAATAATAGAAATTAGTAATTTTTTGAACTGCACAATTCACACGACTGCTTAGATTTATTCGTAAAGAATTACATCAGCAGTGCAAATAAAACTTGTATCGCAGGAGACTTAACATATATTCAAACACAGCACACTCTAAATAGCTGTTTCACTATATATTGGTTTAAGTGGTCGCTGCAGTGTTGTTGGTTGACAGCATAGGAAAAAAATTTGTGTCATTTAAGAATAGCTGTGCCGCGTCTGGTTGTTTTTTATGACCGTTTATTATAACAGTCAAAGTCTTTTTACAAAAATGAATGGAATAGAGGCATATACTTTTTATCCCGGTATTCATGTCTGTGGGATTCACGCAGGCGAGTCTCCAATCAGAAACCAGAAAACAATTAATTTAATACTTACACTGCAACGTAATCTCCTGCTACCCAGGGCTTATCATTCGGCAATCGACAGAATCTATCCTCATATTGCAGGTCAAGTGCAGTCACATTCACAATAGTGCCCAGTGCATTCTTTGTCGAACATACTTTTGGTATACATACTGCTAAATTGAATGAGAGGCCAGCAAGGATACTGTTTTCAGGAATTCTGAAATAATAATTAATTTAGATCATGTAGTGTTTTAACCCCGTAAGACTTTCAATAATATATATAAGATAGCCGATGTGCTATATATATCGATATAGGGGCAGAAAAAGTGGTACCCACATTTCATAATACGGAATATGGGACGAACCTAGCCAAGTTATTTTAGTAACTAAGGGAACTTCTAAAAGGGCAATATTGTTACTGGAATATGTGGCTACATTGTTTTCAGCTATTGGTCGTACCATTCTGTACCATCGGTCGTACCATCACAATTGAATACTTCTGCAATTCCATTGGAATGCTTCTGCAATTCCAAATACTAAAAATTTTTTAGATGTTTTTTTACCAAATATTCACGTATTTTCTATATTTTTGACTTTGACTTTATATCACCTATATATCACCTCTGTTGCCATATTATTTATAGTCTCACGTGAGTTTTTTATCAGTTTATGTCACACTAATGCAACGTGTTCTGTAAACATTGATTACTCATATTAAATACTAGTAAGCAAATCAATTTTGATTATTACTAATCACGCAAATCAATTTATCTTTACTAGTAATTATAATGACTAGTGAGATGGCATTTATGTTATTATACATAAAATAATTTACAAAAAGATAATAATGTCCAATAACACATATTTTCAATACCCCAATAAAAATGGAATGGGTTCAAAGAGATAAGTTAAAGGGAGACTCTCAAACGTGGAGTAGACCAATAGGAGAAGTGCCTTAACCCTACAGGAGAAATATGTATATACATAGCCAGTTGCACTCACTGATCGGTAAACGATTAGCGAGGTTAAGCAACGTTGGGTGCGGTCAGTCTATAGATGGGTGACCGCTTAGTGCTATTTCATCTGAGCGTCTCTGTACTTCGAAGGGCACGTAAAAAGTCGGCCCCGGTTGTTGCTAAATTGACAGCAGTCGTTAAGCCATGTCAGAGGCCTACGGGCTTGAACAACTCTTGACAACAGGTTGGCCACTAACCACACGAAAAGAAGAAGACAGGAGAAACATACATACATATTGTATGTGTCTCCTATACGGCCGCTGTATTGCTGCAGAGATAGGCAAAGGGGTAAATTCATCTACATTTCGTGGGCTATACTCTAAGTCTTCTGCTTCTATCGGTTACATTTCTAGATTCCGTGCTGCTACTGGATATTAAATGACCGGAAAATCCAGTAACACTGCCCGACCCGGGTATCAAACCCAAGACCTTAGTCTCCGCACTTCAGTCGCGTCGTAATGAACGCATATAGAAGATCGCAGCTAAATAACCTTGTGTTGTGTCCTTACAGAGGGTAGCGTTTCCAGCCATTTAAGGAGATGCACGAGATACATGCGGTCTTAAAAAGGGTAAAAATTAAATCTAAATAGTTGTATAATTTAAATAGCTTAAATTGAAGTAAACAGTAACTAGTAAAAGTGTTTAACAATAGTAGTTTAAAGTTTCTTAATTATGTAATCATAGTGTTTTATAAAAACTGATATCCAGTCAAATCCGGTTAGACTAGAAAAGCCGACCCCAAGTGACTCGGGAATAATAAAGGCTAAGGGAGAAGAAGAAGTGTTTTATAAAAAATAAACGACGCGACAAAATCCGTATAATATCGGTTTGTTTAATTTCAATGTATACCATTCGCGTAAACATGAGACAATATTATAGGGTAAAATACAGTTTCAATCAAATTTTTGCAAACTTTATAAGTTGCAGGTAACTTTCTAGTCGGTATACAGTACATGTACTGCTGTTTTATACTACGATATTCTGTGCGAGAAAAGCACTTTTCAGTCAAGCCCGTTCATGCCAAAGCCAACAAAACTCTACTAGCTTAAAATTAGATACTTAAGTACTTACCCATTAATGATACTTGTTTCAGGTTTTCCTCCAAAGACCGTGTCTACACCAAACTTTCTTAAATGATATTCCTTCATGCCATTCAGTACTTTTTCACTCAATCTACTAGAATTCGGATTTAGTTCTGGCCAAGGGATCTCTGGCCAGGGTATATCTGGCCATTCTGGAAAATCTGGTAACGACGGTAGTTCTGGCCAGTTAATATCTTGCTGCAATGGTACTCTTACCATGCAGTATTTGCCTTCGATGACCGAGTTTTGTATTTCTTGATCGATCCTGAGACATTGGTAGTAGTTGCCGAGGTCTAGTGTGTTGCCAGTTAGTATACCTCTTGGGGTTCTTATACCAGCATCTAGGACTGTAACAATAAATATTTTGTTGATATAATTATATTTAAACATTATAGAAAGATAAGTGGAAGGATGTAGAGGCAGGGACAGGCCCAGAATAGCATTCACGAATCAAGTAAAGAATAAGGCGAAGGTCATGTAATAAGGGTTTATTTATTTTCGGACCACCATTAATTACACAACAATACTTATATTATATAAATGGTTTAAAATTTTTTGTTTGGTTGTATAATATTTTAAGGTAGCCACTGCATACACAAATAGGGGAGCCTGAATTTTAATTAAATATATAAATTAGATTTTAATATAATTTTGACATTTACAATATGATTGAACCAATAAAAATAAAACAAATTAAATCATTTACAACAATTAACAACACAATAGAAAATATAATAACAAAACCAAGAAGTAAATTAGAACTAAATTTATGGAATAATATGATTTGGTGTTTAAAAGTAATTAAATAAAAATTTAATAAAATAATATATCTTACATATTATTTAGAATTTATTTTAGAAATTTTTATCTCGGTCAGAACCTTAACATCATAAAGGATGTCAAGGTTCTGACCGAAAATCGAGACAGATGGCGATACTCCACCGATGAAAACAAAGCTCTTGAGTATAAAGAAAGAAGATATGGTTAAGATAAAGAAATTCTGAAGACCCACAATTCTTTTATTTTCTATAAGTCGTAAATGCAAACTATGCCAAAATCTGACTTAAAAAAAATTATCGACATTAAAGTAACATAAATTATATACAATTATGTATTCGTGAACAGTTAGCAACATACGAATGAATATACAACACAGATGTCAACAAAATGCATATAGTAACAGTCATTTTTAATCACACAAAATTTGTATTACTGGTTTTTATTATTGATTGATTTCCATTAAATGTTTCTATATACTAAAAAAAATAAACTGCCTTGTACATTGTAGGTAGAGATAATTGCCAGTCATGTTCTAAGTGCCATTTTTAAATAATGATAATGGACCTACCACGGTGTTCCTCAACAAAACCACTATCGACAGGGCCGCGCGAATCACTTGCACATGCGGTCGCGACCCCGCCAAAGTTTCGGCCCGCCGTATGAAACGGTAGGCCATTACATGCCAAAACCTACCCTATAGGCACTACTCACATAAAAGCCCTACTGTCCCCCCCCACGCCCCCTAAAGGGAAGACGGACACAACGCAGAGGCGCGCGTGGGAACACGCACGCCGCCTCTCGGACCTGGTGCTGATCGATTGGTCGGCAGGCCCACGAAGCCCACCACTCCCAGGTCAAACCTCAAGGTGGTTGGAGGTCATCTCGCACCCTCTGGCGCCCGGCTCTGCGGTTGGGGAGAGGGTGTAATGTTTTAGGTGCCATGTAAAAGAGACCATATTGCCATTAGTAACGTGCACAACTGTGTTCGAACGCGCATCATTAATTGCCATCTGATGACCCTATTTCCAATTCAATTTAATTCAATTCGAAACATTTATTTGCTCGAAACATGGTACATTAACCATTAACATAAAAATATCACATGTTCTGCTCCTTAGAGCCTGCAAATAGTTTATATCCAGATTGTTTATGTGATTATATCCAACGCTTGTTTATGTGAGTAGGTACATGAATAGCCAAATCTCTGGATCTATATAAAACAATCAAGACCACGATAGAACTTTACCTAACTGAAGATAAAAACCCGGATTCTTACAACTTGTAAGTGTAAGTGCCACCAATCCAAACGTTACAAGAAGGGTATGTGTCCTCAATACAATGTTTCTAGCTGTATCGTGACACAATTACACAACGCAACGTTATCATGTCAAGAATAAATATAATTATGGTGTCAGTGTACCACAGGCGTTGTTATTAAATAAACAATATTACCAAAACATACGTTTAGTAACATTTTATAATTTTGTTATGGATATGCAGGTTTCAGTGATAATGTTCATAATTGCAAATTAAAGAATGTTTGTTTTAATAAACGTTTACCCATTATCATTCTTAATCTATACTAATATTATAAAGCTCAAGAGTTTGTTTGTTTGATTGAACGCGCTAATCTCAAAAACTACTGGTTCGAATTTTTACTAAAAATTATTTTACTGTTAGATAGCCCCTTTATCGAGGAAGGCTATAAGCTATACAACATCACGCTGCGACCAATAGCAGCCGAACATCAATTAAAAATATTGCGAAAACGGGGAAATTTCTCTTATGTGAAGCAGACGAAGTTGCGCGGGTCAGCTGGTATTAGATAAAATGCGAATGTGAGTTTGTTTGTTTGTTCCGCTTTCACGTCGTAACTTCTTAACCGATCACCATGATTTTTTGGATATACATACCTTCAGGTCAGGTCAGGAATACAGAAAAAGTCATAGGATATCTTTCATCCAGAAAAAGTACCTAAGTATTTTACGCGAGCGAAACCGCGGGCGTAATGTAGAATGAGTACTAAGACAGACAATAAGGTATATATAATCTCACGCCTTTATCTTCCAACAGTTAGGCAGAGGCTGTTAAATCTTTTCGCCTGGTATGATTTTAGATCCCACGTTATAGGGTCGATTGCCATCTACCAGTCACAATCGCCTATGTTGCTGATGTAATTTTCTTGAAAGAAATACGCGAAAGCACAGCCCGATCCGGAAACCGAGAATTTGTGCACAGCGGTCGTTATATACTACCATTATATCTACGCTCACAGTGGCACACATAACATAATTTTTCAGGGCTATATTTTTGTAGAAAAACGTTTGCCCTTCATATCACCTTTGGAGACAAGTATTACTCGACAGAATCTTCTTCTCCTTAGCCTTTATTATTCCCAAGTCACTTGGGGTCGGCTTTTCTAGTCTAACCAGGTTTAACTGGATATCAGATTTTACACGGAGCAGCTGCCACCTGACCTCCGCAACCCTAACCTACGCAAACCTAACCCTAACCCTAACCCAACCCGCTAACGATACCCTAAGACTAGACCAGTGTCAGAATATTAGAGGTTACTGACTTTCCCAATAACGACTGCCATAGATGTTCATGGCAGCCAGGATCGACGGCTTAACGTGCTCTCCGAGGCACGGAGCAGGCGATAATTGTCAACCAATACGCACATAATTTCGAAAAGTCATATGACTTCCAAAAGTCAGAGGTGCGCGGCGTGGGTTCGAACCCGAGACCCTCTGCAAGCAGTCTGTTGGTCCCCCACTGAGTTATCGCTGCTATTAGTATTACTCGACTCGATATACTTTGATAATTAGGTATATACAAGTGTACGTTACCATTATAATAATCTGTTTCTGGAAAACAGTCTGATCTTGTGCTTGACAGGATGTTTGCATAATGCAAACAAAATATGATAGAGTTTCGGTTCTTTGTAGTTTTAAATTTCAAAGCGAAAGTTCAATATAAATATAGCGTAAATTAAATTTGTATCAGTGTCAAAAATGTATTGTGTGATTCTATCAATTTCGAAAATTATGTGGATTTATATATACATATAATTCGTATCATGTTCATTATGTGTTTCTGCTATTTAGCCCTTGAGTATACCTAAGCTAATATGAAATTAAAGAATATAAATTCCCAAAAGCCAAATTTACGTATACTTCCATAACCAGTCTTGAGGAAAAGATATTAATAAGTCCTACTTACATGTAGCCAGGAGTTCCGTATCATCATGAAGTATATACCTCATTTGTTGATCACATAGTGCAGTATCCAACACATCTTCAAAGAGATTCAAATCTAAACCATATTTACTATCAGGCACAATCAGATCGAGATACGCCCTCACAAAATACGCATTAAAACTTAATAAAAATAAAAATAAAAAATACATCATAATGATTCCTTTACCGCAACACTACAACCATGACCGAGTGATTACAATAAATTAATTATTACTTTGATTTAATATCGACTCAATGTATTACTCAGGCATCGATAAAAAGATTACGATTAATTTTACACAAATCTATCTGATTTTATCGACAGCTGCTAGATTGTATTGATTGATGTATTATAATTTTGCCACAAGTGTCTCCAAATTATTGTACCTTATTATTCTTTTTCTGATAGCCGCATTTTAATCAATTGCATTGACACTTCAGTGATCTGATATTAATGGAGCAAATCTATTACATACACACATATAATATTCTTTTTGATTTATTGGACGCACAATGTACCAGCTAGTTTGAAGAAACGCATAAATACTGTGTAGCAACCCTGCTATATAAATATTAGTAAAGTTTACAAAAATTCAATCACACAGAAAAACATCCAAACTCGTTACGACTATTTATGGATCGCTAACCTTTTTGTCCCGTGTGGGGAACGAATCCACATTCGGTGCAATGGCATTGCGGAGGCGACCAATCGAACTACTACGCTATCAGTGCAGTCAAACGCAGTGCCGATGTGACATTTGGCAAGCCTATTGACGTCTACCAATCACATAACAGAAAAGCCAATATGTAATGCTATGTCCGATCTGAATAAGGAAATCGAAACTTAACAATCGTCTAGCTTTCCCAAGCTTAAGAGCAAATTGATGGTCATGTGTTGGTCTCATGAAGCAGTCTATTTGAACATACATTGCTGAGCCCCATGTAATAGTGTGGAATTTAAAAATATTGCATAACAAATGTGGGTGTAGCAGGTAGAGATGCCATAGATATACTTCTAAAACCAAGCGTTTACTTCTTGTCAGACAGGCATGAGGTTATGTAAATTAAATTTGTTTTATTTGATGATGTTAATCAACATCGACTGGTAAGGCCAGTCATCAGATTCATAAAAAATAAGCAAACTTGAAAATCTATGGTATTTAGCATTTCGACAAGCAACAGAATATATGGATAGATTAATAATGAAAAATACAACATGCACTTTGCTACAAGACTTTTGTTAGTGACAAATCAATATCTAATCTGCAATAGAAAATCCTATTGTTTTGACAAAAAGTATCAGACTTTGGTACGGCGCGGCGCGTGGCGTGATAAAAAAGAACCATTGCGAGCTCTCCCACTGATTTTAGGAAATCAAAGGTAATACTGCATAATCTAGGAGTGGTAGAGCTACTCTAGATTACGCAGCACTGCGTTTGAATTCCTTTTTCCTTTCACTATATACAAATTACGCTTTCCTCGACAAATCTAGGCGAACAAGAGAATATATGGATGGTAAAACCTTAGTAAGACCTGGCCTTTGAGCGTCCACAATCACGGACCCGGAACCGCTAAAGACAGTTTTGGATTAGACTAGATTATATTGTATTTTTCTCCAGTTAAACAATTAATTTCCGTAAATTTTTGGCTTCGTGGGTTTGCCCACATACACAAAAAATAAACACTATAGACAGCAAACTTTTTTTATAATCACTCTGTTTATGTAGATATATTTGAATAATACGACCTACTTAATTAAAATTTATAAATTATACTGATTTGTAAAATACTCTTTAGGAGCTTAAATTTGAACGCCTGCGAATTTGTTGATAGCAAATGAACCGACCCTCTAAATATTATGCACGACATTAGGCATTCCTTAAAAAAGTACCCGGTTGTCATTCTATCATTTAACTTTTAATCGTGCCTAAATACTATTCAGTCTGTAATATCCCAAGAATTGAACAAAATAAGATTAACAGAATAAAATTGTATGAAGGATTTGAAGTGCTTTTTTTGATAAATATGTATCTTTATTGTCAACCAATAACTTAAATATTTGGAACGGACAAATTGTAATATAACTATTTATATTTCGTTTAAGCTGTAAAATAGGATAGATTTCTACTGTTATAATCTAAAAATCACGTAACACGGGCTTATCTTTTTGCATTTTTCGTGCAAATTTACGTAATTTTGTTGGCGAAAATATTAATTATTGTAAGTTTTTAACACCGAGTAATTGTAAACACATTCATTGTTATGGTATTTGTATATTTTATATTTGTATTAAACAAAAAGTGTTGATTTAATTAACTTAACTGTGACCGCCTGTTTTGGCACATTTCGCTCGGCGCAGTCTTAATGGCTTAGCGGTAGTGAATTCGATAGCTGTGCACTTGGGTTTTCACGATTTTCGGTTTAGGCAATGTTTTATTGGCTTTTTCTAAAAAATATAAATGTTGTAGGTAGACAAAGTAGAAGTCGTTTAAAATTATAAAATTTTGGTCGAATTTCTACCACGACCAATGCTTGACTAGTAGAATTATTTGTTGGACAACCATTTTACATTGTGAACTGTATACTGTCAAATAAATTGGTATTAATAGAACTCTAGATAATTTAAAATGGTGACATACCTACTAAATGACCCGTGTAATGAGGTGCATTTCAGTTGTCACGAAAATGTCTTTCATAAAAGATGTTGAATGGATTCATTCAAAGTAGTAAACTTGATATTAAACTAGCAACTAGTTAGTTACGTCCCCGTTATAACATTTAAGAAAGTCACAGGTCTGAACAGGTCACGATGCTGGATGGAAATGCAAAATGGATTCTTAACGGGCAATATATTAATAATTTTATTCCCGACTATCTCAATAACACCTTTTGTTTTAAAAAGACAACTCCCGCACTAGGCATAACCACTGCCGCGCGTAGGACTTTACACAGACATAAAGAACATATGGACTCGGAACAACTTTTTGTAAGTCACACATAAGCTGTTCCGTTTGGGGATCGAACCAACAACTCGCGCCGCAGTGGCAATAGCGAGGTGACCTGTCAAACCACTACGCCAACTGTGTGGTCATTATATAATAGATATAGGTACTTCTATTACTAAGGACCTTAAATGGGAGTGTGAAACACATAAGCATTCTCTTTTGATATAGAAAAGTTGTTGGTAAATCACGGGCGTAAGGATATAGCTTAATAAATAAAAATAATATATATTTATGAGTAGTAGAGCCTCGCTGATTTCAGCATGAATGGGTCGGCTCAACTGGGGAAGAACTACTCTCTCACAGAATATCGACGTGAAATAGCAGTATTCCTACTGTTGTGTTTCGTTCGGTGAGTAAGAGTGCCGGAAAGCAGCGATAGCTCAGTGGGGAGACCAGCAGACTGAATGCAGAGGGTCACGGGTTCGAACCCACGTCGCGCACCTCTGACTTTCGGAAATTATATGACTTTTCGAAATGATGTGCGTATTGATTGACAATTATCGCCTGCTCCGTGCCTCGGAGAGCACGTTAAGCCGTCGGTTCCGGCTGCCATGAACATCTATGGCAGTCGTTATTGGGAGAGTGTCGACACAAAAGATCCCACTGGGTCGAAGTGTCGCCGGTCTGCACTGACTGGCCCCCACATAAGATAGATAAGATACAAGAGTGCCGGAGGCCTTGCTTACTTCCCGCTCCTTCTCCTTTCCACTTCCTCTCCTAAAGCGTAGGGACGCGCAAGAGATGCCTCTGGTGTTGTGCAGGCGTCCATAGGCTATGGTGACCACTTACCATCAGGTGAGTCGTAAGCTTGTTTGCCACCTTAGCCGAATAAAAAAGAAAGAAAAATCTTTCAGACAGAATTTCGATCACGACAGTCAATCTTAACGTAGACTGGCCATCTGCGCTAGAAATATAATAGTGCACAAACGCACAAGCACAATTGAGCATCTGATGACGGCAATCCGTGACGAGAAATCGGCTGATCTATCTCCAATTCGGAAGAGCTTTTTGTGCATCTCGAGGCACAGGGGTGTCTTATATCACTATCTTCTCCCCCTAATGCTATTGAGAATTGCCTGGCTGATATGGAGAATTTCTTGACAAAATAAAGAATACCTTTCTTAATTTTATAACTATACAGTTATACAGTTATAAATCATCATTTATATAGGTAGATGATGATTCATGAAATCATGTGATTTGAAAAGCACGTTAAACCGTATCTCCTCTGTCGTGTCGGAGTACCGCCCCTTAAATTTTGAGAGATATCGGATAAAGAATGTACCTACTTGTATTTCCGTAGGGTGCATACAGTTTTCCACTCGTTCGTACAGATGACTAGTATGTGATAAGATAGGCGTCGCGATCATTACCGAAATTTATTTAAATTAACCTCATTTCTGCTTCACGCTCTCTTTCATCCTTACCTTATTAAATCTTATCTATAATTATACTAAAATTGTAACTGTTCGATGTCCGAAGAAAATATGTACTTGGTTCTATAGAAGTCTAAAATATATTTTAAGAAATTTTATCTGTGTGTTTTTACGCGCATTACGCAAAAACTACTACACGAAATTGAATGTGATTTGTGTTGTATTTTTGGTCTAACTTAAAATTGGGCGTACCTATGTTTTATCTTGTTACACTGCCTAAAATTCCAGTATTTTGAGTGTATATCAACTTCTTCTTACATATAAAGAAAGAAAGTGTAGCTAGGTACCTACTTCCAAATTCCAGGCATACGAAGAAGTGGACAAAAGGTAGTAAATAAATCTTTATTTATTTAGCAACACATAAAAATATTAAAACAAACTTACGAAAAACCAATTAATAAGAGAGTACAAGGAGTAATAAGTTAACGTGGCTGCAAATCGTATGGCCAGGTAATTATCGGCAACATTACTCCTGAGTATAATGTCTCATTGTTAATTGTTAGCCGGCGGATATCTATGGCGGATCTCTTTGGTCCTGTCTGCCTTATCTCTGTGAGAGGTCCCTGGGCCCGCTCTTTGTAAGGCAGCCTGTTCAGGTTCGGACGCTTTTGTCGCGAAAGAAAGTCGACTGGTTTGTAATGGTGTAAGAAATAGGTCGGTACAGATGTAACTGTGTTACATACTCATTGTGTTATCGAAATCAAATCAAATTTATGTTTATTTTTCCCAAACTATCCAAATTCAACCTTGATTTTCAAAAGTGGTACGGTAGGTCTAGTTTTAACTAAACTTTACTAACTCATATTTACCAGTTGCCATGTTCAGCAAAGCGAGAACGTAGAACTAATAAGAAGACACAGCACTAATAACATACAACTGACGGCAAGCAATTGCTTTGATGATAAATATACATAGTCTTACGTCCCTATTTATAATTTTTGCTTGCACCTAATGCCAGCAAAAGCCACGCCCCCTGCGTGGTTTTTGATGTTTTTCAGACACAATACGTGAAATGGCATTTCTACTAATATTTTTAACAGAAATTTATTTATTTATCTATTTATTTATTTACATACATACTTACATCTATCATTACAGTAATAGAAATACCAATGCGATAGAGAAGTTACACAATTACACACTTAATATACTAGAACCAAAGTTTATTTTGTTGATCACAACTAGCTATCCAGTAAGTGGCCTTTGTGAATTCGTTTATTGAACACGAAAACAAGTCAATGCGTTCATCTACGTAGTTTTAAGTGTGCGCAATGCTCGCGTCAGTGGCGCTTGTTGCAGTAAGTTTGTACGCGCTGTCGGTACCGCCAGCAGCCGCGGTCGCCGCCGCCGTCCCACGTAGTCATCCGGAACGCTAAACCTAAGCTCACCCAGTACTGTCGGATGGTGAATTTTCCCTCGCAACACTTTTCATTATTCATTCAATAATATTTTGCCTTGCCCGAGAATCGACACAACAGTTGCAATCACTACTAATCATATATGTATATATTTTTATATAACGAAGGTGACAAACAAGTGTACGGCCCGCCTGATGGTAAGCAGTTATTGTCACCTATGATCACTTGCAATACCAAAGTATAGTATCAGTTGCGGGTTGCTGTCTCTAGGTAAAAAGAAATGAAAAGAATGGAATGGGATAAATAGGTTTGTAAGCGTCCGGAAATTATGCTCATATGGTGAAACGCAGGAACTGAGTTATATCTTTTACGCCTTTGCCTGTTAATGAGTCCTTTGGCGAGTCGAGATATTTTGTCATTTTACCGACGACTAAACCGCCCTGACTTTCACTGATTTGGACCTAACTTATATCGTATGTTAATCTGAAATCATTTTTTAAATAAACTTTCAAATATCACCTAAATAATATTTCGAATATTAATTAAAAATAAAGTATTTCGTGTGTGTAGATGATGTACTGATGAGGTTGACCTGTTAAGCTATACCGAATTTGATGAAATTTGATAGATATAGCTTGAACATACATAAGATAAATATTCAAAGTAACGCAAAATAAATTTGTTTAACTATTTTGATATACATAAAGACAGCTCTCGCACTCGGGACTTAACTTTTTCGGCGTCACACCCGCTTTAATTCTAACCTAAAAATTTGAATACAAGCTTTTGAAAAACCAATTAAAATATGGCATTTGTGACAATACTGGTCTATATTTCGCGGAAAGAATAAGCATTGCCATTCAACGTGGCAATACTGACAGGCTTCTAGACTCACTACCAGTCGACTGTGAGGAATTCTATGACGCTTATTAGAGAGTTGTAGTTATTCCTTTTTATTTTTTATTTCTGTTTTATAATATTATTATAATATTAAGGATTTAAGACCACAACAGCAACTCCATCCGTGCAGTCAAAACGTCGCAGCCAATAAGAAGTTGGACTTACGACGAAGTCTTGCTATGAATAGACAGCGCTATCATTTCATTTTGCTCGCAATTAGCACTTCGTGTAGTGAGTGAATTTCTAAAGAATATCGGTATTATAAAAGGCATACAGGCAAAGTTAATATACAAGTACACAACATTCAGTAGTTGGTTTGCATGTATGTATATGACATTGCATTTTTGTCGGTAAATGATAACTTTGGTCTGGTTAAAATGTCCGTGCTAACAGCTTACCATTTGTTGGATCAAATGCTTGTTTGTCAGCAAGCAGCGATAGCCGAGTGGAAGATAGTTACGCAGGGGTTTCGAGTTCGAACACAAGGCAAGCACCTATGAGTTCATAGGATAGAGGACATTCATCGTAAATAAATGAAGTTTATCAACTCGAGCTAGATCAGCGTGATGTCTTTTGAATAACTTTTCTCTAACTTTACTCACACTTAAAACAGATCCGTGCCCATTAGTGGGAAAATTTTTATACAGGGCTGATATTTGGACCTTATAAATGAAGGTCTCAGTTTCGATTGCCGGGTGAAGCAAAGTTTATTGGGCTTTCCTATAAGAAAATTTTCACTATCGAGACAGTGTTTTAAAGCATGCCCTACAACTATAGCTGACGAAATGTACGTAATATGGTTGTACTTATTTCTTCGGGGTATAAGCGAGATACTATGTATGTATTTAGATATTTGTATATGTCGGAGCGTCAAGAAAATAATCATTAGAATGTAAATGATTTCTGTAATTGGAGTTAAATAAAGCGCCATCTATTGGTTTGTTTCGGAACGTCAAGCGTAAGCTTGAGTGAGGTCGCCATAGAGCCAATGTGTCAGTTCGAGTGACAATTATAATTGTCAGTGTAATTTTGACGTTATATAAGCGCTGGAGACTCGTGCGCGGACACATTCGGTGAGGCGAACATGTACGAAGTATAATACCACGCCTATATTTTGTTGCTTCATCATGTCAAAAGTGAGTTGCCGTCCTACTCTCCGACATATACATATATTAATAAACTGTCCCTTAGCTGAGCACGAGCCTTTTCTCAGTACGAGAAGACTGAGTCCATAAAGGAAAGCGATAATTAACTATTGAATGTGTATGTACACATAACATCGAAGAAGTATGATAAATAATCCTTTGCGTTACGATGTTTCTTCAAACAGCGAGGTGTTTTGTATATACATATGTCACTAACTTACACCATTAAACGGATATGGATGCAATTTTTCCCGCAGATTAACAGTATACTGGCTTAACAAATAGCATTTCCAATACCAGTAAGCGTTTCCGTGGGATACACGGGAGGGAAACCACTGACAGTAATAAGTACGTGTGATCCAGACACGGTTTATGTATTTTTAAGTTGCTTAAGACTGCCTTCTTGGTCCTGCCTTCTTGGTCGCGTAGGATAATTTCGCACTTATCTTTGCGGACGATCGAGGGTCTGTTGTCGATTTCTGGGTCGAGCAAAGCACCTATTAGGCTCGTCTTATAGTACATGGGATCATGCTGGAGAAATTTGGGCGTAATACAGGTGAAATACTTTAATCAACAATAAAAACATCAACAACATAGTATGTCGTTGATATTATTGTAAATTTAACTGTTGAATATCTATATATATAAAACTCTTCCGTTACTAAGTGACTGACAGACAACGCACAGCCGAAACTACTGAACGCAAGAAGCTGAAATTTGGCATGTATGTTCCTTGGAGAGTGTAGGGGAGCACTAAGAGAGGATTTTTGGAAATTCCACCCTGAAGGGGGTGAAAGGGGTGAAACCCGATATTCACACAGGAACGGGACTTACGCGGGTGAAACCGCGGGAAAACTAATAGTATTATAATAAACACTTTATTTTCAATATTGATAAGACTAAGTAAGTATGTGTGATATAACTTGATTAGAATGACAAATCTATACTAATAGTATAAAACTGAAGAGTTTGTTTGTTTGGTTGAACGCGCTAATCTCAGAAACTACTGGTCCGAATTGAAAATTATTTTAGTGTTGGATAGCCTATTTAACGACGAAGGCTATAAGCTATATAACATCACGCTACAACCCACGGGGGCGGCGCAGTAAACATAAACGCGGGTGAAACCGCGGGCACAGCTAGTATCAAATAAAATGTGATAAGAGTATGCAATATTACGAGTATTTTATGTTAACGTAAATATTACACATTAGAATTAAATTATTTACTATTTTCTATGAATAAAAAACGTCTAAAGACGTTAATATCTATACTGATATTATAAAGAAGAAAGATTTGATTTTATGTTTGTTTGTTTGTAACCTACTTTTACGCAAGCGAACCCGCAGACAAAAGCTAATTATTATATAAAACAATTAAATTGCGATGAAACACGAAAAAAGTAGATTCATTTCAATAAAACAATCTTTGTTTAAAGATAAAACATCTTTTGAATAGCACAGACAATACAAACTAACCATTGAATAAAAAAAGAATATTCAAATTTAAAAATCGTTCTCGCTTACTGTTTCGTTTCACGCATAACAATTTATTTGCGACGCCCAATATTAAAAACTTTGCATATCAAATTCATTCCTTTTCCAAATCTGATTGCCCATTATCAATAGAGATGGGCGTTTAACTGACTGTATTCGATTATGTTCGATTTCGATTCCGATCGTAATAAATTACTGTTAATTTAATGTCTTTATTATAAAAAAATTAGACAGGCAATATAGCGGTGTTTTAAGTGATTAATCAAACTACTGCGAATTTGGTTCATTGCGTTACCTTGATCGGTATGATACTCACCTGACCTTATAGAATACTCTTCAGTCCTAGATACGGATTAATATTATGATACACGCGCGCAAGATTTGCGATGTGCGTCAGGCTATAAGCTATCGCAGCGTAAAAGAAGAGTAAACAAATATACTTGCTTTTTAAAATAGGACAGAAATAGCTAGAAGACAGTTGGACTGCCACGCAGAGTTTTCGAGGTCAATCTCAATGCAAGCCTGTGCTCTCTCTGATTTTGCGAATTTACGAGTGTATTAAATAGTTAATTATCGCTTTAGCGGTCATGAAAAACATCGTGAGGAAAGCAGCCTGAGATGTCTGAGAGTTCTGCATAATAATTATTAGGATATGTGAAGTCTGCGAACCGGCACTGGGCCAGCGTGGTGAAGTATGGCCTAATCCTTCTCAAACTGAGCGGTGTATGTAGAGGCCTGATATTTTTATTATTGTTATCAATAATATATGCTACGTCTATGAACCTACAGTATTCGACACATTGTTCACGACAACTCCAACCGTTGCGCGATCAATACAATTAAATGTCGTACCTACGTCACCGTTCACAGTCAAGCAACACAGAACCATGTCTACTCGAATTGCATCGGAATCGATACTAACTCGTTATTATTTCCCATCCTTATTTAAAAAGTTCGGTCATTACTCGAACAGTAGTCATCATGGTATTGCTAAATGATGGCTGCCATTGGATGCACCGTAGGCGGTATAAAATTGCATACGAACTTAATATTCGTTCGGGAACACGATTTTTTAAACGTTTGAATGATATGATGTGCTGAGTTTTTAGGGCTCTGCAAGTCCTAATTGGTTGGTAGAAATTTATAGTTTTTAAAATTCTGAGCTATATAAAAAAATATGCGTGCAGTAGTAATCAGTAGTATTATTTATTGTGAACAGACTATTTCGCAATACATCACCCTGAAGGCATAAGTAAAATGTAAGGATGGAGAGTCATATTGAAAGTAAAAAGTAGTGACATATCTAAATATCATTTTGTAAAAACTGAGCCACTCCGACAAGGACGGTACGTTCACTTTACAGAATTGCAGTTTTGCGTGTTTGTTTGGTGAGTATATTTTCCAGGGGAATTCTTTATCTCTTGCACTGCCAACACGATGACACTTTTTTTTGTTCGGCAATACGTAAGTGAAATCCTTATGGAAGTCTAGACAAAAGTCAGGAAACAAAAGTAAAGGCATGGGTAGTTAAATATTGCGAGTTTCAGGTATTCTTAACACGAAACCATGTAATAATTTTATTTACTACTCTTACAACGGTTGCCTGTAACAGTGATACTTCTCACCGATGACAATTAAATTATAGTCACGCCGGATTCATTCATTCAAAATTGTAAATTTGACTGACT
This sequence comes from Catocala fraxini, assembly GCA_930367265.1. Classification (NCBI taxonomy): domain Eukaryota; kingdom Metazoa; phylum Arthropoda; class Insecta; order Lepidoptera; family Erebidae; genus Catocala; species Catocala fraxini. The sequence continues at coordinate 24,606,998 of OV884031.1, forward strand.
TCCTATAGTAGAAATGAAAAATTGTCACTTAGTCGTATGTCCATCTATTTATCGGACAAAAGTCTTACAGTACAGTTATACATTAACATTAATACAGAATTAGAAATTCTCTTGTCTGAACATCAAGAGATCTGAGTCATAATAATGACCTACGAAAAATCATGCCAATCCGCATTTACAACCCATTTTTATCTGCCTTTAGTCGCACAAAAAAACCACTTAGTTTTAAAAACCTAGCCTCTAGCAAAAGAACTTTACATACAACCTTTTTGGGTCCAAAACGTTTACGTTCGTTTCAAAGAAATGTTAATTTCAAACCTAAAATGTGTTTCCTTTAGCTACCAAGTGTTTCGTTGTGTTAAATTGGCCAACAACTGATTTTATAGTAGCGGATGATTATTTAGGAATTTTAATATGTTTCTGTAATTTCCATACACTCGTTTGAATGGAGGACGAGCTTGTACATGTGTCCAAAAATCCTTTATCTAACTATCTTATGTGGGGGCCAGTCAGTGCAGACCGGCGACACTTTGACCCAGTGGGATCTTTTGTGTCGACACTCTCCCAATAACGACTGCCATAGATGTTCATGGCAGCCGGGACCGACGGCTTAACGTGCTCTCCGAGGCACGGCGCAGACAATAATTATTGTCAATCAATACGCACATAATTTCGAAAAGTCATATAACTTCCGATAGTCAGAGATGCGCGACGTGGGTTCGAACCCTAGACCCTCTGCATTGCAGTCTGTTGGTTTCCCCACTGAGCTGTCGCTGCTTAATATATATCAGGTTTATTATCTATACTAATATTATACAGCTGAAAAGTTTGTTTGTTTGTTTGAACGTGCTAATCTCAGTAACTACGGGTTCGATTTCAAAAATTATTTTAGTGTTGGATAGCCTATTTATCGAGGAAGGCTATAGGCTTAATATAAATAAATAACATCACGCTACAACCCACGGGAGCGGCGTAATAACGATAAACGCGGGTGAAACCGCGGGAACATCTAGTGACTGTATATGAAACATATTAACAGTTAATAATAATAATAATAATAATATTCTACCACATACACACAACACCATCTAGCCCAAACTAAGCAGAGCTTGTACTATGGATACTAGACAATGGATAAACATACATATATAATTTTTTTTTTTTTTTTGTGAATACATACATATTATACATAGAAACACCCAGACCAAGACAAACATCCATGTTCATGCACACAAATGTTTGACTTGTGCGGGAATCGAACCCGCGACCTCAGGCGTGGCAGTCGGTTACACTAACCACTACGCCATCGAGGCCGAAGTTGGAATGGATGGCCAGGGCAATATGGATTTAAATAAAGTTGTTGTCCTAGTGTAAGTGTATTATGCTTATAATCGTGTATCGGGTATTTCGGCAGATATAGACGTCTTCCGCAATGGTTTGGAGAAATTCAAAAAGAAACTGTATGATTAGTTAAGGATTCGTTCTTAGACAGATTTTTATAGTTCCTATTTTCTATATTTTGCCTTATGTTCTGTTTTTATTTAGAGTTTATTTTTGTTGAATTTCTATGATTACTTTTTTATTTTTTTATAAGCGTTCATTATTAATTCAACTGTGTTTTGTTGAATTTGTATTTGTATTCGTGTCAATTTACCAAACTGTATAAAATCTTATAAAAAAAATTATTTTGTAAACAATGTGAAATGATGATGTACTCACGACGTGTTCTCCTGTAATTGAAGGAGCACAAATCATCAAACAAATATCAAACAACTTATTTTTAATTATTGCATGTACTGTGTATCTTCTGTTGGAGTTCCTAAGAATAAATAAATAAATAAATATAAATATCGAAATTGCTTGCGTAAATGTAGGTTAGGTTAGTAACAGTACTTTTTTCTGTATGAAAGGTAACTTTTATTCTTTTCCGTTCCCCTGACAACATGTAGGTATACGAAATTTCATGATGATCGGTCGAGTAGTTAAAGCGTCAAAGTATAACAAACAAAGTCCGATTCGCATTTATAATATTAGTTACTATGGTATGTTGAATCGATATCTATATTTCGAAATCACTATTTTGCTATGTATTTTGGTGACACTAGTTACCATATAAAGCTTAATAAGATTCTCGTTATGTTAGTTACTCTGTGATTAAACTAAGTCCTAAATACCTATCGAATAATCACCGGATGGCTACAATGGTAAGTGTCACAAGACAGTACGATAAAAGAATGTCGGTATAACTCTCGTATCGACATAGAAGGCTGCGTGTACAAGACTGCAGTTCTACTGACAATAAAATTAATACATTTCTAGTGCCGCTTTAAAGATAAACATAGACTAAATGTCTCTGAAGGTTGTTAATATAAAAGCAACATTAAAATGAGAGAGCAATGATGGCCCATTTTGTCTCTCTGTAGAGCACGGATCCTATTTCTTACCTATTATCGGTCTCTTCTTCGGGCAGAGGTCTTGTACTCCAAAATTTCGCCAACTATGAGTTTAGGTCTCACCTAATAGAGATTTAGCGTGTCAGGTTCAATTTCAGATTTCGTGCTGCTATTAAGAATTTCTTAGAAGAAAAACGCAGTAACATTTTGTTCAACCCAAAAACAATCCCGAGACCTCATCACACACGGCACAGCAGTCGCGTTATCTACTAACTATTTCTGTGTTTTTAATTTACGTCTGTTTATTGAATTCTTTATCGGTACACCTAATAAGGCATACCCGTACAATACTACGTTCCTAGTCTTACTATGAAGTATGCTTAGCTTCTCTTCATATCACCAACACATCTCCAATCTAATATACTTTTACCACCGCTTACATCGCTCGAAGTCAAATCTAATTATCTCAAGCGTCTATGTGTTTTTAATGAGAGCTTACTGAACAGTATGGTTTGAAAAATAGTCACATGTAAAGTAACAATTATTTTAACAAGCCTCTGCCGTAGGCTGCTTTGCAATTAATATCTTGTTAAGAATATTCTTGCTACCGTTGAGGTGAATGAACTTCATAAACAATTGCTTTTTATAATGGATATGGTCGTAAATTAGGATAAGGAGGCGTGAAATCTTTGAGCTGAGGCTTAAGATACACGGTATTTTTTATGTGACGTGCTGCCATTTTTTATTTATAGCGCTTCTGTGCCAGTAAAAGTTGAAGGAAATTTTGATTGATCAACGTTTTTTTGTTAATTAATGTCATTTTATTAAATGTTGTAACAAAACTGTTTTGGATGTTCAATTAAAAGACTTTTGTTACAAAATATACATCCCAAATAAATGAAATTCATGTATTTATGATAAACTTCACTGCATACCTATGAACAATTCTTACGATGTTTGTAACTTTTATTAAGTAACTATCTAAATCTGGGCACGCTACTCTGTAGCTCTTTTTAAAAATGTTGTTTCCTTTTCTTTTCCCGTGGGATCTTTGGGATAAAAGGTATATAAAAGCAATATCTTTATATAAAGATGCAATATTGCATAAAACTTCAAGTTAATACATCTATACTTTTCGAGTTATGCGGACACAAACACACAGTAGTTAACTTTTTTATGAAAAACAATAATAATAATATAAGTAAACTCTACATTAAACTTAAATAAAAATATTTTCCCTCATTCGCAAATAGTTCTATTCTATATTCTATATTCTACCACATACACACAACACCGTCTAGCCCAAACTAAGCAGAGCTTGTACTATGGGTACTAGACAATGGATAAACATACATATATACTTTTTTTTTGTAAATACATACGTATTATACATAGACACACCCAGACCAAGACAAACATCCATATTTATGCACACAAATGTTTGACTTGTGCGGGAATCGAACCCGCGACCTCAGGCGTGACAGTTGGTTACACTAACCACTACGCCATCGAGGCTGACTTATAAATTTTCTAAGATTTCTGTATGTTTTCTATATTTTATCGTATTAACTACTATGCCCGTTTTGATTAAATATGTACGATATGATGATAATTTAACGATGGTTGAAGAAAGTAACTAAAACAGTGTCTGAATTAATAAAAGCTAGTTCATCTACATGTGCTACTGTAAAACACACCTTGTTTTACAGTAGCTCTATAATAATAATTATATTTTACAGTATATTATATTTTTTTCTAGCGATAAGCTTTGGACAGGAAATTATGTGTAATTTGTAACATGTTAACAAAAAAAGTGATTGCTATAGATCTAGTTTTGTCAAGCAATACAAATTCAATTAAAAAACCAATCTCAAAACATTTATTACACCTGTGTGTGTTGACAAATTGTATGGTTTGACAGTGTATTATTTAAAATAATGGATTCGCCCACACTCTTAATACATGGGTATAGTGTTGGAGCCTGGGTACATACTGATTCCTTTGCTTTAAAAACTAATGGTTTTAATCACAGACAGCAAAACTGATTACACGGTATGTGTTTACAAGGTATTCTTGCCACAGCCAGTGTACTGATTAATAACTGATTTTCTTGAAACAAAGTTGTCGCTTTGTATAAAGTAATTCGGTAACGTTCTGGTTTCTATACTATGTATGTATATATGTATCTTATGTGGGGGCCAGTCAGTGCAGACCGACGACACTTCGACCCAGTGGGATCTTTTGTGTCGACACTCTCCCAATAACGACTGCCATAGATGTTCATGGCAGCCGGGACCGACGGCTTAACGTGCTCTCCGAGGCACGGAGCAGGCGATATTTGTCAATCAATACGCGCATAATTTCGAAAAGTCATATAACTTCCGAAAGTCAGAGGTGCGCGACGTGGATTCGAACCCGAGACCCTCTGCATTGCAGTCTGTTGGTCTCCCCACTGAGCTATCGCTGCTCTTTTGTATAGGTATACTATTTGTGATAAGTATTTATGACGCTAAGACTAAATGGAAATACTATCTCGTTTTTTTGTTGTAAAAAAATGTTACATTATTTCTCTTTATTTCGAGAATTTTCCCGATGACACAGTACGCTAACCGCCTACATTAAAACAAGATTAATCTACTGTGCATATGATGAGTTTGGTACCCCTACTATTACCACAGTAGGTACGTACCTACCCATATACCTACATACAAGACTAAACTATAAGCATTGAAAAATCTCCATAGCCGACGGAGGGTCTCCATTAATGAATTTATAATTTGCGCCGGCATCAACAATTATACTGCACCCGCATCGCCTCAGGAACAAATTTAAATGTTAAATCAGCCGTCATTCACGGGAACAGCCCATTGGCCGTTATGGTTTTTGTAAGAGCGTTTAGGTGTAGGCAGGTAGGTATACTGTTCAAAATGGTCAATGTTTCGTGGTTCCCTTCCGGCAATTAGGTGGTCAGGTTTTATTATGTAATTTTGGAGTCTTAGAGTATTTCTGAGTAAGTGAAGTAGAGGCATGTGATGGCTTAATCGAATTTTAAGCTACATTTCTTGTAATACTATTAGAATATTCTATGAATTATTGGTGGTAAAAGTGGTAAGATGTTAATTATTTGTTTGACACGCAACTTACAGAAGAATGATAGTTAGAATCCTTTAATTCAACCCGCAGTAGAAAATGGATAAGAAAGAACAAAGAGCAATCCTCGAAGCGTTATGCAGTAAGTGAATGAAATAGTGAATTTTGTAGCAAGGTATTGAAATGAAAACGGTTGAAGTAGATACTACGATAGGTATGCTAGAAACCCAAGACCTCATGCACAGCAGACATACACTACCGTTGTGCCACTAAAATTTGTAGGTAAGTATTTATACTCCATTTGGTTAGGTACTTTTTTATCGTATAGGACGCAAACGAGCAGACGGATCGCCTGATGGTAAGCGATTACCGCCGCCCATGGACACCCGCAGCACCGGAGGATTCACATATGCGTTGCCAGCCTTTTAAATTTGCCCACCAGGAGGGGAGGGCAGGTTGGGTCTCCAGTACCCTCACTCACTCGACGAAACATAACGCACACGCTATTTCACGCCGGTTTTCTGTGAGGCCGTGGTATCACTCCGGTCGAGCCGGCCCATTCGTGCCGAAGCGTGGCTCTCCCACGGATAAAAATAAAATGCTACTAAAGATCAATGTAAATACAACAATACTTACTAAATCAATTGAACCGTCAGTTTAAGCAGTAGTTTATTTGTTTTATATGTGTTTGTGTAAAAAGTCACATCAAGATTGTTTACCTTTAGTTAAGTACTTAAGGTTCCGTTATTTATGCTCTCCATTTTGTAGTAGTAGTCTTACGTGACCACAAGTTTTTCTGAGTGACCGACAATAGGTATAACCAATGTCGTCATTGATAAAGATCATGCTATCTGAGTTTATACTTAACAGATAAAACGAGTGCTCACCTGAGAAAATCACATCGAAATCCGTTCTGTGGTTTAGATGTAATGATGTATCAAACAGACAGACAGTAAAAATTCTACAAATCATTGTTTTAGATTCAGACCTTTCAAGAGTCAATCCAAGTTAGTTTTCAATAATATATCCGATTAGATTTTGCCCACGGCTTCTATCCCTCGGGAATATTACTTTTATCTGGATGAAAGGTACCCTATGTCCTTTTCTGTGGGTGCCCCTGACGTATACACGTTGTATGCAAAATGTCATGATGTTCGCTAAGCAAACAAACTCACATTCGTATTTATAATATTAGTTAGGATGTATAAAATAGCAGCGGTAGCTCAGTGGGGAGAGCAACCGACTGCAATGCAGAGGGTCTCGGGTTCGAACCCACGTCGCGCACCTCCGACTTTCGGAAGTTATATGACTTTTCGAAATTATGTGCGTATTGATTGACAATTATCGCCTGTTCCGTGCCTCGGAGAGCACGTTAAGCCGTCGGTCCCGGCTGCCATGAACATCTATGGCAGTCGTTATTGGGAAAGTCAGTACCCTCTAATATCCTGACACTGGTCTTGCCTTAGGGTATCGTTAGCCTTCGGGTTGCGGAGGTCAGGTGGCAGCCGCTCCGTGTAAAAACTGATATCCAGTCAAATCCGGTTAGACCAGAAAAGCCGACCCCAAGTGACTTGGGAATAATAAAGGCTAAGAGAGAAGGAGTTAGGATGTATAAACACAGGTTCATTAAATTTTTATTATAATTCATATACTTAGATAAATATCTTCGTAATGGACACTTATTTTTTATGCGTTCGACTAATCATTTTTTAGAAAAACTAAGATTATTAACGTGCTTACTAATAGTATCCGCTAAGCGTTTTTATTTTTAGTGTAGGTTAGTATCAGTTTTATGATATTCCCCTATGTCTCAGGACATTCAACATAATGTTTTATACATTTCATTCATTATATTGACAGTCATAGAAGCCGGTAAATGAAATATCCGTAGATAAATATATTAAGATTTTAAATCGCATTTTTTTTATGCAACAACGGTGGCAAACAAGCATATGGTCCACCTGATGGTAAGTGGTCACCGTAGCCAATAGACGCCTGCAACACTAGAGGCATCACTTGCGCGTTGCTGACCCTTTAGGAAAGAAAGTGGAAAGGAGAATCAGCGGGAAGGGGGAAAGAGGGTGGTTAGACCTCCGGCACTCTCACTCACCGAACGAAACACAACAAAAGGAATACTGCTACTTCACGTCGATATTCTGTGAGAGGGTAGTCCTTCTCCGATCGAGTCGGCCAATTCATGCTGAAATTAGCGAGGCTCTACTACTCGCTTTATCACTTAAAGTAATAATTATTAGCAATTATGTATTTACAAACGTATTTTTTTTTATAAGACAATGCCGCCTCTTGGCCTAATTTTTGTAATGCGAACGATTTCACAGACGTTCAAACAACGGATATAAAGAACATAACAATATTTATGGAGCACATAAATCCCATCCCGTTTAGGTATCGAACCAACAACACGCAGCGTTACGCCATATATGCAGTCAAGTTAAAAGACAGCTCATTTAAATGAATTTTGCAACAATACTTAAAAATAATAAAGTTGTGTCCGACTTTTTATCTACACCTATACTAATATTATCATGTATTGCCTACTTTTACGCGAGCGAAGCCGTGGGCAAGAACCTGTTATATTTAAACGAAGTACTGGCGTTGGCTCTGTGTTTGTTTATTGTTGGAAAAGTCGCTAGTTACACATACCATTGGGGACTTGTCTTGTATGGAATTTATATCCAGGGCACTCAACGCAATAGGGTAGAAACTGTAGACAGAGTTGTTAATTGATTACAGGCAAACAGAAATTATGACAGACACTTCACCAGTTATGGTTTTATCTGCCACTTAATAAGGAGCAACCTCAATGCACCTAGCGGAAACAGATTCAGTCTTTATTTAAATACTAAAATTTTCTTTAGAAGAAAAATGTAATAACATTTTCCGATCCAGAAACCAAACTCCAGTATTCAAGCACAGCAGTTGCATTTAGCTTCAATATTCCTATAATCTTACCAGTCATTTAAACAACACATCGAAAGTCAAAACATGAAATTATTAACAGCGTAGCGTGTCGGAATTCGAGGACGATACGCCTCGGGCCCGGAAGAAAAGTCCAAATTAAACGGAGTCAGTCGCATGCATGCAAAACTGTCTGCGTAATGGTAGAAGCCGCTGCTTTAATACAGCCTTTTTTATCTACACACAACTACCCACGTGTATGGAAAAATATTCAGATTAATTTATTCATCTTTAATAGAACGCAATTTGGTCTTACAATGCGTGTGTCGGTGGTACAGTGATAGTACTATTGTATATTTATAGTTGTACTACTTGGTCTAGTAATGCCAAACAGGTCGAAAGATTAGTTTACAGACATTTGATTCGAGTTTAACTTCTTTCGCAAAAATAATGTCCGTTTATTTCAAATACAACTTTGGAATGATCATCCGGCACATGTGTTCTTCTATGACATTGGGTCCTTCAAACGTAGTGTGAAGAAGCATCTGGTCAGACCGGCTTGACACTGACGACGGCAAGAAGACATCTATCTTCTCCTCGTCATCACTGTCTCTGGACTGTAATTGGGCTTTCCATCAGGTCCGTTACAATCATTTTGCTGAGTTACTACAAAATAAAAACATGCGGGTTAGACTTTGAGGACTGCCGATAGAAGTGAAAACTAAGTAACTTGTGAATTGTACCGTCGAGCTATTAGATTATTATTTTTGAATTTTGAATGCATTCGGGACGGTGACGCGAGTTCCATGATTTTTGTTCACCCAAAAAGTGCTCAACGCGCCTAAAGAAGTTTCCACTTCAAAAATCTTTTCAATTATTCAAAATTTCTTAACACCAAGATCACCTAAATTAGATTAACATGCAGTAGCATTGAAACTATAATTTGTTAATCTAGGTACTTTTGACATTGATGATGTTCAGCGACTTGTGGAATGAAAGCGTTTAGCAACTTATGAAACAGTTGTGTTATGCTTATTACGAACCTTTGTAAGTTAAGTTAATTTTGCTTCCTTGTCACGTCAAAGACTTATGGTTTGTTGGGTGTTCAGTTGTCTTGCACTTTTGATGCTGTTAAGCGACTTTTGCGGCCGACTGTAAATGCAATCGAATTAAAACTTTTTTAAATATTATTTCTGCTCTAGCAATATATCCTGTGTCACAAGCGTCTTTAAAACCATTCAAACAACAGACACAAAGAACATTCAGACTCAGAGCAACTATTGGTAGAGCAATAATTTATTATTTATTAATATAATTTCCCATTAAACCATTACGCTATCCTTGCAGTCAAGTTAAAGGAGCTCATATATTGAAAATTCATAAACAGCCATACTAAAAAATTATCAGGATCATAAACGATTAACTTAATGAATCTGTGAATCGTAAAATCATTTGTTAAAATTATCAAGTTAGGTTTTGCTATTTTATTCTATTTACTAGATGTGCCCGCGGTTTTAGTCGCGTTTATCGTTACTGCGCCGCTCCCGTGGGCCGTAGCGTGATGTTATATAGCCTATAGCCTTCCTGGATAAATAGGCTATCCAGCACTAAAATAATTTGTCAATTCGAACCAGTAGTTCCTGAGATTAGCGCGTTCAACTAAACAAACAAAAAAACTTTAGTCTGTGTTCGTTAATTGTTGTTAGTGAAGTCCTCAGTAACACACACCAATGGAGACTTGTCCCGTATAGGATTAAATATATTGCATTGGCTCGAAAGATCGTGGGTTCGGTCTTTCGATATCCTGTCAGTGTCCATAATGTCTTATAAAAAAGCCTTATATAAATTTAAGTCGCAACAGTTGTGATAGTTTAATTAAATTGTTGTCTTTTGAGGCGCTCATAGCCAGTTGCAATCACTAACCGGTAAACGATTAGCGAGGTTAAGCAACGTTGGGTGCGGTCAGTCTATAGATGGGTCGGGCACGCCACGATCGTGGCGGTAAGTCCCGTGTTTGAGGAGTGGCTGGAGAGGCGCCATGGCGCCCTCACCTTCCGGCTGACACAGGTAATGACTGGCCACGGTTGTTTTGGCCAGTTCCTGTGTCGTATACGCCGGCAAAAGACGCCCGGTTGTCACCACTGCGGCGACTGCCGCGACGTTGTTGAGGACACGGCGCTGCACACTTTGGCGGTTTGCCCCGCCTGGGCATCGCAGCGCCGTGAGTTGATCGCGGCAGTCGGATTGGTTGCCCTCTCGCTCCCGGCCGTAGTTCAGTCTATGGTCCGGAGTGAGAGGTCGTGGAACGCCGTCGCCTCCTTTTGTGAGGAAGTCATTTCCATCAAGGAGGCGGCGGAGCGGGAGAGGGAGCGTTTGAACCCTCTCCCCAACCGCAGAGCCGGGCGCCGGAGGGCGTGAGATAACCTCCAGCCACCCTGAGGTTTGACCTGGGGGTGGCGGGCTTTGTGGGCCTGCCCGCCATCCGTTCAGCACCAGGTCCGAGAGGCGGCGTGCGTGTTCCCACGCGCGCCTCTGTTGTTTCGAGTCCGTCTCCCCTCTAGGGGGGACAGTAGGGAGTGTTAGAAGTGCCTTTGGGTAGATCTTTCGTGTAGTGGCCTGCCGTTTCATACGGCGGGCCGAAACCTCGGCGGGGTCGCGACCGCATGCGAAAGTGATTCGCGCGGCCCCGTCGATAGTGGTTTTGTCGAGGAACACCGTGGTAGGTTTAGTCGGTATTCCGGGAGGTACATTTTCTTCTTAACAACTTTCTTTTACCCCGGCGAGTCCGACATAACCCCTCCGCCCGCCCCCGCGGAGGGGTATACGTCATGCATTCCCCCACGTAAAAAAAAAAAAAAAAAAAAAGATGGGTGACCGCTTAGTGGTATTTCATCTGAGCGTCTCCGTGCTTCGGAGGGCACGTAAAAAGTCGGTCCCGGTTGTTGTCAAATTGACAGCAATCATTAAGCCATGTCAGAGGCTTAGGGGCGGCTTGAACAACTCTTGACAACAGGTTGGCCACTAACCACACGTAAAGAAGAAGAAGAAGAATTGTTTTCTTTTTAATTTTTTATTGTTTTTTGCTGTTAGATAGTTGTTTATATTTTAATTTTGTGTAGAGTATCTGATTGATAGTGCAATCTCAATCCATGTCGAGTTTGCCTATAATCGGATTTGCATTATGTTTCAGAATAAAATCTGTTTAGTGTGTTGTATGAGAAAATGTAAAATCTGTTAGCGAACCTTACAATAAAATATAATAAAACGTTCACCACCCTGTGGTGGTGAGGGTAGACAGATTTGTACATGAGATTATGAGTTCAATGTCCGGGTCGGGCTCAATGTTATTGGTGCTTGTTGTCTTGTCAGTAGCAGCCCGAACTAAAGACCTAAGGCTTTGTAATAAAACGTTAGGTTTACGGGCAAGTTAAGTTAGTCGAATATATGGCATCGAGAGATCGTGGGTTTAGTTTTTCGATGTAAAGTTTGATAAGTAAATACTTGTCAAAGCTAAAATTTCCTAAGCTGAAAGAGTTAATAAGAATGATTGTAATTTGCAACGGAAATTGTACGGCTTTTGTATGACGTATTAATAAAAATGATTTTATCCAAAAATAGTAGTTCTCAGTCTAGATGTCCCTATTTTCATGGTTTGTAATGTTCCCTCAAAGAAATTTTCTTGATAAAGTATTTACTTACTAATTATTTATTTCTTACATAACAATTGGCAAAATTGCTACAATATTACCTTACTACCTGACGTCTTTAAAAAATTATTCAAACATATTTCAATATTGTTACAACAAAAATGTTATCTTGTTCTGTTTACGCGAATATTATTCATTGAAATTAAACTACTATATACGGATTTTATCGCGTTGTTTATTTGACACTTTATTACATAATTTTGAAAATTGTTACACTACTCCTATTAAATGGCAGTAAATGTAAATTCGCAGAAAAAAAATAGTGTAAATTTGACATTCATAAGTGTTACCTTGTAACCTAATCTGAATAAATTTATTTTGATTTTGATTTTGTTTTTAAACTTTACTATTTTTTTAAGGTAATTAAATTATTATTGAAACTATTAAAACTATTTAGATTTAATTTAATTTAACACTTTCCCCGACGTTTCGGTTGCTTTTCAGCCCCGTGACCATGGCTGCTGAAAAGCAACCGAAACGAAGTGTCAAATAAACAACGCGATAAAATCCGTATATAGTAGTTTAATTTCAATGAACAAAATGTTTTTATTCTATAAACCCGTTTAAGCCTTCTAAAACGGCAGCCATATTTCATAAATAAGATCCCCGTGAAGTCCAGGAAATACCTTATTAAATCTGATATTCTATCTCTCATGACTAATATCGTAAACATAGACGCGTGTCACTTGGTTCAAAGATTATTTACGATAGATAGAAATAAAGAAGTAACTTACTTTTAGACTTTGATAATGTGATTTTTAATGTAAACTACGGCAATATCTAAAAAATACATTTAAATAATACAATTAAATATTCTCAGCCTATATCGTCGAAAGAGCAGACAGATATGTATTAGACCTGCATTGCAATGCGACTGCATGAGGTTTCGGTTTTGATACCAGGTTGGCAGATTATATCCGTGCTCATCCTTATGTCCATAACGTAGTAACGTGCGAAATGTTGATTTAAAATACCCCTTCAAGGGTATCGTCGAACATAATAATATATTACTACTACATGTAAACCAATTGTGAAACGGCAATGAATTACCGTAAATCTCAGAGTTCGAAAAAATGGTATCACGTGAGGTCAGAGGTCAAAGGTCATAGTAATTTCGAGGATATATCGAATATGTGGAGTCGAATGGCGTTGACCGCGAGTCTCTAGCTCTTGCTATTCTTGAGTTGAAAGTTGTATAACAGACAGACGGACGGACGGACAAAGCTGTTGTATAAGAGATTTTTCGAACTCTAAAAAATGGACGAGAAAAGACTGACTAAGAAAGTTTATAAGGCTAGTGTGAATGGAACCATCGCAAGAGGAAGACCTAGGCGAACGTTTCTCGATCAGATCAGAAACGTTCTGGACAAAGGCCAGGTTAAGAGCACCTTAAACCGGCGAGCGTGTATGAGGAATGTGATGAAAGTGAATGAAGCCAGAGAAGTGTGTCAGCATGGTAGCAAATGGAAATCTGTAGTCTCTGCGTACCCCTCTGGTAAACAGGCGTGAATCTATGTACGTATGTATATATACTACTGCTATACTACTAGCAATATAATTGTTTCAGCAATTAAGTCATAATATATCAGACAGAATTTTTCCTTTTTTAAGACAACTCCCGCTCTAGGAATAATTCTTGTGTCGTAGGGGACTTTATAAACATCCAAACAACGGACACAAAAAACCCAGACTCGGAACAACCATTTGTGGATTACACAAAGTTTAGTCCCGTGTGGGATTCGAACCTATAACACTCGGCGCAGTAGCAGTGGCGAGGATACCAAATGAAGGCTAACCAAAAAATAAAATTAGTATGAATTAGAACAAATGCGCAGGCAACGACTAGTCTAAAATAAAGACTAGTTAGTGACTAATAACAGGTCTACATATTAATTAATCAATTCTCACCGTAGTTTACAAGACGTAAGCTTGTACTAAGTAATTGAACACCGATCGTGGACACTGAGCATTAAAATCAAATTAAATCTATATACTATTACAGATATTCGATGTCAATTGTAAACCGCAGATGGCCAGTGAATACGTCAAAAAATTAAGATGTTTATCTTGTTATGTATTAAAATAAAAATCGGACAGACTTGTACTAGTGTTAGCAGGTTAGAAGGCGATAATTTCGGGACAATTGTTATATTGTGCGACGGGACAGCATATAGAACGTAAAACTTAAAACAACTTGCAGACTGTGTCGGGTCGAAGGTTTTAGAGATATGGTTTTTAAAACTAAATTAGGTATTAAAACCATTTTCCATCTTTTTTATTTTCTATGTCACTTGCATGTCCTAGGTGAGTTCACCAAAAAACACTGAAGAAATGCTAGAGCACTTATAGTTCAAGTTGATTACATCATTTTGGATGCGATACCCGATTTGGAAAGAGGAAACTGATATTGCGATTTTACTATAGATAATTCTTAGTAGCGGCACGAAGACTGGAAACGTGTGCGTAGTAGAAAGAGCGTAGTTTGCGTTGAAAGTTATCAAACTTATATAATACGCAGCTTCAAAAAAAATGCTTCGTTACAAACTTCGCGAAATATACTCATTTTACGCGAAATTTGTTGTTGATGACTTCTTCAAAACTTGACCATCTTCAGAACAATTTAGCAATGAAAGAACCCATATTATAATGATCATAAACAACTAATAATGAATGAACAAACTGGTAGACAGGCTAGATACAATGGGAACACAGCCCAGGTATGTCCAAGGATCCTTGCGCTGGCAACATATCGGCTTCTTTTAAAAGCCAGAAACGCGCGAGCAATAAAAACTGCTTACTATCGGGTTGTTGTAGGTGTAGGTAGAATCCCATAGATCACAACTTTATTTATGTGCTCCAAAAATTATTGTTCGGAGTCTAGATGTAATTTTAATCTGATAAATGTACGTTTGTAAAGTCCAGCGTGACTGACTACTTTAATAAAAAACAATATCCCTTTAATTCTAATCTTATGGTTCTCCTACCCTTCCACGTCGGCATGTCAACGGTGTCTTTGGTCCAGATTAGGGACAATCCGATTGGCGGCGTCACTTGTTTAGACGCGACGTTTCGAAGTTTTCGTGTATTTTTCAATTGCTTTTTTTAACCCTCAGAGGTCAGTGTCGGTAAGATGACATATTGGTTTCCGATTCGATACAGGTATTGGACGGTTTTGAAGAATTAAACTGTAGTGTGACACAGATGACGTGTTTTTAAAGATCGTGTATTTTAATTTGATATTGCACGTACCTACTGCTCATGGGAAAATATTGACCTGTAATAAAAGGAATAAGCTGATGTGTATCGTTGTATATTTATTTTATTATTTTAAATATCATGAAAAATACTATTTCTAATAGTACTTCTCAAAAGAAAAAAGAAATATAATATATTTGTAGTCTTTTTCTGTACCTACCACTGACAACGTGTATGCAAAATTTCAGGATGGTCGGTAGAGTAATTACAGCGTGAAAGCGTAACAAACAAACTCACATTCACATTTATAAGGTCAGTTAGGATAAGGAACTCTGTGAACATTAGCTACTTTAAGTGTGTAAGTGCATTGCAGTCATTCTAATCAAGTTAAATATTTTAATACTCATATATCAAAAATTATTTCACTCATTTAACCCATCAAAACTACAGACATTTTCGACCACCTCGTCTGATCGTACCACATTCGACCCACCTCCGAAATTTCATAATTCCTTTAAGCTGTAGAAAGGAAGCAAAACAATGTAATAATAGCGTACAATACCGCATGAACCGACGTGTTACATCTTATCCGCGTTTGAACACAAATTGAGTTGAATTTAATGACAATTAAGCTACAGACACGTGATGGGTTAAGACCGCTTAACGTCTGTCTCTTGTGGGATCATCGGTTTTGGAATATACGGGTCGATATTTGGAACGTGTGCGCAGCGTTCTTTAACCGTTGCCTTTGTGGGAAATATGTACGTCGTAGATGATAGTCTATAAATTAATAACCTCTTTAAATTTTAAGTAGGAGCTCGCTAAAAGGGACTTTTATATTCTTTAGTTTTTAATCTACACATAAAATATTTTAAGTAACCTACAAAAATCATGTAAATTTATCTCATCTCATTAAAAGCAAGAAATTTAAAATGAATAAAACACTGGTTCTTAATCCTATAAGTAAGTCAGTATTTATTATTATTCTTTTAGATCTGTATAGTCAGATATTTATCGACGGTTTAAATGTCTTCCTGTGCAATTTTTGCAAGTATTTAGCCCAACTGTATTCGTGAATCTAGCGACTAACATAAATATAACTTTAGTAACTTTAGTCAACTCACTGATCAATAGGTGGATACTGTTAACAACTTTGACCTTCATAAGTGTTTCTTTGTGAATAAATAATTATTGACTTTGATTTATAATATTATACCTATGTACATGTAAGAGTTTGTAAAGATGTTTGAATTGAATTTATTGTGAAACGTAATATATTTCTTTTTATTCTTATTAAGTACTTAATCACACGTATAAGGAGGACAGACCATAATCCTATCTTAATGCCTACATATATTATTTTTATCCCCATAGGTATTCGCGTGGCATTCCAACTGGTGAAGCCAATGACAGAAGCTTAGTATAATACAAGATGAAGCAGTTAAACGCTGCGTTCCCCAACAAATTATGTAGCTGTATGTTTTCCAAAGTAGTCTGACAGGTGTGGCAACAAAACAAGTAAAAAGTAAATTCCTTTTATGAATGGTGTATGTGCGAGTGGTAGTTCCTATAAATAGATGTTATTATATCACTATAAATAGGACCTAATGTCATGTTTGTAAGTAAGTTAAGAGGGTAGATAACTAGCTGCCTGGGTAGTCTATGTAACAGAAAGTGGGTATTAACGCGATCATGAGCCGTATTTACTTACCTTTTTGAAAGGCTTGACATTTCGGCCATGTTGTTCTGGCTGTGGTCACAAGCTGACTGATGAGTCTACTTGCATGCATAATCTACTAGACTTTGCCCGCGGCTTCAATCGCGTAAATGTAGGTTAAGTTAGATTATTAACAGTACTTTTTATGGATGACAAAATCACATTCGCATTTATAATATTAGTTAGGATTTGTCTTATTTAATAAACAATTATCGCGTACTAGTAGCTAAAGGAGCATAGAGATCCAACTGTTGTCTTTCTTTTTTGTCGTCACTATCTATTGGAAAACGATTGACGAACGAACGAATGACTGGTCTAAAAGCACTAACAGAATGATTTTATGATGGATTTATTGTTTGCATTGGTGACGCAGAGGCAGCATATGCCACTGCTATGCATGTGGTCTTGTGATCATTGCACGAGTCGAGTAAAGTGCTAATGGGTGCTTCTATAATGAAACGCCCAGAAACAGCACGAAGTGTAATGTGTGTTTTTTTAATTACCATTATTATTTAACTTTCTTGTACACTACGACCATAAATGAATGAATTCCAGCGGTTTTATGTTGTTTTATTATTAAACACTAATTATGCTAATAGATAGACAGTCAAAAGTATGACTAGCTATTGCACTTGCTTAAATATTTTCCTTTATCCTGTACGGCCCTCGGTTCGATTATAAGACATTTCAAGGTTATTCACTAATTACCGGACACCCTGTATATCTATAGCCTACCGTAAAAATGAATAGAAATATTCTTACTCTACCAATAATACTTTGGTCAACGAGGCTTCAATTTGAGACCCAATGTTTAGATCATCAAACATATACCATGGACCACTGATTGTATACTTATAGACCACAAGTGGCGTAGTCGTTTAAGTGACCGCCTCGCCATTGACACGACGCCGAGTGTTGTGAGGTCGACGTCCCATATGCGGTAAAAAAAGGTGTGATCTGAAAATAATTGTTTCAAGTCTGGCTGTTGTTTGTCTTCAATGTTTGAATGTTTGTAAAACCCACCGCGACATAGCATTTATTGCTAAAACGGCGATTTCTATTCAGAAATAATAATATCCAACCCTCATTGTCAGTCATTTTGTTAAAAGCAAATGGAAGGAACTGCCTGCTTCGGTGTTTCCCGAGCGCTATGATATGTCCTTCTTCAAACGAGGTTTAAAGAGAGTTCTTCTTTCACGGTAGGCAGCAGCTTTGCTGTGTCCTGACATTGCTGAAGTCCATGAGCAGCAGTTACTACTTTCCATCAGATGAGCCTCTTGCTCGTCTGCCATAAAGGACAATACAAATTATTAATAAGCTAATATAGGTACCTAATGCTTTTTAAAGGTGACTCCATACTAGGGATCAATCCTTGTATCGTGGATAACTTTGCAAACATACAATTAATATACTCATAGTACACTTAGACTCAGAATAACCAATTATGAGTCACACAAATAATTGCCTCGTGTAGGATTCGAACCCACGACAGCCAGCGCTGAGGTAACTGCGAGGCAACCATTTGCTCGCTGCGCCATCCATGCACTCTATTACTCTGTAGTTCGTAAACAAATATTCTTACGTCTACTAAATCACAGCTGACCAAAACATATCGATACGAATATTAACACTTACGATACATATCAATCAAAACCAATTTACATACAGTTCCATTCTATTATTCCATAGCTTTCTTAAACAGAGACTCGAGTAGGCGTGTGTACCTACCGAAAACTCGCAAAGAATGGTCTAATTTACGTTCACCGACTAATAAAACACGGTCCCCGCTAACAATAGCGTTTACCGGTAACGCACCGGAGGGGCCGGGCTACAAAGGCCACGCCCCAAACCCCGCCCACACTGCGTATGCGCAGCACGAGACGAAATTCGTTCATAATTTCGCTTGTTTTATGCTAGCGGTCATTTCTATGTTAATTTGTTGTGTATGCATTTAAATATTTTGTATGAAGATATTTTATATGCTTAGGCTCCTAGTGAGGTATTATATCTTGAGCTTTATAAAGAAAAATTTTGTTTTGTGTTTTAGAAGTGATTTTGTTATTTATGTTTTGATGTACCTCAAATTGTATTAAATGTATATTTATCTATATAGGAGTAAGCAAAGGTAATCCTGGTGGAATCTAACATTACGTTATAAGTCTTAAAAAAGATAATATCCAGACTACGTACTACTACAGAAAAAATCAGATCAGAATAAAATAAAAAAACCCCGACCAGGGCATCGATCTCACGATAGTTCAGTAGCATTTACATCAATTTACCAACGAGTTATAAGATAGATATTAAACGTGCCAATGAAATATAATACTCTAAGCTTATCATTATGTATCATCAACGACATTATCTTTCGTCGACCGATAAAATTTATTATTATTATATTAAATTTTTGGCTTTTAAATCGCTAAAATAGTTTTATCCCCATTCACACTCCGTTTAACTATAAATTATTTTTAATATTAGCACTTAATTAAATTACTCAGCATGATACAGTCAGCAACAAAAATAGTTTAAAATATAAATTGTTTTTGTTGTTGACTGTATCTAGTAGGTACTGTCGTGTCACGAAATGGTCACCTTACGGATCATGTTGTAGATATGTTGCTCGTTCAAAGCAAAAATGTGAAAATAGTTATTGCGGCTCTAGAAGTTTTTCAAGGATATTGTAACATTTTTAGTAGTAGTAGTAGTCATTAATTCTTTATGAATTTAAACCTTTGTTGTGCGGACATCCACACAAACGTTAAAATTTATGTTACCCAATAACGCATAAACTGCTTAACCGATTTGGATGAAATTTGGCACACAGATAGATCACGCCTAGGATTACTGCATACTTTTTATCCTGGTATGTGATAATATTGTCTTCTATTTACGCGAATATTATTCATTGAAATTAAACTGCTATATACGGATTTTATCGCGCTATTTATGCTATATGGTATGTGATCTCTGGGGATCACGCTGTCAAAACTGCAGGCAGAAACTAGTTGTTGATAAGAAAATAAGTTTATACTTACCTACATAACGCCTAACTCTAAAACATTGAATAAAGTTAGAAACTCTAAATTGTATGTCACTTTTTAATAACAATTGAATAGAGACAGACTACATCTAACTACGGACTAAAAACGAAAATGTTTAGCTTAAACACTCTTTTATGGTAAGGCCAGATATTTTTTTTTATTTATACACCCTTGTAATTATAACTATATTCATCTGTCATTTGTTAAAAAAAAAAACTATATTCACCTTGAAAACCATACCTTCGCAAAACATTTCAATAATTGAGGAACAGAAGCCACGCAAGACATTCAAATTTAGAACAATTATCTATGTATCCATTTATACATCGAGATCGCATGCATATCACTTGACTATCTCTACATAATTCGAAAAGTCACTTCTAAGTGAACTTCTCAAAAAAAGGTACTAGGTTCTATCTTCTATTTTTAAAACGAACCGTTTTAGTGAAAATGTCAAATGCTCAGTAGTCACGTTGCGAGTCATAAGTAGCGAGTTTTTAAATTCCTTTAAGATACCTAATATAGTTCAAGTGGGATTGCGGTTTGCCGGCAGGTGTACCCAGGTCGTCGACATTTCGTATCATGTGTAATCATCCACACAAAACGAAAAACAACCGTATTTCTTTAAAAATAAGGTTGGATTTCGTTTCATGTAGAGCCAGTTTCAGTGTTAAGGCTGCGGTCTGAACGGTGAGCATCCGATATCATAACACTCACGGCTATGAGCAGTATCGATCAATTTCATTTGATTATTTTTCTAAAATACCACATACTCATCAATAAAGTTTAATATGGTTGACATTTAAACCTCCATACATCGTATGACGGCAAATTTCTTAATATTATTATAAGTTTAAAAGAATCTTGTTGAAATAACAGGCTTGATGGGCCTATAGCATACGTTTGCAGCGGACTGAAAGGTATTGGTTTTGATTCCCAGGTTGGATAATGTGAATGGGTTTTTATTAGAGAATATTGTCAGTAGTAGATCGGAATCTGCAAATGTGATCAGTTGACGGCATTTGGCTTGTCACCTTTTGATGAAGACAGGTGGCAAAATGTACGTGTTTTTTATATCCCTTCTGGAATGAATATGTCTAGATATACCTACATGATATAATTTGAGTTGAGATATACTATCATTTGAATTTAATTATTTGATACTTGAATCATTAATTGTTTATATTATATCAGCCCTATATTAAACTGTCCAACTGCTGAGCACGGGCCTTTTCTCAGTTTGAAGAAAAACATTGTGAGGAAACTTGCATGTCTGAGAGTTCTCCCTAATGTTCTCAAATATTGTGTAATCTGTCAACCCGCACTGAGCCGGTATGGTGGACTATAGCCTAACCCCTTTCACACTAAGAAGAAGCCAGTATCCAGCAGTGATAGAGCTTATATACAGGGCTGATATTATTATAAGATTTAATCTTATTTCTTTAAAGCACAATTCCTACACCAGAAAGAATTTCTTAATTTTGACATCACAAGTATTGCACAGACACAAAGAACACATAGACATGAATTTTTTATCTGTAGATCACAGTATTTATTTTCATAAATGGCGTGTATAGTTCCAGGACACTTGATGACAGTATTGATACGACAACTTAAACTAAAACACATACCATTGTGAATAGGTATCTACATCTACATTAATACGTGAAGAGAAAACTTTGTGCCCCTTTTTAAGCATATTGCGGGCACGGAGGAGTGTAACATTTGGCATAGGACAAGTTTATATAAAAATGATAGCAAAAAGCTAAAACAAAAAGAAATTTATCAATTATGATCGAATTTATAAGATCTGTAGATATAACCTTTTCTTCCGAAGCCTTGCTATGTGTGCTTGTTACATACGGATAATAATAAATTAAATGCTTTTACAACTGTAAGATTATTATATCTACGCCTGTTTAGGCGAACAATAATCTATACTAATATTATAAAGCTGAAGAGCTTTGTTTGTTTGTTTGAACGCGCTAATCTCAGGAACTACTAGTTCGATGTGAAAAATTATTTTAGTGTTGGATAGCCTATTTATCGAGGAAGGTTATAGGCTATATAACATCATGCTACGACCTACGGGGGCGGCGCAGTGAATCGCGGGCAAACCCGCGGGAACATCTAGTCATACATACAGAGCTAAATACCCACATGCTAGTAATATTATAAATGTGAAAGTTTGCGATATTTGGACGTTTGGATGCTTGTTACTCGATCACGCGTAAATCGCTAAAGGGATTTTGAAGAAGTATTAGACCCAGATAGATCTTTCGTGGATTAGCACGGTAAATTAATAATATCAGGCTGAGTCACAGCACCACGTAGCCGAGATTTTGGCCAGCATTCTCTGTCTATGATTATTGTGTATAAATCATTTTTAATTTGAATAACATAAATACTCATGTCATTACAAAGGTGCAACGACATTAGATGTGGAAATAAAGACTTATGAAGTAAAACCTTAATGTTTACGCGCATTTTTTGATACTAAACACAATGAAGCCATTTGAACTTGACGCTAATGCTTAACAATGCGAAAGGTAAGCGTGCGAATATAAATTTTTTATTACTATTCACTGACAGTATAATTTAAAGCGTCACGTGGAAAGAATACTGAGGCATAGTAATTGTTTAATTTAAATTTCTTTTGGTTATATAACTAAGAATAATTATGAACTGACTTTTGCATAATCCCATGCCTGATTTTCCGTGCAAGAAAATACAAAGGTTTGGTTTTTAGTTCTATGTAATAGAATACCAGCCTATTGCCCTCTACCGGGATCAGTTGCGGGCTCCTTGCTATTACTGTGAGAAGAAAATTTGTACTAAAATCGAACTTGAGACTCGAAGTACCTATAGCAGTCATAAAACTACTGCTGCACGACCGAGGCACCGCGCCGAGGAAAAATCTCAAATATAAAATTATAAACATATTCAAATTGCTATCTGTTTTCCTGAGATACAGGCTATGCCTAGATTTTATATTTGATAAGTCATTTACCACACCAGAAATGATGCCTGTTTAAAGATAGACGTTAGGGTTTACGTATGTATTTGGTTGGTAATAAACATTTCTTTAAATGTTATCAAAGCTGCTTGTGATATTTCTAACTAAAAGGTAAGGACAAACCTAAAACGATTTCTTAAGTAATATCAATGACAGTTTAAACCATCCCGAGTTTAAACTATCTAGATGTTAAGATCCTTATTTTTAAACAATACCAGATCCTTTAGTTTGTTGTGGTTTAGGCTATGTTTGAAATTACGGCCATAAGTATTCTATGTGTTATTGTAAAAGTAAGAAACAGATAAAGTTAAGTTGTAACATTTGTATTAATCTTTTATGTATCATAGCATTGTGAAAAAACTGCAACAATAACGCACCCGACTGTACATACAAATTCATACACCCTAATTGATAATTAATGCAATATATTATTCATAATTTATTAGTAATACAAAATTACCTGACCGTTACGTTCCATAAAAACACCTCCATTAAAATTATTAATATACATTAGTGACGCGCATAACATAAAGCGGACATCGCGAAAATAAAAAAAAGTACCAAAAAAGTAGTAGATAGGTACAGGTGTGTCAGGTGCGCCTGCGCAGCGCAGCGCTCTACGCCGCTCTGACGGGCGGCGCACGGCCAGGCAGGTGCCGCCTTTGGAGGGGAGCACCTTACTATACACCTTACAAAAATAAACATGCACGCTATTATACCTTATTAGTGTACACATAAGATTGAAATTCGCGTAAATACCTTTGGACAATCCTTGTAGGGCTCTACTCCTCTCCTTTTTATCGAACAAAAAATGAACTGTAAACGCGATCACGGCCGCGGCTAAGGTCAATGTTAGCGCTTCCTTCAGTGCACGTTCAGAGAAGAGCGCGTGCGCATCCTACCGCGCATGCGCCGTGCTGTACCCGCCCAGAGCCGTAATGTAATATTGTACCGAATTACCGGACTCTACACATACAGTACGACTCGTTCGCGCATTTTTTATTTTTTATCTGACGGACATTTTTTGTATAAGTGTAACATAACAAACTCACGCGCAGTGATTAATACATAACGACATTTCACCGGGCGATCGATCACGCACCGCCGATATTTCGTTGGCGACATCGCCGACCGATAATCGGACCGACGTCCCGGCGTTTTTTTTCTCCATATACTAATTTATTTATCCTCATTAACTGTGATGGACGAGACCGGTCACATTTTTAAGTATAACGCATATTTGACGTGACTGTGGGTGGAACTTTGAATAAGACTGAAGTGATATTGAAGATGGAGACTTTGGTGCTGATTCCTCAAGACTTGAGTTTGGCTTTAAGGCCAGGTGGAGCGAGGGGGCGAGAGGCTTCGGTCAGCGTGTGGACATCAGCTGAGCTTCCTCGAGGATCGCTGCTGTATCCTTTCCAGGGGACGATAAGGATCGATAAGCTTCATGTTTACACATACGTGCCAGATCATGACGTAAGTACTATTCTGTATGCCAGATATTAAGTAATAACACTTATCATCAGCCAGTACTACTGTCAAAATACCCGATTTTTTAATGCACCGGGTATTGTTTTGTTTGGATTGTGTATTCGCAATCGTTACAAACCATGACTAATACGATTATACGGTCAGTTATTATTGCAAAGGGTAGTTAGTGAAGGGGATGTTTTGTTTACTACCTGTTGAATTCGAGGTGAAATTATTGCGTGTTACTGTGACGTAATTTTGTACAAGATATTCGAAAAAAGGTTGTCGGTTCTGAATAAATAATTCGTTTAGGTATATACCGTAAATTATGTTATATCTTGGAACATCTTTAAATGAGCATATTGATTGTATCTATTAGAATATAATCTAGTATACAGCTAGTAAATTATCTGCTATTTGATTTAATTAACAATCTTAAACGACTAAACTTCTAATAAAAATAACATAATTGAACATAATATTTATTAATCACTTTATTAAATACAATGGTGTTGGGAAACATGAAGAGGCGAAAATAATATACCTACTGTTTATTATTGGTTCGAATAAACATGTGTTTTTGAATAAAATGAGGAAAAAAAATCTAATAAGTACCTACCAATGTTAATGTGTCTACGCAAGCAGACCCGTCATGGTAATATAGCCGTTTATTTATACTATTTAATTAATATACGAGATAATGTTATATACGAAATTGAATATAATATGAGAAAATGTGATATTCAACCGACAATACATGTATAAAAAGGATTTTATTAGCTTATTTGCCGTCAAAGTTGTAGCATGTGAATCTTATAATTGAGACTGAAGTCCAAGATTATGGCAGTCATCTATTGTTATGTTAATTCCATAGTTTTTTTTTTTACTTAGCGAAAATTCTGTGTGGTGTATATTGATCTCTGTACCCATTCCGTATTCACTTTTAGTATTAAAACTATATAAATTACCTTTTTGACATATTCACTGAGGGTAAGAAGATTGATGACTTCTTGATAACCTCTAATAATATATTTTCTTGGGTAATAAAGTCTCATAAAACAAGTCGCACGCTACTGTAAGAAAATCGTGATGTTTATCTTTTATTTTTAAGCTTATAATGTAATGTTTTGTATGATTGAATAAGAAGAATTTCTCTGCTTGTTATATTATTTTCCTTTTAATATGCGTATTGTCTCAGTAGTAATTTCTATTTTTGACATTTGCGCTTGTCGCCTAATATTAATATTAGTCCTATTATATCTGATAACACTAGTCGGTTATAGATAACTAGCAATAAATATTAACATATTTATGTACCGCTAGCTTCGCAATTTCACCCGTTTTAATAAATTACCATTCTAAGGGGACACATTACTGAAATAAAAAATGGTAAATCCAGGACATAGTTTATCTATCTATCCGTTCAGATTAACCCCTACCCGTTTAGCGGTTTAAGCATGATTGAGTATCCAATCATTCTATACTAACTTTTATTTATTTAATTAGTACTTCAAATCCACAAGCTTAAAAACCATTATATTTTTAGATTAAATAAAGTATGTACTTTATACCATCACGAATAAAGTTGACCTCTAAAAGGTTGTCTTCTTTTTATTATAAATCATAACAAATGTTTTATTATGCGAAAATAAACCAACTTAAGACAATATCTTAATAGAACTAATTCCAAACAGGTGCACGCACATTTTTACTGTTTTTAATGTAATTAGCTTAAAAAGATTTGCATATTAAAACCTAGATAGAAGCTAGTACTAGTTAGTCTATGATACCGTAATGTATTAAGAACGAATGGCGAACAGCAAGCGTAAACAAAGTTTTATATACGTTTATTTTAACTTGGTACTTAGATAAAACCGCTATATATTTACATAAACCAGTATGTGATGAAGTTAAACTGCAAGAAAGAGGAAGCGATAATGTGGTCAGTTTGCTACTAACAATATGTGAAGTGTTGTGGGTTTGGTCTCCACGTGATGTAAAATTATAATCTATACTAATATTATAAAGCTGAAGAGTTTGTTTGGTTGGTTAAACACGCTAATCTCGGGCACTACTGGATCAAATTTTTTGAGTGTTAGATAGTCCATTTATCGAGGAAGGCTATAGGCTATATAACATCAAGCTACGACCAATAGGAGCAGAGCATCAATGAAAAATGTTGCAAAAACGGGGAAAATTCTCTTATGTGAAGCAGACGAAGTTGCGCGGGTCAGCTAGTTATGAGTATATAGAAATTAAAATTATATTATTGTTAAGAGTTTGGCTATTGTGTCCGCTATTTTAATGTCGGAAAGATCAGTAACTAACCTAAATATAACTTAAGTAAACTTCCTAATCTAGACTTAGACGGTCAAAAGTGCTTCTTTATTCCCTAAATGATTTACGATGTTGACTTTTACTGCAATGTTCCAAGACAGGGATGAACCTTAAGTGCAAGAGTCGTAGCCAATATTTTTGTCGAAATTGTCTTTACAGCGCATGTTTATAATAGCATATATTTAAAAGAGTACCTATTCATATATATAGTTACAATAATCTGCCATCTTCTTGGTCCCAAATATTTGGTTCGAAACTGTCTTAACAGTACATGCTTAAAGAAAAATATTTATAAGAGAATAGGTATGTACATACATATATGCAAAGGTACAATAATCTGACATCTTACTGCATTAAGTTTTCTAGATAGTTAACGTTCTGGGCCGTCGGATAAACAAGGGAAATAAAAGTAATTGTAGAATACAGACCCTTTATACATTATTGGAATGCCCTTCAAATGGAAATTAAAGGCGTTTTCAGTTATAATTGTTAGGACCGAATTGAAACAATCTTATCACTATTATAAAACGTTTTTTATTAATTATTTTTTATTTTCTAGCAGCTTAGATTGAATATTACTAGTATTCTTGTTAGTACGAGCAGATAGAATGCTTGTATTAGACTTGGGTTCACGTCTGTAGTGCAATGAGTAGGATTCGAACCAACGGTCTCAGTCGCAAGTCTTGCATACAATGTTTTATCCATTCATCCATTGATCTTCAAATTCGTTTGATTATATTAAAAACTAGGTTATATATAAAGAAGGTTACGCGGCCGTTTTAAGGAAAGAAATGCTTATGTCAGTCACCGCTTTGTAAACTACGATAAAAATCATCTGTATGCCTTGGTACGTAAAAACAGATAGATTAACATACATATTTTCTTATTACATTATAATAAGGATTAGTAAGGATAAGTTTATCTTCGTATCTTGAGGCAGTTTTACAATTTTACTTAAATCCATTCTCAAATATTTAAGAGGTAGGTAATTAGGTATTAATTAGTGACTAATCAAGGGAAAACCATACATAAATGTGATTCAGCGTTGAGCGTTAGTTAAATAATAGTTAACTAGCGGTCGCCTAGTGGTCAAAATTCGACCAAAATTCCTAAGGTTGCTACTTTATTTTCCGTTTTTCTCTATTACATATAAATAAGGTATTACCTATACCTTACCTAACATAGTTACAAAGAATTGTACGACGTCAGACGAACAATGTCAAAATACTACGAACGCGATTCGACTGCGTATGTTAAATGAATGGTTGTGTGCGTGTAGTGTTTTTCATTAATTTAATGTATTTCTGATGCATATTTTATAAAAATATGAGGATTCGCCCCTCCTTCTCCATATAAACTTTAACTGTGCCAAATTTCATACTCCTCCGTCCGCGCAATTTTCGTAAAAAGGGGTACAAAGCTTTTGCTTCACGTATTAATTATACAGTTTAGAATTAATAATTGATCGAAGGACTTGAGAGTTATTCAATTCAGAGGTACTCGTAACTATGTATATTAGTAAGCGATAGTTTTATAAGTCCTTCTCCCTTAGCCTTTATTATTCCCAAGTCACTTGGGGTCGGCTTTTCTAGTCTAACCGGATTTGACTGGATATCAGTTTTTACACGGAGCGGCTGCCACCTGACCTCCGCAACCCGAAGGCTAATGATACCCTAAGGCTAGACTAGTGTCAGGATATTAGAGGGTACTGACTTTCTCAATAACGACTGCCATAGATGTTCATGGTAGCCGGGACCGACGGCTTAATGTGCTCTCCGAGGCACGGAGCAGGCGATAATTGTCAATCAATACGCACGTCATTTCGAAAAGTCATATAACTTCCGAAAGTCAGAGGTGCGCGACGTGGGTTCGAACCTGAGACCCTCTGCATTGCAGTCTGTTGGTCTCCCCACTGAGCTATCGCTGCTGATAGTTTTGTAAGTAAGACTGTTAATGCCTCTAAATGTATTATAATGTTTTATTATGTTCACCGTCATTATCAGATGATGATACCAATTATATATTTTATTGCACGGTGACCACTTAAAACACTAGGTTTAAGTGGTCGTCCCACCACTGTTACTGCGGCAAATGTTGTGGCTTCAATTTCCACAGAGGACAATAATTTGTATGAACCACAAATTAATGTCTCGTTTCTTTAAGTCCAATGTTTGAATATTTTGTAAACGCGTCAGGTTTAGGTATAGTGGAGAAGTAGTCTTTTAAAAAAATACGGTTGCTATAAATGTATGATGTGATGTAATGCTAGTTATTTTTGCGTTAAAATGACCTGTTTGCGCAATACAGTGTTTGCGGGGAGCTTTACAAAGATTAAAACAAAAAACTCGCAACAACATCTTTTGTTCCGTCTGGTTATCGAACCTACAACCCTTTTAGCGTAGCGAGGAGACGATTTAAACCACAAAGCCATTTGTCTCTTATAAGTGTTCCTTTCTTTGTTTGTAATGATGGCTATTATAGGTTACGACAGCTAAGGAAAACAGCGATATTATGTATTCATAGTTGTGTTGTCATAGTCTATTGGTAAATAATTAGGATTGATTAATAGAGGAAAATGGAAAAAGAAACGCATACGGGAAAATCTCTATTAATATTGCTTGTTAGGTATTTAGTTGATATAATTCATTTACCGTTATATATCCATTTAAGTTTTATTGCTGTACATAATTTCTACTTGCATTAAGGAACGTCTTAGCATTTGAGAAAATTGTAATAGTGTTTTTGAAGCAAAGCAACAATTCCGCGCAAGGATTAATTTTCAAGATGCGAGACTTAACAAACTTTAAACCAATGGATAAGAAGACCCCATTGATTTCGTATTTATTAGCTTTTTCGATTTTTTAATGACATCTCTCATCCTAGCAGTTGGTAATTTTGGTGTAGTAAAGCCTCGCTGATTTCAGCATGAATGGGCCGACTCGAACGGGAAAGGACTACCCTCTCACAGAATATCGACGTGAAATAGCAGTGTTCCTACTGTTGTGTTTCGTTCGGTGAGTGAGAGTGTCGGAGGCCCAATTACCCTTTTTCCTCCTTCCCACTTCCTTTTATTCCTAAAGGGTCGGCAACGCGCAAGTGATGCCTCTGGTGTTGCAGGCCTCCATAGAATACGGTGACCACTTACCATCAGGTGGGCCGTAAGCTTGTTTGCCAGCTAAGTAATATAAAAACAAAAATAGTAATACTTGTATAGCAGTGGACTTAATAAATATAATATTCAAACAATGGACACAAGGAACAGTCAGACTGAGAAAAACCCTTTACAGTCTTTTTTCTTTGGGGTTAAAATACACGACACTTTTAATTATATCATATTGATCTGATTACATCAGTGGGGATTGAGCCTTTACGGTTTGTTTAACATAATGACAACGTTAACATTATAACCATTGCGCCAATCGTGCAGTTACAGTTTTGTTAAATCTTATAATATTATTACAATGAAATGAACGTTGATGAGGGATACGTCAGTCCTGAAATATGCTGGCTATATGCTGACTTTACTGATGGACTGTTGATTTAGGAAATAAGTTTTGCATTGACCTTAAAATTAACAGACAAGTTCCATGTTTGACCTCGAAGTTAAATAAAGCGTCACTGGATTTTCCTGTGACGTAATTAGATATCAGCAGAAATAACAGCACGAAGTCTCGAATCGGGATATACCTAAGCTCTTTATTATATAGAACCTAAGCATAACTGACGAAATGTATACACATTAAATATACTTACGTTCTAAACATCTGTCTCTGTATAATAGGCGTGTAACTAAATGTGTAACCATATGTCTTACTTGTTTCTTGCCTCCATCTTCAGCTCTACTACTCTACAGCTCTACTGTTCGAACAAGATTTCCTTATTGCAAAATATTTATATCCCTTTATTTTTACTATTATATTTTTATTAATATATCAGTTAATGGACGTGTCCAAGAATTGTTTACCCATTTTATGGACATAAAGATTTTTGATGATGACTTTTCTTATTTAGTAAACATATACACCTATATGGTGTACTGGTAGCTAGAAATAACAGAGACCTATATATATATATTGTCGGCCTCGATGGCGTAGTGGTTAGTGTAACCGACTGCCACGCCTGAGGTCGCGGGTTCGATCCCCGCACAAGTCAAACATTTGTATGCATGAACATGGATGTTTGTCTTGGTCTGGGTGTTTATATGTACAATATGTAGGTATTTACAAAAAAGAAGTATATATGTATGTTTATCCATTGTCTAGTACCCATCGTACAAGCTCTGCTTAGTTTGGGCTAGATGGTGTTGTGTGTATGTAATAGAATATTATATTATTATTATATTATATATATAGGTATTGTAATATTTTTCATCCCTGTTTTCTCTTTCAGTGAACCCGAAAACAGTGATTGAATGATATTATAAAGACTGTTATTTGTAACTTTACCATATTAGGCAAGCAAGCTTTTGCTCGCGGCTTCGGTCGTGTACAAATAGGCTTGGTTATGCTGGTAACAGTACATTTAAAATATATATAGCCTGTGTTACTTGGTTATAATATAGCTTTCTAATGGTGAAAGAATTATTAAAATCGGTTGAGTAGTTTTGGAGTCTCCTTACAAACAAACAAAGAAGTATCAAATTTTCTTCGTGGTATCGTATAATATACTTAAACCCAAAGATACTTATACCTATAGCCATCCGAAAATGATGTACGGAGGCACACACAACGCAAATCCAATAAACAAATACAAAAGAAGTATAGTTACAAAACCGCCGTCCAGTTAGACGCAATACCGGATAGTCACGAACGTCGGTTACCAATAGGATAGTTTTTACAAACACTCGAGTAAAAACTGTATCATAACACAAACCGCATGATTGTAAGCTTTCTACAGGGCTACGTGATAAACCTTTCGCAGTTAGTAACAGTTGCTTATAAGCTCGTTGTGGATTTTGAATTATATTATTATTGCTCTACAGCGCAACCAAGGCAGTCAATAGTTCTACATCTATTGACTGCCTTAGTTGCGCAAGCATTTCGGATACGATTGCCGGGTTGGATAAAGTGGTATTAGGCTTTTCTGTCAAAAGATTCTTAGTACAGACGGAATCTGCAATTGCTTAGTATATTAATAATGAATTGTCTTAATGTCACTTATCAAACACAGAATAAGCTGGTCTCCCATTACGTTTTTATATGCAGTGGTGCTGTCAAATGTACTGTAAAAGTATGTAGAAGAATTACGTCTACATATTTGGAGCAAATAGATATAATTATTAATTTTGAAAACATTTATTTTAAACTAATGTATCTATTAAAAAATATACACACTATGTAATCGGAAATATAATATATGTAAGATCTTGGTCAGAACTATATATACGTTTGAATACAACCTGTAAAACAACAACAATATAATATGTTACAAGATAAATAATCTTCAGTTCCACATGCTATATTTTTGCAAGCAAATGTGCATAAAAAACACATCGTTATCGTGTATTATCCTATCGGTTGCCGCTGAGAGATTTAGCATTACCAATTTGTCTATTTCAGTCAGATTTCCGAAAGCGAACAGAGGATTTCAACTCTGTATTATGCTTCTGCGGTTAGCTTCTTAAAAAAAGTTCAGAAGTTAGTACGTTTGTTTCTTTCTCATGCACTGTAGTTATTATTGAGCTTATCAGAGAAAGAAATTGTTGGGAAACCTACAAAACGTGAGAGATTTCCATAATGTTCTGGAAAATGTATGAAGTTCCATCGATTTGCGTTAGAACAGTGCGATAGACTATAAGGCCTTTCCGAAATAAGAGGTCCTCCTAGTCTTGCAATTTACAGCTTATAAATAGAGCCGATATTATAACATATATTTTTATCCATATCAGATATAACCAAGGATAACACCCTCATAAATTTTGCCAACCAAACACCCAATATAAAGACATCCAATCACCATTGACCAACTAATTAGGAGACAAAAATTTCGCAATACGTACCAAACCCTACCATATTCAAAACGAGATCAATTAAGACGATAATTTATCACCTTTCCGGCACTATTCAATAGAAATTTTATGTGTGTACGTAATTATATAGAAAAACAACACCATCGGGCTTTTGGCCGGAAGCTTTCGCACTTAAGCTTAGTTCAAATGTGGTGCACAAATGTGTACTTTCACTATGAACTGGTTTGGTACGAGCGGCGACGGGTGCGTCGTATTGTAAAAAAGCGAGATCGCAATGTTGTTATCTACTTGGAACTAGCGTTGCTCTTGTATAGTAATTTTTTAGTTAAATCTGTTTTGTAATGGAAATATTGTTGAAGGGACGGTATTTGTAACGTCTTTATATCCCTTTCTAACTTGAAATACAAGAAAATTGTGATAGTACTTCACACTTGTGAAACTAAGTGCTAAAATTAGCCTATAGTCATAAAAAAGTATTACACCTATTTATCGTAGATAGTAAAGGCAGTATTACGTTATTATAACGTTATTGTCGGCCTCGATGGTGTAGTGGTTAGTGTAACCGACTGCCACGCCTGAGGTCGTGAAACATTTGTGTGCATGAACATGGACGTTTGTCATGGTCTGGGTGTTTCTATGTATAATAAGTATGTATTTACAAAAAACAAAATATATTTGTATGTTTATCCATTGTCTAGTACAAGCTCTGCTTAGTTTGGGCTAGATGGTGTTGTGTGTATGTGGTAGAATATTATTATTATTATTAAAAGCTTTCTATTGGACATAGTTCCCTATCAAGAAATTTGATTAGCTGCGTATAGTCATGCAGCTAATCAGAATTTTTTAAAGTAATTGCTTGTCCCTTCAATCGAATACGAAGCCGTATCTTCAGCAGTTGCGTTTACTACCGCTGCGCCAGCGCCGCTGGCATTTACCATTTATTTTATCAGATTACCAGCACTATTCATTGCATAAGATTATAAGCTACTTTATACAATTAAACGTATTCTAATTTAGTTGCAATATGTTTCCAACTACTTTAATCCCACAGGCAGGCAACAACTAAATAAAAGTATCTCATATATTAATCCAGGTACCGGTACAGGTACAGGTCTATTTGGATCCCAAGTTTCATCTAAATCTGTTTAGTATTTTAAGCTTGATTAAGTAACAAACATCCAAACATCTCTACAAACACATTTGTAAGATTAATATGAAACCGTATTACCTACGCATGAAACATAATACTAGGTACATATATTTAGATCGCAATCAAATAATACTTACTCCAATCATCTTCGATACTCCGTGACTAAATTGATCTAATTTTGATCATAAAAACATGCCAATTAAACGCCACGTGCCGACAATCTCACAATTTTTTCTGTTACATATCTATAATATTATAACTAACAACACTTTCCTATAAAGATAATTACTATCCGTTACAACACAATTAAGTGGGGGTCTATCAGACCCCACGTCTTAGAATTTAGAACTCGATTTAGAATAATTTGAGAGTTTCATGCTCCAATAAATTGTTTAGAATAAATGTTGTTATAAATTGCCGTTGTCAAAATATACGAAACAATTGTAATTAGATTCTTGTCTGAACAAAAGTGGCTGGTAATGAACGCTGCGCGTGCGTCGAAAGACACAAAAAGCTACTAGTTTGTATGGTGCAAGGCACGAGAGGTTGTTTATTATAATTATGAAATATTAACTATATGTTATACTTCTTCTATATAACAATAACCTTGTAGAAGATCGTTGAAGATTTCAAGTTTAACCCTTCACCTCTATCTTTTTGAAGCTATGTGCGTATTCAATATCGCACGTATCAACGGCGAAGAAAAGTTTAGTGAAGAAACTTGCATGTCTCAGAGTTATACATAATGTTCTCAAAATATGCGAAGCCTGCCAACCTGCCGTAGGCCAGCGGGGTGGACCATGGCTTAAGTATTTTCATACTGAGAGGAGGCTTGCAATGGACAATTTATAACGTTATTTTTTATTTAGAAACATAATTGACGACTCGATGGCGTAGTGGTTAGTGTAACTGACTGCCACGCCTGAGGTCGCGGGTTCGATTCCCGCACAAGTCAAACATTTGTGTGCTGCATATGGATGTTTGTCTTGGTCTGGGTGTTTCTATGTATAATAAGTAAGTATTTACGAAAAAAAAATGTATGTTTATCCATTGTCTAGTACCCATAGTACAAGCTCTGCTTAGTTTGAGCTAGATGGTGTTGTGTGTATGTGATAGAATATTATTATATTATATTATTATTATAATATCATAATTATCTGGCAAATCTTGACGTAATACAACTCTGTCAACAATTTGAGGATATAGGCTTGGGACTATGTTTGTTAATATTTGTACAAGTAACAAAACACTCTTTGCTGTAGATTACTTCGCTCAAATATCTTTACGATTAGATATTTCTATGAACTAATTATGTACTAGTGATCACACTGTGGTAGAAATTCAACAAAAGTTCATTAAAATAATGTCTTTCTAATACATTTTAGCTCCGTTTCTCCATATCAAGTTTACTTAGGCTATATTTCACACTCCTCCGTGCGCGCAATATGTTTAAGACTGCGCCAAGCGAAATGTGCCAAAACAGGCGGTCACAGTTAAGTGAATAAAATCAAAACTTTTTGTTTAATACAAATATAAAATATACATTTACTATAAAAATTAATGTGTTTACAATTACTCCGTGTAGAAAACTTAAATTATTTAATATTTTCGCCTTCAAAATTACGTAAATTTGCACGAAAAATGCAATAACGTAAGATCGTGTTTCGTGATTTTTAGATTATAACAGTAGAAATCTATCCCATTTTACAGCTCAAACGAAACATAAATAGTTATATTACAATTTGTCCGTCCCAAATATTTAAGTTATTGGTTGACAATAAAGATACATATTTATCAAAAAAGCGCTTCAAATCCTCCATATAATTTTACTATAGCGGCCGCGCGACGATTTGAATATGCGCCGCACGAGCTCTGTCATTATCTGTCTTACGCTCTGCGCAGTCTTAAAAGTGTAAATAAAGTTTATAATAACAACGTCCGTCGCCTAACATTTAAGCCAAATACTGGCACCGCGAGCTCAATGAACGCTTAACGAACACAATTAATTACAAACACAATGTTGTTACAAATACAAACATCTGCCAATACTATTAAATAATTACATTGAAAAAGTAGACGAATTACAATAGGTACGTTGCTACACATGAATATTACTGCCCCCTTCATCTGTCTTCTAGGTAAAGCTACCTGTTCTATAAGGTATTAAGCGCCAACTAGCCAGTTGGCGCTTAGTGCCTTATAGTACTCGTTAGCAAACTAAGCAGAGCTTATACTATGGGTACTAGACAATGGATAAACATACATATATGTTTTTTTTGTAAATACTTACATATTATACACAGAAACGCCCAGACCAAGACACACATCCCTGTTTATGCACACAAATGTTTGACTTGTGCGGGAATCGAACCTACGACCTCAGGTGTGGCAGTCGGTTATACTAACCACAACGCCATCGAGGCCGACAATCAGTTGATGACTGTACAAATCATGGTTTGTTACACAGTTTCACGTCTATATCGTCGATAGTGAAAATGGATTTATATTACGCCTGCATTTCGCCTGCTATAATTTGACAGAGTTGGGAACGTGAGACTACGGACGAAAAACCAAATAAATAGTGCTACTAACTCTTCACTGCCTTCGTTTTCTTTTTATTCTACTAACGAAGCAAACAGGCAT
This sequence comes from Catocala fraxini, assembly GCA_930367265.1. Taxonomy (NCBI): domain Eukaryota; kingdom Metazoa; phylum Arthropoda; class Insecta; order Lepidoptera; family Erebidae; genus Catocala; species Catocala fraxini. The sequence goes on from OV884031.1 coordinate 24,643,650, forward strand.
ACGGCCCACCTAATGGTAAGTGGTCACCGTAGCCTATGGACGCCTCCAACACCAGAGGCATCACTTGCACCTTGCCGAGTCGATAAAAACCTTTTAACGCCCTTTTTAAAGAACCCTATATTGTAGTAAAAAGCCCTTCTTTAAGTGAGTAAAAAGCACTTTTTTTAAGTGAGGCGGCGTATTAAACCATCAAAATAATTGGTGACGACGAACTCTCTTACTCCTTCTCTCAGAATCTTTGGTAGTGTATGGGGTTAGCTGCGACCCTAACGACCTCTAAATATATTCAAAAAAATATTATAATCAAATAATCGTGGTCATAACACTTCATAAGGTAAGGAAACGAATTGGATTCGCTACGAACAATGAAATAAGACAAAAGATGGTATCGTGGGAGCGAGCTGTATTCACATAAGTGTAAGCCAAGTGACAAAAATGAAGCTATTATGTACTCGGCCGTTGACATTACATACTGCGACGGCCATATTGAATTATGATATGAATGACTCGGCAATTAAACCATGGTACTACATTTATATAACTTATTTGGATATTACTTAATATTATATAACAACAATAATAATATCAGCGCTATAGCTATATATAACTATATTATAAACTCTCTCACCGCTGGGCATGGGCCTCTTCTTAGTGTGAGAAGGATTGGGCCAATAGTCTACGCTGGCCCTGTGTGAGTTGGCAGATTTCATATACCCTCGAGAATATTATCGAGAACTCTCATATAGAAAGGTTTCCTCGTTGCATGAAAAACATTCAGCGCGGTAGAAAACAGCCTAATCATATTTCAAACTTAACCTTATAACGATGAGTGCATATTAACCGAAAGAACAATTAATCGTATACATATACTTAAACTTAGACACTTTGAACTCAAAGAAACAGATAAATTAGAAAAATACTTATTCAGGGTCTTTGGTACTCCACACTGCGTACAATGTGTAAAAGTTTTACCCAGAGGTGACAAGGTGTCCTTCTGATAACATAGCCTTGTAATGGGACAAAGTGTCCCTTAATAAGGCTGTGTTGTTATACTGGGCAGAAATCGTGCCACGAACTTGTCAAAATATATTTTTGACAAGTTTGACAAGAGAAAGCATGATGTTGCAATCCTGTATAAGCCACAGAATTCAACCCGCCTGAAAATAGGCAGTTACCGTATGCCAATATGAGAGACATTATAAATAATTAAATAAAAATAATACCACACTAATTCTTGAAACAGTCGGCAAACATTCGCATACTCATTATGGATATGCCTATATGGTTATCATAATATATATATACATGTATGTATATGCGTACGACAGCTGGCAACCTCGAACAATATTTAAATTTCGAACGAAATAACATTCATTACCATACAACAAACAAAACTGAAACGCACATAGACAATCACAACGCACACATATAAAACAAGACAGTGATTCTCAAAATTTCACTGTACAACCAAAACTTTGACACTCCACCTGTCAACACACACTTATCAGTCTATAGACTCATTAGAAAAAAAACTTCCGACAAATCACCAAACAATGGCACGCGTGTATCTTTTTCATACAAGTTCACCGTCCAAACAATTGGTGAAAAACCTCCATGTGACGCAATAAGGTGAAACACCTAATTATCTCATAACGAATGAATGAGCGAACTTTCGCTTTTGTGTTCGAACAATGCCAGCACTCTCTTCTAGTGTGGTAACGTTGTCTTTTTACGTCGTATTATGAAGTGCTGTAAAACATGGTGCGATTGTCTTGAGCTTTAATTTCCGCGTCTGACTGGCTAATATGTGGTTTTGAATGAGTATTTAGCACTATTATACTGTGATGTGTGGAAGAGATTTGTCATATATGACATGTCAATCGTTTAATATACATTGCTGTGATAATAAGAGCAACTACGAATGTAAAAATTTAAATTTCGAATATAAAATGTCAGTTGACCATGTCAAGATAAATTTTGATTTAATTTTATTGTCTATGAAAGTTTTGCCAGATCGAAATTTTAATATAAAATAAAAAACATAATTTGCAATGCCTGCATGTCATTAATTCTTATTTCAAAATCATCCAGTAGTGTAAGTGTAAATGCGATAGTTGACTGTAAAATAAAAACTAACAATTTTTGGGATTTACTGACAATATAACAGTAACTGACAATCATTATGCCCGAATTAATGGAAAAATTTGGTGTATGATGCCCTTTATTAATATCAACCTTGCAATTAGACTTGTAAAAAGCAATTCATATAGAAATGTCTTAAACCTAAACAGCTACTGGTGCAAATATAAAAAAAAATTAAGACGTCTTTTCCAATTATAAACATAGAGATTTGTCTAATTAGTTTAATATTTGAAGCGGAAATGACTACAATTAGTCGATCACGTATATTAACAAACAAGTTATTTAACCGTATTAATAACTAGCTTCCGTTCGCGGCAATGCTCGCGAGGAATTCGGTATCTCACAGAGATACCTATTCTACAAAAAAACGGACACTCTGTTGCCTGGCTGGAAAAAAACTATCATCTCAATCACATACCGTTAAAAAACAAACTCTCGGATACCTCCTTGTTCAAGTAGTGTGATCCTTGCGCAATACGATCCTGCGATACTGGATTCGATTTTTAAATCAGGTAAAGTGTTATAAAGTTATTGTTTTAAGAACTGTGACAGGTAGTTGACAAAAGCCCTATTAGGTAGGACTTAGGAAAAGCAAAAAGTGGTTTTTGTACATCTCTGCCTACCCTTTGGGAATATACAGATGTGAACGTATGAATGTAGAGACAAATTAATAGATTATATAGATTTAAATCTAAAGATTACATCAAATACTTCCCATAGCTATCCGGCCATAAACTTCTATACATTAAAATATGTTCTGGTAGACAAAATCTTAATAGGCCTTTCAAATTTTTATGTACTACGATTCCATCTATAATACAGGCCACTTATAATAAATATACATGTTAAAACCTCATATTTCACGCACAAAAAACTTTTAATGTCAATCATCTTTAAAACATTACACATACAAAATAGTTTCTAATACTAATAAGAACATCTGTAACTATTTTCATTAGAAATTCATATTCTTGTCATAATTATTAAGAGTGCTCATAAACGCTGGCATGTAATTATTGACGTATATTTAATTGATTGACCACGGAGAAACGATTTGTTTTATATGTGTTCGTTATGAATGGCCTGCGTGTACTATCCATGCAGTCATAATAATAATTATGACTTTCAAGTAAGTCTGTTTGTTTGTTTCTTCACGACTTAACTACTGAACCAATTTTAACAAAACTTTCTTTTTGCATTAGGCATAATACCTGTGTCGCAACGTATGAATATTTAAATAACGTAAATGGACAGCCAGGTTTTGCACAACTGTTTGTGGATCACACAAAATTTGTCTACAAATAATAATTTGATTATTTCGTATGCTAAACAAGAATGTAAATTATAAAATCTTGTGACGGATCATGACTAGTTTAGTCGGTAAAGCGACAACACTGTTACTCAAGGTCGTGGTGTGCAATCCTGTCTCCTTGATTATTTTATTTATGTCATTAATAATTTACAAGAATGTTTCTAATCACGGGAATCGAGGCGGTAACCGAGCCGAGGTGTACACTTAAGCCTTAGCGGTAAATATGATTTGGCAATATTTCAATATAGTTATCACTAAATCCAATGCGGATCAAGGTCGATCAAAATATATTGTGCGTTTTGATTTGATTTAAAAAGTACAAGGTACAGGGTACCTTATACTTTTCTTTTTAATACTCAAAATTGCAGTAATCCTATTAAATGAGTAAAAATAAAATATTTTAATACAAAATATCACATTCCATTGACCAAATGGGTATTTAAGAACTGCCTCAGAAGGCACTGTTATCATTTCGGAACCGGTGGCTTTATGTATTTCTGCTGTTCCAAACACTAGTAGATTAATCCAACAGCACACTATCCCATACGCCGTATGCTTGCCGCCTAAGTAGCTTAAAAATGACCGAAGCCGGGGTCAGGAACTAGTAATTTGGTCATAAAGAAAGTTCTTTGATTAGTTACTCACAACTTGGTACAGTAATTCTATTGGCAATGATAGAAATTGAATAGTGTTAAATAAAGTTTTTGTTTAACACACTGTGAGAAACATTAATCAGATTAATTTTTTAGAGTTCAGTAATGAGTTTTTATGTTTTGCATTTGATTTGTAATTTTCTATTTTATTAAGACGAGGTATTTGATAAAATAATCAGATCTTTAGTTTACTATACGTAGTTTTGCTCGCTCTCTACATACATTTCGAGATCGATGGTAAAATCTCAAATCAAAAAAATATGGGTGTCATTTTATGCATAATAACTCGAGTACTACTAAACGAAATTAGATGAAACGCAGTTTAGATTTTAATTTGTTCTCTAAGCTACTTAGTTGTGAAATTGCATTAATATCAATTCAACAGTTCTTGCATGCACATAAGTAGCGATAGCCTAGTGAGAAACCGTTGGACTGCCACGCAGAGGTCTCGAGTTCGAACCTAAGGCGCGCATCTCTGACTTTTCGAAGTTATATGCGTATTCAATAATTGATTATCGCTTGCTTTAACGGTTAAGGAAAACATCGTGAGGAAACCTGCATGTCTGAGAGTTCTCCATAATGTTCTCGAAGATATGTGAAGTCTGCCAACCCGCACTAGGCCAGCGTGGTGGACTATGGCCTAATCTTTCTCACAGTGAGAAGAGGCCCGTGCCCAGCAGTGGGACAGTTTAATACAGGGCTGTTATTTTTATATTTATTATAGTTTTTGCATGAAACTCGAACAAGCAAACATACATAAAGGACGTAGTATTAGATTTTAAAAACTTACCTAGCGAACTGATTTAGATACTTCAAAAATCATTAGAGTTTTATGATACAAGTGATATATATATAATAGAACATGTTAGCTTTACGTTTATCTATCTTATCTTATCTTATCTTATTTCGGGGGCCAATCGCTGTAGATCGGCGACACTTCGACCCAGTGGGATCTTTTGTGTCAGCCCCGAGATCTATCCCTGAGCTATCTCCCTATGAATGTACTGCATCGGTCGCAGCGTATACTTCAGAGGGAGAAGCCTGAAGTCTTCAGGGTTCGGATATGCCAATCCCATCAGACCCATCCTTAGTCCAGCCAACGCGTCACATTCACACAGTAGATGTGATATGGACTCGTCCTGTTCACCACAGGCTCTGCAGATCAAATTGTTTGCCAAACCTAACCTGCACAGGACGTCTACGTTTATCTAACTTATAAATACTAGAATTATGAGTAATATTAAAAACATAATTATATGCATGCATGTTAAAGAATAATTATAAGACTTATAAGCTTAAAAGCTAATAGCATAACATCGTTGCAAGATTTATATGATAGCATTAAATTATTGTAGGCTTCGATGGCGTAGTGGTTAGTGTAACCGACTGCCACGCCTGAGGTCGCGGTCAAACATTTGTGTGCATGGACATGGATGTTTGTCTTGGTCTGGGTATTTCTAAGTACAATATGTAGGTATTTACAAAAAAGAGTATATATGTATGTTTATATATGCGTGTATGAGGAATGTGATGAAAGTGAATGAAGTCAGAGAAGTGTGTCAGGATTGTAGCAAATGGAAATCCGTAGTCTCTGCCTAACCCTCTGGGAAACAGGCGTGAATCTATGTATGCATGTTTATCCATTGTCTAGTACCTATAGTACAAGCTCTGCTTAGTTTGGGCTAGATGGAAGAGAATATTAATATTATTCCAACAAGATCCTTACATATTTAAATGATAACCTAGTACTTTGACTAGCGTAGTAAAACGCCTACATGATTTGATACGCCGACGTCGCAATTTCAAGTATGTGTTTAATAATTTGCGTATTGCCGCTATATAATTTTCTATCATATCATCCTACTATGGTACATGTAAACTTATATTGACATCAATCCTTTAAAATTAAACTACTATATACGGATTTTATCGCGTTGTTTATTTGACACTTTATTACATAATTTAAAAAACTGTTACATTACAACTACTATTAAACTTTACTAATTTCTAAGCTAATTAAATTATTATTAAAACTATTTAAATTTAATTTAATTTTACACTTTCCCCGACGTTTCGGTTGCTTTTCAGCAGCCATGGTCACGGGGACATTAAGATGGTAGTTGACTCGATGTTCCAGTGTAGTTATTTCAAAGTACCCGAACATAATTTATTCATTGGTGTTTCTATTTACGCAGAATCCAATTCAATCAATCCTATTAATTTATTATATACTTATAATGCGAAATGTAATACGTATATAACAGATGCAATAAAGTATATAACAGACCATATTATACATTTTATGTTCAGTCTAACGACTGCCTTGCTGCTTAGCTTACATAAATTATATATATAAATAACTTATAATGCATGCGAATATAAAGACGTAGTCGTAGTGAAAATTAATAATTTAAATAATTTAAAATTAATAATTAATTAATTATATTTCCATCGTTAAAAATCCTAGCGGACATGCACACAACTCACCAAAGATGTATCATAATCGGATGAATAGCATAACAACGTACTCGAAAAATAAACAAACAAAAATTCTTGTTTATATTTAAGTATATATATACAACATGTCACAGATATAACGCACAACCTCAAACACACCAATTAGATTATTAAATCGTAATAATATTGTAGGATCTTTGTTGCTGAGCATCTGTCTCCTGAGCAAAAGCATCTGCATGCCGCTACAAGAGCACGGGCCAAGGAGCTAAATTATAAATTTGTATGGATCAAGTACGGTCAAATATATGTTCGCAAGGATGAGCCGGCAAGTGCAGTTCTCATAAAAAATTTGGAGTCTCTTACCAAATTAAAATAATTTATTTCTAGTTTTATTTTATCTTCAACATATAGTGCATTGTTAATTGGACATCCATTAACTCATTATGTATAATATATTCTATCAAAATCTGGGTAGGGCTAGATCTAAAATCAAAGATATTTACTTAAATCTGCTAATTAATGATTATGACATCGTATGTTTTACGGAAACCAATTTTGATAGTAGTGTTTTCGATGGCGAATCTATTGATGAGCGATACAATATTTTTAGAAGGGATCGTCAAAGCTCATGCTCTGTTAAGACAGATGGTGGAGGTATACTTATTGCTGCCAAGAAGCATTTTGATGTTATCCGTCAGACATCTTGGGATTCTAGGGTTGAGGATATCTGGATCACTATACTGCCGCGCAACTCTGATGAACAATTGTTGAATATTGGCCTCTGTTATTTGCCTCCAGACTTGCCTGTTGACGATATCGCTGCTTTCTATGACAACTGTCAGAGGTTGATTCTTAACGCTACGAACAGGGATACATTCCTGTTGCTGGGAGATTTTAACACCCCTAACTTGACTTGGAAGTTACAGAGTGACCCATTGTCGTTAATTCCCACGAACGCCCGGGATCGGAAAGCGATATTATTATCCGACCTGATTAATACCTGCAACCTGATACAGTTTAATACTATTCCCAATAATAATAATCGTTATCTGGATCTTGTCCTCTCGAGCATACCCGTTGTTGAAGTATCGGAAACCGACTGTCTTTGCAGAGTGGATAGCCATCATATAGCTTATTGTATAGCCTTTCCAAATGTTCTATTGGACAAACCTCTTAGGCCTACGCATAATAAACGTTTTAATTTTAAAAGGTGCGATTATAAAAGTGTTAAATCTGAATTACGACTTGTGAAATGGGCTGAGATTTTATCTTTCACTGATGTTAATGACAGCGTTGAAAGGTTCTATGATATTATTAATGAAATAATAGTTAACCATACACCGTTGGCAAAAAACAACTGTTTCAAATACCCGTTATGGTATAACAACTCCTTAATTCGTTGCCTCAAGGAAAAAGCTAAATTTCACAAGCGTTTTAAAAAATTTGCTAACCCGCGAGACTATGATACTTTTGCTTTACTCCGCACCAGATGCAAGTCTCTGATCAATGAATGTTATAAGACTTTTCTATCCTCTGTAGAGAAATCACTATCCCATGATGCTAAGATATTCTGGCGTTATGTCAATGATAGAAAGGGGGTAAATACCATACCTCAGTCTATGACCCATGGAAACAAAACGTCTTCAGACGGTAGAGGAATCTGTGAACTTTTCTCGGAGTATTTTGGTTCGGTTTTCGATTCATCTTCCTCTCAGCCAAATCTGTGGGAAAATTTGCCCAACACTTCTAACACTACGCTTCATCCATTTGAAATCAGCCAAAGGGATATCCTTCTTAAAATTAAGAATTTGGATGAACGTAAAGGTGTTGGACCAGACGGGATTCCTCCAATTTTTCTCAAAAATTGCTCTGAGGAATTATCTGTCCCATTAACCATATTATTTAAGAAATCAATCAACTCAGGCGTTTTTCCCGTCCGTTGGAAAATTGCGCATGTTATCCCTATTCATAAATCTGGCGATAAGACATCCTGCTCTAACTATCGGCCCATTAGCATTCTCGGGTGTATAGCGAAGCTCTTTGAATCTTTAGTATATATTCCACTTTATAATCATTTATGTAACTATATTTCCAACAAACAACACGGTTTTGTCAAAAAAAGATCCACACTTAGTAATCTTCTTGAATATAAAAATTATCTTTGCGGCGCCTTTGCTTCTGGCGGGCAAGTGGACGCCATATATCTAGACTTTAGTAAAGCTTTTGACAAAGTAGACCATTCGCTGTTATGTCTTAAACTCGCACACTACGGTATACATGGGTGTTTGTTAAGGTGGATCACTTCGTACCTGAGTAACAGGAGCCAACTTGTAACTATTAAGGGTTATTCTTCTGTTCCCGTACCCGTCTCTTCTGGGGTTCCACAGGGGTCACATCTTGGTCCGCTCTTTTTTATAGTCTTTATTAACGATCTTATAAATCGATTATCTTGTCCTGCATTGCTATACGCTGATGACCTAAAGATTTATAATAAGATAAACGAGACCACAGATAGTTTGGCCCTTCAGCGAGATCTCAACATCGTTACGGACTGGTGCTTGTCAAACAATATGTGCCTCAATGTGGACAAGTGTTGCGTTATTTCTTTTACCAGGAAAAAGCACAAACTGTTTCACCCTTACTTTATAGAAAATAGTGTGTTAAATAGAAAAGAGGTGGTAAAAGATTTGGGAGTCTTATTTGATAGGGAGTTATCATTCCGTTCACATTACGAGCATGTTGTGAAGAGAAGTAGCAAACTTCTGGGATTTATTATAAGGTCCACTAAAGAGTTTAAGAATGCACAAAGTACCCTGTGTCTCTATTTCAGTCTGGTGAGGAGTATCTTAGAATACTGTTGCCCAATTTGGTCTCCTTATTATAAAACGCATATATATGACATAGAGAGAGTACAGAAAAGGTGCTTAAAATTCCTTTCTCGTAAATTCAGTTATGGTCGCTTAAATTATGCTGAGAGGTTAAGTAAATTTAATGTTGTCTCATTGCAAACCCGACGTCAGAGATACGATTTACTCTATTTGCATAAATTGATTCATTCATCTATCGATGCTCCGGCTTTACTCTCATCTCTCAGCTTTAATATTTCACATAGATCTCGTAATCCTAACATATTTGCAATTCAGACATATAAAAATAATACATCATTTTATAATCCAATAGTAAGAATGTGCAGATCATATAATAAATTAGCACGTGTAAATAAAGAAGTCGATATTTTTGAAATAAATTTTAACAGATATAAAAAGATTGTATCAGGTGTACTTAGTTCCGAAAAGTTCCAAGCTATAATGTAAAATTACAGTTATTAAGTTATTACCCGTTTTTAATGATTCATTTGTATCCTACGCTAACAAATTTAAGATTTTAATTAATGTTTATTTTTTGCACGAGTAATCTGCTTTAATATGTACATGTTGTGTACACTACCTTAGGATTACTGTCCGGTTTATATATTATGTTCTTTATTACTACCTACTATGTTAACACTGTAATCTGTTTGTGTACCTATTATAAATAAATAAATAAATAAATAAATAAATAATATAATTATTAAAATGTTACTTGTTACTTAATTTAATGAATTAGTTCTCTTTATATTATCATTATATTATACTATCTTTAAAGCAGCGATAGCTCAGTGGGGAGACCAACATACTGCAATGCAGAGGGTCACGGTTTCGAACCCACGTCGCGCACCTCTGACTTTCGGAAGTTATATGACTTTTCGAAATTATGTGCGTATTAATTGACAATTATTGCCTGCTCCGTGCCTCGGAGAGCACGTTAAGCCGTTGGTCCCGGCTGCCATGAACGTCTATGGCAGTCGTTATTGGGAAAGTCAGTACTCTCTAATATCCTGACACTGGTCTAGCCTTAGGGTATCGTTAGCCTTCGGGTTGCGGAGGTCAGGTGGCAGCCGCTCCGTGTAAAAACTGATATCCAGTCAAATCCGGTTAGACTAGAAAAGCCGACCCCAAGTGACTTGGGAATAATAAAGGCTAAGAGAGAAGAAATTCTCCTTATTGTGCGCGGATAGTATAGGTATATTACAATAAAACTAACATTATTTCCTTTATTGCATCAAAAACCTTATTGCCTTGAATTATGATACATTTTCGTTTATTTCAGCTGTTAAATAAATGGGTGACTAAATTTAATTCATTTTAATTATTTTAGATATTAAAAATAACCTATATTAAAAATTGCTGGAATTGATTCAGTAGCAGATTTTGAACAAACTACTTTCAGGATGTCTATTTATTATGTTACATGTTGTATTCAAGCATGAATTAAATTATACCCAGTAAGCTTCCATTATAAGTAGAATGAATCCTATTTATAATCGAAGCAAGACTGGAGACACACGGTCAAAAGAAAGCGTTTCGAAATTGTTCTTGAAGGCGAATAAAGCATAGCAACTTTTAACAGCTCCATAGATCATTTAAATTTTCATTAAAATAATTTATATTTTCAACAACATATTGGAAATCTGTATACATGTAAAGACACAATCTACTTACATTAAAACATACTATATGGCAAAATAAACCTTGATGTGTTACAAATAGAGTCCATTCTCTATTGTATTTGCTTGACAGATGGCGGTCACTCCTAGTGACTTCTTCAGCTGGGCTATTGTCAACGTATGACTGATTTATACTCAGTCTAAGATTCATTTCATTCACGTTTATTTAAATGTCGTCAGGATTTACGTTGTACTGATGAAATTTCAATATTACAATGAGACTATAGTGAGCGGTGAGCTAGACGTTTGCGGACTATATACATGGTAACACTGGCAGGTTTAATTTCGTCATAAATCTTCAAAGCGCAACTGCCAACTGGTAATGTAGGTCCATTATTTGTCTAATTTGAAAAAAATCAATTGAGTTATGTGCCAGCTATTACAGAATAACAATTTGAACTTAGTGGATTAGAAGATTATATTATGTTAAATTTTGTAAATAATTCTTTTTCATATGTTTTACTATTTCTACGAACACGATACATTATTTTCAAAATATTTTGTTGTATTGGATTCGAACATTTAGACATGTTTAAAAGAGGCATATAATAATAATAAAAAGGTATTAGAATAAAGACATGCCTGTTTAGGAGATGCGGGGCAGACTTTGGGGACTGCCTCGGAAACTTGTGAATTGTATCGTCGAGCTATTAGATTATTATTTTTGAATTTTAAATGCCTTCGGTGACGATGACGTGAGTTCCATGATTTTTGTTCATCCAAAAAGTGCTCAAGGCGCCTAAAAAAGATTTCACTTCGAAAATTCTGAGCATCGCTGTCAGCTGGTAATGCAACCAGAAGAACCAGAACCAAAAGAAGATTGGTAGCAGCACAGCCACGGTGAATGGCAATGGTGATTCATTGGACGAAGAAAAGTCGGCAGATCGACACCTCGCTTGTTCACATTGTAATTTTATTCAATTTATTTTGTGTTTTGAATTATCGTGGTAGTATGTACTATATAGTAAGAAGTAGTGATACAAAGAACCCTGTATTCTATATATATATAAAACTTCGTAAATAATTTACAGCCACTAGTTTTCGTTCGCACCTGAAAATTATACATAATGTAAAAAGCGTCTGAAATTGGTCACTCGATATTATGTAGCCCGCGAGTTAAACTGATCCTACATTCTAAGAGGTCCGTACTGAGACAGGTCTAAAAAACAGGACCGATTTGAATAACATTAAATATACATATCAGGTCAACTCTCCTTTAAAGAGTTATATCCACTGGACAAAAAGTTGTGTGGATCGTCATGCAATATTCAAAAATTATTTAACTATTCAATGCTGCAGGCGCTAAAATTTAATTAAAAAAACAACTACCAGTACTGGTATTTAAAATTGTAATGCTATGAAATCCATAAATTGCGAACTATAAACAACTCTGTATTTGCATAATACAATAACACATCAAGCCAACTTTATGGCAAGCTTTCGGAATGGAAAGCTTTAGGGTACGAATACACTCATTCCTTGGGACATGTATCATACATACAATACGAGAAACCTAATTCAAAAGGGATATTTCTTTCGGTTTGTATTGGTTTAGCAATTTGACGATTAAAGTTGTGCTTTCGAACATACATACCTACATCTCTCGCCTATATCCGAATCAAGTAGGTACACCCTAATTTTGGAGTATTTTATTTTACGACTTATGTGATCTATTATTATTACGTGGAACATACAATCTGGTCGGCAAATTTTTTATTTTTGAACTAAATATAATTATTAATTTTCGAAAATCATTATTTGTTATATATCGGCTATTACATAGTATAAACACTAATTTGGACAACAGTAATAAAATATAAAAACTGTAAAAAAACAAGTGAGAAACGGCAATGAATTACCGTAAATCTTAGAGTTTGAAAAACAATATATGTAAAGGTCACGTGATACCACGTGACCTTGAGGTCAGATGTCAAAGTCATTTTGGGGGTATATCGACTATGCTGAGTCGAATGGCGTTGACCGCGAGTCTCTAGCTTTTACGGTTTTTGAGTTAAAAGTTGTGTTGTTACACAACTTTTAACTCAAAAACCGTACCGTACCGTCTGTCTGTTGACAGACGGACGGACAAAGCTGTTGTATAAAAGTTTTTCGAACTCAAAAAGTAAAACAATTCATACGGACTGACTGCCAAATTTAAGTTGAAGCTGTATCTATGACAAATGTCGTCTTATGCGAGAGCTATGGTCACCTACCATGTAAAAATTGTGGTTAAAGCATGTGTAACCGCACCTTTATGCGAAAAGAAGCCAGGAGCGATGCAAGTGTCCACTTCTTAGTATTCATGAGGATGGCGTTATGCTAGACGTAACCATTAACATTTGGATCACGCAAGATTAATAAAATTCAAATTAATACGGAAGCCTACATATTCATATTCGATAAGCTCGATTTAAATAATATCGAATAACATCTATAGAGAATGTTCGATTTACAAGACTACGTGGGAATTGTCGTTTACTTTTTAATCGGTGTTTTTGATATCGTTAATCTTTTTCTCGATATATGTGTTAATATATTCTAATCGATTCATAAGTCACATTGCTGTGGTATTTGGTACGGAAGTGTAATCGGAAGCAGTCTTCCCGGCGTTTAGTTTTATGGCTATAATTGTAGGTATATCGATGCTCCCAATAGTATGTAATGCTAAGCAAGTTTTGATGCAATTTAAGTTTTATTATTTTTAATTAATATTTAAGTTTCCTGTGTAGTCCATCATCGTCAGGTGTATGAATGAAATTACATGGAGTTGTAACACATTTATTTGGGTTTTATTGCTTGATAGAGATTTAACACTTCATGTTTATTCCCAATAAATCATTATAAATCAATATTATGAAATTTTCATATTGAGATGCTATCTCGAATTTAATGTGAGATATTAATTATGTTATTTTGAATAGATATGAAATGAATCTCATCAAGCAGATGTGAAATAGCTGCAAAGTGGTTTGGGAGATTTAAAGTCCATAATTATATTAAATTGCTCGCTGTACTGGGTTTACACAAATGTAAAATTGATTTCTTTAATGGCATTTGGCCAACTTGCTACTAGCAATGCGAAGAACGTTACGTGTTTCATATCAAAGTAAAAAATTATATGATGCCCAAGTAGTTATTCCCAGCCAGAGCTTTTGTTTGAATGTCCGCAAAATTCCTTAGGTGACAGGGATAAACTTAACCGTCGGAGGTGAGTTATATGATAATAATAATTCAGATGTGAACTATGTGATATGGATCAAACATGTCTAGCTTAATGTAAGGCTAGCTATATGTTAACCCATGTAACAGGATATAAGTCCATTGTCTGCTAAAAGCGAGATTTCCAAAATTGAATTTGTGTGAATAGCCTGACAAAATTTAAACTTAAAAACACTGTTCCAGACCCGGAAATCATATCACCACAAATACATGTATTACCGAAGCAGTAAGCTAGTGCAATAATAAAATTGCATTGTTAATATTATTTGGCTGAACACTTCTTACATGAAGCGATTCAACCCTTAGGACACTCAAACATTTGAATAACCAATCGACGGATGCGGTGATTAGATGTGTTCTCAACTGGTGATAGACGTCTCCTCACCACTTGCTATGATATATTTTATCGCTTGCCTCGTAATCAAGCGACGTACTGAATACTAACTGTGTATCAGGCTCGCCGATGAGATAGAATATGTTTTATGAAGTAAATGGTGAATAAATCATTTGGTTGCGAAGGTAGTGACAGTCATAAAACTATTGGTTCAAAACTGAATGGTTTGAGTTATACCGTTATAATTTTCATTAGGATTGTTATTACAAAGAGCAAGGGAGGGAAATTATTATGATTTTAGGTTGAATATGTTAAGAGTATTTTTACGCTTCAGATCGACGAAGAGCCTAAAAGCCAAGACAAAAAAATAATGACACAGCTTTCAAATTAGTAAGTATATAGGTGCATATTATTTATACCTCCTTGTAATAAAAATTATTTATAGAAATCTATGCTAAAAATACGTAGGTCTGGTGGCGGCTCTGGGATCTTAATATATTATAATAGTTTATAACATTCGTAAACCATAGATTAGCGAAAGTCATTCTATTATTTTTATTTAAACATCAAAGCAAAAATAATAAATCACCATTCCATAATTAAAATAAAAGAAAAAAAGCAACTGTGTATATTGAATTCGTTTTACAACGTATTTCCTTTTCAAATTCTTGTTCCCACAGTTCGAAATTTAAAACAACGCAATAGAAAAAATTTAAGCAAAAATTAATGAAACCTGACATTTATTGATACTATTTCATCTCCCAATGCTGGTGCCATAAAAACTAAAACAAAGCCGTTTGGCGATCAGTTCGAGCAAAGATCATAAATTAAAGAAAGCCGCTCTGTTTATGGTATGTATAATAGATTTGGTCAGTATACTAGTTATAATGGTTTTGCCTGCGGATTTGCTCGTATCGAGCCACTATATTTTTTAATATGGTACGCAATGCCTTGGTTGGCCTGGCTTGATAGGGTACAGTGATACATTTATTTAAATCTAAGATTTCGCTGAATCTAGAGCAGCCCAGCTGGGCAAATAATTTGGGCCTGCAGAAGATACCAGCCAAACATCCTTGTTTAGTAATCCTGCTGTGAATAGGATATGTTGTCTTAAATATTCAATAGTTTTATAGAGTCTGGAAGTATCACATACTCTCCAAGTCAGAAAGGGCTGTTGATATCTTTCGTCACGACTTTAAACAATCTGTATGAATAGTCTTCTGTCATTGTCAAGGCATGTACCATGATCTCTGAGTATTGTAGTATAATTTCTTAGTATACTAATACTACTACATGACAGAACGTAATCTATATTTTGTGTATGTCTTTGTCTCGCTCTTTCAGATAGTACAATCGCAATTCTGCCACAAATATTCGTAAAACAGCCGCGACTCATTAATCTGAAATTTCTCTGTCTCTCTTTCTACCTCATCAAGCGACATGACACTGGTTTAGTCATACGAATCGTAGAAAAGAAAACTGTTAGAGAAAATAACAACAAAAACGACGAACAGACATACTGTCAGATTCACAAATCATCATCAAATGCCATTAACGTGAGATTCGTATAAAAAAAGATTGAAATCATATAAATTTCGAGTCATTATGTCTTTTTCCGAAGTTAAAATCACGATTCGAATTTCATTACGGATTATGATAGCGTGTTTTATTAATATTATGTCCGATTATAGTCAAACCGTGTTGAGGTATATGGCTTATAAAGTAGGAAAATAGCTTGATCAGAAGCCGAAACCGTCCGTTTGTGTGTTGGTTTTGATGATTGATTCTTAGTTTTATGTTAATAATTTTATTTAAACGAGGTCCATTCAGGACGTAGGCATAGAATGTATGTTTAATACAAACAATTTATTACCATGTGCTCATTTTTTATTCATTTTGAAATTAGAATTCTGATTTTATATTGTAGTATTGGAATTATAAAATGCGTACGATGGTTACCTAATGTTGCTTTGCCACATATTGAAATAATATTTTTGAAATAATGTGTTTTGTTAAGCGTATGCTAAAATGCGCGGGGACGCTTCTATTATTTCACCCTGTGGTCAAAATTCTACCGTAATTAATTTCATAAGTTTTTTGGTTTTATTGATTTTCGCTTTCTACACCATAGTAACTTCAACCATGCCAAATATTAAACTCCTGGCTTAAAAAGGTGTATATAAATTTCTCTATTTACATTACGATATTTTACAAAAAAAGGAAATAAAATAGGTTTATATATACAAAAATTCGTTTCCGCAATAAGCAGAGACAATATGACGTATCTCTTTTGCTGCATTAGATATTAATCTACATTTATAAATAAATTGAGATAATTATATATTTATAATTACATACATACCTTTAGTTTGATAGATGTTGTGAATAGCGAGATTATGACATGCATGACGACTTTGAATGGTGTTCTTAATTTAAAAGTGTTTTATTGTTTTAGTTGCTTGGGAGTTGTATAACCAGCCAGTTTTAAAAATTAGTGTCTATGTGAATATTTTTATTCTTTAAATCACTTGCCTATCCAGTCTCGTTTTGGAACTCTTGTTTTTTTATAAGTATTTTGTGTAGTTTAAATTAAATATTTTTTTTTATAATCTTATTTATATGTGTGTACATAGTCTTACGTCTGCATCACCTAAAAAGTAGGCAAAGGTGTATTACGCCTATATTTCGCCAGCTATGATGCCAGTTTGGATCTTACGTAATAGAGAGCGAGCTTTTTGTCATCTAACAGGCGTAGAACCAGACATTCTATATTATTCTAGCTTTTGTCTGAAAATAGCCTATGTCCTTTCCCAGATTTTAAACTACCTCTATATCAAATTTCATCTAAATTGGTTTAGTGGTTTAGCTAGTAGTAGTAGTAGTTTAGTGACTAGGTAATAGACAGACAGAGTTACTTTCGAGTTTATAATATTAGTAAGGATAACAAAAAACAGGTAATATTATTAGACACATCTAATTAAGAAATTAGGAAACGACTATTAAATAGTTTAATCATATAGTCACCCTTTAACTAATACAAACACCAGCGGCAGAAATAAATTTTGATATTTCAAAAGAATAACAGGCACCGCACAAAAGGAAGTATTATGTTCATTAAAAAGTCCAGGTGTTTATATAAATCACATATTGACAGATGGTAAACGGTGACGTAATGTCGTTCTCAATTTAAAAAGGAATGCTTTATGGTCGTTTTTCTAATAGTGTATATTGCAAATAACTCGTTCCTATTAATGAGAAAGCAGTAAAACAACAGATTAAGTTGTGCGTGGGAACACAATGTAGTTAGGGTGAGCTTTAAACTGAGCGGAGATGAACGAAGCTGAGATGTGTTTAATAAATAATAAAATATTTTTCTCGAAACGTAACTGCAGTATTTTTACGACAACTAAGCATGATATTGTTGAAATTAAATATTTTAAACAGTATATCTTATAATTGTCAGTATCAAATGGCTCTTTGATTCATCCCTTTATTATTCTGGCACGTGCCCTTATCTTAAATCAAATTAAAAGCTTTGTTGTCAAATCATGTCTATCATATGAAAGACTTTTACACAAGTTAAATAATTAATTACACCAAAAGAAAATATGTGTAATCGTAGCCAACTTCTAAACTGATTATTTAGTATAATATATCCAAAACGTCATCTAAAAAGGGTAAAAGCCAACTCTTCTGGTTAACTTGTACTTACAAAAGTAATTTATTAGTATGTAGCGTTTGCAATAATACAAAAACAACGCTTTATAGGCGTACTAGTTCTTCCTCTTATAAACATCTCTACCAAAGCTGAGATGAACGAAGTATCTTCAAGAACTTGTCATCTTCGCTCCGCTCACCGGACACCGCTCGAACCATAATATCAGCACTTGCTCACCGTTTTGGTGAAAACCGGCCTTTACACGGATATTGGGCAACTAAACTCGTTCGGAGCCAAACAGAATGCCCTATTATAACTTATTTATTACCAAAAGATTTTGTTGTATTGTAAATTAAAGCCCAGTTAGGCGCGGCTAGACTTAGAAATTATCACATCATGAATCAAATGATACTTGTTTATAAAGTAGTAAAATTGGATCGGTTTAATTTTTAATGTGTTGTCTGATTAACTGAATGTTTAATGGATTACGTAATTAAATTAAAACGCTGTCAAATAAGGTATGGGAAATGTTTTTATTGTCGAAAGCTGGTAGAATGATAATCATCACTAGAAAAAATCCATGTGTCACAGAAGACTTAATAAATATCCAAACAACGAACACGCAGACTTGAAACAACTATTTGTGGATCACATAAATTTTTGTCCGTGTGGGAATCGAACCTACTCGGCGCAGTGGCAGCGGTGAGGCGACCACTTAAACCACTACGCCATCCATACGTCATATTTTGTTTTCGAATGATAGATGAATATATTTGTTCACATTTTGCCTGCTCAAGAACGCAGTGCATGCACATATTTGTAACGTTTTCAATACATTCGAATATACTTCGAATCAAATCGTACATATCGCTAGTTGGATAAAAGGTATCAGACATGTGTACAGGGTGTCCGGTAATTAATGGATAACCTTGAAATGTCTTATAGTAGAACTGATGGCAGATCAGGAAAAAAAATTAAAAGGAAAAAAGAAAATTAAAAAGTGCAATAGCTAGTCATACTTTTGACTGTCTATCTATTAGCATAATTAGTGTTTAATAATAAAACAACAAAAAATCGCTAGAATTCATTAATTCATGGTCGTAGTGTACAAGAAAGTTAAATATGGTAATTAAAAAAATATATTTCAGCTAGCAGTTAGAATATCTTTTTTTAATTTTTTACTTGAACGGCTATCAGTTCTACCGTAAGACATTTCAAGGTTATGCATTAATTACCGGCCACCCTGTATAAACTGTCCTACTACTGGGCACAGGCCTCTTTTCAGTGTAAGATGGGTTAGGAAATAGTCGCACATGCTGCCCCAGTGCTGGTTGGCAGACTTCACATAGATTTCGAGAACATTATGGAAAACTGTCAGACATGCAGATTTACTCACAATGTTTTCCTTCACCGATAAAGTGAGCGATAATGAACTATTTAATAAGCACATAAATTCGAAAAGTCCAACTTTCTTCTACTAAGCTCTCGCTACAGCCCACTAGGTAACTTTTGCGAGGATCTACTGATACCTCATGACACATAACATGAGGCTATTGGGCTCGAACCATCTATAAAGTGTATCTTTTGGGTTCGCTTAGCTCTACATTTCGTCTTATAAGAAAAGGCGGCGTAGTTTTAGATCCAAGATCTATAAAGCCAGACTATTGGTCTATGCATGTTTGGAGTATTAAAATGTTTGCCTCCTAAAAGAAGATACGAAAATAAATCCATAAAAATCATATAACACGTGGCCACATTGTTAATCGACCATTTTGTGACTTCATGAACAATAGGTGATTATACTTCATTGTAGAAAGCGAGTGGCACCGCGGGGCGGTCATTGTATTTGTGCGACGGGGCCATAGATATCGATTTACTATCTTTTCAATTAAAGTATCGATATAATACATACTAACAAGGGGCCATCTGTATTCGATTAATTAACATCAAAATAAAAGGTAAGTCAATCGTGAAATTGTTGTTGAATGTAGTAACGGATCTTAGACGCTGGTGATGGTTTCATTTTATTATTCTGATTGTTGTTACTTTCTATAAAACAGTCTTGAAATTAATTGTAATTAATTGCGTTATGTGTTACTTTGACTGGAGGAAAACCTATTGTAAAATGATGGAGAGTATGAGCATACGAAAATCAAAGTAAGATATCTTTATTTCCAAAAAAATTACGGTCGCTTCTTGGACACGTTAAATAGCTTTATAATATAGTATTTATATACAATACTATATTATTACTATAAAATAAAAAATAATATTAATAATTTTAGCTTTTTAAAATGAATTTTATGTTCCATAATCTTAACCAGTTTATCCACAGCTAAACTTAGCCCCAGGTAAGTTGGGGAGCATTACGCCCTTAATTCGTTAGTTATGGTTTAGATCTAAAAAAAAAAGTAGCAGGATAATGTAATGTTATGTGAGATTTAAAACAATATATAACAAAACATGGATGCATTTACGCACAAAATTTTCGTTTGCTAACTTTAATTCTATAATTATAACTTTTAGGGAATCAAACTCCCGGTTTTGATTCGTAGGTAGCACTGCTGGTAGTGAATTCCTGACGTCACAGTCGGCAGTAAGCTTAAACGTGCACCACAGGCGTATATTATTAAATAAAGATTTTACAGAAAATATTAGTATTTAGGGCTCACATACCTTCCTCTCGCATTCCTTTCCTTTTATACCATTATTAATTTCTTTTCTTCCAGTATAAGTTTGTAAAGTGTGATCTCTAGTATTACAATTAAACATAGGCAACGGTAGCCCATACCCTAATACTACACTATGTAAAAAAAAAAAAACAATACCCTAAACATATTAAAGACAAATAAACAATATACGTACGCGGCTGATAACTCAATTTAATTTGTTCAAACATCAATTAAAAGTCAACCTTATACCGTCCACATAAAGTTGTAAAACCATTACATTAGTTCCATTTGAAACATTTATAACAGTGCTTCAAGAGAATTCTGATGACCACAAATCACAATTTCAATAGTGTAAACAACAAATTGGTTTCTAGCAAATAATTATATTTTATAGCGCAGTCCTGTTACGATAACAGGAGAACATAACTCTAGTTTAACTAACTAGTTTAACGAGAAAACGGACATGCATGTCTTTATTTGTTTATAGTTAAATTTATAGTAACATGGCGGCCTGCAAAGGAAGTGCGGGGCGAAATTGGATTGCACTTTTTTATGTATTATTTTTTGAGTAGTAGATCGGTGTAGAAGTTGTAGTGTACTTGACTCATATGTATGAGGTCGCGTTCGATTATTAAGACAGTGTGACGAGGGTATTTAGATTTTTCTTGTAACAAATTCTTAGTAACAGTACGGAATTTGACCTTTCTGTTACGTGTATAATGCATCTTTGGAGATATAGGTGTGTGCCTGTTTCATACGTAAATATTCACACATAATATCATATGATGATAATCGTTAAGCTATTGTCGTCTTTCGGGTATAGTTCCAGATCTTACAGACTCAGTGCTCCTACGTAAATATTGCTTGGTAGAAAACCTCAATAACATTTTGCCCGACCCAGAAATTAAGTTTATAATAGACCACATTGTAAGCTGAAAGTTACACCATGCCAACAAACTAGTTATTTTTAAAACCTCGATACAATATGTATTGTATAAAACGCATCTAATTGTTCTAAAAGGAAAAATACTATTCCACTCATTCTCGTTGCCACATAACATATGTATGGACACAAAAAAGAAATGAACAGGTTCCAAAGGTGTCCGGAAGTATACGATCAAACGGGTCGTTAGTGGAATTGCATTAAATTTATAAAGAAGATGCATTATGTGAAGGTGCAAATTCGAAAAAGCCATGCTTACCTGCTCAAACAAAAAATATATCAATGGTAAAATTGACATGTGGTCGAAAAAACCGTTCACTAATGCGCGATATAGATCGACGAGGTTTTTTTTGTTAAAAAAAAAAGGGTCTGACCAATGTGCAAGATATTGTTTGTGGTAAAAAAGATCGGACAATTAGTCGAATTAGATGATTATTTATAATAATATTAATTTATGTCTACAAAAATGATCATGGAACTTTAATTCTCTTAGTTATGTTATACCTATTTCGAACGTAAATGCAGAATTGCTAATCCCGCCTGTATTTGTCTGAAGAGGTACATGTAGCTAATTACACTTTCATTACATCAGCAATATTTTTGGTTTCACATAATAGGAGTGTAACTCCTGGTTTCTGAACTGAGAATTACATGTTGAGAATGTCACAAAGTTTACTGAAGTACGTACGTACGTAAGTACATATTTTTGAACCAAAAATAACATTTAAGTAACAGTACTTAAAAGTTATTTTTGGTTCAACATAAGGCCTCCAAAAATTTTAATAAAATTTGAGCAGGTATATGAACGTTATATACTTAAGTAAATACCTGTTTATAGCAGTTTGATGACATTAAATTTGGTAAAAAATATTTTAGAATTTTCATGAGTGTATTTCTGGCTAGTAGACTCATTTCCAGACCCTGTATTGCTAATAAGGAATTTCTTAATAGCAAAACTCAAAAAAGCTACGCGACGTGATTTTTCAGACAGGAAATTATCAATATCAAGAAGCAGTCTGATACCATAGACAGCAATAAGCTCGCCTCTTATCACCTGGAAGATAAATTCAACTGACAATCTTGACATATATTTGAAATATGATACCTTTAATTTAGAGATAATGGATACGATTAGTTATCAATTTTAGAGATAGGTAATTAACGCGCAGCCGTTAGTGACAGTAGTATGACTGCTGAGTATAAGGTCTCGGGTTCAATTTCTGAGCCTGCCAAAAGATTTTTTGTTTCTCTGCCAATAACTACTCAGGAGCTTTGAAACTGAACTCGATACACAACAATGGCTCGCCACCTATTACGTTTCTTTTTAAATTTATTATTTTATTTAGGGATTTTCTTCATGTGAAGCATTACAAACCCATTGTACCCAAAACAATAATTCGCTTAATAATATTCCTTTAATATACTTATTTCTATAGAGAGAGGTGATGGGTCTGCGGTACCAATCGATGGAATGCCCGCGCTAACTCTTATGCAGGCTCACTTAGCACACTCTGAATAAGACCCACGTTCTTCCTCTCTAGGTCATGGGTTCTCAGGACCGACTCCCTTTACATTTCGTTCCTGACACGGGACCTAAAAGCAAGGCTGACGAAAAGTGGGTGTAATGCGTCTGTGTCTCATCTTTCGGGTAGGTATATGATGTATTGTTTTATGCCAATTAAATACGCCTGTTGGCTTGTAGGCAGGTAGAGTCCAAGGATTTGTTTTATCTATGACTTTAACATACCATTCAAATCAATATACCATTAAGTAATTAGAAGCATATCGACAAAATATTATTAATAATCTCGAACAAATTACATTTAATATTGCTACCTGTAGTGTGTTTACTGTTTATAAAAACTCGTTTTTACAGAAGTCGTTTTGCTTGTCCTTCGACCAGTGACTGTTAGATAAAGATCACAGAACGTACCGATGATATCATTTATAATGTAGGACGAAGCCAAGTAGAATACTTAGGAACATTCATTGCATTTACTATTATTTTTCTTGTTAAATGTTTGAACGAAATTAAATGGTCTTCATTAGATATAGTTAAATCGCGTTATTTACAGTTTGTAAGACACATACACAGATGCATGTGTGCGAGGCAATGGACTAGTGACGCGAATCTTTGTATTCAAATGAATTCGAATACAGTTATAAATGCACATCACGGGGATCAAAAAGCATCTGGCCTATTTGTATCCCAAGTGACATCCAAATCTGTTTAACGGTCTACAGGTGACAGTGTTTCAAATATCTGATTATGTTTAATTTTATAATATTAAAGGAATAATTGAATTCAAATATCTTTATTCATTTAGATCATAAAGTAACACTTATGAACGTCAATTTTACACTAACTTAACTATAATATAAATTTACATTAACATTTATCTGCGTTTACATGTGTGCTAAATAATAAAAAACTCAATTTATTATATTTTTTGTCAAAACAGGGACTTAATTGCATCACATAATCTTAAAGGCGTTAACATACATTCGAATTAATTTTAACGCAGCCATTGATGCATATTCCATCACGCGTCGACCATCCACCGGTCACTTGCCACTTGGCAATATGATCTGAATATTGACACCAGTGATGGGAAAGCTATGGGAGGTTGACCGTGACGACTCCGGTTACACTCTCGTGAGTATCGAATCACATACTATATTTATTATGGGAGATTGGTATGTGAAATAATTGGACTGAAAAGTTCGCTGCATGTGGGTACAGTTGACTTCATGGATGGTGCAGTTGTTTAAAAGAAGGTTGCCTATTTAGACCATGAGTAATGAATGTGACTTTAAATGAACTATGCGTATTTGATACTAACAACAAATCACAATGACAATTGTTTAACTACATTTGCATATCGATTCATTCGAGCAATCGAAAAATAGTCACTATTTTTCGAATGTTATTCGAATAGGATTGAATATTCGTAACTAAAACATTTGTAATATTGAGCAAGGTCGTAGAGCGAGTTATTGGGAAGAGAAAGATATTATAAGCAAAGAAGATAGAATCGAACTTATGATAAATTTGATATGAAGCCAGCTTTCAATAGTAATCCTGCAAAAACCTATCAACTTACAACAATTCAAAAACGGTTTTAACTTTAAACACCTGCAATATCATAAAACAACCTTTATCAAAACCATTAAAACTATTAATTAATAATAAATTAATGTCGGCCTCGATGGCGTAGTGGTTAGTGTAACCGACTGCAACGCCTGAGGTCGCGGGTTCGATTCCCGCACAAGTCAAACATTTGTGTGCATGAACATGGATGTTTGTCTTGGTCTGGATGTTTCTATGTATAATAAGTATGAATTTACAAAAAAAAAAGTATATATGTATGTTTATCTATTGTCTAGTACTCATAGCACAAGCTCTGCTTAGTTTGGGCTAGATGGTGTTGTGTGTATGTGGTAGAATAGAATATTATATATATTAAACGATTTGACTCAATCTGTCTACAAGAAGCAACAACCAATATGCAAATATGATCGTATAAATTATACAAATTATACATACATTTAGTAATTTATGTTAATTTCTCACTGTGAACTAATAGAGGACGTCCGTTCTGATCACCTCACGTCAAATGTACCTAAGTTTCTAAATGCTATGGGAACATTTTCCATGTTCATTTTGGGCGTCGTTTATCAAAAGTATTTATTAAGGTAATTTTGCTCTATGGGTTTCTATAGGAAGCAATTATGAAAACCATTAGTTCATTATGGTTGGAAGTGAAGCGATATATATCTCGTTGTTTAATGTGAATGATTGAAAACCAATGAATATTAAAAGATTTTCAATGTAGTGTCTGGATTCTCTATTCGCTTGATAATTACCTGTTTTAACGACAAGCATTGCTATTCTATAAGAACTCATTATCGAAAACACTGTCGAATTTCCAGTGAAATATACCTACGACTAGATTTTTTCCGCGTCTTCGCTTGCGTAAATGTAGGTTTTGTAAATTTTTCATCCTTTGACACTATAATAATATCAGCCCTGTATTAAACTGTCCCACTGTTGGGCACGGGCCTCTTCTCATTGTGAGAAGGGTTAAGACGTAGTCCACCACGCTGGCCTAGTGCAGGTTGGCAGACTTCACATATCTTCGAGAACATTATGGAGAACTCTCAGACATGCAGGTTTTCTCACGATGTTTTCCTTCACCGTTAAAGCAAGCGATAATCAATTATTTAATACGCATATAACTTCGAAAAGTCAGAGATGCGCGCCTTCGGTTCGAACCCGAGACCTCTGCGTGGCAGTCCAATGGTTTCCCGCTAGGCTATTGCTGCTGCTTTTCTGTGCAACGTGTATGCGAAATTTCATGATGGTTGGTTAGTTAAGGCGTAAAACAAAAATAACAAAGACACATTTGCATTTATATTATTCGTTAGTATAGTAAGAATTTGGATATTAATTAAAAAATAAATTAATATTATTACCATTATGATGCTTGTAATTGCAATTGAAATCACTGCGCAGACAAAGCAAGATTCAATTAGCAAGACACCTCCTGCTGTCAGTACAGTCCTTAAGATGTTCTAGAAGCCCTATTACCAGCTACGCATTCAATTAAAATCTCACACCTTTATCTTCGAAAGATTAAGCCAACATTGCCCTACTACCTTATACAACACTAGTTTTTTCGTTTTTTTTCGTTTTTCTGTAAGATGAAGGAATTATTAAAACCTGCTACTCAAGGCATATGCAGCAATGCCACTTTATATTCATAGTCAATAAACCTCATAATCAAATGTTAATTTTACAGCCCTGAAGGTTATATAACAATGTCACTATGTCCTATCTTATGATATGTTCAGACAACTCTTTCCACCTGTTAAATTAAGCATCAAAACTTAACACAGCACTATTTTGACACCATTCCCGATCATTTATATTCAAACGCGTACAGCTAAATAATGATTTAAATACTCGATCATCTTTAGAAATACGAATTTTATAATGCTTGATTTATTTATAAGCAGCCGTTGGACAGCAGTTAGCAAATTGGGCCACGACTTCAGAAGATTCACAGTCATTACCTTTCAATTTTGATTCATTATTCAACACTACCATTTATAATATTAGCACTATCGTATATACATAAATAGATTTATGTTGTTCCTATATAAAAATGACGTAAATATATTCAAATATAGCCTGTTAATTGTGTAAGAACAAACGATATTATAGACAGCGTATACATCACACATTTGTACTATCAATCCATCACTATTACAACTATTAGAATATCATTTGTTACCAATGCCGTGTTGTAACCGGTGGTGTCTTTCTCTCTACGAATAGACCGAGTAATGCATGTTGTGCGTGAAGAGAAATACATGTGTCAATTGATAGATACTAGTTTTTAATACGATTTGTCGTGACTTCGGCTGATGGGTGATGGGAAAGGTTCAGAGGTGATTTGTGTAAGCATTAGGAGTTCAAATGCTAACACACGAGCATGTGGGGTCAAATACATTAGCCACCTAGCGGGTTTGAGTACATTTGTGTAAACCTTTATTAATCAAACTTATTTTGATTCCGTTGTCCGACTTTCTTGGGTGAGAATTGTTTTTAGGTGTACTCACGAGTGTAAGTAGACAAAAAGGGTGGGCAGAAATGTTTAATGTATCTATGTAATATACATACATAGATTCAGGCCTATATCTTCAAAGTGGTGAGCAGAGGTACCTATTACACCCACATTTCGCTATCTATGTTTTTAGATCTTATGTAAAAGGGAGCGAGTCTGATACGATCAAATGAGTAAATTTCCAGGCTGCGTGCTGCTATTGTGAATTTCCAAACGAAAAATTGCCCGACTCGGAAATCAAACTCAAGCTCTCACGATTGTATACTAGGTACCATATATTCAAATATGCTTCGTGAATAATGAATGAGGTAGTATTAATAAATGTTTTACTTTGATATAACTGGCTGGTTAAAATACTTTTCTAATGGCCAGTCCCACAACTAACATGTAAAATTTATCCGAAAGATAAATCTCAAAGTCTCACTCTTGTTAGGTAAAAGAAGAGAGATGGCGAGACTTTTATCTTATATAATGCTATTTGGAGGTGGTGGGACAAGCCTTAAGTCTAATGTTTATAATATTTCTATCTTTTCTAGAGAGGTTAATCCTTAAAAATTAGTAAAGTTTAATAGTAGTAGTAGAGTAACAATTTTCAAAATTTTGTAATAAAGTGTCAAATAAACAACGCGATAAAATCCGTATATAGCAGTTTAATTTCAAAGGTAAATCCTCGTTAGGGAACTTGCATTTCTCAGATATTTCCATTATATATTAATTGGAAGATGTATGAAGAATACCATACCGTACTTGGATAGTATAATTGAACACCTTTCTTATTAGCTGACCAGGGGCCATTGTCGCATGCGCGAGTATGAGAGAGCGCCAAGCTGTATAGCGTTGTCTCATTCTTAAGCGTACAATGACAATACTTTGGGATATAGTAGTAAGGATACAGAGTTCGTAATTCAAACAGTACAGGATAACCAACAAAAAAATGTGATGAAAAGAACACCTGCGCCAATAAATTCAAAAATCATGTTTGAATGACTTGTTTTTTTACTCTATTTAAAATATACGATAATAAAAATTAATCTTAATATAGCGAAAAATAAATATAACACAAAAACGTTAGTTTGTCGCGATAAAACGCCTATAAACATTACTTTACTTTTACTTTTTTATATAATAATGTATTCTATACGGAAGCGAACTTGTTTAAAATTGATAAATGTGTGAAATTTAGCATTTTACCTTAATAGATGCGCTATTTGACGACTTTGAAGCAATAAATTTAAGGTACCGCATCATATATTATGCTTTAGTGAATGGTAATTAGCATATGTTGACAAAATTACACATATTTAATGAAAAGACATATTTTTCAAGGAAGTATAGCATCCTCTGTTTTATGATTTAGAAATAACGATATGAAGTTTCACAAGATATTATATGTTAATAAACAACATATTGGCATTTGTAATTGATTTTTAATACTTTAATGACTGGTTCTTCCTTTAAATTAAACATATATAATGTTTTCTTAATTAAATTACTTTTACGGTTTTTATAAAGATAATAATAATGTTTTGTAAAACAGGTTTGTTTACATTTTGCCGACGTTTGATTATTTTCAAGTACTTATTCTCATGGCAACACTCAAGTAAAAATTTAATTTACATACACGGTCTCACTCTTATAACCCCGAGAGTTAGACAGAGGTGAATTACCCCCATTTTTGGCAGCTATGGTTTAGGTTCTATTGCCTTTTACCGAGAAGTCGAACTGCTACTGAAATGTTCTACCAGAAAACCCAATTATATGTTTGCCCGACCTACGTGGTGAACCCGAGACTTCACACACAGCAGCATATACAAAATAGTTTAAAATGGTTGTATTGAATGGAAGCAAGTTTAATTACTTCCAAACATATACTAGCAGCGATAGCCTAGTAGGAAACCGTTGGACTGCCACGCAGAGGTCTCGAGTTCGAACCCAAGGCGCGCATCTCTGACTTTTCGAAGTTATATGCGTATTAAATAATTGATTATCGCTTGCTTTAACGGTGAAGGAAAACATCGTGAGGAAACCTGCATGGCTGAGAGTTATCCATAATGTTCATGAATATATGTGAAGTATGCCAACCCGCTCTAGGCAAGCGTGGTGGACTATGGCCTAACCAGAAGGGTTAAGCCACAGTGAGAAGAGGCCCATGCCCAGCAGTGGGACAGTTTAATACAGGACTGATATTATTATATCATATTCATTATATCATATAAGAGCAGCGATAGCTCAGTGGGGAGACCAATAGACTGCAATGCAGAGGGTCTCGGGTTCGAACCCACGTCGCGCACCTCTGACTTTCGGAAGTTATATCACTTTTCGAAATTATGTGCGTATTGATTGACAATTATCGCCTGCTCCGTGCCTCGGAGAGCACGTTAAGCCGTTGGTCCCGGCTGCCATAAACATCTATGGCAGTCGTTATTGGGGAAGTCAGTACCCTCTAATATCATGACACTGGTCTAGCCTTAGGGTATCGTTAGCCTTCGGGTTGCGGAGGTCAGGTGGCAGCCGCTCCGTGTAAAAACTGATATCCAGTCAAATCCGGTTAGACCAGAAAAGTCGACCCCAAGTGACTTGGGAATAATAAAGGCTAAGAGAGAAGAAGAAGATGGACATATTTACATTTTATGATTGATTGCATTCAATAAAAAATATCTAATTGCAAATATATCGCATTCTTAATAAAACAGCGACCTAACTCGAAATTTGAAAGTAAGGCAATTTGTACTCTAATTGTATATGTTAAATTCTAATATTATATTTGTGTTAAATCATTGCAATAGAGTTCAAATTTGTTTAATCCAAAATACTGAGATAAGTCTCTGTTTTATTAAGAATGCGATATTATTCTGCAAGTTTATCAACTCAACAGTACGAGTTTTGAAATTAGGTGAGCGGAAATATCACATACCTCTCGCCGACCCTTGGTACTATAACGCAATCCAGTTCTTCTTTTATTGCTTATCACATCCTCACTTGCGTATAACAGCGTCAATGGACGCGGTATTTATTGATCGTGCCCTCAATACGATGTCGGCGCCAAAACATTTGTTTTACGACTAAATTTTGGCAATTAAACGAAATGGTAGTAACAAGATAGTTGTGTTTAATTAATTGGTTTTATTGTTGTAGTATTTGGAAGTGAAGTAGACAATTTAATTTTATTGTTGCGGTATTTGTATTTGTATATTGTATTTATCAGACTTATAAGAGCAATTCTAACAAACTGCACGGATGACGTAGAGTACTACGCCGAGTATTGTGGAATTTACTTAAACGGGATAAAAGTTTATGTGA
The DNA here is from genome assembly GCA_930367265.1 of Catocala fraxini. Lineage (NCBI taxonomy): Eukaryota > Metazoa > Arthropoda > Insecta > Lepidoptera > Erebidae > Catocala > Catocala fraxini. The sequence continues at coordinate 24,674,516 of OV884031.1, forward strand.
TCCCAAATGATTGTTCCGAGTCCTCCGCAACACAGGAATTGATCCTAGTAAGAGATCCGACTTCTAAGAAGAAAATAATAAAAATAAAAACAATTTATTTTTATGGCATTTACTGTTTTAAATAACGTTCAAAAATAAACTAACTATCCTCTAATAAGACATTACTTATACATAAAATAGTTTAAGAACCGATCGTATTCATATAGCACAAATAGCTCATTATCTCAGATTGAGAACGAAAGCGGTGACGCTTGAACACACAGCTACATGACAGAGGCTTTTAACCACAGAGTTCTATTAAAAAACTTACTAGTTAACTTTTTTAGGGTTCCATATATCTATCAAACTTAGTACTTACCTATAATTCGCTTGGCCAATCATCTTGCGATGTCGACTATGTAACGTACTATACTTGTGTAGGTATACCCAATATTGTTGTTGATATATTCGAATAAATTAAATACAAGTGTCTTTCTGAAAATCCAAATACAAGCCTTTTATAAATCAACAACAGTTATTTGCATGTTATAACATAAGAAAAACACTTTCTGCATTGTTGTCAGTTTGCTTATCTATCTGTCTATAAGGTTTAATCTTAAAAACGATTTAACTGACTATGACAAAACTTCTAAAGGGAACTAAAGAACTATGCGAAGAGTAAGCCTTATAACTGAATTGGCACAGCCTTTTTTAAATATTTAATTGTAACAAAGTCACAGGGAAATACTTATTACACTATTTATTCACGTACGGAATCCTCAAGGTCTGAATATCGCCACACTTGTTCGTTTAGTAACAAGTATAACTCGCTCGTATACTCGTGCGCTGCTCATCCTCGTAACATTATAGTTTTCATATCCCACCGCAGCACAACTCGAATTTCACCGCAGAACTTATGACATACGAGACGCCATTGTAATTATTTATTGAAATAACCACCTGGTTGGAACAAACTATATCGGTTTTTGTGTTTGTTTGATTGTATATTGAAATTAAACTTTGTACAGTTTTCATAACTTATTTTACCATAAAATATCCGTATAAAATATATATTTAATTTGTAATATTTGCGTAAATATTAAACATACATATGAGCAGCGATAGCTCAGTGGGGAGACTGCAATGCAGAGGGTCTCGGGTTCGAACCCACGTCGCGCACCTCTGACTTTTGAAAGTTATATGACTTTTCGAAATGATGTGCGTATTGATTGACAATTATCGCCTGCTCCGTGCCTCGGAGAGCACGTTAAGCTGTCGGTCCCGGCTGCCATGAACATCTATGGCAGTCGTTATTGGGAGAGTGTCGACACAAAAGATCCCACTGGGTCGAAGTGTCGCCGGTTTGCACTGACTGGCCCCACATAAGATAAGATAAAAACATACATATTACATGAGATTATATTTTTTGTCACCACTGCTTTCTCGCTGTAGAGTATTCAAATAACTGACATAAAGAATGAGTAGATTCAGAACAAGTACCAATAACTTTTTTTTGGCTCGTGTCATAGATTCTATACATAAAAGTACCACCATTTCGGTAGTTGATTTACAATGGGTTGATTACGAGACGCTCATTGTCGCTAACCGCTTACACATTCAGGCTTCGTACCGATTTTATTGATTACCTGACAGAAAATCCCTATGACACTTTTCTATATTCGATACTGAATGTAGATAGTCCACTATTTTAATGTACCTAAATAATACTCAAAATTAGTCTGACATTACTAAAAAGTAAAAAAAAAATTTCTAATAAATCATTATCTATAATAAAGATACACACAACGGTTATTTCTTAAATACGAAATTACTTATTCATTACTATAATACTAGTAAAAAGTCGGTAAGCAATCGTGCACATACGATAATTGGTCGAATTTTAATCGGTTGAACTTCGTGCGTGATCGGCTATTTACGGAAATTATAATTTAGTCTTTATAAATCGAACGTTGACCTAGACAATATCGGTATCTACAGTTAAATATAATGTTGTCGGTTGCCAACCTATTAATGAAGGTAACAAAGGTTAATTAAATTGTTATTCACTAAATGCTAGCTTTGCCCGCGGCTTCGCATGGGAACAGTACTTTTTGCTCGATGTACTCGATGTCCTTTTCTGTGCCCCTGATAAAAGTGTATGCGAAATTTCTTAATAAACGGTTGAGTAGTTAAGGCGTGAAAACGTAACAAACAGAATTACATTCGCATTTATATTCCGCGGGGCGACGGAGAGGTTATGTCGGGCTCACCGGGGGAGTAATACCCCGGTAATACCGACTAAACCTACCACGGTGTTCCTCGACATAACCATAGACGGCGGGGCCGCGCGAATCGCTTTCACATGCAATCGCGACCCCGCCGAGGTTTCGGCCCGCCGTGTGAAACGGCAGGCCACTGCATAATAGACCCTCTACTGTCCCCTTGTAGGGAGACAAAAACACGGCTCAGAGGCGCGCGTGGGAACACGCACGCCGCCTCTTGGACCTGGTGCTGATCGGGTGGCGGGCAGGCCCACGTAGCCCACCACCCCCAGGTCAAACCTCAGGGTGGCTGGAGGTCATCTCGCGCCCTCCGGCGCCCGGTTCTGCGGTTGGGGAGAGGGTTTAAGCGCTCCCTCTCCCGCTCCGCCGCCTCCTTGATGGACATGACTTCCTCACAGAAGTAGGCGACGGCGTTCCACGACGTCTCGCTCCGGACCATAGATTGAACCACGGCCGGGAGCGAGAGGGCAACCAAACCGACTGCCGCGATCAACTCACGGCGAGGATATTTTACACCTGGGTTAAAGCCACAGCTGTTATTAACTAAACCTTATTCCAGTTTTCAGAGGTATACCGAGTCAAATTGAGTTCTAAATGAGCTCGATGCCATTGGCACTCCAAAGGCTACTATAATAATGCAAATTCAAATAAATTTTCTTGGGTTATCTGCTAACTGTAAAAGTAACCTTACTTTATACAAACATCGTTTAAAAAAATATTTAGAAGCTTACTAATACCCAACCTAGAACTAAAGATGGAAACCTCTGTCCTTACCTTAGTGGATATATAGGCGTTATAGTATATTAAATAATTCTATCATGCGCTTAATTCCTAAACAATATTGTATCGTTCAACGCCACAACTGTAGAAATATACATTTTTACAGTATGGCAAAAAAGTAAAATGAAATTGTAACCATAAAACGAATGTAAATTTCATTCAAGAGCTAGTTAGCATTTTACAATTAAAATTGTAATTGTAAAACACATTAACAAAACTATTAACATCGGTACTTCAAACAACAGAATTGAAACTTTAAAAATAGCAAGTGCATCGGCCACTCTTATCAGGAGTAATGTGGCACGGCGAGTATTACTTAACCGGTAGTTGGCCGGCCGTAGGTTCGATTACCGTGAGCAATATTTACTGGCAAACGCGTCACGACCTAACGTCGATTGAAAATTACAAGTTTTTTAATGCTATTTTATTGCCACTCCGCCATTCAGTTAGCGAGCCTTCTTTCGAATATATTTGTTCTCGGTTTTATTTTAAATTTTCTTTTTAGACTTTGTATCAGATACTTTTGTTATTCTAGTTAATACTTCACTACATATTATAAAACAAATTCGCGTCTGTCTGTCTGTTCGTGGTAAATTCAAAAACTATTAAACGGATTTTCATGCGGTTTTCACCAACAAACAGAGTGATTCATGAGGAAGGTTAAAGTGTATAATTTGCGGGTGTCTAGTATTATAGATATGAAAGTTCGGTTGGTCGAATCATTTTGTTTCTCAATAGTTATTTATTAAAGCTAGTAAGATAGTTCTTGTTAAACGAATATCTACTGTAAGAATTTTAGTCCGAAGCACACTGTGTGTATATATACTAATTGTAATACACTTAATTATTTGAGCTGCATATATCGCACCCTTAATAAAACAGAGACTTATCTCAGTATTTTGGATTAAACAAATTTGAACTCTATTGCAAAGATTTAACACAAATATAATATTAGAATTTAACATATACAATTAGAGTTCAAATTGCTTTACTTTCAAATTTCGAGTTAAGTCGCTGTTTTATTAAGAGTGCGATATGCTCAAATAAAAATGACTATGGCGGTCCATATCAATTTCAAAATCTTTCGATTTTATCGCACGTCTAAGTAATCATTACTAAAATAAAAAAGAAAGCACTTACCTCATTAACGGGATCAAATTTTACATAGAAAGTTCAAAGATTATACTATATAAATATATTAACAGTCATACATACTTACACTATAGACTACACAATGTGTGTTTCGGTATGTGTGAAGTACACCCACTAGTAACAAAAATAAGTAGGTAATTAAAAAAGAAATATCACTTGCCCACTTCCTATTTCAACAAACGATAATAACTCATTACATAACAGTAAAATCTTACGAACCAGCTGTCCAGTTCATATAAAACACATCTAATTTGGTTACAGCGCCATTTCGCAAAATAAATGTTACTCTCATAAATTCTGCCATAAATATGTTGGAGACTAATAATTGCCGGTGACATTAAAGAAACGATGTGCCAACGGGTAGGTTTCAACTAGAAGTTTAGATTGGACCTGTCTTGCAAATTGTGGGTATTAAAATATTGTATTCGGAAAATTGCGATGTCATTTATTTTATAACTGCCTTGGTGACAGCGATTGTGGATGTGACTGCTGTCTATTACGTCCTGGGCTGGACTTCTGTGTCGTGTGTTATGCTGTGAAGACATTCTCAGTCATAGCAAGAATTCTGAAACTGTGCATGATTTGCCAATAGGCTCGCCCTCTTTTATGACCAAAATCCTATTTAGCTGGCGAAATTTGGTTATGATACACCTTCGGGATAGACACGAGACTGTATGTATATACTGCAATCAATAAATGTTACACAATATGCATATATATAGTTATATATATATATTCGTAACGGTTCGATTTTAAGTTCAAATTGTAATACATCTCTACCTGGCCTCTCGAAAATTTGGGCATATGACTAAGTAAATAATGAAATATACAACAGTTCTCTGCAACTAAAATATAGAGGTACATTAAAATAAAAAAATACATAAATTATATGCTTTACAACAATTAACAAATCAAATAAAAAAGACTCCTAATTAAATAATATAAAATAGATAAATAATTTAATAAAAGTAATGTTAGTTTTATCTTTATATTTACTATTATTACTAAACGTTTATAGACTAGTCTATATCTAATCAGACTAATGACGACTCTATATTCAGCGGAATATTTTAAAGCTAAGGAATGTACTGTTTTCCGTGAGAATACAATAATTATTTCTTTCTCCTTCCTGTCTACTTGATACACTTAAGTCACATTCATGATATAAATTAAATCATTTAATTTATTGCCAAGTCCAGTTCGAAATTTAAAAAGTTGACTTACTGCTTTATTATCTATGTCGTGGGCGAACAGATAACATAATTTATCTGTTTCCACCGTGTTTTATCATAGTGTAAGGCGGGTGACTTTGTACCTAACTTTATCTCTAGATTTATTAATTATTTTCTACTTAAGATAGGACGGTAAAATCTCTTTTGTAGTTGCAATGATATATAGTCTTGTATGTTATTATAAAGAATAGATGATTTTCGTTATTTATATCGCGTGAAAGGAGACTAGAGAAAATAATTTGTTGTTTAAATTTACAACTGTGTACATAATTATCACCGTCTAAAAATTCGTGTATAGATTTCGGCGAAAGCTTTCAATCTTTATAATATTGTCTTCTATTTACGCGAATATTATTCATTGAAATTAAACTGCTATATATTTGTTTGACAATTATATTGATTTTGCTCGAGGAAAGAATATTAATGAATATAGTTATGTGTCAATTTTAAGCTTAAATTTATTTACTTTTACAGGTATTTCTGCAGCTTATTTGTTTGGCGATATTAGCGATGAAATATATATTGAAATTAAACTATACACTCTATACAGATTTTGTCGCGTTTTTTATTTTAAAACACTTTTATTACATAATTATGAAGTAGACACTGAACTTTCATATAATTTAGGTAAACGTAAGACAATATTTTGAAATATTTATATATACAGTCGAAACCGAATATAACGACATCTTTATAGCGACGGATCGGCTATTAAGACCGAATGGCAAGGTCCCGGCTGAAACCTATATAAACAATTAAGTAATCATACCGCCTATAACAACATCGGATACAGCGACATATCGTTTAAAACGACGGAACTTATCGATATTGATCGGCTTTAGCGACCAACCGTTTTACTTGTTCCAGCAAAACAAAACAATTCAAACAATTTATTTATTAAAAATTTAACTTAGTCCAATATATGAAGGGATATTTTAAGCTGAGTACAGTAATAATAATATTAATATATACATACACACAAAACCATCTAGCTCAAACTAAGCAGAGCTTGTACTATGGGTACTAGACAATGGATAAACATACATATATATACTATTTTTTGTAAATAGATACATATTATACATAGAAACACCCAGACCAAGACAAACATCCATGTTTATGCACACAAATGTTTGACTTGTGCGGGAATCGAACCCGCGACCTCAGGCGTGGCAGTCGGTTACACTAACCACTACGCCATCGAGGCCGACAAATACTTAATATATATGTATAAGATTTTTCAGAATAAACATTATTATTTCTTTTTTCGATATTTTATTTGAAAACAAGTTGTTAAGCATAACCCATACCTACCCATACTACATAATTGTAAATATTAAAAATTCTAAACATATATATGACAGTTAATATGACTACGTACTTGTGTATATTGCTTATAACAACTATCGGACATAAAGTCCGAAGTTATATGGTCCCTTCAATGTCGTTGTATCCGGTTTTGACTGTATATTTCTTTGTCTCGAGTGGGGTTCGTACCCACAATACTCGGCGCAATGGTAATGACCATTTAAACCACTATGCCATTCGACTATTATAGATAATTAGTCATTTAATTTCGTTTTGCATTCTGAAGATTTTCTCAGGAATTCTGGTTCAGAGACGACGTTCGATATATACGATAGCCTGTTTACCTATCACAATGAGCTAATAAGAACGTAACATGGTAAATTACAGCTAGCCAATTACCAGTTGCCTAACCTGGCAATCGAACGCTGCTTTCCCAGGCGAAAACGATCTTAATTTGCTTATATACATACGTTTGTTTGGATTCTTGGACATTGAAATTGGACCACTTTTTGACTGGACTTAATGATGCTGTTGTTTAGATGGTAATTTCATTAGCAATCATGCGCCACTTTCAATTCGAGCTAACTGTTCCAAAGCTTTTTAAACCATTGTAAAATAAAAACAGACAAGCTCTAAACCGTTTTGCAAGCATCGAATTTGGGATCTTATGATTGAATGTAAGCGCGAGTTTAGACGTACCAAGGCAATTAGAAGTTGCGATTTAATGAATTGAGTCACCTCATAATTTGACACGTTAAGTCGCTTTAACCGGGCAGTAGGATACAATAGGAGCCATGAGTTAACTACAAATAAACACGAAACCAGAAAAAAATACTACTAGAGAAAAGTAGTGTTCATTTTCAAAAGATTTACTCAAATACTTTATGCGCTTTCCAAACCATAAACTAAAACAATCGCCGGTAGCTTATACTGACTAATCGTCTACCAATTAGTTAGTGCATTTGTGTAATGAGCAAATCGTAATTACAGCTAGTTATCTATAACTACTTATTTCAAGCTTTTGCACTGTTCATAAAATAAAGTACGATCGTAGCAACTATGCTTAATTAAAACGCTCGGAGCCGCTAATTGCCATTTTAAAAAGTTATTAAAAAGGCATAAATTTCTAATCTATATAGATAACGTCCCTACTTAGCCTGCGCCCACAGGAAGTACTATATGAAACTAGTTGCAAAACAAGAATGTATTCGATATGCTAGTTTTTGGTTCACTATTTTGCCTGCGAACTATCTGTCTATTCATTTAACCTATTGAGTCGCAACGGCACACTAGCGGCCAGACACAATAGGTTTTTAATTATGTTTCGTATTCCAAGACTGGACAGGTTAAACTCAATGTTCGAAAACAAGTATATTTGATATTGTAACTTTCAAATGGAAGTTATAACTATTAATTTAGCTAACGCATGAAAATCGCTTCAGTAGTTTTGAGCAATCCACGTTCAAACATTCGACATTTTACTGCAAATGAAAATTGATATTAATACCGTGAGAAAGTACATATTAAAAATACGTCAATCACTGGTCTATAGTTATTACCTCGGAAACTGGATTTCGCACATACATACTAACGAATATTTACTGATTCTGTGGTTTTATTTTCACATTAGTTCATTAGCTTCCTTATTTTGATTAAAAGTTATGAAGTGATTTGCTTGATCGGTTTATTATTGCGCGAATATAAGAAGCGTGAGAATCGGTGGCCATTTTGTCATACGATAGAAATATTTTAATGAAGACGTAAATAGGCTTTCACATGTGCTAAATTAGCGACTCTTAATTATGATTTTTGGATCAATTAATTGCTTTATTTGTCTAACACGGCCTGTTGAAGTGACTTAACATATTAAACAAAGATATGACTCATTTATTTAAGGCTATGGATAGTGAATGAATTTCTTAAAATATAAATCGGTATACTTATACAACTGTCAGTTAAGGACTTTGAATGGAAAATCATCTAATAAAAGTTCTTTACTATTGAACAAAACTATCGTGAAATGATACACAAACTACATTGATAACAAGTTATTTCCATGAGTATAACCATTGCTTTATTCCATGAACTATGTACAAATAGAATTTGTACGGTTTTATGCATTAAAATAAAAGCAATACTCGTAGAACTGTTACTGTAGTAGCCGCGAACGACAAAGAGCCTTAGATAACATCAATCAGATACAATTTCTAACGATCAGTCATCAGCTTTTCTTCGGTATTTAAACTACAAAACCATCATAAACAAAATGGTTAGATACAATTAATCCTTATTTTGACGGAATTCGGATTTCTATTTATCGGCTACTAACATCTGAGGCACCGCGTTCTTGCATTACGGTGGACAATTTATTGGTACAAGCGGAGCAAGAAGTGGTTTGACTTCATTTAAATGACTGTTTGTAGACTAAATTATGTTTTATAGCAGAAATATGTTTGATTAGTTACATTTCCGGACCAGGCTAGTGTCAATGTGCTCAAGCAGATATTTCAATAAGGTGATCTGATTCGATGTCAACAGATAGCAGTCATAAGGTAAAGGCAAAGCTTTTCGGTTGATAAGTAAGGTAATCATACGATGGAGAATTACGCGTAATGTAACTTAATAATATAGAGTTGTTAGGAGGATGAGTTTTGTGACTCTATTCGTTAAATAGTTCCAGTATTGCATTATAACTAACTATGATGACATAGATTAACTATTCTCAAGTCACAGACTAACTCATAAGAATTTAAGAGCAAATCATACATATAGAGCATACGACACAATGACTCGTCAAATATCATTGTATGGTTTTATTATTATAATGGCGTGAAATCTTTAAATTGACTCAGTTCTTTAGCTGTACTAAAGGGACTTAATCGATAATTAAGTCTATCATAAACAGTCTCGGTCGTAAATTACCTGTTTGTCAAATAGTTTGAGATTCTGCATTGAATAATTAAATTGAAGTTATATTGATAAATGTAGATAGATAGATCTTATCTTATCTTATGTGGGGGCCAGTCAGTGTAGACCGGCGACACTTCGACCCAGTGGGATCTTTTGTGTCGACACTCTCCCAATAACGACTGCCATAGATGTTCATGGCAACCGGGACCGACGGCTTAACGTGCTCTCCGAGGCACGGAGCAGGCGATAATTGTCAATCAATACGCACATAATTTCGAAAAGTCATAATATAACTTCCGAAAGTCAGAGGTGCGCGACGTGGGTTCGAACCCGAGACCCTCTGCATTACAGTCTGTTGGTCTCCCCACTGAGCTATCGCTGCTGTCGGATAGATAGCTAAATAACAATTATTAAAACGATTCATTTGGAATTCGTCGTGACCGTTGCATTTCATTTTATACGGTACACATTATTTCGATTTTTTTTTTGGCCGGAGTGAAATTTAATTACATGTTTGCCTAGTCTAGTACATATCTTGTTTCAATGTAAATAATTAACTCTAGATTTATGCATCAAAAGATAATTTTCTAAAATTACAAGTTAATTATTATTTCTGATAAAGAAAACACGTTTTTTTTAGTATAATTTATTGATTACGTTCGTTGTCATTTGTGTCATATAGAAAAATAAAGTGAATTTAATATATCTTACTAGATGACCCGGTGTACTTCGTTTCACCTATCCTAGCGATTTTTTACTTCTTCTCACCGTTTGAACCTTCCTTGGACTACGACAAACATTTTAAAACCAAAATAAGTTAAATCGGCCCAGCCGTTCTCGAGTTTTAGCGAGACAAACGAACAGCAATTGATTTTTATATATATAGAAGATAGAAGATATATAACAAATAATGAATGTGTTAATTTTTACATTTTCAACTGCGAGTAAGTACCAGTTAAAATCTATTCATGTAATAAAATTATTTCATGTTTGTGGACGAATAAAGTTGTTGCCGTACGACCAAATCAAAAGTACCTACGTGTCAAATCCTTGTTATTAGGGTCAGGATTCTCGATTCTACCACTATTAAGACTAAGTTCAGTCAGTTTAACGTAGTAAACCATTAATTCAACCAATCATTCTAGAAACTTGAACAGTTTTGTTCCCGATTGTAGCGTCACTATCAAAATTATTTGTTGTTTCACATTAACCGACTGTCACTATACCTTAACTGAATCGGTAGCTTAATCGCCTGTTAATTTGTTAGATCCAAGACTAAAAGTGCCGCTTCCAACAATTTATGGCTTCATTTCGGTCACCTTGTTTATTTTAATTCCTACCTTTTTTCTCTATCATTTATGCCCCTTTAGAGTTCATTTGATAAAGGCGCAATTAAAGCGGTTTTGTTTATCTTAATATTATTTTATTGGTGTTTTAGACTGATGGTTGAAGCACGACTTCTCTATCTTCACGGTTGTAAAGTTTGGGTGGGTAGGCAGCTTGTTTATCAATAAGTTTTATTTTGTAAGTTGATTAAGCCTATCTCGTAGAAAAAGATTAACATAAGGCTGATTGCCGATTGTAAGATTTAACCCCAATCAGAGACACTCAGAAAAGTATTTTTAGCTCAAGTTTCAGCCTTGTGACTCTATTTGGAAAAGTAATTTTTCGTTAGGTATTTCTCAGTCGAAGCATTAACATGGGAAACGAAAACAGTCTGAGACATCAATCTATTAACTTATTTCAGCCTAATGATGGACATAGACCTTATCTGTTTCACATCAAGTTAAATCCAGCCACATCTTTCTTACCCTACGTTTGCCTATCCACGTACTTCATACTAAGAGTCGTATGCTTCAACAGCCATCGGTTCTTCAGTGTCTACTGAATGGTTGTCGGATTGATGATATTAGTTAGTCGCTCTTCATCGTTTTGCTTTATAGTAGGTAAGAAATTCTTAACAAAACGTAAACAAGTACGCATGGTTTACAAAAAATATCAAAGCGGGGCCAACAATATTTCATACGAAATGAATTAGTTTGCCATGCCCTACTGTAGTTAGAAGCAAATAACTCTTGTTCATATTGTTAGTATTATGTTAATCACAATAAAGAGAAACTAAAGATATCACGCCATTTTGATTTACATTCAGCGTTAATTGCGATCGCATAATCAGACATCTTATTAACGTATGCACCACTTGTTTAGGTTTGGGTCCATTATTAGTAGGGTTACCTCTTACAATAAAGCAAAGATAATTTTGTTCTACTATCTCTTTGACCTCAGAGAGTCGGACAAGCGCGCCGCGTTTTGCATAACCGCGAATGTGATTTTGGTGATTGGCTTTGAGGTTTAGATGTATAGACTGCCTCTTTATTCCCTTGGTATAGATTAAATTTGTACATATAACTGCGTGCGATTTTTAGGTTCCGGAATCGAATCCTTATTTAACGCAAAACGTTATTTTTATTCATCTTAGTAATGGCACGAAATATTAAATGGAAGGATTAAACAGGTAGAACACAGCTGGTTCAAAGTGAGCGTCATACATATCTGCTCAAACCTTTAGAGCTAAGGAGTGAGAAGTTAAGTTAACTTAAAAAGTGGCGACAGCCCAACTGATATGGGGATAAGGCATCGGACTCACAATCAATTCGCTATTGACGTAAATTTACTACTAAAAAAGCATATTAGCTAAATGGGAGAAGTAACAAGAACTAGTATACAACTAACATTGCAAGTAATGCCTGCTTAAAATAATGAAACTTAGAATTTCTTCTTTAGACTGCGCCGAGCGTAAGACGCGGTTGGACTGAATGACAGTACTCGATATTCAAATCAGCGCGCGGCCGCCATAGTAAAATTGTATGAAGGATTTGAAGTGCTATTTTGATAAATATGTATCTTTATTGTCAACCAATAACTTAAATATTTGGGACGGACAAATTGTAATGTAACTATTTATGTTTCGATTAAGCTATAAAATAGGATAGATTTCTACTGTTATAATCTAAAAATCATAACACGAGCTTACGTTTTTGCATTTTTCGTGCAAGTTTACGTTATTTTGTAGGCGGAAATATTAATTATTTTAAGTTTTTTACACGGAGTAATTGTTAACACATTCATTGTTATGGTAAATGTATATTTTTGATTTGTATTAAACAAAAAGTGTTGATTTTTTCAACTTAACTGTGACCGCTTGTTTTGGCACATTTTGCTCGGCGCAGTCTTTATAGTTTGACCGCTTTCGCACCATGTGTTAAGAGACGAGAAACTATTCACAATATACATATAGAAGAAGTGCCAACCCTAACAGCTGATAAACATTACTCGACGTACCGATCGTATTAGCATACACATACCGTTACCCGTTACGAATTCTTTGTCGGTGTTATTAATAAGTAAATCTATGAAACTCGTCTCAGTACAGGCTGGTTTTATCTTGTTTGCTTTCCGTTTATGGAGGTGTCGAGTGCGCCGCACCACTGTATCGTCTCGATTGTGTCAAACAGAAATCGCGTAATGAACATTAAATATTAAAAATTGTATTTGGTATAATTTGCAAAACTGTGTAAATATAATATAATTATCCGTAATATTTTATCTTTGGTAAAAAACAACGCCTTTCCTATTAAAATATACTGTATCGTGGGTCTCTTCATTCAAACAACAGACACAAAGGCAGACCCGGATTATCTGTTAATCGACCACACAAATTTTCGTCCCATGTAGCCACCAGACCTCCAACATTTGCGCAGTGGAAGTGACAAGAGGACAACTTAGACAACTATACCATCGATGCAGTCAAAGTATTTTTAATATATCTCTGTAAATCTATTCCCTGAAGACAACAATAAATCCGAGTACAAACGCAAATTAATGCAGCGCATAGCAGGCAGTCTAAATTTAAAAGTAAGAATAACTTCTAAAAGTAATTTACTTTTAACTTTTACAACAATAATCTGTTTTAATAACGATATACTAAATAAAATTGTCTTTACACGATTCCTTATCTGAACAAAGGCGTACCAATAAAGTATCGGTCTTAATTCCCCGTGTATCTGATTTGGACCATGTTAAGCGTCATTTAAGCTATCTAACGACTACCACAACATGCGTATTTAATGCTTACGTGTAAGGGATTGTTCTAGAATACGAACAGAGTCTACCCACAAGGATAAGGCTAGTTAGCAATATTTGATTTTACACTTTATTTTATGCACAACAGAAAAGAGATTAAAAGAAGTATTTTTGTAAAAAGCCTTCGAAAAAGTAACAAATGACAAACAATAAATAAAATGATAATTAGGGTTGAGTAAATTTATAGTTTAGTGAAAGTTTCTCCCTCGCACGCGTGTAATTAAATACAGGTTTCGTCATTACTCAGTACTGCGCATTCTTTATACACAATAAAGCCACATATATTTGCAGCCTATGAATTTATAATCGTACTAGCTTTAACTATATATACAGTTCTTTTTTCTAGATATAAAGTACCTAATATTTTTTTGTACCCCTGACAATGTCTGTGAGAAATTTTATAATGATCAGTTAAGTAGATAAGGTGTGAAAGCGTAACAAATAAACTCACATTCGCATTTATAATACTAGTGGGGATGCTAAACTTCTATAAAAGCAAGAAAACGTTTTAAATTTATTTAATCAAATTATTATGAAATAAATACATCGTAGCAGACCATTTCTTTATAAAAATAAATTAGTTACTACCCAAAGCATTTAAAAGCCGGTTCATTTTACAAAATATAATAATATAATAAGCGGTGTCTAACTACGAGTGGATAGCCATGTAATTACATCTTGTAATGTCTATATTGTTTATTAAAAAGTAACGGAGCATAGACTAACTGGCTCAACTTTTTATAGACGCTCATATGAACTTGATGACCGATAAAGTTTAAAAGTTTTCTATAATATTGCCTGTTGTCTATTGAATTTTAAAAGCAATAATTAATTTAAATCACATGGTAGAGGTCTGAAATGGTAAATTTAAATATTCTCAAATTAAAAAAATGTTAACGTCAATCTTAGTTGTTTTTTTTTAATGCATAGTTAGGAGTATACTTATATGTGCGAATGCACTGCAAAGAATTTAATCTGTGTACTACTGTTATCTCTTATCAAAGTCTTAAATAGAAAACACTGTGTAGTGTCGGATAGGATCTCCAGTCAGGGAAAGTGTTATTATGAATTTCTGCTAAGCTATATTTTAGTAATAGCAGAATTTTAGAGATTTGTGTGCAGTATTAAGCAGTGGCGTAGCGTGGGTGTCAGCCGTCCGGGCCGGAATTTCTTTTTGCCGCCCCCTTGTTTAAGTATTTCAATTTAAAAGACTATAATTTTCAGTAATTTTAAAGAACTTTTCGGCCAGAACAGTTTCCATAGAAATTTTGAAAATTTTGTGAAATTTTTAGTTTATTGTGAAATTTTGCCGCCCCCTAAAAGTGTTGCCCTGGGCGGACCACCCCTGCAGCCCCCACTACGCTACGCTAATGGTATTAAGGCCAAATATAGCCAACTAAATGTGGGTGTAATGTATTACTACGTTAGTTAGTTAGTCGTTAGTAATGTATCACTACTTGACTTTTCGCCGGTATTTAATATTCTTGTAATATAATATAAAATCGAAACTTTACGAGTATATTTACATATATTGTCCGCAATACATATGTACATACTTACATCATTTAGTTTTCAGATGCCACGTAATAGGGGTCGACCCTATTGCAGTTCACCGAGCACAGGCTCAAAATATCTAAATAAAAATTCTCGACAAAAAACCCAGTAAGAATTTGACTGACCCGGGAGTCAAATCAGGAACTTCATGCATCACACACACAGCAGTCGTGTACACAGTCACTGCGCTACCGAGGCTTTCTTCACGTAAATACAATTCCGCCAAAACTTTTGTGAAAACAATACGAAAATATCTGAACATAATCAAAGAATAATGTTCCAAACCAATCTAATTTTAAAATTGCCTTTACTTTCTCACACTAGACAAGGATAAATTCTAAGTTTCGATCATAATATATCCGCTACTGGCCCTTACCGGCCCACCAATTACGAAATAATTACAAACCTGGAGGCTGAAGGGAATTAAAATACTCGTTCGTTGTATCCTTTTTGTTGAATACTAAACGATTTTGCATTCTTTGATGTAACAGCAGTATAACACGGGAGGTAAAATGTGTTTATCGGTGAGGATTAAGTGGATTTTGTTTCTTATTGTGTCTCTGACGATTCTAATCGTGATAAACGAGTTTACAGCAAATATTTCTTTTAAATTGGCATGCTTAGGGAGTAAAAGTGGAATAAGTGAGTATGTTACGATGATCCAGTGTACCAGTAAAGTAATTATTGTAGTATTGTGTGGAACACCGCTTTAACTAAAAGCAATATGTCTATGACCAGAATAACCGACAGCCACTTGCTGCCATGTAGAATCATTCTATTTTCTGATTTGTTGGCCTTTTCTAGAGAGCAGAGTTCCTTCGAAAATGGCAAAAATGAAATAAAGCTACAAAGGTTTCTTTGCACCGGTACACACCTACACATGAAGAACTTTTCGTTTTGTGCATTTATAAAACGGACACACTAAAATACCAACAATCAAACGCATGCTATAGAGAATATTAGAATATTAGATCCATATAAATATGTACTTTAGGCCAATATATATTCACTATGTAGTCGTGTAACTATAGGTATTATAAAGATATTTAATACACAATTAGATTAATTGATTTATCTGCAATAGATGCTTGTTTATAACTGTCATAATTACCTTTTAAGACTGCGCCGAGCGAAATGTGCCCAAAACAGGTGGTCACAGTTAAGTGAATAAAATCTACACTTTTTGTTTAATACAAATATAAAATATACATTTACTATAACAATGAATGTGTTTACAATTACTCCGTGTAAAAAACTTAAAATAATTAATATTTTTGCCTACAAAATTACGTAAATTTGCACGAAAAATGCAAAAACGTAAGCTCGTGTTACGTGATTTTTAGATTATAACAGTAGAAATCTATCCTATTTTACAGCTTAAACGAAACATAAATAGTTATATTACAATTTGCCCGTCCCAAATATTTAAGTTATTGGTTGACAATAAAGATACATATTTATCAAAAAAGCACTTCAAATCCTTCATACAATTTTACTATGGCGACTGCGCGCTGATTTGAATTTCGAGCTCTGTCATTCAGTCCAACCGTCTTTTACGCTCGGTGCAGTCTTAATAATGCAAACACGCGTTGAAACATGCTATATAAGTACTTTTGTAACTTTTGCTTGATTTCGCTTCAAAAGTCAAATAATAGGTACCTACTCGTTCACAACAGTAAAACTGTCGTACACATATAATCTCAACCTACCCCATAAAGTTTCTTCAAACAAAATACTAGCGGATTTAAGTCGAACCCAAAGCCCTGTGATTTGGCGCAATTATAAAGTCGGGAGGGAATCCAAAAGTGAAAAAAGCGATAGAATTCGGCAAGGCTTTGATTAAAATTGTGACAGCTTGATTGTTCGGCTCCTGCGTTCGCCTTTTTTCGGTGAAATGCTTCCAGTAGTTGAGATACAATCAAATTGGACCATATTTTACTGTTCCCTGCAACTTTATGATTGTTACCTTTTTGCAATATATGGCAATAGCTTCTTTGAAATTGTCTTCAGTATCTCGTATTAAACTCTGAGCAATTATAAACCACGAGTTATTTTGATTATATTGTGACTACTTGATAAATTTGTGATTTTTACACCTTATTAATAGTATAAAGCTTTTATAATTATATTTATATTATATATGTTTTTATTTTAATATTAATTAAATAGCTATTTAATTTTGTATAATATAAATATATTATGCAACGTGTGATTAATGCGATACGATCCAATCTAAATCCAAATGGCATAATTTATGTAAATTATAAAAGTTTAATAATTTTTTATTAACATGATACACAAATCTCGGACAAATTCGAACATATTATCGCGTGATTAACAATAATTTCCAACGTAAATAAAGCCTATCTTTAAATATTATTCAATTTTATATACAATAATAACAGTTGGTTTGAAATAATATAATTATTAAATATACATATTTTATTTTATAACCTGTTACATCAATTTACGAATCTATTTTAATGTGCGATATTGTTCAACCAAACGGCAACTTTGCTGGTATAAAAATAGTGGACAAAAATGAATATTATGTCTATCTTTCCAACGTAAATGATTGTTAAAAAAAATGTTGTATTTATTCTTTATATTTTTTACTGCCTATGTGGCGCAGCGGTAGTGAATGCGACTGCTGTGCATGAGGTGTCGGGTTCGCATCCCGAGTCGGGCCAACAAAAAAAGTTATTGGTTATTTCTGTTAAGTAATCTCAAAATCAGCCCGAAGTTAGGAAGTTGGCGGTGTTAGACACTCCGTGCCTCGGAAAGCACGTGAAGCCGTTGGTCCTGGGCCCGATCTCACTCCAGTCGTGTCGGATTACCGTCCCATCAGATCATGAGAGTTAGGGAACAGAGAGTGCACTTGTGTTTGCGCACACGCTTGTGCACTATAATATCTTCTGGGCAGATGGTCAGTCTCCGTTAAGATTGGCCGCCGTGGCCGAAATTCGGTCTGGAGGACAGAAATATTTACGGATTTTTCTTATAAAATGTGAAATTCTTTCTATTGTTGCTGTTCCAGTAGGGGGCTCGCTCCACAGCTTAGCAACAACTTAACAGCCAATAATATAAACCGTTTCAAATGACAGCTATATTTAATTAAATTCCAACAAGAGTTGGAATCGTTTTTGTGAATGGGCACCCCGACTGAATCACGACTTGATCGCATAGAAACGTGAGTCAGCAATGGGCGTTACTAATAGATTTACTTGTAACGCAATTTTAACGGTCTTCAACTAGATAAAGTTTCTGAAAACTGAAAAAGCTTAGAGAATTATTTAACCGGCTATTGGCATGTGTTTTTCAAAATGTATTAACCTTTTTTGTGTAGATGTTATGAAAGGTGGGTGATGGATTTTCTACGGTATTATTGACACTATTTTATTTGTACCAACTTTAACTAACAAAGAAGCGAACTGAAATATATTTTTAATATTTATGACTATTTTGTGCTTGGTTCTTTATTTTTATAAATACCTCTTTTTGACCAAAAAATCCAAATCTCTTTAAAGAAAACTTCAAGAAGTTAATTCCGCAGCCAGAGCTTCTGCGCGATAAAATAATCTATAAGGAAATCCTTCTTTATACAACATTGACGGCAAACAAACAAGCCCGCGTGATAGTACGCAGTCCTGTAATCTATAAACGTTTGAAATAATAATAATAATATAATAATATTCTATCACATACACACAACACCATCTAGCCCGAACTAAGCAGAGCTGTACTGGGTACTAGACAATGGATAAACATACATATATACTTTTTTTTTGTGAATACATACATATTATACATAGAAACACCCAGACCAAGACAAATATCCATGTTCATGCACACAAATGTTTGACTTGTGCGGGAATCGAACCCGCGACCTCAGGCGTGGCAGTAGGTTACACTAACCACTACGCCATCGAGTCCGAAATATCTGAGGTATCACTCGCATGCCGTGCCGAACCAAGGGGACACGAATAAAATAGAGAAGATACCGAAATAATAAGACAGATAGCCTCTAGAATTTGAAAGGAGAAGGATGAAAAAGGTAGGAACATGTGCCTTTGGCATCCTAATCAATTGATACACTGTTTATACTCTCACACTGCTTTCTATAAGAGAGCGGTATTTTTCACATCACAAAACAGTTGCTAAGGCGCCTGCGTTTGGCAAGTGATAGAGCCTTTTACCACTTAGTATAAACAATTCCCTTGTTATCAAATAAACAGTACCATCAATTTGCCACTACTTGATCATACAAACAGGTGTGGACAGGCGTGACATGGTCTACTGGGCACCCTCGACAGTACCGCACGTGGTATACCGGACCGTGACGTATGATTACCATTTAGTCACGGTATGGCACGCAGTGTTTACCATTGTCTTGTTTGATTATGATATTTATTAGGTGGGTGAGTTATGGGTAGTAGTGAAAGTACAGGTGTGATGAGTAAGGGTCGTGCGGTGTTTTAAATAGTTGCATTGCTCCTGACATTGTTCTGAGCGGTGTAGGGTTGATTGTGACAAAAGTGCTGGTGAGTGAGTCCGTTCAATGTTTGTAAATAACGATCCCAATAACGACTGCCATAGATGTTCATGGCAGCCGGGACCGACGGCTTAACGTGCTCTCCGAGGCACGGAGTAGGCGATAATTGTCAATCAATACGCACATAATTTCGAAAGGTCATATAGTTTCCGAAAGTCAGAGGTGCGCGACGTGGGTTCGAACCCGAGACCCTCTGCATTGCAGTCTGTTGGTCTCCCCACTGAGCTATCGCTGCTTTGTAAGTTTCATTGACTAGTCTACTACTACACTGGTTACAATGCTGTGATGATGATACAAACTGTGGAAGTTATCGCCATGTTTGCAAGAAGCAGTCTCAATGAAGAGATTACTAATTTGTAAGTAAAAGAAATAATTTTATAAATATTATCTCAAAATCATTATGTCATTAATAAAACAAAAATATCTATTCTCAGTTAGTAAATAAATAAATTGGTATAATTATTTTAATTACGGTAGCAGTTTGTAATAAAAAGTAACACATTGTACTAATTATTACAAAACAACAAATTAATAACTTAATTACGTTTGACAGAATTACTCGCTCTAACGCGCACCCCACCGTATCAGAAACGCGTGCAATACTCCTCCGTCATGCTCGGTATAGCACGCAATAGCTTTGAACAACATTACTTGATACATTATAACCAGATGGTTAAGTTAAACTTTTTAATACCCATTATCGCTGCTTAAAATATCTACAAACATTAATCTATATTAGACGACTTTAGAAAAAATGGTAATAATAACACTTAAAGTTGTAAACGATTAAACCAATTAATTACATACCTAATCAAAACGCGTGTCATGATACGCATACATTGACAACAATGTCATGCTCTGTCGCCTCCCCCGGTACCGTACCGTGACGCGTGCTTTACCCCTCCGTCACGCTCGGTAATGCACGCGATTACCGTGTAAACGCGTGTTAACAAGTAATTGCGTGTTTTATAGCGATTAATTGAATTATCGAGTTTGCGTTGCGGTTTTTAGTTTTGGTTGAGCTATTCGCTAGATATTAAATATTTGAAAAGTGGTGTGGGATAGTTTCCTACTTTTTATATGTTAAAAGCTTTTACAGCAGAGGAATATGGTTTGATTGATTACAAGTTCATTCAAACCATATATCTTAGGATCCTATTGTTAATTAATGGCTTGATCAGTATCTCAATTAATTGAAATTATGGGAAAATTAAGAATTAATTCTACTCGTCAAAATTGGCATTAGTTTAGTCATGAGGCACTCATAGCCAGTTGCACTCACTGATCGGTAAACGATTAGCGATGTTAAGCAACGTTGGGTGCTGTCAGTCTATAGATTGGTGACCGCTTAGTGGTAATTCATCTGAGCGTCTCCGTGCTTCGGAGGGCACGTAAAAAGTCGGTTCCGGTTGTTGTCAAATTGACAGCAGTCGTTAAGCCATATCAGAGGCCTACGGGCGGCTTGAACAACTCTTAAAAACAGGTTGGCCACTAACCACACGAAAAGAAAATGAAGAAGAATTAGTTTAGCGTGGAATACCTTAGCAGACTTCACATATTTGCAAGAATAGAATGCAAGCAAGAAGGCTTACGATAACCTACTTCTACTGCCATTAAAGCCTATAAATAGGGAGACACGTACTTATAGCCTAGGCTATTATATTCTAGGTCTAAGCTTTCTAATATAAAATATAGAACATAATACACAACAACGAAATAATACATAACAGAGACAGATCATTTCGAATCTGTCGAAAGCAGTAGGAATATAGTGGCAAATACACAATCATTGTAACCGGTGCTACAGACGAAATGAGATGCAATTTGAGATCATGACTGTAACATTTGGGACCTCAGCACGAGTCCCCTGGCTATGATGGGTGGACTACGTTATGGGCGAGTAGCGAGTTGCGCACTTTTATACAAGACAAATAAGCATACACCACCACATACAACACCAGCCTACGATTATTTTTAATTGATATCACTTGTAGTTTGCCGATGCCAAACTTATATATGATCCGCACGGTAGTAACAGTGACCTATGATCGCTTACAATTGGTATGAATTAGGTCGATTCTAAAAAAAGGAATTAAGTATGGGATGAAAGGAAAGGAGTGGTAAAATAGGTATGTTAGCGATAGCTAATTAAGTAAGGCTTACGATAGTGTGTCCGGCCTTTAGGGTCCCATTCCGGTACGCCCCCGGCCGGTATGCACCCACAGTGAAAAAATTTTTATTCCGCTACGCCCGAGATGTCCCCATTGTAAAACAACCGGGGAAGACACTTAAGCAAATAGTGTTGAAAACAAGTGTTTTTGAATTTAAATATTCTGTGCTGTGTGTATACTATCATGTATAAGCTTAAGAATTAGTAAGACAAATTTTTAAGTACCTATACTCTTTAATAATATGTTGGTTTCGAAGTTAGCAACCTTTCAAAAAGCAACCCATTCACTGTTTCCGTGCGGCAACAGTGAAAGGGTTGTTCGACCATACTGTACATTTCAAATTAAAAAACGCTTGTTTTCAATAGCATTTTCAATAGTTTTTCAATATTTTCATTTTACAATGGGAGCGTCTCGCCCGGGGGCGTAGCGGAGTAACAAATTTTTCACTGTGGGTGCATTGCGGCCGGGGGCGTACCGGAATGGGACCCTAACGGCCGGACCCACGATGGTAAGCCTTACTTAATTAGTGTGCGGAATGTTACAGTGTTATTATTCTTACGCTTGTTTACTACAATACGGTGGTAGCTTACCGGGCGAGTTGACTTTTTAGTACTATCATAGAATAGTAATTACCAATTGCTATTAATGAGTGGCAAAAATAACAACTGTGACATTTGCCACTAGTTATAAGGACATTGCGTCTTCTTTGTTATTTAGAAGAAAAAGAGACATATGTGTTTTCTTATAATACAAAGTCAAATTTAATTGACTGCAAACACAATAATGAAAATTACTGTATACAATTCTATTATTAGAAAAAGTTTCTCACATTTATTACTCCGTTGAACTTCAGAGCGTCATCTCAAAAATAATAATCCTTTTAATAACCATCATTTTAGTGTCGTTCACTGCTGGACTTAGGCCGCCCTGAATGTTTTCCACACAGACTGGTCTTTGGCCACCCGTATACAACCGCTTCCCGCGACCCTTACTAGATCGTCGCTCCACCTTGCTGCGTCTTCCGATGCGTGGTCTCCACTCTAGAACCTTTCTGCCCAACGGCCATCGGTTCTTTTAATAATATTTATTTATTAAGATTCACCCACAGTTACTACAATATCACATAAACATAAGTGAAACATTTTGAGTCTAACCAATTGTCTTACTAATTACAAAGATAAATATTAAAAGCGAAGAAATATCAATATGAGAGTTAAGTTTAAAACTAAATAATAAATTATATCAAAAACCAGTAATTTGTTTAAATTACTTTAAATAATAAATACTAATTACATTAACAATCAAATAAAAATATAATATTATTACAATTAAAACTAATAATAAAGTGAGTAATTGAAGTTTGTCAATATTCACACGGAAATGTTATCATAGATATTTCCGTGTGATTATGTGCCCATAAGTAGAATATTGTGGGTGTAAATTTAGTACTAGAATCAAATGTATCCTATTCTTAATATTATATATTTCAGAAGGCAGATTTGGAGTTCCTCATAACGCGGGACAGAAGCAAAAAAAAAAACATTCGTAGTCACTATTTATAATTCGAATCATAAGCAAATATCGATACTTATTTGAAAATTAAAGCATCTTGCCAAATACGATAATATAATAAGATACTCGGCGGTCAAAAACTCCATCGTCTAGATGTCGATTCTTGATTCGTCCATGCCATTTGGTTATCTATCCGTATGCCAGCTTCATCCAAAGCCGTTCAGCAGTTTAATCTAATCTTAAATATCTTCATACACTTTTATATTAATTTATATCATTAGTGGAATTACCTATATAGTTCTTGAATAAATACCTAGAAAACGCAATTCATTTCAAAGCAGATTTCAATAGAATAGAACTCTACAATTTCCACCTTGCAATACCAATTTGCAACAATAACACCACTCAAATATTGCAACAATGTTAGTTATCCACCATTTCCTGGTAGTAAACGCTACAGTTTACAACTTAGACAGCACACCAGCCGCTATGTCCAGTTGCAGTAATAACACTGCATTATTGCACCCGCGGCCTTCACGAACTTGTGCCATTTCCAACAAATTGTTTCTACTACCACGTGCGTTATCGATGTTAAATTGTCGTTTTCCTTGAAAAGCGTGTTGTTAAGTGATTTAGGTGGACACCTCGGCGAACATTAACAGTACACAGATGTATTCGAATCTCGTGTGGAGTAAGTATTTATAGAGTATTTACGTACGTTCATACAGACAGACAAACAAACGAACATATACAGATTCAAGTCTTAATATACCCGAAAGTTTACGTAGTGGTATATTTTACCAGCTGAGTTATAGTATGTAGGCAATAAGATAAGGTTGCCGTCTACCAAACTTACTTTCAGGCTTTATACTACAACAGAGAAATTTCTCACTACCTACTTTGACCCACAGAAACCAAAAAATTGTATCTCACATTTAACTAAAAACATTAAGCTAATGTCACAGATCTAATGAGGCAATTTGAGTTACTTTTAAGACTGCACCGAGCGTAAGACAGATAATGACAGAGCTCGTACGGCGCATATTCAAATCGGCGCGCGGCCGCCATAGTAAAATTGTATGGGGGATTGAAGTGCTTTTTTGATAAATATGTATCTTTATTGTTAACCAATAACTTAAATATTTGGGGCGGACGAATTGTAATATAACTATTTATATTTCGATTAAGCTGTAAAATAGGATAGATTTCTACTGTTATAATCTAAAAATCACGTAACACGAGCTTACCTTTTTGCATTTTGTAAATTTACGTAATTTTGTAGGCAAAAATATTAATTATTTTAAGTTTTTTACACGGAGTAATTGTAAACACATTCATTGTTATGGTAAATGTATATTTTATATTTGTATTAAACAAAAAGTGTTGATTTTAATCACTTAACTGTGATCGCCTGTTTTGGCACATTTCGCTCGGCGCAGTCTTAAGAATGTTGTTTTCTTTATGATAAAATTATATGTACAAATTTTTGGTATATGATATTAATGCGAATTAGATTCTTAAAATACACGATTAAGAAATTAAATTGCAGCCTCAATCTAACGAGTAGAAACTTATACATGTATTATATTTTAGTAATGCCAAAAGGACGTGTTGATTCAACGTTTGTAATGTCTATTGTGATCTAGAGGTTATTTTAAAATGGCAGCTGATTATTCGAACAGATCTTATTTTATCTTATGTGGGGGCCAGTAAGTGCAGACCGGCGACACTTCGACCCAGTAGGATCTTTTTGTGTCGACACTCTCCCAATAACGACTGCCATAGAAGTTCATGGCAGCCGGGACCGACGGCTTAACGTGCTGTCCGAGGCACGGAGCAGGCGATAATTGTCAATCAATACGCACATAATTTCGAAAAGTCATATAACTTTCGAAAGTCAGAGGTGCGCGACGTGGCTTCGAACCCGAGACCCTCTGCATTGGAGTCTGTTGGTCTCCCCACTGAGCTATCGCTGCTCATTCGAACAGATAATAATTATAATGTGTTTGATCCCCACATGAGACAAAAAAATGGTGTAATCCTGGAATAGTTGTTCTATGTCTGGGTATTCTTTATGTACGTTATTACAATGTTCGTGAAGTCTCCCGCGACACAGGAATTATTCCTAGTGCGGTTGTTCTCTTTAAATACAGTCACACATTTAAAAAAAGATAATGTAACGTTATGGTAGTCAACCCGCTTTAGAGGCGTGGTTGACCTAGGAGTTTAATTGAAATTAAAGATGAACAACGCGATCAATAAGCATATATTTTCACTTACAACAGGTGTATAAGAATAAACAGAACTACAATTGAATTCGACCAGATATTTAGTGGTATTTCAAGGCGTGGTTCAAGATGAAGGCTTGTTACGTGGTCCCGGGTGGAATGGACCACTTAACTTCGGTAGGCAGCGCAGCGGAAGGAGCCGGCACCAGGGCGCGTTGCCAATATATAGTGCTGCCGCTGGGGAGGAGAAGCCGATGAAGGGGCGCTGCGAGCACCGCCGCTTAGCAATGACCGGTCCGCGTCACAATAGGCATTATCGATTATTCACGCCATTATTCTGGCATATTCACTAACATCACAATCTGCATACACGATCGTCGATTTTAAAATACTCTTAACCTATCATCATTATCACAATAAGCGTTTAATTTCGCAACAATCCAATTTCATTACATCTTGTTTTATCTATATTGTATTCCTAATTTAAATTTTTAGATCAACAACTCTATAATGGCAGCCATTTTTTCATTGTGGCGCGTATTTATTAACATTTAAAAAAAAACGAAATTGCCTTTAAAATAGTTCGCCACGTGCTAAGCGTCAGACAATGCTTTGTAAGCATAGATAGAATAAAAAACAGGCTAATTCTAGTACACTTTAGCTAATAGACAACAAATGGGATCGAAGTTTCAATAGAAACACCAATTTGTGTTTTTGTATACGTATAGCGGCTATACGATAGCGGGTATTTCAATACAATACATATCATATAAGTATATTAAGCGTCTTGTACACAGCATCGACTTTGCTTGAGTTGAACATAATATATATTCATCTCCAATAATGTTCTTTTTATATACCGAAATATTTTTCTAATAGGTGATTCTGGAGATTATACTCAAAGAACTCATTCACTCTCTCTCTCTCTAAAGTATAAATTTACATCAATAATAATTGTACATCATCATTATATCATCCTATGTTTATCAATTCAAGCTGGCTTATATTAGCGTTAGCCTACTAAAAAAATTATTAGACTGACTTAGACTAATCTTATTACTATACATAACAAAACACATAATTTCTAGTTGGTACATAATTATCTAGCAGTAATTATAGTTGTGCGATGTTATCTATACTAATATTATGAAGAAGGAAAGATTTCATTTTTTGTTTGTAAGGGTTTAACTCAAAAACGACAAAACCGATTTGCAAAATTCTTCACTATTAGAAAGCTGTATTATTACCGACTAACATAGGTAATTATAAAATAGGTACCATTACTAACCTAACCTACTTTAACGCGAGCAATGCCGCGGGCAAAAGCTTGTCTATATATAAGCTTAATTTTTACAACTTTTTTGCATCTGTGTAAGTATGATTTGAATTCCATAATAGATCGCATCCCTTCGTTCCAATAAATACCGCCAAAAAAAAACTCTTCGAAAACTAAACTCATCTTGCACAAAACCTTTTTCGAAAATTTCTCGAATTCGAAATTCAAATTATTTGATCTAACAAGGGTTTTTTCGTGCTTTCTTTATATAATGACTGCTGCACACGAACGCACTGACGCGCAATTTGGTCAGCGTGCAGCAAATAATCGCTACGGGCGACCCGCGTGCAATCATACCTTTAGTTAAGGTGTAGTTTTATTGCACAAGCGGTCTATATTTTGTTAATGTGGCAAGGCTTACAAAAATTATTTACTCTATTTGTTATTGTATTTTGGTGTATACTGAAGGTTGACTTTTAGCGATGAAGGCAGTATGAAGTAAATCTACTTTTAATGGTATGTTATTATAAATTAACACAAGTTCTTTCTTTTTAGATAAACATTGTCATATTTGAATTTTTGTTTATCTTCTGATTTCATGCATGTTTATTACTACACCATTAGTATGGCATCTAGTACTATTATATGCTATAATTCGTTTACGAGTATCGCATTTTATTTCAGTTGCTGATAAAACTCATATGTATAGACTGATTAAAATATACTAGAATATAATGATGGTTACATTATGAAGTGACATGTAGATATGCCTAAATTGTAGTTATTTTTATAATTTGTCTTCATAATACTTTAATTTTAATAAAAAGTCCAATGTGCTGCTTTATTAAAAAGAGACGAACATATGTATATTCCATTTAATCACCGACATTTTCCACGGCTAATAATCTAAAGTTGAAATTGTAGGCCGCATATTTAATATGTAACAAATTCGCAATTAAGTAGGTATTACAACTTCACAACATTGTCGTATACTTTTGAATTCTTTATAAATTACTGTGCGTTTATACTTACATGTTACGATGTAAATTATACGTCAGCCATTCGGTAAGTTCAGTTAGTGGAACGCAACCGAATTGCCAACTGGCGGACATGTGATGTCAGAATGCAAGCCCGAGGCGCGGGCGCACGTTTTGGCTTCTGTTTAAGAACTCTTTTTGAAATTAGTGTATTATTTTTTTTATAGGTATATTATTATGCGGAGTATATGTACGTGTACTGAAGTAATGTTTTTAAGGGTTATATTTACTGGGTGTATGCACAGATGTCGCAGTGGTTTAAGACTGCGCCGAGCGTAAGACAGATAATGACAGAACTCGTGCGGCGCATATTCAAATCGCCGCGCGGCCGCCATAGTAAAATTCTATGAAGGATTTGAAGTGATTTTTGATAACTATGTATCTTTATTGTCAACCAATAACTTAAATATTTGGGACGGACAAATTGTAATATAATTATTTATGTTTCGTTTAACCTGTAAAATAGGATAGATTTCTACTGCTATAATCTAAAAATCACGTAACACGAGCTTACATTTTTGCATTTTTTGTGCAGATTTACATAATTTTGTAGGCGTAACTAATAATTATTTTAAGTTTTTTACACGGAGTAATTGTAAACACATTCATTGTTATGGTAAATGTATATTTTATATTTGTATTAAACAAAAAGTGTTGATTTTATTCACTTAACTGTAACCGCCTGTTTTGGCACATTTCGCTCGGCGCAGTCTTAAGTGATAATTACGCTGCTGGGTACTGTGGGTGCGATCCTCGCATGGAACAAACGTTAGTGAAATCCTTAAATAGAGAAGTTGATACTATTTCTGATATTAGTGATTTTAATTTTTGTATAGGCCTATGTCCAGCAGTGGACGTCTTTCGGCTGAGATGATGATGATAACCTTATGCAGTATAGAAATTTTTGGATATGCAGATTTAAAATAAATGCGTATCTTTCACATTATTGTAGTCTTTGAGATTAAATGTTATGGCTAATAGTTCTACGTGTTACTTAATGGCAATAGCCTTATGATTAAGATATCGGACTTGTGATCGAGAGGTCATGGGTTTCAATCCCACCCATTCCTAACAGACATGTAGTTTAATTGGATAATTCGAGAAGAATCACTTCAGCTGGTTTAGAATGCTTATATTAGAAGTGAGTAAGCGTAGATAGCCTATCAATACAGACAATGCTTTGAATTCGTAACCACGAACTCTCAATCGCAAATCCAATACCTTATCCATTGTGCTACTTCTTCATATCGCTTATTATCAACAAATACATACCATATTAGAAAGCCTATCAACACAGTTGTGTCGTGATACACAAAGAGCAATTATAATTTAAAACGTTCACGCCAGCACTTTATACTTGAAATTTAAAACGGTAATGAATGAAACTTGTTACGAGATAAGAGTTCAGGGCAGGCTCGCATTGGTTGTTACTACACATCTGGTTATTCTAGGCGTCATTGCTTAAGAATCGTGTACATGCACTGAGGGTATTTATTGATAAATTATTCGATAATTCATTACTATTGCTTATTTATCATGTTATACTGACATAGTCACACCAACAGGCTATACCTAAATTTAGCCAAGTTTAGTTCTAGGGCACACGTAAGGAGGCGAGCTTATTACCGTTTTACCAGGCATAGATAATGCTGCTAAGGTTTTTTTACAAAAATGCCAATTGACACTATGCCTGGTCTGACAATCGAACCACGTGCATAGCAATTGGATTAAATAACACGGCTATACTTACGCAGTATAAAATATGTACGGATTATTATAGTGTACCTACCTCTTTTGTAGGCTTCATTCTCATACATCAATGTTCGCTCATTATCTTCTAACATTTTCTTTATGCAGCATCTGAATAATTTTTAAAACATTAATCTTGATACAGAAGGTAGGTTTAAAGTAAACAGACAAACCTTTTTGCAGTGTATTATCTTTACTTGTTCTTTTGCTACAGACATTACCACTCTCCATCTTCAACTCATCTCATCCACCATCTTATTTCCTGAATTTCTTTAGTCAATCTTTGACTAACTATGTAGATGCTCTCGATAACCAGACCTCAGAGATGTAAATGATTACAGTCAGTAGCGTGACCCAAAACCGTACAGCCAAACCCAAAATCACGAGTAAATCTCCAACAAAAATCTGCAATAAATCAACCCTGAAAACCAATTTCCCATAATTCCCCGCATCCTTCTTTAAACTAAAATACTATATTCGAAATGACCCGCCACCGGTCAATGTGAATACCACACACACGAAGCGTGCGCGCACCGATTTGACGCCGCGGGCTCGCTTCTGTAGATCCGTAGATCGTGATCGCTCGAGGTGCGCGAGCGCTGCCGTGCGCAAAGTGAGAATGCTGCTTACGGTAATGTGACAGTGAAATTATTATATTGTTTATTGAGTTGCGCGGCGTTAATTTGCTGTAGGGTAGTTTATTTGTTTCTTTGTTTGTATTAGATATAGGTGAATATTTTTAGACATCGTAATTTGTATACAAATTAAAATATTAGAAAACAAGTCAATCCAGTCAGTTCAGTCACCATGGATACATCATACATGACGGTTCAAATATCGAGAGTTAAATAGGTATACCTTTAAATAGTTAACAAAGCGATTGAGACCCAAAATGTTTCAGAAAAAGAATGTGTTATAATAATTAAATAGGTAGATTCTGCAGTGCTGGAAAAGGGTTTAATTTTTGATTTATTATGTTATTTAAATTTAAAAAATAAGTCTTTTAATATTTAGAGACGGTGTAAAAAAGTTTCAACCAACAGAAAAGCTGGCCTGATATAAGACATGAAACGCAATTTCAATTAATAAAGTTTTCAAAGTCTTTATGTTGCAGATGTTTTATTTATTTAATTAAAGTTAATAATACTCATTAATCTAAAATGATCTATTATGTTATATTTAAGTACTGTTGGCAGATTAAAAATATATCATAGTAAAAAAGAAATGTCCTCCAGACCAGTCTTAACGGAGGCTGGCCATCTGCGCAAAAGATATTATAGTGCACAAGTGTATGCGCAAACACAAGTGCACTCTCTGTTCCCTAACTCTCATAATCCGATGGGACGGTAATTCGACATGACCGCAGAGAGATCAGGCGCAGGACCAACGGCTTTACGTGCTTTCCGAGGCACGGGGGAGTCTAACGCCGCCAACTTCCTAACTCCGGGCTGCTATTGAGATTGCTTAATAGAAAAACTCAATAACTTTTTGTTGGCCCGACCCAGGATTCGAACCCGAGACTTCATGCACAGCAGTCGCATTCACTACCGCTGCGCCACGGAGGCAGTAGTATAGTAATAAGATGGCGGTGGCAACACAATTAAATTAGTTTTATTTTTATCTATCGGCTATCAATTTTGAAGGCAGCGATAGCCTATTGAGGGATACCACCACCATTGGACTGCCACGCTGAGGTCTCGAGTTTTTTGATCTTTCAAAGTTATGTACGTATTAAATAGTTAATTATCGCTTGCTTTAACGGGGATGGAAAACATCGTGAGGAAACCTGTCTGTCTAAGAGTTCTCCATAATGTTCTCAAAGATATGTGAAGTCTGCCAATCCGCACTGGGTCAGCGTGGTGGACTATGGTCTAACACTTCTTACACTGAGAAGAGGCCCGTGCCCATCAGTGGTACAGTTTAATACAGGATAATAATGATAATATTATTATCAATTTTATGAAACTACTACTAGTAGTATTTTTGTTAACCTCGTCAACTAAATTAATATGCCTGTATTATAAGTGGTTTACGTCTGTAGTGCAATCCTCGAAAGATTCGACCCCACTCTCATCGCATGGCCGATGCCTTACACATTGGGCTAAAATAAGATTTTCAATTTAATAATATAAATAATAAAAAGATACTCTTTAAGTAGGTATATATTTTTTTTTATTTATTAATATTAAAACGATTATTATCGATTCGAAATGTCACCAAAACGTAATAACCAGTGCTCTCATTATTTTCCCACTGATCGTTCCAGATCGTTCGATCAATATACGAACGCTTTTTAACTCCCTCACGATTGACGTCAATTAAATTTGATAGAGACCATTTAGGAGATTGATTAAAAATCGATACAGAAAACGATTGCGGCAATCGGTAATGAATTCAGATCGATTCGACGATGTACGGAATATTAAAACTTATTCTATAACGAAGCACAGTGCGTAGTATTTTATTAGGTATTATTATATTATATAAAGTTTATTTTATTGCCATAACGAAGCTCTATAATAGTGTAAGCAACTAGCAGTGTTTATCCTAATTTTGAAGGTAAGAATTATTTTTATTAATCATTGATTGATATGGTAAAGATGTTTATGGACTGGCCTTAGATGTTTTTAATTAATTGGTAAAATTGCGTATAAAATCCCTTAGTATTTGTAGTAAGTAGCTTGAGTTAATTAATTGGAACTATATAATCATAATTATGCAGTATACATAATGCGTGCTCCGTAGCGCAGCGGTAGTGAGTGCGGCTACTGTGCATGAGGTCTCGGGTTCGAATCCCGGGTCGAGCCAACCAAAAGTTATTAAGTTTTCGGTTAAGAAATCTCAATACGAGCCGGGAGTTAGGAAGTTGGCGGTTTTAGGCACCCCGTGCCTCGGAAAGTACGTAAAGCTGTTGGTCCTGCGCCTGATCTCTCGCCAGTCGTGTAGGATTATCCGTCCTATCGGATCATAAGGGTTAGGGAACAGAGAGTGCACTTGTATTTGCGCACATACTTGTGCATTATAATATCTCCTGCGCAGATGGCCAGTCTCCGTTTAGATTGGCCGCCGTGACCGAAATTCGATCTGGAGGATATTATACATAATTAGTGGAGATTGGCATAAGTTTGAGTAATTTATTTTGGTTTAGATTTAAGTCCCGAATCGGAAAATGTGAAATAAGGATAAATATAATTTGTCAATACATACATTTTATTACGCGTATATCCCAAAAGGGGTAGGCATAGGTATTAAACCCCACATTTCATCATCTGTTTTTTTAGAGTTCGAAAAATCTCTTATACAACAGCTTTGTCCGTCCGTCTGTCTGTTATACAACTTTCAACTCAAGAACCGTAAGAGTTAGAGACTCGCGGTCAACGCCATTCGATTCAGCATAGTCGATATAACCCGAAATTACTATATCTATGACAACAAGCAGCGATAGCTCAGTGGGGAGACCAACAGACTGCAATGCAGAGGGTCTCGGGTTCGAACCCACGTCGCGCACCTCTGACTTTCGGAAGTTATATGACTTTTCGAAATTATGTGCGTATTGATTGACAATTATCGCCTGCTCCGTGCCTCGTTAAGCTGTCGGTCCCGGCTGCCATGAACATCTATGGCAGTCGTTATTGGGAGAGTGTCGACACAAAAGACCCCACTGGGTCGAAGTGTCGCCGGTCTGCACTGACTGGCCCCCACATAAGATACATACATACATATCTATGACCTCTGACTTCAAGGTCACGTGGTATCACGTGACCTATGTATATTACTTGAACCATTTTTTCGAATTCTAAGATATACGGCAATGAATTGCCGATTCTCACTTGTTTAAGTCCTACGTTATAGAGAGCGACCTTATTACCGTTGACCGCATATAGTTCCAGACGCCGCTACTGAGAGTTTCTTGAGAAAAACCTTATAAAACTTTGCCTGACGCAATATTCAAACCTTATACATAGCAGTCATATACAACTACAACGCCACCGAGGTATATTCACAGTCAGTCACAGGTCAATAGCGGTAAACGCGCCAGGTAGAAGGCAACTATTACATGGCAAATATTGAGATAATCGAATTTTGTCTACAGGCATATACCATAGCAATACAAACATAATTATTTTATGCAGACTTAATTCAACCGCCAGACATCTATCCAACTATTGATGTCAGATGACGTTGATAATCAATAGTTTCAATATACCGGTCTATTAAACACCCAACCCCAATAGCATAGATTTATTACCTTCTTTGTAACAGTCCTATACTGCGACCAGTTTTTTATTGCACTCAATTTTGTTTGACTAGCATTACAAATATAAACTTATCCATCTATCTAGTGTAGCGAAATAATCCAAGTCCTCTTGAAACGCCTAAAAAATAAAAACTGTTTTGAAACAGCTCCAGCCTCGTCAAAAGTCGTATCTTTTGTAAAATAATATTTATAGTTCCTCCAGTCCGCGTTCTGGTCGTAGCTACAAAACCTTAACAGAGAATGGCCAAATGCGCAGGACATATAATAGTGCACAAGTGTGTGCGCAAACACAAATGCATTCTCTTTTCCCGAACACTCATAGTTCTATGTGACGAAAAAAGACACGACATAGGAAGATAAGGCGCAAAAGCAACGGCCGTACACACACACGGCACAGGGCTTTGCAACACCGCAAAATCCCTAAGTTCTTATCTTATCTTATGTGGGGGCCAGTCAGTGCAGACTGGCGACACTTCGACCCAGTGGGATCTTTTGTGTCGACACTCTCTCAATAACAACTGCCATAGATGTTCATGGCAGCCGAGACCGACGGCTTAACGTGCTCTCTGAGGCACGGAGCAGGCGATAATTATCAATTAATACGCACATAATTTCGAAAAGTCATATAACTTCCGAAAGTCAGAGGTGTGTGACGTGGGTTCGAACCCGAGACCCTCTGCATTACAGTCTGTTGGTCTCCCCACTGAGCTATCGCTGCTCTTTAATCCCTAAGATACTACTATTAAGAATTTCTTGACGGCAAAATCCAAAAAGTAACTTTTTATTAACCTGAATAGAATTTGAAGTCCCGCTATGCTATGGGGTAACAAAATATAGCATCACGGCTGAGTAGGTAAAAATCATACCTACACTACGCTGTCT
Source organism: Catocala fraxini (assembly GCA_930367265.1). Taxonomy (NCBI): domain Eukaryota; kingdom Metazoa; phylum Arthropoda; class Insecta; order Lepidoptera; family Erebidae; genus Catocala; species Catocala fraxini. Next base: position 24,709,521 of record OV884031.1, read on the forward strand.
AGGTTTAAGTCTTATATAATGAGCAGGTCCTATTTTAACTGAAACTATATTTGTATAAAACAAAATACTGTTAAGGCTGTAGTTTGTATTTAATGGCCTAAATCTTTTAGAAAATACTGCCTAACATTTTTCCCTAAGATTCAATTCCCATACATAGTGGTTAGGCATGCATCATCTAGACAAAAAGCCGACGTCACAAAGGACTGCAGACGGAGCAATTTATTTGAAATAACGGGACCACAGATTTATGGAAGCTACTGCTCGAATGTGGTGCAAAAAATGGATGACTAAGATTTTGGCCTCGAAATCAAACACTGCACACAGTTTCGAGTGGAGCCACGACTGCGTGTATTGTTTGCTTAGATAGATGACGTTTCAGGTTTACATCATCAGTAATAGCTTAACCGTAGTAAAAATATGTAGATTTATTAATAATTGTTGAATATTTACGCTGATAACAACACTTATATATACACTGGAAGTCGGTTCTGAAAAATCTTTTCGCATTTTATCAAGAAATGTTAAAAGCTATCGAACATCGGCTACGACCCTCCTGAGTAGAGCAGTTGAATCAGCGATGTGTAAAAAAGAAACATGTTCCTAAATATAATATAGAGACCAAAGGATGAAAACGAAAAAAAAAAAAAAAAACGGTTATAAACTTGATAATAAGTAAGTGTCATCATATTCACAGGATACGGCAATATATTCTTTATTTTATTAACCCATCTCAATCTTTTTTTCTGATGATTAATTTTAAAATAATGAGCTAGCAAATTTATCGTTATACTACAGTTTTCCATAAAACAGTCAACACCAATATGAATTCGGCAAACATGATTATTTCTTAACAAATACTGTTGGTTTAAGTAAGATTTATAATCGATCCCATATATTAAAAATTAAACATCCGATATGCGCACATTATTAACATAAATTAACATATTTATTATATTTTAGCATAATCATTTTGTGACCATATCTAATTTAAGTACAGCCATTGAATATTCATAAACAGTCATAAACGCTTATCATGGTAAAATTGATTGTAGTTAAATAAATTTTAATGTTGAGATACGCCGCGAGGCCTAATAGGAATGAAGTTATTCTGTTTCTACCTATGTGGGTGTCGTGTACAGCTACTAAGAGTAATAGAGAGTGGAACAAATTTTGTCATCATACAAAAACATCGTAGTAAGCGTATAACTAGCGATGTACTACTATCGAGGAACAATCGAATAATTCGAATGATTCATTGAATATATTGATAATTATTCGAATGCAAAGCGACTAAGAAAATCTCATGTGTTTCGAATGATTAAAAAAGACATTCCAATATTAATAATTACTCTCATGTAATAGTAGTTTATGTTGATTGATTGTTACTGCGTAAAAAAACTAAAAAAAAGATTCGTGTTTGAATAATAGTCTGTGTTTGGAATTATGGCCAGGCATACAGAAATAATCGCTATTTAAATATGAAATCTTATATCAAAACTTTTAAATCTAAATCTTTACTTAAAAGTAAACATTTAAAAGTCTTTTTATTTACGCTCAACCATACTTATCTATCAAATCAATGTCTATATATTTTGTTATGGTATTACATAATATGGAGATAGATAGCTTACGAATAGTTTACTTAATAAGTCGAATACATAAAAAGAAACGAGTTCATATTTTCATTAAAGCTTTGACTAATAACCATTTTTATACTTATATTTCCCTACAATATGTTATACATAGACGTATATGATCAATTACATATACCATCTATATACATAAAAATCTCGTGTCACGGTGTTAGTGGTTGCAATCTTTCGAAACGGCTCGACAGATTTGTTGAAATTTTATATGTATACTTGATAGGTATGAGAATAATAATAATAATAATAAAACGTTTATTGCAAGTTCACAAAACTCATAGCTGTTAGTAAAAATTTGCCTAAGTGTTAGTTATTAATTATTTATTCGTATGTCGCAGCACCTTCGCATATAAGGACAGTCTAACCTGTCCGCAATCATTGCCAGCACTATGTTGGAACTAGCCCGCACCCTACAAACTAAAGAAGTGCAGTGCAACGCTTGCGCATTATTGTGTAAAAGCAATCAGTTCGTGCTTCGGCGAACATTGCTGAGGCACTGCAGTAGCGAGGCAGTGCCAACACAGACCTGAACGCGTTGTTGAACTGTACGTGTAATAGGTCGTAAAGTATATTTCATACCGCTAGGTGATTAGAGTGTCCCTATCGAATGAATTTATATGGCAGAACAACGTTTGCCGGGTCAGCTAGTATCTTTATATATACTTTGAAATTAAACTACTATATACGGATTTTATCGCGTTGTGTATTTGACACTTTATTACATAATTTTGAAAATTAATTAATAGAGAAGATTTTTATAGAGAAATTAATAGACAACAAGAATAAGAATTTAATAGAGAAGATGGTTGGAATGTACCGCCAGCTTGGGATCCAGTAATTCAAATAGTCAAACCCAAGAAGAAGCAAGCCACAGCTAGACTTCATTATACTCTGAGCTCATTCTGCGTAAATAGAAACACTAATGATTAAATTATGTTCGGGTACTTTGAAATAACTACACTGGAACATTGAGACAACAACCATCTTAGTCTCCCCGTGACCATGGCTGCTGAAAAGCAACGGAAACGTCGGGGAAAGTGTAAAATTAAATTAAATCTAAATAGTTTTAATAGTTTAAATAATAATTTTATTAGTTTCAAAATTAGTAAAGTTTAATAGTAGTAGTAGTGTAACAATTTTCAAACATATGTAATGAAGTGTCAAATAAACAACGCGATAAAATCCGTATATGGTACTTTAATTTCAATGAATAATATTCGCGTAAACAGAAGACAATATTATTTATATATACTGTATAGTTCTTCTTCTCTCTTAGCCTTTATTATTCCCAAGTCACTTTGGGGTCGGCTTTTCTGGTCTAACCGGATTTGACTGGATATCAGTTTTTACACGGAGCGGCTGCCACCTGACCTCCGCAACCCGAAGGCTAACGATACCCTAAGGCTAGACCAGTGTCAGAATATTAGAGGGTACTGACTTTCCCAATAACGACTGCCATAGATGTTCATGGCAGCCGGGACCGACGGCTTAACGTGCTCTCCGAGGCACGGAGCAGGCGATAATTGTCAATCAATACGCACATAATTTCGAAAAGTCATGTAACTCCCGAAAGTCAGAGGTGCGCGACGTGGGTTCGAACCCGAAACCCTCTGCATTGCAGTCTGTTGGTCTCCCCACTGAGCTATCGCTGCTCTCTTATTATATTATATACTGTATAGTTATATATTGTAAACAAAATGGTTGCAACAGAATGGACCAACATAAATTTAATTAGAAGTCTACAAACTAAACTAACTCAGTGTTTAAACATTTACTTTCATCAATTGACAACGTGCTAATGTACCTATGTATATACAGTTTGTATATATAAATTATACAACGGGTTTCGCTAAACTAAAGGGATAACACCTACCTGTTAAATGACTTTAATATTATTTAAGCAATAAAGTTGTAGATTTCGTTACATACATCAAAAATTTATTTTAATATTAATAAAGTTAACAGTTATATTTTAATTAAAATTTATAAACGTACAGACCACCAAGTGGTCAACAGTTACCGTAACACATATAGGTTGCAGATTCTGCAAAATATATCGTATCTATGCTAACACGTACCAAAATATTTAGAGCCTTTGCTTACTTACTAAAAACATATCACGGAGTTATTTGGTTGTGATCTACTTAATAATGAGGAGCGGTTTAAATTTTTTTTGAATTTGGATACCATGTAGCATACTGCAATTATCAAACGGTCGAATAGTTTGAATTCATCCGAATCATATTAGTCATTACATTAAAACGTAGTGCTTTAAGCGTTGATTAAAAATCGAGTCAATGGTTGAAAATCTGAAGAAACTTGAAGCAACGTCAATTTATTCACGGGACACGAGAAGCTGGAAACTCGAGTGATGACAAAAATAAAATTATCGTGCTTTTTTCACGTCATCTGAATGTGATTCGAACAATCGATTATGATTCGAATAAAACTTACAATTCCAAAAATTGAAGTATAATATAATATAATATAATATAATATAATATAATAATATAATATTCTATCACATACACACAACACCATCTAGCCCAAGCTAAGCAGAGCTTGTACTATGGGCACTAGACAATGGATAAACATACATATATACTTTTTTTTTTGTAAATAAATACATATTATACGTAGAAACACCCAGACCAAGACAAACATCCATGTTCATGCACACAAATGTTTGACTTGTGCGGGAATCGAACCCACGACCTCAGGCGTGGCAGTCGGTTACACTAACCACTACGCCATCGAGTCGTCAGTATCTTAATAACAAACTATAATATAGGCTTAAATAATAAACCAGAATATCCACACCATCACAAGGGCGAGAGCACACAAGCGAACTAGTTCATTTAATAAATCAAATACGCTATTCAATTAATTAATTTCGTATACCTAGCTGTACTTTATCTCGTTGGCTATCTGGACCGTTAATTGCAACAAGGTAACATAGCAGATTGAATCTTGCGGCTCAGAGCGCATGCGCCGCGTTCATATTTGTTGTAATTTTCACGTCATTACGCATAACCTAGCGTTGGCGGTTGTTGAAAGCAACCACAGAATAAATAGAGCAGATAAGACACCGTGAAAGTGTGATGCCTATACTAAAGTAGGTACTTTAATGAGATGGTAGAAATGCGTAATTGTTGAAGCTAGTTTTAGATACTGATACTGTTAACTCCATTAGTGTTTTAGATTCACTTACAATAATATTGTATGTCTTGTCACTATAAGGATGTTATTTGTGTTAGTTGTTTGAAGGTTTGTAAAGTCGCCCACAATACAGGAGTTATTCCTAGTACGGGAGTTGTCGTTTTCAAAAATGGATATGAAAAGTATTTAAACCTGTTTTTGTTCTAAATGTAAGTGAATTTAAACTGCAGCAGAGATCTATAAGATATAAGCTTCAGCCTATTCTATATAGAATAAGGTTCAAATTATAATATTGTCTTATGTTTACGCGAACGTTATACATTGAAATTAAACAACTTTATACGGATTTTGTCACGTTGTTTATTTTAAAAAACTTTTATTACATTATTTTGATACTCCAACACTACTATTCTTTAAACTTTTCTGCATTGAAGCTATTTAAATTAATTAAAACTATTGATATTTAAGTTTACACTTTGCCCCGACGTTTCAGTTGCTTTATAGCTGCCTCCTCTCTCAGCAGTCTACAGCAATCTCCCCGTGAACATGGCTGCTGCAAAGCAACTGAAACGTTGGGACAAAGTGTAAACTTAATTATAAATAGCTTAAATCCAGTAAAGTTCAATAATAGTAGTGTTAGAGTATCAAAATTATGTAATAAAAGTGTTTCTAAATACACAACGCGATAAAATCTGTATAAAGTGATTTAATTTCAAGGCTTAAGTTAGTTTGTGAGTCAACGTCATATTTAATTTTAATATAAAATATAATTTAAGACTTTGCAATGGTCAACATATACGTATTGAAGGAGTAATTATAACGAAAGTAGTTTTATAGAGAAGAAGTAAGCATTGAAATATATATATTCTTCTACACACCGTAAAAAATTTCCATATCATAATAATTAATAAATTTAAAAGCCACTTACTAAAAGTCACATATGTATACGATATTGAACAGTAAAAGAAAACAGATTGACACAATATTTGCTCCCTACTAATAGTTGATAACGGATCATCAAAACATAGAAATTATAATCAAATTTGCCTAAAGATGTTATCTTGAGAAATTTCATATTTTTTTACGTTTTTAATTTGCTTCTATTCAAATTCACACATGTTCAATTAAGTCACATGTTATAAATAATTATTTTAGGCAGCAAACTTAATTAATTTAGTCACGATTTAACTCTTAGTGTAATTTATCAAATAGTTGGATACACTATTAATCATTTATCTTGTTTCTTTCTTTATTTAGCGCAGTTTTACGTTGGCATTATTAACTGTGTTCGAATACTGTTTGTTTTAACGGATTAAATAAGACTTGGTTATTAAACACTTTATACATTTCGACGATCGAATGACGTAGATTTTTCTATTATTCAGTAGAAATGCTATTGAAAACTTGTAAAAGTTTGCCGATGTTTCCAATAGGCGAGTATTTTGCCATTTGCCAGATTTGTGCCCAAATACCCCAGTTTTAATTATAGTTCCTTTAATGAAAGATGAAGCATAATGCCTGCTCCGGGCATCGAATCAAGAGTAGTTCCTTAAGACTGCCAATTAACCAAGCATCAATTATTAAAACAATTTAACGGGTAATAATGATTTTCAAAACTAACATAATCATAAAAACACAACACAGACTCATGCCTGCCAACATGCCACCCAGATCTTGTTTGCTATATTATTCATAAAACAAAGAATTTACTAATATCTAACAGGTCATAATTTCTTATACCTGCGTTATTTAAATCACGGTGAACAACACACAATATATACTGTTATTTATAAAATAACACCCGTAACAAAATATCTAATATTATTTTATAATAGTCACATTTATAAACGTATGAGATTATCCGCAAAGATAACAAAAACCTACAATATTAAACTCACTTACTTGCCTATCTACAGCCTAAGTTTTAATCTTTGCCGCTTCGGATTAGAGAAATGCACCGCCAATTTTCATCGCGTTTATGATAATGCAGTACGAGTATTGCGCTCAGAACATTTTACTACTAATGCCTTTTGATATGAATGACTGTTATCTCTAATTGAAATCCGGCCTGTGGAAAGTTTAATGCAGTGTCTAGTTTGTAGCCCTTTTTTCGTTTAAGCTTCTGTAATGAGATCGGGATCCCGTGTTTACGAATGAAAACGTTTCTTAATAGGCTCTTTCAACAAACCGTTTCGTATTTTGTATCTTGAGTACCTAATATTTTGCTAATGTGTTTGTTTGTGTTTTAATGGACGAAGTCACGAGGTATGCAATAACATATTTTCTATCAGAACTCTCCTCCGTGCTTTATTATCCTGGCATATTTTTGACTTTGGGAAATACTTTCATTCACGAAAATAATATTTGCTATTATTCAATATAAGTTAGCATTGTTAGATCTCACTATCAGACTCATTTCGGAATATACAGTGAAAACGTTAATAGTATCGAGATTATTACTAAAATAATAATTGTCGACGTCCAATTTCATTTCGAGGTAATTTTTTTGCAGGATTCTTTTAAATACTTTTACATTGTGGAAAAGTTATGGTGTCCTAAAAATTTTAAATATATTTGATTAGCTATAACTAACATCTTTTCAGAGATTTACGATCATTCCTCTCGCGATTAGTTTTGTTTCTTTGAACTCTATGTTACTTATTATTATCTTACTAAGATATCTTTAGGATTGTCCTCATCTCGATTCGCCAATTATGAGCCGTGGATTCTTTTTAACTGTGTATTTGTTTTGTCAACAGATCCGACATCGGTTTGGCCTGTTCGATGAGGTCTGCACGTCTGGCGGAGTCCAAGTGCGTCACTGCAATTGGGTGCGATTTCTTCGCGTATCAGATAATTATGGACCACAAGTAAGTGTCACTGAGTTTGTTTAATTTATTTCTGTTAATTTTTCGTTGTATAGTACCGAAAGCTATGGTCTCGTTATGCCCGGTCATGATGATTATGAATACATTGTTTTATCGATCCAGAAAAGTTTTATTATATCAACAATGTGCCATTGCGTGGTGCTTTTAAGGACAACCATCCACGATTACTTTTGACTACTACGAGTTAATACTATTTTTCTACCCTTGTGGTTTGAAAAATATCATCTCTAAATTATGTCACTGCTGAGAACGCGCCCTAATGTAAAATAAAATAAGTTATGGCATATTACAATTGTCATATACTACATAGCAGATTCTAAAGGTCTTCAAGTACTCTCAGGCGTGCAGTTCGCCTTACGATGCTTTCCCTTTACCGTTAAAGCGTGTGATAATTATTTACTGATACGTAAGTACTTTGATAGACTAACGGTTCCTTGGATATGACTTTGCACTATTATATTAATTAGCTTTGTATATTAAGCTGAAGTTAATTATTTATATGTGCAGTTGTAGCCTTGTAATTGTTGTCAGCCATATTATAGGTCTCAAGTACGATGGCACGACATGCATCTCTGGGTTTTATAATATGCATTTAAATAGTCAATCATTTTCCTTAAAAGGTAATTAAAGATTTTGAGGAATTGTTGAAAAATTCGACATCCTAAAAATAAACTAAAACCAAGCTAGTGATATTCTGGAAAAAAAACTGAGATTCACAATATTTGTTTGAATTAATCATACAAGTTTTGTCTCGTAACGATATCAATTCCTCATCACTCGTTTTATTGGCAGTGGTTAGATGAATACTTGAAGTACTGCAATATTCAAATATCAATTCAATAGATCAAAAAGTTCTCAAAGACAAGTGAAGTCTGACAATCCATTAATGGCCGGCATGATACACTAAAGCAAATGGTAAATTTTCGTAAAGCAGTAACATTCATAGCAACTTTATTCCACCAGGTAAACTTAGTCTGCACAAAGGTAAAAGGTGAACCAGTCTACGAGGCGGTGAAACCAGTGTCAGCACACACAGAACTGGTGGTCTACTACCTTCCTGAAAGACCTGAAGAGATGTTCTTCGTTAAGATGAGGAACAACTTATACAGACAAACTATGGACTCGATATTAGAAGGTATGTTACTATAAGTTCAATCGTACTGAGCAATATTACTTATTGAATATAAGAAAATATGTTTGGATGTTTGTTACTCAATCACGCTTAAACTTGTTGAATGGATTTGGATGAACCTTAGCACATACATATATAGACCACTAGCTGACCCGCGCAACTTTGTTTGCTTTACATAAGAGAATTTTCCCCGTTTTTGCAACATTTTTCATTGCTGCTCCGCTCCTATTGGTCGTAGCGTGATGTTATATAGCCTATAGCCTTCCTCGATAAATGGGCTATCCAACACTAAAAAGATTTTTTAATTCGGACCAGTAGTTTCTGAGATTAGCGCGTTCAAGCAAACAAACAAACAAACTCTTCAGTTTTATAATATTAGTATAGATATCCTGGATTATCATATAGGACTTTTGATTACTGTATGGTTTGCTGTAGGAATCCCACAGGCTAAACTGCGGCCAGAAGCTAGTTAATAATATGTTCTATAATAAGTCAGACTTCCTGCCTGTCTGTGTTTACTGATGAATACAAATTGGGTGTCGTTATGTTATGAGTGAATATAAATGCAACGTCGAGGTCAACATGCTTAATCGTCGAATACATCGTCGCTTAAGGAGACCAAAGGAACTTGAAAAGGAAAGGAAAAGAAGGCAATCTTAATAAAAATCTCCTGCACTACTCAACATTCCTGTATCGCAAGGAAATTATAAACATTTAAACAACTGACTTATAGAACACCCAGATTCGGAACTATATTTGAATCACACAAATTTTTCTCCCGTTTGGGGATTGAGCCCACAACACTCGATGCAGTGGCAGTGCAACCACTTAATCTTTTCTCTTTCTAATCTGACTTAAGTTTTAATAAAAGATAAATTTCTAATTTCTTTTGACTTGACACAAAACCACTGGAAGTATCTGTATGAAACATTAAACGAGGTGGCAACGCTTCTTTACGTAACACATACTACCATGTTATTAAACTCAAATACTTGTCAAAGTCGTAATTCTTGCATCGAGACTAGCCTTCGAGTGTGGTGAAAGTGGATCATCATTACGCCCAAAATAGTCACGTGCACAACTACTGTTAAATATATATCAAGTTTTTTATTGCCTAAGTATTAACTTAGCTTCCGTCCTCTACTTTGCTTGAGGTAGCTGACAGGTATGTCATTATACTGTTTCCTGTATAAGCATTTAATTTGTGAAGGTTTTTACACATATTTTTGTATTTAAGTGGATATAGTGACAAGAATAGAAAAGGGTATGTCAAGCTGGTTTGGGCATGTAGAAAGAATGGACGAGGAAAGCCTGACTAAGAAAGTTTATAAGGCTAGTGTGAATGGAACAGTCGCAAAAGGAAGACCTAGGCGAACGTTTCTTGATCAGATTGGAGGCGTTCTGGACAAAGGCCAGGTTAAGAGCACCTTGAACCGACGGGCGTGTATGAGGAATGTGATGAAAGTGAATGAAGCCAGAGAAGTGTGTCAGGATCGTAGCAAATGGAAATCCGTAGTCTTTGCCTACCCCTCTGGGAAACAGGCGTGAATCTATGTATGTAAGTATGTATGGATTTTTCATGGTAATAGCATGGTTTATTGGCACTATGACATCTGTGGCACATGTTCAATACTTAATAAAAAATAATATAGTTATGAAAATATTTTAATTTTGGAGGCAAGTCTTTTCCTTTCCCCAGGCACCATGAACTGAAAAGGCCGGTCTTTTCTGTTAACGAAACTATATCTTTCTGCTACAAAATTCTTGACCAATTAGAGTAATAATAAAGGCGGCCAATCTTACTGGAGACTGGCCATCTGTGCAGGACATATTATAGTCCACAAGTGTTTGCGGAAACACAAGTGCAATCTCTGTTCCCTCAGTCTCAAGATCCGATGGGATGGTAATCCAACACGCCCTGGAGAGATCAGGCGTAGGACCAACGACTTTACGTGCTTTCCGAGGCACGGGGGTGTCTAACACCGCCAACTTCCTAACTCCGGGCTGCTATTGAGATTTCTTAACAGAAAAACCCAATTACTTTTTCTTGGCCCGACCCGGGATTCGAACCCGAGACCTCATGCAAAGCAGTCGCATTCACTACCGCTGCACCACGACGGCAGTTACAGCCAATTAGAGTACTTGCTTAATGTAAAGGAGTAATTTGTATTTAGTAAAAAAAAAAACTATAATTATAGAAGAAACAGAATAGAAGCTCTTGGCTTATAGAAACAGTTTTCCTAGCACAAAAAGCCAACAACACTGTCCAAGTTAAATCAACTGTTAAAATAGGAGCAATGGAAATATATTATACTATAATGTTGGTACATAGTTCTTTAGGTTTATGGTTCTAAGGTTGGCAAAATTGTTTCTCTTGTTTATAGTCTACACTTTGTAATTTGTAACTGTATAAGTATGGTTCAGATGTCGGTCATTCAATAAAGGACATCTAGTGATATAATTTTGCTGTGTGTGCTGACTGCGCTGAGCGTAAGACAGATAATGACAGAGCTCGGACGGCGCATACTCAAATCGGCGCGCGGCCGCCATAGTAAAATTGTATGGAGGATTTGAAATGCTTTTTTGATAAATATGTATCTTTATTGTCAACCAATAACTTAAATATTTGGGATGGACAAATTGTAATATTATAACTATTTATGTTTCGTTTAAGCTGTAAAATAGAATAGATTTCTATTGTTATAATCTAAAAATCACGTAACACGAGCTTACGTTTTTGCATTTTTCGTGCAAATTTACGTAATTTTGTAGGCGAAAATAATAATTATTTTAAGTTTTTTACACGGAGTAATTGTAAACACATTCATTGTTATGGTAGATGTATATTTTATATTTGTATTAAACAAAAATTATTGATTTTATTCACTTAACCGTGACCGCCTGTATTGGCACATTTCGCTCGGCGCAGTCTTAATAAATCACATCAACTTTGATGATAATAACATACATATATGTATATCTTAGTAGTGAATAGCCACTTCATCAGCAATAAAGAAAAGCTATCAGCGGTATCTACTAGAATTGACCAGGCAACTTGGTTTTATCTATAAATTATCTAGTAGATGTTAAACCGGACGAATATTTTAATTTCTAGTGCTATAAGCAACTCTGTTTACTAAATTAGGTTTTCAATACCTATGTTTATATTTTGCTATTAAATTGACATAAAGCTAAATATCCACAGATGTGATAATGGCCCCATGGACATAGTAAAATATAATTGCATTGGGTAATAACTGTTTTATAGGACTCGACTAACTTCTCAATATTGTGTCGTAGAGAACATTATAAATTTTATTTGTTAATATTACTAGTAAGTGTAATGCAGAAATAAAGACACCATAGGGTGCATTTATTTCTGGCTTACACTTACAATTCTAATTGCCAGGTATAGATCTGGCAATAAGAATTGTGGCAAAGATTGCCTATTTCTGGTCTTATGTATACGCCAACCAATTCTACTATCGTCTATATTGTGCACTTTCAGAGCCCTAAATAGATACTATCCCAAAAAGATGATGTTTTTTGTTTGGGCAACTTGGAAATTGAGCTATGATGCCATGCAGTCTACTTGCACCCTGGCTTGTGCTAGTGGATTTACAAAGCAGTAATATTTTCACTAAGTGGTTAATAAAAATATTTTCTTTTATTACCTGAAAACTTGTTCGCTTTACAAAATGCTGGACCTCGCATAAAATAATATTTATTTTAGTTCTAGTACGCCTTAGGTGAGCTCAGATCATGTAAGTGAAATTATAGACCTAAAAAGTAAAGACATACACATATTACATATCGAGCTTGACTTATTCTGAAACTCTGGGTATTGTAAATATCACCAGAAATTTGTCTTTTCTGTGGTTCATTGCCTTGCATATTATTCTAAAACTAGGCAGGCTTCTATTAATATGCAACAGCAACAAGTCTTTGCGATGAGTCGTCGTTTTGCACTTTATTTTGCAACTAAGCACGCTTCTGTTTATATGCAACAGTCTAAGTCTTTTCTGTGGGTCATCGGCCCACACATTAGACCGTGCGAACTATCGATCCAATAAATCAATATACATTTTACACCGCAGTCTTTACAACGTCCAAGTGAAATGTTCAGTTCTAACCACTTCTAAGTTAATTAAAAATATAGTACTAAGTTAAGTGGGCATTTTCACACGATTGTAAATTAAAATGCGGTGATGACGCCACATCAGAATTGAAGTTGTAAAATTAAGTTAAAGTTAACGTTTTAATTTACTTAAAATGTAATGTTTTGAGACTGACTTATGTAACTGAAACAAATTTACCACTTCTCTTCTAGATTCTTTGTGTAATATAAAATACATATCATTTTTTACAATAATATAGCTAGAAAGGTTTTTTGGTAGGAAATGTTTCTGGATTTAAAATATATGCAGACATAGCCTTAAGCATTAACAAGCTTAAGGCTATGTCTAGATATAACTATCTAAAGGGGTAGGCAGGGATGTATCACACTAATGTAAGCCCGTAACGTAACTCCTCTGAGTAGCAGCGCTACCTTATATCATAAAACAATAATATGAAGTGGCGGTAGCCCATTAGATAAGGTATTGGACCGATGGTCAAAAATTCGCGGGTGATGAGGGATTACAATCTTACTTGTTCCTCTACCAACGTGAATCCATTCCTTAGCCAAACTTAGCTATACATATACTAGTATTAACAACTCAAATTACTAGTAAAACTTTAAAAAAAAAAAAAAAAAATATATATTTTATTTCTAAAGATTTGTATTGTATGTAAATATCATATAACTTACAACTTGCCTCAATAAATAGATTGTAAAGCGTAAAAGTATTTTTAACCCGCCCTGGACGCCGCTCAGATTAAATTATATTTGAAAATACAGCGCCCGATTTAGCGATCATACCCTGTGTCGCGGGGAACGTTAAAACAGAAACAAAGTACATCCAGACTTAAAGAGCAATTGTTTGTCAACTAATTGCCCTTGAGGGCTTCAAATCAACAACACACGGCGTGACGGCAGCGGTGACCGCTTGCCTGCCACCCAACTAGGATATTACAACATTCGAATAAATAAGCACAATTTTCAACATCAAACTGAAGTATATTAATCTGGATCTCTGACATTACTCATAACAGAACCTTAAAACAACCACATCTTTAACTCCCTAACGAAAATGACTCTCATTCACACCATATTTTCGCTTTTGTACACAAACAGAACACATACATACAATATAATCCAAAACTGTCACAACACACACACATACACAAGGCAACATCGCGATATTATTCCGAAGCGCGATATAGTCGGCACATCAAAGTACATTCCTACTTGGAACGCGTCGCGGTTCGGTAGTCGGCTGTCCTGTTCGTTTTTTTATAAAGCCGTGGATATTGTACTGATATATAAGAACGTTTAAAATTACAATGTTGTATTGTAATAACATTGTATAGTATTATGGAACACATACATTTCAACAAACATTTTAACACATATAGGGTAGACTGGGTACGGTTGTAACGGGGTACGGTTGTAACAATTCAAATATTTGCGGAACAATTAACCGTGCGGGGAGGGGTACAAGGGGAGAGACACGCAGCTTACGTGTCCGGACATGATTGCCAGTGCTGCGTCGCCGTCCGCGCGCTGTATACGTTTGCAGAGGGGCTTATTGTGTTTTGTCAACCAAAAGTAAGTATTTTTGATCGTTTTCTTTCATAAATTGTATTGTTAATAAAGCGTTCTAAGTTTTGTCTGTTTTTATGGGTGATTATTAGACTTTAGCCGTACTAATACGGTATTTCCTTTTTGTGTGGGTTATTTTTTGTCACTGATGAGATCGTTTTATTAGTAGAAGGGTAGGGTGGGTACAATTGTAACACTTTTTGTGGGTACGGTTGTAACATTAGTTATATTTGTATTTTTCATTGCAGATGCCTAGAAAACGCGTAAGAAAGACGTCAAGAGGCGAAAGCGAGATATTTCGCTTTAGGGACGCTTACGATGACGTTAAAACTGGGACTTCTTTGAGACAAGCGGCAGATACCCATGGTATTAACTATGTCTCCCTGCTACGCTACATAAGAAAAAGAGATGCAGCGACCGAAGCTGAGGTAGAAAATATAACAATGGGGTATAGAGCTCATAACAGAGTCTTTACAAAAGATCAAGAACGACAGCTTGCCAAATATCTGACTCGATCAGCAGATATATACTTCGGGCTTTCTACGAAAGAGGTGAGAAAGTTGGCTTATGAGCTTGCTGTGAAATACAGCTTGCAGAGTCCTTCTACTTGGGTTGAAAACAAAATGGCTGGAGAGGAGTGGTTTCGATCGTTCATGAAGAGGAACCGTGAGCTGTCTGTGCGTGCTGCTCAAGCTACAAGTATATCAAGAGCAACCAGTTTCAACAGGACTAATGTTGATGCCTTTTATAATAATTTACAAATTGTCATGGACCGTGATCATTTCGAACCACAGGACATATATAATGTCGATGAAACTGGCGTAACCACCGTGCAAAAACCCGACAGAGTCGTGGCTAGACGTGGAACAAGGCAAGTAGGAGCCCTTACTTCAGCTGAACGAGGCACATTGGTTACATTAGCCTTTGCGGCAAACGCGTTGGGCAATGCCATTCCTCCAATGTTCGTATTTCCTCGCGTACGATACAAGGAGCATTTCATCAGGGACGGACCTGTGGGTTCCATTGGAACTGGCAATCCATCGGGTTGGATGCAAGATGAAACGTTCTTAGTATACCTCAAACATTTCAAAAAACATACTAATGCCTCACCTGCGCACAAAGTTTTGCTTGTTCTGGACAACCACTCATCGCATATTCATTTAAATTCTCTTGATTTTTGTAAAGAAAATGGAATAGTTTTGCTTTCGTTCCCACCCCACTGCTCACACAAACTCCAGCCCTTGGATCGATCTGTGTACGGACCTTTGAAAAAAGCTTTCAATACAGCCTGTGACGCCTGGATGCGAAATCATCCAGGCAGAACCATGACGATTTACGACATACCCAGTATTACGACAGTTGCAATGCCACTCGCTCTGACCCAATCAAATATTCAGGCTGGCTTTCGGAAGACAGGAATATACCCCTTCAATCGTGATTTATTTCAAGATATTGACTTTTCGCCTTCATTTGTGACAGATAGGCCAAACCCAAATGTTACAGAAGAAGTGGTTGTTCCTAATCAGAACATTCTTGTACAGTCTCTAGACGACGAAACACCACCGCTATCACCTTCGTTGTTGAACGAGGCTTCAGCTAGCCTAGTAGCTTCAACACAGAACGCTGATATTCATATTCCACAAAACATTGAAGAGCTAGTGACTACTACATCACCAAGACAAATAAATATACATGATCAGCAATTATCACATAAGCCGTCTACAAGCCGTCAAATACATGACCAGCACTCGTCTGCTAAGCCGCCTACAAGCCCTCAAGTACACGACCAGCACTCGTCTCCTAAGCCGTCTACAAGCCGTCAAGTACACGACCAGCACTCATCTCCTAAGCCGTCTACAAGCCGTCAAGTAGACGACCAGCACTTGTCTCCTAAGCCATCTATAAGCCATCAAACTGTGTTTTCACCAGAGGTAATACGGCCCTACCCAAAAGCTGCCCCTAGGAAAACTGTAAATAGAGGTCGAAGAACTAAAAAGTCAGCTATTTACACAGATACCCCTGAAAAGGAAGCTGTTCGAAAGGAGTATGAAGAACGACAGAAAAGATTGAAAGATAAACAAGTTAAGAAAAAAGTTTTAGATTCATCCCCTGGTCTGAAAGGCAAAGGCAAAGGAAAAGCAAAGAAGAGGAAAGCTAACACGCCACCTGCATCATCAGAAGAAGAAGAAGAGTTTTATTGCCTGGTTTGCCTAGAAGCCTTCTCAGATAGTAGATCAGGTGAAAAGTGGGTACAATGTCAAGGGGCCTGTCGTCTATGGTCACACATTGAATGTACAGATGGCGATAGATATTACATCTGTCATAACTGCAGTGAGTCCGATTAAATATTATATGGTAAAAATTGCTGTGTTTAAAATGTTATATTTTTATTGTTTTTTTTAATTTTTATTAGAAGTTGTACTTGTTTAGTTTTTGTTCATATTTTTACTAATGTAGGAGGATGATAACTACGATGTTACCTTAAAAATGAAAATATTATAGACTGATTAAAAAGACTGCTTAAAATGTGCCTAAAATGGTGCCATAATAATTTTAAGTAATATATAAGTAGTTGATTGTGGTTTATAAGCAATAAACGTGATTGAAATGCATGCATTTTGTATTATTTGAGTATGTTACAATTGACCCCCCTCGCTGTTACAACCGCCCCTGGTATGGGGGTCAGTTGTAACAGTAGCCCACATTTAAATAAGTTGTAATTATCTGGAAACTATTGCCTCTAGTCCTCTAATCGTTATGTCTATTTGAAGACAAATGTTTACTCTTTTATTTCAAACGTTTAATAAGTTGTTAGTACTATTAACGCGACTTGTACGAACGATCAACGCAAAATTGTTACAACCGTACCCAGTCTACCCTACATATTTTAACACATACATTTCAACACTGTTGCCTGCTGTATTTGCGGACCAATACGACCTTCAACACTTCAAGAAAAGAGCGTACCTACTCCTTTTTAAAAGGCCGGCAACGCACTTGTAGCTCTTCTGGTGATGCGGGTGTTCATGGGTGGCGGTAATCGCTTACCATCAGGCAATCAGTCTAAAAAAACTACACACAACAGCTCATACTAGAAATAGAATATAACATTTATTTGTATTGTTAATAAACATTTGGCGATTGAAAACTGCTTCTTCTCATGAAAGCTCTGCTCCTCGAATGGATGTTTTTTAATGCAATATTTTAATTTCCTTTATTAATTTTTATTATTATATTTTAATTAATATATCATTATTAATAATAAAAATGAAAATTAATGAAAAAAATATCTCAGTTAACTGACGTGTCCATGAATTGTTTACACATGTTCATGGAGATAAAGATTTTTGACTTGACTTTGTATCACGTCTTAAGACTGCGCCGAGCGAAATGTGCCAAAACAGGCGGTCACAGTTACGTGAATAAAATCAACACTTTTTGTTTAATACAAATATAAAATATACATTTACTATAACAATGAATGTGTTTACAATTACTCCGTGTAAAAAAATTAAAATAATTAATATTTTCGCCTACAAAATTATGTAAATTTGCGAAAAACGTAAGCTCTTGTTACGTGTAACGTAATAGACTATAACAGTAGAAATCTATCCTATTTTACAGCTTAAACGGAACATAAATAGTTATATTACAATTTTCCGTTTTTGTCCGTCCCAAATATTTAAGTTATTGGTTGACAATAAAGATACATATTTATCTAAAAAGTACTTCAAATCCTCCATACAATTTTACTATGGCGACCGCGCGCCGATTTGATTCTCTGTCACGAGTTCTGTCATTATCTGTCTTACGCTCGGCGCAGTCTTAAGCTTTGAGGGAGGCCTTTATCTAGCAGTGGACGTCATTCGGCTGAGATGATGATGATGATGATACTCTCACGCTTGTATTGCCGAAGATGTAATCAGAGGCGTATTACTTCCAGAACTCGCTTACTATGTAGTTAGATCCCACGTAGTAGGAATGACCGTATAGGCGACTATAGTTCCAAACTCCAAGCTGTTGGGCATTCCTTAAAAAAATAATTCTAATACCACTTTGCTCAGACCGGGTGTCAAACTCGAGACCTCATGCACAGTAATTGCATTTACAACCAGTATATATAGGTGATGGCCAATATCATGAGAAATAATTAATAATATATTTCAAATATACTTGAATAGATAATTATATCAAATGCCCATTACTTTATCATTTAATATATTTAGTCTCTAAATGGCTTTTATTTCTCTTTTTTCAAAGCAATACGTATTGGATAAGATAAGAAAAGATTATTTACTGATGTAGCAATCTTACTTTTATCTTTTTTTTTTGTTTTCAGAGTTCGAAAATCTCTTATACAACAGCTTTGTCCGTCCGTCTGTCTGTTATACAACTTTCAACTCAAGAACCGTAAGAATAAGAGACTCGCGGTCAACGCCATTCGACTCAGCATAGTCGATATACCTCCGAAATGACTATGACCTTTGACCTCTGACCACGTGGTATTACGTGTCCATTGAACCATTTTTTCGAACTCTAAGATTTACGGCAATTCATTGCCGATTCTCACTTGTTTCTCTCCTGACACCTGAAACTAGTCTTCATAAATACTGTAGCAAAGAACCTAATGACTAATTCTTTGACATTAGTATAATTTTGCAACTATAAGTATATATATATATACATTACCCCATGCCTACATTCCTGAAGAGGTAGGCATAGAAATATTACAACTACATTTCGCCCCTATGATTTTAGGTATCCATCGCCGTGTACTGGTCACATTTCTAGACTCATATGCAATGAGAATTTTTTTAAAGAAAATCTCTGTAATACTTTTCCTTCTTTTGAATCGGACTCAATACCGCATGCATAATAAACACATTCATAATTACAAAGCCACTGAAAAATACTTTTAATTTACTATAAAATATAATTTTGCAATCTACCCAATGTTCATCGCCTTTACTTAATACACAATCAATTTCCACCTTTTTATTCATAATATACATTCTTTACAATCACAGATATTACTACTGTCATGATTATTATTTAAATATGGCGCACATTTCCATGAATATTTCCATTATAAACGAAGCCTAAGACACAGTTAAGTTACATACGATTTGATAACACAGGCGGCGTCCTCTGTTCCTCCATATTGATCAGATTGGTCCCGACCATATTACGAATGCTGATCTAAATAAACTCTTCAAGTTATATTTGTGAAGTTTTCTCTCACTACGTTTGTGTTGTTATGTGATTTTGTTCGCACTAGTTCTGAATATAGTATTTATAGTAACTGAATATGTTTCTGATCTCTTGTATTGAATTTGGTTATTTGCCTCATTGGTCTAGTAATATAGGTGACTCGCGTTGGGATGGGTCTTGAATTCGATCTCCGAATAGTGTTAATAAATAGTGTTTCTGGTAGTAAATGGTCAATAGCAGTTGGTCCAGAGTTTAGGATTGTTAGACTCGCATCTCAATGTGTTGGATTTGAATGTGGCTGACGACAATTTGGCGTTTACTGGCATTGTTTTTATCTTACTTGTGAAGAAACATTTTAAATGTTGAGAAACATTCTTATCTGTTATACTTATGTAAAGACTTAAATAAATTCCTCAATTTATCGATCACGACAATCACTTAAGTACATTCAAAACTAAGTAAAGTACTGAATTAACATTAATGGTATTTAAACGTTCACATTCCTTATTATCACCTGTTACAATTGCCCTAAGATGATAAAATGCAGATTGAAATGCAGGTGATACACATTGCACCGCATAAATTCAATGTTCTCTTTTAATTCTAAAATAGTCATTGCAGCATTTACGGTACATTACTTAAGATAGAGACACAGGATAATTTCAAGTATGTTGTCGTCCCAGCAGGTTGCCCTTTTTATCTTTCACGTGCAGAAAAAAGAACCTACACTTTTCTATCGTACACCGCATAATTGAATAAATAAATTAAAATGCTATACGGTCGTACATCACCACGCAAATAAAGTAGGCAAAACGAAGCGTAGACAGCCGACTAGTGAGAGATATTATCGTCTTCCCATCTGTCCGGTTGCCGCTCCATATCGAGTATTTTCTATCCTGCCATCTTGAAATACACCTACCCTATGAACGGATAAAGAAATACAACTATCCTTGATCTAGAACACAAACATGCCGCTAATTAGTCCATGCCAGTCGACGTCACAGCACCCGAGATTTATTGCTAGCGACCATTCGATTATAATTCTGCGGAAACTTCAATACCAACAACTGAAGATCAGGCTTCAATAGTAAAAGTCGGAATTGGGAACGCCAATTAATTGGTATCAAAGAAATTGAAAGACGGGTCGCAATAAACATAAACTGTCTAAAGTTCCATAGCGAAATTTACGGTTGTCAATAAAATTGGTTCATTAAAAATTTTTGCTTGATTGGAATTGTATAAAAACATTTGCTCTGAATTATAAAAAGCGCCCACTGCCCGTCTAATCACCGTAAAATTCGTTCGGATTTATATTATCGATAGCTTTTGAGAAACTAATATCAATAAACAGAAAATATTCAATTTTGAAGAATCATAATTATGTTGTGTGTAACTAAGACTGTATGAAATTATAAATCATGATGTGAAATGTCAAGAGGAAGCCGTGCTATGAGATTTGTGGCTTGTTAGCATATACATATATTTTAATATCTGATAATGAAGTCTGATTGAGCGATATCAATAAAATGAACTGCTGATGATGGTTCAACCTGTTTAAGTATTTATTAAACAGGCTCGCTTATGCTTTTACCCTTCGTGAGAAATATAAAGCTAAGTCTATTAATTTGGGAAGATTTATGACTAATTCCATTTTTGTTTCTTTGGCAGATTCACCGTTAGACTTATCCACGTCTCTCCTATCGAGAGTACTTCTTCCAATATCACCTCCATCTGGTGCGGAAGATGAACACAAATCTGTATCAGGAGATTCCTTAACCTCATCATCAGCGGGTTCTTCAAATGAACTGTTAGATATGACGCCAAAAATCCAAAGAAGACCAGCTAAGTCTGAAAGAGCGCTGCTGCCTTGCGAAGTCTGCGGGAAAGCATTCGATAGACCCTCGTTATTAAAACGTCACATGAGAACACATACAGGTAAATATCTTGCACTGACCGATTTAAGTATATATTTTTCAATCTGTTGTATTATTAACGTCAGTTCATAAATAAGTTGTTATTGTTGTTGTTGTTGTGTTGACCTATAGTAACTGATGAGACTACTTTCAAGGGTAAGAATAACAGGGTGAATAATAGATACTAAATAAAGAGATATAATTATATCAAATGTAACAGCACAATAGAATATGTTTTGCTACACCTACATGGCAGCCTTTGTTTTTAAGATCAGTATATTTTTTAGTTTAAATCGTAGTAGATCATAATAAAAATACAATTTAGTGTAACATTGACATTTCATTGCCATGTTTATGAGCCGTTGTACAATTAGTATGACTTCATTGTATTAAAATTTTATATTAAGCATTCATCAAGATTCAATGTGACTTCACAGGTAGACATTTGAAGTTGTAAATTTATTTAATCAAATGCAATTTCCATTTATAGCTCTGATTTATCCAACAATTTCATTACTAGTTCTATTAAATAAAATTTAAAGTCTAAATGCTCGTAAATTGTGGTCAAATTAATGAAACAGACACAATAATTCAAGCTTGTTTGCTGTTCAATTCCTTTTAAAATTTATTAGTCTAGAATAACTAGATCACTTTAAAGTAGTTCGTTGTTATCTAGTCCTGCAAGACTCGAACAGGCTTATATGAATAAAAAATCTTGTGTTTTTAAGTTTTTATCTTTAATGTGTACAGGTTTTTGATAAAAGTTTACAAAGTCTTCACTTATAATAATAATAATAATATTCTACCGCATACATACAACACCATCTAGCCCAAACTAAGCAGAGCTTGTACTATGGGTACGAGACAATGGATAAACATACATAGATTCACGTCTGTTTCCCAGCGGGGTAGGCAGAGACTACGGATTTTCATTTGCTACGATCCTGACACACTTCATTTCTCTCACACAATTCACTTTCATCACATTCCTCATACACGCCCGTCAGTTCAAGGTGCTGTTAACCTGGCCTTTGTCCAGAACGCCGCCGATCTGATCGAAAAACGTTCGCCTAGATAAACATACATAAACCCTTTTTTTTTAAATGTTAGAGTGCAGGTATCTCAATTGTCATATAGTCTTCAAAAATATAATATTCTCACGGTCAGACTTTGATGATATTTGTATTGAACATATTAATATCCTACAAAACAAGGTAGATAAATTTAAACAGTTTTTGTGTTAAGAATAATCAAATCTGCGTATATTTGTTCCCATCGTAAATAATTATAACGAATAGATTGACTACCGAAGTATATAAGCATGTCATCTACTTACGTAAATATATATCTGCATTTGTAGACTTTTATAGCATTTAGAGTTTATTTATAATCAAGTATATTTGTAACTTTATTGCTTTGAAAGTTAATATGATATAGATGTTCATTTAGTATGAGGATTTATAAATAATCAATCAGCGTTGTCTATCGTTATGCGGAAATGTGAGTATCAATCTAAAATTTGCATCATGCGGCTTGTACGTCAAGATGTCGAAAATTGATGACTTAATGTGTCTGAAATAGATTTATTTCGCCAGCATTTGGACATGACATAATTCATTATTATCTTTGCGATGACAAAATATGTGTGAAATACTTTCTGAACAAAATATAATTAATATGAATTAAGTTTAACATAATGCAATTCTAAGACCAAAATCAGTTAACACTTTGCAAATCCCAGATTAAGATTTTATAGACACAGGACAAAATAATATCAAGTCTCCTAGCAAGTTTGTTAAAATATATAACAAAATATATTTATTGAAATTAAACTGCTATATACGGATTTTATCGCGTTGTTTATTTGACACTTTATTACAAAATTTTGAAAATTGTTACACTGCTACTACTATTACACTTTACTAATTAAATAGAATATAATACGCGTAAATAGAAGACAATATTACAAAATATATTGTTATATATTTTAAAATGGACAGCCATATCCTTATATCATTAATTATTTCTGAATCTGAAGTTTAATTGCTTGCAAAGTTCAGGTTGCTATTGCTTGAAGTAAGATTCATATTTGTTTTAGGTGAAAAACCCCACGTTTGCATGGTCTGCAATAAGGGTTTCAGCACGTCAAGCAGTCTGAACACACACAGAAGGATTCATTCTGGAGAGAAGCCACATCAGTGTCAGCATTGCGGGAAGAGATTCACTGCCAGTTCGAACTTGTACTATCATCGAATGACGCATATAAAGGTACGTGTGTTTCCTTCTATACATGTGTTTTTCAGCTTATTTGGTCTCGTAACAAGTTTATGGTGAGTCTGTCAAGTCTTAGAATAGCAGACATAATTTAAAATCTATGGCGCCGGTGTGTCGTTGCGACTGAATAGATTAATAATTCGATCCTCTAAACCCGCTGTCTACCTCAGTCTCATGATATTGTCTAAGTTAACATTAGAAAATGGATTGAAACGTAAATTATCATGTTTAATAATTAAAAATTTTACTTTAGAATTCGTTACTCTTTAATATGCAACTAGTGCATCAGGAATAACTTATGTTCCGCAGATCAAAAGGCACAGTCTATCACATATGGTATATTTCTCGTCTGTTAATCGTACACTTTTCTCTCATGATCTCTGTAAACCATACTAATGATTGGTGTTTGACCCCTCCAAGCAGCGGTGTCATCACCCAAATATTCCACTAGAGGCCATTGACTTAAATTCAGCCTTAATTCTGGACACTAGTCGCTTGACTGGTCTTGTTCAACAAAAGGCGCATAAAGCCCTGTCCAGTCTTTACGTAGCCGGTCTATTTAGTAAACGATGAAGTGATTTTCATAAGGTGAATCAACGCAACCTACGACCCATTCCCACGGGCATGGTCCGATGGGCACGACTCGTACGGACCACTGCACGCACAGAAACATATATGTGTGTGAACTATGTATATGTGTAGCGAACAAAGGTTAAAGTTATGTACTCATAACCATTCTGAACGCCCATCCAGTATAGGGCGTTGTAGCCAAACTTAACAAACGAATATAATATAGTCAAACTAATAGATTTGGTTATATATACTAATAATAATATTATAAAGAGGCAATATTTAATTTTGTTTGTTTGTAAGTGTTTAACTCAAAAACTACAAAACCGATTTTGAAATATTCTTTCATCATTAGAAATTTGTGGTATCAGCGAGTAGAAAAGGCAATTTATTTTAAAAGTTTCTTTATAATCATAACTTAACCTACTCTTACTTGAGCGAAGCCGCGAGCAAGCCAGCTATAATATGTATCTCATGTGTTGCTTTTTGTGTTCTCTATAGACACTTGATATATCAAGTAACAAAAGTCGTTGTGCTGCAAGCGCAAATACGTAGGTAAGTTTATTACTGCCACCTTGCTGACAATCACTACATATTTTAAAACAAAATCCCCCGCCGCATCAGTCTGTCTGTTAGCCATAAACTCAAAAACTACTGCACGGATTTTCATGCCTTTTTCACCAATAGGCAGAGTGATTCATGAGAAAAATTAAGGTGTGTAATTTATTAAGATTTTGTACTAGCCGTGCGAAGCCGGGCGGGTCGCTAGTATAACATAAAATGTTTTAGAAATTCTACCCACCGAAGGAATACAGCACAAGATTGTGTCTGCGATATTTTGTAGATTGGGTCCGCCTTAAGCGGATTACTTACTATTTGTATTTGTTAGTTCATGATAAAATTATAAAAGTAAATCAGATAACAACAAAATCAGTCCATTTTATGTCACGCAACGTTTTGTCACGTTTATAATAATAATAATAATGTCGTGAAGTACTGCCTTGATGCAAAATGCAGTACTACTCGACACGGCGCGTATTGTGAGGAGATTCCTCTCTCTGAGGTCCTAACCACCGGCAGCTTGGATCCTGTTCCCGATGTCGGTGGGTCATTTCAGTTTTTATATTTATATTTAAAATATAATTATTAGAAAACAAATTTTATAAAGAGAATAATAATAATAGCCTTTATTTAACAATATTTCTTAAAATATAGTTACAATAATCTTATTTAATTGTTTGACAGCGGTACGTGAAGATTGTCTTGCTGCGGCATAGGCCTCCCCTAGAGTTCGCCATCGAATGAGATTCTGCGCTTGTCTTTTCATCTCCCTTTCCTTCTGTTGTATTGTCTCGGGCACCACTCTGTTGGCAAGTTTCTAATTTATATATGTAATGATTGGTTAAGCTCCAGGTATGGTTGGCATCCATATGTCATGATAGGCAGAATACACGAATTAAATATTTTGCTCTTCGCTTTCATTAGTACGATTGGGTTTTTCATTACCTCCTTAAGAGACCAGTATTTTTCCATGCCAACGTGACTCTGTTGTTAATTTCTTTCGTTGTTAAGTCTATTGAAGATAT
Source organism: Catocala fraxini (assembly GCA_930367265.1). Lineage (NCBI taxonomy): Eukaryota > Metazoa > Arthropoda > Insecta > Lepidoptera > Erebidae > Catocala > Catocala fraxini. Next base: position 24,735,604 of record OV884031.1, read on the forward strand.
GATCTGTCCGAGGTAGGTGTATTCCTTCAAATATTCTAATGGTTTTCCCGTTAACAGTTATAGGGATGCTTTCCGAGTTTGACATTATTTTGGTTTTCGCAGTATTCATTGAGAGTCCTACTTTATCACTTTCATGCACCGGTTGTTCTAGCATCTTTTGTAAGCTTTTTGAATCTTCAGAAATTATTATTATATCGTCTGCAAATCTTAGGTGGTTTAGTCGCACTCTGTTGATATTTATTCCGTAGTTATCCCATTCGAGACGTCTAAACAGGTGTTCGAGAACAGCTGAGAAAAGTTTGTGTGACAAAGGATCGCCTTGTAACGCTACCTTGCACTAATACATACGAGTGTTACACAATAGATAATGACATGTATGCTAGCCGAACTTTGTCACGTGCATGTCACGTCACGCTAAGAGAGCAATTTCTGTGATTTCATACAAAATGGTAAGATGATTATTTTATCATCGTGTCAACAGTAGCTGTGATACTCGTACGTGGCAGCTTTAGATGACTTATTTATACATATAGAAGTATTTACGATCCGTGTAGTTAAGATAACAAAAATGTTTGACGTATCAATAGTAAGTGTTGTTATTTCACATAATTATTAAATTATATTTAATTAATTAGCATATTGTTTGTTTGAATTGACGTCATAGTAAATTATTCATATCGCAAAGTTTTCTGTAAGATTCGGTGTCATTTGAATTATATACGTAAGACTAAACACAATAAGAGACTTACGCAGGGCAAAGTATAATTATAATTATGATCTTGAAAAATATTGTTATGGTTCTTTTATGTTTTTACATAAGATTTATATCTTATTATTGTATAAAATACAGCTTAAGCATACAACGTTATACAATTTTTTTTAAGTTTCCTTGGTAATCTTGGTAACCCCTATATCTAAACTAGAATGATTATTATCACAATTCTGTAGAGCAATGGGTGGAATTCGGTACCTTACCCATTGGCCCACTAATCCTTTTTATAGCCGCTTTAATTTAATTAACTTTAAAACAACATTATTCTAACGAATAATGATTGTAGAGGCAGTTTATTTTACTTATAATTTTCACGTCACCTTATTATATTCAAATTCATTGCAATGTGTTTGAATAATCAAGAACCTAGCTATGGATGGAGAAAAGATCTCGTCAGAAAAAAACGCGGTGTTACGAGCATCAATTATTGACTATCATCAGTTGTGGCGTATAGTTTTTGTTTACGCAGAATCTAAATACAATAATGTATATTCAAAGATTAGCAAAATGTGATTTTCATGTCCTCTGAAAATATGAATATTTCGGTTATGCTTTTGTTTTTAATGATAATATTCTTTTTTGCAGCACGGAGTCTGTAAACTTGCACGGTTGAAGTCAATATGCTCGCCTCCTATAAAGTGTGATCTAAGCATATGTGTAGCTAACGAAATGTGGATGTGTTTCTGCCTAATAATTTAGCAAAACATTGGAGTAGTACTAAGGTGTAATTTTTTTTAAAGTATGTTGATATATAACAGTGCCAGTGTATCTTGCAAATATATACAACCAAGTCAACAATTACCTACGGAAAACTTACATCGATTGCAAACACATTTACGACATTAAAAAAAAATAACAATTTATCCTTAAAGAACAATAGGGACCATTACAGTTTTTCTAATGATAATTCACATGTTTCTCACAAACGTATCCTTTTAGCCTTGTTGGTCATTAATTGTTGCTTTTTTCTCAATAGTCGCTTGATTTCTTGCATGCGATGCGTATTACTCAGTAGTTCCGTGTTTACGTTTTGTAATAATGCACAATAGGTGGTTAGAGTACTGTTGAATATTCATGTGATGTAAAATTATAAGATTGTTTTTAAAAAGCTGTCTTGTTTGTTCAGTGACGTAAGCAGTGACTATCATCGATGAAGTCAGATAGTGCATGTTTCAGTTATACTTTTTTATTTAAATCTGGAATAAGGCAGTGTATTGGATAGTGTAGTGTACATTGGATATATTTTTAATACCTTACCGAATAGAGCCATATGTTCCTATACAAATGAAAGTCAGAGGTGCGTGCCGTCAAGTGAAATTCAAAAAACCTTGATAGACGCCTTCTAAAATATCACTACTACAGATTCACCTGTTACTTATCTATCCTATTAGGCAAAGCTTTAAAATAAAAGCTTTCGCCATAGACAATTAATTTAGTTATTATATTTTAGGTGCATATAAAAAAATCTTACCAATTGCGCTCTGGTTGTAGTATGACAGTGATAATCGTGCTTACTAATAAACAGCATGTCTGGGTCTATCCCCTGTAATCATCAGATAACCATTATAATTATTCGTATAAAAGTCTTACTAATTACTCTCTGGTTGTTGTATGACAATAAAAATTGTGCTTACTAATAAACAGCATGTCTGGGTCTATCCCCTGTAATCACCAGATACCATTATAATTATTCGTATAAAAGTCTTACTAATTGATCTCTGGTTGTTGTATGACAGTGAAAATCGTGCTTACTAATTTACAGCATGTTTGGGTTCTCTCCCCTGTAATCACCAGATAACCGATAATTTCAAGAATATAAATTTCATAATCCCCAGTAAAACCCATATATTTCACACTAATTAGCCCAATTAAGCACAATCTAAGTGATGATAATACATTAAAGTGCCATATTACGGTTCGGTAAAGGTTGGCGCAATACTCTGGTGTTACCGTGCTCAGCTCCCATAACGCCCCTCCTTAAGTTTTTACTTATTTAACTATGACCTCATGTGTCCGCGACTTAAGAAAATCACACAAGTGTACACGGTGCATGAACACAGGGCTGGCACGCATAGGAAAATTTTCATAATATTTGCAAATAAATATAACTTTACCTAGCTTCTACATTACTGGAATTGTTATCAAATCTTTTGTAGAAAAATAATTTGTGAGAAGGTTTAAAGACAACCACGAGGTTTCTTAAGTTGAAAAATAGTTAACAGACTGGACAGCACATCGATGGCTGGGATTGGCTGACAGAATTTGTAACAGCTAATAAAATCAATGACATAAATTTGATATTTCACTTTGTTGATTAGCTTTTGAGATATATATAGCATTTCGCATTTAGATTTTTCAGGCGTTCACAATGTGTAAACTTGGGAACAGTTAAGGTAAATAATAATTTTTTTTTCATGAATGAATGCTTTACAATTTTGTTATATGTCCCAAAACTAAAGACCTTTTAGAAAAATGTAATATATAAGAAAAAATATACTATTATTGTTATCAGTAGCACTGTGATATATTGAGATTCATCACAGTATTGTCGTTAAAAGTAAATATATTTAGCATAAACGATAAATACATCGTAAATATATATGATAAAATTACTTTTCAATTGAGACAATACATTTGGTAACCTAAAAGCCGATGCCGTTAAACTACCAAAAATACAAACCAATATGTAATATACATTAAATTCTCACTTATCACTTATCGTCTTTAAACCTACTAACAATATAAAAAAACAACACTCATACAAAAGTATCGCACCTGACCTATTAAAAAACAAAACTGCCAAAAAAACTCATGCCGTTCATCCCTAATTCTTATTTCTTAAGACGCAGGTGCGGCCACAGGTAGTTACAGTTAAAGTAAGGGCCAATAAATTGCTAGGGTTGCCAGGTCATCGTGGGAACTCCTGCGGTCAGTGAGTGTGACGCACCGATAGTGATGTATCGTCGTCGATATGAGACAATGGGAGAGCAATCAAGATTTAGTACGCTCATTTTTGAGCTACATTAACTTGCGCAGACGTTCCTTTTTTGAAATCAAGTTCATGTGTAATGAATTTAGTATGCGATATAGTAATTTAGTTACGTTTACATGATTGTTATCGTTGGGAATTTGTATACAACTTAAATGAACGTAATGTACTTTTCGTGAGTATACTTTAAACTCAATGAGCATGTACTAAGTCGATAGCTTTCAGATGAATAAAGTATTCGGCAAAAATGCTATCTTATATTCGTGCATAAAAATGTACTACTCTGCTTTTATTCATGAATTTTTGTATATCATCACCATCATCATCTCAGCCGAAAGACGTCCACTGCTGGACATAGGCCTCCCCCAAGGTAATTTTTTTATATATTCGTTAGTAAAAGCAGAGTTGATCTATTTTAATTGTAGAGTTTGATATTGATATCATGGATTGTTTTATCTGTCCTCCAATGCATTAAAAATGTAGTGGCCTATCCTACATACGCGTTAATGTGGAGCAACGATAAAACGTTTCTTTACTAAACATAACGCTAAATAAAAAACAATATATAAGGTAGTGTAGCACACATAAAGTTAGGTTTTTATTGTAAGGATCTTTTGCAATATATTTTGTATATAATTTATATTGTTTTGCTTAGTATAAACTAAATGTCATGCTATGCATGATGTTTCTAGTTCTATTCACGGGTCGGTATAATTATTAGTGGTAGCCATGTCTGCAACATTGCCCGGTAGACGGCAATATTGCGTGAATAGAAGGCGAGCTTATTGACCTAACATATAGTTGCAAAATGTAATACGTCTCACTCTTGCCTTCAGAATAGAGGAGTGAGACCGTGTTTTTTTAATTTTTATTGTGTTATTTGAACATACAGAAAATCATAAACAAAATTTTGTTTTGTTGTGATCGTAGGATTACTTTTAAGTTACAAGTAGCTGCTTACAAATTCAGCCAAATATTATTAAATCAACATATTTATTATATATCTCAAGAACAATACCTCATATCAAAATCAGAAATTCATCATAACATTTTATGAAAATAACATAACAATTAATTTCGGTGGCGATAAACATCGGGATGATCTTGCTTAAACAAAGAGCGGGTAGTGTTCATACAGTAGGTTCACAATGTTCACATACGATCGTGTGAACGAGCCACGGTCTGGTGGCCGCGGCGTCTTCGGCCACGTCTTTTGAAAGATACGGTTCGTGAACTCATGGGAAAATGAATTTCGGTTGTTTGTATACCTACGCCGTTTTAATAGACGAAAATAAACGATTATATAAATGGCTACGGCGTATAAGACTTGCTACTTGGTGTTTCTGTTTTTAAAAGACAACCCTTGCGATACAAATTTACAATTGATGGACAGAAAGTCCAACCAAACTAAGAATATTTTGGTGAATGCGTATCTAAATAATTGATTCGGGTGTGTTTCATCACTCAACATTGGACGTGGAGACAGTGCTGAAGCGAGATAAGCAATCTGCTACGTCACACAGTTATATTATAACTGTATAATTGTCTGTATATAAAATACTAGCTGACCAACGCAACTTCGTCTGCTTCACATAAGAGTATTCTCTCCATTTTTGCAACATTTTTCATTGATGCTTCGCTCCTATTGTTTGTAGCGTGATTTTATATAGCCTATAGCCTTTTATAATATTACCAATTATAAAGCTCAAGAGTTTGTTTGGTTGAACGTGCTAATCTTAGAAACTACTGGTTTGAATTGGAACATTATTTTAGTGTTGGATAGACCATTTATCGAGGAAGACTATAGACTATATAACATCACGCTATGACCAATTGGAGCGGAGCATCAATGAAAAATGTTGCAAAACGGGGAAAATTCTCTTATGTGAAGCAGACGAAGTTGCGCGGGTCAGCTAGTATTCTATAAAATGCATGACGCTCGCATATAAGTGTTATGGTAACTATTAACGTCAAATATAATTCTGCTATATAACACTCATTTAAAATTGCTGTCTGGCGTGCTCGTTAAGATGCTGTGCTAATACTAATAATTTTCTGCAAGAATCACAGTCGCAGTCTGACACTCTGAACTTCGCGATCTATAGTTATTTTTAAATAATTTATGTTGACGTAAACTATAAGAATTTTCTACTTCCACCGCTTCATAACAACTGCTATTGTGAATCTTGTTATGGTGATTCAGTAACTGGGCAAAACTTACTAGATCACTAGTCACAATAGACCAAAGCAATAAGTTTTTTTACTTCTTGACTTCGTAAACAAAAAACACAGCAGCATTTTGCATATATAATTAAGTACTAGATGCAGTGGTAAGCAAGTCATAAAACAATTATTAAAAAAAAAATTACTCAATATATGATATTATACTATATCTATTAACTTGTAGGTAACCAAGCAGTCAGCTATTAAAAATCCGCCATTATGGCTTTAGCCATATAGCCAATAATAATTACTAATAGATCTCTCACCATCTTAGCCACTCCTTGCAAATTGAATTGACTTTATGCCGATCAACATATTGTATGAAATTGAAACTTGTTAAGAATGAGTGCCCGTTTAATCTGAAAATCATTAACACAACTAATCGATCCACTTAAAAAATTAATTCTCATTAATCGTTTAAAATATCAATAAAATAAGTAATTATGGATCGATTATCATTAATTTATTTTATAGATGTAAATGAATGTCTTATTACTACAGATAAGCGTAAGCGAAGTAATCGTAAGCGAAGAATGGTCTCGATTTCAATTCCCAAATGTGTAATAGAACTTTATATCAGGAACAACAACGAACAACTGGTGGAAATAATAATGATTCTCCGGCCTAAAATAAGAATTATAACATGTTTTATTTTTTATACGAATACTAGATTTTGCCCGCAGCTCCACTCTTTTTTTTTACGTGGGGGAATGCTTTGACGCGTACCCCTCCGCGGCGTCGGGCGGAAAGGCTATGTCGGGCTTACTGGGGTAAAAGAGAGATGGTAATGATGATAAGAATGGACCTCCCTGTAATACCGACTACACCTACCACGGTGTTCCTCAACAGAACCGCAATCGATGGGGCCGCACGAATCACTTGCACATGCGGTCGCGATCCTGCCGTGTTTTCAGCCCGCCATATGAAACGGCAGGCCACTACACGAAGAGGTCTACCTTTTAGGCAAAACTCTCTCCCTAAACCCTACTGTCTCTCTCCTAGAGGGGAGACGGACTCGACACACTCTCGGACCTGGTGCGTTCAGCACCAGGTGGTGGGCAGGCCCACGAAGCCCGCTCTCCCGAAAAAACAAGGTCAAACCTCAGGGTGGCTGGAGGTCGTCTCGCGCCCTCCTGCGCCCGGTTCTGCGATTGGGGAGAGAGTTTGAGCACTCCCTCTCCCGCCCCGCCGCCTCCATGACGGAAATTACTTCCTCACAGAAGGAGGCGACGGCGTTCTACGACCTCTCACTCCGGACAATGGACTGAACCACGGCCGGGAGCGAGAGGGCAACCATACCGACTGCAGCGATCAACTTACAGCGCTGCGGCCCGCGGCTCCGCTTGCTTTAACCTTTGTCCTTTTCTGTTCCCCTGACAACGTGTATACGAAATTTCATGATGACCGGTATATACTTCAGGCGTGAGAGCGTAACAAGCAAGCAAACTTACATTCACATTTATAATATGGGTTAAGATTTATAACGTTCAACTAATAGGTCCTATATTGTAATCCTCTAATAGGTATTTAGAGTCTGGGTGTCGTTTATGTTCGTCGTTTAACTATTTATAAAGTTTCCGTGACACAGGAATAAAAGGCAGTGCGTGTGTTGTTCTATAAAAAATCAAGAATATAGATATCGCCAATGAACTACAAAAACAGACTTAGAATAATTACACTGGGGAACAGTCATTTTGCGACATGGTAAGTTGAAGTCAATTTTGTGTAAGTTCAGTATGTTGAATACGAGAAAAATATCAGATTGTTAAATTGACTCTAGTTTATGAGATATGACTTCATAACTATATGACTGAAAGAAGGTCGAAATAAAAATACAATTACATATTATTAAATATATATTTTAGAAGCGGCTATATAATAATGACAAGGAAAGTTAATAAAAATGCTATTAACAAAAATTATTAAAAAATATTAGAAACTACTTTATCTGTAAGCTTTTATACCGTGTTTATGTTCAGGGCAATCCCTTATTAAACTTAAGCTATAGTCTGCCATCATAATATGGCTGTCACATCGACCTTGGTATCTCTCTTTCATTGTTGTAATGTCCTGATGGAACCGTTCTTTATTCTGAATATCTCAAGAACCAGAGTCAATCCATACAAAGTAAATACTTTTCGGGTATGACTGACGAAGGTGTTTATTAACACCAGTAACAAAATTAAGAGAGCAAATTTTTTTTGTTCCCCATTTTTATCATTATGTATACTGATCCGAACTCATAACACGGCGTACTGGCAGAGGCTAAACGACTTCAACCATTAACCCGTATAAATAATAGTAAAGAATACAGATCCAAATAACAGCTATTCAATTTATTGGTATTAAAATCTGGATTAACTGTACATTCGAATTCGCAAAGAAACTTGATAGCCAATCCTTTATTCGCCCAGTCTTTGATCGATCGGCCATTCTCCGTCGTAAAATGGATCTTTTCAGCTGTCAAAGCGCTGAATTAAACTGGACAGTATTGGACGGCTAGTTAAGTGCAGAAAAGCTAAATAATAATGCAGCGCTCACAATAGCTTGATGGAAGCGAGTGATACACAATAGGCATGACTTTGGTTGGTAGATGCTTTATGGCCTAGTTATGTGATGTTACGTGCGGCCTTTCAGACTGTTGTCTGAGTTTCATACAATATAAAGTTGTTGGGGTACCGTAGGGTTTACGGATAATATATTCAACTGTTTGTTGTTGAGGCATCAATATTGATTCTGTTGGATTGTTTGGTCTCATTTATACTTTGTAAGAATAGCTATAGATAAGTAAGGCCTCTGTTTGACTGACAAGGTTCTGAGTATTATCTACCTAATTCATCATCATCATCATTTCAGCCTATTGCAGTCCACTGCTGGACATAAGCCTCCCCCAGGGTAATCCACAAGGCCCGATTGTATCATCTACCTAATTGTTTGAAATTAATTATTTACATTAATTGTCACCTGTATATACCTCTTGATAGACTGAGGTATATTGTTGGCACATTTCGCCAGTTGTGTTTAGGTTACACGTAACTGTGAAGGAGCCGTTCATCTAATTAGATGTTTATCGGACAAATTATTTAACTCTGTCTCCCTACTGAGAGTTTTCTAGCAGAAAATCCAAATAAAATTGTACTTATCCTAAGCATCAAGCCCGGTATATCAAGATCTGCAAATATGAAAGCAATCTTATGGCAGGGTAAAAAGATGTTAGGGCCGAAAAGAATCAGTATCCTGGCAGTCAAATGCGTAGTAAATATTTTTTCGAAATTCGTAAGTTGAGCTATGAAAAAGTACCTCTTCTCTCTTAGCCTTTATTATTCCCAAGTCACTTGGGGTCGGCTTTTCTGGTCTAACCGGATTTGACTGGATATCAGTTTTTAAACGGAGCGGCTGCCACCTGACCTCCGCAACCCGAAGGCTAACGATACCCTAAGGCTAGACCAGTATCAGGATATTAGAGGGTACTAACTTTCCCAATCACGACTGCCATAGATGTTCATGGCAGCCGGGACCGACGGCTTAACGTGCTCTCCGAGGCACGGAAATGATTATATTATAAGTATATTTATGAAAAATTACCTACATAATATAAATTCTTAAGCATATAATTTTAGCAATCTATAATGAGGCAATGCTGTCCTATATAACAAAGCTTTCATGTCTTTTAAATAATATATGTATAATTAAAATAATATATTAGTATTCGTATTCCTTTATTAGTAGTTTTCAAATATATACGCTTGTATTTAAAATGGTAAAACAAGGTGACGGTATTTCAAAAGGGTACATCACTAATGTCTCATCACTTGAGCAGCGATAGCTCAGTGGTGAGACCAACAGACTGCAATGCAGAGGGTCTCGGGTTCGAACCCACGTCGCGCACCTCTGACTTTCGGAAGTTATATGACTTTTCGAAATTATGTGCGTATTGATTGACAATTATCGCCTGCTCCGTGCCTCGGAGAGCATGTTAAGCCGTCGGTCCCGGCTACCATGAACATCTATGGCAGTCGTTATTGGGAGAGTGTCGACACAAAAGATCCGACTGGGTCGAAGTGTCGCCGGTCTGTACTGACTGGCCCCCACATAAGATACATACATACATACATCACTAATGCGTCTGATGACAGAAAAAGTTTCTAGTGACATCCATTTTATCTGGTTTTCCATATTCGACTCCTATGCCGTGGGAGCTTTACTGATTTTTTAAAAGGTGAATCTCGTACTAAACACACTGTATCGCAGGTAATCTAAAAATGTAGATACAACCGTACATAATGAAAATTAAAATTTTGAATCATCACATCTTTTGTTTTGCGTGAAAGAAGAAAAAGTAGCTGTGTCCGGCGATCATTTAAACCTCTATGCCGTCCTTGCAGAAGTTGAAAAGATGACAAGCAATTTCGATTACAAAATACTAATATTCTTGTTACACCACGTTGCTAGTGAAATAGGTGGAATTGAAACACACGTCATCATAATCGCAAGTGCAATCCTTTCATCCATTAGGATACCTACTACCGAAAAGAAAGCACATCTGAACTCAAAACAACAACGACGTAGATTACAAATCTTTTTCACACATACGGGAATCGGAAGCCACTACCCAATCTCTAACAGTGACCAGACAAACCACTGCATCATTGGTGCAGATAACTTGAAGCCACAATAACCTATCCAAGCAGTTAATTCGAAGACACAATAAGTAAATCAAGTACATACTTTATTTTTCTTCGTGTAAAGCATGCGTCACAGGTGACCGCGGTAATCTTCGCGTGCGACACTTGACACTTTTCACTTGTTAGAGGCTCGTTATTTGTTTGTTGTCAGTCTGTCTGTACGTCTGTCCAGTGTTCACTACGTACAATTGGTCGCCGCACAAAGAGATGGATTGTGGTCTAAGGATAAACGGTAAGCGGTAAAGAACTGCAACGAAAAAGTAAATAAAAATAAAACAATGCGAGATACAACATTAATCTGTAAAAATTAGATTCCGTTAAATTTAATTATAATAATGCAAAATATATTATTATATTGGGCGTGTAAACATGTAGAGCTGTCTTTTATATACATTTTATAACAATAAAATTTCTGCATTAATACATACTGTTATTTGAAAAATAATAGCAACGTTATTTAACGTTAATATCTTGTATGTGATAAGCAGCACTGTAGCTTATGAGCTTATTATGCAACCTTTAAAAAAGGTATCACTGTGCTGCCAGCTTTAGAGTTGAGAACACTTAGCTCCCTCTTCTAGCAGTACGTCATTTGCCTAAAAACCATAATCATTGCCAGATCACAACATACGTTTTTGATAGTATTTGCGCAGTCCAACTGCCTTAGTTTGCGCAAAAGTCCAGTTTGATGCAGGAATAAAAACATATAATATTGATTCTATCGTATTTTAAATAAACGTAGTGTATAATGGCGCCAAGGATCTTTAAAACTCGTTTATCGAGAATCTTTTATAACTTGGGCCATACGTGTTGGGTAACAAGGAGCTAGTAAGACTGGCGGTAGTCTCAAATCAGCTGTGATTTGCGTTTGTCAATACCAGCGCCGACTGGCACTCGGCTTACCATTGATTTTAACGGAATGTACAAATAATTATCTATATCATTGTTACAGTTGTTATATTGCGCCTCTATCACTGCCTTTGTGGCGCAACGGTTCACTACCGACTGCTATGCGTGTGGTTTCAAGACCGGGCAAAGTGTTTAAATCACAAAAAAACAATTACTGTTGAAGAGCAAAGTAATATCATAACCGAGTTATTATTTCACATTTATCAATCATTTAAGTAAAAATAATGTTCGCAGCTTTGTTAATTACATAACCTGTTTAAGTTTTAAAGAAATTTATGACATGACCGGTGCAAATGAAGCTTTTGATAGATTTCAAAGCTTCTGATACTATTGTACAAGTTATCTTTCTCATGTCTTCTCCCTAGCCTTTATTATTCCCAAGTCACTTGGGGTCGGCTTTTCTAGTCTAACCGGATTTGACTGGATATTAGTTTTTACACGGAGCGGCTGCCACCTGACCTCCGCAACCCGAAGGCTAACGATACCCTGAGACTAGACCAGTGTCAGGATATTAGAGGGTACTGACTTTCTCAATAACGACTGCCAGAGATGTTCATGGCAGCCGGGACCGACGGCTTAACGTGCTCTCCGAGGCACGGATCTTATGTATTACAATAATTAAAAAGAAATATAATACATATAATCATAAATGGATAACAAAAGGAATCAGAAATAGCTGTAATACTAAAAGATTGTTAAGGAATAAATATTACTCAAACAGTGTGTAGTGTACAAAAATAGTGAAAATAAAAATATATATAAAGCATATTCAAAATTTTTAATAAATGTATGAATAACTTACAATCCTTATGTAATCAAAGATACATTACTTTATCACAAAATAAAGTTAAAGTTACCTGGGATGTTGTAAGGCGTAACATTGGTAATAAAACATTTAGGAAACTTATTAGTAAAATTGTAGATAATAGCATTACATTGATACGATCTGACCATCTGTACTTAAAGCTTTTGTGACCTACTGTTAAGCGTTAAGCGGGTGCACAGAGCGGGCACCCGCGCGCCTGCTGTTTTCAATTATCATCCTTACGTGAGGCGGGTCTCCCGTCGCACGCGGCGCGGGCGACGGTGCCCGCCCCGCGGGCAACGTGTGTCCTCGCGATGGAGCACGTGAGCGGAGCTGTTTCTAGAAAATCAGTGAGCGCCGCTTCGTTACTGCCGGTGCGACGCTGCGAGAGGCGGGAGTCCGTCGCGGGTGCCCGCAATAAGTTAATTTGTCCGTGACGGAGCATAGCGCGGGTCTCCGCGGTGGGCGCCTGCTCCGTTCACCCGCTTAACGCAGCGGACGGCCTAAAAGCTGCCTTAAATACCGCTCCATTTTTTTTAACTCACAAATAAAAAACTTAAGATAACCCGACCGATGTCAAAATGTCTTTCAATCGACTATCCCCGTTGTAATTACATACACAGCCGCTTTAACCGATTTTTAAGGCTTTTATTAGGGCAGGTGCATACGACAGACGTGCACCCGTCTCCGAAGCGCCTTTTTAATGATATTATAAAGGCAATATGGTATCGTAAAGTAGTATTCGATTTATTCGATATAATGATACTTTTATTCGATAGTGTTGTGCTGTTTGATTAATTTATGTGTTGGTGTTTAGTTCTAATTAAAGTAATTATTCGGTAAGAGTACATCACACCAGTTGAGTGGACTATTTTGTTACTCTGGTAATCATCGATAATTTTTTCGTAAGGTTTCGTGTTCGTTTCCCGTAAAACGTAATTGCGTTTTTCTGTTAATAATAATCAGTAGCAGCTCAGTGTATAAAGCCGGTAGAGGGCAATAGCATCGCTTTATGCGAAATGAGGGTGTAAGAAACTTCTGCCTATCTCTTTAGGGATAGGTATGGACTAGAGACTACATATGTAATAAAATACCGCTGGCCTTAATAACAAAATAAGGCGTTATGTAGTAACTTTTATATCTAAAATGTACCTATATCATACTCTCTACGCTGACTATAGTAAAACTTTGTATGTATTCTGTAGAGCGTAATTACTGTCCTAATCGGCCTAGTATGTTTACATACATACATACATAGATTCACGCCTGTTTCCCACAGGGGTAGACAGAGACTACGGATTTCCATTTGCTACGATCCTGACATACTTCTCTGGCTTCATTCAGTTTCATCACATTCCTCATACACGCCCGTCGGTTCAAGGTGCTCTTAACCTGGCCTTTGTCCAGAACGCCTCCGATCTGATTAAGAAACGTTCGCCTAGGTCTTCCTCTTGCGAATGTTCCATTCACACTAGCCTTATAAACTTTCTTAGTCAGTCTTTTCTCGTCCATTCTTTCTTAATGCCCAAACCAGCTTAACATACCCTTTTCTATTCTTGTCACTATATCCACTTTCATGCCGCATCTCGCCTATCGCCTAGTATGTATGACGTGTTATATTATTATACTGCATATTGACTGCACGGATGGTCTAATGGTTTTAGTGGTTTGAGTGGTCGCCTCGCACTTGCCACTGCGCGGAGTATAGAGGGTTCGATTCACATACAGGACCAAAATTTGTGCGTTCTACAAACGGTTGTTCTTAGTCTACATTTTCTTATGTGTCTGTTGTTTGTAAAATCTCCACAGTTCAGGAACTATAATCCGCGTGTGGTGCGGGAGTTGTCTGCTTATACTAAAAGAAACGATAAAACTTACTTATTTGTTAATTAAAACAAGAAACATATCACTTTAATTTGGCGAGAGAGTCGCATTCCATACAACATAATTAGATTCACATAATACTCAAGTAAACCATAACACCACTTGTTTTAACAGGAAGTTGGTTTAATGATTTTTTATTCGGTACCGATGACTTTCGAATATCAACATCTATATACGACTTGTTTATTTCTATATGTACATCTTTTGACATTCGCCGTCTATACTAAATGAATATATTATAGACTGAGAGGCAGTAGTAAAAAATATGTATGTTTAAAAAACTGGCGATCTTCGACTTGGTTTGCTTCGAAGGTTCTGTGTCACAATGGTGTGTAACCAACTCATACTTGGTCTGTTTTTATCATGTGTGGTTTTTGTTCAGTACTTTACACTGCAATCAAACTAAGAAATGAAGCTAGAAGTTTGAAGATTTTGTGTGTTAATTTTTTAACGATAGAGCAGACAGAGCAGAAACAAAAAGGTTTCTTTTCTTTCTTTATTATTTAAGACTTCTATCCATTCGGATTATGTCAATTCCATCGTACACTAACTTTAACCAATATCTTTGAGTCATACTTGCATCAGAAACCTCTTTTAATTTTTTGTATAATTCATAAGTTATCAACCACAGATTTTGTAAAAAATTAAGTCTGCTACCTATTTCGGCTCAAAAGAGACTTGTGAATATAAGACAGACAGATAGACGTAGTCCACGTAAGCTTAGTAATAGAGTTCTGTAGATACCCTTTGATTACGGTACCCTAAAATTATATTTATCATCAACAGTATTTGCAATAAATCGCGTTAAAAGTTGATGAATTTTACAACATGATCATAATTTTCGCTATTCATAACTTATTTTACTTTTATCAACATAATCAATTTTGATAGCCACCTAATTGATTCCTCTGGATATTAACTAACATACCTACAATGGAATAACTAATATAATTAGTTTTGATATATTTAATTAACAGTATATCATTTTGGTATTTATGTAAAGATGTTTTTGCAATTTATTTTATCGTTATATAGCGTCTGATAAACGATCTTTCCGTGTTAACTCTTTCGTTGCACCGTTTAATATATAATAGAAAATCTATTATTATTTTCATATATGATACGGATATAGAATAAATAGATCAACCAAATTTCCGATTGACGAATATTAACGATAATAAAATTAAACATTATTAATTTTATTGTTAGACCAACTACACCTTCTAAAACGTGCGAGCTAATGCAAGCAAGCTCTGGAATGAATTGGCTGCTTCGGTGTTTCCCGAGCGCTATGATACGTCCTTCTTCAAACGAGGTTTAAAGAGAGTTCTTCTTTCACGGTAGGCAGCGGCTTTGCTGTGTCCTGACATTGCTGAAGTCCATGAGCAGCGGTTACCACTTTCCATCAGGTGGACCACTTGCTCGTCTGCCAGAATGGCAATAAAAAAAACAATAAAATTAAAAAACAAAAAAAAAACTTGGATCCTAGTTTTATTTATTCGTTATGAAAAAGTATTAGAAGTCTCTATGGTTTCATTACACATGACAAAAGTTGCAGTACACAAATTAATTGATTAATACAGAGCTTCTTTTTGCTCTCTCTGATTAATTACCTCTTATTACACCCTTCTTGCACGTTTCTCGAATTAGGCTGCTCCTAAACTGGCCTTTTTCCAGAAAGTTTTCCAAAACCTTTGCTCAGGTCGTCCTTTTTCGAGTGCTCCATTCCTATTTCCTTAGTCCATATTTTGACATATACCTCACCTTACTCAATTACTATTCTTGCTCCTATATCTTTTAATGTGTTATTTTTGGAGCTAAATTTATAAATGCTTTTGAGTTTGAGTTATAACTCCTCGAATTTATATCCAAATTGACCCATTCGTCTGCAACGCCCATCAAAAACGTCGTAGGTACAAAATGTTAACAAAATAAACCGCAATGAAATCAATAATAAATCTGTTAGATATTCAATAAACAATATTATTACTTTTATATACTACTCTCCGACTATACCTGTAGTGATTAACAAGACAAGTTGACAATTTAAACTGGTACAATTTTTTATATTGCCTCGAAATTGGGGCCCAATCACGATCGTTTGTACGTATGTACATGTAAACATCGACGGATACCGACCGTTAGACTAAACATCTTAATAAATATCACTGGCTGTCGTAATTCTATCAATTCTATAGTTTTTATTTGATGGAGATTGAAAACTCAAATAGATGTATATAAACATGTTTTATTTTGTGAAAATGTTACATTAAGAACTGGTTGGCTAGTAATGATAGCTTGTGGAGCAAATAATTTTGTTTTGAATGTTGTTTGGAATTGGTAGTCCAATTGATTTCATGTTAATCGAAGGTTGTTAGGTTTGAATTACACTATATTAGTATACTATATTTATAAAATATTGGCGTAAATATACTGCGTAATTAATGAGCTTTTGTGGCAGTGACAAAAAATTCACATTACCTTGCTAACTTTACTATAAAATAATTTTATCACGTATTACTTAAACGTGACATGAATATAATAAAAATATTTTTACAATAATATTCGCCCGTGACACAGCGATGACATAAATACATTCGCGCTACTCTTTATTACGTAGCGCATGTCGATTTTGGGGCGCGCAAAAGCTGACATAGGGCTTTCCCAGAACTGCACAATCGACTGCAATAAGTGCAAGTATGTACAGAATAAATACGCCGTGAAAATGACTATAAATTTCATAACACAACTTTGTGTTTGATCCACAAACATGTAATTTTAATAACTTATATATTTACCTGATTAATATAACAAAAAACGCTTTGTTCCGCATTTGCCCCTACATTACGCACATTACAAAAGGTTCTTAATTCGCCCCTCTTTTTAATTTATTTCTTTTTCGCTCTACTTTTTTGTACATATGGTTAACAAAACAAAACATGGTTTAAAATTATTTTAAATCTTTCATCGTCAGGCTCGTGATGTCATGCAATCAGAAGCCCAAAGGTTTACTGAGAGATCAACGAGGTATTTTAAAATACTTTTCGGCTAATGAAACAACAGAAATTCTATACAAAAAAAATAGGAAAAAAAAGGAACATATTGAAATTCAACTACTATATACGGATTTTATCGCGTTGTTTATTTGACACTTTATTACATAATTTTGAAAACTGTTACACTGCTTTTACTTTTAAACTTTACTAATTTTTAAGCTAATTAAATTATTATTAAAACTATTTAGATTTAATTTAATTTTACACTTTCCCCGACGTTTCGGTTGCTTTTCAGCAGCCATGGTCACGGGGAGACTAAGATGGTAATTGTCTCAATGTTCCAGTGTATTTCAAAGTACCCGAACATTATTTAATCATTGGTGTTTATATTTACGCAGAATGATATAGTAGTTTAATTTCAATGAATAATATTCGCGTAAACAGAAGACAATATTATAAAAGGAACATAATTTGGGACGAAAGAGGAATTACATTAAGAAATTAATATTTATTTAAATTTAGGGGCATATAAGGAACATTTTTTGGAACTAATGCGTATTTCTACGCTTGGGACGAAACATGAGGGATGAATGCAGAACAAACCCAAAAAACGGCAGTTGAAACAAAATCATGCTTGGTATTTACATTTATATTACACCGACCGTGGTCAAAACCAGACTCAACAGTGATTTCAGGCTTCTGTTTGTGAGATAGATGTTCCTAAAACCACATACCAATAACACCGAGCATGACCGATTGAATAGGTACCCCTTTTTTGTTAAATAGATCATGTCATTTTACTTTAGTATGCTGTCATAAGCTCTATTCATGATCTAATATACCAGAAGGAGCAAGCTAGTATGTTCATTCCCCGCATTATCCTGTCAGAAGATCTTTATTCAGCTCAATACTGAAACATTTCTAATCTTTAATAACTTACATAGTTTAATGGCGAACAAAATGAAAGGGCCACACGCTTAAATTGTTTACGGCCTGATAGTCAATGTATGAGAAAGCTCGAATTTATGAGTAACTGGCTATTGGTAGCTTGATTTGTTGAATACTGCGGTCTGAGATCACAGGGATGTCTGCTATCTGGTTTAATGTATTGCTGAAGTGCTTTATCGCGATAAATGCTGTTCTTGGAGGAAAATAGAATTCCGAGCGCTGCAGGTAGTAGTTTAAAGTTGTAGCTAACGCGGTTGTTTATAATGCGACAAATTGGAGCTGATAGACACTGGCCTGGCTGATAACCACTAAGTTAAGGTATCTGATTAGTGATTAGAAATAATCAGGTTTGAATACTGTCCTATTAAATTTTAATTGCGATTGTAGGCGTCAGGAAATAAACAATTGATATAAAACAAATTAAGATTACTTTAGGTACTAATACAGCAAGTGTACGGTGCAACCGTACATTTCTTAACATAGCATTTTTACGCGATGCACTCGTTTTCATTAATACTAGCGGTCGCCTAGTGGTCAAAATTCGACCAAAATTCCTAAGCTTACTACTTTGTTTTCTGATTTTCTTTATTACATATAAATAAGGTTTAGGTAACCATAGTTACAAAGAATTGTACGACGTCAGACGAACAATGTCGAAATACTACGAACGCGATTTGACTGCGTATGTCAAATGCATGGTTGTGTGCGTGTGGTGTGTTTTCATTAATTTAATGTATTTCTAATGCATATTTTTTTAAAATATTAGGATTCGCCCCTCCTTCTCCATATAAACTTTAACGATACCAAATTTCATACTCCTCCGTCCACGCTATTTTCGTAAAAAGGGGTACAAAGCTTTTGCTTCACGTATTAATATATAGATTACATTCAATTCACATCGAGCCATCATTAACGCCGTGCGTTCTCAATTATCAGTCATTAAACATATCGCATCATATCATACACATTTTAGTTTATAAAGTTAATTTCAATATATTCAGTTTCACAGTCCATTCAGTGTTTCAATCCGTGCCAACCGACGCGTTCTATCATATTATCAATCAACAAAGTTGTGTGATAACAAGATCATACAGCAAGAATACAGTGGTTCAAGTTATTTTAATTCAACAACGGTGGTAAAATAGCAAGTTCACCGTTAGTGATCAGTTCAGCTTATAATTGCTTGTAATATCAGGAGTAGGTACTACTGACGCATCATTCGACATGAAGAGGTAGGCATAGAATTTCTTGCATGCTTTTTTACCCGGTGCAATGTGGTAAAAAATGCTACTATTCTTACGAGAGTATCTGATACTGGTACTTTTCTGAGAGTTGGTTGAGTACTACTTTAACTAAATAATAAGCTATATAATCTAGAAAACGAAATAAAATTTATTTTGCAGACGCAATGCAGACCAATGTGAAAAAAAGGTTCCCCTTTATACTTCTTTTTTAAGATTCAGTCCATTGTAGGAACACAACGCAAGGGTCTTGGACTACAATTTTCTGTAGTGTCGTTAAAACTTACATGGATACATTCATAGTAACCCAAAGAGGTAAGCAGAAATAATTCCTCACCCACATTTCGTCAGCTATGATTTTACGTCACACCTAATAGGCGGTAAACCTAAAAAAGCAGCGATAGCTCAGTGGAGAGACCAACAGACTGCAATGCAGAGGGTTTTGGGTTCGAACCCACGTCGCACACCTCTGACTTTCGGAAGTTATATAACTTTTCGAAATTATGTGCGTATTGATTGACAATTATCGCCTGCTCCGTGCCTCAGAGAGCACGTTAAGCCATCGGTCCCGGCTGCCATGAACATATATGGCTATCGTTATTGGAAAGTCAGTGCGCTTTAATATCCTGACACTGGTCTAGCCCTAGGGTATCGTTAGCCTTAGGGTTGCGGAGGTCAGGTGGCAGCCGCTCCGTGTAAAAACTGATATCCACTCAAATCCGGTTAGACTAGAAAAGCCGACCCAAGTGACTTGGGAATAATAAAGGCTAGGGAGAAGAAGACGTAATAGGCGGTAAACCTATTGCCGTAAGATAGCTCTGGCATACATGAAATGAGAATATACACGGATGGATCCAAAACAAAATCAGGAACAGGAGTCGGAGTCTTCTCCCACGACCTAAACATCAATTACTCAACGACCCTGGGAAACCTCAACACTATGTTCCAGGCAGAATGTGTTGGGATTACCCGGGCCGCAACAGCGGTTACATCAAGAGATATAAGCGATAAGTCAATACGCATTATCTCGGATAGTGCCGCAGTACTACAAGCTCTTAAGAGCAACTGCTTCAACAGTGGACTCATCCTGGAGTGTCACCGTGAGCTGCAAAGTATTGCAACAAAAAATCGGGTAACGTTGCAGTGGATACGTGGTCACAGCAACTCTTATGGCAATGATGCTGCAGACCAACTGGCAAAGAGAATATCGAACATCAAAATGTTAGGACCCGAACCGATTGTCCCGATACCCTTCTGCCAACTCAAAACATGGTTATGCGATAGAACCACAAAACTACACGAAAAACAGTGGATAGAATCAAAAGAATGTAGACAGACGAAGGAAGCCCTTCCATCCTTAGACAAACATCTATCACGCAGACTGCTACGTTCCACAAGGAAAAACCTACGCCACCTAGTGGGTATAATAACGGGCCACTGCTCACTTAACAAACACCTGTTCAACATCGGCATCACTGACAGTCCTTTATGTAGAGGCTGTATGGAAACCGAGGAGACATCGGCTCACGTGCTTCTACATTGTAAAAGCGTAAGCAACCAACGGGCGAAACTCCTAAACAGTCCAGAAACGATGAAAGAGGTACTGCGCGACATCGGTTCCCTATTATCATTCTGGACGGAGCTGAGGTGGTATGAGTAACCGAACAATACTTCGCGTCGGCTACTTACGCACAATGGCCCAATTGTAGGGCTAAGTGCGGATAACACACGCCCAACTAACTAACTAACTAACTAACCTATTGCCGTTTACCGGGCAAAGTGCTGAGATACCGAGCTGCTATTAAAATTTTCTTAACAGATAAGCCAATAAAACTGTGACCTAATCTTAGTCGGATTTACTACTGCTTGTAGTCGTTTTAAACTTAAATGCATAAATGTAGCTAATTATTACATCAGCACAAGATGTTATCTTCATAAACAGACGGATAAATCAATTCTAAGAACTGTACTCGTTTTTGTCTCTATTTTTTAATCAAAAGATTGCAGCACAAAAAATTTGAATCAAACTTCATTAAACAATTTCACCAGACGGTCATCAGTAGCCATTTCATTTACATCGTAATTGTAATAAACACAAGCTGGGCACTTTTTATGCACTGCAGTGTACCGCATCGCGTGACAATAGACAACAGTACACTTGATTTACAAATAATGACCCATGTTGTAACAAACAATCATAATTCATTTTAATCAACCACAGCGCGTGCTGCCATCTTAGTAAGGTTTTTTACAATGTTAAGAAATGCGTGCAGTTAATATTTTCCGCTTCACTTAAATGTACTATGTGTTGCGATGTAAAAAAATCTTTTTGCAGATTACTGTCTTCCTTGTCATTTAATGATTATGGGCTAATGTTATTGTGTTCTGTCACGGTAGATCGACATTTACTTATGGCGTACGTCCTTTAGTGCTGATTGTTATAATTGCTTGGATAACATGTAATAAGGTATTACAAGGTC
Organism: Catocala fraxini; assembly: GCA_930367265.1. Taxonomy (NCBI): domain Eukaryota; kingdom Metazoa; phylum Arthropoda; class Insecta; order Lepidoptera; family Erebidae; genus Catocala; species Catocala fraxini. The sequence continues at coordinate 24,757,536 of OV884031.1, forward strand.
AAATATCTAGTGTATAACGTGTATCTGGAAATCGTGGTCATATTTATAGGTCATAAAGTTGTATATAAAAGCAGGAGAACTAAAATGTTAATAATTAGCTCGCTATAACAGTAATGGAAAATATTGCGGTTGTGAGGAACCGTGATATCTGAAATTATTTTATAATGTTCTCTAAGATTTGTGAATACTATCAGCTCGTATTGGTATAGCGAGGTGGATTCTAATAGGCTTTGCATAGGATATCTGTCAAATTTCCTCTTCAGATAAGATATCTGGCGATTGAAACATTGCCTCTTAAAGAGGTAGCGATTATTTAAATACTTTATAATAGGTTCACATCATTAAAATGCGTAAAATAACAATAATAATAAATGTAAAGTCTACAGATAAAAAGGCGACAGCTCGAAAATGAATATTTAAATCGTTAAGTACCTTTCGAAATGACACTTCTGTGTGACTAAAATGATTTACAAAGAAAACCATCTTCACTGAATTTTCAACTTTAAATAGCATACGTAAAGGTTTAATTTTGATTGAAAAAGTTCAATAACAGCCCTTATCAGCCGCCCACGAATACTTGATCGAGGTTTTTTTATTTGACATCGTAATTATGGATGCAAGGTTTGATATTAATTTATTGGTGTTTTTAGCGTCACTATGTTCTAACAGATGCGGCGTAATTAGTCTAGATGTCGTATACAGTGTCCCAGAAGATGTGAATCACATTGTAACGGCAGATTCCTTAGGTAAGGACATTTCAAATATGCTAAAAAATAATTAAAATATTTATGAACTTTGGTAAAATAAATAAAAACAAAATTTTAATAAAAGTACGACTTTTTCCAGACTTTTAACTACAGGTACTTCGTTTATGGCTAATTTTCATTTTTCATTCACTATTAGGTATTATTTGTGAAGGAGTGATTCGTCAAACAACAAACGTTTTTTTTTTTTTATACTGACGTAGTTTTGAAATCGCAGCATTATTTTGGTGTATTTCTTTTACACCAAAGAAAATCTTGTATGTTTGACCAACAACATAACATAATTTTTTGATTTGTTTTATTTAGCACATTTGAAAGGTCCTTACTTAAGGAATCTCCCGTTACAATTTGATTCACATCTTCTGGGACACCCTGTAGATTCATCTAAATTTATTATTTATGCTGCTTGTGTTGTATGGGTACCTCGTTGGTCCCGTGGCATAAATTGCGACCAACCTGACGTCACAGGCTATGATGTCACGATCGCATGCAATTCGCAATCCGATTCCTAGGTCGGGCTAAGTGATACCGTGATTTCGTTTAGGAAACTATCAGTATCTTTACAAGGTCTGGAAATGTATCTATATTACATGTCACCGAAAATAATGTTGTTTCAATATAAATATAATAATACATGTCCGCCTACCCGACGTATGTGAAAAATAAAACAAAATACGCATAAAAATACGATTCTACTCTTTTCTTAACCTTATTTAAAAAAACATTTACATCAAAAGAATGTCATAGTTCTTCTAGTACGCAATACAATCCAAACAAAATCTTCCCACACGACACATTTCAATCACCCACCTTTATCCCTGCCTACCCCATTTCATCCATACTTGAAGATAAACAAGTCCATTCATTCCCAAGATTAAACGCTCGTGTATAAAAAGAAAAATAACACCGACTCAGACGCAGCGGCAGATTGCATCTGTGCAACAGCAACACTATCCATCATGCGTTATCGTTCTTTTGCTGGACACTACTGATTAAATTATTCCATGGAGGTGACTTAATGAAATAGCCAAGGATAGGTATACACTTCACTTACACAGAGTGAAATATAAAAGTTCAGATTATAGAGTAGTAAAGCATTGTAAACCAAACAATATTTTTAGTACATCATACAAAAATGACTATTATCCAAAATTAGTTTTTTCATGTAATTACGTTTGCATATCAAGATTAATGATTTAGTATCTTACTATTTTACAAACATTTCTATAAAATCCAATTTAATTGCAAAATTCGTCAATTCCAATCAGCTCATTTATCTGATAAGTTCACTGATAAGAAATTCATAGAGTCAGGTTTTTTTTAAGACAATATCCTTATTTTGAAAATGTTTTTGCTATATGTGCACAATCTGCACAATGACTGAATCAATTTCAATGTGTTTTCAGTGACGTATTAAGATAAGTTAAGACTTTCGTTTAGGGCTTGTTTTATTTAAATAGGCTGACCTATAAAATGTGTATAAGGTTACATAGGTGATTAAAACAACGCAAGCATGACTAGTATATTATACTTAGATTTTAAGACCTTGCTTGCTCTCTACCAACACGCTTTTCTTACCTTCTCTTATTTCTTCTATAATGATATATCTATATTACTATGTATGCATAATATAGATATACATATATCATTACCATTCATATGTACCATTCATTATAATATCATCTAATCTCCACACATTTAAAACATTCATTTTATGATCCTATCGAAATATTAAACAGCTAAGAAAAATATTATTATATACTACTTTCTATATAACTTACCTTAGAATGTTCATAATACAAACTTAACTTAGTCTCACACGCATAACGGTGTAATATCCAATGTAACAACAAATCATTCCACACCAGAGCTTATTACTTCAAGTTACGAGCACGCAAAGTCACAATTGTGAGCAACATCGCACATCACGGCGTCTGACTAATAAATACAGCATACATTGTCAATTAATACGCTTTATTCAATTAATAGAGGCTTAGCATAAGGTTGGTGGTTCTGTGCATGAATCTGAACACAGTTTGTAACGAATTCAGTTACTTTGTCCAAAAGTATGGTAACTGATAAATCGCGATTACCATTTTGGAACTGCAAATATCTAATAATTTTGTCACCTGAATCATAATATTTATAAAAGTAACCAATGAGTAACGTAATTTGCGTAATTGAATTATTTAATACAGTTGTATACAGCTCAGTACTTATTTTGCCTGTTAAGGAAATTAGGGTACGTACTTACGTGTAGTGTTGTCGTGAATGCAAACATGCACTAAATATTTTAAAGTAATTCAAACTTACAGTTCTTCATGATGTTTGGAATGCGTGTGATGTCTTATACTTTTCATGACTTATCACTCATGTAGTGCACTTTTTGCAAGTTATCTGCTCGTATTTTGTTACAGACGGCTTTCAGTGCAGAGAGAAAATTTTTAAACAGAAATGATTATACTTGAGATTTAACCTCTTTTTACTAACAGGTTTCCTGTCCGATGAATCACATAATTATGATACATAACAATAGATTTTCTATTGTGTCTATCACGGGACAGCGAAAGGGTTAATATATGTATGTTGTGCTTAACCTTGTGTGCAGATATTATGAATACTTCGAAATTTAAAAACAAATAACGAAGTTCGTCATACGCTCAGTGCTTTTGAATCTACACCTTTAGCTCTTGTCATTTTACGAGTATGTTGATTTCACTCGTCTGCACTCGGCAAGTGCAAACTATTACTATTAAATAGTTAAAACCGAAACAGATCCCTAAAGCTTCATCTATAAACCAAGTCAACCCGTTTAGAATTACGAATAAGGGCGTTATTATAACCGAACCTTTGATGTACTATGTACCAATTAGTAGGCTTCTTGTCTTACCAATGTATAGTCCGACACCACAATATTGATTAACTCCACTGCCAGATAATTGGCTGTGGTTATTAATTAGTTCCTCTTTGAATACATTCATATTTATTAGTCCATCTATGATAGTAGAGTTTTAAGAACGGGTTATGAGTTAGGGAATATAAAAGTAATTAAAAGAATGACAAATTGGACACCCTTTATAAGCTGCCGATCAGAATTAGGATTCTATAGACGCTCAATTTCGATCTTGATTTGATTAAATCAACGATCATAAGCCTTTCTCTAGGAAAATACTACACGCTCAATATTTGTGATAATATATGCATCGTATGCTTGAAATACAGTATTAACCAATTATTTAAAATTGTTATCACATATTGTGATAGAAATGCCAAGGTTTCTGTTATTGTGATAAACGTTATTGTGATAAAATATATATTGAGTGTAGCATTTGTCTTTAGAAACTGTAATCAACATGATCAACCTTGATCGCGATTCACAAATTTACGTTATACTCAGACCAGATAAAGGTAGTCACTTTGATTAATGATTTTTCATTCTTCTTTCTCTTACATGCAAGTATTTCTTTGTTAATAAGCAGGTGATGAAACAGATCCGATAAAGACCTGTTTCACTACCTCTAAATCCCTTCAAGTGTAATTGCAAAATCGGAAGTTTTCGAGAACACATTCCTTTTTTATATGCAATCTGTGATACGCAATCACGATCTTATCTCACGCATATCCTGATTGCTGATACCGAACGTTAACAAGAACAGTACCGAAATATCCCTTGGGTTATTTCAGATCAATTTATTTAGCTAAATTAACCGAAGCACATCGCATTTGCATTCGATTTCCATAACGCGGCGCAGGCGTATCGGCTGGCCATACGTCACTGTACACAGACGATATAGCCAGTACGGACTACTTGATCGATTGTGTGATTCTGCCACCGAGAAAGGAACGATATTGACGCGATAAATAAACGTTTTAAAGTATAAAGTTATGCAGATTGAGATTGTTGGTTGTTATTAATAACTTTTGCTACGCGGCTTCATGTTGTATGAAATGTTATTTTAAATTAAAGCCATCGTAGATAATTGTTATAGTAGTAAACTTGGAGACCCAATTCGAATCTTAAATATTACTAACATAATTGTTTCATCAATATTTGACTTTTGAAAGAATATTCTTTAGCAAATAACCATCCACAGCACAAAATTTTACTGGTCACTTATAAAATAAAAATAAAGACAAATATCTGCCGATTAAATCATACTTTTTATAATTTAGAATTTGATCTACTATTTAAAAAATTATCAAACTCTCTTCTGAATATGCATTCAATTCCTTTTTTTATACGTATGTCTAAATGACATTGTAATTCGAGACATAAGAAACATCTGAAATCAAAATATTATTTTAAAATAAAACATTATTCATTAGAAAGCACCGACACCTAAAACAGCGAGTGGTTTTCACAGATGTCTTTTCTTATAAGTAATTTCTTGTCGTGGCAAATAAGCCTACTAAAACAGTAATTGCGTTCATTACAAAGAAAGTTTGTAATTTTAAGAAACGTGTGGTGCGACATCAATGTCTTTTTTAACGACTGTTTGTTGTAGTTAATGATGTTTCACCGAAATTTCTCACTGTCTTTTGTAAGAAAATTCTTTAGCAAATAGCGATTATAACACAAAGATTTTTTATAAAATGAAGATTATTATTACCTAGCTATTTTCCTTTGTGGAGGCATAAAAGACCTTGTAGACATGCTACAATTTTTGTTAGCCTAGTGGGAAACCGTTGGACTGCCACGCAAAGGTCTCGAGTTCGATCCCAAGGCGCGCATATCTGAATATATAATATTATTTTATTATTATTTTAAGTAAATTGTACTTAATTCTGGAGAAACATCAAGTTTCACTATAAGATAAAAGTTATAGATATTACTCATAGCATGAAATTTCTAAGTTCTTGTATGTACAATAGTACGTATTTATATTATTGAGCACAAACAATACAGTGATGAACAAGAATATTATTATCGCATCAATATCGTTTTGTCATGAACAACCCGCGCTCCTTCATTATCGAACGAAGTACAGATGAGACGGGAGGTTTTTTGCCAACATCGTGATTTATCCAAAGGAAATTGTCAGACAACTAATGGCTCTTTGTTTATTGATTTATATGTTGCAATATTCGGTAGCGAGAAGGGTCGGTGTAATATCGTTCCTCGTTTTTTTGCTCCGACTGATTGAGCTACTGAACAACCCGCCCATACAAAGATGGCTATTTCGATCTCACATAAAGTAACTTGATTCCTTCTTTTTAATTTAGTCGTTTAATCTAAATTATAGGGTACGTAGATTGGTGTGAATTAGCGGGTAAAATTTTAATGGAAACGCTTCTAGGATGTATCTTTATTAAGATTTTTTTACGGTATCAGATTATTTTGTACAGGAAATTGTTTTAGAATTAATTAAAGCTTTTAATATGATGTTTGAATAAAAAGTGGCACAAAGTTTAAAGGCGAAAATAAACGTTGGTTTGCTTAATTAGATACAAAGATTTTTAAACCACTCAAGTTGAAAAATTAATGTATTTTAAGACCCCGGTCTGTATATTAATAAAATATTGATAAAGAAAATCTGTCACTGTGTCTCAGATTGCTAATTCCAACAATTGTAATAGGAGAGATTGAGAATGTGTTGTATTTTGCTTTGAAAGTAAAATGAATATACTCCAATCTAATGATCCTACTGAGTGTATGCTGATAGGAAAAAAGTAAAACTATTTCAAACTAATATACAATATTATACATAGTACTAATAAGCTATTATTCTGTTAGGCACAGACATCTTATCAATATAAGAAGGATTAAATCAAAGTTCACTACACTGGCCCAGCGTTGGCACACTTGTCACAAAATCCTCGAGTACTTTATTGATTTCCTTACCAAGATCTGTTTAACTGGTAAAGCAAGCGATTAATTACACGCATAACTTAGGGATGCGTGCCGTGGGGTCAAACTCGAGACCTTTGCGTGGTTGTTTAACTGTCACATACTAAACTATTTCTACACTTAATACTTTAACTTACTCTAGAAGATAATCATATGCCTGTATCATCATAATTATAGTCTTTAATACCAAGTAAAAGGTGCACTAGGCTTTCGACTTTTACGACTACAATGTATTCTAAAACAAGTGAGAATTGGCAATGAATTGCCGTAAATCTTAGAGTTCGTAAAAATGGTACAAGTAATTTGCAAAGGTCACGTGATACCACGTGACATTGATTGAGGTCACGTGATATTAGGTCATAGTCATTGCGTGGGTATATCGACTATGCTGAGTCGAATGGCGTTGACCGCGAGTCTCTAGCTCTTACGGTTCTTGAGTTGAAAGTTGTATAACAGACAGACGGACGGACAAAGCTCTAGTATAAAAGTTTAATCGATCTCTAAAAAGATAATTATATGACTACATAATCATATCTTTACTAATATTATAAAAAGAAAATATTTGTGTTTCTGTTTGTAATTGAAAAGCTCAAAATTACTGCACGATTGGCGTTGTGGTTTAAGTGGTCTTCTGCCGCAGCGCCGAGTGTTGTGGGTTCGATCCCCACACGGAGTAAAAATTTGTGTGATCCACAAATAGTTGTTTCGTGTTTGGGTGTTATTTGTGTCCGTTGTTTGATATTTGTCCGCGATACAGGACTTATTCCTAGTGCGGGTATTATCTTTTAAAAGAAGAAAGTAAAGTAAGGGCTTCACTGATTTTAAAAATTCTTTTACCATTATCAAGCTACCTGATCCAGAAGTAACGTAGGCTATATAACATCACCCTACAAGCCGGAGCAGTTATTATAAACGCAGGTGAATCCGAGGGGGATAATTAGCTAACCTTAAAGTAAAACGTGTATCTTAATACGTATATTGCTTCCTGTGATTGCTTTAAGATGATCGAACGAAATAATTCGATCACGTTTATCCAAATGTCAATGAAGTTCGTGCAAACATTTGTTTTGTTAATGATTTATATTGAACTATCTTCTAAGTGCAGCACTCGTGAGAATCTTTTTATATATTGGTATTATATAAACTTATGCAGGATCAGTTCTAATTTATATTTTAATTTCGATATTCTAAGATTGCAGGTCTTGTAAGCATCATAAATATGAAAAATGGCTTGTTTATTAGTGTTATTTTAAATAATGTTGCTCTGCAATGAGTGCAATTGATTACTTGTCTAATTTTAACTTATAATGCATTTCGTAAAAATAATGCGACTATAATATTGAGACCTCTGAGAGATATGAAATGTCGGTAAAAGGGCAGAAAAGTTGTAAATAAAAAAACAGCGGTGCAGCAAATTTCTAAAAAAGTGTGTGTGTTGTTTAATTTGATTATGTCTTAGACTTTTAAGTATTTAATAAACCGCTACTTGTTTAATGTTCACGAATATATATGCAGTGTATACGAATAGAATTGACTACACACAAGATTTCGCATGTGTTGAGATTGTGTTAAACGAACAACTACGATTTTCCTTACCGTTAAAGATGGAAAACGGTTTCTATTGCTTGAAGTTATATATACTATCTTTATCTCCATACAGAATGTAGCAAAAATGTGGTCATAATTAAAAGTAGATGCATGTTGTGCCCGATACATTATCATGTACGAAAATATATAGAGACATTTAATCAAAGATTTCTTCGTATTCAATTTTATTACGTGCTTAGACAAAAACAAGCATGATAAGTACATACATTATAAACATGTTTTCATATTAATTGCTCGAGTTTAAATGAATACTTTATAAAGTTATATAAACAGAATACCAACTTTCTCTTCAAATATCGTGACAAAATGGTTTATTACATGTAAATTCTTATTTAAAAAGTTGTTATTTTATACCGTTTTGATTGAGGAACGGCTAAAGTAAATACATTACAGAAACACGATTGAAGGGAGTGGCATCGATGATTATGGAAAACATTTTGATAAATTTGTTTGTATAAATACGTATACCTATTGAGATGAACGTTGAGGCATTTTGACTCGCGATGTTCTGCCATTCTACAGAAGTTTGACTTTTAACCATCTTCTGTTGTATTAGTGATATGTCGGGTTTTTAAACTTCTTATGTAAGCGCTGTGCTGTCAGTAAAAGATCAGCAATTATGTCTCCTTTGCTGGTAGCAAACCGACTCTTCTTTTGCGTTGTGCAAAAAGCATGGGCTAAGGCCATTCCCTGCTGGTATAAACAGTGTTATTGTAATCGGTTATCGTGAGACAAGCTGTATGGTCGTTAGCCGCCTTCGATAAACTAAAGATAAATGTACCATATTTCTAGGCTAAGGTCTTCTGTATCATGACAACCTGCGCAAAATGAGCGGCTCCTGATTTGACCATATAATCCATTATTAACTTACCGCTATTGACTTAACTCTACCATTTCCATACAATTGATCCATTGAGCAAAGGCGTCTTTAGTTTATTATAAGCCTGAGCTAAGCGTACCGAACAAAATCCTCCTTTACATAAAATTTTAAGCAATACACGCACGTTAGCGGTCAACCAACCAATATTTTTTTATCCCAGCATACACGATTTAAAACATTTTGTTCGTTCAAATTGAATGTTTTGGTGACCACAAATTGTTTCACTGTACAAAAAAACAAATGGTCATTTAGTATGGGAAGGAATGACGATATGGTCTACGATTAGCTCTTCACGCTTACCGTTTAACGGGTCATCAGCAGTAAATGTTTTGGTCTTTTTAGTTGCGGTAGTTGAATGAAAGGGGCTCTGAAAGGGACGGTAGTGTTAATGGGTGGAGTAGCTTCTAAATTACTTAAAGAATTTTTATTTGTGTGAAGGAGAACAATATATTATAGTGTTCTGCTCTTAACTTATTAATGCATATGTTTCTTTAAAGTTGAGAAAAGTAGGTATCATTAATTTGTTTTGTTATTTCAATGACATTAAATAGAATATAATGATTTGACATTGAATAAAGACTCAAAACAATGTAGTTAAATCGTTGAGTGGTGGATTTGATACGGCCTGGGAAAATATAATTGGATTTTTCTGCCAATGCCAGGAAGGAGCCTGAAATTAAGCCCGATTATACCAGCGCCATTTTGTTTCATTATTATTAGACAATTTATTTAGTAATAATTCAGGTGTAAGTTCAAGCTTGCAAAGGATACCTGTAGACGCCAATGCTGATAGTTATCCTACATAACTTTTAAGTCATACGACGACCAGTGATACATATACTGATGCCACCTATAGAAAAATTACTAGTAATTCATTGATGTTACATTACTCATACATAATGCACACGCTTATGAGTTGTATTGGAATGCATATTAGCTGATTCAGCATTTCTCAAGCTCTAAGCTCGCCGTCAGACCGACGCTTGCATTTTACACTAAGGGTTTTAGTCTAAGAATATGATTAGATCTATGGGTTTTTGATTTGGATAGTTAGGTTCATTAGTTATTATATTGCATTCGTACGTTCGTAAGTGAAAGTGGTAACCAACTAAAAACATTTTCCATAAGTCATAAGTCATAAGTCATAAGTCATTTATTTCAGAACAAATTACATTTGTGTTGAAAATAATTTCGCATTTAGTAAAAAAAACCAAAACAGATACAATTATGACAAAGTTAAATACAATTGAATATAATATAATAAGGTAATAATAATAAAAAAAAAAAAAAAAACTCTTATGTTTGTGATATTCAGCCAATTGTATCTTATCTTGGGGCCAGTCAGTACAGACCGGCGATACTTCGACCCATTGGGATCTTTTGTGTCGATACTCTCCCAATAACGACTGCCAAAGATGTTCATGGCAGCTGCGACCGACGGCTTAACGTGCTCTCCGGGGCACGGAGCAGGCGATAATTGTCAATCAATACGCACATAATTTCGAAAAGTCATATAACTTCCGAAAGTCAGAGGTGCGCGACGTGGGTTCGAACCCGAGACCCTCTGCATTGCAGTCTGTTGGTCTCCCCACTGAGCTATCGCTGCGTTTTTTACCTACATATGTATGTTAAACTAACCTAAAAAATACGCTTTTATGTTTCTTAACTCAACAATAATGTTTGCATATTTGTAGAGATCTTTTGATGTATAGAAACACCCTAAGACTTCATGCTTAAGTAACATTTCTTTTATGAACGCAGTCGCTCGTGCGCACCTTACAACCAAGCCTAATGTCATGTAATGATTACTTCGTAACGCGTGTTAGGCTGCTCGCATACTCACGATTAATGCCACCGCAGTTAACCGACGTGCGACAAAAAAATGTTAAGCTTCGGTTTAGTTGTGTAGCTACTTAGTTATTAGTTAGCACTGTAAGAAAACCAGTTTGATATAGGCAATTTTTATAAATTGAACCAAGAGACCGAGATTATACTGGTCTACTATCTGAAAAGCACTAGAAGACTTACATACTTATGATTTAGCTACGATCTTCTCTAGAATTAATGTATTTAAACTGCCTTAGTTTGAAAAAATTCGTTGCTTAACCTCTTTCATGTTCAACAAATTTTCTCTCATCCACAAGACCGTAGTCATGTCTAGATGGAGGTAGTAAACCTGCTCCAGTTTGGGCTAAATGCCACGCTTTAGCTAGTATATCGCTGTAAACGGCTTTTATTAGAATCTACTGCTGAATGAACGTTACAAGTATTCTCTTATCGAGTTAGCACTTATAATATCCTTACTCCTAGCGTGTGTAAAATCTACACCAACCAGCTTCATCCAATCAGGCTAAAAAACTACCAATATTGTAAAACTTTTTGCACTTCATTAAGCTACACCATACCGTACACTTGCTTACACCTAAACTGGTTCCTTCATCCTTCATTATAAATTCATTTGCGCTCAATATGCGATGTCATGACTTTGATTATTATTGGTTCTGTTCATTATTGGCCGGTTATTGTCTAAATTTGGTTTTTTTCTGCATTGATAGGCTCTGAGTCACTGTACGTTGTAAAGAGTATTGAATGGCTGAGCTTGTGGAACATGGTAATACGAGTTCGAAAGGCAAATAGTGCTTGCCGTATTTTTGTTTCTTATTGAGAGTGAATAAAGGGATAATTGTTGGCATAGGGCGATGCCTCCTTAATCCTAGGTTTTCCATAAATCGAACGATCCTAGTTGGAGACAATCATTTCTCTAAGTAGGCGCTGCGATCTTCTGAAAAGTAGCAGTATCAACTCTACAGAAGATCGTTGCTAAATAGCTTCGTCTTGTGTTTCTGGAGTGAAAAGGGTTCCCACTTATTAGGGCCTAGTAATATGTTGCATCCATTCCGCTTTTCGTAAACATAAGCCATAATTATAATAAATATGTATGTTTGTATGTCTGTCTATTTGTTTATGACGTTTCTCACCCTGAAAAGAAACCCGTACCCATCAGTGGGACAGTTTAATATAGGACCGATATTATACCATTATTGTATTTGATGTGTTGTTGTGCGTATGTCCGTGAAAGATTCTGACAAAAAGCCGAAAAACATTAAAAAGTATTACAACATTATTTGTACAAAGTTATTTAGTATTACACAGCATAAATGTTTAGCACAAGTTGCTTTGAACCTATGACTTGCATTTTATCTAATGGCTTTCTGGACATGTGAGGGACGGGGTCCGTTGTAGAACATATTTCTACTTAATAGCCATTTACCATGAATATGGACCTTAACATGCATTTTATCTCCCTATCTTTGATATATGTCCTGTGTCCTGTTTTGTTTTGCTCGTCTATGAAGGTACAAGATCCATTTAAAGGTCCGATTAATAAATTCAGTTCTATGGTTATAAGATAAAAGAAATATATTAGATGAAAATGCATTCATTTCTAGAATATTCTTAACGATCAATATGATTTTTATGAGAAGGAGCGGAGATGGTAATGTACAGGAGAAAGTATACCGAAGTACTCAAATTAAAGGAATCAAATTTAACTTGTTATCACCCGATAGCGGACATAAGGTTATTGCTGTCTATTTCAGTCTTTCTGCTGGCCAACATAAAAATCTAAGTCCAAAAAGAACAGTTGTTTTCGACATTTTAAGCCCTAAAAATAATTTATAAATTTATGTGTTGAATACATATTATGTCGATTACATTATTTTTAGTTCATGCTGATCCAGTAAGATTTGGCAATGGCTAATTTCCATTAAGATTGGCCTCAATGGCTGAAGTTATGCCTGGAGGATATTAGTAGACTTATTACGTATAAGCATTGAAGTCTTATATTATATATTCTTCCACAGGAGAAGCCACACAAATGCAGCCTCTGCTCCAAGTCGTTCCCAACGCCGGGAGACCTGAAGTCTCACATGTACGTCCACAGCGGCTCCTGGCCATACAAGTGTCACATATGCTCCAGAGGATTCTCTAAGCACACTAATCTGAAGAATCACCTGTTCTTGCATACTGGTAAGTATTGTAACATTTATTGCTCTTGTAAACAATAGACTTTAATCGATCAGTCGTTGGATGAACGTAGCAGCGATGGTCGGTTTGCTGTGGTTTGAACTTTTTTGGATGGGCTTATATTAATATCATCAAGAATAGCACTAGTATTGCATTTATATAGCTTTACTGCAATACCTTGGGCATTAGCTATTTGTCTCTTACCATGGACGGCATATTATTGTCTGTTGGTTGTTTAAGTTTTAATAATAATAATAATATAGTATAATATTTTATCAGCAGCAGCGATAGCTCAGTGGAGAGACCAACAGACTGCAATGCAGAGGGTCTCGAGTTCGAACCCACGTCGCGCACGTCTGACTTTCGGAAGTTATATGACTTTTCGAAATTATGTGCGTATTGATTGACAATTATCACCTGCTCCGTGCCTCGGAGAGCACGTTAAGCCGTCGGTCCCGTCTGCCATGAACATCTATGGCAGTCGTTATTGGGAAAGTCAGTACCCTCTAATATCCTGACACTGGTCTAGCCTTAGGGTATCGTTAGCCTTCGGGTTGCGGAGGTCAGGTGGCAGCCGCTCCGTGTAAAAACAGATATCCAGTCAAATCCGATTAGACTAGAAAAAGCCGACCCCAAGTGACTTGGGAATAATAAAGGCTAAGGGAGAAGAGTATAATATTCTATCACATACACATAATATTAATATAATAATAATAATATATTATTTTGTAAATACATACATATTATACATAGAAACACCCAGACCAAGGCAAATATCCGTGTTTATGCACACAAATGTTTGACTTGTGCGGGAATCGAACCCGCGACCTCAGGCGTGGCAGTCGGTTACACTGACCACTACGCCATCGAGTTAGTAATTTTAGTTGTATTAGTTTTCTAATCGCCACTTTTTTTTTAAATATTTTGTCGTACCGAAATCTATGGTTTTCGTATTTTTGACATGTTAATAATTATGGACATAATGCGTAGTAATGTTACTTGTCAAACAAAATTGGTTTAGAGTTACATAAAATAATGTCAGGCCATCTATATATCGTGTTACTGCTGACTACGGGGTCTTATTTAGAAAGGCGTTTGGTCATTAGCATAATTAAAAATGCTGGTGTTAAAATTAAAATATTAACTTAAACTTTATATAATAATATGGCGTACATACTTATAATTCCATATTTAAAAAGTATCTAGAGTCAAATTACAATTAGTTAAATAGTGGTTCACCGTTACTATTCAATCATCTGAATATAAAAACATTTTAAGTAATAAGTTTTGTTTTGTTGTAAGTAGTTTTGTTGTAAATTTATTTTAAGGAACTTTTCTTTTGTTACAGCTAAACATCAAAGGAACAGCGCACGGGACGCCACTTGAAATGTAAATCATTTGAACTGATTTACAATCATTTACATTCATTTATGACAGCATGTCTGACAAATTATAAAAAGTGTGATATTAGACTAATTAGCTAATAAGTGTTATTATTTTATTTAAGATGTATTTATATTTTGCTAATTTTATTTAAATTAGAACGTAAATAAGGGACTATACGTTTCAGGTGTTTTTATTTTCTCAACTATTTAATTTTAAAATTACTTGTAAATAAATTTAAACTCGCTATTGATGTTCGGTTTTAATTATTATAATTAAAATTGGGGGTAAAATATTTAAATATCATAATATAAAATTATAATTAATAGTATTTTCGGGTTTTGATAAGCACATTATTAATTCGATAAGCGTTTTAGATGTACGTCTATCTTTTCAACGAGAATAATAATTATCATAATTATATAATTTTATAATTACTATTTATCAAACTACCGTAACAGCCCAAAATATTTTTTATATTTTTAATGTGTGACAAGATAAAGAATATTTATTTTTGTATAATTATTCTTATATTGGTATCCGTAGCAGGTTATAGTATCAAAGTAGCTACATAGTGTTATGTAGAACTAAGTGCTTGTAAATATATTCTAAGGCTTATATAATATACCTACATTATGTATGTGTATTGTGATTTTACGTGTCCGTCCATTGCTATGTAAATAGTGCCTTAAATTACTGACACACAACGAATTATTAAATTATAAATATTATTTATATTTTAGATAAGTATTTCAATAAATAAATAACTATAAAAAACTGTTTTTTAATTATCATTTCTTAATTTATTAGATTTTAACCAACCACGAATTTAAAATGTCTTTTTTAAGGTTTTATTATAGTTAATGTGACTATAGCTTCTAAATTTCCTTTAAATATAAGTTTAGAAAAACACGCTCTTCTAATTAAAGTTGATATACAAGAAAAATGAGCGGGTAGACTGAAATAAAGGTATATTGGTAAGTATAAGTCAAACTTAGCACTATTGACTATGTAATTCACCGAGTTTAGACACTTGTCTTCTTCTTATCTTTCATCTTGATAATAAACTCAACGCTTTGTTAAACATATATCCTAAAACTACACGCGAATGTAAAAATGTTATTAGAAATTACTTACTGAATTTAAACTACGACAACACAGAAGCCTTAATATCTATAGTGAAATAAATTAATATTATTATAATAACAACAAGGCCGTATGACACACATGCATAAACTCATACAATCACACACAGAAATACACACACGCACACGCTCACACACACACACACGCTCATACACGCTCACAAGCTCACACACACTGACACACGCTCGCACAGATTTCATAAAACATATGAAGTAGAACAAATATTCACAAAGCCACAGGTTAGTGTCCAGGAGACCTGAAATACAGGGTGTCCTTAGTTTAGGCTCCTGTCCACCCCTCATAATACGCTACTTGTCATATTTACCTTGCTACATAGTGCTGCTACGATTTGAAATATCAAATTGTGCGAAATTGTAAAATTATGTTTGGTGGAACAAAAATCTTATTTTATTTTATTATTTATTACTTGTGAAGTCCGGAAAAAAGTTAAATTATTAGATTTCGCAAACCACCTCGGTTGCGCAGTGAATATATTTTACTTACCATTATTGGCGAATTAAACATCTGCTTACCCCTTGAGGGAAATAGGCGTCTATATTAAGATACTTACACTGGTAACAAGCCTACATCATATCAGTCAATCAATCAACATCTGCCTGGTTCGTAAAATATGGTGAGTAATCCTTCAAAATGATTATAAATGCTCAGTAGGTACTTACTATGCAAGAAACAATAAACACTTTTATGTCGTGTCTCTGTCTGCCGATGTGGTAACAGGCACTACTTCAAACCGCTAATGTTTCCGAGGTCCTGAGTTTAAATCTTGGGTCAGTCAAGACGTAATTGGGTTTTTATGCGCATGGTAAAATGTTGCTAGGGCTGCCACTGAAATATGAGATCGTAAAAATATTTTTACAGTATTAATCGTTTGGTAAATCGTGAGGACCTGGTTTATGACTCAGGACGGATTAAGTATTATGGGTTTTTTAAAAGAAAATTTCTTAGGTATAACACGGAATCTAGATATGTTCACGGTTAACTCATGCCTAATAATGTGGTATTGCTGTAATATTAGAGTACACCACTTCTTCTTCTTATTCTCGAGTCAATGGTACAATTATTTAATACACCAATGTTTTGCCGCTATGGGAATATTCATCAATGAGTCTATCAAAAGCTCACCAAAGCTCAGTTGTCAGTTATGAATACATAAAAAAGTGCTTGATTGCCACTTTCTTTTTCAATTCTATTCGATCTCTATGCCTAGTTTTAGACACTGTCAGTGATTTCATAACTATATATTTAATATCTATTGACTACGTAATAAAAAATCATAAACAAATAAATGAACTAACGAACGCAGAAGACCATGATAGTAGGACACTAGTTTTGATTAGTGTTTTTTACTAATTCACCAAGTTTTAGACATCATATAAGTTACACATGAGATTCTCACAAAACAACAAGGTTATTAATAGCTGAATAACCATCTTTAATTAGAAACCGAGGAAAGAAATATACAGAGTGTAACACTTGATCTCCGAAGAATGCCTTCTTTTAATGTAGAGATTTTACCCACATTTTAGCAGGTATGGTTTTAGATTCCATTTAGGAGTCGGACTGCTTCTGAGGATTTCTTACCAGACTACCCCAATAATACTTCGCCTCATTTACAGCAGTCGCTTTAAATTCTTCTACACCATGAGGCATACAAGCTACTAAAGAAACCAACAAATGCTGCAAATCTTCAATCAACATTATCTCGAACAGAATAAAAATTTCTTATAAATAAAATCTAACAATAAATAACGGAGAACATTTCCACCCAATGAAATGTTGGTATAGCTTTTATCGAGTGAGAGCATGTCCCATCCCACAACCATCGCGTAGCAGGAGCAACAATTAAATCTTAATACACTCCAGTGAAGTTGTTTTATGCAAATCAGTGCAAGGCTTGCGTGTATACGCCTACGAAACTCTAAATATAAATAGTTTTAAATTGCTATTAGTTTTGCATCCACGGTGTTTGAATTCGCGATGTATGGTGAAGGAAGTGATGTGGTTATTTTGCTTTAGTTTATTAGATGTGTTATCGATATTTATCGATATTTGTATGATCGTATTTGAAATTGCGATAATGGTTAAGGATGTGATGCAATTATTTTGCTTTGATTTATGAGATATTAATGTATTATCGAAATAATTATCGATATATATTGTTTGACAATCTTATGCATAAATTTGTTGACATCTAAATCTCAAATTTAATATCAAGTTCCATGACTGTCTGTGAGGACGCCTGCTTCTCATTTTAAATGTTATTTCTTGGGTGTTTGGCTTTTGCAGTAGTTATTTTTACCTCGTCTATGTTAGCCCAAACCTTACGAATATAACTTTTGTTTGTTTGTATGTTTGTTACGCTTTCACGCCTTATCTACTTGACTAATCATGATGAAATTTCACACACACGTTGTCATGGTTACAAAAATGGAAATTAGGTATCGTTTTAGTTCCGAGTACAGCTAGTCTTTCGAAATATTTTTTATTTGTTTCATGGATTCAGCTTGTGCTTATATTTGCACCTTAGATCCTTTGATATATCGTCAGCTATTCGGAAAAAAATGCATTTAAAAATAGTGGTCCTGGGTCTAGGTACGTCCCGTTTTTTATGGGAATTTCGTGTGTTGTGGCTCAACACTTTTCAGTTTATAATTGGTGAGTTATTAATATATGTATAGCCCTTAATTAATTATATATGACATATAGATGTAAATAGAAGTAATTACATTTAATTCAAATATAAAAAAAAATCGTATTCGTAATAAATATGTCTGTTTTGTGGATCTGTGCCCGGTAGGCAGCAATAGGCTAAATCATAATTGCGCGAAACTTTTGTGTATTACACCTTTTTCTACGCCTTCGGGGATATCAACATGAGACTATGCAAGTAAGTAAAAATTTCGCTGTATTTTTATTATAATAAAGCACTAAACAAAACAAACTAACTAAAAAAAAACGCCTTAAATATAAGACGTTCACCTTACTAGGGCAGTTCTAGTTAGTTCAACACAAATAATATAATTTACCACAACTGTTGTATTGTAGTACCACGGCTGTTGATTGCTAAAAGTGTAGGCAGATATATACCCACCCACCGGTAGCTTAGTTTGATCCCACGTAAATAGAAGCGAGTTTATTAACGTTCTCGATGTCGTGTTTCCATTAAGAATTATAATATATAATAATATCCGTCCTGCTTATAACTAATCTACTGCTAGGCACGGTCTTCTAACTAGTGAAGAGCCTCTTCTGAATATGAGATTTATTAATTAAGCCTTTTGCATAATAAGAAACAATGTACCAGGCGGACTGAATGTCAATAGGCATTTTTTACTGGTCCCACAAATAATTGTAGAAATAGACAAATGTAGAGACACATTCAAATTAAATATTGGCCATTGGCCATGGATCGAGAAACATGGAAAATGCTATACCGACAAGTGCATAGCACTTAAATTTTGGATGCACGGACTTAAAGGATTTGCCATCGGATCCAGAAAGTTGTTACACCGTCAAGTGCAGAGTACCTAAATTTTGGATGGATATCGTCTTATCTTATGTGGGGGCCAGTCAGTGCAGACCAGCAACACTTCGAACCAGTGGGATCTTTTGTGTCGACACTCTCCCAATAACGACTGCCATAGATGTTCATGGCAGCCGGGACCGACGGCTTAACGTGCTCTCCGAGGCACGGAGCAGGCGGTAATTGTCAATCAATACGCACATAATTTCAAAAAGTCATATAACTCTAAAAGTCCGAGGTGCGCGACGTGGGTTCGAACTCAAGACCCTCTGCATTGCAGTCTGTTGTTCTCCCCACTGAGTTATCGCTGCTGTCCAGTTCCTAGATAACATTTTAGTAACGTATGAATCATCAACAAATAACATCAAAACAATATATTTTTTATTTCATATACCTTTATATAAACCACCACAACAAACGAATTAGGAACACCTGGACACAGAACTTTGTTATTTTTATAATTCCTACTGGTTAATGCTTCTAAATTAATATATAATTATTATTCTCAGTTACTGTCCATTCCATATATATGTATAAGCAGCGATAGCTCAGTGGGGAGACCAACAGACTGCAATGCAGAGGGTCTCGGGTTCGAACCCACGTCGCGCACCACTGACTTTCGGAAGTTATATGACTTTTCGAAATTATGTGCGTATTGACTGACAATTATCGCCTGCTTCGTGCCTCGGAGAGCACGTTAAGCCGTCGGTCCCGGCTGCCATGAACATCTATGGCAGTCGTTATTGGAAAAGTCAGTACCCTCTAATATCCTGACACTGGTCTAGCCTTAGGGTATCGTTAGCCTTCGGGTTGCGGAGGTCAGGTGGCAGCCGCTCCGTGTAAAAACTGATATCCAGTCAAATCCGGTTAGACCAGAAAACCCGACTCCAAGTGACTTGGGATTAATAAAGGCTAAGAGAGAAGAAGTTACTGTCCATTCCAAGCTAAAACCCCCATACAAAGTGGACAGTTCCCTTTGGGGTGATGGCAGTGGTGAGGCGAACACAACAACGATTGCGCCATCCGTTTAGTCCACCCTAAAGCTGAGTTGCGTCCGTTATCAGATACAAAAAAAATATACTTTTCTTAAAGTATTGCAGTGACGATGTCTTTATCGCTCTATGAGTGCTCAGTTTAGTAAATAGTGTTTAAATAAGTTACTTTTAGATATCTTTTATTTTAATTTATTTGGGAAACAAACAGATACAATTAGAAAATAATTAATGTTCAACTTAACTACACTAAGTGTAGTCGGGGGTCGTTCGGAAATATAACACAACATTATATGCTGCGTTGTAATATAACGTTTTTATAACGTTTTTATTGATACAATGTCTTTATTATGTATTATTTATCTTATATTATCTGTTTTTTATTATTTTCAAGGTACTTTTAATTCTAAATGTATGTATACATGTAAGTATTATATTATATAGATACCAATATTATTATTTAGTATGAAATTACTTTCTGCCATCCACCTTCTGCCTAATTTATTTAAGTTACTCTTTTTTGTTTTTTAATATTTTGTTTTTAATTGAGTTGTATGTATGTATGTTACTGCCTACATGCACCGAAATCATTCAGGGTCTGCGAGAATACCAGCGTTGTGGATATACTGCAACATTGCTGACGCAGGACCTTATTTGTTCTATATGTACTTTTGGTTGTGTTTTCTGTTACCTTATATTATGAGCGTGGAACAAATAAAATTATTTTCTTTCTTTCTTTCTTTAATTTGAACATATTATGAACATGTGAACATATGAACATATTTATATGTAGAAACTGCTTTGGATTAAGTCTTAATTCAAAACAGTTTCCACATATAAATACACAGTAGCGCCAAAAAATATCCTTGATAGTTTTAATATCTAAATTTAGCACATCGCTCGGAATGAAAAGCAGTCATAGGGGGGGTTGTAAGAGAAAATTTATATCAGAAATCATGTACGACAGTTATTATTGAAATAGCTATTGAATATGAATACAACTTTATAATTTTAAACGTGTGGGTTTCGGGATCGTACTCGAAAACTCTGCATGACGTGTCGTTTCTTCACTGACCTATAACTGCTTAGAATTTCATCATCATCATCATCATTTCAGCCTATTGCAGTCCACTGCTGGATATAAGCCTCCCCCAGGGTGCGCCACGAGGCCCGATCTACCGTTTTCGCCATCCAGTCACCTCCAGCCACCTTTTTTAGGTCATCGGTCCATCTGGCCAGAGGGCGTCCTACACTACGCTTGCCGAGTCGTGGTCTCCACTCGAGAACCCGACACTTGACACTTGCTTAGAATTTACTAACAGTAAAATCCAATAACGCTTTACCTGACACGGTAATCATACCTAGGATCTTACGATCGACAGCTGCGCAAGCGCCCACTTATCCCACAAGACTAAAGAGGTAGTCAGTCTATAGCATCATAATAAAATTGATCTGTTTCTAACATGAAGTCTTGGTAATTCACTTGACAAGAACATGCTCAGAAGCTTTGATGTATTCAATTAAAATAAACCTTTATTATAATATTATTGGACTCGGCACAGCGGTAGTAAATAATATAATAAATTCTATCACATACACACAACACCATCTAGCCCAAACTAAGCAGAGCTTGTACTATGGGTACTAGACAATGGATAAACATACATATATACTTTTTTTTGTAAATACATACATATTATATATAGAAACACCCAGACCAAGACAAACATCCATGTTCATGCTCACAAATATTTGATTTGTACGGGAATCGAACCGGCAACGTCAGGCGTGGCAGTCGGTTACACTAACCACTACGCCATCGAGGCCGACAATGCGACTGCTGTGCATGAGGTCTTGGGTTCAATCCGAATTTTAATATGTTTTTTTTAAGAAATTCTCTCTAACTGCACAGGGTCTGGCACTATGTTCGGTAGACGGCAATAAGCTGCCTGCCTACTAAGTGGGACTCAAAACCGTTACTGTCAAAAAGTTGGTGTAATACGCACAGATGACATAGTGATTGAAATGGCTGCCTTACTATTGTTACTGGTCTGCGTGTTGTCGGTTCGATCTCCACACGGGATAAAATTTAAATTTGTGTGATTCCTAAATATTTCCTTAAATGTTTCCGTGTGTTAATTTTGTCCGTTGATTGACTCTTTACAAAGTCCCCCGCGATACTGGTATAATAAAAATAAGTGTGGGAGATGACAAAATTGAACAAAATAAATGCACTTCAGTTTATACCTTTATAAAAGTGAGACTATATAATTAAACTGTTTCAGTAGCGGTAACCAGAACTATTTTCGTAACACAAAAAATCCCAATTAAACATACACTGTCTCAATTAATTACATAAATAAAACGGTAAGAATGTTTTACATAACAAGTGTTGTAAATAGATACTGACATAATCGTACTTTCACTGTATCTACCAATAAATTACGTTTATTGATTTATATGTAACGAGTCAGCAATGACTGTGATTAATAATATCACGCGACCAGTTTTTTGGTAATTGATGCAGTTGCTTTTAAAATAAGATCATGTTTTATTATTTGGTTGTGGACTTCCTTGATGTAAGTGTACCGGTCTGGTTTCTGCTCAAATGGTGCACGTTTATGCTGTGTTGTAAATATGAATTAGACTAGATATCGTACGGTTTACGGTTGGCGTAATAGTTGAAGCGATCGCCTTGATATTGCCACTGCGCCGAAGGTTGTTTGAATGGTTCGATCCCAGCGCGGGAAAAATTTGTATAATATAATATAATAATAATATAATATATATTCTATCACATACATACAACACCATCTAGCCGAAACTAAGCAGAGCTTGTACTATGAGTACTAGACAATGGATAAAAATACATATTACATACTTATTTTTTTTGGAAATACATACTTATTATACATAGAAAATATCAATGTTCATGCACACAAATGTTTGATTTATGCGGGAATCGAATCCACGACCTCTGGCGTGACAGTCGGTTACACTAATCACTACGCCATCGAGGTCGGTGTATGATCCAGAAGTAGTTGTTCCGTGTCTAGGTGTTCTTTGTGTCCACTGTTTGAATGCTTGTGAAGTCCCCAAGATACAGGAATTATTCCTAGAGCGGAATATATCTTTATAAAATATGTGAATATGTGGAGTTTCTGCGATTAGAGATATATTAATATAGTGATACTTTACCCTGCGGTGTTATTGTACTTCACGGATTTTAAAGTGCGTTAACAGGAATCAAAATACATACATCAATTTTATTTAAATTTGAAATTATACCTAAGTTATTATGGTATCGAATATTAGAATAAAACGTGTTTGTTTTACTTTATGGAATGTGTATGGAATGGTAAAGTCTCATGTTTGGCTTTTCATTACTAAAAGTCGATTTTTTATCAAACTTATTAATTGTACTAATTTCATTCATGTTCTATATTTTTATTTTATTATTTATTTAGGGACCTTATCATATTTTACTTTAATAGTTTTGTGATTCTCGTACAAGAAAAAATATCTATACGGTTAAAGGCTTTTTCTTTTTTTTTTAACGTGGGTTTATGCATGACGCATACCCCTCCGCGGGGGCGGGCGGAGGGGTAATGTCGGATTCGCCGGGGTAAAAGAAAGATGGTAAAGATGATAATGTACCTCCTGGAATACCGACTAAACCTACCACGGTGTTCCTCGACAAAACCGCTATCGACGGGGTCGCGCGAATCACTTGCACATACGGTTAAGGTTGAGTATATATTAAAATAATACGTTAACTTTTTTTAAATGTTCTACCTATACCATATTTACATCGAAAATACAAACCTTTTAAGGCTTTTACCACACTTTAATAGTCAGATATAAATGCGAAAATTGGATGGCCAAGTTATTGTTTTAACTTACCAAACATGTTCAAATGCTTAATGTACAGTTTACAACTTCATAGAAACTTTGCTTCTAAGTACGGCGCCGGCTTTGCCGATTAACCCAAAGCATAGCGCTCCAATTAATCATACCATAAACACAAAATGATTAGCCTTTCAAATTACACGGTTTCTAATAGTTAATAACAATTCAATATACTCGTGATCATTTAGGCCCACGGTTTGGTGGTCGAAAATGGTCGGAGGTGGTCGATGGTGGTCATACAGACCACCCAAACGAACAACATCATAATTGTATCGCGTTAGCTTTATAATGTTTCTGATTGATTAAGTTTGTTGGTTCAATCATCAATAGTTTTAGTGTGGAATGTATGCTGAGATAAAAAAAAGGATGCATGGTGGATGTTACGTACCTGCGATGAGCCAAACTCAAAGTCAAGTAAAAAATTATTTATGCATTCAGGTAAAAATTAGCACTTATGAATGTTTAAAATTTTGCGATTTATATATATAACCTAATTCACTGAATTACCTACATTTAAGTTAGTAGTAGCAAACATTGCTAGAAGCATACCGACTACGTTTTGAAGAGCTGGCAATACTTGAGTGATACATGACTTCATACTGCCAGAGTCCATAAGCTACGGCTATAGTAACTGCTTAAAATCAAATAGGCCATATGCTTCATAACTTAATGGGAAAATACAATGTAGAGCCCACAAATTATTATTACCTTTTAGCATTTTAGTAAAAATTGTCTGTATAAGCTCAGTCTTTAGTCCTTATAAGCTCAGTCTAGGTGATGCATATAATTTTGAATTACCGCTTTAGGTAGATTGTGATAATTTAGAGCTACTAATGCAATGAGAATTAAATGAAAATAATTATGTACAGCGTGAATATTGGTTTGGAGAGATTTTAAGTAACAATATATAAGTATATGGTATGATATTGTCTAGACTTTAATAAGTGAATCAAATACGTGCATCGTACCTTACATAATTTATTGACTTTCACAACTAGCAATGTAAACTCCAAAACTTCTTTTATTTACACGTAACATCTTGTTTTTTGAACATAAAGATTTTCTTCATAAAAACAGTACAAGCAAATATATTTCTTACAACAAATACCATTTCACTTTTTACTAAAATTCAAGACGATCATTACAAGTATTGCATTCAAAACCAAACGGTGATTACAAAAAGCTCGATTAAACTAACAATTGAGATAGGCAGAGCTACACAAAGCCATAGATCGCGCGACGGGAGTCGATGTACCTAAAATCAAAATGCACCACTGTAAAATGACCCGTGCTTTTTAAACTAACGTTTGAGATTACAGGTCAAGAGTTACCAGACGTTTACTCAACACTATTGGTGGAGCAAAAAATCTAATAGAGCTGAAGGAAAATAGACGAACTGTTTGGATCAATATGGAGTGTTGTTCGGAACAAACTGCGTTGTCATAGAGCGTAATCGAGGCGAGACGGTGGCGCCTTTGTGTTCGGGCCGTCATCGGCTTTTTATAACGCTATCTGATGAGTATTGCTCCCATTCTGGTCGACAAAAAACCTATCGGTCGCCGGTACAATCACCGAGTTATGCACCTACTGTGGGTAGTCAGATACAGTAGGGCGCTGATTTTGTGGTCATCGCTTACATGTGTTTGAAATTATGATGATCCTGATACTTCTTCTGTGTTTGGATGTTCATATTGACGTGCATGTGGACGCACGTTCATAGCTTAGATAGGCTACGTTAATTTCTGGAACACATATCAAAGACCAACGTAGACAACAGTCATATTTATATAAATATTTATATAATAATATAGAAGTACTTATCATGATTAGTTAAGGCGTCGTAAAATTCCTTAGGATTGCTATACATCAATCCTAGTATATACTGGTAACGTTTCTTAAAAGGCAGCTGATAGCTTTACCACATTGAATGCCAACGTTTATTCTTCAGGTAGGGAATTAACCAGCCTTTTGGTCACGCGAAGTCCGAACACTCATCTTGCGAAGGCCTCTTTTCACCGTCGACATTGCGTTATTACAGCTACACGGAAAAAGGTAGTATTTTAATAAGCATAAATCTCGCAAACTATATTAAATACTTGTATACTATTAAAATATTTATAAAAGTCCTTGAGCTTTATATTTATGGTGGTGGAGAATTTCGTTCACCTTGCTATAGTCAAAGAGGCGACTATAAAAATTGTTACCACTTTATACAGGATTTATTTTTGCGTCGGGCTCCGTTCCAATATACATATTATGTCGATAATCGTGACATAACATATAACAGCTTTATCAAGATACATTTATAAAGTGAGTTAAAGTGAATTCTACATGTTTTACCATACGGCGGCGTCCATAATTTGACAATTAGAATAAACATTCTTACTGTAAAATTATAGGAAAAGTATAAAAGTAACAAAATTTGGAAAAACATGTCAGAAATACTTTAATTTAATTATAATCCTACAATATTTTTAACATTGATATCTGCAAGTTACTCTTCTGGATATGCATTGAGTCGAGTTAATCGTACGGGTTACTCGTGCAGGTGGCTCGTGTCAATCGTTTACTCTATGCATACAATCCGAGCAAGTGCTTAAACTTTCGCATGTTACCCGCGTCGTGTACTAGAGTCATAACTCATTTATTATCCTACAATTCCTAGATGAACGTGTTAGACAGTGACAAGCTTCGTGTCTTTTTAGAAACTTTAGTACAGCGAGAAATTCACAAATAAATATTGAATATTTTAAATCTAATTAATGTCACAAATCTAAAATGTAACAATTCTATATCATGCTTTTATGAGATAATAAAACAAAGAAAACTCTATAGTATAATTAGCACATAATACAAAACAAGATATGAATAATAATAGCCATAAAATCTTATCCTGTCAGTCTATAAGTCAATAGACTTATAGACTTGTTTCTGTTTAGAAATTTTAGGTAATCATTTGTGGATAAGGTTATGGACTGGAGGAACGATATTTATATTACATAAAAAGTATTACTCACTAACAAATTAATTGAAATGAAAAAATGACTACATATTCTACATCTCATCTCATACTTCTATATCTCTCTCACTCATGAGTACTACGTAGTAGCAGTGGTATTATTTCTAAGTAAATGGTTGCAACACAAAATCCATGGATTGCCTTTACAGACAATTTTCTTCCATACTAAACTTATAAACGAAAATCCGTTACTGTTTATTACATTTTTACGACTAAGCCACTGAATCGATTTTGATACAATTTAATATGCAAACACTTTAAACCCTCTGCAACGACTTAGGCTATTTATAAAGAATGCAAACGAAGTCACGATCCACAACTATAAGAATTAGTTCGCTATAAAATTATACCTCTTTTACTGCCAGCGCTTCTACTAGTATTTTACAAATGATCTGAGTTCGCTTTAAATATTAATTATTTTAAATATTTCTTTTTATAAAGAATTGCCTACTGAACCTGACCGTAATTTATAATTGTACATACTTTCGTTATTCATACTTTCAATATGTTACTCGTGACCTTAATGAATAGGATCTTGGAATAACAGCTGTGCCTTTATCTTTAACTTTACTAGTAATGTATTACATATTACTTGTATTACTGTACCGCTGTGGATAAGCTAATAGCTACATAAGACTTTTGACTGAACGGATGCTGGAGTAATCACGTCGTTAACCAAATATACATTATTATTAAAATTTTCTTAAGAAATTCAATCACAGCTTTTTAGTTACATTGCACATGCCAAATAAAATGTGGACATGACAGGTCACTGTCAAACTTTTTGCACCAGCTGAGAAATTCCAAAATTCATAACCAAAACTCACTTCCAAATCAGCGATTATAATTTGAAATTTAGATGAGAATTTCTAGCAGAATAGGAAGGCTGTAATATACGTGTGTGATGTTTTTGTCAGATGCCAGTTCGTCAATAACGTAACGATAATCAACAAGAGAAGAGGTTTCGAATTCTACAAAATGATTAGCAGAGTGTTAATTGAGCAACGCTTTAAAGAGTCTCCATGATTTAAGCGCTGTCGTTTTGCTCATTCGAACCAACTCCTTAATAATCCCGATTAAACTTACGATCGCTGCTTGAATTAATCGATAATTGTTCATAAATCATCGATGTTCGATTTGCACAAAGCAGCATCGGGGTGCGAAGATTTAAATTTATAGTACCAGTATAATGTTCGGGATGGCGTGCTTAAGGTACATAACTTGGGAATGGGGTCCAATCTTTGTTTATGACGGTGGCGTGGACGACCGGAGCGGGTTCGGTAGGCAATCGGTACCTAATTGTGTGACTTATTCATGCGGTGTAATGTTCAGCGTTTGTTTTATTTGTTAGCTCTTTAAAGAAGGAGGTTCACTAGACAGCTGTACACTATTGCGATTGTTAGTAAGAATAACTGTGGTATATATTGGTTGTGGAGAGCAGATACAGAAATAAAAAGTGCTTTTATGATGCTTATTAATGGAGTTACTGGCATCGGCAGGGATATATACAATAAGGAAATAAATTGCAATGGTAAAATGCTTACACATGCTAAAGTAATAGTTATTCTTTATCATCTGAATGTTAATGTGATGTTAAATATACGTATAACAAAATGAGTCGACCCTTATTTAGATTAAATTAATTGTGATAATGAACTCATCAACAGGCTATGTCATTACTTTAACGATGACAATTATAATGAAAAGGCCATAGAAAACTGTTGTAATATTTCTTTGGCTTTCTTCCAGAAATGGTATTCTGTAAAATCATGTATTAGATGAGAAACAGAGTGTTATTTTTTATGATGACAGCGTCACTTTAGACCCGCTATCCGCTAGAGTTCTGTAAACTCTTTTCTTGTACCTGTAGGAGCACATCACTAGGTTATCTTAGGACAAAGCAGGAAAGAAAAATCAGCTAACGATGACGTTTACTCTATATTGTCTGGTATTTTCTGTCATCTGCCAATGGTTTTTATAAATTATTTAACGGGCATTATTTTTACTGCAATATGTCGCTGCAATATACTGATCAGCAATAACAGCCATAATATATTATACTCGTAAATATATTGCATATGGCTATCCAAATAATTACATATAGCCGTTGCATTTAACTGTTTTTGTGGCCGGACTATAGTTGAAAACAATTTAGCCACGTACCATAGTAACAATATTGCCATTGACTAGACTTGATTAGCATTTGCTAGACTATAATCATACTTATTGGTGTTTATTTTAATGATGATTGGTATTCGTTGGTATGGATTTTATAATTCCTTATCCTCATTATAGTATGTATCCAAATTTAACTCGACAGTGATCCAAAATATTACATTTCTAATACAAACAATACTCGTAAAATACACATTATTGACTCACAGATCAATATTATTGGAATCACAAGCAGATACACCAGAGGTGTAATTTCATCTAATGCTAGAACAAAAACTATTGCGATTGACCATCGCCACATCGCGCCAATCATTCTTGGATCATGTAGGGATGTGTACTTACGACAATCTGAACGACAAAATATTGTATGTTATTCTGGACATCTATGTACTTATATAAATAGGTTTATTTTTTAGAGGCATAAAAATGTGCGTATGCTATCTACGTTGGTCATGATCTAGAAGTCGAATCTATTTCTAGATCAAATAAAATGATATTGGCTTTGTTTGTATGATAATTCTC
Source organism: Catocala fraxini (assembly GCA_930367265.1). Classification (NCBI taxonomy): domain Eukaryota; kingdom Metazoa; phylum Arthropoda; class Insecta; order Lepidoptera; family Erebidae; genus Catocala; species Catocala fraxini. The sequence continues at coordinate 24,787,352 of OV884031.1, forward strand.
TTCAATTTGCTCGGCAAATAATAATAGATTCGTAGTATCTTCTAAGATAAATCTTATATTATAGACGTTGGAATTTTTATGTAGTACACCTATGCTCTTGGCAAAACACAGGCATTAGACGGGTATGTATTTAGCATTAACAATTATTGTTTATTATTCATCAAAGTTTTACTTTATATTTCATTGCTGCTTCAATAAACAGCATATTTACTAGTTTTGCTTCCAGAAGCAGTAAGTTATAATGAAGCTCTAGTTATAGCCAATTATCGTCACCTGTTTAAATTGGAACAAGGTAGTTATCTTTGATGGCAAGTAGTGGTACTATGTTTATTTGCTGTCATACTAGTGAGTTTAATTAAAATATTAACGGTTTACAAATATTTCTGTCAATCTGCGTAGACTACGGAGCAGTTGGTAATTGATTTAGGATTTTGAAGAGAATGATGACAGCGATTATAATGTTTATATAAATATATGTGTTGTTTATGCTGATGTTGCTACTAAACTAAGGCAATGAGAAACTAGAATTACATTAATTCTTAGCTTCAATATTAACCAAGCATAAAATACCTACATTTTAGCGAACGAACCAAATCATTGTGTGCTATGGTGCATACTTAAGAGTTCATCTAATGTATAATTTTTATTATAATAGTTTTAAATATAACATTCCATGGCCTAAAATTTCTCATATTGAGAAGATCAAGAAGTATCGCATACATAACAGTTAGCTTATTAATAATTTATAATTGATTACAAGGATAAATGCGACTGCCAAATCACCTGAAGAAATGATCGCTGACGCTATGAAAAGTATCACCAATCCAAGAGCGTCCCGAAGAAACAAACATACATATACACTCCTGCTTACGCCATGGAGTAAAAAGGTAATGCTACTGAACACAAAAAGACAGCTAATACGAAATTAAAGCCTTTTCAAAAAGTTTATATACATAAAATATTAAGATTCTACCCATCTTACCGCAAAGAATGTTTCCAACATATATAATGACCAAGCAACAAAATCAATGTTCACATACATTTCCACCAGCTTAAAATACAAAACGTACCGTGAAGATAGACACACAAAAGTCAACAGTCACGATTCATCACAGATTAAAAAACTAAACAACAAAGAAAACGGAACAGCCCTATCAACTGATCACCCTGAAGTGGTCTAGAAGACGCGTGCCGAAGCAAAAACAATTTCACTCGAAAACACAAACTTACATTTGCAGCTACGAGAACCTTATTCAAAGAAGTTAAGGTACATTTTCGATGAGCAAATGCGAGAATGGATGGCATAAAAGATAGATCACGTTCGTATTGTTGTTTGTAATGCTGATTATTTTACAAGTGGTGTTTGTTGTTCAGTTTTATTTTATTTGTATTCAGTTCTAGAGTTATGATATACCAATTATTGGTAGAGATGCGTATTTTGCCTCACCTCTCTTACAGTGTTGCAACTTATTCTGCGATAAGTCGATGGTTAGATCGCCTACGATTAGTCGTTTGTTTAATTCTATATATCGGTTTTCTACTAGATACCGGAACCTACCAACGCTCTTTCGCTTAGAATTCTCAACTATCTTTATAAAGACTTAAGACGCAGCAGTCACGATTCGTTCGTTGCGAAATTCGGTTTATTCTTTCTTATTTTATTATCTCGTCTGCACATTATCACTTATTAGATCTTTTCTAGTTACATTATACCTATCTAAATACTATTTGAGATTTTTAAGTCTTGCTTATATGAACATAAAACACGTTTCCAAGTTTGGAAATTAAGACTGACTGCATGCTACATTATACGTACCAAAGACAGATTTAAAATATAAACTAAAGCTTGGAAGGTCGAAAGTTTAACAGTTCAAACTTAGATTTTTATTGAGACAATGTCATTCTTCCTTCGCCTATCGGATAATGCATACAATCTGTACTTATTTTAAACCAGCTTTTATGATTGATTAATTAGTAACTATAGCCACAGGCGGCTGCAAAACATAAACCAATTTCTCCCGAAACTATAGACCAATAAACTAATAATAAAAAATATTCACTACTTAGCCACTATTTAGCTGTACAGATCCATAAGTCTAATCTACCGATCGTAATGTCAGGCGCATAAAGGAAGCGACGGTTGGCAGGTGCGTGGTCACCTGTTGCGCGGGCGCACATCCCCGCAAGCCGCACCCCCGCGACCGTTAAGTAATTCGGATACACTGACGTAACATGCTATTAAATCGTGGAAGGGTGATCGGGAATGAGTACGTTACTATTGTTTGAGGTGTTGATTTTGATTGTGTATGTTATACTTGTTTATATAATTTATACTTTAGTTACTGAAGAGCAAAATGTAAATGAATAGATACTTAATCTTTTCAGCAGTACCAGTTTAATACTAGTAATTGTTATTTTATTTTACTGTGATAGTATTTGATTGTAAGGATGATGCAGAGGTTTTTAGACGTCGTTTTATCATCATCATCTCGACTGTTAATGTATCGATCCTGGCGTTTAAAAGTTTGATATGATACCATAACGATAATTCTGCCGTATTTGGGTGGTCTTTGTGTGCATTGGTTTGATATTGACAAAGTAGTTTTAAATGTGCGACATTCAGGCTCACTTATATTTTGATATTTCAGTGCAAATTTGTATACGTGTATAATTAGGTAAATATGTAATTAATAAGATACAAACAGAACCTTGGCTATGTAAATTTAAGTAGGAAAATGGAAAAAATGAAAAGGAAAATCAAATTGAGTGTCCATCGTATGGTACAAATGCGTTCATCACAACTACTCGGTTAAATCACATAAAGCTCCGTATGACGACGTGACGATACACGTTTTTTATTGAATTCGTGCACAAGTATCACCACCTAACAAAAGGCTGAAAAACGAAAAACATTTAGCTACAAGAGACACAAAAAAGAGGGTTTTATTTTCAAAACAGTAGATACAGCTACCTTAAAATATCCATCACGACTTAGAGCTTTCTAACAAATGCGAACTGTAAAATCGAATCAGTGTCCAAATGGTTTCTCTTTTAAATTGAATTTGAGGCAATAAAAACCAAATTTTAGGCTTTCAGCCACTTTAAATGGTACCATTCGATGGCGATTTTGCAATCAAACGTAAAAATAGTCCCGTGAAATAGACTGCTAACTGTAACTGGATTAAAAACATGAGTTAAGGTGCACAGTCAAAGGTCGTTTTAATTTTAGGTTGAAAGCATCATCTTGATCGAATATTTCTTTTCATACAGCAATCAAATTGATGCTTTCCAATTTTCAGAGATTTTCAGTATACTATATGCAAAAGATAGACTTCTAAAGTTGATTTATTTGATAAACTTAATGTCTATAAAATTTGTGCAATTGACATCATAATTTCTTTTTACTCTTACCGTATTACTTATTCTGTTTATAAAGAGCAAAATTTTATAGCTTGAATTGGTTGAAATTGTCTCAGAAATAATATAAAGCTGCGTATTTGACTTAGATAAACTGTTTATTTTTACTAAATTGCTTGTAAGAATTTTAATAAAAATTAAGCCTATATATTATCATATAAAATCATATCAATATAAAAAACATGATTCTCTGGTAGTACCTGTGAAACGTCATTATTTAAAAGAAATGGCTATTTTCACAATACCTTGATTTTCAGCATACCATAACTACAAATAAATGAAAACCATCTGCTTTTTACCACTGCTGTTATAATTATAGACTTTCCTCATATCTGTTTACAGCATTCGTTGTTTTGCTCGCATCCAATGAATTCGAGGTAAGATTTCCTTGCCCTTAATAAATGCGCACAAGGTAATTGGCAAACATTTCGCCGTCGAATATTGGTCCCATATATACCTTTCATCTTGTTAATTATATGAACTATGACCGTCGACTTAGTTCTTCTACATTTTATATCTTATTGAGTAAAATCTGATCTATATTTTTATAAAGATTGTTGACATGGCTAAGTATTTTTATAAAGATAATTGCCAAGACTGATGTCTATCTACTATGTGGCATTAAGAGTAGCAACATATGCATGTATACTTAAATACATACTATGCTAAAGACGTTTCGTAATTAAGATGCTAGGCTTCTTAAAAATAAACTACAATAAAAACGATGTTAAAAACAGATCATGTCATTAACTTCTCTTATTTGATGTTACAAAGACTAACTTATTACTTCAAAGGCAAGAAACGAAATGATGGAGAACCAGCTGCAATTTATTGCATAAATTGCGAAACTCAACTAGAGATATTAATTTTGTTGTTCATAAATATATTAGCAAGCTGTCACAGTAGCCAGAGTAACGTTTTAATTTACTTGATGACATGCTTGTAGAGCCGTAGGGTATAACAATTCATCATTGTATCAGCCTGAATGTAATTCTACAGCAATTAATAGAGGCTCGTAATGAGAAGCTTTAGTATGTTTCTGATCGGAAATGTTTTCGTTTCATTTTAGTATGATCAGCAACATAAAGGTAAACATTGAAGAAATGTGCCAAAGTTATTTATACTGTAGTTTTTAATTTTGACAAGTCATCAATTTTTAACTATTACTGCTATAAAAAACATTATTACATAAATATAATTATTATATATAAAGAATATCAAAATCTCACTAGGATGTATACATTTATGTTTCTGACTGTACATATTGAGACTGATATATACATATAGTGGTCAATTCAAAAGCACGTAGGTTTGACCCCCTTGTCTTATTGACGCAAAAGTAGTCTGAAACTTTGACAGGTAGTTTAGATTTCAAATTGGTCAAATAGAGTGAGAGAAAATGTGATTGATTTCTGAATAACCTATTAGTGAAGTAGCGACATGATAATTGTATGCGATTCGTTCTTTGTATAAAATAGATTTCAATATAAACTAAATGGATAATCAAAACTATTTGGTTTTAAATTAAACTAGAAACTTAAACTACTTGAAACAAATTTCGTCCAAAAATTTAACTAAGTTACTGTTTAAGTGTAGTTCAAACAATTTCGTCACATAGCATCTGCAGTAGATATTAACATATTTAATTACTTCCGCAGATCGTAATGTTAATGCTGTTATTTATATTTAAACAATTAGGGGTTCCACTAGCAAATGAACATTAGGTAAACAGTAATGTTTACTTGCTAATTATTAAAGCTTGCCTGTGTGACAAGCTTTGCCCAGTGCTTTGCAAAATCTGATATAACAGGTTCTTTCACAACAATATTTAATTTTCGATAAGTTGTCACTTACTATATGAACTTATATATTATGTACTTATTGGCAATAAATTGGATTATTATTATGTTTCTCTTATCAGATATTTTCTAACATATTATATATAAGGAAAATATCTGGCCCTTTCTGGACATAAGTCTAACGTGAAGAGGCCCTTCGAGAGTTTTAATCAAAGATGGGATGGAACACCGACAGCGGCACTAACTGCAGCAGGCGTCGGACTATTGCTACATATGGATTCTAATATACGGACTATGGGTATGGGTGTTTGGTGGACCGGTGGTAACTATAGATGATAAACGGCGTCTGCTCTGAATACTCTGATAGCATCAATGCAATGGGCAGAGATAGCAGATTTATTATTATTATCATAATGGAACCCCTAATTACGGCTATCCCTCAAAACTTCCCGATCGCTTAATCTGTAATTCAATAAACTGGATCTATTAATTTAATTTGTCTTGTGTAATCTATTTATGATTTATCCATGCATTTGGTTTATTATTTTACTGATCCAAATGCATACAAAATTACTTATACTATTCACACACCCACACGCACTCATCGTCAATTTCGGTACTTAATGCAAGCTTCAATACTCAATAGTTAGTGGCGTGAATATAATGTAACCACACTGGTTGGGGTCGCGAGACAGGTGCTTTGCGCACGCGCCGACCGTTAGCAGTAGAAAGTGCGCGACCGCGTCGGCACGCGAATAGTATGACTATGATGTTAGTTGGAAAAAATTGTACTCGTTTGCTGGATGCTTTGTGAGATGGTTATCATTTTGATATATTAAGTACGTTATATTTTTATATCGGTTCATGTATATGGTTTGAATTAATGTTTTCGGTTAGTTTGTTAAACGAGTCATAAATTTACGAAAGTATTTACTTTTGTCTATTTGACTAATTTGGAGTTCTGTTAAATACATTTTTGTGTAAAATATAACATTTTTCTTTACTACTGTAGTGTAGTTATTTTTCATTTTAAGTCCTTTTGGGAGCTGGAATGTGGTTTGTGTATTTAATAGGTAAAAGTATAAGCGAAACAGCTGTCCAGCGTTGTTGCTGAATATATTCTTTTAGAAGAATTTGGAACGCATCTTTCTTAGTTAGCGTATGGAATCAATGTATATGTGGTAGAATATTATTATTATTATATTATTATTATTATTATATTAATGTTTTCGATATGACTTTATGCAAACGCGGTAACATTGTACAGTGATATTATTTTATTTTATCTTCGATTATGTCTTTTCATATTTTGTAATATTACGTCAATAATCAAATCACGAAATTAGATATAAAAAAATCACAAGATCATGATATACTTATAAAATGCAATTATGCCCAATAATTTAATTTTTATCTATATTAAGACTAATAAGAATTAATTATTAAAAAAAGCAGTGATAGCTCAGTGGGAGACCAACAGACTGCAATGCAGAGGGTCTCGGGTTCAAACCCACGTCGCGCACCTCTAAATTTCGGAAGTTATATGACTTTTCGAAATTATGTGCGTATTGATTGACAATTATCTCCTGCTCCGTGCCTCGGAGAGCACGTTAAGCCGTCGGTCCCGGCTGCCAATCACATGTAGGGCAGTCGTTATTGGGAAAGTCGGTACCCTCTAATATCCTGACACTAGTCTAGCCTTAGGGTATCGTTAGCCTTCGGGTTGCGGAGGTCAGGTGGCAGCCGCTCCGTATAAAAACTGATACCCAGTCAAATCCGGTTAGACCAGAAAAGTCGACCCCAAGTGACTTGGGAATAATAAAGGCTAGGGAGAAGAAGAAGAGTTAATTATTAGATATTTATTGTATAAATAATTGAATCGTTTAAATTTCATCTGGTGGAGCCCACCGTTTACAATAATTTGGTGAGAGTACATATGACGTGACTCACTTGGGTTAGTCAGTATATAAGTGAAGTCATACAAGTTAACGACGTTACGAGAGTAATGCTATTAATACGTTTCGCCTCGTGAACTATGAGACCTGGCCGCTCCCATATTAACTTCTGGAGGTAATGAGTGAGTGATGCACTAGTTATTTCAAACCATGTATGTATGTATGTATCTTATGTGGGGGCCAGTCAGTGCAGATCGGCGACACTTCGACCCAGTGGGATCTTTTGTGTCGACACTCTCCCAATAACGACTGCCATAGATGTTCATTGCAGCCGGGACCGACGACTTAACGTGCTCACCGAGGCACGGAGCAGGCGATAATTGTCAATCAATACGCACATAATTTCGAAAAGTCATATAACTTCCGAAAGTTAGAGGTGTGCGACGTGGGTTCGAACCCGAGACCCTCTGCAGTGCAGTCTGTTGGTCTCCCCACTCAGCTATCGCTGCTCGAGACTGGTCTCGAGCAGCGATAGCTGAGTGGGGAGACCATAGACTCATAGTATATATCTATCATTTACAATAGTAGTTTAAAGTTTCAAAATTATGTAATAATAGTGTTTTATAAAAAATCCGCATAAAGTTGTTCAATTTCAATGTATAACATGCGCGTAAATGTCAGACAATATTATGTAGATCTTCTTCTTTCTTTTCGTATGGTTAGTGGCCAACCTGCGGGTCTACCGTGAAAATGTTTTTACGCAATGACGTGCCGAAACGAATTACGAACGAAATAATAAGCATATACCTACCATGAAAACACTTCGGATTTTTTAGGACGTACAAATGTCATACGACGATATTCGTCACGAATGTCGGCGCGAATGATGTTTCATGGTAAGAATAAGCACGAACGAACGTACGCAATTGCGTATAACGCGTTTCACGGTAGACCCCCTGTTGTCAAGAGTTGTTCAAGCCGCCCGTAGGCCTCTGACATGGCTTAACGACTGCTGTCAATTTGGCAACAACCGGGACCAACTTTTTACGTGCCCTCCGAAGCACGGAGACGCTCAGATGAAATACCACTAAGCGGTCACCCATCTATAGACTGACCGCACCCAACGTTGCTTAACCTCGCTAATCGTTTACCGATCAGTGAGTGCAACTGGCTATGAGCGCCTTTATATATTATGAGAGATTATGTAGATAATAAGCGAACCAAACAAACTTTAGTTTTTTATTAGTTAGGAATATTTAATGTCTTCTTCTAACCAAAACTCATAGACACACGACCGGCTTACCGAACTCGCTAGTGTGATTAATGTCTGAAGGAAATTTGACGGGCGCTGTTGTTTTATCTACTTACCCGCACGCCTGCGCGTTTTTTGTAAAGACCAACAAATGTGGAGCACTCGTTAATGTTGCTCACATTATGACGGATCTAAGAGATTAAGCTTGTGAAGATGTGATGAGGGTATTGAAATATAGTTTGAATGCTTTAGATTTCGGCCTAATAGGTTACTTATTAAGTTGAAAGTGAAGAGAACTTCGTAAACAATAAAGAAAGTAACTTTATGTTATAACAACTATTAGCGCGAATGATTGAAAAACAGAAATCAATCGCCTCTGCTAGTATGCCGAATGATGCCGAAACGCAACAAAAACATCAGTGATCCTTTGTGTCCATTATTTCAATAATCGTCAAGTCGCTCGCAACTCAAGAATTTTAGATAACTAAGGGTGGGACTTGTATGCACTTGAGTATGGTCGGTCCTGACCTGTCGGATGCTCAGTTCGGATTCCGGGAAGGGCGTTCGACGGTCGGGGCCATTATGCGCCTGAAAGCCGCGGCCGAGGAGGCGGTGACCAGCGGCGGTGTTCTGTTGGCGGTGTCTTTAGACATCGCCAACGCTTTCAACAGTCTGCCATACAGCTGTGTCCAGGGGGCGCTCCGATATCACGGAGTACCTTTTTACCTGGAGCGGCTGGTGGCAGACTACTTGAGAGGCAGGAGTGTCCTCCTCGAAGTTCGTGACGAGGTTTGGCGGCGGCCCATGTCGTGCGGTGTCCCGCAGGGGTCGGTACTTGGTCCGCTCCTGTGGGACATAGGATACGACTGGGCCCTACGTGCTGTCCTACCCCCCGGGCTGAGCGTCATCAGCTACGCTGACGACACCCTTGTCACAGCCCGTGGGGGTACCTTCGAGGAGGCGGCTCGTTTGGCCACCGTGGGGGTTTCCCAGGTGGTCGGGCGTATCGAGGCGCTGGGTTTACGGGTGGCTCTTAACAAGACGGAGGCCCTGGTCTTTCATGGGCCCCGACGCAGTCCACCCCGCGGCGCCTCGATAATGGTGGGCTCGGCGCGTGTTCCCGTCCAGGCTCACATGAGGTACCTGGGCCTGGTCCTGGACGGAAGGTGGCACTTTGACGCGCATTTCAGACAGCTTGCCCCAAAGCTTCTCGGCACTGCGTCCGCCCTTGGGAGGCTATTGCCAAACTTGGGCGGGCCCAGTGTTGGTTGCCGGCGACTCTACACGGGGGTTATCCGGTCAATGGCGCTTTACGGCGCACCGGTGTGGGCGGACTCCCTGACCGCTCAGTGCAGGACTCTCTTGCGGAGACCGCAGAGAGTCATAGCGGTCAGGGTCATACGAGGATACCGCACGGTGTCGGCCGACGCAGCTTACGCGCTGGCCGGGACACCCCCGTGGGATTTAGAGGCTGAAGTGCTCGCCGAAGTGTTCGCAGTGAGTGAAGAGGTGCGTGAGGAGACAGGTTGTCATCCCCTCCCAGCAGTGATTAAGCACGCGCGTGATCGAGCCCACCAGGGCATGATGGGAAAGTGGAAGGCGCGGCTGGAGGCGCCCCTGGCCGGTTTCAGAACCGTTGGGGCCCTCCAGCCGGTGTTGAAGCGGTGGGCAGGGCGGCAGCATGGGACCCTTTCCTTCCGGCTGGTGCAGGTGTTGTCAGGGCACGGCTGCTTTGGCAAATACCTGCACAAGGTCGCTAGGAGGGAACCGAGTCCCATCTGCCACCACTGTGAGTGTGAGGAGGATACGGCGCAGCACACGCTTGAGCAATGTCCTGCTTGGGCGGTGCAGCGCCGTGAACTCCAGGACGTAGTGGGTGAAGACCTCTCGCTGCCGGCCGTGATCAAAGCCATGGTCGACAGCGAGAGGAAGTGGGTAGCGGTTGCATCCTTCTGCGAGGACGTCATCTCGCAGAAGGAGGCGGCGGAGCGGATCCGTGAGGAAAGTATCCTGGTGGATCCGTGCCGCCGCCGGCGAACCGGGCGGCGCAGGCGCGCTTATGCTCGCCTTATGCCGCCGTAGCGAAGACCGCGGGCGGGAGAACGGGGATCTCCCGCCCGTCAGGTATTGAGTTGGAGCGACGCCCTTAGTCGTGTCGGAGCGTCGCTCAGAAGTCGTCGCCCGCAGACCTCCTGTCTGTATTGGGCACTGCTGGGTGAGTAGCTGATGCAGTTTAAGTTCCAGCTACCCACCCATCATACAAAGCAGCACGTTGGCAGACCGTGGGGTTTTAGTCGGTAGGCCCGAAGTTTCGAGAGAGCCCGACATAACCCTCTCGCTTCCCCTTGTGGCGAGAGGGTATGCATAAGGAGCATTTCCACACGATAACAAAAAAAAAAAAAAAAAAGGGTGGGACTTGTATTTAAGAATACATTACATCATTTCAGGAATTGTACGGTAGGGGTATTATTTCCAACCCTGACCTTCGCTTTTTTGGAAAGTGTATAAACTGTACAAAAGAACGTTTATAGTCGTAACAGTACATCGTGAATCTATAAATTATTATTGTTTCGTCAGTGTCCCTAGAGTTCACCATAGTCATTTAAATGTATTATAGATTACATCACTGTTACCGAATTCCGTTAAGTGGACCATTCTACAACTACAATACCTTAATATGATTTTAAAAATAAAAAAATAAATAAAATAAAATAATCTTTATTTCGGACAAGTACATCCATAGGGGTTAGTAAAAAGATATCTTAAAAACTATGTTAGTATTTTATAATGTTACAAGCCTATTGTTGGAGATACATCTTCGCACAATATCATACAATATAGGTGAATCGTATCTCCCTGCAATGGTTTTCAGGATGGAGTTGGAACTGGCCCGCACTCTGCAGAGCAGCGAGGCAGACTTCTGTCTAATGATGGCATGGAAGTCATCAACGTGTGCTTGTGCGAACATGCCAGAAGCACTACAGAAACGGGGCAGTCCCATCAACATCCTGAACCCATTATTATATTGGACTCGCAGGGCGCTGATAGTCCGCAAAGTATAGTTGGTCCACAGGCTGCACGTGTAAAACACTTGACAACGTTCCTTAAACAACGTTCAACATAGCCACAAATTCTTCTACTGAAAACTCAAAGAAGTAAGCACAAACAAAACTCTCGATAGTCACTTCTGCATATTTACGTAATCTTTGACCAAAGTTAGTAACTAACCGTATAGTAAATAACAACGGAGTCCGAAATTAAAATGCTATTTTCGTGTGCAAATATTCGCTACCTATCATTTTAAGTACTATGTCATTACGAGTAAATCTCAGCTTCTGGTAATGGTACCGTTTGAATGCTTTATTCATTGTAAGTATTAATTATTTTAGTTGGCTGTCTAGATGGTTGCGTGGTACTTGTTAATATGAATTATGAGGGTTCTGAGCTTTTTTAGATATACATACATAATTATATATTGACTGTTTTACTGGTGCAACGGTAATAAATGCGACTGTTGTACGGTCACAATTTCGATTGCCAACTCGATCTAACTGTTATTGGGTTTTTCTGACAAGAAATAATCAATTATAACACAGTGGCTTATACTGTGCTCGAAAAATGGCAATAAGTTAGACATCAGCCGGAACAAGATACATGAACAAGAACATTTTACTGAGAATTTTCTGACAGAAAAGTTAAATAACAATTTGCCAGAGTTAGGATTCTAATTTGGGATCTTGCGATGGGCTAAGCGTTAAGTGCAATCGTGGACCAGCTAATCATTACATGCATAGAACAAAAATTTTTAAAAGCTCTGTTTAAGATAGGTGCTACGTCGAAATTCCAATCCCAGTAATAATCCCAATCACCCGAATTGCCCTAGTATTGAACTCTAGACCATAAGCAGTTAATACCATTGCGCCACCGAGATATATTAAAATTATTTTAACGGAGAACTGAGGTCTAAAATTACTCACTTCTGATACCTACTTAGTTTGAATAGGTACTATAGGTATGAGTAGATATTATGTACGACTGCGTGGTACCCCATCAATATGAAAGGAAGTCGGTAACGGATGTACCAACTGACAAAGCCTCCTGTTCGATCCTTTGTTTTAGATTTTGCAAATGTTGTCTTTGTTATGCCATCTTTTGCAACATATTAATGTATGTTTACAATGCTATAAATTCTATAATTATATTTAAAAAATTTAATACTTAAGACTATATTCAAAAAATTTACAAGCGGGTTATAACGACGATATAAGTAAAATTCGATAAAATATTGTTCATTATCTAAACTTAATATTATAAAACTGAACAGTTTGTTTGGTTGAACGCGCTAATCTTAGAAACGATTGGTATGAATTAAAAAAATATGTTTGCGTTGCGAAAGGGTATATGCTATAACCCTGAGGTTTGACCTGGGGGTGGTGGGCTGCGTGGGCCTGCTCGCCACCCGATCAGCACCAGGTCCGAGAGGCGGCGTGCATGTTCCTACGTGCGCCTCTGTATCGTGTCTTTGTCCCTCCCAGAGGGACGGAGGAGAAAGTATTTTTGTGTAGTGGCCTGCCGTTTTACACGGCGGGCCGAAACCACAGCGGGGTCGCGATTGCATGTGAAAGCGATTCTGGTCTATGGTTATGTCGAGGAACACCGTGGTAAGTTTAGTCGGTATTACCGGGGTATCTTTTCCCTGGTGAGCCCGACATAACCTCTACGTCGCCCCGCGGAGAGGTATGCGTCTAAGCATTTCCCCACGTTACAAATAAAAGAAAAAAAAAGCGTATATGCTATATAACATCACGTTACAACCAATAGGAGCAGATCAATAAAAATATTACAAAAACGGGATAATTTAACTTATATGATACAGATGCATATGAATGCTAGTTTGGCTAATAACGATGGTGTATAGAATAAAGGTTTACAGAAAATTTATGAATTAATTGTTTTTATAATGCTTTTATAAAAATACTAAGTATTTTCACTACCCATCGTATTAACTTTCTAGTTAGATATTTTTATGAATAAAACCGTGTGATACAAATTATTCAAATTAATCCGGGGACAAAACCAGTAAACTTATAATTGGTTACATGCATACGCGCAAAAATCTACCATAGATCGAACGAAGCAGTTTGCATGTTTCTAGTCCAAATATTTGATATATTTCTGAAAGGTATTGATTTCTGAATGTTGTGTTTAAAGCGATAGATTATTATTTATATATATTAATATTATTATATTATATAAGCGTAATAGTAAAGTGTCTATTATCTATTGTCATACAACCGTACAAAAGATGCGTCTTCACATAAAAATATATTTTAATACCAATCCAGATCAACTAATTAGAGATTCTTTAATCCAGAACTATGTTTTTTTTTTATTATTCACGTCTTTTTATTTGTTTAAATACACTCAAAAACCACTGAACAAATATTCATGTGATTTTCAAACTTGGTTGGGGTATCTATAAATGTATCTTAAAATTTAATATAATCCCGTCTAGTAAAGTCAAAATTGTGGTGCAATATGTAATTCAAGTACTTAGATGACGTTGCAGGAGAACTATAAGCCACGCGGACACAGTCACGGGCATAGTGTAGTTTTTTTATGTCATCGAGATGGATGACAAAGCCTTGGATTCAACAAAAATCAAATTAAATCGTAACCACGACCATTTTGGTTCTCGGAACATGGCGGAACGATTTTTTTTTAGTAATTTACGTCGCTCGTGCCAGGACCACAAAATTTCCGTTCGTCACCGTTCAATGGGTGATCTTTAGAGATCGACTGCATCACTATGCAGGTTGCTTATATAAGATGGGTACAATGAGAAAATGTACATTTTAAGTTTGTATAGAAAGCGCCAATAATATATTTATGAAAAGAAACGACTTGCATTTTTTATAACGATGGAGGGCTCTCCCATCTACTTGCAGTGTTCTAATATAGTGTTGTCAATATTTGGTGATTGCACAAATAAGTCGTTTCGCACATTTTTCTAGTACTTTTCAGTAAGTGGCAGTAGCGAAGGAGCACATTACTATTTCTTCCATTTCTTTGCTTCCATAAAATCATTTCTTCTCTATTTCCAACTATGTTCTTAAATCCTACGTAATAGAAATGAGCCTTTTGCCGTTTACCGGGCTCTGTTCCAGATTCCATGGAATCTAGAACAGAGCCCTAAAACCACTAAACCTTTCTAGGCGAACGTTTCTTGATCAGATCGGAGGCGTTCTGGACAAAGGCCAGGTTAAGAGCACCTTGAACCGACGGCCGTGTATGAGGAATGTGATGAAAGTCAATAAAGCCAGAGAAGTGTGTCAGGATCGTAGCAAATGGAAATCCGTAGTCTCTGCCTACCCCTCTGGGAAACAGGCGTGAATCTATGCATGTTCCAGATTCCATGCTGCTACTGGAAATGTCTCGACAATAGGACCCAATAACAGTTTAACCGGTAACATAGTCCACCACTGTGCAATCGAGGCAGTCGGCTTAATGTAACTAATATTATAAATAATTATGACCCTATGCATATCCAGTAGCACAATCCAAATTTCTATACAGAACCACCTGACAATCCGAGAGTATTACATTGGGAATAAAAAACAGTAGACGCAGCAAGGTGCGGCGGATGGGCACGAGACTCCGTGACGACGCGCTACACGCCCGGGGTGCGCAGGCCGACCAGAAAAAACCAATCTCGAATAGTTATGGAATACTCTATAGATAGATGCTGAGTTGTAGCCAATGCAGGCTAGTAAACTCAGCAGGCAGGTATGATAAAGTTTAAAGCTTGACTGCACTGCACACTTTATGGCTTACTGGTTTAAGTGACTCGACACACGGGATAAAGATATGTGTGAGCCACAAATAGTCGTTCCGAATCTAGGTGTTCTTTGTGTCCATTATTTGGATGCTTATAAAATCCCCCATGACACAAAAAACATAACGGCAGCGTATGTTGTCCTTTCTAAAAATGAAAAGAAAGAAAGAGAGTAGAAAATAAGTAAGTCAGTGTTTTACTGGAACTGGCCGAAATAAAAAATGCATAAGGCTCATGGCTCTCTAGGTGGTTACTGCAGCCTGTAGCCACTTGGAATACCAGGTGAATTAATAGGTATGGGCATATGTGCATGGTAATGCACGATTGATTGCGCGTGGTGTCCTCCCACCGGAGAACCTGACCAAAGCAGAATGGCATTAAGGATGGGATAGGATAGGTAGGTACAAACGCATGTGTGAGCTTCTGGTACTCCCTCCTCAAAAAGTCTTTTTTAGGAAATTACTCCTCTTTCTTTTATATTTGAAAAAACTTTTTGGGTTTTGAGATATTTGCAAAAAACTAAACCCCCTTTTTGCCAGTTAATTGTTTATAACTTATGCAATTTTTGCAAGTGGCATTGAACATTTTCAAAAATCATCTGCATGCCATTCCGAATCGAATGACACATTTTTGTCCGAGTCTGCTAAAAAACGTTGACCAAAAAAGCACTTGTTGACTTGACTATTATACGCTGATCATCATAAAACTTCGTATATACGTCCCTAGGGGTACGGAAATAGACATTGGGTACCTTTTATTTAGAAAAAAGTTCTGTAACAAGCGAGCAAAGTCGCGAGCAAAGTCGCGAGCAAAGGCTATTTTTATAAATAAAGTTAAGATGATTTTAACATGAATAATTGTTATTTCCATGGCATTAATTTGCAATTAATCTAGTTTAAGACTGCTAGTAACGGCTTGTGCAAGCTATTTAAACAGGGAACAAAACCAGTGAAGTATTGGTCAGCTATACCACTATTAACCCTTTCGAGGATATAAAAAGCATCTGGATTTTTATACACCAAAGTTGCAAATGCAAATCACCGTGAATTATGCCGAGTAAAACCAAGACTGATACAAACAAATACCGTCATATGAATCCTATAAAAAGAAATATTTTACCACGTTTCTGGAAATGTCATACCAAGCAATTAAACTGAGGATGGGTCTGTTCCACCTGTTGTTTTTTTCTAATTGCTGCTATGTCAATTTCACCTGTTGAGGAAGGCGATAATGGCATACCTTGCCTGAGAAGGGTAATTTTTATTTCCGTTTGTGATCTATGACGCGCAGTTAACGAATAAATCCTAAACAAACAGTTGCCAGAACATATTTCAACATTAAAAAAGCATTCGAATGTTTTATAAAAGGCAAAAAACTTGAGTACGATTTTTATCACGCAATGTATAACGAGTATCAAAGACACCTTATGGTCCATTGAACATGTGTTCCGCACATGTTACGATAATAACACACACATACATATTCATATCGTGTAATTTTTACTCTATAACATCTTTTGTTGGGTTTTTATTCTACCCTTTCATACCGTTGCTATTGGTAGCACAGTGGTTCAATTAGATGTATTGTGAGTCAAAGATGGATTAGTTTTCGTGTTTTTGTATCATTATTTTTAGTTATGAATGTTGTGTTGTGTTGATCAAGCGAGAAAGCGTTGCTTTGAAAGTGTACAAATGATTTTAAGTCTTTTATTGATAGTATTTTATAGTTCTAATTATGATTTCTAGTCAATGGTGTTAGCTGTTGTGTTGTTGACTAAGTTTTAAAAAACATTTCTTTTCAAAATTTCATCTAGGTCAAAATCTTTTCTTAATTTATTATTCTTCAGATTTTAGTAGTTTATATTTGTTTGAAAATTTGCATCATCGGTCATGATGACAGACGTCAGAACTTATGCACTTACATTGCGAGTCATTTACACGACGACGACAAATTACCCTCTATTACGTGATATCTAAAATATTAACATCTTGTTTGTTTATTAAATAATATTGATAGAGATATAGACAGGTATATCTACATATCTTTATACGTATCTATGTAAGTTATAAAGTTAAATGGAACTCTGAGGTATGATTTATAACAACCAATTCGAATTTAGCCCGAATGTACATAGATAGGTCTTCAAGCCTAGTAAGAATTGTATACGAGTGCATTTCATATTTAGTAAGAATAATTGCTTTTTATAATAATACTCATAGGGTTGTTAGGGAGAAAGGTTACAAATATTATTACACGGTTGCCAACTGTTCGTAATTGTGTTTGAACCTATAATATCTAAAGCAAATTGTTACCTTACAGAGGAACAAAGATAAACATAACATTATATATTTATGTCTGCTTATATTCAAGGGTCTTACAGTAGAACCCTTAATTAAGGTAAATCCTTCTTTTTCTACTACAATAGTGGTGAACAAGCATATAGGCTGCTTAATGCTAATGTAGCTTATAATCGCTTGCCAGGAATAGCAGAGATATCATACAAGCATTAACTATCCTAGGAAAAAGAAGTAAAGATTAAATTATTGGAATTGACTATACGATATTAAAATATGACGATTCATGAAAAATGTTCAACTGTCTATACAACTTTTGTGAATAAGGATGTTCATTAGTAACCGCAGCCATAGACATCTAAATTACCACAGCACATTACCATCTGTCTTCTTCTTCTTTTCTTCTTTTCGTGTGGTTAGTGGCCAACCTATTGTCAAGAGATTTTCAAGCCGCTCGTAGGCCTCGACATGGCTTAACGACCGCTGTCAATTTGACAACAACCGGGACTGACTTTTTAAGTGCCCTCCGAAGCACGGAGACGCTCAGATGAAATACCACTAAGCGGTCACCCATCTATAGACTGAACAAACCCAACGTTGCGTAACCTCGCTGATCAGTGAGTGCAACTAGCTATGAGTGCCTCAAATATCTCTGCAAAGTAGGAATCGTTTTCTGTTAGCTGGATGAGATATAAAACGTCTCTATCTATATGTATATATCTATATCTATCTCTATCTATATATAACTGTTATTATGTCTTTGGACTTAATTTTACTTAGAACTGTAAATCTAGAATATTATATTATAGATTGTATTTATGTACCTAAATGTTAATTACAGAGTAGCATATTCGCACTAGCGAAAATCTCTTAAATAAAGAGTAAAAAATGTTTTAGGCCGCCGATAGCCAATTTTGCTAACAGCATAACGTTATTGAGAGATTTCGGCGATCGTACCACCGTCGCTTAAGAATATATCGCATAGAATGCATGATGAAAAACGAAGCAAGTTTTTATTGAGTATATAGCTTATCTCCTTTTCGCATATAAAATAAGATTTCTGAAAACACTCCGTGCAACACAAGGTAATTTAATTTAATTAATAGCAGGTGAAGGACCATCTTCGCAATGTGTCAGATTGGTCAAGGATACCATTATAGCTACCTCATACTTTACTGAGGTTATGATGGCATACACCCAAAATTACTCAAACACTTCACTCGCACATGTAAAAAATCGGTAGACTTTCTATTATCGACGTAGCCTACCAACCAACTGCGTACGCTTCTATATCTTCATATAAAATTAACTTATTAGCAAACTCTACTTAAAAATATTCGATAGAATAAATTAAGAATGATTATTTGTAGTCGCTCATATCAAATGATCAGAAAAGTAATAAGTTGGTTAATCATTAAAATTTATAAATGCAAATCACATGAAATTGCAGAATCATTTTTGCAAATGAACAGGATTTTGATTATGTAATAAGGCGGTTTTTAAAGTTAATACTCCCCTAATTTGTGGTAAGGTAAAAAAATTTCATTGAATGTATTTAATTCTAGTTATCACGCGTTATTCTAGTTATCAGGCGACTTCGGGCACGCCACAATCGTGGCGGTAAGACCCGTACTTAGAGAGTGGCTGGAGAGGCGTCATAGCGCCCTCACGTTTCGCCTGACGCAGGTGCTGACCGACCACGGTTGTTTCGGTCGGTATCTGTGTCGAATAGGCAAACAGGAGACGCCCGGTTGTCATCACTGCGGCGACTGCCGCGTCGTTGTCGAGGACACGGCGTTGCACACATTAGTGGCTTGCCCTGCTTGGGCCACGCAACGCCGTGTCATGCACGTGGCAGTCGGTAGAGTAGTCCTCTCGCTCGAGGCTATGGTTCTGTCCATGATCTCGAGCGAGAGGTCTTGGAATGCCGTTGCCTCCTTCTGTGAGGAGGTGATGTCAGTGAAGGAGGCGGCGGAGAGGGAGAGGGAACGTTCAATCCCTCTCCCTAACCGCAGAGCCGGGCGCAGGAGGGCGCGAGACGACCTCCAGCCACCCTGAGTAGAGTAGAAGCCTGCGGGCGGTGGACCCATTGGGGCCGTCCACCGCCCGATCAGCGCAGGTCCGAGTAGGCGGCGTTCGTGTTCCACGCACGCCTCTCGATGTCGGAAAGGGACTAGGTCCCCCCGCTTTGTTATCGGGGACCAGGTCCCCCAACTACGGAAACTTTTATTGTGTTGTGGGACCCGCCACGTCCATCGGCGGGTCAAACCTTTGGCGGGGTCGCGATTCGAATGCGAAAGCGATCCGTGCGACCCCGCCATAAAGGTGGGAGGAACACCGCGGTGGCTTTAGTCGGTTCAGCCCAAACATATGGGCTGGATCCCGACATATCCCCATCGCCTGCCCCAAAACCGGCGATGGGGAATGTGATTTGCACATATCCCCGCGTTAAAAAAAAAAAAAAAAAAAGTTATCAGGCGACTTGTCGTCGGTGACCAGGTCCCCCAATTGTGTGTGTTTTTTGTTTTGTTTGTGTGATGGTTGTGTGGGACCCGCCACGTCCATCGGCGGGTCAAACTTTTGACGGGGTCGCGATTTGAATGCGAGAGCGATCCGCGCGACTCCGCCATAGAGGTGTGAGAAACACCGCGGTGGTTTTAGTCGTTTCAGCCCAAATTTCTATTTTATGGGCTGGATTCCAACATATCCCCATCGCCCGCCCCAAAACCGGCGATGGGGAAAATCGCCCGCCCCAAAACCGGCGATGGGGAAAGTGATTTGCACATTTACCCGCGTTAAAAAAAAAAAGTTGTCAAGCGACGCGTGGATTATTAGTTTATTTTAAAGACAACTGCCGCTATAGACAGTATATATATTATGTTTATAAGAAAAAAAGTTAAATTAATATATGTATTTGTATTGTTAATAATCACATAGTAAAAAGAGTGGCTATGAGTTTTTACCTGCTTCTTCTCATGAAATCTCTACTCCTCAAACAGGCTATTTTCCGTGCTCAATTTTATATAATTTTATTTAATTTTATTAATAAATATATTAATAATATATTAATTAATTGACACGTCCCTAAAGTGTTTGAATGAAAATGCAGATTTTTGACTATAACTCATACGTCACAAAAGAATTTGGACGCATAAAAAAGCAGATACAATGAGCACTCAACTAAAATTAGCATTTCTCAAAAGAAATATCAAACTAAGAATAATCAAGTATCACGGGGTACTTGAAAAATACTGACGTCCTGTAAAGCTATTAATGGGGTATTATTAGCTATGAGATATTGATGAAGTGAAATTGGATACCACAGTAATTTTCTATGTGCAGTGTTGCAGTAGATTTATAAACTGATCCTGGCAGGTGTGAAAACACTACGGACACTTTCGATCAGCTATGGTTATTGAAACCACGTTACAAGAGACGAGCCTTTTCCCGTTAACCAGGCACAGTGCCAGACGCCGTGGAGCTACTAAGAATGCCTTAACAAAAAACTCTACTAACACTTTTCCCGATCCAGGGATTCAGCCCGTGACGATCCATTCAATATAACTTCCACCAAGGGAGTTAAGAAGAATAAAATTCAAATGAGGCAGAACATTTACAAAATTCAAACATTCAGCATTGTAACGCTGTTAATAGTAATTTGTAACCAGACTATAGAGTCTAGTTAGGTAGTCAATAGTCAGTTGCAGTCAGTCTTTTCTAATAATTATGTGTTCAACAATCTTTCACGGGGACAGAAAGTACCAGGTAACCAAGCAGTTAGTCGGGACTTCCCTCACCCATCTTATCCCACAACTGGCTTTATGGCTGTTTTAGACCGATCGTTAGTAAAACCATTATAAACCTTAAGAAGAAAAAGTTTATTTCAAGGTACATAACAAAAAACTGGTTTTGTATATTCTACCTTATAGTTAATACAGTCATAAGAATATATTGTACATCCATATTAAGAAATCGATATTGTACAAATTAATTATTTACGATCATTTTCTTTGATTCCGACAGGAAATTGTTTCTTAGCAAAAAATAATAACAGACCTGCTTTTGAGCGCTACCAACTCGAGACTGCTTACTATAAAACTATCGCTACCATTCGATGTAAGTTACAATCAAGTAGCATTATAATCCATAGACGCTTTTATTCAAATTCTCACCGAATTGTTTTGTAGTAGACTGTCGATGTATAACGAAGTGCTTTTAAATATCGTTGTCAGATGTGGTAATCTCGTTTATAGGTGCATGCAAACGTAACATAAATTGTATATTCGTGTGAACTGACCACGCCTGCCGAATGATACATTTGAAGCAATCAGAAGGTAGATGATAATTATTTTATTAGTATACAACACCTTTTCGCCTATTTCTAACAAGTGATTTAGTGTTTATTTGTAATTAATATCTTATAAACGTTTTGAGTGTTCTTGATTACGATTTTTTGATCTAGATTCATGTTCTACTAATGAGTATCTGTGGTATAAGGAATGCGGAAGACTTGTAGTAAATCATATCATAACTTGTAATTATACTCAATCAGTGATATCAATTTGTTGATTTATAACTAGATTAACGATTGAAATGATAATATTGATAGAATAATAAGTCATAATGCTAGTGTTTAATTTACTTGAAAGTGGAAGGAGTGGGGCAGGAAAGTGGGTTTCGTCATCGACAGGATTAAAGAGTGTACGCATTAATTAATCTTAAGAACTTAACGCCATCTATTATCCCAAACTTAAACTATTGCATTAGTTGTTCTACAATGCACTGAAGACACTAACATAAAATAAGGTACATGAAGTTTATTAATTTTAACGTCTAGGAAATATGTTTATATAAAAATTCTAAGTGTAGATTAGTAAAGTTATGGGTATATAATATATTACATAACTAGTTAGTCGTATAAATGACTCCATTGATAGAGCAATTGTTACACTGTGTGTTATGGGTTCGACGGAACAAACACATTTTTTATTCATTGCTAAATTTATTATAGCGAGTTTTATGAAAAATCTACATAATATTATGAGAAACGCCATACTTAAAAATACCATAAATTAATTAGGAAATACATTCTCGAGTCTTATTATGAAATAATAAAGTTCTAGGATATAATAACTCCCCATAATCCATAAAACACAGGCGCAGGTTCAAGATTATGGCAATTTCCTATCCTGATCAATCATAAACGTTACTTTAAGATGGTTTTGCGATTGATAATTGGCTATTTTATGATATATTAATTTCATTATAGTGATCCGTCCGGATATATATTATAAAAATATAAATTGGTGTGGTACTGGTCCGGAAATGGCAAATAAAATATTTATCTAAAAGTTTGAATTAAATTTCCGGCGCCGTATAACTTAACTGTCATCGTAAATATTTCTTCTGTTAAGCAATCACTGAATAATAGCCTATGGTCATATAATTTTATACAAGGTGTAAAAGACTACCATTTAATTTAAGAGTTGCTTGGTCAAGTTTACTAGTTGATAACTGATAAGAAATATAGCAATAGTGTTGTATCTGAAACTGTGGCCAGTGGTCGGCAATAGAACTGCTCTTTATTACGTGAAATCTAAAACTGTAGTTGGTGAATGTGGATTTTATTCATCTCTGCTGACTCTTCAGGAAAAATGTTTTAATATGAGACTACGCTTTATGTTATTTTTACTCGTACTTTGTAGATATATATTGTTGTTACGGACCTATCCGTTAACAACAATTTATATCTAAATAAGAATTAAAATAAAGCTATATAATCAGTCTAACATCTTGATACTTGTATATATCTTAAGTAGTTATGAGTCCGAGCAAGATATTTAAGCATATGCCTCCAAAATATATGTCATTACAAGATATATTCGTTTCAAAACTTCATACGCAAAATTCTTCGTAAGAATGCGTAGATAATAGGGATTAAAGTATGAAGTTGCCGTTGTATAGTAATAGATACTTTGAATTGACATAAAACCTTCATGGTGTGAGATTTTTGAATGAAACTTTTTTCACATCATACCTACAAGATTCTTATTTAAAAAAATATACATCTTTCGATTTTCGACTTTCAATTGTTTTTTTATTCAGCTTAGATGTGAAAAGATGGATACTTCGAAAAGCCAAGTTATTTTTTAATACGAGTTCCGATGTGGAACTAACGTGGCAGAAACGGCTCGCAATATCAACGCTGCGTTTGGAGAGGAGACTGCTAATGAACGCTCCGTGCGTTCTTGGTTTAAATGCTATCGTAATGGCAACTTTAACTTGAAGAACGAACTACGTCGAAGACCGCCCACACAGGTGAATAACGCTGAATTGAAGGAGATGGTGGAAGTCGATCCGAGGCAAACTACCTAGGAATTAGTGGCATAGTTTAACGTTACCCTACCTACAATATTGGCTCATTTGCATCAAATCAATAAAATAAAAAAATATGAAAATGGGTGCCTCATGATTTGACTGATCTGCAGAAAGAAATGCGTGTTGGTCAAACGCCGCAACGGTTTTAGGACTAAAGCAAAGTTTACCAATAAAAAGGTAATGGTAACTGTTTGGTGGTCTCTTCATGGTGTTATTCACTATAGCTTTCTCAGGTCTGGTCAAGCAATAACAGCAGATGTTTACTGTGCCGAACTTCGAACAATGATGGCGAAACTGGCAGTGAAACAGGCTCGACTCGTGAATCGATCTTCATCATGATAACACAAGACCTCAGACTGTACGAGAAACCGTTGTTACTACAGCAGCAGTACAGGAGCTGCAGATAGAAACAATACGTCATCCTCTGTACTCGCCAGACCTTGCTCCAACGGAGGATCATTTTTTTCGTGATTTAGACAAATTTATACGTGAAAATTTTTTTTCCCAGAAGGCAATTATACAAAATACTTTCACACAGTTTGTCGAATCTAGATCGCCGGAGTTATATCGTAAAGGTATAAATGAACTTCCGTTTAGATGGCAGCAATGTACAGATAATGAGGGTAAATATTACGATTAAATAGAAATGGTACATCTTAGAAAAAAACGAGTATACATTTTTCAGTACTAACCGGCAATTCCATACTTTAACCCTTAATACATACACCACGCCTATATTTCCTATAGTACTGGTTTAAGTATAGCCTCGGTACTGCCACTGGTCTGGATGTTATATGTTCGGTCCCCAGACCCGACCAGACTATCCCAAGACAAACATTTTTGTGATCCACAAATTGCTGATCTGAGCATAGCGCTGGATGTACTTTGTTGTTGTATTTAAAGTCTCGTGACACAGGATTTCTTCTCAGTGTCTATGCGGAGTAGCCCCGATAAAAAAGGAACTGCTTTTCCTTCTATAATAAATTTAAAATTATATTTTTTTGTTTAGCAGCACAATTCAAATCCTAGTGTATAACTTGTGACGTCGTTTGTGCTTATCCAGCCAGGTTGCTTCAGAACTTAGCGGGAACGTTGCTCATGTACCAAACACGGCAACAGAATTTCATTCACATGTACCAAAATCTGTTCAAAAGTAAACACAAGACAAGCCGCGCGTCAGCGTCACCGTGATCGATTTCATATAACGTTTTCTTTAATTACGTTGTGCGCCTACGCACATAACCGGAATGTGTACGCTCCGATTATCTTACTAGATGTATTGATTTATTACTTTGCATTAACTGGAGTATTAAAACGTTAGCGTTAACGTAATGGTTTATCTTTACGGTTGATTTTCTTTGAGGATTGATGGAAAGATCAAGCAGCGGCGAAATTAAAATGCAGTGGCTTGGATAAGGTGGACTTGCAATCAAATTGTGGTATCGAATCCTACCCACACTTTTTTTTTTTTTTTTTTTTTTTTAACGTGGGGGAATGCTTGATGCATACCCCTCCGCGGGGGCGGGCGGAGGGGTTATGTCGGACTCGCCGGGGTAAAAGAAAGATGTTAAGAAGAAAATGTACCTCCCGGAATACCGACTAAGCCTACCACGGTGTTCCTCGACAAAACCACTATCGACGGGGCCGCGCGAATCACTTTCGCATGCGGTCGCGACCCCGCCGAGGTTTCGGCCCGCCGTATGAAACGGCAGGCCACTACGCAAAAGACCTACCCAAAGGCACTTCTCACAATAGTATCCCTACTGTCCCCCCTAGAGGGGAGACGGACTCGAAACAACAGAGGCGCGCGTGGGAACACGCACGCCGCCTCTCGGACCTGGTGCTGAACGGATGGCGGGCAGGCCCACAAAGCCCGCCACCCCCAGGTCAAACCTCAGGGTGGCTGGAGGTCGTCTCGCGCCCTCCGGCGCCCGGCTCTGCGGTTGGGGAGAGGGTTCAAACGCTCCCTCTCCCGCTCCGCCGCCTCCTTGATGGAAATGACTTCCTCGCAGAAGGAGGCGACGGCATTCCACGACCTCTCACTCCGGACCATAGACTGAACTACGGCCGGGAGCGAGAGGGCAACCAATCCGACTGCCGCGATCAACTCACGGCGCTGCGATGCCCAGGCGGGACAAACCGCCAAAGTGTGCAGCGCCGTGTCCTCAACTACGTCGCGGCAGTCGCCGCAGTGGTGACAACCGGGCGTCTCTTGCCGGCGTATACGACACAGGAACTGGCCAAAACAACCGTGGCCAGTCATTACCTGTGTCAGCCGGAAGGTGAGGGCGCCATGGCGCCTCTCCAGCCACTCCTCAAACACGGGACTTACCGCCACGATCGTGGCGTGCCCACCCACTACTAACTGAACCCACTCGTTACCTTGTGTAACTATCTAGCTTAGCTGAAGGAATTAACAAGAATACAATCACATGATCATTATTTTTTTTTCTTTTCGTGTGGTTATTGGCCAACCTGTTGTCAAGAGTTGTTCAAGCCGCCCGTAGGCCTGTGACATGGCTTAACCACTGCTGTCAATTTGACAACAACCGGGATCGACCTTTTTCGTGCCCTCCGAAGCACGGAGACCCTCAGATGAAATACCACTAAATGCTTAACCTCGCTAATCGTTTACCGATCAGTGAGTGCAACTGGCTATGAGCGCCTCACATGATCATTGTATGATTGTGATTTCTAGCTTTTAAATTACATTTATTAATTAATTTAAATAATACAATGATTTAAATCATAGAAGCGCGCTACTAAGTTTAAATAATGTCACATAATTATGTGGACGTTAAGTGGTCATCTGATACATTATGCCAACATGACTTGAATTATATAATATGTACATAGTATTATCACGCTCACTCTTAATGAAAATTGTACACTGCTCTTCTCTATCTAATGCGTGTTCTCACTCTTCTTAGTGTGAAGGAAGTATTCGTGCGGTTTAATTACGGTGAGAGCACATCAGTCTATAGTCTAAATCTTCAGTTTCTGAAAACAGAAATAGCAACACAAATCCAATGTACGCAAACCAATCAATAATTAAACGTTCAATATGACTGTGAATCATTTTATTTACAAATAAACGAAAGTGGATCAAACCATTTATGTAACCAAACCACTCTCGTTCTGATTGAAATCACCAGCAATAATGATTTTACGCGAATTCAATTTATTGATATCTAACATAGTTCGATCATCAAAGATGGTCCGCGCCGAGCGACCAATTAAATGGATTTTTTTATAATTATACCTATGATAAAATATTGGCGTTTTATAAGTACATCGGGCCTATACAATTAAACAATTTGTGGTAATTTTATTATGATAATTGGAGTTGAGGAAAGGTGGGCACTTGGCAATTTATGGTCTTGATACGTTTCTTACGGGTGGCATCTATGTTACCAAATTTAGAATTTGCATGTAATGGGAAGACCTAGGCAAATGTTCTTTTATCTGAGACATTCTGGAAAAAGGCCAGGCTAAGAGGCTTCTAAAGTGACGATCGTAGCAAGTGGAAATTCGTAGTCCCCGCCTAGCCCTCCCAGAAACAGACGTAAATATAATTATGCTTGTCCATTATTTCTTATTTGACTTATTTAGTTGACACAGTACATAGAGATTGGTGGGTACACAGTACTAGTAGCTAAAGACAGATATAGAGACCTATCTTCATGTAGGGTTTTTCTTATTGTCACCTCTTTTTTTAGAATCCGAAGGTAGCCTAAAAGCAGCTCTATGATAAGTTTTTTTTTATCAAATAAGATAAGTTATAAAAATGGTCTGTATGTATATAAACCGAAATCAGTGTATAATAAATGTAATGAGAATAAATAAATTAAGCAAGATAGATATGCCATGATCATTGCAAATAAAAATCCGTATCTACAATTACCCCTTTGAGAAACAGACGTCTGTCGATATATGTATAGTAAACATTATAATGAGATTGATTTATCATCAATTGATAGACAGGTTTCATCATTACCGAGACAATGGATTTAAAGGTCAGTTATACGATCATACCTAACACATCATATTATATATAGAAGCTACCAGACAGTCAAGTTTTGGCTATTAGCCATCGTACTGTGTACACTAGATACGATGGCTACACGGTGTACCGTGAACTAAACCAACTTGATTTGAAGAACCATTGAAATTAAACTACTATATACGGATTTTATCGCGTTGTTTATTTGACACTTTATAACATAATTTTGAAAACTGTTACACTACTACTACTATTAAAATTTACTAATTTTTAAGCTAATTAAATTATTATTAAAACTATTAAAACTATTTAGTCTCCCTGTGACCATGGCTGCTGAAAAGCCACCGAAACGTCGGAGAAAATGTGAAAATTAAATTAAATAGTTTTAATAATAATTTAATTAGCTTAAAAATTTGTAAAGTTTAATAGTAATAGTAGTGTAACTGTTTTAAAAATTATGTAATAAAGTGTAAAATAAATAAAGCGATAAAATCCGTATATAGTAATTTAATTTCAATGAATAATATTTGCGTAAACAGAAGACAATATTATTGAACAACCATATTCTGCGAAAACCTATACTCCTGTAGTAAACAGGTAGACAGTTGCGTATAACTTTCTACACATACTACGTTTTACCAGCTATATCTTTAGTTTTCACGTAATAGGGTGGAGCTTTTGTCAACTACCCTTTCTAAAATATGTAGCAACTTTACAAAGAATCTCCTTACCATAAAATATATAAAACACTGTGCCAGGCCAATTCATCAATCTCTCGATTTTGACATCACGATCGAACTAAAGCATAAGCGCAAAGTTCTGCCATGAGACCAGTGATGTTATGTTATGTGGGGGCCAGTCAGTGCAGACCGGCGACACTTCGACCCAGTGGGTTCTTTAGTGTCGACACTCTCCCAATAAAGACTGCCATAGATGTTCATGGCAGCCGGGACCGACGGCTTAACGTGCTCTCCGAGGCACGGAGCAGGCGATAATTGTCAATCAATACTCACATAATTTGGAAAAGTCATATAACTTCCAAAATTGAGAGGTGCGCGACGTAGGTTCGAACCCGAGACCCTCTGCATTGCAGTCTGTTGGTCTCTCCACTCAGCTATCGCTGCTCGAGACCAGTGCTACTCATAGTATATATCTATAATTTACCTGTAATATTCTTTCACATACACACAGCACCATCCAGCCCAAACTAAGCAGAGCTTGTACTATGTCAATGGATAAACATACATACATATATGCATTTTTTTGTAAATACTTACATATTATACATAGAAACACCCAGACCAAGACAACATCCATGTCTATGCACACAAATGTTTGACTTGTGCGGGAATCGAACCCGCGACCTCAAGCGTGGCAGTCGGTTACCCTAACTACTTTGGTCTTCAATCTAATTGCTAAAGTCGAATACTTTCTTAACATAAAAAATATCAGCCCACGAAGTACTCACGCCAAAGTTGCAGTCTTCGACCCGCGTCTTGGGTCGGTAACCGAGCAGGTGCAGGACCATAGTACACAAATATTATGTCGCATTGTTTGTTACTATAATGTTACACTCATGTGACATTGTTGGGGCATGTGGGCTACATTTACATATTTTTATACTACAGTACTAATGAGCAGCATGGTAAGCAGTTGATGAGTTTGTGTTTATTAGCAATACTTGCGTTGTCACGTTAAGAAAAAGGATTTTATATACCCGCATATATTTTTTAAGACAACTTTCGCACAAGAAATTAATACTCTGCCGCGGGGATTACACAAACATTAAAAAAAAACAGACTATAGGAACACCCAGAACACCCACGGCACAACCATTTGTGGACCACACAAATATTTTTCTATTCTTTCTTACCCATTATGAACCACAGTAACAGGAATACTTTTTACGCCGATATCTCTTTAAAAGGCCACACTTGCCTTATTGAGCCAGCTCATATGTTTCATAGTTAAATAATCGGCGAAGACGCTTCCACTCCGATCACATTTTTTTACTGCTGCATGCATAATAATTAATGACTGGTAAGAAGTAACGATATTGGACACTATGTATAATAATATACATATTTACAATTATATTATTTTATGTTGATGATCTGAGGGCCAGTCTGTATAATAAAACCCATAATCGTGTTCCGATCTAGCCTGAGTGTGATAAAGTAAACGTATTTGACGTTTATTTTAATCTAGAACATAAATTGCATTTCAGTTCATAATTGAAGTTTATTAAACTTGATCAGAACTCTATTTTAAACAGTTTTTATTACGAGAATTGGCCCTCAAATGAGACGTCCATTTCAATTTTCCTCAAATCTAATTATTTTAATTTTAGATCAAAAAATCGAACTAGTTTTTCAAAAATATGACAGAATGTAATTGTGATAGTAGTAGGTCAAAACTTATGATTGGCAGACGATCCAATTAATTTAATCAAGAGTCGGTTTTATATGGACCTAGTTACTTTAATTTTATTGTATGACGTTGAGGAATGTAAGGAGGATGTTTTTATAAAGCAGCAACCAAACGGCTTGCATGATAGTAAACGGTTATATCTTATCTTATCTTTAGGCTATAATAGTCCACTGCTGGACATAGCCCTCCCCTAATGAGCGCCATAGCGCCCTGTCTTGAGCTTGCCGCATCCAGCATCTGCCTGCAGTCTTTCGCAGATCGTCATCCCACCTGGTCGGAGGGCGTCCTACACTACGTAAAACAGTTACCGTATGGTAAAATCGCTTGCGAAACCAGAAGTATTAGTTATGTGTTGCGGACCTTAAAGAAAGGAAGAAAAGAATGGGAGAAGTAGAAGAGCATTCACAGAGTCAAACAGAATAATAATTCTAATCCTCATCCTAGCTAATATTATAAATGTGAATGTAAGTTCGTATGTTACGCTTTCACGCCTTAACTACTAAACCGCGCGATCGTTATGCAATTTAGTATATACATATGTATAATATGTACGTTATCAGGGGTGTAGAACAGGACATAAAGTACCATTTATCCAGAAAAAAGGATCGTTACTAACCTAACCTAAACTACATTTACGCGACCGAAATTGCGCGCAAAATCTAGTAATGTTATAAATGCGAATGTCAGTTTGTTTGGTAAGCTTTCACACCTTCACTACTCGACCGATCATCATGAAATTTCGCATAGGTACATGTTGTCAGGGGTACAGAAAAGGATAAAGGTATTTCATCCAGGAAAACACTTCTATTCATTTATGCGAGAAAAGCCGCGGGCAAAATCTTGTATAGCTATAACTCTTATACCGACTTTTTTGAATAAGTGACTTTGTGTTTTTTGGAATAGGTATAAATTACAGGATAGCTCGGGCTAATAGCACAATAAATTTTTGGTACTCCCTTTCTTCTCCTAAAATTGTTTGTCCGAAAATCATTATCCATAACATTTGCTATAAACTTCAGTAACCATAATGTTCAATAATTCGATATTCTGTTTTACATTATTACCTTTACTTCGAAAACTATTCTGTCATAATATCGAGTACTATAATAATTTAATCTCCTAATTTTGCAAGAAATAAAGTCTTATGTCCTAAATATTGTATTATATAGTGTGTATTATTCCAAATGTTTATTCATAATAAAATAGTTTGCCCTAAAATATTTACAAAAAATTAGGTTGTTGTGACAGAAACGAATTGCGAATCGACTTCACGCAGTCTTGTCTGCCCTGCCCCTAGAGTGTAATTTAGAATCGCGTGGGACCGCCGGCGACCCGCAGCGCCGGAGCCGTGACAAAAGCTAAGCTTTGTAATACAAATTAGTTTTAAAATAAAAAAAATAATTTTAATTTAGGACTTACTAAAACGGTTTTAAGTCTTTTGTATATTATTGATTGTGATATTTATGACAAACAAATTTAGGCATATTGTATTTAAGGATTTCAATTTTATGGCATATTATGTGACATAAAGTTCGGGCAAGTTATGATTCGGACAAATGACGATTAGGACAAAAAAGTTATGGCACTTTAGATTATGGATAAAAAAGTTAGGTAACAAAATAGAGAACCTACATTTTTAAACAGCTGTCTCAACATAGGAAGGATAGTCAATCTTCTTAAGTAGCTTTTCTGGTAACGTTGCGTTCCTTGTCCGATAATAATGCTTCTCATTCTAAAGAATCTAGAATCCCGTTTTCTCTACACTGATTACCTTTTTAACACGTGAAACACAAAAATCTGTTAGTAAGTAAAGCATACAGGTACAGTTAGACGGCATCTCTGAGTTTCGAAGTCATATGCGTATTAAATACTTGGCTGAAAGTTATACATGTTCTTGAATATATGTGAAATCTGCCAACTTGCACTAAACTAACGTGCTGGTCTATGGCCTAACCCTTCTCACACTGAGAAGAGACCCGTATCAAGCAGTGGTACAGCTTTATAAAACATAAACTACCCATCCTTAACTAGTAGCCAAAAAATGATGCTTTATACAAGTAATATAAATGTTTACACAGCATATCTGAGAATAACATTATGAATGGTACTACGGATAATATAATGTTGGGAGCTCTAACTTGTCTAGAATAATTTAAGCTGTAACATCAGAACCAAATAAACGTGGAAGGCGCAGTGACTTAAGGGGATTGCATCGCTTAAACCTTAAAAACACGCTCGGTTTAAATAAGTTTATAGATGAATCCTATTATGCATTTACCATAAAAAATATAGAAGTAAACTAGATTATATAGGAAAAACATCGTATTGATTAAAACTTTAATTAAGTTGTAAAAATGTTACCAAAAAAATTGAGAGAATAGGTCGTTTTAAAACTAAATATTAAATTTTCTATACAACGGCTGAGATATTCTGTATGAAATTTATACAAAAAACATGTAATATCCTATTTAACAATATGTATTGTTTATTTTCACATATTTGTTTTAAAATTTTGTAATAATCAACAATAAACCAAATCTTTACAAAAGTCTCCACCAAGCAGCCCCGCTAAGCCCGTGACGCTTACTCAGGATTGCAAAGCCCAGATCTTCAAGGTCATTGGGTAATGTAAGTAAGTCCCTTAAGACTGGGCCGAGCGAAATGTGCCAAAACAGGTGGTCACAGTTAAGTGAATAAAATCAACACATTTAGTTTAATACAAATATAAAATATACATTTACCATAACAATGAATGTGTTTCCAGTTACTCCGTATAAAAAACATAAAATAATTAATATTTTCGCCTACAAAATTACGTAAATTTGCACGAAAAATGCAAAACGTAAGCTCGTGTTACGAGATATTTAGATTATAGCAGTAGAAATCTATCCTATTTTACAGCTTAAACGAAACATAAATAGTTATATTACAATTTGTCAGACCCGAATATTTAAGTTATTGGTTGACAATAAAGATACATATTTATCAAAAAAGCACTTCAAATCCTCCATACAATTACTATGGCGGCTGCGCGCCGATTTGAATATGCGCTGCACGAGCTCTGTCATTATCTGTCTTACGCTCGGCGCAGTCTTTAGAGGACACCACTGATTATATTGTGGGTTTAATCCCAAAATGCTCCAAAAATTGTAACCCACATTTGTAAATCTTCTTTCCTTACAACTATTTTCTATTTGCGTACGTAAATAGTTATTTTGTTATTGATTCGCCGTGTATTGATTCTTTGTATAGACACAATAGTGAGTGAAGACGTTACCTTTTAAAATATATGAGGCTTTATTATAGTTTAAAGTTTAAACGATAGTAAAAGAATTACATACACTCCCAGTACAAAACGTCTAGTACTGTCACGCAACAAGTAAACTTTAATACACTCTACCTTATTAATATAACAAGCGTTTTTCATTCTAATAATTACCATGCGTAGCAAGCAAATTGGTAGGCACGTGTAGCAATGTCTTAGAATAGAAGACCCTAATACATTCCACAAGAGCTAAAGGTATACGGGATGTTATCAGCTGTGTGCGCAATAATATTTACCTTGCAACTGACTGACATGGAGTTGAAATGTTAGCATTCGATACTGCAATTTATTGCAGGCATAACATTGACTTTGCTCTGAAAACTACAGAAACCATTCCTTGTATTGATTTATACATAATTATATAATCAAGCCTATATCTCAAAAGGAGTTGGAGGTGTATGGTACCCGAATTTTGCCAGCTATATATGGTTTTAAGAGACACCTAATAATGTGTGAGCCTATTATTGTCGTTTACCATCTATCATCGTCTATCGTCGTCTAAAAAGTGGCCATGAGTTTCTTGTCTGCTTCTTCTCATAAAAGCCATACACCTCGAATAGCCTTTTTTAATGCGGATTATTTCCTTTTATTTTATTATATTTTTATTAATATATGAGTTCATTGGCGTGTCCAAGGATTTATTCCCCTTTTTTAGAGTTCAAAAAACCTCTGATACAGCTGCTTTGTCCGTCCGTCTGTCTGTTATACAACTTTCAACTCAAGAACCGTAAGAGCTAGAGTCTCGCAGTCAACGCCATTCAACTCAGCATAGTCGATATACGCTCGCAATGTCGGCCTCGATGGCGTAGTGGTTAGTGTAACCGACTGCCACGCCTGAGGTCGCAGGTTCGATTCCCGCACAAGTCAAACATTTGTGTGCATGAACAAACGAATACGAATGTTTGTCTTGGTCTGGGTGTTTCTATGTATAATATGTAAGTATTTACAAAAATAAAGTACTTATATAAGTATGTTTATCCATTGTCTAGTACCCATAGTACAAGCTCTGCTTAGATGGTGTTGTGTGTATGTATTAGAATATTATTATATTATTATAATGACTATGACATTTGACCTCTGACCACGTGGTATCATGTGACCTTTGCGTATTACTTGAACCATTTTTTTGAACTCTAAGATTTACGGCAATTCATTGCCGTTTCTCACTTGTTATGGAATAATTATTGTTTTGACTTTGACCGCATTTCAGTTCACAATTGACTATCCAGATGGAGTGCTGTTACTGAGATTTTTTTGCCAAACAAACACAATAACACTTTTATGGACTCAGGAATCGATCCCAAGATCATAAGGTTCGGATTCGGTGCAGCACTCGCAATCACAATTACTACGCATTTACGATGACAAGAAAATAGTATGAGCGAGAATAGCTAAAAGATATGTTTAATTTATTCCAACGTGCTGGATTATTCATGTACGACTGTACATATACATACTTACTGAATAAATAAACGATTCAGACTATGATAAACTAATACATATATAAACTCACCTGTCAACTGCAGAGCTAGATAGAGATAACCAATAAAAAACGAGAGAGATATGCCAGGATCGTAGATGCTACGATTCTGGCATACTTCCTAAGACTTCTATTCATTAAAAAAAACTTTTCACAAAAAATTATGGCATTGGTATAAAAATAAAAAAATAACAAATTTGGTGCAAAAAAAATACATTGAAATAATGCTGCGGTTTCATAATTACGTCAGTTTTTAAAAATAATCGTTTTCAGTTTGACGAATCAATCCTTAACAAATAATAACAGTGAAAAAAATATTTGCCATAAACGAAGTACCTGTATTTGAAAGTCTGAAAAAGTCGTACCTTTTTAAAATCTTAGTTCTTTTTAGTTTTACACAAATGTCATAATTTTCTTTTTTTTTTTAGCTCATTCGTATGGTCCTTAGCTAAGGAATCTCCCGTTGCAATTTGATTTACATATTCTGGGACACCCTGTATATAATACGAGAAGTATTATATACAGCGTGTTTCCTGACTCACTCACTGACTAGCTCATCAACGCCAAACCCTTGGTCCTACAAAGCAAACATATTGCAGGTTTTCTTTACGACGTAACCAAAGAATTAGACAGGCTGTTTGATATTCGGCAAAAAATAAAAAATATAACTAAAGTGTATGTAAACGGAGTCGCGAGTAAAACCTAACTGATAAATAAATGTATCTGACTTATATTGCAAAGCTTGCTGTATCTTATATGATATATTTATAAAAGGATATGGGATAAAAAACATATCATAATATATTTTTTATCCTATATCCTTTGTACGTATCCAAATCATCTAAGTACACCTTTCTCAGTTCTCACTATGCCATCTTTCACTTATTATACATACTTACATATTATAAATTAAAAGTATATTCAATAATTATAATATGTAAAAGTGCAATAAATACATGTACACATATAAATCCGTTGACAGTGTGGGCATCGTAAACCGTAACCAACAATATTTTAGCCAACAACTACAAATTTATTCTTCCATATGGACGGGCGTGGTGGTCACTATAAGGTAGGATCTCACCTGCCATTCGGCTTAGGACTTGTCTAAGTTATACGCTCTGAGCGGTTACTTACGACTGCGCCGAGTGTAAGACGCGGTTGGACTGAATGACAGAGCTCGAAATTCAAATCAGCGCGCGGCCGCCATAGTAAAATTGTATGGAGGATTTGAAGTGCTTTTTTGATAAATATGTATCTTTATTGTCAACCAATAATAATTTAAATATTTGGGACGGACAAATTGTAATATAACTATTTATGTTTCGTTTAAGCTGTAAAATAGGATAGATTTCTACTGTTATAATCTAAAAATCACGTAACACGAGCTTTTGCATTTTTCGTGCAAATTTACGTAATTTTGTAGGCGATAATATTAATTATTTTAAGTTTTTTTACGCGGAGTAATTGTAAACACACTCATTGAAATGGTAAATGTATATTTTATATTAGTATTAAACAAAAAGTGTTGATTTTATCAACTTAACTGTGACCGCCTGTTTTGGAACATTTCGCTCGGCGCAGTCTTAAGCATCTTTATTTGTGTAGTATAAGATTGGGTACACGACGCGGGTCATACGCTTGTTGAGGCACTTGCGCGGGTTGTAATGTATGTATCTCACAAATCATATTATTACTGCTTGTGTTCTTAAAAAGTGAGTAAAAAGGCGTATTTTGAGGCATTTACGCAGACTATATGCATCGTACATAGCGGTGCTAAAGCATTCTTGTTTATGTACTATAATATTGGGTAAATGACGCGGGTCTAGCGCTTTTCGAGGCACTTATGCTGGTTATATGCATCATATAAACCAACATATTTTTGCTTGTGTACTTTCATGCTGGGTATATGACTCGGTTCATGCGCCTGTTGAGACACTTACGCTGGTTATATGCATCGTTTAAACCAGAGGTTTCCAGACTTTTTTAGTCATAGACCACCTTTAAAATTTATCGGGTTCCGGTGGACTCCAGCTGCAGAGCTACATTTCTACCATATTGCTTGGCATTCGTATTTATATTTGATCAAATGTCTATGGGCTGAACTTTTTATTTAGACCTCTTGTTCTGAATATGGAATATGCAAGTTTTTACAAGTAACAGTCGCTGAGCTTCTTTCAAGCCAACATTTTAGTTCTTCACTTGCATATAAATTTTCGTGGACGCTTACTAATTGTGGACCCCCATTTTTTTGTCACGCCAACGTAGACCCCCGTCGCGTTTCCCGTGGACCCCTGGGGGTCCACCTGGACCACTTTGGGAACTAATGGTTTAAACCACCATATTTATGTTCGTGGGTGCACGCAGCACAACGGAGGTATAACAAGTATGCTGTAACAATTTTAAAAGGATGTCCATCAATTAACGCATATGCCGAGTCACTTGCAAAAGCAATCGGCGCGATCTATGTCAGTCAGTTCACGCGTGCATACCTGCAGCCTGCGTGAATTGCACGAGTGAGTACATTCAATGCCCACGATGATTTCATAAAAATATACATACGTTACGCGGCATGTTTAGTAAACCGCAGTGTATACAATAAGACAAATATACACACCACCTGTGCAATGTGCATCTGGTCAGCGCTAGCAGCTCGCGTATATAAGAGCAAACAGCGCTTTTACCTATGTATTTCACGCTGCACTGTCTAAAAGCAATATAACAAAAAAATGTTTACAAATTTTATTTGTATTAATGCTTAAAAAACTGCAAATATGTACATTTTGTAATACATTTTATCACCGCTATCAATTATACGTGATTATTTAATCAATGGTCAGCATTTTCTACGAGCTAAGTAGGTCCCTCTATTACGTGTTGACGAGTAATCTACTAAACAAATTTTAATGAGATATGATATTTAAATAAATGGCTTTGCCTAAACGATTATGTCATCTTCAAAATAAGGAGGAGAAGGCGCTGCTAACAATATGTTTAATACAACGATGTAGAAGTGTGTGTCAATTGCTACGAGAAAAAGTCCGAATATTCAAAAATTATATGATCCGTCATCCGAATGTTGATTAATTTGTTGTTTACATGCTATACAGTTTAATAAATATCTTACGTTATTGCAACCGAATATTTATCAAAGATTCCAGTGTTTCGATTCGCTTAAATTAATCTTCATCTGTTAATTATTTTTATAGAGAATTCACAAATTTATTTTTTATAGATAATCGATCATCACTAGTTTCATATGAACGATAACACCATTTAATTTCATGACATCTGAGCTCACAACCACTACTTACTCATAACTTGTACCACAACATAAGCCCGCAGGCAGACAACACCTGAACTGATCTATAGCCACAACGGTACTGCGGGCCAAATTGTTACTTGCAATAGTGTTTTAGTTTAAACTAGTCGTGCCCCGCGGCTCCGTCTATTCAGTACTCTATGACAATGTAGACACTGCATGCTACCTGATAGGGAAGTGTAAATCTTGCGATTGTTTGTTTACACTGAATAGATATAGATGGATAGACTATATTGTTATAGTAGCCAGTGTAGTTTCTGATATCCTAATATCAGAGAATATAATTTTTATTTTATTTAATTAAGAAAGGAACATTTAACAGGCACAATACATAATGAAAACAACAGAATCAACTTAAAACTAGGTAGTGATGTGGACAACGGTGATGTTCAAATGCTACCATTAGATTTAAACTATAAGATGCTAGGCAAACGAGCATACATGTATGACAATAAAAAAACCTTAAAGAATAAAAAACAATTACAGCAAAAATATATATACGAATATATATACTTGACAGGTCCACTCAATCTGTGTGGTTCTTTCCTCAAAAGACCATTTCAGACAATCTGCATGGTCTTCACATGATCTGATCAAGATTATGTCTGGACTTTAAAAGAGACTGTGACCTCTGAGTTTGTTTCGGCCTTTCTTCTCAGAGTAGTCAGAAAAGAAACGCCGACCTCATCTAGATTTTAAAATATGATTTACATGTAAAAATGTTTGTACAAACCCACTTACAGAAATAAATCATTATTTATTATAAATTATGAAGAAAAGAGGATTACATAATAAAAATCTCCGTAAATTCAAAAAAGTTGTTTAATTTTAAATACTTACAAGATGGCCGGCAAACTTATAATGTGATATAGTAATTGTAAGCGTTATTATAAAGTGTCATTATTACAATAGAGACAGTGTATTCTCGAACTTCACTCGTTATATTTGTCTCCCAAACACACAAACGTATAATGATCCAACTAATAGTAAAATTATAAGGTGTTGCCATAATCTACGCTTGGAACACCCGGAGTTAGTTAGACTAAATATACTATTATTGTCTTCTATTTACGCGAATATTATTCATTGAAATTAAACTGCTATATACGGATTTTATCGCGTTGTTTATTTGACACTTTATTACAAAATTTTGAAAATTGTTACACTACTACTATGTACTATTAAACTTTACAAATTTTTAAGCTAATTAAATTATTATTAAACTATTTAGATTTAATTTATTTTTACACTTTCTCCCCGTGACCATGGCTGCTGAAAAGCAACCGAAACGTCGGGGAAAGTGTAAAAAATAATTAAATCTAAATAGTTTAATAATAATTTAATTAGCTTAAAAATTAGTAAAGTTTAATAGTAGTAGTAGTGTAACAATTTTCAAAATTTTGTAATAAAGTGTCAAATAAACAACGCGATAAAATCCGTATATAGTAGTTTAATTTCAACTAAATATACTAGTCTGTATAGCTCCTGTTCCTGTAGTCTTAATAACAGTGACTTTAAATTTTAAATACAATTGAGATAGGAAATATATGATCCGCCTCATAAAATGGTAAGCTATTGTGTTGCCTACGTTTGCAGTTGCCGGTTATAGAATATTGCGTAGATGCTGTATCTTCTTCTCCTTCTCCCTAGCCTTTATTATTCCCAAGTCACTCGGGGTCGGCTGTTCTAGTCTAACCGGATTTGACTGGATATCAGTTTTTACACGGAGCGGCTGCCACCTGACCTCCGCAACCCGAAAGCTAATGATACCCTAAGGCTAGACCAGTGTCAGGATATTATAGGGCACTTACTTCCCAATAACGACTGTCATAGATGTTCATGGCAGCCGGGACGGCGATAATTGTCAATCATACACACATAATTTCAAAAAGTCATATAACTTCTGAAAGTCAGAGGTGCGCGACGTGGGTTCAAATCCGAGACACTCCGCATTGCAGTCTGTTGGTCTCCCCACTGAGCTATCGCTGCTCATATGCTGTATACTGTAGTCTTAATGCTAGAGAATTTAATTTATATGCACTATTAAGATGGCAGGCATAAGATCTGCCTGATAGTAAGCCGTAGCCTATTCTTGTAACACCTGGTATTGTTAGACTATGCTGGTATTAATACTTTAGATTTTTATAAAGTACTAGCTTATGCTCGCGGCTTCGCTTGCGTTTTTCTGGATAAAAGGTATTCTTCATCCTTTTTTGTATCCCTGACAAAGTGTATGCAAAATCGCACAACAATCGGTCATGTAGTTAAGACGTGAAAGCGTAAAAAACAAACTCACATTTACATTTATAATAAGTATTAGTAAGCATTAAGATGGCAAGCAACATGACGTCAGTCTGATGGTAAGCAGTTGCTGGAGTGAATGTTTGCAACACCAAGGGTAGCTTTAAAAGATTACAAACTTTAAAAAGAATTCAGTGCGTTGCCAAAGCAAGGGACAAAAGTAACTGGTCGATGACTGTATAGCAAGTCCTTAAAGATTATAGAAACCCTAATCCTAGTGACAGTTAGTGAAGATGTTTGAATGTTTCTTATTGGATCATCTGTAAACCGTTGTTGCATGAAATTTGGCATACAGATAAACACTTTCCTTGATTAACACAAAGAGTTCCTTTTATCCCGATAATGTGTAGGGTACTAGTAATATTTATTTCTAACCCGGTCACATGTTCTCTGACACTTCGCTGCGATAATTGAATTCCATTTCTTTAGAAATTGAATTCGGTGAACGCCAATGTTTTGTTGATTGATAAGGGGAGCTCACAGCAATTATTTCTATTACTGTCGATGGTAGTCTGGCAGGTGAGCTGTCCACCTGATGGTAAATGGTAACTATCACTCATTGTGGCATGTCAGTGTTTTATACCACGCCTTTGCAGAAGCAATACCGAAATATGTTTATGGTACACAGCTAAGTAAGTTATTTTTGCTGCCGAGCGATTCAGATCGTGCTTTTGAAAAGTGTTTTTGAGTTTTCTGTTAGGAATGGGAGCTAGACTGAAAATGTCTCGGTAGACGAAAATAGGCTTGACTTTCAATATTTTGCTAGCAAAGTGTGGATGTTAAAACACCTGTGCTACCATATTTGGAGATTAAGAGTCATGTATGTAGGTTAGGAACGATGTGCTACTAATAACTGCCTCGGTGGCGCAGCGGTAGGGAATGCGACTGCTGTCTCGGTTTAGAATCCCGGGTCGAGCCAACAAAAAGTTATTGGGTTTTTCTTTTAAGGGGATTGCATCACACGCTCGGCTTAAATAAGTTTATAGATGAATCCTTTTATGCATTTACCATAAAAAAATATACAAGTTAACTAGATTATATGAGGAAAACATCGTATTGATTATAATTTTAATTAAGTTGTCCAAAAGTTACCATTTTAATTAAAACTAAATATTAAATTTTCTATATAATGGCTGAGATATTCTGTATGAAATTTAGACAAAAAAAACATGTAATACCCTATTTAACAATGTGTATTGTTTATTTTCACTTATTGGTTTTAAAATTTTTTAATAATCAACAATAACCCGAATCTTTACAAAAGTCCCCGCTAAACAGCCCCGCTACGCCCGTGACGCTTACTCGGGACTACAAAGCCCAGATCTTCAAGGTCATTGGGCAATGTAATGCCCTTAAGAAGTCTCAATAGAAGCCTGGAGTTAGGAAGTTGGCGGTGTTAGACACCCCGTGCCACGGAAAGCACGTAAAGCAGTTGGTCCTGCGCCTAATCTCACTCCGGTCGTGTCGGAATACCGTCCCATTGGATCATGAGGGAACAGAAAGTGCACTTGTGTTTGCGCACACACTGGCCGCCGTGACCGAAATACGGTCTGGAGAACATTACAGTTCCTTCACAGTTCCTAACCTACATGCATGACTGTAAATCTCCAAAGAATCCCTTCTTTGGATTACAAGCGAAGAAGATTTAACAAAATCACAACAATTCCTAAATCATAATGGTCACTATAATTAAATATGTTATTTTTAATAATATTTGCAATTTATTGCAAGCGCTAAAAATATTTTATAATATGAAATCGATAATAATTACAGACTATGTATCGATTTAATTAATTATGCATTTGGACAACGTTCTGAATACTAATTTTTTTTAAATATTGACTACAATATTATACTTATGACACAGAATATAAAGGAACAGATTTAACTCAATTTTTGTCCTATGTGGGGTTAAACCCACTGGGCATAGTGACAGTAGTTATGTGGTTGCTCTACGCTATCTGAGCAATTATAAATTAATGACATGATCGATTGACTGCCGAATGTTAGGGAGTTCAGTTCCCACATGAGATAAAATATTTAATTTCAAGCACCCATATTAAAATTGTTCACAGTTGGGTTTGTTTTAATATTTAAATAAAATAAAATTATCCGCACAGTGTGAGATGTCTTTAAAAGAACATATAAACTTAAAGCTCAACGAGGGCAACGCCAATTAATAATTCAGTACATGAACCTGCTCGATAAATTATGTCAACTCTAGAATATCAAAACTAAACTAAAATAATTTTCAAAACAATTCCTTTCTATTTAGTGCTAAACTTGTCTCAACTATCTTGTCGACTAAGAACAAAGACATTCTACAACGTCTCGAAGCTCGTTGGCAAGCCAAAAACGCCAAACCAACATTATTATATAAGTGTAAAGAGCAAGCAACATAAAAAGTTCAATATCTTACGCCTACGACCATATGGCCAAACCGATGGTTACCGACAAAAAAACCAAAACTAATAAATAGCCGAAATCAGCTCCCAGCTATTACTGTAAACTAGTAATACGGAGATACGTATTTTTTTATTATCTACAATGAATAGTTATTATGTGAGATGAAAGCCGATACTTGCGCACGCGCCATACTAACTAAAAATTATTTAGGAATGTTACGCCAGATGGTTATCTTGTTTCGATGTTCGGTGTTTTGGTGTTCCGTACTTTGTTTTAGGAGCTTCGTGCTTTTCTTTACTGATAGGGTCTTGTATTAAGGCAGACTTTCTATATAATGCATTGAAGTTGGTACCACGATCCT
The DNA here is from genome assembly GCA_930367265.1 of Catocala fraxini. Classification (NCBI taxonomy): domain Eukaryota; kingdom Metazoa; phylum Arthropoda; class Insecta; order Lepidoptera; family Erebidae; genus Catocala; species Catocala fraxini. The sequence continues at coordinate 24,830,850 of OV884031.1, forward strand.
ATCCCTACATCCTTCCTCCAGTCTCTACCTTCACAGTTGCTGAGTTTTAGTTGTGTTTCCGCTATTACTGTAGAAGTAATGCTAATGGAATATAACCCTGTCTATGAGTGGAATTTGAAGCTTATCTTCTGATAAACCGCTAAAAACTAATAATATGACCTACCTGATGGTAAGCGATAATGACCAAAATTAATACTAGCGCGCTGCCGATTCTACGAAGAATTGACTTCGGTGACAGTGCAAAGACTACATTAATGGTCTTTTAACTGTCAGCATAGTATCCTAAGCTCTGCGAAATTTATTCCCTAAAAAAACAAAACAAATCATGAGCTTATTTTGTCAACGATTTTCTGTTGAGCGAAGGTACTTCTCCGATCGGCCTACTCTAACTTTAAACGGTCTCTTATAAATCTTGTATATCAGATGATTGTATCTGTATTTGTCAAACTAATGAAACGTTTCACAAAATAATGCAATGTCTAAGTAAATGAGACCACACGGTTAGCGTTCCCTAAGAAATTTGTATTGGAACATTTTTAGGTGACAGAATTACTATGTTCGGTATGCAGATACACAATCTTATTGATGTTCAAAATGTTGGGTTAGTTACTATGTGGGAAGTAATTAATTCGACAAAGTCTTTAGGGACTTTAACACACAATTCGGTAGGCGCAATAGAGATGTTTTTGAAAGAATGAGCCTGCTTTAGAAAAATCCTTGTTATGCAAGGGACATAGACAAAAAAGCTTGGGCTAAACGGATTTACATCAAAATTTGCTCTATACTTAAGGCAAAAGCCTAGCGATCATTTTCACCCTTTTCCAATGCGTGAGAAATAAAAGTGAAATACTCTTGTATTATTTCGTATTTTGCAAATACCTTTCTTCCAGTAGATTCGCGATTCAAATAAAGGACAGGACTGACATTGCTATTTTTTGGGAAAAGGCGGCTTTTTGTATTTACTTGCCATTGCTTCTTCAATACTAAGGGAATAAGGCAGTGTATATGATCAACGATTACTGTTTGCCATCAGGTGCTTACCATATGATGCAGGTGAGCGGATTAAAGTAAAAACTTAATATACATATAACACGACTTAGAATAATATTTATTCTAAAAGTCGCATAATATTATAATTATGTAAATTATTTCAATAAGCTATGGCTTCATTTACACGATAATGATTTTAGCTTCTCACTATAAAATATAAACGGCTTAAGCTTATTTCTCATCAGAAGTTTAACCGTGACAAAATAAAACGTTAATAAAACAAATTTACGTAACTTTGTTTGTTAAATTAAATCTACTAGAGCCTATAATTTATATAAAAAACGACGAATACCTACAAAATCTCTCCATAAAATCTTTATCAAAAATAAAAGAACTACCACATCTCAATACCGCTGTAACTACATCAGAAAAGAATAAAGACCGTAGTGAAATTTGGACGTACCTTTGTCTAATTTGTGCCATCAAAACGTGGCTATACGAACATTAATAAATTACTGCCTCTAGCAAAACTCTGTGACCGGATAACGTACCTTAAAACCTTTCCAATTTGAAATATCAATCTTATTATATAGCGATCAAGGTGCAAATTGGATTGAGCAGTCCAATGATTTGCATTCACAAATTCATTGACCAAAATTAAGGCAGTTTCCGATTAATAAGAGCCATAACAATTTCGCCTCGAGCTCTGTGCGCCTTGGTCATTATTAGATACTTCCTCTCTGTATTTTATTATATTTTTTACCACTAGACTAAAACAGAGCATAACTGCATTGGCTGTTAAATGTTTTGACATCGTTAGACGGCTATTTGAGATCGCAACGAATAATTTATTCGCATGATTAACTGGACTTGTCTTGACGTACCAACTATTGAATTTTTGGTGCATGACCTAATGGTTAATGTTTTGAACTGGCTATATGATTATTTGGCTACTAAATTATGTTTTAAAATAAGAGAAAAGTGGACATCACAATATAACAACAGATAGAGATTTCGAAAGTACCTACTAAACGATCTCACGAATAATCTTTCAAAGACAAGAAGAGGATGATTTGGGATATCGTGAAGACGGAGCAGTGGAATATGGCCTTAGATATAGAAACATACTAAAGGCTTTGCATGTAAGGCATATTTTAGACTTACCTTTTACTTTAAGATATTTGCTAGGTCTTTGACTTCTTTGACTATGGGTACCAGAGTTCAACATAACACTTATAACTAAATAAAATTGTCTTCATTATTTAAGTATGCAGTGTAATTAAAGTGTTATTGTTTTAAAAACATTATTATTATTATGTTTTTCTTATCACAGATATTTTACAAAAATATCAGAAAAGTATCTGGCCTTTTGGGAGGCTTACACGGAGACATGGGTCTAACGTGAAGAGGCTCTTCGAGAGTTTTAATCTAATGTGAGATGTAATGTCAGATGGAACACCTACGGTGGCACTAGGCGCAGCAGGCGTAGGAATATTGCTACATATGTACTCTAATATTTCTGGGCTATGGGGAAGAGTTTTTGATAGACCGGTATATTGGTAACTATGTATGAAAAATGGCGTCTGCCCTGAATACTCTAATAACATCATTCGGATGGGCAGATGGTGACTCACTAACTGGCCATCCGATCACTAAATGGGCCCCCTGAATAGCCACCATATTCATACAACCCAGCAGCAGAGGGCAACACCTTATTTTTATTACATTATTTGAATCCGCTCATAGTTAGTTGCACTCACTGATCGGTAAACGATTAGCGAGGTTAAGCAACATTGGGTGCGGTCAATCTATAGATGAGCGGCCGCTTAGTGGTATTTTATCTGAGCGCATCTGTGTATCTGCGCATCTGTGTGTGTCTGTGTGTATCATATCGCAACATCCAAATTAAGGATAATCATCTGTAAATCACACTTGTAGTAGAAAATTGGCTAGGTAGTTGTAAGCCGATAGACGTGCGTATTTGAATAAAAATGCCGATGCTGGTCGAAATTTGTTACTGTCCAAACTGCGTATTGAATTACTCTTTACAAAATCGCAATTACTAATTGCCTGGTGTAAAAATAAAACGGATTCATACTGTTCGTAATAAACCCGTGTGAAAACATACGTCTGTAGACGTTTGAAACAGTTAAAAAATATTTAAGCTACAACATTCGGTGTTGGTGATTCTGTTCATTTTCACCATCAGCATATTATAAAAATAATATTCATCTGCATGTCACTTAATTCTCTCGTCTATTTACAGTAATTAATCCTAGATACTGGATCGACCGGATTGTTGTGCTATGATTATTGTCAGATTGGTTATAGTAGACGTGATGAAATGACATATAACTTCTCGATCCAATATCTTGTCCATTGGGAAATTTCAAAACTTTTATATTAAAGGTACCTATTTAATATGCACATAACATAATACAAAAGTCAGAAGTGCGTGCTTCAGAATCCAACTCATGACAATCTAGCGGTCATCCATTACGCTATCGCTTTCCTAACTCTAACCAATCACGTATTAAACCATATTTTTCAAAATTACTATTACCCTCCTCATTTCCATCTCATACCCTACCATTGGCACAACAAACATTTGATTACTATAGGACGACCAGAAGCCACAGTGTAATGACAGGATTGATCAAATTATTGTCAATATCGACTGTATTGCCTCCGATCAGAGCCGAGAGTCATATGGTCTTAGTACTGGCTATCTTATAATTTAATGTTCCCAGTAAATTGCATACGATGATGAAATGAACCTCAGTGGCTGTCACGTAACGTCATAATGAATCCCTCCCAATAATTACAGTCGGGTAATATCCTGTGCAGGGACGGACTTGCTGCGGGGGCTTTGCGGGTGGGTGCATTAAGTTATGTCGATATTGTTGACGCTATGTAGAATATGATGTACAGGTAGTAAGAAAGCGGTTGCTATTATTTTCAAATATTTTTACTATTTTCTTATTTACGTATACGTTATATTTTCAAATAATATTTTCGGTTTGGATAAATAACACGGCCAAGCGACGATCACAAAAATGTTAAATGACAATTTATGCCTTTTTTTGTTACAAGCTTTTAAGGATATGCAGATACATAGTTATGTTCTACGCTTTACTTACATTATTCGCATTAATATAAACTAGATAGGGAAAATGTAGATAATATTATCTCTCCAAAAATGGAATGCTACAAATTGATTATTGCTAGATAAGACGAACTGTTGTAGATATTATTAAATTTATTTTCCTGCTTTATTTACAACGCTTTTCTAATTCTTTAAGTTATCTATATATACATATATAAAACTCTTCCGTTACTGAGTGACTGACAGACAACGCACAGCCGAAACTACTGAACGCAAGAAGCTGAAATTTGGCATGTATGTTCCTTGGTGAGTGTAGGGGAGCACTAAGGGAGGATTTTTGGAAATTCCATCCTGAAGCGGGTGAAAGGGGTGAAACCCGATATTCACACAGGAACGGGACTTACGCGGGTGAAACCATGGGAAAACTACTAGTGCTATAAACAAAAAATAATATTCAATGATAATCTTTTATATATTTACATATTATGTTAATTGTTTTACACTTTACATTATGCAAGATATCATACTAAAAATATCAAAACTGCATTCCAAAGTAAGCTAAAACCTCTATTTTAGGAGATCGTGTTCCATTATGAATTCGTTATACAGTTAATAGACGAGACGACTTGAGACGTAAATATCACTCTGTATATTTAAGGTAAGTTTACTATAATAAATAACATATTTACTAATATTATAAATGCGAATGTGAGTTTGTTTGATTGTTACGCCTTAACTACTCAACCGAAATTTTGCATACATTGCCAGGATGACTAAAACGGACATAAAGTACCACCTCATCTAGAAAAAGTACTGTTGCCGAGGTATAAAAATGTATATACTAAATTGACACTAACGCGAGCGAAGCCGCGGGAAAAAACTAGTAAATAAATAAATAATCGACCCGAGTCCATCACTGGCCTCTCATCAGAAACCTGTTCAGTCATATTGCGTCTCTCATTCATATAAGGCTGATAACGTTCTCGCTTATTGAATAGATGGTATCGATGAGATCTATTCATGATTGTCTGCGTACTAGATGTAAATGGAGATTGGGATTCATATTGCTTCATTGGCAACACCTGCTTTGATATGCTACCGTGACTAAAGGGAGGATGCCAGTATGAATGCAGTCTGATTTGCGTTCGTAGTAAATCTGCCAGGATAATGAATTGTAGCGATGAGTAAAAATTCCTGCAGGCAAATTAAGGATTTCAATTTTACTTACATAGCCTCCCGCTTAGGGACATATACATACCTATATTACATACACATGTTGCGTTCGACAGTTTTAGGTCTCAAATAATATAAGTCGAAATGCCTCAAGCACACCTTTAGATTCCATGCTGCTACTCGAAACGTATTTCTAATAGAAGGCTTTTGCTATTGAGTTTTTAACAACAAAATAACTGCATATGCTCTTTGTTTGACTATACTTTTTGTTCAATAACAAAGAAAGATATGTCATTAAAATATTCCAAATCAGGCAATTTCCAATATGAAAAATAACGTTATTTCTTTGTTATATATATGTTATTATTGTAATCAACCAATTATTTTAGTTTCGGGTTATTCTTCCAATCTACAACATTGTTACTGCAAAATATATAATTCTTTTGACCTCACTCTAAGTATAACCATTCATAAGTTGTATTTGTAGACCATATTTTTATAATTAAATTATTTATTTCATAATTTAGAAGACACAAGACATTACATTGTGAACAATAGTGGTAGTGCGTGTAATTACCTACCTTCCTCTTCCTATACGTTATCACTTTTGTTATAATTATGTCCGATATACTGCCGAATATTTAAACACAATAAAGATATGGGTTTACTAGCTATAACATATATACATATATAGCAGCGATAGCTCAGTGGGGAGACCAACAGACTGCAATGCAGAGGGTCTTGGGTTCGAACCCACGTCGCGCACCTCTGACTTTCGGAAGTTATATGACTTTTCGAAATTATGTGCGTATTGATTGACAATTATCGCCTGCTCCGTGCCTCGGAGAGCACGTTAAGCCGTCGGTCCCGGCTGCCATGAACATCTATGGCAGTCGTTATTGGGCAAGTCAGTATCCTCTAATATCAGGACAGTGTCAGGACACTGGTCTAGCTTTAGGGTATCGTTAGCCTTCGGGTTGCGGAGGTCAGGTGGCAGCAGCTCCGTGTAAAAACTGATATCCAGTCAAATCCGGTTAGACCAGAAAAGTCGACCAAGTGACTTGGGAATAATAAAGGCTAGGGAGAATAAGAAGGATATGGGTTTACTAGAAAATCCAAATATCGCTACTAATCTACTAATACTAAGATTTCTTCATATTTTCATCGAAAACTCTCAAAACAAAATCCTTTCACAAATCTTATACAGACAAAGCATCAAAACACTTTCACTCATACATTAAATAAACCATCCTAAAATCACCTTCAATAATGTGAAGTATTAACTCCTCTTACAAATTCATACATACAAATTGTCGTATTATACATAATATACACAAATTCGGGTGCATTATGGTAATAACGTAATAATGCGCTGACGAACCACTATACCCTTATCCAATGGTAAATTGGACGCTGTTGTGAATAATTTTGTACACAATATAAGTAGTTTGGGTCATGAAAAATTGGATCTTAAAACGATTGTAGCTGTTTGGTAGTCATCAATAATCATTTATCATTTTTCTGTATTCAACGTGCGCTCCGTTTAGCTGGCTTCTACTTTGTTTGATGGTATAAATTGTTGATTAATTATTGTAATGTCGGATTATATTATACTAGCTTTTGCCCGTGGCTTCGTTCACTCAGAAATAGTACTTAGTTGTGGATGAAAAATACCCTGTGTCCTTTTTGTAACCCTGATAAAGTGTATGCAAAATTCATGTCGAGTAGTTAAAGCATGCAGCGTAACAAACAAATAACCTTACATTCGCATTTGTTTTATTAGTAAGGACTAACTTTTTCTAGTGCGTTCACTAGAAAATAGTATTTTTCTTGATTAAAGATATCCTATGCTCTTGACAATGTGTAGGTATGCGAAATTTTGGTCGAGGCGTAAATGGCGTTACGGCGTTAAAGCGTAACAAACAAACGAGCTCTGATTCGCATTATAAATTAGTTTATAGTAAAATAAACAACGCGATAAAATCCTTATATAGTAGTTTAATTTCAATGAATAACATTCGCGTAAACAGAAGACAATATCATATAAATTAGTTTAGTTAAAATACTTTCTTGGTTAACGAAAGAAGTATCAAAATTGCTTACATTATAATTGATGCATTGAATTTTCGATAATTAAATAAGTTGATGTCTCTGTTATAATGAAAACATGCTTCACTTTCTTTTATTTTAAGCTTATAGAGCCAATGGACTAGCTGAAGAATTTCTACACTACTCACACAATTCCATTGAAACCAAAGCATATAATTTGATACCATATTCTTTAGAGGCTGGACCGCATTGAAAGCAATCTAAAGCAATACAATTAGTGTCCTTTACGATACAAATACAAAAACAAACTTCCATTCAACTAATTGGCGTTTAAATTAATAATGATTGAAACAAAAAATGGTCGGAGAACATTTGAATCCCCAATTAGACCATAAAGGCCTTATCATGAAGTCATTAACCGACTGCGGGACACAGGGAGGTTTATGAGTTTTACTACAGAAAATCGTTCGGCGCCATTTTGAACAATCCGACTGCTTTACAACCAATTAGCTAAGTAAATACAAGCTGATTGTGACGTGGGCGATATTGTGGCCAGGAAGTTTAGGCTCAAGTAGTTATTTATATTGCCTGTCTGGTATGGCCCGAGGCGTAGTTTGCTTACGCTTACGGCTGAGCCGTGTTGCGGTCGGTTCCTGGGAATGTGTTGGTGAGTTCTCCTCTCAGAATATGTATCTTGTATATAAAATATAGCTGAAAGTGTAGAATATAATATATGTATTAATTATGAGAGCCCTGGTTTAATCTACTTAGTTTAATAAAAGCAGTAGTTCAATCTCAGCTGGAGTACCGGTGTGTAACAAGACAGTGGACTGCATAATTTATTGTAGAATTTCTATGTTTTCAAATAACTGTATTTTTACTGTGTGAATAAATATTATTATTCTTTTGAGTATTAATATTAGATACCCACTTGTGACAAACTATGCTGAGCTGTCACGTAATGGACTGTGAATCTATTGCCGTCCATGGGATATATTTTGAGATTGCTATTGCAACTGAGGATATGCGAACAAAACAACCTAATTATATTATACGACTCGGGTACAAAAGCCTGGATTTCAATCTAAATGTATGTAATGTATCTATCATCGTTTCTTTAGCGTTTTTATCTCATTTATAATACAATCGATTTTTTTCTAGATTTTGCCGTACAGAGATAAGACGACAACCACAATTTTACAATTAAAAAGTCAGAATATTTAAATAAATTAGGTGTTTGAAACAACTACACTACTTTCTCTTTTAATCATTTTCGAAAAATTAACATATCTCAAACTTGTCATTTGCCTTTTACCGTCGAATTTAATTCGTTCGGTTTTTGTTATACAGTTCTCTTGCTACTCCGTCTAGACATAATTATATGTTAGTGCAGTGTCTGGTACTAGTTTTGGATACGATAGGTGATATTTATCTTTTAGGGCTCATTATCTATTAAGTCTTGTCTAATCAGTTGACAAAATGTAGATGCAATACATTTTGTCAAACCAGGTAATAGACTATATGTGTGGAAGAACTGTGATGCTCTGCCAACAAAAATAGGAGATAGGATAGGATATGTGGTTGCGGTATGGTTGCGGTCCGAATTCGAGTACTTCAACTTTGGTTTACTTTGCTTGCGCGATTTAGGCTCCACTAGAGATTGTGAACAGTTGTGCTGAATTAAGTACAGCGCCATCTTTTGTTTTTACCTGTATTTTTTAATGTATATGTAAACCCCAAAATAATGTTATAATTTTAAAGTATTTTTTTATTTTATCCCACTCTCGTGTTTGCATCATGTGCGAATTAATGAAGCGTGAGTGTTACTAGTAGCATAACAAGAGGAAATCCTTTATGTAGACATGGATCCATGTACCTGTTAATCGCTAGTGGCATGGCCCTATAATTTTATAAGCCCAGCGGCTACTAATCAAATCTGAACGGAATTGACGAATAGTTGACTAGTTTATGACTGATTAGATGAAAACAGGACAACAGGGACTATTACATTATGTCTTAAGCTTGTACATTTTCTTTTTATACAACTCAATTGGCAAACAGGCATACAGCCCACCTGATGGTAAGTGGTCACCGTAGTCTATGGACGCCTCACTTGCGTGAGGCATCACTTGCGCGTTACCGACCCTTTAGAAAAAAAAGGAAATGGGAAGGAGAAGGGGCAGTAAGGGAGAAAGAGGGTGATTGGGCCTCCGGCACTCTCTCTCACCAAATGAAACATAACAGTAGGAATACTGCTATTTAATTTTCACGTCGATATTCTGTGAGAGGGTAGTACATTTCCGGCCGAGCCGGCCCATTCATTCTGAAATGCATGTCTTAAGGATTATTTAAATGGTTTAAGTAGGTAATTATTCTGGTGCGTATCAATTATATATGGATCTGGTGCCTTCAGTGGCATTTTACTACCAAAGTGGCAACAATGTATATCAAGGCTCAATAGACAAGCCGTGCCTAGCAGTGGGACAATTTATATACAGTGCTGATGGTATTATTATTGTATAAATAACGTAAACCGTAGAGCAGGATTCAACCCTCAACTGTCAACAAAAGTATGCTTTATATTTTTACATAATTCCACATCTAAATGTAATCTGTTTTTTAAATTGTTCTGTTATTTATACGCCATTTGAAAAACTGAAACACTACCATTTGATTTTACTATCCTAAGGCTTGCGTGTGCTGTGTAATGAAAGCACTAATGGGTGCTAAACCTTACTTGTGGAAACGTTTGTAATGTACCGCCAAAGGGTAACTGATATCCGATTGACTATTCCAGAGATATTTCTGCCTATTTTATCCAATTGAGTTATAAGAAGAGTAATGTTTTTGGTATGCATATGATTTTGTCGGTGGCAAGCTACAGCAGTTAATAGACTGTTTATGTTTAATAGATTTTATTAAATAAGATGTCATTAAGTACGTCGTAATAAAGGAAATGATATAAAACATCATATATTTTTAAATGGCCACTCTCAGTAGAGATTGTTTATCGTTGTAGCGGCAATTCTTTGAAGTATTGCTGAAGTCGATATTTATGATGAATTTTTAGCCATTTCGAAGTTGTCATCTAACGTTTTTCTTAAATTAGAACAATTATAGATTTAACTCGGGTTATTTATAAAATAATAGACTTACGATCGTCACAAAATTTGTGGCTGAATAGATGTTTCTTTAATATTTACATAAGTTGTTGGTAAATTATCTCAATCATATAACTTTTGGTATTGGCAGATTTCGTGTTACTGTGTGAAAATAAGTATTGGCAGTCACAAGTCCAACTAAATTCTTTCGATGTAATGAAAAGCGGTGTTGACATCCAGATCCAATTGTTTTTAAAATATGGCTGGCATGCCAGCAGTTGACAGATTAACCTAATGTTCGATCCAAGAATAACATATTCCATGTTCTCAAATTCTTTTTAAAAACAACATCTCACCGCCATATTTCCTGCAAAGGGAATGTTATAAGAATAGAGCAAACATAGGCGCAAACATATGCCAAGGCAGTAAAACTCACTTTTGCGTATTATTTAACTAATAATCTTAAATTGACATGATTTTATATCCTCTAAATATTTCGCACAAAATTCTCATAGACCTCCTCGGCGCTACCAAGGCAGTAAGTATATTCATTTCATTTTTAATCACCCAATAATTTGGATTTAGTCATTTATATGTAATTTGTTGTATCTATATAAGTTTTAGTTATTACTCTATAATTTTTTTGGAATATTTGCTAAAAAATAATCGGCCCATGGGTTTTAAGGTATTTGAGGTAGATTGTCATAGATCATGTGAATAACCCATTAAATGTTTGCTATTATTAATCCAAATTATAGGCCTTCATACCCAAAATTCACGTGAGTGAAGCCTCGAGAGCTAGTCTTAACTAAAATAAATGTGATTATGAGTTTGTTTGTTACGCTGTCACGCCCTAACTACTCAACCGATCATCATGAAATTTCGCATACACGTTGTCAGGGGTACGGTACCTTTCATCCAGGAAAAAGTACTGTCACCGAGAGATATAAAATTATAAATTTATTGACAAAATCAATTGTAGATTAATGCGACGGAAGCCGCGGGTAACTAATACTCAATAACGCTCTACGGGAAGGAGTAGTCGGTAAAACATAGCTAGATAAAAACTTAATGATTAATGAATATAAACAGTAGCGTTTACTCGAACTATTAACATGTAAAAGCTTTTCGGTTTTATGTACCAATAATATTTAATTGCCGTCAAGATAATACCGAAGTCTTTTACGTTCGCGGCCAATGTTAGATCGCATTTATTTTAATAACGTTCTTAATGTGTCTGTTATTTAAAGATGGCTGAGTGATGGGTATCCGTTGCAGCGATAACGTATAATAGGTACGTACACTCGACTTTTTGTGACTTGGTGGCGCAGCGGTACTGAATACGACTGCTGTGCTTGAGAGCTCGGGCTCGATTTATAGTGTTAATAAGTTTTTGTCAAAAACTCCTTAATAGATTCTTAGCAGTAATACGGAGTCTATTTGATTTGTGTCCGTTAGACTCACAGCTACATATCCTTGAAAAGGGTGGCAGTAACGTGTTACACTCCTTTCTCAGCTACGTTTTTAGATCCAACGTAAAAGGGGGACGTATTTATATTATTTAAAAAAGACAAATTGCCCACTAGATATTTACGATGTCGCGAGGACGTCACCAATATACAGTAATTATCGAACACCTAGCTCATACGAATAATTATACTATCTGGGATTCACACTTGCAGCGGCCAGTCGACTGTTTGTCCGTTATGTCATCCACCAAGCAGATGCAGTAGCCATCTATCGGACAAGTTTTCAGAACTGATGTTGCTATTTAAAGCCTTTAAACAAAACAGTAACACTCGGTAAGCGGTACGCTTAGGCGGTTTTATTTGATTTCGAGCTCATTTCTCAGGCCAAGCGTAACCTATAAAAAGTAGCCCAAAGTAGGTATGCTAGTTGTACTGTTACAAGGCGACTACATAGTCAGGAACAGCAGTCATAATAGCAAATTTTATATACCCAGCGGCGTCTAATCCAATGAGAACAGAATTGACGACCACAGATGTATTAGTCATATCTATTTATACACAGACAACAATATCTTTGGTATTTTTTTTTAATATAAATTTATGAATTGCTATTGATCTATTTATAACAAACCTGAGTGATACCCTCATTTTTCAATATATAAATGTACTTTCTTGTTTTTCTACGTTTTGATATTTGTTATAATAACGTGTGTGTACCTGTTTTGAAAATTAAAATACTTGCTTACTTATATTTCAAAAATATTGCATTATTTCAAAAATTTAGACAGTCGATATACCTACAGTATATTTTACTGTATTGTCTTATTTGGTAAACAACATTTAGTTACAGCTTTCCGACTATAATCGTTATTTAAGTTGTAATAGAGACAATAAATAAAATAAGACAATACAAAAAGGTTACTCTCCATGTTTTATCTCTAAATACTTTATATAATATGTAGATTCTATCTAAATTTGTTTTAAGCTATAGGTACTTTTTAACTATCTACATACATTCAAAACCTGACGGTTATATTATCCCGAAGACGTAGGCAATAATGAGATTTAAAATTTAGGTAAAGAATTATTCTTCACTTTTTAGTGGAATGTGAGACACATTCATGTCACGAAGACAATATTTGATATGTAGATAAGATTTAAGCACTAAAAGCTCGGGTAAGTTAATATATATAATTCTATCATTGCATACTTCAATAGTTGCAAAATCATTTTTTATGAAGTTAATACATCGCTGAAGTCGTGTTGTCGATGTATCAAAAAGCTATGATTGTATTGTGCATAATCTCACAAAATTGCTTAAAAACAGTACTTCAAAATGTAAATAAAATCTTGTGTCTGAACAAAAGTTTTATTGTAATTATGTAGAAGTAAGTCAATGTCTAAAATTGTCTTATTAAATACTGTTACTTCGTACGTTTAATGTCACAGACAAGTCATTACCGAAACGACTTTTATTATAAAACAAAATCGTGTAGAGTTCAGAGCTTTCTCATCTTTGTGTCGCATGTGTAATTCGCCAGGCCATTTCGTTTGGAGTTAAAATATGAATAGAACAACACATTTCTTTCTTAATTATACTTGTATGACGAGCGCGCGATTTTGTATTGGTAGTGGCAGTCTGGTTATGATGAGAACACTGTTATAAGCGCCAGCGATTTCACCCTTTTCCTGTCCCGTGATAGACACAATAGCAAATCTTTGGTATGTTCATATGTGATATATCGGACAGAGAACCAGTTAACAATAAGTATTAACTGACAGACAAGGGCTCGTCAACTGCTGTAATAGGATAGTTGCCTTTGTTTGTTTTTGTAAATCATTTTACATACAAGATTACAATTACAAGACTTTGAAAGAAATCTTTTTGTGCAAACAGTACCAGAATTGTTTGCAAAATAAGGCCAAAAATAATATTTTAAATTTAGATTTAAGTAAAAGTTACAAGCTACATTTTATTTATCCAAATTTAAAATATTAATTACTTCGTATTTTGGATCAATTACTTCCCTTTTTATGTGAGAATATCTCGATATTTCCCTCAGACAGATGTATTTAAATAGCGGTTACGTCATAGTTTGTATCGTCTGTCATTTCACAATTACGCTTACTACCAGATTTGAAAATCTTATTTTAGAGTAAATAAAAAAAACGTCTTTAAGTCTTTGGCCAATGTAATTAAAATTAGACGAAAATAATAAAATTGAGTCTGCATTTAGCAACACCCAATTAGATGACTTGAAAAAATTTTATGACATAATTTTTGTCAACTGTCAGAAACCGTATACATTTTAATGTTTTTAATTTCTTTATTAGTGGTTGCTATCAAAAAGCAAATTTCCGGTCAAAAATACAGTTGCAAATAGTATTTATAAAAAATCAAATATCTAATGACTGCATGGAAGGCGTAATGGCTTAAGAGATTGTCTTGCTTGTCTCTGCGCTGAGTCATTTGGGTTTGCTTCCCATACGGGACAAAAATGTGTGTGATACGTAAATGGTTGATTTTATCCGTTTTTTTGATGTTTGTAAAGTATTTTGCGGCACAGTTATTATTGCTAGTGAGCGTGTAATTTATATATGTGCATTATGCAAAACCGCAATGGGCCAGTAGACTATGACCTAACCGTTTTGACACTAAGAAGTGACCCGTGTCCAGCAGTGAGATAATTTATATTTAGGGCTGATAATATCTCTATTGTGTAATTCATGGTAATATAAATGTGAATAAGTTTAAAGATACGAACAGCAAACAAAACGGACATATTCATTAACAGAGCAAATATGAGAAATTTGCTCAGTTAATGTAAAAAAAATGTTCAGTAGACATTTAATATCATCAAGCCATCATCAGTATTTTTTGTCAGGTATTATTTGCTTCAACCTTTAAGGAAAACATCGTCAGGAAACCTGCATGTCTAAGAGTTCTCCAAATTTTCTCGAAGATATGTGAAGTCTGCCGACCGGCACTGGGCCAGCGTGGTGGACTATGGCCTAACTCTTCTCACACTGAGAAGAGGACCGTGCCCAGCAGTGGAACAGTTTAATACAGGGCTGATATTAATATTATTATTTATTATTTGATAGCACTTATTAATAAATCTAAGAACTATCGAATACTTATACAAGAAAAGAAATAGGCAAATAGACTACAATTGTCGATTTTTAAATCGTCAGTTATAATATCAGCCCTGTATTAAACTACTACTGGGCACGGACCTTTTCGCAGTGTGAGAAGCGTTAGGTTATAGTCTACCACGCTGGCCTAGTTCGTGTTGGCAGACTTCACATATCTTCGAGAACATTATAGAGAACTCTCAGAGATGTAAGTTTCAACACGATGTTTTCCTTCACCGTTAAAGCAAGCGATAATTAACTATTTAACACGCATATAACTTTGAAAAGATATCTGCATGGCAGTCCAACGGTTTCCCACCAGACTATCGCTGTTATAATCGTCAAATCAACAGTGAGCTTAACTAAAATATAAATTTGTATACCATACAATAGTTATCATATCATTAAATATAGAAAAGCTTATTTAACTTCAACCATTTTTTGTTTAACAGCTAGTCGGTTTGTCCTACGGATAGGAGATGTAGATCTACAGCAATAATAAAGACGTGGCTGGCCTTGGGCTCTGCTCATAGATTACATGACTTCTTATCATCAGGAGAAGTGTAGTACTTCTGACTGACAACAATTAAAAGAGGTATGTTTATTTCTTTGCTATGTCTAATTTGGTCTTAGCCTCATTAAACGTTGTTTAATTTTTTCGTATATTGTATCTTCTTGTAACGCTAATATTAATTACCATTTCCACGTGAGGCACATTTAGAAAATACATGAATAATATGGCAACTTTCAAACACAAACATAGCAAATAAACATCTTTACAACTTTCTGATACACCTTTAGTAGGTATTACCCACTTAGATAGTATAAACGCTTTTCCAGCACACAAAGTCCTCGCCCTAAGCACAGTACGTGCAGTGATATAGTAACGCGTGCGTGATGCCGAGGGTCCAAATAGACCAGATGGTGATGAATGTGGACGACAATTATTGTTTAAAAAACCTGCTATTACCTGTTGCCACTGTTTTGCTCATTGTTGTGGGTTCCGTCCTCGAAATAGCTATATCACAAACATGTATTTATGTTTGCGAATGTGAATACGCTGTTCTATACTCATAAGAGGCGTAGGCAGAAGTTTATCGTACGTACATACATCAGCTATATTTTAGATCCTACAAAATTACGCGCTAGTATTTTTAGAGTTCGAAAAACTCTTATACAACAGCTTTGTCCGTCCGTCTGTCTGTTATACAACTTTGAACTCAAGAACCGTAAGAGCTAGAGACTCGCGGTCAACGCCTTTCGACTCAGCATAGTCGATATAACCCCGAAATCACTATGATCAGATCACGTGGTATCACGTGACTTTTGCATATTACTTGAACCATTTTTCGAACTCTAAGATTTACGGCAATTCATTGCCGTTTTTCACTTGTCATTTGTAGATTCTCGCCCGTATATCTGTAAGAAGGTTTGAGAGAAGAGATTTGCCACATCCTGATTTCACTAGCTTCATTTTAGGTCTACATAAGCAGCATATTGTTGTCTAATAGGCGCGTAGCGAAACTTCATGTAACTATTAGGAATTTACTACTAGTGGTGAATTGAAGTTAAACTACTATATACGGATTTTATCGCGTTATTTATTTTACACTTGATTACAAAATTTTGAAACTGTCACATTACTACTAGATATTATTGAACTTTACTAAATTTTAAGCTAATTAATTTACATAATATTGTCTTCTGTCTAATTAATTTATTAAAACTATTAAAACTATTTATGTTTAAGTTTACACTTTCCCCGACGTTTCGGTTGCTTTTCAGCAGCCATGGTCACGGGGAGACTAAGATGGTAGTTGTCTGAATGTTCCAGTGTAGTTATTTCAAAGTACCCGAACATAATTTAATCATTGGTGTTTCTATTTACGCAGAATGAGGTCAAAGTATCATGAAAATCAAAATTATGTAATAAAGTGTCAAATAAACAATGTGATAAAATCCGTGTATAGTAGTTTAATTTCAAAGGAAAGAAATCGCCAACACTTTTTTGGTAACAATAATTAATCAAACACAGCACTTTATTCTTAAATTAAGCATAGATCAAATGTTTTAGTGCTTATATTATTTAGATATATAGCACATAAAAACGCATACAGTTTTAGTTGTAAGAACCCTAAAAACCGGTGGCTCGCATTGGTACCAACTGTGATTACCATAATTTCATCGCCCCACGTGTCCGAGGAGCACACAAAAACTGGTAATAATCACAGTACAACGCGGTACTGGCAAACACACAAGTGTCCAGTATTAGAAATTAATCAAAAATAAAACGTAATTCTAAAAATTATTCGTGTTCCGTGCAAGATATTTAGCAATTCTTTTAATTCTTATTGGCTTACACACATGTATAAAGATTAAAATATAATTAAACAAATATATCAAATTAGAACAGATACTCGTGGTCTCGCAGTGAAAATTAATAACTCTAGAAATGCGACCACTTAAAACCATATTAATTTTCTAAACGGTAATTTCTCATGGACATGGCTATGTTGTATTAGTATTAAAGAAGTGTCAAAGGAGTACATCCAAGATTAATCATACTATCACCTAGAACAGTAGCTATAAGGTGAAGTTTGTTAGGTACTGCCATTTATTGAGCAGTTAAAAGTGTTTTGCATAAATTACTAGCTATTTGGTTTACTAATTACAATTGTCCCACGGGTACGCACTAAAGTAGTTTTGATTTGGGATATTGTCTATCTGTATGTCGTTTAGTTTAATTTAATCCCAGTAACAGTGTACGCATCATTGCAAACATTTTTACAAGCCTTCACCTTTTATAATATTGGAGAAATATGTAATCCGTATCACTTTTCTCCCCACATATACAGTACTGCAGTATACAGTCTCCTCAGGGCGAACGCGAGGGCTACTGTATGGAATAATAGCTTTTTTTACTCTTTTAACATTGCTTTCAAATCGGCTGTCATATTTTGTTGCAACGTAAACACATCGCCGTAGGGATTTCTCCAATTTTAGCTTAGTTACGTGATTTTGAAGATTCTTTTTGGCAAGTGTATGGTAGAGTGAATGAAATTTAAAGGCTATGTGCCGCACCTAATGGTTCCATGCATGAATATTTGATCAGTATTTGTACCTAAAGTCCTTGTGATTTTAAGTACATACTTAATGTAAAAGCCGAGTGTATACATAATACGTAATGGTTGACTTGAGAAAATATTGAATTGTATGGATGGCACAACGGTAACCTCATCAAAACCTGGGTGCTAAAGGATTAATCCTTTAGCATCATTTTGTCCAGTGTGGATATCAATATCCACACTGGACAAAATGTTATATGATCTACAAATGGTTAATCCGAGTCAGGATGTTCTTTGTGTCCGCAGTTTGAATGTATGTAAAGTCCCCCGGGATATAAGAATTACACCTGGAGCAGGCGTCGTCTTTAAAAAAAAGCGAAATAAAAACATAAGTCAAATAAATTTTAACGAGTCTTGTAACTGTTATTTCATTTAATGTTTGTCCCTCACGGTAATATAAATATTATTAGGTTAATTGATGTCTTTTAAAACCAAACCGACCATGGAACCTAAAAATTTTAATACAATGGTTTAAGATTTAAATAAATTTTACAAATTCAGACATTACGTACTTAATTTCAATAAATTTCCTCTTTAATTATTTTACAGGCATAACAACAGGCTTGTTCCTTTAGTCAATTAATGTTACGTATTTCCCTCGGCTGCCGGGCCTTAACATTATCATCAAGTCACTGTCAAAGTTGTCAAAAGGGCTCCAATTTTAATGTAGCAATTTTGCAACATTGAAATCCTCGAAACAAATAACTACAATGTTGCAAAATTGCAGAATAAAAAATATGCTCGTTGATTGAATGATGTTTTCGTGAATGCAAACTTGATTATTTATATTGAGGTCACAGGGACAAAGGCTCATAGAGACATTTAGTAGATATTCGACATCTAGAAATACATACAAAAGACAATACCGGTCAGCTGTTGGCAGCTCACGAAAATATACTGTATGGATCGCGTACTGGTTTCAATAGTTGTCTTGTCTTGATGATTGTTGTGAATTCTAATCTCTTACGTGACAAAAAATTGTCGATCAACAAGTTATTGATGCATTCAATCTTAGGTGTTCTTTGTTTTAATGTTTGTAAAGACTCCCGCGATTCTGGAACAATTCCTAGTGCGCCCGAAAAATAATTCTTTATCGTAGGGGTATTTAGAAACCTACCATAATATCACCTAGGAGACGCGTCGTTTGTTACTTTTAATTGAAAGTCACATCAACTACAAAATTACCTTTGCTCTATTCTCTTGCTCTCATAATCGGATGGGACGGCAATCCGACACGACTGGAGTGAGATTAGGCGCAAGACTAACGGCTTTACTATCTACTACTATCTGAAGCACGGAGTTGTAATATACCGCTAACTTCCTAAACAAATTTCCTCCAACGAAAAACTTCATTACATTTAGCTGGTCTGACCGAATAATTGAACACGAGATCTCATGCACAACAGACGCATTTACTACCGCTGCGCTACCGAGTCAATCAAATAACTTTTGCTGTAGGCATTCAACGACACTAGTTGTTTGAAACTCTTGATTGAGTACCCATCTTCAGTAGTAGATACATCACAATCTCAAGATACATACCACATAATGGGACGTCCCTTGAAGCGCCATACAGATGGCTACTGATAGCGAGCGAGCTCGGGGCGCGTCATTAGCGCACGTCCCGGCTCAGTTATTACAGATAGGGTAACCATGATTGTACAACTTCATACACTTTGATTTATGAATAGTAATTGGTGTTTTATTGGGGGATTATTACATCAAGAGAATGGACAGTTTATAGATATATGTAGGTAATCATAGCATTCAAAAGACCGCACGTCTCTTTTACATTGGAAAAGCAGTTACTGTGCGTAAAGTGTCTTTAAAACTGGTTCAAATGCTAAATAATCTTTTATTGTGTTCTCAGGTTAGTAGCGTTTGAAAGTTTTTAGTGGGGTGTGCTCTTTGTATAGAACTATCGTTTTACTCGCGTTGACATCATAACGCCTTCTATTTTAGTAGGATTGCCGTATTTTGCAATGTGCATGTAATACTAAGCACAATAGTGTTCGAATGTTTTAGCGGTACTTAATTTGCGTCAACAAAACACCCCGCGCCATAAGCAGTATTGTCGAATTTGTCGATTCAATCAAATGCAGATTGGGTGTTGATGTGGGAGAGGTCTACATGAGTCAGGTAATTTCCTACCGAGCAGGCAATATGTACCTTTGTCACTTAAATTATCTGCTGCTATATAAGCTGAAATCTTTATAGGTCTAATTAGAGTTAGAACTCCACTTCCAAATGGCTATTTTTATCTAAGCGTTAGTCAACTGTTGATAAAAGGTCTTCGGATCTTGCTACATGTTTTCACCATCTGATTTCTATCAATCACCCAATTATTTCAAAAATCATTTGTCGATTGCTCTAGGTGTAAGTAATGCTTTATGTCAAGGTATACCGATGAGCTATATCTGAAAACATCGAACGAGTCTCGTATAAGCCATTGTCTAAATATGAATCAGTATTAACTTCTTTAAAATATATCGTAGCTTAAAAGTAAGCTACGTGCCTACCCAGCTTACATTTTAGTTACAATATATTGGCATCAATAATAATGACGCCTGGCAGCTTAATTGTGGCTTATTTTTAAGCAACGTTCATTACTTGAAAGGTAATTACCATTTCTACTACTTTAATAGCAGTAATAAAATCATTATTACCAAATCGATGTTCGCAAATTGGATCATTCCTTAAAAAACGTATTAATTTTCCTCCTTTCTAAATTAAAATAATATCATACAATGAATAGCAAAAGGAATTTAGATTTATTTAAAAGCAAGTCAATTAAGATCAGATATTTTTTTTATAGAATTCCTTAGATCCATTTTTTTAGTACAGTTGCGATGTTACATCTTAGAAATCTTTATCTCTATGTTACGTATGCCCGAGCAAAAGAGTTCAATGCGTTTGAACAAGTGAGGTGCTATTATCGATGTCAAACTGAATCACTCATTTAAAAAAAATGCATTTAGCATTTGAATATCGAATACTTTTATTGCACAAAACTCGTTCGTATTCGAATAATCATCAATGACAAGGAAAAATTGAGATTCAAGTACAGGGGAGTACAATTTCTGAATAATTTAATATTTATTTTGATGACAGCCGTGCATGCCTATATACATTATTCATCTTACAAACATTCAATAAAATTTTCTATAAATAATTGACTTAAAACAATAGGAAACAGCCGAATCCTTTCAAACTTAGACCAGTCAGTCATTGTGCAGAAAAGCTAGGTTAGGTAACCAAAACCAATGAGCGTCCAGAGGAATACCATGCGTATCAAGCAAGAGAGATATGCCAGCGCAGCAAATAAATCCGTCATCTTAACTTACCCCTCAAATAGTCGTAATTTTATGTATATTATAATTACACTAAAATTGCTTCTCATAACATCTCGTTCCTTTATTTTTAAAGACCATACTATTTTGTTTTAAGTACATAATATGTAGGTGTTTTAATTCGTGTCTTAATAGTTTTGCGGTAGTATACCGCATAGGAGTTATTGAGGATTGATTTTTCTTACTTAAATGCAAAAACGGAGCAAGGGGTCGATGTAATGGTTTTTATAGAAGTAGCGCACAAACTTTATTTACCAAGTCGTAAACGTCCACCAGCAAACCTACGAAACAGTCAAATTAAATAAAATATTTATACGTAAACAGTAGAGACTTTATCCGCAATGTTCACAAATTTCTGGTCATCCCACGTACATTATGATTGTACCAGGAACCGGGCGTAAAAAATCAACGTTGTTCCTTTGATGACCTCAGCACTTCTACAAATTATAGTGTTAATTGCATTCGACATGTTCGTTATTTCAGATACTTGCTTCGTATAAATAATATTGCGACTGTGTATAAAGAATAATAAGTTCGAACTTTATATTTTACTACTACAGATTTTGCCGTTTGTTCATCCATAGGAAGGTACGGACCTTAAGCCCACTACGCGGGTCCTATGCGGCTTGGTGGGTTGCCAGATTTACCTCGTTTGTTGTTTAGCAGGGTGCACCACGAGCAGGTAAGGTTGGCAAGAGCCCCTAGACTGGCAAGGAATGTCTTCGGATAGAGTGGTTTGGAGGTCCAAGGGAGAGGCGTTTGCCCAGCAGTGGGATATAACAAAGGCAAAGGAAAAGAAAAAGATTTTGCCTGGGGCTTACCGTGGTGGTCACCGTAGCCTATGGACGCCTGCAACACAAGAGGCATCACTTGCGCGTTGCCGACCCTTTAGGAAAGGAAGTGGTAAGGAGAAGGAACGGGCAGGGCGAAAGAGGGTGATTTCCTCCGGCACTCTCTATCGCCGAACGAAACGCAACTGTAGGAATACGGCTATTTCACGTCGATATTCTGTGAGAGCGTAGTCCTTCCCCGGTCGGGCCGGTCCATTCATGCTGAAATCAGCGAGGACGTTCTAATAAAAAAAAAAAATTATTAAGGTTACATATATATATGTATATGTGCATCCTTATGTACCTCCGACAACGTGAATGTGATTTTTTTAATGATAATCTGTGAAAATGTAACAACCAAATTTTTTATTTTTTTTTATTGCCTTCATTGGCAGACGAGCAAGTGGTCCACCTGATGGAAAGTGGTAACCGCTGCTCATGGACTTCAGCAATGTCAGGACACAGCAAAGCCGCTGCCTACCGTGAAATAAGAACTCTCTTTAAACCTCGTTTGAAGAAGGACATATCATAGCGCTCGGGAAACACCGAAGCAGGCAGTTCATTCCAGAGCTTGCACGTACGTGGGAGAAATGATCGCTGGAAGCGTACCGTCCTGGATTTGAACGCTTCCAGGTGATATGGATGAACCCTGCTTCGTTGTCGAGTGGTACGATAATAGAAAGGGGCCGCTGGTACCAAATCAAACAGTTCTTCAGAGCACTCTCCGTGAAAGAGTCGGTAGAACACGCAGAGAGACCCAAAGTCTCTCCGTTGCTCCAACGACTCCAATCTATCCGTGAGATTGGGATCATCGACGATTCGAACTGCCCGTCTTTGTAGGGAGTCAAGTGGGTCGAGCTGGTATTTGGGGGCCCCTGCCCAGAAATGTGAGCAGTACTCCTCGTGCGGCCGGACCTGTGCTTTGTAAAGCACAAGACGTTGACCGGGTGTGAAGTACCGCCTCGCCCTGTTCAGTACACCCACCTTTTTGCTCGCTAATTTAGCTTTATCCTCCAAGTGACTCCCAAACTGGACTTTACTCGAGATTTCCACGCCGAGGATCCCAATACTTTCGGAGATACGGAGAGTAACTCCTTGGAACTGTGGCGCCATGATAAAAGGGTCCTTCTTAGCAGTAAACGCGCACACTTGTGTCTTCGAAGGGTTGAATCGAACTAAGTTCTGTTCACCCCATTCGGAGGCCCGCCCAAGAGAGTCCCCGACTTCAGACACAAGTTGTGTTCGTCTTTCCTATATCATGCTCCGAGGGATATTCTGATAGCTGGTATAACGCGCATCACCCGTGCTGTCATCCGCATAGCAATGTATGTTCTCGATTGACAACAAGTCATTGATATGCAAAATGAACAGCGTTGGGGAGAGCACCGAGCCCTGAGGAACACCAGCATTAATGGTTTTGGTTTCGGAGCTGCAGCCATCAACGACGACTGTAATGCTCCGACCATCCAAAAAGCTGGCAATCCATTTGCAGAGTCCCTCGGGGATTCCATAAGATGGTAGCTTCGATAGAAGAGCCCTATGCCAGACCCTGTCAAATGCCTTAGTGATATCGAGGCTAACGGCCAGAGCCTCTCCCCCTCCCTCCAAAGCCTCCGCCCAGCGGTATGTTAGGTACGCTAGAAGATCACCAGCCGAACGCCCATGGCGGAAGCCATACTGACGGTCACTAATCAGCTGATTATCCTCAAGGTACCGCAACAGAAGGCGATTTATTAACCGCTCCATAAATTTGGAGAGCAAGGAAGTAATCGCTATCGGCCTATAATTTGAAGGATCCGACCGGTCACCCCTTTTCGGGATCGGGTGAACATGAGCGACCTTCCACGAAGATGGAACCCTGTTGGAATTGTAGGAAAGACGGTATAGGTGCGTTAAAACAGGGGTCAACTCAAAGGCGCACGTCTTAAGTACCACTGCAGGGATGCCGTCAGGCCCACTCGACTTATGTATGTCCAGGAGTTCGAGCTCACGCCTAACCGCACGCTGCTTGATGCGGATTTCAGGAAAAGAGCTCTCACACCTTGGGATGGTAGGTGGTGTGACTCCCTCATCATCCAAAGTCGAGTTTGAGGCAAAAAGTTGTACCAAAAGATTGGCCTTCTCTTTTGCACTATGGGCCAGACTGGCATCAGACTTATGCAGTGGTGGGAGACTGACCTGGCAAAAATTTCCTTGCGCAGCCTTGGCAAGCGCCCAAAAAGCACGACTACCTGAAGGATGTCTTCCAAGGCGCTCGCCAATTCTGGCAACGTGATCCGCCTTAGCCTTGGCAATAGCCTTCTTGCTGGATCTAGAAGCGGCATTAAATTCTCGCTTTCTCTCCTTGACATCAGGATCCCGACACTTCCTAGCTCTATTCCAGGCTAAGTATGCCGACTGCTTCTGGTGTGCAGCATCCCTGCTAGCGTTATTGAACCAGGGGCGGCTGCGGCCGCCCACGGGTATCTTAGCAGAAGGGATGAATAATTCCATCCCTTGGTGGAGCACATCTGTGATGCAGTCAGCACAAGTGCCAGGATCCCCGGATGAGAAACAAAGCCGCTTCCATGGGTAGGATGCAAGAAATTCTCGAAGTCCATCCCAATCTGCTGACTTGTATCGCCAGACTCTACAGTAACCAGTCACCGAAGAGTGATCTGGTCGCGTAACAGGAGCTGCACTGCGGATAAGGCAGTGATCCGATGATCCCATCGACCTCCACCCTGTATCCTAGTGGATGTGTAGTCAGCAGAAGATCCAGCAAAGAAGGTTCATGGCTCTCGTTGTCTGGGATACGGGTGGGATGTAACACCAGTTGTGAGAAGCAATAGGCCGAGGCCATATTGAAGAGAGCCCGATTCCGTTTCGTTTCGTTCCGAATTACCGATCAACTATTTAGATTTAATTTAATTTTACAGTGTAAAATTAAATTAAATCTAAATAGTTTTAATAGTTTTAATAATAATTCAATTAGCTTAAAAATTAGTAAAGTTTAATAGCAGTAGTAGTGTAACAGTTTTCAAAATTATGTAATAAAGTGTCAAATAAACAACGCGATAAAATCCGTATATAGTAGTTTAATTTCAATGAATAATATTCGCGTAAACAGAAGACAAAATTATATAGTAATCAGGTTTTACTCGATAGCTTAAAATTTTATTCTGCTAGCGTTAGTCCATTACGTTGAAAGCCAAGCGCCTCCTTCCTTTAAAAGTTAGTAATACCGAAATCCGCGATCTAATAACGGTTACTTACCATCAGGCAAGCTGTATGCTTGATTATCGCCGTATATGTATAAAAATATATTGGAACGATTGAAGATTTTATACATGTAGCCTAAGCAACAATCTATAGTATAAACAGTAGTAGTAATTTCGCTAGGTTACCGTATGTATCTTATGTGGGGGCCTGTCAGTGCAGACCAGCCACACTTCGACCCAGTGGGATTTTTTGTGTCGACACTCTCCCAATAACGACTGCCATAGATGTTCATGGGAGCCGAGACCGACGGCTTAACGTGTTCTCCGAGGCCCGGAGCAGGCGATAATTGTCAATCAATACGCACATAATTTCGAAAAGTCATATAACTTCCGCAAGTCAGAGGTGCGCGACGTGGGTTCGAACCCGAGACCCTCTGTATTGCAGTCTGTTGGTCTTCCCACTGAGCTATAGTTGCTCAGGTTGCCGTAACTAGTACTACTTATTAAGGATAGTAAATCTTTCGTATTATCAAAGTATGTTTGAATGAGTGTGCCAAAAAAACACAAATTCGCTTAATGTATTTAGATAACATTTGGGCAACGGGTACCGTATAATTTCTATTCACATATACAATAAGTTTTTTGCCGGCAAACCGATTCATGTTCTAGGAAAATCGATGAATTCTATCTAATTTTCGTCCTAAACAGACTCACCAGATGCGGCTTTTATAAAATCTGTCACGATACCTGACGTCACGTAGTACTCGAGAGTAACGCTAGCTAAATTTTCTTTTTATTGATTGGAACAAAAAACAGTTACATTTATATAACTAAATACAATTCGTCCACCATATTTGTTAACATGTTGATTAACAATTATAATAATACGTTATGTTACTCCGTAAATGTTTTACAAAAGAATTTAATTAATAAAAACAATAATAATAGACAATCCAGTAGTAAAGGCAGATTAATTAATTAAACAAATTAAAATTTAAGAATTTATTGAACGCAGAAGAAAGATCAAATATGTATATCGATAATAATAAAATGTATGTTATAACTGTCTACAATGTGGCAAAAAGGTGCGCGTATACCAGCGTTAGTCCTGCAAGTGCCTCATGGACTGCCAGCCTGTAAGTTAACTTATTAAAAAAGCTAGAACGGCTGTTGGGTGTTCCATATAACTTTAAAACATGTATTTTCAATTTACATGGGTGAACCCGCAGGCATAATATAGTGGTACATTATTTATTTTACCTTTTCCTTGTGATGTGGTACTAATAGATTGTTTATGCATTAAAATACTGCCAGTTCTGACCGATTACTTGCTGTGGAATGAAGTATAAGTTGTTAGTGGCTATTAAACAAGAGATTTTGGCCTTTTTATGCGGTGCAATCAAACTGAGACTTATTATTTAATTTTACGTTCAAGACGTAATATCTCTTACTATGTAAATATTCAAACAACGGTCAAAAATTACGCCGGGATATAAACTGCTTGTGAATAACTTTGTTTTGCCACGTATGGAAGATATAATAAGGGCAGCGAAAGTATGAACAGCTGCTATCAGGGAATCATGCATGTGCCGTGTACTCATTACACGGTGACACGAAAAACCAACTATAGTCTGCCCCTGTGCAGTCAAAAATATTATGATTTAGTAATAATTAGTTGAACCGTACTTCATTGCCAAGATAAACGGGTTTGAATTGAAATAAAAATATTACAATAAAAACTGTGTAAGAACAATGTACGGTTTACGTACACTTAGGTATAATATGTACTTTAGCTGATTACGCAAATCGGTCGATTATTTTCTGTCGCAATTATTATTTTGAGTCAGTGTGCACTTTAACTGCCTAACGAACGTACCTATGTGAGAATCACTCTATATCATATCGCACCCTTAATAAAACAGAGACTTATCTCAGTATTTTGGATTAAACAAATTTGAACTCTATTGCAAAGATTTAACACAAATATAATATTAGAATTTAACATATACAATTAGAGTTCAAATTGCCTTACTTTCAAATTTCGAGTTAAGTCGCTGTTTTATTAAGACTGCGAATTATTATATTGTATTTACGTAACTGGTGAATAATAAACTTTGTTATACTACGAATAGAGGTTTCTCTTGCCAGCACACTCGAAACTACATAACTTAAAACTAATAGTAGTGTACAGTTTACTAAACTGTACAAACAAAGATTGCTTTAAAAATAACAATTTGTGTTATTCAAGTATGTTGTGACAAGTAACGTGACAACGGGTAAAACAATTGTTTAAAATAACATCGCTAAACAGATAATATTTTAAATTCAAGTCGGGGTAACTCCTTATGATGACGCAAGTTGTATACCCTTTTTTCACCCTGGTGATAAAAGAAGAAATTCTATTAGGTACTTGCTGTACTTATACGGAAGGGCAATAATCTTAGTCCTTTGTATTTGCAACACAATAATTCCCTATAAAATTTTGATCTTGGTTTTTGAATTTTGATTTTGGTTTTAAAATAAGCTACAATAACATCTTATCATGATTTGCAACTGACTTTTATAAAAAGTCAAGCTTTACACGCTGGATTCGTAGCTCCACGTTAATCTCATCCAGTTGGGTACAAAGTAATCAGGCGTCAGGTCTTTGGAAGTTGCTCGGCACGTATGATCCGAGCATATCTTCAATTATCGTGCCATACTTAAACACACCGCAAGTGAGCTTACTGGTTTTACAAAGACCAGCTTGGATGCAGAAAGTTCCATTATCTGTTTTTCACTTTTTGAATTAACCTAAAAACTTGAGCATATTTCTTGCATGTCTTTTAAACCATGACAGTTTATTCTAATAAAAAGCATAACATAATATTATAAGTCTGTATTTATTTATTTAAGGATTTTTTTCATTAAGTAAACCAATATGATAAGTACAATTAACATACATATTACATTTCTAGTGCTGTTACTTCATGAGGAGATTTGGCAAACTATGAAGGCAATTGGTATTTTATCGTTATTTTATGTAATAAGGAAAAGCCAAAGGACGGCTTATTTAAAAATAAATTATGCTATGTGTATTAAAATTTAGCATTATTTTATTCTGGAAACTTACAATCTGTCAAACCTTAAAATTGAGCTGATGAAAATTTTGGCCGTTTTAAGAAATCTAAGTGGCAAGGTATTTTAATATTTTTTATCTTTATTATGTCGGTATTATAACGATATAGAATACCATACCGTTATAATCAAGGGCAATAGCCCTTGACCCACACATGTTAGAAATAAATAAATTATTTACAACTTAATCTCTGGTGACACATTTAATGGGCGCTCAGATATATAATAAGATTATAATATAAAATTCAATCGAGTCCTAAAAGCCTACCGAAAAAGCCTTTAATCTAAATTTAATTTGCATTACGGTGTCATTAAGCAGCTGTAAACGTCCATATACTCGGTTAGATTAAACATATACGACGAACAAACATATGCTAAAATATTTGAAACATGTCGCTTCTTCAAAACAATTATGACTTAATCTTTGGCGACACTTTTTACGGGCACTCAGCCGTCAGTGATCAACGTACACTAGATGTGATAGCTGATTGGTGATCGCCGATCGCTAATCACCGCTTCACTGACGGCATAAGAAGTCATTTCCTGTGCAACCATCTAATTTAAAGATCACTTCCACTTTGTACGCACGGCTTACTTTTGATGAAATGATTCTATTGAATATTAAACTGTATGTAAATATTCTGTTAGCTAGTTATGAAGATGAATTTCTTAGTCCAATATTCCGATCGTAAATAACCATTCATATATACAGTCCAGTGGGTTATAGCTCTCTGAAAATCTTCGTGGAAATACAACACACAATTTTATATAGAATTTATCATCTACACGGCAACGATACTAACCAGTATCATTGCTCTAGGTTACTTCGTGCTTAAGATGCAATTTTGCGCATGTTCCCGTTGGGCAACACTAGTTTGTGTCATACTGTTACTCAATTGGAAAAATATTCCCGAAAAGTAACACTGTAATTTATTGCAACGTTTTTTTTTCCTATAGGTAACACTGTAACATAACAGAATCTTGTATTCTCGTTAAGTAACACCTCTTTGTAATAAAATCATTGATGAAATACGCCTTCAACAAAATGTAACGATTAACTAATATTGTGATTAGCCCGATAATTACGATATTAGTTATTTTGCAAAACGACGATCAAATAAATTATGCAAAATAAAATATTCTTTATTAAAAGCTTTTGTCCATCCGTACGATTCTGACTTGGAAGCGGTAGGTTGTGTTAGGTTCTTTTGTACACCCACCCAGAAATAGGAGCCCCGCGAACCGGGCCTCCGTCCAAATCCCATTAGTTCTACAATAGAACTGAGGAATAGTGTAGAATTCGCCTAACCCATAAACAATTTTTAAAAGATTTAAATTTTGGATTAGAATGATTTTATTTAATTTTCACCTAAACAATAAAGTTCTGGAACTTTTTGGGATATTTTGTCCAGATAAGTAACCCTGTTACATACAAAAATTATAGCGTTCATTATTGAGAAAAAAAAAACGATGCAATAATTTACAGTGTTACTTATCGGATTTTTTTTTCCAATTGAGTAACAGTCTGACACAAACAGGTGTAACCCAACGGGAACAAAGGCAATTTTGCTATACGAAAAGTATAGTAAAAGATCTTCAAAGATCTTCTTTTATATTGACGAACAAACATACGTCCCACTTGATGGTAAGCAGTTAATGAAGCCAGTTAGCAAAACCAGAGGTATCGCTCGCTTATGGCAAGTCCTTTACAAAAGAGTCACTGTGTTACCAGAGTTAGGAGTATATATTGCAATGTACCTGGCTGATAACACACCACCGCCTAAAACGTTTGGCAACCCTACTCACCGTAGAAACTCAAAACATGATTGCTCGACTGCTTTCTTTCTTCTCAAATAGTAATTCTTTTAAGGTACATACCTATGTATCTTATGTGGGGGCCAGTCAGTGCAGACCGGCGACACTTCGACCCAGTGGGATCTTTTGTGTTGAAACTCTCCCAATAACGACTGCCATAGATGTTCATGGCAGCCGGGACCGACGGCTTAACGTGCTCTCCGAGGCACGGAGCAGGCGATAATTGTCAATCAATACGCACATAATTTCGAAAAGTCATATAACTTTCCGAAAGTCAGAAGTGCGCGCGGTGGGTTCGAACCCGAGACCCTCTGCATTGCAGTCTGTTGGTCTCCCCACTGAGCTATCGCTGCTTATACATATTACATACCTATACTAAGTTAACCAATTGGAAGTTATTATTTAAATTATTATCTTTTATCTATATGGATTATATCAAGTACCAGTTTTGAAAGTGCCGACCGTCTACGTCTGTCAAATTTCATAATGCTTGGTAACCATGTTATATGGTGTCACCAAAGTCCATATTCTCTCATTATGTAAATATAAATATTGCCAGCAATTATAGTTTGAAGTCCTTTATTAGTTTGCAACATTGTAGTGAACTTGGTGCAAATTCTCTGTTCATCAACAATACACGTACACAAGCGCATGAACATGCATACACTTTCACAGTTACACACAAGCACACACATCCACATACATGCAAACTTGCATGTAGAGCAAATATGTGTGTTACAGTATGTGTCTGTGTGTGTGTGTGTGTGTGTGTGTGTGTGTGTGTGTGTGTGTGTGTGTGTGAGTGCGTGCGTGCGTGCGTGCGTGCGTGCGTGCGTGCGTACGTACGTGCGTGCGTGCGTGCGTGCGTGCGTGTGTGCGTGTGTGTGTGCGTGCGTGTGTGTGTGTGTGTGTGTGTGTGTGGTAGATGGCATATTAGTTTATATTTCTTTAAGTATATAGTATCCCCGTCGATAGCAATTAAAAGAGGTATTTTAACCATATTGCATGCTTCGTACAGGTATAACTGTATTTAGTGTAATTACTTTTGTAACTAAGTTAAATGTGAATTTGAAGTATTTTGGGTGCACTTCATTTGAAAATGATATTTTATTAATGATAGTGCTCATACAGTTATGATTTTCTCTAATATAATAATATCAGCCTTGTATTGAACTGTCCCACTGCTGGCCACAGGGCTTCTTCTCAGTGTGAGAAGGGTTAGGCCATAGTGCACTACGTTGCGCGCTGGTCCAGTGCGAGTTGGCAGAATTCACATATCTTCAAGAAAATTAAGTTCAAGAGCTTCCCTCGCGATGTTATCCCTTACAGTAAAGCGAGCGATAATTAATTATTTAATACGTCCGTCAGTCCCACGGTCTCCCACTAGGATATCGCTAATTATCAGATAAAATTTTCTGGCGTAGCAACACTAAGCGCAGACAACAAAACAAAATTATATTAATACACTATCCACCACGCTTTCATATAAATTGATCGAGTCAAGTAAATTTGTAATTTGTTGCTTTGACTTGATTGAATTACTAACGAATCAAGACGTACGAGTACGAGACTTTAAATGACGTTCACTTTCGTCCTGCAATCAAACTGCAAGTAATATTGAAATCACCATACTTTATGCAGTCCCATGTTTCTGCTAATAACTTCTTTAAACAAGTTTCTTCCAATTAACTTACAAGTTGTTGAATAGCTTCCTGATGCTAGAGTTTAATGTATGATGTGCCTTTAAATTATAAAGAAAATGTTCGATATCTTCTTTTATTCTTTGGATTGGATTTTCTTTTATCAAGATCGCAATCAAGTATATGGCTGGCCTGGTTATAAGTATTTACTGTAGTCTATGAGAAGACAACAGGAGTATGACTTGCGAGTGGTTGGAAAAAGGAATTAAATATGCGATGAAGGGAAATAAATGGTAGAAGTACGTGTGCCTCCATCTTTCTTTCATACTTATAGGGCAAAACGCAGTAATAGTAGACTGTTACTTCTCACCTTTTTTTTTTACTTTGTCTTCTCTTCGTATAATTAGAAGAACTTTTTATTATAAACTGGCGTGGACTTTAATTTATTACCCAATACCTTCCTTTTAATTTGTTATCTAATTTTAATATATAAAACTACAACTAAAGAAATTAATAAGTCTAACTACACCTATATAGGTGTAGTAAGCTATATATTCAAAAAATACATATGGTATTGCGGACTTTTTTGTAGATATTGATACGTTCTATAATACTGTAGAACATTTTTTTGTTCTATCATCAATAGTTTCCGCAGCGCACGCGATGACAGATTTTTATGACTAATTTTTTCACACCTTGGGTTATATTATTGCATTTTTATTAAGGATTCCTATTTTGATTGAAAATGTAATATAGCCTATGTCACTCAGTGAAGTTGCAGCTTTCTAATGGTGATAGAATTTTTGAATTCGGTCCAGTAGTATTTGTGTGAAAACATTACAAACATATATACAAAAACACAAATATTTCCTGTTTATAATATTAGTTTAGACAACTATGCGTACAAGGCTTGTATGAAAATTTCGTCGTTTTTGTTGTACTGTTTTAGCGCTGTTTGTCCTCTAATTATAATTGTTAATAATGTATTTCTTGTAAGATAGTGGTACTTCTACACACGAGCCGGTTAATTTAAAATATATTTTGCAGTGTACTATCTCCTGCATATCTGGGCAGGCGATAATAATAATAATAATAATAATAATAATCATTTATTTCACAAACACACGTACCATAAGTTACACATGAAATGTTACAGTTTTGTATAAGTACACTATATATTTGAACACCGGTACCCATGCTAAGATTTAACTTGTGTTATGGGTACCAGAGCTCTCTCACGAAATAAACATCAACAAAACAATAGTGAAGATTTTTGTTGTCTTCGAGGATGGGCACAGGCATTATTTATTTAAAAAAATACTAATCAATGTGTATAAGTACAGTATTAATAATAAGAATGATGTAGTAAGTACTTAGATAAATAAAGTAATTAATTATATATGAATGAAGAATATAAAGGTACATCATTAAGTTATATTATAAGTTATAATAACAGTAAATAGATAACAATGTAAAACTACTAATAAAATTTCAATACATTTATAACAAAGTACAAAACAAGAACCTATTTAAAAAGCAAAATATAGTTATAAAATCGACATTTTGAGCAGATCTTCGGTTTCTGTGTAAGACAGAGTTTGAAGCCATTTATTGACGGTAGTTTTGCAGACATATTTATTTAAGGCGATAGATGGCTAAACTAGATTATTTTTCAGTCTTGAGAATTGTTAGTATAATTATGAATTCATAATCATTTCATCTAGATGAAATATATGTCCTTTCCTACTTTTGCCAAGTTACAAGCAAAGGCACATTTAAGTACTGAAGCTAAAAATGCATGACGCATACCCCTCCGCGGGGGCGGGCGGAGGGGTTATGTCGGACTCGCCAGGGTAAAAGAAAGATGTTAAAGATGTTAAAGTACCTCCCGGAATACCGACTAAACCTACCACGGTGTTCCTCGACAAAACCACTATCGACGGGGCCGCGCGAATCACTTTCGCATGCGGTCGCGACCCCGCCGAGGTTTCGGCCCGCCGTATGAAACGGCAGGCCACTACACAAAAGACCTACCCAAAGGCACTCCTCACAAATTATCCCTACTGTCCCCCCTAGAGGGGAGACGGACTCGAAACAGAGGCGCGCGTTGGAACACGCACGCCGCCTCTCGGACCTGGTGCTGAACGGATGGCGGGCAGGCCCACAAAGCCCGCCACCCCCAGGTCAAACCTCAGGGTGGCTGGAGGTCGTCTCGCGCCCTCCGGCGCCCGGCTCTGCGGTTGGGGAGAGGGTTTAAACGCTCCTTCTCCCGCTCCGCCGCCTCCTTGATGGAAATGACTTCCTCACAAAAGGAGGCGACGGCGTTCCACGACCTCTCACTCCGGACCATAGACTGAACTACAGCCGGGAGCGAGAGGGCAACCAATCCGACTGCCGCGATCAACTCACGGCGCTGCGATGCCCAGGCGGGGCAAACCGCCAAAGTGGGCAGCGCCGTGTCCTCAACTACGTCGCGGCAGTCGCTGCAGTGGTGACAACCGGGCGTCTCTTGCCGGCGTATACGACACAGGAACTGGCCAAAACAACCGTGGCCAGTCATTACCTGTGTCAGTCGGAAGGTGAGGGCGCCATGCCGCCTCTCCAGCCACTCCTCAAACACGGGACTTACCGCCACGATCGTGGCGTGCCCGAAGCTAAAACTGAGCTACTGTAACCTATTCTAGCTTTTAAATGGAGACCATTTTGATAATTGTTTAGCATTCAAGGCCAGCTAATTTTTTTTTCCTTAATAATGTTGGTTTTGATTATAATTTACCAGAATTATTTGAAAAGAAATCCTGCATAACCTGTAATTCTCAAAATGATTAGCAGATAACTTTTCTCCATTGTGCTATAAGCAGACGGTATGTGGGAAAATAAAGCCAGGTAGATAATACCATCACTTTTGATCTCTAACAGATAAACAGGCTCCAATGCCTCTACTTGCTAATGATATTATTAGATCTTAACCGATAGCGGATATTGCAAATGTACAATTAAAATTCTATAATACGATAGCCAAGTCGTTTGAATGTTAATATGGCAATTGAAATCATAATTTAACTTTGTTACTTTAAATACGAAATACTCCGTATATTAAACGGAGCTTGCTTTGATAATCTATGTATGTATTTTACGGGAGCTTGTTTGTTGGGTAAATCTAGATAGCATTACGTATTTATACGAAAGAGTAAGATGGAGTTTGTGATACTTTTGTTAGCTGCGTTTTTAGAGTATCTCATAACCTACCGTTTTGGTTACTTTTTAGCAGACATGATCTTTTTCGTCTGTATTATAAATTTTCGACTTTGTACTTCGAAGATACATCAGATTACTCTTTAATGAACAAGTAATCAATAGGTAAGGCATGACATAAGTATTAGTTAGTTTACAAGAAGCATAGGATCCATCTGGCTTTTAAGTTTGTTAAACTTCACTGAAAATGGAAAATAATAACATCTAAATAAAAAATTAAACCCTCTTCAAAAATACTAAAAGAATAAATTGTAACTTTTGCAACTGACTAACTGCTCGCTGTGCCTACGTGCCACACGGTGGCACGGGCTACATCACCGGTGCCGCGTGTACTCTCCGCACTCAATACTCTCGTGGAAGCCAACCCGGACTGTGATATCTATGCTGACGACTTGAAAGTCGTCATGAATGTTTGCAATGCTTTTATGAAAAGCTATCTTAAATTTATATAATGTAAATATCTAAATTAATGTAATTGGTTGTAATTGTAACCGTTCTAATTTAATTCAATAAATAAGCTACAGATGTAATCTACCCAATATGGAATCAGTTCAAAACAAACAGCCAAGATAATCCAATTACACACAACCATTTTTGAAATATTTTGATGGCCGCATTTCCTCTATATATTATTTTCTTATTTAAGATTTTGGTTAATCAAAAATATATGGGGCTATAACAGTGATTATAAATTTATCATGTCGTCGAAATATAAAACATTTTTGATACTGCTGAAGTTGCAAGCAAGCATCCTGCCAGTTGCTGATAAATCTTGTACCATGTGCCTGCAGTGGGTACCTAAAGGTGCTTTTATCCTATCAATTGTTGAAATTCCAGACATAATCGAAAATTGTCGCTGTGACTCAATAGGTTAAGGAGACTGTGTTGTCAAAGGCAGACAGGATCTTGTTTCTTACGCGGGCATAACAGCAATCTCGTTTTAATCTTTAATATATTAGGAATATTAGAATAATTATTAATCCATTTATTCTATAAAATACTTTGAAGTAAACTATTTTATAAAATGTATGTTAAGGGCCTGGCGTTATTGGGCTTTATTATCATGAAATTTTTAGTATCAGCGCGAAGTTTGGAGTTTTGTACGGTATTGCAATAAGCTTGCTCCCTATGGTGTAGGGCCTCAAATCATAATAGGAAAGGGAATAAGAAATGTGGGTGGAGTACACCCCTGCCTACCCTTTCAATTGGTAGATGCATGACACTAAATATGTATGTAGTTTCCACCACGGTTTCACGCGGAACGGAAACACATATCGGGATAAAAAGGTAGCTTATATTCATCCCCGGATACAAACTATCTCCTTGCCAAATAAAATTAAAATCTACAGCTGTTAATTCGAAAAAAGGTAATAAACAAACAGAGCTACTCTCACATTTATAATGCTGTAATGATAGTATGCATAACTGCATCTCTTTCACAATTACATCATAATTATGACGAGAGCGCTATTTTCCAGACCATAAGCAGTATTAAAATCTTATATACACCACATATCCAAGGTGACTGCAATACCGTTTTTTTAATGATAGTTCTGATTAGTTCAATACGAATTAAATTTTCAACTTGTTGCAAGGTTGATTCTGTAACAAGATTCTGTAACATTGTTGCACACTTAACAGGCATTACTTAACGGGAAAAGAGGTAAAAGGTAGCCCGATGGATAAGGCATCGGATTTGCGATCATGAGGGTGTAAATTTGAATCCCGACCATAACACTATCGATATGAACCCACTCCTATTTTGCTGGTGGGTTTAGAAAAATTCTAGTAATTTTTAATACAAACTATTTAAAATATTTAAATGAAAATTAGGCCTACATATATCACTAAACTAACATAAAACCTCTATTATGTGTTAGCTTAGACAAAGCTGGAATAAATGCTGCCGTCTCTCGGGCACAGCTTTGAGTAGCTACAGAGAATTCTGAACAACAACAAGACATTCGAAATGCATTGCATGCACTGCTTGCCCTGGTCAAGTCCAACACAGGACAGGACAGGAATACTTATGTGCCGAGCGTGATCAACGCCATGCTCGGTGGCGAGAGGTCGTGGCAGGCAGTGGTCTCCTTCTGCGAAGCTGTCATGGCGCAGAAGGAGACCGCGGAGAGGGTCAGGGAGAACAACCTCCTCGCTGACCCTCTTCGGCGCAGACAGACGGGAGCGAGGAGCAGGCGATTTGCCCGCCTTCTCGCTCCTATATAGTGGAGTCACTGGTACAGACTCCACAGGTGCTGAGGTCCGGTCACCACCAGCCGGGCCAACCGCCGGGGCGGGATGGGGATTGCTAACGCGACCCCATCCCGCCCCACTCTGTCGGTGAAGGGACTGCTCACCCCAGGTTTTTGGTGTGTATACCGACCCCCTTCAGGGGCCGAGAGTCTCACATAACCACCCTTTCCCCCCCAGGTATCCATAAAGGATTTTCCTGGGTCAAAAAAAGAACCGGAATACTTATGTGCGTATACCAAATAACTGACAAGGTGTAAATATAGCAAATATATAACGGTATAATTGCGACTGCTGTGCATAAAGTTCAAGATCGGTTCCTGGATCGGGCAGTGACATTGAGATTTTCTCTTCTCTTCTTCATCTCCCTAGCCTTTATTCGGCTTTTCTAGTCTAACCGGATTTGACTGGATATCAGTTTTTACACGGAGCGGCTGCCACCTGACCTCCACAACCCGAAGGCTAATGATACCCTAAGGCTAGACCAGTGTTAGGATATTAGAGGGTACTGACTTTCCCAATAACGACTGCCATAGATGTTCACGGCAGCCGGGACCGACGGCTTAACGTGCTCTCTGAGGCACGGAGCAGGCGATAATTGTCAATCAATACGCACATAATTTCGTGCGTGTTGCTGTCTGCTGAGTTTTTCTCTTCACTTCTACTCTTTAAAAAAGGCAACTCCCGCATTAGGAGTAAATCCTGTATCGCTGGGGACTTTACAAGCATTCAAACAACAGACTCAACAATAACAATTAGTTGTTCATGTGGGGTTCAAACTCACAACACTCAACATTGTGACAGTGGCAAGACACACTACGCCATCCGTGCAGAAAAGTTTTCTGTGCAGTAATTCTCAGTAGCAGTACCGAGTCTGAAATTGTACTCCCTAAACGGCAATAAACTCGCCTCTTATTTTGTGCAACCTAAAACAATTCCGTGTGAAATGTGAGTGCAACACACCTCTGCCTATCCAGGCGTGAGACTACGTTTACTGCAAAATGCAATCACGTCCAGAAAATTTATCATAAACGCCTTCACCAGCCAAGGAAAATAATTCTCATTAATCTAAAATATGAAGCTACAGTACCATATAATTTAGCGGCTAGTATACTCGGGATCCGATGTATCACATACGGTAGCCGGTTCGAATCCCGTGCGTGATTATAGTAATTTCTTTCGTGGCCAGAGTAGTTATTTGCTTCATATAGCGTTGGTATCGATTTCATTAGATAGGCTCAGATTTTTATAATCAACCGTATGTACCGGATGAGTGCATGTAAACTTTTTATGGTAACTAGATAGGTAATTACTTTGAGTAGGTGGTAGTGTTAGTAGTAATGGAGCCATGAAGTCTGCTGTTTATAAACTAAATAAAAATTATATAAGATTACAACAATTTTAACAAAATGGAAAATCGGCTTTACCTACACAACAAGCAATAAAATTAAAACATCATCAATGTAGTCGAAGTCAACTAAATACGCATTATTAAGGAAAACTCAAAAACAATTGGTCAGATCTTGATCAAATTCAAATGGGACTATTAGGACTATAAGGGAAGCACCAACTTTCAAATAAAAAGAATCATGAATATGTGTATTTTGTACATTTGTCGGCCTCGATGGCGTAGTGGTTAGTGAAACCGACTGGTCGCGGGTTCGATTCCCACACAAGTCAAACATTTATGTGCATGAACATGAATATTTGTCTTGGTCTAGGTGTTTCTATGTATAATATGCAGGCATTTACAAAAAAAAAATATATATATATGTGTGTGTGTGTTTATCCATTGTCTAGTACCTATAGTACAAGCTCTGCTTAGTTTTGGCTAGATGGTGTCGTGTGTATGTGGTAGTAGTATTTATTTATTATTTATTTATTACGGACACATTTTGCGAACTATGACTCCGGACTCCGTGGTGGTACTGATAATTCGCTAACAGGAAATCGCAATAACATTTTGCTCAAACCAGATAGCGTATCTCGTACACAGCAGTCAGAGCACGAAGTTTAAAATGAGAAAGATAGGATTTCCCTTCCTACGTGGTACTTAAAACTAGCTAACGAAATGTGAGCGTTGCTTTTTTTTATATGTTAATAACTATTAAGCTTTATCCTCGTAGCATCGCCGCTCTTTTAATGGCCCAATCTGAAGCACAAAATACGCGCCACAAATGATCGCATGCGCAGACAGCGGATTGATTGATTGAGCGTTTTATTGGCGTTCGATCCGATCCATCTCTATATGATAATCATGAGTCTATTTTATTGGGGCACTGTGTTCGACCATCATAAAATGATAGACATATAATAATTTTGATATTTATGCCAATATAAAAGTAATGGTAAAGTATTTTTGGTGATAATGATTTTTGGACAATGACTGGACTTTGTGTGTGGCCAATAGCTTATTTTATTAGTTTCAGCTTATATTTTAAGCAGCACGAGGCTTTTCTTTGAACTGGGTTTTGTGCCTCTGCCCTATAGATGGTTGCAGTGAATTAACTTTGGACTGTATTCCTGTTGGCAGGTACATAGAGGTTTGTCCGCGTTGTGCTATTAGGTAGGAGACATCTAGGTTTCTTGCATTACCAGTTTCGCTGCTCCTTTATAGCAGTGTCAGCAATGCGTGAGTAAGCATCTAGTGTTGCATGTGCACTTAGGTCAGACAGCACTTATTATCAAACGGACTAAAAGCTTGTTTGACATCATATGTCAAAATGGCATAGCCAGTAGCTTTGTAAATATAGCGAAATTATGTTATCTTACATCTCGTTTTATCCCACTAGTGACTTACTAGTACCACAAAGCAGCGATAGCTCAGTGGGGAGACGAACAGACTGCAATGCAGAGGATCTCGGGTTCGAACTCACGTCGCGCACCTGTGACTTTCGGCAGTTATATGACTTTTCGAAATTATGTGCGTATTGATTGACAATTATCGCCTGCTCCGTGCCTCGGAGATCACGTTAAGCCGTCGGTCTCGGCTGCCATAAACATCTATGGCAGTCGTTACTGAGAGGGTGTCGACACAAAAGATCCTACCGGTTCGAAGTGTCGCCGGTCTGCACTGACTGGCCCCCACTTAAGATACATACATACTAGTACCACATAGTGCTACACTTACAATTTATATGAGCCTGAAGCACTGTGTGGCACATACATATACTGTGCAGTATTTGTAGGTACATACTTCTGCCTTTTTTCCCCTCTACTATTGCAAACTATCTTAGGCTATAGTAGTCGCTGGCCATCAAACAATTTGAATGCTTGATTGCAACGTCTGTAGCATAAAAGTTAGAAAATATAGATATGTATGTAGATTACGCCTGCTTATAGAAAACACTTTGTTTCATTCGGAATTCAAACGCAGGACTTTGCGTCTGCATGATACAGTAGCACAGAACTATTTTTGAACTATACGTACTCTAAAGAAACTGTAGTTGTTATAGGCAATTAAAGAAGCAGTATCGTGCAGTAAAAGCAATTTTAGATTTAGATCAAGAAACTATAAAGTTGCGGGCGAGTGCCGCCGGTGTGATGGACTCTTATAGCTCACGTGGATTGTAGTCTGGTGAGGGCAACACTGTTAATTATTACTAGTATTACTACATTGATGTATAGTCGGAACTTTTTATTTATATTAGCGAGGTAACTGTTATACTTTTTAAAACGATAAGTTAAATAAATATAGCAATAGCTATATCGTCATAAATTATATATTTCTTGTTGGCGCAGTCTTAATGCCTTAAGCCTTCATTCACAGCAGTCAGCTGTGAATGATGGCTCGGATATGATGCCTGGGGTCGTGCAGTGATATTGGGATTTTTGCGTTAAAATATTGTTAGTAGTAGCACGGAGTTAAAACTGCTCCCGATAGATAACAAAAGGTTCACGCCATTGCAGCAGACCTAAAATCACCGCTGGCAAAATGTGGAAGGGTTATTCAACTCTGACTTGGACCTTCGCAGATATTATATAGGCGTGAGATAATAAGTTTATGTATTTTTTGTATTTTACTAGACCATATATATAAGCATTTTCATTTATTTATATTTAATAATTGACTGATATACTTTAATTGACTGAATTTATAACAGTTAAACATACTCAACACATTTTACACATATTATGTATACGACCAAAAAACCATTAATTAATTCACCACATCGAAACCCATACAAGGTGAAAACGTCTCAGGTAAAATTCTTACCAGCCTTTATTGCACCCGCAGTAGAAACAACAGCAGCTTGCACTAGCGCTTTAACGAAAATTTATAAGCAACTTTGAAATTAAACTGCTATATACGGATTTTATCGCGTTGTTTATTTGACACTTTATTACAAAATTTTGAAAATTGTTACACTACTACTACTATTAAACTTTACTAGGTAATTTTTAAGCTTATTAAATTATTATTAAACTATTTAGATTTAATTTATTTTTATTTTTACACTTTCCCCGACGTTTCGGTTGCTTTTCAGCAGCCATGGTCACGGGGAGACTAAGATGGTAGTTGTCTGAATGTTCCAGTGTAGTTATTTCAAAGTACCCGAACATAATTTAATCATTGGTGTTTCTATTTGCAATTTTCGGTTGCTTTTCAGCAGCTCCCCGTGACCATGGCTGCTGAAAAGCAACCGAAACGTCGGGGAAAGTGTAAAAATAAAAATAAATTAAATCTAAATAGTTTAATAATAATTTAATAAGCTTAAAAATTACCTAGTAAAGTTTAATAGTAGTAGTAGTGTAACAATTTTCAAAATTTTGTAATAAAGTGTCAAATAAACAACGCGATAAAATCCGTATATAGCAGTTTAATTTCAATAAATAATATTCGCGTAAATAGAAGACAATATTATTTATAAGCAACTTCTTAAGTAAAGGAGCACACAGATACAGATGCCTTTTTCAGCCATTAACATATATCAGGCTGTAATTTCTTGCCTAAAATACCATAGTCAAAGAAGAAGAACTTCACAGGAATATGCGTTCAACATTTTATTAAAGTACTTATTTTTCTTAGTTATCTAGTTAAATAGCGATAGCTCAGTGGGGAGACCAACAGACTGCAATGCAAAAAATCTCGGGTTCGAACCCACGTCGCGCACCTCTGACTTTCGGAAGTTATATAACTTTTCGAAATTATGTGCGTATTGATTGACAATAATCGCTTGTTCCGTGCCTCGGAGAGCATGTTAAGCCGTTGGTACCGGCTGCTATGAACATCTATGGCAGTCGTTATTGGGAAAGTCAGTACCCTCTAATATCCCAACACTGGTCTAGCCTTAGGGTATCGTTAGCCTTCGGGTTGCGGAGGTCAGGTGGCAGCCGCTCCGTGTAAAAACTGATATCCAGTCAAAGCCGGTAAGACCAGAAAAGCCGACCCCAAGTGACTTGGGAATAATAAAGGCTAAGAGAGATCTAGTTAAATTGCATATTTTTGTATTTTAATAGTTATTTAGCATGTCTGTTTGAAACGTTAACGTTTACCTTTGAATCGAGCTCGTTAGCTTGACATCCGAGAAGAATATAGCATAAATACGCAACCAAATCGTAACAGCTAGTGTAAAATACTCAGCATCTACATCAGTGAATAGACCACTGTTTAAAAAATCAGGTCCAAAAATTAATCCACTCCAACGTACTTTTTCTATAAGATTTTTTACTTCAATTACTCACTCTGTACCTTACTCACCTTATAATTAATACCAGTGAAAAAATAACAGCTCTTTCGTAAAGTCTCGAGATTCAATTACGATATCCACCGTTTTATTTTGCTCCAGACGGGAGCCAATCATTACAATAATAATTGTATCACGATCGATTAATTTATTAAACTAAACCCAGCCCTATTCATACGTCTCGATTAGATTTATGTTCTATGGTCCGATAGAGGTGACCAAATTTGGATAAATTTAATTAGATTTGTATCGATTTCGAATTGTTTGTTTTGTATTGATCGATTGATGTTACTTACTGTTGCAATTACTTGTTTAAGTATGTATTTATTTATAAGCTCCTGTACTAATCACAAGTCATTATTTGCGTATATTGGCCGGCTCATCCTCGCTCGTAACTAGTTGGATATTTAATCACGGAAAGAGAAAAAAGGCACCAGGTATTTTCAGTGCATATGTGTTTTAAAATTAAATAATATGTTGTAATATTTGTGATAGATTACTTGATTTAATATAACATTATTTATGTCTCCATATTGTTTTAAGATTGGTGGACCAATAGCGTTCTTAAACCATTTGCAGAGCTGGACAGATATTGCGATATACATATTCTAGTAAGTTTAAGTCATCTTTGTAGCCATAACTTTAATATATTATATACTGTTTTATAAAATTCAGAAGCAGTATTTTAGATATTCTATTTTTGATAACATATCCTAGCGATGTACGATTATCACCGAATAATATCGAATGATTAGATATTTAATCGATTTCCACAAATGGTATGCGAAATTATCAAATCGCTGTATGATTATAATGATATTTCAGATGGAAATCTACCACACAAAGCTACCCATTGTGCACTGCGAGTGAATATCACTGTGGTATATAAACTTATGACTCACGTTTGATTCGTCAAAGTTCAATCAAAGACCATGCTTGCGAACTGATTCATAAAACGCTTAACTGCAAAAAACATTTAGTTTAAAGATAAAAGAATATCTTATTCATTAATTATCTATAAAACTTAAAGTATTTTTGCACAGGGAGTGAGGTGGGTTGGTTTCGCTTTTCCGTGCACTATGTGTCGCAAAACGGTAAGAGTTCTATCCGCGCACGGAATAAACACTTTCGAGATCCA
Organism: Catocala fraxini; assembly: GCA_930367265.1. NCBI lineage: Eukaryota > Metazoa > Arthropoda > Insecta > Lepidoptera > Erebidae > Catocala > Catocala fraxini. The sequence goes on from OV884031.1 coordinate 24,875,280, forward strand.
ACGATAGTTGTTACAAGTCTGGGTGCTTTTTATTGCGATCTTTGTGAAGTTCTATACAATGCAATTATGTATAACTAGATTTGCTTAGATTTGCCCGCGGCTTTGGTCGCTTAAATGTAGGTTAGGTTATGGGATATAGGGTACTCTTACGTCCTATTATGTACCCGTAATAACGTGTATTCGAAATTTCATGATAATCGGCCGAGTAAAGGCGTGAAAGCGTAACAAACAAACAAACTTACATTCGCATTTATGATATTAGTTAGGATAGCTACATTATATAAGAAATATGTAATAATTAACTTTTTAATATTCACACTAGTAACAAGACTAAAAGACGCACAATTTTCGACATCACATATTCACCTGACGGCATTTTTTTGCTCTTATTCATATCACCTTGATAATGACGTGCCCGACGATGCGTGTGCGCCGCTAATACGAGGCCTAAATCTTATAGCGATAACTGTAGCGACGAAAAAAAGACAGCCAAAGCTTACTGTTATACGTATATTGTTAGTGACGAGTTTTGTGTGTTTGTGAGGATTTAAGTTTTAGTTTATCAGTTATTGGAACTGTTTGGTAACTTAACAGTTTTAATGCCATGTTTGTGTTGCCAGATATAAGAAAAGTTTTTTATTTATGAGCGGCAAGCATGGCATTAATGTGTTAAAAACTGCTAGCTAGGTAATATAAAAAGATACAAAATGAGCACTACAGAGTCCAAAATTCTTCAAAAGTCATATCAGCAAAATTTAAGTGATGGCTTTTATTATTTTATGCTTAATGTATGTAAAGATATCTTGTCAGAGCCCCATTACAAAATAAGGGCTGCTAGTCCAAATTGCTTCAAAAACTCACATAAATAGACTGCAGAACCTCGAAATGTATTGTATTGAAAACCACTCTAGATTAATATTGATTAAAATTTACATTGTAACTTTAACTTTATTACCTAAAGTCGGACTACATCCATTTGAACGGATCATAGCATGTATATATGTGTAACATGTCGCGTTATTAAGACTGCGCCGTACGTAAGATAGATAATGACAGAGCTCGTGCGGCGCATATTCAAATCGGCGCGCATTGCCATAGTAAAATTGTATGGAGGATTTGAAGTCCTTTTTTGATAAATATGTATCTTTATTGTCAACCAATACCTTAAATATTTGGGATGGACAAATTGTAATATAACTATTTATGTTTCGTTTAAGCTGTATAATAGGATAGAAATTTTACTGTTATAATCTAAAAATCACGTGCAAATTTACGTAATTTTGTAGGTGAAAATATAATTATTTTAAGATTTTTACACGGAGTAATTGTAAACACATTCATTGTTATGGCAAATATATATTTTATATTTGTATTATACAAAAAGTGTTGATTTTATTCACTTAACTGTGACCGCCTATTTTGGCACTTTTCGCTCGGCGCAGTCTTAACCAAACCTCGCACTTTCTGCCTCTTTCCATTGGCAAAAAGCTTGATGCTTACTGCGGCGCGAAAGTACATGACATTCAGTATTTATTCATTTCGTGCTTTGTGCCAATACTACCTTAGAAAACAGACACATTCATCATTTATAACGATAACACAATTAACAAGCACGTTCTGTAAAAGACCTAATTGAAAAGTTTATAGAAAAAAGAAAAACATCCGTAACTTGGCTCACATTTTACTAGCAATAGTTACCAGTTTCAAGCCTATCTTACAAACTGGTCTCGAGAATGTCCAACAATAATATCAATTTCCCACAAGCCGAATAGAAAATTAAAAACAGTTCAACTATTTTATACGAACAGAACCGGCTCAAAGACCTAGTTATGGTAAAAAGATTCCAAATTCTTTTGTGGTTTGCCGCCAGAACAGTAGCCACATTGAATACAATACAACACTTATTTATAGTCAAAACTGTCTTCACCATAGCGTTCTGGCGAAACCTGTTGGGAGGGCTGCACACTGGAGATGCGATTTTATTATGCTGATCTTAAAGCTTGAGACTCAAAGAAAATATTGAAAGTATAAGTTATTTTGAGATAGGCACATCTGCTGAATTGATTGATGGTACATGCGGGTAATCCATTGTATAATGGAACTCTTCACAACCATTACAGAAGTAGAATATTTACGTAGAAATAATACATACACGTACTCAGCCTTATACTTATATCTTTTTAATTAAAAGGATATACAGAGACGGGTCACATACTAATTTCGGCAATTGTATTTTAGGTCCTCTCGCACGTCTTTTCCTCAAGCATAAGAAAATTAAATTACATTAAATCAGTTTCTACCGCAACTTTGCTCGTGTAGTATGTCCTTTTAATCTTACCTACGTCACTCATGGCTAATGTACATAACATAATGTAAATACATACGAATATTGGGAATCACAGTTTATGCTAATTTCGCTAAGCCGCATAATGACGTATGACGTCACTATATATAATTTGTGACGTATGTAATGCGTCACTGGTTTTTGTATTAACACACACTTTAACGTAATGTTTGTTCGAATTGTCTTTTTTGTGATCGCGGCTAACTTTTATAATCTATCCATCATCAACGAAATTCAAACTAAAAAACCGGCCAGTGTGATCGGTCCCCACGATCCTATATCTTTCGCTCCTTTTACGTTTAAAAGATCAGAGGAATAGCTGCGTCCCTTCGTTTTGTTACAAAAAAGGGTCCCGGCTAACGGTCCCACAGACCGCAAGGTCAGAGCTAACGATTTTTGCATTTTTATTTTGTACCTCAACTGCGGCGGTCATATGCTTGGTGATCAATTTGCTTTTTTTATGTTTCGGTGTTGAGTTTTATTTGCTTGAGTAGCTACATTAACCCCTTGATGGATCTATACGAGACACATGAGAGATACGCAATAGTCCGGTAAAAGAAATTGTTGGTTCGAAAATTGTATGATTCCACCTATAGAATTATTAATAATAACACAACTTTTTTTAAGACTTATAAATAAATAAATCAGATTTCTTTATATAATAAATAAGACTACTATGATCCTATCCCTCCCCACCATCCATTGTAAATAAACACTAATAGTCATAGTAAATTATAAATTAATTGTAATTGTAAATTGTAAGCAGCGATAGCTCAGTGGGGAGACCAACAGACTGCAATGCAGTGGGTGTTGGGTTCGAACCCACGTCACGCACCTCTGACTTTCGAAATGTATATGACTTTTCGAAATTATGTGCGTATTGATTGACAATTATAGCCTGCTCCGTGCCTCGGAGAGCACGTTAAGCCGTTGGTCCCGGCTGCCATGAACATCTATGGTAGTCGTTATTGGAAAAGTCAGTACCCTCTAATATCCTGACACTGGTCTAGCCTTAGGGTATCGTTAGCCTTCGGGTTGCGGAGGTCAGGTGGCAGCCGCTCCGTGTAAAAACTGATATCCAGCCAAATCCGGTTAGACCAGAAAAGCCGACCCCAAGTGACTTGGGAATAATAAAGGCTAAGAGAGAAGAAGTCATAGTAAATTGTAAGAAATAAATTTCATGCAATTAATTGTAATTGTATATTCTTATAAATAAACGAAACTTTTTTGTTCACATCTCACCCCTCTAACCAATGTATGAACAGTCATACATTGGTTTGAGGGGTGGTTATCACCAATTCGCTTTTACTGATTATAATCGATACTTGATTTGATGGTAAGCCATGGACGATCATGCTAAAGAACATAGCGAGGACGATTTTGCGGTAATATTTCCGGCTTATCCTGACGTTATAGTTTCGATGCCAAGACTAGATAAATGTTACTGGATTTCTGTATTAAAAGATTCTAAATAGCACACAGACACTGTAGTTGTACCCAGCAGATGGCAAAAGGCTTGATTTTTATTAGTTTAAATATAGATGTAATACCTATAATATGTTCGTTCAAGACGTAAACAGTTACGTCTTGAACGAACATAAACAAACGTAAATATGTACTTGTAATGGGCATCCATCATAATTCTAAAGCATTTTGATGAAAGGCCATAAAATATTTAAAATAAATATGTTCTGAAAATAGAAAACTGCGTACGAATTTAGTTATACACAGATAATTGTACCGATTGATGTCAATAGCTGGTAAATAAGAACACTTTCGTTAAATCCCCACTCCGAGACCTTCGATGCGCATGTGCATACACACAGCCCACAAAATTACCGCAGCCGTCAATCATTCGGTATCGGAATACGCACATCTATTTTATATTTTATTTGCTCTTTTATATTTAGAACCACAGTGGAATTTTACAAGCTGCTTCAATTAAAAGAATATTTCTAAAATAATAAAAAGGAGAAAGCAACGATAGTTTAGTGGGAGAGCGTTGAAATGCCACGCAGAAGTACGACTTTCAGAAGTTATGAATGATTACTTACTTTAAATCCAAAGAAAAACATCGTGAGGAGACCGGCGCGTCAGTGAGTTTCCATAATGTTCTCGAAAATAAATTAAGTCTGCCAACCAACACTAGGCAAGCGTGATGGCCTATGGTCTAATCTCAATATCAGTGTCATATTTAGACGAAAACCGTGTCCAGCGGTGGGACAGCTTATATACATATATTATATAGCTGATGTTATAGTTATTGTATCAAAAAGACAGGCAGAATTGTATTACACCCTCATTTCGCAACAGGTCTCAATGCGTAAGGCTACGTTTGTATGCATAAAAATCATATTAAAATCACATTCAATATTTAAATCATAGCTTTGCTTTAGTGTTAGATCGCACAAAAAAGTAGCCGCACTAAGAATAAGCTTAAACATTAAATACGAACTTAAGAACGATCAGAAGGCTGGTCTTTTCTTGGCCCAAAGAATCAGCATTCCTATTCGTTGTGGCAATGCTGATTCAGTGATTTCAACGATGCTGACGAATTCTACGATGCCTAAACCATTTTTGTAAATATTTAGTATTATAATTATTAGTGTTTTTGTAATTATGTTATCCTTTTCAATACGTTTGTATATGTATCTAAGATTAATTAGTTCTTAAATTAGTAATGTAAATATATTGTAAATGTTATACCTATTACTAATAAATACAACTTCAATTACAAAAAATTATAAATCTAAAGTAATTTTGGCATAGTGTTCCAGATGACAACTTACCGTACAGAAAGGTGACAATATTTAAACGCAGTAGGTAAGTCTATGATAGCAATTTTTAATAAAAATTGGTTATTTATATTTAAAAATCATACGATTAAAATATTCATTCAAGTTTATTCTCAAAACATCGACCATGATAAAAATTAACACCACATTTTTTGCCATATTGCCCAACCAAATTACAGTACCCGAATTCTTTAAACAAGATTGGGCGACACAAGTCAATGATCTTTCATTTTACCCTAATGACAGCGGTATGGTACCTGACCATAGTACGAGGCACCCACATTTATTGCCCTTAATTTAGGTAACGAGTTTTTTACTACAGTATTGTGGTGTAAAATTATACGTCTAGGATTTTTTATCTGGTCAATGATCTTTAATCGATTGACAATTGCTTGAGCGAGATAAAAAATCGATGAGCATGTTTATGTCTGGGTGTGTGATTTAGTAATTTAATTAATTATTGTATTGGTCATTACTTGTCGGTGAGGGATTGTAAAATAATTATTAGGCAACTTTCATTAAGGCTAATTATGTAATTATATCTCTATATCGCAGCGATAGCTTTGTATAAGGTATTTAAATTTGATTCAGCGGCAACAGTGTTATTTAATTTTACTTTCAGGAAATTATCAGTAACGGCATGGCATCTGGAATTGTGGCCGGTCTCTAAAACATGGGGCTTAAATATGGCGAAATGTGTGTGTAATAACTATGAATGTACGGCAAATAAATCCAGAAAAGATTAAGTTAACACCTTTTCTTTGTTCAAAAATAACTTCATTGGTCATATGCATAAGTTTATAAGATTTATATAAAGTCGTATCTTTAAGACATCGGTTTCGATTTTCGGATAAAATAGAAGTGGTATAGGTATATGTTATACACAGCTATATAAATTAAAAAATATATGCTGTTCCTTAGTAAGCGCATCACTTGAGGCCGGCTGAACCAAAGTGATTTTTTTGTCAAATATAAATTTCAAAAATATTAAAATAATAATTGTTCAGACAGCATCAAAAATTAGAACATTTCGACTAAACTGTAAGTGTTTTCCATGAAATTCGGGTAGAGCAACGACTTTCGGTTAAGCTAGTAATATAATATGTATATGTTTCTCCAGACAGAATTTCGGTCACGGCAGCCAATCTTAACCAAGACTGCCCATCTGCGCAGGAGATAATATAGTCCACAAGTGTGTGCGCAAACACAAGTGTACTCTATGTTTCCTAATACGACCGAAGAGAGATCAGGCTTGCCGAGGCAAGGGGATGTGTAACACCGCCAACTTTATAACTTCAGGCCTAAGAATTTCTTGCGAGAAAAACTCAATAACTTTTTGTCGTATGCTCTACCGTTGCGACACTAAGGCAGTCAAGTAATATAAAAATGGAGATGTAATACAGTTTTCAGCAAGTATGACTGGTCCTCTGCTGATACATCGTCTCCTTAAGGAACCTGGACAGCTTTCGGTCGCAAGGACATCACAAGATTTTATTCGTTGTTGATACAGTGCGGTAACCGCTTACTATCAGGCGTTTTTTGCTGCGTAGGTATCGCAATGATGGAGAATATGACTGCTGCGCTTGAGGTCTCGGGTTTGAATCCCCGGGCGGGTCAAAGTTACTAAGTTTCTACCAAGAAATTCTCAATATCAGCCCAAAATTAGGAATTAGGTGTTTTTGCTCGCCTCAGTGCTTTAGTGTAATTATTTAAGACGTCGTTATATAAAAGAACGTCAGTAATAAAAAAGTTTATCTAAATTAATATTATAAAGAGGAAACATTTGTGTTTTTGTATGTATGTTTGTAATGTTTTAACACAAAAACTATTGGACCGCTTTCAAAAATTCTTTCACTATTGGAAAGCTGCCTCTTCATTGAGTGACATAGGTTATATTACATTTTCAAAAAAATAGGGATTCATAATAAAAATGCAATAATATAAGCCAAGGTGTGAAAAAATTAGTCATCGCGTGCGCTGCGGAAACTATTGATGATTGAACAAAAAAATGTTCAACAGTATTATAGAACGTATCAATATCTACAAAAAAGTCCGTAATACCATATGTCCAACTACTGTAGTTATGCTACTATAACTACTTTTTTACATTTTAAAAGTTGATAAAAGTGCCGACAATAATTAAACCATATTATTCATACCTCTGTATTAATCCTTATCCCATTAAATGATATTTGTATTAAATACCGTTTCAATACCCGTAAAATAATTTTTAAATTATTAAAATCGGACATTTCATTCAAAAGATATAATTCTTTAGATATAGTAGGTAGTTTCTAAATATTAGTAGGTAGTTTTTAAGTATTAGCTATGTATATATAGCTAACTACACCTATATAGGTGTAGTTAGACTTATTAATTTCTTTAGTTGTAGTTTTATATATTAAAATTAGATAACAAATTAAAAGTAGGTATTGGGTAATAAATTAAAGTCTACGCGGACGAAGTCGCGGGCAACAGCTATCATTTATATTTATCTATACTAATATGGTAAACAGGCAAGATTTGTACTAGTCAAACCGATTTTAATTATTCTTTCACCATTGGAAAGTTACTATATTTAGAAGTAACATAAGCTTTATAACATCGCGCTATGAGCCACCGCGAGAGACAGCTAGTGGTACATATAATATTAGGTCTCCAGCTATGTCGTCGTGTCGTCGTCCAGCGTTGTCGGCCTCGATGGTGTAGTGGTTAGTGTAACCGACTGCCACGCCTGAGGTCGCGGGTTCGATTCCCGCACAAGTGAAACATTTGTGTGCATGAACATGGATGTTTGTCTTGGTCTGGGTGTTTCTATGTATAATATGTATGTATTTACAAAAAAAGAAGTATATATGTATGTTTATCCATTGTCTAGTACCCATAGCACAAGCTCTGCTTAGTTTGGGCTAGATGGTGTTGTGTGTATGTGATAGAATATTATATTATATGAAATGGCCATTTATCTTCTCCCTTAGCCTTTATTATTCCAAGTCACTTGGGGTCGGCTTTTCTAGTCTAACCGGATTTGACTGGATATCAGTTTTTACACGGAGCGGCTGCCACCTGACCTCTGCAACCCGAAGGCTAACGATACCCTAAGGCTAGACCAGTGTCAGGATATTAGAGGGTACTGACTTTCTCAATAACGACTGCCATAGATGTTCATGGTAGCCAGGACCGACGGCTTAATGTGCTCTCCGAGGCACGGAGCAGGCGATAATTGTCAATCAATACGCACATAATTTCGAAAAGTCATATAACTTCCGAAAGTCAGAGGTGCGCGACGTGGGTTCGAACCCGAGACCCTCTGCATTGCAGTTTGTTGGTCTCACTACTGAGCTATCGCTGCTATAATGGCCGTTTATGTCCTACTATTACGTTCGTAGATTCTGTACAAAATGCAATGCTTATTTTTCAAAATCATCGGTCATCAAAAATAGAATAAATATAATATCTATTATTTCTAAGAAATATCAATAACCTTTATTCAATTTGTTTTTAAAATTATATCGGTTAGTGTCTGTCAGTATTCATTGTTTCAATTCACCATAATTACGTAATGGTTGATGTTTTTGGTAATTGAAGACGAAGCATACTGGCTTGAATACAAGCAACTATACCTACATGAAAAGAAAACATAAAATTCGAATTGGCCATTCAAAAAATGTTGAGGAAATAGTTAGAATGAAAACCACAACGTTACTTATTTGGTCATACAAAGCGGCAGCTTAATACGTAAGCCTTTATTAGACAAGGCAGTTGGTCACGCCGATAAGTCGCCGGCAGAATAGAGTGTGAGCAATAAAGCGAGGCTGCCACAATGTTTCATAGATAGATCATTTTGCCATTTAGCAATAAGGCCCTTTTTCTAAACTAGTTACAATATACTGAGCAGCGATAACTCAGTGGGGAGACCAACAGATTGCAATGCAGAGGGTCTCGGGTTCGAACCCACGGCGCGCACCTCTGACTTTCGGAAGTTATATGACTTTTCGAAATTATGTGCGTATTGATTGACAATTATCGCCTGCTCCGTGCCTCGGAGAGCACGTTAAGCCGTCGGTCCCGGCTGCCATGAACATCTGTGGCAGTCGTTATTGGGAGAGTGTCGACACAAAAGATCCCACTGGGTCGAAGTGTCGCCGGTCTGCACTGACTGGCCCCCCACATAAGATACAAGATACTATACACTGTGTACTTGATACTAGATATGACACATATTAAAAAGTATATTTTCTTTAGATGTGGCATACCTTTTTGGTGATACTTTTTATTTTAATTTTATTACACATTTCTCGGTGATAATATAGCTTTCTAATGATACAATAATTTTTCAAATCGGCTTAGCAGTTTTGAGTTAAATCTTTACAAACAAACACACAAACAAAAAATCTAATCTTGCCTCTTTGTAATATTAGTATACATTTGACTATGTGTATTATGTTCGCGTTAATGAGCGATTTGTCAAAGTCCTTACTTCCTTACTATAAACTAGTAGTTTTGCTGCGGTTTCACCCGCGTAAGTCCCGTTCCCGTGTGAATATCGGGTTTCACCCCTTTCACCCCCTTCGGGATGGAATTTCCAAAAATCCTCTCTTAGTGCTCCCCTACACTCTCCAAGGAACATACATGCCAAATTTCAGCTTCTTGCGTTCAGTAGTTTCGGCTGTACGTTGTCTGTCAGCCACTCAGTAACGGAAGAGTTTTATATATATAGATTATAAATTCAAAAGTAACTCTATCTGTTACCTTATCAGGGCTAAACCACTCAAACAATTTAGATGAAATTTCGTACAGATGGGGAGGGACAAGGGCTACTTTTTATTGATGTAGGTACCACGCGAGCGGCGTCGCGCGCAAAACCTAGTATTTCTATACATTGAGAACAGTGCTTTTTTCTGTATGAAACGTAAAAAACGTGTATACGAAATTTCATGATGATCGATCAAGTGCTTAAGGCGTGGAAGCATTAAACAAACATACTCATATTGGTATTTATAATATTTAGTTAGGTTATGTTACCAGTTCTTTTTTCACGGTAGGCAGCGGCTTTGCTGTGTCTTGACATTTCTGAAGTCCATGAGCAGCAGGCTACGTTAGGGATATTAGGTATTGTAAAAGCGAGTGATGCTTCGCGGAACATTAATAGCAGTGGTAGCTACGTGTGCGCTTCTGTCTACGGCCCGAGTGGCTCCTCACGATTACAGTTTTGCTATATTCAATGCCAGTGCTGGTATTGGTCACCGTATTCAAATGATGAATTCGAAGATCTACTGTCTTACCACTTCCCATCAGGTGGGCTGCTTGCTCGTCTGCCGCCAATGGCAAAAGAAAATAATAAAATTATATATTTACGGTGGATGGTTTACTCTGGTTTCAGTTAAGAAAACCTCAATTACTCTTTTAGAGTTCGAAAAAACTCTTATACTACAGCTTTGTCCGTCCGTCCGTCTGTCTGTTATACAACTTTCCACTCAAGAACCGTAAGAGCTAGAGACTCGCGGTCAACGCCATTCGACTCTGCATAGTCGATATATCACCGAAATGACTTTGACCTTTGACCTCAACGGTCACGTGGCATCACGTGACCTTTGCATATTACTTGAACCGTTTTTCCGAACTCTACGATTTACGGCAATTCATTGCCGTTTCTCACTTGTTTTAATTAGTACAAATCTACAATGTTCCTGGTATATAGCAATAAACTACCCCTATTACGAAGAATCTAAAACATTGTTAGTGATATATTAGGCGATTAAAAAGAATGACCATGAGTTTCTTGCCCGTTCTTCTCATGGGCCCTACACCCTTGCTTTGCTGAACGTGGCAGTAAATGTAAATTCACAGGAAAAAATAGTGTAACTTTGACATTCATAAGTGTTAAGTTACCTTGTAACCTAATCTGAATAAATTTATTTTGATTGTTTTTTTTTTAATTTTATGAGTTTACTACTCCTCTGTCCTTCTGCAAACGACGATGATCGGTCAAGTAGTTAAGGTATGAAAGCATAAGAAACAAACAAACTCACATTCAGATTTACGAGCATACGTGTAATAGTTTTTGGCTACACAACGACTAAAGAATTGCGCGTGTCATTACTCATATCGGGCAGTCATCTTGCTCAATCTGTAACTATAACTTTTTTAAATAATTATTCACCACGTGCTGGAATTTCAAAGAATCCCCTTTTAGATGGAACCTCCACGGCCGATTTAAAATCAATAACACACTCAAATAGATAACTTTTCCGATCACACTGGGAGATCGATCAGTGATCTATAGATCTTTTGTTGGTACAAATTGATCTCGGTTTTTGATTACGTCGCGAATGGCGGTCACATTGGCTATAGAGCTGTTTTTTTCATGCCAGAGGTCATTTGGTGTGATTGGTTTTTTTTTGGAATTCGAGAGATCAAAGGTTTTCTGCTGTGATGAAATTCTTTAGATTTTTGGATATTTGGGTGTGATTTGAATTGGTTGAAACGTGATGTTACATTTTTTTAAATATCTAATTTGTTTTGCTAATTAAATGTAAAAGTTTCTTTTTTTGTTTTACTTGGGTAATAATTATTTTAAGCCTTGCAGGCTTTGAGTCCGTTTCTTGTATGTTTGTAAAGTCTCATGTGATACAGGTATTATTACAAGGGCAGGAGATGTCATTTCAAAAAATAAAACAAATCAAATCTAAAAAAAAAATTACTTATCTATCGCATTTAAGCTCGCTCCCATCGTGTGACTTCTACCATAGTTGTCGAAATGTGGGTGTAATACAGCTCTCCTTTCCCCATTCGGAGATGAAGGCGTGAGTATGTATGCATAAAAATTCATTTAGATACTTAAAAACAATAGGCTTAATCGTTATCATTTCGCATCACTTACTAGGGCACGTCTCTCGTTGAGCCTTTGTTCTATTTTTTGTAGTACCTACCCATTAATCTAACTTATCGTATGTATAACCTGTGCTACCAGATTTTAATAGTCAGTCACTATCAATGTAACATATCATCATACAAATCAGGTTATATCCAGCGAGTAACACAGGCAACGGTAATTAGCCTCTCTTATGAATGACGAAGAATAACTATATCACGAAAATATGAATGACAATCTAAACGCCACATAGATAAAGAACTCAGTAGCGTCCATATATCTCTGATAACATCCGGGTCCCCTCAAGCCTACCGAGCGATAACGCGGCACAATTAATAAAAGCTAACAATTAAATGTCTCGTATAACATTCGGAGTACAGAGACTTGAGTAATGATCGACCTTGCGTTTATCAAGATTTTTTGAAGTCATACGTTAGTAGGGCTGTCTCATTTGCATCTTTTGATGTCATTATTTTTATTTAAGCCTTTATTTAAGCCTTTTCTTTACTAAGGATCAAGCTCTGTATTGCAGAGGACGTAACAAAAATACACTTAATAGCTCCTTACAAATATTATTTGTAAATTAAACAGCATTATAAAATTTGCGATTTAAAAGAGAGGCCGTGAGTTTTTTGCCCGTTCTTCTTATTGGTTCTACACTCTTGCTCTGGCTGAACGTTGCAACAGGTAAATGTAAATTTATATCATAGTTCAGTTAATGTAACTCTATGATTTTACAATTAATGGACATGTGCCTATAACAATAGACATAAGATACACCTAGACTCAGAAAAATAATAATATTCTACCACATACACACAACACCATCTAGCCCAAACTAAGCAGAGCTTGTACTATGGGTTCTAGACAATGGATAAACATACATAGATACTTTTTTTTTGTAAATACATACATATTATACATATAAACACCCAGACCAAGACAAACGTCCATGTTCATGCACACAAATGTTTGACTTGTGCGGGAATCGAACCCGCGACCTCAGGCGTGGCAGTCAGTTACACCAACCATTACGCCATCGAGGCCGACAAATAATTTGTAAGTCACATAAATAATTGTCCTATGTGGAAAGCGATCCAACAAAACAGAGCGGTGGCAATGGTTAAGCGTCTATTTGCCTGCTGTATCATGAATAAACGATTAATTTTACATGGAATGTTTGAAAGAAGATTATTGATTAAATTTCGCTCCGTTTTCTGAAAGTAACGATTAGTTGTCACCACATCTTATAACAGTGTTATTATAGTCTTATTTATATATTATTATAAGAGGGCAAGATGCTGTGTACAGGCCTGTCTTGCTTAATGCTTTTAATTTTATAGCGCATTTTGCCACTTTTGTTTCGAATAAAATTACTTTAAATATAATTTAAATATTTAGTATAATTTATTAATTTACAAAAAAAAAATACTGCGCATTCGACGCTATGAATTTTATGGGTTTCTCTCATACGGCAGAATCACTTATGTCGTCCAAAAATTAGTTCCAATTCCCAATGTAGAGAGTACCATTTTTTTAAATATTTTATTTGTTTTAATAGTTTTATATGTCACACATTGGCAACCCTATTCGCAAATGAATCATGCGCGCGCGCGCCTAGATCGTTGATAGAAATGATAGATTAGTATGTAACAATGTATATTAATGTAGACTTAAAATAAAGACAAAGGCATCCGATTTTGAGTCATCAACTGGTTCTATCATTAGTTAACATTAAATTCTCCATATTTGTTTCTGAATGGTTTGCTAGAGAGGCATTGCATGGTTCTAGTTTCGATTTATGAATTGGTAAAACTTAACCAACTGTTTAGAGTTTCTTTTAGGACTTTATTGGTTGCCACCACTAGTCTGGTTTAAAACCAGAATATTTATTTATTTATTCATTTATTAAGATTCACCAACAGTTACTACAATATCTCATACACATAAGAGAAACATTTTGAGTCTAACCAATTGTATAACTAATTACAGGTGAATTCAGCATGCATTACATATTAAACATTACATAAATAATATGACATAAGAAATAAAGATAAATATTAAAAGTGACGAAATATTAATATTAAAGGTAAGTTTAACAATTAAATTATATCAAAATCCAGTAAATTTATTTTTGTTTTACAGTCACATAAATTTGTTTGAATTACTTTAAATAATAAATTCTTATTACATTAACAATCAAATAGAAATATAAAATTAATAATGTCAATATATTGTAAATTTTATATTACTAATAAATCAAATAAAATTAGGTACAGCAATTAAAAAAAGAAATAAAAAAAAAACTAATACAATTAGAACTAATAATAAAGTGAGTAATTAAAGTTTGTCAATATTCACACGGAAATGTTATCGTAGATTTTTTTTTTAATTTCATTATTTCGTTATCAATTATGTCTATGTCTACCGCGATTGTGGCCATGCTATTATATTGCCTCGACAATCTTACAATGGGTGAGTATTTACCAAGATTCGTACGATGACGAGGAATATTGAAAAGAGAGCTAGGATGACGCGGGACTCTATAAGATACATTGATGGAGATTTTGCTCAGAAGATTCGGACAGTCAATTTTATTGTTAAGTAGCTTGTGTTGAAACATAAGGTCAGCAACCAAGCGGCGCGATTCAAGAGACACAATTTCAAAATATTTTAGTCTTCCTTCGTTTATACTATGGATTATACTATATGTATATTTATTTTTATTCCAAGTCTGGGTATTCTTTGTGTCCGTTATTTCAATGCTTGAAATATAACGCGACACAGGAACAATTCTTAGATTTTAATTTTTAGTTCTTATTATGCATATATTATAAAAATTATTACCTAGTTAATCGTTTTGGATTTTAAGTTACTAGTAAATTTGTTAACTTTAACAATATTATTTATAACTAGTTGACCCGCGCAACTTTACATCACGTAAAACAATTTTTCCCTTAGGTATTTGCAACATTTTTCTTTGATGCTCCGCTCTTATTGATCGTAGCGTGATGTTATATAGCTTATAAACTTCATCGATAATTGGGCCATAAGACCCTAAAACAAAATTTCAATTCGGACCAGTAGTTCCTGAGATTAGCGCGTTCAACCAAACAAACAAAATCTTCAGCTTTATAATATTAGTATAGATATGCCACTAGAAACTGTGTACACGCTTAGCTGAAAGTTTAAATAGATGCACAACGGTAGGCTTTATAAAGATTTAAACAATATTTAACGACATTAGTAGCTATACATTTAATAAATAATTAATTGTTATCAAAATATTGTTATTTTCTATTTTCTAGCAAATGTGTGATATGGTATGAATGATTAGGGTACTCATAATATCTCTGATGACTCTGATCTGATGTGCAATCCTTATAAATTGGAGTCAGTTCTTGCATGTACCATATGACCGTGTCTAATAATTGCATTTTTCTATTTTCCAGCAAATTGAAACGTTCAAAGTGGTTGAACGGGAGACGAAAACGAAGGCGTACTCGAAAGAGGGTTTGGGCGCCGCGCAGAGGTTGGACCCCGCATAGAAGGAGGAAAAAAAACTTTTACAGCAATAATGGGTAAAGAATTGTTTCTTTAACCATTATTGCTGTTAAAGTTTTTTTTTTATTATTGTGTGAGATAAATTATTTCAAAATCGCATAAATGTTTATCGACGATAGTGACTGTACAAGAATACAAAGATTTTTCTAAATTAGCATCGTTATTGAGTAATGTAAGGTTGGTCGTTTACTTAAACCACTGTAGCTCAGTCCAGAAAGGTATATTGTTTTTGGATTGTTCAGAAGCCTGGTTCGTTGGTTGATTACAGTTCTGCAGTACATAAACACATAAGCCATGTTTTCGAGGGTGGCGGTCCTTAGACAATAGTGGCATACATAAAAGTCTAGAATTTTGTCTGAGATGTCTAAAATTTCGACCCAAACAATCAATCAATCAATTTATTTATTTTGAACTTGGGTACAATCTATATATATAAAACTCTTCCGTTACTGAGTGACTGACAGACAACGCACAGCCGAAACTACTGAACGCAAGAAGCTGAAATTTGGCATGTATGTTCCTTGGAGAGTGTAGGGGAGCACTAAGAGAGGATTTTTGGAAATTCCACCACGAAGAGGGTGATAGGGGTGAAAACTTTTATATGAAAGTTCTACACCGTTGAAGTTAGTGACTTGAAAATTTGGATTTTCACGCGGGCAAAGCCGCGGGCGGAAAGCTAGTTATACTATAACGGTGTTACAACTGTGAGTAAGTATCTCCATCGTCCACCTGTAGGTATGCAAATGTTAATACAATGACAAAGTATCTTAAAAATATTACAGTGGCATTGTAGCATAATTCAAATTAGTAATATTAGTAAAAAAAATGAATAAATCTAAATTATGATAATATAAATATGTATAATATTGTCTTCTGTTTACGCAAATATTATTCATTGAAATTAAACTACTATATATGGATTTTATCGCGTTGTTTATTTGACACTTTATTTCATAACTTTGAAAACTGTTACACTACTACTACTATTAAACTTTACCAATTTTAAGCTAATTCAATTATTATTAAATCTATTTAGATTTAATAGATGCTAGTTAGATAGTTGCTTTCCAGCAGCCATGGTCGCGGGGAGACTCCCCGTGACCATGGCAGTGGGGAGACCAACAGACGGCAATGCAGAGGGTCTCGGGTTCGAACTTACGTCGCGCACTTCTGACTTTCGGAAGTTATAAGACTTTTCGAAATTATGTGCGTATTGATTGACAATTATCGCCTGCTCCGTGCCTCGGAGATCACGTTAAGCCGACGGTCCCGGCTGCCATGAACATCTATGGCAGTCGTTATTGGGAAAGTCAGTACCCTCTAATATCCTGACTCTGGTCTAGCCTTAGGGTATCGTTAGAGCAGCGATAGCTCAGTGGGGAGACCAACAGACTGCAATGCAGAGGGTCTCGGGTTCGAACTTACGTCGCGCACATCTAACTTTCAGATGTTATATGACTTTTCGAAATTATGTGCGTATTGATTGACAATTATCGCCTGCTCCGTGCCTCGGAGAGCACTACTAATAAACATGTATAAAACAGCACGAGGCAGCAGCCAACGTTGTTGTATTGAATATGTAATTATCTCTCGCTTTAAGGTAAACATCGTAAGGAAACACGCATGTCTGAGAGTGTAGTACATCATAATTTTCTCGAAGACATGTGAAATCTGGCAATGCGTAATGGGCTAGCGTTTTAATGCCTAACTCGTCTCACACTGAGAAGAAGCATGTGCCCAACAGTGAGACAGTTTACATTCAGAACTATTATTACTATACGTTTTTTTTCGCTGCAAGGACTCAGTTGATCCCAATACTCCGAGTTATATAAAGATCTCGGAGTACGGGCTCGGGGCGACAGATACAGACCGCATAGCGACGCGTACCTCTATCGTTCTGTATGATTACAGATCAACGTAGCTCCGAGCATCACTGTGGACCTGATTAATACGTGGGTGTTATGGGGCTCACGGTTTGAGGAGTTCAGAATGTGGAATAATAATATCCAATATAGTGAAGAAGTTCAGAAAGAAAAGGATTTCGGTTACGGCGCCAATTCTCAACGGTGGCTATTGGGTTGCCAATTGCGCAGGAGACACTATCCCAACTGATACCTATTATAAATTCGATTCTGAGTTTGTTTGTTTGTTACGCTTTCACGCCTTAACTACTCGGCCAATGATAATAAAATTTCGTAGATATGTTGTCAGAATTTCAAAAAAGAGTGAGGGTATCAACCAGGAAAAAGTGCTGTTCCCGAGGGACATAAATTTATTACCAAAATCAAGATTACCGCGCGGGCTAAATCTAGTAATAAATATTTACTTCACGTAGAAACGTATTTGTTGAAATTAATCTATGTACTAAGTATATACGGATTTTTTGTAAGCAGCTCAGTGGGGAGACCAACAGACTGCAATGCAGAGGGTCTCGGGTTCGAACCCACGTCGCGCACCTCTGACTTTCGGAAGTTATATGACTTTTCGAAATTATGTGCGTATTGATTGACAATTATCGCCTGCTCCGTGCCTCGGAGAGCACGTTAAGCCGTCGGTCCCGGCTGCCATGAACATCTATGGCAGTCGTTATTGGGAGAGTGTCGAAAAGTCTGCACTGACTGGCCCCACATAAGATACATAAGATACATATACGGATTTTATCGCGTTGTTTATTTGACTCTTTATTACACAATTTAGAAACTGTTACACTACTACTACTTTTAAAGTTTACTAATTTTTAAACTAATTAAATTATTAAAACTATTTATATTTAAGTTTACAATTTATTTGTACTAAAACATGGTCTTATAAACTACTTATACTTAAGCAACATTTTTCACAATACCAATAGATGGGTTGATTCCGGTACTGGCCTCCTAGCTATGTTGTACGGCAATCTGTATCAATTCCGACTACTAAGTTGGGTATTTTATGAGTTATTAAAACTTATTTTACTATATTTTTATTTAATAGATATATACTATTAAAAGTTAGCATAGCAGCGATAGCTCAGTGGGGAGAGCAACAGACTGCAATGCAGAGGGTCTCGGGTTAGAACCCACGTCGCGCACCTCTGACTTTTGGAAGTCATATGACTTTTCGAAATTATGTGCGTATTGATTGACAACTATCGCCTGCGCCGTGCTCGGAGAGCACGTTAAGCCGTCGGTTCCGGCTGCCATGAACATCTATGGCAGTCGTTATTGGAAAAGTCAGTACCCTCTAATATTCTGACAATGGTCTAGCCTTAGGGTATCGTTAGCCTTCGGGTTGCAGAGGTCAGGTGGCAGCCGCTCCGTGTAAAAACTGATATCCAGTCAAACCCAGTTAGACTAGAAAAGCCGACCCAAGTGACTTGGGAATAATAAAGGCTAAGGAGAAGAAGATACTATTAAAAGTATTGACTTATATTTAATTATTTATAGAATGATATCCTTAGCTCAATCGAATCACCGACTACAACCATGTTGGCTACAGCCACCTTTTGTGGTAGCCATACCAAATAGCCGCTACCGACCACATACGTGAAGTCATATAAATCCGTAAAAGAAGTGTTTTTTTTTCATACAACTAAGATGGAAAACTATCATACGGCCCACCTCATGGTAAGTGATCATCGTAGCCTATGAACGCATGCAAAACCAGAGACATCACTTGCGCGTTGCTGATCCCTTAGAAAAGGAAGTGGGAAGGAGAAGGAGCGGGAAGGGGGAAAGGGGGTGATTGGGCCTCCGGCTCATTGCTTATCGCTTGATTCGTATGCCCTGAGCCGAACACCTGGATTCTTTGTAAGGCTACTCATGTCAAATGGAGAGGAACGAGCTGCCAACAAAGTATATCTTGGGCAACCCACCGAGCGTTGACTGGTAGGACACTCAAGGTACTGCTGGAAAGATATAATAACTAAAGACCTGAAAGATATAAATGTGCTCGATTAGTCTGACTAGGCACAAAATATGAAGGAAAAGCGTAATTTAATGTCTGCGGCCAAGATCCACTTTAGGTCATTTAGTCAACGAAGTAAGTAAATACTCATGTCAGTGCGTTTGACAGTCTGCTAACCATTATTATTTAGTCTTTGTGTGAGTTTGTATTACGTGACGCCAATAATCGTGTACCGCGTTACAGCTGGGTGTCCCTACATTACAGTCAAGATTAATATGTTCTGCGTTTACTATAGGCAAAGGCAACTACTGTATGGGAGTGTGCTATGGACTATGAATTATATCTTTGTCGTACAAGTCGCATAGCAGGCACTCTGTTTTCCTTAAAATTAAAAAAAGGACAACCCTCGCACTAGAAATAATTCGTGTGTTATTACTAAGTACGTATATTATATACTAGCTGTTGCCCTCGACTTCAACCGCATGGACTTTAATTTATTATCCAATACCTACTTTTAATTTGTTATCTAATTTTAACGTATAAAACTACAACTAAAGAAATTAATAAGTCTAACTACACCTATATAGGTGTAGTTAACTATATATTAAAAAGTACATATGGTATCGCGGACTTTTTTGTAGATATTGATACGTTCTATAATACTGTAGAACATTTTTTTGTTCTATCATCCATAGTTTCCGCAGCGAACACGATGACAGATTTTTTATGACTAATTTTTCACACCTTGAGTTATATTATTGCATTATTATTAAGAATCCCTATTTTTTGAAAATGTAATATAGCCTATGTCACTCAGTGAAGATGCAGCTTTCTAATGGTGACAGAATTTTTGAAATCGGTCCAGTAGTTTTTGTGTGAAAACATTACAAACATACATACAAAAACACAAATGTTTTCTGTTTATAATATTAGTTTAGATAGACAAATTGTAGTCTTAGGCATATATGAAAATTGGATGTAGATTTCTTACTTTTAAAAAATTTTGGTAGATTTGATTATGCTACTACTTTGTGCGTTTGTTGTAGATCTGGGGGTGCCAGGTTTGATTGCCTGGTCGGGCAAAGTGTTATTGGATTTTACTATTAAGAAGTTCTCAGGTGCCTGGACACATTTTCTAACTCGTATACTACTAAACATGTGCTTAGCCTTTGCACTGGGAGTAGTCGCTTGATCAGCCTAAGTACCTATAATTTACCTAAGGATATATCAAAATTCGTGTGTATGTAGGTAATATAGGTACCTCTGCTTATTTCGTCGACGTCTTGCGGATGACATGAATATATCAATGAAATATTAAATAAAAGTCATTATTATTTCATAGATCAACTCGGATTTAAACCAAACATTTCTACTTGTATAGATCTTTCAATTGAAAATAATTGTATAATAATTACACCTTTTAAGTTTTAGGAAGTAAAATAACTTTTATCTTTATTACTTTAAAAATTCTATAAGATATAATATGTTTAATTATAATATTATAATTTACTTCAAAACGTTTTTGTAACAAAATAAGATAATAGTATTTATTAATAACAGCGCCATCTAGCGCGGGTCGCACAAAGCTAGTCGTAACGAACGCAGCGACTGCGGTAATAAACAACTGGAGTGAGCGTCACACAAATGTTGACGCTGAGCGAAGATGCAGTTCCAAGAGTTATTCAGAGATGGCGCTATAACTAGTATGCGCCATTCATCCTAGATGACCTGAAATTCAATTTCTATAAATAAACCAAATAATCATTATTTATTTTTATTGTACTGAATACAGAATGTATCTATAATTTTATGCATATTATCAGCATGTTTATATAGTATTGTTATGTAAGTATATTTTAAAGAGATCTAAATTAAAAACATTGAAATTTATTGTCCATTATAATAATTGTATTATAAAGAAAGGTCATTTCCTCGGAGTATTCCACGGATTGAATTAGTAATTTAAAACATTTTGCTGATGTAATTTTTGATTATGTAAGTACTAATATAACGTATTTGTATGAGCCGGCATTTTATGTATAATAATAATCAAGTTCCTTGTTGGTTGCCTTGATCTTTAGCGTAGGTATCCTGGTGTATTTTAAGGATACAAGAACTTTAACAGCAAAGGTGTAAAAAAAAAACCGTAGCATTTTTGATTGAACCCAAACATATTGGGCACTCCATATAATTCAGAGGCAGTCTTATATACGACAATAGCTTTATTGATGTGTTTTATTTGATTAATTTACAGTGATTTAAGATAAACTAAATATTGCTTACAACATTTGCCAGTCCATAATCTCTAATATAAAAAAGATCTAGGAATATATCTTGTGTTGCGGGGAGACATACATATTTAAATAAATGACACAAATAAGATCCAGATTCGGAACTATTTGTGGATCACGCACTTTTTGTCTCTTGTGGGACCCATCACACTCGGCGCTGAAAAAAGCAACCGGGGTTGTTCCGTATTCATCCTATGACGTCTCATCCTATTTCTTACCTCATCCTAAAGTAGTATGCCTAATTGGTCCGATAACATTATTTTAATAAAGTTTATTTATTCAACCGAAATGCGTTTCTTACTCTACTTGTGGCAAATATTACCCAATAAAGTACATACTTTTTTTTTTGGATAGCAAAACAATCTTTGGCTTCGTAAAAGTAGGATCGGTTGGGTTAGTGAAAGTACTTTAAAAAATATATATAGCCTATGTTAGGTACTCGGTGATAATAAAGATTTCAAACGGAGAAAATTTTTAAAATCGGTTAAGCATTTCTTTCGTGTTTATAATATTAGTATAGATATAGATTACGAAAACAGTAATTTTTGTTCAGACCGTCACCCATACCTTAAGACTGCGCCGAGCGAAATGTGCCAAAACAGGCGGTCACAGTTAAGTGAATAAAATCAATACTTTTTGTTTAATACAAGTATAAAATATACATTTACAATAACAATGAATGTGTTTCCAATAACTCCGTGTAAAAAACTTAAAATAATTAATATTTTCGAGTACAAATTACGTAAATTTGCACGAAAAATCAAAAACGTAAGCTCGTGTTACGTGATTTTTAGATTATAAGAGTAGAAATCTATCCTATTGTACAGCTTAAACGAAACATAAATAGTTATATTACAATTTGTCCGTCCCAAATATTTAAGTTAGTCATTGGTTGACAATAAAGATACATATTTATTAACCTTTTGAACGCCAATCACTTGTATACAAGTTCGAGATTTTCGTGCCCTCAGCGCCACTACTTGATTAGAAGTAATAATAGTATATAATTAAATTTACGACTTTTACAAGATCTTTTATTTTGTTTTTATGGAAAATTGCCCTGTTACAGGCCATATTTTTAACTTTGTCACAAATAATAAGTTCTTGTTTGTTTTATATTCAATAGAAACAAAAACGCCAGAAAATATTTTAATGCCCCCAACGCCAAGTACTTGATATAAAGTAAGCCAGTGATGGGACACGATGAAGACCTCGCTATATTTTATCTCGTCGAAACGATCATGAATACTATTATTGCAAGAAAATGACGTGAATAAATAATATTTTATAAATATTGTAAACTATAAACTACGTTTTATTCACCTTAATCAAGAATAAATAGGTTTTCTAATCATTATCGATAGTGAAACACCGTTTGAATGAATCGGAAGAATTTGATTTTGAGGTAAGTTTAAATAAATTATATTATTATATCTTAATCTTGTACTCGATGTATCGATCTCTAAAGAAAAGTGTTAGGTATAGATATATTATGCCATTTAGTATTATAGACTATTAGATAGGTTCTTCAGTACCTAATAGCTAGGTATCCTTTATCGATTTAATGTGTTTACATGTGATTTCAGTTTACAAAATGTTAACTGAATATTCAACGCGAAATTGTATTTTATACGATTTCGCGTTGAATATTCAGTTACGTACCTATCTGTAGATCTTCAGACTAGTAGGTACCTAGATTTGTCAGCAAAATTTTATTTATACATATTTTTTTCCTAAATATTAAGAAATCACGCTTCGAACCGGAATGACACGTAAACACATTCAATCGACAAACTTTAAGTGAAAATTGTGTCAATTTCAAACGAGCAAAGAACGCGTCCTATTTTCCAAATTATTAGTTTATTGAAAAGACACAGCGCAAAAAAGTTGTTGACAATAAATAACAATAACTCAGTTATTGTTATTTATCGTCGGCGCCGCGTAAGTAGGTATTCATAAATATTAATTTCAACTTATAATATTATTTGTCAATAGGACATTAATCCCATCCCTACGTTTTACTATAGATACGTTATACATTTGTAGCGTGGCGCTGGAGGACACATCGCGTATTATATAGATGGGCGTCGAAAAGGTTTAAAAGCACTTCAAATCCTCTATACAATTTTACTATGGCGGCCGCGCGCCGACTTGAATATGCGTCGCACGAGCTCTGTCATTATCTGTCTTACGCTCGGCAATCGGTTGAGCTAGGAACGTAAATAGGTTGAGTTAGGTAAAAAAACAGTGTAGGATGAAACATCATAGGATGACGCCGGAACAACCCAGCGACAGGCCTATCACGTAAAGCACGATGCCTCCTATGCAAACAATATCTAATATTTGCATGCCTAATACAGGCAGAATATAGCCTGAACTATTCACCATTATTAAACCTGGTACCACCTGTATTCTGTGCAAATAAATGATGAAATTTCTTTCTTTCTTCCTTTGATTTTATTAGTGGAACTAATGTATACTAGCAATGGAATACTCTCACGCTATTCGCCTGCAGGTATATAGGTGTTTCACACTCAAATATCAGCTATAATTTTAGGCCTCAAGTAAAAGGGGATAAATCCATTGCTGTCTATCAAACTCAGTGCGTTTACTAAGAACTCCATGACAGATAGGTATCAGGTAAATTGAACACAAGACCTCATGCACAGTACAGACATGAAAAGTATATATCTAGAGAAAAGGAGCATTTATTTATTAACTTAACTTATCTCATGTGGGGGGCCAGTCAGTGCAGACCGGCGACACTTCGACCCAGTGGGATCTTTTGTGTCGACACTCTCCCAATAACGACTGCCACAGATGTTCATGGCAGCCGGGACCGACGGCTTAACGTGCTCTCCGAGGCACGGAGCAGGCGATAATATTGTCAATCAATACGCACATAATTTCGAAAAGTCATATAACTTCCGAAAGTCGGAGGTGCGCGACGTGGGTTCGAACACGAGACCCTATGCATTGCAGTCTGTTGGTCTCCCGACTGAGCTATCGCTGCTCATTTATTTATTAAATATTTTTACTTAGGTATATTAATGGATAATGTTTTTAAAACTATGTTTATTAAGACTTGTTTTAGATTGCATGGATAGCGTAGTGGTTAGTTTTTTTTAAAGACATAACCATTTGGATTTGACAATATTATTATTCTTGTTGACCCATCCAGCTTATCTAGCGTGCTTGAGTTAGGAATCGATTCACGCCAGTAATGCAATGACATCCGTACGATGTCTTAGTAATTTAAGTGGTCGCCTCGTCACTGCCGCTTACTTCGCGTGTTGTGGGTTTGAATCCCACACGCGACAAAACTATGTGTGATCCACAGATCCCAGTCTGGGTGTTCTTTGTGTCCGTTATTTGAATGTTTGTGAAGTCCCCGACACAGGATCTGTTCCTAGCGCGAGTAATGTGTATTTGAAAGAAAAATGAGACGTACTCGAATCCATGACCTCTCAAATGCAAGTCAATGCCTGATCCATTCGGCTATCACCACTTAAAAATGTTTATTAAATTCAATCGATGGACTGATGATATCTTATTTTGAACATCTTCCACACTAAGAATTAATTCGTATATCGCAGGACAACTACATACTTGTAGATCAAGCAAACTTGTATCCCATATGGGTGTCGAACCCACATCCTTCGACGCAGTGGCAATGGCGAGGCGATCATCTTAACAACGACGCCATTCGTGAAACTATCTCTATACAAAAATAAACAAATCTTGTGAATGCAACTCTGTTTTTGCGTGAAAGTAGGACAAACTAACGAACACACTTTCGATTGTATTATATTGTAAAGCATTCCTAGAACTCTGCTCATTGCCTCTGTGGCGCAGCGGTAGTGAATGCGACTGCTGTGCATGGGGTCTCGGGTTCGATTCAAGGGTCGGGTAAGGGATCCCTTCTTCTTACAAAATGTTTTTTCCTACTATCCTTTGGCATACCTACTTAACTATTTTGGCATAAATTTAAATAGTTAGTTATCGCTTGCTTTCTCGGTGAAGGAAAACATCGTGTTGACACCTGCATGTCTGAGAGTTCTCTATAATGTTCTCGAAGATATGTGAAGTCTGCCAACCCGCACTGGGCCAGCGTGGTTGACTATGGCCTAACCCGTCTCACTCTGAAAAGAGGCCCGTGCCCAGCAGTGGGACAGTTTAATACAGGGCTGATTTTATTTTTATTAATAATACTGTGCCATAATTGTTTTGGGCATATAGCAAATCTGATGAGGTCTCCTTACCTGACCCTGCTTGCGAAGCGAGCAATTAGTGACTACCCGACAAATAGATTCGATAGGTTGCCACGGGGTGGTCTTTGGGCCATCCTAGGCGGCTAGCTGTGATAATATCAAGGTCGCGGGTTCGAATCCCTCCAATTGCACTATTGACGTGAACCCACTCCTAATATAAGCATTCTAACTTAGCTGGTGGGTTAACCAGAATACTGGTAATTTGAAACCCAAACTGACCAGAAAACAAAAAAAAATGCGACAATATAATTAGGATAAACCAAAGTAGGTATATATCTGTACTAATATTATAAAACTGAAAAGTTTGTTTAATTGAACGCGCTAATCTCAGTAACTACTGATTCGAATTGAAAAATTCTTTTAGTGTTGGATAGCCCATTTATTGAGGAAGGCTATAGGCTATATAACATTACGCTATGACCAATGGGAGTGGAGCAGCAATGAAAAATGTTGCAAAGACAGTGACAATTCTCTTATATAAAGCAGAGGAAGTTGTGCGGGTCAGCTTGTGTAATATAAGTAATGTTATATTATGTCTTAAAATTTTATGCAAATGGATAGGGAAATTCTTAGTAGCATCCAGGGTCTGACTGTGTCTTATATATGGAAACAAGCTCGTTCCTATTATATGGGGCCTAAAGTCATAGTTGGCGGAATGTGGGTGCAATGCGCCTCTGCTCACCACTTCAGGGATTGAGGCATAATACTAGCATATATATATCGACTATTCGAGGATGAAATGTTGTAAAATTCATGTTGTCGAAATTTTGTTATTGATATAACTTTATTCAGATTTTGAGCTGCATCAACATGTGTATGTAGTATTTAATATAATTCGCAAAAATATGATTTCACTACACAGAAAATACCACAGCGTAAAACTTATATTTCAAAAATAATGGTGTCAGTAATATTTTAACTCGCCACAAATGTTATAAAATATATTATTTCATAATAATATAAAACATAAAGAGCGATAGCCTAGTGAGAAACCGTTGGACTGCCACGCAGAGGTCTCGAGTTCAATCCTAAGGCGCGCATCTCTGACTTATCGAATTTATGTAGGTATGAAATAGTTATTTATCGCTCGCTTTAACGGTGAAGTAAAACATCGTGAAGAAACCTGCATGTCTGAGAGTTCCATAATGCTCTCAAAGATATGTGAAGTCTGCCAACCTTTATCACACTGAGAAGAGGCCTGTGCCCAGCAGTGGGACAGTTTAAATACGGGGCTGATATTATTTTATAAGAGTTAAAAACACTATGTTCAATAAAACAAAAAAACAAAAAAAAGAAAATTGACTATGTTTTTGTTGGCCCTCCTGGAAAGCAGTAGATATTTTATCTGTAACTACATTTCATGCTCGAAGGCTTGATATGTTTTAATTCATTCAGGTTACACATATGAGTCAAATAGTATGGCGATTTAATATCTTTATCTTATCGTCCTCTTATCTTGATCTTAACGTTACTTATCTTATTTTCCTTGGATAGTGATACCCCAGGTATTGCACGAGATGTTACGAGTAACCGCTTGTTGCCTTGCTCCATATTTGATTATCACCTTGGTAGTAAAAAAAAGAAACAAGGACCGATTTATTTTTTGAGAGTGGTTGAAATGGCGGGCCCCTGCCACTATGTCGAGTGTGGTGGTTTCTAGTCCCATACAGGGCAAACATTTGTTATATCTGTTCATTGTTTGAATGAATTTAAAGTATGATAAGTCCCACGCGATGTAGGAATTATGATTTTTTAATAACTAGCGGTCGCCGAGTGCTCGAAATTCAACCTAAGTTTGCCTGTAAGATATTCCTGATATGTCATTATATATTGATGTATGATGTAACCATAATTACGCGCTTTGACTGCGTGTGTTAAATGCATGGTTGTGTGCCTGTAGTGTTTTTTTCATTAATTTAATGTATTTCTAATACATATTTTATATAAATATTAGGATTCGCCCCTCTTTCTCTGTATAAACTTTAACTGTGCCAAATTTCATATTCCTCCGTGCGCGCAATTTTCGTAAAACGGGGTACAAAGTTTTTACTTCACGTATTAATATATAGATTCTAATTAAAATTCACAAAATAAAGATAAAAAATTTGAAAACAGAACAGCCTTGACATTTTTGTTTTGATATTTTAAAAACACACCTTCTAAACAAGGTGTCACGTTTTGCATCGCGAAGGATTTTAAAATAATATAAATAATTAATTTAAGCTGCACCCAGACTCACAATTATTTGTTAATACCAACTTACAAAATTCAACGTAATGGCAGTGACGAGGCGACCGCTTATCCACTCTACCATACATACAGGTGTCCCAGAAGATGTGAATCAAATTGTAACGGGAGATTCCTTAAGTAAGGACCTTTCAAATGTGCTAAATAAAAAAGTAATGTTGTGTTGTTGGTTAAACGTGCAAGATTTTCCATGGTGCAAAAAAATACTCAAAAAAATCGTTTGTGGTTTGACGAATCAATCCTACACAAATAATAATAGTGAAAAAAATGAAAATTATCCATAAACGAAGCACCTGTAGTTAAAAGTCTAAAAAACTTGTACTTTTTTAAAATCTTAGATTTTTTTATTTTAACCGTATGTTATTATATTTTTACTTTTTTTATTTAGCACTTTTCAAACATCCTTAACTAAGGAATCTCCCGTTACAATTTGATTCACATCTTCTGGGACACTGTTTATATTATTCTAACTTAATATTAAAAATGTGAATGTGAGTTTATTTGTTACGCTTTCACGCCTTAACTACTCGAACGAACATCATGAAATTTCGCTAACATGTTGTCCGGGGAACAGTATAGGACAAGGGTACCTTTCATCCAAGAAAAAAAATGGTCCTAACCTAGCCTACAGCACCTACACGAGCATAGCCGTGGGCAAAATCTAGTCTTTCATATAATACTAACTAGACCTTGGATTAAGTTAGAATATATAAGACTTTCTTAATTAACTAGAAACACTACACTTTCTATTCCATCCCAGTCTAGATACAGGAACACAATTCACACACATAAATAAGGTCGAAGCAATTATTTTTCCTAAAAGGCCTACACACATACCTATGTTAATTAATAATAATAATATTTTTTATTTGCAATAGACACATAATTATATAATTTTACACACTATGATACGTACAGTTAAAGAAAGAACATAGTTGTTACAAAGGAGGCCGTCCATATTCGGCTTGAACGTGGACAATCGTCTTATAAACAAAGTAAAATATTAAAACTTTTGTTTTAATATATTATAAATATTGGTACTATCCAGTAGTATGAAATTGACGATTTGACAAAATAATACACACAGCCTGTAAGCAATAAGGCAGTATTACTCCAACTGCATAGTCGGCCGAAGGACTCTTGGTTGTTATGCTCACATAATGTCTGTAATATGGCACCTAAGCTGGGCAAGATATAAAAATGTCACTCCACCAGCCCAGTTTTTGGAAAATACTTTAATAACTTATGAAGGTAATGGTGACAAATATTTATTTTAAACAATGTATTTTATTTTATTATTTAACGAAATTGATAGGTACTAAACTTCATAATAATGTTTTCTACTTAGTTTAGGCTACTGAAAATTAATATTGTTATTACAGTATAAAATTGTTCACGGCCAGGCCAGGGCCCCATACAAGGCGGTCAGTCTCCTTTGTGTGTTGACTCCAACACCTTTGCTAAGTTGTGACAGTAACTTGTATTAAAGGTGTTGGGCCCGACCCTTGGGGGAATACTATAATATAATATATATAATAATAATAATAATTACGTTAGTTATATATTTTTAAGTCATACATAACAGCAGATCGACCTTCCACCGTCTACTAATGCAAGTTTAGACTACGATGCATTTCCTAACAAAATATCGCAGCCTAGGAATTGAACTTGGTACGTTACGATCGCTCTCAAGTAGGCCCAAACGTATCATCAACGAAGCTTTCTAAACTGAAAGAGCATTTAAACACTAAGATAATAATTCTGCATGACAAAGCATTAATTAAACATTACCGATAGCCGTCAGGGTTATTACAATAAACATTATAGTACCATAGAACTTTAATTACATCTTCTGCCCAATGTTAAGTTCATTGCCACGAAGTACCTCACCGGTACCGTAGGCGACCCAGATCGCGGCTGTTGCATCAACCAGTGCTTAACGAAACCTCACCGCGGTCGAACGCAACATGTTTTTCGAAAGTTTCCTCCTCAACCTCTCGGTGCTCCTCGCACTAATATTCGCTCTAATATTCGACTATGTGACTAAGTTCTTCAGCTACTGGTACGTCCGACATGTACCCTACACGACCTCCATCCCTTTCTTCGGCAGCGACTACTACCGTGTTTTGGGAATCAGAAACAGCAGTCAAGACGTCCAAATGTTGTATACAAAATACCCAAAAGATAAATACGTTGGAAGAATCAAAAGCAGAATCCCGGATCTTATTGTAAAAGAACCTGATGCGGTAAAAAGAATGTTGTCGACAGATTTCGCGAATTTCCATAGCAGAGGTCTCTGCTTGGACAAATCTCAGGATGTTTG
This sequence comes from Catocala fraxini, assembly GCA_930367265.1. Lineage (NCBI taxonomy): Eukaryota > Metazoa > Arthropoda > Insecta > Lepidoptera > Erebidae > Catocala > Catocala fraxini. The sequence goes on from OV884031.1 coordinate 24,905,874, forward strand.
TTTACGAGACAATTTGTTTTACGCTGACGGTGAAAAATGGACCCTATTGCGGGCAGGCTACGACTCATTATTGAGTAACATGGACTGTGAATTGGAGAGTTTGAGTGACTGTTTGCCTGGAACAAATGGTGATGCTAACGTTCAAGAGATATTGTCGAAGGTATTGGACAAAGTCTTCGAGGATTTGCTTCTCGATAACGCCGGTGGGTCGCTTGTGAAAGATGTTAGATCAGTGGCACAAAGGCGTACGCTCATAGAGAAATTTAAGACTTATTTGAAGAATGTATTCCCTTCATTGTACGTAACTTTTGGTTTGACAACATTATTAGGCGAACCATCATCTAAAACAATGAGTGCAATGGGAAAATCTGCTTTGCTATCGAAAATTAAGAATCTCGGTAATGTTTACCAACTTGGGATTAAAGGAAAAAACAAGAAGAGCTCTGATATTGAATTCGCGTTTTCTGTGCTAGCTTCGTTTATTACTGAAGGATACATACCTTGTTTAAACATTTTGACCGCATTTCTCTACGAGTTGGCTTCAAATCCTCAAGCGCAGGAGAAATCTCGGCATTCAGTATCAAAGGATAACCGGGAAGAATATTTGGACGTTGCTATAAAGGAGGCTCTGAGATTACACCCACCTTATTCAATTATTTCAAGACAGTGCATGAAGACATATCATCCAGAGGGTGGTATGCTTATTGACAAGAAGGTGACGATTAATATACCTGTGGCGGCATTGCATCGGGATGAAGAGCATTATGTCAACGCTAATGTATTCAATCCTGATCGGTTTTTGGATGACGAGGGCGCGTCGAAGCACTGTTATGCGTATCTACCATTCGGAGCTGGACCTAGGAAATGTGTTGGTAAGATTTTTTTATTAATAGTTTAATTGGTTATTATTATATTTTTTTAAACTGCTTCTTTTGCTAGGCACGGGCCCTTCTCTGTACGAGAACAATAAGCCTTGCGGTGTGAGTTAGTAGAGTTAATACAGCTTCAAGAACATTATGGAAAACACTCAGAAAGTATGTAGGTTTTTACGATGATTTTACGAAAAACGAGTAGTAATTCAATGTTTAAAATCCCATAGAAAATTCAGAGATGTGTGTCTTGAGATTGAACTCGCGACCTTAGCATGGCAGTTCAATGGCCTACCTAACAAGTTATAAGTAATTGTCGCTTTAATATGGGCCCTTAAATATAGCTGGTAAATATTGTAATACTGCATTTACCTTTCTGGATACATGACTGCGAGTTTTTGCTACTTTAGAGGGATTTATAATAATACTAGGTGTGTCCGCGGGCTCACCCGCGTTTATGATTACTGCGCCGCCCCCGTTGGTCGTACCGTGATGTTATATAGCCTATAACCTTCCTCGATAAATAAACTATCCAACAGTAAAATAATTTTTCACTTCGAACCAGTAGTTCTTGAGATTAGCGCGTTTAACTAAACAAACAAACTTTTCAGTTTTATAATATTAGTAAAGATTATTATTTCTAATTTATCTAATGTTAGTAGCCAGTAGAACTAGAAAGTGAGCCTGTTTTTTTTTATACAATCTATGGCTCACCAAAAAGTTTTGCAAATCTGTCTAACAGGATTAATGATAGAATCATTGTTGAATAATTGTTTTAATCGCTTACTATAAACGAAAGTTATTAAAAAATAATTGCTTCGACCTTTCTGTTGAATAATAAATATAATTATTTCTATTAAAAGTGTAATTTACTAATGATTAGTCCTAAAAAGTATAATATACTAACAATTATTAGAGTTCGAAAAAACTCTTATACAACTGCTTTGTCCGTCCGTCCGTCCGTATGTCTGTTATACAACTTTCAACTCAAGAACCGTAAGTGCTAGAGACTCGCGGTCAACGCCATTCGTCTCAGCATAGTCGATATACCCCGAAATTAATATGACCTTTGACCTCTGACCACGTAGTATCACGTGACCTTTGCATATTACTTGAACCATTTTTCCGAACTCTAAGATTTACGGCAATTCATTGCCGATTTTCACTTGTATCTACTTTAATCTTTAATGACCTATTGGTAGCTGATCTCAATTCTGTTATATGTTTTTGTCAGTATTTTATACGATAATTTCACGATTGATTACGCCGATGGCGTAGTAGCTTAAGTTTCCTCGCCATTGTTAATGTGCCAAGTGTTATAGGTTCGAGTCTGCGTATTCTTCGCGTCCGTTGTTTAGATGTTTGTAAACTCCCTGGCGACACAGGAGTTATTTCTAGTGCGAGAAATGCCTTTTAAGAATATGTATTAATATGATTTTAATACTGCTTTTTATAGTTTACTATATTGAAGATTAATTTACATATACTGAATTATGAATTTTAAAGATTTGTGTCAGTAAATACTAATATTCCCGCTAATCCTTCCAGCTGAGCTTATTTTAGAAGTGTGTTCGCGCTAGTAAAGCAATTTGTTGGATTCGAACCCACAAACTTTTAGCTACAAATCTATTGGGCTACGACCGCTATGTGAAGATGGATTAATATTTTTATTGCTGTTCATTGATTTCATATATGTATTGTGCATACTTACGCTAGTATAGGTATTCACGAAGTGGTAGGCAGAGGTTTAGAAAGCGTACATGTTGTGAGTTACATTTTTTGGTCCATATAAAAGGAGAGAATCTCCTGTCATTCAGGCACATTACCAATACTAAGTAAATATTAACAGAAAATTTCAGTAACATGTTGCTTAGAAATCGAACTTGTGACCATGGAAATAGCCGCAAATCTATACCTAAGTAATCAATGATACAGGCACTATTTTTATTAGCTATCCCTCGAAAACAGTACTATTTTCTGGATAAAAGGCCCAATGACCTTTTTGGTGACCCTGACAACGTGTATGCGATGTAGTTTTATGATAATCGGTCGACTAGTTAAAGCGAGAAAGCGAATAAATAAAACAAACAATCTCACATTCGCATTTATAATATTAATAAAAATTAAACTACTTTAAACAGATTTTAAAAACTGTTAAACTATAAAACTATTTAAGCTATTTAAATTATTGAACCATATAGATTTAGATTTAAACTTTCCTCGTCGTTTCAGTTGCTTTTTTGCAGTCATGGTCACGGAGAGACTAAGGTAGTGGTTGTCTCAAGTTAAATTTCAATGTATATATAATATCTTCTTTCATACGACGAGGATAAGAGAAGAGAAGATATGAGAAGACTGACTAAGAAAGTTTATAAGGCTAGTGTGAATGGAACAGTCGCAAGAGGAAGACCTAGGCAAACGTTTCTTGATCAGATCGGAGGCGTTCTGGACAAAGGCCAGGTTATGAGCACCTTGAACCGACGGGCGTGTATGAGGAATGTGATGAAAGTGAATGAAGCCAGAGAAGTGTGTCAGGATCGTAGCAAATGGAAATCTGTAGTCTCTGCCTACCCCTCTGGGAAACAGGCGTGAATCTATGTATGTATGTGTGTCTTTCATATATTAATACGTTAAGCAAAAACTTTGTACAACTTTTTACGAAAATTGCGCGGACGGAGGAGTATGAAATTTGGCAAAGTTAAAGTTTATATGGAGAAGGAGGGGCGAATTCTAGTATTTTTTTTAAATATGCATTAGAAATCCATGAAATTAATGAAAAAACACTACACGCACACAACCATGCATTTGACACACGCAATCGAATCGCGTTCGCAGTATTTCGACATTGTTCGTCTGACGTCGTACAATGCTTTGTAACTATAGTTACCTATACCTTATTTATATGTAATAGAGAAAAACAGAAAACAAAGTAGCAAGCCTAGGAATTTTAACGCTAATTTTTTGCTAGTTCATATAAACGTAAGACAATATTATTATTATATTAAGTTAGGATTGCTGTCACTTATGATTGTATTCAATGTTACCTATGCAATGTTCGAATCTATTTATAACTCGCTAATAGATTCAAGCGTATGTAACTGATTGCAGTATGTAATGACCTGTACGCACATTGCACACGTCATATTGACCGTGATACACGATTTCTAAGGGCGAGGTGAGCTATTTGTAATACTGAACAATCATACTGATAAGTTGCAGTGAATGTTTGTGTGATGTATCATCATTATGCTTGCCTGCTAGACTGAGACAGCGTGTTACAGGCTGTTGTTGTCTCATTTTCGCGCAAGCAATGAAATCCTTATAATATTGGCCCTGTATTAAACTGTCCCACTGCTGGGCACAGGCCTCTTCTCACTGTGAGAAGGGTTACGCCATAGTCCACCACGCTGGCCTAATGCGGGTTGGCAGACTTCACATATCTTCGAGAACGTTATGGAGAACTCTGAGACATGCAAGTTTATTTACGATGTTTTCCTTAATCGTTATAAGGAGCGATAATCAACTATTTAATCAGCACAACACTTTGAAATGTTAGAGGTACCTTGTTATCGAACTAGAGACCTCTGCGTTTCAGTCCAACAGGCTTTCATTTTATACCGAAAAAATGCCCGGTTCCTGTGAAATAGTCATATTGCTATATAACCAAAGGTGCGGTGAAACGGGTAAAATCTAGCATCACATATTAAAATAAACACGCTGTGAAGATGGCCGTTATAGATTAAAAAAATAATACTGTACGATTGACGCATCAGAATGCATCGCATTACAATACATATGTATCTATACTAATATTATAAACCTGAAGAGTTTGTTTGTTTGGTTTTTTGAACACGCTAATCTCAGGAACTACTGGTTCGAATTGAAATATTATTTTAGTGTTGGATAGCCTATTTATCGAGGAAGGCTATAGGCTATATAATATTACACTACGAGCCACGGGCGCGGCGCAGTAACCATAAACGCGAGTAAAACCACTGGCACAGCTAGTCACTACATAATTATATTAAAATTAAACCACCTTACACGGCTTTTATCGTATTGTTTATTTATGAAATAAAGTGTCAAATAAAAAACGCGATAAAAGCCGTATAAAGTAATTTAATTTCAATGAATAAGATTCGCGTAAACGTAATACAATATTATAATTACATATTATAATACAAATAAATACTAAATACTATGCATGGTGTGAATGTGCATTCTTGTAATCACAGACGTGACTATGCTGCTTACTCAGAACACGTATCAATGAAAAACATACATCAAAACTCACGTTTTATTTTTGACTATCTATTCCTCGCGATTTCACCCACGTTTATGATTACTACTCCGCTCCAATCGCTCGTAGCGTGATGTTATATAGCCTATGTTACTTCGAAATAAACCAGCTTAGCAATGAGAAAAAAAATTCAAATATGTCTTATAGCTTTTGAGTTTATTCATTACAAACGTACAAATCTTTTTTATTTGTAATATTAGTGTAGATGATTGATGATTGTGTGATGTGTAGATATTGACAAATAACAAATATTAACCAGTGTGTTGCGTACCTGACTTCTGTTTTTCTATATATCTAAACTTAAAATATTATTTACTAGCTGACCCACGCAACTTCGTCTGCTTCACATAATAATTTTCCCCGTATTAATTTGCAACATTTTTCATTGATGCTCCGCTTCCACTGGTCGTACCGTGACGTTATTATATCCTATTTATCGAGAAAGGCTATCGGCTATATAATATCACGCTACGACCCACAGGGGCGGCGCAGTAACCATAAATCTAGTATTAGTATAGAAGTATAGATTCCCTTATTTAGCAACCAATTTTGGCATTGTTTGCACAAAAAGATTTCTTCTGCTTGCGGTTTGGTATCTTGTGTGTAAAATAAGTTAGAAAATGGCACATAAGCATACAACCCTATAGTATAACAAAAAGCACTGTCTGAACGTCCACTTAGGAATGAATTACAGTAAATACAATATTTTCAGGCCAGGTGGTGCAGATTAACCTCAATGGTGCTGACCGCATTACACACAATGATGGGCTTGGAGACGAGTAAATAATAGTATCCGATATTAAAAGCTCATAAAGTTGCTTTCTATTTCTATTTTTAATAAAAGAATAAACTCACTTTCGACAGTAAAAACATGGATATTACATATGTAAATATGTATTGTACGAGTAAAACATCTACAAAAATATTAAATTATTAACTATTACTATACCCATGGTATAATGTAAAACGGAACGTTTAGCTGGCAATACTGTCTGTCAGTTGTCAATCATAATCTGTTTTATTCCCATCTTCGTTCGTATATATAACGGCTAATGTTTTTCTCCCAACTTCTATAAATTACTTTCTATTAGATTTTTTGTTAGTCTTATACTGTTCTACAACTATCAATGAGTTATCTTAAGGCACGTTATCTATAAGATTGGGTCCCAAAAGACATGAAATACGCCATTGTTCTTTACATACTCGCGGTTTAGTTTGCTATAGGTACTACAATTTTTGTTAACCCCTTCAGCTAAGCTAAACGCTTGAGTTACATGTGATCAAGAGCAGTGATAGCTCAGTAGGAAGACCAATAGACTGCAATGCAGAGGGTCTCGGTTTCGAACCCACGTCACGCACCTCTGACTTTCGAGAGTTATATGACTCGGAGAGCACGTTAAGCCGTCGATCCCGGCTGCCATGAATATCTATGGCAGTCGTTATTGGGAGAGTGTCGTCACAAAATATCCCACTGGGTCGAAGTGTCGCCGGTCTGCACTGACTGGCCCCCACATAAGATACATACATACATGTGATCAAAGCGTGATTATCAAAACGGCAAGGTCTCAGGTCGTAAATCAAATGCTTCATCAATTGTGCTTTTGCCATTTTATATTACCCAGGTATTTTACTAAGAAGGATGACGGTGTTTATTTGCTTACATTGTTAGATGGTACATCTATGTCAACTATAATTCACTTAGCAAATATGGCAAAAATGCCGTTTCTTGACATTGATGATAAACCGAGACTTTCTAACATAACACGTTGTTGTCGATAAGTTGCAGTGATATGCAGATGACTGGAACTTTTACTTACTGTCTCGTCTGGGTCATACGTCTACGCCCGCTTTCTTATCAATAGTGGCTTAATACTGGCTCCAACTGGTATAGTACTACCCACATAGCTTTGTACCAAAACACTGCGCAAAAGAAATGTGCCGCTTTACGCACAGTTTCTAATATTGATGTAGTCAGCGACATAAGTCGTCAAGACTGCGCCGAGCGAAATGTGCCAAAACAGGCGGTCACAGTTAAGTGAATAAAATCAACACTTTTTGTTTAATACAAATATAAAATATACATTTACTATAACAATGAATGTGTTTACAAATACTCGGTGTAAAAAACTTAAAATCATTAATATTTTCGCCTACAAAATTACGTAAATTTGCAAAAATGCAAAAACGTAAGCTCCTGTTACGTGATTTTTAGATTATAACAGTAGAAATCTATCCTATTTTACAGCTTAAATGGAATATAAATAGTTATATTACAATTTGTCCATCCCAAATATTTAAGTTATTGGTTGACAATAAAGATACATATTTATCAAAAAAACACTTCAAATCCTCCATACAGTTTTACTATGGCGGCCGCGCACCGATTTGAATATGCGCCGTACGAGCTCTGTCATTATGTCTTACGCTCGGCACAGTCTTAAACACTGTGGTTACATACTAGCTACAAAACACTAGCTAAAAAGATTATGTTTACACTTTATTACGCACTTACTGATTCCGTAATTAACTAAGTACGGCCTAAGCAGCTACGGTCTTACATTTAAAACTCAGCTTGACCGTATTAAGCAATTTCAGTTTCGTTTAATGAAATATTTGGTAAGCAAAAAAGGGATATTTAGGTGCAAATCAAATTATGATATGTTATTTAATATATGTAAAATTCAGTTAGAGCAGCGATAGCTCAGTGGGGAGACCAACAGACTGCAATGCAGAGGGTCTCGGGTTCGAACCCACGTCGCGCACCTCTGGCTTTCGGAAGTTATATGACTTTTCGAAATTATGTGCGTATTGATGGACAATTATCGCCTGCTCCGTGCCTCGGAGAACACGTTAAGCCGTCGGTCCCGGCTGCCATGAACATCTATGGCAGTCGTTATTGGGCAAGTCAGTACCCTCTTATATCCTGATACTGGTCTAGCCTTAGGGTATCGTTAACCTTCGGGTTGCGGAGGTCAGGTGGCAGCCGCTCCGTGTAAAAACTAATATCCAGTCAAATCCGGTGAGACCAGAAAAGCCGACCCCAAGTGATTTAGGAATAATAAAGGCTAAGAGAGAAGACTCTTGTACTCAAGATGACTAACGTATTGAAGTTGGGGTATCAGTGTGTGTTGTGCGCTTCGTAAGCATCCGATTCGGGAGCTAGTTATCCGCGCCATTAACCCGTATGAACGTTTGAATCATAGCATGTACATAAAGCCTTTACTTGCTACTTATGTCGCAAAATATTGGTAAGTACTCTTGTACTCTTGAGTACAAGAGTACTTACCAATATTTTCTATCACAATGTCCTTAATGACGTGAGTTGCTATTTGTGCATTCTGTCATATGACCAAGTAACAGTAGGTACCATTCTCGAGTAAGTTCTCGATCAGAAACTTACTGGCAGTAAGCACTTACTGTTTAATTACCTATCGAGGCCATAGACCCCACTATAGCGCTGTACGGATTTCGATGATATTTGCAGATACTTAAGGTACTCAACGGTGTAGAAAGTGATTTCGGTACAACGGTGATTTCTATCGATGATTTTTTAAAGCACTTGTTTGCTTGTCTGGTGTCTTCTTGTTATTTTAAATGATATTTATTTGAGCCTTATGAGTCTCATAGTCTCATAAAGACTTTTTTTATAAGCTTTCTTTTTGGAGAGATTCCAGGTCGAGAAATGGAAGTTTGATAATTCCAAGTTGCGATACGAGTCCGGAAAACGTAAATGTAGGCAAATGGGAAGAGTTAGTCTATTGGTCACTAATTCGTAAGGGAATAAATCTACAGCATGTGCTGTTAGGTAATATTATTTTCATATATCATTTACAAAATAACTTTTTATGCGGTTCCTTGCATGATACGAAATTCTCGGTACGCTAGACTGATTCGCAGTTTAACTGTTTATTAAATTTTATTCTCTCTTACCTGACGATAATAATTGACATTAGGGATTTTTGAACCTACGTATGTATAATATATGTAAATGTTTATTTACATATTACAATGGCCCACAACAATAAAACTCCATTTAATCAGTAGGTATATAAAAATAATTATGTTAAATAATTGGTTTTAATTTACCAACTAAATGTAAATTTACTAATTAACGATGAAAATGGTATTAACCGTTAATTTTCCTTGATGTTCATCGAAACTGCAAATAATCGTCGGCTTTTATTTGATTAATCAACACATGGCAACCACTTAACTCTTAAGCCCGTACGCTATTTGTACTATCAAGTGAAATGTTTCAAGGTAGGGTCTAGCTAGTCTGTGACTTATCTGGTTGCTATGTGAGTGACATGGGACTGCAAGCCCACTTTCTTAAAACTTCAATTCTGTACCCTATCCTCTTCGTGACATTGGTGTTTAGCAGTATCAAATCTTGGACTAACTGAAATTTCTTACTCACTCACACGGAAAGACGAAAACTTGTGTCTATTGTCCTTGCCAATGGACTGTTGCAGATAGTAATAATAATAATAATAATAATATTCTATCACATACACACAACACCATCTAGCCCAAACTAAGCAGAGCTTGTACTATGGGTACTAGACAATGGATAACCATACATATATACTTTTTTTTTTGTAAATGCATACATATTATACATAGAAACACCCAGACCAAGACAAACATCCATGTTCATGCACACAAATGTTTCACTTGTGCGGGAATCGAACCCGCGACCTCAGGCGTGGCAGTCAGTTTCACTAACCACTACGCTATCGACGCCGACAAGAATAAGATATTAGTCATTTATTATTATTTATATTATTAAGAGATAAAATAGTGCAGAAACATGGTCGATAATAGCCAGCAATATTCAAAAAAGACGGTTACCACTTATCAGGAAGGACGCTGGCCCCAACAATGGCTACAAAAAATACGCTGTCACTTCCATATTCTAAACAAATTTTCTTTGTTCCAGGGGAGCAGTTGGCGCTGAATATTATTAAAGAGGTCAGCAGAGCTGTATTGAAGAAGTACGATATCGAGCCCTGCACTAAAACACCTTCGACACTGACGATGGTTGACCACAACTTCAGTAGAATCGTTGACAGGGATATTTGGCTTAGATTTAAGACAAGAGTTTAAATGTATTACAATGCTTTTTACTTTTGATGCAGACGAGCTATATACATTAGATGGTAATCCCTGCTCGGAAAAATTGCTGTTTTCCTGAAATCACAGAAAGCGATTTCAAGGAAACACAACCAAGCCAACCTATAGAAATAACATAGCAGGGGCGCAAGAAGTTTTCTTAAAAATGCCTTCTTATTTAATATTAATTAACTTGTAGAATTAGAAAGTGATTAATGATGATAGCGTCAAAAAGTAGGTGCTAATTAAGTTTGTGATGACATTATACAAAATTATATAAAATATTTATGTATGTTATACAGATTTTATCGCAGTTTATTTTGTTTATATTTTTATATAACTATTAATATTTATACTTTACATGACGTTTTAATAGCTGTTTAGCAATCATCATGACAGAGATACTTGTAGCAAGTGTAAAAATATAAATGGCAAAATATTGTTCAATTTCTATACGTTACATTCATGTCAAGAATTATTGTATTTATACTAACAATATTATGGTAATACACAAGCTCCTTAGGCCGGGCCCATAAGCTTGCACTTAAGCTTATAGCCGAATACAAGATATATTGTGGCCAATACATATTGATGTCTTAAAAAATATTAATATATAAAGCAATATTAGAAAAGGCTACATTAATTCTATGCTAATGTATATAAACTGTACTCCTGCTGGCCATGGGCTGCTTATCAGTACGAGATCTGACTATAGTCCATTAGATATTGGAGATATCTTTACGAATAATACATATAGCGAACTTTCAGATATACAGTCCTCTTTAGTAATTTTTTTCTCTGAAAACGATTGATATTGCCACACACATAACTTCGCAAAGGCAAAGTTGCGTCGCTTGGGATCGAACTTAGGTAGTAGTTAGTTCTACGATTTTTTTAGTTTTCAATTCATAATATAGCACGATCGTTGTGTTACGTCGAGATTTATTTAAAAACTGGCAGTGACAAATTAATTATGTTATGTTATGTTATTGATTTAATTAATTAATTAATTAAATTAATGTAAATAATGATAAAACTAAATGCCCGATTCAAATCTAAGTACTGTTTATTTTAGAATTCCCATAATTATAATTAGAACGTTTTTTTGTGAGAATGTAAAAAACAAAATATATTTTTGTTATTATCCATAATTTTATTGTAACGAGTACAAGGCATTGTCGGATTTATTTTAATAACAAACCAGCTGAGAATTTTAAGGGATTTTCAATATAATCATTATATTATTACATTATACTTTGTAATTTTATACCTACCTAAGCTATATAAAAACAAATGGTAAATAAATAAATATTTAACGCCTGTAAATAACAATTTGGCTGCACGGTTGGTAGATTTATTTGCGTCATTAGATTTAAGCAATGCATTACTTGAGTTTTAATATCTAGAATGGATTTTAATCATTTATAGAATGAACTTAGTTCTTCTGCGGGACAGTCTAACGTAGTACGCATAATTCCATTCGAATGAATCAACAATGTCTACACTTATGTAAAGGTTACGTTTGAATTATTGTATATGACCATGCAAAACTACGTATGGTCATAAACATAGAGATAGACTGTGCATGCAAAGATACCGCATTGCGCGTAAATGTGTATTCGAATATACATATATTATATAATATATACTCGAATGCACATCGCTAGTTCATTGGTCTCCTTTAACAATTATAACTGCTTTTATTGCTTTTAAAAGTAATCATAATACTAGATAATTATTAATAGTTTCTTAGTCTATAAGGGTTGGTATGGATTCATGAATTCGGTCTTAAATATGTACATAAATTGACGCATTCTTATAACTTCAAGTATGTATGTATGTATATCAAACACTTTAAAATTGACATACATTTATATGTTTCTCGATTTAAATGAGGTGAAACAGTTAGACGCATAAAATCATAAACAGACAAAATTTTTGTAAACGATTTTATTTTTAAATGTATAGAAGTATGTGATTTATTATATTAAAATTTTAAATATAATTAATTATTAATTTCTAAATTATGAGAAATCACTAATTATTATGCTCAATTATTTGAATGTAAGATTAGATTGGTAGATAATAAAACGTTTTATACACATATTTTGTGTTTTAATTTCAAATAAGAAACTAACTCGTACAAAATAAACTGGATTAACTACTTTCTAGTTAAATATTGTTATTTTAGAATGCATATGTGATATAGAAACTGGTTAATTCAAGATATGCATACAGAATAAATTTTACTTGTGGTCGCATAGAGGTCAGTTCAAAAAAGTTTTAAAATTAATATCGCATTTTCTGTAAAATTAACTTTTTGCTCTCCTTTGAAACTCCTTTATATTAAGTTCTGCCAAATCGCCTACCCCTATATGCACTCAATATGCTTAAAAAAAGCTATAGTTTTCTATGGCGGCCTCGATGGCGTAGTGGTTAGTGTAACCGACTCCCACGCCTGAGGTCGCGGGTTCGATTCCCGCACGAGTCAAACATTTGTGTGCATGAACATGGATGTTTGTCTTATTCTGGGTGTTTCTATGTATAATATGTATGTATTTACAAAAAAAAAACAATATATATGTATGTTTATCTATTGTCCAGTACCCATAGTACAAGCTCTGCTTAGTTTGGGCTAGATGGTGTTGTGTGTATGTGATAGAATATTATAATTATACATCGAAATTCGGTCACGATGGCCAAACTTAACGAAGACTGGCTATCTGCGTAGGAGGTACTATAGTGCACAAGTATGTGCGCAGTCACTTGCCTGTCTTGGTATGTGGTATCCAATCATAAGTTGAATTTGACTAACCTTTTCGATGGTACTCCCTTTCTTCTCCTAAAACTGTTTGTCCGAAAATCATTATCCATAACACGTTTGCTATAAAATTGACTAACCAATATTTAAAAATTAAAAATATGATTTTACATAATTATCTTTACTTCTAATACTATTCTGTCATAATATCAAGTACTATGATAATTAAATCTCCTAATTTTAATCTCCTAAAATAAAGTCATATGAACTAAGTCTTTGTGACTCTCTTGTAGCAAAAGCGCTGGTCTAATTTCTCGCCATGCTAATCTTAATGACATAATACGTCGTGCTCTTGTCACTGCTGGCGTTCCAGCTGTACTTGAACCCAATGGCTTGGTACGTGACGATGGGAAGAGGCCGGATGGAATGTCAGTGTTGCCTTGGAAGATGGGCAGGCCTTTGGTGTGGGACGCAACATGCGTTGAAACCCTTGCGCCATCACATCTTCCAAGCACTGCGGGATGTGCCGGCGCTGCTGCTGCAACCGCGGTAACCCTCAAACGGCGCAAATATAGTATTTCAGTTGGAAATTACATTTTTGAGCCGTTTGGGTGGAAATCCTAAGTTCATGGGGTCCGAGCGCTCGTATTTTGTACAGGGAGTTCGCCAAACGCCTGATCGACGTTTCGCGTGATCAGAAGGCTGGTCTATTCTTAGCCCAAAGAATCAGCATTGCCATTCAACATGGCAATGCTGCCAGTCTTCTGGGCACGTTATCAGTTTACAGCGATGCTGATCAATTCTATGATGCCTAAACCATTTTTGTAAATATTTAGTATTATAATAATTTGTGTTTTTGTAATTATGTTATCTTTTTTAATACGTTTGTAAATATAGGTATATTTAAGTATTGTATTATATAATGTTTATTATTCCGAATGTTCATTTATAATAAATCTAGCTGACCCGCGCAACTTCGTCTGCTTCACATAAGATAATTTTTGTACAACATTTTTCATTGATGCTCCGCTCCTATTGGCCGTAGCGTGATGTTATAAAACCTATAGCCTTCCTCGATAAATAGGCTATCCAACACTAACAGATTTTTTCAAATCGGACTAGTAGTTCCTGAGATTAGCGCGTTCAAACAAACAAACTCCTCAGCTTTATAATATTAGTATAGATTAGATTTTGCCCGAGGTTTCGCTCGCGTAAATATAGGTTAGATTAAGTTGGGTTTGTAACAGTACTTTTTCTTATCAGTTATACCTTATAAGACTACCTGATCCGGGATTCGAACTCGAGACCTCATACACAGCAGTCGCATGCACTAGCACTGTGTCACCGATGCTACTCATAAACGTTATTATGCTTGTATAACCGGTATGAATTCATTCTGCGATAAGTTTATAATAAAAGTGAAAACAGACCGTTAGATTGAAAGTGTTAATGTTTTATTTAAGACTAGATATCACAATCAAAAGCCAAGTGTCTCGACGGCTTTGCGGCTGTTATATTTTTTCCGCTACTTGTGAAGTCTCTAGATCGATTCACAGGTCCAGCAAATGTTATTGATATGTTCCTGTAATATTTTTTCAGTAGTGTGGACATACGAAATATGCCCAGCAGATTTGCCTCCTTTTAAGTGGGACATAAAAAAATTAACCAGCGAAATATGGGTGAAATACCACTCTATCTGATCATATCATTATTTATAAAATTAAAATACGTAGGTATATATTACCGTCTTCAATAAATCTACCCTTGAGATTGATCATCTAAAGATTGAAGTGAAATATTTAAATTTTACACTTCTGTTGACTTAAAACCACGTCAAAGTACTTTTTAAATATTTATCAAATATTTCAAAGAGTTTAAGAGGCTTTACCGCCATTTCTTAATTTATTGTCATTGCTCGCACGGAAAGAGCCAAAACTATACATTCTGTAACCCGCTGTCCTGTTCTCGCGCATGCAACGACAATGCTTTATCGATACTTTCATCTTAGGCTACGCCATGGATATAAGCTAACAGATACAGCCGTGTGTTCAATTCACACACACACACATACCGTCTTCACGCACACATGTACAATATTTTATTAAATTGCATTTACTCCATTGACTAGTTTAGCAGCATACAACGCAGTTGCTGCACAGCATACAACGGAACTTTTTCGAAGGTATATTTTTGTTGCCCAGGACACTATCTAACATAGACATACACCACTTAACAAAACTCCATAAGCTCCAAACAACGCCATACAATTCAATTCTGAACTTTTTTACCACGCTTAAGAGTGCCACGTGAAAATCAATACGATTGACAATGACAAAGCGGTCCCTAAAAATGGACGGAAACTAAAGGGTTTTGAAAGGGAAATATTTTCCGTGGACCATCGGCGTTCGTTGATAATGGAAGCTGTCATGGAGGTGATATGTGAGTATGGTTTTGGAATATTTAGGATATTATGGAACTATCAGTTGTGCATTTGGGAACTGTATTAGTTTGGCAGTTGAATGAGCGGCTTTTGAAGGAAATTTTTGATACTTAAGTCTTATTATTTATTTTCGTGACTGACTTCCTTCTTCTTATTTTTTTAAAAGCCGCTCCCGCTATATTTTATCCTGTATCTCAGGGGCTTTACAAACATTTAAACAACGGACACAAAGAATATCCAGACTCGGCGCAACCATTTGTGGATTACACAATCATTTGTCCTATGTGCCGTGTGTCACGTGTGTGCTCACAATCTTCTAAATTATAGCAGACAAAAAGTATTGATTGTTATTATCAATGATCTATTTTCTAATGTTTTATCAAATCATGATTTGGATATAATTATGAATGTTATTCGAATGATCATCAATAAAACTCGAATTTTCAAATGGGGCTACGTACCTCTATGACATTACTAAGGGTATCAAGATTAAAAAATAATAACGGTCCCTACTTGCAGCGCAAAGCATTATGAGTTATGAGTTATGACACACCATATCACGATAGAAAACTATATTAAAACAACGTTGCCTTGAGGAGCCTGGAAATCTGCAAACTACGTAATATTTCATTTACTGTTATACAAAAATATTTTAATTATATATCGTAAAACTTTTCATTTTATTAAAAGCAATTATAAATAATTATCCTTTACTGTTATAACAATCGCAATTACTAAAACAGTACGAACTTGCTATAAATATAATTGAAATAAGTTACACAATAGCCAATCCTGTAGAGACAGTGACAGACATACACCATGGCTTTTGTACCTATATAGGCATGTTAAACTTAGTTATTCCGCTGGCTCTGTTTAGGTTCAAATTCAATTTCAAATTGTTTTATTGTGATAGGTCCCACATAATAGGAAGTCTAGTCACCAATTAGTAAGGAAAAGTTACAAAGAGTTGAGCTTACCGATGTTAATTATTTGGTGATGATAAATGATCTGGGACGCCGAGTAACTAGCAGCCCTTACTAGAAACTGGTATATGAGTAATATCTACAAACTTATAGTTGGTGAAATCTGGCTTTAATATACCTTTGCTTACCCCTTTAGGAACACAAGGTGAGACAATGTATGTATGTTCTTGTCTAATGCAGCAGCAGCAATTTTCTATATGTCATAATAACTTGCTGTCATTAGCTTTTCACATTCTTTTTTTAGCTATACAATTGTCACTTAAAACTGTTTTCACAACTTTAAAAATGGCTAGTGCATAGTCGCTAAATGTCAGAGAAAGGTTTGGATTGTCTACTTTTGCATAGTGCTGTCAAATTGATCGTACTGCGTACCTTTCACTAAAAAGCAGGTCATTAAAAAGTTGGTCAAAATCATAAACGTTGTCAATGTAATTCCTCACTCTAGTAGGTTGTATTTTTATTAGAATATTATCCAAATAAGGTAGATACGTTACAGTCACTAGCATCAGGTTTCTGAGTAGCTAATCAGCGTCAAATTTAAACTCATGATAAGTGATATAATTGGCTATTGCTAATGCAGTCAGCCAATCCGAGCAGATGACACGCGTTTGACCGTCTGGTAAATAATTTAAACACCTGGTTTTGGAAATTTACTAACAAACGGTCGAACGATGTCAACTAAAATTGCCAGACTGAAATAACTAATCGAATCGATCCTTTAGGTATGTATTTGACTGGACGGACTTGGACGCTGGTATTTGATTTGGATTTGGATTAGTCTTTCTGAAACCATAAGTACTTAAGTATTTATAATGTTTCTACCTAAACTGTGCTGTTCACTGTTTAGACTTGGAAAGGTGCATTCTACTGTATTTTTTTATTTAAAATGTGAGCTACCACTTACACACCACATGACCTACACAAACATTCAAACAATGTGTACAAAAAACACCCAGACACAGAATAACTATTTGTGTCTTGTGTGGGTATCAAACCCACAACACTATATTATCAAAGCAAGTTTCTCGCTAGCCCTATCTTTTGCTTGTCTAAGACAAAGATACCACGTCACTTGTTTCAAGAAAGTTGCCTCATGTAAATGGCCCTCAAGGTTACAAAACGCCATCCTTTGAACTTACCAATATACGACACGGCAACATACCTACCATTCAATAATTTCTGGATTAGAAATTATACGGCAAATACAATAACGGCATCAATACATATTTGCACTTTAGCCAAAGCTTAAATATAAAAAAACATACAGGATTATCTCAATAATTGCTTGGTTTTTGGGCACCGTACGCAAGCGTGTACTGATTTATAGCTCACTCTATGGTGTGTCCCGTGCCTGTATAATGTTGGGATCAATGACTGATGCGCTTGCTGATCCTGAACAATATTTTTACGTATAATGTGATATATTTGGAATTGAACGTGTCATTTAAGGAATAAACAAGCATGATTTATTGAGAGCGATTGAAAACAACAGTGAATGATACCAAAGGGAAATGCCTATTCTCCATAGTGTCTCAGGCCACAGATGGACATCAAAAATTACAATAAAAATTGAGTATTTTAAGATCTTAACAGTATTACATATCTAAAAAATATATTTAAATTTAACAAATGTATTGAGGTTATATTTCTATACGAAAATCTGTCTAGCTGTGAGATAATTAAAAACATATTTTTCTCAATGCTCTGTTATTAATCATGATATGAGGTATTTTGTAATATATGTATTTTATCCAGTTATACTTAATAGGGTATGAAAAACAACACATTTATTACTTTACACGTCTATATTCTCTTCATTTTTATATACAAATCATCTAGAAAAGGCGCAGAAGGGCATATATTGGACTCATATCTTGCCCAACCTATATACCAAAGCACAGGCATAGTACGTGAACAACACCGTGTACCTGGCTTTAGTAGGTATAAACATAAGACAGTGTAAGTACATATGTAAAAACATAATTAAATATGTAATTTATATTAGTTCGATATAATAATTTCAATATGTTCAATATGTTAATATAATTTCAGTAAGAATTCAATATGATAAAATAAAATAGGTAATAATTTAATATTAATTCAATAAAAAGTATTAAACAACGCTTTCTAGGAAACAATGCTGTTTCATTTTAACCGGTCGTATACCGCCGGCTCGCATACCAGCCGGCAGATTTGTACCCGTCGTACGCCGTACGACGTCGTACGTCGTACGTCGAACGCCGCGCGCCGCCTTCGCTTAAGCGAAGGCGGCGCGCGGCGTTTTGGCGCCAATTTGGTGGCTCGCATGCGAGCCACCGGCCTACGACGGGTACAAATCTGCCGGCTGGTATGCGAGCCGGCGGTATACGACCGGTTAATATACGACGTTTTAGTGTCATTTTACAACGCTAATATGTATAAAAGCTGCTATGTGATGATATTTATGTGATATTCTTAGAAATGGCGGTGCGCTATTCCTAAGAAACCGGCTCGCTTGGGGAAGTACCGCCTTACAGGAAACCGCTGCACGAGTTGTAACACAAATATTGGCTTACCGTTGCTTACCTACATTTTGTTTCCTTTGTCATTAGGTTAACTCATCTGTCCACTATATTGAGCGGGAGAGGGAGCGCTTAAACCCTCTCCCCAACCGCAGAACCGGGCGCCGGAGGGCGCGAGATGACCTCCAGCCACCCTGAGGTTTGACCTGGGGGTGGTGGGCTTCGTGGGCCTGCCCGCCACCCGATCAGCACCAGGTCTAAGAGGCGGCGTGCGTGTTCCCACGCGCGCCTCTGAGCCGTGTTTTTGTCTTCCTACAAGGGGACAGTAGAGGGTCTATTATGCAGTGGCCTGCCGTTTCACACGGCGGGCCGAAACCTCGGCGGGGTCGCGATTGCATGTGAAAGCGATTCGCGCGGCCCCGCCGTCTATGGTTATGTCGAGGAACACCGTGGTAGGTTTAGTCGGTATTACCGGGGTATTACTCCCCCGGTGAGCCCGACATAACCTCTCCGTCGCCCCGCGGAGAGGTATGCGTCAAAGCATTCCCCCACGTAAAAAAAAAAAAAAAAAAAAAATCTGTCCACTATATTGAAAAAATAGACTGTGGTAATCGCTTACCATCAGGCTGGCCGAATGCTTGATAGCTCCTCAGTAGTGTGGCGGATTCTCAATTACGAAGAAGTTACAGCTTGCGACTGAAGATGGCGCTCTATTCAATTTCACACTTCTCTATATATCCTGAATCATGCTAATGAAGTTTGTTCAGCGATTTTTCATATATATAATTCCTCGACATCAGTCCCAATGACCTTCCATTGTATCCTTAGTACCTCCGTAGTAAGACATAATATTGTATTCGCTGCTTACCCTAAGCTACGTTTATAATGCATAAGTCTATAGGTATATAGGAAACCGTAGCTTTATGTGACAAAAATTCCACCGGTTCGTTCCGCCACCGACCAGGCACCGTAACGTACCATGACCGGCAATAAATTCGCGACGAGAATATTTCGTTCCGGTCCCGGTTTCAACTGGAAGTATGAATGTTTCTCGCTAGAACCGTGACAAAGTTTACGCTTATGTTTGCGGGCGAGAGGCCTAGGGTTGGAAATCCGGAGAAATCCAATCAGTGCTATTGGCCCTGGGAATGGACCTGATATACTGATATGAAATTGATATCGCTTTAAGTATAACATGAAATATAACTGGTGAAATAAGTACGAGTTATGTGCCTATACCAACGCTATCAAAGATAAAAGTATAAGTTCCTATATGTATATGAAAAATCATGGATACAAATAACAGCTTATGCTGGACTACTCAATTTGTTTTCTCTTGAGGAATTAAAATCTACAACAGGAGTAATTAAAATCTTATCAGTAGATAATGCGCCGAGTGTTGTAGCGAGTTGACTACTAAAACTGCTGTACAGTCACCTTTAATAGTGCATGGATACCTTAAGATTCAAACTCCTGTGAACACTCGAATTAGAATGAATATGAATGAACTAGATGGCGTTGTTTTAAAAATATTGCATCGCGTACTCATTTTAGCAAATAGATGAAATTTATAAGAAATTATGATCTCGAGTGAAAAGGCACTCGAGCACAGGGACAGAATAATCTTTGCCTACGAACAAAATAGCGGGTCATCGAAAGTATCTACAAAATAAACTACCCACTATAAATTTATAAATTCATTTGTAATTCTTCGCTTCTTGTTTTCCTTAAAATGTGTTCTTTTTTAAATAAACTATTGTGAATAGATTTTAATTTATCAAAATTGATATTGTCTTCTATGTACGCGAATATTATTCATTGAAATTAAACTGCTATATATGGATTATATCGCGTTGTTTATTTGTATTAATAAAGTGTCAAATAAACAACGCGATAAAATCCGTATATAGCAGTTTAATTTCAATTATCAAAATTGAGTTATCAAGAAATCCCCTTCTTGTTATTACGCCATCTATTACGATATAAATAAACTACTTAACAGTTCTTGTATCGATTCCGTTAGATGGCATAAAATACCGGCCTATACCGTACCATTTTAGTTATAAAATGGGTATGCATTTTTACACGTCACTGTACATTAGTTAGATACACCACCTGAGCAGTAGGTACAGTCGAGTTCGTTAATATATTGACATAATATCCAGTCTTCCTATACGTACATAAAGAAGGCCGTATTTTTATACCATTTACAAGTTTCTGTATTTTATTCCATTTTGAACGGCTATTTTATTTTAAATACTAATAATTTTATTTTATTACATGTAAATTGTACATTAGAAAGTAGTTATTTAATTTACTTTTTATATTAACGTAAAACGAACGCGACTGCAAATAGGTTTCTGGTTTTATTCTTTAATAACAAAAATGTTTAAAACTATAAACCGACTATGTAAAAAAAGGGGTCTGAAAAGAATGAATTTAATATTGATATAGCCTATGTTACCCGGGCCATTGTTACGAATCTATTGACACCTTATTCATTAAAATCGGTTCAGTAGTTTAGGCGCTACGGTGGAACATACAAACATACATACCTAGACTGCCAAAATCATTACCATTCCTTTTGGCTTGGCTGTAGTTAGGTAAAAAGACATCTCTCACATTATGTTTATTTCCTGTATCGCGGGGGACTTCACAAACTTACAGATAATGGACACAAAAGTCATCCAGACTCAAGCAATTATTTGTGGATTACACATATTTTTGTCTCTTGTTAGGATCGAACCCACAGTACACAGCCTAACGGCAGTGGCGAGGCGAGCATAATAACAACGCACCATCTATGCTGTCAAGTATCCATAATGCTATGCTGTAAATAATACAACCGCAATATTTACAGGTATTTATATGTATTGCGGTTCATTGCACTATTGTTGCGATGTCGTTGGTAAACGATGACCTGAATAGTGCAGTGAATAGCGCAGTACTGGAGTGCCTAAGTTGACTAGTTAGATTCAGGGTCGTCGATTCAAGTAAATTAGTTTCATATCCATTCTACATCTTCATATTTATTTATCTCCGAAAATAATAATAATGTGTTTATTTAGTTCATTAGATTTGTGCGGGTTCGATTCCCGCCCAAGTCAAAACATTTGTGTGCATGAACATGGATGTTTGTCTTGGTCTGGGTGTTTCTATGTATAATATGTATGTATTTACAAAAAAAAAAGTATATATGTATGTTTATCCATTGTCTAGTACCCATAGTACAAGTTTTGCTTAGTTTGGGCTAGATGGTGTTGTGTGTATGTGGTAGAATATTATTATTATTATTAAAAAGATACAGGTTACACAAAAGTAGATGTGACACTGATTCCCGCATTAGGATATCCTGTGTTGCGAGATCCAGCCTCTTTCGACTAATATTCTTACAGTAAGATGTAGGCACAGGTGTCTACTTATATGAAATAAAATGCACAGGTGCATTTTATTTTATGTAGCCAATTTCTTGTGCACTTCTGGGTCTAATACTGGCATGCCCTTTGGGTACAATAAACCTCTACCTATCTCTTTGGGATTAAAGTAAAGTATGTAATTCATCAATCAGAACATTGATAGCTTAGTGAGAGACCGTCGGACTGCCATGCCATGTAGTGGTCCCGAGTTCTATACTAAGGCACGCATCTTAGAGTTTTTGAAGTTATGTGCGTATTAAATAGTTAATTATCGCTCGATTTAGGGATGAAGGAAACATCGTAAGGAAGTCTGCATGTCTTGGACTTTTCCATAATGTTCTGGAAGATATGTGAAGTCTGCCAACCTCCACTGGGTCAGCGTGGTAGACTATGGCTTAACCCTTCTCACACTGAAAAGAGGTGATGCCTAGCAGTGGGACAGTTATATACATGGCTTATATTATTATTATTTAATTCATACGTTTATCAAAAACATTCCGTATTTTTTGCTAGAGGCCTAAAACATGAACAGCTCACGTCAGTTTAGGCTCTACTTTATAAATTACGTTTGCATTAAACTAAATAATGCAGTGTACAGGCGTGCGGCTTATGAATGTTTCAGCGCTGCGAATTGCGCGTGTAGAGCGAGCCTGATCAAATATTTTTATGATCGACGCCACTTTACGGCCCGGCTGTACGTAGGTAGCTGTGTGGTGTATATTAAGAGAGGTAAGCGGAACCAAAGGCTGTGTGGCTTTGTGATGTCAGTGATTACATCGCTACAGCCTCTGCTTCGAGAATGGGTTACAACTCCCCGCACTTGGAATAAATCCTGATACTACAAATATTTAAACAACGAACACCCCGACTCGGAAAAACTTTGTGGATAACACAGATTCTTGTCCCGTGTGGGCATCGACCTTATGACACTCGGTACAGTAGCAATGGCCAGGTCACTACTTGGATTACTACACCATCTGTGTAGTAAGTAGTCTTCTCTCTTAGCCTTTATTATTCCCAAGTCACTTGGGGTCGGCTTTTCTGGTCTAACCGGATTTGACTGGATATCAGTTTTTACACGGAGCGGCTGCCACCTGACCTCCGCAACCCGAAGACTAACGATACCCTAAGGCTAGACTGAGGGTACTGACTTTCCCAATAACGACTGCCATAGATATTCATGGCAGCCGGGACCAACGGCTTAACCTGCTCTCTAACACGGAGCAGGCGATAATTGTCAACCAATGCGCACATAATTTCGAAAAGTCATATTACTTCCGAAAGTCAGAGGTGCGCGACGTGGGTTCGAACCCGACACCCTCTGCATTGCAGTCTGTTGGTATCCCCACTGAGCTATCGCTGTGTAGTAAGTAGTGGATAGAAAAACGTGTGTGCTGCAAAAAAACTGTTACAGGTCTGGTTTATTTGTGTCCATTGTTTGTACATTTATCAAGTCTCCTGCGACTAGGATATTCTTGTGCGGGAGTTGTCTTTAAAACTGAATATTCGTAGAATACCACCTAACTTATAGTTTGTGTCCTTCTGTCAAAATTGATAGATAAACAAAACAAACCATTATAATTATGCAAAATAGTGGAGAACTCGAGCTCCTGTATTGACAAACAATTTTTAATAAACAGAGGTAATATATGATAATGTAATAATAATAATCTACCAGATACACACAAATAAGCAGCGATAGCCTAGTTGGAAACCGTTGGACTCCCACGCAGAGGTCTCCAGCTCGAACCCAAGGCGCGCATCTCTGACTTTTCGAAGTTATATGCGTATTAAATAGTGCGTATGAAATAGTCGGCCTCGGTGGTGTAGTGGTTAGTGTAACCGACTGCCACGCCTCAGATCGCGGGTTCGATTCCCGCACAAGTCAAACATTTGAGTGCATGAACATGGATGTTTATCTTGGTCTGGGTGTTTCTATGTATAATATGTAAGTATTTACAAAAAAAAAAGTATATGTTAACGCTGCACTGTGCAATGCGGCGTTTTTACCCACTGTGCACCCCCCCGCGCGGCGCGAGGGACGAGGGCAGCGCGGCCGCAACGCGCTCCGCTTCCGCGCGCCACCAGTCTGCTCGAGCGGGTCACTACAAACATACCGTGCTGTTTTTGTTTAACCAAAATTTGTATAACGAACTGTCTGGAGCAATACAATTCTAGCAGAGCAGTCTCGCCTATTATTTACTATTACTACCTACAAGTGACCCATAGAATACTCCGACAGTATATATGTATGTTTATCCATTGTCTAGTACCCATAGAACAAGCTCTGCTTAGTTTGGGCTAGATAGTGTTGGTGTGTGTGGTATAATATTAGAATATTAGAATTAAAATTATCGCTTGCTTTAACGGTTAAGGAAAACATCGTGAGGAAACCTGCATATCTGAGAGTTCTCCATAATGTGCTCGAAGATATGTGAAGTCTGCCAACCCGCACTGGGCCAGCGTAGTGGAATATGGCCTAAACCTTCTCACAGTGAGAAGAGGCCTGTGCCCAGCAGTGGGGCAGTTTAATACAGGGCTGATATTATTATTATTATATACACATAACACCATCTAGCCCAAACTAGGCAGCGCTTGTACTATATGTACTAAACAATGGATAAACATACATATATACTTTTTTTGTTGTAAATACATACATATTAAACATAGAAATACCAAAACCAAGACAAACATCCATGTTCATGCACACAAATGTTTGGCTTGTGCGGGAATCGAACCTGCGACCTCGGGCGTGGCAGTCGGTTACACTAACCACTACGCCATCGAGGCTGACAATAATATTACACCTATATTTCGTCAGTTATGATTTTAGATCCAACATGATAAAGGGCGTACCTATTGTCGTCTACTGAAACAGTTTCAGACTCTGTAGTGTTAAGATTTTTTGTCAGAAAACCCTAAATAAAACTTTCCCCGACCCGGATTCCGGACTCAAACCTGAGACCTCATGCACAGTCGCTTTTACTACTAACGCCACGAAGGCATAATGATTATTTTCGAAAAGAATGACAAGATAATGTAAGTACGTAAGATTTTCTATATTGTTTATTATGGGTAATAATTCTAACTATCCTCTATACAACATGATTTATTTGAACATGCGCGAGTACCCAAATTTCATATAACTTTTTGTGTTGTCAAGGTCGTAAATATTTTGAGTTCGAGAGCTGTTTCTTGAAAAATATGCCTTCGCTTATAACTTGTAGCACAGCTGTGTGTACAGGCGTTCTTCACAGCAATTGCTCATTTGTGTACATAATTTGGATAAGGAAATAAAGTGTAAATAATTTAAGCAAGGGGACGGGTTTTTGTCGAGATTTTAATTTTGACAAGTACCCTTTGATCACAACTGTTGACATTTAACTGTCAAAAAGAAGATACTTAATGAAGAGTTCCGTTTTAAAATTTCAGGGATATAATATTAAATGTATTACTACAGGTTTTTTTAACAGATTAGAGATGATATGGGTTTCAGCAAATACGAATATTCGTCGGATTGTTCGGCAAAAATTTACGAAACTGAAAATTTGGCATTATTGATTCTAAAACAGTAACAGTATAATTCTATATGAAACGCCACGATTAAGCTTCAAAGGCTGAATCTCAATTTTTTTTTCGACTCAAAACTATGCATGCAATAAAAGAAGAGAAAAGCAGACATATCAATTAAACTGCATTAAAACACGGTAAAAGATTAAGTATGTAGGAAAATGTTTCGTAAAGTAAATTACGAGAAAATGTCATTATAGTAAGTAATTTATTTTTACATACATACGTACATAGATTCACGCCTGTTTCTCAGAGGGGTAGGCAGAGAGTACGGATTTCCATTTGCTACGATCCTGACATACTTCTCTGGCTTCATTCACTTTTATTACATTCCTCATACACGCCCGTCGGTTCAAGGTGCTCTTAACCTGGCATTTGTCCAGAACGCCTCCGATCTGATTGAGAAACGTTCGCCTAGGTCTTCCTATTGCGACTGTTCCATTCACACTAGCCTTATAAACTTTCTTAGTCAGGCTTAACATACCCTTTTCTATTCTTGTCACTATATCCACTTTCATGCCACTTTTCTCTCTAATCACAGTATTCCTTATTCTATCTTTCAGAGTGACACCACATATATTTCTCAGCGCTCTCATTTCTACAGCATTTATTCTGCTCTCATGCTTCTTTTGCCATACCCAACTTTCACTTCCAGACATAAGTGTGGGCACTAATAGTCCTCTATGAACAGCCAAACGTGCCTTTTCGGATACATTTCGACTGCTCATAGAAGCGCGTAGAGCTCCATTCACATTGTTGCCAGCAATCGTTCTCCTTTAATTATAATATATATTTTTATTATAATACTTAACTTTTAGGTGTCCGACAACAATATAGCACTAAAACAGTACTCTGTGTTCGATTACACATTTGAAATCTCTCTACTACATTAATACCATTTCTATAGGAATATATATATAGTTATAAAAAGCAGCGATAGCCTAGTGGGAAACCGTTGGACTGCCACGCAGGGAACTCAAGTTCGATCCCAAAGCGCGCATATCTGGCTTTTCGAAGCTATGTCGGTATAAAATAGTTAATTATCGCTCGCTTTTATAGTGAAAGAAAACATCGTGAGGATACCTGCATGTTTAAGAGTTTTCATAATGTTCTCGATGACATGTGACGTCTGCCAATCCGCACTAGGCCAGCTTGGTGGACTATGGCCTAACCCTTCTCACACTGAGAAGACGCCTGTGGCCAGCAGTGGGAAAGTTTAAGATAGGGCTGATAACTATATATTAATACGTGAATCAAAAACTTTGTACCCCTTTTTACGAAAATTGCGCGGACGGAGAGTATGAAATTTGGCACAGTTAAAGTTTATATGGAGAAGGAGGGGCGAATCCTAATATTTTTATAAAATATGCATTCGAAATACATTAAATTAATGAAAAAACACTACACGCACACAACCATGCATTTGACACACGCAGTCGAATCGCGTTCGTAGTATTTCGACATTGTTCGTCTGACGTCATACAATTGTTTGTAACTATGGTTACCTATACCTTATTTATATGTAATAGAGAAAAACAGAAAACAAAGTAGCAAGCTTAGGAATTTCGGTCCAATTTTGACCACTAGGCGACCGCTAGTTCATATTTAATACACATAATATAAACAAGCCTATAAGGTGTCATTCACTCATATACTGCACTTATCATATTGTCGGCCTCGATAGCGTAGTGGTTAGTGTATCCGACTGCCACGCCTGAGGTCGTGAGTTCGATTCCCGCACAAGTCAAACATTTGTGTGCATGAACATGGATGTTTGTCTTGGACTGGGTGTTTCTATGTATAATATGTATGTATTTACAAAAAAAAAAGTATATATGTATGTTTATCCATTGTCTAGAACCCATAGTACAAGCTATGCTTAGTTTGGGCTAGATGGTGTTATGTGTATGTGATAGAATATTATTATTATTCTCTATATTACTCTTTGTTTTCTAATAATTACATTTTTAAATATAAATATAAAAACTATACATATTTAAAAATATAAAAACTGAAATGACCCACCGACATCGGGAGCAGGGTCCAAGCTGCCGGGGCCCTAGCCCCAGAGAGAGGAATCTCCTCACAATACGCGCCGTGTCGAGTTGTACTGCCTTTTGCATCAAGGACTTGATCAGCCATCTAACGCGAGCCTCTGCAGGTGGTGGTCGAGGCTCTTAGGTATTAAACCATTGACTGTAATGACTATCGGCACAATGATCGCCGAGTCCACACGCCACATGTCGACAATCTCGTGAGCTAGGTCCAAGTATTTCAACTCTTTTTCTTATTCAGCTTTCACAAGATTCTCGTCATACGAAGTGGTAACATCGATGATCATAGCTCGGCGCTCCAATCGGTCTATCAGCACAATATCTGGCTTGTTCGCTACAATTGTCCTATCAGTGATGATAGACAATTATTATTATTATTATTATCATGCACACAACATTACAGAAAAAAAAATAAAAACATTCCAAATTCAAAAACAATGAGTTAAAATAAAAAAGTACGGTGACACGAAAAAGTTTAATAAAGCTTAGCGCACACAAGGGGATAAAACGCAACGCAGTGTGTACACTAGGAGATCCACGGGTTTCCACAGGTGGCACGTATTTTGTAAAGTGCTCTCTGTTTCATTGATTACGTGCGCTGTGCCGCGAAAGAGCAAAATGTGTGGTTTTAATAAAATAATGGATACAATGCCATTACGCGTGTAGAAGCAGGGGCTTACATCTACATTTCGTGAAGTCCTGGGTTTGATTTGTAGTCTAATTAATAACGCTAAACCGGTTATAGGAAGGCGGCTGGCAAAGACATAACAGTAAAAAGGTGTTTAATAAAAATACTGTTACGGTAGCGCACACGTAGTGATTGCGATTGCTATCCGGGGTAAATTGATATGGGATATATCTGTCAAAAAAATGTCATTAGCACTGGAAATATAGTCAAAAATGTGATTCATTAACAAGAACTGGCTCGCCGTTATATAATACTCCTCTGCCTACCCATTCGGCTTATCGTCCGAAAAGTTAGTATGCGTACGTTATCATTATTTTTTAGTAGTTTACTCACATTTATGTATTTCTAGATTTTGCCGCGTTTTCGCTTGCGTTGATGTAGATTTTGTCAATTCAATAAAAGCTATTTTCAGCTAAAAAAACAATCAAATTTTTTTTTGCTGAAGATTGCCCTTTGCTTTTGTCCTTTGATGATCGGTTAAATAGTTAAGGCGTGAAAGCATAACAACGAAACAAACTTATATCCGCATTTATAATAATAATAATAATATAATAATATTCTACCACATACAGACAACACCGTCTAGCCCAAACTAAGCAGAGCTTAGTGCTAGACAATGGATAAACATACTCATATACTTTTTTTTTTTGTAAATACATACATATTATACATAGAAACACCCAGACCAAGACAAACATCCATGTTCATGCACACAAATGTTTGACTTATGCGGGAATCGAACCCGCGACCTCAAGCGTGGCAGTCGGTTACACTAACCAATACGCCATCGAGGCCGACAAATATTTATTATATTATATTTTATATGATATTATATATTTATAATATTAGGTAGGACTTATGACATATATTTACAATATTCAAACATTAAAATACAAAGACTTTATTGTCTTACGTTTAGGCGAATGTTGAAGAGCAGCGATAGCTCAGTGGGCAGACCAACAGACTGCAATGCAGAGGGCCTCGAGTTCGAACCCACGTCGCGCACCTCTGACTTTCGGAAGTTATATGACTTTTCGAAATTATGTGCGTATTGATTGACAATTATCGCCTGCTCCGTGCCTCGGAGAGCACGTTGAGCCGTCGGTCTCGCCTGCCGTGAACATCTATGGCAGTCGTTATTGGGAAGTCAGTACCCTATATTATCCTGACACTGGTCTAGCCTTAGGGTATCGATAGCCTTCGGGTTGCGGTGGTCAGGTGGCAGCCGCTCTGTGTAAAAATTGATATCCAGTCAAATCCGGCTAGACCAGAAAAGCCGACCCCAAAGTGACTTGGGAATACTAAGGCTAGGGAGAAGAAGTTTAGGCGAATGTTAGACCTTGAAATTAAACAGTTTTATAAAAAACAGGGAACTAACCATTATCTGCGAATTGACAAACCACAAATACTCGCTAAAGAACACCGATTCCTGTCAAGGATGCTTTGCGAGGCTACTGAAATTAAAAAACATCCTAATTTCAATAGAGAAGATGGTTGGAATGTACCACCAGCTTGGGATCCAGTAATTCAAATAGTCAAACCCAAGAAGAAGCAAAACACAGCCAGACTTCATGATACTTTGGGCGCATTTTGCGTAAATAGAAACACTAATTATTAAATTATGTTCGGGTACTTTGAAAATAACTACACTTAGAACATTGAGACGACCACCATCTTAATCTCCCCGTAAACATGGCTGCTGAAAAGCAACCGAAACGTCGGGGAAAGTATAAAATTAGATGTAAATAGTTTTATAATTTAAATAGTTAAATATAAGAAAACAGTGACTAGTAAAAGTGTTTAACAACAGTAATTTAAAGTTTCAAAATTATGTAATAGTAGTGTTTCATAAAAGAATTTTAAAATCTGCGCAAAAATAAATAAGATACAAGAGTTTTAAATCTGGTAATTGTCAAATGTTAGAAAAATGATG
Source organism: Catocala fraxini (assembly GCA_930367265.1). Taxonomy (NCBI): domain Eukaryota; kingdom Metazoa; phylum Arthropoda; class Insecta; order Lepidoptera; family Erebidae; genus Catocala; species Catocala fraxini. Next base: position 24,936,504 of record OV884031.1, read on the forward strand.
AAATTCACGTTACTAGTTGTGACGTAACCGTTATTAGAATGCAGCTGTCCAAAGGAGATAGCGAGACATCCCCATGACACACACATTTAAAATACTCCAAATTTAAAATATTAATTACTCCCCTACTTTCCATCCCATTTTAATACCTACCGTTTTCACGAAACGATTTCTTTTGATTGCTATATGATGTACAAACATAGGCAACACCTCGTCTTTCCTCCTTTAAGATTCTAATCAACATACACAGCGGCAGCAGTGAAGCAAACGCTCGCCATTGCGCTATTTATGCACTCAATCGTTCAATTATGTAGTACAACTATGGCGTTTATTTAATTAAATATTTTGATCACCGCAAATATAGTGCGAACTAAATAATTCAATTATCACTGCATGCTAGTTCATAGTTATTGGAACAAAGCACATACTCTGTGGTTATCGAATAACATGAAACGTACAATATAATATTAATAAAGACAAAATACAATAGTCATTTTGAAACAAAAAGTCCAAAACAGGTAAATGGTAGATATAGTAAATTAAAGTGCATTACTGTGCTTATAAGAATGCCATTTAATGAATTGTCTCATTGATACATACATACATAGATTCACGCCTGTTTCCCAGAGGGGTAGGCGGAGACTACGGATTTCCATTTGCTACGATCCTGACACACTTCTCTGGCTTCATTCACTTTCATCACATTCCTCATACACGCCCGTCGGTTCAAGGTGCTCTTAACCTGGCCTTTGTCCAGAACGCCTCCGATCTGATCGAGAAACATTCACCTAGGTCTTCCTCTTGCGACTGTTCCATTCACACTAGCCTTATAAACTTTCTTAGTCAGTCTTTACTCGTCCATTCTTTCTACATGTCCAAACCAGCTTAACATACCCTTTTCTATTCTTGTCACTATATCCACTTTCATGTCACATCTCTCTCTAATCACAGTATTCCTTATTCTATCTTTCAGAGTGACACCACATATATTTCTCAGCGCTCTCATTTCTACAGCATTTATTCTGCTCTCATGCTTCTTTTGCCATACCCAACTTTCACTTCCATACATAAGTGTGGGCACTAATAATCCTCTATGAACAGCCAAACGTGCCTTTTCGGATACATAAGTCTGCACCGTGACATAAGTGTGCACTTGCGCTTCAAGTGTATCGTAATTGCACAAGTGCGGCTTCCGATTCAAGTAAAGTATTCCTGGGCTTATCTGTAAGAATATTCATTTTTTTTAAGAAAATACTTCTTCCGTACATACTACAAACATTCAAACAATGGACATAAAGAACACCTAAATTCATATAAAATACATAATGCATCACTAATTGAAATATATTGTGCATCAGTCTTTTACTCACTCCTGATACCTGGAGAGGTGGCAGGGTATTGTATCCAAGTTTTACTTATTATGTCATAAGTCCTACCCAATAGTTGCAGGCGAGCCTTTCGATTTTGCTGGCGATATTATTAGACCCAGTATTGATGCAAAGAATTATCTGCACGGGTGGTGTAGTTGCTTGAGTGGTCGCTACGCCACTGCAAAAATGTTTTGAGAATGAATTAACAGAAAGTAGTTTTGAGTCTGGGTGCTAGTTGTTTGAATGTTTCTAAAGCCCTCTGCGGCACAAGTAATTATATCTAGAGTGGCAGTTGTTTTCATCGAGAAAAATATTCTACAAGTACGTGCTAACTAAAACAAAACCATCACTGAAAATAACCCATCAAGTTGTACCCATAAATCGTCCATATAACCACCTAAGTTTACCAAACTTGGCCTCGAGGGCATTGTATAAGATAACGACACTAAGTTACTGCTGAGACAGTATCTACTCGTGCTTATTAATAATATGATTATCAAGTGAATGAACCTTGATGTCAGAAGAGTTTTATCTTATTTGTTACGTCCCAAGTGTCTTCAAGGTAATTATACAAATAAAGATACGTCTAAAAGCATTTGGGACGAATATTCAAAGATGAATCAAGGGTAACTTTTAAACTTTTCTACATATATATAAAATGTAACGTTTAATAACACTCATGTATAATATTTTCCCCTGCGGGATCGAATCAGAAATAAGGAGATCTGCAGGCAAATTAAAGTTGCATAACGCGCAGAACCGATGGTCGTTGAGGCAGAAAGGTTCTGGAGTGGCGGCCACGCACCGGACGACGCAGCAGTCTGTGTGGAAGACCTTGGGGGAGGCCTATGTCCAGCAATGGACGTCTTTCGGCTAAGATAATGATGTATAATGTTTACTTTTTAATGCTTGACGTTTCGAGCAGGTTACACCGGCCGTGGGCGTGAGTGACCAAGGAGGTGACCACGCACCAGTTAGCATGTGAATGCTGACTAGTACAGTGATATTATGTCACCGTTTGTGAGACTGAACAATTTTGATTCACTCTAAATTTCCGTATGTTTTTATTTGTTCATGTACCGTCACACACTACACTCACGGTATACCTATTACGTATGCTAGCCAACGTGTGCGTAATTTGCGATTTTCCTGACTATGCAAAAAAGCGAAGTTACGTATTATTAATCACGGGATTCCACGTTGCGGATAATTTAAGGCCATCTTCCGTATTAATTAATATTAATATTCTATTCTTCTATTCTTCCCTATTGTAATTGTTTTTTTGATTTCAAAAGCTTCTAATAATGTAAGAAAAGGTCACAAAGCAATCAGATGGAGAAATTTTTCAATTTCAAATCCTCTATAGTACTTCAGGGTCTAAATCAATTAGCTCTTCTACTTACACGCGGGACTAAAAACCGAATATCTGATAAAATATTGGTGTAATATGTCTGCGCCTATTCTATATGTTTATTTAATGCATTCTACCGACTTGATGTAACACTGCTGTAAGCATTGTACCTTGATGGCCACAAGACGTTATTTTTCAAAACCCTCTCAAACATTGAAACGCTTAGGAAATACAAGTACTCAAGTGAAAGTTCCAAATAATGCATTTGTAATGATGGCAAACCATCAGTGCCAGTGAATGATTTCAAGCGTAACATTTAGCTATTGTACTTCATTTTTTTGTACCAATTAGACCATCAATTTCTTAGTAAGCGATTGACACACAAACATACATACCGTCATAAACCGTCGTCTTTACAGCGATGGTGATGATAAAGAAAAACGTCAGTGAGGTGAATACTTGTCACGGATGGTTAACCGTCGTACAAATATTTGCTATATTTGTACGACGGATAAAAAATGAACTAGAAGAAATGTAAATATCTACGGGATAATGACGAAGATAGTGGCGTCACTGCTAACTGTAGTGATAAGTTGGTAGTAATTTAGTTTTGTGGTCATAAGTCGTAAACCACAAAGTACGATGTTAATATTGCAACAATTTTGTACTATTATGACAAGTTATTTGTGTCATATTGTACAAAAACGTATGTTTACTTGTTTGTAACTTATGCATTTCTTTACTATTAATCTGATTGTGACAATTTGGTGAGTTGTGACGGAATAAATTGGTTTCTAATCACTAAAAGTTAAAAATATATGATTAGGCTTTAAAAAACTATGTTAGGCTAATGCCATGAGTTTTAAAACCAAATGCCAATTTATTTATTCTTCATGTTACATCTATTTTAATTTATATTTTTATATATTAATTTATATATATATGTTATATACTTATCAGTTATAATTTAAATAAGTAATATATATCTTACGTAGTTTTGTGTTTTGTGTTTGTAAATTATTACAAGAGTAGCCGATGTACGTCCGGGCGTCACTTGGGGTTACCAAATAATATCAGGGTTGGTTTGAGGTATGAACCGCAAACCAACAATAAACCTGAGTGGTAACCTCATTTTTCATAATATATGTACTTTTTTTGTTCTGTTTTCTGTGTTCTAATATTTGTGTATCGTGTACCTACATATATTTAGAAAAATAAATGTTTACTTTACTTTACTTTACTTTACTTTACTAAATGCGAGTATATTTATTAAAATATTTTTTAATATAAAAATTATTTCTACTATACTAATGTATATAATTTACAAGTGCTATGTATAAATGTGAATGGGACAGCAAGAAAACAACGACCAAATCAACGAATATTCTCGAAAAGCATCAGATACTTTTGAATAAAAGCCAGATTCAGAATACTCTAAAGCCAAATTCAAGCGTGCATAAAACGTATAATTAGAGTATATGAAACAAAAACATTCCACAATTGTAGCCCATGGAACTATGTAGGTATAGCCTACCTACCCCTCTACGTAACAGTGGTGAATTCGTATCTAGTACTATGGAAAAATGTCACAACTTTACTTAAAACAACGATATATGCATCATTTTACAGTACCCGGCGATAAACATTGCACATCGACCTTTGGAAAGAGAGAATCGGCTAATTTCGGCTTCTTAGAGCGTTATCTCTGTCGCACGAAATACAAACAGTCCGGTATCTATTAGCCGATTGTCTCTTTCCAAAGGTCGATGTGTAATGTTTATCGCCGGGTACTGTAAGTTATGTATTAAGTCAATAACTTACAAACTATGAACTTGTTATCCAAAGTGTCTAAATTCTCAATTCAAATACACGCACCAATAACCATACAGCCCGGTCCATTTTTAACAACACAGATTGTTTGTACCATTTTACCTCCTACACTACTCCTTTGGGAATAGAACAAGAACCTAAGTAGCCTATTTCTAGACCACAAAACAAAACATCGAATAACATAAAATAAGTTTTTGGGTGAACAAAAACAAGAAGAATATATTGAAACAAGTACAGCATCGGTTCGTTAAACAGTACATTGGAGACTACAGGATGTGTATGGCTCACAGTTTTATAACTAAACCGATTTGTATTCGCAATCCCTGGGCTTGCTATAGTACAACTATCTCGAACATGTTGCCTGTTCGCATTACTGTCGGTGAATTCAATACTATCTTTTTTATTATTGTTTTATTTATACATTCAACGCCGTGCGGTCACATATTACCGCGAACAATACAATTTGTATTGTATCCGTTATGTAACATTCAATGTGTTTAACAATACTTTTGGAATTAAAGTACTCTTTCTTTTTAAATTACTATAAATACATTTTTCCCGACGTTTTAACTGTTTTTCAACAGCCATGGTTTATGGGGCGAAATAGTTTAAATAATATTGGAAAACGATAAAAGTTAGAAAAGAAATTATATAAGCTGTGATAAGATCTATATTTTAGATCCTTCCTAACAGGGGTCGAGTTTATTGCCATCTAACGGGCACATTGCCAGACTCCATCGTGTAACCGAGAATTTTACAACAGAAAAGCCTACGTTCTGTCGATCAAAAACTGCATGATTAGTCAAGTCGGGCCTACAAAAAGTTATTCGCTTTATCTGTCCAGAAATTCTTAATAATAGCTTAGATTTGGGCAAATGGCGGTGTTGCACAACCCTGTGCCTCGGAATGTACAAAAAGCTTCGCGACTGCTCTCCCTCCGGTCATGTCGTATTATCGTCCTAAAGTGCACTTGTATTTATGAACTCACTTGCGCTCTTTAATATCTCCTGCGCAGATGGCCAGTCTTCGTTAAGATTGGCCACCATGACCAAAATTCTATTTCAGTATTGTAAGGTGGTGCCTTTCACGTTTTCTGTAACTACGCCATTGACGTAATTCCTTGTCACGTTGTGTAAACTAAGCACTTTACATTATCTTACACATTGTACGAGACTGTGTGAATTATAAATTACTAATAAACGAGACTTACTAGATAACAGACGTTTTACTTAATTACATCCGAAACCATGAAGCTAAACCAAATACTACAGTATCAAACACCTTACCCATAACGAGAATCCATCTAAAGTCTTTCGACTAATACACGTAGAACACCAATAGGAACAAATATCGGAAAGTAGTTAACTAGTGATGCAGTTCTGGCCACTTAGCTCTATTGGTTAGAAACTCGTGTAACTTAATTTGCACATGCGATTACATTAATGTTCCGAGCGTACCTTTGCATTGTTGCACCGGTATTTAAATGTTATACATGAAACGTTTTATTAACAGATAATAATAATAAATAATATTCTTTCACATACACACAACACCATCTAGCCCAAACTAAGCAGAGCTTGTAATATGGATACTAGACAATGGATAAACATACATATATACATATTTTTTTTTTTTTTTTGTAAATACATACATATTATACATAGAAACACCCAGACCAAGACAAACATCTATGTTCATGCACACAAATGTTTGACTTGTGCGGGAATCGAACCCGCGACCTCAGGCGTGGCAGTCAGTTACACTAACCACTACGCCATCGAGTCGCTGATTTTTGAGTCGCTTGAAATAACGATGTTTCGTTATACAGGTCTTAAAATGTTAGACTGTCTTGATGGTACAGTGGTAGTGAATGCGCCTGCTATGCACGAGGATCCGTTGAAATATCCAGGTAGAGCAAAGTTTTAAATGTGATATTTTCAGTAACAACACGGAGTCTGGATCTGTGTCTATATACGACAATAAGTTCGCTAGGATAGGTATCCTATAGGTTCCCTGTGCTCGACCCTAATGACAAAGTGTTAAGAAGACGTTAGTGTAATGTGGTTGTAATGCACTTCTGCTGGACATTCGAGGATGATGGGTTATGTCATCGCTTCGTATCTCTGTGTGATCCACAAATAGCTGTGCCGAGTCTGGGTATTTTTGCATCCGTTGTTTGAATATTTATAAAGTCCTCCGTGATATAGGATCTTAAGATCGTACAAAAGTAGTTCTATAAAAAAATGTGCCGTATGCGATTCAAAACCCTATCACTCAGCCTGGCAACAGCAACGGGGAGTAAATACGTTTATCCGACTTTTCTAATAAATTCTCAAATATTAATAACTGAGCTGGAACTTCTAGTATTTATTATTGAGACGTATTACTGCTTGCTCAGTATTACTCACTGGAAATCAATAAATAGTAAGTCAAGCATCACTAGTGCCAGGCATCGGGAAAACTATAAATAATTGATGTAAACCTACTCACTTAGAGGTATTGCTTAGAAACAGCTTTGCCTTCAAGTGTTCACATTTGTGTACATTTATAATATCGAAGTTCTTATAGAGATTATCCGGATTAGGTGATTAAATTTTCTGAAACTGTTTGGAGAAGTCAAATGTATTAATTAAGACGCTCTACGCATATTTTATTAACTGAATATATATGTATGTATAATTATGTAGCCAACGCTCCCGAGTGATGTTTTAAATACTCTCTATCCACATCTGGCATTATAAAAATCTACAATTTTAACATAGTTTGGCAATTAGTGATAATACAATATTTTTTAATTTAATTTAAATAAAATAAATTAGGTAACTCTCAAACATAAAATGAATAAGCTTTTTTTTGATATTATAAATTATAAAAATTATATCGTAAAAAGCGAGGCATGATGCTTTTAGATTCTCAATCCGCGGTAAATAATCTTATATATAAAATTCTCGTGTCACAATGTTAGTTACCATACTCCTCCGAAACGGCTTGACCGATTTTTATGAAATTTTATATGCATATTTAGTAGGTCTGAGAATCGGCTACTATCTATTTTTCATACCCCTTAGTGATAAAGTAAATATAAAAAAAAAAAAATACTTTTGACAGAACGAAGTCTGTCCGGGCAGCTAGTATACCTATAAATTAGGGTTAAATTTTACTCTCTATGTGTTGATTACTTATTTGTGCGAAGTGCCTATAGGGTAGGTCTTATCGGGTAGTGGCCTGCCGTTTCATACGGCGGGCCGAAACCTCGGCGGGGTCGCGACCGCATGTGCAAGTGATTCGCGCGGCCCCGTCGATAGTGGTTTTGTCGAGGAACACCGTGGTAGGTTTAGTCGGTATTCCGGGCGGTACATTATTCTTATTCTATCTTTCTTTTACCCCGGCGAGTCCGACATGGCCCCTCCGCCCGCCCCCGCGGAGGGGTACGCGTCATACATGCCCGATGTAAAAAAAAAAAAATGTGTTGATTTCTTATATTAAGTAATTTTGCCCAATTTTAAGTTAACTAATATGTTAAACATAATTATATATTTCTTTTACTTTCAACGTTATATTGATCCACCCTTATATTGCTATGCTTAAGTTCCTTATAAGGCAGAATCTCACTTTTCGGACATTGTTCTAATTTCTGCTCGCTAATAAGAATACGATGACCTAAAGAAAAATACAATAATGTCCAGAATTCGGAGACCACATTCGGCTGTAAACAGATAATTATAAACACAATCACTCCACTAGTTCAACAGTGCTCTTCGTTAAGTAACACTTTCGCTAAACATAACTAAACCTAAAACTCACACACTGTAGCCTCTCTAGATAATCTGCAAACATTTGTAGATTAAATGATAAAGGAATTGACGTTATGTGACATAGCAATGGAGCAAAGTAAGTGTACTCAGATCTGAACGGATGAGTGCTTCATGTTACCATTGGTGACGTGGATTTGTGTGGGGCAAGGAACAAGACTACGCGATAAGCGGGGAGGATAGTGGAGCGATTTTATGCATTCGTTTTTATGCACTAACTAACTATTTGTCTTGCTATCTTTTCAAGACTTTGTATTAATTATTTGAATTTCAATTATTTCACGCCTGTATCTCGGCAGGGGTAGACAGAAGAGTATTATTAAATACATAGGCATTTTAGGTTCCATGTTTTAGATAGCGAATCTATTATCGACTACCGAGGCTAGTTTCAGACGTTGCAGTAGCAACACACTGGCATATTCTTAACAGATATACTTATAACCCTCTTTCCGACCCGAGAATCGTATTCGAGAATTCATGCATAGAAGGCGCATTTACCGCTGCGCATCAGAATAGCAATAAATTAGTTGAATGCAACTCATATAATCCATATGTTTATTTACCATATGAAGCGATCGCCTATATTTTAGCCACAAAAAATTAACGTCACACTCGACGCTCTTCATTTATTTTTTAAATTGTAAATAATAATTTGAGTATTGCAATTTTCAAGGTTTATATCAATTTATGAGTGCAATGTTGCCAATTATTTTGTAAAAGTAGTGCTGTTCCACCCCTACTGCGATTTGCCTATTAAGTAAGAGTTCCAGAGATTCATATAAAATTTTCTTTCATTTCTTATAGTTATGCTATCTTTCATTCCTTTTCCTAGGTTTGACAACGTGCTAGTGATATATTTAGTATAGCAGGCGATTATAGTCTGCGGTAATTGCTTATCATAAGGCTAATTAATAATTAATGACGACCTCGATGGCGTAGTGGTTAGTGTAACCGACTGCCACGCCTGAGGTCGCGGGTTCGATTCCCGCACAAGTCAAGCATTTGTGTGCATGAACATGGATGTTTGTCTTGGTCTGGGTGTTTCTATGTATAATATGTACGTACTTACAAAAAAAAAAAGTATATAAGTATGTTTATCCATTGTCTAGTACCCATAGTACAAGCTCTGCTTAGTTTGGGCTAGATGGTGTTGTGTGTATGTGATAGAATATTATTATTATATTATTATTAATTCAATGCTTGTTTCTAACATTTATTGTATAAAAATAAACATATTATTATGCACATAGAAATGTTACAATTAATAGGATCAGTAAATTTGATGAAGATGTTATAAGAATGTTATTTCAAGTTCGCTACAGCTTATGGAATAAACGTTGAAGAGTATAAATGGCTTCTGCAAGCCATATGTAGCGTTGCTGTCTTCAGCACTTCATGTCATTGTGATTTCCTATTCATGTATCAAACATTCACTGTTGTTTGCAGTTTAAACGGCTTTAAATATTTAAACCATTACCAATTGTTGTGAATTTGATTATAGATAGATAACCATGTATGTAAGTCTCTAAACTTGCAAATTTTGAAAACAGTTTACTGTAATTCGTCTTTCTGTTCTTCTTTTCTTTCTTCTTTTGTTTTATCGCGTCTAATGCTAGATGAGCCACCCAGTGGTTGGTGATCCACCTCCAATGGACTTTAGCAGTATCAGGTATCTATACAGCCAGACCGCTGCCTACCGTGATAATAGCTACTAATATTTTGAAAATATCCCTTGTTTCAAACCTAGCATGTAATCGGCAGTAAATTAAGGAATATGTAGTAGCCAATTATTTTTCTATTGGATTAGAACTGAATGTCTTGTATTCCGAAATATATTTTTATACATTGATCCGTTGTCTGGATGTACCTACGTGTAAAAGGATTTTAATATTAACTTTATTTTAAAGCGCACGTCCATTGCTGGATAGTAGTTTGTGTTCTACGGACTATTTAATAGAGAAGCACCAGTAAAGTTTCTTACAACTAATTACAAAGAAAATAAAAATGGCGTAGATTTCCTCTTACTACACAGTTCTGACACTACAGTTCTGACACACTACTTCTGCTACAATCACGTTCGCAGTACTTATTACATTCTCATCCACGCTTATCAGTTTTACGTACTCAGAACTTCACATTTCTTCAAAACATTTTTAAGAACTTTATGTTATGTTATTATAGATAAAATGATATTTGTTATGATACCGAGCATATATGATCCACGAAAGGTGAATTCCAAGAATGGGCTCAAGTTATTTTCTCAGAAGAGTTCTTAGTTATAATTTAGTCTGGAATCGGGTTCGATAAATTGTGATAGTCTTAGTTCTTATTATATTAAGGTCTAATATTGAATGATAGTTTTTCAAGTGATACGGAGTCTAGTTGACAAAAGGAAAAATTTACTAATTAGGTATTACGAATATAAATACATACTAATATTTGTTAATAAACCTGTGGCAGTGAATCCAATAGTGCATAAGGTCTCGATTTCGATATCTGGGCAAGTATCATAGGAATTTTTGGTTAGAAATTCTCAATAGCAACACAGAGGCTGGAATTAGTTCCAGTAGATAGCACTAGGCCTACCACTTATTTCGGGGGAGGACCTATGCCAACTCCTTCAGGCATATAAGTGTGAGAAATGTCTATAAACTATAGTTGAAAGCATGACGGAGATTTAAAGGCTAGCAACCGAAGTTTGACCACATCAACAATTTTAATTAATGCTAATTTGGCTGTGGTGATCCTTATAAATATTAACATTTGTTTTTTGCATTGTTACGTTGAATTTTAATGTTATTTTTTATTGACCTTACACACGTCTTATATTTCAATCGTAGTTTATAGACTTATTTGTTATATAATATAGACGATGGTGTATGTTGATGAATAGCGAAGTCATAGCTTCTATTAACTTAGTTACTGCATCTACCAAATCTATATTAATTTTGCAACGGAGATATTTTAATTTCCCAAAATTCATAACGAGTTGATTTGAATTATACGGCAAATGATTACAGACTTTAACATTTTAATAGAACCACGGATGATTTTTGCCTGTATTTCAATAAGTAGAACCACAATCACAAAATACCTTTAAACGACCAGTAGAATTTCACGAACGGACCAAATTTCGTTTCATAATCCATCGAATTAACTTGAATAGTTTACTTCAACAGTTGACTGCAAGCCCGTATTGTGTTCAAGCAGCAGTGATTTCAGTAGTACTGCTCGTAAATATACTAAGTAGTATGAAGTTTGTACTACGTCACTGAGTTAGGGTCAAACATTAGCAGTAACTGCCGGAGAATGGGCGAACTTGCTGCCAAGCGCCGTTATATTGCTTTCGAGTTAGGGTCCCGATATTGGCGGGCAATGGTTTTATTATGACTATATTCGTCCTAAATAGGAATGCGGTGATGTTTGCAGACGATTTTGTCGTGTCAAAATAATACAAAATTATTTTATGGAAATATAATATTTGAATTTGAATTAGATTGTGGGTGCTTGGGAATTTTCGGTTAAGGATTTTTTTTTGTAGTAGTTTTGTCTCCAATGTCCCTGGTAGATGGCTAATTGGCTGGTTCTTACTGACGTGGGATTTAAAAACATTCATAGTTTGGCTGTTCTTACTGACGTGGGATTTAAAACCATTCATAGTAAAATGTGTTTATGAAATTCATTTCAGTCTGTTTATTTCTTTGCTAAAGCTAGTTAATTTACATGCATATACGCAAATCAGCTAAACATTGTAAAGTTTGTGTATATGAGGATTATTTAAGTATTTTAAAGTGAAAATGATCTAAATTACCAATAGTTCGGTGAAAAAACGACACTCTGACTTGCTTCAGAAAGATCATCTTTTGACAAAAACCTTTCTTAGGGTAGTAACGCTGTTACTGTCGAAAGTTCACCCAACTATCTGTCACTACCATTTCTTGCCTTATTTCTCATCCTTAATTCTTTTGTCCTAGGGTTGGCCAATGGTGAGGTTTCAAGCAATCGTAGATCTCGGTAACCGCTTATCTATTAATCTAGCCACAAGCTTGTTTGTCTTCTTGATAGATTAAAAACGGTGTGTGTTTTTAAACCTGCTCTAAAATCGCTGTCACTAACACCGTACCCATTACAGGAGAGGTCTAGAATAATCTAATATGTATTTAAACGTATTGTATTGTAATCTACAGCTCGTCTGCGATGTTATTTTAACTGGAGCCTTTACTTAGGGCCTCTGTCAATGCCACTTAAACCTATTTTCTCAGGATCTCGTTAGTAAACGTCAAATAATTGGATAAAGAGAGTTATTGGATAGACTCTTAAAGCAATTAGTTGTTCGTCTGTTACTTACGGGGATTACTTTTAGAATACGAATGATACAAAGATTACTATCGGTATTTATTTTTTATTATTTGTCTGTAAATGGAGCGATATTGATTTTGAACTACTATCACACTCGATATGGGTTGTATAGAATTTTTTTGTGATACTTCGATGGTAATTAATTGTGAGGCTCATCCAATGGTAAGCGATTAGCCTGTTACGGTACGACGTTGTTTTATTATATAAAGGAGTTAGTTTAAGTTTGTTATGTTATGGGCACGCCACGATCGTGGCGGTAAGTCCCGTGTTTGAGGAGTGGCTGGAGAGGCGCCATGGCGCCCTCATCTTCCGGCTGACACAGGTAATGACTGGCCGCGGTTGTTTTGGCCAGTTCCTGTGTCGTATACGCCGGCAAGAGACGCCCGGTTGTCACCACTGCGGCGACTGCCGCGACGTTGTCGAGGACACGGCGCTGCACACTTTGGCGGTTTGCCCCGCCTGGGCATCGCAGCGCCGTGAGTTGATCGCGGCAGTCGGATTGGTTGCCCTCTCGCTCCCGGCCGTAGTTCAGTCTATGGTCCGGAGTGAGAGGTCGTGGAACGCCGTCGCCTCCTTTTGTGAGGAAGTCATTTCCATCAAGGAGGCGGCGGAGCGGGAGAGGGAGCGTTTGAACCCTCTCCCCAACCGCAGAGCCGGGCGCCGGAGGGCGCGAGACGACCTCCAGCCACCCTGAGGTTTGACCTGGGGGTGGCGGGCTTTGTGGGCCTGCCCGCCATCCGTTCAGCACCAGGTCCGAGAGGCGGCGTGCGTGTTCCCACGCGCGCCTCTGTTGTTTCGAGTCCGTCTCCCCTCTAGGGGGGACAGTAGGGAGTGTTAGAAGTGCCTTTGGGTAGATCTTTCGTGTAGTGGCCTGCCGTTTCATACGGCGGGCCGAAACCTCGGCGGGGTCGCGACCGCATGCGAAAGTGATTCGCGCGGCCCCGTCGATAGTGGTTTTGTCGAGGAACACCGTGGTAGGTTTAGTCGGTATTCCGGGAGGTACATTTTCTTCTTAACATCTTTCTTTTACCCCGGAGAGTCCGACATAACCCCTCCGCCCGCCCCCGCGGAGGGGTATGCATCAAGCATTCCCCCACGTAAAAAAAAAATTAAAAAAAAAAATAAAAAAAAAAAAAAGTTTGTTATGTTATACAATGCACTCGTTTGTAGTCATCTTGAAACAACAGTCATTATTTGGAATCAGCATGAGACTAAATATTATATCCTTATGGTGGAGAAAATTCTGAATAAATTTATTAGACTTTTCTATTTTAAAGAATACGGTGTATAATATAACCCTTTTACCCGTTAATGTACCCAAGTCTATTCGTACTCGGCATGGTCAGGAACGTGTGGCTGAACGTGCGGCGCGACCTAGCATTCGTGAGCTATGTGTGGCGCGTGCTGCGCGGGCAGCTTCACTACCCGGCCGCGCTGGCGGCGCTGGAGCTGTGCGCTCCGCCCAGCCACGCTCAGTGTACCAGCAGACAAACAAACAAACTTACTAGAGTTTGCCCCGATGCCGCGTGCTATACGAAATCTTAATATAATTGCCAATGACGTTGATATTTACCACCATAGCCTGCCGAAATTCAAATAAGTTGCGGAAAAATGCATAGTATTTAATGTGTAAAATATGTGAAATTATTTTTATTATCTTATTTATATTATATTATGTAGTCTCAGCTTATAGTATCGTTTTAGAATATCCTGTAAATATATTATAAATGTGTTTAAATAAATAAAATTGATAAATAAAATATACCTAAAAACTCTACTTACCTCAGGACCGCAATACAAAGTTTTTTGGTTAAAGTTTTCTGTAGGGTGGACGTACGATAAATTATATCTTAATATTCTAGATCTAAATTATAAATTTTAATATTGAACATCCTACATCTAAAATGTACACACAATAATGTTGTCTGTTCAGTAGAGCATGCGCAAAATCGCCACTAAAACTGCAAATCTAGACGGAACCTATCTGTTAAGTATATCATATTACTTACTGCAGTCAATTATTATTTAATTTATTCTAAAAAGCGTTTTGGTTTCTTTATAATTTAGATAAAGATACACACTTATTTACATACATATACGTAGTAGTAATGAATGCACACTGTGAATCATCATCTCGAAACTAAGAATCAACTTTATTACTAATAAGGTGTCATTTGGATTTTCAATCAAAAATTTTAGTATGTGTCTTATGTATGTATCTTATGTGGGGGCTAGTCAGTCCAGACCGGCGATACTTCGACCCAGTGGGATCTTTAGTGTCGACACTCTCCCAATAACGACTGCCATAGATGTTCATGGCAGCCGGGACCGACGGCTTAACGTGCTCTCCGAGGCACGGAGCAGGCGATAATTGTCAATCAATACGCACATAATTTCGAAAAGTCATATAACTTTCCGAAAGTCAGAGGTGCGCGACGTGGGTTCGAACCCGAGAACCTCTGCATTGCAGTCTGTTGGTCTCCCCACTGAGCTATTGCTGCAATAAAAATATAAAAAAAACTATACAATTTTTAGTAACACGTCGATGTCTGGCATTACATATTATATGTCTTTTAAATGTCGTGGAACCTGATACATACTTGGCGAAATGTTGGTGAAATACATTTATTGCTTACCTTTTGGAATAGGCATGGCACTATGTCTGTACATGCTTAAGTTACTCCAATCCGAAATTCCAATCCTAATGGAGACTAGCCATCTGAGTAAGAGATATTATAGTGCACAAGTGTGTGCGTTTTCATAAGTTCACTTTCTGTTCTCTCACTCAAATAATAAGATGACACGGCAATCCAACACGACTGAAGAGATCAGGCGCAGGATCAACGGTTTTAACGGTTTTAATGGTGGTGGTGGTGGTTTTAATTTCTGTAATAAATAGCAGCCCAGAGCTCAGACAGGCGCCGAGCTTCTACTAATTCGAGAATTTCTTGATAGAAAATCTCAATGATTTTTTACAACACCGCTAATATCCTAATCTAGACTGTGATCCAAATCCTCATGACTTGCATGTGCACACTTCGCTCGATCCACGAATAACTTACCTACATTAATACGATACGAAATAAAAAAGAACCCGAGATTATAAGACCCTCCTACTGGCAACCTGATTACATTTTTTTATTCGGCCGATGTCCTATAAAACCATTTCTCACTGTTGCACTCATGATACAGCGATCAATTACGTTAAATTTGAAATTAACCACATACGAATTTACCTTATTAATCCTGTGGGACAGGTGATCTTTCTACCGAGATTGATTACGGTCAGTGTTTACCAGCTGAGAATGGTGAATCATGTTAATTTGTAAGTTAATTGGGTTTTATTTTGTTGTTAAATATGGACACTTTGAATTACGTTTTTAACTTTGGTGTCAGGTGCATTCCATGCATAAGACCTTATTGATACAGTTTTGTAAAAAACGAACTTAGTATCAACGCGAACGGGCCCAATGGATAAAGCATCGTACCAGCGAGCGAGAGGAAGTGGTTTCAAATCTGATTTATTGCGTTACCGACGTGAATCCACCCCTAATTTTTAGCTTATGACATTGTTGGCGTTGGCGCGTAAGGCGTTGTTGTTATTATATTTTTAAATTCTTAAGAACCTATAATTAAAGTTATCTTAAGATAACGAATTGTATATGGACACAAGTTTCTGACCGCGACTTTGCGTCGTGACTTCTGCGTGACTCCCACGGGAACGCATTTTGAGATAAAAAGTTTATGCTAATCCAGGATATGGTTTAGTTGTAGACTAAGTTTGATCTGAATCCTATCAACGGTTTACACGTCATTGAGTAACAAAGTTCTAAAGATATGTATTTACAAACTTTCACAATGGAAATATAAGATATGTAATTATTGTTAATAGGACTACTAGTACTATTATATGATTAAAAGGTACTTATGATACTTATTGGTATTAAAACATTTCATTAAAAATATAACAACATTTTTATTTCAACATTTTTGTAACAGAGCTTAACATACAATTTATAAAAAACTAACAAAAACCCGTAACAAAAATAAAAAATAATATCACAGCGTATATTTGGCGAGGACTTAGTGCTTTCCGTGGTGGAATCCCCAGTCTTTGTGGCCATCATGGCCTCCCTTCTTGCCATGATCGTGATGGTGATGATGATGCTCCTCATGGCCGTGATGACCCTTGTGTCCGTGATGATCTTCATCATGATGATGCTTGTCGTGATGGCCGTGTTTACCGTGGTGATGCTCATGGTGACCATGTTCGTGATGACCGCCCTTCTTGTGGTGTCCGCCCTTGTCTTCATGATGTCCATGGTGCTTTCCGTGTTTGTGATGCTTGCCTTCCTTGTGATCGTCATCGTAGAAGTGATGGTCCTTGTGGAACTCGTCCTTGTGGTATTTCTTGTGGTAGCCGTCGGTCTTCTCTCCCTTGTCGTGATGCTTGTGACCGCCGTGTTTGCCCCCTTTGTGGTGGTGACCATGTTCATGATGATGACCGTGATGTTCATCCTCATCCCAGTGCTTCTTGTGACCACCGCCGTGTTCGTGGTGATGACCTTCGTGATGATGTTTGCCATGGTGACCATGCTCACCTTTGTGGTGGTGGTGATGTCCTTTGTGACCTTTGTGTCCTTTTTCGCCATGATCGTGGTGGTGATCAGCGTGGTGTGCATGACCACCGCCTTCTTCATGATGATGGCTTTTCCCGCTGGCTGCTGCGACTAAATCCTTTTGCTCCTCGCCCAATTCCCTAGCGTAGACTGCCGCTAGGCAGAGAACTGCAACTGCTATCAATAACTTCATGTTGTTTGATTGACTGTGCTGTTGTGTTGTTGACAACACTATTTATAGTTTGTTGATGAAGAAAGTGTTGAGCAACGCATGCTGAGCAACAGCGTCAGGGACAAGATCGGAGTAACCGTTGGACCGTTACACCGATTGCTGGGCGCACAAATTGCATTTCATTGTGATTTGATTTGCCGCTGCGACGGTTTGCAATTGTTTATAATTAAAATTTTGTTTACATATCTTAGACTAAATTATACTAGTAACTAAGTTGGTGACGATGGCCTAACTTGACCTTGATTCCGTATTTTTCGAACGTATAGATATGTTTTCTTGCGGTTTTACTTTTTTTGGTCATGTTTGTCGATCGCAGTCACTCTTTTGTTCTTCTCAGTGAATTGGCTTGGCAACGGCAGTCTGCACAACGGTAGTAGTAAGTGTTTACTTAATTTCAATATTTCCTTTTGTTTGTTATTAGAAATGAAGATATTATTTGTTGTTGTACTAAGAATTGCTATGTATGGGTATTTGGCGGTATAACGGCAGTAACTTTATTCAAACCTATTTCACTTAAATAACGTATTAAATTCTATCAAGGTGTACTTTAATAAATTTGTTGTGGATTCCCTAACAATTTAACGTTAACAGGAAGGTCAAGTAGCGTGAGATTCATCGATGATAAACTCTGCTACACACATGCTACATTTGTGGGTATATAGTGAATCGGGTATTGGTGTATTTATATCTCGCTAGCTATTTTATGTTTCACTTGATAAATGGTAAGCCAATTTTATGTTTACCAGTAACATTTTCCGAACCCATACGCCGTAATGTAATAATTACTTTACGACGGGCAATTATTCTATTTTATTTTTAAAAAAGAACGCTCTCTCTTTTGTGTCCTATGTCGCGGTGGACAAACATTCAAACAACGAACACAAAGAACCCACAGACTCGGAACAACCATTTGTGAATCACACATAGTTCTGTCCCGTGTGGGATTGGAACCCACAACACTCAGCATAGCGGCAGTGGCGAGGTGACTACTTAAACCATTACGCCACCAGTGTTTACATATATTACTACGCAAATTAAGAAGTTTCTAAAATATCTATAATCTAATTTTATATCTCTTATTTAATCTCATAAACTAGACGTCATGGAATGCAGTCGGAGTCTATATTTGGAACCAAATGCGATGCTACATTGTGATCATGTCTCTAAGCTATGTCCTGCAATAATTCATACGTTATCTGGCCGCCGTACTTCACTACTCGATGTGTAGCTTGTCTTTGGAAGAAGGCTTTAAACTGTAATCTGTACGTAGCAATGAACAGGTTCACTTTAGTAATTTAAATCGGTGCTTTTGATTTCCTTATCAGGGTAAAGGACAGAGACTGCGCTTTTCTTCTTAAAAATCTAACAGCAAAGAAATATAACACCGTTCTTGCTTGGAAAGGATCATTTGTTGGGTAATTGTACTTTTCCAAATGGATTTTTCCAATTTAAGTAAAATTCTAGGCTTAAACGTAAAGCAGTCGTGCTCAACATCTTATAATGAAAAATATTTAATATTTAAGATATTTATTTTACAACTGTCCCGCTAGGGGTGTTTGCATGTATTACTGAGAACTTGCGATAAGTTCACCAGGTAATTCTTAAAAGAAAAATTAATATGGGCTATTGACAGTAACCAGCGTGGTGGACTATGGCCTAACCCTTCTCACACTGAGAAGAGGCCCGTGCCTAGCAGTAGAACAGTTTAATACAGGGCTGATAGTAATATTATATATTGACAGTTTTATATGGAATAAATAAATATTATGTCAAAGTTATTCTTTAGCTAAAGTACTGACGGTTGAAATATCAGCCTTTTGTCTAACTACAGAACAACATTGACTGCATGGATAGCTAACTTTTTTAGATTTTATTCGTGTTGTGTTTTCTCGGTACAAACACTACGAAGTGCTGTAGGTTCATATCCACGCCAGTAAATAATTTTAGTGGACCATAAATGTTTGTACCGACTCTGAAAGTTCTATGTGTCAGTTATTTGAATGTTTTTAAAATCATCCGCGATTTATAAAATATTTCAAGTGCAGGATTGGCTCTTCGAAAATGCCTAAAATGTTTTAGAAACTTTTTAATGTTCAGCTACATTAATTGCTGACCTTACTAACCCTCCCATCATTAAGTAGGCAATACCGAGAAAGCAGGCTCTTACCAGTAAAACATTCCATCCAAAATGTAATACACTATGTTACTTATTTAACCAAGTCAAACGAGACAATCCATAAATACATATCTGTCTGAAACCCTAATTTTTTTTCCGTTGGTGTATAAAGAGAACAATCTGCATTGCCTTGTCGAAATTTAATCAAAACAGCTATACGTATTGTCCATCTCCGCTTTCCCAGACCTATTCTGTAAAATATAGCGAGAGACCGATATGTATAACAAACGGGTAAAATATTTTTCTTTTGTATACGGTAGGTACTAAAATTTAGGTTACCAGCTACTAGCACATTCATACAGTCTCATGCGGCTCATACCTATCATATACACTATCCATGCGTCACTAGTATTCTCGTTTTCCTCTTCAGTTAAATAGCATGTTTGTCTTAAGAATAAGTTCACGTCGGTAGTGCAATGGGTGTAATCCGAGAAACGGTGTCCCCACCACAAGACGTCCAATGCCTTATCATGACATTACGCTACCCGCTCCGTTTAGCCTATAATAGTCCCTTGAAGGGTCAAAGTGGTACGGAGGGCAAAAAATGCATCGCAAATCACATTTTGGCATTTTAATTAATGTATCTCTCTAACTGCCTGATGTATAAATTCGTGATTATTTTTGCGGATCATGAAGTTCTATGTTTGATTTCTTGCAGGAAATTCTCAATTACAGTGAGATGTTTGAATATGTATGCGCAGGGAGCATTAGGCTTGTCTATATTACGTGGGACCTAAAAATATATTTAGTAATATATAATGTGGATCGTATATTTCTATTGTTGTGTTTCGTTCGGTGAGTGTGAGTGCCGGAGGCCCAATCACCCTCTTTCTCCCTTCCCGCTCCTTCTCCTTCCCACTTCTTTTTCTCTTCTTCCTTTCCTAAAGGGTCGGCAACGCGTAAGTGATGCCTCCGGTGTTGCAGGCATCCATAGACTACGGTGACCACGTACCATCAGGTGGGCCGTGTGATTGTTTGCCACCTTAGTTTAAAAATTGTCTACACCTCTCTCTGTCTGCACCTATTTATATATGAAACATATCAAGGCTAAAAAAACTACGAACAACGCCATCCATTTCTCAAGCCAAAGACCTTGCTTAGAGAGATTCGTTTCAATGTCAAAGTTTTATTACGCCTGTTATATTATGTAATAGTATTGTAATAGTTATTTTTTGTTTAGTGGACGACTGCAGTGATTTGCATGATTTTTTTATGATCAGTTACCGTTTAGAAGCGCTTCTGTAGAGTAACGAAATTAGAATTAAGCGTTAACAAGCACAGTGACATGATTACTTAATTATTGCTTACTAGATTTTGCCCACGAATACGCTCGCGTAAATGTAGTTATGTCAATATTCTATCCCTCGGAAACAGTGCTTTTTTCTGGATGAAAGGTACCCTGTGTTCTGGGTTCTGGGTTATAGATAATAATAATAACGTCCTCCAGGCCGAATTTCGGTATGGCGGCCAGTCTTACGGAGACTGGCCATCTGCGCAGGAGATATTATAGTGCACAAGTGTGTGCGCAAACACAAGTGCACTCTCTGTTCCCTAACTCTCATGATCTGATGAGACGGTAATCCGACACGACCGACGTGAGAGATCGGGGACAGGACCAACGGCTTTACGTGCTTTCCGAGGCACGGGGATGTCTAACACCGCCAACTTCCTAACTCCGGGCTGCTATTGAGATTTCTTAACAGAAAATTCCAATAACTTTTTGTTGGCCCGACCCGAGATTCGAACCCGAGACCTCATGCACAGCAGTCGCATTCACTATCGCTGTGCCACGGAGGCAGTCAATTAATGAGCCTTTCGCCGTCTACCGAGTTCATTGCCAGACACCGTACTGCTACTGAAAATTTATTGCTAGGAAATTACCAATTACAATGTCCACCCGGAAATTGAACCTCTTATGCATGTCAGAAGTCACATGCACTTCCACTGCGCTACCGCGCCAATCTTCTTCATAAATAAAGACAAGTTATAAAAAGAACTAGTAGCAATATGGTATTTTCTTTTTTAGATTTCGAAAGAACTCTTATACAACAGCTTTGTCCGTCCGTCCGTCCGTCTGTCCGTCTGTTATACAACTTTCAACTCAAGAACCGTAAGAGCTAGAGACTCGCGGTCAACGCTATTCGACTAAGCGCAGTCGATATACCCCGAAATAACTATGACCTTTGACCTCTGATCAAGGTCACGTGATACCATTTCAATTCATTGCCGTTTCGCACTGGTTATAATAGAAACCGATAGATAGAGCCGAGGTTAGTCAACACACGACTCGTAACGTCATCGTCAGATTCAGTTATATTTACAAATAGGATTGTTTTAAAAAGTGTGACGTTGACATAGCCGTTAGGTATTTTATGGGTTTAACTGTAATATATAGTATGAGTCATGGGGTTTATAAGTTGCTTTTGGTATCTGTTTTGTAAATAACTGGCAGTTTTTTTTATTTCTCTGTATCTAGGCGTATAGCAGCGACAGGCTAATGGAAGACCGTTGGACTACCACGCAGAGGTCTCGAGTTCGATCCCAAGGCGCGCATCTCATGTCTTTTCGAAGTCATCATTAATATCATTAAAGTCGCACGCTTTAACGGTGAAGGATAACATCTTGAGAAAACCTGTATGTCTAAGAATTCTCCATAATGTTCTCGAAGATATGTGAAGTCTGCCAACTCGCACTGGTGGAGTATTAGCCTCACCCTTCTCACAATGAGAAGAGGCCCATGCCCAGCAGTGGGACAGCTTAATACAGAGCTAATATAATATATCTAGGCGTATAAACTGAGTTCCATTTCGCAAAATGTATTTTTTTGTGTTGATGTTATATTTTTCTTGATAATGTTGTGTTTGACCATAACGAAATAATACTTTAAACTTAAACCGTTAGCAGACAATGTATGTAATCTCGAATAAAAAATGATTACTAAGGGAAAATAAAACAAATCAGTAATTACTATAGAAAATGCGTTATTACATAGGATTCCATATTCTATAATAGTGGTCACATTGTCCAGTCTGCTAGTATTCGTCGTCAACGGAACGCCTTAACGTCTGAATAATACCGTCACAACCGCACCGCGAGCCTTTTACAGAACGACCCTTATGGGAGTCGGGACAAGAATCGCAAATATTTTCTAACTCTTATACTGTTTGTGTTCTTAACTAGCGCTACAAGTTAACTCAAGTGTATTGCCTTTTTCTGGGGGGTTAAGAGTGTATTGTGTACTTAGTCATACGTCAATACCTTAGATTAAATGTATACTCTTTTCACGTCACAAAGCTTTTGGGCGTATTTTGGAGGTGTATATTTTCTACTATACGATTCTAAAATATATACATGCCCCAAAAGGACTAAGTAAAGGTATGTTACACCGATATTTGACTTCACAAAAATATTTACATTATAAATTTTAAAACGAAATAATCTGATATACCTATATTGTTACGATAATAAAGGATTATAGAAGTGAGTCGTTGTATTGTGTAGACTTGTGTTTAATTATTTAGTGTAATTAACGGCTGTCGGTCAATTACAATTATTTAATATTACTTTGTTATTCTGCTACTGTTAAAATTAGTTTGAATTAAAACATACCTAATAATAAATTATTGTACTTTGTGATACACAATTATCATTTTTTTCATAAAAACCGGCTTCTTAACTTAAAAATATTTACAAACGTATTAAAAAAGATAACGTAATTACAAAAACACAGATAATTATAATACTAAATATTTACAAAAATGGTTTAGGCATCGTAGAATTCTATAGCAAAGCTGTCAAGTGGTAACGTGCCCAGAAGACTGGCGGCATTGCCACGTTGAATGGCAATGCTGATTCTTTGGGCCAGAAAAAGACCAGCCTTCTGATCACGCGAAACGTCGATCAGGCGTTTTGCCATCTCCCTGTACAAAATACGAGCGCTCGGACCCTATAAACCTAGGGTTGAGGGAACCACCTCTACCCACAAATGGGGTAGTGGTTTAAAGGGTCGTCTCACCACTGCCGTCGCGCCGAGTGTTGTGGGTTCAATCCCCACACGGGTCAAAAATTTGCGTAATCCACAAATTATTGTTGCAGGTCTGGGTGTTCTCTGTGTCCGTTGTTTGAATGTTTGTAAAGTCCCCCGCGGCACAAGAGTTATTCCTAGTGCGGTAGTTGTCTTTTTTAAAACAAAAACGAATCTATAATTACACCCCTTATAATAGGGAGCAAGTCTCTAACTTCGAAATTGAAGTACTTCGTACGGATTTGTAGGGGATATTTGAAGAAAGATACTTTTAGATAATTTTTAATCCAATTAAACTACTACTGAAATTAAACTATTTATATTTACACTTGCCCCGACAATTCGTTTGCTTGACTATGACTACCGTACGTGGTTTAATTTCAATGTGTAACATTCGCTTAAACGTAAGACATTATTATGCTTTTAACTATAAATACTAAGAATGTCCTAACAGAAAACTTTGTAACACTTTACTCAACACGAGAGTGAATTTAGAGGCTCTCTGCAAAGATAAGCAAAAATAAACCACCACCAATGACGTATTCCCATAATATATGTATATGTAATTACATAAAATACTTTAAAAGCAATACAATCAATATTCAATAGAAATTACTTTGATACTACTTTATCCATTACTATAGGCAATGCAGAGTGGGGAGACCAACATACTGCAATGCAGAGGGTCTCGAGTTCGAACCCACGTCGCGCACCTCTGACTTTCGGAAGTTATATGACTTTTCGAAATTATGTGCGTATTAATTGACAATTATCGCCTGCTCCGTGCCTCGGAGAGCACGTTAAGCCGTCGGTCCCGGCTGCCATGAACATCTATGGCAGTCGTTATTGGGAGAGTGTCGATACAAAAGATCCCACTGGGTCGAAGTGTCGCCGGTCTGCACTGACTGGCCCCCACATAAGATACATACATACATACATACATAGGCAATGCAAAACAATAAAAATATATTTAAAAACGCAGATTTCGTATCTCGCATCAAAATTCACCTGACAACGTTTTTATGTTCAGACAAAAAGTAAAATTCGTTATAGTTAAGTTTGATCGCCTATAAAAAGTCTATAAAAGTGTCTGTTTCGATATATTGAAATAATAAAACCGTTAGCGTACTGTAAAAGTACAATTTCAACCTTTCCATACATCGTTCACGTGAAATATGGAACGAGGAATGTTAAAAATCGACATTGATATTGTATTGTTTTTCAGTTGGTTTCTTTAGACTACTCCCTAAAATAATTTCTGTATCACACGGATCTTTTGAAACGTTAAAAAATCGGACATAGAATACACCAAATCTCAGAATAATTTATTTGTTGGCCAGTCGCCCTCGATGGGGTAGTGGTTAGTGTAACCGACTGCTACGCATGAGGTCGCGGGTTCTATTCCCGCACAAGTCAAACATTTGTGTGCATGAACATGGATGTTTGTCTTGGTATTGGTGTTTCTCTTTTTTTTTTTGTGTATATGTATGTAAAAAGTGAATATGTATGTTTATCCATTGTCTAGTATCCATAGTACAAGCTCTGCTTAGTTGGGTTCGAGACCGGGAGTGGTGGGCTTCGTGGGCCTGCCCACCCGCTTAGCACCAGGTCCGAGAGGCGGCGTGCGTGTTCCCACACGCGCCTCAATGTCAAGTCCGTCTCCCCTCGAGAGGAGGGGGGGGGGCAGTAGGATTTTGCCTAAAAGGTAGGCCTCTTCGTGTAGTGGCCTGCCGTTTCATACCGTGGGCCGAAACCTCGGCGTGGTCGCGTCCGCATGTGCAAGTGATTCGCGCGGCCCCGTCGATAGCGGTTTTGTCGAGGAACACCGTGGTAGGTTTAGTCGGTATTCCGGGAGGTACATTATTCTTATCCCATCTTTCTCTTCTACCCCGGCGAGTCCGACATAACCCCTCCACCCGCCCCCACGGAGGCGGAATGCGTCAAAGCATTCCCACAAGCAAAAAAAAATTGGTGGTAGAATATTATTATATTATTATTTTTATTTCTGGACCACACAACCTTTTGACCCGTAGGAACGAACCCACAACACTCGAGGCGTCGGCAGTGTCGATACTTAAACCACTACACTATCTTTGCAATCAAGATATTTATTTGATTTATAACCTCATTGTTTTTTGGAATTAACTTTAATTGGTGTATGATTGTTTCTTAACAAAGAAAGCAAACTTCAAAACGCAGAAAATCGAGCAATACGAATTATCTTAAAACCAATTTGGATTAGATGACTCTGTCGTTGTTATACCTTAAATTGTATTGCCTTATAAATAATAAAATTAATTCAATTTTGTTTTCTTAAAACATTTGATTGTTTTCAAATAATTATCTAGTTGTATTTGCAAGAGCAAAACGTTAAGTTGGCAAGCAAAGATGCTTGACCTATATATTATGTTAATCTTTCACAGTAATTGTAATTAAATATTTCGAAAGAATATTAATTATTTGTTAAGTACTTGTAACTCTGCTATTTTTTGTCAAAGGTGAAATATTATCATCATTACAGGCATTTTCTTAGTGTGACAAGGTTTAGGCCATAGTCATCCAAGCAAGTTTTCTTCTATTTTTGGCAAGGTGTCACTTAATTTTGCACTCTACTCTAAGCAGACGATATTGAAATATTCCCTCGGGCATCATAAGAATCAATTTCACTATTCCTATTATAATGACTCTTCAATAAAAGTTTTTTACTAAGTATTCAATAAAAATGCCTTGAAAAATACAGACAAAAGCGAGTCATTGACAAATAGAGACGTGCGTAAGTACCTATATATCAGGGCCTACTGGTGGCCTCCTTAGATCGTCTTTGATATATAACTTTGACAATTGGCGGCGAATCGGTATATATCACTCCCCCTAGTGAGATATAAGTTTGCCGTCACACTACTATTTATAAAGAAGAGGGCACGAGAAAATCGTTTTATTTATTATTTCACTAGGCATGGTATACATACCTACATATCTTTTTTACCATATTCAATTAATGCAGTATCTGACTTGTTATTGAGTTTTGATGTAACCGAAAGATGATTATAACTATTTTAAGTAAATAAATATTTTAACCCATTCGCGGTCCCGTGATAGACACAATAGAAAATCTATTGTTATATATCATATGTGATTCATTGAACAGGGATCCTGTTAATACTGGAACTTTTTTTTTTTAATCTGTTTTATTTAGAGGCAATACTGGAACTTAAAATATACAGTTTCACGCCTGTATATCTCTAACAGGAAAAGTAAAATTGTATTACAGCAACATTTCGCTAGTTATGATTTAAAGTCCGACTTATAAGTTCTCTATTGCCGTTACATGTTACCAGGCTTAGTTCCAGACTCTTTGCTGCTACAAAAAAGCCCAATAATACTACCTACCTAACCCGAGAATCGAACTCAAGATCACACGCGCTGCAGTTGCGTTCACTACTGCTACGTCATCGCACAGTGTAAATAGCGCCATTTCTATCCCCAAATATAACGAAATGATGTTTTTATCTTTATCGAATATAAGATAAGATGATATTATTATATACTCCTTTATATACGACCCTTTACCGAAGAACTGTTCTTTCATTTTTCCTTAGTTTTTGTCGAGGATCACAATGACAAGTGGATAAATTCCTTATAAGTGGCGACGATAAGAATAGAGAGATCTATTTCTGCGCCTTTTATTGAATCCTCATTTATTTCCGATAGCGTAGTCTTGTGACTTTATATAGGAGCATTTAAAAATATAACTAAACCTGTATCCTACGATACAGGTTTAGTTTATATCTGCTAGCGATCATGAGCTTTGGTTTCATGTTTCGCGTCGAGGAAAGTGTTGAGTTTTTCTGTGAGGAATTTAGTAGTCAATCGGTGTTTGAATACATGCTACACAGACGGCAAAAGGCTCTTTACGTGGAACTTAAATACGTAGCTGGCGACATGTCGATGTAATGCACTTCGGCTAATCTCGAAAAAATACGGGCGTGTATGTGTGGTAACAAATTACTTGGCTAACAACTATTGTATAGCGTGTTGTGTACTGGAAATAAATCGTGTAATCCACATTGATTTAAATGTTTGTAAATTACGATACAGGGTTTAACGAGAGCTGCTCTTGTTTTGCCCACTGACACAGAACATCATAGGTGTGAATTGTTGATAATATTGTTTTGATTTTATAGTTTACTAAATTTTACCTTCCGCTTTACTCGCTTAAATGTAGATGTTGTCTATCAATTTATTTCCTTTGGGCACAGTTTCTGTATGATAGGTACCCTATGTCCTTTTCTGTACCCCTGATTTCAGATCGCCGCTCCATCTTAGTAGGCCGGGGAAGATTCCATCCAGCCCTGCGGATTTGAAGGGAAGGAAGCTATTGATAGCCCATAACACTTTCTCTCTGTTGATGAGGTCCAGGGCTACAGTCCAATCTTGACTACTGCATGCTCGTTCTGTATACACTTCCCAGTTGTGAGTGTCGCTAACCCGGGAAAGTGTGTCTCTAGTAGTGGTGCACTGGTTTCAGCATCTGATATAGTGTAGGTGTTGTCAGGTTTCTTCAGACATCCTAGTATGTTCTCAGGTACACTTGATAGTATGCCTTTTACTCTGGTTGCCTGGCTGGTGTTTTCAATATTGGTACAAAAACGCTTCCAGCATTCCAGTTTACCATCCCAGGCAGTGGTCGTCTGGTGGTTTTAGTTACGTCTATTTCAGAGGGAATTAGTCCAATAACAGGGGGCAACCACGGGAAGGGTTACCCACCAGACTTGTCTTAGGGATCTACACGACTGTTGCGCTCTCCCCTAAGACCATCGGCACCTTACTCGTCTTGAAGAGTCGAGTAAAGTAGGTTTGTATAAATACTAAACAAGCAGCCCATCCAGTGAAGCCAGAAAGCAGAAAAAGCAAGCTAGGCAGTGCAACTATTAAAGCATAAATACAAACCCCCCCATATGAATATAGTATGTGAGTGTTATATATAATTAGTGTATATAAATGCAATATCAAAATATAGTATATAGGTTTTTTTTTGTGATACTATTTGTCCTACGCCACACTATTAGTCTATAACTATTACCTTGATGGTTGGTTGTACAATAACAAAATGATTAAGTACAATAACAAAGTAATTAAGCTAATAAAACTGCGAACAATGATGTCATATATATATAAATAATATATTTCTGGTCAACAAAAGTATATACTAATTAGACTCAAATTATAAGTTTCGAGACAATATATTATTGTTTAGTCTTATTATGTCTTAAAACAATAATAAGCAATAGTATCTTCGGCGGGAAGCGGTTGGATGCGGCTGGCCCAAGACCGGTCTCTGTGGAAAACCTTGCGGGAGGCCTATGTCCAGCAGTGGACATCTTTCGGCTGAGATGATGATGATTTTAATTTACTGTGCTTTTGAGGCAAATCCTAAGATTTACCAAGTGAATGGTGGTAAAAGTTGGAAATAAACGATGATTATAGAACGGTTCGGACTTTTAACATTAAGAGTGGGTAAATCTTAGGTTTTGCTGCTACGGTTTAGTATTTACTGTGGTTCGGAGTTTTATAGTAACATGACTTCCCAAAAATTCAAACAATGGTCACAAAGAACGCCCAGACTCGGAACAACTATTTGTGGATCACACAAATTTTTGTCCCGTGTGGGTATCAACTTCACAACACTCGGCAAGATGACAGTTGCGAGGCGACTACTTAAATCTCTACGCCATCCGTGCAGTTTAGTCTATGATAGAATCTTAAAATATTTTTAGATTCCGAATTATAGCAGACAAGTCAATATGCAAATTTTTTTTTATTCTGCTGTTGTGGCAGACATGCATACGGCCCACCTGATGTTAAGTGGTCACCGTAGCCTATAGACGCCTGCAACATCGGAGGCATCACTTGCGCGTTGCCGACCCTTTAGGAATAAAAGGAAGGGAGGAAGGAGAAGGAGCGGGAAGGGGGAAAGAGGGTGACTAGGCCTCCGGCACTCTCACTCACCGAACAAAACACAACAGTAGGAATACTGCTATTTTACGTCGATACTCTGAGAAAGGGTAGATCCGACTAGGATATGGCGCAGTGATTAATGTTTGCGGCCGCTGTGCTTGATGTCTCGGATCCGATTACCATATCGGGCAAAGTGTCATTAAGATTTTCTGTCAAGAAATTCTTAACAACAGTAGCAGCGATTCTAGAATACAACAATAAGCTCCTACGTGGTACTTAAAACCGTATTGTTGAGGTATTTAATTTTAAAACGAAATAATCTAATATACCTATATTTACAAACGTATTAAAAAAGATAACATAATTACAAAAACACAAATAATTATAACACTAAATATTTACAAGAATGGTTTAGGCATCGTAGAATTCTTCAGCATCGCTGTCAACTGGTAACGTGCCCAGAAGACTGGCAGCATTGCCACGTTGAATGGCAATGTAGATTCTTTGGACTAAGAAAAAACCAGCCTTCTGATCACGCGAAATGTCGATCAGACGTTTTGCAATCTCCCAGTACAAAATACGAGCGCTCGGACCCCATGAACCTAGGGTTTCCACCCCAAACGGCTCAAAAATGTAATGAGGTATTTATGTATATTTGCTTATATTTGTGGCCACAAAAGTATTGATTATTATTTTAAAACACTCACATATCGCCAATCGCATTACACACGTAGATGTCAAATTTTAACATAAAGCCAAATTTTGAGCTTTTGTGTACAACATTATTACAACAAAGTACAATATTAAGTATGAGAATTTATTAAAGTTGTCCTTTAAAAACAAGACATGCTGTAGTTTTGTCGGTCTAATACGTTACAAATATCGAGGAATCTGAAATTCCAAACAGTTTTAAAACAATAATCTTTAAATATATTGAAATTAAGCTATGTGCTTTATTGTCTTACTTATGTAAAAAAAACAACTATTACATAATTTTTAAACTATTGTACTACTACTGTTAAACTTTACTACTATTTTAAACTAAATATTTTTAATTATTAAAATATTTTAATTAACACTTTTGCCAAAGTTTCAGTTTCTTTTCAGCAGCCATAGTCACGGAGAGACTACGATGTTTTAAAGTGTAGTTATTTAACAAATATACAACGCAATAAAATTATATACATAAACGTAACAATCTTCTCCCTTAGCCTTTATTATTCCCAAGTCACTTGGGGTCGGCTTTTCTAGTCTAACCGGATTTGACTGGATATCAGTTTTTACACGGAGCGGCTGCCACCTGACCTCCGCAACCCAAAGGCTAACGATACCCTAAGGCTAGACCAGTGTCAGGATATTAGAGGGTACTGACTTTCCAAATAAAGACTGCCATAGATGTTCATGGCAGCCGGGACCGACGGCTTAACGTGCTCTCCGAGGCACGAAGCAGGCGATAATTGTCAATCAATACGCACATAATTTCGAAAAGTCATATAACTTCCGAAAGGCAGAGGTGCACGACGTGGGTTCGAACCCGAGACCCTTTGTATTGCAGTCTGTTGGTCTCCCCACTGAGCTAACGCTGCTTACTACATAAACGTAACAATATTATGTTTTAATATGTATAACGGTGGAGTTCAGATTACTGTAATTCGAATACTGTTAATTTTATGTGCACCAATGTCGATAAATAGCTGATTCATGCAGTTATGCAAGTTATGTATTAAGTAAATAAAATGCAGATTTTTGGTATGTACATGGTCTTTACGTTGCTCTCTAGTAGTTTTTACGTAAAGCTTGGATATACTTAGCTGTGATCTTCTTTAAGAGCAATATTCTTGCCTTATTGACTTGCATGTTTAAAGTAGAAACGATTCCAATGTCTTTAATTCAGTAGCCTCGTTTATTAATTACCTCACTGCTGGGTTGTGGGCACGGATCTCATTATGAGAATGGTTAGGCTATATCCTATCACGCAGGCCAATTATAGAGAGCTTACACATCATTAAAAATATTTTGGATAACTGTATTGATGGCTTAGCGCTTTAAGACTGCGCCGAGCGTAAGACATATAATGACAGAACTTGTGCGGCGCATATTCAAATCGGCGCGCGGCCGCCATAGTAAAATTGTTGAAGTGCTTTTTTGATAAATATGTATCTTTATCGTCAACCAATAACTTAAATATTTGGGACGGACAAATTGTAATATAACTATTTATGTTTCGTTTAAGCTGTAAAATAGGATAGATTTCTACTGTTATAATCTAAAAATCACGTAACACGAGCTTACGTTTTTGCAAATTTACGTCATTTTGTAGGCGAAAATATTAATTATTTTAAGTTTTTACACGGAGTAATTGTAAACACATTCATTGTTATGGTAAATGTATATTTTATATTTGTATTAAACAAAACGTGTTGATTTAATTCACTTAACTGTATCCGCCTGTTTTGGCACATTTCGCTCGGCGCAGTCTTAATGACCTTTACACCATGATTAATACCGATGCCATTATTATATAGATTATGTCAATATTGTTATATTGTAATATTGTATGGAAATACCTAATGATTTTATTTACACCATTATTAGTTTAATATTTGTATTAAACAAAAAGTGTTGATTTTATTCACTTAACTGTGACGGCCTGTTTTAGCACATTTCGCTCGGCGCAGTTTTAATGGTCGCTTCGCTAATGCCATTAAGTCAAGTTGCAACTTGTTTTGTCAGTTCGATCCCCACACGAGACAATAATTAATTGGTGTGCTCCAGTAATAATTGTTCCGAGTCTAGGTGTTTACTGTGTCCGTTGTTTGTGTTTGTAAAGTCCTCCATGACATAGAAAGTATTCTTTAAATTTTATTTCCAATCTTTATTGCTTTCCATTATGTATAGAAGATCTTATAGTAAGGTTTGGTAACAATTATGGGTCCTGTCTGACACAACAACAGTGAGAAAGAAGAAGAGCAGTTACTTTTAAATAAAATACCAAATATGTTGTAATTAAAAATACTGTAATTTCTAAATTAAATGTGACTATTATCATTTTGCTGTCAGCTGTCTGTGTTTAATATGAAAAACACAAACAACTCGTAGACGTGCATGTTTTCTTATGATGTGGTCCTTCACCGACCTTCCTGTGACTTCTCTTCAAATAAAATCTAGTTACATCTGCCAATTCGTGTACCACACAACCGAATTCACAAGACTAGCATTTTGTCGAACATTCTGTCGAGTTCTAAAATAAATTTAAAAGCGTGCACTAACTTCAAGCCACGTTTGTTTGGAGGAGCACTCATAGTATATGGAATGGACGTGCTTTCTATAGTAAATAATATCAAAATGTTTCTTGTCTCAACGTTAGATAACGGACTTTTAAACTTATAACATATGTAACGTTAATTCTGTATGTCATATGCGAATAATCTGTATTGTGTTGTTTGTTAATAAATTTCAGTGTATGTATGTGTATATTAGGTTAGTATAAATAGCTTTTTGGTACGTCCTGCTGCTTCCCAGAAACCTCCCCTGGACTTGCGAATCACCCTGTTGATAGATATCGCATGACAGTCTAGATTTGCTAAAATAGTTTATAATCATATTTAGTTAAACGATGTAAAGAAGACGCAGAAGAAGTAGGCCTCTTACAAGGTGGACCGACCTGGTAAAGGTCACGGGAAGCGGTTAGATGCGGGTGGCCTAAGACCGTTCTGTGTGGAAGACCTTGGGGGAGGCCTATGTCCAGCAGTCGACGTCTTTCGGTTGATAGGATGATGATGATGAAATGATGTAAATATAAAATCTCTGTTTTAAAAAGGACATTATTTACCTTAAAATATCCGTGTCTAGCTAATTTTGTAATAACTTCGAGGGTGCTGATAGCATGTCCAAATTTGTTCAAAAATTACTAAATGTAATAAAAAAATAAACTAAATTACTGATGATGACATTTAAACAAGATAACCTATGTTTAAAATAGTGTATCATCATAAAATATTGGAAATCTTTTACTTTCTATGATTTACATGTACAAAAGCAACAATCATAACAAACTATTATTAACAAACCTAACTATTTATAAGTAAAACAAAATGAAATGGCACAAAATCTAGGACTGTCAATTTAAAATATTACAAAATTTCTAAATTTTGAAAGGAAATCTTTATAAAAAGTGTTTGTGTTTTTGCTTACCTAATGCTATTAATCAGCTATAGTTTACAATCCTAAAATATAATTACACTTTTATTCCAATATGCTACTTAAATCCTTGAGACTTAGAAATGTAACCTCTTTTTCTGATACATCCCAACGTAATCCTTAGGTACTAATATTATAAATGCGAATTTGAGTTTGTTTGTTTGTTTGCTAAGCTTTCACATCTTAACTACTCGACCGATCACCATGAAATTTTGCATACACGTCGTCAGAGCTACAGACAAGAACAGAGGTTAGCTTTCATTCAGAAAAACGCGCGCAAGCATCGGATAAAGCAATCAAACGGTGTTAATGCAAACAAACGATGTCTGAGACCGGCTTATGTTTTGCCCGAGACTATAACTGCTTTTACCCTACTTTAGGTGCACCCCTACACCAATAATGGTTAAGATAAACCCCATAAAACTCTTACAACCCCGTATAATTGATCTCCGTGCGTTCAACTTTGCACCAAGTTGGTAAAAAAGCAACTAACTCGATGCAAAAACTTGTACTGTTTATTTGTGATAGCCGAAACCCCCTTTCTTCCGAGCCATAAAACTTTTATATAGAAGATGATGTCCCCGTTGTGTAGTTTGTAAAGAAATGATAAAGGACATGCTTTTAAACTTTGCTTTTAAATGCGTTTGGGATAAACGCGAGTATTTGTTTTAAATTTACGTTCAATCTCTAGTGGATTAACTTATTACAACACATAGAATTACCTACGCCTTTTTCCGAAAAGGGTAGACAATGAGTTTTAAACATTACAAGTAATATTTTACTACTAACAACTATATTTTAGGCTATTTTTTAGACATAGCCTTTGCCAGGCAGATGCGAATATTTCCAAATATTTCCGAAGGGATAGTCAAAAATGTACTACGTCTACATTTTGTCAGTTACGATTGTCGGTCCTACATAAATACGTGAATGGGACCCAGCCTATTGCCGTGTACCAGACATATTTTAGTAAATTATAAACTGTAGCCTAAATAAATGACGTTTGCACGATTGTTTACATGCTTCATATCATCAAATTCATTATATAATTTGAAATTTTATAATGTTTATTGCTTTATTAATTTTATTTATATTTTGATTATTTGTTATGATGAATTATTATGAATATGTCGGAACGGCAATACTGTTAGTTGGGACACTAGCGCCATTTAGTGACACAGAAACGTATTAAGGCGGAACGCCAGCGCCATCTAGCGGCGCTAGACAGAGTCCACGATGCGGTGATGTGGCGGTCGATGAATGCGACGCGCGGACAGAGCTCAGTCTTCGTGTTACCGTCGACCAGTGCACACCTGTAGGAACTGTCTCGCGTTTAATTGTGATAAGTGCTTTTAGTGTAAAATAGTTGTTAGTTGAATTCGAATACAAGTTATCTGATTACCTACGTGTTTTCTACTTTTTGAAACCAACATTTCCCACTGCACGCCCAAGTGCTTTGATCCTATAAAATGGCTGATAAGGACGGGATAAACGCTGCCAGTCCGACAAATATGTATTTGTAACCTATGCAAATTTGAAATAAAGTTTTATTATTATTTTTATATCAGATAAGAGCATGATCCAGATTTTCGGAATAAATGCTTCTAGGTTTATAATAACTGCACGGATGGCGACGCTGCGACGAATATTGTGGGTGTATGGGACAAAAGTTTGTGCGATCCAGAAATTGTTGTACGGAGTCTTGGTGTTCTTTATGTCTGTCAGTGTAAATATTTTTAAGGATCCTTGCGGACACAGGATATATTCCTAGTACGCGAAAAATACAACTCTTTATAAGAATAAATAAAGGTACAGAAATTAAATGTAAAAATATATTCGACGTTCCCGAAATCATTATTATAATTAAATTAATTTATTCATTGTGCTTACAAATAAAGTAGCTGCTATAAAAAATCAGCAAGTTAAAAATTACGCTACAATTTAAGTCTATAAAAATCTCTATTTATTATTCAGTAAAGCTAGTCATAAAAATATTTCATTGTCTAAGGCCCCTCCCTCAGTCGTACACGTAAATGTAAGTTTTTACGATCAAACTCTCTTGAAATAATAAAAGTCACGTCTAAATACGACACTAATTTACTAAACATTTACTTTGAATGGGTATTAAAGATAAATATTTGATAAGCCTCTATTTTTATTAGTTTTCTCTGGACTTTAATACTAGGGTCTGAAGAGGCCTCGAATAATATTTATAAGATTGTATGTTTGGTGATGTTTCTGTTAAGATTTGGAGTATACCTTTTTTTTTAAATATAACGCCCGCTTTAGGAATAATTCCTATATCACGGGGAACTTTACAAATAATTAAACAACGGACACAAAGAACAACCAGACTTAGAACAACCATTTTTTGATCACATACGTTTTTGTCCCGTGTGGGATTCGAACCCACTACACTCGGCGCAGTGGCAGCGGCGAGTAGACCACTTAAACCGCTACGCGATTAACATCCTTCGTATATAACCTTACGCTTATATCTCCGAAAGAGTTGCCAAAAGTACCGCTGACTTTCGGAAGTTATATGACTTTTCGAAATTATGTGCGTATTGATTGACAATTATCGCCTGCTCAGTGCCTCGGAGAGCACGTTAAGTAGTCGGTCCCGGCTGCCATGAACATATATGGTAGTCGTTATTGGTAAGTCAGTACCCTATAATATCCTGACACTGGTCTAGCCTTAGGGTATCGTTAGCCTTCGGGTTGCGGAGGTCAGATGGCTGTCGCTCCGTGTAAAAACTGATATCCAGTCAAATCCGGTTAGACTAGAAAGCCGACCCCAAGTGACTTGGGAATAATAAAGGCTAAGAGAGATGAAGGGTGCGTAGAGACCTATCACACCACTCATATTTTGTTAGCAATTATTCTAAATCGCACGTTATAGGATACAATCTTATTGATGTCTACCGGGATAGTTTTGGACTCTGTGCTGCTGTGGAGAATCAATTGATAGAAAACCCAATAGCACTTTGCCGGACTTGGCAGTCGAGCCAGAGACCGTGCACAGTAGTCTCATTCACCACCACTGTGCCACCTAAGTTTACTATATAATAATTTTGTATGTGTGTATGGACAGTTTAGATTTGCAATGGACCGAGCAGGTGGCGCTGCGAAAGGGTATGAGAATTTAAAAAAGTAAGCCTATTTTTGGGCAAGACAACATCTGCCAGATTAGCTAGTTGCGTATATTTTTGTAGTAAATTATTTTACCAATGTATTTAATTAGTTTTGTTATTTATCATAAACTGGTTACTGATTTGATTGCAATCTCTCTTAACTTGAGACATTAATGATTCTATTGATGAGCATAGTGTGGCTGAATTGCAAGCGGAGATTTGACAATGTTAGAAGTGTTATATTAAGCGTAAATTGGACTGTAAAATACAATATAATAATTTTTTTTTTTTTAGCCTGTACCGTCCCACTGCAAGACAATGGTCTCCAAAGTCCAAAGTCCAGCGCCAATAATAATAATATAATAATCCCCTCTGGGACAGTCGTTATCTCATCATGGAGCTAAACGCAATATCGAAGGGCACAGTACACTAGCTTTTAAACTATCACCTTTGCCTTGTGATATACACAAAAAAGTAACACCAGGTCAAATAAAAGCGCACAAACCGCAGGGCAGCTTGTGGCGAGCTGAATGTGAGTGGCGTCACTATAGTCTTGAATGCCTCAGAGAGTCGGTTAGGGCCTCGTCCCCGGCTTGCCGTTACTGGTGGGCTTGGGTGGAACTTCAAGAGCGCCCATAGGACTCTCAACTCTGGCTTGCCTTGGTCAGCCGGTCGGAGGGGTGCCGCTAGAGCTATATGCTTGGGGGTGGAAGTGTAATTTTCTAGGGCATAACTATGGGGAAACCCGCGCCGGGTCTCCATTGTCACGAGACCCATGATGGTGAAACCAGTGCTGCACCGCTCGACATCCCTAGCCGCTCGCACCGGTGTTGCCCTCTGCTGCTGGCTTGTATGCGTATGGTGGCTATTCAGGGGGCCCATTTAATGAGTTGGCGAGTCACCGTCTGCCCATTGCATTGATGCTATTAGAGTATTCAGAGCAGACGCCGTTTTTCATCAATAGTTATCAATATATCGGTCCACCAAACACCCATATCCATAGCCCATATATTAGAATCCATACGTAGCAATAGTCCCACGCCAGCTGCGGCTAGTGCCACTGTCGGTGTTCCATCCCACCTTTGAGTAAAACTCTCGAAGGGCCTCTTCTCGTTGGACCCATGTCTCCGTGTATGCCTCCCAGAGGGCCAGGTATTTTCTAATATAATATGTTAGAAAATACCTGTGATAAGAGAAACATAATAATAATAAAATAAATTATAATTAAAACCGTTACGAGTTTTATTGCCTGACCCAAAACAAGCTACGCAAATTCAGGTTATATTTTATTATCCTTCACCTTCAATTTCACAGTCGCAAAGAACAAAAACATCCTTACGTAATTAGATCACACCGTCGTTGGTGAAATAACAAAAGACTCTCAGCAAATATGATTTTTTAATGAAAACCTCACAACTCTTTGTGGGTAGACGGACCACTTTATTAAGTTAGGTTGGGTAAATGAAAATAAAAGCAACAGGCCCGGGAAACAGGATACCAACGGCCGTCTGAGAAACACGTCAAAGATTTTATTAGTTTAAACAAGGTCGGTTCTAGAGGTGGGCATGGCTTCGTATCTTAAAGTTATGGAGGAAAGATTCTCTTTGTGGTAGAACTAAGTGCTTCTGTGTTCTGTTTTTCAATACGATTATTGATGTAACGTTGTCTGAACATTGTAAAAAGGCAACAATCATCACATACAACATAACTAATATTAACATAACTAACTTAAAAGAAAAACAAAAAAAAAGGGAATGGCATAAAATAAACTATATAGTAAACTTTTTGGTTTGGACAACGTCGTAAAATTATTTAGCATCGTTGTCGACTAGAAAAGTGCCCAAAAGCCTGGCCACTTTTCCACGTTGAATGGCAATGCTGGTTCTTTGGGCTAAGAAGAGTCCAGCTTGGGCACGCAAACTGTAGATTAGCCGCTCAGTTATTTCTCTGAAAAGAGCACTAGCGCCTGGATCTCATGAACATTTCCACCCCAAACGGCTCAAAAACGTAATTATATCTTGGTTACAAATTTTCTTTTTTATATTGTCGTAGGCTTGCGTTTGACCGCGATCTCACCTGAAGTTAAGTGAAGACGCAGTCGACGATGGAGTAAGCTTGCCTATAAGATACCTATTCAGTCGTGACTTGAAGAAACCCAGATTGTACTCATCGGGAAACACAGACTTAGGTAGTAAGTTCCACTCCTTTGCGGTACACATCGTAAAGTGGAAGCAAAGCGCTTCGTGCGTAAATGTGGTATATGTGGATATACCACATTTTTCAATCACATTCAAAACAATTGGGCGACCAGACAATCAGATCAGCGGCACAGGTACATGGTGGCATGTACCTGTGCCGCTGATTATCTGGTCGCCCGATTGTTTTGAATTATACCGATATGATGCTCGTATGTATATGCCGAAGTGGCGGTAGCCTAATGGTTAAAGTGTCAGATTTGCCATCGAGTGGTAAAAAAATGTTCTACATTGTTTTTACTTCTGCAATTTAAAAAAAGTTAAGTAGTAAAAATGATTTTAATCTTTGGTAATAGGTACTCAATACAATATTATATACATAGGACTAAAAAACAAAAATTTTATCAAAAAAGAAAACCGACTTCATAAATGAATATTCTAAAACAAAAATGCACTAAAATGTTAAAAATCATTGCGTATTCGTGTGTCTACAACTTACTATTAACTTCTGTATGTATATTTTGTATGAAGTATATCAACTTACATTTCTACTAAAGCACAATCTATGCGTATACTACGCAAGAAAATAGGTACCCACTTAAACTTCACATCTAACTCAACACGTACCTATGACTAACAAACAATTATTAAAATATTTATTTACAGTTCAACTAAGCAACATTTTAAATATATTCTGCGTAGGCTACTTCGAAGACAATCAAATTATAAGGATAATATAATGTACAATTATTGTAATTATGGATTTATGGAGTCGTAAACAACGGGTTTGTTTAAGAAATAGATAATTTTACAGTATTCAAGATAAAAAAGAAACTATATACCAACCTTCATAAAATGCCCAGTGTATAATCTCAATCCCCACATGGGGCAAAGTTTGTGTGATACATAGCAGCCAGTACTTCATGTCCATAATTTAATGTTTGTAAAGCCTCTACGATACACGGATAATCCCTAAGAGCGGTGGTTGTAAAAATAAAGCTGTCGGAAATTATACTCGTAAATCAAAAAGAAATAAGACATGCCCATGCTATATATAAATTATTTTACAATACATAAATTTATTGTCCTTGTTTGTTGTCTTTTAGGGTGCCT
Organism: Catocala fraxini; assembly: GCA_930367265.1. Lineage (NCBI taxonomy): Eukaryota > Metazoa > Arthropoda > Insecta > Lepidoptera > Erebidae > Catocala > Catocala fraxini. The sequence goes on from OV884031.1 coordinate 24,976,874, forward strand.
CTCTAAACAGTAAATACGGCACCCATATTGTTTGTTATTACATCAAAGCTGCTTATCTCAGGAACAACTAATTGTATTGAAATTTGGAAAATTTATTTAAAGTATCCTTTTTTTCGTGGGGTAATGCTTTGTCGCATTCTCTCCGTGGGGCGACGGAGAGGTTATGTCAGGCTAAAGATACCCCGGTAATACCGACTAAACCTACCACGGTGTTCCTCGATATAACCATAGACAGCGGGGCCGCGCGAATCGCTTTCACATGCAATCGCAACCCCGCTGGCCCGTTTCGGCCAGCCGCCGTGTGAAACGACAAGCCACTACACAGGAAAGAGTCCCTCTACTGTCCCCTTGTGAGGGGATGAAGACACGACACAAAGGCGTGCGTGGGAATGCACGCCGCCTCTCGGACCTGGTGCTGATCTGGTGGCGAGCACGCCCACGACGCCCATCACCCCCAGGTCAAACCTGACGGTGGCTGGAGGTTATCTCGCGCCCTCCGGCACCCAGTTCTGCTGTTGGGGAGAGGGTTTGAGCGCCAAAGTGTGCAGCGCCTTGTCCACATCAACATCGCGGCAGTCACCGCAATGATCATATCCGAGCGTCTCCTGCCGGCCTATGCGACACAAAAACTGGCCAAAGCAACCATGGCCAGTCATTACCTGTGTCAGTCAGAAGGTAAGGGCGCCATGCCGCCTCTCCAGCCATTCCTCAAAAACGGGACTTACCGCCTCGATTGTGGCGTGCAAATAATGCTTGTCGGAAGTTATTGCAAACAAATAATAATAATAATAATAATAATAGTTTATTAGCAACAAAAAAGGATTCAGAGCTGTATACATCATCATATTTAAATAAATGAAATAAGTCGGGTACATCTGGGGTATACAAAGTGAGCAATGTCCCCCGAGCTAGGAAATTCCTGTGTTACGGGGGACATCACTCCATCCTGTGTAATGTCATGGAAATACAAAAATAATTTTGATTATATACAGAGTTGTTGATGCAAAATGCGGGTACGATGCTGTGCTTAGTAAACTAATTTCGAAACAAAATTCAAGTAGACTAATTTAGAGAAATTTAAAGAAGAAAAACAACAAATAATAAATGAAATAATTAAAGGAAATGTGGGCCATCTTCCTCCTCAGTATTTTATATTTGTGTTTTGTTTTAAGTACGAGTGTGTATGTGTGTGAGTTGTGCGCGTGTTGTGTTTATGTGTATGTGTGTATGTATGTGTGTGTATGTGTGTATGTGTAAATGCCTGCATGAGTATGTGTCTGTATATAATAGTGTTTGTAGGGTATGTGTATGCGTGTTTCGGGTTACGTGTAGGGACATTTTAGTAATTTTTCTGTGTCGTCATAATTTAGGGTAAGTAGATATTCTCTTAGTTTTGCTTTGCAATTATACGAGTTTAGTGAGTGTATAAATAAAATAAAAATATTTTCATCGTTATGGTCGAATGAGATATGTCTGAGATCTGAGATATAAATGAAATGAGAACATGATAATATATATTTTTTTTACATCTCTAAATCATAGCAAATTTTAATAAAAATTAATAATAATAATAATAATAATATTATTATTATTTTATCACTTACACACAACAACATCTAGCCCAAACTAAGCAGAGCTTGTACTATGGGTACTAGACAATAGATAAACATACATACATATGTACTTTTTTTTTGTGAATACATACATTTTATACCTAGAAACACCCAGACCAAGACAAACATTCATGTTCATGCACACAAATGTTTGACTTGTGCGGGAATCGAACTCGCGACCTCAGGCGTGGCGGTCGGTTACACTAGCCACTATGCCACCGAGGCCGACAATTTGAAATTCTAGAAACATAATTCGGTTTGCACTTACGTTTGGATGCGATTGTACGATCTTGGATTCGATTCTCTGGTAGCAAGGCGTTATTACATTTTACTGTTAACAAACCGTCCCGACCGTTTGACCGTCTTCAAATTGCACGTCGTTTATTAGGTAAAATACAAGAACATTTTCAAGTAAATTTAAATGAAAACAGCTCTGCTTACCATTAGAAGTATACAGGCAAGTGAATATGAGAGCGAGTGAGTCATTATTATATCCGTCTATAGGGCAAACAAACAGATTTTGAACTACCATTATGAACGTTATCAATTAAAACCCAAACAATGCAACAAAACCAGTACGGTAAATATACCCAATAAACACATCCTTTCATGGCCTTTTACGCAAACGTCAAAATACGCGTTACGTTTCCAGATTACCTGGGTTACGTACAAGCCTCAAACAATGGGGTATATTTTCATTCGTCAAACATAATCGCTTGGTATATCCACACTTGATGTAATGGCCCATTTGGCAGTAAAAGTACCCCTGGATTTGACGTGGAGCGATAACAAAGCACCGTTTGTTTTCACCTGTCGTTCCGGTGATAGAATGTTTATGTACTGCGAAGGTATGATATGATCTAATGGTATATTTTTATGTGATAGCCAGTGGTGGCTTTGAGTTTTGAAGCGGGCGAAGGGTTATACATGTTTATTTTTATATATGTATGTATATATATACCAAGAATTTCAAATTTGGAATAATGCCAAAGGCATATTCCACACTAAGAATATTTCTGTAGAAACTATGCCTAGAGCGGAAAATGTCTCTGAGTACTTTACAAATATCTAATCAATAGACTCAAAGAACATTAAAATGTTTTCCATAGTACAAAGAGAACACACCCATGTCTATGAAAAGCTGTTATCGCTATCGTCAAGTGAGGTGCAAGCTCTTCTTCCAACAACGGCAATAAAAATTATACATACACACGTAATCATACATCTTATGAGTTTATCGCCGAAGGGATAAACATAGGTGTACCTCAAATGAAGTGAAAGTAAAGTCACAGCTAGCGAAATGTCTATCGATAAATTACAATTACATTTCACCAGTTTTGGTTTTGGGTTACACTTTCATTTTATTAAATTTTCAGTGGCAGTGGAACTGTTCCCGGTAGACGGCATTAGCGCCTTATGTGGGTGTTATTGCCGTCGACCGGGAACAGCTCCAAACACCGCTGCTAATTAAAATTTATTGGCAAAAATCCAATAACCTAATGCATAGTAATCACTGCTGTTGCGTCACCGAAACAGGCAAATTAAGCACACCGTTATAAGCAAAATTTTATGATTAGTTTTTTTTAAATTTCTATGTATAATATGATATGGCTTTTAATCTGTCCACGTATTTATGTTACACATTTTATAATAAATTAAAGTATATATGCATATGTAAACAGTTTTCTTATAAAACTCTGCATGAAAGCTCTCACAAAAATTACAATAATTATTTTGTAGGAAAGTTAACGTCTTATAAAATTTGGGCTGACGATAAAAGTTTTTATATCCGAAACGACAGTTTTAGACCTCAGATATTACAACTTGTATTCAAACTGTTATTAGCACGCCATTATTTTATAAATTCTTATTACTAAAGTTAGTCTTGTGCTTAATATAATTATTATTTGGGGTAAAAAGTTTCCACTTACAAAATTAGAGTTTTATCTTAGAAGCATTGTTACTGTGTGTAAATTAGATAAATGATTCAAGTAGAGCACGGATTTTCTTTTGTTTATAGATGTGGTACAGTGATACAGACGTAGTTACTAGATTTATTCAATTGGTAACAACTGTATGCAGTTGGCACTACAGTATTACAAGTCTTACTACTACGCGAGTATGAGTCTTTACTAGTCTTCTCCCTTAGCCTTTATTATTCCCAAGTCACTTGGAGTCGGCTTTTCTAGTCTAACCAGATTTAACTGGATAGCAGTTTTTACACGGAGCGGCTGCCACCTGACCTTCGCAACCCGAAGGCTAACGATACCCTAAGGCTAGACTAGTGTCAGGATATTTGAGGGTACTGACTTTCCCAATAACGACTGCCATAGATGTTCATGACAGCCGGGACCGACGGCTCAACGTGCTCTCCTAGGCACGGAGCAGGCGATAATTGTCAATCACCAAAAGTCATATAACTTCCGAAAGTCAGAGGTGCGCGACGTGGGTTCGAACCCGAGACCCTCTGCATTGCAGTCTGTTGGTCTCCCCACTGAGCTATAGCTGCTAGTTCTGTTTATGAGTTTTTACTAGTAATTCTCACAAATATTATATTATAAATGCGAAATTGAGATTGTTCGATTGTTTGTTTATTACATTTTCACGCCTTAAATAGTTGACTGATCATCTTGAAATTAAGCATACACGTTGTCAGCGGTACATGGCGTACCTCTCTTTCAGAAAAAAATTTTGTTCCTGAGGGATGGTTTATCAGTTTAGTTCGATGTTCAACAGAATAGGATATTTTTATTTAAAAAGACTACGCCCGCCCTAGGTATAATTCCTTTATCGCGGAGAACTTTACACATCGCACTCTAAATAAAACAGCGACTTAACTCGAAATTTGAAAGTAAGGTAATTTGAACTCTAATTGTATATGTTAAATTCAAATATTATATTTGTGTTAAATCATTGCAATAGAGTTCAAATTTGTTTAATCCAAAATACTGAGATGAGTCTCTGTTTTATTAAGAGTGCGACATATTCGAACAATGAATACAATGAACACCCTGATTTGGAACAACTATTCACAACTATCACACAATTTTTTGTCTTGTGTGGGGATCGAACCCACAACACTCGGCAAGGCGACCACTAATAATAATAATAATAAGAATCTTGTGAAAGCTGAAAAAGAAAAAGAGTTGAAATACTTGGACCTAGCTCACGAGATTGTCGACATGTGGCGTGTGGACTTGGCGATCATTGTGCCGATAGTCATTACAGTCAATGGTTTAATACCTAAGAGCCTCGACCACCACCTGCAGAGGCTCGCGTTAGATGGCTGGATCAAGTCCTTGATGCAAAAGGCAGTACTACTCGACACGGCGCGTATTGTGAGGAGATTCCTCTCTCTGGGGCCCTAACCACCGGCAGCTTGGACCCTGTTCCCGATGTCGGTGGGTCATTTCAGTTTGTTATATTTTTAAATATGTATAGATTTAATATTTATATTTAAAAATGTAATTATTAGAAAAAAAACGTAATAAAGAGAATAATAATAATAATTTTACTATCCAAAAAGCCAAATACAGTTTGTCCATCTCAATCACATAATATATAAAAGTACCATTATGTACAACGTTACATATTTTTAGAGATAGAGTGAACGTCAGTGCCTGTGTTAGTATTAACTGACCACCACTAAAACCATTACGCCATCCGTGCAGGTAATTCTTATACGAATACTTTTGAGAAATAAACGTACACGAGTGTCTACAGTACACTGTCCACCTCCCCTTCATAATTCATTACTCGCCTCGTATGACACACCGGAAGCAAGAGGGTGATTTTATTTGTATTAGGGTGCTACGGCCTCGGGCTGCATGAGAAAATATGGTGAAAAATTCACATGTATTTTACGAAGAGTTTATTATATTAGGCAAGACTCATAGCATAAATATGCATTTTTTATTAGTGAGAATACAGGAGTGCCTATAAATTTGTTCGGTTGATAACGCAATGTTGTTTTCTCTTATTATTTATAGTATATTAGACTAAACCTTGAATATGGATGGGGTATGATAAAACTAAGTCTACTCCTTTTGTTAAATATGCATAAAAATATATATTATATCTATACTAATATTATAAAGCTGAAGAGTTTGTTTGTTCGGTTGAACGTGCTAATCTCTGGAACGACTGGATCGAATTGAAAAATTCTTGTAGTGTTGGATAGCCCATTTATCGAGGAAGGCTATAGGCTATATAACATCATGCTACGACTAATAAGAGCGGAGCAGCAATGTAAAATGTTGCAAAAACGGGGAAAATTCTCTTATGTGAAGCAGACAAAGTTGCGCAGGTCAGCTAGTATATTATATCTATACTAATATTATAAAGCTGAAGAGTTTGTTTGTTCGGTTGAACGCGCTAATCTCAGGAACTACTGGATCGAATTGAAAAATTCTTGTAGTGTTAGATTACCCATTTATCGAGGAAGGCTATTAGCTATATAACATCACGCTACGACCAATAGGAGCGGAGCATCAATGAAAAATGTTGCAATACGGGAAAAAATATCTTATGTGACGCAGATGAAGCGCGGGTCAGCTAGTTTATTTAATAAAGTCGAAGAAGTCTGGTAACACTTTGTCTCTTTTAATTATCTAAAGCATAACTAATGTAATAAATGTGAATGTGAGTTTGTTTGTTACGCTGTCAAGCCTTAACTTCTTGGCCGATTATCATATTTACACATACATGTCAGGGGAACGGAAAAGGACATAGTGTACCTTTTATCCAGAACAAAGTACTTTTACTAACCTAACCTATATTTAGGCAAGCAAAGCCGCGGGGAAGATCTAGTATAATACATAATGAAAAGGCTGCAAAGTAAATTTTATTCCCTCTAGAACGTGCTCAAGGAGCAATTTTAAAGTTAGCCACATTTCACCCTTTCATATTTCCATCAGATCAGCTTTACACGACATGTAAGGCACTAACTATCCGACAATTATTTATTCTGCATATAATACTGAAACAGCACACTGAACTTCCTTTTATCCCTATATCCTCAGATAGGAGAAAGAAATACCTGGTTTGTATCTAATCTCAAACTAGGCATGCATTTGTTAACAGATTTTACATATTCTTGGGTCCATTTTTGTATACGTTTAATAAGTTGTTAGTATATACAGCGTCAGTAATAAAAATTGTAATGTTATGATAACGGAATATTTAGGTAAACTCAATTATGCAGACATAATTTTATTATATACATTGATTCACGACTGTTTCCCAGAGGGGTAGGCAGATACTACGGATTTCCATTTGCTACGATCCTGACACACTTCTCTGGCTTCATTCACTTTCATCATATTCCTCATACACGCCCGTCGGTTCAAGGTGCTCTTAACCTGGCCTTTGTCCAGAACGCCTCCGATCTGATCAAGAAACGTTCGCCTAGGTATTCCTCTTGCGACTGTTCCATTCACACTAGCATTTAATAATTTATTAAGAACTTTATCCCTAAAGTTCTATAAGCTATAACATAGGAGCTAGCTAACGAAATGTGAGAAAGCTACAATTCTGCTTACCCTAAATAAAATAATAATAAAATATTAACATAATGTAATAAATAATTATACTTTAGGTAAGGACATATAACATAATGTAATTAATAATTATACTTTAGGAGGCTAAGGAGCAGCGATAGCTCAATGGGGAGACCAACAGACTGCAATGCAGAGGGCTCGGGTTCGAACCCACGTCGCGCACCTCTGACTTTCGGGAGTTATATGACTTTTCGAAATTATGTGCGTATTGATTGACAATTATCACCTGCTCCGTGCCTAGGAGAGCACGTTAAGCCGTCGGTCCCGGCTGTCATGAACATCTATGGCAGTCATTATTGGGAAAGTCAGTACCCTCTAATATTCTGACACTGGTCTAGCCTTAGGGTATCGTTAGCCTTCGGGTTGCGGAGGTCAGGTGGCAGCCACTCCGTGTAAAAACTGATATCCAGTCAAATCCGGTTAGACTAGAAAAGCCGACCCTGGGTCGGGTGTTTCCATGCATAATATGTGTGTATTTAAAAAAAGTATATATGTATGTTTATTCATTATCTAGAACCCATAGTACAAGCTCTGCTTAGTTTGGGCTAGATGGTGTTGTGTGTATGTGATTGAATATTATTATTATTATTAGTATTAATGTTTATAAAATGAAAAATAACAAGTTTTGTATAGGTACCGATAACTATATTATTATATCCTTGCTTGACGTGACTTCTAAACATAAATGACGACAAGTTGGTATGACACACTTCTGCCTAGCCCTTTTAGGTTACAGAGGCGTGAAGCTGTGTTGTATTATAAGTAGTTCAGAGGTCACGGCCGCACTGCATGCGTTAACAGCTTTGCGGTTGGACGATCTTGGCTTCGCTAGTTCATTGCGACTGCGGATTTGAATACAAAACCACTTGCTAGGTGTACTGTAGTATGCCATGTGTGAATACCAAGATTATGAAATATTAGCTTTTACCCGCGGCTTCGCTCGCTCGGGATTATTTTCCTTGTGAATGGTAGCCTATGTCTTTTAGTGTATCTCTGACAACGTGTATGCGAAATTTAACGATGATTGGTCGATTAGTAAAAGCGTAACATATAAATAAACAAACTTACACTCGCATTTATAATAGGTATAAATGAAAGTGTGGGGACACACATATGCAATTGGCGTAGGAGAATAGGCAAGGCGCTCATAGCCAGTTGCACTCACTGATCGGTAAACGATTAGCGAGGTTAAGCAACGTTGGGTGCGGTCAGTCAGTCTTAGTGGTATTTTGATCTGAGCGTCTCCGTGCTTCGGAGGGCAAGTAAAAAGTCGGTCCCGGCTGTTGTCAAATTGACAGCAGCTGTTAAGCCATGTCAGAGGCCTACGGGTGGCTTGAACAACTCTTGACAACTAGTTGGCCATTAACGCGAAAATAAGAAGAAGGCGTAGGATGTATGATGTATATACATTGCGATAGCGTATCATTGTACTCACTGAACTGTCGTGTATTAGTAATATAACTAGATTAAGAAAACAATTGTATTTAATAATAAAATGATGAATGATAGGCATGATGACTACAAAAAAATATTATAGTCCGTCTTTTAGATTAGCAAAAAATATTGAACACGTATTTTTTCTTTTTTCCCACAAGCTAATAAGTAATTACAACGAAGATACAACGCGATTAAATTACGTGTTACGTCACTTCTAGGTACAAATTTTACTAAGGTGTAACGTCACAAACCCCTACTTCCAAACATTAATGCGTTATATCTTATAACATTTTTAATGTTTTGTTAAAACTAAAAATAGGTGTCCAATATTATTGGCTAATTTAAAAGATGGACTAATTAGAATCACTTACTTTTTAATTCTGTCATGATGCCTATTGTGTATAAATATTTCTACAATTGGTAATTTACCTACCCCTCTGGGAAACAGGCGTGAATATATGTATGTATGTATGTATAAAAAAAAACAAAATATATGTATATTAGAAATATTTATAAGAGAATTGGGATATAACATTTTTGTTTGTAACCACGGCTAGTGCAACCCGCATAATAAATTATTGTCTTACGTTTTCGTATAACGCTCTAGGTACATTGAGATTAAATTACTTAATACGGTTTTTATCGCGTTGTTTATTTAACACTTTATTACCTACATAACATTAAAACTATTACACTTCTGCTATTAACTTTACTAGTTATTAAATTATTAAAGCTATTTTTATTTAAATTTACACGTTCCCCGACGTTTCGGTTACTTTTCAGCAGCCATGTTCACGAGAGAGTATAAAATCCGTATAAATTAGTTTAATTTTAATGAATAACATTCGCGTAAACGTAAGACAATATATTATGTTAAACTATTTAGTATGTTCACATTTATTTGCAGATTATTATAATATAATAATAATAATAATATCAGCCTTGTGTTAAACTGTCCCACTGCTGGGCACGGGCCTCTTCTCAGTGTGAGAAGGGTTAGGACATAGTCATTGCAGATTATTATCAAACATTTTTTCAGCCATATTAATGCCTTTTTGGTGGTCTGAACCCAATCAAAGTTGGAGTTTAACTGAATGGGCTTCTAAATAGGCATTATTATTAGTTGGCCGCAATAATAGTCATATTATAAAATAAACGTAAACATTTTGCCATCCAAAGACATGTATTTGGAATAACTAATGTACTCAAATATCTTTCAGCTGGCCGGACTCTAGTTGATAAAGCCACATATTGCTATAAAAATATGGCTCATTGAGAAGTTAAGCTTCGTTGTACCTAATTTTGTTGAATATAATAAGAGAGAAGAATGCATAATGTGATCAAAACGAATAATTTTTTGGGTGTACGTCGTCCACGTGTATGCAGTCACGGTTATATCTAATTATCATTAAGTTCGACAATGACATTGAACAATGTTTTCGGAGCCGACTATACGCAACCAAAGGCACATGAAATTCACAGTACACTTAAAACTTTCAAACTCAAAGCTTTCGACACTCGAGCAACGCCGTACCATCTTGAGTGCACGTCTGAGTCTAATATAATATGTATCACGTGTCTCGCGTTATGGCCTCTAGTGTGGCGAAGCCAAGGCCTGGAGGGAAGCGACGGCCTGGAACGGGGACGTTCCTTTGGACTATCTACTTGATTTTGACAGAACGAAATTGGAACGAATTAATTTTTTGATAACTGGCTCTATATAATAGATTTTTGTGTAAGCTTCAATTTGGCAGTTAACATTGACTTCTATACAACAGAAACGATGAGCAATAATGGTGCTATGTAATTGATTGATAAATAGGATAAGGTGTGCTTGAAGAGGAAATAACGCAATAGCCAATTTTATCAATTATCCGCAGATACGATGTAATGCAAGTTGAATCTTTCGCCAGATACTGGACAAACAAAGGCTCTGGTTTGTGGCCTAGATTATATTGACAGATATTTCCTTATATTTGATCGATCTGTAAATGAAATCCGAGATGACACGATTGCAGCATAATCGTAAATGTTACATGTAAAAGTAATCTAAGTACTTTTTATTAGTTAATATCTACCTATTTACTACCAAGTAATTTACCTATATGCATAATTAATACAAATATGAGTCTGTATTCTACGGCTGGGCATGAATCTCTGACCGATATAAGGAGAATAAGGTTACAGGTGACCACGCTGGCCCAATTCAAACTATCAGATTTTCTATCTAGATATATTCTTCATTTTTAAACCGAATAATCATAGAACTACTGGTGTATGTATACATGATTGGTAACAGCATGCTATATCTGATCAGCTAGTGACCACAGCTGATGCAACCTGGTTCGAAACGACAAGCACCCAAAGGTAAACAATAAATGTGTGACCGTTGTAACCTGGTCTAAATATCAAGCACCAAAAGTAATCAATATACATGATCGCGTTAATACACGTTACGATTTACATTAGATGTATATTATGCAACGCGGAAGCTTAAAAGTGCCAGAGCATGTTTTTAAAAATTAATTATTAAAATTTTGTATCTCGTTATACATTATGCACTCGCGGTTCTTAGTGCCGAACCCACGTTTCCTCACCTTAGGTTTCGAATTCCAGAATAATGTCAAAGTAAATTGCCATGAATTCTTAATATGCGATACGGAATTAACACAACAAATGCATTAAGGGGGACGATTCGTAGTTATTGGATCTACAGACATTGGATGGGGAAGGTACTGTCTATTATTCGAAGAATATACTTCTATACTGGTTTGAGTAAAGTATTCTTTATTTTAAATAAATCCCACGCTACGCTGGATCGCACTTAAATGTATAAAGATGTAATTTTTCTGTTTATCTAGATCTAATCAAGGTGTATAGCAATGACACCTATTATAGGCGCGCATAACCAGTTGCACTCACTAATCAGTAAATGATTAGCGTGGTTAAGCAATTTTGGGTGCGGTTAATCTATAAATGGGTGACCGCTTAGTGGTATTTCTTCTGAGCGTCTTCGTGCTTCGGAGGCCACGTAAAAAGTCGGTCCCAGTTGTTGCCAAATTGACAGCAGTCGTTAAGCCATGTTAGAGGCTTACAGGCAGCTTTTTTTTGTTTTTTTTTTTTATTTTCACCCAGGAAAATCCTTTATGGATACCCCCTCCCCCCGGGGGGGGGAGGGAAGGGTGCTTATGTGAAACTCTCCGACCCTGAAGGGGGTCGGTATACACACTAAAAACCTGGGGTGAGCAGTCCCTCCGCCGACGGAGTGGGGCGGGATGGGGTCGCGTTAGCAATCACCATCCCGCCCAGGCGGTTGGCCCGGCTGATGGTGACCGGGCCTCAGCACCTGTGGAAGGAAGGCTCACCAAGGCCATCCCCCAGACGTGTGGGGCCATGCAAGCCGGTAGAAAGTCCCCCGACTCTGTACCAGTGACCCCACTATACAGGAACGAGAAGGCGGGCAAATCGCCTTCTTCTCGCTCCCGTCTGTCTGCGCCGGAGAGGGTCAGCAAGGAGGTTGTTCTCCCTGACCCTCTCCGCGGTCTCCTTCTGCGCCATGACAGCTTCGCAGAAGGAGACCACTGCCTGTCACGCTCGGACGGGCAGCTACAACAACTCTTGACAACAGGTTGGCCAACAACCACACGAAAAGAAAAGAAAAAGAAGACCTATTATATATGTGTAATTGCTATCAATTTAATTGTTCTGAATGGAAGAGACTGCCGTTGCGAAGGACCTGGTGACGGTAGAAATAAGCCCGTGGAAGTGACACTATCCTACGAGGAAAAGATGGATGGCATAGTTGAAATAGTCGCCACTCTGCCGAATGTTGTGAATTCGAATCCCACACGGGACAGAAATTTGGTCCACAGATTATTATTGTTCAGAATCTGGATGTTCTTTGTGTCTGTTGTTTGAGTGTTTGTAAAGTCCCCGCTATATAAGAAAGACTCCTAGTGCGAGAGTTGTCTTAAAAAACTGCGCGGAGTAAGATTAATGAAACTGTTACTGGATTTAACCCAGTAAGTAATAGTTCCAGTGGAAGATATACCTACCGCTATCATTCCTTTCATTGCATCCATCAATATACAAGTAATTTGAATACCAATGCTTTTATCACATCTTTAGTTATTTTTCTAGGGTTGGTAGCGTGCGAGTGTTTCATTCCCTTGGTATTATAAGTGGTCATAGGTTAAAAGCAGCGATAGCTCAGTGGAGAGACCAACAGACTGCAATGCAGAGGGTCTCGGGTTTGAACCCACATCGCGCACCTCTGTCTTTCGGAAGTAATATGACTTTTCGAAATTATGTGCGTATTGATTGACAATTATCGCCTGCTCCGTACTTCGAAGAGCACGCCGTCGGTCCTGGCTGCCATGAACATCTATAGCAGTCGTTATTAGGAAGCCAGTGCCCTATAATATCCTGACACTGGCCTAGCCTTAGGGTATCGTTAGCCTTCGGGTTGCGGAGGTCAGGTGGCAGCCGCTCCGCGTAAAAACTGATATTCCGTCAAATCCGGTTAGACCAGAAAAGGCGATCCCAAGTGACTTGGAAATAATAAAGGCTAGGGAGAAGAAGAGAGTTTACCGTACGTGATTACCGCATTAACCGTTTACCATCAGGTGGGTTAAATCTTGCGTCCTTTGCTGTATAAAAATGTCTATGCTGATGCCAAGGTTATCTAACCAAAAACCGTACTTGACTCGTTCTCGCAAAAGTCATGGTAATGTCAATAGTCGGCCTCGATTACGTAGTGGTTAGTGTAACCGAGTGCCACGCCTGAGATCGCGTGTTCGGTTCCCGCACAAGTCTAACATTCGTGTGCATGGACATGGATGTTTATCCATTATCTAGTACTCATATTACAAGCTCTGCTTAGTTTGGGCTAGATAGTGTTGTGTGTATGTGATAGAATTATAATGGGCGAAACGTTGGTCTTTTGTGGCAGTTTCTTTCTCATATATATAGGCAGGTAGTGAAGTAAATATTACAACCATATTTCGCCAGCTATAACTAAAGTATTCTATGGGATAGGGTAAGGCAATGAAAAAGCAGCGATCGCGGTCTCGAGTTCGATCAAAATTAATAGTTAATTATCGCTTAAAGGACAAGGGAAAACATCATGAGGAAACCGTTTCTTTCTCGAAGATATGTGAAGTCTGCCAAGCCGCAATGGGCCAGCGTGGTTAACTATGGCCTAACCCTTTTCACATTGAGAAGAGGCCCGTGCCCAGCAGTCAGACAGTTTAATAAAGAGCCGATATTATTATTACATATAGACAAAGGTGTTTTGTTACACCCACTTTTCGTTAGTGATTTTAGATCCCACATCGAGGTGAGTTTATTGCCGTCTACCGAACATAGTTGCTTTCTACGCGCTGCTACTGAAAGATTCGTCACAGAAAACCCAATATCAACTTACCCGAGCTTTATGATTTGACCCCGAGAACTCATGCATAGATCACCGATATCCTTCAAAGTCAAAGTCAAAAATTATTTATTCATTTAAATCACAATGTATACATAGGAACATTAATTTGATGGCTTAGTCAAATTAGTGAAGCTACTTAATTTATATTTAAGTTAGTTGAACTTAAACTACTTTACATGGATTTTGTCGCGTTGTTTATTTTTTTAAACATTAAATAAACAACACGATAAAATTTGTTTAGGTTAGTTTTAAAAAGGATAACTCCTGCTCCAATAATAATTCCTGTAAAATAAAAATCCATATAGAGTTATTTAATTTCAATGTATAACTTTCACGTAAACGTAAGACAATATTAATCAGGATATAGGATATAGGATATAGTTGCTAGGTTCAGGCAAAGCTAGGAATCTCTGCTTATCCTCTCGTAAAAAGGCGTGACTGATACTGCTTTATGCTAAATTTAATTGCTATTACGTCAACAAAATTGAAGAGCTCCAACATGGCATATTAATTTGTTAGGATCAAACCATTCAAAAACTTTTTTGATTGAATTTGTCTCGGTTGGGTAGCCTCGCATAGTTCAGACATACATCTCACCGTAGCCAATGGGCTCGGGTTTAGCGCGATATAGTTTAATTAACAACTTCATAGCTTGTTCGGTATTCCATTGTTTAGTTGTAGTGTATGAAGAACTAGTTAAATGTTACCGAAAACTGTTTTGGTGTTGATTTGGGGTGCTGAGGTTGGCCTGCTGTTATATTTATTAGATTGAAAATGATTTTAAATTATAGACGTAGAGAAAAATTATGTACATATATAAAAATATTTATTCTATAAAGATAGAATAAGGAATAGTTTGATTAGAGAGAGATGCGGCATGAAAGTGTATATAGTGACAAGAATAGAAAAGGGTATGTTAAGCTGGTTTGGGCATGTAGAAAGAATGGACGAGGAAAGACTGACTAAGAAAGTTTATAAGGCTAGTGTGAATGGAACAGTCGCAAGAGGAAGACTTAGGCGAACGTTTCTTGATCAGATCGGAGGCGTTCTGGACAAAGGCCAGGTTAAGAGCATCTTGAACCGACGGGCGTGTATGAGGAATGTGATGAAAGTGAATGAAGCCAGAGAAGTGTGTCAGGATCGTAGCAAATGGAAATCCGTAGTCACTGCCTACCCCTCTGGGAAACAGGCGTGAATCTATGTATGTATTTGTTCTATATGAATAGTATAAACTTGAACAATTTTTAAAACTAGCTTTTACGTTAAATATTATTTAACAGTTAAAATAAGAAAAACCTAAAATTAAAACCGGAAGGTCATAGAATTCCTTCACATCACAGTTGACAGCTTAAAATTATTATACGAGTGTTTATAACTACGTTGTTTCTATTTTTTGTCGGTAGCAAAACCGTAATGGATGCTATTGTTGTGCATGAGGTCTCAGATTCGATTCCCAGGTCGACTAAAGTCCTGTGTTTATTTCAAAAACATCTCAATAGCAACAAGCAGTCTAGAACTATGGCTGGTAGATGTCAAAAGGCTTGTTACCTATTACGTGGGACCTAAAGCCTTCGTTGGAGGCATGGGGGTGAAATACACCACTGCTTACCCTCTTCCAATTCGGGGATATAGTTATAAGAGTATTTATGTATGTATTTCTGGACTAAAGACTCTACTTAACTCCTATGTTCGGTGTTTCAATGTTTTAGGAGCCAATCAAAGTAATGGCCAGTTGCACTCATTGATCGGTAAACGATAAGCGAGGTTAATTAACGTTGGGTGCGGTCAGTCTATAGATGGGTGACCGCTTAGTGGTATTTCATCTGAGCGTCTCCGTGCTTCGGAGGGCACGTAAAAAGTCGGTCCCGGTTGTTGCCAAATTGACAGCAGTCCTTAAGCCATGTCAGAGGCCTACGGGCGGCTTAAACAACTTTGGACAACAGGTTGGCCACTAACCACACGAAAAGAAAAGAAGAAGAACATGGAACGGGCGAAACAACGCACGATGTGGTATTACGGTGCACTCGCCATACTACCGCACCGCACCGTAAAAGTCATAATATATTACTTGCAAGCGATCGACCAATTGAACCGGCATTATTAATAATAATATTCAGTTGCCAATCAAATGGATATTGCACTATGTTCGATCGACTATATGTATTCTAAAACAATGCAAAAAAGCGCCCAGACTAGAACAAATACGCGTGAATCTAATAAATAATTTATATAGAGACTATAACCAAATGTCACGACGAGCTAAATCACGAGATAATCAATTAAGCATACATATATAGTCTACGCATATATTATTGAAGCGGTAGCCAGAGGTACAGTCACCTATAACGCTTTTACAGGTGACTGTACATAAATATCTTAAGGTCCAAAATCCTGTGTAGACTCGAATTAGAATGAATATGAATGAACTAGATGGCGTTGTTTTATAAATAAATAATAATAATAATAATAATAATAATATTCTATCACATACACACAACACCATCTAGCCCAAACTAAGCAGAGCTTGTACTATGGGTACTAGACAATGGATAAACATACATATATACTTTTTTTTTGTAAATACATACATATTATACATAGAAACACCCAGACCAAGACAAACATCCATGTTCATGCACACAAATGTTTGACTTGTGCGGGAATCGAACCCGCGACCTCAGGGCGTGGCAGTCGGTTACACTAACCACTACGCCACCGAGGCCGACAATAATATAAATATATATATTATATAATATATATAAATATTTCAACGCGTACTCATTTTAGCCAATTGGTGAAATTTATAAGAAATTATAATCTCAACCGAAAAGACACTCGAAGACAGGGACAGAATAATGTTTGCGTACCTACGAACAGAATAGCGAGTCACCGAAAGTATCTATAAAATAAACTACCCACTATAAAGTTATAAATTCATTTGTAATTATCTGCTTCTTGTTTTTCTCTGAAATGTGTTGTTTTTTTAAATAAACTATTGTGAATAGAGATTAAAAAAATGTTTAAAGTAAATTTATCTAAATTCAGTTACTAAGATATCTAAATCTTTTTATTTTATAGTAGTGCACCGCCATCTATTACGATATAAATAAACTACTTAACAGTTCTTGTATCAATTTCCGTTAGATGGCGTCAATTACCGGCTTATACCATTTTAGTTTTGAAATGGGTATGCATTTTTGCAGCTGTACAGTACACCCACATTTCTATAAGAACGTTTTTAACCGCGCCTATTGCCTTTCACCGAGCACAGTCCCAAAATCTATGCTGCCATTGTAAATTGACTGACAGAAAAACCTAATAGCAACTTGCTCGACATGGAAATGGAATCTCATACGACGGCCTCGATGGCGTAGTGTTGAGTGTAACCAACTGCCAGTTCTGTGGTCGCAGGTTCGATTCCCGCACAAGTCAAACATTTGTGTGCATGAACATGGATGTTTGTCTTGGTCTGGGTGTTTCTATGTATAATAAGTATGTATTTAAAAAAAAAAGTATATAAGTATGTTTATCCATTGTCTAGTACCCATAGTACAAGCTCTGCTTAGTTTGGCTAGATGGTGTTGTATGTATGTGATAGAATATAGAATATTATTATTAGTCGCAATAAACTACCGCTACGTTACCTATCCATCAATTATGCAACTATCGTCTATTAAATCTGTTATTGCTTGATGTTTAATACTATTACTTCTTCAGTTATCATTCTTAGTAAACATGGCTCGGAAATGTGAATCCATACAGACTTTTCTCCAGAACGTAATATAGTTTTTCCCATTTCAAAAGTTTCCTTTTAAGGTTTCAAACTTTGTTTTCAGAGTGTTGAGTAGAAAACATAAAAGTATTGCACGTTCTAGGGCACTTTGTTGAAACATTTCAAAAGATTAATGACTTAGATTTTAAGAGAGTGTATGCTTTGAAATTTTAAAAGCCATGTTTTCAATTAGTTGAATTTCACCCAGTTTCTTTCTATAATCATGGCATTATATTCCTTAATGTTTAGGCACTTTTCAACGTACGACAAACATGCAAAAGCCTCGACCTATTTTAAAATGTCGTTTAAGTCTGGTGTGCCTTTTTGCAAGGTCAGTAACGCGCAAGTTTTCTTTAAAAAACAAGAGCGTTAATGGCTTAGCGACAACACAAGAAGATTAAAAAAAAACGAAAATCTTGCTTAAATAGTCAACTGTTAGAAAACCAGCTATAATTAAAAACCTAATTTGTATGGCCCCCGATGTGCCGATGCGACTTAATACCTACGTTAATAATTTATACCAAATATATTTAGTCTCCACTGACTGGCCCCCACATATGATACATGCATACATTTATACCAAAACACTTGAAGCAATAAACGAAAACGAACGTTAATTGATATTTTGAATTTATTCTAGAATCAATACCGTCTACACAATATTTGTTCCACGTCTTCAATTAACGAACAGTCGCCCGAACGCCATTCGAAATTCAAAATGCTTTCAAAAAATATTTACATCTACCCACCAAAACAATTGAGCCTAGGCTACGCCACCTTGTTCCCGTTTATTCCACCCAGCTGCACCGTTTGTTCCGTATTGTTCCGCCGTTCGAGTCTAATTAACCAGCAGTCAATTGCAGGACGCCTTCAGACATTACCCAGTCGGGCGGGGCCAATTATACGCCAATTAATTTTGCAATAACAACAGGAATGGTGACGTAGGACTTATATGTGGGCTTTTGGGTTTAAGTGAATTGGTTTGAAATGAAAGACGGTGGAAAATATGAAGATGAAACGTAGAATAGGCTGGTTAATCAAAACTTTTCAAATTTCGAATTGATCTCCAGTTTTGATTTGTATTTCGATCTCCATTTGGTAGGAGATTTCTAATTAACATAAACTACGCAGATACGCGCAATAGTTTAAGTGCCATTGCGCTACGACGAATATTGTGTGTTCAATTCCCACACGGTATAAAAATTGTGCGATCCGCAAATAGTTGTCGACGGAGAGCACGTTAAGCCGTCGGTCCCGGCTGCCATGAACTTCTATGGCAGTCGTTATTAGGAAAGTCAGTACCCTCTAATATCCTGACACTGGTCTAGCCTTAGGGTATCGTTAGCCTTCGGGTTGCGAAGGTCAGATGGCAGCCGCTCCGTGTAAAAACTGATATCCAGTCAAATCCGGTTAGACTAGAAAAGCCGACCCCAAGTGACTTGGGAATAATAAAGGCTAAGGGAGAAGGGTTTGACAAATAAAATTCTATAGTTTTTTTTTCATGGTGACATATTAGGAATAATGCTTATTTTAGCCGTATTTATACCCACTATTTGGACGCTAAGGATCTCTCTCTCAAATTTTTTCACCAACCCATATTTCACATAGCCAGAAGTTTATTAAAATATTTGGCTCTTTGCCTATAGTCTTAGACCACGTACCTTATTATGTTAAATGAAATCTGTAAATTTACACAGAACTGTCTGCTTGCAGTGTAATTGTTGGTTTAACAATGTCTAGTGACGCGAATGGTACATGCAACTTGCTCTCTTTAAACAAAAATTTGTCATTGAAAAATATACCTTATAGCTATCTAGCTAAAGTTCATAATTGCAAAGTTATATACATTTGCTGAGGCACGCATAAATATCAACTTTCGTGGAACACAGTACCACTTTCAAGAAGCTTTGTTAGACAAAAATATATGAAAGTTCATATTAAAGTATGTACAAATATTTTTTTCGGGCTATCTTCGTACGTGACAAATTACAGCGACCCACATACGCGATATTAGTGTTGTGTGGAGAATAGCAGTAAAAGCGCAGTAGGAAGACTTAGATTGCAACTAAGAGGTGACAAGTTCGAGTCTCTAGGCACGCAACTCCAACTTTTCCAAATTATTCTAGTAATTATTGCTTGCTTGATTATTAATAGTGAAGAAAAATATAGTAACGAAATGATTTCCATGATATTTTAAAAAATGTAGAAATACTTATAATAACTGGAATCTGCCGTTGAGAACATTCTTTTTGCGGGCACAGTTTGCAACAACATGCCTTTTCCAGACTCTTTGCTGTTAATGAGCATTTCTTGACAGATTTTTTAGTGGAACTTGCCAGTTCGCGCATTTAACCCGATACCTTACATATAGCAATCGTATTCACTATCAGGCTTGTCCCTGAATCCGTGAATGGGTAAGCAGAAGAATACTTCTGCTCACTGGCTTTGCTTTTATACCAGCTATGTTTAAATTTCGACATCACACCGACTGGATAGTCGGTACAACCTGCAAAAATTTCAAATAAAAAGGTTCACAACCCTGTGCCTTAACTGGGTATCAAACTCTGAATCAATCACGAATAACAGCGTATATATCTGCCACGGAACCGAAGCAGTACTTGTTTACAATTTATACTAATATTATAAAGCTGAAGAGTTTGTTTGTTTGTTTGGTTGAACGCGCAAATCTCAGGAACTACTGGTTCGAATAGAAAAATTATTTTACTGTTGGATAGTTTATTTATCGAGGAAGGTTATAGGCTATATAATATCACGCTAAGACCCTGGTGGCGGCGCAGTAATCATAAACGTAGGTGAAACCGCGGGCACATCTAGTCTATTTAATAAGAAATTTGGTATTTCAGGGCGTGGTTCAAGATGAAGGCTTGTTACGTGGTCCAGGTTAGAATGGACCACTTAACTTCAGTAGGCAGCGCAGCGGAAGAAGGCCGGCACCAGGACGCGTTGCCAATATATAGGGCCGCCGCTGGGGAGGAGAAGCCGATGAAGAGGCGCCGCGAACACGGCCGCTCAGCAACGACCGGTCCTCGTCACAACACCAACAATATATTTAGTAACTGATTAGCTAGTTAGCAAACTCATTAATCCTAATTGCAAACACTTTCACTCGAATAAATACTAATATCGCTAATCATCATAAAACTATGATGTAATCAAGCTAATAGTTCAATTACAGCCATTCTCAATCACTTATGGACCAGTGGAGCTGACCATGTACACAATATTGCTGGTGCTAATTAAGATGGTACAATGCTATATATGTATATTATAGCTATGTAATAAGAGCGTTTACGCCATGTAGCCTGTTTTCAAATATATAAGTGTTTAGCAAATAAGTGTCATATTGTGAGGTTAGGATAATTAATTTAGCAGGGCTTCATTTTAAAAATTCTATCGAATATTATAAATGTGTACATTAGTTTATTAAACTTTCTTCTTAAACAGGTTAAGAAAAGGATATAAGCTAGGTATTATTCAGGGTATGTTAAACTGGTTTGGGCATGTAGAAAGAATGGACGAGAAAGGACTGACTAAGAAAGTTTATAAGGCTAGTGTGAATGGAACAGTCGCAACAGGAATACCTAGGCTAACGTTTCTCAATCAGATCGGAGGCGTTCTGGACAAAGGCCAGGTTAAGAGCACCTTGAACCGACAGGCGTGTTTGAGGAATGTGATGAAAGTGAATGAAGCCAGAGAAGTGTGTCAGGATCGTAGCAAATGGAAATACGTAGTCTCTGCCTACCCCACTGGCAAACAGGCGTGAATCTATGTATGTATGTATGTATCAAACCTATAACAGTTTCTTCTTGATTACCAGAACTTGAAATAACGTTCCTTGTTCCTTTCCTTATTGCAGCTCTAACAGCCGCAAAATCATTCGTCGTTAAGTTCCTTACAAAAATTGGGGGCGGGTGACGCATTGGTCAATTCAAGGTCCACCCCTCAAACCCAAAAGAAAAATTCACCGTAAACTTATAGTTACACATTACCGCTTACCCAATCTACAAGAAAAAGGGTCTTGTTAGTGATCGCGGTTAACTGCGCCACCGGATCAGGTAAACGTATAGAATTAATCACACGGATGCCAGTGTGATCGGACTAGTCAGCGTTTGGTTATGTATGGCTACGAAAACTGATGGTGAAGGTGCACAAGCGAGGGCGGGACCCTCGCTTGCGCGCCTTCACCATCAGTTTTCGTAGGTATCGAAAGAGAGCAAAGAGAGAGCATCAGCAATACTTTAACAGAATTCAGTAAACTTGTCTAAATGAAAAATTATAGAAGAAGAAGAAGAATAGAAGTTTATTGGTTTCAGTATTACAGCAATTTTGTATTAATTACAGAATAAACTATAATACCGAAAGCAAAAGGCTTAAGCGTCAGCTTATGCTTGGATCCCGGAGAATTACCAAGCGCTGGTTTTCAGCTTAAACTTATTGTTGTTTCAGACTATCGAATTCAAATGAATATTTTATAGGTAGGCAATTTAAATTTATATTCGTTATATAGTTCAAAAGATATGTTTGTTTTACTAAAGATAATAAATATAAAATATTATCTACCAAGTAATTATATTTATTTAACTTTTTGAGCGCAGCTTACCGCTAGCTGGCAGACACATTTTTTTGTTTTTTAATTATGTCTGCCATCCAATCAATTTATAGATTACTTATATTTGTGCATACTGTAATCTCCTGTAATTAAAGGGGCTTAGAGACAAAAACTGTACTTTATTTTAAGGTAAATTTAAAGTGTATCCTTTATTGCAGATTTATTACTAAATAAAAAGGAGAAATGGGACTGGCAGTGCTACCATGGCACAAACTTCGTCAAAAATTTCTAATCATAACGGTCCGGGATTTTTGGTAAGATAGTGATATCCTGTTTAAATGAAACCAGTGCTGTTTCTGCTACTTATGTTGACAATAACTTTTGTGTTGCGAATATACATATGCTATGGTTTTCGTGTTAGTGTGTTGCATCTTTGTTAGCCTATAAAGTATTTGTCTAATATTCTGCCACACTTACTGCTAAGTACCTCCAACTCACATGAGCCTAGACGACCATATTAAATGGGCATAATCTACGTAAGAATCGAACTGCTGGTTCGCTTATTCTGAAAAACAACATTTGGCGCTGTTATTTGCGCCGGACCATTTGCACTCGGCTATGGTAATCACTCATCATTCTATGCAATATGCTAGTTTGCCACCTTAAAAGTATTAAAAAATAAATCCAGATTATCGCCGCGTCCCTGGCCCCAACTTTACTCACTCGCGTCGGACCTTTTCTCAGTCAGAATAGATTCTCATTCAATTATCTAAATGAAATCCGGATAAAGCTTGTGATCTCACAGCGTTAACACAATTTGCGCTGGTCCAACGCTGAAGGAATTAAGAATCAAAGTTTTAGGACCTTGTAATCTAATAAATGGATCCCGAGCGTGACTGGTAGTTTTTTCATTAGGCAAGTGTTCATAAGAGTTGTTTGGGCCTCAAACGGCTGGTTAAATACGTTTTTGGTTGGTTGCTTACTTTTCTCATTTAACTGTTAAGTACTCGCTAATCCGTAGAAGTTAAGGCTTATGTACAACGCGGATAGTAAGCTTAAGTTGAGGTACTTACGAAGGCTGAATGCATTGAGAAATGGACTGACATGAGTCACGCGCCCTAGTAGCCTGCATTATTAAGTTGCATAATATGCACGCCTACGAGAGTTGTTGTGTCATGTAGCATATATTAAGTAGTATTAGGACAGATCTAGCCCGAAAGCATAGCGTAAGGCTACTAAGCTTCATTGTGTTTGCCTGCATAGGCGAGTATAAGAGAGAGAGAGAAAGGGACAGGTGTGGCACTAAACGATAAAGTCAAAAAGGGTAGCTCGACTCACAACGACGAAACAGCCATAGCGCTGTTTCGTAGATTCTCTGTAGAGATGACTCTACAGATAATCTTAACTAAATACCTCTGGTCGTTTTAGTGCGGTGAGTAGAGATTCCAAGCTGCCAAGGCAATGTGAGGTGGTGTGCTGTCAGCAGTTAAACCAGTAACTTTTATTCCTTGCAAATATACCTCAGGTTTTCACCAGAAATATATACACAAAGCGTTGCGTCCCACATCAATGGCCTACCCATTTTCCATGGCAGTAATCACACACCATGTAGTCTCTTAGAAATTAAAACCAGAAATTTATAAATATTAGATAAATGTGTGATGGTCGAGTTCATTTCTTACTAATTTTGGTCCATTTGACACGAATTTGTTGCATGATTTTAACTATATGCATCTGTATGTGCTTGTTGTATTGTATCGGATATCTGTACTTATCTGTTTTGTGTTCTTAGGTTACCCGCTTATTATCATGTGACTTGCATGCTTAAGACTGCGCCGAGCATAAGACAGATAATGACAGAGCTCGAGCGGCGCATATTCAAATCGGCGCGCCACCGCCATAGTAGAATTATATGGAGGATTTGAAGTGCTTTTTTGATAAATATGTATCTTTATTGTCAACCAATAACGTAAATATTTGGGACGGACAAATTGTAATATAACTATTTATGTTTTGTTTAAGCTGTAAAATAGGATAGATTTCTACTGTTATAATCTAAAAATCACGTAACACGAGCTTACGTTTCTGCATTTATCGTGCAAATTTACGTAATTTTGTAGGCGAAATTTTTAATTATTTTAAGATTTTTACACAGAATAATTGTAAACACATTCATTGTTATGGTAAATGTATATTTTATATTTGTATTAAAGAAAAAGTTTTGATTTTATTCACTTAACTGTGACCGCCTGTTTTGGCACATTTCGCTCGGCGCAATCTTAAATGGCATCTTAATAATACGGTAACGTGCAAAACAAAAGTCTCAGGACTTAATTGCTTAAAGAAAACATTCTTCAAGTAATACTAAACCACAGCAAAACTGGCTTCTGCCTGAAAATGCCTGATTTGTCGTTTTATATACATGGAACAACAGGTACGCGCGCACTCCAAAAATATTCAAGCAAAATGAAGTAAAAATGTAACCTTAAAATAAATACAGCCTGCTGACGTCATCGCCTCGCGCCTTAACGCTTTACGCCGGATGTAGAGCACACATCGCCGGAAGCTGCCGGTACACACCGGATATGATGTACAAATTCCTGATATCCGTTCCTACAACGTTCATGTTTGTGTACAATTTTCTGCGTGCGTTTTTAACACAAAAAGTTGTGTAAAAATGAAGTATATTATGACCTTGTTATTTACTTAGTGGCTGTTTATACTTTTGTACTACGTACATACATTGTTTGTAGCTTTTATATCCTGCGAGGGATAGGCAGGGATAGAGGGTAGACTGTTGACGTCTACAATATGGACACTTCCAAATGCCGAGGTGCTACTGAGAAAAATCCCTAATGTAACTTTACCGTATCCAACCCGACATCTCACACAAAGTAGTAGCATGCAGTACCGCATGAGGCAGTCAATATGTACCAGTATTGTCATGTGTCAAGATTGTGTGGGCCACACAAATAAGTTTTATTTCTAGATATAAAAACTTAATTAACAGATATCTTGTATCTTGTATCTTATGTGGGGGCCAGTCAGTGCAGACCGGCGACACTTCGATCCAGTGGGATCTTTTGTGTCGATACTCTCCCAATAACGACTGCCATAGATGTTCATGGCAGCCGGGACCGACGGCTTAACGTGCTCTCCGAGGCACGGAGCAGACGATAATTGTCAATCAATACGCACATAATTTCGAAAAGTCATATAACTTCCGAAAGTCAATGGTGCTTGACGTGAGTTTGAACCCAAGACTCTCTGCATTGCAGTCTGTTGGTCTCCCCACTGAGCTATCGCTGCTCTTAAAGTTAATTAACAGGTAAGGGGCTCTTATTAAAGATTGCTAGCAATTTAGGTTACAAGTTACTGGTATTCCTGTTAACCTCTCTACCTAAGCTAAATTTATTGTATTAGGCGTTAGTTCGCATCAGTAGGTCGCGGATTCGATTCCTATCAGTAGATAGGAGTCGAATCCGCAACCTCTCGATGGCAAGTCCAATGTCTTATATATTTCTCAGCACCAAGAGCCTTAGTCATAAAAAAATCACTATCTTTTACTCAGCTACGCCTTATATGCTAATAATAAAATAGCTCTCAAGTTCTTGATCCATGATTAACAGCCTACCGCTGTTACTAGTTAATATTATACAAATAACACTCACCGTTGAGTAAAGTTTATAGTTAATTTTACACTGACTAATTGGTAATCAATACTTAGCTCTTAAATATTTGTATTGCTTTATAACTAAGACTTTATAATCTAACATTTAAGACAAGAATTAATTAGGCATTAGAATTCTTCTTATAAAAGAGAAAATGATGAAGCCAGACTGAACATTAACCGATTTAAAGCCATGATCCAAATAGAAAAGACGGAGTATTAATTAAACCTTTGAGCGTTTCTAAGAGGATAAATGCAAAAAAGTTGCGTTTGACTGAACATCGTTAGGCGACGACTAATTACTCCAGCTTATGACTTCTAGGATTAGTACGAAAATAGGTTAGCAGTATTATAGTTTGAAATTAAACTACTTTTTAAGGATTTTATCGTGGTTTAAGTCGTCGTCTCGTCAGTACTACTGCGTTAAGCGTAGAAGGTTCGAACCCTCGAAAAATTTTTGTTGATTTGTGCCGAATTTGAGTGTTCTTTGTGTCCGTTGTTTGAATGTCTAAAGACCTTAAAAAACGAATATAAAAAGAGTCATCTCCCAGTGTATATCATTGCGACGTTACTCTGATATGAAACAGGATTGAGGTGATTTTACGTTTATTTGCCACGGATTAACGTTCCCAGCACCCCTCAACCAATCAAAGGAAATCGTCAAGAAATCAGATCTAAATAAATTCTTGATTGCGTTTATTTCGTTTCATATTATTTATGTTATACTACTTACTACTACTTTTCCCGCGGCTTCGCTCATGTGAATGTAGGTTAGGTAAGGTTAGATTCATAACAGTACTTTTTTGGATGAAAGGTATCTAATATCCTTTTCTGTTACCCTGTCAATGTGCATGCGAAATTTAATGATGATCGGTCGAGTAGTTAAAACGTAATAACGCAACAAACAAACAAACTCACACTCACATTTATAATATTAGTTAGGATATCAGCTTAGTATGTGTTCGTATTTAAAAAACATAGCAATTTAGACTAATTATCAAAATTACTACAATTTGTATGGCAACTTCTTCTCCCTTAGCCTTTATTATTCCCAAGTCACTTGGGGTCGGCTTTTCTAGTCTAACCGGATTTGACTGGATATCAGTTTTTATACGGAGCGGCTGCCACCTGACCTCCGCAACCCAAAGGCTAACGATACCCTAAGACTAGACCAGTGTCAGGATATTAGAGGGTACTGACTTTCCCAATAACGACTGCCATAGATGTTCATGGCAGCCGGGACCGACGGCTTAACGTGCTCTTCGAGGCACGGAGCAGGCAATAATTGTCAATCAATACGCACATAATTTCGAAAAGTCATATAACTTCCGAAAGTCAGAGGTGCGTGACGTGGGTTGGAACCCGAGACCCTCTGCATTACAGTCTGTTGGTCTCCCCACTGAGCTATCGCTGCTTCATTCCATACAATTTGTATGGCAACATGGAACGTAAATGGACTGACCTCAAACAAAAATGATACGGAAACGCTAATGGCTTAACAAACTTTTGACTTGTTCTTGATATTCGAAGTTCACTGCATCTCCGCCTCAAATCTCAAGTTCTAAAGTTATGAGTGTAACTTTACTTTTCTACTTAAATGATGGGACGGACATTTATTATATGTTCTGTGGACGGAATCTTTCGATCATCTAAAGTTTCTATCCCATTATTTACTTGTTGTCGATCGCGTTAATGACTCTCGATATCTTACTGCATCTAGATGCGAGTTGTATTCCGACTGTACACTACAAATTGCTAATGGCTCTTACTGCTCTTTTTGTTTTTTAAGCAACGATAGCTCAGTGGGGAGACCAACAGACTGCAATGCAGAGGGTCTCGGGTTCGAACCCACGGCGCGCACCTCTGACTTTCGGAAGTTATATGACTTTTCGAAATTATGTGCGTATTGATTGACAATTATCGCCTGCTCCGTGCCTCGGAGAGCACGTTAAGCCGTCGGTCCCGGCTGCCATGAACATCTATGGCAGTCGTTATTGGGAGAGTGTCGACACAAAAGATCCCACTGGGTCGAAGCGTCGCCGGTCTGCACTGACTGGCCCCCACATAAGATACATACTGCTCTTTTACATGACTCAGCTAATATGCGCAAGTTAAGATACTAGCACAAGTTACAGGCATCTTTTAGCCTACGAACACATGGAGTAGTTTTCGCATGTAGCCAGGGACATCTACATGCGTCATATACAGGATGTCTCAGAATATGTGAATCAAATTATAACGGGAGATTCCTTAGGTAAGAACCATTCAAATGTGATAATAAAAAAATGACCTTTGTGTAAAAACAAAAATATCTAAATTAGACTTTATTCAGACTTTCAACTACAGATGCTTCGTTTATGGCTAATTTTCAATTCTTTCCACTATTATTATTTGTGAAGGATTGATTTGTCATATTACAAACAAATTTTTATTAAACTTGCGTTGATTTGAAATCGCAACATTATTTCGGTGTATGTTTTTTTGTACCAAAGAAAATCTTGTAAGATTGACCAACAACACAACATAATTTTAAATTTTTTTATTTAGCACATTTGAAAGGTCCTTACTTAAGGAATCTCCTGTTACAATTTGATTCACATATTCTGGGACAACCTATATAAACGCCTTTACACAGAGTCAATCATCAATTGATGCATACGAATTTATTTTCTTTAAAAAGACAACTCCCGCACTTGGCATAATTCCTGTGTCGCGGGGGACTTTACAAACAGTCAAACAACGGACACAAAGAATACCCAGACTCAGAACAACCATTTTTGGATCACACAAAATTTTGTCCCGTGTGGGGATCGAACCCACGGCGAGGTAATCACTTAAACCATTACGCCATCCGTGCGTGCAGACAAATGATTAAAAAAATTTATGTATGAACATTAAATTAATCGAATAATTCAATTATAATTGATAATCGTGCATTGCCCTAATAAATCAAATACAGCTATATTAAAATTGAGCGATTTGTTACACAATCATCCGTGAAATATATCTGTCTGTTCGTGATTTACTCTCGGCCAATTCATCATAGGTAACTGTCACAAGCAAACTATTCCAACGGAATATATACGATATGATACCGGCTTTGTGAAATATTTCTCTCTATGAAATTTAGTTGGATATTTTGTTTAACTGTGCATTTGTTGTTGCATATTATACACCGCGTGAAAGGATCGCGGTCGTATTTACAAATAGTAAAAAATAGCTTTTATCAGGTTCTATGTACACATACAAAGTCTCGCTTCTTTGGAAATATAGGCATATTGCCAAAGGGGTAGGCAGAAGAGTAATACTATATACAATTTGTATTCAAACTAATATTTCAAATGCGAATGTGAGTTTGATTGTTAAGCTTTCACGCCTTAACCACCCGATCGATCATCATGAAATTTCACGTAGATACACATTGTCAGGGGTACAGAAAAGGACATAGAGTACCATTAATTCAGAAAAATGCGACCGAAGCCGCGGACAAAATCTAGTAATAAATAAATTAACACTATATATAAGAACATGCGCTGCTTCCTTCTTAATATATGACATTATATGATCAAAGTATACAAATAATATAAAGACGTGTGAGAATCAATACCGTAATATTTGGCGCACTGGCAGAAGGAATTGATCACATACTGCGTTGTGTTATTACATATGATATTCGAATAATTCGATTACAAAGTAGCTAAAACACAAATAATTTTTGAAATTCACTAAGATACAAGCGTTTCAAATCTGGTAGGGGTAAATGTCAAATGACAGAAAAAGAATGCATGATACAAACTATGACGTAACCGCTATATATATGCAGCTGTCCGAGGGAGATAGCGAGATATCCCCACTACACTCCCACTTTTCCTTATATCCAAATTTAAAATGTTAATTACGGCGTTCGTTCGCAACCAATTTCAATACAGTTTGCACAAAGATATTTCTTTTGATTACTATTTGTCCAACACATAACTCTCGACCCGAACAAAGTTTATTACCAATACCTCTCAAGCGTCGAGAAATATGTTTATAGTATTCAGTCCGCATCAATGATTAAATAACATAATAAATCATAGTCATTTATAAGCAAGCCTGCACGTACTTTGTTTTATATTAAATATTTGGAATTGGCATATTATGTATAAAAATGCCTTAAATTAAAGAAAAATATTGATTGCTATTTGTTCTTATGTATCAAATAATGTACAAAATTAAACATACGCAACTACTTTGTGACTAATTTTAAACATTCATTAATTTGTAATGTATATAATTTTTAATTATTATTATTAATTCAACTTTCCATTTCTGTATTTTATGTGTGGTAAACTAACCATTAAGTTACAAAAAGTGATTTATTTTGTGAATTTTCTTAACTTTAATCTATAACAATATTTGCACGTCATTAGACATGACAAACATGATGGAATAACTAATTTTATGTAACATCTTGCATGCAATTGTATGTACACACATTTGCAAATAAATTATCTTATCTTACTTTTCACACGCATCACTAGTCGCTGTATAAATCGCTATATCCCTATAACGAGTTAGTTTTTGTACCACACTGACCGCTTCCAACAGAATCATGAACTAAGTACCGAACACTCGTATAACAAAGTTAACGAACCACGGATGGGTGCAGGGGAATAACCCGAAATGGTGGATTGCAACAATCGCACAAAACGCAGTAAATTTTGTCAAAGTGAACAAGCTGGAGATGTGAGCGGGTGGCGGGTTAGATCTTTTGTTTTTTATTTGTGATTTTTTGGGGTAGTTCATAGGGATTTAAGTTCAAGCTAATGTTTAACACGCTTTTATTAGCTTAGTATATATCTATGTAGATACATATCTATGTGCTTATCTATGTATCTATGAATCTATGTAACGGAATTTTTGAACATGATTTTCACCCCTTTCAAACCGACGGATTGATTTAAAACTTTGCACACTTATCGACAACCGATGACAATAAAATGATTTTGAGAAAAATTATATTGAGAACAATAAAAAATAAATAATAGTTTAAAAAACTAAAAAACACGATTAAAAAAGTAGAATATAATGTAATAATTTTAATGTAAAAAAGCGTGAGGTGCTTTTGTAAGATATTTTGATAACTCCACGCTTGTTTGCATTAAAATTATTAAATTATTTTCTACCTTTTTCAAGCGTGTTTTTTTTAAACTATTATTTATTATGCGGTAGTTTTATTTTTAAAAACATGCGGGATACTTTATAAATTTCGTAACAACGAAGTCATGACTCGTTAAAACTCTGGGTGGCGCAGAGGTATCGTATGCAATTGCTGTGCATCAATTCTCGGGTTCGGTGCCCTAGTCGGCAAGTGTTATTGGGTATTTTTGAGTGCTATTGAGATATACGCTACTTACGCTACTTATAGCGTATATCTCCGAAACGAAAACAGAGGTGCATCCACATTTTGCCAAATATGTTGATTATTAGGTCCCACACATCACTACAAATGTTGTCCCGTGTGGGGATCAAACACACTGCTCTACGCGCACTGGTTATTGCGAAGTGATCGCTACAAGCATGGCGCAGTGGTTACACTGCGCCATGCTTGTAGTTATAACGATATTTACTATTCTTACGTAGAATAGGTGTGTAAGGTAATATAAGATAAACAATAATGGACACTCTTGACGAGCACTACTATAACTAGCAGTATTGTATCGTCGTTGTCGTTCAGTTGTCACCGATCGCGCATGAACAAGTATATAGCATTATTCTTGTCCTAAATGAGCTTCTATAAAAGTAATGAAATCAGTTGTATGAAGTATCGGGGGTGTAGTAGAGACAAATAGAAATGGCTTATGTTTAAATTATTACCAGATATAGTAAAATATAACAGTCAAAAATAGTAAATGATCACCAAAATTAAAACCGCATTCTTATGCGAAATTATAAAAATCAAATATGTATATTTAAAGAATAAGTGGACGGAGCCCCGCTTCATGGGGCTCCTATTTTTGGGTGGGTTTAAGATGGAGCCTAACATAACCTAAGCATTCCGAGACGGAATACAGTCATTTGAGGCGTATAGGTGCTCGTTATGATATATTTTAGTAAGTATATTTTGCTGCGCAATTAGTATTTTTGGTGGTCATTATATTTAATCCCAATAGAAATGTATGACACATATATCACTATAGTCTTCAAAAGTAGAAAGCAAGTATCGCTTTTCATTCTGCAAAAAACCTTGGCAACCTTAATCCCTAAACTAATACCTTACCTACTTTTTACGACACGTAAAAGTTTGACACATAGAGATACTGAACTCCCTTGTCCATTTCGTTGGTTAACTCTAATCCTTCCTATTTCATTTGTTTTGTGCCCTGTCACTTGTAACTTGACCCGTTTGTAATACTGGAGCGAACTCGCATTTGTATAAAGTTGTGCGGTGGAACTTTAGACGAATTATTCATTGCCATAGCGGATAAAACGACCGTGACGTTGCCACGTTTAGACTATTTTAATGAATCCACAAGTGTAATGCATTAGTTATTAATTCGTTTAAAGTTTGTGCTGTTCATAAGAAACTTTGCTTTTCAGTGACTGATACATTTCAAAGCAAGGATGGCGCGTGGTTGACGTCGCTGCCACGCGCTGAGTGGGTAAGACACAAATGCAACAAATTTTCTATTTTCAAAAAAATCAAATTTTGTTTTTCGTGTTGTAGAACGGTACCTTAATTCTATTTTTCAAAAGTATCGTGATTTGATTATAAAAATTGTATTCTGTCCGGCCCCTTAATTGTATCCCATTATAAGTGATAACTTATAATGGGATACAATAACTTATAATGCCAATTAAGCGGCTGGATAGAATACAATTAAGTAGTATCCAACGCCCATGGCGGTTGTTCAACTACATAACTTTGCTGCCTAACCCAAAAGATCACAATAGCGTAGTACTATTTATGAAGATCGATTTGCACTATAATTCTGTTTCTTCCGATCTTGAATTCCTTTTCTCTTGGACGCTCAAGCTCTCATACGGCTACAGTAACAGCTAACCATCAGGCAAACCGAAAGTCTGCTTGCCACTTATGTAGTAAATCTGAAAGGTCAGAAATGCGCTCCGTGAAACCACATTTGAGACCTCTGCGTAAAAAAATCCTGCAAATTGGAAACGAGGAAAAAGATAATCTATGAAACAGGTCAATGACCTCGGGATCACGACAAACCGTGTCCTCGCTAAGTCCTGCTTTATGAATCGTCTTTTTCCTCATTTATAATTTAACCTCTTGCTTATCATGAAAAATGCTCAAAGAAATTTCATTATATTTTAAATTCCGGACTAAAATTCCAAAATCAAATTTCTAAAATCGCTAATGCAAGAATAAGAAAGAAAAGAACTTGCACTAAAGCCCTTAAGATAAGGGAAAACTTACTATAATGCAAGTAAAATGTTGAACAGCAATTAAGAGTAAATCCGAGCATAGCCGACAGGTGGCGTCTTATTAAACTTGGCCCGGCACTAGCGGTGTAATTTATACTACTATAATATGAACTAGAGAGTTGCGTTATGAACATAATTGGGGTCTGTATATTGCAGCTGTTTTGTATGAAACTTTATGGAGATCGTTCGATAGTTACGTTATAGGAGATAAACAAAGATCTTTTATAGGGGTGCAATAAGTTAGCTGCAGAATCGCTGCAAAAGGAAATATTTGGATTATTGTCTTAAGAATGATTGATTTTTGGTCGATGTCTGAACATAGGAGATATTTAAGAGAAATTATGAAGGAAATTATTAATATAATATACCTATTTATGTGAGCGGTCTTTATAAGAGCTATAGAAGACAAGACAATTAATTTTCGAATTTTTATCTGTCTGTATGTTTGTATGCGCATCACGCATAAAACTACTGTACACTGCTGAAGGTTTACCTTAAAATCTGATGCACGTATCATCTTGATAAGAAATCTCTTAGAAATGATCTCTTAGAAATCGAGTATTAAGAAAGAAAATATATAGAGGTACCTAGTTCCAAATTAGAACGTATGGACACTACGAAGTCGCGGTCAAAATAGCTTTTTAATATAATAATTTTAATTTTAATATAGTTATTAGAATTACTAGCGCAGTTTTAACTAATATTATAAATGAGAGTTTAGTTAGTTATTTATTTGTTACGCTTTCACACGTTAACTGTGAAACTGTGTTAACATTAAATTTTGCATCCATATTATCAGGGTACAAACTAAACTATAGGGTACATTTCATCCTGAAAAAAAGTACTATTTAAGAGGAATTGAAAATTGTCATAATCTACATCAATGCAAACGAAACCGCGGGCAAAATCTGGTAGGAAATATTTAAGAAAACTATATAGCAGTTTTTATAAGAGCTATTAAATTCAAAATAATTACTTTTAGAATTATTTTTCATCTAACTGTCTGTATGTTATTACGCGCATCACGCATAAAATTACATCACGCAACTGCAGGTTAAAAATAAAATCTTGTGCGCAATTCATCATTATACGCCGTCTAGAACTCGAGTAGGTATTAAGAAAGTAAAATAATAATAATAATATTCTACCATATAAACACAACACCATCTAGCCCAAACTAAGCAGAGCTTGTACTATGGGTAGTAGACAATGGATAAACATACATGTATACTTTTTTTTTGTAAATACTTACATATTATACATAAAAACACCCAGACCAAGACAAACATCTATGTTCATGCACACAAATGTTTGACTTGTGCGGGAATCGAACCCGCGACCTCGGGCGTGGCAGTCGGTTACACTAACCACTACACCACCGAAGCCGACAATAAAAATATAGGTAGCCAAAAGCTAGTAATATAATGTCATATAGTAGTGCGTTTATCTATACTCATATTATAAACAGGACAGATTTATACTTTGTATGTTCGTATTATGGTTTGGAATAAATTAATACTAATACTATATTTTATATCTTATACTTTACTTATACTATATTTTATAGCAGCGATAGCTCAGTGGGGAGACCAACAGACTGCAATGCAGAGGGTCTCGGGTTCAAACCCACGTCGCGCACCTCTGACTTTCGGAAGTTATATGACTTTTCGAAATTATGTGCGTATTGATTGACAATTATCGTCTGCTCCGTGCCTCGGAGAGCACGTTAAGCCGTCGGTCCCGGCTGCCATGAATATCTATGGCAGTCGTTATTGGGAAAGTCAGTACCCTCTAATATCCTGACACTGGTCTAGCCTTAGGGTATCGTAAGCCTTCGGGTTGCGGAGGTCAGGTGGCAGCCGCTCCGTGTAAAAACTGATATCCAGTCAAATCCGGTTAGACCAGAAAAGTCGACCCCAAGTGACTTGGGAATAATAAAGGCTAAGAGAGAAGACTATATTTTATATAAATACTATTCGAATTTTCGAATATTAATCATGTCGGTCGATATATTTATTGGGATTAAATATAATTACCACCGAAAAGACCAATTGCGCAGCAAAATATGCTTACTAAAAAAATATATCATGACGAGCACCTAGACGCCTCAAATCACTGCATTCCGTCTTGGAAGGGTTAGGTTATGTTAGGTTCGGGCACGCCACGATCGTGGCGGTAAGTCCCGTGTTTGAGGAGTGGCTGGAGAGGCGCCATGGCGCCCTCACCTTCCGGCTGACACAGGTAATGACTGGCCGCGGTTGTTTTGGCCAGTTCCTGTGTCGTATACGCCGGCAAGAGACGCCCGGTTGTCACCACTGCGGCGACTGCCGCGACGTTGTTGAGGACACGGCGCTGCACACTTTGGCGGTTTGCCCCGCCTGGGCATCGCAGCGCCGTGAGTTGATCGCGGCAGTCGGATTGGTTGCCCACTCGCTCCCGGCTGTAGTTCAGTCTATGGTCCGGAGTGAGAGGTCGTGGAACGCCGTCGCCTCCTTCTGTGAGGAAGTCATTTCCATCAAGGAGGCGGCGGAGCGGGAGAGGGAGCGTTTGAACCCTCTCCCCAACCGCAGAGCCGGGCGACGGAGGGCGCGGGACGACCTCCAGCCACCCTGAGGTTTGACCTGAGGGTGGCGGGCTTTGTGGGCCTGCCCGCCATCCGTTCAGCACCAGGTCCGAGAGGCGGCGTGCGTGTTCCCACGCGCGCCTCTGTTGTTTCGAGTCCGTCCCCCCTCTAGGGGGGACAGTAGGGATAATATGTGAGGAGTGCCTTTGGGTAGGTCTTTCGTGTAGTGGCCTGCCGTTTCATACGGCGGGCCGAAACCTCGGCGGGGTCGCGACCGCATGCGAAAGTGATTCGCGCGGCCCCGTCGATAGTGGTTTTGTCGAGGAACACCGTGGTAGGTTTAGTCGGTATTCCGGGAGGTACTTCATCTTTTCAACATCTTTATTTTACCCCGGCGAGTCCGACATAACCCCTCCGCCCGCCCGCCCGGGGTATGCGTCATGCATTCCCCCACGTAAAAAAAAAAAAAAAAATGTTAGGTTCCTTCTGAAACCCACCCAAGAATAGGAGCCCCATGAAGCGGGGCTCCATCGACTTATTATGATCTCTTTATGTGGTTTTAATTTTTGTGAGCATTTACTATTATATTTTACTATATCCGGTGATATGTTAAACATAAG
Source organism: Catocala fraxini (assembly GCA_930367265.1). Classification (NCBI taxonomy): domain Eukaryota; kingdom Metazoa; phylum Arthropoda; class Insecta; order Lepidoptera; family Erebidae; genus Catocala; species Catocala fraxini. The sequence continues at coordinate 25,013,542 of OV884031.1, forward strand.
CCATATTTATTTACGAATATCACAATTTGAAATACGTTAATGTATTATTAATTTTCAAATATTTGTTAGCCATTGCACTTCGCTGAGATGCAGTCACTTTTATGATCGATTTATAATGTAGCTACAGATGACATAATTATGACGCAAAAATATAACCGTTCAGGTTCCAAATTCCTAGAGCATTACCGCACACAACACTACCATGTAAATACACGTACTAAAACTTAGTCCCACAAACTTGTACGACCTAACTTGCATAATGTACCCATGCGTGTAGTATTGCTTGAGACCACCCGAGGAATACCGTGTAAGTTGGTAACATGCTGATAGCGAACGCAAACAGTTATGAGGCTCATAACTTTACAGCAAGAATACTTTGTTGGAACATAAAATTATAGTAACAGTGTATTGTGTTCTGTTGTTTTCTTAGAGCGACCGTCTCGATGGTGGAGAATACGACTGCTGTAGTTGAGGTCTCGGATTCGACATGCCGAGTAATTTACTGCATGGGTGGGTTTGTGTTTCAGGTAGTCATCTCATCACTGCGTGTGTTGTGGGATCAATCCCCACACGGGATAAAAGTTTGTGTTATCTACAAATTTTTGTTCCGGGACTACTTGTGTCTTTGTATCGGTTGTTTGGATAAAATCTTAATATAATAATATTTTATAATATTCAATCACATACACACAACACCATCTAGCCCAAACTAAGCAGACCTTGTACTATGGGTACTAGACAATGGATAAAAGTACATATTTACTTTTTTTTGGAAATACATACGTATTATACATAGAAACCACAGACCAAGACAAACATCCATGTTCAAACACAGAAATGTTTGACTTATGCGGAAATCGAACCCTCAGGCGTGGCAAAGTCGGTAAAGTCGGTTACACTAACCACTACGCCATCAAGGCCGTCTAGATCAACACAGTAATTATTCTTAGTCGTTGGGTCTGTCCTGTCAAGAGTTGGCATGCCAGACATAATTAAAAAACCTCTTACGTTTGGCCGCCGGTGTACCACTGCGACTCAATAGGTTAATAATTAAACAAAGTAATTCTCAATAGCAACACGGAGTATGGTACTGTGCCCAGTAGACAGCAATATGTTTCCCTTATTACGCAAAATGTGCGTCTGTAATACATCTCTGCCTACCCTTTCAGGGCTTCAAGGTGTTCATTCTGTAAACATTACGATATGAACACACCTTTCCTTAACACACTGTGTATTGAAATATTAATCTAACAATAAACGGTGTCTTACATCTTCTTAAAATACGTGTTACGCAACTTTTAGGTGACGTAATTTATTTCGGTCATACGTTATGTCTATTTTTGCTGGAGCCTGACATCCCTTCAGTCTTACAAAAAGTAAGTCAGTCCCATAGGATAAAAAGTAGGCGCTCCAACGAAGAGGTTGTAGGGAATTAATAGCGGCTAATAATGGCTTCATATTACGGGAGGCGTAAAATGGCGCTTGCTGGTCATATTATACAAGCGTGTATTATTTACTTTGTGTATGTTTTTGATGGAAGATCAAAGCTTACCACTATCTTATCTTGTTACGGGGGCCAGTCAGTGTAGACCGGCGACACTTCGACCCAGTGGGATCTTTTGTGTCGGCGCCGAGCTTACCACTATCTCGTATACGCTATTAAATCATGCAAAGCAAAATACAAAAAATGGATTAGCCTACTGCTTAACACGTCGAACGCCACCCCGGTCACCGGTGACCGGACCCCATCTTGTATTTAAGCGCCGCGTTGGTCACCGGTGACCTCAAGGCAAGCCTGTTTTCGGGTCGAATGACTACGCCGGCGACCACGTTTATCGTACATTTAGTGTGTGCAAATGACCGGAGAGGCGCCGTAGAATGCGTCTGCGGTGTGGTTTTAGTCTGTTTATAAAATTGTGAAAAATATAGAACAAAATGTAGAAGGTAAGAGAAAAAAAAAACGTAATTATCTTAAGGTCACAAAAATCAAGAATTTATTCTTAAATTTTATTAAAACAATGTGAAATATTAAAATACAAGTAAATTAAATGTGTTCCAGATTTATCAATTTAGACACAGCGATGGAACTTGTTGAAACAAGTCAAACAAAAATATGGCTCATTTGGACATTCTTTACAAAATGTTGCTACTCTCTTTGTTCTATTTTTGGCTGATTTTGAACTGACATTGCTACACAGTTTTTGTAACATTCAGAACAGAATCGTCTAGTCTTCTTTATGTTGCCCTCTTTTTTGGTTAGGGCTGATATTATATATGCTGTTTGTAACTTGATCAGAAAATTCATAAAATACACACTTATTTACATAGACTCACGCTTATATAACCTATGGGAACGCCAGTTATAGTTTTAGGTCCCATGTAATAGGAGACGAGCTTATTGCGGTCTAACAGGCACTGTTCCAAGCTTGGTATTGCCGCTGAGAATTCCTGACAGGAAAAGCTGATAACAGTTTGCTTGGCTTGGCTGCGCTCTGTTAGTGCTGTCCTACCATTTATGAAAGATAACCTTACCATTAAGTAATCTACTAGGCTGTATATCAACATTATTATTAATATTATATTATCTATATCATATCATAATTATTACAGTTAATATTATTTTCGTGTAGTTACGAACCCTATAATACATACCGGCAAAATTACATAAGCCATTGTGCAAATACGTTTTACCAAGATAATATCAGTTAAATTGTTTGACCTATTTTCAAAACCCTCAATTTCACAAATCTAGATTCATGGCACTATTAAATTCGTGTAAATATCAGCGGAATCTTTTTGGCTTGGCTCGTAGAGGCTATTACAACCGCAAACTAATCTATTCAGGACCTTCATAAATCCAAAACGTAACCAACTTAAAAGCTTTTGCCAAAAATATCTTATAATTCACTGAAATATACTAGAGTTCTAGAATGTTCAATTCAAACATATTTTGCTATAAAGCATATGAAGCATATAGACTTATAGACGATTTAGTGCGATTACAATTTTAAAAATGTATTGGTTTAATATAAATTCTATTGACGTAGAACCTTAATTGCCTAATTCTTCTACGAATTCAATGATCAAAGAACATTTCCTGTTGTTCTAATTTCTCCATTATATTCTTGTAAACAGCATAAAATACGCTACGTGCCTACTAGAACGCTCGCTGGTCATACTTGGTACAATGCAAGTGTGTCAGTGACAACTACAGAGGCGATATAAATATGACACATATTTTCGAGCTTAGCTGGCCTCTTGCTAACGATATGTGAATATAAAATATTTCTGCCTACTCCTGAGGGAAAGCAGGCATAAGACTATGTACTTGTATGTATTATTTTCAGCATCGACATGATAATATTTAGGTACCTTATTGCTATGTTTGTTTTGTTGCTATAAAGACAGCTACCGCACTAGGCATGTACTTACTGTGTCACAGGGGACGTAACATACATTCAAACAACGGACCTACAGACCACCAAGACTGAGAACAACTATTTGTGCATCCCACAAATGTTTGTCCCGTGTGGGTACTGAGTGTTGTAGGTTGACCGACAACCCAGTGTAGTACTAACGGCATGGCAGTCGACAGCAATGTGGAATACCTAAACGGCGGGATGACGTCGACGCCTCAGAAAGGGACTGGCAGGCGATAGCGATGAAGAGAGAGATTTAGAGCAGTGGGATTTACAGACACGGTAAAAGCAAAATGAAATACAACAAACAGAAACTAAAATATGACGTAGGAGTTATTTCTAATGCTGCCGCACAAAAAATAATACCTGTATATGCGGGATTGCATTTAAATAACGGACACAAAGAACACCCAGACTCGGAACGACTATATGTGGATCCCTTAAATGTTTGTCCCGTGTGGGGTTCAACCCACAAGACTCAGTGTAGTGGTAGTGGCACGGTGACTAAGTAAATTACTTCACCATATGTGGAGCGATTTTATCTCACAAATAAGAATACATGCAGTATTCTTTGGTACGCAACAGATTTTTTAAATTTATCAAATTATTTTCTAACTTCAACTGTCTGACCTCTTCACCTTTCCATAATTATTTTATTAGTTTTTCTTTTCCATATCGGTGAAAATTATTTTCATACCTGGTGTACTTAATTCACGATGTAAAGTTACTTAATACGATTCTGTTTTATCAAATGATGACCACATTACATCTCAAATACCTTCAACTTTTTATGTTACTACCACGTACTAAAAACGCTATAAGATATTTTATTTAGAAAATTTGTGATGCGTATTTTTAGCGGCCTCAAAATCAGATAGGCTAGGTCACATGGCAGCGACAAATATGGCTGTAACTCACATTGCAGGCCTCCCGAGATTTCTTATACCCCGCTTATTACGAACATTACCTTTCTTCTAACGAACGGTCGGATGGGTAGCGTATTTTCATTTCATATATTTTTATCGTGGTTATGAACGTTAAATGTATTTTTCTGCTTTTTAATTAAGTCTACTGTTACATATAATAGGTATAATAACTACCTATTAACTTGAGCTTTGAAAAGAATTTGTGTAATCGTTGCAAATGAAATTTATTTGCGTACTAGTTGCAGGATTAGGCAAATGGTGGACGCAAGCATTAATTTTATTCTAGCTGCCTTGTTGATGTCGTAACAAGGTTTTGATTACTCTTACGGCTGTAGTAGAATTTTATTGGTTTTCCGTCTGGAGGTTCTCAGTATAGCAGCAGTGAAGTCTAAAATGTGCCAGGTATACATACAGGTGATCGACTCGGCCCTATTAAGTTTGATTTATATGATAGCTTGAAAAATGAGTTTGAACAAAAATCATTTGAAAGTCCAAGATTCTTTAGTTATATTCAAGCGTACTTATGTATATATTTTATTACTATTAACATTATAATATGTATTAACTGTTACCTGCGACTTCGTCCGCGTGGTATTTTATTATTACGGAACACTATTTTTCTAAAATAAAAGTAACCTAAGTAACCTTATAACATCAGCTCTTTGCCAGTGAAAGTTTCATAATATTGTCTTCTGTTTACGCGAATATTATTCATTTAAATTAAACTACTATATACGGATTTTATCGCGTTGTTTATTTGACACTTTATTACATAATTTTGAAAATTGTTAAAAATTAGTAATGTTTAATAGTAGTAGTAGTGTAACAATTTTCAAAATTATGTAATAAAGTATCAAATAAACAACGCGATAAAATCCGTATATAGTAGTTTAATTTCAGTGAAAGTTTCGTTAAAATCTGTCCAGAGATCAGCCGGCACAAACAGACAGACAGCTCGACAAAAACTTTAAATACTGATTTTTGATTTATGTACCATATATAGGTACTTTCATATGCATTTAAAAAAGCTGTTAATTTGCGATTAACAACAAATACTTGAATGTTATTTGTTTGTAGGTATAGATAAAACGAAATTAACATTAATCATCCTATTGTTCAAGATTATATATTACATTACGTTCTTTTTACAGTTGGACGCTACACATTTGTTCCCCTACAAACAAAACAACGCCCTGGTCAATTTAATCTCAACCCAAAAAAAGGTTTCCAGAAAACATGTTAAAGCAAGTCTCATTAGAATACTCAAACGCCACACATCGATTGAGGAAATCGATATTTCCAATTGAAAAGCTCGACGTAAGGAATAGCCCGGTCGTTATCTTCGGGCATCTATCTTGTTCGGAGCGTTGGGAAGCGATTTTTCCCTATGCCCCCGACATGGAACAAATTATCATTCAATTTATATCAGTCTGTCTTTTATCGGGACCCATTCTCGACGTTAATAAGAAATTGCCGGTAAATATTTGATAGGTTTTTGGTTCTTGTATTTTGGAGTAAGGAGCGTTCGATATTATGGATATACTTTTATAAGTAATATGTAATACTTTTAAGTAATAAAGACTTAGAAGATACGTTTTTATTAGTCGTGATATTACCGGCTGTTCTTACAATTTAACTATAAGAAATGGTTGTGATGCAAAAACTATATATTGATATACTATAAATGACGCGGTGTTCATGATTTTAAGTATGGTCAGAATTAGTATTTGTAGTCGTTTCAATATATTTTCAATTATTTGTGTGAATAGTTAAGTTTGAAACAAAGCAGCGATAGCTCAGTGGGGAGACCAACAGACTGCAATTCAGAGGGTCTCGGGTTCGAACCCACGTCGCGCACCTCTGATTTTCGAAAGTTATATGACTTTTCGAAATTATGTGCGTATTGATTGACAGTTATCGCCTGCTCCGTGCCTCGGAGAGCAGTTAAGCCGTCGGTCCCAGCTGCCATGAACATCTTGGCAGTCGTTATTGGGAAAGTCAGTACCCTCTAATATCCTGACACTGGTCTAGCCTTAGGGTATCGTTAGCCTTCGGGTTGCGGAGGTCAGGTGGCAGCCGCTCCGTGTAAAAACTGACATCCAGTCAAATCCGGTTAGACCAGAAAAGCCGACCCCAAGTGACTTGGGAATAATAAAGGCTAGGGAGAAGAAGTTAAGTTTGAAACTCTACTAAATATAGTTTACCTTGGAAATAGCAAAAAGTATAATGAGTAGTCTGGTTCTAATAATTTGAGCTAATATGAATTTAAACTAAAATAGTAACATTCGACGTTGAAGTTAAATTATATTTCACGGATGCAAAATCTTAATTTAGATATCACATCTGCAATATCACTGATACAATCAATCACTTGGTTGATCATTTTTATTATTAACAAATGAGGAAGATCAACGTAACGCATTAAAACTTAAATTATTCAAAGCCTGGGTATACAATTTTCCAACTTAATCTCACTTAGACATTGCCACGCCAAAATAATTGGATCAATTTCCATTAAAATATGGTCCAAAAATTATGGAGGACGGTGATTAAGTAACCATAATTCGTCACCAGCTGTGTTGGAGTGCGGTTATCGAATAAATCTTCATTTACTGCGAGCAAGATATTGAAAAATTCAGGCATCTGGTAGCACGACCCTTAATTTTATATTATCTATTTAGGGGTGTGTTTCGTGAGTACGACATGTGTGGTTTTTCTACGCGCATTGGAATTACTTGTTAGCTGTATATATTTTTAGAGTTCATAAATATATGAGAAGCCTTCTGTCCTGATCTTCTGTTTTTACTACTTTAAAAAGTGATATCGAAGAAATTAAACAAAACATAACGACAAAATAATCACGGTTCTGACTAAATACAAAATCGATTTTAACTACACATAATAAAGTTGATTTTCTAACAAAATAATTGAACTGTAGCACTGAATTTGAATTTGTGCGCTTTTCTGAACACATTTTTGTGTAGCTGAATGTTTGTCTAGGGATTTTTGTATATCAATGATTGAGGCCAATTTCCGGTACCGAATTTAGCAAATGTTTGCAAGGAACATCTAATAGGGTCTCGCCTTTTGTTGCTTGAGTTTTATATTTTTTGTATTCGGAATGAATATGAAATTACATTATTAATGTATTCAATTTGAAAAATATACGCTACAATGCGTATATTTTTACGCATTGTATATAAATATACGCATTGTATATAAATATATTTTTAGGGTTTCGCTCCAAATAAATACTTAAAACACTTGGGCATAATACGGCTTGTTTATCATAATTAGTATTTGATTTTTGTTTCCATCTTTTAAAATGCTGTTTAGGAACTATGGCTTCAAAATACTAATAAACTTGTATTAACAATATGTTTATCATATCATCAAAACAACGACATCATCCTGCAATGACAGGCGTGATATTTTACTAGTTTCCAACAATATTTTATCTAAACATGAGAAAGGAAAATACAATTGAAAAGCAAAAAGCAAGGAAAATAATTAGTTTTAGTAATTGCAAAAGTATTATTTTCTGTGTTTTGTGATATTGTATACAAGCAGTGATAACAAAAACTTTAATTTAAATCAGAAATTGCTATTCTTACTGCTGCATTCGGAAAAAAAGAAAGTTGGCTGTTTTAGCATTCCTAAATGCTTTTATTTCCTTTTTAAAATAATTCCTGTGTCGCGGAGGACTTTACAAACATTCAAATAACTGACACAAAGAACAGCAAGAATCGGAACAATTCCTTCCTTCCTTCAATTTGTGGATCACACAATATTTTTGCTCGTGTGGGGTTCGCACCCACAGTATTCGACACATAGGCCAGGCGATTACTTAAACCACTACGGTTACTATGCAGCCATTGCTTTATGATTCTAGTTTTAAAATAATAGTGTTTATTATTGCCTTTACAATACCTGAATAAGACTGTACGTTTCTAAAAACATCTATTTTATACCTAATCGGTTTTAAAGAATCTCACCTTAAGTCTATACCGTGATAAACTTTATTATTTTCATTAAAACCAGGTGATTCAATTAAATTAAAGCTTAAAACGATACTCCACGCGTGCCTTATCATTAAAATTGCCAACTAAGGAGAATATACACGCCCCAGTTTACTTTTAGGATTTAAAAGTATATACCTAATTTATGTTTTGTTAGAACTCCTTTTATGTGCTGCTATCCCTTTTAATTATATCAAATTCGGTTTTACTACTATGTTAAATAAGTCCTTTGCAAGCATCAGTTTCGTTTTTAATATATTCGTTAGTCGTTATAAGATAATGTTTGTGACAAAATAGCAGATTTATACGCTTCTAGATGCTAGTTATAACTATAACATCTAGTGAGTTGGAATCGTACACTGAGGTTTCTTCTAAAGGTAACACTGGCAGATGGCGTAAACTTATTGAACTGTCTCGAACGTACTCTTCAGATAGGTAATCTTAAAAGTAAAGGAATATTTCCTATGGAGACGTAAATAATATACAGAAGGCCACGTAAACCATTGCGCCATCCGTGCTGGCGACTGTTTATTTATTTCTATGAAATTAATAATAAATTTCTAATAATGAGCGGTTTTAAAGCGTCGGCCAGTGTGAAAAGGACAGCATAATTAGAAGTAACTAATGAGCCGCGCTGGCTTCGCACGAGTAGTACAAAATCTTAACAAATTATGCACCTAAACCTTCCTCAGAAATCATTGAAAAATTGAAAACGCCAAAAATCCGTTCAGTAGTTTTTGTGTTTATAGTGAACAGACAGACAGACGCGACAGAGGACCTAGTTTTATAATATGTAGTGATAAAATACTGTTAGCTACATCATCATACATTTTAATACACATTTTATGAATATTTATGCTTACAATATTTAAGTATTTATTTCAATGAAATTAAACTACTATATACGGATTTTATCGCGTTGTTTATTTGACACTTTATTACATAATTTTGAAAACTGTTACACTACTACTACTACTATTATATTTTACTAATTTTTAAGCTAATTAAATTATTATTAAAACTATTTAGATTTAATTTAATTTTACACTTTCCCGACGTTCCGGTTGCTTTTTAGGGAGACGAGAAGAGAGTTTCTCCGTGACCATGGTTGCTGCAACAGTTAGAAATAGAACATCTGCCGGCTGGAATGACCACCTGAGAGACCGAACATCATGGCTGCATTTTTTAGCTGAAACTGAAGAAGTGACCAAAGCAGACCATCGTGGAGTAGGAGCAACATGGGATTTCCGGGATGAGGCGTAAGGCGATCCAAACTTGGGCGCCAGGTCGCATTCCGCATCAAGAAGAGGACTGCAGCATACCCGACGGACGAGGATAGATGGCACAGGACACAATAGTGGCACTCGATGCACATGCACGTGTCGTACTCGCGTATCACACCTGGGGGCGAGGCAAGATACCGCACCGGTGTTTGATGTCGCAACCTGCCAGTCTTCACATGGAACATAGCTCAAACGTTGTGTATTGGTGTAAGTCGCTGGCAGTATGTGATTATCGCAATGTGATCAAACGTACATGCATCTTCCTACGAATAGCTTATACGATAAGCGTTAAACGGAGTGCTAATTACGTAACGACTTTTCATTACTACACATTACTGTAATCACATCTCGTCAGGGTCACCAATGAAAAGTCTTGTTGTAGTTGATCAAATGAAATAACTTTATGATATACTGTATGGATATATATTCACTAGTACCAGTTGTATATAATTTAAATACCTACATATTGAACTACGACCTAAGTGTGTGATTGCGGGAGTCGACTGCCACGCGGCGCTACTGCATACGCCTGACTATACAAAACTAACACGTCAGCAGTGTCGCTACAACTAGATTTGCATCATAACTAAATTAGGTATCACGTTTTCATAACTATGAAATATATGTATTTTCGACAAGCTGACCCGTGCAACTTCAATTGCGTCACATAAGAGATTTTTCCCGATTTTGCAACATTTTTATTGATGCACCGCTCTTGTTAGTCGTATCATGATGTTATATAGCTTATAGCCTTTCTCAATAAATAGGCTATCCAGCAATAACATATTTTTCAATTCGAATCAGTAGTTTGTGAGATTAGCGCGTTCAACCAAACGAAGAAACAAGCAAACTCTTCAGCTTTTTTAATATTAGTATAGATGAATTAATATTTTTAATTACTATAACTTTTTTCAGACTATGATATATTAAGCTCCTGCATATAAAAGAATAATTTTGTGATAGGCACAAATCTAAAGACATAAAAGTATTTTAAAAGCACTCACTTTTTCTTATCACCAAATAAGTAAAATATTACAAAGCAAATACAAAAATGTCAATATGTCATAATGGTTCTTTATGAGAAATTAATTTTATAGCGAATATATTTTGAAAACAGATTCCTTAAAAATTTAAAATAACGAGGTCTAGAAAAAATACTAAGAAGGTACCCTAGTTGCAAGCTTAAACAACGAAACCTACGTAAGTAAACAAATAAAATTTATTCGCACTTCAAATAACTTAGTACACTTGAACCAAGGGATTCTCACAAGTAATACTTTTCATACTTTTTTGTCCGAGATTTATGTTAAAAAGTTCGTCCATTTCTCATTTTCCCCCATGCCCGCTCTCACTGTGTGAACGATTATCATTTCTTTTTCTTGGCCTAAAAAAGTTTCTTTTGTCAGTTACACTCGCGTGGTCCTTTTCAAAATAGGAACAATGAAACGTTATTTAACATTTAGACGTTATGTTTATTTAAATTCGTGTTCTCTTCTTATTTCAAAAGTGATATATTTTTTCTTTTGTGCTTCTTAATTTTGGTATTCAGTCTTTGTTCAACAGTTTGATCAATTTTATTTTTCGGGACGTTTTCATCTCTTTGGTTTCAACCATAATCAATTATACCAAAATAACATAGTAAAAGTAAATTATATTTAACAAGCACCGTGTGAAGGCTATTTTTATACCATATAATTATCATTAAGAAAATGATTGTATATTATTTATGTAAGAGAGGGAAAGCATAGGCATTGAAACACGTAATTGTTTTAACAATGAAATACTGCCATAGTGCATTGAAAATGTAAATAATGCTTAAACAATAGAATGCTTATTTAATCATATGAAGTGAATAATAGTTTGCTAATAATAAACAGCTTTTTAAGAGTGGGTCACGTTGAAAGGACAGCAAAATATAAAAATGTCCATTAGTTTACGAAATAAAACGTGTTCACACAGATTCTACAACCATCACTTTTTCAGAAAAAGGACGACAGAGCTTTTAAATACTTGAATGTTATTTATATGTGTTACAGCATCGACATATTACTCGGCAAACTTCGCACCAGACGTGTCACTTAAATATATAACGTAATCAAAAGGGCTAAAAGAAATCAAAACAACACAAGGAAGATTTCAAACTTCATTGTTAATTCATTCAAGTTACTCACAATACGAGTGACGTCACAATATACCCATACAAAATATTTGTTCAAGTGACACATAATAATAAATAATTCGACTAGCTTACTTCGTTGTACGTATCTACAGACTGGTGGTGACTTCACTACTTCTCAAATCTGGCACGTTTAAAGTAAAGTGCCTATTACACCTACAGTCTATGGGACCACCTAATTTGCCTTTAGCTATACATATATTTGGCGAACGATATTTTTCTTCTACACTTTTTTTTCTACCTCTAGGTATCGTATGAGTGCCATACACTGACTCAATACCACCTTGTAAACTAGTTTTATTATTAATCATATCGTTATTATAAATATCGTAAGTCCTTTGGTTGAGGTCGTGCCTGTGCACATCATTTTTATTTTTCTTTTCTATGTCTTTGTTGTAGATGACTGTGGAGTAATTGTTTTGTTCAGATATTGTTTCGTTGTCTGTGCTTAAGGCTTCGTTGACGTATCGTTGTGACATCCACACGTACCGCGCCATGGGCTCTTCGGGACCCCACAGGCGTGACGGCCGGAAGGCGGATGATATTTTCTGCAAAAAAAGTATCCGGTGCTACAACTAATGCCAAGCGATATAATTGACTGTTGTTAATTCAGTGAGCCAATTACATCAGTTGACATGCTTATAATCGTTCGTTAATAAATTTTTGTGTTCATCTGCCTTTTGGAAACCGGATGTTAGTCTATAAATATTATAGTCTGGTCATGAAACTCGAAAACACAAAAATGCCAAATTACAGAGCGTCAAGCATAGTGATAAGAAATCTGCACTAAGATAGCTTAGGCATATAGAAAGAATAATTGACAAAAGATTGACTAAGAACGTATAGAAGGCATAAATATTCAGAAGACGAATAATCGCGTTTTTAACTAGATAGTCGACGATCACTCTGTTGACTCTGTTGTGGAACTCTTGGAACGATAGCCTAGTAGGATACTGTTGGACTGCCACGAAGAACTATTAAGTTCGATCCCATAGGACGAATCCCTGACTTTCAAAGTTGCATGCATTTTAAATAGTTCGTTATCACTCGATTTAATGGTATAAGGAAACATCGTCGGAAAACCTGCATCTCTAAGAGTCAAGTTCTAGCAGATAACATATATTATATGAAGTCTGCATACCCTGACTAGGCGAGCGCTGTAGACTATGGACTAGCACTTTTCGCACTGAGAAGAGAACCGAGCCCAGCAATAGAACAATTTTATTTATAAACAGGGCGAATCTTATAAGACACACTATGTAGAAACGGTTAGTTAATATTATTATTTACCCTTAGTTATTTTAATATGATATAAAACAAGTATGCATAGCAGCAATAGCTCAGTGGGGAGACCAACAGACTGCAATGCAGAGGGTCTTGGGTTCGAACCCACGTCGCGCACCTCTCACTCTCGGAAGTTATATGACTTTTCGAAATTATATGCGTATTGATTGACAAACATCGCCTGCTCCGTGCCTCGGAGAGCACGTTAAGCCGTCGGTCCCGGCTGCCATGAACATCTATGGCAGTCGTTATTGGGAAAGTCAGTATCCTCTAATATCCTGACACTGGAGTAGCTTTAGGGTATCGTTAGCCTTCAGGTTGCGGAGGTCAGGTGGCAGCCGCTCCGTGTAAAAACTGATATCCAGTCATATCCGGTTAGACCAGAAAAGCCGATCCCAAGTGGATTTGGGAATAATAAAGGCTAAGAGAGAAGATAAAACAAGTATGCATATTTTTTAAAGCTATAGCGTATTCGGATTTTAAAATATCACCATATGTTAACAGACGTATTCCAATTGTAAATATACTCGATGATCGGTGATTTTCCAGATTAACCGTCAAATATCTTTTATCCGTGTATATATCATATCTTACCGATATCAAATTAAACTGCTCCTCTTTTGCCACAGCCACTGCTGCCATCATCACCATGATTACCAATATGGCCACAAATACGCCCAGTAGTGGCCAGAGGGTCTGTCCTTGGCCCCAAGACAGCCGGAGTAAGGCCCTCAGCCACCAACCAGAGACCCCAACGAAAAGTACTGGCGTGGCCCACCACGTGGCTATCCAGAAGTATGGCAGTTTTACGCCTGTCAGGAATTCTATGTCCACTGTCAGGAAACACCAACCTGGAATAAAACAGTGCATAAAATAGGTAGGTACTTAGCACGGATGACTAAGCGGACATGTTGTCTGCTTGCCGCTGCCACTGTGGTTAGTATTCTGGGTTTTAATCTCACACGAGATAATTATTTCTGTAGTTCACAAAACTGATTTTAGTTGTACTGTATGTTATTGAATTTATGTTTGTCAAGTCTCCCACATGATGATGGAAGATAGAAGGATAAGGGAGAACATGTAGTACAAAAAAAAACTAAAATGTGCGACATTTTGAATAATTTTATATTACAAAATAGTGATCATTCTCAACCTAATACATCAGAACATTCAAAATGCATAACTGAAGAGTAATAATTGATAGTTTGATAACATTAAGGACTTTCATGTTGTCCCGTATTCTGCTTCTTTAATAGTTGACTGTACGAAAATTAATCCTTCGATGCGTTTACTGTATATTTCTTATGAAATATAAAATAGATATAAAGTTATTTTATTTTATTTTAATACACTTACACCTTAAGTGTTCACCTTGCTACTGCCATTGCACTGAGTGTCGTGGATTTGATATCCACACTAGTAAGGGTGTTTTTAGTGTTCCGTTTTTTAAATATTTATGATGTATTTACTTTGCGATACAGGAATAATTTATAACTCTAGTTTGGGAATTGATTTTTAACAATAAATAAAAACGTTATTCCGCTTTCTATAATGCAAAATGATTATTGCATTACTAGCGCCTACGAAAATGTTTATAGCAACATCATACATACGGGCATTTCATACTAGATTTAACACCAGCTTTAATTCACATTCAAAATAATAATATTACAGACAGTGAGGTAACTGTAGTATTTTGTCGATACTTATTTTACTAATAGTGAAACAGCTAACGGGAATGTGCAGTAATCTCAAGAGTGCATACATACATACATACATACATAGATTCACGCCTGTTTCCCAGGGGGGTAGGCAGAGACTACGGATTTCCATTTGCTACGATCCTGACACACTTCTCTGACTTCATTCACTTTTATCACATTCCTCATACACGCCCGTCGGTACAAGGCCTTAACCTGGCCTTTGTCCAGAACGCCTCCGATCTGATCAAAAAACGTTCGCCTAGGTCTGCCTCTTGCGACTGTTCCATTCACACTAGCCTTATAAACTTTCTTATCCAGTCTTTCCTCGTCCATTCTTTCTGCATGCCCAAACCAGCTTAACATACCCTTTTCTATTCTTATCACTATATCCACTTTCATGCCGCATCTCTGTCTAATCACACTATTCCTTATTCTATCTTTCAGAGTCACACCACATATATTTCTCAGCGCTCTCATTTCTACAGCATTTATTCTGCTCTCATGCTTCTTTTGCCATATATATAAAATATTTCTAGAAGAAAGACCATTTAACAATCGAATGAAATGTATACTCACCATAAATAAACACAAATCCAACAACCTCAACAGCAGACGTGAATACAGCCAATACTGGGACGATCAGGTCATCCAATATGGAAGCTACTTCTTGTCCTCGATAGAGAACAGCTACTGTAAGAGCAGTGCCTACTGCTGATGCTCCGCAGGCAAGCAACCGCCAGTGGTCTCCTGTACGACGGTGAAGCTTGTCGTATATTGGGTATAACAGAAGCAACTGGAAGTACACATAAGAAGATGAGTACATTAGTAATACACCTATATATTCGCAAAGTGTTACAATACCCAATATCCCAGCTGTATATAAATATAGGGGACTTGTAATCCTAACTAATATTATAAATACGATGTGAGTTTGTTTATTCGTTTATTTGTTTGTTATGCTTTTACATCTTAACTACGCGACCGACCATTTTGTAATTGCGCAGATTTTTTTTTTGTGTGATAACACAATACATAACTATTCAAGTCATAATATCACCTAAGATTTTGCTAACACCTATAATCTCCTTCGGATTTTAAATAGGACTAAGTAAAACCGGCTTTTCTGTGAAAAAGAATTCTCAGTATCATCTTTTGTCACAAGATGTTTTAGGTCATCATGTCTGGTATTTTGACAAGAGCAATCTTCAATCGCACGATTTATAATCTGCCATAATGAAAGCGTAATTCTGCTACGTCGTAAATATTTTCTTCTTTCACTTAATTGACCATCAAAATAAATAACATTTTAACACTAAATATTTAGTAACAACAATTAAGAACCAAATTGGAAAACCATCACTAACCATAGTTGCCATATGGTGTATTGTTACTCATAAAAGGTAAACATTTACGCCAATAAATTAAAAAAATACCCCAATCTCCCTGTAATCAAAGAGACAAAAAGAATACCCTCAAAGTGCCAAATAAATAAATTGTGCATTACTCATTACTAATGCACAACATTATAAGGTCTGATATTATTTCACCTATAACCACAACTTAGGAATAATCTAATATGACTGGATTCCAATTACTCATGACCTTGTCATACCTTGTTATATTCTATTTTCGCGAATCAACTGACATACCATTTGCACTTTTGTGGTCATTCGTGGTATAATAAAGTAAAGTTATTTTATGTATGTATGTATCTTGTGAGGGCGCCAGTCAATGCAGACCGGCGACACTTCGACCCAGTGGGATCTTTTGTGTCGACACTCTCCCAATAACGACTGCCATAGATGTTCATGGCAGCCGGGACCGACGGCTTAACGTGCTCTCCGAGGCACGGAGCAGGCGATAATTGTCAATCAATACGCACATAATTTCGAGAAGTCATATAGCTTCCGAAAGTCTGAGGTGCGCGACCTGATTTCGAACCCGAGACCCTCTGCATTGCAGTCTGTTGGTCTCCCCACTGAGCTATCGCTGCTCATAAAGTTATTTTAACTCGACGAATGCTTGGTTAAACCAAAAATAGGAGCGCAATGCTGATAATAATGAAGGAATTTTATTTTGCTGCGATAAAATTATAAATTATAATGATACTAGGTTTTTAATTCGAGAATTCTTATTAGCTGTTCTTAGCATTAGAGTCAGGGTATTACTCCC
The DNA here is from genome assembly GCA_930367265.1 of Catocala fraxini. Classification (NCBI taxonomy): domain Eukaryota; kingdom Metazoa; phylum Arthropoda; class Insecta; order Lepidoptera; family Erebidae; genus Catocala; species Catocala fraxini. Next base: position 25,030,524 of record OV884031.1, read on the forward strand.
AGTAGCCGTGCCAGTACTTCTTTACGTAATGCCATCCGTGCAAAGAGAATTTATACCTAAGATTTGCGAAGAATCTACTGATACTCGATGACTTCTTCTTCTCCCTTAGCCTTTATTATTCCCAAGTCACTTGGGGTCGGCTTTTCTGGTCTAACTGGATTTGACTGGATATCAGTTTTTACACGGAGCGGCTGCCACCTGACCTCCGCAACCCGAAGGCTAACGTTACCCTAAAGCTAGACCAGTGTCAGGATATTAAAGAGTACTGACTTTCCCAATAACGACTGCCATAGATGTTCATGGCAGCCGGGACCGACGGCTTAACGTGCTCTCCGAGGCACGTAGCAGGCGAGAATTGTCAATCAATACGCACATAATTTCGAAAAGTCATATAACTTCCGAAAGTCATAGGTTCGCGACGTGGGTTCGAACCCGAGACCCTCTGCATTGCAGTCTGTTGGTCTCCCCACTGAGCTATCGCTGCTCATAAATTTATTTTAACTCGACGAATACTTGGTTAAACCAAAAATAGGAGCGCAATGCTGATAATAATGAAGGCATTTTATTTTGCTACGACAAAATTATAAATTATAATGATACCAGGTTTTTAATCCGAGAATTCTTATTAGCTGTTCTTAGCATTAGAGTCAGGGTATTACTCCTAGTAGCCGTGCCAGTACTTCTTTACGTAATGCCATCCGTGCAAAGAGAATTTATAAATTAGGTATACCTAAGATTAGCGAAGAATCTACTGATACTCGATGACTATCCTACAGTAACAATCAGGTTAGACAAGTTGCTCAATTATTGCATAGATTTAAAGTTCGGACACTGGGATTAAATCATGTTACAAAATTATATTATGTTATTTTTTTAGTTTTCAATAAATTTGTTATAAGTAACAGTAGAATCAAGTTAGCAAGTGAGCTAGACATATGATAGTTGACTTTTATCAAAATGCATGCGATCTAAACAGTAGATAGCAGCAAGACCGGCGATTTATGCCACCTCGGTCTCAAAATTTGTCTCAAAATAAATAGTTTTTTTTTTTATACTCTAATAAGCTTGCTTTTGACCGCGATCTCACCTGATCTTAAGTGTAGATGCAGTCGACGATGGAGAAGATACCTATTCACTCGCGACTTGAAGACACCCAGATTGTACTCATCGGGAAACACAGACTTAGGGAGCGAATTCCACTCCTTAGCGGTACGCATTATAAAATTGGAAGCAAATCGCTTCGTGCGTAAATGTAGTATATTCACCATGTACCTGTGTCGCTGGCCTGATTGTCTGGTTGTCCGATGGTAGAATGGGGAAGGAGGAATCAAATTATGCAGTTCCTCTGCACACTCTCCGAAATGTATCCGATAGAAAACCGAGAGACTAGCAACCTTACGACGATGCTCCAAGCTTTGGAGTCGTGTGTTGACCAGTTGGTGTTATGTTATAATTGTAATTATAAAATTAAAGGTAATCGATAAATAGCTACTCACCACAGTTATAATACCGGATAGCATAACCACACCGAAGGCTAACAGAGGCCATTGTTTTCCCCGCCTCTCAGAAACTGACGATTGATATATTAAGACTAGAATTGATATGAAGCTCTTGTCCTTCTCGAGTGACCCTCCGATAGACTCCCACATTAGTACCCAAAGCCATCCAGCAAAGATGTTCGCCATTATAACTAATGCTGATGTCCTGAAAAAAAGGAATATGTAATTTTAAAAGGGGGATTTAATCTTGGGATTTCATCCAAACTGGTGCAATAAGAATCGGGCCGTAGCCTGATAGGTATGAGTAGTTTCTCTGCCTTACAAAAACACTCTGTAGTGAAACTTGGTATGCGGTGGCAAACTGTTAGTTTGTTATACTGCTGGAGGGGACAGGTTAGCCAAACAGGTATTAAATGCTTTTGCGTGGAAACTCTCAGTAAGAGTACGGTGCCATGGAACTTGGAGCTGCGACTAGTAGACTATTGTCGATTTGCTTGACATGTGAGCGAAACATATGTATAACTATGAAATAAATCTTCAGCTATTAAATATAAGACTGGCTGTATAGTTCAAAAACAATATTACTCAATATAGTTAAAGGCTTAGCTTCTAATTAATCTTTAAAACAAAAATGAATTGTCAACTTATTCATGAATTTTCGTCACGACTATTTAGATAAGGTTGTTTGTTTAATTCAGAGTATCTATATTAGAAATTAAAATAGCTCATGATGCGCGAATTTTTGTCACATTATTTCACAGTAAAACTGAAAATGGTCTACCATTATTGCTTTCGGAAGAAAACTTACTATATAGTATCAGATGATATATATTTGGTAAGACTGCATAACATAAAAGCAGCAAAAACTAATAAGGACATTTTTGCATTCAAAATACGACATTTCTCCTGTATAGAGACCGAATGAAAACATTTCAGCCATTTTGCAAAATGTATCCTATGCCTGTACTTGCGTATTTATAAGTTTATGATTTTCATGTCTGTAAGACCCTTCAATATACGAAGAAAATAATCTTTGGTAAAAGATAAAGAACAACTTACCACCGAACATCAGAGTGTTTATAAACTGATCCACCAGCACTGACCAAGTAACCACTCATTATGTGCGTAGACAAAAGCGCCTGTACCATACCACTACGCCAAATGTAAGGTTGCGATAACGGTGACCATTGCTCGCACGATTCGAACATCGAGTTCAGAACTTTGATGTCGGACAGAAATGTACATAGTATTATGCCGATAGTCACGATGATTGTTGTGAGGACTGCAATTGAGGTTTTCAAGGTTTTATGGAGGCGGTATAAACTGGAAATGAGATAAATACACTATTATTAATTGTACGTATTTACTTAAGTAGTTATCTACAGGTAAACATTTGTTTGGTAAAAATCACGGATGCAATAATAGAACGACATTCAACGCGACTGGAAATATAATATCAAGCGCAGAATCATCAGATTTTTGTGTTTGGAAGCCTAGAAAGAGTAATACCGCCATCTTTCTTGGTAGCATAGCAGCGCTTATGATGTAATATATATGATGTTAGACAATTATTAAAATCTCGTACCAGGAGCAAATCTGTAAAATTCATTGCGGCTGTTTCGAATTGACCACTTAAACCACCGCGCAATTCATGCAAATATTTTCAAGAACATATGTATATAACTAGTCAAAATATTTATTAGTGGCTGCTTAGTGGCACAGCGTTACTGAATGGAATTGTCGTACATGAGGTTGTAGGCTAAATTACACTTTATCTAACGGATAGATAACATGTTTTCTCAGATATAGCTTGGAGTTAGGCAATGTCAACGGACATAGGCTCTCCTCTAATTACGTGGGATTTAAAACAACATATAAATATCTGACTACTCCTTCGGAATTGCTGCAAAACTATATATCTTTTAATTAGTGTCACGCACTTAATCTATGTATATAAAACTCTTCCGTTACTGAGTGACTGACAGACAACGCACAGCCGAAACCACTGAACGCAAGAAGCCGAAATTTGGCATGTATGTTCCTTGGAGAGTGTAGGGGAGTACCAAGAGAGGATTTTTGGAAATTCTATCCTGAAGGGGGTGAAAGGGGTGAAACCCGATATTCACACGGGAACGGGACTTACGCGGGTGAAACCGCGGGAAAACTACTAGTTAATTTATATTTCGATAGATTAATGAGTAACCGGAAAAACGCTATACATGTCCAAATTTTATTTGACCTAGTGTATTTAATTATTTGGCGTCTACCAATTTGTACAATTATGCTAATTAGGCTTTAAATAGATACGTGTTTGTTGATTTGTTTCTAAATAAGGTACATAAAATTATTATTACTATTATTATTACCATTGTTTACCTTAGCCCACTAAAGTTTTAAATAACAACTGAATGATGTCTTCTGTCTTAGCCTTTATTATTCCCAAGTCACTCGGGGTCGGCTTTTCTAGTCTAACCGGATTTGACTGGATATCAGTTTTTACACGGAACGGCTGCCACCTGACCTCCGCAACCCAAAGGCTAACGATACCCTAAGGCTAGACCAGTGTCAGGATATTAGAGGGTACTGACTTTCCCAATAACGACTGCCATAGATGTTCATGGCAGCCGGGACCAACGGCTTAACGTGCTCTCCGAGGCACGGAGCGGGCGAAAATTCAAGTCAATCAATACGCACATAATTTCGAAAAGTCATATAACTTCCGAAAGTCAGAGGTGCGCGACGTGGGTTCGAACCCGAGACCTTCTGCATTGCAGTCTATTGGTCTCCCACGAGTTATCGCTGCTTTTATTGTCTTTGTTTATTGTCTGTTACTGTATCTATTTAATAAAAATAAAATAAAATAACAATTCGTATAACAATAGTTGTTTACTAAAAGCAATGTTTGCTTAAAAATATCAAAAAGGCGTGATTTAAAATAATATTATGATGTTCGCCGATGTTGTCATCAAGTGTTTATAGTTTTTGATCTGCATGAACTATTCAGAATTATGTAAATATAAATATTTTTACATTCACAACGCATTCATACTGATATAAATAAGCAATAAACGTGATGAATTTAAAAAAGTTGTTTTCACATGGTTGAATTCGATGGACTACAATGATGTTGAGAATCTATTAACGTTTATAACTTAACATTGGTGTGCAATTGATTGATGGACTGCCAAAATTTCGATCCCAAGACACTGTCGTAGGGCCAAACGTCGCACACACACACACACACACACACACACACACACACACACACACACACACACACACACACACACACACACACACATACATAAGCAATCGCTTACTAGTGTAATAGCACTGAAATAAAGTTTAACTTAATTACTAATCCTTTTTATAGTTTTAATTTTTTGTGAAGCTAGAAAATATTCCTTTTTATGATATGTGTTAATTTAATGGCATAAAATAATTGTAACTTGTAATAGGGGGAAGACACTGGCTCCTGCAACACAATTTTTACTAGTGCAGGGGTCAGAGAATTCTAAATTACTGTAGCTTAATATGTGTCAATAAAATTATTATTATTATTATTATAATTAAAAACTATTATGAAGTGCAGGTAAACTTGAACGAAATATTATTTTTTAATTACTTGCAATTTGTCTTGCAAACGACAAGTGTTTTTGCTAACTTAGTTAAATGCTTGTATTACGTGGGTATGTCTATAATGTAATGGATAAGTTTGAGGCCAAGAATTCTTGGGATTTCGCCGCTTTTAACAATTACTATAAAGAATCTGAAGTAAAATTACCTATATATAAGTTACAAGATATAAGTTATAAGATTAATAATTGCTCTAGAAACATTCAAATGTTAGATTGAATGAAGCAAGGGATAGAGTATACAACAGCTTATAATAAAGAATTGCAAGATTGATATTATAAATTACATAGATATAGATACCCAACTCAAATCGATGTAAGGAAACAGATACCCTCGCAAAGAAAACTATATGTATAAATGGTTTGGTTTAAAATAACTAAATTTTAATCACTGCATGCGATTAACTTGAAGCGTTGAAGTCGTTATACGCATGCGTCTTTGAGTTAGTGCATCTATTCTCGCTTCGTATTTAGTCAGCCTCAAAACACACCGTTGCAGAAGCAATGGTGTGTTTTGAGGTGTATGTTGTTGCAATGGTCGGACGGAATGTTTTGTTTGTAAGGACGCGCAGCAACAAAGCGAAGTGGTTTTTGCATAGAGATAGTTCATGGGCTGAAGTTGACATAGGTCACCTTCTATCCCAGCAAAATTCACAGTTTCTATGGGTAGATTTTTATACTCCGTAAAATATAGGATCTTGTCACACTTATGCCGAGCGCTGAGACAATGTTGACCGTATTCGATTACAAATTATCAATTAATGTTATTATTTTCATTGACGTTTGTTTTTTAACATTTTATACCGTCATGAAATACGGAATCATCAAAAGCGTGATACGGATGATATCTGTCAAAGGATTCAAGCTATGTTTTGGGTAATATAGAAATACGAGATCAAAACTACTAGTACAATCTAGAATAATTATACTAATACAATGAATTTATGCCATCAAAATTTATGTAACAACATTAGAAAGACCCAAATCTTAGTTTAACGATATTCTTAATAAACGCGTAATAGCCAACGATGTACGAAATATTACATGCAATAAGAGTATTATTACTTACGAAATGGGCACGAAGAACCACAGAAGAAATATTAAAATCGCCATTATGCCGAGATACTGGGGATATTCCGTGAATGGCGCCAGAAATGTTGAACTGAAAGTTTGTAATTATGTTGTTAAATATCATTGCAAATTATGGTTTGGTTATAAAAATACGACGCTTAGAATAATATCAACCATAAAAATATACAGAATGCCGATTTAATCACCTGTAACACTTCAATATGGTGTAGTACGGGTTTAAATAATATTTTCTTTAAAAGACAACTCCAGCACTAAAAATGAATACTGTGTCGCGCGGGACTTTACAAACATACAAACAACAAACACAAAGAACACCCAGACTCGGAACAACCATTCGTGGATCACACAAAGTTTTGTCCCGTGTGGAATTCGAACCCACAACGCTCGGCGCAGTGGTAGGGCGAGGCGACCACTTAACCACTACGCCATCTGTGCAGTCATTAGTATCCATCCCAAACGGTCGCAGATAAGATGCGCAGCTTATTGTACATTGACCTGATGCATCGTACCTCTTGACCGCACGCAAGCTACCGTGAGTTCAGCGCATTATCGGGATTGACTGCATAATAAAATATTATGGATATCTTGATAAATAACGTAAGTACTTATTTGCTGACATCGTGGTCAGATTAACCTCATCTAATATTGCAGGTGATTAAATCGGCATCTGTATAAAACACACAAGGTATGGAGCAGAATCCCCGCTTGAAACTGCATATTTATATAAACTGCAGCATCCCTACCAAAGAAGTCGGAGGCGCTCATAGCTAGTTACACGCACTGATCGGTAAACGATTAGCGAGGTTAACCAACGTTGGGTGCGGTCAGTCTATAAATGGGTGACCGCTTAGTGGTATTTCATCTGAGCGTCTCCGTGCTTCGGAGAGCACGTAAAAAGTCGGTCCCGGTTGTTGTCAAATTGACAGCAGTCGTTAAGCCATGTCAGAGGCTTGAACAGCTCTTGACAACAGGTTGGCCACTAACCACACGAAAAGAAGAAGAAGACCAAAGAAGTACAGCTGAGTTCGATAATAACATGATGACATAAAAATGTAATAAATGACAACTTTCCATCAAACATTCAAGTTAATATATTTCTGATGCTTTGATGTGTCAACATATTGAAGAAGTTGACTGTACCTATAAATAATTGCAGCCGAACAACCTTGTGATGTATTTCTGTGGTAAGTTACATTAGGATCCTTGAGCAGATTACCATCTGAAAATATCTGACAGCATACCTGCTGTCAGATATTTTGATGATGGGCAAGTAACCCGTGGGTTGGGAGCCTGGGTATTGTATTGCAAGCATCCATAAGCACAGAATATACATACATTAGCGCTGCTATAGGCTACGATGCCATTAACCAACAGTGTCCGATTAAGCCAGCACGAGCCTATAGCAAATCATGTCTCACTGCCTCTGTCATGCAATAAAATTCCACCAATATACATTTTTCAATCATGTGCTAGCGCTTGTTATCAATTTTGTTCAAGTGCAAGCCCTTCTAGGATGTGGAGCCCCAGAAATGCGTAGGGCTTGTAGCTTTTGCTACATCTGATTTATGGCTAATACGACACTGCGTAGCAATAGGCCGTCAGATGTTTTTCTGACACCTCGATAATAATAAAAACATAGTTTCCAACTGTCTATTATATGGAAAATTTGCTTATGTAGAAATTTGCTATCTTATAAACTGTGGTAGTCCAATACTTAATGCATTGAATTGTGTGCAAGTAATCGTGAATAATACCCCACCCATTGCACAACTGATGCAAACCCTCTCCAAACATAAACATTTAACTTAGTAGGAGAGGTTCTTAGCATAGTTTCTTAGGAAATTAGCATTGGACTCGCGGACACTTGAGCGCAATGGCGATGCTTTAGCAATTATGTATTGTAGCCCTGCTCATTGTACAAATGGTGTTAATATATACAATATTTACCATAATAATTGTGAAACCTATTAATCGTCATTATATTCAGGATAATTAATTTATGTAATCGTATTCCTTTTATTTTATTCCAACTACTCTCCCGTCTCTACCTCAGTGATGTCGGTAGTGGTAGTGAATGCGTTTGATTTGCATGAGGTTGTAGGTTTGGTTGGCGTGCTTTCCTGTCAAGAAATTTTCAATAGCACCCCGCACTCTTGAAATGTAGTATATAGAAATAAGTTCAACCACTTTTATTATCGGACTTAAAATTATGCCTGACGAAATATGGGTGTTATTGTGTATTTTTACGCCTAAGGCAGAAACATCATGTCTGTATCATATTATGCTGACCTTGAAAAATGCCTTAACCGTTGGGTCACAGCCACTTAGTAATAATTACATTGTATTTGTGATGCGTGGTTACTTACTTAAAACACTCCGATGCATTCATTTTATTTTCGTATCCGTTCTGTAACAAAAATTAAAATATATAAATTATATATACCATAATCCGAAGTCATCTAAATGGTTAGCGATTACTGTAGTCTACAGCGATAGCAACCAACCAAAAAAATAGACAAAAGCGTTGACAAGTTTCATCGAAAAAGAAAAATTTTAAGAGTTGATATTATAAACATTATTCCATGTGCTTTATTAACATCTGAGTCTTCTTCAGAGGTTAATGAAAACACTATGTGGGTCTGTTTGTCTGTCTGTTAGTGACAGATTGGTGTTAGTGACAGGCAGAACTCCGGAACCACTGGACCAATTGACGTGTACCTTGGGGTCATATCTCGGTCGAGTTTGAATATGAGCCCTATGGGTCAAAAGATCCCCGAGATATAGGGGTCACAAGGTCATGTATTTTAAATTCTTTTACATTCATACGAAGAGGTTGAATCCTGCATTTTTACACCAATCTTGTTATAAATGGAGAAATATATTGTGGAATTCTCATTGTTAATATGGAATTCCTATTGTAATCAGACACTATTGTAGAGTCTAATTACATTCCCTAAGATTATTGTACTACTACTTAGACAAACAGCCTTTATATCCTTGAATGGAGAGATGGAGGTGTATCACATCTACGTTTCGTCTGCTGATATTTCATTAACACGTATTAAAGGGTGAGCCTGTTACTGATTATCCGGGCCTACTACCAGGGGTTAACTCTCTTAAAGAAGACATTTCTGTATAATAGACTTAGAAGGCGAAATAAAATGGTGGATGTCCTAAAATCGTTTGATTGTTCAAGGCATAGACTATTTTAATCAGTCTAGGTATATTAGACAAAAGTGGTGACTTCGTGAAAATAAGTCCCCTGAATCTTTGCAGCTACTTAGAATTCCCAAATAGAAAACTCAAATAACACTGCTCGACTAGGAAGTATATCTCTCAGCGACCCATCCGCCACACAAATCTGCGAAAGTACTCAGGACGTTCCATCTTGCCCGGATGAGCTCGACATAACCTCTCTGTTCCCCATCTTTGCGGAGAGGTAAGCGCCACAGCATTCGCCCAAGTTAAAAAAAGGAAGTCTCCCTCAGGACTTACTACAAATCACAAACATAAATTAATATAAGATTTCTTTGAATTCTCGGCAATTGAGGATATTGTATAGAGCCTCGCTGATTTCAGCATGAATGGGCCGGCTCGACCGGGGAAGGACTACCCTCTTACAGAATATCGACGTAAAATACCAGTATTCCTATTGTTGTGTTTTGTTTGGTGAGTGAGAGTGCCGGAGGCCCAATCACCCTCTTTCCCCCTTCCCACTCCTTCTCTTTCTTGCTTCCTTTTATTGCTAAAGGGTCGGCAACGCGCTAGTGATGCCTCTGGTGATGCAGGCGTCTATAGGCTACGGTGACCACTTACCATCAGGTAGGCTTGCTTGGCACCACAGTAGTATAAAAAAAAATACATTGGACATCATTACACTACTCTATTTAAGATCGTGCGACATACTATGAAGGTTTTCGACGCAAAAACCACACAACCTGGCCGGAGGATCATCTCTTTGTGTCGGGTGTAACGCTACATTTCATGTCTCGAATATTATGAAACATACAAAGGCACTTTTTCGTATTCGTTTAAGCAGATTATGAGTGTATTGATATTGCCAATGAATATTATAAATAAGGAGATCCGCAGGAAAACTAAAGTTGCTGACATTGCTCTCCGGATAGCCAAGATGAAGTGGTAGTGGGCAGGGCACATAGCACGCAGAACCGATGGCCGTTGGGGCGGAAAGGTTCTACAGTGGCGGCCACGCACCGGAACACGCAGCAGGGGTAGGCCCTCCACAGGGTGGAGCGACGACCTGGTAAGGGTCGCGGGAAGCGGTTGGATGCGAGTGGCCCAAGACCGGTCTGTGTAGAAAACCTTGGGGGAGGCCTATGTCCAGCGTGGACGTCTTTCGGCTGAGATGATGCTTATAAATGTGACAGTTTGTAAATCTTTTCACGTTTGTTACTTAATTACGTGTAAACTGGTGAATGGATTTAGATGAAACTTGACCACGTTTTTAGGCCCGCATGATTGTATGGCGTAATAGTTTTAGTGGTCGGCTCGCACTGCTCACTGCCGAGTGTTGTGAATTCAATCCCAAAATTTGTTTAATCCACAAATAGTGGTCTCGTTTCTGAGTTTCTATGTGTCCATAGCATGAAGATTGGTAATTGTTCAATATAGTACATAGGATATTTTCTATCCCCGTATATGCGTTCCCATTGACTCTACGCGGGTCAAGCTGAAACGAATCAAGCCGACAGAAACTATTTTGATTATAAGTCCGAGAAAGGTTTAGCAGTAAGTATGACTAAGAACTACTTGACCCACTCAGCGAGGATAAGTTTCCGCTTCACGTTATTAAGATGCGAGTTCAGAGCACACTCCTAGACGCAATCTCTAATCAAATAGGTACAGTCATTTAGTTTTAGTAGGTATTTATGAATTATCCCATATCAGCATGAATAAGGTTAGGCCATATTCTGTCATATTGATTCCCTGTGATTTAGTAAAATTATAATCAAACATGCAAATTTACTCGCGATGATTTCCATCACTATTCAAGCAACCGATAATCACTTTTTGAAATAGATACACAAATAGGTTTCAAAAAGTCAATTGCCTTTGTATCGAAGCCTTTAGGATATCAGTCCAACGGTCTACTTATTAAGTTATTCCACCTTAAAAATGTATCAAGAAGAAATTAGTCGTCTTTGCCTATCTATTCAGAAAACGATTGTACATCTATTTAGGTACATATGTTTCGTATTCTGCATTTTTAGGATTTTATGGTGATTTATTTAAATTATTACAAGTTATAAAATATTTCTTTAAACATTTTTTGACATTGCGGCTGCTTCACAGCAGCCATGTTCACGGGAAGGAAATAAAAATAGTTTATTTTCAATGTGTTACATTCGCGCAAATGTAAGACAATATTATAAGCATAATATTACACAAATTTGCTAAACAACGTAAACATGCAGTCAAATCCTAACAGCTCTCGTAAACTACATCAGGATAATTTATCATCATAATCTCAGCCTTTTCCCAAATATGTTCGGGTTGGCTTTCAGTGTAAGCCTGTGCGGTTGATTTCCGGATTTACACGAAGCGTCTCTCGGCTGACCTTACATCCCAACTAAATGTTGTTCCTTCCGTTAGCCTTCGCTTTGAACAGACTTCAAAGATTTCATTGTCACACAACTCAGAGATTTGAAAGTTCTACTTCATTTCGAATAGTTTCAGGATAGTTGGTTTTTAGTCGAATCAATCTAATCCAAAATCTTTAGATTTAGGAAATGTAAGTTTTCTGATAAGACTTTGCTATCTAAAGGTATCAAATGGTATTAAATGTGTACCTTACTTTAAGACAATACTGAAGAAATACAATTCAAGGTTATAAATTTTCATTATATTATAAAAAACAACTCCCGCACTGGAAAAAAATCCTGTGTCGCGGGTGACTTTACAAACATTCAAGGTTAAAGTAGAGCAGGGAGCCCTTACACAGGTAATGTTTACTCAAAAGGAGTACCCCAACTATTGATTATAAAATAGCATGATAATAAAAAATTTTTTTTATTCACTCTACTGTTACAAAGTTCACCCAGACTGGGTAGAAATACGGATCACACAATTTTTTGTCTCATGTGAGTATTGAACTCACCGCACTCGACACAGTGGCAGTGACGAGTGTTAAACGACTACGTCCAATATCCATTGCAGTCAATAGAAACCACATATGCGACACACACACAAATAATACAAATACAACATCTTTAGCAGTGACGTAGCGTCTCTTATCACTACGCACAATACTCTTATATGTACCTGTGTACCTAACATAGGCACATAGATAGGCACAGGTGGTACAAAATCAATATACAAACAATATAGAAGATTGCAGCATTTGCGGCTAAACAGCTTTGTCTCGTAATCCTATGAATTATAAGATTTCTAGATTCAGTACTATCAACAAGACTGGATCTTTGTTCCTTTATAGAATTGGGAATGCCCATGAGTGAGTATACTATAGTATTACGGTAACTACTTATCATGAAGTGAGATCTGCTTGTATGTCATGTTGAGTGTATGAAAAACGACAACAAAAACGGCAATGCGCTCGCCCCTGCAGATACTTGGCAAAATGTGGGTGCCATACAACTAACATATATGTATATTTTGTCTAACTTTCATCTTGGCATAAGTAATCTTCAAGTTACGAAGTTCCACACAATACTTTCTTTTAAAAGTTTTATATGAAGCTAGCTACAGTCCGCAGTTTCTGTGGTGTGGTGTACCTGTTTAAAATATAGACAATGTTAAGCAAGGATAATTTATCCTTCAACTACCTATTGAAAGTTTTTTAAATCTGTTAAGTAGTTCTAGAGGTAAGTCTATAGAAATAAACAAACAAATTTTACAACAGCAAACATACTATGTTTTTTATCAGAAAACAACTCCCGTGCTAAGAATAATTCCTAGGCCGCGGTTGATTTTACATACGCTTACACTAAGGACTTAAGAACACGAAGACTCGAAAAAACTGTTTGTGGATTACACAAATTTGTGTGAGGATCGAAAACACAACACTTAAACCACTTTACCATCCATGCACTCCAAAATATATTATTATTAGAATTGATTTAAAATGTACTTACAGGCGTTATGTGCAGTTTAGTGCAGTCCCTCAAAGGGAACGAGCCCTTCCCTATCCACAGGAGGTAAGCAGAGGACAGGGCTACGTACATCACGTAGTAGACACAGCAGAGGTATGACGACAGCAGTTTTAAATGGCCGACACCTGCAAAAAGACATAAAAATAATTTATAATATACTAGATGCTCGCGGCTTCGCTCGCGTAAATGTCGATTAGATAATATTAGATACAGTTTATTTTTTCTGGATAAAAGGTAACCTATGTCCTTTTCTGTTCTTCTGACAATTTGTATGCGAAATTTCATGATGATCGGTCGAGTGGTTAAAGCGTTAAAGCGTAACAAACAAACTCATATTCGCATTTATAATATTACTAACGTTTGCGCGCGGCTCGGCCCGCGTGGTACCTACATCAATAAAAATTTGCGTATGTCCTTTCTCAGTTTTTAAACTATATCTGTACCAATTTTAATCCAAATCAGTTGAGCGGTTTAACCGTGAAAAGGTAACAGACAGACAGAGTTACTTTCGAATTTATAATATTAGTAAGAATGAGTTAGGATATGATATACAGTCATATTATATAGTCATACAAACAAATTTTTTCCTTTCTTGTCTGATTTAGTATACAAATATTGCTACAGACAATACATAGACACAATTTGTTGTCTTTTTATTATCATCTCTATTTATTAGAAAACGATTGTAGTCTGAAAGCAATGCCCTGAATGATGTTATAATGAGTTGTTTGTGTACCAAATAAAAGAAGTAAAAGTAAAAAAATTAATAAAACGTAGATAAATTAACTATGCAGTCATAGCATACAGGATAAATTACCGAACTGTGAGTAGATGGCTAAATCCAAAATACAAAATGCAAAAAAAATAAACAATCGATGTACCTACCGGCCGATTATGATAAATTAAATGTCCTACCCAGGACCAGATGATTTTGTCAAAAACAAAACACACACAATATTATTGAACCGATCGACTAATTCGCTAATAAAGATAATATAAAAATTTGGCCAGTCGTAACGAAAGGCAAAATAAAGGAATGATTTGAATAAACCAACTTCTATTTTAGATATCTATTTATACTAAAACATCTATCAATATTATACCTATTCATATTAGCCTTACCTTAAACCAAATTATTCAAAAATTATGATTTTCCCTGTCGAAAGAGGATTGGAGTCCTAAATTTTTTAAAACATTTTTGTTATTTCTAATGTACTTTTAAATTTGAAACATTTTATAAAAAATTTATGAAGCGCCATGTCTCGAAGCGTACCTATGTATTGTAAAATCCCAGCTGTCAAGTATGTCTTTGACAGTGGATACGGAATCAAATATTTTAATGTCAGATCGATCTAACCTTAGAATATCGTTATCTATTTGGGTTGCGGAGATGGAATGGCAGTTTCTTCGTGGAAAAGTATTATTTAATAAAATCTGTGGGTATGCCTTGAAAATGTCAATCCGAAACTTCGGACCGAACGAAATACGGACCATTTCATTGTATACTTTAGGATGATCAAAGCGTTACTTCATGTGTTTCATGGTACTAATAGTATTAACAATTAGCCCGAATCTCCGACGTCTACATTTCGTTGTAGATCTACTGGTTAGCATCAAAGGTCGGATGATGAGAAGGAAAATAGCAAACTATTATTTGGAGCATCTTGAGTACTTCTTAATCCATTTTCCTCATTTTCTAAGGGTCACGAAGGTTATCGACCTTTGGTATACTGATTTATATATAACTAGCTTTGCTCGCGGTCTCACCCGTGTCAGTGGTATTTATGATTACTGCGCTCTTGTGAGCCGTAGTATGATGTTATATAGCTTATGTCCTTCCTAGGGTCTCAGGCCATCTCCATTCCAAATTTCATCTAAATCGGTTCAGCGGATTGAGCGTGAAAAGGTGACAGACAAACAGACAGAGTTACTTTCGCATTTATAATATTTGTAAGGAGTAAGGATTATATATCCTGCTTAGTTGGTCCTGTTGGTTATGTTTACGTACATCATGAGGTACCGGTTTCATTTACGATTTGGGAATAATATTAGCTTCTTCTGTTAGGAATTGTTTCAGTTGCAGCACGGAGTCTGAAAATGTACCGTAGACCCCATAGGCCTGACCTTAACCGACCTGACCGTAAGAGACAGGTCCCGCTCTAAGAAAATTCTGTGTCGCGGTAAACTTAAAATTCAAACAACAGGCAAAAAGAACACCCTGACACAGAACATCTATTTGTAGATTATTTCTGTCCCGTGTTGCAACACTTGGCATAGTGTCTGTAGTGAGACCATACTTAAACACTACGCCTTTCGTGCAGTATAATGTGAGTGTAATATATGTCTACGCCTTCAGAAATATACAGCCGTCTGTGTATAAAAATATTTATATTTTTGTATGGATGTATAACATTCATTTCTGGGTTATTTGAGTCATTCCAATAGCTGTCGTTAGCCTAATGATGAGTAGAATGTATCCGAATACACAATCAAACAAAGCAAGAAATTACAAAGCTCGTAAAAGCGTCGTTTAATAGAAATGGAAAGTGAGTCATAAACATATATGCAACATACATAAGTACGAGACGGCAATTCACGCGTTATATAGGCTACATAACTTTGACGGATTTTTTAGAGTATTGATTGATATATTATGTAGTTATTAATCATAAATAAATGTCTGATAGTCGGTTATATTCTTTAATTTACAAAGCCATGGGTATATTGGTCTACCATGAATCGAAAATACTAACATTTTGGCCAATTGCAAGTGTTATTAATATCTTGAAACACATGAATTTTTTGATCACACACAACAACACACACAATAATGTTTTGATCGTTTTAAACCTTGCCATGAAGTGGACTGAATATCGGAGTGAGTTACTTTTAAAGAAAATTTGATCCAAAAAATATTCATGGTCAGTTATTAGGTCAAACCTATCATGTAACGTAAATGCCGAAATTTTGGGCGTACTATTCGTACTGTAAAACACATTTATTTCGTAATTTGTACTGAATTCCGTTAGGTAACCTTTTGATTTTCCTTAATCTTTTCATAGATCAATTCAAACAAAGAAGTAATGCAATTTTAAATGAAATTTTGAAGAATCTTCTATGTAAGTTTTTTCGTTCGGTCCGAAGTTTCGGATAGACATTATCATGACATCGATAGTGTCTTTATAATATTTCGTTCGGACTGAAATTTCGTTCAGACATTTTAATAGCCTACTTATTAGTAACAACGTTGTCGGTACATTACGATTGCTAATTATAACAATGAGAATCGGTTGTTATAGAGTTTTATAGCTTTGGGAACCAGCGGTGCAAAAGTGTTATTAAAAAAAACTAAAATATAAACTAAATTATTTGTATAAAAGTGATTTGATTTATTAGTATTCTGATTGTCCTAGAATTTTCAAGTATTATAGATTATATATATATTCTCTAATATATAATTTATATATATATATTCGTAGAATTTGGCCTGGTCAAAAGTAAAGTGATATAAGAATATTACTTTACCTTTGACTTTGTAGACCTGATGGCCGTAAAGAGCTAGTAACACAATCCAATATGAATGGAAGATCATGGATTTATGTTTATCAAGCTATGTAAGAGTATAAAAATCATCACACAAAACAAAGATATTTAAATAGAAACATACTTCACCTCTCAATATCGGCACAGCCCTCCAAACTCCAACTGGGTCTTGTTGGCTGAGCTGTCCCATAGCAAGCTGCAACAATGTCGTTGGCAGTCCAGCAACCAGCAGCCAAAATGTGTAGACTACCAGGTATGGAACTGCTCCATATCGGAACGCCTCCCTTGGGAGACGAACCGAATTGAACAGCGTAAGGGATATTGCTATCGTACATAGCTGTGTTTTTATGAACTCGCATATTGCTTTTAGTGTCTGAAACAAAAAGAGAAGGCTCTATAACAATCTATATTTAAACAAGGAAAACTGACAGACGTATTAATAAATAGCTTAGTTTATAAAGTATACATAAATTAAGAAATACTTTCATAATGGTCCCAAATTTTATATACAGAAAATTTGGGTTCCTATTAAGTTGAAATTACGGTAGTACAAATATTTTAAAGAATAAATAAATACATCACCGTTTTGTATAAATCTGCCGCATATAGTAAAATGTTTATACAGCTCAATTAAACTTGAAACCAAATGCTAAAAGCTTTTCACGGGGTATCAAACTTTAAATTTGTATCGTTGCTAATATTTCAAGATTACATCAGAACTTTTAATGCAAAATGTTTACCAAATACTTTGACGAGTTCTAAAAGTGTGCGGTCATACAACTCGTGATTTACGAGCGAGGTAAATAAGAATACATCAACAGGTTACGCTTGGCAGATGCCTAAACAATGCAACATTTGCTACTAAAACCAACGGTTTCGTAAAGTTCTTTAGAACTCTAATTATATAAATATAATGAACAAAGCAAGTCAACTGCTTTTGGTAATAGTGCTGATGTTGACAACGTTCCATAAAACGATGTTGAGTAAGACTATAATTCTTACAAATTGTATAAATACTACTATTGTTCGAGCTGTTAGGACTAGCTGTTCAAAGCCTATGGTAGTCAGAACCCGCTATTGTCTGTCATTCAGTGACGGCGTTACTCTTTTACAAGAAACTAACGCATAAATAGTGCACTGGTACTACGATTTGCTTGGTGAGTAAGAAGACAGAAGGCTCACATACTTAAGCTATTTTTTCGATTGATTACGGCACCACTTATCATCAGGCACACCAAATGCCTGTTCGCCTCAATATCCAAACTAATATTATAAATGCGAATGTAAGTTTGTTTTTTGCACTTTCAATTCTTAACTAGTCGACAGAAAAGGATATGGCGTACCTTTTATGCAGAAAATAACTATTCACGAGCGTGCTAAGCCGCGGGCAAAAGCTAGTATGTTTTATATAACAAAGTACAATATAGCAATGTAAAAACTCGCTGATATAAAATAACCAAAAAAATAACAAAAAGATTTTCTGAAGATTTTTGATTCTTTGAAGTATGGCATTAATTCTGGGCCATTCTCAGAACGACTTGTCTTGACATTATATCCTGTCTTAAGTTTGTTCGGATTACTGAGAATTAAATAACGTTGAAGATATTATATTGTTCATAGAACAAAAAAGAAACATAATATGGTGATTAATTTATTAATTTAGGTGGCCAAGAAAAAGCCTACACTTTAATATTATAATAATAATACGTTTATTTCTGATGAAGTCCATAGAGTCTTAGTAACAATTAACTTAAAATACTAATGTTAGTAGACAATACATGAGTAATATGCATGATTAAATCACAGGATTTAGCTGCATCCATCTTCTCAGCATCGGAGTCTCCCACCGATCCGCGAACACACTCAGGATGGTGTTAGTGCTGCCGCGGAGGCGCGCCATCAAGGAGGCGCACTTTTTACTCATGTAAGCGGCGAAGCCGTCAGTATAATCTTATATATAAAATTCTCGTGTCACAATGTTAGTTACCATACTTCTCCGAAACGGCTTGACCGATTTTTATGAAATTTTATATGCATATTTAGTAGGTCTGAGAATCGGCTACTATCTATTTTGCATACCCCTTAGTGATAAAGTAAACATAAAAAAAAGAATAATTACTTTTGACAGAACGAATTCTGTCCGGGCAGCTAGTATAATATAATATATTCGTATTCGTTCACAAATCGCTCGTCTATGGAGCTACTTTTCAGGAACAACAAAAAACTAGTTAACTCTTAATATATTTGAGCTTAGTTAAATTCTTTTGGTGTGATATATTTAATAAAACATTTACGTAGTTTCAGACTGTTTTCGTTAATGTAATTGCCTTGCGTGTAATGGTATAAGGATCAAAATTACAACAAATACCAGAAATAGAGAAAAATCTCATAGCGACTTTTGCGAAATACGTATATATTATATACGTATAATTACATATAAACGTCAAAGTTTAAGAGTTCGGTTTTGTCAATCTTTTTCAATTGCAATTACTGAGGGTTTACAGTTTGAGGGGGAGTACTAGGTTTTTCTTTGTAACAATTAGTGCCTAATCTAACACCTAGCTTCATTGCTCCAAATATATTGCTACGATTGTTTGATAGGCTCTTAAGCTAAGGCTATTTGGTTGACTAGCAGTTGTCATTCGTCAAACCTCCAAAATCCAAAGGTATCGAAAGGGATCGAACTCGAAACCTCTGCATTGCATTCCATCGGTCTGGTACCAGACTATCGGTGCTTATAGTTTACCTATTTTTAACATTGAAATCAATAATCTATATATATTGACGACCTCAATGGCGTCGTGGTTAGTGTAACCGACTGCCACGCCTGAGGTCGCGGGTTCGATTCCCGCACAAGTCAAACATTTGTGTGCATGAACATGCATGTTTGTCTTGGTCTGGGTGTTTCTATGTATAAATATGTATGTATTAACAAAAAAAAAAAGTATATATGTATGTTTATCCATTGTCTAGTACCCATAGTACAAGCTCTGCTAAGTTTGGGCTAGATGGTGTTGTGTGTAAGTAATATTCTATCACATAATAATATTAATGTTCTATCACATACACACAACACCATATTAAAATACTAACACCATAAGTGGTAGAATATTATATTATATTAGCGTGGGTTTATATATGTATTAATTAGATATTACTATATTTCTTCCGCGGCTTCGCCTGCGTAAATATAGGTTAGCTTTGGTTAGTAACAGTACTTTTTTCTGGATGAAAGGTCCTGACAACGTATAAAATTTTTAAATGCTGTGATGGTCGGTCGGTCGAGTAGTTAGGCGTGATAGCGTTACAAACAAACTCAAAGTGGCATTTATAATATTAGTAAGGATTTAAAAAAATAAAAAATATTTTTTTCTTTAGTTAGGATTAAAAAGAAACTGAATGATTTCAGAGCAACCATGTCAATGTCAAGTAGTTAACATACTGATAATATATTTGAACTGGCTTCTGAGTAGTACGAGGTCTTAATTAGAGCGAGACGAATTTCTTTGACATCTCTAACAAGCATGCCATTTTAATTAGTTAAGTACTGAGAAACGTAAGAAAGAGCTACGTGGTTGATCCAACAATCGTCATTTTCTTTTGCGATTTGGTGACGGAGATATAAAGCTATGACGAAATGAATACTTTATTTGAATACGTCACTCATATCATCGAGGTACAAGTACACGTGAGGTTTTAAAGACAATATCATATTTAAAAAAATATATTAAATCCATACTAAAATTATAAATCTGAAGAGTTTGTTTGTTTGTTTGTTTGGTTGAACGAGCTAATCTCAGAAACGGCAGGTTCGAATTGAAAAAATATTTTATTGTTGGATAGCCTATTTATTAAGGAAGGCTATAGGCTATATAACATCACGCTAAGACTCACGGGGGCGGCGCAGTAACGATAAACGCAGGTGAAACCGCGGGCACATCTAGTAATATTATAAAGCTGAAGAGTTTGTTTGGTTGATCGCATTAATCTCAGGAACTACCGGTCCGAATTGAAAAATTTTTTAGTGTTGGATAGCCCATTTATCGAGGAAGGCTATAGGCTATATAACATCTCGCTACAACTAATCGGCGCGTAGCATGAATGAAAAATGTAGCAAAAACGGAATAAATTCTCTTATATTAAGCAGACGAAGTTGCGCGGATCAGCTAGTTATTCATAAGAGTGTTTTGTAAGACTGCACGAGTGGCGTAGTAGCTGCATTGATTGCTTTGCTGCTGCCCCTGCGCCGAGTATCGTGGGTTCAATCCCCACGCGGGACAAATGTTTGTGTGATCTACCAATAATTGTTTTGAGTCTGGGTGTTCTTTTTTATCCGTGGTTTGAATGTTTATGAAGTCCCCCGAGGCAAAGTCATTAAACCTAATGCATTATGCGAGTAGATTTTTTATAAAAGAAAAGTAATATTGGTTTTTGTACTGCAATTAATTATTTCCTTTAGAAGCAGATTAGTTATTGAGCCCCTGATGGTAAGTCCTAACCGCTGTCCATAGACAGAGCTATCTATGTTTAAGGCAGAATCATGTCCACGTTTCATATCGTAAGCAAGCATCCGCCGTGGTGAGGCACTTATATAAAATAAATGTTGCCTAAAGATTTCAGGTAGGCCCACTATTTACAAAAAATAATCAACCGACGCGACGCTCTATCAAGCGTAAGAATTATAGAGCCCATAGCTTAATTCTATCCAAATGTGGTTTTTTTTCGGTTACTTATTTAACGTCTTGAGCTGCATCGGCACGTTGAGTCACAATTACTTTTCAATTACATATAACCGACAGTTCAACGATTGACAGATTAACCGTCTTTTTGTCGTTCATTATTTTATGTTTTTATCACAGGTTTTCATATTATTACTGTCATTTGTTTTAATGTATAATTCTTTTATACAGCATGCCACACGAAGCAATCGTCTATCATCTACCGACACGCTGGTGTTCGATAAAGTGCAAAGAAACTAAGTAACTGTTTCTGTTCATTTTATAATTGTTTGGAACCAAAAACACGAGAGCGCTGAGAAATATATGTGGTGTGACTCTGAAAGATTGAATAATAGAATAAGGAATAGTGTGATTAGAGAGAGATGCGGCATGAAAGTGGATATAGTGACAAGAATAGAAAAGGGTATGTTAAGTTGGTTTGGGCATGTAGAAAGAATGGACGAGGAAAGACTGACTAAGAAAGTTTATAAGGCTAGTGTGAATGGAACAGTCGCAGAAGGAAGACCTAGGCGAACGTTTCTTGATCAGATCGGAGGCCTTCTGGACAAAGGCCAGGTTAAGAGCACCTTGAACCGACGGGCGTGTATGAGGAATGTGATGAAAGTGAATGAAGCCAGAGAAGTGTGTCAGGATCGTAGCAAATGGAAATCCGTAGTCTCTGCCTACCCCTCTGGGAAACAGGCGTGAATCTATGTATGTATGTATGGTCCAAAGGGTTGGAATTCGACCATAATGATTATTGAAAACTTGAGGAAATAAATATAGGAATTGATATCTAAAATACAACGAATGATCTCCAATATTTTAGATAACACTAGCTCGTCGATAGCTCCTAAACAAAACTACAAGAAGAAAACTCGTTGTCAAACTCAGGAGAATACTCTTAACTGTTTTGTCTTTGCCTATTAATACATACGTAATTTCATTCATTTTAAGATAATGTTTCCGTATTCATACAACACTATGTTTTATAGTGACTATAAGTAATTGTGTGCTTAGGTATATTGTTTGATCGCGTTAGTATTTACAGAGTTCGAGCTACCACATCTTGCCTTTGAGACGACGACTTTTTCCACCTGTAAAAATTATTCCACTTCTCTTGGTGGCAAGCAGAAAATGGAGTTTCATAGTACACCTGAAACATTGGTATTATGAAAATGTCAGTCTTATTTTGACAGTCTTCAAAGGAAAGCATAAAAACTAACAATAACATTTAATTTTGGTAGTAAAGAGTAACTGAACAGACCGACGTTACTAGTATTACTTAATCTACCATTGTAGTGCGTAGAACCATACTTTCCTTCTTACGTCACGCGATTGTCCAGTCCAATGGCTCAGATCAACTGTTCGTTTGTAATTAATCTTTCGTCATAGATCCCAGAAACGACAGGTGAGTTACGCGAACTATTTAGTTCAGCAGTCATGATTTATTTTTGTAAAAATATGTGGATGGTGTTATTCAAATTTTGCTTTGTGATTTGCCTCTGCAGATTTACAATAGGTTGGCAACTTTTATAGAAATTACATATTGCATAGTTATTTCAGTTTCACACTGAAGAATATATATGCATCAGTGGTATTATCAATGTATGCGAGCGTCAACAATCATTTGATTAAGCGATTTGTGCCTCAGAGTTTACATTCGTTCCTCTCTTTGTACTTCAAGGTTACGGTCAGGCTGATGGTAAGCTTCTTCCGTATGCATGCGCATGTAAGTGCGTGTAACAGTTGCAAAATCAGGTAAACTGATTTAGCTAACGTGTCCTAAGTATACTTTCTTAAAATGATTGACGACAATATTAATTATATTTCGGTTCAGTATCATATAAACAGACAGGATAAAAATATATATGATAACTGATAAGTGATTGAGTTGTGTCCGTTGTAAGTAAAGTCGCTCGCGACGCAGATATTTTCGTAATAAAATAAATTACTTGAAACCCATTAACCACGGGGCGACGCATCCTGACTTTTGTCCTGACTCAACACCTGTCGTGACCCAAAAAACCTATCTAAGTGATCCTCAATTGATTTTAAAGGCACAATTTTGTTTCAAACATCATGTGGTATTTCAAATAAAAACGCGGTCCGTTTAACGTAGTATCAAATTACATGTATAATATTTTCTTCTATGTACTGTTACATAACAATTTAAATTCCTTTGTCTACATATCTAAACATGAATTAATATTTTTATAGCTGATATTATGCAGTTGACGCAACATTCACATCCTTCAGTTTAATAACGGTCTTGGAAATAATTACTGACCCGTTATATGTATACGAAATTTCAACAATTTGAAAGAATTGTCAAGGTATTTTATTTTGCCGGTATGTGTATTTAAATGATTAAGTGCGTAATTAGTTTATTTATAACAATTAAAAGAAGAGGATTGTGAGAAATTTCCATTTATTAACTAGTTAATTGACGTTTACAATGCAAAGTTAATTACTTTGCCTAAATGGTTTGTCCAGGGGAGTTTTAGTGCTTAAACCGCACGTTCAAGTCTCGAGCTTAAATCAAGATTACGATAAAGTGTTACCAATACAGAGTTACCGGTACCATGTTAGCGGTCCCATGTTACCGGTACCATGTTATCGGTACCATGTTACCGGTAGATGTTACCGGTACTGTGTTACCAATACTGTGTTTCTGGTACAGTGATATCTATGCAGTGTACAGGCACTGTGTTACCGGTACAGTATTACCGGTATAGTGTTACTGGGACACTGTTTTTAATACGAATGTACATCTGTTAAGTCAATGTCTTGTATATTTCCGTACGTCATGTTAAGCCTGCCATTTGTATCTATATGCTCTGTGGCACGACAATTAAATATAATTACATCTTTTATAACAGGCCATATACTTATTTGGATTAACCGCAAGAGATAATTATATAAAAAATAAATATTTGAAATAACTAGACGCAAGCAAGCGCTATGAAATATAACGATATATTTTTTCTAATGTTTCTGTGTAAAGCAAACAGATGTGTATGTGCAAATGTTTGTAAAAAGACATACTAGCCCGCAATTGATGTGTTACGAGTACATCACGATATCTTGTTTTTCTGACGCATGTATCGTGTAAAACAATAACTAATTTAGCCTTTTACAACGAATCTAAAGTGTTTATATTTTATGATCCATTTTATTTGATTGGTTGCGTACTCAGACTTTATTTGAGATTCCCGAGAGTATAGACAGAGTTATATTACGTACTACGTACATTTTATCAAAGTCCTGTAAGGATTTTTCTACCATACTGGAGCCCATAGATTTCTATTGCCTTCAATAAGGTCAAATACATGCCATGGTATCAACTTCTTCCAATATTTAGGTCTAGGATATTTTTCAATATTATGTTTAAATTTGGTCTTTTGGAAAAATAAATTACATAAGCATCATATAAGTAAGTAAAATTTTTGGCTCAAATATATAATTTACAAAAAAATATATAAAATACAATCATAATATTTAAGGGCGCCCGCCATTTCCCTGTCAGGAAATTTTCAAAGCATATTGTGCAATACTGAGTCTAGAACCACGCCCAGTAGTCGGCAGTAGGTTTTCTTGCTATTCAGTGGAATCTAAAACAATTGCTGAAAAACACCTTTATCTATCCATTTGGTGATATTGGCCTTGAGACTATGGATATAATTAATTTTTATAAGACAATTTATAAAAGTCAATATAGTATTCGGTAATTGACGATAGCCGTAAAACAAATTGATAATAATAATGTGATTAATGATATTATCGATTAAGTAATAAAACGTTGAGTTCTGACGACTATTTTACTTCTCATGATCAGCACTGAAGGAAGACAACAGTTCATGCACCCAAACAATAACCGCACGTACTCCTGCTTAACTGATGTAATTTAAATCGAAGCTTGTCTCAACAATAAGAACCAATCACTTTGTAATTATTGCCATTTATAGATGTTAGCATAATTTACATTGCAGGTGTTCGATCCAATTAAAATATTATTCCTTTTATGTATTTAATGCATTCGCAAGTAGGTTGTGATAGTTTTTTAACTGTTATTATCATGCAAATAATATAAATAAATGCATAATAAATTAATAAACCAATTTTTTGTAAATTGACTGCTAATGAGATTGTAAATTATCGATACTTTTGAAAACTTATGCCTCAGTTTTCACTTGCGAGGACGCAGGTTGAAAACGTGGGTCAGATAGTATTATTGGACTAATAAAATCGTAAACATCATTCTTAAAATGTGAAAATAGAAAATCATAGCAAAATTATAAAATATGAGTATAAACAAGACTGGACAGAACAGGAGCGAACTCGAGTAAGTCTACAAGACATAGACAAGTGATATACACTTGTGCACATACAACTCATGTCTTAGCAGACACGTTCATTCACCCAGTATATTTCTTTTAAAAAAACTAGTGTGGCAGAAGTATCGCAAAATACGGTTTGCGGGCTAGCCTGCCTGTAAGGATTTATCAATGCGACATCAGGAGTATCACTAGTACTTTTACGAACCTTCTAAATGCTCTCAGACGAAAGGATAAACATTATTAGTTCATTCTAGATAGTTTCACTTTTAAAAGGACTCTGGGTGTTCTACTTATTACAAGAACATAATATATCATTGCAATTAATTTTCTTGTAAATTATAACAGAGGAAATAAATAATCCATGAACAGGACTTGCGACCTTGACAAACATAGCATCCCGTTAGATGCAAAAATACAGCCAAATTGCAATGCTTGACGTGAGACCATGAATAGCTCAAATGGCGGAGTGACGAGACTGTTTGTCGAGGTCGTATCTTCATGTCCTGCTTCATGGATTATTTTTTTCCTCTACTATAATTAACATCCTACCTTAGCATGGTACAGTGCGCTGTAGAAATGCATACCCATTACAAAACTTAAACGGCATAAGCCGCTAATTGACGCCATCTAACGGAAATAGATACAAGAACTGTTAAATAGTTTATTTATATCGTAATAGATGGCGGTGTACTATTATAAAATAAAAAAGTAGATTTCTTAATAACTCAATTTTGATAAATTGACTTTAATAAAGTTTTTTAATCTCTATTCATAACACTTTATTTGAAAAAGAATACATTTCACGGTAAAACAATAAGGAAACAATTGAATTTATAAATTTATTGTGGGTAGTTTATTTTATAGATACTTTCGATGACTCGCTATTCTATTTGTACGCAAACATTATTCTGTCCCTGTGTTCAAGTGCCTTTTCGGTTGACATTATAATTTTTTTTGTGTGTTTTTATTAAATTATTCGCTAAAATGAGTACGCGTTGCAATATTTATAAAACAACGGCATCTAGTTAATCCATATTGATTCTAATTCTAGTGTTCACAGGATTTTGTATCTTAAGGTATCCATGCACTATTACAGGTGACTACATACTAAATCTTCTTATTGATAGAGAGACTTTCTTTGTAAATCTTTGTAATTCAATGAAAGATCCTTCTGTGTTGTAATATCATAGATGTATTTCATCCACATCTGACCAGTTATTTAACCTGTCAAGTCTTGGGATGCCAGACATAAATAAAAACCTATTGTGTCTTGCCGTCGGTGTGCCGCTGCCAATCAATAGGTTAAGGTATCATATCAAAGAGAATTTGCATAGAACTTTCTACGGTGCACAGTGGCATTCTTTGTACTACATAGAATTTAAAAGACAACATAAAGGAAATATGCTCCGCTAAGTATCAACATTGACTTACTCCGATTCCAGGTTATCCAGCAATCGAATACTTGGTATCAAATCCAACAATAGGTCGTAACAGTGTATAGAATGGCTCCTCATTGTTGAATGTTATGATAACTACAGGAACCTTTGATTCTTCGGTTCCGTTGTTGTATGTACTAAGAACTAACATGACTATAATCCTTATTACCTTCTATATTTAAATCTAAATATTAACTGTGTATTACACCATCTTAGTCTCCCCGTGACTATGGCTGCTGAAAAGCAACCGAAACGTCGGGAAAAGTGTAAAATTAAATTAAATCTAAATAGTTTTAATAGTTTTAATAATAATTCAATTAGCTTAAAAATTAGTAAAGTTTAATAGTAGTAGTAGTGTAACAGTTTTACAAAATTATGTAATAAAGTGTCAAATAAACAACGCGATAAAAACCGTATATAGTAGTTTAATTTCAATTAATAATATTAGCGTAAACAAAAGACAATATTGTGTATTATATTTAGTTTTCTGCATTTTGCATGCTAAAAGAAAAAGCTAACTTGCGTATATACGATACAATCAAATGCTCCCTGCGTTATACATTAAAATAAACTTTTAAAAACTTATTTAATATAGTCACAATCACGTTATGGGTCCAATAATCCACAAGACAGTTTTTGAATTATGTACATTTAAAACTGCCTATTGCATAACAATAATCTTTATTTATTTCAAAATCTCATTACAATTTTTATGTAGCGATAATGTGAAGAAAACACGACTAAAACTGGTGTAATTCAATAGAGTATGTAATCAAATAATGAAATTGTGTTAGGCCAGTATGTCACAGTAATACCAAAACTAAATCGTTGGGCAACTGCATTCGACCAGTCTTATGCGTTGCACACACACGCGAACCAATGTGTTTATTTGGACACCTGTATATGTCGGCTACTGCGCTTTTATTTGGTTCACATTTTTGAATGTACAGATGGTGCAATGATTTATGTTGTCGCCTTGTCGGTGAGCCAAGCGTTGTGCATACCATGACATGGGACAAAAATGTGTATGATAATTGTTTTGTGTCTGGGTGCTCTTTGAGTCCGATGTTTCAAAGTTCATTGATTGCCACGTGATACAGTAATTACTACTAGTGCAGTCTTCGATCAAATAAACTACTAGACATCATATAACTTTAAAATTCCGGCAAATAAGATTTCACCAGTGCCGTGGGGCTGCACACATTGTGTTTGAAGTCTTATTATAGTGCATGAGATGTAAGGTTTCAATTATATAAAGATCTATCTACGATTGTACATGTCAACTGTAGACACATTTGCGTAATTTTTGTAGTAGGTCCAAGTTTTTATTTGCCAGAAGGATAATTTTGCACTAATTCTCAATTCTTCTTTAAGTAGGTTTTTTTAATATTTAACTCGATCGTGCTCCTTCACGTCCATTACAATTTGTTTTTAACTTTTCATGAAAGAATAGCGATGAGTCATATATTTGGACTTTATACAGCAGCAACTAGTTCAAAAGTATGTTATGTTAAACCTTTAGTTAATGCCATTATTTAGACCGTGTTTTAATAAACACTGCGTAATTACGAGTAGTCTTTGCCTTTATTATATATTTTTTTATAAACACACACATGTGTATAAAAGTATGACTACAATAGCATCCAAACAGCTTCTGAGTAAGATAGTTTGTTTGTAAAGAAAACATTGTTTTCCAACGTAGAAGTGAATAAGTATTCCTATACATCCGGGCTATTCACAAGACTGCAAACTAAACATTTCAGAAAGACAAAAATGACAGCATAATGTTTGTAAATGTCTCCATATACGTTGAGTAGTTAGACTTCAAATTCTTCGGATTCAGTAAGACTGAATCCATGGGTGATCTAGAGGTTAGTGGTCGCCTGCCAGGGACTGTACTGCAGGGTGTGGCTTCAACACAGCCATTACATAAAGTAAACTTAGAACAACAATTGTATAAACGTTTTAAGACTTGTGATTTGTATCCACACAAATTGTATGATCCTCAAAGAGTCTGGGTGTTGTGTGTATAAATTTTTTCTATGTTTTTAAGGGCCTCGTGTTACAGTAGCTGTCCCTCATGCATAATAATTAACTTGTTAAAATCCAGTGCTTACGGTATCGGTGGGAAACAAATTTATTGATGTAGCAAATGCTGCCGTGCAGGATTAATTTTTTTGTTGTACACACGGCTACACATTAAGATAGACTCCCTATATATGCATAACTACGCTACATAAAAAATAGAGAATTGTTGGAAAGGGACGGTGGATAGTGGTGTCGGTGTAATGGTAAGGATAGCGCGTCGCGTCCCATTCAGCTTTAATGTAACAAAAATATAACGCACTCTCTCGCACGATTCACAGCGTTCAACTTCTAATAGTTCAAAGTCCAAACAGTCTAGGTTGATGTGTCGCTGTGTGCACATTTGAATTTTTATTTTGGCAGATTATTTGGCGCCGGCTCCCAATTTATTAGATTCGATGGAGAGCTAAGTTATGTATATAAATTTAAATGTCAGATCATAACATTTAAATGAAGTCTTGGAATGCCAGACATAATTAAAAGCCTATTGTGTCTGGCCGCCGGTGTACCGTTACGATTCAAATTCAAACTGATATTACGCCAGCTATGGTTTTAAGTTTTATGTTCAATTGCCGTTTACTGACAATTTTGTGCTTTTGTGCTACCGATAATTTAATGTAAGGAAACCCACTTTACGGATCAAAGTGACGTTTTGCACAGCAGTTTGCCACTGCGCCTTATAAGGTTAAAGACAGTTAAAAAAATATTGTTAACTGTATTCTTGTGTGTGAGTGAAGTATCCTAAGTAATTTTGTAGTAGACTTGCTGATACCTATAACTTAACCAATGATGTCAGTGCACACCACTTGCATTATTAACTTATATTGCTAGTGTTCTATTAGGTATAATTTTTATGTACATGAGTTCTATTATGATGGTAATTCATTATCATCATCATCATCCTCTTGCCGTGGTCTCAATTTATTTGGGGTCGGCGCAGTATGTCCTTCGCTTCCATTCTTCTCTGTCACCCATCGTCTGATCATTTACCCCTTTTCCTTTCATATCCATCCTCACACAGTCCATCCATCTTTTTCTTGGCTTTCCTCTCCCTTTTCGTCCCCCTACCCTCTTATCCATCACTTGCTTACCTACATACGTATCATCTCTTCGCATAACATGTCCATACCAAGCCAAACGAATTCCTTTCACCTTCTCGTCTATGGGCACCACTTTCAGACTACCTCTTACGTATTCATTCCTAATTATGTCCATTCTTGTCACTCCACACATCCATCGTAACATTCTTATCTCTGCTACAGGCAATCGTTTCTCATCCATCTTCTTAGTAGTAGTAGTAAGTATGATGGTAATTATGTGCCTTAAACACCTCTGCCAGACTCTTCCGCAATATAATAAGCCAACTATATATATATATAAATGAATCCCTGTTTCCCTTGGCCACGCCATAATTTGAGAACGACTTTACAGAATTTAGTCATCTCTTTTTTAGGTTTTCTAATACTTTGAAGAATGTTCTTACGGAAAGCAATGTTAAGAAAATACGCAAAAAAAAGCTGGCAGGTCAGCTAGTCTATATATGTAACTGCCTCCGTGGCGCAGCGGTAGTGAATGTGACTGCTGTGCATGAGGTCTCAGGTTCGAATCCCGTGTCGGGCCAACAAATAGTTATTGGGTTTTTCTGTAAAGAAATCTCAATAGCAGTCCGGAGTTAGGAAGTTGGCGGTGTTAGATACTCCCGTGCCTCAAAAAGCACGTAAAGCCGTTGGTCCTGCGCATGATCTCTCTCCGGTCGTTTCGCATTGCTGTCCCATCGGATCAAGAGAGTTAGGGAACGGAGAGTGCACTTGAGTTTGCGCACACACTTGTGCACTATAATATCTCCTGCGCAGGTGGCCAGTCTCCGTTAACATTGGCTGTCGTGGCTGAAATTCAGTCTGGAGGACATTATTATTATTATATGTAAAGACTGTCAAAATCATTACTCTTCCTTTTGACTTCGCCATAGTCGGGTAAAAATGAATTCCTGTTTCCCTTGGTCATGCTATAACTTGACTTTACAGATTTCAATCATCTGTATTTTTTTAAAGTCTTTAATTCTTTGTAGAAGGTTCCTACGGAAAGAAATGTTAAGAATTTTTCTTGCGCGAAAAATTTTATAATTTCAGAAAACTTAACGACTATTTGAATCTCGCGAGTTTGACAGTTCGTCTAGGACAGGGCAACTACTAATATAGAACACATATTTTCTTTCGTTGCTTATTTCTTGTTATCCGTTAAGGCATTTCAATAAATGTCTCCAGCATATTTATATGAAACCACGGTACCACCTACGGTTAATAAGTCCTGCTAAGTAGGCAAACGTCATTCAAATTCAAAATAAGTGTAAATAATAATTGCTGTAGATATTAATGCGAATGTAGATTTTTTGGTCGGTAATTTATAAAAAGTATTACGCATTTAATGCAATAGGTATTCGGTACACGTGATTCATAAGTAGATTGATGAGTAATGGTCAAGTTTATAAAGTAATATTTTAAAACTAACAACAGCATGGTGAGGTAATCTTTTTTTTATTACTATCCCTGCATGGAATGAAAATTGTGTGTTCTACACATTGTTCCGAGTTTACTTCAAGCCTATGATCTCAACGTTTATATAGACGGTGTTGATTCTGAAACATACATCGACTAATGCCTGTACTAAAACCAAGGCCGACCGGCTTTGGTGATACAGTAGTAATGAATGGAACTATTGTCCATGAGGTTTTGGGTTCGAAATCAACCGGGTTAGTCCGTCAAAATGTTTATGAAATTCTAATAAGAAATTCTTAAACGCAGCGCGATGTTAATGAGGTTCCACACTGTATCTCGGCAACCACCTAAAAACCAAAACCATCGAGGAAGACGAATTGCCGTCCCATCGGACTATGCGAATATTATGGTAATAGAATAGTGCACTCTCTATTCTCTTACTCTCGTCTAATGTCCTCCAGACCGAATTTCGGCCACGGCGGCCAGGCTTAACGGAGACTGGCCATCTGCGCGGGAGATATTATAGTGCACAAGTGTGTGCGCAAACACAAGTGCACTCTCTGTTCCGTAACTCTCATGATCCGATGGGACGGTATTTCGACACGACCGGAAAGAGATCTAAACTTACTCTCATTGATGTGTATGCGCATATACATATCTTGCGCCAGTCTCCGTGAAGATACCGAAATTTGGTATAGTGGACCTTATTGTCGGCCTCGATGGCGTAGTGGTTAGTGTAACCGACTTCCACGCCTGAGGTCGCGGGTTCGATTCCCGCATAAGTCAAACATTTGTGTGCATCGATATGGATGTTTTTCTTGGTCTGGGTGTTTTTATGTATAATATGGAAGTAATTTACAAAAATTTTTTTTATATTAATGTATGTTTATCCATTGTCTAGTACCCATAGTACAAGCTCTGCTTAGTTTGGGCTAGATGGTGTTGTGTGTATGTGATAGAATATTATTATTATTATGTTTCTCTTATCACAGGTACTTTATAACATATTATATTAGGAAATACCTGGCCCTTTGGGGGGCTTACACGGAGACATGGGTCGAACGTGAAAAGGCCTTCGAGAGTTTTTATCAAAGTTGGGATAGAACACCTACAACGGCACTAGCCACAGCAGGCATAGGACTATTACTACGTATGGATTTTAATATATGGGCTATGGGTATGGGTGTCTGGTGGACCGGTATATTGCTAACTATGGATGAAAAACGGCGTCTGCCCTGAATACTCTAATAGCATCAATGCAATGGGCAGACGATGACTCGCCAACTCACTAGATGGGCCCCTGAATAGCCACTATAGGCATACACGCTAGCAGCAAAGGGCAACACCGGTGCGAGTGGCTAGGGGTGTCGAGCGGTGCGGCGCCGGTTTCACCATCACGGGTCTCGTGACAACGGAGACCCGGAGCGGGTTTCCCCGTAGTTATGCCCTTGAAAATGACACTTCCACCCCCAAGCATATAGCTCTAGCGGCTCTAGCCCCCTTTGACCGGCCGACCAAGACAAGCCAGAGTTGAGAGTCCTACAGGCACTCTTGTAGTTCCACCCTAATCAACTAGTAACGGCAAGCTGGGGACGAGGTCCTAACCAACTCTCTGAGACATTCAGGATCGCAGTGTCGCCACTCACATTCAGCTCGCCACAAGCTGCCCTGCGGTTTGTGCGCTTTTATTTAACCTGGTGATATATTGTTTATATAATAATAATAATAATAATAATATAATATTCTACCACATACATACAACACCATCTAGCCCAAACTAAGCAGAGCTTGTACTATGGGTACTAGACAATGGATAAACATACATACATACTTTTTTTTTGTAAATGCATACATATTATACATAGAAACACCCTGACCAAGACAAACATCCATGTTCATGCACACAAATATTTGACTTGTGCGGGAATCGAACCCGCGACCTCAGGCGTGGCAGTCGGTTACAATAACCACTACGCCATCGAGTTATTATATATGTATATTCTTTTAATTAAATTATATCTACTGTGAATTAACTTTAATTAATGAACGGGTATCTGTGAATGCATGATCTATTTAAGTTCAACATTGTAATTGTATTCTATTATTAATTAATAATTGTATTTATTGGTATTTTTGTGACGTCGAACACTCAATCATGTTCTCATGGAAGTGATGTAAATCTTATATGAGAATAAATATCTTTATACCTAAACATAACATTATCCTAAGTGTTAATCCAGGAGTTTCAAATATAGTGCCGGGGCGTCGTCCGGGAGTCGTAGTCTGCTGGGTGGATCGCTGAAGTAGTTTCTTTACCAGCGGCTCATCCACTATACAAGGCAGCGAAGGGGCACACCGTGGGGTTTTAGTCCGTATGCCCGAAATACGGGAGAGCCGGACATAACCCTCTCGCCTCCCCTAGTGGCGGGGGGGTATGCATCAGGTGCATTTCACCAGGTGAAAAAAAAAAAGGAAATCAAATATAGTCAACAGTTAAATGTTTTTAAATAACATCACAAACTTTCGCATTTATAATACAGAAGTGTGTCATTATTTCAACACCTGATACGAACAACATTGTAACTAATAGTATTTTGTAAGACCTCAGTGTTGTTATTACAAAACCTTTAACAAGAGTTACAATGTTGTTCTTATCGGGACCTGTTATTTTTTAAATGATTGTACGTATACAAAATTATTACACACGTACATAGTCTCACGTCTTTATACCCGAAAGGGTAGGCAAAAGGCAAGGGCACCTGTAGTTTTTCAAATCTATATATATAAAACTCTTCCGTTACTGAATGACTGACAGACAACGCACAGCCGAAACCACTGAACGCAAGAAGCTGAAATTTGGCATGTATGTTCCTTGGAGAGTGTAGGGGAGCACTAAGAGAGGATTTTTGGAAATTCCACCTTAAGGGGGTGAAAGGGATGAAACCCGATATTCAGATGGGAACGGGACTTACGCGGGTGAAACCGTGGGAAAACTACTAGTATAGTTATATTGTTATTACCTATTACCGCCTGCCAGAAACAATTCTAAATACTTTTTAGAGGTTTTCTTTAATGTAACAATATTTGCCAGATCCGGGCATCAAACCCGATACTTCACGCATAGCAGTCTCATTTACTATCACTGTCTTACCTTGACATACTACAAATGTTCTAAAATTATTATACGTATTAAAACTACATATACGTTACCATCAGCCCATATGTACTGAGTGATTGTCGAAAGATCGCGTGAGCTGTCATTTCACTCTCTAACCATTAGAGCATTATTTTTTATTTCCTAGCTATTTAAAATTACGAACAAATGTACATAATTTATCGTTGAACATGAAAATTTATATTCGCGAGGCAAAATGTAGTATCTTTCAATATTATAGCATTATTATTTTACGCCTTGGTTACTTTAGCGTAGCGATGGGTGATTACTGATTACCGATAAAAATATTCGATTTATACGATCGAAATATTCTAAGCTTTGTTAAATATGTTGCCCATCCCTTCTCACACTGAGAAGAGGCCCGTATCCAGCAGTGGGACAGTTTAATACAGGGCTGATATCATTATTAATATTATTGTTAAAAATCAAATACTTTTAACGTTTATATTGGTGATTCAGTATTAGCATCATATGTCCTCAAAATCCGTTTAGAGTATATTCGATGCTAATACTGAATCGCCAATATGAACGTTAAAACATAATTTTTAGTGCAATATGAGATGGTAATGTTTTCCACCATTATAGCTCGGCCAACTCAAAACATTTAATGTATCAGCCATAATAAAATGTGAATGTAATATATCTTTGATTATTCTTTGGGGGAAAGATAGAGGCATGGACTATGTACTTATGTATTATTTAGGACATTACTTATTATTATCAATTTTTTTACGTGAGGCATGCATTGACGCATACATTGTTGCTTAAAATTGTTGGAATCACACCTTTGCAAACGGTCAAGGGTTCGACTCCTAAATAGTATAAAGTTCCATAAGATTATATCATTCTTCCAGTACCACAAGTTCACGGCGGATAAGATTGGAAGTTTATATTCTGAATTAGTACGGATTAAAAAGTATGCCCGGTAGATGTTAATGGACTATTACGTGGGACACAAAAACCACCAAATGAACCATGTGTGTTCACTGCTTGCTGCCTCATCGGGGTTGAAAAGTCATATATGACAGTGTAAAGCATCACGTTTTTATAGTCTTGAAGGGCTTAGCAGAGGTCATGACACCCACATTTTGTCAATCCTGCCTAGTATGCTTAGTGACGTTTGAAAAGCGGTTTTAGAAGTGTTTATTTCTTAAGAAAGTGGTTGCAGTAATTGTATATATACGTTAAACATGTCAACATTTAAAAGTAGCTTTCATGCGAAGAATCAGGAAAGAAAGTAAGTGTCTGTACTTCGTATCCGTAAATAACTACGTCGTAATATTATATAGACTGGTGTCAGTCAGCCATCTATATATTATGTAGAGTCTTTTATATATATTTAAACCATACTTTTAGTTCAATAACATCTGTATTAGCATCCAAAGAATATTTATTTTTAATACTAATGTAATAAAATCACCGTTATGCAAAGACGAAGCATGAGAAAATAAAAAGTTTAAGACCGTTGCCTGCCTTGCACACTGGAACTGAAACTACACCAACTACCCATCCAGCAATGCCCAGCGCAGGCGCAAAGATGCCTGTAGGTGACGACTTCTCGGGGATACCCCGACCTAAACTACATTTACGCGAGCGAAGCCACGGGCAAAATCTAGTATGTTATATAGCTTTTGACTGTACCACACACCGATAAAAATTATTTAGACAAAATACCTAAATAATTGCCAACTAATCATATTCAGTACAATTAGGAAGCATTACATTGAAATCGTCAATTTATAATAAAAAATCACTAAAATCATGTCTAAATTAAAGGTAAATAAGAAAATATAGTTATCAAAACTAAAATTATTTTGCAGTCGATCAAAACATAGTTATTTTAAATGGGTTTCTCCCACGCGAACAATCAGAGGAAATTACCATAATCAACGCGCTTAGCAAAGTGTTATAAATTATTATTGATCATGAACAATACTATGATAGTTTAATGGTGAGACTTAAACTTACTTTTTACGTTTGTCTATGTTCTTTTTTAACAATTGCTGACCTAGGCATAATCAAACAGACTTTACAATTATTGGTCATAAAAATATGGTGGTCATATAATGGACGTTAAAAGAAACCCATATTATTGTGTGAATAGGATATCCGGGCAAGACATTGGCCAACGTTCTCTGATAAATATGATAGAGATTCTGGAAATAGGCCAGGATAAGAATTCCCAGAACCTACAAAAGTGCATAAATAATATAACCAGGTCGCGTGTTGTGCATCAGGTATTGGATGCGAATGCCGAATCAAGTAAAGTGCTACATACTGCGTTTTTTTGTCAAGAAATTCCTTTTTCAGAAGCACGGGCTTTAGAACTCTGGCTGGTCGACAGTTGTGGGTTTATTACACTTAGGACCCAAAGCTGGCGAAATGTGAGCGTAATACACGTCTGCCTATCACTTGTATATTGGAGATATAGGCATGAGACAATGTATGTGAGTGAATGCAGATGGGAAAAGGATATGTGTCAGATACGTAGCAAGTGCAAATCACTACAGTGGTAAAACAGATTATCAGATATTGGTGCCCTCATTTGGACAAAGTACCAATGCCTGCTATAAACAATTGCATAAAACTACAAAATATTTAACAGACCCATCAACATTTATGTTATGTGCTGTTATAAGTACTATTAAAATTATATTCACTCATTCTTCACGATTCATTTCAATGTCAGTTGCATTCGCAATGGTGCATTAACTAGTAGTGGGTAAGTCGTTAGGCATTCTTCTTTACAGAGTGACATTGAATTTTGTGGTCATTCTTAACAATAAACGCGATGCTTTTATTTCTAGTGGTTTTATTAACCTTTCAATTACAGGGACATGGATTTAAAACTAGTGCGTAACGAAAGGTGGCAGGAGTTGATCTGTTCGATATCACTAAAAATATATACACATGTTGGTAACCTTGTATTTAATTTCTATAAAACATGTACTAAAATATAGGCAATGCTTCCATTGTCCATATTTTTTTAAAGTTTACTGACTATTTCAGTCGTAGGATTTCTTTAAGCGCGATTTATACGAGTAATCGAATAATTCGAAAAGTATTACATTCGAATGCTGACGTGTCCGTCGTTATTTGTAATTTTGTATGTTATCGAATTAATAAATAATCTTTCCGATGGAACTTTGATAAGAGCGCGATGTATTTTTTAGTTGAGTGCTCTGAATTTCTTGCAGGTATCTTCTCATAGGCTAGGCATTCATTCAGTTAATTGATATTTATATATATATAGATAATTAGATAGATAGATATTATAAATAATTAATTAATTGATTCTTAACCTTGCCTATTGATAGATTAATTGCAAGTGACATCAGTGGACGCCTTTGCCTTTGTTATATAAAAAACGTATGTGCATTTCATGTTCCGTTGCTTGAGCTATGTAAATACGTAGTCAGTATATCATTCAACGAGACGGTCAGCTCATTTCTGATTTCCTTAAATAAATATATAGCACATAGCAATAAATAGCACGCTGAAGCATCAATGTCATTTTATTCATTGCAAATTTGTCATAGCCTATTTAAATGTCTATAATAATATTACCTTCATAACACAATACGGAAGCCCAAAAAATGCTTAAGTAACCATATAAAAGATTGTTTTACCGAGCCATGGAGGTCAGAATTATCTATGTACAGGAAAGAAGAAATCGTGTAGAATATAATGACTATTTAATGATGACAAAACGTCGTAAAGCGACACCGCGAACCTTGACAGCCTTGAGAGAACCTCGAAGGGCGAGTGCCGCATCCTTTATACATACGACTAAGTACTTTGCAAGTTATTGTCTTCTAAGAACTATGTTAATTCTATTAGGTAGTATTGCCACGTGGCTTCGCCTACAGAAACGCATACCGATATAAAAAAACGTCACATGTCCCATTAATCCAGGACTTGATCTATCTCTGTGTCAAGTTGCATAATGATGCTAATAGATTTAGACCCGGGCGTTATATTCAAAAAACGATTATTTTTGGCTACGGCCAGGTAACATTTTGGCGGCCTCGATGACGTAGTGGTCAGTGTAACCGACTGCCACGGCTGTGGTCGCGTGTTCGATTCCCGCACAAGTCAAACATTTGTGTGCATCGACATGGATGTTTGTCTTGATCTGGGTGTTTTCTATGTATAATAATATGTATGTATTTACATAAAAAAAGAATATAATTATGTATGTTAATCCCTGTCTAGTACCCATAGTACAAGCTCTGCTTAGTTTGGTTTAGATGGTGTTGTGTGTATGTGATAGAATATATTATATTATTTTGACATATATTTTGCCATAGAAAATGTGTCACAAATGTACTGTCCGTTTCTTGAATTAGGAAACGGGCCTTAAGACTGCGCCGAGCGTAGACAGATAATGACAGAGCTCGTGCGGCGCATATTCAAATTGGCGCGCGGCCGCCATAGTAAAATTGTATGGAGGATTTGAAGTGCCTTTTTAATAAATATGTGTCCTTTATTATCAACCAATATCTTAAATATTTGGGATGGACAAATTTTAATATAACTATTTATGTTTCGTTTAAGCTGTAAAAGAGGATGCAAATTTACGTAATTTTGTAGGCGAAATTATTAATTATTTTAAGTTTTTTACACGGAATAATTGTAAACACATTCATTGTTATGGTAAATGTATATTTTATATTTGTATTAAAGAAAAAGTGTTGAATTTATTCACTTAACTGTGACCGTCTGTTTTGGCACATTTCGCTCGGCGCAGTCTTAAAAGTAAACGTAATTGAGTAACGAACATCTAAATATTTTTACCAACTTTATTAGT
Organism: Catocala fraxini; assembly: GCA_930367265.1. Taxonomy (NCBI): domain Eukaryota; kingdom Metazoa; phylum Arthropoda; class Insecta; order Lepidoptera; family Erebidae; genus Catocala; species Catocala fraxini. The sequence goes on from OV884031.1 coordinate 25,070,482, forward strand.
AGTATATTGTATTCTATAGCTTAAGTTTGCTGCTGATTGTGAGATTAGGTCGATACTCAATTCGGATGAAGTGTTATAACGCTTTTCTGTTCGAAAAATTCTCACCAGCAGTAAAATGAAGAATGGCTAAAAACAGCTGGTAAAATGAAATTTAACTCGGAACTTCACGATCAGTCTTAACATGAACGCATATTGATCATACAGAACCAACAAGGCAGTGAAATACCTAATCATTATTGTCAACAAATGCCATATGCTTGAGAAAAATGTAGAATTATCAACAAATTATTACCTCATATATTGCGTACAAGGTTACAGTGAACGTGATATTAAACACTACTTTACTTTTATTTTGTTTCTTTATCATCCTAACTTAATATTATAAATGTGAATGTGAGTTTGTTTGTTTGTTACGCTTTCACGCCTTAACTACTCAACCGATCATCGTGAAATTTAGTATACACGTTGTCAAGGGTGCAAAAAAGGATAGGGTACCTTTCATCCAGAAAAACCACTGTTACTAACCTAACTTACATTTAGCAATTTAGTACTGATACACATAAATGTGAAAGGTTGTCGAGATATGTGGATGTTTGTGACTCAATTAGCGCATACCTTTCAACAAATTTGAATGAATCCTGGCATACAGACAGACCATATTGTATATTAACACATAAAATACCTTTCGGTGCTCCTATAGGATTGACGCAGTAGCAGCCATAGACAGAACTTAGTTTCATAATATATTCTATCAATTTATCAAGTCAATATTATGGCTGATGATAAAAGGTTTCCCTTAACTATGAACAAGTACTTGTATCTCATGCCTTGCCTCTGTATATGTAGATTTTATGCCTCACTATAAAACATCTGATATGATAAAGGTAAAGGACAAGAGCCTCTCCAGCTGCGGCTTACATTCATAAGTAAGTAATATTGTTATGATAGGCTATGTCACTGGGTCAGTAATGCTAAGATTATCGTCAGTATTTTAAATCCAAATCTATATAGAGCGTAGCAGAAAGATATGTTTCTAATTAAATGTGGTACCTGTTGAATAGTATTGCGATTTTAATGTATGTATGTATATATAAAACATTTAACTTACTTCTAGACACTCAAAATGGTATGGGGTTCTTCAAAAATGCTGCCTCTAGTTTTGCAGGCGTCTATAGGCTATATATATACGTTACGTTATATATATTACGGCCCACCTAAGTAGTCACCATAGTGACTACTTAGGTGGGCCGTAAGCTTGTTTGCTACTTTAGTAGTAAAAAAAAACTCAAAACAAGAAATCCAGTTGTAATTTAGCTCTTATGAATCTTAGGAAATCTTCAGCTGAATTTCATCAATAAATTGTTGAAAAAGCCGACTAAAGATAAGTTACTTTAGTAGTTAAGTTACTGGAGATGTCATCATAATTATATTAAAACAAACCTTCACACTATGTATATTAGAACACGAAATTTGAAGCTGGATCTAAGTCAACTTGTCTGAATATTTTTAAAAGCAGTATAGTTTTGAAATGAACTCACTATTACACGAAACATGACAATTGCTAGAATACTTCTAGCACGAAGCTTAAGACTATGTCCGAAAACCGTAGTTGGTCATTTTTGGTAGAACAGTCTGAAGTTTCAGACACTCTGCTGCTACCGAAAATTGCCTACAACAGTCTTAAGCAGTTTAGGTAAAGCCCTTGTGACGCAAAACCTATTAATGTTTAGAGTAGTGAAATTCAGGCTTACAATGGTACACCTGTTTATTCCAAATATATACCGTGCTATCTTATATAAAGAAAGTACTTAAATTTGTATAGTTAATAAAGATATACTCTAATACCATATAACTAGAACTTAAACAAAACATATGAAAAATATGTAGTCTACTTAAAAATAATAAATTAAGTTCAGAATTGAAGTCCCAAAATACTTGTCAGACTAAAAAAGTGAGATCATTTCCATTTTGTCCAAAACCAAAAGGCGAACGAAACAAATTAAAAAGACGTCGCCTAAAAACCAATACGTAGTAGTTGAACCATGCTACTGAAGCCGTACATTCAATTATTAAACAATTTACTAAGACAAGTCTCTCATTCATATTCTAGGTAAAGACAGAAGACAGGTTTTATTAAACACAATGTAAACCAACTATATAAACGTACAACCAGCTCCATAATACTATAACGTAATAAGAAAGACCTCGTCCTAGAAACATCTCTATTGGATTAAAACTAAAAACACGCCAAAAAAATATACTATCAAGTACGAACAGATATTTTTTGCCATACATAAATTTTACGATGACCGAGAAATAAAATCGTGGTTTTCAATTACAGATTCACATTGTAAACATTGAAGAAGGTCATAAACAGTATGTATTACCCAGTCATGTTTAGAAGTCCTCCCCATGCATGATTTGTTTCTCACACAATGGAAATCACTACACGGTCGTGTCACCACTGCCATATAAAATTTAATTTTACTGTAATACAGGAGAATTAAGAACACGATAGCGCGCATGCGCTTTGCACGTAACACTGAACTGTTCGAAGGTGCGCGCGAGTGATGCGCGGTAATTATGTCGATGTTTATTTTATAGGGATGATGTACTTGTTCGTGAGTACGTAATATATTATTTTATTACCGTATGTTATGTTTTATTTTTTACTTTATAACTATTATTGTGATGCGGCAAAGATAAAGGGTTATTTGAATACGAATAATGCAGATGTTATTGTGTACTTTAGCGTGTATAAGGCTTTTGTTCTGTTGTTATATATTTCAATTGTTATCTATAACTCGAATTAGCATCACTTTTTATAAGCTACGTCATCACTATAGTCTATTACGTAGAAACGGGAAGATATTCATAATTTTTCTGTAGTTCAGGGACTTATATCAAGTTGTAGATACGTGACCTTCACCTTAATCTATGTTGAAAAATTGTATATACAAAGTATAATAATTAAAAAGGACCAGGGCTGAAGTCTTAAAAAAAAGTTAATTTATTAGTACTTTTTTTTTAAGACGGGATGACTCCCCGTGACTATGGCTGCTAAAAAGCAACCGAAACGTGTGGGGAAAGTGTAAAATTAAATTAAATCTAAATAGTTTTAATAGTTTTAATAATAATTTAATTAACTTAAAATTAGTAAAGTTTTATAGTAATAGTAGTGTAATAGTTTTCAAAATTATGTAATAAAGTGTCAAATAAATAACGCGATAAAATCCGTATATAGTAGTTTAATTTCAATGACTAATATTCGCGTAAACAGAAGACAATATTACTAGTACTCGCATAAAATTAAGATTTAAATGTATCAATGTACACAGATACCATCTCAATTAGAAACTGCTGTTAACATATCAAATACCATTATTGTAAATAACATCAATACTTGAACTTCAGACACATTACACAGCGGAAGTAAAGATTATCGACACATCACATCACTAGCTGGTCAGAGCACGGCACGGTACACCGCGCAGCACTACTCAGTTATGGAAATTAACTTCGGCCAGGTAAAAATAAAAACATAGAGTAATTACCATCGACATGGTCACTGACCATCACTATGTATATCTTGAAAGGGTCTTTACATAGCTAAATTAACAATGTTTAAAAACTTTCTGTCTTCTTCCGGACTTCTAGGATTAAATATGTGTTACGGTTCGATTATAATTTAATAAACCTGGCACAGAGGCGGTCATGGAGTAAGATATGTTTAATCAATATGTTGTATAGTAAAACTGCTATCAGTTATCTCATAACTGTATCTGTACCTCTATAGGTACAGATACAGTTTCGCCTATTAGTGAAGAGTTATCATGATTTATAGGGGCTGACAGCAGATGGGATTTCTGAGGATCATTACGGAATCCTGATCTTCAAAGATCTTAGGCGTGCTAAAGATCGACCATTACGTATTAGTACCTACTCTAACAACACAGAGCTTTCTAAAGTAGTTCTAGATGGAGTACTAACTACTGAAACACAACGTAAATCCAGAGGCGACGTTGTGTGAGCTGGTCGCTTCGAGCTAATTCTTGTCCGGAATCGCCAAAAGTCATAGCTCACTATACGACTTTGTCTTCTTTTATTCTCTTTGACTAACGACCAGCAGTTTAGCAACTAACCTAAATGTAGCTTTAGTAACTTAGTAAACTCACTAACCTATATATTTTGCCGTTCATAAGCGTTACTTTGTGACCTAAATCAATAAATGATTTTTGACTTTGAACCAGTGTGAACGAACACCGAAATCTACCAAGTTCAAGGCATGACAAGGCTGGCAGACATCCGTCTATAAGCAACATTTTATCCAAGCTCGCATGTACTGCAGATGACTCAGGTCTGTGGTAAACCACCAGGGATGTGTGAAGACTCACAAACAACCTCCAACGATCCACCCGCCAGCTAGGAATCAATATGACCTGGCCCTATCGAACGATGGAGGTGGGTAGAAATGGGACTACTTTCCGCTGCATGATATTGTGCTGAGCACAAATATACAAGGTGATACATATTTTGTATAGAAATACATCACTTACGATGCGATGTTAAGTTATTCACAGGTATAAGTAACAAGCGCATTGCAACCGATGATATTTGCAATAAATACAAGATTGAAATCAGTGTTCTTCTCCGTAGAACCATTTGAATCGGGTTTTGGTATTTTAAGGTAACATTCTTCTATAAGTTGTAAGTAAATCTCCAATCACGCTGCTACAGCTTGTAGCAATGGCGCCTTCAAGACTGCACGTATAGCGCAGTAGTTTCAAGGGTCACCTCGTCACTGCCAGTGTGTTGAGCACAGTTTTATATTTGACTCCACTTGATACAGTAATTTGTGTGATCCATAAGTTGTTAGTCTTACTAGTTATATCAGTCTGTCGTTTTAATGCTTATAAACTGCGTAACATAGATATCATGCGCACTAAAATTGCTTTAGTTATTATTTATAGGTTACAAATATTTTCCCGACGTTTCATCAACATGCATCGACCGTGGTCATACTAACGCGATTAAGACCCGTCATCCAATATAGAAGCGATAGCCTAGTGGGAAACCGTTGGACTGCCACACAGAGGTCTCGAGTTTGATCCCAAGGCGCGCAGCTCTGACTTTTCGTAGTTATGTGCGTATTAAATAGTTAATAATTGCTTGCTTTAACGGTGAAAGGAAACATCGTGAGGAAACCTGCATGTCTAAGAGTTCTCCATAATGTTCTCAAATATATGTGAAGTCTGCCAACCCGCACTGGGGCAGCGTGGTGGACTATGGCCTAACCCTACTCTCACTGAGAAAAGGCCAGTGCCCAGCAGTGGGACAGTTTAATACAGAGCTGATATTATTTATTTATGTGTACATGTTTTGTTTATTGAGATAGAACTCAGTAGCTTTTTACATTCTGCGAACTAATTACTAAAAATTAACTGTTTCCATGATAAACATTGTTAAACATCGTGTTTACAATAAAACGTGTACTTAATTTATCCACTTTAAATGTAGGCTGAGCGTTACTCCGCACTTTTAATGAGATAAATTAAACCATCTGTCAAGGCCTCTGTTTGTTGTTGAGCAGCTAATGTGTGTGATTTTACTCCCCTTTAATTATTTGGCTGGATAAAATATAGCTTATGTTAAAACAGGATACGTAGCCTAGATAACAGTGAGGAATAGTATGCACGAACAGGGCGTTTATTTTTATGAAGTAGATACATTTATGTTTTCACCTATGTCGAAGTAAAATGGCTGACATAGTTTGAAATCGTTCGATTTTTAACGTTATCTGCCATTCTAATTTGACACAGGGCTATAAAATAAAATGTCTGCTGCGTGAGAATGAGATTATATAGCTACTGCCAATACGCCAAGGTTTGTGATTTAGATTCCTAAACGGGACAACAATTTGTGTGGTCCTAGATCTGTTAAGTCTTATAATACTAGATATAATTAATAATCTATTGTGTATGGCCACCGGTGTGCCGGCACGGTCTGAAAGAAAAATACTTAATTTGGAACTATTTTCCTTGCCGTAATCATGGATTCAATGAATGTGAAGTCCTTCACGTCACGAGGACATATACATAAAGAATAAATTTATCAAGACATACAGCAGCTATTCAACTAAATCAGTGTACACTTATAAATAAAAAATATTTGCTATTAGATTTACTCGGTGGCTTTGTTCGAGTAAATTTATGTTAAATTTGGTTAGGTTATTTTAAGTTATTATGGATGAAAACGCCGTCGCCTCCTTTTGTGAGGAAGTAATTTCTATCAAGGAGGCGGCGGAGCGGGAGAGGGAGCGTTTAAACCCTCTCCCCAACCGCAGAGCCGGGCGCCGGAGGGCGCGGGACGACCTCCAGCCACCCTGAGGTCTGACCTGGGGGTGGCGGGCTTTGTGGGCCTGCCCGCCATCCGTTCAGCACCAGGTCCGAGAGGCGGCGTGCGTGTTCCCACGCGCGCCTCTGTTTCGAGGCCGTCTCCCCTCTAGGGGGGACAGTAGGGAGTGTTAGAAGTGCCTCTGGGTAGGTCTTTCGTGTAGTGGTCTGCCGTTTCATACGGCGGGCCGAAACCTCGGCGGGGTCGCGACCGCATGCGAAAGTGATTCGCGCGGCCCCGTCGATAGTGGTTTTGTCGAGGAACACCGTGGTAGGTTTAGTCGGTATTCCGGGAGGTACATTTTCTTCTTAACATCTTTCTTTTACCCCAGCGAGTCCGACATAACCCCTCCGCCCGGCCCCGCGGAGGGGTATGGGTCATGCAAGACACCACGTAAAAAAAAAAAAAATTATGGATGGAATGGCGACAGATCTCGGGCACAATATACGATCCTAAACTGCTTTTGAAAGGCCTGTCGTACTGTATGGAACTGAGTGTAGGGCTACTAAGAAGATGGATGAGAAACGATTGCATGTAGCAGAGATGAGAATGTTACGATGGATGTGTGGAGTGACGAGAATGGACAGAATTAGGAATGAATACGTAAGAGGTAGTCTGAAAGTGGTGCCCATAGACGAGAAGGTCAAAGGAAATCGTTTGGCTTGGTATGGATATGTTATGCGAAGAGATGATATGTATGTAGGTAAGCAAGTGATGAATATGAAGGTAGAGGGACGAAAAGAGAGAGGAAGGCCAAGGAAAAGATGGATGGACTGTGTGAGGATGGATATGAAAGAGAAAGGGGTAAATGATCAGATGACAGGTGACAGAGAAGTATGGAAGCGAAAGACATACTGCGCCGACCTTAAATAAATTGGGAGCAAGGCAAGAGGATGATTAGGTTAGGTTATTAACAGCACTTTTTTTGGATAAAAGATGATGCGAAATTTCATTATGATCGATCAAGTAATAAAAGGAGCCACAAACAAACGAAGTCACATTCACATTTATAATATTATAGCTAAGACTAGGATGATACAGAGCACAGAGACTAACCAGTAGCCCGATTTAAAGTAAGCTGCAATCGTTGTCAATAGCCCGCAAAGAATTTGTATTAGCTGGTTGACTTTTTATACCACTGCATCTATTGTACATACAAGAAAGTAATACATGCATAACTGCCTCCGTGGCGCAGCGGTAGTGAATGCGACTGCTGTGCATGAGGTCTCGGGTTCGAATCCCGGGTCGGGCCAACAAATCGTTATTGGGTTTTTCTGTTAAGAAATCTGAATAGCAGCCCGGAGTTAAGAAGTTGGTGGTGTTAGACACCCCCGTGCCTCGGAAAGCACTTGAAGCCGTTGGTCCTACGCCTGATCTCTCTCCGGTCGTGTCGGATTATCCGTCCCATCGGATCATAAGAGTGAGGGAATAGAGAGTGCAGTTGAGTTCGCGCACATGCTTGTGCACTATAATATCTCCTGCGCAGATGGCCAGTCTCCGTTAAGATTGGCCGCCGTGACCGAAACTCGGTCTGGAGGACATTATTATCATTATTATTATTATTACATGCATAGCTCACGCTTTTATCCCAAAGGAATAGAAATATGTGTATCGTACCTACATTTCACCAATTATGATTTTAGGTCTCACGTAACTGGAAGTGAGCCTATTGCCTTCAACCAGCGAATTTATGAATCACTTATGTAGGACATACTACATTGTTTGCGAAATGTTAGTATAATTCACTTCTCCTACTCCATCAGAGATATAAAATACTAGCTGACCTGTGCAACTTCATCTGCATCAAATAAGAGTTTTGCCCGTTTCTGCAATATTTTGCATTGATGCTCCGCTCCTACTGGTCGTAGCGTGATGTTATATAGCTTATAGCTTTCCTCGATAAATGGGCTATCCAAACACAATTTTTTTTTCAATTCGAACCAGTAGTGCCTGATATTAGCGCGTTCAACCAAATAAACAAAATTTTCAGCTTTATAATATTCGTATAGATGTCTTTTACTATGAGGAAATTCTTAGTAGCATCATGAGGTACTGAACATTTCTTGATAGAGCAACTCAATGTTACATAGCCCGACCCATCGAACCTAAGATTTCAAGCACAGTAATCATATTCACTACTGCATCATAAGAAAGAACTATTGCATAAGATACATCGTATATGCTATCTTCAAGACAAGCATGTCTAATGTAAAATGCCACTAAAATTATAGTCTGACAATTAAGATATTCAAGTGCTCAGCCAGTGTAACAAACCTCTTCAGAACGTATAGTTATATGCTGAAAATAAACTGTTTTCATTTTCATTCAGTTCACGCTACATTGCGCTTTGTCGATCTCGTGTTTTAGTTTTTGCGTGACTTCACTGAAGCCTTACGTAGAAATATACGTTTACGTTTACAACTAACTATCTGTTTTGAATCGACTTTACTAATACTAGGTCTGTATATACATACGTATCGGATTATCAAATATTCATTCGAATGAATCGAAGTATTAAGATGGTGGTCGTGTTGTCTTGATGGGTAGTTATTTCATAGTACCCATCTATAATGTAATTCTTGGTGTTCCTATTTACGCAGTATTAGCTCAAAGTATCATTAAGTTGAGCTTCTGTATCTTCTTAGAATATTACATTTAAAGCTTATCTGACGAAGTAAGTGCATAAAACACCTCAGACTATTTCTTCGGCGATCTATGCGTGAGTCTCGCTACAGACATCTTTATAAACTGCGTGATGTTAGTGAAAATTTCCCAACAATGACTCAGTAAGACAACCTTGACAACAAATTTGAATACCGCAAACATTAGCGTAAACAATTTGATAAATAAAGATAATCGCAATATTAATGAATGCGAAACACAGCAGGTGTTTGAGGTCTCGGGTTCGACTCCTGGGGCAAGCAAAGTGTTATTGCGTTTCTCTGTAAGTTCTAAGTAGCAACATGGACTCTGGAAATGTGCCTCGACTCTTTTATGTGAAACTTGAAACTAAATCTTGTTTAAAATAAATGTGCTATACTTCTCTGCATATCTCTTCGGGGATATTGGCGTGAGGCTATTTACGAATGAAAACTTGTATTTTTATCAATATAGTTACTAATAATACCTATGTTTTGTCTATACTAATATTACAAAGCTGAAGAGTTTCTTTGTTTGTTGTTTGGTTGCATGCGCTAATCACAGGAACTACTGGTACGAATAGAACTTTTACTGAGGTATAGCCTATTTATCGAGGAAGCCTATAAGCTAATATATAATATAATCAATGAAAAATGTTTCAAAAACGGCTAAATTTCTCCTATGTGACGAGTCGAAGTTTCATTTCATTTCATTCAAGTTATAGCAGCGGTAGGTCAGTGGGGAGACCAACAGACTCCAATGCAGAGAGTCTCAGGTTCGAACCCAAGTCGCGCACCTCTGACTTTCGGAAGTTATTTGACTTTTCGAAATTATGTGCGTATTGATTGACAATTATCGCCTGCTCCGTGCCTCGGAGAGCACGTTAAGCCGTCGGTCCCGGCTGCCATGAACATCTATGGCAGTCGTTATTGGGAAACTCAGTACCCTCTTATATCCTGACACTGGTCTAGCCTTAGGGTATCGTTAGCCTTCGTGTTTCGGAGGTCAGGTGGCAGCCGCTCCGTGTAAAAACTGATATCCAGTCAAATACGGTTTGACCAGAAAAACCGACCCCAAGTGACTTGGGAATAATAAAGGCTAAGAGAGAATAAGATTTCATTCAAGTTGCGCGGGTCAGCTAGTTATTAGATAAGTCTTTCACATCACACCTCATATTCAACATGACCATCTTTTCAGGGATACACAACTTCTAAATACCTTAAAACTCACCAAAAAACTTACCACCATACCTAAGTATTGTTATTGTTTACGCATAAAAGAAACAACGCTCTATTTATATGGCTTTGTCTTCTTTACGTATATACAATAGCGATAATGCAGTCTTGGGCCTCATTGTCTAATAAAAATATCCGTTGAAGAACGCACCGTCGATTCTTGAGCATATTCGAACGAGAATTCCCTACCGTAATATTTTGAAAAACAAACGCGTATTTGTTTACGAAAGGAAATGCCTTTTGAACGCCTTACTGTCGTGGAAATAATTGGAGAACTCAGATACTAACAAGACGATAACTTCCATGTTTTTCTTTGTACAGATGTCCTGCAATATTGCTCAAAGATTGGTTGATTAAATAAGCACTAAAAATGTTGTTTGTCATCCTAACAGATCTAACGAAACTATTTTGTGAGTCGTCGAGAATTTGTAACCTATTTAAATACTCTTGGTTTTAATTTTATTTATGTAGTAACGTAAAAGTAAAATATCAATAGTTATAACAAAAACAAAGAGACAGCGTCGTAAAATTCTTCGCAGCATCGCTGTCCTCTGAAAAAGTAGCCAGAAGACTCGAAGTATTGCCATTCTACGTGGCATTGTCGTGGATTCCTTGCAGAAAAGTCGAGCCTTTTGGTTACGCGAAGCATCGATTAGCCTCTTTTCAGAGATCTTTAAATATTCTTTAATGCAACGATTTAAATAACACCGAATTCCACAAATTGAATATAATTTGAATTCCATATGCAAAGTCGTATTTTACCTCCTAGAAGCATAAATGGTTGAATGGATTACACGGAAAACGGATCATTACTTAAAGATTTACAGATCGTAAATAATTATGATGGATGTCAGCGTCTCTAGAACTACAATTTACACCGTGAACGCGTAAAATCTCCATTGTAAGATACTTAATTCTTATTTAAAATCTTATTCGTTGTATTTTTGTGTAGTTTTTGTTATATTTTTTGTTCATTAGCCTCACAGCGGTTGACGTAAATTGTTTAATTTGTGGGAATATTGACCGCAAACAAAAACTTGTAGATGTTATGTACGCTTTGTTTTAAACCAGATGGAAAAATAAATTTTAATTTTAAAAAAAAAATTGAGAAAATTGGCAGCGATACAGGTTTATGTGAGTATTCATTCGCTTAAGTATTCATATATTGTTTTTTTGTATTTAGTAATTTAAAAAGAATATATGACTGTGATAGAGGCGTTCTGGACAAAGGCCAGGTTAAGAGCACCTTGAACCGACGGGCGTGTATGAGGAATGTGATGAAAGTGAATGAAGCCAGAGAAGTGTGTCAGGATCGTAGGAAATGGAAATCCGTAGTCTCTGCCTACCCCTCTGGGAAACAGGCGTGAATCTATGTATGTATGTATGTATGACTGTGATAGAAATTGAATAACATGTAGCAATTGGAAACGTAAACTACTCATTACCTATCTTTAGTTTTTAGATAACAGATGAAAGAGAATTTAATTAGCCCACCTAGTTCATCCAAAATCATCTATATATTTGAATAGGCTACTAATATGGCAAACAATCATAACTAGACTTCCTAGGTATCTTAGCCCTTAGAGCCTTTTTATCCGGTGCGTAGTGATAAGCAGTTGTTGTGACCCAGGTTATAACTTGTGGGTTATCGACTCTGTAAAACTGATATTAAGAAACCTTGGCAACCCGTCTGGTAATACTAATTACCACAGAAACACAACATAAGGTTATTTTGAGACGAATTTTCTGTAGGATACAAATTGTTCATAGGGTTGTATCAGCACCCATCGGGCACGCCACGATCGTGGCGGTAAGTCCCGTTTTTGAGGAGCGGCTGGAGAGGCGGCATGGTCGCGATTGCATGTGAAAGCGATTCGCGCGGCCTCGCCGTCTATGGTTATGTCGAGGAACACCGTGGTAGGTTTAGTCGGTATTACCGGGGTATCTTTTCCCCGGTGAGCCCGACATAACCTCTCCGTCGCCCCGCGGAGAGGTATGCGCCAAAGCATTCCCCACGCAAAAAAAAAAAAAAAAAGCACCCATATGACTCCATCAGGAATTAGAGAAAACAAAGGTATAAAAATAATACAAAAATATATGATTCATTTTTATTTATATTTATGTTCAAAACTGCTCTAATATAGTTCTCATATAGACAAAAAACTTTTTTATATAAATCTAAATTATAACTTAGGCACTAGCGGCTTTCCCTGACTTTGCCCGGGTTGAATGTAATATACCTTATGTCTATCTGGAATAACTTACGTTTTAAAAAGAATTGAAATTAAACATCTTTATACGGATTTTATCGCTGTAAAGTTGTTTAATTTAAATGTATAACATTCGCGTAAACGTAAGATAATCTTCTTCTTCCTAGCCTTTATTATTCCCAAGTCACTTGGGGTCGGCTTTTCTGGTCTAACCGGATTTGACTGGATATCAGTTTTTACACGGAGCGGCTGCCACCTGACCTCCGCAACCCGAAGGCTAACGATACCCTAAGGCTAGACCAGTGTCAGGATATTAGAGGGTACTGACTTTCCCAATAACGACTGCCATAGACGTTCACGGCAGCCGGGACCGACGGCTTAACGTGCTCTCCAAGGCACGGAGCAGGCGATAATTGTCAATCAATACGCACATAATTTCGAAAAGTCATATAACTTCCGAAAGTCAGAGGTGCGCGACGTGGGTTCGAACCCAAGACCCTCTGCATTGCAGTCTGTTGGTCTCCCCACTGAGGTACCGCTACTCTTAAACGTAAGATAATATTATAGTAAAATAATTATTGAATAGGTACAGTGGTTCCGAAGTACACATATACACAAACTCACAAATGGCGCACTCTTTTTTTATAATATTAGAATTAATGTTTCATTCTCTTCATCTAGTAATTGAATTAGTGTCACGACTTTACTTGACATTGAAAATGTGTACTACTGTCTGATCTAGTTGCAATACAATTTCAGGCTCAACTATCCTTATGTCAATAGCACGATGCCAGTTACTAAACAACAACAGCATTAGCCCGCACTTCCTTTTAGAAATCCATACAATATTTCCTTCTTACTCAAGATTATAACAAAATATTACTCGACAGACCAATAATTTACGAGCAGTTACACACGGCGATGGTTTATAGTTGAGTAACGTTACCACATAATAGAAGATGGGTTAAGCCGCGTGTATGCTAGCGAATCGCGATAATAACCAATTTAATATCGAAGTATTTGAAAATTGTGTAATTCTGCATTATTGACTCAAGGCCTAGCTTAGAAAACTGAATAAAAAAAATCAAGGGCCTAAGAATATAAAAAGAGACCCTCTCTCTTTTTCTTCCTTTCCTTCTCCTTCTAATAAATATTAATAGAACCGATTAAAACCAATCCAAATAAGTATTACGCTCTTATTATTGCTTCAATGTGTCAACTTGTAATTCGAACATTTGATTATGATTCAAATAATAATCCTGTGACATCAAATAGATCGAAATTTTAATGCAAAGTCGTACAAATTTCAAGTAATTATATTTATTGCCCTTGCAATTGCGTATTGTTGTAAACCTATATCAGTTTATATAGTATCTTTCTCGGTACCGTCTTTTTCCAGTATAAGAAGGGTTAGTCTGTTAGTAGTCTACCACACTGGTCTCGTGCAGTTTAACAGACTTAAAATGTCTTTAAATACACTATGAAAAATTCTCAGATCCTTCTCGACGTCTTCTTCACCGTTAACACGATTAATATTTAAGTAAACAATACTCACAAAATATCTAAAAGTCAACGGTATATACATGTGTCGCAAATCGAACTCAAGCACTCTAACCTTAGAAAATAGTATAAATATTCGAATGGTCTTTCACCTGGCTATCTTTGATGTAAAATCTCAAACGTAACGTGCGTGCATCGTAAAACGTAAAACGTTGTGTCGCAAGTGTGTACACTGCTTTGTTATGTTTGAAGTAATGTAATGGCTGCATCATCGTATCATAATGTTCGTAAATGATACTCCTTGTTGGCTCATTGCTTGTAATTAGTTATGTACGAGATTATCGTATAACTACCGGTGTTCATTCGTTAATGTATTTGATTTCCGCGGTGTTTTGTGATTGAGTTATAAATGCCTCGTTGGTCGCGTGGCATAAGTTGATGGCTGTTCCTTAGTCCCGGGTTCGATGTATGATTAAAGTGTTGTTAGAGTTTTCTGTTAGGAAATTCTTACTACAAGCTCATCAGGCAATTTTTTTCGAAACGGGGACTTGATACAATCCCCTTCTGTTTTCACGTTCGGCAATACGTGCGTCAGTAAAAGTATGTATGTACGTATACCTAATAATTTTTCTAATCAATCAATCAATGCAATCTTTATATATATAAATCTTCTGTGCGTGAGTTTGTAATTTAACTCCTCCTAAACGGCTGGACCGATTTTGATAAATTTTTTTGTGTGTGTTCAAGTGGATTCGAGAATGGTTTCGATTCGACAACGTCTATCGGGACAGCTAATAAATATATATTTATTTACAAAGGCTTTGTAATCGTAAAACCAAGTCTCTAATAGGCTGCTGCCCTCAAGGCCTCGGGTGCCATACCTGGGCAACCAAGGTGTTGTTGAGTTTTTAGTTCAGATATTATCTGTAGAGCACGAAGCCTCAAATGTTGGTGGACGTCAATGATAGATTGGGCCATTATTACGAGGCAGCATAAAACATACTTGGCGTAATGTGGATGTAATAGGTACAACACTAACTTCATACATAGTATCACACCTTTATTTCCATTGGCGTGATACTATGTACATAATAATGTGACTGCACGGATGGCGTATTTGTCTAAGTGTTCGCCTTGCCACTGCTACTGCGCCGTGGGTTCGAATCCCACACGGGACAAAAAATTGTGTGATCCACAAATGGTTGTTCCGAGTCTGGGTGTACTTTGTGTCCGTAGTTTGAATGTTTGTAAAGTCCCCCGCGACACAGAAATTATTCCTACAGCGGGAAATCATTTGCTTAAATAAAAAAGAATTTATAATATCACAATCAAAACATATAAAAAACAAACACAATAATAATTTACAATCAGGAATTTTAGAACATAAACTCGCGCGTTTGCGTTCCAATATTTTCTTTGTATGCGAAGATAACGTAATTATATCTATAAACGTCTTACCGCATGAGTCACAAATAAAACATTATACGCTGTTGAATGTGTTGTTAATCATCTGTGCAAATATTTATGACTGTAAGCGTTGCCCCTGAAAAGATTTCGTTCCTTGAAAGGCTATAGTTAAGGCGTACGTGTTTTATGAAGACATTTTATGTTTTATTAAAAATATTATTATTCACTTAACTAACTAAATGGCGCTATATTAGTTATTTTATTTACAATATATTTACATTTTAAAACGAAATAATCTAATATATTTTTACAAACGTATTAATAAAGATAACATAATTACAAAAATTGAAATTAAACTACTGTATACGGATTTTATCGCGTTATTTATTTTACTCTTTATTACATAATTTTGAAACTGTTACACTACTACTAGATACTATAAAACTTTACTAGTTTTTAAGCTAATTAAATTATTAAAACTATTAAAACTAATATTTAAGTTTACAATTTTCCCGACGTTTCGGTTGCTTTTCAGCAGCCATGGTCACGGGAAGACTAAGATGGTAGTTGTCTCAATGTTCCAGTGTCGTTATTTCAAAGTACCCGAACATAATATAATCATTGGTGTTTCTATATAATAAAAAATTAATAGACGTGATAAGTTGACCATAATATAAAGATGCTCTATCTTCATACATTTACTCTCATACAAATACGACCCGCGTTACAGGGTACAGACACAGAATATCCATGTCTGAGCTCTATCTGTACGTAATAGAACGCATATAAAACCGCGGGACATACCTAGCTCTTACTAACAACGTAAAACCTGTTCATATTATAGTAAACAGTTTTTCAATCGGTTATTTGCATCTAACAATGGATATTTACTTTAAGAACTCAACGCGTGACCGTGATAATGACATGACGTGACATTAAAGGCCTATTGAACCACTCGTGTGTTTGTTTTTCTGAATAAGACTTGATGACGAAACTCGTTGCTTCCTGATGAAAAATCTTTGTTTTACAACGTTCACAACTTACTTAGTTTAAATTTACAGCTCCTGGTTTAAAATGTTAATGTTGGCATCTCGACTTTTTTTCTTGAATATATTAATAATAATAATATGTAAAAAGGTGAATAGTCAGGGTGGCGGCGACAATGAAGACACAAGTTGTATAGAAAAGCACTTATATTATCTTGAATGCACGTTTCAATGGTTAGAATATGAATGTCCCCAAAATATTCTAACCGCCGGTATTTATACAAACATTTGACCTAATTTAATACTAAATTCACAAACTCAATAGATAATATTAAACATTGTTTATCTTAATTATTCTGATAATTATTTATATACAATTATTATTTAATAATACAGGATTATGTAACATTAAGGATTTATTACACCGGTGGCAGAGGCGCCGGTGTGACAAAATTATGCCTAACCCAAAATCAGTAAGAATCTAATAGCTTTATCAGTATATTATACATAGTAAAACAAAATGATTATAGGATTGATTATTCGACATAGTGTAAAAAAAGTACAGAGATCAGTAACGATACGTACTATTTATTAATCGCGCCGGAAGCTGACAAGCGTAAGGCGCCAAGCTAATAAATATAATCTTTATACTTAATAAAGAAATATGAAATAACTATCTAGATTATTGATTATAAAATTATTAATTAAATTATAAAATGATAATAGGTTTTAATGTACATATAGTCGTTAAGATGTACCCGAACTAGCAGTATATGTGAGGCCGGAAGTGTAACTTGAATACCAATAATATTCTATCACATACACACAACACCATCTAGCCCAAACTAAGCAGAGCTTATAATTTGGATACTAGACAATGGATAAACATACATATATACTTCTTTTTTTGTAAATACATACATATTATACATAGAAACACCCAGACCAAGACAAACATCCGTATTCATGCACATAAATATTTGACTTGTGCGGGAATCAAACCCGCGATCTCAGGCGTGGCAGTCGGTTACACTAACCACTACGCCATCGAGGCCGTCGTCAGTTATAATATATATGTTATAACTTAATAAACGTATTGCGCCATAACGGTGGTAAACAAAAATCTTTATGGCTGTACTTTTAAATGGAAAAACCATATTGCCTCTGGTGAAATATTTCATTTCATGTCATTTCATTACAATGTTATAAAATATTTACACATTTCATATCCAGATGAAAAACAAAAAAATATATATGCACTTTGATAAAGTAAAAATGTTTAAATTGAAATGGAAAAGGTTTTGCGAGCGTTTTTGAGTACATTATACAATATTTGCGTATTGAGCTCTATGTGTGAAATAATAATATAGCAGCGATAGCTCAGTGGGGAGACCAACAGACTGCAATGCGGAGGGACTCGGGTTCGAACCCACGTCGTGCACCTCTGACTTGCGGAAGTTATATGACTTTACGAAATTATGTGCGTATTGATTGACAATTATCGCCTGCTCCGTGCCTCGGAGAGTACGTTAAGCCGTCGGTCCCGGCTGCCATGAACATCTATGGCAGTCGTTATTGGGAAAGTCAGTACTCTCTAATATCCTGACACTGGTCTAGCCTTAGGGTTTCGTTAGCCTTCAGGTTGCGGAGGTCAGGTGGCAGCCGCTCCGTGTAAAAACTGATATCCAGTCAAATCCGGTTAGACTAGAAAAGCCGACCCCAAATGACTTGGGAATAATAAAGGCTAAGGGAGAAGAAAAAGAGCTCTTTGTGTTTGCATTGTAATGTATTATTACTTTAAGTATTCTACTAAGTGCACGAACTTAAGTTGTATTTCAGGACATAGTCTCACGCATCTATCCCCAAAGATATAGGCAGAGATATATTACTCACATTTCACCAGCCAAACCAGTTCCAGAGTTCCAAATTCTGTGAAGCCGCTGAGAATTTCTGGATAGAAGGTCTGAATAACAGTTTTCGTGACCAGGGAACCCGATACCTTATGCACAGGGGCCGCGTACATTCCCGCTGCATCACCGTGACAGAGTAATAAAATATATTAGGTCCTCCTGATTCGGACTTAATTCTGGTCCGGGTCTGGATGTTTCTATGTATAATATGTATGTATTTACAAAAAAAAGTATATATGTATGTTTATCCATTGTCTAGTAGGTACCCATAGTACGAGCTCTGCTTAGTTTGGGCTAGATGGTGTTGTGTGTATGTGGTAGAATATTATTATTATTATTAATCTTCAGAATGACTAAACCGATCTTAAATATGGGAAGTGATCTAGTATATCAGTAGACGCTTAGCAGTCTGGTGAATCAATGCGCTATTCGCCTAGAAAATTTGTTTATATTTAAATTATATTTTGCATTAATATATATGTATGTTTAATACACAGGATATATATTATTATCATCAAAATTACATTTCTTTATTTTATATCTTAAAACTAAAATCACTGAAGCGCAAATCTATTTGACCCTCAGTGACCTCGTCACGGTTCAGCACTAAATTTGACCTCGGCCGCTGCGGTGTCAACCGTAACGATTGAACCCACTTCCTTTTACTGGACATGAGCTTTAAAGTATTATGCTACAATCTTTATACCTGACATTCTTACTCCATCGCTGTACAACACACAAAACGATGTCTATTAAACATCAATAGTAGACATCGAGCAAAAATCATTTAATACATCCATTCAATGATAAAAATTTATCTGGTGTTAAACACAAAGGTTGAAAATGTCATTATCATTCATTCATCAACTATATAAGAATTCACAAACAATTTTTATTTATTTATTCAGAGCAGCGATAGCTCAGTGGGGAGACCAACAGACTGCAATGCAGAGGGTCTCGGGTTCGAACCCACGTCGCGCACCTCTGACTTTCGGAAGTTATATGAGTTTTCGAAATTACGTGTGTATTGATTGACAATTATCGCCTGCTCCGTGCCTCGGAGAGCACGTTAAGCCGTCGGTCCCGGTTTCCATGAACATCTATGGCAGTCGTTATTGGGAAAGTCAGTACCCTCTAATATCCTGACACTGGTCTAGTCTTAGGGTATCGTTAGCCTTCGGGTTGTGGAGGTCAGGTGGCAGCCGTTCCGTGTAAAAACTGATATCCAGTCAAATCCGGTTAGACCAGAAAAGCCGATCCCAAGTGACTTGGGCAAAATAAAGGCCAAGAGAGAAGAAGACTGATTTATCTGTGTCTATCTACATTATAAAAAGAAACTAATTCCAAAAGTTTTATTGATTACAACAAATGTCAATAGCTAGGTACTGAAGAAGAAAAGAGAAATTATCCGATTTCAGTTAATTTTTTGCAAAGAGAGGAGAATATGTTATGAAACGTTGTGTGTCTACCTATTTATATACATAAATAGCTAAACCTGGACACGCTTAGCTATCGCTCAGTCTGATATTAATTATTTAAGGAAGTAAATAAATTATATGTTTAATTGCCCGTTTACGTAAAATTTCGTTATAAAATGTACATAAAAACAGTCATATATAGAAATGCAACGTTATGTAAAATTTTCTAGTCAATCCATCGGATACTTTTTGAGTTTTTCGTACACAAAGATACGGAAGCTAATTTTTATATATGTAACTAGTAGTTTTCCCGCGGTTTCACCCGCATAAGTCCCGTTCCCGTGTGACTATCAGGTTTCACCCCTTTCACCCCCTTCAGGGTGGAATTTCCAAAAATCCTCTCTTAGTGCTCCCCTACACTCTCCAAGGAACATACATGTCAAATTTCAGCTTCTTGCGTTTAGTAGTTTCGGCTGTGCGTTGTCTGTCAGTCACTCAGTAACGGAAGCGTTTTATATATGTAATGGTAAACAACAACTTATATTAACATAATTTATTTATAAGCTTCCCTATCAAGTAAGACCTTAAACAGCAGCAAATTTGACTGTAATACTGCCTACATTTCCGAAGATATACGGGCATGGCTTTTCATAAAAATTGTCCCAGATATCATTATTGTAAGCAGCATATCTATCACCTTGCAAGTACTAAAGCACCGGGTATTGTGATGAGATTAGACAGTCTGCATTCATTATTAGTAGTTTGAGGATATCTGTTAAGTATCCAAAAAATTGGGTTTTAATCTCTTGACTATCAAGTGAACAGACAGGTGCTTACAAAATGCTTAGGTGTTGAGTACTGTCTAAACAAGCGGATGTGCATAAAAACAAGTTCTTTGCATTTAAAACTAAGACCTAACTCAAGATTTGGTGGTTAGGAAATTTAAAATTTAATACTGTAACTATAAGTTCTAATATAATATCATACACACATTAATCTTATGCCTATATTTCCTAAAGCGTAGGCAGAGGTGTGTTAAACCTACATCCCGCCGGCGGTCCCACGTAATAAAGGACGACCTTATTAACATCTTTTAAACACATTTCCAGACGTTATGCTCCTACTAAAATTTTTTGTTAGCAAAACCCTAATTGGTTTTTTCGACCCCGAAGTCGACCTCGAGACCTTATGTAGATCAAGCACATTAACTAACGGTACGCCACCAAAGCATCCTCTAATGTCATATTTGTGTTAAAGGACTTCTAACTAGGCATTATTTTTACTGCAATATAGTCTATATAGCCCGCTGACTATATAGGCTGTTATTGCAATCACTGGCTATATTATTGCAAAGCGTTGCAATATATATATATAACTAGCTGTGCCCGCGGTCTCAACCGCGTCAGTGGTATTTACGGTTATTACCGCTCCCGTGAGCCGTAGCGTGATGTTATATGTCCTTCCTAGGGTCTCAGGCTATCTGTATTCCAAATTTCATCTAACTCGGTTCAGCGGATAGAGCGTGAAAAGGTAACAGACAGACAGACAGAGTTACTTTCGCATTTATAATATATTAGTAAGGATAATATAACCAGTGCTTGCAATAACAGTGATATTATAAAATACACGTAGGTAAATATTTTGCATATGGCTATCTGAAGAATTATATTTGAGAAGGTTGTATGATGACGATGTATTAAAATGTTTTTGAACTATCCGGACTATAGTTGAACACATTGCAGCCACATATTGCATTATAATATAAGCTGTATTGAGGTCACTTTAGAGTTTAAATTTACTAATTTTGAGTTCCGATTTAATATTTTTTTAAAGACAACTCCTAAACTAGGAATAACTCCTGTGACATTCAAACAACGGACACAAGTAACACTCAGACTCGGAACAAGCATTCGTGGATCACACAAAATTTTGTCCCGTGTGGGATTCGAACCCACAACACTTGGCGTAATGGCAGAGGCGAGGCGAACATTTTAACCACTACGCCATCCGTGCGTAAGTCTTGCTTTTATTAAGAACGTGACATACATACCTATTGGACATACAATTTTTCGGGGCTACAAGCCCGTACGCCCCTTGACTTTCGCCCCTTAAATTGAAAATCCACCCAAAAATAGGAGCCTTCGAGCAAAAATAGTTTTTGGGTGGATTTTAAGAAGAAACCTAACAGATACCTCTTAGGGACCATGAGAGGTGAACGGGCCCGTAACTATTTTTTCAACTCAACAAGTTCAAGAAAATTGCTGTAATAATTAGATGTTGTAAAATATACTGCGGCATTAATCATTATATCGTGTTTAATAGTCATAATATGTCACGGAATTATGTTAAGAATTACAAACCTGTGTATGTTATTAATGAAAATCTTAAACGATTGTTGCAAGCACGAGAATGTTTATTAACGTCTACACTGAAATGCCAATGTGTTATATTACATCATAAATAAACAATTACTCTAGATAGTATCACGCTCGTATATACCCCAAAGGTGAGGCAGAAGTGCAGCACTTCTTTAAGTTACATATTTAAGGTGGCAAATATACATACGTAATTGCTGCGAATTCTGTAAAATCTCACTATCAAAATCATTTTTGAGTAGGCAATGAAGATACGGCTACTGCTGATGTGTCAATACAATTTGAGATGGCTTTTTTTACAGAATACCTAATATGGCTAGCAGCGATAGCTCAGTGGGGAGACCAACAGACTGCAATGCAGAGGGTCTCGGGTTCGAACCCACGTCGCGCACCTCTGACTTTCGGAAGATATGACTTTTCGAAATTATGTGCGTATTGATTGACAATTATTGCCTGCTCCGTGCCTCGGAGAGCACGTTAAGCCGTTGGTCCCGGCTGCCATGAACATCTATGGCAGTCGTTATTGGGAAAATCAGTACTCTCTAATATCCTGACACTTCTGCGGAAAGCAGGACAGGGAGGGTGTATGGGAAGGAATATATAGGGTATTGAATAGGGCCACAGTGAGAGAGGAAGATCTGCTGCTGACCCTTAACGGTACTACCCTGGACGCGAGGGGTTCGGCAGAATTACTTGCCCGAACCTTCTACCAAATGGATTGGATTGCTGGGGACACTTTTGAGCACAAAAATATGCGCGATAGGGCGGTAAAAGTTGAAGAAAACGAGGGTCATCATGCCGATGACCCACCTTTTACACTGGGTGAGCTCAAGGATGCCCTCAGCAAATTCAATCCAAAGAAGGCTCCCGGATCGGATGGCTTCACCCCGGACGTCTGCGCCCACGCCATAGCGGCCGACCCATCACTTTTTCTGGAGCTGCTGAATCGGTGCCTCTATCACGGCTACTTTCCTAAGATATGGAAGGAGGCCGTGGTGGTGGCACTGAGGAAGCCAGGTAAAGACTCGTACACCGTCCCTAAGTCGTACAGGCCGATTGGGCTATTGCCTGTCCTAGGGAAGGTGTACGAGAGGATGCTGGTTGCTCGTCTCAAGTTCTATTTGCTGCCGAGGATGAGTACTCGCCAGTACGGCTTTATGCCCCAGAGAAGCACCGAAGACGCCCTCTATGACCTCATGGGTCACATAAGGGCAAAGCTCGATGAGAAGAGAATAGTTCTTATGGTGTCCTTGGACATAGAGGGTGCCTTCGATAGCGCCTGGTGGCCGGCAATGAAGGTAAGACTGGCTGAGGAAAGGTGTCCGGCGAACTTGAGACGAGTAATCGGTAGCTACCTTAGCGATAGGGAGGTGAGGGTGAGGTACGCGGGCGAGGAGTGCAGACGTTCCACCGAAAAGGGCTGCGTCCAGGGCTCGATAGGCGGTCCACTCCTGTGGAACCTTCTATTAGATCCCCTCCTACATAGTTTAAAAGGTAGGGCGGTACACGTGCAGGCATTCGCGGATGATGTGGTGTTGGTGTTCGATGGTGACACAGCCCTGGAAATTGAGGGACAAGCCAATGCCTCTCTCGAACATGTGCGGGAGTGGGGTATCGGAATGAAGCTGAAATTCGCACCGCACAAAACCTGTGCGATGGTAATCACGCGGAAGCTGAAGTACGATGTCCCGCGCCTCAGCATGGGCGGGATAGACATTGGAATGTCCACGGAAATCAAAATCCTGGGGCTCACCATCGACCACAAACTCACCTTCAATACACACGTCACAAATGTATGCAGAAAGGCGATCGGCATCTACCACAAGCTGGCGCGGATGGCCAAGATCAGCTGGGGGTTACACCCCGAGGTGGTCAGGGCCATCTACGTTGCGGCGGTGGAGCCGACGGTGCTGTATTGCGCCAGTAGTTGGTACGTGGCGGTAAATAAGCTTGGTGTCCGAAAACAGCTGAACGTGGTACAGCGCGGATTCGCCCAAAAGCTGTGTAAGAGCTATCGCACGGTCTCCCTGCACTCGGCACTAACCCTGGCTGGGCTGCTTCCTCTGGACCTCAGAGTTCGCGAGGTGGCCTCGCTATACGAGGCCAAGAGAGGAGTGACCCAGCCATGGATGGGAGACTGGGAGATCGAGCGAATGGCTCCGGCTATAGAGGCACCTCACCCCGCAGAGCATACGAACCTGGAGTTCGTAAATCTGGTAGACGAGGAACAACTTCAGCGCACCAACAACATCGAGGTGCGCATCTTCACAGACGGGAGCAAGATTGAGGGCCGGGTCGGTGCCGCGTTATCCGTGTGGAATGACCGGATCGAAACCAAGGCCCTCAAACTTGCTTTGTCGTCACACTGTACCGTCTACCAGGCTGAACTCCTGGCAATATGCAAAGCGGCCAGTGAGATCCTCAGGCGAGGCGCGTCCACGTTTGGTATCTTCAGCGACAGCAGAGCCGCTCTCCTGACGGTAATTAATCGTAATGCCCTCCATCCCCTGGCGGTAGAGGCCAGAAAAGCCATTCGGCAAGGCATGGCCCAGGGCAAGGAAATATCCTTGTTCTGGGTCAAGGCCCACGCAGGACTGGAGGGAAATGAGCGGGCTGACGAGCTCGCCAAGGAAGCGGCTCTGAGGTTGAAGAAGGTACCGGACTACGGTCTGTACCCCGTTTCATTCGCGAAGCGAAGTCTGCGACGGGCTTCGCTTGGCGAGTGGAACGAGAGGTACAGAGAGGGCGAGACCGCCTCCGTCACCAAGCTGTTTTTTCCGTGCGCGGTGGCGGCGTACAGCATCGTCCGCAAGATAAAGGTCGCCGGCATCACGACCCAGCTGTTGACGGGGCATGGTGGGTTCTCCGGATACTTGACTCGTTTCAAGTGTAAGGAGGACCCATCGTGCGCCTGTGAGCCGGGCGTCGAAGAGACGGTCCAACACCTGTTGATAGACTGCCCTATACACGACAAGGATAGGCTGGAATTGGAAGTGGAGACTGGGGTCAAAATAACAACAGTCAACTTACCCATCTTAATTAAGGATCATGGTAAACAATTTATTAAATATGCACATAGAATAGTAAGAATTGCAAATATTAGAAATAAGGTGTAGTATAGTATCTAAGTTAGGTATTTGCTGATACCAAAACCCTAGATATAAGAAATAGTAAATAAGTTGTAGCATAAGAGAATGTGTACAAATAAAGAAAAGTAGTAATAAGGTAGGATAAGGAAAATAGCATGTAAGAAATGTAAATAATAATTTAAAAATGTAAACTACCTAAACCCTTATTATCCCCCAAGTATGAAAGGAATAGAATGAAATTACGAGGCATAAATGCGAGAACTAGAATGGTACTAGAGGACTGGAATGAGAGCGTGAATAGGTTTTAGTAATATAATAATAGCCCTTTCAGGGCACATGTATAAATAAAATAAAGATTAGGAGCAACAGCTGCCCCTCATTTTCGTAAACAGTAGGCTCTGTCTCTGGCAGAGGAGCAAGAACACCCTGTGATGACGGGTGCTAATAAAAAAAAAAAAAAAAAAAAATATCCTGACACTGGTCTAGCCTTAGGGTATCGTTAGCCTTCGGGTTGCGGAGGTCAAGTGGCAGCCGCTCCGTGTAAAAACTGATATCCAGTCAAACCCGGTTAGGCCAGAAAAGCCGACCCCAAGTGACTTGGGAATAATAAAGGCTAAGAGAGAAGAAGACCTAATGTGGCTCACAGAAAGCGGTTCTTGTAGCCTGTGGGGAACTACCAGGAGCGTTGCTGTTTTTTATTCTAAAGAGGAGCCAGCGTGCTATCAATCAAAACATGTGTTTTGTTTAATGACGTTCAGTCATATATTGCTTAAATTTATTGTATTTGTCACAAAGGTTACATGTAATGTACCCTTATGGTACTGTTTGTATTATAATTTACAAACTAAGCAGTTAAAATCTGCCAACGCGCACTTGGCTAGCGGGTTGGACTATGGCCTAAACCTATTCATACAGATGCAGTAGTGCAGCTTTTTCAGTTTTTAGTTTTTAAACAAGGCTGATATTTTATAAATATCTGATGCATAACACCATATAATACTGCCAGTAACATATGTATAGTGTAATGCAACGTTATTATATAACTGAATATCAAATTCTAAAACAGTATAGGTTATCTTTTATTAAATATAAATATCAATTATTGAATAACACTTGTTGTGTGTTTCTTGCAGATCAACTTCACCTTCTTATATATATATTCTATAATATAATAATAACCATAACTCATACCAAATGTCGTTTTGTAGTAGCTTGCTTGTCACTTCCAGTCGCGTTAAATCACGAAACAATAACAAAAATCCACAACAAACTTAAAAATAAACGCCCATTTCGAATTCTTGGCACATCCAATAAATTCTTCATACATTGAAACTGGCAAAACTTGAACGGTTTTAAAAATTTCCCCCTCAACTAGTTGTCCAGAGAAAGTAAGGTACACTGCTACCTGAATACAAATTTTATAACATTGATTCACGACAAGCGTTGCTCCCAATCCAATCGGCAACTTTCCTTAGGGGGATAACCCTTGGATTTAATCCATTGGTAATACGAAAATTGATGTAAAAGCCTTCGCCGCACGGTGTAAGAAACCGTTCGTTCCATACAAAGTGTACAAGCATAGAAAGATTTCAGATTTTCTTGGAGAATCACTGCGTCGACACGGCCCGTGCCAAAATGTGGCGTGTTACGAACCCAAAAAGGTTTCAATTCAATTGGTTTACGAGATTATTGGAAGCAATTCCGTTCAGAAAGAAGTATGGCACGTGAGCGGAATTTTGAACGCGGGGACCAAACGTGGACGAGGGGAGGTCTTATAGACACTTTATTTACTTTTTGTTGAAATAAGAACAGAAAGTTTAATTATTCATGTAATGCTTGCCAGTTTCATTTAAAGCTGAACGCCATCTTGAAAATATTATGGCATCTAAATACAAAATTTATATTATTTTACTTTAATATCGATAAAGCATGTCTGTAACATATTATGGTTTTTAAAATATCACTATGAAATATCTGAACAATTTATTTATGTGTAAAACAATACATATTTCTCAGACACGTGGAGAGTAAATTTTTGGTGACTAAGAGGTCTGATGGGTTTTCGTAACTTTCTCACCAGGCGAGAGGCAGTAGGGGAAATTATGCTTATGCTAGTTTCCTATAATAGGGTAGTTCTTTCTCGGACAAAAGAGACGAGTAGGTACCATCTTCGCCAGCGATGGACTAAGGCATTCAAGAAACCACACAGACCACAAGGTAAATTCAAATCGACATACATCAACAAGATGATTCTCGCTCGAACGTTGCCACAAAGAATGAGTACTATCGATTAAATATATTGTCGTCATTAATAAACTTACAATTAAAATAAAATCTTTCTTTATAGGTATAATAAATAGCTTTGAAATAAGTATGTAAATATTTATCTACGATAAATACAACACATTGAGATAATGTAAAATGTTCAAAATATCAGTCTTAATATAAATTAAGCTTATAAACTAAATACACTGTAATAAAGCTGTTAAAAGTACGCTAATATAAATATCGTAAACACAAAACAAAACATTTATTCCGTAAACTTAATTAGCACACGAAGTTCGACAGTAAACTCACCGATTTAATCCCAAAGACAAAACTTATTCTGTCTAAATACCCAAACAGCTAAAGGTACCGAAGAACGCTGGGGCAATTCCGATTTGATTTATCATTGTTCTTCGTCGATAAATCAGGGTACAATAGGGCTCGCGGCGTACGTAGAAACTTCTATTAATTCTCTTAAGAACAATCCGGTGTTACCGCACAATGGTACGGGACAATACGTCTGAGACGTGAGATTTTATCACCTGATATCACGTTCTGTTTAGAGATAGATAATATTGATTGTACTGTTTCGGTTAGTTTGGTTTTAGTTAAGGTGTTTTGGAATTGTTTTGGTTTTTCCTTGTAATCCTTCCAGTAAAGATAAATTGGTGGCGTATCGCTAGTAATGACTACTGAATGGTATTGCTATGAATGGGGTCTCGATTGCTGGGTTGGTAAAAGTGTTACTAGTTTCCTTTCTTCTGACTAAAAATTTCGCAGTAGCAGGACGGAGACTGAAACTTTTTCTCCCTTAGCCTTTATTATTCCCAAGTCACTTGGGGTCGGCTTTTCTAGTCTATCCGGATTTGACTGGATATCTGTTTTTACACGAAGCGGCTGCCACCTGACCTCCGCAACCCAAAGGCTAACGATACCCTATGGCTAGACCAGTGTCAAGATATTAGAGGGTACTGACTTTCCCAATAACGACTGCCATAGATGTTCATGGCAGCCGGGACCGACGGCTTAACGTGCTCTCCGAGGCACGGAGCAGGCGATAATTGTCAATCAATACGCACATAATTTCGAAAAGTCATATAACTTCCGAAAGTCAGAGGTGCGGGACGTGGGTTCGAACCCGAGACCCTCTGTATTGCAGTCTGTTGGTCTCCCCACTGAGCTATCGCTGCTTAGGACGGAGACTGAAACTATGGCTTTAATATTAATAGACTCGCCTTCAACTACGTAAGACGTAAAGCTCCAGGAATGCTACATCTACATTTATTTAGTACATAGTAGTAGTTCCACATTGGCGACCTCGATGGCGTAGTGGTTAGTATAACCGACTGCCACGCCTGAGATCGCGGGTTCGATTCCCGTATAAATCAAACATTTGTGTGCATGAAAATGGATGTTTGTCTTGGTCTGGGTGTTTCTATGTATAATACGTTTGTATTTACAAAAAAAGAAAACTATATATGTATGTATATCCATTGTCTACTACCCATAGTACAAGCTCTGCTTAGTTTGGGCTAGATGGTGTTGTGTGTATGTGGTAGACTATTATTATTATTATTATGGTTTCAAGCTTCGTGCGAATTTATGTAAAATGCACCTCAAAGAGGTAACCTTCATGGACTGTAATCCATGGAAAGAAAATGTAGTGCCAGACTACGAGCTGCTTCTAAAAATGTCTTGACAGAAGAACCTAATTTAATTTTACCTGACACGAGAATTGAACCCGAGACCTAGCAGACAGTAACACGGTCTCATCCAAATATACTTACTCTCAAAAAGAGCAGCGATAGCTCAGTGGGGAGACCAACAGACTGCAATGCAGAGGGTCTCGGGTTTGAACCCACGTCGCGCACCTCTGACTTTCGGATGTTATATGCTTTTTAGAAATTATGTGCGTATTGATTGACAATAATTATCGCCTGCTCCGTGCCTTGAAGAGCACGTTAAGCCGTCGGTCTCGGCTGTCATAAATATCTATGGCAGTCGTTATTGGGAGAGTGTCGACATAAAAGATCCCACTGGGTCGACGTGTCGCCGGTCTGCACTGACTGGACCCACATAAGATACATACATACTAGCAAAATGCAGGTTTAATGCACTTCCCATAAACACGTGATATTATGTTCGGTTTATCGTATTTTACTTTCAATGAACAAAAGTAGTTACCAGTACTAACGATGAACCCTACGCCCTTATTAAATACAACTTAAAAATTTAATTAGGGGTGCAACAGACATTTCCACCGAATGCCCGGAAACCGGATGTCCGGTTGAAACTAAAATCCGGCGAGCTTTATTCATTTTAAAGCAGCATTTCCTGAGTGGTGGTTTGTAAATAACCGGATCAATAATGCAATTTATTTTACAGGAATTGTATTACAGGTTTAAATAAAAATACAAATAACCTTGTCTTCTTTATTTATAATTATTATTATATTATTTATATTATATTTAACAACGATTATTCTACAATACTCTATTTTTTTCCGTAACATAATATTGTCTTACGTTTACGCGAATGTTATACATTGATACTTTATACATATTCTATTGTGTTGTTTATTTTAAACACTTTTATCACATAATTTGATTATATTTAATTTATTTATTTATTTATTTATTGACCATGGAAAAACAAACAGTAGTATATTAGGAGGATACATTGAGTACTTAACAAATATACTACCCACTACATTTTCCACAGATTACTTGTAATACTTAAATTTAAATCTGTAAGCAGACAATAGCTGTCATATCGAGTTAACCAATAGTAGCAAAGGTTAAATCAGTAACATATCCAAAGAGAAAAAAAAAAGTAAGAAATAATAATAATAATAATAATAACATAAGCAAGTTAACTAGAATTAATTAAGTGCATGGTTTACAAATAGTATAAAGTTGTAATTATGCCTATTAGAATAAAGTAATGAAAAATAATATATATGAAAGTTAATAAAAATCTTATCTAATATATGCCTCTTGGACCTACTGCCGTTCCTTTAACATTTCAATGATGCTACTTTTAAATCTCAGCTTATTAAGATGTAGTATATCGATGTCAGTAAAGTTCTTGCTATAAGTGTCTACCAAACAGTGTAGTGGGGAGCGCATGCCAGAATTCGTCCTGCACAAACCAGTAGCAGTTTATTACATTATAATTAATTCAATATATTCAAAATGACGTAATAAATGTGTATATTGTTAAACTTTATTATATTTTAGCTATTTAAATTATTCCAACTATTTATATTCAAGTTTACACATTCCCTGATGTTTAGGTTGCTTTTCAGCAGCCATGTTCACGTGGAGGCTAAGATGTCTCAATGTAAAGAGTGGTTATTTTAAAGAAGGGAATATCGGATACTTATCCGATATTTCAATAGGTTAAAAGATATATGCATCCCCAACCACAGAAAGACTACCAGCCCGTGGTGTGTTATTTGGTTACGCCACCGTTTTCTTTTGCGACCACGTGTAGTCTTAATCTTAAGTCTTAGTCGTGCGATTACAGCAACCATGTACAATATCTATAGTATTGTATCAAAAACAAGAATAATGAAAAGTGTTTTTACCCAGAAAATACTAATTAACCTTTTGGGTCATCATCATCAGGCTATAATAGTCCACTGCTGGACATAGCCCTCCCCTAATGAGCGGCATAGCGCCCTGTCTTCAGCTTGTGCAACAATTTGTCATGTTTTTATAAAATCTTGATTATTCATAAAATCTTGATTATTCATAAATAAATCAACGAGACAATTTTAAAAAATGTCATAGAAGAGATCGGACCATAGTAGAGTAAGACCGGATAACTTTCTAAAATCATCTCCGTAACAATTACAGTAACCGGCATCCCTATTATCTTATCTGTTCCTCATCATGCTGATAAATAAACCTCAAAAGTTTAAACTCCATTATAAGGGTTAGCATTAAAGGAATGTGCCTCTCCACTTGATCGAGGTCGAGGCTATTAGCAGATTGGATGCGGAGCACATCAATCAATGTTCAGTATTGACCGCACTTGGTGATTTATTGAATAGACTGCATTGTTTTTTTGAACAGTTAAAGCTGAAATGACAGCCGGAACTGATGACGTCATTTACGCGCACACACATGCACACACACACACACACACGCACAAGACCAACAGACTGCAATGCAGAGGGTCTCGGGTTCAAACCCACGTCGCGCACCTCTGACTTTCGGAAGTTATATGACTTTTCGAAATTATGTGCGTATTGATTGACAATTATCGCCTGCTCCGTGCCTCGGAGAGCACGTTAAGCCGTCGGTCCCGGTTGCCATGAACATCTATGGCAGTCGTTATTGGGAGAGTGTCGACACAAAAGATCCCACTGGGTCGAAGTGTCACCGGTCTGCACTGACTGGCCCCCAGATAAGATAAGATACTAATTTGTCAAATATACGCCCCTGATCGACCTATTTCTTCTACTTAGCGATATCTTTATAAGATATTCAATCCTCAAGGAGAGGAGATTGGGTTATGTGAGATTTCTTTTCACCAAAACCATCTCGTTAGTCTTCCTCAGTGCGTCGTTGGGATATCCTAAATAACAAGTGTATCAGAGCCACGTGGCACTAAGATAGGCAGACCCACTAAAAGTAGCTCATCTACTAACAAACGCATATGTGGAACGGCATCGAGCAACCACAACACTTTCATGTAGGATCACTTAAAGCAATCCGTCCCTTATTTGTCACATGTTTGAAGACTGTTTAAAAACTTACTGCGGCATTAACCGTGGGTTCGAACCCGAGACCCTCTGCATTGCAGTCTGTTGGTCTCCCCACTGAGCTATCGCTGCTCTTTAATATCTTGTAACTCTTAACGTTTATCATTACAGCAAATACATATTATTACTTATTACTGTTTACTTCAAAAGCAAATACGTTGTCAATTAGTTCTCAGAAACATAAAATTACTTCACAAATTAATATTTAGTTTCATATACCTTTCAATCGCAAACTCAAATCGAAATCAGTTCAGGCTATATTCTAATTACGAGTTTCACTGGAGTGTGTCTGTGACTTCGACTTGTCATCATTACATATTGACGTCACACTAGGTACAATTAATACTGATTGATGGTTCGCTTCGCGAGACTGATGACGTAAGTGGTGACGTAGTATGTCAATGTGTTTATCGCATAGTTGCGGCTTTGCTTGTTCTAATTAGTTTCGATATATAAATACATATTGACGTATCGTGGTTGCGTGAGTATCTAGCTCTAGACACGAACCAATCATACTTCTTTACTATAAAATATATATAATTTGATTTCTCTGTGAATTCTGTCTGAGAAAAGACCATTTACTTTAGGTCTATGTTAAATGTAACAGTCATATTTTTAGGATAAGAAGTCGTAAGTAAGGTTGGTAACATATTCTCAGTGGGGTCGCGATTACATGTGCAAATGATTCGCGCGGCCCCTGGACTCTGGTTATGTTGGAATATCGTGGTAGGTTTAGTCGGTATTACCGGGATGTCGCCATCTTTCCCCGGGTGAATCCGACATAACCTCTCCGTCGCTCCGTGAAGAGGTAAGCGTCAATGCATTTGCTCATGTAAAAAAAATAGGTTGGAAACATATCAATAATACGCAGTTATCCAAAGAATACGACAATGTTTACTACAAAAGAGATCTGTGAGACAGACAGTATGCCATCTTAGCCTATAAAAAAGGTGTTAAAATTGACCCAACGCTAATTTTTTTTAAATCTGCTACCTCATTTTGTTATCGGTTCGGTCCGCCTGAAGGTATGCTATGTAGAAATATCAATGATAAGTTTTGGTCTCCCATACTAGGACTAATTCCTGTATCGTATGGGACTTGACAAACATTCAACCAACGGACCTAAACACCCAGAGCCCGAAACAACTGTTGGTGAATCACACATTTTGTCCCGTGTGATATATAAATTCAAAACACTTAATGCAGTCGCGGAAAGGAGGCAACTACTCAAGCCTACGTTATATGGCATTAGTACACCGATGTCCTAGACAAAGAACACAAAATAACGTCGTTTTTAAAAGTCATGACAATTGTAGGAACCCTTACTTAGAATACACACACAACGCAAGTTTAAGGACCTGCAATATATGGTATATTGCAGTCGATTATATTATGTACTAGTAGTTTTCCCGCGGTTTCACCCGCGTAAGTCCCGTTCTCGTGTGAATATCGGGATTCACCCCTTTCACTCTCTTCAAGGTGGAATTTCCAAAAATCTTCTCTTTGTGCTCCCCTACACTCTCCAAGGAACATAAGTCAGTCACTCAGTAACGGAAGAGCATATATTATATAGATATGTATGTAGAAAGTCTTTTCATGTTTGGATTTACCAGATTTTGGGAGAAATTACACTGTTTCTTACATATTTTATTCTGAGTTACTAGTTTTGATCATGATAGTGATTTATAAGTTAGACGCAGGTGAATTATTAAAGATACAGATACTGGATTACATCTAACTCAATTTACCATAGTTCCTCGTTTTACAGTCAATGTCTGGATTCATTTCTAAGCTTAGATTATGATTTATATGATATTAGTATTTTCCCGCGGTTTCACCCGCGTAAGTCCCGTTCCCGTGTGAATATCGGGTTTCACCCCTTTCACCCCCTTCGGGTTGGAATTTCCAAAAATCCTCTCTTAGTGCTCTCTTACACTCTCCAAGGCAAACATACATGCCAAATTTCAGCTTCTTGCGTTCAGTAGTTTCGGCTGTGCGTTTTCTGTCAGTCACTCAGTAACGGAAGAGTTTTATATATAATATAATAATATATAATATTCTACCACATACACACAACACCATCTAGCCCAAACTAAGCAGAGCTTGTACTATGGGTTCTAGACAATGGATAAACATACATATATACTTTTTTTTTTGTAAATACATACATATTATACATAGAAACACCCAGACCAAGACAAACAGCCATGTTCATGCACACAAATGTTTGACATGTGCGGGAATCGAACCCGCTACCTAAGGCGTGGCAGTCGGTTACACTAACCACTACGCCATTGAGGTCGACATACGAGTATATATAGATTTATTATGAGTGCATTTACTTAAGTCGCTCCGTATTTGTATTTATTTTTATATTTAACAACATAAGCTTACAGTATTATATAAACCGAATCGCTTATGTGTTGGTGAAGTTAATAGTCCAATATACTGGGGCCCCAGACATTACTTATTTTCTCAGAATTAAAATGTATGGGATAAAGTAGTGTTAGTATGTACTAACACTACTTTATCCCATACATTTTATTATGTATGGGATAAAGTTAGGCCATGTTAGCAGGTATGCATACGCTCAAAGTATGTACTTTGAGCGTATGCATACCTGCTAACTTGGCCCAGCGGCCATATTTTGTCCTTTTCTTAAATTGTCATTGCTGTTTTGTTTTGTTGTATATTTTCGTAAATACAAATACAGCGCCTTATGTTGTTGGTAACTGTACAACACTGAAGATAACAAACGCCTACCAATATTTATTTGCAAAGTTTTGTTGAACGCTGCATAAATAAAACATTTTAAAGTATTTTGCTCTGGGTAACATTGGTAATAAAATTAGTAAAAATTATTGTGTAATTACTAATTAGTAATAATTAAACGAATATTATTATAAAGAAAACAAACTGGGGCCTAAATTCAGTTATCAATGAAGGACAGGAACATTGTTTTATTTTTTACATGTTGAATACTAATACAAAAGTAAGTTTGTTTGTCTGTTTATTACGCTTTCAAAGCTTTAATCATCATGAAATTTCACATACACGTTGTCAGGGGCAAAACACACACACACACCTCGCATTTAGAATAAGCAATACTGTTCTCGAACAATTATAAACGTGATAAAAGGCAATTCATGAAGCAGAACATTATCTATACTAATATTATAAAGCTAAAGAGTTTGTTTTTTTGTTTGAACGCACTAATCTCAGGAACTACTGGTCCGAATAGAAAAAATATTTTAGTGTTGGATAGCTCATTTATCAAGGAAGACTATAAGCTATATACCGTCACGCTACAACCCACGGGGGCGGCGCAGTAATCATAAACGCGGGTGAAACTGCGGGAACATCTAGTCTATATATATATATATATATTCTCCTTATTTATATAAATAATAAAGCTAAAAGAGAATAACATGATATACATCATTGACGTTGTATTGCAACGATTGTATATACTAAAAAGAATTCGCCCAACGTGGGGCTCGAACCCACGACCCTGAGATTAAGAGTCTCATGCTCTACCGACTGAGCTAGCCGGGCTGGTGTAGTGGAGCGTAAAATAACAGTTTACTTAATATTGCTTCTACACCGAAGACGCTTATGATAATATGCTAATACAAAAATCTTG
The DNA here is from genome assembly GCA_930367265.1 of Catocala fraxini. Taxonomy (NCBI): domain Eukaryota; kingdom Metazoa; phylum Arthropoda; class Insecta; order Lepidoptera; family Erebidae; genus Catocala; species Catocala fraxini. The sequence continues at coordinate 25,106,324 of OV884031.1, forward strand.
TTGGTAATTTTGTATTTGACCCCTTGCGGTCAAAACTCTGGGACATGGAGTATAAGTGGTATTGTAAGTATACCTAAAGTATTATTTGTTATATGTTTTATTTAATAAACAAATATGGCGTACACGTCGCTAAAGGGTTCCCAATTTATTCGCATAAAATTATATGTCATAATTTAACAGGGCATACTTTTACTTATCCTAATAATAGTTACGCACAATATTCATTTGGCATAACCGTTCAGGCACAATTTTTAAAATTATAATTATAACTAGTTGCCCGGACAGACTTCGTTCTGTCAAAAGTTATTTTTCCTTTTTTATATTTACTTTATCACTAAGGGGTATGAAAAATAGATAGTAGCCGATTCTCAGACCTACTAAATATGCATATAAAATTTCATAAAAATCGGTCAAGCCGTTTCGGAGGAGTATGGTAACTAACATTGTGACACGAGAATTTTATACATAAGATGTATTTTTTAATGCCACATTATAAAAAAATTAAAAAAAAATGTTATGGTTGGACAACCCTTATCACTAAGGGGTATGAAAAATAGATAGTACCCAATTCTCAGACCTACTAAATATGCATAATCAAATTTCATAAAAGTATGGTAACTAACATTGTGACACGACAATTTTATATATAAGATAATTGTTAAGCATACTATTCCAAAGCATAAATTTGAAGATTTGTAAATTTTGTGTTTGCATTTAATAAAATACTTTTTGTAAATAAAATAAACATGTTGGCGGCTTAGTTTACACTCCCGCCGCACCCTAACCTATTGTTGCACTATGGTACCCAAGTTTTACATATACATATGTCGTATAACTTTGTGCCAATCAAAATTAGGGCAAAACGCATTAGCCTAAATTATATTTATGCCTACTGAAATAGTATGCCAAAAAACATATTATTATGACAAAAAAAAAATGCCTAACTCGTTATGCCAAATTAAATTAAATTAGGCAGTAAAAAATTGTCGAAACAAAGAGTTCCCTCGCTTTTGACATCGGGATCCCTTCTTTTCGCATAATGTCTTTTTCCTAATATACTTTGGCATAGTAATGCTTTGCCATAATTGTTTTTGGCATATAGTTTATGTTGACATAATTGTCTTAGTGACAAAAAAATTGCCAAGTGGCCAGTTGCAATAATATACAATTCAGCTTTATGATTATGCTTAAGACTGCGCCGAGTGAAATGTGCCAAAATAGGCAGTCACAGTTAAGTGAATAAAATGAACACTTTTTGTTTAATACAAATATAAAATACACATTTACCATAAAAATTAATGTGTTTACAATTACTCCATGTAAAAAACTTAAAATAATTCATATTTTCGCTTACAAAATTACGTAAATTTGCACGAAAAATGCAAAAACGTAAGCTCGTGTTACGTGATTTTAGATTATAACAGTAGAAATCTATCCTATTTTACCGCTTAAACGAAACATGAATAGTTATATTACAATTTGTTCGTCCCAAATATTTAAGTTATTGGTTGACAATAAAGATACATATTTATCAAAAAAGCACTTCAAATCCTCCATACAGTTTTACTATGGCGGCCGCGTGCCGATTTGAATATGCGCCGCACGAGCTCTGTTATTATCTGTTTTACGCTCGGCGCAGTCTTAATATACATATATATGCGTAAGCTGTTACCCGTAATAATAATTATAATTAGGAAAAACAAAAGTGTGCCATGTTATATTATATCTTAAAATTTTATGCAAATGGGTACTTGGATAGGGAACCAAAGACGATAGACAACCAATCTCTATGCATTCTTTCTTACTTTGGTATTATTATCAATCTCAATCAATAATTTCGAGACCGATACGGTCGTTTACCAAATCACACCAGTATGATAAATAGACTTCAGATGTCTCGAGTAAAGCAACTGATTTGCCTTAATCGTTGACAGGTATTTTATTGGCATATAAATTAGTATTGCCGTTAAAATTGCCAGTCTTCTGGGCACGTTGCCAATTGACACTTAGGATATGTATATTCCGGTAAACATTCCCATCAGATAATAATACATTAACGTTATTTTAAAACTTTAGTTCTTAGTACATCAAAAGATGGCGCTGCGCAGGTAATTGTATGTTGGAAATTGGCATTTTGTGTTTATTGTAATATCCGAGTTATATAATAATATAATAATAATTGCTATTTTTCGAGCAGATCAAGCACTTTTGGACAGAAGATATTTGTATAATTAAACAGTTAATAAATACAAAAAGCTTAAATTTAATGTAATACATATGCGTTTTATTCTGTAATGCCACGCAATAGTGATATAATATCTACGTTTCCGTATGGAATTTTACGAAACACCCTTTGCACGGTCTTGGAATTATTTTCTAACGATCGCATATTTACAAAAAGACTTCGCCCAACGTGGGGCTCGAACCCACGACCCTGAGATTAAGAGTCTCATGCTCTACCGACTGAGCTAGCCGGGCTGGTGAGACACATGTCGAAATAACTGTTCAGTTATTACAAATAATTAGATCTATGGTATAGAATTAAAAAATTGAAAAATTTAAAATGCTTAAGAATAGACACCACACACACTCTGTTCTATATATACCTACAGGACATATTGTAAGTCCTATAGCAAAGTATATAGTACAAGCTCTGCTTAGTTTGGGCTAGATGGTGTTGTGTGTATGTGGTAGAATATATGTGGTAGAATATAGCTATAAAACTACGTGGCTTGTACTAGACTATGGAATACTAACTAAATAAATTTGTATGAGAGTTCGTTCGTTTGTTAGGTCCGCTTTCATGCCTTAACTATTCGACCGAACTTCATGATATTTCGTATACACGTGGACACAGGGTACCATTCATCTAGAAAAAAATACTGTTCACAATCGAGCAAAGCAGTATAAAGGTAGATACCATATATGAACATAGTAGCATGTTATACAGGTATGTATCAAGCTGAATAAATTAGTTATCCGTGACCCACACAATTGAAATACTACAATATACTCTATAACAGCTTATAGAAAACACTGTTATCTTGTTTCTCGAACAGATCGGAGGCGTTCTGGACAAAGGCCAGGTTAAGAGCACCTTGAACCGACGGGCGTGTATGGAGAATGTGATGAAAATGAATGAAGCCAGAGAAGTGTGTCAGGAAAGTAGCAAATGGAAATCCGTAGTCTCTGCCTACCCCTCTGGGAAACAGGCGTGAATCTATGTATGTATGTATGTATATGTGTATGTTATCTGTTAAGACTGCGCCGAGCGTAAGACAGATAATGACAGAGCTCGTGCGGCGCATATTCAAATCGGCGCGCGGCCGCCATAGTAAAATTGTATGGAGGACTTGAAGTGCTTTTTTTGATAAATATGTATCTTTATTGTCAACCAATAACTTAAATATTTGGGACGGACAAATTGTAATATAACTGTTTATGTTTCGTTTTAGCGGTAAAATAGGATAGATTTCTACTGTTATAATCTAAAAATCACTTAACACGAGCTTACGTTTTTGCATTTTTGTGCAAATTTACGTAATTTTGTAGGCGAAAATATTAATTATTTTAAGTTTTTGACACGGAGTAATTGTAAACACATTAATTTTTATGGTAAATGTATATTTTGTATTTGTATTAAACAAAAAGTGTTGATTTTATTCACTTAACTGTGACCGCCTGTTTTGGCACATTTCGCTCAGCGCAGTCTTATCAGTTTATACAGAAACTGTCCCACTACTGGTTCTGTACCTATATTTGGTTTAAAAAAGATTAATACTTAACATTTTGTACAAACTAATATATTATGTATATCGGAGTTTGTTATCTTCACGGTCACTCATTGTGGGCATCAGCCGGGATCAGGGCAAGAAATAAACTCTTCGTAGGTCACTAAATAGTTTAAGTATTTAAATAAGGTAAATCACAATAGCAATTATAGCTTTTCAACACTACTAATCACTTCATATTATAAATACACAGTACAGTTCCTGGGCTAGTATTACTTTAGAGCCATCAGTAAGAAAAACTACAGAATGCGCGCCATTTTTATTCAGTTTATCCCTTGTAATCTTGGCTCTGTACACGTCACTATGACGTTTGTGTATTGTTGACGACCCGTACTCATCACCCGGATGCGCCATATATATACGACGACTAAGTATTTTTATAAACTAACTAGCTTTTGCGTGCGGCTCCGCCCGCGTGGTACCTGCATCAATAAAAAGTAGTCGTTTCAAACTATGTCTGTGCCAAATTTCATTCAAATCGGTTGAATGGTTTAGCCAAGAAAAGGTGACAGGCAGAGAGTATTACTTATTTATTTATTTATTTATGGAGGTCCAACAGCTTATCCTTGTTTGACAATATATTTTAATAAGTATCCGATAGCCAATTACAGGTCCTCACGTTTAACATTACATTAAAAAATACACATAGTTTCCACAAAAAATTACACATAGGACTTATCTATAATATTAGTAAGGAAGTAAGTATATATGAATACCAAGAAATAGAACACATGACTCTGCACACGACTTTCCCAAAGATTAGCGTCACAGAGAAACATAACTCTATTAAGACAAGTTAAGCACACTATCTCAAACGCGTTTCTCAAAAACTTAACTCGACTTAAAACAAACTCATTATTTAAACACAGATCAATGCTGGTCTAATCCCACATGAAGCTAACGATTTAATACAAAGGTTCACACGTTAAGACGCGAGCATTATGAGACAAAAAGCAGTCGCGTGTGAGGCTTATCTTGCGAGAACATTCGCACTTCAGCCCTGCCATCGAGGTAGCTTTCACTGGAATCGTCAAAGTACTCTTTCATTATCCTACTAACATTATAAATGTCAAGTTTGTGAGATGTTCGGATGTTTGAAGAATTGGATGATTGTTTCTTCAATTATTCCATTTTATTGAAAAAAGTTGGATGAAATTTGGCACATAGCTACAAAATATCCTTTTTTCGTTCTTTTTTTATTTATTCATTTCAAAAAAGAAATTCATTGAAATTAATCTACTATATACGTATATATATGTTGGAATGTACCACCAGCTTGGGATCCGGTAATACAAATAGTCAAACCCAAGAAGAATCAAACCACAGCCAGACTTCATGAAACTTTGAGCTCATTTTGCGTAAATAGAAACACCAATGATTAAATTATGTTCGGGTACTTTGAAATAACTACACTGGAACATTGAGACAATACCATCTTAGTCTCCCCATGACCATGGCTGCTGCAAAGCAACCGAAACGTCGGGAAAGTGTAAAATTAAATTAAATCTAAAGTTTTAATAGTTTTAATAATAATTTAACCAGCTCAAAAATTAGTAAAGTTTAATTGTAGTAGTAGTGTAACAGTTTTTAAAATTATGTAATAAAGTGTCAAATAAACAACGCGATAAAATCCGTATATAGTAGTTTAATTTCAATGAATAATATTCGCGTAAACAGAAGACAATATTATCAAAAAAGAAAATACAGAAGAGAGACAAGGTATTTTGTAGCACTAATTACTTCTTACGGGGTGTCCTGCGTGAGTGACGAATACGATTCGACGCAATGCTGCAAACGCGACGAACGCGCTCAAAACAACGGCCTACCCATCTTGCGTCCTCTATAATCTATAATATTATGGCAGTCTGCGGCGAGACACGACGTAAGCGTCAGCGCACTCCAAGAGCAGAGCAGAGCATTTTCTTAGACTACTGAAAAATTTATCTTATGACATTTCCATACATTGCAAAATTAAATATACGTCCAAACTTGATGCTCGACCATGCTCGAGCTTGTAAGATGCGTATTCGAGTATGCGTTATACATGCGCGAGCGCGCTTGAGCCGCCGCCGCGCGCCGCCCGCGCTCAGTATTGCCACAGCGAGAAAACTATCTGGATGTGTGTTTAATACCTACGGCGCGGCCGGCGTTAGTTGGAAATCATGGATCATGACGTCTTATATAATTTACATATTCTTCATGTTCCTTTTCCTCTGCCAAAAGGACGATAATGACTAAGTCCCAATCAACCATATTGAACACGTCTGCCAACGTCGGATTTTGGCATCAAACTGGTAATGTACGCCCGCCTGGCAACCCAGAGCATTTTCAAACGGAGCTTGCTCACGGAGGGGCGAGCATGCCGTCTGCATGGTCGATAAGACAAAATTTTGCCCGACAATACGCGTGCATTTTGCAGTTCGGTGTGCGCTGACCCTAACGCGTACCTGTTTTGTGGGCGACCAGACGCGACACCACGAACTAAGAAATAGTTGATTCCCAAATTCAAACTTAATAGCAGCAATAATGTAATCGAAAGTAGACGTTAACACGCCACAATATTGTTAAACATTTTATAATAGTTTCTTAATATTGTCTTCTATTTACGCGAATATTATTCATTGAAATTAAACTGCTATATACGGATTTTATCGCGTTGTTTATTTGACACTTTATTACAAAATTTTGAAAATTGTTACACTTCTACTACTATTAAACTTTACTAATTTTTAAGCTAATTAAATTATTATTAAACTATTTAGATTTCTTTTTTTTTCTTTTTTTTTTATAGTTTCTTAATTTTGGATATAAATGATGGAATTCGCCAAATATGTTTCTTTGTAAAAATATTATATTTGTTTTCTTTCTGTGTATTTTACTATATATTTTTAAAAGTCTCTACTTTAAGTATAAACTTTCAAGCAAAATTGCACTGTACTGCCCCATAATTCGAGAAGTCTTCTTTCTTCTCCCTAGCCTTTATTATTCCCAAGTAGCTTTGGGGTCGGCTTTTCTGGTCTAACCGGATTTGACTGGATATCAGTTTTTACACAGAGCGGCTGTCACCTGACCTCCGCAACCCGAAGGCTAACGATACCCTAAGGCTAGACCAGTGTCAGGATAATATAGGGTACTGACTTCCCAATAACGACTGCCATAGATGTTCACGGCAGGTGGGACCGACGGCTTAACGTGCTCTCCTAGGCACGGAGCAGGCGATAATTGTCAATCAATACGCACATAATTTCGAAAAGTCATATAAATTCCGAAAGTCAGAGGTGCGCGACATGGGTTCGAACCCGAGACCCTCTGCATTGCAGTCTGTTGGTCTCCCACTGAGCTATCGCTGCTGCCCATAATTCGAGAAATAATAACCAAAATCACGTAAGAAATTTGTCACGTGTAGCATCGCGTCGCATTGCATCGTGTCGTATCGCGTCGCATCGCGTCGCGTTCGTCGCTCACGCAGGACACCCCGTTAATGACAACCAGACATTGTTTGTATGAACTAACATATTAGATATTATATTTTTTACCCCGGTTTGTATTCCCGTATGATACATGGGGCTAAAGATGTGGGCAGAAACTAATTTAAAATAATAACAATCTCTAGTTTCTTGCATTCATTTGTCGCTTTATCGATGTCGCTTCTTATTATTCGTATTAGCCACACAAATGTAATTGCGGTCAGTGCCTAATAAAATATAATAAGGCATTCCTTGTTTTTAATTATATTCAGTTCAATCTAAATATATTACTTTACATGATCATAAGCTTATTTTAAACAATCAGCATATGCGTTTGAATATTTAAGAATATTTTATACAGATCTATATTTTGTCTGTGGCTTCGCTTGTATTAGTGCAGACTAGGTATGTTAAAAAAATTATATTCTCGGACAGAATTTTTGTCTAGATGAAAGGTACCCTATGTCTTTATCGATATCCCTAACAAAATTTATGCAAAATTTCATGATTATTGGTCGAGCAGTTTAAACGCGTAAGCGTAATTTACACTTGTATGTAGGCATAATATTAGTTAGGATAACTATGTAGATTAGAAACGTATATGTTATAAACAAAATATATTAAAGAAACCCTTTTTGAAAACTCATATTTAACAAAAGTCTAGCATAGCTAATTTTTAACCAAATTCAATCATACTCTTTCAACTACCGCTTCCATAATCTCTACTTTATTGCCATCGTTTTTAGTCGAAGGGGTAAATTTCGCCTAATTAATCTAAGCTTAAATACGGCACTTTATAACGCATGAACTTACTACAGGGGTGCAAACTTTATAATTGCTCTGTATAGACATAAATATTTCAGTGAAAAGTTTGAACGTTTGGAAGGTACACGTGGAATTGATTGTTTTGATTTTACAAGTAGAACTTTATATAATATGAAAAGTATTCTGTTTTATGAAAGGGAGGAAGGTTTTAGGTTCGGATTGAATGCTTGCGAAGTAATGGTTATTGTTATGACATAGGATATGACTGCTGTGGTGCTAAGGTCTTGGGTTCAATTGTCGTGCAAAGTGGAGTTTAAATTTTCTGCTAAGATATCCTTACTTACCGACAATATTATATGCATCATAAGATTAGAATTCAATTTTGCACCTCTTCATTGCGCTGCATTTGGCAATTCCTTAGAAACAGCTGAGATTTTAATAGCAAACAGTGCTTCCTTACATGCTGTTTTACAAAGAGCCGGTTGTGAAGACAATCTGTTACATTGCTCAGTAAGAGCTGACGCAGTTGAGTGTATGGAACTTTTCATAGAAAGAGGTGTAGACCCTGCCTATGTCACTTCAGGTGGGTTGAATGCTTTACATATCGCTGCGAAGCTTGGCGCGCAAAGGTGCCTCTCATATTTACTAAGAGAAACAAAAATCACGTTCACGCTTGAACGGCGTTACCAAACAAAGAGATAAGGAATGTACAGCATTACATTTGGCAGCAGCCAGAGGTTATGCTGAATGTGTGGAGTTATTGTTATCAGAAGGCGCCAAAGCAAATACATGTCAAGGTTTATTTAAATAGTGGTATCCATCATACTTATATGAAGCAGCGATAGTCAGTGGGAAACCGTTTGACTGCCACGCAGAGGTCTTGCGTTCGATCCTAAGTGCGCATCTCTGACTTTTCGAAGTTATGTGCGTATTAAATAGTTAATTATCGCTTTCTGTAACGGTGAAGGAAAACATCGTGAGGAAACCTGCATGTCATGTGTCTCCATAATGTTCTCGAAGATATGTGAAGTCTGCCAATACACAATTTTACTTTGAAGGTATTTCGTGGCGCAGCGGTAATAAATGCGACTGCTGTGGACAAGGTTCGATTGTCTGGCATAGTGTTATTGAAGTGTTCTATCAAGAAATTCTCAGCACCATGGAGTCCAGAAATGTGCCAGATAAAAGAGTTGCCCGTATTACTCGCAGTCTCATGCTAGCGAAATGTGGATATAACTGATCACTGCTGACTCTCTCGAGGATATAGGTTTGAGACTGTGCATACAAACATAGTCCTATGCTACAACCAAATAGAGTCACACATACACACACATTAATAAATGTTAGTATTATTTATTTCATATTTTGTTGCGTTTTCTTTTACATCTATGTAGGTATTGTTATTGTTTTCTATTAAATATTATTAATTATACAATGTAGTAATATATACTATGTATAAGTGCTGCTTAGCCTATAATTGGTAAATATATTATCAGAAAATCCATTTGTTTCATATACCTATACTTATTATTCTAATCTATACTAATATTATAAAGCTGAAGAGTTTGTTTGTTTGCTTGAACGCGCTAATCTCAGAAACTACTAGTCCGAATTGAAAAATCTTTTTAGTGTTGGATAGCCCATTTATCGATGAAGGCTATATAACATCACGCTACGACCAATAGGAGCGGAGCAGCAATGAAAAATGTTGCAGAAACGGGGAAAATTCTCTTATGTGTAGCAGACAAAGTTGCGCGGGTCAGCTAGTGTATTATATATTTACTGTTGGCAAACCAAATGAAATAATATGAAAATAAAAAATATATCATTGGTAGTATAATTCATTATCAGAATTTATACTAAGACGGTGAAATCATTTTTTCAGACGGACACAAATAACACACAGACTCAAAACAAGTAAGTATACGTTAATCACACATTTTTTTGCTTCGTGTGGGGAGCGATCCCGCCACACTTAATCCACCAGGCCATCCGTGCAGTTTCACCATACTATTCATTTACACACTATATATATTTAAACACACCTACTTAACATCGTCATGTAATCTATACACAAATCTCCCTTTTCCAACACAAAAGAGTGCCCACGTTCTCGTTAACATATTACTCGAACAAATAGTATAAATCAGTAGTGCAACCCTTGATTGGAACTGCTTCGATGTTAAGCCGCACATTTATTGATTCCGAATACCTACCCCTTTAAAAGGGGTGATATAATGATGAGCAAAGGGGAGTTATTGAGACACGAGAGCTCTCCTAATTTTGGAATCGTCTCTAATTAGTGTAAATCCTTATGAATTATTTTCGCTTGTTATTTTACGGGAGACGTGTATTATGTTTGGTTTTTGTATTTCATTTCATATGTGATGTTGGTTGGATATGTTTTCAATGTTTACCCTGAGAAAACAATGTGTTTAATGTTTTCGGAAACCATCGTAATATAATGTTTCCATGGCATTAATGAGCGGTGCTATGGTTTTTGGTTTTGACTGACTGCGATAATATATATATATATATATATATATATATATATATATATATATATATATATATAATGCTATGAGGTTTTATTTTTTCGAGGATTCCTGTACTCTATTTTGAAATATTGTGAGGTTTACTACTCAGGTAAAAAAGAGTTTATAGTCCATTTAATAGTTTACGTTTACCGTGGTGTAATACGTTATTTCTAGTTACTAAACAATAAGTGTGTAAGTAAAAATAAGCCTATGTAATTTATTTTTAGATCGTCTTAGCAACCAAACGTGCATTATCAAACATTCTAGATGCGCTACAGCAACAAGCCAGCGCCAACAGCATCTAAAAGTCACTATAGATTATTATTTTTTGTATTATTTATTTTAAAAAAAAAGGCAACGCCCACACTAATTAGGGAATAATCCCTGTGTTGCGGGGACAATACAAACACCTAGACTCGAAACAAGTACTTGTGGATCACACAAATTTTTGGTCTATCTGGGGATCGAACCCACTACACTTGGCGCGGTGGCAGTGGCAAGGTGACCACGTATACCACTACGCCATCTATACAGTCGACATTATGTATAAGTGTATAAACCGCAAAAATAATATCCCAGAAACTACTGATATAAAACAGCCGTAAAGAGACTGACAAAACTCCACGTGTTTGAAAGCTACACCAGCATAGTGAGTAAATATTTTTAGTCAAGGTGTGTAAGTATATCTCTGCCTACCCTTCCGAACGGTAGACGAATAACACTAAGTATAATAAGAGCAGCGATAGCTCAGTGGGGAGACCAACAGACTACAATGCAGAGGGTCTTGGGTTCGAACCCAAGTTGCGCAACTCTAACTTTCGGAAGTTATATGACTTTTCGAAATTATGTGCGTATTGATTGACAATTATCGCCTGCTCCGTGCCTCGGGGAGTACGTTAAGCCGTCGGTACCGGCTGCCATGAACATCTATGGCAGTCGTTATTGGGAGAGTGTCGACACAAAAGATCTCACTAGGTTGAAGAGACGCCGGTCGGCACTGACTGTCCCTCATAAAATGAAATATCATAATTTAAAATAATCACTCATAATAATATCAGTCCTATGGTAAGCTGTCTCACTGCTGAGCACAGGCCTCTTATCGGTATCGGGTGGGTTAGACTTAATTTGATTATAATTGCAAGGAAAATTATAATAGAAACGAACAAACAAAATACCGCATTTAAAATATTCATCTTCTTCTTATCGTGTCAATGCAGGCAACAGTTTTTAAAGTATTAGGAAGAATTCTATCTTCTGTAATAATTCATTGCCAAGTTATCAATTTGAAGTAAACTTGACACTTTTGTAAGTTTGAAGTAACTATTTGCGACGTTGCCAAATTTCTTGAACAAGTTCCCTTTTAAATATTTTCATAAAACTAGACCTGAAACATTTAAAATTGAAACTATGTATATCCATATTACTTACAAATATATTATACTAGGTTATGCTCACGGCATCACTCGCGTTTATGTAGATTTTGTCAATAAATTTCTTTCACTCGGAGACAATACTATTTTCTGGATGAAAGGTATGTCCTTTTCTGTATCAATGACAATGTGTATGCGAAATTTCATGATGATCGGTCGAGTAGTTAAGGCTTGAAAGCGTTACAAACAAACAAAGTTTCTTTCGCATTAATAATATTCGATAGAAGAAAAAGAAAATATTTATATTTGTATATATGTACATGTAACGCGAACGTTAAGCCGTTGGTCCCGGCTGCCATGAACATCTATGGCAGTCGTTATTGGGAAAGTCAGTACCCTCTAATATCCTGACACTGGTCTAGCCTTAGAGTATCGTTAGCCTTCGGGTTGCGGAGGTCAGGTGACAGCCGCTCTGTGTAAAAACTGATATCCAGTCAAAATCCGGTTAGACCAGAAAAGCCGACCCCAAGTGACTTGGGAATAATAAAGGCTAAGAGAGAGAGAGATCCATGTAACGCGATACAATAAAATATAAACATATACAGAAAAGTCACAGTCTATTTATATTCTCATTCTCATTAATTCATAGTCATATTATGTAAACTTAAATTACCTCTGACTGACTGACTCACTAAGAAAAATAGAAGTCATAAAAGGGGGAGTCGTAGGAAAAAAGAAAATATAGCGTCGTATAGAGAATCGTTGTGGCGCACCCTGGGGGAGGATTATGTCCAGCAGTGGACTGCAATAGGCTGAAATGATGATGATGATGATGATAGAGAATCGTTTAAAAGGCCCGATAAATATGCCTGACCTTCGGAAGGTCAGCTCTTGGTGGTTGATCTCGGAAACGGTGATATCTACGGCAGTCGTTCTCGAACAAAATCTTCCTAAAACCCTGGGAACAATTAGGAGTGGCGGGGGAGGGGGGCAACCACGCGAAATGCTAGTCTTAATATAAAGGTCTTTTAACTTCTAAATAGTTGCTGTTTGTCTTTAGTTAGTAAAGACAAACAGCACCTAGTTACAGTTTCCTGATAACCATGGCTGCTGAAAACGCCAGGGAAAGTACAGATATAAACAATATTAAAATAATAATTGTTAAATAATTTACACATCAAGACAATGAATCAAATACCATCTTAGTCTACCCGTGACCGTGGCTGCTGAAAAGCAACCGTAAGGTCGGGAACTTAAAAACAAATTGATTGAAAATAAGTGCTTTCTAGAATAAACTGTGATAAAATCCTTATATAATAACAATTTAATTGAAGTTAATATAGTTAAAAGTTTAGCAACTGTAACGTCGGAGAAATTGTATAAATAGATTGAAAATAAGTTGCTGTATTTCCCTGAATAAACCCGAGTAATAATCCAATTTTAATTGAAATAGTTAAAACTTGTGATTTAAATTAACCGTATAATTAACCATATAAAGTTTAATTTCAACACTAAAATTACATTACTGAGTCGCAAGAAGATTTTAAGATCAAGTAAGTTGACTGTAAATTTACTCTCAAAGTAAACACCCAAATACCAACTACCCTCAATAATAGAGAAATCACAGCGTAACCATTTAAGCCGTGACGTATCATATTATGAGATACGGCAGCCATCTTTAACTAGTATTAATAACTAGAGGCGGTGAATTCATATAATTTCCACTCAGTGTTTGTTAGAAACCTTGTTAAGAGAGCGCGCCACAAGGTAGATGGTGTAAATTTCACCAACTACCCTATATTGTGGGGCCATAAAGTCATATCTGTTAAGAAATAACTTGTAGTTTTGCAGGGTATAAATAGACACAGAAAACTGGCATACCATCTGTACGGTCTCATGCAATGAAATTGCGCTTATTCAAGCTATGCAATTAATAAGTTTAAGTAAATAAATTTGTACACGTTTTAAATGTTTTGTTACCTAAGTTCGCGCATCCAACACGTACTACTTGCATTATTGTTTAATAATATACACATTTCATAGACGGCTCTCGTGCAATAAAATTGCGCTTATTCAAGCTATGCAATTAATAAGTTTAAGTAAATAATTTTGTACACGTTTTTAAATGTTTTGTTACCTAGGTTCGCGCATCCAATACGTGCTACTTGCATTATTGTTTAATAATATTCACATTTCATTGTCGGCGAGCCTATGGCTACCAAATGCCAATACAATAATAATTTGCCTAACAGAAGTCATATCACTTTGACCGACTCTAAAATCTGCCTTGAGACCTCACGATTAAACAAAAAAGCACAATCTTATTCCGCGAAAATGAAGTAGTAAAATTTTGATATAATCGCTTTATTCCCCGCTGTTTCCGTACCCACACCACCTTTAAGCGCTGTCTAATAAATTAGCCGTGCGCTATTGTGTGGGCTCACTTACTGGCAGACTTATTTACCTGACTGTTGTGGGCTCGCCAGAATTCAGACGACATCATTCCACTCGGCATCAGTCCAAGAGCTTGCTTTCCGTTATATCTAAATTTTCTTAAAGCCCAGATTGTACTTAGCAATATATTTCGATGTCTGCTTGCTTTTAGAGAAACTGTTTGTGAAGAGAGGAATGAGATGCATGAAATTGATGGTTGTTTGGTGTAATATAGGAGCTGTTAGTGTTTTTGTTGGTATAGTGATGCCATCTGCACTGTTTGGATGCTAGTGTGCTTTTGGCACTTTATATCGGGAGCCGAAAATACTCGACTATGTTTTTATAGCTCTAGACAACAGAGCAGAGGAAGAAGTTCTGAACTTACGTCTAAACGATTTATAGTCGTCTGTACCCGACATCATCTATAATTGTTACCCTTTTTATTGAATTGAAAAGTCGACAACTCCTTTACATATGTTTTCTAAAGACACATACATACATAGTGTCATGCGTGTATTATTTGACGTGGTAACTATATAAGTATTTACACCACATTTTGCCAGATATATTATCTGTGGGAGAGCCACGCTTCGGCACGAATGGGCCGGCTCGACCGGAGTGATACCACACCCTCACAGAAAACCAGCGTAAAATAGCGCTTGCGTTGTGTTTCGTCGAGTGAGTGAGGGTACCGGAGGCCCAACTCCTCAACCCTCAACTCCCGCCCAACCCCAAAATTTAAAAGGCTGGCAACAAATTTGCGACTCCTCTGGTGTTGCGGGTGTCCATGGCCGGTAGTAAAAAAGATATGTTACTAGCTTCCTAGTAACAGAAGAAACGTCTATTATAGACTTTAGGCACAGTTCTAGACTTGTTACTGCTAGTATGAATTTCTGGAAGATCAAATCCAATAAATCTACCTGACTAATGCATCAAAACGGAGACCACATTCACTGACTTTGCCCTAATGAAGCAGTCTTTTTAAAAGCACATGTGATCACATATACCTAGTAGTAACCTGGTTGTTTTATTAAGGAAATTTGAAGAGCTGCACAGAGATTGATAATTTTCCAGGCAGACAGCAATAGGCTCTTATCCTGTTTCATGCAATTTAAAACATGCCGAAATATGTGTGTACTCTACCCCTGCTCACCAGTTCAGGTAATCGGGCGTGAATAATTACCAATGGCCAGTCTTAACGGAGACTGACCATCTGCACAGGACATATTATAGTGCAAAAGTGTTTGCACAAACAAAAGTCCACTCTCTGTTCCCTAACTCTCATGATCCGATGGGATGGTAATCCGACACGACTGGAGAGAGATTAGGCGCAGGACCAACGGCTTTACGTGCTTTCCGAGGCACGGGGGTGTCTAATACTGCCAATTTTCTAACTCCGGGCTGCTATTGAGATTTCTTTACAGAAAAACCTAATAACTTTTTGTTGCCCGACCCGGGATTCGAACCCGAGACCTCATGCACAGCAGTCACATTCACTACCGCTGTGCCACAGAGGCAGTCGATCGGGCGTGAATATACGTAACATAGTAAAATTTTAGCAGCTTCCTGCATAAATAAAAATATTTGGCGTTTGCTAGCGTGCAACCCGAACCTGTAGTTTATGTATGCCATCACAGATGGCGTTGTATATTGCAATTTCCGAGCCAATGCATACACTCGATTTTATGATTGTGTAATAAAAGTTTTATCGTTGTAAGGTGAATTACCTTTACATACTACGTTGTGTGGCTTAGGAATAAATAATTCCATCACTTTGTTGAAATTTTGAACATGTAACTTTCGTTTCAAATTTTCTTGTATGGCTTTTTTGGCGGGCAGGTTTGCTTCAGCTACATTTATTTGGTGACTATTTTTGTCACACATTTATTACCGGGATAAAACGTATCGTATAATTATTTTAATCTCAAACATATCTATGAGTGTGCCAAGTTTGATCCAAATTTGTTCAGCAGTTTACACGTAATTAAGTGACACACATCCATACACATCTTCACAAACTTTTAAGTTTATGTTATTAGTAGGGCTAGTGAAGAACGTGTTATCTATTTGTAAGTGGTACAGTCCGATATGGAAAACCTATCAGCTCCAAAAAATTATGTACACATTTAAAAATATAACCGACTTTCGAACTAGCGAGTACATGCACGATGTTTACCTACACATATTTCAAATAGACTATAATAAGACTTACAGAACGTTCACTTGAAATAAAATATTTGAAATTTACTAGCTTTTTAGTAAATCCAAACTGTATTACAACTAACTTACAACACCTTGTTTCCTAATAACAAAAATATTTACATTATAATTTTACAAGAGTAGTTTAATAATATTTTTAACCAGCAGCGATTGCTCAGTGGGGAGACCAACAGACTGCAATGCAGAGGGTCTCGGGTTCGAACCCACGTCACGCACATCTGACTTTCGGAAGTTATATGACTTTTCAAAATTATGTGCGTATTGATTGACAATTATCACCTGCTCCGTGCCTCGGAGAGCACGTTAAGCCATCGGTCCCAGTTGCCATGAACATCTATGGCAGTTATTATTGGGAAAAGTCAGTTCCCTCTAATATCTTGACACTGGTCTAACCTTAGGGTATCGTTAGCCTTCGGGTTGCGGAGGTCAGGTGGCAGCCGCTCCATGTAAAAACTGATATCCAGTCAAAATTCGGTTAGACTAGAAAAAGCCGACCCAAAGTGACTTGGGAATAATAAAGGCTAAGAGAAAAGAAATTGAATAATATTGTCATAGAGAATGAGGCTGTCCGATTAAAAGACAACAAGCTATGTAACCTTATTCGAGTTACCACTTGAGAAAATTTATCTAACTCAGACATCGCTTAAAACTAGAGCAATATCTAAAGTTTGTGAACCTAGCTAAAACTTAGTTACCGTTTAGTTTAACAGTAGTTTAAAATTTTAAACTAATAAAGTATTCACTTAATAGACTAAATAACAGTTTATCTGTAGATTTAAAAAGTTAACTTGAAATAATTTATATATTTTAGCTAAAGATTAAATAAAGTGGTTTCTTACTTTCTCCATTTGTTCCATTTGTCGTTCGTTCACTGGATATAGTGACAAGAATAGAAAAAGGTATGTTAAGCTGATTTGGGCATGCAGAAAGAATAGACGAGAAAAGACGGTTACCGTAGGGCGTGGCCTATGATCTCGCTCTCAATACCACACGAGTCTATAAAAGAAGGAATAAAAGAAAGCTACGAGAGAGGTAGGTATATGTCTCCAAAACTCAAACCCACAAGGACGCAGTAATACTTACAGTATTATACTCTTACATCGGTTCCTGTAAGAGGATAGTACTTCTCTAGGTAAACCGACTTTTTACACCGTCATCATAATAAACAGCTGCGAGCTCTTCCTTTGAACTTTATTGATTGACTGATCAGGAAGTCCGAGCTTTGAGTTTTGACCTAAGTTTGGGTCCATGTTCGACGTAGCGAGGTTATTCTTGCGCCAATTTAGAAGGTACTTCCAAGTTAGAATATTGCGCAGGTTAACATTCTAACTTCGAGTGCAAACAAGGAGACAAGTTCATGATGTGCATTATGAACTCGTCTCCTTGTTTGCGTTAGAGTAATATTCTGTTATGTATGCTGTTCCAAATTCAATGTGTTGAGCAAGTTCTAAACTGAGGGAATTTATCTCAATACCATGTTAATAAGATGAAATTAAAATTAGGAACTTCCTAATAAAAAAGTAACACTTCACTCTACCCGAGAAAAGGACCAGTGACATCGTGATTGGTCACAAACATAATATGTAACAAGATCAAAGAGTCAAGTGTGAACCCAAGTGTGCAAATTGATGGGATGTTATTACGTTTTAAAATAGAAAAATTCGTGCAACGAAAATCTTATATAACAGTTTATTGAAAAAAGGTAAGGTGTCAATGCCTAAAATAAAATATGTAAATTGTGGGTCAAAGATACTTTGTTTAGACGTGGCAATCGATAGATGATTGAGTTTCTGTACATGCATTATTTGATAAAGGTGTTGAGTTGTTTACATTTCATGTTTATTTAAAATATAGTTTTGTTTACGTTGATTGAAATGTCTTAATAGCATAGCGGCAGTGAATGCAACAGCTGTGCATGAGTTTCCTTGCTTGATTGCCGTATTGGGCAGTGCTTTAGGTGAAATGGTCAACAGCAGTATGGAGCCTGTAACTGTATCTGGTAAACATCAATAGGCTCGCTTACTGTTACGTGGTACCTAAACTCATATCTGACGAAATGTGGATCTAATATACCGGTATCTACTTCCTCGTAAATATAGGCGTTGAATTATAATATACGTTGTGTGTACTTTGTATTGGTCATTTTATGTATAGACAGATTATAATAATTATATCCTCCAGACCGATTTTGGCCACGGCGGCCAGTCTTAACGGAGCCTGGCCAACTACGCAGGAGATATAATAGTGCACAAGTGTGTACGCAAACACAAGTGCACTCTCTGTTCCCTATCTCTCAAGATCCGATGGGACGGTAATCCGACACGACCGGAGACAGATCAGGCGTAGGACCAACGGCTTTACGTGCTTTCCGAGGCATGGGGATGTCTTCCTAACTTCGGGCTGCTATTGAGATTTCTTAATAGAAAAACCTTATAACTTTTTATTTGCCCTACCCGGGATTCGAACCCAAGACCTCGTGCACAGCAGTCGCATTCACTACCGCAGCGCCACGGAGGCAGATTATACTGCAGCACCACCGCACCACCCTAATAATTAAGGTATCAGTTTTGCGATACAAAACTTGTTTTTCGCCGCTACATACCTCAGACTGCACCACAATCTATTACAGAACCATTACTGAATATGCGACAAAGAGACAGCACATTATATAGCTTCAATACCGCGGCTCCAGTCAAAATGTGACTGTCAAATTAATCAATAATAATACAGAGGGTAACTACCCCAACGCACAATGGGTCCGATATTGTGATTCATTGAATAAATGAAACACCTGGAATGGATTAAAATATTATACTGCCATAAATAAACATCCCCTTTTACAGAGAATCCCTATAATTACTGGCTTATTAGTACCGCAGCATAAATATGTGATCAGACGTGAGGTCTTCGTTATTGTGCTCGCGTCGAGCAAAATTTTATTGTAAAATGAAATAAAATTTTATTGTTTGTTACTAGTACAATATAGATACAGGTGGTAAGATTTATCATGTTTCATTGCAACGTACCCATAGGGTGTAAAATAATAAAAACGTTAAATACATGATAATTTAGTTAAATGCACATTCAATATTCTTTACATATCAGATAACACAGAAAATTTAATTAAATATATCATTAATAAAAAGCAATAAAACACATAGGTATAATGATAAAGAAAAAAATTAATTACAATTATATGAAACAAAAAAGAAAATATTACATTTTAAAGTCATTAATGAGAAAATCCGAGTTACTATAAAACATTTCTCAGTGAAATAACATTTTAACCGCTTTTTGAAAAGAGTGACATTTAAGACTGCGCCGAGCGTAAGACAGATAATGACAGAGCTCGTGCGGCGCATATTCAAATCGGCGCGCGGCCGCCATAGTCAAATTGTATGGAGGATTTGAAGTGATTTTTTGATAACTAAGTATATTTATTGTCATCCAATAACTTAAATATTTGGGACGGACAAATTGTAATATAACTATATATGTTTCGTTTAAGCTGTAAAATAGGATAGACTTCTACTGTTATAATCTAAAAATCACGTAACACGAGCTTACGATTTTGCATTTTTCGTGCAAATTTACGTCATTTAGCAGGCGAAAATATTAATTATTTTAAGTTTTTTACACGGAGTAATTGTAAACACATTCATTGTTATGGTAAATGTATATTTTATATTTGTATTAAACAAAAAGTGTTGATTTTATTCACTTAACTGTGACCGCCTGTTTTGGCACATTTCGCTAGGCGCAGCCTTAAATCTCGGATAGCTTTCGGCATTTTATTATATATTGTATTTTTGGAGCTTTACAAAATATACTTTTATGTAATAGGGCAGTATTTAATATTGCCACACATAATTTTGTATTGTTTAATTATGCTTTACGCCTGATCCCTGTGCTTCAGTTTTTATTTCCAAGATGATAATACTATTAATAACATTTTCTACAAGACAATTTTCAGTAGCAATCAGAATTTAAGAATGTGTTCGCTTGACGACAATAGGTTACACATTATTCTTGTCTGTATTCCTGAACTGTTCCCTAGAGAGGAACAACAGGAAATCAATCCGGGGTCCTTTAAGCGGGACGTGAAAAAACACCTTTACAGGCCGTCAAAGTAGAGATCTCAACATCGCCTCAGCTGCTATGAGGACGGTGTGAAGGCCACTGCTCTTAGACCACATAATTGCTTACCATCAGGCGGAGTGCGGTCATTTTGACAAGCAACATAAAAAATACAAAATCGAACCGTCCTATCGTAGATAACAGGGAACAGATTATTACAGATGTACGTGGGACGTAAAATATTAATGACGGAATGTAAGTGTAATACATTTCTGCTTTCATCTATTTACTTTCTAAAGTCTGTTATCTAAATTAAGGGTATTTTTACTCTTTTGTGCATACATCATTCCGAATGTACCCGCTGCGGTCATGGTGTGGTGCAGGTAGCTCTCTGGTAATGCGGCTTTTGACCACAACATCCGCGCTTTCCACAGTCAATCTCATTACAATCCTTAGTTTATTTACTATTGTCAGATGTTGAACTATGCGACATAATAACAACTCTAACTGCACGAAAGGCGTAGAGATTTAGGTACTTGCCTTGTCGCCACTGCAACTGCGTCGAATGTTGTTTGTGTTGAGTGGGTTTGAATCCCAACAAAAATTGTGTGATCCACAAACGGTTGGTCGGATTTTAGGTTGTTTTTGTGTCTGTTTGAATGTTTGTAAAGTCCCTCGCAATACAGGAATAAAAATACACAAATCTAATACAATATAGATAAGAATTACAAATGCACTTCTTGCGCTCATTTAGTTCTAAGTAACTACATCTGACAAAAACTTAATTCTTATTCTTCATAAATTAATCCTAACTTATGTTATAAATACGAATGTGAACGAGTTTGTTTGTTTATTATACTTTCATGCTTTAACTACTCAACTGATCATCATGAAATACATACACATTGCCAGGGGTACAATAAAGGGCATAGGGTATCTTTTATTCAGCAAAAAGTACTGATACCCAGGACTAGCTAGTATATAATATTTAATCATAGATTACATCTTTATGTATATATTTCTACTGTACGTGTGTATGTCACTGAACTCCTCCTAAACGGCTGGACCAATTTTGATAAAATTTTTGTGTGTTCATGTGGATTCGAGGATGGTTTAGATTTGAGTTTTTTTTTCGTGTGTCCAGGACAACGTCTGTCGGGACAGCTAGTAATATTATAATATACTTACGCCTATATCCCTGAAGTGGTTGACCATCTCCGCCTTCACTCTAATAAAGCCCGCTATTGTTTCAGTCCCTTGTAATAGAGGGTGACTTCCATAAATCCAAACTCCGTACTGCTGTTGGGAATTGCCTTCTAGAAAACCCAACAACTCTTTCCTAGACCTGCGCAAGGAATTCGGTACCTCACAATCACATGTATCAGCGTAAACTTAAAACGCGGTACGTACGCAGCCGTCGGTATTAAAACAGTTAATATAAAACAACCAAAACATTATACTAACCGCTTTAAATGAGAGCTTTTCATAATTATGTACAAACAAAACATGGAGAACTTCGTCTCATCTCGGCAAACTTCGGCAATGTTCGGCAAATTTAAGCAATTTGATCTTGCCAGTACAAAGTCGTGTTTGGCAGATCTTATTGAACAAACACAAGTTGCCCAGTATGATTTTAATCGTAGCGAAGGGCTAAAGTTTTTGAACAAGAGTAATTAAAATTTTGATCATTGACGTATTTATTTAATGTTCGCTTTAATCATCAAAATTTTTAACAGTTGTTTAGTTATACGCTCAGTTTTGTTTGCAGTTTTTGGAACTTATGTAGTATCGCAACTAATTTCGGAAAGAGTAGGCAAAAGTGTACCTAACATCTCACTAGCAATAATTTTAGAGCACGCGTAACAGAGACCAAGCCAGAGACCTATTGTTGTCTTCTAGGCACAATTCTAGATTCTGCTTTCGTCAGAGCGAGTTTCTTGTTAGAAAAACCCAATAAACCCTTCGTCCGACGCGGGAATCGAACCTGAACTCGACGCATAACCGTTGCAATTGCAATTATTACTGCTGCACCTAAGCAGTATTAATAAAAAGCCTTATAGTATTTTTTTACAGATTACTAACAGGTGCATAGTACTGGTACTGATGTATGTATCTTATGTGGGGGCCAGTCAGTGCAGACCGGCGACACTTCGACCCAGTGGGATCTTTTGTGTCGATACTCTCCCAATAACGTTGGTACTGTTGTAAGTGCCTTCAGCTTAGTTAAGTGCTTGTAATACGAGTGGGTGTACGACGGACGATTTCATATCGTTGACGCATCTGCAAATAAGATACACCTCGCCTGCTGGTAGCTTAACACTTCCATAAGGATTTCTAGTAACCGTGATCACAGTAACATGATACAAGATCAATAAAAATACTATATTGGTTAAATGAAGAAATTTTAATATTTTTTATATTTTGTTATATATTATATATTATAATTTGTTATCCATTTAGGTGTGGGTTCAAGTCGACAGTAGAATAGGTAAGATTCAAACCTACGAACGATTCAATCCCAAATTCAATGCCTTATCCATGAAGTTGCTGCCGTTATCACACCGTTTGATTGACTCTAAATACCTTTAACTCGCAGTTCCATTCATTTAGTTCTAAAGACTAACCTCACTTTTCGGGAAACAATTTTATGTATGTCTAAGCTATGTCAATCTTCGGATCACGTCGAGCCAATGCTCGGCTACTACATGAAAGACAAAAACACACTATCACATTTATAATATCTCTAATATTTAATCCAGAGCATCGTTAATCTTTACATATTAACACATTCACGGACACAAAACCACTCTCAATAATTTGTGATATGGCACACAAACTTTCCATACAAAGTGACATCACATCTGGGGACGTATTGCCACACTACACGGTTTTAAAAGTATGTGTTGTGGCAGTAACGGTCAGAGACGTAACCGCCTGTAGGCGGACATTCATACCAAGTGAATTCTAAACCGTGTGTTACGGCAGGAGTGTTTGCTGTGGCTCTAGCGGGCTGTATTTTAGCCTAAAACGGCACAGAGTCATATCCTTCCTATAAATGCTATGGGAAATAGTCGGCCGCGGACGGAGTTTTACTTTTAGTGTATTTTAAATCGCCGCCTACAGCCGTAGTGCCATATTATGAGGGTCATAATTCACGTCTCTCGACGTACTGTCCGGGAATGTGTTAATATATAACAACACTAGACACCCACAATGTAAACAAAGCAGTATCACACCACAAAATAAAACCACTCAAAAACCCGTAGCTGCACAAATATGTAGATTAAGTTCACTCCGACAAAATAAAAACGGCAATTGTGAGAAGAAAATTTTCCAAGAGGGGGGATGGGGTACAAATCCCCTATGTGACCACTCGGCGGGATATAACCCGGGAATATACCCAAAAATATACCAGGGAATACCGGCTAGCGATACTCTTTATCCCGGGATTAAATTTTGCAGAGGACCGGCTTCGTCGCGATGTCCCGTTTGAACAGATAAAAAGGCTCGGGTAGGCTATACGAGTGAACATTTTTTTCTTATAGAAGATTATGTGAATTTGTGTTTTGTTTGATTTATTTTGTATTGTGTGTGCGTAAGGGTTTCAAGTTTATGATGGAGATTTGGTTGTTTGTAAACATAGTGAATTATATGATTATAAAATTATTCAAATTATATGATAAATGTCATTAATTGTATGTGAGCTAACACGAGCCTACACGAAGAATAGAGCAAGATAAATATATGCCAGGTTCATAGCAAATGGAAATCCCTAATATCTACCTACCCATCCGGGATTCAGACACGAGTTAATGTATTTGTTCTGAGATAAAAATATGTAGCATAATATCACGCCTGCAGATTTCTGAAAGGTTAGATGAAAGTAGCACACACTTTAGTCAGCTGTATATAGATCTACCATTCTAAACGAAGGCTTTTGAATCAAACAAGTCTGAGATCGGTGTACGCTATTGGCAAATGTAAGGTATTCTACCTTACGTCTAGGCTAGGGAGAGTGAAAACTTGACTATGGCTGTTTTCAACTAAACGTATAAGTATGAAGTTTTCAACTAATTGCATAGTATGGAGCTTGGCATGTTTAGCAGTGGACTTGATAAGACTAAGAGTGACTGATGTTAATTACTAAATGGCATAGTGGCGAGACATCTCAAGGTCGTTGATAGGTCTCAAGATCGATTTGACGAAACGCACCCTTAGTTTTAAATTATGTGCTTATAATAATATTAGTCCCGTATTAAACTGTTGCACTAGTGGACACGGGCCTCCCCTCATTGTGACAAAGTTTTGGCCATGGTCTATCACGCTGGCTTAGTGCGGGTTAACTTTACATATCTTCGAGAACATTATGAAGAACACTCAAACACGCAGGTTTGCTCACGATGTTTTTCTTTACCGTCAAAGCAAGCAATAACTTATTTTTTTTACTTTAAATTAACTATTCAAAAACTTAGAGATGCACGCTTTGGGATCGAACACAAGACCAATCCAACAGTCTTCTCCTAGGCTATCGCTGCACTGTATTATATGCACAATATTAATTATCAACGGTGAAGGAAAACATCGTAAAGCAACATGCATATCTGAGAGTTGTCAATTATGCTTTCAAGATTATATAAAGTATTCTAACCCGCGCTGGGTCGATGTAAAAAGGGGAGGCCCCTGGGGCCCAAGCCTGCTATTTTTATAAATTCGTCATTCCGACACGACGTAACTGCAATTCCATTGTCATTTTGCTAAAAGTTCGTAATCTGCTAAATTCATAATGGTCGATCATTGGTTGTTCAATGGTCGCGTAAAAGGATTGTGGTAGAATGACATGTTGTTTTGCTATTATTATAGAACCCGTTAGTAGAAGTAAGTTTTGAAAAACTACTACTAAATTCGAAAATTTATTCATGCCAGATTTCGTTTTTATATTTTTACATATTATTTATTAGTGTTAAAAGCAATTTTATCATAAAGAGTATCGACAGGACGCTGTATTTTAGAATTAATAAACGTAATTAATTCTAAAATACAGCGTCCTGTCGATACTCTTTATGATAAAATTGCTTTTAACACTAATAAATAATATGTAAAAATATAAAAACGAAATCTGCGAAACGAAAAAAATAAGCGTAATTTGTTACGGCATCAGACATGAGATAAACCAAAATTGAAATAAATTAATCGCAAGTGAATTATAAAAAGAGCATTATTTCGTCTCAATTGTTTTTTAATATCACGAAGGTGGTTAGTTCAATTATATCCTATTTTTGATAGTAATTGGTTACCATAGCGTACATATGTACGTTAGCAATGCCAGTGGAATTACTCGTACGTCATCAACCTTTGATACAATGACTGATTCAACTTCATATATGGCGTAATGGTTTCATTAGTCGTCTTGCCACTATGACTGCGCCAAGTGTAGTGGATTCGATTCCCATAAGTGACAAACATTTTCGTTTCTTATAAAAATGGTTGTTTGGAGCCTAGTTCTATTTTATGCCCGTTGTTTAAATGTTTTTAAAGTCCCTCGTGACACAGGAATTATTCCTACTGCTGACATTGACATTTGAACAAAAAACAATTCAATGCAGTATTGAGGCAGTCAATATTATTGGGAACTTACCACCACCTCTTCAATAATTGTCATTGCATGCGCGAGATTGAGACAGAGCTATACACTCCGTAACGTGCTGTATCATTAACGCTGAAGCAAAGAGAGCTAGTGGTAAGCTTTTGTGAAGCTTCAGGAGCCAACCGATATTCAAGCCGGAAATAGTTTTATTGGTATTTCCTGATACGTTTTTCAGAACAACAGTAAGAAGTCTGAAAATGTGTTCAAATCCATATATTTCTATTAAATAGTCGATAGCAGTAGCGTTCTCAAAAAAATTACTCTGCTTACAGACAGCCTCATAGGGCTTTATAATATTAGAAATAGTAACACAGACTAATTTAAACAAATGGACATTTCAAGCAGGAATATAATAGACCTGGATCCTAAATTCAAGTGAAATGATGTAAATACTTACCTACAGAAAATAATTCGGCGCCATCAAATACCCGCAAACTATGACCCCTACATCAAATTCATAAGTTGAGGTCCGAATATTCTAAATTCTAGACAATAACGAGGCCGAACAATATAACCAAAATTCAACATTCTGAAAACACATTATTATAATGTTACACAAAAGCTATTGGTATTTTAATCATAAAGTTTAATTGGATTTAAGCATGAGATGGCCTAGTGAGGCGATTATTAGGCTCATATGCGGAGGTATCAAGTTCAGCACACGCTGCAACCCTCTCTTTTTGAAGCTATGTATGTGCATACCTAATAGTTAATAATCACTTGCTTTCGAAACGATGTGAGGAAAGAGCAGTCTTGATAATGTTCTAAAAAAAGTTTTGTGTAGTTTATTTACCCGCACTGCGCTAGGGAGGTTGAATATTCTGTAGCTCTAATCAAACTGAAAAGAAGCTCGTACCTAAAAGTAGCACAGTTCACAAAACAGGGCAGATATAATAAGATATCGTTACGTGCTGGGTTCGAGGGATTAGAATGTAAACAATATTACCGACTAAAACACGTTTTATACTAGCACACAATAAAATTTAAAACAGTACACACACTACTTATACACTGTTCTACTATAACTGCTTCAAATTCTGTCGTATTTTCGCTTCCGTTCGCTCCGATTTATACTTGACCGCTTACGATTGTAAAGTGACTCGGCGACCGCTGGCCTTGCCCTTTTATACGCTGTTAAAGCGTTTCTGGTGATTTCTAGAAACGCCATACCCATGTGCCAGCGTTCTCTCTACTCTTCGCGTATCGAAAAGCTACGTAGTTCCGTAAGAAGTCAATAGATGGCGCTGTAATAAATTATTAGACAGAACTGCCGAGTCTTTCCCACAGTGCCGATAGATGGCACTGGCTGTAATAATATTAAGTACAAAATTAAGGATCTTGAACTTACACTTGATATATTAGTAATATCAGCAGAGGTTTATGAATTATCGAACTGTTGAACACTGGCCTCGTCTTATTTTAAGCCTTATCCTTCTTGGGCCAGCGTAGACTATAGATAACGCGTGCCCAGTGCGTGCAGTTTCAATTCACTATTCAATACCCATAACAACCTTGAAGCAGAGTTGTGTGTGTGAAGGATTCAATCTTGACACCTTTACGTGGCATTACGACGATCTCCCACTAGGCATGTCATCAAACTGTGTTTACAGTTTGGCGAGTTTGTTCTAAATGTACCACATTTTATATTTTTATGGAAATAAACGAATTAAAAAAAAAAAAAAAACATGTTTGTGGCATCGCTCGGGTCCAATGCACGAATTGGAATAAATGCTTAGGTGATTTTCTGTTAGAAAACTGTTGTAGAAATTCTCAGTAAAAACGGGGAGCAAGGTGGCTGGTAGACGGCAGTTGACACGTATTCTATTATGACCACCCTAAAACATAGCAACAATTAGTTTCATATACAAAACATTTACAGAAACCTCTTAAATTAAATTTTAATGATACATACATATATTGAACATGTAAATTGCATTAAATTTTTACGCCTCTGGATAGACAGCGATATGACATGGCAAACGCACATTAATTTAGTTTATTCATATACACTCTATAAGTTCGCAAAAGTTGTTGACCAATCAGCAGCACTAACTGCATATCATGCTTACATATCTTCATCATTGAAGTATGGCATTATATACTGGGGCAATGCTAGTAACAAAGAACTAGTATTTAAAGCTCAGAAAAATTGTACAAGTGCTATAGACAATATATTTGCACCTGAGTCTTGCAAACCGTATTTTAAGAAATTTAAAATGTTAACTTGCCTCAATTTATATATATGAAGTTGTCGTTTTTGTAAAACCAAATAAATCTTTATTTGGCGAGCTCAATTCAAAGAGAAAGATTCAAAAGATTTCTACTGTGCCTCATAAAAGTGCTCTATTTCATAAAAGTTTCTTCGGTATGGCATCCAAGATAAAAATATATATAATACGAAATATAATAAAGTACCAACTCAGATAATGAACATTCCAGAACTAAAAATATTTATAAACAATTTACATAACTGGTTGATTGAAAAAGAAAAATTACACGATCCAAGATTTACTTAATGATAACACTAATTAGGTTAGGTTAGGTTAGGTTAGTATGGGGTGTGTGGCCAGAGAACCTCCCAGTGTGCCTGACGGCTGCTGGTCCTTTCCACACTTCTCGTGGGATGGAACAGCATACGTTGGGCCGGTGCACCCCGGGCAACTCGGGTAATAATGTCCTTTCGGGGGCATTATTACTCGTGGCTAATACTCTGGCACGCATAGGGAACCCGAGGCATCTTGTCTCGGGATTATCGGCCCGCGAGGGCCGCGTATGGGGGTCTCTCCACGTGTTCCTCTGATTAGCAGAGGACACGGGGATGGGACGGGGGGGATAGAGGAAGAAAACCTCTTTAAAAAATTACCAGTGGGGGCCGTTAGGCCGGGGTGGGAAGCGTAGGCGTCCTGCCCAGTCGGGCGGTCTTGGGGCGGGTGGATCGGTCCAGCATGGACCCCCACCCGGCCCAACACGGGGCGATAGAGGAAGACAACCTCTCTAAAAAATTACTAGTGTGGCCGTTAGGCCGAGGTGGGAAACTTGGGTTTCCTGCCCAGTCGGGCGGTCTTGGGGCGGGTGGATCGGTCCAGCATGGACCCCCATCCGGCCCAACACGCCGCGATAGAGGAAGACAACCTCTCTAAAAAATTACTAGTGTGGCCGTTAGGCCGAGGTGGGAAACGTGGGTTTCCTGCCCTGCCCAGTCGGGCGGTCTGGGGGCGGGTGGATCGGTCCAGCATGGACCCCCATCCGGCCCAACCCGTAATCCTGAACTGACAGGACCGGGGGCCTTCGGGCTGCGAGGAAGAAAACCTCTATAAAAATTACCCAAAGCCCAAGTTTTTGTGGCCCGGCGAGGGGCTGTATGGCTGGGGGGAACCCAGCCATTAGGGCCACCCCCCTAAAAAACATGAAAGATGTCGGCTAAAGGTGAAAACCTACCCCAGGAGGGTACCAGGCGCGCCGCGCCTGGAGAATCCCTCACGGAGCCTTCTGGCTCCGTCTGCCCCTCGTATTCTGGGGGGGGCAACCCACATCTCAGCGCTGTGCCGCGCGAAACATCCGGCACCGAATTGTCCGCAAACTCTGCGACCGAAGTACCGAAGACGAAAGGCCCCAAAAAGGGGAAGGTTGGGGGGGTTATACCCCCGTTGACAGCCGGGGACAGTGTCCCGAGCGTGCCGAAGACACGGTCGAGGTGTCGGGTGGCGGCGCTGGCTCGCAGCGACTCCTTGTCGAGCGTGTTCAGCGCCGGCACCGGCACTGATATGGACGTCGAGTCGCGGGCGGGCTCGGGCTCGGAGGCCAGTCGGCCTCAGAGCCGGTGCTCGTCGGCGGCTCGACGGGAGAGGGAGGAGGGGGAGGATAGCTCTGCCTCCCTCACCCTCAAGTTCTGGGCGGCGCCCGGCGCTTCCGCGAAGCGCAGGAAGACGTCGCACCACGCGTCCGATGCTGGGACGGACACGGAGGTGGAGGTAGCGGAGGGGACGCCCTGTGTAGGAAGGGCTGGTTCCCCGATGCCACCTCCCTCCGCGAGGAAGGTCCACGGGCAGCCTTTGCCTGCCCGTCGGGACCCCCGCAAGGCGGCTGAGGTCGCGGATGCGTCCCCTTCGGGAGGGGACTCGGTTGCCGACCTCAGGCAACGGTTCGAGGCTGGAGCCGAGACCGTCTTGAGGGTGGCGGCCCGGTCCGGTAACCTGAAGGGGGGGTTCGTCCGGGACCTCAAAACCGCGACAGAAGAAATGAGGGAGGCCTTCCTCAACCTGTGGGGGCGGACTTCGTCCGACCTACAGAGGCGCTGGAGGTCGGAGAATGAGGGGCTGCATAGGCAGCTGGCGGAGCTCCGGGCGGAGGTGACGGCCATGAAGGCGGCCGCAGTCACTGCCGCTCGGGCCGACGCCGCCAAGTCAAAGCCTGCCAGAGGGCCGCGGGAGGAGTTCCCGCCTCTCTCACGGCGCACAGCGCAGCCCCTCACTCCCGCGGAGGACCGGCGTCCCGCCTGGGCGGACGACCTGATGCGGGCCACAGTGGCTCAGGCGCGCAACGTCGTAGAAGCGTGCCTGGCCAGCTGTGGCCTCGCGCCCGTCCCGATCCCGGGCCCTCCGCTCGGGGGCCGTCCCCGCATGGTCGGGGGCGCGCCGTCTGGCCCGGCGCCCTCCGGCCAGCCAGTGACACGGCAGACATCTGCCCCCACACCGTCGACGTCCTCCTCCAAGGGGAAAAGGAAGGGCAAGGGGAAGGCGACCGTCACTGTGGCGCCGCCGCGCCCCACCCCCCAGCCCCAACCCGCCCCGGTGGCCTCTACCTCGGCTTAACAGCCATGGACGGAGGTCACCAGGAGGAGGCGGAAGAAAAAGAGGAAGGCCTCCAAGGCTCCCCAGGTCGTAAATAAGAAGAAGGGCCTCCGCCCAGTTGACCTGCGCCCTCCACGCTCCACCGCCGTCGTGGTAGAGCTGACGGAGGAGGGGCTCCGGCAGGGCGTCACCTACGCAAGCGTCCTCCGGCGCGCCACTCAGGCTATCAATCTCGCCGAGATGGGCCTCGCTGGAGGCGTTTGCTTTAAGGTAGCCGCCACTGGGGCCCGAATTTTAGAGGTCCCAGGTGCCACCTCCGGCGACAAGGCGGACAGGGTAGCCGCTAAAATTCGGTCCCTGTTCCCGCCTGAGGAGGTCAAGATCTCCCGCCCGGTGAAGTCCGCTGAAATGCGGATAACCGGGCTGGACGACTCGGCCTCCTCCGAGGATGTCGCCGCTGCGGTGGCACAAGCTGGAGCCTGCCCTCAGGCGCAGGTCAGGGTGGGGGAGATGCGCCGCAGCGAGAGCGGACTGTGTACGGTGGTGGTGCGCTGTCCCATCGCTGCGGCGAAGAAGGTTGCGGCCGGCCGTTTGCTGGTCGGGATGGTCTCGGCTCAGGTGAAGCTCCTGGAGCCGAGGCCTAGGCGGTGCTACCGCTGCCTCGAACCGGGGCACGTGAGGCAGCAATGCACCGCCGAAACTGATCGCAGCGACTTTTGTTTTCGCTGCGGCCAGCCCGGCCACAAAGTCGCCGCCTGCTCCGCCGCAAAACTTTCCTGCAGCATCTGTTTGGCTGCAGGAAAGCCGGCGGAGCACCGGATGGGGAGCAAATCTTGTTCCCCACCAAAAAGACGTAGGGCTAGAGGGGCGGTCGCCAGGACTCCGGCCGCCCCGGCCCCCTCCCAAGCAGGGAGCAGTAGGGAGGCGATGGACATCTAATTAATTATGGTCCATCGCCTCCTTCAGGTGAATGTTAACCACTCCGCCAGGGCGCAGGATATCTTGCTGCAGCACATGGCGGAGTGGTCAATAGACATCGCCTTAGTCGCCGAGCCTTACTGCGTCCCCAGCCGACACAACTGGTTTGGGGACCTCGGGGGCTCGGCGGCCATTGTTTCGTCCGGACCCTCGCTCCTGGTGATGACAGACAGGGGCGAGGGATATGTGTGTGTTGATTGGGAGGGAACCGTTCTGATCGGGGTGTACTTCTCTCCGAACCGGCGCCTCGCCGAGTTTGAGCTATTTTTGGGCGCGGTGGGGGCCGTGATTAATCGGTACCCATCGCGTCCGGTCGTGGTGGCGGGGGACTTCAATGCCAAATCAACGGCTTGGGGATCCCCTGTCACCGACGCTCGCGGCGAGGCGCTGGAGGAGTGGGCGATTGCGACCGGCCTCGTGGTTCTGAACCGGGGTTCGGTCGCCACGTGCGTGCGCTGGCAGGGCGAGTCCATTGTGGACATTTCGTTTGCAAGCCCTGCCGTAGCGCGCCGCGTCCGGGACTGGCAAGTGCTGGTCGAGGCGGAGTCTCTGTCGGACCACCGTTACGTGCGGTTCGACATCTCCGCCTCGCCGGCGATCCCGGACGATCGCCCGAGGAGAGTGCACACCCCGTCGTCCCCACGATGGGCGTTGAAACGTTTAAACGTAGACGTGCTGGTGGAAGCCTCCATCGTCCAGGCCTGGACCCCGATGGGCGAAGGGCCTGTGGAGGTCGAGCAAGAGGCGGAGTGGTTCCGGGGCGCGATGACGCTGATCTGCGACGCGTCGATGCCCCGGGCCAGTGCTCAACCTCCGAGGCGTCAGGTGTACTGGTGGTCTGACGACATCAGTCATAAACGCGCCGCGTGCATTGCGGCGCGTCGCCAGTACACCAGGTACCGCCGACGCAGGCGGTACCGTGACCAGACCGTGGAGGCACGGCTGCGGGATGCGTACAAACAGCGAAAGTACGCCCTGCAGTCCGCCATCAGCGAGGCCAAAGCCCAAAGATGGGAAGAGTTCCTGGGGACTCTCGAGGCAGATCCGTGGGGCCGTCCGTACAAGACGGTCAGGGGCAAGTTGCGCCCCTGGGCCCCACCGGTCACCGAGAGTCTCCAGCCCCGGCAATTAGAGGAGGTGGTCTCCGCTCTCTTTCCTTCGAGAGCGGAGCACACGCCTCCCGAAATGGCGCCGCCCGAAGTTGAGGAGGGTGGCGTTGATGCCGGGGCGCCACAAGTAACAATGGCGGAGCTCGGCGCGGCAATGATGCGGCTCCGGGGTAAAAACACCGCCCCGGGGCCAGACGGAATTCCTGGCCGCGCCTGGGTTTTGGCCTACGACGCCCTAGGGGACCGGCTCCTCAGGCTGTTTAGCGCCTGTCTGGAGTCGGGACGGTTCCCTCCCATGTGGAAGACGGGTAAGCTGGTCCTCCTGAGAAAGGAGGGCCGCCCCGCGGACTCTCCCTCCGCGTACCGCCCCATAGTGCTGCTGGATGAGGTGGGCAAGCTCTTTGAGCGTGTTGTGGTCGCCCGCCTCTCCAGGCACCTGGTGCGGGTAGGCCCCGACTTGTCCGAAATACAGTTCGGTTTCCGGGAGGGCCGATCGACGATTGACGCGATTAGTCGCGTCAAGGCCCTCTCGGAAGAGGCGGTCGCCTCGCGCGGGGTGATGTTGGCGGTGTCCTTAGACATCGCCAACGCGTTCAACACCCTGCCGTGGGCGACTATCAGGGAGGCGCTCCGATTTCATGGGGTGCCTCCCTATCTGCGCCGAATAGTCGGGGACTACCTGCACCAGAGGAGTGTGTTTTGTGTGGGGCGGAACGGAGAGACGTTCCGGAGGGAGGTGTCGTGCGGTGTTCCACAGGGATCGGTTCTGGGTCCGATCCTGTGGAACATCGGCTACGACTGGGTGCTGCGGGGCGCCCTGCCCCCGGGAGTCGGCGTAACTTGTTACGCCGACGACACGCTGGTGACGGCCCGGGGAGAGGATTACGGGGCAGCTGCCCGTCTTGCCACGGCTGGAGTTGCCCTGGTTGTCGGCAGGATTAGGATGTTGGGACTGGAGGTGGCGCTGGAAAAGTCCGAGGCCCTATTATTTCATGGGCCTCGGCGGGCGCCGCCACCAGATGCCCACATCATCGTTGGAGGGGTCCGCATCGGGGTGGAGCCGAGTATGAAATACTTGGGGCTCCACCTCGACGGCCGCTGGAACTTTCGCGTCCATTTTAGCCGCCTGGCCCCCCGGCTGATGTCGGCGGCAGGAGCGCTTAGCTCTTTGCTGCCGAATATCGGGGGGCCGAGTGTCGTCTGCCGCCGCCTCTATTTGGGGGTGGTGCGGTCGATGGCCCTTTATGGAGCGCCCATTTGGGCTGACGCCCTCGATCGCCACAACGTCGCCCTCCTGAGGAGACCGCAGAGGGCGATGGCGATCAGGGTGTCGCGGGCGTACCGCACCGTCTCCTTTGAGGCGGCGTGCGTTTTGGCGGCATCGCCGCCTTGGGATTTGGAGACGGAGGTCCAGGCGTCGGTGTATTACTGGCGCGCGGACCTCCGTCTCCATGGCGAGGTTCCCTCGCATTGTGCGGTGGAGACGCGAAGGTCCCAGGCTCGACTGGTCCTGGAGGAGAAGTGGGCAGAAAGACTGGCCCAGCCCCGCTACGGGGTGAGGACCGTCGAGGCTGTCCGTCCGGTTCTAAGACAGTGGACGGACAGACGGCGCGGACCGCTCACCTACCGGCTCGCTCAGGTGCTCTCCGGACACGGCTGTTTCGGAGAGTACCTCTGCAAGATAGCCGGTAGGGAGCCGACAACCAGGTGCAACCATTGTGAGGAATGTGACCAGGACACGGCGCAGCACACGCTGGAGGAGTGTCCGGCGTGGGCCGCGGAGCGCTGCGCCCTGGTCGCTGTGATTGGCCCCGACCTCTCGTTGCCGACCGTCGTATCCGGGATGGTCGGCGACGACAGGTGCTGGGGCGCAATGAGGTCCTTCTGCGAGACTGTCATCTCGCAGAAGGAGGCGGCGGAACGGGGGCGTGAGGATGATCCTTACGCCCCGGAAGTCCGCCGCCGGAGGAGAGGGCGCAGGAGACGCGCTTTTGTCGCTCTCCTGCCCCCCACTTAAGGGTTCCGGGTGGCAAGGCCTGAGGGGACCCTGCCACCCGTAAATTAGGAACCCGAGAGGGCGCGCGCGGTGTTCCCGCGCGCCTTCTAACGTCGAAAGGGGAGAGCGGTCAGGCTCTCCCCTGGGGACGAGAGGTGGCCGGGTCCGTTTGACCCGGCCCACACCCACATGGGGGGGCCTGCTATGGATGAATCCTCTAAGTTCCCAACTGGCCCCCCCTATTGGATGAGAGAGGGAACACCCCAGGTTAGGTTAGTATTTTTAATAGAGTTATTATTGTATTTAATTTATTAATTTTATGTGGTTATTAGTAATGTGCAATCACTAAAGACAAAATACCTAAAAAATTGCATGCCTTCAGGCGGATTATGGAGAGACTAATTTAATTGTATGTTATCTAAATTACCCATTTTCGCAATAAATGAGTTTGAGTTTGAGTTTAGTTTTATATAATAAGTATGTTTTCGTTATTTCGTTGTTTAAATTTATAAATGTTGTATACTTAACCGCAGGACATACTGGAACCTATGTTTTTACATATCTATGTACATCTTTTTCTTTACCTACAATAAATGGATTTGATTTGATTTGATAGCTGACAAAATGTAGGTGTAATACATCTCTGCCTACACACTTAGGCCACTCGTGATAAAAGGCAGACCTTTTGCCATCTACATAAATCGAGGCTGGAACCTACGATTTTGCGTAAACATAAGTAGAAACATATGCCATTACGGTCCTACCATTGCGGCAGACTATTATTTAATAGTCTGCCGCAATGATAGGATTTGCTTTTAATAAAAATACCTGGAATATTTTAAACCCAACGACAAATAAAATTATATGTGAGTTTTGGAGCCTGATATTGACATCAAAACACACCAGAAAGAGGGTTGACGATGATTAGGGCGTGATAACATCTATAACAAAACCCAACCCTGCCTTAATAAGGTTTATTATCTAAATTATCTACGAATATGTTACGTACGCCGCTAGGGTTGTCACACGATTGATTTTACAAAAGAAGATAACTGTATTACCATTATGTATATTGCAATATGGAAAGTAAGTCAAGAATACTGTATTGTAAAACTGCAGACCAAATTAATTACATATCTGAAAGATAGGCTAGACTGTGATATGTTTATAATTTTAAAAAGACAATTCTTGCACTGTGGTTTCTATTCTGTAACGTGGAGAACTTACACCACACTTACAATATTATAAGCAGTATTTTAGAGTTCGACAAAACTCTTATACAACAGCTTTGTCCGTCCGTCCGTCCGTCCGTCCGTCCATCTGTCTGTTATACAACTTTCAACTCAAAAACCGTAAGAGCTAGAGACTCGCGGTAGACGCCATTCAACTCAGCATAGTCGATATACCTCGAAATAACTATGACATTTGACCTCTGGCCTCAAGGCCACGTGATACCATTTTTTCGAACTCTAAGATTTACGGCAATTCATTGCCGATTCTCACTTATTTTATGTAGAGATTGGACTAAAAATATTTAGTTTACAGGCAGTGGCGAGACGATATTGCGTCACCCATGCTGTCTTTGATATGTATTGATTATTTTGAGATGTAACTAATATTAAATATACGTTCTTATACATAGAGCCACGCATGTATTTGCGGATGTATAGTCAGGTTTGTTATAGCCATCAGTGGTGTAAAGTCCCACGTAATAAAAAGCGAGCTGATTGCCATCTACCGGGCACAGTTTCAGGCTCCGTGTAGCTACTGAAAATATCTTTACAGAAATAAAACCGCCCAATCCGGGGCTTCCTCCAATCACATTATTTACCGTTATACCATCAAATTAGTAATTATTTGTCAAAATTGTATCAATACCTAATCTGTTTTGCTAACATATAACATATATTGAAATTAAACTACTATATACGGCTTTTATCGCGTTGTTTATTTGACACTATATTACATAATTTTGAAAATTTGTTAAACTACTATTACTATTAAACTTTACTAATTTTTAAGCTAATTATATTGTTATTAAAACTATTTAGATTTGATTTAATTTTACACTTTTCCCGACGTTTCGGTTGCTTTTCAGCAGCCATGGTTACGGGGAGACGCAACAAAACAGTGTTACAATTGTTTTTCCAC
The DNA here is from genome assembly GCA_930367265.1 of Catocala fraxini. Classification (NCBI taxonomy): domain Eukaryota; kingdom Metazoa; phylum Arthropoda; class Insecta; order Lepidoptera; family Erebidae; genus Catocala; species Catocala fraxini. Next base: position 25,143,652 of record OV884031.1, read on the forward strand.
CAGTTATAACATAACTACTACAATATAATAAAAAAAAAGTAAATAGCTCTAGTGGAAAGGATCACCCGTTTCCTGCACTAGTTAATATAGATTGTATCACAGGAAACAGAGCCTTCCGTATAGTGTAAGAAAGAAAGAGAATGAGATTATTGATGAAAATACAATTCAAAAATATTAAAAACAATTGGAACAACTAAAATAAGGACTAAATGGAAGCACAAAAATAATAAAAAAGAAAAAACTTAATTGCTAATTTAAATAACAATACGTGTGTGTGAGTGTGTGTGTGTGTATGTGTGTGTGTGTGTGTGTGTGTGTGTGTGTGTGTGTGCGTGTGTGTGTGTGTGTGTATGTGTGTGTATGTGTGTGTGTGCGTGTGTGTGAGGGTGTGTTTCTGTGTGGGTGTGAGTGTAGGCCATATTACATCAACTACATTGCCTGTGCGAGTAAACTTTCAGTTTCACTATACGATAATTTCATCAGCCAGTCCCGCACAGACAGTTTGCACTTGAATAAAGATAGTAGATAAATATTGAGGCAATTGTTTGCCTTATTATAAAGACGGGCACCAAGAACATGGAAATGTCGACTGGCAAGTGTAGTTCTGTAGTGTACAGCAGGACATGCGTGGGCTTTCCGTCGTATTATCATCAAAACCTGTGGTACATACGTGAGAGAAGCATGTTGCCGGAGAACTGCTTGAAGCATAAAGAGTTGTCTCACAGTTAGAAGTTTACATTCGTTGTATAAAAGCAAAGTAGAGTAAATTCGTGATTTTATAAACATAACTTCAGGACAGCTATCTGTGCTCTTTCGACTTTTAAAAAGGCTGTGGCGGAAGTGCCTCCCCATGCAGATATGCAGTATGTCAGAATGGACTGTGCCATACACAGCTGTGAGTGACTCAGTTTGCAGAGTGGATCTTAGTCTTTTGAAGGTGAATATAAGTCTACGAACGCGTCCTGTTAATACTTTAAGATGTGTTTGCCAATGCAAGTTAGAGTCAAGGTAAAAGTTATTGAATGAGCATTTAACTAAATTATCATGTATTTAACGTTTTTCTTATTATATACCCTATCGGTATGTTGCAGTGAAACATGCTAAATCTTACCACCTGTATCTATATTGTACCTGTGCGAAACAATAAATTTTCATTTCATTTCATAACAACTATGAGATATTTGAACTTGCAATAAACGTTTTTATTATTTCTTATTATTATAATCGATTTCAATGCAATTTACATTTTATGAGACTAAAAGAGAGTCAATATAAGTTATCGACTAGATTAAATATTCAATATTTCCTCGAGTTGATTATCAAAATGTTTCCTCGGCGTAACTTTGTCGCACCCCTAAAGATAGGGTAGGAATATTAAGGGATGAAGTATATTAAAGTGATAGTGTGTGTGTGTGTGTGTGTGTGTGTGTGTGTGTGTGTGTGTGTGTAATAATGATGTGACACTGTATTACTAAGTTCACAGTGATTTTGTAACGTAATTGTAACCCTTTGTTAGTTCCCTTCTGATTTTGACAAGGACATTAAAACCAGACGCAAATTATGTATTTTTTACATAGAGTGGTAATTTATTTAAAAAGGCATGACCTTGCATAAATATTTACAGGAAAATATTACAGGCACATTATGTATAATTTAAAATTCAACCAAAATTTGTTTTAATACTGCCATAATGACAAGCAGCATACGGCCCACCCGATGGTAAGCGGTATCCATAGTCTAAAGTCGCTTGTTTATACCATGGGTAATCGTCGACATAATTTCGTATTCATACTCAAACTTCTACTACGAATATGACTTACAAACTGCCGACCCAAGAAAAGTAATCGAATAATGAGCGTGGTAGTGTATGTGACCACTTCGTCCTTAAACAATTACATACATACATACATAGATTCACGCCTGTTTCCCAGAGGGGTAGGCAGAGACTACGGATTATCATTTGCTACGATCCTGACACACTTCTCTGGCTTTATTCACTTTCATCACATTCCTCATACACGCCCGTCGGTTTAAGGTGCTCTTAACCTGGCCTTGTCCAGAACGTCTCCGATCTGACCGAGAAACGTTTGCTTAGATCTTCCTCTTGCGGCGGTTTCATTCACACTAGCCTTATAAACTTCCTTAGTCAGTCTTTCCTCGTCCAATCTTTCTACATGCCCAAACCAGCTTAACATACCCTTTTCTATTCTTGTCACTATATCCACTTTCATGCCGCATCTCTCTCTAATCACACTATTCCTTATTCTATCTTTCAGAGACACACCACATATATTTCTCAGCGCTCTCATTTCTACAGCATTTATTCTGCTCTCCTGATTCTTTTGCCAAACCCAACTTTTACTTTCATACATAAGTGTGGGCACTAATAGTCCTCTATGAATAGCCAAACGTGCCTTTTCGGAAATATTTCGACTGTTCATAAAAGCGCGTAGAACTCCATTCACTTTGTTGCCCGCAATCGTTCTTTTCATTCGCCCTTAAACAATTATCAATAGAAAATACAAGGTTATTTGTCTGTGATAATCTTATGCCGTGTGTAATGGTGCCATATTTTCATAGGAGCTACTGCAGAAACCTGGCAGTTCCAGAAACCCAGATTTTATCAAACTCCTATCAAAAGTAAAGTAGATAAATTGCCCTTACTTACTTCCACGTTATGAAGTAGATTCTAACACAACAAGGGTTGCCTAATTTACCTATTATGCCACCAAAACACTAACGATTGACTAATTTAAACAAAACAATATGTCCGTTGAAATCGACGCATTTGTTCGTTTGAAACTCAGGCCATTACGGTCTACCTAAAACATAAATTCATTGTAACACAAATCGTTTTCGCTCGGTGCTCCTTCGAAAATGGTCTTTAACGTCTCCTGGGCTTTGTGTAAATAATGTTCTTTAAAATTTATAGCCGCAATAAATGTTTGGTACCCCTTTTTCTATGAAAATAAGTTTAAAATTTACCGGCCCGCAACGGTCAAGTTATGCCTGTTTTCATTTTGTTAGATATTTTTATGATCAATTATTGCTTAGATGGATTACATTGTGAGTTTGATGATTTGTGTGCTTTTTGGGCACGATTTCTATAATAAAGTCTTTTATAATGGATATATATGTCGTTGTTTATATTAGGCATTATTTAATGCTTATATAAATTGAATTATATAATTAACTAGCTTTTGCCCTTGGCTTCGTTCGGGAACAATAGGTTTTTTTCTGCATAAAAGGTACCGCATGTCCTATCCCGTACTCATGACAACATATATGTGAAATTACATGATGATCGGTTGAGTAGTTAAGGCGTGAAAGCGTAACACACAAACTCACTGTCATTTTAAAGTATTAAGGTGAGTCTACGCTAGAGGAGACGAGCACGAGCTGAGCACAAGCTGAGCCGCATACTCATGGTGTCAAGTGTGGACGTACAACGAGCCTAGAACAATCACTGTCCTCGAACGTAGTGAGCGCAATGCAAATCCTTTTCTGTTCGTCAATAAACCGACAGTAGTCGGAGCACAGTCGAGCACGAACCAAACGCTTGAAGCGCGCTCGTTCGAGGCTTGTAAGTCGGTCCACACTACATGAATTTGTGCTCGGCTAGTGTTCCGCTCGTGCTCGGTTCGTCTAGCGTAGACCCACCTTTAGTTATAATTAGTATAGGATAGCAGTAGTAATAATCCTAGGATAGTTAGGATTATTGCTTGGTTGGATTACTCTGTAAAGGAGTTTGATGATTTGTATGCTTTTTGGGCTACTTTTTGTTTCAAAGGCCAGATTACGTAAGTTTCTAATATTAGATATATGTACATATGCTTTAGTCAGTTCTAGTCATTATTTAAATATAGATATCTACTCATAAGCATCAATTTTTATAAATTGTTGCAAGTGTAATGCCGCGGTACAGGCGTGAGTCTATGTATGTATATTGACAACTGGTTGGATAAATTTGATATTTTTTGGACATCGAAATGAATATTATGTATTTAAAAAACAGAGTTCATTCTTCGTGTTTTACATTTCATGAAAATCAGACGAACAATTAAGAACAATTATAATTAATTTATCCTTATTTATACCTCCTTAACCTATACGAGGACTTCCAGCACTCATGCCCGCATGGCGTAGTGGTTTAACTGGTCGCCTCGCCGCTGCCACTGCTGCGAGTGTTGTGGGTTCGAACTCCACACGGGACGATATTTTTGTGATCCAAAAATGTTTGAAGTCTTTGTATATATTGTCTGAATGTTGTAATGAGAAAATAAAATATGAATATTAAAAGTGGAAAAGTGAAAATTTTGATAACTATGTCATTGTATATAATCTGTATATCTTGCGTTTTCTTTATCAGTAGGTAACAAAATCCCTAAGAAATTAAAGTAAACAAATATATAATACATTTACTCTTTCATAAATCCCCCGTCATAAATTAAACCACCAAACGCAACATAAAATTTAAAATATTTTATTTTACACTAAACATTCAATTCAGGCTTTCCCAGAAGCGATTATCCTCTTGCAACGTCTGAATAAAACGGTACCGTTCCACTCCTCCCCACTCAATGGTTATTTACGGCAATTTTCGTCTTCAAGAAAAATGTGGAATAGCGTCCACTTACTCCATTGTAAGAATCTCGTTATAATTACGTTTAAGTACTTAAGTGAATTTATGACTTAATTTTCTAAAGCTTAATATATTAAGCTTTTATAATTGTTTGAGTATTGTTTGCTCTTTCACCCACATGTTTTGTAATCCAGCAGTAAAATATAAGATGAATTTTCATGAGTTATGAGTTTATTGGCATTCAAAGGAACGTGGATGGTGTATAAATATATAAGTAAATTATATAGATTGCGGTAGGCGGAAGACCAATTGGACCGTGTTGTGCAGAAATGATCCAGGGGTTCGTTTTTAATTTATCTGTAAGTATGAAGGTATTTTGAATAAACATCAAGTAAAGAAAAATCTATAATCAATTCTTTATAAAACTATATACGTAATCACGATGCAGTAGGATAACAATCACAAGAAAAATGAACTTATGTTTCAAATCAGCATAACTTTTATTTATGTTTTTGTGGATACCATCCAAGTTGCTGAGGTGGATGTGCGGCGTAACCAGACACGATAAAATCCGCAACGAGTACGTGCGAGGAAGCCTTGGTGTACGCGACATCGTCGACAAGAGACTACAGGAGAGTAGGCTGAGATGGTATGGTCACGTGAAAAAAAGACCACCAGACTACGTCGGAAATTTGGCACTGTAGCTTGACATACCCGGCCGGAAACCTAGAGGTAGACCCAAGACAAGATGGAAAGACATAGTGCTAAAGCACAAGAGGGAATGTAATGATACTGACAATGATATCGAAGATAGAGCGAAGTGGAGGAGAAAATAAGGAAAGCTGATCCCACCACCATGTGGGATATATAGCTAGGAAGATAGAGAGTGAGGATTGGATAATTTCTAGACAACACGGTCCAATCATTGTAGTGTTAATTGGAAGGTGTCTTCGAAACGATTCTAGCATGAAATTTGATTGCATACTAGTTTAAATGGTCACCTCGCTACTGCTTCTGCACTGAGTGTTGTGAGTTGAATGACGGATGAGAAATTACTAAAAACTCACGGGACAAAAATCTATGTGATCACGAATAGTTGTCCCGAATCTGTATGTTCTTTGTGTGACCATTGTTTGAGTGTGTGTAATGTCTCCACGAAACAGCAATTTTATTCTAGTGCGAGAGTTGTCTATTTTAAAGTAAAATAGTGCCTTTTTAAAGATTCTGTGATGTCTCTATAGACATCACAGAATCTTTAAAAAGGCACAGATACATACATACATACGTTAAGACTATTCTTAACGTATGTATGTATGTATCTTATGTGGGGGCTAGTCAGTGCAGACCGGTGACACTTCGACCCAGTGGGATCTTTTTGTGTCGACACTCTCCCAATAACGACTGCCCTAGATGTTCATGGTAGCCGGGACCGACGGCTTAACGTACAGAGCAGGCGATAATTATTGTCAATCAATACGCACATAATTTCGAAAAGTCATATATCTTCCGAAAGTCAGAGGTGCGCGACGTGGGTTCGAACCCGAGACCCTCTGCATTTCAGTCTGTTGGTATCGCCACTGAGCTATCGCTGCTCCCTTAGTCTTAACGTAACTTTGAACTTGATGCACTTATAGTCACACGGTTATGCATTTAGTTGTTCTACATTCTCCGAATCAGAATGAATAATAAATATTTACTCGAGTAAAAACATTTTACTTTAATAACAGAGGTTTACAATACCTCCACTAAGCAACAGCGTGTATTTCAGATTTCGCACAGCTCCTACGGGAACAAAAGCCTCCGACTGCTAGTTTTAATATAACCCTGGTACGCTATTCTTGATTTTAATACGCGAATTTAAACCGAGTATTTCTTCCAAGAATATGAAACACATTTTGTGTGCGTTAAGAAACTACACAGGAATAATTTTAGTCCTCCCGCAGGAATTTGTTTTCTCACGTTGAAATTCCCAGTCGTTTCTTTGTGAAACAGTGAAAGTACTAAAAATTGCTGAGGATTTTAGGTCAAACATTTATATGAATAAAATATAGGAATGTAGAGTTGAAGTTTTATTACTACTTTTCTTTTAAGTTAATTGCCTGTTTGTCAAGAGAGGAAACTTTATTTTATAATGAAAATATTAACCTCGCTTGAAGTGGTTTTATTTAATGTTGAAGTGATATTGTTACAGAAATATATTCGTATTAAGTTTGTTACTTTCATATTAAATCTGTTTCTAAAGTAGAAAACAGCGTTGCGTGATCAAAACTGCCGATAAATATCTTTAGTTTATCCAATTAAAGCAAAGGTTTGGAAACACAATGGAGTGGAAGATAAAGAAATAGATAATTATTTTCTGATGGTAGAAAAAGCCAGCTGGTTCTGGGATGTACCACCGTCTTCGAGGATACAGACAGTTTACACACAGTAACAGTAAGAGTAATCTAATAACCTAGAATATAAAGTATCTACTCATAATTCTCTAAATAGTGACACTGTTACTAGGCTTCTGGAGTCAAGAGTTCTGAAAACTCATAGACCTACTTATCGCATTATTTTCGTTTAAATTCTTTACTAAGGATTTGCAATAAATCTGCGGTAACTGCTTAGTACTAAGTGAAACATGTTTTATTTGAAACATGGTTTATAGTGTTCCTTTTATACTATTAAGAAAGAAAGAACACAATTCTTTCTTTTTCTTAATAATTTCTGTGTCGCGGGCGATTTTACAAAGATTCAAACAACGGACACAAGGAACATCCAGACTCGAAGCAACCATTTGTGGATGACACAAATATTTGCCTTGTGTGAGGTTCGAACCCATAACACTCGACGCAGTAGCAGTGGCTAGACGATCACTTAAACCACTACGCCATCCGTGCAGTCATTTATTATCTGTATTAATTCATAAGATATTAGAAAAAGCTTTTAAAAAGCTTGGTGTGCTCAACAGTTCGAGACAGTATTTCACGCTGGCCCACCGCCTACTACTTTACATGGCGCGGGTTCAGCCTCACATGGAATACTGTTCTCATCTTTGGACAGGGTCACCCCAGTAGCAGCTTCTTCCTCTGGACCACATTAGTGGAGAGCGACTCGAATCGTCGACTGCCAGGTTGTTTCAAATTGGCTAGATCCCTTAGCGCTGCGTAGAGATGTAGCCTCGCTATGCATCTTCTATCACTTTTACTATGGGGAGTGTTCCGAGGAATTGTTCGGACTGATCTCTGCCGCCTTTTTTCGTCTTAGTCCTACGCGACAGAATTTCCATCCACATCATTTAGATGGTTGGCAGTCCACTACTGTGCATTTTTGCAGAAATTTTCTACCTCGCACAACTAAACTGTGGAATGAACCTTCGGTATTTCCGGACCAATACGACCCACAAACCTTCAAGAACGTACTCCTTTTTAAAAGGCCAGCAGCGCACTTGTATCTTCTCTGCTTGTTGCGAGTGTCTATGGGCGGCGGTAATCGCTTACCATCAGGCGACCCGTACTCTCGTTTGGCTCCTAGCAAATAAAATAAAAAAATCACATATGATGATGGATAAATTCTTGTCCAAGGTATCAGTTTTCACTGTCAATTACATTCCTACTGCCAAAAATAATCGTATATTTTTTTAAGGGGACACCGCGAATATTATCGTTTAGTATAGCTCCGCCCATATCCGCCCCAATGACACTCATTGTGTATCAATCCTTAAATAGCGGTCATAAGGTCTAAAATTGCGATGCGCCCGCAATGATCGAGAACGCTTAGAAATTGTTAAAAAAACATAAAATATTGTTTAAAAATGATTGATGTTACGAATATATTTGAGTAATTCCTAGGCATAATGATAGTGTAACTTCCTTGTAATTTTAAAAATAGTAATTTTTCAGAGGTGTTTTCAAATATAATTATGATCGAGCTAAAATCACAATATCGTGTTTCTGAGCTAGGAAATTCTAGTTAAAGACATCAATTTACCTATATCCAAATTCTAGATTAATTGGTCTTCTCATAGTCCTATACTATTCGAAAGTTAGTGCATTTTTCCAGTGTGTCCTCTTAAATATAGCTGCTCATGTAACTATTATTTAACTTACCGATCTTACCTTCTGGAACTTCTAGAACTTTTTATATTACAGCAACATCACCGTCCAAGATAATTGTCTAAGCCGCCAGCTATAAAACAAAATTTAAAAAAAACTGAAATCTTAAATATAATAACAATTAACCGTCAACGAAACTCGTAAAACTATAGCCGAAATCTCGAGATGAAAGTCTTTGTAGATAAGATCGGTCTTTGAAATAAGGAATATAGATCAATAGATAGAAATAACAGTGTGCCGCAAAATAACGTTTCATGATTATAATCAAACTGGAGGAGTGTGTGCTTACGTCACTCATTCGCAATTGAGTGTCACTGTTTGGACGACAGCCAAACCCGCCAAGAGTAACAAATCACTGTATTCGCAGGCAAAAATGTATTAAATGTAACTACGATCAACTTTCTCTTGCGTGAAAGTAATTCTCTTTCATTCGTTTTCTATCAGCCATAAAGGTGTTTTATGAGATTAGTGTACAGTTGTTATGATGAAAAGGAGACCTGTTACTTTATATATAAGTGTGACGAAGTGGCATCAATAGACAGATAAAAAAAATATTTATTGACTTCCTGTCCTTTGCTGAGTTTCTTTTGTTGATTACGTGAAATAAGACATTTTTATTTTATTTATTATGTGCTAACTTGACTAAAGACTTCCCATGAACGCGTAAATTTTGGTATTAAATACCTAGACTTACACGGCGTATCAAAATAAAACATTCTCCAGATTTAAAGATAGACCTTTAGAAATACAACTGTGAAAGCTGCAAAGCATTCAATTTCATACTGTAGTTTTTGTATGATGTGGGTTCAAACATACAGACAGCGGTTGTTTTGGATAAATTTTTAGACCTATGTTTTATTTTTGACTCGGTGCTATAGGTGGTGTGGTTACAAAGATGCTATATACTGATCACGTCTACTATTAAGAAATACATGTACCGTGCAAGTAACAAAAGTAAATCATATCAACAAAGCCATTCATCACGCTGAAGTTACTGTCTGTGACGATAGATGGCGGTAAACCTATTTGACATATTTAATACCATAGCGCAATATCTAGTAGCTAGTCAAAATTAATCATACTAATATGAATGTGTTTCGTGAACATTTATGGATGCTTATTTCTAATTCGCGTTACCCCTCAATAAATTTACTGGTAACTTGGTACACAGATATACATGTCGTGGAATAACATACAGGTCTTTTTATTCTGATACTAGCTGTGCCCGCAGTTTCACCCGCGTTTATAGTTACTACGCCGGCCCCGTGGGTCGTAGCGTGATGTTATATAGCCTATAGCCTTCCTCGATATATAAGCTTTCCAACAATAATATAATTTTTCAATTCGAACCAGTGGTTCCTGAGATAACAGCGTTCAACCAAACAAATAAACAAACAAACTCTTCAGCTTTATAATATTAGTATAGATTCACGCGGGAGGAGATCGCTGATAGGATCTTATCTTATCTTATCTTGGAGCCAGTCAGTGCAGACCGGCGACACTTCGACTTAGTGGGATCTTTTGTGTCGACACTCTCCCAATAACGACTGCCATAGATATTCATGGCAGCCGGGACCGACGGCTTAACGTGCTTTCCGAGGCACGGAGCAAGCGATAATTATCAATCAATACGCACATAATTTCGAAAAGTCATATAACTTCCGAAAGTCAGAGGTGCGCGACGTGGGCTCAAACCCGAGACCCTCTGCATTGCAGTCTGTTGGTCTCCCCACTGCGCTATCGCTGCTCTATTAACCGACCGCTGGTAGGAATTAGTACGCTATATTCTTAGGATTTCAGGATTCGTTTTCATTAAGATCCATTTACAAGACCGTAAGACATAAACATTTTCATAAAGCACTAGTAGTGAATGGTACTGCAATGTTTGAGGTCTCAAGTTAGATACCTGATGTAGGCAAAGTGTTATTGCATAATTCTGTCAAGAATTTTGAATTTTTTTAACAATTTTTTTGTGGCAGCACTATGTCAGACACTGTGTCCGATAGACGACAATAAGCTCGCACCATAGTACGTGGAATCTCTACCTGCGCTTTGAGGAACTTAACCTTAACTCTATGTATATATGTACTAAACTGTATTTAATTAAAGAATGGAATATCTACTTCTTCTCCTTTATTATTCCCAAGTCACTTGGGGTCGGCTTTTCTAGTCTAACCGAATTTGACTGGATATCAGTTTTTACAGGGAGCGGCTGCCACCTGACCTCCGCAACCCGAAGGCTAACGATACTCTAAGGCTAGACCAGTGTCAGGATATTAGAGGGTACTGACTTTCCCAATAACGACTGCTATAGATGTTCATGGCAGCCGGGACCGACGGCTCAATGTGCTCTCCGAAGCACGGAGCAGGCGATAATTGTCAATCAATACGCACATAATACCTAAAAGTCATCTAACTTCCAAAAGTCAGAGGTGCGCGATGTGGGTTCGAACCCGAGACCCTCTGCATTGCAGTCTGTTGGTCTCCCCACTGAGCTATCGCTGCTAAGAAGAATGGCATATCTACTGACAAAAATAAATTTAAAGCTGCATACACTTGTACCCATCCCTTTCAGGGAAAAAGGCGTGAATGTGCAGCGAAATCTAAATTGAAAGCAGAAAAGCATTTGTCATCATTAAGTTGGCGCCAACAATATTTTCTTACGTCAACGCATCGTTAACAGCTGCTATATTTAAAGCACTAACAATAATTCATTAACATCCCAGTTCTAGAACTCACTCGCGAACAAATACATAAGAAAACAACTTGGTAGACTGTTTCATTGATTTTGAAGATGAAGTTTGCGTTTATACCGACGGCTGTATTTGATGGCCTCGGTGGCGCAGCACTAGTGATGATGTGACTGCTGTGCATGAAGTTTCGGGTTCGATTATTAAGTTGGACAAAACGTTATTAGCATACCCGGCAGTTTTTCTCTAAGATAATAAGACATTAAAATCCGAACTAATGTTATAAACGCGATTGTTATTTCATTTTTTTGTTACGCTTTCACATGTAATTTTGCATGCACGTTGTCAGCGGTACGGAAAACGTCATAAGGTACCTTTCATCCCAAAAAGGTACAGACCTTTTTCTAAAACAGTTGCGATTGAGCAAAGCCACGGGCAAAAGGATAGGATAAAGTTCTAAAAAGGAGACCATTAACGTTGCTCGTACGAGAACACAGTCAAACAGTACGATGGTCATGGAGGACATATAATTACGAGAAAGATATATAGTCATACACTAAGTAAAATCATTGTTGTATATGGGACATGATCGCGAGCAATCAGGTGCTTGGTAGACCACGACATCATCATTCCACCTCGTCGTTTATCAAATTGAATTTCGAATATTTGATTATGTTACAAGTTATAATCAGTGTTAACGAATAGATCAATTCGAATGTCTTATTGGTAACAATAGCACTTTGCGAGTACAAGTGTGTATAGATCTTTTTTACTAGTAATTACTAAACAAATATGGCATACTAGTAGTTAGATACAATACATAGAGCCAGACCCCTATATATTTATTGTCTTCCTTCTTATTACCTCTATTTATTACAGAATGAATTTAGTCTGAAATCAGTAACTGATTGATTTTGTAATAAGCTAGCAGGCTTGTTACCCGATCGCAGTGCCACCAACAGATTGTAACCAAAATTATTTTATCAAAATCCGACCAGTCATTAGAAGTAATTTAGTCGCAGAAGAAATATATATATTAGGGCTGTTCGTCAACTAAATACGTAAAATTTACTTGGGTAATCTTTATATAATATCATTTATTGTCATTCTTTATTATAATATTAGATGCATACTTAAGAAATAAAACATACATCAATACTCATCAAAGGCGTATAACGCTCAGTGTGCAAATAATCATATCTTTTTGGCCAAAATCGTGCTTCTGGCTAACTGAAGTATTTATCCACCGAGACCTGGCTCTGAGCCAACAGGATGTTGTTGCCTCCTGATCACTGTGTCCCGTCGTCGATCGTTTTTCAACCACTCAGTTGTTTCCTCAAAAAGAATGTGTGGCAGAAAAAATATAAAGAGGATTTTTTGGAGCACTTCTTTATTTGGATCGCAGTTGCGGAAGCCGAGCACTGATTGCTTGTTATAGTTCCTTATTTTTCTGTTAACATATGTAGTGTGGAATAGTAATATGGTATTCATATGTATTTGATGTTGGAAAGAGTAGTGACCTTTTTTTGTGCTGGAAAATTTTGCCTGAATGATGTATGTAGTCATATATATGCAGTGATGACGGCTTAAATGGACCTTTTTTTTTTTTTAAATGGAGTTTCACGCCTATGACTTCGAAAGGATCGGTAGAGGTGTAGTACACCCATATTTCACCTGCTATGGTTTATGGTTTATATGTTCCACGTTTAAGAGACTAGATTCCAGACTACATGTTACTGCTGATAATTTCTGGTCAGAAATACCCAATAATACATTGGAGGCCAAAATTCGAACTCAACACCTCAAGAACAGTTGTCGCTTTCACAATCGCTGCTCTACTGAGGCATTTAATAAAGTAATAGAACTAAAAACAACTATCATCACCCGTAGTCTCAACTGTAACATTTAATAGATTGTCTCTGTGTTATATTGCACTTTATGGAGAAATAACATTTATGTTCAGTTTACGGATTTTATAGCCTTTTAACAGACTTTTACGCAAACGTTTACCAGCTTCTACAAGTAATGTTTTCGTATTCATTTATGGAGCTGCAAATACGTTCTCAATTTGCTCTTCTGCGTACATACAGTTTATTCAAAGAGCTTTCGAAAATACTACCGCGATAATACTGCATATTATGAGTCCTAAACTATCATCATGTGTATGTACCTATCTAACTTTATTATGAGCTTTAGTGGTTCCAGAAGCCACGTTCCAGTTACATGCGAAGTAGAAATTCTATTGGAATCATATGCCATGTCTGATATTAATATACTTTATCAGACTACTGAACGAACAGTTTAATAAAAATAGCTATATAATGTACCTACAAAATTGTGTTGCATTTTATAATGTAATGAATAGTGTTCAAAATACTCCTTAATAAATGTGTGCTTTTCAAGAAAATGGTTATTAGGCACCAAATAGATTATTATTTTTGGTAGCTTTACTGATAAAATTTGATTAGCATTTGTGATGTAAATACTAGTTTTTTCCTGTGGCGTCACTTGCGTTAATTTAGATTTTGTCAATAAATTTATAACCCTCGGGAACAGTACTTTTTTCTAGATGAAAATCTCTATGTCTTTTTCTGTACCCTGAAAATGTGTGTACTAAAATTTCCAGGCGATCGGTTGAGTAGTTAAGGCGTAAAGGCATATCTTTTTATGCATATATCATTATTCGCATCCATAATATTAGTGAGGATTATAATACCCTTTAAAAGCAAATTAAATAATTTGTTATCAATTTCTGTCAATCGCTTCTAAAGAAAAACTTTAACATATATATAATATGTAACGGGTATTAACGCGATCATGCATAATGTTTACCTTTTTTATGCTTGACGTTTCGACCAGGTTACACCGGCCGTGGTCACAAGCTGACTGGTGCTGCGATGTCATGTCTCCGTTTGTGAGGCAGAAGAAAAACATGCACAGTCAGGTAATTCACAGAATACGGACACAACGGCTAGCATACGTAATAGGGATACCGTGAGTGTAGTTTGTGACGGTACATGGACAAATAAAAATATGCCAAAAGTGAGGGTGAATCAAGATTCTTCTGCCTCACAAACGGAGACATGACATCGCAGCACCAGTCAGCTTGTGACCACGGCCGGTGTAACCTGGTCGAAACGTCAAGCATAAAAAAGATAAACATTATGCATGATCGCGTTAATACCCGCTACATATTATATATATATATATATCATGCAACGCGAAAGTTTAAAAGTTATTAAAAACTTTAACTTCTACATAATTAAAAAGTCACGATGCAGTATTTTTAGGTTTTCTCTCTAAGCAGTATGCATACAGCTTATTATTACAATATGATACAGCTATCCGATTACGTTGACAATTTAGGACGACCAACTATGATTAACAACAACCTTAATTTTACCGAGTATAAGATGACCACAACATAATTGGGACTACATTTAAGATTAGCGAGATTGTTGTAAAGCAGTATCATGAAGCAATTTGTGGCTGTCCAGTTTTGAATTTGTTATGTTATAATTTGCATGGAACCACGTCTGTGTACCCTCTGCACTGGTAAGACAGAAAGCGTACTCATATTTCGCCAAATATGTGTAGATGGCTCAAATAGAGGCGAGATTATTTTCGTCTACTGATTGCCCAGTTCCAAGCTGACTGACTCACAGAGAATATCGTAAAGTCAGAAGACTAAACGACACTTGACATTGAATCGTACTACATGATTTACGGACTGCTTAATATATAACGAACAGTTGGGCAGACGTTCAGTCCTAAGCCAATAAATTAAAGACAACCATGTCCTTCTAAAGACCATGGACGGCATGTCAACCATTTACTAATTTTCGGCGTTATACTATACGACAGATGAACCAACTTTGTAGAAGCACGAATCATCGCATAAAATTAAAACTCGTGCAAATCGAAAAAACATGCACTCGATCGCTCAAAACTATCATATCAAAGATTAAATCAAGGTTACTTTTTTATTTCCAGCCGTATGATAGTTCCGAGATGCCAGTAATAAAATGACCATGCACCAACATTGAACTGGCGAGTTGCCAGACTAGTGCAGAACAAAATATTCAAGCGATATAGGCTAAATATGAATGAATTATTTTGAGCGTAATAGCGCGTAACGACATTAACAGGATGACCTGGATTTTGTATATTTTTAATTGTGGATTTAATCTAGTTTCTAGATAGACCGATTAACTATATTTTGGCAGTTGTCATCTATAGAGATCATAAAGATGGCACGATAATGTTTTTTGGGTACGCATTTCCTGTTGTAAATAATAATTTTATTTTAACAAGTGAGAAACGGTCATGAATTGCCGTAAATCTTAGAGTTCGAAAAAATGATATCAAGGGACCGTGAGGTCAGAGGTCAAAGGTCATAGTCATTTCGGGGTATATCGACTATGCTGAGTCAAATGGCGTTGACCGAAGACAATACTTGGTCCAGTTGGAAGAGGTTCACATAAATCACTACGTTTAGTGCGAATCATTTTCAACTTTATCTTTATTATTAAAAAGTAAAATAAATAATATTGTCTTATGTTTACGCGAATGTTATACGTTGAAATTAATCTGCTTTATACGGAGTTTGTCGCGTTGTTTATTACGAAAAATCTAGCCGTGAACATGGCTGCTGTATATTTTTTTTTTTTTTTACTTGGCGGAATGCATTGACGCATACCTCTCCGCGAGGCGACGGAGAGGCTATGTCGGGCTCACCGGGGGAAAGATACCCCGGTAATACCGACTAAACCTACCAAGGTGTTCCTCGACATAACCATAGACGGCGGGGCCGCGCGAATCGCTTTCACATGCAATCGCGACCCCGCCGAGGTTTCGGTTTTCACAAAAATACTTCCTCCACTGTCCCCCTGGGGGGGGGGACAAAGACACGACACAGAGGCGCACGTGGGAACACGCACGCCGCCTCTCGGACCTGGTGCTGAACGGATGGCGGGCAGGCCCACAAAGCCCGCCACCTCCAGGTCAATCCTCAGGGTGGCTGGAGGTCATCTCGCGCCCTCCGGCGCCCGGTTCTGCGGTTGGGGAGAGGGTTTAAATGCTCCCTCTCCCGCTCCGCCGCCTCCTTGATGGAAATGACTTCCTCACAAAAGGAGGCGACGGCGTTCCACGACCTCTCACTCCGGACCATAGACTGAACTACGATGGCTGCTGTACCTAAAGCAACTAGTTTTAATTAATTTAAATAGCTTAAATTCAGTAAAGTTCAATAATAGTAGGGTAAGAGTTTTAAAATTATGTAATAAACGTTTTATTTAAAATAAACAACGCGACAAAATTCGTATATAGTAGTTTAATTTCAAAGTAAAATAAATGCTTGTTTTTTCTACAAAGACAACAAGCTTAGGTCACTTGAGTTTGTGGAAGCCAATTAAATGCGCATGACATTAATGCAATGAAAAAATTTCACTGAAGTGCTTACGCACATTAAAACCAATGCAGTGCAAGTCTACTTCTTTAGGGTATCTGAATATCCAAAGGACCACCAGGTATACAAAATAATGTTATTTGGCTGATTAGATCTTCTAATAATGGAGCATAGCCACTGTCGGATATTTTTTGGGCTTCATTGTTGTTAAAGCGTATAAACGAAATGTTTAAACCATTAAACCGGGTTCGATTCCCGCACAAGTCAAACATTTGTGTGCATGAACACGGCTGTTTGTCTTGGTCTGGGTGTTTCTATGTATAATATGTATGTATTTACAAAAAAAAAGTATATATGTATGTTTATCCATTGTCTAGAACCCATAGTACAAGCTCTGCTTAGTTTGGGCTAGATGGTGTTGTGTGTATGTGGTAGAATATTATTATTATTATTATTATTATTATATTATTCAAATAATATTCCCTATTTTTGAACATTTTATGGTCATTACACGACAAAGCTTCATCAATACCTTGAGATTTTTTTATCCAAAAAGTTACACGGATAAATGTGTTACAATTCTTTATAAATTTAGTTACTGCTAGTGTTGTTGCAGCAACTTAATTCTTAATTTTTGGGTGATTAGGTCGGTGTCCAATACTTTTTCTGTAAAAATCTTCTATGTTCAACGGCTTTCTATGATTTATTAGTTTACCATATCAATTATATAATAAAATTATGTACCTACCGCTTTGATACATGTCAACCTAGAATTGTCCAATTTAAATTTATCCTTACCTATCATCACTTCATATCAAACTAAACTGTTCTTCTCGGAACTTATTTTCTCTTAGAACTTCACCGTAAAGCAACGATAGTTCGCATTCATTTTCTGTGTCAACGCATGCCCTACAAACATACGTCCAGTCTTGGTTATCGTGTCGTCCATTGTTAGAAGCCCAGAGAATGCAGCTAGCGTTCCTATTTATAGAATTATCGATACGCGTCAAGCAACCCTTTGTTTTGCGGTCGTTCGATGCGCCTATTGTATTGTAGGTATGCCTTTTGGAAATTACGAGCGGGCTTTGGATTGTAATTTAAAGTGATGAGGAATGATTCACCCCAGCGAGAATTGACATACATTTTTTGGAAAGCAACTTAAATACATTCACCGGTAACAAGCTGTAGCGCACTGGTAATAAACCAAGCTGTGCATGAGGTGTCAGGTATAATTATTAGGGCGGAAAAAGTGTTGTTGGGGATTTCCTATCAAGATATTTTTAGTAGAAGTAGGATGTCTCAAAATTCTGGACTCTATATTACATATGACCTAAAATCGTAAACGATGAAAGGTGACTGTAATACATCTCTGCCTACCCTTTCAGGGTTGTAAGAGTGAGTTTATTTTATGTATGTCAAAAGCTAGATGCGCTGATCAACACTTACACCTTTTACATATTGACACATCTGATGAATAGCCTACCAATTTAAATACGGTTCTGCACGCTTGTTTTGCTGTTCCACAAAATTAGGGTTCTCGCATTGTTTGAACGTTGTCATGGCAACAGCTACAATTGCTGCTATGTCATGTTTTCATTTTTCATCTCAAAGCACAGCTGTTAATACATCGACATTACGAGATTGAGGTCTTGTTTAGAATATTGCACTATTTTCATTGTAGTCACTCGCATTAGCCTATGAATTCAATCAGATATTAATATTCTGAAAGAATGATGTTACTTTCTTCCTTACTTTATAATCTCTTATAGTTGTTGTAAATAAAGGAAAATGATGGCGTGGACTTCATACGGGAGTTAATTATACTGGTTGCTTGCTCGGTAGGCTCACGGCTACCTATATATATCAGGTTTTCAGTACATAACGACAATATTTCTTTTTTATAATGACGTTCTTTCTAGAAGGCCCTCTCCATTAGTCATAATATAATATTATTTTTCTAATCCATCAAAACTGACAGTTGTCACTATGTAGACGATACAATTATGACACATACATTATCGAATTGATGGTGCTTGCTGACACACTGTTCGAATATATTATATATATATATATATATGTGACTGCACGAATGGCGTAATGGTTTAAGTAGTCGCCTCCTCACTACCATTGCGCTGAGTGTTGTGGATTCGAATCCTACACGGAACAAAATTTTGTGTGATCCAAAAATGGTTCGTTGTGTCCGTTGTTTGAATGTTTGTAGAGTCCCCCGCGACACAGGAATTACACATAGTGTGAGAGTTAACTAAAAAAAAGTTTTTTGTCCCTAATAAAATGCCACAGTTTCTCGTGCTTTGTATAAAAAAGCAAACAAATCAAGTAATATATGTATATTAATTTTTAATGACATCTTCTTCTTTTTTTTTCGCCGTGCTTCGGAGGGCACGTAAAATGTCAGTCCCGGTTGTTGTCAAATTGACAGCAGTCGTTAAGCTATGTCAGAGGCCTACGGGCGGCTTAAACAACTCTTGACAACAGGTTGGCCACTAACCACATGAAAAAAAGAAGAAGAATGACATAATTTTGTAAATAAACAACAGTAGTAGTTGACTGAAACTTACTTCTAATAAAACCATTTATCTAGAAGAGCTAACAGGAACACTAGAAATTTGCAGACACAAATAGCTATTACGACATAGAAATAAGTAATCATCTACGATGAAGTATATTGATCGGTTCTCATCACCTTTATTTGTACTCATAAACAATGGATGGCCCTAATATAACTCCTTGGGTGACACCCTCAATTTATGACAGGATGACAGCCAGACCTGTTCTTAGCCCAAACTAACCGCATTATTTATTAACCCTCCACCAATAATTATGCCTTCTTTCACTTCACAATACGATAATTGTCTGTAATAGCTACATTCTGGATCGATAAGACTTGTAAAAGTAAATGCGGTGTACAGTCCACGGCATTATCAATTATTAAAGCTGTATCGATTGGTCATTTGCTTTTAGCTGGCCTTACCTTTGTTATGCCTGAGACACACTGAGTAATAATATTTATATCATTTCGTTTGCACGCACTTAGTTAAATTTAATCGATTAAGATTACTTCGTCCGTCCTTTGGTATAATTTTGTATCCGATTGCGAGGTATCAAGTTCGATAGCCGAGTCTGCTGAAGTAATATTGAGTTTATATTCACATCTGTTTGCAAGAGTTTTAGACAGCACGGCAATGTACCTAACATTTTCAGACTGCGGCACTAGCAAGATGCCCAATTTATTGTATTTTCCTATTGTCAACACGGTTAAGAAGTTTATTACTATTATTTACCTCTTTTTAATTCTGCTTACAGTAAAATTCGAAGAGGTATAGTTAGTTTTTTACAATTAATCAAATGTAAATTTTCGTACTGTCCCTTGTTCTCTTGTAGGGGTATTGAACTTTAAGCCGAACTTTTCCATTATATATTAAAGCTACTATCGATCAGGTAATTTGGATGCCGTGTCCTGTCTTCGTGATCGTTGGGACACAACGGCTGCACATAATTAAGGGTTGCTAGTATCAATGTTGAAATAAAATTAAGAAGGCCAATTTGTTATTGAAATATAATTACTTAGTATTGGGGTTTAAGTTAAGTAGGTTTTGCTCCACTTATATTTCGAGGCATAATCACAGCATTTACTTAGAAGTGGGTTAGTAATTAAACGACGACGACGTTTAAGAAGCAAATAATTAAAGAGTAATTCTATCAAACTTTGGTATATTATGAAAGTTGACATTCACAATTAAAACAACATAAAAATGAAGCTGCTATTATTGATCGTACGACAAATGAGTTATACGAGTGAAAGAGACCGCTATTTTTATTATACTCTTTTATTTAAATAAACAATTAAATAATATATACCTACACAAATTATTTACAAGAAATTTAAACTAAAGAGAAAAATTGTTGAGATATCGTTGAAAGCAACCCCACTCCAGTTCTTTTGTCTGTGGTTTACCATATATAGTTGAAGACGCACTGTATTTGTTTCTATAAAATATATTATTAATTCTTGATAAAGTTATCAACTCTTTTTTCATTTCTTAATTCTGGTAATTATGTTTTACTTGGTGCCAGTAAGAATGAAAGGGGTCATTTGTAGAAGTAACCTCTTACAGTACATTTTTCGTGGGTCAAATGCTCGAATGATACCTATGGTATGACAAGTGATTGACGTGATGATCATCAACTACGTCAATCACTTGTCATTCTAAGAGCAGTTTCCATATCTGCCACCTTTGTTTTATAAAAAGCAACTAGTATCGAAATATTGTATTGCATTCAGAATGATATACCTCCAGTGTTAAACTAATTTATTTTATTTATTGAGTAATAGAGCCTTGGTGATTTAAGCATAAATGGGTCGGCTCGACCGGGGAAGGAGAATCTCACAGAATATCGACGTAGAATAGCAGTCTTCTTACTGTTGTATTTCGTTCGGTGAGTGAGAGTGCTGGAGGCCCAATCACCGTCTTTCCTCCTTCCCGCTCCTTCTTCTTCCCACTTCCTTTCCTAAAGGGTAGGCAACGCGCAAGTGATGCCTCTGGTATTGCAGGCGTCCATAGGCTACGGTGACCACTTACCATCAGGTGGGTCGTAAGCTTGTTTGTCAGGTTACTTGTACAAAAAAAAATTGAATTACTTTAGAAACTACATACATATTTAAGCTCTATAATATAATATTGTCTTCTATTTACGCGAATATTATTCATTGAAATTAAACTGTTATATACGGATTTTATCGCGTTGTTTATTTGACACTTTATTACAAAATTTTGAAAATTGTTACACTACTACTACTATTAAACTTTACTAATTTTTAAGCTAATTAAATTATTATTAAACTATTTAGATTTCATTTATTTTTACACTTTCCCCGACGTTTCGGTTGCTTTTCAGCAGCCATGGTCACGGGGAGACTAAGATGGCAGTTGTCTCAATGTTCCAGTGTAGTTATTTCAAAGTACCCGAACATAATTTAATCATTGGTGTTTCTATTTACGCAGAATGAGCTCAAAGTATCATGAAGTCTAGCTGTGGTTTGCTTCTTCTTGGGTTTGACTATTTTTATTACTGGATCCCAAGCTGGTGGTACATTCCAACCATCTTCTCTATTAAAATTAGTATGTTTTTTGATTTCAATAGCCTCGCGAAGCATCCTTGGTAGGAATCGGTGTTCTTTAGCGAGAATCTGTGGTTTGTCAAATCTCAGGTAGTGGTTGCACATGTTCACACACAGCAGACTTCAACGAGCGTTGGTGTTTTACATCAGCTATGTGTTCTTTTATGCGGGTGCCTATGCTTCTCTTGGTTTGACCAATGTATGAGAGTCCGCAGTCACAATCTATTTTATAGACCCCTGCATCTTGTAAAGGTAGTTGGCACTTGACGGATGGTAAAAATTGACTTATCTTCGTTGGCGGCTTGAAGTATGTGTTGATTGAAGCTCGCTTCAAGATGTAGCCAATCTTGTCAGTGACACCCCTTTCATAAGGCAGTATAGCAGGCTGGCGCTCGACTGTGGCTGGCTTTTCTCGGGATCTGTGACAGCGGCGCGGCTGTTGGAGCTTGTTGTCTTGCAGTACTTGCTTGACATGTTGAAGCTCGGCGTCCAGGTGTTTCTTGTCACAGATCCCATGGGCTCTCTGAAACAAAGACATTCCCACGGTAGCTAACCGTTTAGGATGGTGGTGAGATTCACCGTTTAAGTACCTATTTGTATGGGTCTTTTTCCTATATACAGTGTGGCTCAAAATATGATCAGGATTCCTGATGACAAGTACATCTAAGAAAGCTAATGAATTATTTGCCTCTAATTCCATAGTAAATTGGATGTTATTATTAATGGAATTAAGATGTTCTAGGAATACACTTGCACTATCTGTTGGTAATATTGTAAAAGTATCATCTACAAACCTCTTATAAATCCTGGGTGTGATGGGGGCAGTATGTAAAGCTCGAGCCTCGAAGTCCTCCATATATATGTCAGCAACGACAGGCGATACTGGAGAGCCCATTGCGACACCATCGACTTGTATGTAGAATTTATTGTCCCACAACAGATAGCCAGTTGTTAAGCAATGCTTAAGTAGTTCTGCATATTCCTCAGGCATATTGTACTGTATTAGCTTCCTTTTAGTTATTTCAATACAGTCATGTGCAGGTAAGCATGTAAATAATGACTGTACATCAAAACTAACCATTGTTTCATTGTTAGTGAGACGTAGGTGTTTAATTTCACTCACAAAATGGTATGAATCCTTTATATGTGCTCTCGAGTTGCCTTTGAGTGGTGAGAGTATCTTCGCTACGTGCTGAGCCAGTCTGTAACTTGGTGTGTCGATCTGACTCACAATAGGACGTAGGGGAGCGTTTTCCTTGTGTATTTTTGGTAACCCATACAGCTTTGGAGGTTTTACGCAAGCTGGTATTCATTGTTTAACGTCTAGATCTAGTTTTTCGGAGTATTTATGAATGATTTCTTTGGTTTTGTTCAATATTTTGTTTGCAGGGTCTGTTTTAACCTGTTTATATGTTGTTTCATCCGAAAGTAAATTTTCAATTTTATGTTTATAATCTGACGTATCCATTATGACCGTAGCGTTTCCTTTATCTGCACGGAGTACTGTAATATCTGTATATATCTCTATAATATAATCTAAGATTAACTTTATTCATTATTTGTTGTGTTGTTTAGTAAGAAATCTTATCATAACAACCACGTCAAGCCTAATGCTTCGAAAAAAAAGGACTTCAATACCAGATATCATAATTACAGTCGATATACAGTCATCATCCTCAATCCTATAAGCATATATTGTGCTTTTGATTTTTTTAAATACTACTCTCGCCATAAGAATATTTTCTGTCCCGCGACACAGGAAATATTCCTATGGCGGCAGTAGTCTTAATAATCGTAGTAGGACTTTACAAACATTTTAACCACGGACACAAAGAACATTCAGACTCGGATAAATATTCGTGGATCACACAAAGCGCAGCGGTAACCATTTTTAATATAAACCACTACGCCAGCCATGCAGTCATCAGATCTAAACATTAAGCCAAGATAGAAAAGTTCAGGCAGCTTGATAACTTTTTCATTTAGTTACGTAAAGAGCAAAAGCAAATAAAAGTTAATATCCTCAAGAAAACTCGGTGTGCAACAGACCAATTAGTTAATATTGATTCAGGGTTGCCAGGAGAAATCACAAAACAACAATTTCATATCCTATACATACAATAATGTTAACATGTTTCTTGTACTTATGTGGAGTAATAAATGTTATTGTTTATTGTGGCCAATACAAGCTCTTATTGTTTAATAAATAAAGCTTAAATTGGTATGATTTTGTGTTCTCTAGTCTAGCTTCAAATTATCAGTAAAACCTTTCAAATTAAATAGAAAGGATACGTATAATTGCTTATGAGAGAACTTTTTAATTAATACAATCTAATGTGAGGGTAGTTGGTACCTTAAATTGCCAAGAATTTCATAAGAGTGAATGAAGTAAAATCCCCTTTTCCCAGGCACTGTCACTGACTTCGTGATGCTAATGTGAATTTCCTGGAAGGAAAACCCAGTGGTAACACTTTGCTCGATCTGAGAATAGGACCTTATAATCACACGCAAACATATATTTGACGTTCATAACTGTTACTTTGTGACTTTAATTAATTTTTGACTTTGACTTTGATATAAACATTAATTTATGCTAAAGAACCAACGTGAACATACATAGTATTAGTATTAGTAGATAACATATATCAAAGATCGAGTTAACAATAAGTTCTTCAATAAAATCATTGTTATTGCTCGCTTAATCGTATTATTTTGTGAACAAACTGCCCAATAATAATAATTATTAACGCCTTCTATTGTCCTTTTTATTGTACTAAACATAATGTGAAGTTTGCGTGTGGATGTGTCCCTTTGAACTGCAACTTTTGAAAGAAGAAACACCCTTTTGGGTGACGATTAGTTTTAATGTTCTTTGTATATCGAAGTTTTATAAAAATCATCAATTGTTAGATTTTGTTATTGATATTGAACAAAAACTATAAAAAAAGGAAAATTGAACTCAATCAAAATAGTTTTTTGTAGCAAAATAAGCTCAATACGTGGCAACATTTTTTGCGTACGGCGAGTAGTATTGCAAGGTTTTTAACATTAACTACTCGCATTAGATACAATTAATATGATAATGTGGAGTATCTTGAAACTTTGACACTGTTTCATTGCAAATAATCAAACATAATACACGTTTCAAAAACACAACACATTTTTAAACTTCGAATCCGGCTGAGATTCGACAGTTTTCAGTCTTCGCATAAAATAATTTTTGACCTAATGTCGTCACGGGCATCTTAACTCAAAAACCGAATATCCGATCATAAATCCGATAAAATAACTATTAAATCCATCCGCGCAAAATCTACGATCAGATAGTGTCGCGCCATTGGAAATTTAAAAATAGAATCATCATCATACTATTTTTTTAATCAAAATACTTCGACACACCGTATCGTACATGCGTCTATGAAAATAAATTGTTTATATGTATATGTACAAGAAAATACGTAACGGTCAGTCAGTTGTCAGTTACTTACGGGAAGGAGGGGCGAGCGGCGCGTCCTCGCGTTCATGAAATAAAATTGTTTTTCCCGCGTACTACGGGCTTTTCGAGCAACACGTGGTACGAAAACTTCGCTAACAATTCGGCTGATTAGTAAAAGTTCGCGAGAAGTTCGCCGACCGAAATACGTGTAGTGAGTGTTTCAATTTGTGGTGTGCAGTGGCATTTGTTTCATGTTTATCTGAACAGGCCGGTGAGTAAAGGTGGTTATGATTTTTTTTATCTATATTTTCTATTGTTTATTCAGTGAATAGTGTTGCGCTTTCAATGGAACGGGTGTTTTGTATTTTATGAGCGAAATTATTTGTTACCGTCGCAATTCTTCGTGTTATGAATAGGTTTAATTCTTTTTTATTAAATTTAGAAGTTTAATTGTATGTAATTGGATACATCTATTGTTGTATTTTGTCAACTTTAGATCAGATTTCCTTAGATTTTCAATGAGAATGATTTTAAGTGGGTATTTCACGATAGATTTTTCTTGTATCTTTTAAATTATTACAACGCTATAGTATTGGACTTTGGCAAACCCGTCTATATTACGTCTACAAATGTAATTTAAATATATTTTATTAAGTGGTTAATAAAATACATAAAATTCAAGATTGGTGTTATAAAATCATTTCGGAAAAGTACGCAGGCTCTCATTCGACTTTTATATAATAAATATTGCCTGTTTTACTGTTAAAACACTTTGAAATTAACCATCAAAGTGAATATGATTATACTGTACTATAAACATTAAAGATATATAAATAAGCCGGCCAGAAAATAACCTATAGGTATTTATGTATATGACACATAATATAGGGTAACCCTATATTTATTTTATTCTGTCAATAATAAGGACATT
Source organism: Catocala fraxini (assembly GCA_930367265.1). NCBI lineage: Eukaryota > Metazoa > Arthropoda > Insecta > Lepidoptera > Erebidae > Catocala > Catocala fraxini. The sequence continues at coordinate 25,169,935 of OV884031.1, forward strand.
TTTATCCACAGTCGACCTTTAAAATTAAAAAGGCATATCTAACGAACACTTACATAACTGTAAAGGTGATTACACACTTCACTATTATACCAATCAAGTAATTGCGATTGTGACGTTATTGTGTTTGATACTTATTCATCTAGATCTTTCTTTCTCCTATGTTTTTAATTAACTCATAAACAAACAATCTTTGTCTACTCTCCTCGCAATGAGGACCGGATAGCTGTTAGAACTGTCGCGCTATTGACGCATTAAATACGCTGTTCTTTTGAGCAATATTGCAACATCGCAACGCTAGCGTCTTCAATTGTCTAATGCAGCAGCCCCATTAGGGCATTAAAATCATTGTTGCACTGGTCTCATAGGGTGAACTGTCGCGCTATTGACGCATTAAATACGCTGTTCTTTAGGGCAATATTGCAGCATCGCAACGCTAGCGTCTTCAATTGTCTAATGCAGCAGCCCCATTAGGGCATTAAAATCATTGTTGCACTGGTCTCATTGGGGCCTGTATAAGCTAGTTGAGTATGCTTCACTCATAGGCTACACGTATAAAAGTACTGGCAGTAAGCTGTTAGTAAAACTACCCTGACTTGAGCAATGCATCCTGCCAACCTAAGTATGCACAAGCTTGCATATTGAAACAGACACCAAGTTTATAAAGCCACCCGGTTAATTTAAGTGGCCTAAACAATGAGAGTTTTATGGTAATCTACACATTACAACGAATGTCTTAGATTTTATGCTATGTCTATAATTGTTAGAATTACTAGTCAAGAGTCAGATCTCATTTTCAAGACTCTGACCTGCTGCCACTGTCTGACTTTACATACAGCTTACGGCCATTTTAATATTTAAAACAGAAAAATCTGCACGCAATTAGAGTTATAGAATTATAGATGCTAAGCTGATATACTTCTGTTATGTGGTTCACATTGGTAGTCTTATATATCTGATTAGGACGAACCGACCTCTTGACTGCAGATCCTATACCTTATCCATTAGACTGCCATTGCATTATATTTACTTAGCTTTTAGAAGTCCAACTGCACAAGCGTTCATACTTATGTCACTCATGAGGCAATCATAGCTTTTGGTGCTTTACTGTGCCCAGTACATGGCAAATGTAGGCTGATCCCTATTTCATAGAACCTAAAACCACTGTCTATAATGATGTAGAGAGCCTGCAAACCCTACTTATCGTAAGAAGTTCTTTTGGTTTCGATCTTGGGTAGAACCTGTATAGAGAGTTTCATTAAATGCCGAGTTTTAAACGAGGATACACAGCTCTTACTTGTCACCCCTCAATTTTTTTATTTTATTATATAATGTTTTTACTCCCGCAAGCAGCAAAAGCTCAGTGGGGAGATCAACAGACTGCAATGCAGAGGGTCTCGGGTTCAACCCACGTCGCGTACCTCTGACTTTCGGAAGTTATATGACTTTTCGAAATTATGTGCGTATTGATTGACAATTATCGCCTGCTCCGTGCCTCGGAGAGCACGTTAAACCGTCGGTCCCGGCTGCCATGAACATCTATGGCAATCGTTATTGAGAAGTCAGTACCTTATAATATCTTGAAACTGGTCTAGCCTTAGGGTATCATTAGCCTTCGGGTTGCGGAGGTCAGGTGGCTACCGCTCCGTGTAAAAACTGATATCCAGTCAAATCCGGTTTGACCAGAAAAGCCGACCCCAAGTGACTTGGGAATAATAAAGGCTAGGGAGAAGAATGTTTTTACACCCTGTAAAGTCATTATATTATAAAAAAATAGATTAAGATTATTATCTGTCCCTCTTTCTGGTAAAACCTACACATATTTAAATGTAATGATCATAAACTATTTGCCGATGAAAGTTTTATATAAACATTTGTAAGGCTTTCTAGTCCACCATTCCACGTATTGCTTTCATAGCGATGGAAGCTGATATAGACAATAACTTTATTTTTATTAGATAAGTCTGAGCCTTACGTTCTGTGAATCTAATAACTTTTATGGGTATTCAGCGAAGCTTTATTAAGCAACTACGTTCGAAAACGTAAATCGTTATATTATGATTAACTGTTACAGTAGCTTCTACAATTGCCTGTCCAGTTTTTCTATGATCAATTTATTACCATTGGTGGTATAGGAGTCAGCAGCCTACGCGATGGTAAGCAGTGACCACTGCTTTTGAACATGGCTGTTTTTTGGCTTCATAGACGCGAATAAACACACAAACAGCTTTTACCGTTTACTGTTTATATACATACATACTCCCGTTGACACGTAGACATATTCCACACACATTTTTATTAAGTTTTAAATTGACAACAATTATTTATATGTATGTATCTTATGTGGAGGCCAGTCAGTTCAGACCGGCGACACTTCGACCCAGTGGGATCTTTTGTGCCGACACTCTCCCAATAACGACTGCCATAGATGTTCATGGCAGCCGGGATCGCTGGCTTAACGTGCTCTCCGAGGCATGGAGCAGGCGATAATTATATGTAAGTAAGTATATAATGTCGCGGGGGACATTAGAAACGGACACAAAGAACATCCTGACTCGGGACAACCATTTGTGGATCACACAATTTTTTGTCCCGCGTGGAGATCGAACCCACAACACTCGACGCTGTGGCAGTAGCGAAGTGACCACTTAAACGACTACACCATCCGTACAGTCTAACTATATCTTAAGGTTCCACATAATAAAAGATGAGCCTACTATCATCTACTGGGCTTAATTTCTGACTTCTGTAACACTTTTCCATCCTGGGATTCAAACCTAAGACCTAATACACACCCAAGCTTTACTCACGGTAGTGAGCATGCAGCTGCAACACCGAGGCAGAGATAAAAAAGTTTAACAATAGTAGTTTAAAGTTTCAAAATTATGTAATAATAGTATTTTATAAAAAATATAAACAACGAGATAATATCTGTATAAAGTTTGTTTAATTTAAAGGTATAACCTTTGGTGTTGTGTGTATGTGGTAGAATATTATTATTATTATTATTATTATTATTATTATAACATTCGTGTAAACATAAGACAATCTATATAAACGCTTAACTGATAAAACTGACAGCCATCGTTCAGCATTCGGTCTTGCAAGAAGATATAAGAAAGCTAATAATAAAGTAACAACTATATAAAATCTCGAGATAATGAAAACTTTTATTTTCAAATGACAATAGCACGTGTTCAAGTGAAGTCAGATCAAGTGTAGCTGTACTCATGCGTCTGTGTGCGTGCGTCTATGTGAGTGTCTACATGTGACTGTGTCTGTGCGACTCACACAGACACAGTCACATGTAGACACTGTGTGAGTGCGTCTGCTATCACACGTTTTATCGACTCAGTTTTCTGTGTTAAAGTATTTTATGGCAGAAGCCCAGATTGTTTGTCGGTACTTTTAACTGAATAGCCATAAAATATAGCTATAAAAATAATTGATTAAGATATCGTTCCATTTTTTAAATTAAACAGTGACATAATTTTCAATATGGCCTCTGAAGGCGTCGTGTTTCAAATTTAAGATTTTGAATTTTGAATGCCAGTTCCCTTTAGAAACGTAAACTTCTTACTAATATAATATAATAAAAAGCCTAGAAAAATCGTTAGCTATAATTACACATGTAAAAATCGCTTCTAAAGCAACAATACATTTCTAGCGCCATAATGAAATTCAAAATGAAAAACGAGCGCGATATTTTGTGATATTGTCACTTATAATCGTTGTAGTTTAATTCTTTGCAGGTTGCAAAGGTTTGTAAAGGCTTATAATGCAATCTACCACTCACTAGCTATCTGTTTGTTTGCCAGTAATGTATGCGTTAGTAAATAATATGGATTTCGATAAACCTTTATACGTATGAAGTCGTGGTACATCATGGTCTTAATTTTTTACAAGGGTTTGGACTAGAACAAAAGGGCCACAAATATAATTAAAGAGGCACCGCAACGCATTCCAAGCATTAGCAAATAACTATTCTATATATGAAACATATAAAAGTATGCGTAGAAATGTGTTTTCAAGAAAACATCAAATCATTTATTGGATTTAATCTGTCATATATTTTAGTCATCATAGACCAAACTGTGATATAATTCAAGAATACGGCTATTTTAATAATAAATAGGTTTGTTTTAATCACGTCTGCTATTTTATAACATTTACTATTTTATAAAACCTGCAATATTATAACATCTGCTAAAAGTTTGTAGTTATGGAGTGAACAATCATTGCTTAAGACTGCGCCGAGCGTAAGACAGATAATGACAGAGCTCGAGCGGCGTATATTCAAATCGGCGCGCGGCCGCCATATTGAAATTGTATGGAGGATTTGAAGTGCTTTTTTGATAAATATGTATCTTTATTGTCAACCAATAACTTAAATATTTGGGACGGACAAATTGTAATATAATTATTTATGTTTCGTTTAAGCTGTAAAATAGGATAGATTTCTACTGTTATAATCTTAAAATCACGTAACACGAGCCTACGTTTTTTCATTTTTCGTGCAAATTTACGTAATTTTGTAGGCGAAAATATTAATTATTTTGAGTTTTTTTACACGGAGTAATTGTAAACACATTAATTGTTATGGTAAATGTATATTTTATATTTGTATTAAACAGAAAGTGTTGATTTTATTCACTTAACTGTGACCGCCTGTTTTGGCATATTTCGCTCGGCGCAGTCTTAACAATAAATAGGTGTTCCCAAAGTAGTTCATATCATGAGTCGAGGTCTACCTTACTGTATAAAATTTTGAATGTTAATATGAGCTGACTTCAAATAAACTTTATGCACTAATATGAAAAAAAAAAGCCACCTATAGTGTCTTGCCGCCCATGTTCCGCTGCGGTTCAATAGGTTAAACAAAATTTTAATTATTTTGGTAGTCGTCCGCATAACCGTCATTCTTGGAAAAATATAGTATAATTGTTGGTAGCGAATATGACTGCTGTGCATGAGGTCTTGGGTTGAATTCCCGGATGGGCAGAGGAGTTTTTTGTCATGAAATTTTCAGTAGCAGTATAAAGGTCTAAAATTGTGAGAACTGAAAGCATATTCAGTGAAAGTGCTGGTTTAATACACCTCTATCTTTTCGGGAATATAAGCATGAGACTGTGTATGTATTCATATGACGATGTTTAGTTATTCACACACCTTGGAAGTCTTTGTCCAGTAAATGAAGAAATTTATAACAGAGTAAATTTAATGTGGTTCCTACGACCACGTATTAGTGTTTTCATGTAGCTGAAAGTGTTACGTTATGTGTTAGCTTTACTAGGTTTACTACTGGCCATTAGTCATCGTATCATTACCGGAACGCGTGGCACTCTTTCGTATTACGGCTGAATTATTTGGGTATGTTAAACAGCTAAACGCCGCAAGTAATTCGTAGAAAAATAAATTGTGTTGCTTTGTGATGAAATTATTATGTAAATTTGATAAAGTCGAAAGACTCTTACAAATAATAAGCATATTATTTGAAAGAGTTTGCGAAATTATGATCTGTTCAATTTTATTGTGGACTATTGTCCAATTATTATAAACTAGCTGGCCTGCAACTTCTTCGTTTGCTTCACATAAGAGAATTTTTCATTGATATTCCGCTCCTATTGGTTGTAGCGTGATGTTATATAGCTTATAACCTTCCTCAATAAATGGGCTATCCAAAACAAAAAAGAATTTTTCAATTCATATCAGTAGTTTCTGAGATTAGTGCGTTCAACCAAACAATCAATCAAACTCTTCAGCTTTATAATATTATCAGAGTATAGATTTACTGACTTGACGACTCGATGGCGTAGTGGTTAGTGTAACCGACTGCCACGCCTGAGGTCGTGAGTTCGATTCCCGCACAAGTCAAACATTTGTGTGCATGAACATGGATGTTTGTCTTGGTCTGGGTGTTTCTATGTATAATATGTATGTATTTACAAAAAAAAAGTATATATGTATGTTTATCCATTGTCTAGTACCCATAGTACAAGCTCTGCTTAGTTTGGGCTAGATGGTGTTGTGTGTATGTGATAGAATATTATTAATTGTATCTTATTACTATAATAATTCGTGAATGATGGTCTTTTTATGGTACCACACCTGGTTCATATAAATAATAGCGGTCACCTAGTGGCCGAAATTTGATTGCAATACATAAAAACAAATTAAGAATGATGATGACTTTAATAAAAATAATCTAATTTTAATATCTTTAATTTGCTGCACTGTATTTTTCATATACATTTTATATACCAAACCTCTCTCCTTCTTACGCGCTATGTGCTTAAAGCAGAGGGCTTTAAGTTTACGTATTAATATAAATAGATACTCATTTCTACTTATTGTATGATTAAATTATCAATTCACTGTTACTGTAAGGCAATTTAGAAGCAAGCTATGGAAAACAGCTTCTTAGATGGATTTTCTGATATAGTTTCTTGATTAAACTCTTCGCCATCATTCAGAAGCATCGTATAGCCTATATATAAAAAATAAACAAAGACGTGTTCTTTTTGTAAGTGTCATGAATATTACTCTCTAAGTGATAGCAGCTAAATGGAAAGAAAATCTAGCAAAAGAGACACAACGTTGCTCCCTCGCACTTTTTCATTAGGCTTGTACTGAGCAATGGAATTCGAAGGCCCTTACGTCATGATAATAAGATAAGATGTATCTAATATAATACGGGGTATACCTTTTTGGTGCAATTTTATTCAGTCATTACATATGTCTGAATAAAATCGCGACAAACAGAGATAGAACTTTTCCACTTGCATCTTGGCATCTCGTTCTTGCTTCCTTCACTCGCATATCATTCTTCATTCACTCTTTTCGGCTTAAGATACTCCTGCCTACCCTATCTCCAACTCTATCTTTTAAAGCAGATTTTTGAATAAATTTAACCGTGGTATATGTTAATAGCAATTGTATACGCTCCATTAGTGTAGGCCAGCCGACCTCGGGGTTATCGGTGTCTCGTCGCATAGGTCAACGCATTTCTGCTACCCTGCTATCTTTATCATCATTCTTTGATCGTTATATTATATAATAGGTGTTATGTACGAGGAGCAAGATATCGATAAATAAATTATTGGCATTATCAAGTACGTCGTTGTCAGCATCGGTAGAGATGATGTGACAAGTGATACGATTGGGAGTAGGATTCAAGATTAAACAGGAGAATACAAACAGCTATCCACGCGTTGTCCAAAAATATATTATTATTTACCATACTGCTGCTTTAGAGGCTACCATCAAATTTTATTAAATGCTTGAGTATGTTCAGTAATAGTTCATGGAGAAATGGTTGCAGCACCTTACAGCTCTTATGATTTGTAAACAAAAACTTGACGATTAAAAAGAGTGACCATGTGTATCTTGCCTGTTCTTCTCATGAGCCCTAGACCATTGCTTTGCTGAACGTGGCAGTAAATGTAAATTCGCAGAAAAAATGGTGTAAATTTGACATTCATAAGTGTTACCTTGTAACCTAATCTGAATAAATTTATTTTGATTTGATTTGATTTGGGACCAATGGTAGTTGGTTATTATAATACTCTCAAGATACTACATTAATCTATACTATATCTATTTTACTCTTTTAAGGGTTTAGTGCCCCAATGTTTTTTATTTTTAGACTGTATTAAAATTCTGAAAATAGCATAAGCATCACAGTTTTATTTCAAGGTCGTGCTACTTATTATTGAATTTTTTTATTGTATGGACTTCTTTTTTAGCAGAACAAAGTCTGGCAATGTGCTGACTTAAAAATATAGCTGGCAAATTTAAAAAATATAATTCAAATTCAAATTCAAATTCTTTATTTCAGACAAGTGTCCATAGACAGTAACAGTAACAAAAATACCTTAAAACTATTGTTACAATATTATGTACTTATATAATTTGATCGAACAAGGTATTTTGACAAATTGTTAGTTGAATCTTTATAGGTTACATTATTGTAAGTACTATTAGTAAGTAATACGATACGAGTCAACGTTGCTACATTGACTTGTTATTACGACAATAATACTTAAAAAGAGTAATAAATAAAATATTTACTTGCAAATTAATTATTTCACTTTCAGAGTAACTAATATGCATACGTTAATAACCAACATATTATACATCTACAGTAAAAATATCTGCTTTGCGAAAATGAATATGTACGTCTGGCGGCTCAGTGATCTGTCTATATATGTACTTCAGAATCCTACGTATAGATTGTCTGTTAATTAAAAAACATTTAATCTGATTCAAGCTCGAATAATAAAGTATCTATTTTTACATAATATTATCTTTAGGGTTCAGCGATAGCTCAGTGGGGAGACCAACAGACTGCAATGCAGAGGGTCTCGGGTTCGAACCCACGTCGCGCACCTCTGACTTTCGGAAGTTATATGACTTTTCGAAATTATGTGCGTATTGATTGACAATTATCGCCTGTTCCGTGCCTAAGAGAGTGCGTTAAGCCGTTGGTCCCGGCTGCCATGAACATCTATGGCAGTCGTTATTGGGAAAGTCAGTACCCTCTAATATCCTGACACTGGTCTAGCCTGAGGGTATCGTTAGCCTTCGGGTTGCGGAGGTCAGGTGGCAGCCGCTCCGTGTAAAAACTGATATTCAGTTAAATCCGGTTAGACCAGAAAAGCCGACCACAAGTGACTTGGGAATAATAAAGGCTAAGAGAAAAGATTATCTTTAGGAAAATGTTTAACATTGAATTTAAACTAATTTATATAATATAGTACTTTATGTTATATATAATATTTAACGCCATAAAATCCGTATAAAGTTTTTTAATTACAATATCTATTTTATACGAAGAAAATTTATTTTTCTTTTAAATAGTTTGCTCGTCAGTTGCATCAGAAAAATTGACAGCGGTCGTCTCAAACCAAAAACTTATGATAATTATCGATCGTTTCTGCAGTAGCCATTTATTATAATATAATAATAATATCTTTATTTCTCACCATTACAAATTAAAGGTACAGACATAGGATCTATTTTATAATATGGCGGGTTGATACCTGAACTAGGAGGTTCCTGTGTCTCAGGTTACCAACCCTCCACCCCTGATAAGAATAATTACCCTAATTTGAGCTAGCGTATGGTATAGATGAGGAAGTATGTGTGTCGGGACATGTATGTGGATACTTACGAGTGTATGAGTGTTTTTGTTTGATTATAAATTATAATAAAGAAATAAAGCTTATACAAGTATGCAAAGAATCTCTTCTACCACAATATAGTACTTGCGGTAACATCTAAAACAATGATAAAATATTGTGGCCTAGCATTATCCGAGTATTTACTTAAAAATCTAAATTAGTTGAGATGCTTTTAATTAAATAGAGACGAGTGAAAGTAAAAGAATTGATCTATTTTTGGCTCAATGCCAGTTTTACAATCTCGTGAGCTCAAAAAGTGCGAATACTCTGAAGAACAATAATCAATTATATTTAGAATATGCTTGATATATCAAAATGAAAACTTTACATTTCCGCTGTTGGTTATTGCTACCAAATTTTTGGTGTAAATATATATTAAAATTGTGGATTAATTATTTTTCTTAGTAGGTACTAATCGTGGTCATTAGAATATATATCGTCACTATAAGACGCTAATACCAAGCCGGCTAATTTTGGGATTTTCTCTGTATGAACGTACATATGTATATCACAAAACGTACAGATTTTTAAAACAATTAGTATACTTAAATTAGTTAGTTACCAATTTTCCGGCTCAGGGTCTAGAGTATATTTAATCAACATCGATTCAACAGATGACGAGAACCAGCTTGCTGTTTATTTAGTATAATGTTTCATACAAATCCAATTTCTTCATTATTGGATCTATCCAGTTTTCGAATACTGACATTGATAAAAAATATTAACATACTTTGTTGAAAATTCTCTCAGAGAAGAACAAACATTTTTGTAAATATAATTTATAATGTTATTTTGGATAGTTTAAATGATTATAAATGAAATGATTGATATGAAACGTTGGTTGCTAAACTAACTATCAGCTAAACGGAGGTGCTGGCTAAAGTAGTACAAAATTATTATATATTTTTATTCAGTAATAGGGGCGTAATATTGAATTTATTGAAATTCAAATCGATCATTCTTACTATTTTCATATATCTATCATCATAACTATTTGGTCATGATGGTGAATAAATAATCGAATTAATATACTTTGTAATTTTTTTGACTGAGGCAACGTTGGTGGTGCGATTTGGGCAGCTTTAGGAGAGCGTAAACTAACGCATAACAGAGAGATGTTGAAAAGTGCGAGGAAGGCCTTTGCCTTGCAGTGGGACAATAAACGCTAAAATAAATTAATAAACTCATGATACTATTTTTGTAGTAATAAATCCTTAGGTACTTCGTTATATTATTATAAATTCGAATGTAACTCTGTCTGTCTGTTATTTTTCACGGCTAAACCACTGAACCGATTTAGATGACATTTGGTACAGATATAGTTTAAAACCTGGGCAAGGACATAGGCTTTTTATTGATTTAGGGACCATGCGGGCGGAACCGCACGCAAAAGCTAGTAATCAACTTATTCAAGGCAACAAGGAGCGAATGCAATGTAAATATCTGATGGTTCTGGTTGCTAGGCAACGAAACTCGAGCGTTCACTGCGTCGTCCACAGTGACGTCGCGGCAACGCATGCGACGTTGCCAACCTCATGGTATTAATAAGTACATATTAATTCCATAGAAAGCCCCTGTTTACTTGTTTGCTAAACTGACCCTAAACAGTAAGCTATTATCGTACGGCGCAATTTAGCTATTTCATATTTATGTATTAACCTCTGAGTCTTCTTCGAAGAGGTTAATGAAAACACTTTGTAACGGTATGTGTGTTAGTGACAAATTGAAGTTAATGACAGGCATAGCTCCGTAACCACTGGACCGATTGACTTGTAACTTGGTGTGCAGATACCTTGAAGTTATCCCTCGGTTGAGTTTGGATATGGGCCGTGGGGGTCAAAAGATCCCCGAGATATAGGGGTCACAAATTTTAAATAAAAATAGATTGACTTGTAACTTGGTGTGCAGACACCTTGGGGTCATACCTCGGTCGAATTTGAATATGGGCCCTGTAGGTCAAAATACCCCCGAGGGGGGTAAATAAATACTCAACCGAGGGAAAACCCCAAGGTACTGCACACCAAGTTACAAATCAATTGGTCCAGTGGTTTTGGAGTTATGCCTGCCACTAACAGACCCACATAGTGTTTTCATTAACCTCTTCGAAAAAGACTCAGAGGTTAATAAACAAGACTACAGGTAGCGATGAGTCTATGTCTGCATCAAAAACTTTCCAATCGAAACAAAAAGTCACGTAGAAAACCACGTGCGTCAAAAGAATGTATTTGTTTTATAATCACAGCACTTGGTGACAGATAAAACTGTTCAAATGCGCACTGCGCTACCAAAATAACATTAAATACATTCGAGGCTACGCCTACGTTCACATTTTATTTTCCATCGTGCATCTGTGAATAATGCAGTATAGATATCTTTGTTTTTTCGCCTCGACGAGGTAAACATTGTAATAAGAATCTGGGTTAGCCAAATTACAGTAATTCTTAGCAGTTAGGTTTTAAAATTAGCATGCGCTTCGAGTCCTGATGCCAAGTCTCACTATCTCGATTGTTCGGTAAGCGTAAAGAATGTTTTTTATATCGCTTAGGTAGGGAAAAATGGTTGAGTCCTACCTAGGGAAAAGCGGTTACTGTTTCCCATTGATACAATATGAGGAATGTAAGTTTACTATACTTTACAACAGGAGTTCCTGCCGCTAACTGCACGGATGGCGTAGTCGTTTATGTGGTTGCCTCGTGTCATGTCACTGTGGCGAGTGGTGTACTTTCGATCTCAACATGGGACAAAATTTTGTGTAATCCCCAAATACCTACTTGTTTTGACTCTGGGTGGTGGTTTTGCACGTTCTTTGAGTATTACTATGGTCTTTCGCTCACAAGAATTATGATTAGTGCGGGTGGTATCTTTATAAATAAATGCATATAGATTATTTCAGTAAAACAATATCGCTATACCAAAGCCATTACGAATTATTAATTCTTTATTGTTAACAAATTACAAACAGAGGTTAATAATTCTGTCATCTCCTATTGCAATGAAATGTCATCCAAAGCCGATGTAATAGACTACAGTTGTGTAAACAATAAATCTCTTCTGTTTTACTAAAAATATTTCCAAGCTTGGCACCTGTGTCTATGTGAACAAAAAAAAGCTATGTTTGAATAGAACAAGCGCGCGTCAATGATTCCGCATACGCAATATTTAAATAACATTTTCACTAAATACGATCTGTTTACCTATATTTTAGGATATAGGCTCATGCAGCGATAGAATGGCATCGTTTAGGAACAAGACTAATATTATTATATTTAAGATACTTGTAGATTATTGTGTATGTCTTTTGTTAGTGTGTTTTGTCTCAATTGTATATTCATAGTTGAATTGAAATGTCGTTTCTTGTTTAATACTATCTTAAATTATATCTACTCTTAAACAACTTCAAATGATTAAACACAAATCACCACTTAAAAAAAGTGTTATTTATGTATTACGGAAATTATTCACAGTAACCAAGCGTTAAAAAAAGAAAATAAAGCTACGCTTGGTAAAAAGCGTATTACACAAACATGACATTGTAATAATAAAAAATAATCATTATGTATCTCTTAAAAAAAACTACAGCTTCAATAGAAATGAGTACCGCCACGCGATTGTTTTTCACATCCCAATTATACCTCTAACCTGGCTCAGAACAAATATTTGTTCATCATAAAAATGTTTTCTCCGTGCGGTAAACGAACCTACATTACTCCGCGAGGTTATAATTTAAACCATTAATCTTAACAGATTAAATAATCAACAATTAGTTTTATCGTTTATTATTTTCGATAAGCGGGACCCTATAAACTTGCATTTATACGCAGCTATTTTTATATTTTGATAATAAAAAAATGTTACGTATCTAGTATATTGGTGACAAATTTAGAGGCATACGTTTGTGTTTTTGTCGTAGAAAAAGTGTGTGGACGATTTGTACTGGATTGATCATATTTTGTTTAATCAAAATAGTCCAGTTACGTATGTCCAACTTCGAGAAAGAGATCAATCATCGAATTCGACTCGGCTGGGCAGCATTCGGGTAGCTACGACATATCTTTGCGTTCAGTATACCGCAGTGTCTCAAGACAAAAATCTATGATCATAGTCATAATGTGACTAAGCTCCGTAAATTAGGAAATCGAAACAGAAGTCTTTTACCAGTGTATGTTGCCATTGATGACCTACGGAACAAAGTCTTTAGTTAAACTAGAATGCTTGAGTTAGGAGTGGGTGGTCGGTAGAGCAATAGGCGCGAACTCTTGAGCGTAAATCCAATGCTTGCCCAATGGGCTACCGTCGCTAAATTATAATTTGCTAGATTTTTCTCGCTGTTCACTCACGTAAATGTGGGTCTAGTTAGGTTACTAACAGTATTTTCCTGGATGAAAGGTACCTTACGTCCTTTTCTGTTCCCCTGACAACGTGTATGTGAAATTTCATGATAATCGGTCAAGTAGTTAAGACGTGACAACAAACAATCAAACTCACATTCGCATTTATAATATTAGTTAAGTAAATTTTTTAAATACCAGAAGTGAAACGTGTGATACGAGGATAGGAATCTTAGCATATGCTTGCAGTTAGAAGTGAAGTTTCGGGCATGGTCCGGGTCGGGCTTGTCTATTCCAATATACTTAATCCCTGTATCCCGAGGGACTCGCCAAACATTGTAAATAAGAAACACAAAGAACATCCAGTCTCGAAACTATAGTTAGAATGTCAAGATTTTCGTTCGCGTGGAGATCGAATCCCCAACATAAGCGCACTGGCAGTTGCGAGGTGACGATTTAAACCAGTGCGGATATACTGCTCGATTGGTTCAGTGGTTTAAGTTGTCCTCGCCACTGCAGCAATGCTAAGTGTTGTGGGTTCGGTCCCCATGTATGTATCTTATTTGGAGGCCAGTCAGTGCAGACCGGCGACACTTCGACCTAGTGGGATCTTTTGTGTCGACACTCTCCCAATAACGACTGCCATAGAAGTTCATGGCAGCCGGGACTGACGGCTTTACGTGCTCTCCGAGGCACGGAGCAGGCGATAATTGTCAAGCAATACGCACATAATTCCGAAAAGTCGTATAACTTCCGAAAGTCAGAGGTGCGCGACGTGGGTTCGAACCCGCGACCCTCTGCATTGCAGTCTGTTGGTCTCCCCACTGAGCTATCGCTGCTCTAAGGAGATGAAAATGATGTTCGGTCCCCATACGGGACAATTGTGTGATCCTCGAATGGTTGTTTCGAGTCTAGGTGTTCTTTGTGTCCGTTGTAATAATGTTTCAAAAGTTGGGTAATGTTCTAATGGGTGTAAAAACACCCGGATTAAATAATTGGTATAATTAATATAATTAAATATATTATACTATTTTATATTATATTAATTTCAATTATGGTTCGTGCCCTATAATTATTTGATTTATTAGCTTAATTTCTTTAAAATAAAACTTCTCAAAATTGTAGGAAGGTGTATGGAAAACTTGAAAATTACTAATTATGTTATTTTAATCAGTCTTGATAATATTTTTTTAATAATGACAAATAAGCCTTTATTTTGGCATATTATTTGAACTTATATCTAAACAAACAACCATATAAATTTTTAAAATCCAAATGTGCTCCCGCAATCTTTTTCAAATATGTTTTTAGATAAAATAATCCTCTTTTCAGTAATTATAGACTACAATAAAGAAAATATATAATCACTTCTAAATTGCGTTAATCTATGGCGAACAAAATATTACTTATAACAGTTACATTCGATACATAACCAGAAATGAAAATAGCATATAAATATAATAATAATAATAATATTCTATCACATACACACAACACCATCTAGCCTAAACTAAGCAGAGCTTGTACCATGGGTACTAGACAATGGATAAACATACTTTTTTTTTGTAAATCCATACATATTATACTCTATGTATAACATGTATGGATTTACAAAAAAAAGTACACAGACAAAAATAATACATATAAAAATAATTATCATGATACATATATGTATATATGTTTGGGCTAGACGGTGTTGTGTGTATGTGGTAGAATATTATTATTATTATTATATACTTAATAATACACACATACTAAAAGTTAAACATAAAAAGTTTATTACTTATGATGTAACGAAGTAGCCTACTATAACTACAATGGGTGAAAAACAGCGGGTTGCGAGTGTAGCTTGGGACCCGCGCTCTTGCACCTCTCTCCGCGTGTTCGAAGGCTACCGTCGACATACAAGAATACACGGAACCTCAAGGCGCTGGGTTAAATACAAAAAAAATACAGGCACAAATATAAGTCAACCGGGTGTAAAAACACCGTTGTAGCCTTTAAGGGTTAAAACAAGCAATACTTTTATAAAGTTCTCAATTCTAGCTTGGAGTCTGCATATTCGAACGGTTAACATGAAAAGTCTATTCGTCAATAGACACACGCATCTGCCTACCCCTTCAGAAGACACATAACATAACGTGATAACATTTTGATAAGGAAATTACTTTGATATTCATAATAATATAACTAGCTTATGCTTAAAATTTTATATATCAGAAATAAATAACAAATATAAATGAAGAGCATAAACGTTAAAGTAAAATACTCTAATACATGATAGAATTCCTCCACATCACCGTTAACTGGTAGTGTACCCAAAAGACTGGCAGCATTGCCACGTTAAATAGCAAAGCTTATTCTTTTCGCCAAATAAAGACCAGCGCTCTTTATTAATGAACTAGCTGTTGCCCGCGACTTCGTCCGCGTGGAATTTAATTTATTACCCAATACCTACTTTTAATTTGTTATCTAATTTTAATATATAAAACTACAACTAAAGAAATTAATAAGTCTAACTACACCTATATAGGTGTAGTTAGCTATATATTAAAAAAATATATATAGTATCACGGAATTTTTTTGTAGATATTGATACGTTCTATAATACTGTAAAACATTTTTTTGTTCTATCATCAAAAGTTTCCGCAGCGCACGCGATGACAGATTTTTAATGACTAATTTTTTCACACCTTGGGTTATATTATTGCATTTTTATTAAGAATCCCTATTTTTTTGAAAATGTATTATAGCCTATGTCACTCAGTGAAGATGAAGCTTTCTAATGGTAAAAGAATTTTTGAAATTGGTCCAGTAGTTTTTGTGTGAAAACATTACAAACATACATACAAAAACACGAATGTTTCCTCTTTATAATATTAGTTTAGATTTAGATTGGAGTGCAATTAAATTATAAAGAACTGTATGTTAACGATGTTATCCAATTAAGCAAATAAGTAACCATAACTGCATATTCCGTCCAAATACTAAACGAATTTATAGATCTGTACTTATTGTATAAAAGCGTTTTATCAGTGTAGGAAGCACGTCCTCTTCATATGATTTATAATGACACGAGAATATCATAATAAATATGAATTATGTACACACGTTACGTAATATCGGTTATAAATCTAATTCGGGAATGGCATTCCAGGGCCTCGAGGCTAATTACCGTATGACCTGATATATCGTTTGTGGGGTAAAGCGACTGTTTGTGTGGTGGATTGTTGGATGGAGAACCATTTTGTATTTTACTAAGAAATAAGGCTAATTTGTAGCAACCCGTACAATATGTTAGCGTTGATTTTGTGTATTATTTATTGCAATTGGTCATGTCAAGTAATTCAATAATCGGTGTTTTCTTTTAAGTTATATTAAAAGATAATTCCCGGAATAGATATAATTCCTGTATTGCGGAGGACTTTCCAAACATTTCATTAATTAACACAAATAACACCTAGATTCGGAACAACTATTGCTGGATCATACAAATTTTTATCCCAATGACATTGGCAAGGTCACCACTACAAATGTTTCGCTATCCTTGCAGGTTAGCAGATGTGTGTGTGTTGACATGACCAGAATTACTAAGTGATCCATTACTGTATAGTTTGCAGTTATAAAAGGTTTTGAGGAAGCCTTTTCTTCAGTCTGGTAGATTTTATATTTTTTTATACTAATATGATGGCAAACAATCATACGGCCCACCTGATGGAAAGTGATCACCGTAGCCGTAGTGATAACCAGAGCCATCACTTACGCGTTGCCGACCTTTTAGGAAAGGAAGTGGGAAAGAGAAGTAGCGGGAAGGGGGAAAGAGGGTGTTTGGGCCTCCGGTACTCTCACACACCGAACGAAACACAACAGTAGAAATACTACTATTTCACGTCGATATTCTGTGAGAGGGTAGTCCTTCCCCGGTCGAGCCGACCCATTCATGCTGAAATCAGCGAGGCTCTACTACTCTGAAAATGTATGTATATGATGTAGGTGAATTGATCAGGCTTACTGTCACCGTATTTGGGTGTGTAGTAATTAGGGCCTTGTGAGTCTTGGTCCTATCTGAAATTCCTTTTCTGTGTCATCTGTCACTGATGATCAATATTTCTAGTAGAAGCAACGCTTGCAAGATTCCTTGTATTGTCAGGATATATTCGAATAGGCAAAATCGGTTAAGGTTTACAGTAGATGGTAAACAATCATACGACTCACTTACGGACAGCGGATATCTTACTCTAGGGGCAATTCCAATACCAGCGATAAAGTTTGGTTAATGCTAAACATTAAAAAAAGACACTTGCCTGAGTAAGGATCGTAGAGTTTATTTTACGAAAACAATGCACTAAATTGTATAGTTTCAATCTCCTATAGTGCGAAGACATCCTAAACTCAAATTTTGCAGTAACTTTATTATTCGTTTATTTATTTAAACTAGCGGCCGCCAAGTAGTCGAAATTCGACCATCATTAATTAAAATGTTAAGTTTGATCGTTATTGAGGTTTTATTGCCTATAACTGTATAGTTATAGGCAATAAAACAAATGAAAATTTCAAATGAAATGTGATTATAAGGGTATCCTTATAATCACATTTCATTTAGTTACCTACTCCACATACATATGTAACCATAGTTACGAAGAATTGTACGACATCAGCCGAACAATGCCGAAATACTACGAACGCGATTCGACTGCATGTGTCAAATGCATGGGTGTGTGCGTGTAGTGTTTTTTCATTAATTTAATGTATTTCTAATGCATATTTTATAAAAATATTAGGATTCGCCACTCCTCCATGTAAACTACAACTGTGCTAAATTTCATACTTTTCTCCGTTCGCGCAATTTTCGTAAAAAGGGGTACAAAGTTTTTGCTTCATGGATTAATATATAGATTAGAACCATTGGTGGTTATAAGCAAGATAAGTCATTAAAACACATTGATTGAATAAAATATAAGAGCAACGCGTTTTATTTGCGATTTTTATTGTAAGAAAAACTACATATTTATAAAGTCTATTTAAATGACGAGTACTTTTAAACATACATGGATAGGTAAAATGCTCTTAATTTGATATACATTACAGTTATTTATCTTACATAATATATCAATGTATGCCTAAAAGAGCTGCTTAATAGCTGAAAGCAATTTCTTACAGGTAATCTTTAAGATGGACTCAGACAATATACCTATTGTATATTTTCGGTAATAGGTAGTTTTGATATACAGTCCATTATCATTATCTGGGTTCATTACTTAGAATAATTAATGTAGCTCGTATTTTGGAAGAGATCTCCACGGATTCATATTCGTAGCCATATTTAAATTTCAAAGTACCTATTATGTACTAAGTGGTACTAAATAATAAATTCTTCTTTATGATAAGCAATTAGCTTTCAAGTGATTCCAGTGATTTACTTTTATTCTTAAGGGCCATTATACAAGTCTTAAAATTAAATAATTGAGGGTCGCAAAACAATTTTATGTTGTACTCGCAATCCGTGCTACTACTATCGCGTGAATTCCATGGAAACACAAATCGGGATAAAACGTATTCTCTGTATGTATTATACATTAAGTGTAGCGATAGCTCAGTGGGGAGACCAACAGACTGCAATGCAGAGGGTATCGGGTTCGAACCCACGTTGCGCACCTCTGACTTTCAGAAGTTATATGACTTTTCGAAATTATGTGCGTATTGATTGACAGTTATCGCCTGCTCCATGCCTCGGAGAGCACGTTAAGCCGTCGGTCCCGGCTGCCATGAACATCTATGGCAGTCGTTATTGGGAGAGTGTAGACACAAAAGATCCCACTGGGTCGAAGTGTCGCCGGTCTGCACTGACTGGCTCTCACATAAGATACATACATACATACATGTATTATATGTACATGTGATGATGATGCGGCTTACGCGTGATTGGGTTATAAACATCTTTTATATCCTATTAATGTTATAAGAGTTTTCGAAGATGTTAGGATATTTCCAAAAGGAGAAAGAATTTCTTTCAGGACATAGTCTATCTGTGTTCAAAGGAGCATCTTTGGAAACAGATAGATTATGTTCCGGATAAACACATGTGATACTTTTTATTCCGAAGATTTAGTTTATGCCCTTGGTTGTGGCAAGGTCGCTGGCCGAATCAAGATTTTAATATTACTAGGATTACATAAATTATATTAGGATACCATAAATTTTTCTTGACATCTTCACATTTCTGCAGTTAATAGGGGTTCAAGATTCTCTGCAACTGTAATTTAAGAAGCGTGTCACAGTGTGCTATCTGTAAGGTAAGACGACGGGTAGCGGTATAATCATCTTCCTTTGCCAGCCTAGGAACTTTAATTTTAAAAGGTCCATGAATGCGAATGAGGCCTGGTGTTTCATGCACCCATAAGCTACAGTGACCGCTTACTATCAGGTGGACCATAATATGGTTGTCTCATCATCATCATCATCATCTCAGCCAAAAGACGTCCACTGCTGGAAATAGGCTTCCACCAAGGTTTTCCACACAGACCGGTCTTGGGCCACCCGCATCCAACTGCTTGGTTGTCTGCCACGAATATAATATAAAAGTAATACTATATTATTTAGTCACACGCTATATAAAAACCTGGCCTAAATGAATGAGAGTGCCAGCCAATATAACTCTGTTTACACCACAAGTTTTTGACCAACACCTTCCATAATATCCACACGTACTTAAAACTAAGGCAGCTGTGCTACCAATAAATTACAATAAATGTAGGGCTGTTGACATTAATCTTGAACACACTACTATTACTAAAACAATTCACAAAATGCATCGTGTTACTCGTGAAATTTTGGGTGAGTATATATTTTGGATCGACTCCAAAACAATTAGTGCAGTTAGTGTACTGCCGTGAGGGCTGTCAAACGTTCCAGATTTACTTGGGACACTTTTATTATTAGCATTTAAAGTTCTCAATTGTGTACGTTTGCTTTAAACAGTTTAATGTCTTGTAGGTCACATGGTATAAGGTTGCACTTATGTTGTGTTTGATTGTGAGGTCCCGAGTTGTGCGAAATGTTATTGGATTATTCTGTTAGACATTTCTTAGTAGCGACACAGCGTCTGAGAATGTTCCAAAAACAAAAGCAAACATACTTACTCTTTATCTTTATTGTAAAAATATAAAATAATTAAGACAAATAGACTATGCGTGTCGAATTTCTTCTTCTTCTCTAATCCTTTTCCCATTTAATAACTTTTAAACTTTCGCGTTGCATGAAAGATATATAATACGTAACGAGTATTAACGCGATCATGCATGTTTACCTTTTTTATGCTTGACGTTTCGACCAGGTTACACCGGCCGTGGTCACAAGCTGACTGGTGCGGCGATGTCAAGTCTCCGTTTGCGAGGCAGAAGAATCATGATCCAACCTCACTTTTCGTATTTTTTTATTTGCCCATGTACCGTCACATCCTACACTCACGGTCCTTACTTATCCCATTTCTTCATTCATCCGTTCCGTGCTATTCTGTAGTATTGATCTCAAACTCAAAGTAGTTCTTAAACAGAATGTTATAAAACAGATGCTTTGGATGAATACACACGCGACATGGGTGAGCATCAAACGTTCGTTGGAAAGGACTGCACAGATAACGCAGTGGTTTAAATGCTCACATCGCCACCACTACACCAAGTGTTAATAATAATAATAATAATAATATTCTACCACATACACACAACACCATCTAGCCCAAACTAAGCAAAGCTTGTACTATGGGTACTAGACAATGGATAAACATACATAGATACTTTTGTTTTTTTGTAAATCCATACATATTATACATAGAAACACCCAGACCAAGACAAACATCTATGTTCATGCACTCAAATGTTTGACTTGTGCGGGAATCGAACCCGCGACCTCAGGCGTGGCAGTCAGTTACACTAACCACTACGCCATCGAGGCCGACATTGTGTTCGATCAACACACGGGACAAAAATTTGTGTGGTCTACAAATTACAGTCTACAGTCTGGGTATTCTTTGTGTCCGTTGTTTGAATGTTAGTAAAGTGCCCCGCGACACGGGAATCGCAGCCAAAACATTATTGTAGTAAGATTATTGCTAGAATGCTTTGGGCGTAAAAACGTAATAAATCAGATGATTTATGGAGTGATCTCGCCAAGCCATTAAATCAATTTTGATGTTACTTGATATATAGATAGCTGAATACTTCAAATATGGCATAAGGTATATAAAATGAGCCTGAAAAATCTCGCAAGCAAAAGTCTGTATACTATAAAAGCTTAAACCTCTGATTTAATTTGTCCATCGGCGTACAGACGCCGATGTCTAGACATAATACATTATCATTGTCTCGATATGGTGTAAAGTTAAACAAATACGGCCTTACTTCAAAAAGTATCGTTATCTATTGCTTAGATCTATCTCTCAACTAAATAACTCTTAAATCCTTGATTAATGACTAACCTTTAATCAACGGCCCACCGCTTTTACTTAATTATGATTTAACTAACACTCGAATTTGAATAATGCTTATAAGTAATTTATCTATAGGTACTCATATTATAAAGCTGAAGAGTTTCTCCGTTTTTTGTTTGGTTGAACGCGCTAATCTCAGGAACTAAAGGATCGAATTGAAAAAATTGCATTAACAACGAAAATTATTTTATGTGAAGCAGACGAAGTACGGGTAAGCTAGGTTTTCATAAATCACCAGTTAATACTTAAATGACTTTTAACCAGTCAATTGTTAGAATACCAGACATAATTGAAAACCTATTGTGTCTGGCTGGCGATGTGCCGCTGCGACTCATTAGGTAAATATTCGAGATGGGTTTATAAGCTGACAATGTCCAAGAAGTTCAACTCATGACAACCCTAAGAGTGTGCCAACGGCTTGGCGAATTGAGGGAAACGCCTCTAAATGCATTTAGTGCAGTCGAGTTGAGCATTTTAACACTTGATTTAACTACAGGCTTATTATTGCTGTGGCCGCAATAAACACGCCTCTGCATTTTGACTGGGTGAATATGGAAGCAGAAATTGCCGCCTGTGTTGTAGTTTGTTAGTGAATGGGTTATTGATTTTCGTATTGCTAAATGAATGTCATGAGATAGCTAGACGTGTGTAAGTTTAAATACTCTTTTACTGAGAATTACCATCTGATCCCTAAGCAGCGATAACTCAGTGGGAGACCAAAAGACTGCAATGCAGAAGGTCTCAGGTTCGAACCCACGTCGCGCACCTCTGATTTTCGGAAGTTATATGACTGTTCAAAATTATGTGCGTATTGATTGACAATTATCGCCTGCTCCGTGTCTCGGAGAGCACGTTAAGCCGTCGGTTCCGGCTGCCGTGAACAACTATGGCAGTCGTTATTGGGAGAGTATCGACACAAAAGACCCCACTGGGTCGAAGTGTCGCCGGTCTGCACTGACTGGCCCCCACATAAGATACAAGATACAAGATACCATCGGATCGCAGGAATAACAGTAATTTTATATTATTTTCATACCCGCCAAGTAATATGAGTTCAGACTTATATATTTAGCATGCATATTAAAAATAATTATTTGATTTAATATTTGTTTCCTACAGTTTTATCTAACTATATGATTACTGCCCACTCCCTTGGCTCCTAGCGTGATCTTATATAGCCTATAATTTTTTAAGAATCGAGATTTCATATGGATGGAAAAATTTAAACCGACCGGTAGTTCACGAGATTAGCGCGTTTAAACATAAATGTATCATTCGGCATAATCTTTATTTGTTTAAATACGTTTTCTGCACTTGTTTTCATTTTTGTGTCGCGGATAACTTTGCAAAGATTCTTACAACGGACACAAAGAACACCTAGACTCAAAACAACTATATCGCGGCACACACAAATTTTTGTCCCGTGATGGGATCGAACCCACAACACTCGGCGCAATGATTATGGCGAGGTGATCATTTAATCCACTGTGCCTTTTACGCAGTCATAATATATTGTTGTGTACGTACATATTATATCTGTAAATAACTATTTTTTCAATTTCTACGTGTTTATCATTATCATTACTCTATATTTCCTTATCAAATTAATGACGCATTTTCTGGTATAATGTAAACGAAACTGAAGTAACTTAGCAATAAAAATGCCAATTAAGCTTTATCACCACAGAATCGAAGCATTAACTGGTGCTTTCAGCCAGAGACGGTTGTGTTAATAAAATCGTGTAACTTTCCTATTCCCCTAAGCGACGACTGATGTATTATTTCTATTGACCTCTTCGTTTAAGCTAAATGTGCTTGTGTTACGAGTATGTTTCCGTAATAGTTCTTCAGGGACATATCCCAACTCACGGGAAATTCTCCACACTTACGGAGTATTGCAGTTCGAATGTCTCAAAGACATAATTGTTCATTTTTATTTTTCAGAAGAAACCTTTGATTATTGTCTTGAGAACCAATTTATATTTTGTCTATTTCAATAGTAATTTCTTATATTATATAATTAATTTATGTGTACATAATATTCTTTATAAGTTCTTTTATGTGATGTGATATATATCTATGTAGTAATTTTTTGGCTGAATGAGGTTATATCTGAGAAATTGTTTAACAAAATCATAGGCGTCAAACTAATTTGATCTTAATTATACCATGGGGTATATATAGATGCATTGCTTTTAACTGTAATAAAGGCATACATAATAGAAGACAAAATAATTATTTGATTAAATTAATAATTTAAAAGGTTTGCATAATATAGTAAATTTTTACATTTATTTTCTGTTTTCTTTATAAGTTTACCTCTTAATAATATCCTTTTGACATCAATGGTAATTCAATTATATAATTACCTAATGTAAAATTTTGTATACTTAATGTTTTTTTTGCTATAATAATTATATAGAATACTATAACTGTGTGACATCAAACTAGAAAGAAACATCCTGTATTATTCTACAATATTATTGACTTTTTAATTTTGGACATTATCAATATAATAGTATGACTGTCGATATTTTAACTGTGGAATATTTAAATAAATGTTTGGATTAATTTTTAAATTGCATGTTAATAATAAGAAAGTAATAAATAATTTTGGAGCAAGCGAGTCCTAGAGTGGAGACCGCGACTTGGTAAACGTAAGGTAGGACGCCCCCCGGTCAGGTGGACCGATGACCTGAAAAAGGTAGCTGGGTCGGACTGGATGCGGAAGGCGGAAGATCGGATGTTGTGGCGTAAAATGGGAGAAGCCTATATCCAGCAGTGGACTGCGGTGGGCTGATTGATTGAAATAATTTTGACGTTTAAATCCATATTTGCACGCCTGTAATGGCAGAATATGCTGTACAATATTTAATTTAAAAACATCACCATATTCTTGGAAATAAAGTTATTATTATTATTATTATTATTGTTATTATAACTATTATTATAGTTTATAGGGTTGTTGGAAATATTAGAATGCCTCATATCTATCGTTGTAAATATATTTTTATTGTGTAATTTTAATAGAGGCAGTAATGAAAAGCTATTGTCCGTGTCGCTAACACTAACAATAATGTCAGTATTAACTAAAATATAGACGCATAAAAAGCAAAAAATGTTACAGTGAACATTGGATTGTGTAATTTGTCAAAATTTTTTTAATGTATATACCAACGCCTTCTCTCTGTTAGAGTAAGACGATTGGGTTCCCTACTTGTTAAAATCCTGGCATATTATCCCACTTGCTTAATTTTTTCTTACATAGTCGTCAGTGTAACTGTCAAATCAAACCTAAACCGGTAAAATCTTCTAATGTATTGATACTCGCATTCGAATTAGCGTCTGCATCATCCACTCAAGAATTAGAATCTGTTATATATCAAATATTTGCTTGATTGTAATGTGCTAAATATTTGGCAATGGGTTTTTTAACAATGTACAGAAACAGAATTGGTCTTCTTAAATCAGAATACATAATGGTGACAAGACCCATGATTCCATCATTCCATTACAAACAGTAATGACAATGTCAACAAATATATTATGATATTCGACATAAATATACATGACTTTGTATACATATTTTGTATATTGTTACAGTTTTCCTTATCTTTTTAAGCACGTACGTTATTTGTAAACGTTTTTACTTTATTTTACGTTTTATTACTAAATGTTCATAAAGTTTACTATATTAGGCGTTATAGCCAAATTATAGTGCCATAGTTTATTTAAAATTGATGTGCCACAATGTAATAAATAGTCTTTCTGGAATCTGAAATCTCAATAACGCTGACAAAAAACGTGTTGACAACGGTAATTGTGACAATATCAACTAATATCGCATATTCAACATTAACATACATCGCATAGATCACAAATCAAACATTATTTTGCAACATCTTAAACATGTCATTCTATATAATAAATTTTATTCACTTTTACAAATAGACTAATCTCTGCAAATTATAAAATCTTCAGATCACTGCCAGCTAAATGTTTCGTAATCTCGTTGGTTACTTTCATTGGTTTTATTCTAACTATACATCCTCATATGAAAATTAATGTAGTATATTACAATAGCCGACATACGAATGCATAAATGAATGGACATGGTGTATTAGTTGGCAACAAGCCGATTAATATTTGGTACTGTGTGTCGTGTTTAATCATTCATAGGTTGAATAATTTCGTTTTTGAAATTCTAAATTAAAATGTTCGGTGTATTGTTAGATATTTCTTTCGTTTTCATTTGTCAACATGAAGCAATTTTTAAATAATCAAGATGTGATTATATGAGATATTTATTTACTTTTCGTCATCTAAAATTCATCTTAATTTTTAAGGGTGAGCATTCTTGAATATTTGTGTTTCTATATATTGTTTGTATCTTTATAGTTTATGAACAGCGATAGCTCAGTGGGGAGACCAACAGACTGCAATGCAGAGGGTCTCGGGTTCGAACCCACGTCGCGCACCTCTGACTTTCGGAAGTCATATGACTTTTCGAAATTATGTGCGTATTGATTGACAATTATCGCCTGCTCCGTGCCTCGGAGAGCACGTTAAGCCGTCGGTCCCGGCTGCCATGAACATCTATGGCAGTCGTTATTGGGAGAGTGTCGACACAAAAGATCCCACTGGGTCGAAGTGTCACTGGTCTGCACTGACCGGCCCCCACATAAGATACATACATCTTTATAGTTTTAAAATATTTATTCTGACGTGATCGAATTCATCTCAAAAGGATAAAGGATTTTTGGATAAATTGAAATATATTTTATGAATGTTGAAGGTAAATCGTTACTGAATTACACATTATTTATAAGTTAAGAAAATTAGAAAGTTAAAGAAAGAAATTTGTCAAAACAAAATTGTATAAGTATTTATACTAAAGTAAAATTCCATTAAGCCTATAATGTAAATCTTTTCTTTTCGTTAAATTAGTCTAACAATATTGTTGACTTGGTAAAGTTACATTACAGACTTGATGGAGATTGTGTGTTTTTTTTATTATTATATTTAAGAAACACACAGTATATTTTGGGTTGGATTATAATAATAAGATAATTATATTGAAATATAAATAAGGGCAACAACTTATTTACAACATCCTATATAGATTAGGTAATAATCTGTGGATGTTGAGCTGGGTTATTGTGGTCAAAATATTGATAGGTCGTGGAACGCCGTCGCCTCCTTTTGTGAGGAAGTCATTTCCATCAAGGAGGCGGCGGAGCGAGAGAGGGAGCGTTTGAACCCTCTCCCCAACCGCAGAGCCGGGCGCCGGAGGGCGCGAGAAGACCTCCAGCCACCCTGAGGTTTGACCTGGGGGTGACGGGCTTTGTGGGCCTGCCCGCCATCCGTTCAGCACCAGGTCCGAGAGGCGGCGTGCGTGTTCCCACGCGCGCCTCTGTTGTTTCGAGTCCGCCTCCCCTCTAGGGGGGAGGCAGTAGGGTTTAAAGTGAGGAGTGACTTTAGGTAGGTTTTTCGTGTAGTAGCCTGCCGTTTCATACGGCGGGCCGAAACCTCGGCGGGGTCGCGACCGCATGCGAAAGTGATACGCGCGGCCCCGTCGATAGTGGTTTTGTCGAGGAACACCGTGGTCAAAATATTGATGAATGACAAAACTGATACACATCGCCAAAGAAAACTTCAAAAAAGAAAACTTCAAATTGGACCTTAACCTGTGTCTTAAAATGAGTAGTCCAGCACTCTAATCCATATACTAATACAACTGGACTTATGATTGATTTGTATCTTCTGCCTTCTACTTTAAGGAGCACTATACTTGTAGAGTTGTTTTCATTTTATCTATCCTGAGTTCATTTACTGCCTAACGTCTCAGTGGGTTTCGCCGTCACTCTGTTGAAGTGACCCAAGGTAGCGGAATTTGGAGCAGACTGGTACAGATGCAGGCTAGTGAACAGTTTTATGGACATAGGATTGAGGCGACCACAAAAGTCGCAAAACTAATATTCTGTTAAGTCTACATTCTTCAGTCTTAAGGTCATAACACACATATCAACTCGGAAAGAGATCGTCATCATATCGCCTTTGGCCTCGCCGTCAAACAGGCGTCAACAAATTTTTTTTTTTTTACGTGGGGGAATGCATTGCCGCATACCTCTCCGCAGGGTGACAGAGAGGCTATGTCGGGCTCACCGTGGGAAAGATACCCCGGTAATACCGACTAAACCTACCACGGTGTTCCTCGACATAACCATAGACGGCGGGGCCGCGCGAATCGCTTTCACATGCAATCGCGACCCCGCCGAGGTTTCGGCCCGCCGTGTGAAACGGCACGCCACTTCACAAAAAATACTTCCTCCACTGTCCCCCTGGGGGGGACAAAGACACGACACAGAGGTGCACGTGGAAACACGCACGCCGCCTCTCGGACCTGTTGCTGAACGGATGGCGGGCAGGCTCACAAAGCCCGCCATCCCCAGGTCAATCCTCAGGGTGGCTGGAGGTCATCTCGCGCCCTCCGGCGCTCGGTTCTGCGGTTGGGGAGAGGGTTTAGACGCTCCCTCTCCCGCTCCGCCACAAAAGGAGGCGACGGCGTTCCACGACCTCTCACTCCGGACCATAGACTGAACTACGGCCGGAAGTGAGAGGGCAATCAGTCCGACTGCCGCGATCAACTCACGGCGCTGCGATGCCCAGGCAGGGCAGTACGCCAAAGTGTGCAGCGCCGTGTCCTCAACAACGTCGCGGCAGTCGCCGCAGTGGTAACAACCGGGCGTCTCTTGCCGGCCTATTCGACACAGGAACTGGCCAAAGCAACCGTAGCCAGTCATTACCTTTTTTTTTGAGGGGGAAATGCGCCTTATGCATACCGCCCCACTTGGGGTGGTGGGACGGTTATGTCGGGCTCACCGGCCTACAACACGGCCGGCATACCGACTAAAACCCCCCTGTGCACCGTCAATTCGCCTTGACGGGTGGGCCGTTGGAACCTGATACAACATCAGCGGCCCACCCAGCGACTGCCCGCGCCTCGCGGGCACCAACACTGGCGGCGGCGTCTGGTTGCACCAGAGACGCCGCCTCTACGCGGAAGAATGCGGGTGGGAGAATAAAAACCCCAATCTCCCACCCTCAGCTTCGTTAAGGGGGCATCAGGCGCGCATAGGCGCGCCTACGCCGCCCAGTTCGCCGGCGACGGATCGGGTCAGCGAGGAGACTTTCCTCCCTGGCCCGCTCCGCCGCCTCCTTCTGCGAGATGATGTCCTCGCAGAAGGATGCGACCGCACACCAGTTCCTGTCGCTATCGGCCATGGAGCGGAAGCCAGTCATTACCTGTGTCAGCCGGAAGGTGAGGGCGCCATGCCGCCTCTTCAGCCACTCCTCGAAGAAGGGCCTAACCGCCACTATCGTGGCGTGCCCGGCACTAGGGTGCACAAGTCGTTCCTTCCATTTCTCCACTAGGACCTGGCGGCGCTCGGACCTTGCCGCCTCGAGAGCGGGAAGAGCAGGTCCTTCGCCCCGAGCCAGTGCCTCCCGGCGCCAGTGTTAGAGTGACGCCAGAAGCGCCGCTTCCAGGTCCCAGGGCATCGATCCGGCGAGGAGGCTCGCTGCCTCGAACGAGATCGTGTGATATCCTCTTATCAACCTGACGGCCATGGCGCGCTGTGGCGCACGAAGCGCTGGAATGTTAAACAGGCGTCAACCTAACGTAACCAAAGCGGATCAGCAGCTCCAGTATACTTTCTCACTTCTTCAATGAGTTTATCCCTTTTCATCGTTATTTTTTGTTTGAAATTTAACCTACAAATTCAATAAAACATGCGCCCAACATGACTGGTAGTTGTCTTGTAAATGACAGCACGTCCGGCAACAGTTATAGTGCACGGAGAGACGTAAGCGCGGGGACGACGAGCCGTAAGCGCGGGGACTGCAAGATGACCACGCACCGCACTGCAGTTTGTGAGTTTGTCCCGAGGCGAGGCGATTACGTTACGATTCCAATTAGTGTGCGTTGCAGTAGGGAGTTTCATACAAAAAATACTCCACGGCTCGAGTTGATACGGTGACGATCCGTTTCCGATTTGATATGTGTGCTATGACCTTTAGCCACCAGTATTACCTTGTCACTATCAGCGATATAGCTATCAACACGATATCTTTGGCAAATATCATACACCATATACTGTTTATCCGACATCAAAGCATCTATTATTTGAAAAGCCGACCAAGGGTAGACTTTTGGGGTAAGCCAAAAGCCAAAAATGTCACAAAAATGTTATTTTGTATACTCAATATCTCGTATTCAGCTACATTGAATAGTTTAAAAGCACAACCCATTACGTATAAAATTACAACTCAAAAATGTCTACATATCCAAATGAGAATTTATTACACGTGCCATTAAACATAAAACAAAATCATTCAAATTTACACTCACAATTAATTGATTCAGTAATATGAAACGTACAATTCGAAACACTCTGTGCATTGATGTCGGTGCAGTGACCCGTTCTATTCCTGACTTTGCTATTAATTAGTACCTTATGTTTGCTGTGGAACAGTTGACACGTCACAGTTATATCAAAATATACGATACATTTCGCTTTACAAATAAGATTAACGGTTATGATATATTGAGCCATGCTGTTTGGGCTTGAATCATTTAGCACTTCATTCATTATATTCGGTTTTCATAGCTCTCAGGCTAAGCATAGGTATAGAGCCACATTCTTTAATAAGTTTCACGTAAGAGAGGACGATCCTATTGTATCATCTTTATAAAATTGTACAAAAACTTTGTCTATACATTGGAATGTATTTTAAAAACCAAATCAGGTTCGACTGTTTCGAGGGAAATCTTACACAATATTACGATTTTTAAAATGTTTGTCTGTCTGTCCGTGCATTACGTAAAAATCACTGGATTTTGAGTATGCTAACCTGTCGTTACAAAAATTAAACCCACTTTTCATCTATTCCTTTTTTATTTATGCGAGATTATTAAACACATAAAGTACTAATTTTTATTATATAATTCTGTTTATTTCAACTGGATGTATGGTGCAAAATTAATTTAGTTCAGTGCAGCCGGAAATATGTTGCAAAATTTGATCCACGTAAATTATGAGTTACACCATTAAACTAGTTCATGCGATCGAAGACGCAAGCAAAGTCTAGTATAATATATAAATACTAGAATAATTATATCTGATTGCTACTAAATCGTGGTTCTTTAACCGATCTTCCTTCTCCAAGAGCTCTAACAGTACTCAAGTATGCACCATTATAAACTATCTCAGAGAAGTCAAAGTCAAAGTCAAAAATCTTTATTTCCATAAAAATGTGCAATCAATTCTTGAACACGTCAATTGACTTAAATTTAGCATTACAAAAAGCCTGTTCGATGAGTAGAGCTTTCATGAGAAGAAGCAGGCAAGAAACTCATGGCCACTCTTTTCAATCGCCACATGTTTATTAGCAATACGAATCCTTCTTTTTCTTATATGAGCTGCTGTTGTATATAAGTATGTATGAGATATAAAAATTAAATGTTTGGTGAATCTAAGATACATACTAATAATAAATAAAATAATAGTCATAGCAACTCATATTCACAATTGACTTAATTTTATGATTAGAAATAGCCCGTTAGTGAAAGCAACTAAATCCCAAGCATTTTTATCTTCTATATATTTAATAACTGAGTAGAGCAGCGATAGTTCAGTGGGGAGACCAACAGACTGCAATGCAGAGGGTCTTGGGTTCGAACCCACGTCGCGCACCTCTGAGTTTCGGAAGCTATATGACTTTTCGAAATTATGTGCGTATTGATTGACAATTATCGCCTGCTCCGTGCCTCGGAGAGCACGTTAAGCCGTCGGTCCCGGCTGCCATGAACATCTATGGCAGTCGTTATTGGAAGAGTGTCGACACAAAAGATTCCACTGGGTTGAAGTGTCGCCAGTCTGAACTGACTGGCCCCCACATAAGATAAGAAAAGATAACTGAGTAGACCTCTTGAAAATAGTTTACATTTTATAACAGTTTTAAATTTATTAAAACTTGGATTTTGAATTTCACTTGGGAGTTTATTGTAAAAGCGCACACCTTGACCTTTAAAAGACATTCATTTTTTGAAGCCGGCTCTCCTAATTTGTTCCTATTTCTTGTATTAATATTATGTATGTCGCTTTTCTTATAGTATAACTCAATATTCTTATATACATAAACTAGTAGTTTTCCCGCGGTTTCACCCGCGTAAGTCCTGTTCCCGTGTGAATAACGGGTTTCACCCCTTTCACCCCCTTCAGGGTGGAATTTCCAAAAATCCTCTCTTAGTGCTCCCCTACACTCTCCAAGGAACATACATGCCAAATTTCAGCTTCTTGCGTTCAGTAGTTTCGGCTGTGCGTTGTCTGTCAGTCACTCAGTAACGGAAGAGTTTTATAATATATATAGATTAGATTTGCATATATGTATTGGCTGGGTACTGTTAATATATTTATTTCTTTGAATATATTTCTTAAGTTTTCTCTTGTTGTAGCCCTCTTCTGCAGTACGAAGATACTTTGAATGTCGACAGCATTCCCCCACAATATAATACCTACGACAATACCCTGTGAAAGTAGCTATGATAAGCAAACCTAGCGGTATCTTTGTCAGTTAGTTGGCGGATTTTTCTGACTGCGTACGCTGCAGAGCTGAGCCTATTCAACAATTTAACATATTCTCGGACAGTACGTCGAGAGACGTTAATTATGACCCTCATAATAAGGCCCTACGGCTGTAGGCGGCGATTTAAAATACACTAAAAGTAAAACTCTGTCCGCGGCCGACTATTTCCAATAGCATTTATAGGAAGGATATGACTCTGTGCTGTTTTAGGCTAAAATATAGACCGCTAGAGTCACAGGCTCGGCTTAGAATGCACTTGGTATGAATGTCCGCCTACAGACGGTTACGTCTCTGACCGTTACTGCCGCAACACATACTTTTAAAACCGTGTAGTGTGGCAATACGTCCCCAGACGTGATGTAACTTTGTATGGAAAGTTTGTGAGCCATATCACAAATTATTGAGAGTGGTTTTGTGTCTGTGAATGTGTTAATAATTTGTGGGCCCCACTGCAGCTGAGAATCCAGTGTAATCACTGGATTCTCAGCTGCAGTGGGGCAGGATTTCTAGGGATTACCCTAGAAATTGGGTTGTATCCACAAGGTCCAACACGTCGTCCTCAATTTTTAAAGATGGTTTTACTTGTTAAACATGAGAAGTTAACTAATACATATCTCATGCGCTGAGGATCAAATCAAGATGACAAGGTAAGGCAAGATAAACCTTTCAGAAAAGGGATTTAACTTGTGGTCGACTTTATATTATAAGAAATGTAAGTGTCAATAGGCTTTTCCTCGGAGAGCTGAAAGATACACACAGAATAAACTTAAAAACAATAGAAGCGATTCAAATAACTCTTACATCATAAGAAAAGAAGCTACTTTATCCAGAACTAACATAACCTATATACATCACGCTATGAGCCATAGAAGCAGATCAGTAATCATAAATGTCGATGAAGCCGCGGGAGACAACTAGTAATGTATATAATTAGACCGTAAACAGGGAGGTATTAGGCACATTAAAATTTAATTGAGTCTGTATGGCGTAACTGTAATGATTTATTCTAGTGTTCGTGACTGAAGACACAAATACTTGGCACTTGATGTATCTCTTGCGGCTGTAACTCATAGAGACTGACAGTTACTCTTTAACTTTTAAACGTCATAAACAATTCTGAGGAGCAATTAATTCAAACAGGTATCATGTTTAAATTTTTAATCTGGAAAGCGTATAATTTAAATTTTACTTTGAGAATTAGTAATAAAATACGTAGTGATGATAATGCAAGTTTTTGTAGATTGCATTTTCATAAACGATGTCGTTATACTTTGCTATTACTCAATGTATATGATATTTTTTTTTTTAACGTGGGGGAATGCGTGACGCATACCCCTCCGCGGGGGCGGGCGGAGGGGTTATGTCGGACTCGTCGGGGTAAAAGAAAGATGGAATAAGAATAATGTACCTCCCGGAATACCGACTAAACCTACCACGGTGTTCCTCGACAAAACCACTATCGACGGGGCCGCGCGAAACACTTGCGCATGCAGTCGCGACCCCGCCGAGGTTTCGGCCCGCCGTATGAAACGGCAGGCCACTACCCGAGGCGCACACACAGAGGCGCGCGTGGGAACACTCACGCCGCCTCTCGGACCTGGTGCTGAACGGATGGCGGGCAGGCCCACAAAGCCCACCACCCCCAGGTCAATCCTCAGGGTGGCTGGAGGTCATCTCGCGCCCTCCGGCGCCCGGTTCTGCGGTTGGGGAGAGGGTTTAATGTATATGATATTGCTTCTATTTCAATTATATCTACATAACATATTCTCACCTTTTTATATACCCGAAGGAAGGAATAGGTTATAACAGGAATAATCTAATTATTTGACAGTAACTGCTACTGGCAACTTTAGCTGGCTTTCTTCAAAGGAAGTATTTAACTTCCTTTGAAGAAAACCAGCTAAAACTTCCTACCTTCTTTAAAGTGCTGCATCGTAATCCATTCAGGTGGTATTTGACATAAAAACTGAGTAATAGAAGAGCTATCTTAAAAGCTGCTCTATGTCCTATGTTCGACATAGAACATAGGTCAGCTTTCGAGGTACTTAGTTCGTATCCATTCAAATCTATAATAAATATTATGCTATGTTGATGACAAAGCTAGGCAAGTTCCAAAGCTAGCACTATGTAAAATAATATCCAAATCGATTACGGACAATGTCTGAACCGGTCGGTTTGTTAATAGGTACG
This sequence comes from Catocala fraxini, assembly GCA_930367265.1. Lineage (NCBI taxonomy): Eukaryota > Metazoa > Arthropoda > Insecta > Lepidoptera > Erebidae > Catocala > Catocala fraxini. The sequence continues at coordinate 25,204,764 of OV884031.1, forward strand.
TCTTATGGCGCATTGAACGTATTGCAACTGCTGTGTACTATTCTATTGCATAAAGAGCAATTACAATGTTTTGGATTTTGCATTGAATACAGTATAAATCGCAATGTGAGACGAATATCATCTTAGGCGACTCGGACACAGCAAATGCTTGCATACAGCATGCGTTTTATGCAGCGTAAGTGTCATAAACATAGTAGACGCTAAAATGTATTTAGATGTCGATTCGGTGATAGTTTTCTAAGTTAAGAAACATCTAAATCGATTTTAAGTTTTCACTAGCTAAATGAAAGAACCAAACAAAGCTATGTACTTGCCCATTTACCATATATATACAAATTTTCTACACCCCAATAACATTACATAACACCATTTTATTCCTCATATCTTCTTCGATACAATAATGTTGGTAGGTTTAATACACGAACCAATAACACAAATTACCATAGGTATCAGACAAGTGTGTCGGTCGATACGGACCGGTCAATTGTTGATGAGGTCGACAGTAACTTGGATACGGATACAATACGCGTATTGACCCGCACCAATTACTTGTTGGTGACTTTTACAGATGGCGACACGATTACGATGTGGTCGGTCTATTAGCCTCTTTGTATCATAAATAACTATCTATTTAAGAGAAATTGCCTAATCGGAGGGTGACATAAATGTGTCATTTTTTGTTCGGGCGAATCTTAGATCGTGTAGTTGACAATATTGGCATGCTTGAAGTCCCAACCCAGGCTGGGGGACAGAGGAGTGTGCTTTTTATTTTGTAAAGTGATATTCACCAAATTAACAATTACTGTGCATTGAAAAGCAATAAACACGTGTTTCGAATATCAGCAGATGATTTTTTATATTTTTTTATACAACTAAGTTGGCAAGCAAGCATACGGCCCACCTGATGGTAAGTGGTCACCGTAGCCTATAGACGCCTGCAATACCAGAGGCATCACTTGTGCGTTGCCAACCCTATAGGAAAGGGAGTGGGAAGGAGAAGGAGCGGGAAAGGGGAAAGAGGGTGATTGGGACTTCGGCACTCTCACTCACCGAACGAAACACAACAGTAGGAATACTGCTATTTCACGTCGATATTCTGTAAGAGGGTAATCCTTCCCCAGTCGAGCCAACCCATACATGCTGAAATCAGCGAGGCTCTACTACTCAAAAAATTATCTCTGTACTGGAGTAGATTAGTTACGGTGGTGGCTACGAATCTTCTCTTAGACCAGGGCACAGTGACATCATTGTAGCTCACCACATCTCGTAAGTATATTTTCCAACAAAAGCCTTAGTGCCCGCTATGCCTGTCATAGAGGTTTGGACTTGTAGAGGCTATGCTGTGAGCCGCAGAGATAGATATATTCGTGGCTAAGCAAGCACTTAGCATTCAGGTATCTGACTCATGAGCAGCGAGAGAATCCTAGTAACAGTAAAGAATGTAATGCGAGAGACACGCAGTTGTCTTTAGCTAGCAAAGTGGTGGCGTGAAACTTGCTACGACATATCTCGAGTACTTGCTTCGGGTACTCAGGAAGTAGAATCGTACCCAGGGTGATTTGGTTCTTACCCTAGTTTTTGGCGTTGTCAGTAAACAAACGAAAATATGTTGGGAAATGAGCGCAAAAAATGAAGACATGATAGCCCGCTTCTCCGTAGGCATTATCAAGGTTATCGTTAGCAACAGCTACCGGAGTAACCTGTGTGGAGCGGTTTTATTACTCCGGAACTTATCTGAAATATAGGTATTCTCATAGGTCACAAGGTAGCGTGGCATAATAAGAACCAAATCCGTTTCGAGGACTTTACACTGATATTACATTGCGGCAGCGTGTCACTAATCTACCTCTTACCATAACGTTCATTTGCTCAACCTGTCAATTGTTAAAATGCCAGACATCTTTGAAAACCTGTAGTGTCAGGCCGCCGGTGTGCAGCTGCCACTCAATGGGTTACAACTTGGCTGTTTGTAATATGTTCATAAGAGGCACATTGAATTTAAATAGAACGAAACTATTATAATAATTGATTTAGCATTCCTGATTATGTATTAGTAGACATTGAAACGAGATAATAATATTTTCTTTTGATAACATTGATTAAATAAGGTCAATATTATACTGCGTGTATGATTTCTGTTTGTTTAATTTTATTACTATTTTCCCCTTGAGTTATTTAGCCAGTTTAGGGTGTGGTTTCCACTCTAAGGTTTTAGCGAGTGTGTGTAAATAGATGATATGTGGATTCTTATTATATCCTAGATTTCTCTGTGGCTGCATTTTCAGAGTACTTCTATGTAACTCTTACATCGTTTATGGATTGTTAAAAATTTTGGCTATTCGTTGCTTACGCTACTGAGTTATAAGAACACATGAGCCGGTGTCTCCTTGATCTCCCAGCAGCTTCTATATAGGGGCTGATTATGCTATTTTATAGAGTGGAGATACTCCATAAAATTTAATATATAAACTTAAATAAAGTCAAATGAAAAGTTATGATTTAATTAACTTTTATACCTAGCTACTCGCATCAAGCACCTTAACACTTTCATCATTACAAAATCGGATCTTCTAAAAATATTAGGTTCTATATCACGTCTTTATTATTAACCGATGGCTGTATTATAGCAAGGCTTGGAAAATAGAAATGTCACTATGTGGCGGCAAGTCGTTTATTAGCACGAACCTGTAACTGCCAAACGTGTGAAGAAAACTACAAATAATATGTTTTTTTATCACAACTCTCCTACTAGGTGTCTTTATAAATGTCATCTTCTCTTCTCTCTTAGCCTTTATTATTCCCAAGTCACTTGGGGTCGGCTTTTCTGGTCCAACTGGATTTGACTGGATATCAGTTTTTACACGGAGCGGCTGCCACCTGACCTCCGCAACCCGAAGGCTAACGATATCCTAAGGCTAGACCAGTGTCAGGATATTAGAGGGTACTGACTTTCCCAATAACGACTGCCATAGATGTTTATGGCAGCCGGGACCGACGGCTTAACGTGCTCTCCGAGGCGCGGAGCAGGCGATAATTGTCAATCAATACGCACATAATTTCGAAAAGTCATATAACTTCCGAAAGTCAGAGGTGCGCGACGTGGGTTCGAACCCGAGACCCTCTGCATTGCAGTCTGTTGGTCTCCCCACTGAGCTATCGCTGCTATATGCTATCGGTGTCTTTATAAATGTGATGTAAGTATTTTTTTCTATCTTATATGTACACTGCCGCAGTAGGAATAATTTCTGTATCGCGGAGGCTTTACAAACATTCAAATAACGGACACAGAGAACACCCAAGCTCGGAACAATTTGTGCCTACAGTGTGTGAAACCACCGAACCCGCAACTCTCGGTGCAATGGCAGAGCCAAGGCGTCCACTTAAATACCACCCGTGCAGCCTTAACTCTGTCTGTCTACGCCACAATGAAACCACTGAACCCATATTAATGAAATTTAGCAAGAAGATTTTATCACATAGATGGTCATAAGCTACGTTTTAATTTAATATTTTTTGCCATGAGATTCATGCGGCTGAAGTCACGGGCAAGCATTTGTAAACTAACGCAGGTGGCGTGCTTAATTACTCGAAACATTGTAACAAGTAATTAATTTAATGAGCTACGTATGACCCAATTATAAAATAAATTCAAATATACATTTAGATAAAACGTTCAATCAGACTATGAATGAACAATCATGAATAAACTATAATTATTATTACATAATGTATCTATATTAACCACCGTGACGATATCCATTTTTAAATTATAACCAAGCATCCACTGCTTGTTGGCAGACTTCACATATCTTCGAGAACATTCTATAGAATTCTCTGACATGCAGGTTTCCATAGGATGTTTACTCCATAATTTCTATCTATAATATGGATGTATTTACAAAAAACAAAGTATATATGTATGTTTATCCATTGTCTAGAACTCATAGTACAAGCTCTGCTTAGTTTGGGCTAGATGGTGTTGTGTGTATGTGATAGACTATTATTATTATTATTATGGTTTCAAGCTCCGTGCAAATTTGTGTAAAATACACCTCAAAGAGGTATAGGATAGAATATTATTATTATTATTATTATTTGTATCTCCATAACACAATATAATATATATGTATATAAACATATTATACAGAACAGTCGATTAATGGAGACCAAATTACGTACCTGCATCAGCTATTGTTGCAGTTGAAATTGCAACGCTGGTGTTCCCGCAGGAGCTATCACTAATTTTTATTTTATATATTATATAGTTATATAATAAATTTATAGTAAGGTTAAATGTTAGAGCACAGGTAGATAGCTTGCAATAAAATGACCCACAGAATACTACATTTTAGTCACAAATTGTGTTATAACGTTGATTGAATACTACAGATTGTTCCACAAAATCCAATCGGATGCATACGGAACAGTTGTATAAACCTGTTTAATTATTCATTTTCAAATAGAATTATATTATGGATATAATATTGTATTACAGGAAAATATATTGTTTGCTCCATAAGCCCTCGTAATAGTAAATCAGTAATGACGAAATATATACTCAGGCTTTATAACTGGACTAGATTTTGCCCGTGGCTTCACTCGCGTAAATGTAGGTTGGATTAAATACAGCACTTCTTTCTGGATTAAACGTACCCTATGTCCTTTTTTGTTCTTCTGACAACGTCTATATTCTTCTGGCACGCCACAATCGTGGCGGTAAGACCCGTACTTAGAGAGTGGCTGGAGAGGCGTCACGGCGCCCTCACGTTTCGTCTGACGCAGGTGCTGACCGACCACGGTTGTTTCGGTCGGTATCTGTGTCGAATAGGCAAACAGGAGACGCCCGGTTGTCATCACTGCGGCGACTGCCGCGTCGTTGTCGAGGACACGGCGTTGCACACATTGGTGGCTTGCCCTGCTTGGGCCACGCAACGCCGTGTCATGCACGTGGCTGTCGGTAGAGTCGTCTTCTCGCTCGAGGCTATGGTCCTGTCTATGATCTCGAGCGAGAGGTCTTGGAATGCCGTCGCCTCCTTCTATGAGGAGGTGATGTCAGTGAAGGAGGCGGCGGAGAGGGAGAGGAAACGTTCAATCCCTCTCCCTAACCGCAGAGCCGGGCGCAGGAGGGCGCGAGACGACCTCCAGCCACCCTGAGTAGAATCCTGCGGGCGGTGGACCCATTGGGGCCGTCCACCGCCCGATCAGCGCAGGTCCAAGTAGGCGGCGTTCGTGTTCCACGCACGCCTCTCGATGTCGGAAAGATGACTAGGTCCCCCCGCTTTGTTGTCGGGGACCAGGTCCCCCAACTACGGAAACTTTTAATGTGTTGTGGGACCCGCCACGTCCATCGGCGGGTCAAACCTTTGGCGAGGTCGCGATTTGAATGCGAAAGCGATCTGCGCGACCCCGCCATAAAGGTGTGAGGAACACCGCGGTGGTTTTAGTCGGTTCAGCCCAAACATATGGGCTGGATCCCGACATAACCCATCGCCCGCCCCAAAACCGGCGATGGGGAATGTGATTTGCACATTTCACCGCGTTAAAAAAAAAAAAAAAAATACAGCACTTCTTTCTGGATTAAACGTACCCTATGTTCTTTTTTTGTTCTTCTGACAACGTCTATGCAACATTTCATGATGATCGGAGCAGTAGTTAAGGCGTGAAAGCGTAACAAACAAGCTAACACACTCACTTTCGTATTTATAATATTAAGTTAAGTTCAGGAAGTTATGATTAGATAAATGTACAATGCAGGTTAGTTGTGGTAGCATCGCCGAATCGTCGCCCGTTGAGGTAATAATATGTTCTGCGTACTAAGAGACAACACAAGTAGATTTTTATTGTATTTTTGTTTATTTATTGGTTTACCAGCAGTTATTACACTTGTTATATCTGAGTATGCCATCAGATACTCTACGACCACACAAGATTATTCAATGAGAAGATTCTGGAACCGATTGTGCAACGCCGCTTCATCGATCGATAAAAACCAATCACCGGCTTGTTGCGGGGCCTTTTTGTTACCTAACGGGACATCTAATCGGGACGTTAGGACATTAGAAATTAAATTAGTAATAAGAAAACTTTATTGTAATTTCAACATTTAATGAAATCACGTTTAAAAGTTTTTGGTTTTCTTGGACTCCACTGCTGCCCATCGTGTAATTCACTAAAACATTCATTACAAAACAGAACATAGTATTATGCTTAATCTAAGTGCACAACTTATGTAGGTAAACACCACATGCATATAATTTAGGAAATAACTATTGACAAAAGTTATTCAGGACTGTTTACTTTTCTGTAAACGGCAATAAACTTTTGTAATTTGGGACCTAAAACTACAGCTGACATAATGTGAGCTTTGGAAATATATACGAGAGACAGATGTAATTATTAAGCATATATATGTAATATATGTATATCTGCTACTATTATAACTGCAATATATTTTAAGTAAATGGTACAAACACATCCAATAAAAAGTAGCCAGCTAAAAATATACCCAACTACAATAACTTAAATAGACTGTTCGTATTCATAGAACTGTTCGCAAACACGTTCCAGACATAACATGATTTGAGCTATTCCTATGTATGTGACGTATGAATTAACTATGACGTAATAGCTATGGCGGCCAATAGCTGCCTCAATAATGCAACGGGCGGTCACGTCGAACTGTAATGCTGTTCTTAAGATAGTTTGTATGAAAGCTATTTATAGAATACCTTTGGGTTCGTGACTATATATTCGAAGGTAATGATGGTTCAGTCTTTATTTTTGATGGTCGAGTTGATTAAAAGGTTGCATTTTTAATGCACAGCCTTGTTGACTTATGACATATCGTGTAGTACAATTGTTAACGTCTAAATGAAATTTATTTTCAACTGTCAAAATTTGTTATTTTGCGTTTCTGGTATTTTGTATATCTGGTAGTTGTATGGCGAATCCGGTCTTTTGCGAGTCTGGTATTTTGGGCATCTGGTATTCAGCGATTCTGGTATTAAGCTTCGGAGCCGATATTTCTATATTATACGACAGGAAAATATCTGGAAATTAATACGAATTATTTCTTTAAATGGTTATCAACAGATTAAGACCCATTTTTAAATGTGGAATATCTGTGTAGCGAGGTTCAACAGTGATGGACCATAAAAAATACCGAGTTTTGACACTCGTGAAAACTTGGAAAAATCTAGACTGTTGTAACCCAGAACGAATTTAATTAGATATATTTAGGAGTTTGAACAAACAATTCTACTTCCCTCTTTAGCAAAGCGAAAGTCAAAGATCTAACAAATATTACGAAAGCGTATGTGAGTTTGTTCCTTCACCTGATCATCATGAAATTTTGCATAGACGTTGTCAGGGGTACAAAAATGGACATACCTTTCATCCACAAAAAGTACTATTCCCGAGAGAGCAGGCAAAGTGTGGTTAAAATCTCGTTAGGAATATGATAATACTAGTAAAAAAGATTACCACTACGGACATAAACATTAAAGCCTATTTATGAGGTTGGTTTCAGCAAAATGTATGACAAAAAGCCTACACGCACGGAAATTCGATCCACTTGACACAAGAAAATAAGATCCATTGTCTTATATTGTTTTATGGTATTAATATATATGGATAATAAAGATATGGAGAAAATAAGGAGCTGGTCATTGTAACCTTTCGAAAAAATAAACTGATTGAGGAAAAAATTGTACATGAGATTCTAAAATCACTATGTTGTGATCCCAAGAATGTTCAGTGTCTAGCTGGAACTGTGATAGTTACAAAAATAAGGTCATAAATTATAAAGAATTTGACAATACCAAAGAAACGCATTACTGGATTTGGAACAAAGTAAAAAATATATATATATCAACAATGAAAAAGAAAAAGCTACGCTTCAAACGATTCAGAAAAAAGTTGCAGCGCATCCCAAAGATTTAATTGAACATTTCGAAAACCTGTTAGTACCTTATATGCGCCACTGCAGAAATATTATTGCTCAATATAATTTTACAAAAAAATTGAAACAATACCAGAAGCCTGACGAATGCATCATATATTGCGATTTTAGTGAAAACTACAATACTAAATACGCCTGTGAGATCCAGTTTTTCCATTTTGGCAGTTCCAGACAGCAAGTAACATTGCACATCTCTGTTATTTATATCATTAAAGATGGAAAACTGTGTAAACAGTCTTACTGTGTGATCAGCGAATGTTTGCGCCATGATGCAATCGCAATTTGGAAACATTTACAGCTAATTCTGCGTTATCTTGAAAATGAAGTGCCGGGCGTAACAACATTTCACTTTATTTCGGATTCACCATCGGCGCAATATCGTAATGGCAAAATGTTTTACATAATGGCGAAAATGCACTGGTACTTTCCCAGTTTGCGATTATTAATGTGGAATTATTCTGAAAAAGGACACGGAAAAGGGGCTCCTGGCGGTATCGGAGGAGTTCTAAAACGAACTTCTGATCAAATAGTTGCAAGAGGGAATGACATTCCAAACATTGAAATTCTTGTCAGACACCTGAAAGAACATTCTCCAGGAGTATCTATCTATAGAAGTGATTCATGAGTCGGGCATATTAGAAAAAGAGATGTTGATTTCCGAAAATATAAAGGATTTCCGTGGGACCAGAGAATATATCAGGTTGTGTGGAGTGCCAATCAACTTGAGACTTTAGCTATGAGAGAACTTAGTTGTAGTTTGGACAGTTGTTCACAAGAAGCCTTTCAATGTTCTCATGGTTAACACATTGGATTTTATACCACAGAAGATATTAATAAACAACAAAGTAGTGTAAACGTCCAATCCGCAAATAAAAGAAAGGTGACATCGAAGAATGCTACATACAGCACTTTGATCAAACGTAACCAAATATCTGCTGCCGAAATTCAGACTGGAAAAGACTCGGATACAGCCCAACAAGACCTCGACCATTCCGATGACGACAGCTTTTGGATAGAAACTTCGTCAATCGATGAAAAACTTATAATTCCAAAATTCACCAAAGATGTCCTATCGACCCTTCATCAGAAAAACGTGGATGATCGCTCAGATTCTGACGATGAGGAATTTTTATGTTTAAAAAGCCTTAATATGATAAACAGAATAAAGTTTTTCACGCCATGCATTGGTGAAAATATGATTACTCCATCTTACTCCAAACAATCAAGATTTCGTCAACAAGAAAAAGGTTTTGAGGATGACATTGAAAGGAAATATCAAGGAAATATTTCTTATAGTACTTAACTTTGACTTCATTACTTATTAGTTACCATACTTATGATATAAGTATGTTTCTTTGATAGTTAATAAGGAAGATTAATATACAAATTGCCATTTAATTAAAGTTGATCTCATTTTTGTTACTTTATTGTTAGTAATAAATACAGTAATGTGATTGTTAATTCTAATTAATATTAAGACTGCTTAACTAAGACTGATGTCATAAGTACCAATGTTCGAATAAGTATGTATGTGTTTTGAATTATGAAAGGTTATAGCTAAATCAATAAGTATATTTTTTATTTTATTTTACTTTATAATAGGTACACAAACAGATTACAGTGTTAACATAGTAAGTAGTAATAATGAACATAATATATAAACCGGACAGTAATCCTAAAGTAGTCTACACAATATGTACATATTGCGACAGATTACTCTTGCAAAACAAAAACATTATTAAAATCTTAAATTCGTTAGCGTAGGATACAAGTGGATAATTATAAGTAGGTTTGTACTTAATAACTGTAATTTTACTTTATAACTAGACTTGGAACTTTCAGAACTAAGTACACCTGATACAATCTTTTTATATCTATCGAATTTTATGTCAAAGATGTCGATCTCTTTATTTACACGTGCTTCTTTATTATATGATCTGCACATTCTTACTATTGGATTATAATTAATAATGTATTATTTTTATATGCCTGAATTGCAAATATGTTAGGATTACGAGATCTATGTGAAATATTAAAGCTGAGAGAAGAGAGTAAAGCCGGTGTATCGATAGATGAATGAACCAATTTATGCAAATAGAGTAAATCGTATCTCTGACGTCGGGTTTGCAATGAGACAAAATTCAATTTACTTACCCTCTTAGCATAATTTAAGCGACCATATCAATTATGGTCGCTATTTACGAGAAAAGAATTTTAAGCACCTTTTCTGTACTCTCTTTATGTTATGTGTGTGTTTTATAATAAGGAGACCAAACTGGGCAACTGTATTCTAAGATACTCCTAACCAGACTAAAAAAGAGACACAGGGTACTTTGTGTATTCTTAAACTCTTTAGTGGACCTTATAATAAATCCCAGAATATAATGAAGATGACTAGTGAGTTATACACGGAAAAAAATTAAACAGAGAATAATATATTGTAGCAATTATAATAACTTTTTAGTACCTAAAAGAATTTATTGTATTACAAATATTAGCAAAAGTTAAAATTTTTGTTATTTTACAATATTCTTGCTTGCACATAACATATAAGAATTATTATATACTGTTTTAGAGTTTCAGAAGTGTTTTACAAGAATTATTGTTGAATTGACCAGATTTTGTCCGTGATATGATCACTGATAATTGTTTTTATAAAAACAGATTATTGTATAATCAAATAAACAACGCGATAAAATCCGTATATAGCAGTTTAATTTCAATGAATAATATTCGCGTAAATAGAAGACAATATTATGTAAATCAATATGATTATTTTTTTAATAAAGTTTTATTTTCATTTCTGTTTCTAATTCATCTGTAGCAAATTCTGATTCGTCTGGGCACAAAATATTTGAACGTCGATATCTTGAAAACTACTTCATAAAAACGAGTCCCCCATTCAAATATACGTTCTTTGGTATATCTTTTTTCATATGAACATGTATTACAGAGCTGAAAATAAAATTAAATTTGGAATGATGAACCAGTCGAAGAATGAAATTTCGAAGAACTACCCACACTTACGAGACGATAAAATATAATCTTAAGGCTTATTAAGTTTGACTAAAGTTTAAGAACTTTATGTTTAAAATATGAAGATAAGATTACACTTCTAAATGTCTTAAATTTAACTTAAAAGTATTCAAATCTAATATCCCTCATATTTTGAGCACAACTAATAAACTTAATAATAAAAATCATAAGACTTTTATTCTTCAAATAGCTCCGAATTTCGCGGGCACTCGCTAAAAGCTTACATAAATATCTAATATTTATACATAAACACATTGAAGTATTTCAAAGTAAATAAATTACGTTACATGTACAATCAATTTAGTAAGAGTGATTCTCCTTAAGTGTACTGTCTCGATATTATTTATTCATGAACAATTTGCGATGCAATCAGGTCAGGAGTAAGGGTGGGGCTATATTGCGGGCGAAGTGGAGCTAGCTATGGTCCCTTTACATTTACGGCCGTAAGGTTTATCATTCACGTAAATGCTTAGTCTAAATATGCACCTCTTTTCGTGACTTCTTCTCTCTTAGCCTTTATTATTCCCAAGTCACTTGGGGTCGGCTTTTCTGGTCTAACCGGATTTGACTGGATATCAGTTTTTACACGGAGCGGCTGCCACCTGACCTCCGCAACCCAAAGGCTAACGATACCCTAAGGCTAGACCAGTGTCAGGATATTAGAGGGTACTGACTTTCCCAATAACGACTGCCATAGATGTTCATGGCAGCCGGGACCGACGGCTTAACGTGCTCTCCGAGGCACGGAGCAGGCGATAATTGTCAATCAATACGCACATAATTTCGAAAAGTCATATAGGTAACTTCCGAAAGTCTGAGGTGCACGACATGGGTTCGAACCCGAGAGCATCTGCATTGCAGTCTGTTGATCTCCCAACTGAGCTATCGCTGCTTAATGTTACCTAATGTATACGATAATTATTGTATGACGTGATATCCATTCTATATCCCAAACGTCGATAGTTACTTATGACGAAGAAGAGAGTCCAAAACGTCTTCCTCTTTCAGACTCTAACAATAAAAAAGATGTTCGCTTAATATTCTTTTACTTGTAATCCTGCAGCAAAGGTATAAGGTATTTAAAGTTCATCCAGACATTGAAATTAAACTGCTATATACGGATTTTATCACGTTGTTTATTTGACACTTTGTTACAAAATTTTGAAAATTGTTACACTACTACTACTATTAAACTTTACTAATTTTTAAGCTAATTAAATTATTATTAAACTATTTAGATTTAATTTATTTTTACACTTTCAACTTTTAAACAACGCGATAAAATCCGTATATAGCTGTTTAATTTCAATGAATAATATTCGCGTAAATAGAAGACAATATTCATCCAGACATGTATACACATTTAATTAGACGCTGTGTTGGTTATTGTCACCAGTGAGATTTAAATATGGATCTTTCTTTCGAAATTAGCCTTTTTACAGTAACATGTGAATTACGTATTCGATCGTTTTTTTAGCTTAACTAGGTAAACCTAATATTGTCTTCAAAGGCGAGGCTATTGAAATCAAAAATCATCCTAATTTTAATAGAGAAGATGGTTGGAATGTACCACCATCTTGGGATCCAGTAATAAAAATAGTCAAACCCAAGAAGAAGCAAACCACAGCTAGACTTCATGATACTATGAGCTCATTCTGCGTAAATAGAAACACCAATGATTAAATTATATTCGGGTACTTTGAAATAACTACACTGGAACATTGAGACAACTGCCATCTTAGTCTCCCCGTGACCATGGCTGCTGAAAAGCAACCGAAACGTCGGGGAAAGTGAAAAATAAAAATAAATTAAATCTAAATAGTTTAATAATAATTTAATTAGCTTAAAAATTTGTAAAGTGTAATCGTAGTAGCAGTGTAACAATTTTCAAAATTTTGTAGTAAAGTGTCAAATAAACAACGCGATAAAATCCGTATATAGCAGTTTAATTTCAATAGGTAAACCTAGTTAATCGCATGGGCGATTTTTCACTAGCGTATGATATTATATTATTAGTAATTATTTGTTTAACGGAATAATGTAAGGCACAATAGCTATTTTAAAGTGTCGAGTCATTTGTTTTTTATTTTTACACTATCAAACATTATATGTTATTATTTATAACAAATGGATCGGCTTGAAGTCAGTCTTTACAACATAAGTAGTCAGGGCATGTGTAATGTATACTAGCTATATATGTATGTCGGAGCGTCAAGAAAATAATCATTGGAATGTAATTTATTTCTGTAATTGGAGTTGAATAAACCGCCATCTATTGGTTTGATTCGGAACGTCAAGCCTAAGCTTGAGTGAGGTCGCCATAGAGCCAATGTGTCAGTTGTAGTGACAGTTATAACTGTCAGTGTCATATTGACGGTATATAAGCGACGGAGACTCGTGCGCGGACACATTCGGGTGACGAACTCGCTGCGTTACGGATCAAATCAGAGATAATCACTGTAAACCTTTATTGTTTTATTTCTCTTGTATTTGCCTATCATTAGTATACGTACGAAGTATAATACCACGCCTATATTTTGTTGCTCCAACATGTATATAACTACTTCGACGGTTAAAAGACTACAATCACTTTTAGTTAATGTATTTAATAAAGTATGTACGAGTGATTCAAAATCATGTCAAAATTAAATCGAAAGTAGTTTTTTGTAACGACAACTTCCTTTTTGACGGCCTCGATGGCTTAGTGATTAGTGTAACCGATGGCCACGTCTGAGGTCGCGGGTTCAATTCCCGCTTAAGTCATACATTTGTGTGCATGGACATGGATGTTTGTTTAGTGAGAAAACCAAAGGAGACTTAGGTTTTGAAATTAAGCTCTCTGCAAAGTATGCAGTACATAGGGCACATATTGGCACTGATGTATGTTATAGTATTAATATGTATTCTGTGGCACATGTATTTATGTTTTCCTTTTTGTAATGTTTTGCAGTAATAAATCATTTTTACTTTTTACATTTTATTCAAACAACGGACACAAAGAACACTCAGACTCGGAACAACGATTTGTGGATCACTCAATTTTTGTCCCGTGTGGGGACCAGACCAGAACAGCGCGGCGGCAGTGGCGAGCCCAATACTTAACTACGCTATCCGTACAGTCGTTATGTATAGTAAGTTTAGCTTCGCTCATTTCTCGCTCTGCTTAATAAACAGTATGACCTAATGTGTTCACAATGTCGAAACACGATTTGACTTTGATAAAACACGATTATAAACTTCATGGTACGTTTTTGCATTTTTATAAAGATGGGACGACCGCATTTGCATTAAGTTCGACGAAAAAATTTCAGTACTTTTTATTAGTATCTAATGTAAACTATGTATACTAAAAATGTAAAGACAGGCCTGCCAGACATATTGAAAATATTAATCCAAGAATAGTTAGTTAAGTGCTATTGAAAACATCATTTATTTTTACATTCATTGTGTATGCACAAATCGTTTTTTTTATGTAAATAGTATTGCCATTCGTTGTTTTGTTAGCATAAACGTTATTTATGATTCATTGCAAATTAATCGAACGATATATTTTCAGAAAGGAGTATTTTTGTTTGTCGTGTTATAAAAACATTGTGCGACTTGTAGCCTAACTAATATTATAAATGCGCATGTGATTTTCTTTGTTACGCTTTCACGCCTTAACTGTTCGATCGAACATTATAAAATTTCGCATACACGTTGGGAAACCGAAAAGGACATAAGGTATGTTTAATCCAGAGAAAAAGTACTTGTACTAATACAACTTAACTTACATTTACGCAGGTGAAACCGCAGGCAAAATCTAGTTTATCTGTACGAGCATTTACATGTATGTATGTCATGAAATGGTGCTAATTGTTTCACTGAAGCCAAAACGTTTGTGATGGATGTAGAATGATGTTTCACGATGGCAATGCATCAGCCTATTCGTGACCACGTCCATTACCCCTATAGCATACAAGTTAGACTGTGAGTAGTCATTCCCAAAGTAAAAGCATACATATGAGGCAAAGTTCCAACCGCAACATTAGCGTCTCGATGCGCTTCCGCCACGCACAAGTGCCAATGACATATTAGAAGGTCCGTGGCACAGATATTAGGCTAAGTGAACAACGTAACTTGACCTATATTATTTGTGCCAAATTCGTACCCAAAGTAAAATGAATGTATCTGTATAAATACTTGCCTTAGTTTGATGCAAACAATTACAAAAATGTTTATAAATACATTAGTATTTAAGACCTAGATATTGCGGGGTTGCATAGGCCATCGCGTCTCGAAGGCTGCCGGTTCTTCTTCTGTCTCTTTCCATAATCTACGATAACTGTTTGCCATTAGGCAGATCTGTGCTTGTTTGCCAGCAATAACTAATAGATGTCCTTATTGTTTTACTACTCTGTAATAAAACCTTATTTTTATTAAAACCTTACAAGTATAATATAGGAACAGGCCACATACGTATCATGATTATCAAAAATTTAAAAGCTTAATGACTTTTACAAACTGTCATTTTTTGTTTTGTTGAGAGACAAATGGCCGAGCGATGTGACTAAAATTTTAGTTTATACATATTTTGTGTTGTGTGTTTTTTTATATATATATTTTATGTAGTCTTTTTGATTTCGATCTTTATCTTTGATTTTGTACGAAATTTTTAGTGTTGGAAACGTCGTATTTTTCTTTACACTATTCGACTTACCGTGACTTGATAAATCGTGATTGTTTGAAAGTGTGTCGTGTGTACTACTAATATTCTTGTGTAAAAGGTAAGACATTGCATCTGTATTACATGTACGATCGTTTGTACATGTTCCGATAACATTGTCAAAGACAATCATGATCTAATTTGACAAGTAAAGCTATTAGAACTGAAATTTTCGTATAAGGCGCTTTTACCCGCTTTTACAAATCTAACCTTACAGAAAATTAAAACTAAACAACCTTGTGTTGCCTCGTAGTTTAAAAATCCACTGATTGGTTTGTCGAATCACAACGCGCGAATGATTCAGATGTTGTAAACATCCGATCAGTAACGTAGTCTTCATTCAAGCCTACGCCCGTGCTGCGTTTCAAAATAACTTTTCTATTTGTAATCTCACACTAACATGCTTCAAATTTGTTTTGGTGAGTTCAAGCATGCGAAAAAAAAATGAAGGAGGGAGAAGATGAGAAGGGTATATTATGTAAACCATTTACATATTTAAATTACCTACATATTTTTCGTTTCTATTTGCGATATTCGAAAAACAGATCAGATAGGACCCAATGTTTTTTTAAGGAAATGATAAATCATCGGATTCCAACAGAAAACAGTTTTTTAACAGTATTGATGTATTCAGTCATAGTCAGTTGAACTCTACAAAGCTCTTGGCCATCACTAGCATTCAGTGGTGTCACAGGGAATAGGTAATTCACTTATGACACCACTGATGGTGTCATAGGGAATGAAAATTTCCCCTGACACCACTAGCACCCCTGACATCATTTGGTGGTGTCACGGGTAAAGAACGCAAAAGATTATAATCTTCAGGACACAGTTTTTTTATCATGTTCACATGGTTGTAATCCATTTACGTTTCTTTTAAATTTTCTTTTCTTGTTAAGAATGGCGAGACTTGCTAATTGTAGCCACTATCTCCTTTGTTGAACAGATCTCTTTTGGCTCGGACGATTCGGTGAATACTATACGTCACGCTTCGCTTGATAGATAAATGTGTGGACGAAAGATCATGTCTTGATTTTTACTCAACGTGTTTGCTCGATCAAGTAAAACCGTATGTGAGTACAGAGCTTTGAATAAGCCAAGCCAACTTTAGGCTTGTATGCTTGTTTAAACGGTGATTAAAAACACAAATCGCCGAAGAAGCCAGTCTTTTTCTTCTGTCTCTTCTTCAAAGTGGAATGAACACACATATATTATATGCATAAGGAAATTAGGTACTCCTACTGTTCATATAACTTCGCTCAACGAGTTAAAAATGTTAAAATTACTTCGTAATGATCCAAAGTAACTGCTTCTTTTCTTCACAATAATATTTTAAATCAATATAACCAGCACATAAATCAGTATAAAAGGATATCAATTAATTATTTCTCACTAATACATATATTATGAAGTATAAGTTCCCCTAAGTGTTCGCAATTTATGCGCTATAAAATAGGGTTTTATACAAGTATGGAAGCGGAACCTTCCCATCTCAACCTATGGGTGACATACAGTTAACAAAATCGCCAAACTTTTCATCGATTAAATGAAAACAGAGTTGTTGTGGCATATGATTGTTTATTTTATTACTAACTATCCCTCAGGAACGGTACTTTAAATATATATGGATAAAATCTACACTGTGTCCATATTTGAACCCCTGACAGAGTGTATGCGAAATTTCGTCATGATCAGTCGAGTAGTTAAGACACATGAAAGCGTAAAAAACAAATTAATAAACAACAGATAAATCAGTCAGGATTTAAAAAAATGTATTAATGTTTGCAAAAGCTGAATCCACAAATAAATAAAATACAAGCCTTTTAAAACTGATAGAAGAGGTTATGACATTTTTGCCATCATTAGACACAAGAGGGCTGACTACACTACAAGGGCTGACTAGACTACACGACAAGGGCACTATTGTGTAAGGTAACCACAATTTATGTGTAGGAGTGCAAAGGAAATAGCAAGATACCTTCACTACACCCTCAATTCATCCTAAATTTAATATATATTTCTCTTCCATTTCTATCGCTAAGGCGTTTAATGTAAATTTTAATTGAAAATAATTTAAATAATATTTTTGTATTAAAATATTATGAATCTCACTTGTTGCAGAGATTTTCTGTTAGGCAATTCTCAAAAGCATCACGGCGTCTACAATTTTGCTTAGGAAATAGAAGCAATCCCTATTTCGTGAAAACTAACGTATAGCTATACTTTAGTTTGGTATGACCTTGAGGCGAAATGTACATATATGTTACACATTTCCAATCGGAGTTATACTAAATAGATCTACGTAATGTGATTATATGATAATAAAATTCTTGAGTTACCCATTAGCAGATGACTTTGAAACACCTGTAATATATACATCAAGGAATACAAAATTAGTCAAGACATTCTACTTCTTATGTACCGCTTAAATAGCAGAAGAAACCAGCTTCGTATATATAGGAATCATCAACATGTATGAGTGGCGCTGACCTATTAGTTTGGTTAATTGTTCCCCCATATTATTAATGGTAGTTCTTCAAACGTAACGGTCGTGTGTTCGTCCATGTAAGTCTCATTGGGGTTTTAATCGGCTTACCGTTTCGGCGCAGCAGCATCCACTCGAAAAAGCTCCCTACTTAAGCATTATTACTAACTCTCATTCGAAAACGATTTTAAAGTTAAAATGATGAATAAAGTTCTCAATTTCTCTGGTATTTAATTCGGTAAGAATTTCAATAATTATTATTGGAAAATTATTATTTGAAAGTCCTCTTTGTCTTTCATCTCTTCCTTTACAAATATTGTTTTTATTTGTCTTTTATTATATATAAGACGTATAGACATAGGGATGTCTAATCAATGTCAGATTCGATGATCAGTAAAGTATTCGATTGCGGCAAAAAGTTGAAAACACGACAGATAATAAAGAAATAGGGTGCAGTGGGATCACCGTTTTTCATATTTTCTTATTCTCCTTTCGTTTTTTTTTATTCTCCTTAGACTTGACGGATGGACGGCAGACTGGCATCTTTGTATAGTCTTGAAGAAAATATTCGTCCAGAGCTATATAACCAAACGTTATACTAAAAGTATGGGATAAAACATTGGTGTTTGAATTATTTTTGTTGGTTATACATTGCGGCAGTAACACTGCTCTTTTTGCAAGCATCCATAAGCTATTATAGGCTATCACGCGATTGGTATAGAGCAGGCGTGAATTTATGAACCTATTTATATAATTGAGACTGCAATGGTAGTAATTTTTACTGCTTAAGGATGCTCGGTTCGCTTAACGGGTCGAGCAGTGTCACGGCTTCCTGACTAGTGATTCTCAGTAGTAGTTCGGAGTTTACAACTGTGTCTGGTAGACGGCAATAGGCTTACCTATGGATGTAGATTCCATATCTTATCTTATCTCATGTGGGGGCCAGTCAGTGCAGACCGGCGACACTTCGACCCAGTGGGATCTTTTGTGTCGACACTCTCTCAATAACGACTGCCATAAATTTTCATGGCAGCCGGGATCGACGGCTTAACGTGCTCTCCGAGGCACGGAGCAGGTGATAATTGTCAATCAATACGAATGATTATGCGTCGAAATAATTCGAAAAGTCATATAACATATATATTATAGGTATAGTATATATTCATATACTATAGTATATGAATGTAATGTCCTCCAGACCGAATTTCAGTTATGGCGCGGGCGGCCAATCTTAACGGAGACTGGCCAACTGCGCAGGAGATATTATAGTGCACAAGTATGTGCGCAAACACAAGTGCACTCTCTGTTCGTTAACCCTCATGATCCGATGGGACGGATAATCCGACATGATCAGAGAGAGATGCGCAGGACCAACGGCTTTAGGTGCTTTCCGAGACACGAGAGTGTCTAACACTGCCAACTTCCTAACTCCGGGCTCGTATTGAGATTTCTTAACAGCAAAGCCCAATAACTTTTTGTTGGCCTGACCCGGGATTATAACTCGAGACTTCATGCACAGCAGTCGCATTCACTACCGCTGCGCCACGGAGGCAGTCATATATATATATATGAATGTATAATAACTACATATAAAAAGGCCTCTATATTTTAGTCCCGATGGTATATCAGGTGTATGTCACCTGATAACCGAGACAAAAATTCGAGTGAAGTTTGCAAAGGACGATGAAATTTTACATAATTTAATAACTCATGAACTTTGATACGATAGTTTGAAAGTTTAAAAAGGTAAAAAGTTCCAAAACTTTCACAATGAAGTTGAACTTAAAGATTTTCTATCGAGTTAATCTTTAAATTTAAAATGTAAGCCACGTTTTATGTTATACTTAATAATAATAATTGACATATATTTACAAATGTACTAAAAAAGATAACATAATTAACATAATTACAAAAACAAATAATTATAATACTAAATATTTACAAAAATGGTTTAGGCATCGTAGAATTCTTCAGCATCTTTAAATTATTTATTTTAGTTGACCGAGTTAAAGAGAGATTACAGTTTTAAAAGAGAATAGGTCTTAGCTAAGTCTTTGATATTAATGTTAATGATACTCATCTTAAGAATAAAGTTTTGAGCTTTAGCTTTTTGAATACCAACTTCTTTTTTACGCAGCTAAATTTGTATTAGACATGTCTTTGTTAATCGTTGATCATACTTTCATACTAATGAATTGACAAAGAGCTTACAGTCTGCCTGATAGTATGCAGGATTCGGAATACCTTTCTATTATTACGTAACTAAGTCTTATAAAAATAGGAATTATTGTGCAGACTTAGTAACGGGCAAAGGTTACACTGCCTACTTTACTTATAGTAAGTACACTACCTCCTTAAAAAACCAAGCTGTAAGTACACATATGTACAAGACAAGATTCCTTGCGATTTGACAATAAATAGTGTCAATTGGGCACGAGGCATCTGTCTAGCCTTTAAGAACGCTTACTTTTATAATCTTCTTATATTATTACTAACCTTTAGAACCCCGGTGGTAATACTCCGATGAAAGTCAATTAATAAATATCGTATTTTAGTTCACAGCCCGCAACTTTATTTACATGTTTAAAAAAAATATGCTATGACTCTCCCCAGGGCTTTAGTTATTTTCGTACCAACATTTCCAAAGTTTTCTAAACCAATATTGAATAACCAGCTTTTCCCTCGACTAAGTAGGCGTGGAGCGATCCTCCAACAAATACTCGCTGTTACGGTTTCTAGACGTATTAACAATTTCTTATCATTATGCATGCAAAAAATGCAGAGGGTTCGAATCCACGTCGCATACCTCTGACTGAAGTAATATAACTTTTCGAAATTATGTGCGTATTGATTGACAATTATCGCCTCCTCGGAGAGCACGTTAAGCCGTCGGTTCCGGCTGCCATGAACATCTAGGCAGTCGTTATTGATAGTGTCGACACAAAAGATACCACTGGGTCGAAGTGTCGCCGGTCTGCGCTGACTGGCCCCCACATAAGATACATGCATACTCGACTTCTAGGCAGCTATCAAGATGCAACATGCACCAGATTTTAAATTGCACCTCCAGTAATACAACTGTAAAAACCGCAATCAATTTCTGTAGTTGAAGGATCACATTATTTTCTTAAATATCTTCTATACGAAGACATCGCCCAATTAAAATTTTATTATATACATATACTACTGCTCCGGATTAACAAAACTTGATCCACGCGCCATTTCTTAGTGCGAGGATTATAATATAACTCCAGCTAGAACATACTCGGTACTATTTCCTCGCTCCTTCATGCTCCCTCCACTACTTGTAACCCACGGATGAACCAAATACACACTTATCATTCTGCTGGTCCCCGTACAATAATTACTACGATTGTCACTAGACAGACCGGGGAAGGGTGTCTGAGGGGACAGACAGACAAAATGATGCTTCACTTTTGTACGAGCTTATAGATAAGAGGGTTGTTTGTGCGTTCAGGTAGTTTTGTTTATGTACAATTGATGTCTAATTTATTGTTT
The DNA here is from genome assembly GCA_930367265.1 of Catocala fraxini. NCBI lineage: Eukaryota > Metazoa > Arthropoda > Insecta > Lepidoptera > Erebidae > Catocala > Catocala fraxini. The sequence continues at coordinate 25,226,469 of OV884031.1, forward strand.
TAAAATGAAGTCTGTATTTTCATTGCATTAGTTGATGTTTGATTCCCAGACTACATAACATTTTTGTTACTTTTTTCTGTAAGGCAATCTTTGAGTGCGTTCCACATAGCGTTCACAACGCCTAAGATGTTTTTTTAGCCGTTCCACATGACGACTACGATCGTTGTAGTCGCGGCGAAAACATGTCTCATGACGTCATTACTCACGCTCACGCAAAGCTCACGACGACCCATCCTGAGAGGTGGGTCGTAGTGAGCGTTGAGAAACTAAGCGCCATTTTTTTAAATATAATGTAACCAAGATGTCGAATACGAAAATATAAATTTATTTGATGCGATTTTGATGAAACAATGAATACATAAATAAGTAAAAAAAATATAATCTACAGTGTAATATGTGCCAGAAAATGACTTACCTATAATTACTTTTGAATTGTTCATCAGAGCAACGATTAATTACATTATTCTATATTAGACTTATAAATTGTAACCTCTTTAAGTTTTCGCTTTTTGTTCTAATTCACCATTTGTATTATTAACATCAACGCTTAATACACTTCATTATGCGTTCCACTTGAGTTTACAATTGTAACGCTCGGAAACAAGTGGAACTGGAAATAGTGGTCGTGAGCGTGAGTGTCGTGAGCGCTTAGTGGAACCCACCCTATGTGATATGGGATGTATATATAGCTGGCGAATGAGTTTCATAATTCTGTATAATCTTTTGAGTACATACTGGTGTTACCTTATGTATGTAGTTTCACTGTTTTGTTCTTTATCAGTTCTGTCTTGCTTATTAGGGACAAATATTTTATTGACTGCCTTGGTGTCGCAAGGGTAGCGACTGCTGTTGTGTAGGTCTCGAGTTCGAAATTTCAATAACATTTGTAAGTTCAACCCAAGATATTCTCAAAGGAAAGCTCATTAGGCTCTTGTAAGAAATTCTCAACAACAGCTCGGAGTTACAAAGTCACAACAACCGGGTGTTGTACCTCGGAAAGCACGTAAAATCGTAGCCGGCTCTGTAGGATTGCTGGCCCTTCGGACTATGAAAGTGATGGAATTTTTACACACACATTCACTGTAATATCTCCTGCGCAAATACCCAGTCTCCGTTAAGATTACCCGTTGCAACCGAAATCAGACCCAGCGGACTTAAGCTTATTAATGATTCATCCTCTTTTAAGTTCAACTGTTAAGTTACTGGATAATACTTAACTGAGAGTCGTCAATCAAGCCTTAGTCAAGAATAAACACAATAGATACATTAGATAGCACCCAAAAAAATCATCTATTGTAGCATTCTAATTAGCAGCGACTATTGAAGAATCAAAATAGTTTAATATTCAACTTGTAACATAAGCCTTTTTGGCCAAAATAACGAGATACCAATTACCTATTCATGTCCAAAACTACAATGTATGAAACTCAATATTCTAAGCCCCACGAATAGTTGGTACGAACAAAAACCCGTCCATTACTATGAACAATGAGTGGTCGAACGATCCACAATGATGTTACATTTGGATGGTCGGCGGTTTTAATTTCACATCGGCAATTGTGCTCTAACGAGGCAGATGAACTAGAAGCGCTGACAGTCGCGAGCGGCAATTCTGTATGAGCGTGTTGAGGGCTTGGTGGGAAGCGAAGCGGTTGGGTTAAATTTCAGGCGCACCTGCTTTTAATTTTTCTTATAGGCTAGATTTTGATCGTGATTTTGCTAAATATAACTTATGCTACTTAAAGCTAATGCGATGATGATTTTTTTCGCGCGCATTAAATATTCACGAGATTATACTCTACATAGAAACAAAATACATTTTGCCCTTGCATAGTATTAAAAATAAAACCTTTAAGTTTAATGCTCAATTTAATAGACGGTGGCATTTCTAAAATTCTAAATTCATTAAGAAATAAATAATTTGGTATTTTTATAATATTAAATTAGCAAATTTATATGTTACGAGCAGTAAACGTTATGTAATTGTGGATACCATTTTTTCTGCTTTGATGCGTTGCCAATTCAGTATAAAATATGTTACGCTGTAAGCCTAGCACGGCTCTTTCAAAGAATTCTGGAGACCATTTTTACACAAACGCAACACAAGATTACTTAGCTGCAATATCTGTACGGTGAATTATTTTACTAATCGTGCTATGTCTTAGAACAGAGTTGCGAATGATCTATGCCGTTCTCATTTTATCGCGTTTAGAGAAATAGGCAGTAGGTTTTTTTATGCCACAACGGACTGATGTGAAATTTTATACCAATATAGTTTATGAGCAGCAACGTGACATCATTTTTGTTTATGATAAATGCAAATATTATTACAATAATTGGTTGTGAACGAAACCCTAGCAACACGTAATTTTTTATAGTACTGTTAGAAAAACATACGACATACACTACAGGCGCAATGCCTAATATTATAGATGTCTAGTTACTGTAACCTGTGGACCAACTTTTTATATTTCTCTGTAAAGTTACTGTCATACGTTCTAAACAATTAGACAGACATACCTCTATACGATTATTTCCCTTTAAAAATAGACAACAGGGAATAACTCTTAAAAAAGATTAAAACCCCTCAATCGCTTTCTGCCTTACTCTATAACCGCCACACCGAAAAGAGTGAAGTGTGCGGTTTTGAACGTATCAGCCAAACTCAACTTTTCTCGTTAGCAGGGGCGAAACCGCCTTAGTCTTGCGTTTTATTCATTATTTGATCTGTGAGCATCTGTCATCGGTTCTCTCTCTCTAAACAACATTGCGGGGTGATAATTGCGAATGCTCTGTAGAAGTGAATGAGTGACAAGTTGACAGCGTACCACAGATTGTTAAAGTTAAATTCATTGCTGCTTCGTTGCGTTCATTATTTAAATCTATTTGGCGTCTCAGATCATTCTGACGGATGAGTGAAGGGGAAAGAATGATTACTAGGATTTATCGAGTACGCATAGGTGGATTTATTATAAGTGCTTTTCTTTGATGTTTCAGGTTTACAAAAGTCGGCAAGCTGGCGCACATAAGTAAGTAAATTATGTTTTAATGCACAACAAGATATACACATATTAAACTATATTACACGTCATTAATCGTTGTTCAGCTTATAAAATTTAATCCAAACAAATCTAGTCGCCAAGAAATATATATTTTTGTGATATGCTTGCGGGCATTTAATGTAAAATATATCAGGCCTGATAATTTCTACTTAATTATAAGTAAATTTTATATTTAATCATAATTTGAGAAATGTAATTTAAATGTAAAACGATTGTGGTCATATTTAAACAGATCTACATCTCTTTTATTAACAAATAATAAATTTATGAGATAAATCTTGAAATGCAGTACCTATTACATAAAATAATTTATCTATATTGATACTATTAATCCGACGGCCATTCACAGACAACTGTAAGACATTTCCTGTTCTAATTAGCATCACAACTATACTTTTAGTTAACCGAAAGCTGAAAGCCGTGTGGCTTTCAGCTTTCAGTTAACTAAAAGTAACATTGCGCCGAGCGAAATGTTCCAAAACAGGCGGTCACAGTTAAGTGAATAAAATCAACACTTTTTGTTTAATACAAATATAAAATATACATTTACCATAACAATGAATGTGGTTACAATTACTCCGTGTAAAAACTTAAAATAATAAGTATTTTCGCCTACAAAATTACGTAAATTTGCAGCATTCAAAACGTAAGCTCGTGTTACGTGATTTTTTGATTATAACAGTAGAATTCTATCCTATTTTACAGCTTAAACGAATCATAAATAGTTATATTACAATTTGTCCGTCCGAAATATTTAAGTTATTGGTTGACAATAAAGATACATATTTATCAAAAAAGCAGTTCAAATCCTCCATACAATTTGACTATGGCGGCCGCGCGCCGATTTGATTATGCGCCGCACGAGCTCTGTCATTATCTGTCTTACGCTCGGCGCAGTCTTAATATTAGAACTAAGAATATAAAGACAGTAAATGAAGCAAGAGAGTTACGCTAGGATCGTAGCAAGTGGAAATCCGTGGTATCTGTCTATTCGTTTATAAAACGCGTAAGCCTATGTATGTATGTATGTATGTATATATATATTCAAAATACCACGACACTGAGAGAAAAATAATTCAGTTTAATCAATTCTGGGAATGCCAGAGGATAACATATCATAATTTTTCTTATATCTTATTTTTAAAACTGTTTAGAGTCAGCAGCACTTGAAATGTCAGTGCAAACGATTCTAAGCTCCGGTAGTCGTCGACTGTCGTGGTAAAATGGCAACTTTGTTGTATAAATAAATAATTTACGCAATCAATTTTTAACAGACTCAACAAGGCTATAAATAGAATTCAGTTTGTTTAAATAGAAACAAAAAAGCAATGCTCTGTCTAGACATTCGAACATTACAATTTGTGTCTCGCAACAAAAATTTATCCAAAGAGTCTAAATAGACTCATCCAATAAAATAATTAATTAGTTAAATATTGTTTATTCGAAGAATTACTAATTATATAATTGACTACAGTCTTAGTGTCGCCGCACACTAGCCTACCGGTGGCGGCCATAGTAAAGCTTACTAGTCGTCGCTAAAAGTTGTGGACGAACTTCTGCATACATTTTGTATGGTCACTGTTATACTTTCGCGTTGCATGATTAGAATGTAAAATGGGTATTAACGCAATCATGCTTAGTTTTACATACCATTTTCAAAGGTATGACGTTTTTATATGCTACCGATGTACACTAGTGTAGCATAGTGTAGGATAATATACCTAAAATAATAATAATATTCTAAGCCAAAATAAGTAGACCCAGAGCTTGTACTATGGGTACTAGACAATTTATGAACATACAAACGTAATATTATATACTTTTTTTGTAAATACATATATGTATATTATACACTAAATGTGCCCTCAGTTTCACCCGCGTTTATGATTACTGCGCATCTGCCGTGGGTCGTTGCGTAGAGAAAGGTTATAAGATATTATATAGCTTATAACCTTTCTCGATACATAGGCTATCCAACACTATTAAACTAATAATTTTAATTCGAACCAGTAGTTCCTGAGATTAGTGCGTTCAAACAAACAAACAAACAAACTCTTCAGTGTTATAATATTAGTATAGATAGAAACACCCAGACCAAGACCAATATCCATGTTCATGCACACAAAATGTTTGACTTGTGCGGGAATCGAACCCGCAACCTCAGGCGTGGTAGTCGGTTACACTAACCAGTACACAACGAGGCCGACAAGGAAATAAGTAATACAGGCCTTAATCGCCGGAAATAAGGTAGAGAAATAAAGTAAACACTTCTGAGTCACAGCTGTGAGTGGTCGGCGTTCGCTAATTGTGACCGCGTTTAGTGGCCCGTTGTCGACGCACGCTGGATTACTGTGTGAAGATGTAGATACGTTCAGCTGCTGGCTGGCTACGCCTGGTAGCCGACCCAGTCATGAGTGGTTCGTCTTGGCCGCCGATCGCAGCCATCAGTGGTCCAGTGTGTAGCAGCACTTAAAACGACTGTTTCTACAAACGATTCATTCTCTATTAAGCTATAGAGTCGCAGTGACACACTGGCGTGTAGACACGAATTTTTTTTCATTATTTCTGGCATTCCAAGAAATAGCATGTAAAAAGAATTATGAACATACCTAACATGATTTATCTTTCTAGGATCTTTAAAAAACAAAGGTTGACAATAGGATCCTGTTACTACGGTTTTCTTACACTGCTTATCTTACCTTTGATCGGCTCTGTCTTTTGAAGATTAATAGGGAGTCGTCTGAATTTTCTCAGAATATGTATTATTGTATCGGATAATCAAACGAAATATTAAACAAAAGGAAAACTTGTATTATAATATGAGGCGAGCCTATTAGCGATTATCGGGCGACTCCGTTTTGCTTTTAGAAGTTCACTTATACTAATATTAAGAGGAAAGATTAAATTTTTTGTTTGTTCGTAAGGATTTAACTAAAAAAGTATTCAACTTACCCATTTGAAAGCTATATTATTACCGAGTAACATAGGCTATATTTATTAGAGGTTATGGATTAAATAACACACTGTACAAACATTTTAACTATTTATTTTATACTTTGACACGAGGAAGTTTTATATGTCCGTTCACTTACAGCTCACAACAAGAAGTGACAGATAGCAGTATTGCTACGTCTTTTATAGCTTATCAAACTGTAAAGTATTTGACTACTATTTATATTATATGATGTTATATTATACAATTACTAAGGTGCAATAATTGTAAATAGTTAAATATAATAATTAATAAATTTTTGCATGTATAAATGTATATAATTCAACAATATTTTTTTATAGTAATGATTCTAATGTAACCTACTTTTACGCGAGCGATACCACGGGCAAATTTTAGTTAACAAATAAACCGAAAACCATTATGCTCGATGCTGGAATCAAACCCTCACATGTGCATCAAAATATGGTACGAGTATAAAGTCGAAGCGCGCGAAAAACTATTAGCAAACCAAATAAGTTACCTATCGAAGCAAAACTACCACACGTTTTAAAAACAATAACTAATATGGTCTTACGTTTGCGTGAATGTTATACATTAAGATTTAACATCTTTTTAAGGATTTTATCGCGTTGTTTATTGAGAAACGGTTACTCAGAGGATTTGGACATTTAGAACGAATGGACGACAAAATCATCAAAGTATAGACAAATGTGAAGGGACATTTGCAAGACAAAGATTGAAGAAGTATTCTGAATAGATTGGATACATTCTGGAGAAGAAATCTTAGTATCTAGTAACGAGTCTACTTGTGCCCAGTATAGAATAGCAGCGAGCTTCCTATCATGTGACACTTATCGCATATAGGTAAATAAATAGTATTAGTGGGGAGACCGTTAGACTGTCACGCAGATGTCTCGATTTCGATCCACGCATATCTTTTCGAAGTTATGTGCGTATTAAATGGTCATTATTGCTCGCTTTAAACCTGCATGTCTATACGTTCTCCATAATATTCTCGAAGATATGTGAAGTCTGCCAACCCGCAATGGGCCAGCGTGGTGGACTATGGCCTAACCCTTCTCACACTGAGAGGATGCCCATGCCCAGCACTCGGACACTTTAATACAGGATTGATAGTATTATACTTGTAAATCCTCGAAAGGGCAGACTTGTAAATCCTCGAAAGCAGCGATAGCTCAGTGGGGAGACCAACAGACTGCAGTGTCGGGTTCGAACCCACGTCGCGCACCTCTGACTTTCGGAAGTTATATGACTTTTCGAAATTATGTGCGTATTGATTGACAATTATCGCCTGCTCCGTGCCTTGGAGAGCACGTTAAGCCATTGGTCCCGGCTGCCATGAGCATCTATGGCAGTCGTTATTGGTAAAGTCAGTACCCTCTAATATCCTGACACTGGTCTAGCCTTAGGGTATCGTTAGCCTTCGGGTTGCGGAGGTCAGGTGGCAGCCGCTCCGTGTAAAAACTGATATCCAGTCAAATCCGGTTAGACCAGAAAAGCCGACCCCAAGTGACTTGGGAATAATAAAGGCTAAGAGAGAAGAAGATCCTCGAAAGGGTATGTAGAGGTATCACATCAACATATCTCTTGGCATATTTATAAGTGCCTAGTAATGACAGGCAAATCTACTGTCGTTTATCGAGCATATTTCCAAACCGGTGACAGCAACTGAGACTTTCTTATAATATAAAATAACCCGACCAGGCATTAGCATTCGCGACGTTACGATAAAGCCGCGTTTTGCGCGTGAGTGAGGCAATTGACCTAAACAAAACTGATAAATGTGAATCTCACATACCTTGGGCCAACTCCGTCTACATATCATGTATGTGTGATGATAATATATTCTTTCTTTCTTCTTCTTTTCGTGTGGTTAGTGGCCAACCTGTTGTCGAGAGTTGTTCAAGCCGCCCGTAGGCCTCTGACAAAGCTTAACGATTGCTGTCAATTTGACAACAACTGGGACCGACGTTTTACGTGCCCTCCGAAGCACGGAGACACTCAGATGAAATACCACTAAGCAGTCACCCATCTATAGACTGACCGCACCCAACGTTGCTTAACCTCGCTAATCGTTTACCGATCAGTGAGTACAAGTGGCTATGAACGCATTCTCGGTAATATATTACGCTTACTAGTAACAGCACAGCTCTGGCAAAGTATAAAATGAATTAACATTAAATTTTCAGTTGATTTAAAAATAGAAGCCGCGTGTTTCCGGCCTTTGTTCTTTTAAAGGCCTAATCTTTTGTAGAGTTGGCGGAACATTTTGGCTTCTAATTTAACATTCGTACTTTGTGACTTAAATGTGTACAATATTTAAATGATATACTTTGGTAATGTATTTTTTTTATACTTGCGAATTAAAATAATACTAATATTGGAGTATATTTTCAGTTTATTGAGCAAATCCTTCACCTAAACATCGAGTCGTTAAAGTGGACGGGATGTGGAGTGGAGAGATTTGCTAGTTGACTACACGACTGCTTGCCAGGCGGAGTGTAATCATTTTGACAGGCAATAATAATATAAAAGCACATAGTCTAAAACCATCACTTGTAGATATCATACTATGTTCTCTCGCGTATTTCAAGACAAACCACTTGGCACGTCAGCAATACCGAGGTGGACGTATGTTCGCTGCACAATCGGTGCAGTAAAAATGTATTCCAAGTATCTTAATACTAACATATGTAGGTCCTGACTGCTTCAGTAACGCAGTAGTATTGTGTGCATATAACTGCTGTGCATATAGTTCAATTCCCGGATCAGGGAAGATCTTATTGAGTTTATCTGATATCAAGAAATTCTCGTTAATAGCATGGATTCTGGAACTTTGGCCGGTAATTGAATTCCAGTAGTAGAGGCTCGCTGATCTCAGCATGAATGGGCCGGCTCGACCGCGGAAGGACTACTCTCTCACAGAATATTGATGTGAAATAGCAGTATTCCTACTATTGCGTTTCGTTCTGTGAGTGAGAATGCCGGAGGCCCAATCACCCTCTTTCCTCCTTCCCGCTCCTTCTCCTTCCCACTTCCTCAAGGGTCGGCACCGCACAAGTGATGCCTCTGGTGTTGCAGGCGTCCGTAGGCTACGGTGACCACTTACCATCAGGTGGGTGGTATGCATGTTTGCCACATTAGTTGTATAAAAACCTATCAAAAGATCTATCACGTGAAACCTAAAACTATTGCTGACGAAATAAGAATGTAATTATTCACTTCACTACGGTCGCTGTCCTAAGATTTCTGGGATGTAACATGAGATGACGCGAATGTTTCTCATTGAAGTTAAACTACTGTACGAAAAATGGTACAACCGTAACGCTTAGTGTGGAAAACACACATCCAACCATAACCCCATGCAAACGTAACATATGTTATTGGATAACTGAAATATTGCCTCCATGGAAACGACAACTTAAATACTGCGCCAGTGGTTGAAGTGGTTGTCTCTCTGTCAGTGCGCCGAGTATCTTTAGGGTTCGAGCCCCCCACGGGACAAAAATTGGCGTGACCTACAAACAGTTCTGCGCCGTCTAGGTTCAGTAAGTCCGCTATGTCAATGATTGTAAAGTCTTCTGCGATACAAATATTACTCTTAGTGAGGAGGAATTTAATAAATAAGAAAGTACTATCAGCGGAATACCTATTTGGCCACCATCATCTGTAGAATAAAAGCTTAGCCAGGCTTAAGGGGCAATAAGGTAATCAAAATATTTATAGAAAAGGTTCTTAACAAAATTATTGCTGTCACGTTGGCTTCGAACGAAATATCAATGTGCAAAAGAGATAATTACAGTTCGGACTGATTATACATCTAAAATCATCATTTCGTAATCCCTTGTTTTCACTTCCAAAACTAAACTGATTTTAATAATTTACCACAAGTAAATGAGAAGAATTTGAGTTATTTCTGTAGGTCTTTTTTATTAGTTTCGTTATATTTGTTTGATGGATGTTAGAAAACAGCGATATAACCTGTTGAATTTTGTCATTTTTATGGAAAAAGAAAAACACAGGGACACACATGGCAGTACATGGCAGTACTATTCAGAGAGAAAATAGGGAAATCCGTTTGTAATGTCAAAATTCTCCTTACGTTTTATCTACAGTCAAGGTGCTTATGTGCCCTAGTTCTCCTAACTTATAATAATAATAATAATAATATTCTATCACATACACACAACACCATCTAGCCCAAACTAAGCAGAGCTTGTACTATCGACAATGGATAAACATACATATGTATATACTTTTTTTTTTTGTAAATACATTCATATTATACTGCACGAACTGACACTCTTCAAAATGATAACGATATCATTTTATCACCATATCGTCGTCAAAGCAACACTTAAAGGAAAGCCAATTTATAACAAGTAAAATATTTATCTAGGATATATAAAAAATATTTATCTAGGATATATAAATAATATATAAATGTAGAGTTGAATTTTGAGAATATTTTGATACAATTTAATATTACCTCAACATAATAAAAGCATCTTGTTGATCGAATACTTTAGAAAGTTTCGATTCATTTGAATAAAAATTCCAAGAGTGAACCGAAAACTTTGTTTAACGTCGCGAAGTAATTTATAAAACGTAATACCAACCGACCGGAGATATTAAACTCGAATACTATTTTGCATAAAGTTGTGAAAAAGGGCGAACCACCTGTGTGTAAGAGGTGCTTGTGGGCGCCGACGAAATCAAAACGAGATTTTGACTCGACCGATCTCGTCGAGAATGAAAAAAGTTTAAGACGCACCCCGCTACGAAATTCTCGCGACACTCTGAAAAAAAGAAAGGCGGATTTCGTTATTCTAAGCCTCTTATATTCTTAACACGGACGTGTTACGGAAATTCCGAAATATACCTTTTTTACTGCGCGACGAAATGTAATTTAGCTTCTAACTTTTCACTTAGGTGGCGAACTCGGCAGATGGGAATGTAAGTTCGGATTGTTTTCAACTTTTTTGGAATACTTCCAAATAAACTGCGGTGTATAGTCGGCTTCGGATGGTACAATATTTTATAAAAATGCATACTATCGTTGTTATTTTCAAGTAATTTCACAGCGAGCTAGGCGCGATGTTCTTTTAAAATTCTTATAATATTTTAACAAAATGTTGCCCTTAGTTTTTGTCCGTTTTAATAAGTTTTAAAAGCGGAATTGTATTTTAATTAGAATCGCTTTTATGCCGACTAGGTCAAACACAGTTCTCGTTTTCCGTCAGTGTATCAATTACTTGGCTTGATTAAGCCAGTATATTAAATTGATTAGTTAGATTCTAATATAAGAATGGAGTTAATTTCAATCCCTCGTTTTATTTCTGAACGTTCTACAAATTAATCGCCAACTATCGTTTGGCTTCATTCATTATTCGTATACTTTCATTCGAATAAGTGCTTCGTCAGTTGAACCTTATAAAAAGAAACTATTACATGATTCTACAAAACTTGAACGAACGTTCTGACTTGGGTTTTCAGCAATTCATAATTAAATTTCTGCTGAGCAAAAATTTCGTTATTTAATTACTAGAAAGATGAATTAATTTCAAGCATTTTACGTTTAGATGCTGCGGTTCACGTTAACCACAGAAGGCTTTGCATACATTCAACATTTTTTAAACAAGATAGCGCCTTGTCTGACTAGATGGAATTTTAGAATTCAAAATTTTATCATCCTTTTAATTTTATTTGGTAACGGCCTGATATGTATTTTATTAATTTGTCCTTGCGATACCATTTTTAATGATCATCAATAAATTAAGTATTCTTCTGGAACTCTCTTAGTGCAGTATATTTATATACCCGTATTTCTTTGGGATATAAACAAATGAGGTAGAATCAGTATCTGAAATTGCAATTAATGTTCAACCAAAGGAACCGTTCCATTTCTAAGCTCTATGCTTAGAAATGGAACGGTTGTCCAATGTAAATATATGATTGCACTTGTTTTACACACGTACAGTTTTATTTTATAGTAATTCGTGATTTAAATATGGATAACTAATTAAAATTATTTCGTCAGGCGCGTGACGCTATCAAAGTTCTCTATACAGAATGTTGTGAAACCTTTTATAAAGTATCAACAATTTCATTCGCAGTTATTTAATACTCTGAATCCAATTTGTTTCTATAGTAAACTTTATGAAAGTGGGAAACAGGAATTTACGCATGAAATCATAAAATGATTGACAATATTAATATATGCTCAGGCTTAACAAGTATTTAATTTATAATATTAATATTTCTTTTTATATGTGTAAATATTTAAGCTCATTTGGCGTATAATAATAATGTATGTAATATGTAAATTAATGCTTCTAGGTACCAAAAATGAAACAAAGTGTTTCAGAGAATTGTTTAATTTTGAGATACCAGGTTGTGCTTCTTATTAACCTCAACATATTTATGTAACTTTGGAAGTATGCCAATATTTCAAGCATAGTGTAGATATTCATTAATTGACCACTTTAGTTGGACACATATAGCGTAGGAATATTGAATAAAAAAAAATTTATTCGGTCTTTACCAATGTACACACCGTTTGTAAAATTAAAAAAAAGAGAATTTCCCAGACTTTTACGCGTACAGTCAACAAAAAAGTCGTAAAGTTAGATCCACGTCTATAAACGTCAGATGAAATTCTGCACCTTTATTTATTTGCGGGCAACATTTACCCGACTTTGTGAGCTTACCACGAGTGCTTGAGTATTATCCTTAAAATTGTATTAAGCTCAGTGCTTTGCCGGTTTTATTTTATTGCTATTTTAGTTTATGCGATTTCGCGAGATCATTTTGGAATCATAGTAATTAATCAACGTTGAGTTTATTCCGCGTTTTTGGTGTATTCGAAATACATTTGTTGAATGAATGAATAATTATGAATTAATGTAACGATTTAAATTTATATTTTAACTGCCTACGTATCATTTCTATGAAAGTGCTATTTTTTTTATAAATTATTCACATCAATAAATTGATTCCTGTGTTTTTTTGAAAAGGAATTAAATGTATACCTATATTTTATACAATTTCAACTAGCTGGTAAAATATTGTGGGTATAATGTTTGTGAGTGTATTTAATATGATGTTTTAACTGCAGTTAGTTCACAGGCAAGCTTGTTTACGTATATCGCAGACATTTCTGTACTTCGTGCTGTTGCTTAAAGATGGTTGATAGAAAAATCGAATAATGTTTTATGCGATTTAGATGTTAAACTTGGGGCGTCATAATCATAAACCACACAGAAATCTATTGTAAGACCAATAGTTTTAATTGCTTGCCAAGGCATTGTGTTCTAGCACCGCTAACTTCATAATTCTGGATAGGTACTGAGAAGTTCTAAAAATCCAATAACTGTAAGGTGACTCGACCCTGTAAACCCGAGACGTCAAGATTCACAGCTAGGTCCAAACCAAAAAGGCAGTTAATCGATAAATAGGTAGAGACCTAATTGTATCAGTTACAATTGCTGTTTGAATGATGATGAATTACTTTTTAGACGAGTACGTCGCCGTGACATCATTTTGCGCTTATGTTTGCAAGCCATCGTTTGTTCCGGGCTTGCATTAATATAATATATACTACAGAAGATATCTCAACTAGATTATTAGCAAAACGCATTTTTGGGCACATCGCTTACTTTGAGCCATGCGCTTACTGCTTCGACACGTTTAACTGCATATATTATTTAATATATGCCTTCATGTGTATTGCGGTACAACTTAATTAATTTTGCACTCAAACGTCCAGATTCAACGCAACTATTTGCGGATAACATAAACGTTAGTCCCATGCGGAGATCGAAGCCACCACACCATTCATCGTGACTTACAGTCTCATGTCACCTGTATGTGGCCCTCCCTAACTATAATTTTATGTGTAATCAAATATGACTCCACGGATGCCGTAGTGTTAGTTTAAGTGGTCATTACGCCACTTTTAGAGTTTGAAAAAACTCTTATACAACAGCTTTGTCCGTCAGTCCGTATGTTATACAACTTTCAACTCAAGAACCGTAAGAGCTAGAGACTCGCGGTCAACGCCATTCGACTCAGAATAGTCGATATACCCCCGAAATGACTATGACCTTTGACCTCTGACCTCAAGGTCATGTTACCTTTAAATATTACTTCATCTATTTTTCGAACTCTAAGATTTACGGCATTTCGTTGCCGTTCCTCGCTTGTTTTTAAATACAACGCCCATACTAGGGATTTTTAAACGACCCCAAAGTACACCCAGGCTCGAAACAGCTATTTGTGGATCACACATAATTAAATGTAAGACGCAACTTAAAACTATTAAATAGACGTAAATATGTATTTTATTAATATATCTATTCGATGCCAAGATATACTGAGGTGCTAAGAATACAATACAATAACAAATCACATTCAGTTTAATTTAAATGCACCTTTACAAATTTCCTTTTCAAGAAAAGGAACTTCGTAAAGGTGCTTACTTGTAACCCAAACGTACGTCTCGTAGCTCCCAACATTTCGACTAAAATTAAAAGCCAAAGTCGATAGAATCTCTTAGTATGGCCGGCAGGGGTTGCAATAAAATTGCAACTTGCAATCGCAATCTCGAGGGATTGCCGGGAACAATCAATCGAAGCTGGAGCGTAATTTACTTTTGCCGCCTTGTAAATAAGAATCAAACATGGACGAAGCATTTGAGCTTAGTGCCTTGGGGCTGGTGTAAAATGAGAAAAAATAAAAAAAAAGTAAGTAGAGTTATTTTGAATTTAGAATGAAGCCTTTGTTGAGAATATTGTAATAATTTTGTAGTATCTTCGTTGCTGTCGCATTGCTTTTATGTTTTTTTATTTCTGGTCTCTGGATTGATTCTGGTTTGAATCAGGATAAGTGGTAGCGCTTTTCTGTTTAGAACTTCTCAGTGCAGTTTGTGTCATGGGTAAATACGACCTAAATTATAGCTAACGAAATGAGGGTAGAACAAATGTCGACGCTTTCGGAGATGCGTTAATCTATGGCAAGTGTTACTGTTTGTGATCTGTGTAATTAAAAAGATGCTAGACGCATATATAAAAAGTATGATAAAAATACACGTACCATCATAATATTACTTTATTAGTGACAAAGGTACCTTACTTTAGATTGAAAATTGCATATACACTTACATGCTACTTATATATTACAAAAATAAGTATATGTATGCACACACGCCAGTTTCTCGAAAGAGCAAGCAGAGACTACAAATTACTTCTATCTTAGTACATTCTTAAACGGTACTTTTTAATCTTCCTACAGAATGTCTCCGACCCGTTCATAGAACGTTGGCCCAAGTCATTCTCTTCTACTGCCTTTATTGCATATCTAATACATAATACGATTATTATATAATTAAGTAATTACTCTGCAAAAATATACATAAAAGAACCGTACCAATATTAACCATATTGTATAAACTGTAGCCTAATATGCCTTCAAAACTTAAAACTTGGGAAACAACATAATTTGTACCGCGCAACTTTTTTCTTATAAAGCTCCTTGTTACTTTGGAAACATTTCTTGACATTTAAAAAGTTTCACAACGTTACTTTATTTTTTCCAAAACATTATTAGAGAAAATCGCGGCTGTATTAAAATTTTCGAAGTACTTTCACGTGTTTTAATATATTAAGTTTTATAAGGTGATTGAAAGCCTATATAAAAATAGAAAGCCTAATCTACACTTTTAGAACAGCATCAAAAATTACCTGCATGAAACAATAGTGTATTCGCGATTTCATTTTAAAATTGTTCTACGTTATTTTTAGTATTCGTGATGGTCAATTATATTATGATTTATGACCATATACTGTGGCCTGAGGTTCCCACCGTGTTATGTGGTATTTACGCATGATTACAGCTCCGACCCTGTGAGTCGTAGTGTGATATTATGTAGACAATAACCTCCCTCCAGAATTTTGTCCTTGCGGAATGTGAGGCGCCTGAAAGAGAATCCTTCTGTCAGCAAGGGACCATGTAGTCACTTCGCAGGCAGCACGGGAACTGCCAGTGCATAAAGATTGCATTGCATTGATATTAAACAACATAAAGTAGTATAATATCAATGTGTACCAACAATCTGTAAAAATAAATTACTTTATCTAAAAAGGCAACGAAATAAACATCATCACTGGTACCAAAAGTGGCAATATAATGAAATATGAATAATATAATATAATATATGAAAAGGTTTAGGTGGGCCGTAAGTTTGTCACCTTTATTGACAAGCTTTAATGTATACTAATATTATAAAGAGGAAAAAATTTCTTTTTTTATTTATACGTTTGTTTGTAGGTATTTAAATCAAAAACTACTCAACCGATTTTAAAATTCTTTCGCTATTAGAAAACCGTATTATCACCGAGTAACATAGGCTAGGTATATTTTATTTAAAAAAGCACTTACTAATGTACCTTAGCCTAACCTACTTTAACGCAAGCGAAGCCGCGAGAAAGAGCTAGTTAACTAAGACTTTTAATAAACTTGACAACTACTTAGAAGTGCGACCTCTCGACTCCTTTCTTCGTAGTCTAACAATTGCTTAATTAGGCCGTTCTAATTACAAAAAAATAACAAAGTAAAAGATAAGTAACAACTCAATTACGCAATACTACCGAATTTTTGGAGTAATGTCGGTTATATCTAAGCACAATCTGTGTGGATGTGGAGGTGTAATGGACAATCGGAGGAGGATATAGCTGTAATTACTACGCCTGACAGGTAGATTAGTATCGCAGTAAACAGGTGGATGTTCTGCCCATTCATACGATATAATACCTTAATCGCCTCTCGCCATATACGTTGTGGAATGGTCCGTCTTAACCGCTTTAGATATATCTGTTAGATACGTATGTCCATGTTGTAATTACGATTGAGAGAAGGGTTACGTTTGTATTTTGAAGTAACAATGGTAAGTATTTATGCATGTGGCGAGGTATATCACGACGTCATGCTCGGTAAAGGTAGATATTTTTGAAGTACTATCAAACTTCTTCTTACGAATGAATAAATTTTTTGGCCGGGATTAGCTGTGTTAGGATTATATTCATGATCCACATGTCATACTCGAGAACGCAAGGTACTTTCGATGGCTTATCAATTTTACTGCTAACCAATTGTATGTTTCTACCGTTGAATGTGAAGTATTATAGAATTTTAGTCATGATTGGTCCATACGTCATGCTCGTGAATGGGTGCCATATATGTATGTGTGTATGATTTAACCACATATCATCGCAGACTTATTCCTAATAAACTACAGTTAATAAATGTCTTACCTTTTTATATATGTATCCTTGCTCATTAGGGTAGGGCTATGTCCAGCAGTGGACTATTTTAGTCTGATGTTGATGATGATGATGATCCTTGATAACTAAAATTATGTACAAGGCAGTACGAGCCTAATATTGAAACTTCAAGTTGCGAAGTATCTGGGACAACTATCTTTGGATACACAAAATTTTGTGCCGTAGGGATTTGAACTAATAACTAACAGTGTAGCGGTACTTTGTGTGGCGACCACATTCCCAGTGCACCAAAAGTAGGTTTATACTTTAACTCAGTAAATGTTTTGTGTTTTTACACTACACACAGCTAGCTGTCGCGTTGTCGCTACGAGTATTATAACAATACTATACAGAAAATAATCTTATTATCCAAAAATGTATTCCAAATCAATACCTATTACTATTTTCCGGCATTTCGAATATAAGTATTTTATGCTATAGTTAGAAAGTACATACAGCCTGTATATATACTGGCATTCTGGGCTTGATACAAAAAAAAAGTACAAAATAAAATCAAATTTCATACTGATAGTAAGATTAAAAGTATAGCAAGGATGTACAATTTCTTAACATCATTATTATAGTTACTTTAAAATACAAAATTCTTAAACAAATAACTTATATAGATGCTCAGGGGAATATGATGAAAGTAAATTAAGCCAGAGAAGTTTGTCAGGATCGTAGCAAATGGAAATCCGTAGTATCTGCCTACCCCTCTGGGAAACAGGCGTGAACCTATGTATGTATGTATGCTCATAATTTACGTGAAGTATAATAGAAAGAAAGAAAGGAAGATATAAAGAAAATTCACTATAGAATGGTATCGCATTCTATAGTGTACTTTCTCACTATAAACATTTTTTCTGTGGAATTAATAGTTCATTCTCTGTACATAAAGAACAAAGTTTTTACAGCAAACTCAGCCTTCTGACCGTCTGCAGTATAAACAAGCAGCACTTCATTACTAACGACGAAGCCTTAGAAAGCAGACGGAATGGGGTGAAGCCGTATAGTCGTCTGCCGTAATGGCCAATAGTCGCTGTAAAATGTTTTGCTAAATAATTTATTCAACTGCTCTGCGATTTTTCTAGAAAATTTTGTTCTACAAATTCGTTTTCAAAGAGTTATATAATATATAGGAAACATCAATATTATATAGATTTAATGTCGAAAGATTGAAGTATAAGTTTTTGACTATAAGAAAGTATATGTAAGGAAATATAAAATGGACTGATGAACGGAGAAACTTTACAAACAAAATTAGAGACTTACTGAAGAAGGCCAAGTTTAAAGTATTCTAACTGATGAGAATTATTTATATGTGTAAAGAATGTGATCAGTCTAAATCAGGCAAGCATGGTACGTCGTAGCAACTAAAAATCCATGGTATATCCCTAACTCTGCCTAAAACAGGCATGACTATACGAAATCAATCTTTTCTTGTAACTAAATAGTTCCACCGATGAAATAGTGATCAAGGCGAGAGCCGAGAGAAAAGATAAACTGTAAAATCAGTGATGTTGGCACTAAATAATATCAGTATTAAAACAGTATGTTACACAGAGAATACAAAGAGAGTTTATATTTAAAACATACAAGTGATATTACTATTACAACTTGGTTAATTACTTATCCACTTCTAAGTTATCACACGAACAAACACATCATGCCATTTTTCTGATAGATTAATTCCAATTTCACTACCTAAATTTTTTTTTTTCTGTACATATTAGTTTTCGTTTTTGAAACACGAAAATACATGATAGCCTTTGAAAGACGTTTGCTAGGCACAACAAAACAACATCCGGGATAACCACTTTCAATTATCCCCACCTGACTTTTTGAGTTCAGAATACTTACACTTATACCCTTAGGCGGAAAAGGCGCACAGATCAAAAAACCCACGATATAAAACAATGTAGGGTCACAACAGTCACGGTGGTAACGTTTGGGGGCGTAACTCACTTACACAGCTATTCAATTTGATGGTATATTTTTGAATCAATTTCTCGCTCGAGCTGCTCTGTTTGGTTCATAGAGTGGCCTGTTCGTGCGTATAGTTTTATATATTATCACGGTTAGGGGGCGCAAGTCATTTGGATTTGGTTTTTTCGAGCGCAAAATTTGCTCACTCTTGTGGTGACGTTTGGGTAATCGGGAGTGTTACGTTGAGGTAAAGGTGACAGATAGCTGTGTCGTGTATGCGTGGGTTTACACCTCTAAGAAGCTATACATCTGATGATCGGTGGTTACAGCAATGTTTTGCAACTCCGGAGTATCTAAGTTCAATAATAGTAGTGTTATAGTTCAAAATTATGTAATAAAAATCTTTTAAAATAAACAATGCGATAAAATCTGTATAAAGTAGTTTAATTTCAGAGTATGGAGTTCGTCATTTACTGGTCCTGACCTAAGGGTCAGAGTGTTAAGACACTATATACGTTCACTACATTCACATTCGTATGTTGTATGTTGAAGCTCATTTAATTTAGATTAGGAAAATAATGTCATTCTACCTATCCATTGAAAAATACATATTTGCATTTTTTGTAAGTACCTATGTTTTTCGGTTGCTGGAAATTAATCCTTATGAGTCGCAATTGCCAGCAACATACTTGAAACCCTACTGTGATAGGGTTTCAAGAATGTGTGGCATTCCAAGAATTGACAGGTTAAGATTCTGCAGTATAACATTATTATAGTGAACGCCGCTATTGGACAAATAATTTGTCAATAAATATATTTAGATAGCGCTGATGTTATGTGTAAACATAAAGTAATACAGTAGTTTTACCGCCATATTGGCATGTCCGAAGCAGTGTTTTTAATCCCGTAGAATGCAAAATATTGGATGATCCACAGATGGATGATCCCAGTCTAGTGACATGGCATGACGACATGTAAAATTCTCTGTGTCATAGGGATTATACCTATTGTGGCCGGAGTATTTCATTTCAAACTAGCAAAACTCCAGCGTGTGTTGTCTATTTACATGTTTTTATCAGCCTGCGTACAGTTTTGATGAGTTAACCACAGTCTCATCTATACTAATATTATAAAAAGGTAAGGTTTGATTTTTTGGTTGTAATGATTTAAACTCAAAAATACAACATATTTTAAAAATTATTTCATCATTAGAATGCTGTATTATCGAGTAACATAGGCTATATTTCTAACATAACGTAACCTACTTTCAGGCGAACAAAACCGTGTGCAAGAGCTGTTCATTAATTACAAATATTTTTCTTAGTGTATAAAATATTAAACTGTTTGCCTGTGCCTTTGCTCTGTGTATTCCACTGAAACGTATGCTGGGATAAATAGTATCGTATTGGATCATCGTATCTGCATACCAAAATTTCTTGCAAATCCATTCAACGGTCCACGCGTGATTTAGTAACAAACATCCAAGCAACCAAACATCGTAACACACTTACACATTTAATAATATTATATTACTAGGATAAATAAAAAGAAATAATAGATAAGGAAGTTTCTCAAGTCGGGCCACAAGGCAATTTCCTTACAAGCAATTAATAAAACTCTACTTTTATCCGACGTTAACTTGCCCATTATTAGCTTTATATTTTCCACGGTCTAGGCAAAAGTGTAATGAAAAAAGTAACTAAAAGGGACAGTATCAAGATAAACAGGGGACGATATTTTATTTACAGTTTTAATTTGTGTTTATTTATCTGGCTAATTAGTGAACTCTTGGCTTGGGTTGTTTTGTTTGTTAAATAGAATAAAAAGTTTTTGTTCACATTGCGGCGTCGTGTTGAATTTAAAATAGATTCTGTTTGAAATGTTATGTCAGATACGAAGGCTGTCTGAACTGGATAGGCTGGGTGATAGTAGTTTTAACTAAATATTATATGGAATCTATTTCAATTGATACGATCCTTTGAAATTAAATGTCGATATATGCGATATTACTACTTATTATTCGAATACCGATAAGTTTGATTTGTGTTCGTTTCGTTATAGCCGTATTGATTACCATTTTATAGCAATTGAATCAATATTTGTCTAAGCATTGCGTACTGCTAATACCTAATCAATAATCGAATTACTTTAGCTTCATTTTCATTCAGAAATTACTAGAGTGAGAGCTAGAGAGCTTTTCATCGAGGCTGATATTTTAATGTTAATATTGTCACTAGAGCTTAATCTTGTAGATTTAGGTCACAAAGTAACACTTCATCATCATCATCATCATCAGGCTATTTAATAGTCCACAGCTGGACATAGTCCTCCCCTAATGAGCGCCATAGCGCCCTGTCTTTGGCTTGCCGCATCCAGCATCTGCCTGCAGTATTTTGCAGATCGTCATTCCATCTGGTCGGAGGGCGTCCTACACTACGTTTGCCGAGTCGCGGTTTCCACTCAAGAACACGTTTACCCAGCGGTTGTCGGTTCTTCGCGCGATATTGCCAGCCCACTGCCACTTCAGCTTGCTAATTCTCTGAGCTATATAAGTAATACTTATGAACGTCAAAATATATAGGTTAGTGAGTTTACTAAGTTACTGAAGTTACATTTAGCTTAGTTGCTAGGTACAGGCAAAGGGTTGAGCCTATGAGAAGAAACCTGCAAGAAACTCACTCACATTCCAACGACATCCTCTATTAAAATAAATATGCTTATTTATTTCAATAGTCTTGCGTATCCTTAGTCGTAATTGATGCAAGTATGTGTGATTTATGTCCCAAGTATCCTTAAGTAGATTAGTTGCATCCTTACTGAGCCTGCCGCACAGCAACCGAAACTTCGAAAAATATAAATACCAAGTTATAAATAAATAACACTGCGTGTAGTATAGTTTCGTTTTAGATATTAAAGGGTTTTGGAATCTATTGGAATTTATACGGACTTGCAGTCAATTCACGGAAGTGCTAACCAAAGGTTTAATACGTTCAATAGAATAAAATGAATAATCAATTAGAAAATAAAATAATTAATTAAGTCTAATGTGCGTTTTGTGAAAATCATTATCCAGAAAAATAAGTATATGCTTTGTGTAAATAATATGAACTAGTTGACCGGACAGAAGTTATCCTGTCTTAGACGAACTGTCAAGCTCGCGAGGATAAAATAGCAGTTTTCTGAAATTATCAATATTTCTGCGCAATTTTCTTAACTTTTCTTTCCTTAAGAACCTTCTACAAAGTGTTATAAAACTTAAAAAAGAAGATTTATGAAATCGGTAAAGTCGTTTTCAAGTTATAGCGTGACCAAAGGAAACAAGGATTCATTTTTATATATATTATTTCATTGTATATAGATAAGGCCAAAAATCTTTAAACCAAGTAAAGCTTATGTCAATTACTCCACAAAGTAGCGTATCATTTGCGAAAACCTAACAGCAATACAGCGTATGATAATCATTTCGAGGTAGGAATTTAAATAATTATATATATAATTTAATTTTATTATATATTTATGTGCTACACGTCATGGGTTACTAGTTAATGATGCGACCGCTGTGACCAACAAATGCTGTACATACAGAGTATATTTTCCATGATCAAAGTACAGCCAGAAACACAACTTTATTATCCAACGATTACTGCTCTCAGTTTTCTCAAAAATCATTTCCTCTTGCTGAGAAGAATGTGAAACAATTTTCAACCAATCAAAGCATCCGCGATGTAAAAATAATAAATTGTCAGACATTAATTTGTTTCTACCCTCAATAGCATTTAACTAATGAAAATAAAAAATGAATAAACTTCATTAATAACACTCCAATTTCGAACGATTACCGAACGACTCTGTCTATGGTCCGTCCGCTGTGAACAAGCCATCAATTTCAATAAAACGCGAGAGTGAGACAAAAAATGACGTAATCAATCATACGGCCCGTCATTTTGACGTCACGGTTTGGGGTGGCCACCGTTTCCCATATTATTTGGACAGGGTGTTGTTTTTTGTAGGGAGTCTACAATTTGATAGATAGATTAAGTCGAATTGAGTTAATAATCTATAATTATAAGGAAATACTTTGAGCCACTCATAGCCAGTTGCACTCACTGATCGGTAAACGTTTAGCGAGGTTAAGCAACATTAGGTGCGGTTAGTCTATAGATGGGTTGGGCCTGCTCGCCACCCGATCAGCACCAGGTCCGAGAGGTGGCGTGCGTGTTCCCACGTGCGCCTCTGTGTCGTGTCTTTGTCCTCCTCCCAGAGGGACGGTGAAAGAAATATTTTTTGTGTAGTGGCCTGCCGTTTCACACCGCGGGCTGAAACCACGGCGGGGTCGCGATTGCGTGTGAAAGCGATTCGCGCGGCCTCGTCGTCTATGGTTATGTCGAGGAATACCGTGGTAGGTTTAGTCGGTATTACCGGGGTATCTTTTACCCGGTGAGCCCGACATAACCTCTCCGTCGCCCCGCAGAGAGGTATGCGTCAAAGTATTCCCCAAAGCAAAAAGGAAAAAAATTGATGGGTGACCACTTAGTGGTATTTCATCTGAGCGTCTCCGTGCTTCGGAGGGCACGTAAAACGTCGGTCCCGGTTGTTGTCAAATTGACAGCAGTCGTTAAGCCATGTCAGAGGCCTACGGGCGGCTTGAACAACTCTTGACAACAGGTTGGCCACTAACCACACGAAAAGAAGAAGATAAGGAAATACTTATAATATTGAGTATTTGTATATGACACAACAAGGTTCTCGTTTGTGACGTAATAAACTTCAACAATTTATTTTTTCATGACCCTACGGATTTTCAATTGCTAATGATCCTGGCATAATATAGTTCTTGTTTCATAATCTTGCATTAAATTTCTCATGCATACTTGTCAGTTTACATACATGAAACTCTCATGGTGACCTTTATCCAGTTTGACTGCAATCTGGTAAAATAACGTTTGCGAAGCTTTTTCCCTTTGCCTAACCCCTTAAAAGACGTAAGCATATTATGCTGTTTTTATACTTTTTAACGATTACAAATTTCTAGGATTCTTTTACTATTTATAGCTAATATGCTGGTGTTCTAATAAGTACATGGCTGTAGTGCAATTTTTAGTATTCGTACCCACGAATTTTTCTTCTTGACCAGTTCTATCTTGTTCATAATTTTAGTACATCTCTATAAAACCTAGTTACTACCTTTTTTAACGCTACAATATAACTAAACCACTTTGTATGCATTTTATCGCGGCGCACTTATACATTTCGAGATGGAGATAGATTGAGGTATTAAGGTGCAACAGTTAACACCTCAGACTCTCCTTAAAAGGGATATTTCAGAGTGATGTTGCAATATCGCTTTAACGGTAATGAGGGCAAACACCATGCAGACACCTGTATGTCTGAGAGTTTTATATACTGTTCTCAACGAAGCTGACCAACGTGTACTGAGTGAACATGGTGAACAATTGCCTAAAAGGGTTAGGCAATTGTTCACCATGTTCATGTCCATGCTGAGAAAAGAACCCTGCTCAGCAGTATGTGTTCCTGCTGGGCTCGATGATGATATATAACTCGATGATGCAGCAGTAATGTGCATATGGATTTTCGGATTAGGCAAGTTTTATTGCTGGTACTAGCTTTTGCCTGCGACGTCACTTAGAAACAGTACTTTTTTCTTCGTATTAAGATATTCGTTAGGATTTCTGTGAAAGAAAGTCTCAGTAGCAAACAGTGTCGAAACTGCGCCTAGTGAATGGCTGCAGGCCTGATTACTACTACGTGACCTAAAAGCGTAGCTGGCAAAATGCTTTTAATAATACGCATGTATCCCTTCCCATTTGAGCAGCGATAGCTCAGTGGGCAGACCAACAGACTGTAATGCAAAGGGTCTCGGGTTCGAACCCACGTCGCGCACCTCTGACTTTCCAATGGGTCGAAGTGTCGCCGGTCTGCACTGACTGGCCCCCACATAAGATAAGATAATATCCCTTCCCTTTGGGATTTTAAGCGTAAGACAGTGTATGTATATATAAACAGACATAATAATATGATATTAGAGCCATCATAAGTGGTAGAGCCTCACTGATTTCAGCATAAATGGGCCGGCTCGACCAGGCAAGGACTACCCTCTCACAGAATATCGACGTGAAATACCAGTATTCCTACTGTTGTGTTTCGTTCGGTGACTGAGAGTGCCGGAGGCTCAATCACCCTCTTTCCCCCTTTCCGCTCCTCCTCCTTCCCACTCCCTTTTATTCCTAAAGGGTCGGCAACTCGTAAGTGATGCCTCTGGAGTTGCAGGCGTCCATAGGCTACGGTGACCACTTACCATCAAGTGGGCCGTATGCTTGTTTGCTACCTCAGTAGTATTAAAAATATAAGTTTTGTATTACTTACTCTGTGACCAACGGTTTAGTATTATAGCAGGCTATTATTCTGTCCATTGCAAATACATTGTTGGCACATAAATATAACAGTGCCTTATATAGTTCTGGAATGTTCCATCGCATTGGAATGACGATCGACGGGAATATCCCATTTCTATTATTGTACAGCCAAACGTCTATTATTGCTGAGTGCTACTATTCAATGTGTCGACCACAATAGAATAACGATAATTATTATTATAATATCGTATACAGCGCCTTGTTGTCCACGGGGATATGTTTGCGTGCGTTCGGATGGTATATTATGGGTCGATTCTAGAGTCGTGAAGTTATTATTGGTCGTTCAGTAAGTTGAAAGCTAAACGACGTCTGGCATTGGGCTGGTCTAACAGCAATAGGCTCAACCTCTGTTACAGCAACAAAGCTGACAAGAAGTGGGTGTGTATTACGTCTTTGCCTACTTCTTCAGAAATATTTAAGAGCATGTAAATATAGATTGTAACAATTTACAATTCCTAAGACACACTTGTGAAGTGACTAGCCTAATAATGCGGTATAAGAACATTAAATCAAGTATTGAAAAATTTAACCTTTATTATGTAGCTGACACAGGATTTTGACTATAGCCTCGGTTGAAATTTTCGGTCAATAAATTCTCGAGTATCGAACTCAATGTATTTACTACCGGCGCACCATTTAGGCAGCTGCTTTTATTATAAAATATATAATATCGGCTCTGTACGTATATAAACTGTTCCACTGCTAGGTATATACATAGGTGCTTCTCCTCAATGTAAGTAGAAACCACACTGCGGGTTGACTGACTTCACATATCTTAGACATAAATATGCAATGCAGGTTTTCCACGATATTTCCCCGCACAGTTAAAGCGAGCTTCATAAATAACTATTTAATAAGCACATCACTTTGAAAAGTCAGAGTTGCACGCCTTGCGATCGAAGTCAAGACCTTTTGCGTAGCAGTCCAACAGTTTTCCACTGTATGATCACCATCACCTTTAAATAATTTGGCAACTGATTACAACATTCGATGTCACTATTAATTTATCAGCTAACTTTAGTAAGTCTATCTCGATGGATTACAAGCTCAACTATTATTATAAAAGCTGCAAAGAAAAACAAAATATTATAATATTACACATTGCTGACCACATATTTTCTCCCTTAGCCGATGGCATATTGAGTATTGACAAAGCACCCCCAGTTAACCCTCAGAGGGTTGCAAGAAATCAATACGCCTTTGGAAATTTTAAACGCACGTTACCAAGGATTTTTGAAGGGTTGTTCAATATAATAGATAGGGCGTATTAACCAGTATTAACCGGACCGGTTCTAACTTGATTAAAGCGGACATTTTGATGTTTTGACTTGGTCGTTTGTATCGATAAGTCAGGACAAAGATGGGCTATTGAAAAGGGTTTCGAAGATTGATCTGTTTGATTTTGTCTAAGAGATAAATGTGAAGTTTAGTTAAAAGAGGGTGGCGGTATAAAGGTGAGGTAGCACAACGTGAACGTAACTTTGTGCTTTGATGAAAGTTTTGTAAGTTAATGTAGTTGTAACTTTAGTAGTTCATGTTCATCTGCGTGTATTATATTTTCTTACTGGCTGCCCGCTGCAGGTTTACCCTTGTAGCATATTCAGGTGTGAAACGAAAAATATGTGCGCCATTTAATTCGCTTGTTTTTAAGCATCAATTTATTATTGTTTTGTTATTGGCAATGGTAGAAGACGAGCCAGTAAAGACTATATTTACGATAAACTACCGCACCAGGCATCTAACCCTGTGTTGCGGGAGACTATTACTAACATACAATTCTCGGACACAACCCACTCAAAATAATTATTATCAAACACACAAATAATTGTCTAGAGTGGGATTCTAGCCCATGAAATTCAGAGTGGCAGCAACTGCGAGGCGGCGGCTTGGCCACGGTGCCATCCGTGCAGTAAATATAATTTTCTTACCACCAGTTTTGTACAATTTTGTTTAGGTTTCGTCTTATTTCTTGTCATTATTGTAAATACTTTTATTAGTATTTTGACGACTCGATGGCGTAGTGGTTAGTGTAAACGACTGCCACGCCTGAGGTCGCGGCCTCGATTCCCGCACAAGTTAAACATTTGTGTGCATGAATATGGATGTTTGTCTTAGTCTGGGTGTTTCTATGTAAAATATGTAGATTTTACAAAAAAAAGTATATATATGTATGTTTATCTATTGTCTAGTACCCATAGTACAAGCTCTGCTAAGTTTGGGCTAGATGGCGTTGTGTGTACGTCTTAGAATATTATTATTATTAGTACCAAATTGTATAATATTTTTTATTTTATTATCGTCGGTGGTAGTTCAAATGGTTCCCACCGCTTATAGATGGTTCCCACCGCTTATAGATTTTATTGTTCAATTAATATAATAATAATATCCTCTAGACCGAATTTCGGCCACGGCGGCCAGTCTTAACGGAGACTGGCCAACTACGCAGGAGATATTATAGTGCACAAGTGTGTGCGCAAACACAAGTGCACTCTCTGTTCCCTAACTCTCATGATCCGATGGGACGTTAATCCGACACGACCGGAGAGAGATCAGGCGCAGGACCAACGGCTTTACGTGCTTTCCGAGGCACGGGGGTGTCTTACACCGCCAACTTCCTAACTCCGGGTTGCTATTGAGATTCCTTAACTGAAAAACCCAATATAATTTTGTTGGCCCAACCCGGTATTCGAACCCGAGACCTCATGAACAGCAGTCGCATTCACTACAGCTGCGCCACGGAGGCAGTTATATACTGTTCAATTACAATGACTGGGTAAATGTTATAAAGTAGTTGTATAAAAGATACTTAGAAGCGACACGAAGTCTGGAATTGTCCCCGGTAGACATCTATCGGCTCGCCAGCTTTAATAAAACAAATACACGATTTCTGTTCGTCTATGTTCTTATAACGTGAGACTTAGTACTCCGATTTTCGTTCCTCTTTTTATAGAAACAGTACAAATTTGATACCTATATGTATGTATATGATACTAGCTTTTGTCCGTGGCATCGTTCGGGAGCAGTTATTTTCCTAAGTATTTGTCTGTACCCCTGAAAACCTGTAACCGTAATTTCTTGATGAACGGTCGAGTAGTCACGTGTGAAAGCGTAACAAACAAAAACATTCACATTTATGATGTAACTTGGGATGAGCTAACGGAAAATTTGAATGCATCATGTCTAAAGATAAATTACATCACGGCTCATGAGCGCACTACATCAAGAAGTACATATTCCACGCAAGTAGAGCCATGGGCAATAATAATAGTTACGTAACATATTTGATCCTGCACAAATTGTTGATAATAGTGACTCGATGAACACGCACTTAACTCATGTAAATTTATAACGTGGTACTTAGTGCATGCTCGTAAATTTCGTGAACTTGATATAATTAATTAGAAGTCAAGTATTGAAGATACATTTTATGTTTTCAGATTTTGCCTACACAGAACAAAGGCATAAGTAGCATGCCTCTAGAAACTTCCAATCAAAAATAATTTAGTAGAAACCAAAAGGCACAATACCAATTAATAATCAGTAATGTATTATGGTCGACAAATTAATAATCATCCTTTAGTGGGCTTCACAATGTCGTGGGTCAGATTCTTTAGCAATAAGTACGGGTAGCAGAAAAAGATTCAGTCTATATTTGTTACAAAATCGCCGCGATGAGAAATTAGACGGCTACATGTGTCTTACTCTGTAACATTTATTTCTTTATGTGTGATGGCTAGCTAATCCAGAAATTAATTTCTCCAGAAAATTTGTCGGTCATCACAATAATAGCACGGAATTCTGAAAATGCGCTATGCTAATCAGAAAATATACATGAGAGTCCTATATTATGTGCCCTTACAATATTATCTGGAAGTATACGTTGCTAGGTATCCTTGCTTCCAATAATTGGATGTTTGTAAAATCCTACTAGAGGTTTAAAATTGAAGTGATCTTTAAAAGAATTGCTGGTGAAATATCTGGCACCTAACTGCTCTGTTTATCTTCTTCTTTTATTTGTATATTATTAAGATGCCGAATTATAAAAATTGTACCCTGGAGTATGTATCCTCACATAATACAGTAGCATGTCACGTATAACTTATATAAAAATATACATACCTTTGCAACTACGTTATTACATTTTAAGGTATTTGATATCAAGTGAGTCACATATCCAATGACAAATTATAATTGCCTACATTAGCAGAACTCCAAATTGCCTACATTAAAACATATTTATTAACCGGTTAAATATCACGGGGTACAATTTATACATAAATCTTAAATTTAGCGCTGCACCAATTGATCCAGAAATTATTACAATCCCAGTATATATTGCCGAACTTTGCAAGACTTATGTCGTCGTAGCGCAGTAAAGACGGATTTCAATAAATTATGCCGCTTTTTACGACACTTGTCGAAATTTCATCTGTTCCAGACTTGACCGTTAAGGCAACTGGTTGTGAGGCACTGCTGAATATTTTCCAAGTCGTGAATTATTTGATGTTATTTATTGAGTATATGTCTTAAATTGTTGTTGCTATGTTTTTACTTTTAAAATTTACATATTCATTTACATACAAAATCTTTTTGTTATTATTAATCATAATGAGGTTGTTGAAAGTTTAAAGTGGCTCTTAAGATTGGTTAAACTTGTTTATTCTAGTCTAGTACCCATAGTACAAGCTCTGCTTAGTTTGGGCTAGATGGTGTTGTGTGTATGTGGTAGAATATTATTATATTATTATTATATATTATTATTCTCGTCTAAATTACCTATATATCTATTTGCATGCAATAGTTTCACGCCTGTATCCTCAAGTGGGTAGGTAGAATTGTATCATGGCCAAATTTCTCTAAATATTGTTTTAGGTACCACCTAATAGAGGGTGATTCTATTAACGACTATATGTAATTATACTTTATAATAAACTATGGAGCATCTAAATTCTTATCAAAAATGCAGCGTAGCATATCAAGGTATAGTTATATAATTCACGCTGGCGCAAACCTTAATTTTTTTTAAACGAACATATTAAGGCCTTTATTTTGGACTTAAAGTCAAACTCAGAAATAATTTATTCATTTAGGTCACAAAGTAACAATAATGAACGTCAAAATATATAGGTTAGCAAGTTTATTAAGTTACTAAAACTACATTTAGGTTAGTAACTAGGTTCAAGCAAAGGGCATATGAGAAGAAACCAGCAAGAAACTCACGACCACTCTTGAATCGCCAATTACATATAATTCCAGTATTTTACAACTCTTATCAACAAGGTGTTGCAGCCATTATAATATATACTACAGACTATAAAAAAAATTGGATAATAACAATAGTAATTTAATAATATTATGGAGATGAAATAATTTAAAATTAATTGGGTTTAGTTGTAATTTTAATATGTAGCTAAAATAGACAGTAGGATGGCATGATGGCGCATACACTTACACTTACAATTATACACTTTGTGACAATGCACTTCTATGTATCTGCCATAATGTCACCATCATCTGATAAGAGGTATAAATTCTTTTGAATATTTATAGCTAGATTTTGCCCATGGCTTCGCCAGCAAAAATGCCACGAGATTGCATACCAGTATGAAAAGTAGCGTGTCCAGTATGTGCCAATTTCCATCTAAATTCCTTTAACGGTTTACGCACAATCGCGTAACAGTCATTGAATTATAATATGAATCTTTTCTACCTTCTCTACATTTTGAATACCACTATCGCCTATAATTGAAAAGGTCAGATCGTCGTAAAAGCAAAAACAGGAATCCAGCCTTATTTTGATATCATACAATTTTCTGAGCTTACAGTATCTACTTAATCAAATATCAGTCCGATGAAATAGTATGAGTCCTTCATCACAACTAAACCCACTCGCCGTAAAAATACACAGACAAAAATATACCTTTGTATTATTATTACAATATTTTTGTGCGGACCGTACCCACAATACGGAACATGAATAGGCCATCCCCAATA
Organism: Catocala fraxini; assembly: GCA_930367265.1. Lineage (NCBI taxonomy): Eukaryota > Metazoa > Arthropoda > Insecta > Lepidoptera > Erebidae > Catocala > Catocala fraxini. Next base: position 25,258,177 of record OV884031.1, read on the forward strand.
GAACTGAATTCTATACATTCGGCCGATATTGGAATTCGACGACAAAGGATTGGTCAACCTTTTTAGGGGCATCTACCCCCTAATATCTATGACTGAGTTTCTATAAAACTATTGTATGGAACGATAAGGGTCGAGTAGATTTGGTATTATGAGTTAAAAAAATTGATGGGCCGAAGCATTTACATTTCTTTCGTATTTTTCTGAAGGCTTTGTGTTCAAAGTTGATAAGCTAACTTAGTCTTTTTGGGGTTTGTTTCGTTAAAGGGTAATGGGGGTAGGCTCTTTTGTTAACGTAAAGTTAGATGTATTTCGGATGTTCCACGAAGAAAAAGTATTATAATTACATATGTATGTAATTATTTTATTGTAAAGTATTGTAATTATTCAATTGTTCGAAGAGGTCTACTAAATGATCCTAATATTGAAAAAATAACCTACGCCTACGGAGTTCCCCTTGTATCACAAGCAGTAGTTTCACTGAAACTAGTCTAAACAACTCATTCATCCTACCTGCTTGTGTCCACTGCTTCGTTGGTACAGAGTTTAGTGTATACAGCTGTCTATGAGAAAGTCTCGGATTTGAATGCCAGTCCAAAAAATTATTAGATTTTCTATTCAACCATTCTCAGTAACCGTTCGGATTTACAAGATTTGCGGTGTTTTACCCAGTATCTATGTTCATGTTTTACCCACAATCAATATTTTAACGAAAACTAGTTGGAATTTAGATGTATTTACACCTTCTCCTAATCTTTTCACAGTATGAGTAGTAGAGCCTCGCTGATTTCAGCATGAAAGGGCCGGCTCGACCGGGAATGTACTACCCTCTCATAGAATATCGACGTGAAATAGCAGTGTTCCTACTGTTGTGTTTCCTTTGGTGAGTGAGAGTGCCGGAGGCCCAATCACCCTTTTTCCCCCTTCGCACTCCTTCTCTTTCCCACTTTCTTTTTTTTCTAAAGCGTCGGCAACACCCTAGTGATTCCTCTGGTATTGCAGGCGTCCATAGGCTACGGTGACCACTTACCATCAGGTAAGCTTGTATACCACCAAAGTGGTATAAAAAAAAAATTCAACAAGCGTTAAGTTCCTTCGTATGCAAAAAGGATTAGCGTCAGTATCAAGAATTCCTGTTGCTTCTTGCAGGATAAATCCTTCGATTCTCCGATACAACGAGATAGCCTGTCAGTTGGTATGTACGCTGCGTCAACGGGATTGCAAGGCTTACGAAACGACACGTCCAATTAGAAGATATTTATTACGGCTTACTGCACGTCGAATAGTAATTACGTGTGGATGATACCGAGTTCTGAAATTATTTTGCGCGTCACGGAAAATTGTTATGTCAAGGAATCTTTTGCCGACCGACGGATTTATTTAAATTGTACCTGTGTTTTGTTTGATTTTGTGTGCTGCTTCTGAGAATGTTGTAACACAAAAATCTAACAGCACATTACCCATCAAGGTACTCAAACTAGAGATGTTGTTGTTTACGGAAGGCGCTTCACGCTTATCAAACACAGTTTAAGGTGACAAACTTATGCCAAAGGACAATGAGATACATTAAAGACTACGTCAACGATGCCGTGGCATAAGATTTCGCTTGTATTTGTGTGTTGTCGTTATTTTTCAGATTCGATTCTTGAATATGGAAAAGTCTTAATACGGGTTTCTATTCGAAATTCCTGTTATCAGGACTTAGTCTGCAGATAATTTATAATATTAAGTAGATGGCAACAGACTCGTTACCTACGACGTGGTACCTCAAAACTTAAAACAGATACATACCAGCATATACAGGGGTAAAACATATGTTATAAGTAATACACAAGTAGGGTAAAATATAAGAATATCGTGTCATGAGCACTTTAAAAACATTATAAAACTATTTACTCTGAGGTGAAATATAACAAAATATATAATATTTCAGTGAACTATGTAAATAAACCTTATATTGTCATATTTATAAAGTGCTGAGAAGAATATTCTTTAGTCGAAACTTAACTTTTATACCCTAGATATAAAACAAGACGGTGCCAAGATGAAAGTTAAAAGAAAATACCTTTTAAAAGTGTGGTTGTCGCGAACTTTATTAAATAACTCTTGGTGCTTTGTATATTTTGTTTAAAGAGGTATCTACACTTTTATTAATGGTATTTAATATTTTTAAACAACCTGCAAGCTGACAATTACTTAGGCAATGGAGAATTAATATAATATCGGCCCTGTATTGAACTGTCCCACTGCTGGGCACGGGCCTCTTCTCAGTGCGAGAAGGGTTAGTTAGGCTGGCCCACTGCGGGTTGGCAGACTTCACATATCTTCGAGAACATTATGAAGAACTCTCAGACCTGCAGGTTTCCACACGATGTTTTCATAATGTTGTCATTACTAACACAATTGTTTACCTTAACACGTTGACTACGGTTAGTAAGATAGTGACGGAATAAATTTAAAGCAACGTCTCTCACACCTAGTCTCTTATCATTGCAAGAGAATGAGTGTAGAGACCGTATCGAAAGCCTTGGCCAAGTCTATAGTTTTAATTTAGGTGTCTAGATTATCAATAATCAAGATCGTCAATTTTAGGACGGCATCTTAGGTGGATTTATTTTTCCTAAAACCATATTGGTTAGGGCCAAGAGCATTGCTGTGTTCTATGAAGTTGAGTTATCATTTATTAAGAACTTTTTCAAGAACCTTTGATAGGACAGTTAAAATAGTAATCGGCCTATAGTTTTTGATATAATGTGGATATTATACACCTCATAACACATCGCTATCTACCTTTTCGGTATTTGGGTTTGAAAATGCAACGTGTGATGTAGTAGTAGTGAAGAAACTGCGCATTTGGCTCAAGCGACCTTTCGACCTTACGAACGTAAAGTGGAACCATTATAACACATAGGAAAGGTTTCTTACATTAGCCATGTCTTTAGAGTTTAGACTTATAGGACACTGTACTATGGTACAGTGTCCTATAAGTCTAATCTTTAGTCTGTTATTATAAGTATCTAATTAATTTCGATGAAAACTGCCAACATAAAAATTGTCTCTACAAGCACTATTACTTCGACTGCTTATTCATCGCAGAGATCAAATGATAACCTCGTATCTCGAGTGATGTGAATTTGATGTCACTTAATTTGTATAGGGTTAAATAAATAACACTAATAATCTTTTGTAGGCACATTGTAACTATGTCACCTCAATATTTTAGAAGTACTTACGACCTCAATTAGTATTTCCTCATTATTTATTATTTTACTCAATCATACGTATTTCTGTTTCCATGTGTGTATATGTTTACGCTGACACATACTTAATATTGTATTATAAATACTCTATTGATTATCAAATAAACAGGCACTCTGAACACTCAATCGTAGTTTTCACTACTGCCTGTATCTTATTTACATCATACTTAACAATTATTGTTCTTAAACTTTTTACACAAATTTTTTTCAATATGTTTTATTCAACAGTGTATATTTACGTAACTGCTTTATTTTGCAACTGCGAGAAAATTGAATGCGTTTAAGAAAAACCAATTACAATATTTGTATTTTTTATTATTTGACAAATAAAATAATGACTTTTGCCAAGTTATAAAACAAATGTTATTAAGAAAGGTAGGTATAAATAAGTCACAGGTAACATTTTTGTATTATTATAATTATTGTTTATCAAGTAAAAATTATATGTGGGTTTAAATAGATAAACAATAAAAAAAAAAAAAAAACTTTAATATCATAATTATTTAAGTAGGTATATTAATTAATTATTATTCTAAAAGGCAGGCTATTTAAGACGATTTTTGTGAATTTAAAAGACATATTTTCATATTTTCATATCACGTGATACCACGTGACCTTTGCGTCAAGGTTAGAGGTCATAGGTCATAGTCATTTCGGGGGTATATCGACTATGCTGAGTCGAATGGCGTTGACTGCGAGTGTCTAGCTCTTACGGTTCTTGAGTTGAAAGTTGTATAACAGACGGACGGACGGACGGACGGACAAAACTGTTGTATAAGAGTTTTTTCGAACTTTAAAAAGCAACGTCGAGCGCTATTCTAATTGATTCACAAATAGTTTAAGTGTATCTAATAGTAATAGTTAACTATAATATAGTTAATTTTTATGAACAGTTGAAATGTTTCCGAAAAGGCACGTTTGGCTGTTCATAGAGGACTATTAGTGCCCACACTTATGTATGGAAGTGAAAGTTGGGTATGGCAAAAGAAGCATGAGAGCAGAATAAATGCTGTAGAAATGAGAGCGCTGAGAAATATATGTGGTGTGACTCTGAAAGATAGAATAAGGAATAGTGTGATTAGAGAGAGATGCGGCATGAAAGTGTATAATAGTGACAAGAATAGAAAAGGGTATGTTAAGCTGGTTTGGGCATGTAGAAAGAATGGACGAGGAAAGACTGACTAAGAAAGTTTATAAGGCTAGTGTGAATGGAACAGTCGCAAGAGGAATACCTAGGCGAACGTTTCTTGATCAGATTGGAGGCGTTCTGGACAAAGGCCAGGTTAAGAGCACCTTGAACCGACGGACGTGTATGAGGAATGTGATGAAAGTGAATGAAGCCAGAAAAGTATGTCAGGATCGTAGCAAATGATAATCCGTAGTCTCTGCCTACCCCTCTGGGAAACAGGCGTGAATCTATGTATGTATGTATGTAATATATTTAATTACTGTTAAAGTTTGAGTGTATCTTGTGTTTGTCTATTCATACCTTCATAACAGCACGCTTATATCCCCAAAGGGATTAGGCAAAGGTGTATTACAAAAACATTTCGCCAGCTAAGGTATTATGAAATAGGTGACGAGTCTATTGCTACTCACCACAGTTACTTCGTAGAGAAGAAAATACTCCATACTAAACTCTCTAAAAGCGAGAGATGATGGTTTGTCGAGCAAACCATCATATCTCGCTTTATTAATCTATATTCTATATAAGCCTATTTTCTACAAAACTTAAATAATATAATAATATTATAAATGCATATGTGAGTTTTTTTTCTTAGTTTGTTACGGTTATTCGACCAATAAACCTAACCTAATCTATATTTACGCGAGCGAAACCGCGGGCAAATTCTAGTATTATATATTATGTGAAAGTTTGAGAAGATGTTAGGATGTGTGTTACTTAATCACTTGAATGGTTTGAAAGAAACTCAGCATATAAGTATGCTAATATATAGGACAGTTGTTATTGCGGTATACGGTATCATGGGATTCGCGCGGCCAAAGCTGTGCATTGCCTAGATTTAAACAAGAACGATTGCTAAGTAAACACTGAGAAAATTATAAACGTCTTCTAAAGATCTGAAACAGACAGTGTACAGTCCTTCTTCCAATCTAGTATTCAGTTCATGCTGCGCCCGGGCAATGATTACAGTTGGCACCCGTCTTTATGTTAATGTGACTGTTGGAAATTCACTCGCGTTGATTTTTTTCTTTCCCCTTTTTTATAACCGAAGCCTGCGGACTGTTGTGACTCTTGGATGATTTTAGGCCGACTTGAATGGTGAACTTTGACTTCTTGAGGTTTTTCTTATATAATTTGCGGAATTGTATTTCGAATGCGTATAGCAGATAATTTCTTCTGCTAGCTAGGTTTATTCTATTAATATTATAAATGTTACAGTTTGTGATTGTTTGCGTATTTTCACTCAGTTATGCATTAACTGTTGATTTGAATGAAACTCGGCAATGTTACGAGTAGATTGGGTGTTGGGGCCATATATAAATGACTGGTGAGCCTTCCCGTGGGGTTCACTTGGCCAAAGTAGTGGGCAAAAGCTATTATAATTTTCTGTATTATGAGAGGCTGTTTTAAACTGAACACTGAAACAATGGAGACAATACCTTCACATGCGAAAGACGTAGGGCGGAGTAGACAAGAGACTATATTATCATACCGTAATCAGCAACGTGATAGGTATTTATTATAAGTAGTAAATGAATCAGCACAGAATCAAAATCTACCCAGCAGGCATAAACTCGCACCCTAACGTGGATCTTCTGTCTACGCTATGCCTATTTGTTTACGTGATTCGTGCATAAAACACAGCGGTAATTTTGGTGAAATTTAATTTACTGAACATAGTCTATAAAATTAATAACAACATTTAAATTACACTAACAATCAATATAATATTTGGGTACTTTACAATATTTACACATCACGACACTACCACTATCTACACTTCCCAGGATCCTGGTCGCTGCAAAGCACCTGAAACGTCGACAAAAGTGTAAATAATGTTAATAGTATAAAATAGCTCCATAATGATGTTTAAAAATGAACCACGATAATTTAAACGTAATAGTTCAATTTCAGTATGTAACAATATAAATTTGATTAAGAAGAAAGTCGTATATCATAGCATTTTTAAAATAATTGATTAAACATTAATATCATTATAAAATATATATCAGCGATAGCTCAGTGGGGACACCAACAGACTGCAATGTAGAGGCTCTCGGGTTCGAAGCCATATAGCGCACCTCTGACTTTCGGAAGTTATATGACTTTTCGAAATTATGTGCATATTGATTGATAATTATCGCCTGCTCCGTGCCTCGGAGAGCACGTTAAGCTGTCGGTCCCGCCTGCCGTAAACGTCTATGGCAGTCGTTATTGGGAAGTCAGTACCCTATATTATCCTGACACTGGTCTAGCCTTAGGGTATCGTTAGCCTTCGGGTTGCGGAGGTCAGGTGGTAGCCGCTCTGTGTAAAAACTGATATCCAGTCAAATACGGTTAGACCAGAAAAGCCGACCCAAAGTGACTTGGGAATAATAAAGGCTAGGGAGAAGAGATCATTATAAAATATTTACATAAGCGTAACCTTCATAAGGCGGTTTCTGCTATCAAATTGTCAACTCACCGGTCACGGGCTAGGGATTTTGTAATTTTACTTTATTTATCCAGTAAAAACTGTCGAGATTCGGTTGATTCGGTAAATTGTCGAGGGCCGATGATTGTGTAGCGGTAGAATTTAAAATTTCTGACCACGTACTTGCCCTCTGTATTGAATACAAATGGGAGAGCTTGCACTTTCGTTTAAGATTCGAAGGTGTAAAAAATAAACCGTTTGAGGGGTGTAAAAATCAGGGTGTACAGTAAGAAGGTGAATTACTCTGGAAGAAGATTGGGGGAACTAAATGCAGTGAGTAATTTTGAGTGGCACGGTGTTTAAGAGATCATCTCGGATTTAATTCTGGAAAATATACAATGATTTTCTGCCACCAAAGAAGAAAGTAACCGATACTTAAATATTAAAATTATTCGTCGGCGTATTGACGCCAGTGTCTAAACACAATGCTTTTATCATTAAATGTATGCCTCTACCTGGTTAAGCTGGCAGATTAATACGCATATAACGTGGTAAAATTTATAATAAAATATTCATGTTATCAAAGAAAGCCTTTGTGCGGCCGTTCAACAACTTCCTTGCTAGGGTATAGCCGGTCTTTGCCTACCACTTACCTTTATTAGTCTACTAGCTGTTGCCCGCGACTTCGTCCGCGTGGACTTTAATTTATTACTCAATACCTACTTTTAATTTAATATATAAAACTACAACTAAAGAAATTAATAAGTCTAACTACACCTATATAGGTGTAGTTAGCTATATATTCAAATAATACATATGGTACCGCGAAGTTTTTTGTAGATATTGATATGTTCTATAATACTGTAGAACATTTTTTTGTTCTATCATCAATAGTTTCCGCAGCGCACGCGATAACAGATTTTTATGACAAATTTTTTTACACCTTGGTTTATATTATTGCATTTTTGTTAAGGATTCCTATTTTTTTTGAAAATGTTATATAGCCTATGTCACTCAGTGAAGATGCAGCTTTCTAATAGTGAAAGAATTTTTGAAATCGGTTCGGTAGTTTTTGTGTGAAAACATTACAAACATACATACAAAAACACAAATGTTTCCTCTTTATAATTTTAGTTTAGATAATTTACCTGCCTCTTTATAAATATTTATGCTGTGAATAGATTACGAATAACGATTTAAGATTTTATAGTGTATAATCGGACCTGCGATTGAGATACTGTACGGATGACGTAGTAATTTAAGTCGCCTCACCAAAGCCACTGCGCTAGTACCACATCTTATCTTATCTTATGTGGGGGCCAGTCAGTGCAGACCGGCGACACTTCGTCCCAGTGGCATCTTTTGTGTCGACATTCTCCCAATAACGACTGCCATAGATGTTCAAGGCAGCCGGGACCGACGGCTTAACGTGCTCTCCGTGGCACGGAGCAGGCGATAATTGTCAATCAATATGCACATAATTTTGAAAAGTCATATAACTTCCGAAAGTCAAAGGTGCGCGACGTGGGTTCGAACCCGAGATCCCCTCTGCATTGCAGTCTGTTGGTCTCCCCACTGAGCTATCGCTGCTCTCTAGTACCACATAGTTGTGGGTTCGATCCCCGCTCGGCACAAAAATTTGTGTGATTTACATATTCCATATATACACGAATTGTTTTTTGTATTCGTTGGGTGAATGTTTGTACCTTGTTCCCTGCGATACAGCAATTATCACCAGCCTGAACGTTCTTTTTAAAAATAAAATAACATGATCGTGGTTTCAATGCTAAACCATTATACCACCACTTTTAACACAAGCATGTAAACTTAGCTGAAGTACATTGTCAGCCTCGATGGCGTAGTGATTAGTGTAACCGACTGCCACGCCTGAGGTCGCGGGTTCGATTCCCGCACAAGTCGAACATTTGTGTGCAAGAACATGGATGTTTGTCTTGGTCTGGGTGTTTCTATGTATAATACGTATGTATTTACAAAAAAAAAGAAGAGTATATATATATATATCCATTGTCTAGTACCCATAGTACAAGCTCTGCTTAGTTTGGGCTGGATAGTGTTGTGTGTGTGGTAGAATATTATTATGAATATTATTATTATTGCTTCTAAAATTATTTATAATATTTTGTTTCAAAACAGAGGTTTTAGTTTTAGAATATCCTTATTTGTGCTCCACGTGGGTGTGTGTCTCCCTTCGCTGAAGTACGGTCACTCCCTATCCAATTGAAACTTGACACTGCTGTGGGTATAATGGACGCACCACAAAAACACTTCTGTCAACCCTCTCTACAGATAACCGTGATTTATTTATTTTAAAACATGTTATCTAATGTTTACTTGAAAGCTGTGAGTTGATTATTTTAAGGTTCATTTTGACTAGACGAACTGAGCGTGGCATACTACTATTACATCACATGATTGGCTTGTGTTTGTTTTGCCAACTGCCTGTGACATAAATGTGACGTGCATAAATAAAATTTGCATCGCGTATATATTGTAAGACCTACATCTTATGTTGTATCCAAGAACCAAACTCAAGACGTCAAGATCGGCCTTAACACTCGATACATACGTTTGAAGTAATCACGCATACCACTGAATTGTCTGCCTGGTAAAATATAAGCTATCAGTTATATACGAGACGGTTTAGTTGTGATATTGTATAGGGTAGCCACAGTTGGCCTGCTCCAGTTTCAGCAAAATCCGAGCGTTAAGCTTAATCTCTCTCTGCTTACCGCTCAAAATATCCAAATAATGGACACGCATTATCGTATTCCGTTCATTTCAATTGTGAAACTCGCGATTATAACTTTATTATACATTGCTGCTTTTCCTAACATTCCAATTTTAGAAATCGAAAACGTTCAACCATGGACGTTGTACCTAACAATATTGTGAACATCGAATCCGATAGTAGCCGTCAAAAATGTCAAGGGTACAAAACATGTCTGTTCCACGCGTGTCAATTGAAACGACACTATTTTAAAAGTACCATCCCCGCGTCGAAGGAATTCTTTGAATGTCACCCTCTCTCTTTGTAAATTTTCGTTTTGTAAATTTTTCAGTCTCATTCGACTTTGTTTGGTGCGAATTCATAGAATAGCGGGAATTTCATGTGAATTGTCACTGGCAGTTTTAATATGAGCTATAAATGACTGATTCGATTTAAATGTAATATTATTCCGGTTTAATAAGTTCACGGTGTATCACGAGGTATTTGGTTCAATGATAGGTTGTGTAAAATTGGCTGTTAAGTAATTCTAGGTACATGGAGTCTGGAAATGTTTATATATGGCAATAGGCTCTTTTGGACTTGAGGCATAGCTTGCGTATTGTGGTTTTGGTACACTTGTCACTGCCCCGAGTGTTGTGGGTTCGGATCCCACACGGGACAAAATTTTGTGTGATCCAGAAATGGTTGTTTCGAGTCTAGGTGTGCTTTGTGTTCGATGTTTGAATGTTTGTAAAGTCTTCCGCGATACAGGAGCTATTCCTGTTCGGGTTTTGTCTTTTTATCTTTGTAGAAAAAAGAAATGCCTATTGAGTATTCAAATAAAAACCGATTTAGCTGATATACCTACATATATACGTCTATTTATTATATTAAGTTTGATAAAACTTATATACACTATAGATTTAAATAGGCGTATAATCGTCGTTGGCACAAGTTTACGTCATCATACAAGCTCAACATACATATATGTCCTAGCTTAAAAATTTCCTACGAAAAATACCACGAGATTCCCTAACTAAACCTTAAATAACATCCTGAACCGACCCTAAAATAATGCAGTCGACATAAAAAGATTAACAGCGCTCCCACTTTTGTGCCAAAGACAGGGGATCAAGAAATATAGCTCGGGTAAGATGGCAAAGGTACGATAGGGTACGGCCACATTGTACCGAATATTTGTTAGCTAAAAAGGTTATATGGTAAACGGGACAAAGGCAACGAGATATGTGATGAGCGTGTCCTGTGATAATATATTAAGTTTTTGCGATACGTGAACACAAAGTTTATAGGTTATTTGGAGAACAGTTTGTTACCTAAAGTATGTTTCATCCAGTTTGGCTAGCAGTACTTATTTTAACTAGATTGAACGCACTAAGTATAGGGATAAAAGTATCCTGTGTATCAAGCCAGTATATGGTATATATGTGTGCTAAGTTTGTACCTATTAAGCTGAACATAAACTATATACTCTATACTAATACTATATATATAATAACTATATACCAATATTATAAATGCGAATATAAGTTTGTTTGTTACGCGCTAACGTCTTAAGTACTCGAGTGGTAATATTGTCTTCTGTTTACGCGAATGTTATTCATTGAAATTAAACTACTATATACGGATTTTATCGCGTTATTTATTTTACACATTATTACAAAATTTTGAAACTGTTACACTACTACTAGATACTATTAAACTTTACTAATTTTTAAGCTAATAAATTATTAAAACTATTAAAACTATTTATATTTAAGTTTACACTTTCCCCGACGTTTCGATTGCTTTTCAGCAGCCATGGCCACGGGGAGACTAAGATGGTAGTTGACTCAATGTTTCAGTGTCGTTATTTCAAAGTACCCGAACATAATTGAATCATTGGTGTTTCTATTTACGCAGAATGAGCTCAGAGTATCATGAAGTCTAGCTGTGGTTTGCTTCTTCTTGGGTTTGTCTATTTGAATGACTGGATCCCAAGCTGGTGGTACATTCCAACCATCTTCTCTATTGAAATTAGGATGTTTTTTGATTTCAATAGCCTCGCGAAGCATCCTTGGTAGGAATCGGTGTTCTTCAGCGAGAATCTGTGGTTAGTCAAATCTCAGGTAGTTGTTGGACCCCTGTTGCAAATGTTTACACACAGCAGACTTCAATTTATTTCAAAGAATTTAATTAGCTTAAAAATTAGTAAAGTTTAATAGTAGTGTAACAGTTTCAAAATTTTGTAATAAAGTGTAAAATAAATAACGCGATAAAATCCGTATATAGTAGTTTAATTTCAATACTCGAGTGATCATAATGCAATGTCGCATACATATTCTCAGGGGTACAGTTTTCTGTGTTAATCCTGAGAACTTTGCTTTCATCCAGAAAAAAGTAGTTTCTGAGCGAAGCCACCTTCAAAAGCAAGTATATTATACATTAAAGATATTTTCAAACATATTAAGACTGACGAAAGTAAATAAATTTCTTAACCCAACACAATAGTTTCCAGAATATATTCTGTTCTTCTGTCTGTTTGTCTCAGCATCATGTAAAATCTACTGAACAGATTTTTATGTGTTATGTCAGTCCAAACTATATGCCATGGTTCATCTCTTTTTGTTTAGTGGAATCGGCGGTATGTGGCTTCGTCATCTCAGCCAAAAGACGTCCACTGTTAGACATAGGCCTCCTCCAAGGTCTTGTATGTGGCTTAGCATGATCTAAATAAATGAAATCGAGGGGAACCGTAGAACGCATAAAAAATTACATCCATAGAAATACAGAAAACATGAAAATGAAAATCATATTTCAACATACACAGAAAAACATAAAAGCCATTTGAATTGAGTACACAAAAAAAAACATTACACATAAATATTTCTGCTACAAAATATGAATTAGTTACGTCCCCTCATAAAAATCATATTCTGGTAACCGTGACCGCATCTCCACGGCAGAACAAAAATAATCTTCATATGTCCTAATGTCACCATAATACGCTGTGGGTGAACCCATTTCGTGTCATAATAAACACGCCTTAGGCATGGTTTAGACGAGCGACTTTAACAGAAAATATTAGCTAACTGATCATAAAATTGCAAGTATTTTATTATCGCTCTCACATCAATTGAAGCATAAAAATAGTTTTTATAATAAACTGGCGTACCTGACAGACGTTCTCCTACCCGAGCGAATAGATCGCACCTATCAGGTCAATCTAAGCCATCCAGAGACCCACTCAACACACGATTTTATTTATCAAAATCAGTCCAGTATTTTATGAGGACTTTTGCGACATCAATTCATATGTACGTGTAACATACAGATGAATTATATTTATATAAGATAAGTGGTAAACAAGCATACCTATGACCCACCTGTTAGTAAGCGATTACCATACCCCATGAACGCTTACGTTATTAAATGTATCAACACCTTCTAGCCAACTCGAGAGAAAAGGAATTAAAAATGGCATGGTAGGAAAATATGTAGGTGAGGTTTGTGAGGTTCCGAAACTGTTACACATCGAACAAAAACACTCATAATGGTTTCCAGTAAGAGTGGTACTCGCCGGGTGACCCAACTCATTCGTATTATGACGAAGTAGGACGCGTTGCGGACTCATTCTTCTTAAAATAATATTTCAAGGTTTCTATAGAATTTAAAAATACAACTCTTGCACTTGTAATAATACCTGGATCTTTTTTACAAACGTTTCAACAACAGATTTAAGAATAAACAAACCAGAACATCCATTCGTGAGTCACATATTTTTGTCCGGTGTGCAGGTGACCTCTGACATCACTGTACCATTCGTGCAGTCTATATAAACAATAAATCATATCTGTCAAATACAAATCTACACCTTTCGAAACACTTATTGTGTATAAATGTTTATACAACAATATATTGAAACGCTAAAGTGATTAAAATATTGCTTCAAAGTTGATATTGCGCTTACATCTTGCTGTGAATGAAAAGATGTCAGTATTTGCTATTTAAGCTATTAGGGGAGATCCCCATGTTCATTATTGAAGGCTGCCACTTCAAACAGTAATTCATTAACGCCAGCCGTTCAGCTCACCCTCGCTGTATAAACGGGCAGGTGAACTCTTGATAGCAATACGCTAATGGTGTAAATAAATAACTGTGTAGCTTTGCAAGTTTTCTATAAATACGTGGTACATACGTTGGTCTTATGGCATAAGTTTGCGCGTGATCGTGAGATTTCAAGTTCGGTTCACAAGTCGGGTAAAATTTTATTGTTATTTTGTTTTATTTTAGAGAATTCTTACTAGTAACACGGAATTATGCGATATAATATGCTTGCTCTATAATATTGTAAGCGTAAGCACAATTTCCTGTCAAGGAATCCTCGTTAATTTTATTTGTGGAAGAGCCCGACGCGGACGCTGCTAGTTATTTAGTGACGGTACGACAGAGACGTCTTAACCACCCTCTTACAGAAATAGCTTAATATACTACTATTAAATTTATTATCATATACTGTTACATTTATCATTATAATATTTTAATAAATGTATATAATAATAATATATTATATTATAATACTATTACACTGCTATTCGGAAACTGTCATACCAACACTTCCTGCCATTCCTTTTGTCTCGTGTCTCATTTTCTTATTCTGCTCTGAAGATGGCTATGTTGCAGTGATACTGTTGGTATTTCAAGCGATTACACACCTTTAATCTACAAAAACGGATACAGAAAGCGATGCTTCACCGACGACTTCGCCGACGTCATCGTCGGCAAGTACACTAATGTCGCCGATATGTCGACGCTGGTCGTTGGCAAAATGTCTCTCGTCTGTATAAGCCCTCTTACTCATGATCCTAAAAGGTCGGCGGCAGAACGAATAAGAAAAAATGTCCAATGCAAAGCCAGAGGTTCGTATTAATCATTGGAGTACGGAAAAGGTGACTGCTTTGATTCCAGTTTGACGTAAATTTGATTTGTTTACTTAAGTTGGATGGTATAGGTTATTTCATGCTTCAGTTAGTAGTCATCAATTGTATCTCTCAGTCATCCCGTCATAGCATAAATTTGCGATTGTTTGATACCAATTGTGAGGTTCCGGTTTTCATTTGCGGGTCAGTTAAAGTGTTATTGTGTTTTTCTGTTAGGCAATTTTAGTACTAGCACAGTGTCTGGAAATATGTATAGTAGAAAGAAATAGGCTTGGCTCCTATTACGGTGGGTACTGAAAAATAGTTGGCAATATACAAAAATATTCTCGTATTGCTTTTAGAGGAGCCGTATTCACGGCTGTTGTAATGCTTACTAAACGTTTCTTATTAAAGAATTACACACATGACTGCCCTCACTCTCAGGAATATACAGGTATGATGATTCTATTATCCATCTAGAAGACCAAGCAGAAAACCAGCTGATAACCTTCTGTCAAAATATAACAAAAGTAATGTCAAGACTCAAATGATTTTTACAATAATTTGTATTCCCTTTAAAAATATTCCTACCGCTTAGTAAAACATATAAAGCGAATTATACTTTTATAATAATACCTACAGCTTTATGCATTCGCATTTTGTAACCACGAGTCACGCAAACTAATTGTCGTTCATATTCCACTTGAAGTGTAACAGGTTTGATCAGAGTTAACAAAAATTTACGTGACTGTCATTTTGAATCTAATAATTATTGTATACTTTGACCAGCAGGTCACTCGCTTTTGACAGCTCAAAAAATACTGTCAACTTAATATTGTTCCAGCGCCTAGCAATTTCAATTTCATAAAAAAATATTTGTTTTATTAAGTATTACGCATTTACAACTGAGAAGCAATTTAAGGAATGTAATTGGTTGGTACATGTGCAATAGCACCGATAGCCTAGTTGGATATCTTCGATTTCTCGAGTCATGTGCGTATTTAATAGTTAATTATCACTCGCTGTATTGGCGAAGAAAAACATCGTGACAAAACCTGCTTGTCTGAAAGTTCTACATAATGTTCTAGAAGTTATATGAAGTCTGTAGACCCGCACTTGGCCAGCGTGATAGACTATGGTCCTTATCCTTCTCAAACTAAGAAGAGGCTCGTATCCAGTAGTGGGACAGTTAATATTATTATTCTTGCAACGATAACCTTATATAAAAAAATAATATATTTTAAAGAGAAATGGTACTAATATATACGATTAATGATATATCTAACGTTTATAATGTTAAAAATCACTGGATAAAAATGTAATAAGTTATTTATTTATATATGTATATGCACTACAATATAATTGATACAAAAAAATAAACTTTATTTATAAGGTACCTTTTGCAATATAATCCTTTAAGTTGATTTTAAAGTTAGCGTAATGATTACGCAACCGACGGGAAAGACATGCTACTTTGGTTGTGTAATAATTTAGTAATTGAATTTATATTTAACTAGTAGTTTTTCCGCGGTTTTACCTGCGTAAGTCCCGTTCCCGTATGAATATCGGGTTTCACCCCTTTCACCCTCTTCGGGGTGGAATTTCCCAAAAATCCTGTCTTAGTGCTCCCCTACACTCTCCAAGGAACATACATGCCAAATTTCAGCTTCTTGCGTTCAGTGGTTTTGGCTGTGCGTTGTCTGTCAGTCACTCAGTAACGGAAGAGTTTTATATATATAGATAACACAAACACGTGCATAATACGAAACATCTTTTCAGATATCAATAAATTTAATTGATCCTGAATACAGATTAAAGTCTCAACATTGAAAATTAAATGTTGTTGTAGGTCAAATGACCCATATTATCATTCTGAATGTACCTTCATTCAGATCTTCTGGCCAATTACGGTCAATTACCTTACCTATCTAAGCCTTGCCTGTGTTTAGTTTCAGTGCAATCCCGAAGTTCAATCGACTTGCACGAACATAACACATCTTCCCCGAAGGACTATGTTTTCCAATACTTATACGGTGCTCATTATTTTAACCATTATGGCAATGTTCATAACTATGTATACAGCAAAACTATCAATAAAGTAAACAAGACTAAAAAGACGTCATGACAGATCTTGAAACGCGCTATTGTTGTTAGTTAACAAATACAAAACTCGAAACCAACCGTCGGGTCGCAAACTACCCCGCTGGTCGGAGAAGAAACCTCCTTTTATGTAAGATGAACACCACATCTGGTTCCTTTGCAACCATAATTACAAAATCTGTCATCCGTCACTCCCATTGTTTCCTTTAACAATTTTATACATTGTGTCTATCAATGAAAGGACAAATATCCGAAGCGTGCAAATTATTTTCTTCACAAATTATCTTTTAAATTGTCAATTGCAAATTTTTCGAGTTGACTCGAACATCGTTACAAAAGTTAACCGTGCCGCCGCTTTGCGATTTATAAAGGGGCACATTACATTCGACAAAAAATATTCGGGGCTGTGTGAAAAAATATCAATTTTGGAAGAAATATAGGGGAATTTGAAAAGTTTTTGGTGATACACGTCTGCCGTAATAACGCGTAGGTCTAAAAGGGGACAGAGTCAATTTGATAACTGACGCATTTGAAGATTTATATTACCAAGGTAGCAGGGTTATAGTCTGCCTCATAGTAAGTGGTTCTCGTAGCATTTGTGCGTTTGCAACACCAGAGATACCCATGCTCGGCAATGATCGAGAAAAATAGTTATGTGAGCCATCGGCACTTTTGTTAAGGTTAACTCTAGTACTAGTAAATCCATATAGAATAGAAGGCCTTACGCTATAAGAGCAAGAAAAAAATCACCCTGTGTCCTGATAGCACGCAGTCTCTTCAGGGAGCCGAATACCGTACTCACCGCAGAAATAAAAGTTTGTTTGAATACGATCTTTTGTAGGTTAGGGATTATTTTTTTAAATGACCATTCCCGCATTATGAATAATTCCTGTGTCACGGGAGACTTTACAGACATTCAAACAACGGACACAAAGAATACCCGGATTCTGTCAACCATTTGTAGATCACACAAAATTTTGTCCCGTGTGGGATTCGAACCCACAACAATAAACGCAGTGGCAGTGGCGCCATCCGAGCAGTCAATGCCAAATAGGTGGTTTTAGTGGCGATTCTTCCGGTATCCATTATATAATTCTTCTGATCTATTTAAAATGTGTACAAAATTGGAATGGATTTATGTGTAAAATTAAATATTATAACTGAAATTGTTTGACAAGAATGTGACGTCATTATTTAGAAATGCAACTGTTATCTATTACATATTTAACTTGATTGATAAAGTATGTGAATGCAAATTCTTTGAGAAAGGCTAAGAAAAATGTATTCTTATATAAGAAAATGCTTGATGTTATTTAATCACACCCTTACTGCTAATTAGGTTTAGCAGCGATAGCTCAGTGGGGAGACGAACAGACTGCAATGCAGAGGGTTTCGGGTCGACGACCCGAAATCGAAAATGTCGAAATTGAAAATCGACCCACGTCGCGCACCTCTGACTTTCGGAAATTATATGACTTTTCGAAATTATGTGCGTATTGATTGACAATTATCGCCTGCTCCGTGCCTCGGAGAGCACGTTAAGCCGTTGGTCCCGGCTGCCATGAACATCTACAGCAGTCGTTATTAGGAAAGTCAGTACCCTCTAATATCCTGACACTAGTATAGCCTTAGGGTATCTTTAGTCTTCGGGTTGCGGAGGTCAGGTGGCAGCCGCTCCGTGTAAACACTGATATCCAGTCAAATCCGGTTAGACCAGAAAAGCCGACCCCAAGCGATTTGGGAATAATAAAGGCTAAGAGAGAAGAAGACTGCTAATTAGGTTTATATGGCATTTGTTATGAAAATGCCCAAAGCCATAGTACAAATAACATATGTTCGATTTATAAACGTAGCTTATTTGTGGATTCCGCATTGTAATTATGATAAACAAATACATGTGTGGTGTTGCCAGTGAGCGGAAATGAAATCATAGTTTCAGCATTTGTTTTATCTTTCTAGTTTTATTATTGTTCTGTTTTTAAATAAATTTTTATTTTATATTAATTTTTACTTTTTATTTTTATTTCTTCATATTTTGCGTGTGCCCTTTTGCGTGCCAAAATAAATATTTTCCTTTTTTTCTTTCTTACTTGGTAAATGTGAAGGCGGCAGTAGGATATTACGACCACTAGTGATGCAACAGCACATAAACTTGACTTACTTTAGTATGACGCACGTCAAAGTAACCTTTGACCAACAAACAATAGCGCTACAAACTAAAGCGTAGCAAACGTTTTTATATTCTGTTGCTAATAATAATGTCCTCCAAACCGAATGTCGGCCACGGCGGCCAATCTTAACGGAGACTGGCCATCTGCGCAGGAGATATTATAGTGCACAAGTGTGTGCGCAAATACAAGTGCACTCTCTGATCCCTAACCCTCATGATCCGATGGGACGGTAATCCGACACGATCGGAGAGAGATCAAATTGTAGAATATTTGAAATGACTTAAGTAAGAATTTCAGTAACAAATTGCGGAAATAAGGACTTATTTTTATTTATAGTTTATAATTTTATTTAATTTTATTTATTTTGACTATTATTTAAATTGTTATTTTTATATTTATATTATGGGAATGATTTATCCCCTTAACATGATCATTTTATAATATTATTTAATCTACTCTATTGACATTTACGAATAATGTTTATTGTTAATTAAGTATTCCATTAAGTGCCATATTGTATTATGTATAGTGCCAAATTCAAATACAATGTAAGATATTGTTCTTGAATAAATAAATGAAATGAAATGAAACCAGTACGCCATTTTTAAGTAATAATGTCCTCCAGACCGAATTCGGACACGGCGGCCAGTTTTAGCGGAGACTGTACATTTGCGCAGTAGATATTATAGTGCACAAGTGTGTGCGCAAACACAAGTGCACTCACTGTTCCCTAACTCTCATGTTCTGATGGGACTGTAACGCGACATGACGGGAGAGAGATTAGGCGCACAACCAACGGCTCTGTGCTTTCCGAGGCATGGGATTGGGGTTATACCTTTTTGTTGACCCGATACCCCATGCACAGCAGTCACATTCAATACCGCTGCGCCACGGAGGTATATAGTGTTTTCAAGTATATGAGCAACAACATAGATAAACCAGCCGCTTAACACTATTTTGTGAACGGATTTGCAGCTGACATAATATATATTTACCCCTAACAAAACGCCGAGACAAATAGTTGAACAGATTTATGGCACTGCTTCTGTTCTCTCGAACGCTTAAGTAATAACTTGATGCCAGAATTGAGTTTCGAAAATATATTTCCAAAACATCATTATTCATCTGTAGTACTTGTTGTTGGTTATAAATGAGAGTCATCAGATGTAAATAAGAAGGACTGATGGCCGTGAAAGATAAGGCATTGGTGTAGCAAGCATATATTTGATTTAATACGATTTTAGTTTTAATCTCTTGTGTAGCATGGTTTTCGCTATTTGACAGAATTACTACTAGATCCTAGTGAAGTTAGTAACTGTACTAAATTCAAATTCAAATTCAAAATTAATTTATTCAGATTAGGTTACAAGGTAACACTTATGAATGTCAAAGTTACAGTAATTTTTTCTGCGAATTTACATTTACTGCCACGTTCAGCAAAGCAAGGGTGTAGGGCTTATGAGAAGAACGGGCAAGAAACTCATAATCACTCTTTTTAATCGCCAAGTTTTTGTTTACAAATCATAAAAGCTGTAAGGTGCTGCAACCATTTCTCCATGAACTATTACTGAACATACTCAAGCATTTAATAAAATTTGATGGTAGCCTCTAAAGCAGCAGTATGGTAAATAGGAGCATCCACTTACATGTACATTAATAATCAAGCCAAGGCATGATTGTAGTCCGTAGTTTAATCTAACTGTTTAAATAAAAATGTAGTAAGTAAATCATCGAATTCCACGATACCAAAGGTCGACCAGTCTACAAACTACTAGAACTGAACATTAAACAAAGCAAAAGTATTTTAAGATAATATTGTCTTACGTTTACGCGAATGTTATACATTGAAATTAAACAAACTTTATACGGATTTTATCGCGTTGTTTTTTTTTTATAAAACACTCTATTACATAATTTTGAAACTTTAAAGTACTATTGTTAATGTCATACCTACTCATGTTTTTACAAAAATAAATGTCTTTGTCTTTGTCTTTGTCTTTAACACTTTTACTAGTTATTGTTTATTTCTATTTAAGCTATATAAATTATAAAAGCTATTTAGATTTTAATTTGACACTCTTCCCCGACGTTTCGGTTGCTTTTCAGCAGTCATGTTCACGGAGAGACTAAGATGGTGGTCGTCTCAATGTTCTATGTGTAGTTATTTCAAAGTACCCGTAAATAATTTAATAATTGGTTTTTCGCAGAATGAGCTCAAAGTATAAAGTTGTTTAATGTCAAAGTATTTTATGAATTAAATATGCTAATTAAATTAATAAAATCAACTATCTTTTAACGATAACTCCCATAAAAACAAATATATGTTATTATTATAAAAAATACACGTTACTAAAATTACTTTATTGCGAATCGACTTATTTTGCTGTCTGTACAAGATCCTAGAGTCACCAAACCTACATTATTTAAGCACAGCTGCAGTTTAACAGTAAATAATTACATATTTAGTCGATAAACAACTTATACTTACTCTTTAGTACAGCGATAGCTCAGTGGGGAGACCAACAGACTGCAATGCAGAGGGTCTCGGGTTCGAACCCACGTCGCGCACCTCTGACTTTCGGAAGTTATATGACTTTTCGAAATTATGTGCGTATTGATTGACAATTATCGCCTGCTCCGTGCCTTGGAGAGCACGTTAAGCCGTCGGTCCCGGCTGCCATGAACATCTATGGCAGTCGTGATTGTGAGAGTGTCGACACAAAAGATCCCACTGGGTCGAAGTGTCGCCGGTCTGCACTGACTGGCTCCCACATAAGATACATACATACATACTCTTTAGTACGAAAATCTTAGCCCGCAATAAGAGTTTTATATTCAAATAACCATTGTTTTAAATTACAGTAGCCACAAAAGGAAAAGTAGGAAAACACTGCAATGACATATGAAAAAGACAATGACTATTTTCTACTAACATAATGTTCCAAAATACCATGATTACTTAAGATACGATAAAACATTCACTACATAAACTAACCTGTTCTTTAAGCAAAGTTTCAGCAGGGCTGGCCCCATGGGTGTTGGCTCGAATAAGAGAAATGTCTGTGCTCCATTTAGTACCGGCGAAGTATGTCGCGAAGCAAGCTTCCAAAGGGACCAAATTAGAAACTGTTGGCAAAAATTTCTTGTTCAAGTTATTATACTAATTTTGTGAGGAAACTTTTGTTTCTAGGGTTTGCACATTGTTTCTGTTTACCACGTTTTATTCTGGCCTTTGTGACTATAGAACTATACTTGTCTTAAGTGATATAATCATGAGTATTTCTTGCTTACGCAGCATGGTCTATGCAACTACTGTGAATGAGGTCTCGACTTAGGTTTACTGGAAAAGTGTTAATGAATAAATAGTTTTATTGGTTATTGTTTGAAATTAAACTACTATATACGGATTTTACCGCGTTATTTATTTTACACTTTATTACAAAATTTTTGAAACTGTTACACTACTACTAAATACTATAAAAATTTACTAATTTTAAGCTAATTAAATTATTAAAACTATTAAAACTATTTATATTTAAGTTTACACTTTCCCCGACGTTTCGGTTGCTTTTCAGCACCCATGGTCAAAAAGCCATGGTCAAAATTGTGTTATTCTGCCAAGAAAATCTTATAAACGGAATAGACGCATGTCTATCCTATTAGCCAAAATCATAGCTGGTGAAATGTAGGTGTAACACACCTATCTATGTGTGTATGTAGACATAACTTGTCTGATATTGTTATTTATTGTACTTCCTTAAAAACAAAAATGTTTTTAATAAACCGAAAGTTAATACATTTCACTAAAATAATGTTTACATTTTAATACAATCTTCGCAACGCCATGCATGAATAATAGCAATGAATTTCTATCGGCACCTACAACATGGCTTTACAATATTCATAAAAATTTCCCTCGCTGATACATTACCAATTCACTCTTTACGGTCTCTGTTTAACCACGCGACCAGTATCTTACCTTATGTGGAGGCCAGTCAGTGCAGATCGGCAACACTTCGACCTAGTGGGATCTTTTGTGTCGACACTCTCCCAATAACAACTGCCATAGATGTTCATGGCAGCCGGAACCGACGGCTTACGTGCTTTCCGATGCACGGAGCAGGCGATAATTGTCAATCAATTCGCACATAATTTCGAAAAGTCTTATAACTTCTGAAAGTCAGAAGTGCGCGACGTGGGTTCGAAACCGAGACCCTCTGCATTGCAGTCTGTTGGTCTCCCCCACTGATCTATCGCTCCTTTTTACGCGACCAGTATACAAACGTGAGGTGACACCAGACTGATAGTTGATCAAAATCCCAAAAACTCTAGCATGTTAAAAAAGCAATACCATACCACACCTCCATAACGTACTTATGTATTCGCAAATGTTATTAGTACATTGGAATTAAACTATTTCATATGTATTATAAAAATATAGTATAAAAGTATTGTTCTCCAAAATAAACCGTTATATAAACGTAGTATAAAGTATTTTAATTCCAATGACAAAAAAACAGCTTGACGAAATGACATCAGTACCTATACGTTTCTATAGCGATAGAATCACCAATCTCCGTTCTCTTTTGTGTAACCATTTAGCATTTATCAAAAGTATTCCACTCCATTCACGAAATTTCTTAAAGACATCGAGATACGGCCGATACAGAGTCCAAATTGTCGCCTGTCAACGCGACCATTAGTCATAGAAATAAGCTATCATCTGGAGCACCCCTTTTTAATTATACAAAATCTGTGCCATTCATTAACCCCCACTTCCCTCTCCCTTCACCCCCTGCCCCCCGTCTTCCATTATCTCTGAGGAATGGACAAAATTATTTACTTGGAAATTATGAAAAATATGTAAGATGGATGACGCAATCTGTTTCAATTTTATTCGAGTGGCGAACGCTTTGGTTTTGTTTTGTACCGTTGAGGGCTCTAAAGTAGACAGGTACGAAGGATGATTTTTCCTTGTCAATATTACCTTTATTGTGTAAATAAATAATGTGTCTTTAAAATTAATGTATGGCAATTGATATTTATTTGATATTGCTTAGATTTTTATAAGGTTTGTTATGTCATTGGCATTTTATTTTTATGGATGGATAAATGTTGGTCTGCTCTGCTGGTCATATAAGTTGAGCTAGCATTTACGTGCGATGCTGTGCAAGACCTGGGTTATGCAAAATGTTAAGTATCGATTCTTCTGTGAGGAAATTCTCAGCAACAGTATGTTCTCTGTGAATGGAGAATCCTCCGGGTAGAATGCATGAACTCTTAAAGCAATTAAATGTTTATTCTGATATCTGAAAATAAGGTAATGTGAAATAACTTACATGTAAAAAAATAATAGCGAAGCTTTTCGAATTATAATATATAATAATAATTTTTATTAATATTATGTAAAACATCATAAATGCTTATTGCTTTTTTACATATAAATAATTTACATGATATGGTTGTACAATTTGGGACTTATTCTAAATAGAATTACTAGCTCCTATACTAAGCAAAGCTTGTATGGTATACATTTATAAAATCGGGCAACCGGGTACGTAATATGTATAATAATATATAAATATAATAATATCAGCCTTGTATTAAACTGTCCCACTGCTGGGCACGGGCCTCTTCCCACTGTGAGAAGGGTTAGGCCATAGTCCACCACGCTGGCCTAGTGCGGGTTGGCAGACTTCACATATCTTCGAGAACATTATGGAGAATTCTCAGATATGTAGGTTTCCTTACAATGTTTTCCTTCACCGTTAAAGCAAGCGATAATTAACTATTTAATACGCATAACTTTGAAAAGTCAGAGTTGCGCGCCTTGGGTTTGAACTCGAGACCTCTGCGTGGCAGTCCAACGGTTTCCCGTTAGGCTATCGCTGCTTATGTAATATGTATATATGAACATTAAACAAAAATGCTATATAACCAATACAAAACCTACATACTATTTTTACACCTAGATGCGTAGGAAATACGTAATAATAATTAGTTTTTTTTTAGGAGTTAGATTTTTTTTTATTGTGACATTTATAGCAATGTTTCGGTTAGTTCATAATTTAGAATAAGTAACCATTTTGTTAATTTGTGCTCCATTTCATGTTTGTTTTGGAGTTATTTATCCTATTGTATAATTTTAAACCCATCACATGATACTGCCGACTCGCGAAAGCAGTTCTAAGTACATCTCACGCTTTTGACATACCGTGGCTCTCGAGCGTTTCTGGCTGGTATTGCTTTTATAATGTTTACGCATTATTGTACGAAGTATATAAAGCTTTCTCACAGTGAGCACCTGACATTCCTCAGATAGTACCGGGGCTTAAACGCATTAAAGAAAAAAAAAAGTTTATTGCCACAAAATATTAACAATGTCAAATACAATATCCTGTGGCCCCACACTAGGCAAGCCTGTCCTGTGGGTGCCTGACGAGACTAAGTTATTTAACATACATTGTTAGCTCGGAGAGCATCATAAAGTATATATATGGCTTATAAATTAAAAATAGGTACAACAAACTCATAATTACTATAACATGCGAAGCTTTTAATACTAAAATAAGGGCATTGGTCTCGATGCAAATGAAAGTTGCAATTTAACTAAGGTATGCATGTAGTTCATGTATTATATTATATTATGTAATTAAATAATTTATATAAGTATATAAAGATAATATATATATATATGTTATATAATATTACGTAAGTTGGAGTGTGCGTTTTATGATATGGGTTCAAGGAGACTTTCCGTGGAATCGTACGATAGGGAAGCGAGCCATTGTATCATTTTACTTGCAATATCGTCCTCTGAGCTCGTTCCAATCCAAGGAAAAGACTCATATAAGAGTCTCCCCCCACACAGGTATGCAATAGGATGTGACGGATTGACAAAGGGCACTATAGACTACAAACATAGTTGAGGTATCGACAATATGACGCATGTTTGTAAATATTGCCATGAGTAGTTGATCACAAATATAGCAATTTCGGTATTTTACGTACATCTCAATGTTATTTTCTTTTAGAAACACGGTCCTTTTTATTGCCTAGGTTTATAACATGAATCATAATTTAAACCCGAAACGAAGATTTGAACTTTTTTACCATTTAATAATATGACAAAGAAATTCTTAATACTTCTAATGAAATATGTTTTATAATAAATTGACATTAAAAAACTACGTCTAAATTGGTTGAGTCAACGTGGAGATAAGGGTACACAATCATACAGAAATAACGTCTATTTCCGATTTTGTTTCAGGAAGCATCTATATTCCTGAAACAAAATCGGAATGCAGCCAAACACTGTCCAATAAACTGAAACAATAAAATAGAAACGTAAACAATACCAAACAAAATGGCGTCAAATCACGAAACTCTATCATCACAGTTCTCAATTATCAATTCAAGCCGTTAGCTAGTTGGATGTCAATATTCATTTAGTGGCTTGGCCACGGTGTGCGCGTGATTTGTCGCCACCCCCTCGCGCCCCGCCCTCCGCCAAAGGGAGCACAATCGTGGTCCGCATACGAAATCGCGGCAAATTTCGCACAGGGGGTCGCCAATTGATGTTGAAAATCGTTTACGTTATTAATAATTCGGAATACATCTCGTAGATTTCACTTTGATTTATATGGTGATGGGTTATGGTGTCCTGAATGTTTTTATTTTTTAAATATTAATAAGTTGTGACATTATTTTTATATTAGTGTCGTGTTTCTGTGATGTGTTTACTTGCAGAGGTTTATTTAATACTAGCAATCTGTCCCGGCTTTGCACGGGTACCAAACCATACACTAAAACGAATAATACATTTACACCTTCCTCATAAATCGCTCTGTTAAAACAAAATTGGTAAAAACCGCATGAAAATCGGTTCAGTAGTTTTTGAGTTTATCGCGTACAGAAAGACAGACAGACGCGGCGGGGTACTTTGTTTTATATATGTAATAAAGTTATACATGGCACAATTTATGTTACTATAATATTGTGGTAGACATTTTTCAATTTTAGGTCTGCTTACACATTTTATATATTTTTTTGTCGTGGATGAATTAACAGACATTCATACAACGGACACAAAGAAGACCCATACTTGGAACAACTACTTGTGTATCACACAACGCTATCCATGCAGTCAGTTTTAGAGTAGTAGAGCCTCGCTGATTTCGGCATGAATGGGCTGGCTCGACCGGGGAAAGACTACCCTCTCACAGAATATCGACGTGAAATAACAGTATTCCTACTGTTCTGTTTCGTTCGGTGAGTGAGAGTGCCGGAGGCCCAATCACCCTCTTCTCCCCACCCCACTCCTTCTCCTTCCCACTTCCTTTTTCTCCTAAAAGGTCAGCAACGCGCAAGTGATGCCTCTGGTATTGCAGGCGTCCATAAGCTACGGTGGCCACTTACCATCGGGTGGGCTGTATGCTTGAGCTCCAGCTTGAGCTTTAAAAAAAAATGTCATCACCTTCTCACAGTTGTCTCTTTTGTTTACAGATTTTTCTCAGTACATGGGCGACATGGACATACAAGACTACAAGGCCATGGCCGGTGGAACTGACAGGTAAGTTTACACTGTAAGCACTTAATTTTGTATACAGTACAATTTTATGACGCGCCTAAACTCCTCTACCATTCTTTCAATAAAGATATATAGGATATGATTAATTCAATTATATTAGAGGTTGATGTGTCGATATATAAATAAGGGTTAAATATTAGAAAATTCCGAATGCACAAGTACTAAATACATTAAGATATTCGTATATTATTCAAATAATATTGAGTATTAGAATAACTATAAAACGTTGTAGGTAAATACTATAAACAATCGAACATCGAGTCGTATTTTGACGTAACAACCTAAATTTCTTTTTAACTCCATGTGTTAGTATTTCGCTACATCTAATACCGTATGCCTATACGGTACTATTCCCATCAAACAAGAAAAATTTAATACCAATGGTATGTAATCCCCGTTATGCATGAAGGATAACGAGGATTACAATTCCATAAGTAACGTCCTAAACGTAAAAAATTATATTACCTTGGGGTTGAGTTGTGATAGGCTCCTCTTTTATTATCTCTAGTGGGGCAAAAGAATTGATAACTAATCTGATTAGAACTAATGGTAACCATTGATACGACTGAATTCCCTTGACATTTCTTCGGTACACACGTTCATGCAGCTGTGAAGGCTGTAAAGGAAAGAGCGCAGCTGTTTCACACTTCAGTCAAAAGACAAAATGTGTTTAGCGACTGGTACCAACATGTTTGTAGTCAGTAAGTCAGAAATCTTAATAAATCCATGTCACTGCTCTGTCAGAAGATGAGGAACAGCAAAAGGTAGGCCGCCAATACCGCCAATTTGACAAGATGCTTGAATTTAATAGCTAAAGAAATTGTCAGGTCGCTACCATAATATTCCTCTGAATTTATAAACAGATGTTCCAAATTAACTCTAATTTGTCTTTTTAGATCACAAAATGTTAGAAAGCTTTTGATAAACTGATTGAAAGAAAATATGTCTACAAGATTACTTTAAAAATAATCCGAAAATAAATTCGAATCAACCTCAAGCAGAGACAAATCTAATTTCTAAACAATGAAATCGCACTCTAACATAAGCCATGATTCTCAAAAAATACGTGCCAGTAATAAAAAAATGACAATGTCATTTTAATCAACATAAAAGCCTTTGAAGAATATATCATATACTCTACAACACATGCTTGGAAGGTCACAAGAACCCTCCAATCTGCCTCCATTCATTCACGCGGAGTCATCCATCTTGTTTTTCTTTTTTTTTTGCTCGCATATCCCTAGAGTCGGGTGTTCGTCAAAGTGCAATATCATCAAATCACTGTAAAAGAAGTTTCATGATTTGAGGGGGTGCAGGGGGATGAAATATTACAACGAGAGAGGTTCGTTTCCGAAAGGACGAGTTGTTGATGCGTGTTGTGTACAGAAAGCTATGCTATATATAGTATGTTTGAGCTATGAAAATGTCGTTTTGAAAATTCATCAATACAACAAGGTATATAATTTTGTTTTTATTATACTAAGATGATCAACCATCATACAGCATGTAAGAGATCAAACTGTTTACCTATTTTTTGCAATACCAGTATACCACAAGTACATAGCCGAACAATTAAAAAATAGGCCGCTCAGGGGTCAGCACAAAATTCTCTTCTGATAGCAAATCACGAGTAGTAAATAAAAAGCCTGAAAAATGTACTTACCACAATATTCTTACTCATATTATAAACGCGGACGTTTGTTTGTTTGTTACGCTGCCACGCCTTAACTACTCGACTGATCATCATGAAATTTCGCATACAG
Source organism: Catocala fraxini (assembly GCA_930367265.1). Classification (NCBI taxonomy): domain Eukaryota; kingdom Metazoa; phylum Arthropoda; class Insecta; order Lepidoptera; family Erebidae; genus Catocala; species Catocala fraxini. Next base: position 25,287,301 of record OV884031.1, read on the forward strand.
TTTATCAAGGGCACAGAAAAGGACATAGATAACCTTTCATCCAGGAAAAATGGTATCACGTGGTCAGAGGTCAAATGTCATAGTTGTTTCGGGGTATATCAGCTATGCTAAATCGAACCGCGAGTCTCTCTAGCTCTTAGGGTTCTTGAGTTGAAAGATGGTATCATGTGACCTTGAGGTCAGAGGTCAAAGGTCATAGTTATTTCGGGGGTATATTGACTATGCTGAGTTAAATGACGTTGACCGCGAGTCTCTAGCTCTTACGGTTCTTGAGTTGAAAGTTGTATAACAGACAGACGGTCGGACGGATGGACGGATAAAGCTGTAATATAAGAGTTTTTTCGAACTCTAAAAAGTACGGTTACTAACCTAAATTTACGCGAGCAAAGCCGCTGGCAAAATCTTGTACAATATAAATATAACACAAAATTATGGTGCTCTAATTTAAACGCAATACCTGACTTTAGCAGGGATGTCCCTATGCCTGACTACTCTCAAAAGACATAAAATTATTTTATTAACGTAGATAATATAAAGCTTTATTGTTGCTACTTTTATTAAGTTCTAGATACATATATTGTAACTTGTCTCACTATTCCGGTCTTCCCTGCAAGTGGATTTCTGATTTCCCTATTCATGTTTTCGACTGTCAACTGATAACGTCTTAATAAATACGCATCCTGGGTATAGAATCGACTTTCCATTCCATGGGATACCTTCCATTTTAAGCTTAGTCTCCATGATAAATTTAGGCACGTTTCAAGGAATTTACACTTGGACCTGTGTGATAATTAAAGTTTATGAAGTCTTAATTTATTTTGTTAGTACGTTATGTGCTGTCGTGTTTATATTTTCTGTACAGATGGCGCCTTACCTCCATTGCCAGAGCAGATCTTTGTTAATCGGCAGATATCTTGACTTGTAGCTACTGCGATGTAAATGCTACCATATTTTGAGGACATGAATATTCTTTTCCATCAGTACGATCACAATAGAAATTAAGAACTGGCTTAAAGCTATTTAAAAGCTAAATAATATATCTTATAGCCCAATATTACATCACATACTCATCGTTTTTAGTGTCGGCGTCGTTGTGCCGAGTCACTCAGGGCGTATTTCATGCTACGTCGACTCAAGAAATGATATTGTCGGGAATATGATTCGTGAATGTAACAAATGTATTATGTACTTCGACCTTTGGGACATCAGCTTGGTCCTTGAAACGGACTCCAAAAGTTTGTATCGGCATATTTCATTTTGGAAAGTTGTAACTGTCCCCCACTGAACATACATCTTTTCTATAGAGAGATATAATAAATATACTATGATTATGCCTGGTTTCTTTTGTGACATTAATGTGAGTGCACGTGTAGGCAAACGAGCAGTACAAGTTTAGATTTTTAGGTATGTAGGGACACTGCTGACGCATAAGATTTTTGTACTCAGGCGCAAGTATGCAATAGCGCCAAGGGGCAGTCGTCTCCCCGCAACCACTGAGTCAGGTCGTATTTTTATTATGAAATTATGACTAACTGGTACCAGTCAATTTATCACGCTGTTATTTTATTTGACGTTACTAAAAAAAACACTTTAGATTTACCCCTACAGATGACACAGAAACAATGGCAGGCTTACAGTTTATTTTTATTTCAGCCTAGGTGGTTAGCGAGCATGTGGCCTACCTGCTAACCGAATATACTTAACGTGTCCATAGAACTTCAAAACATGTATCTGTGCGGCTAATACAAGGCAACGAAAATACACTGGTTAAAGTGACACCGAAGCCTGGATTTATATTAAGTCCAGAAAAATAACACAAGGCTGTTTAACTACGATTTTCTATAGAGTGAAGAAGTGGATCAGTTGGTCTGCTTAGTCTGAATCAAATCCCCAGCTTAAATAAGGATGCCGATGTGCTCTTTTACTCTAAAATTTTAAGAAAACACACGTTGTACATCATAACGTCAGTAAAAGTTTCACATACCTTATCAAAACGTAAAACGCAGTGCCTCACATAATGAGTATCTTATAAAATACCAAGAACCATCTCGAGAAGCATAAAAGTTTTAGTGAGCGTAGCTGCTCGTAGCAGTAGCAGCCATTAGAGCTACGCCGTAGCACGTAGTTGAATCCTTCTTCAAACATAAAGTAGACAGACACTGAGTGAAGATTTTTAAAGTTGATGTTATAATAAATGTGAGTTATTGTTATTACTTTAACTTAATGACTTCTTGAGATGATTGAAGCAAAAATAACCTAATGTTTGTATGCAACCTGCATAGTCTAGTAATTAAAATCTGTAGCTCTACTTACTACATTTACCTTAACTAAGGATAAATAAAATTAACTAATAAGTACAAAACAAGTTAGGTGCTTATTTCTGTCATCGTCTTATTGAATAAGATATATCTTTATATATTATAATTATATTTCTGATTATTTCGTTTTAGTGAAGTCTTCTGGCACTTTCAAATAATTAACCTATCGTTAAATTCAAATACCGTGATCTATATATGTTTTGTGTAACAATTAACTAATCAATTAATGTAGTGGTATTGTTCAGCTAAACGTGGGGCGCATGCGCAGTGCAAACGCAACAGTGCGTGAGCGCACGGACTCTGCACGATGACATGCTTTACTGCACATCTGCCCTATACTGTCCTATTTTGATCTGTTGTATTTGCGGTCCAAGTTAAAAGCTGTTGAAGTTATGATATTATTATGTTTTCTGTTTTGAAAATTATAATAATGTTTTATAAACACATATGTACATACATAGTGTCACGACTATTTCACTAAAGTGGTAGGCAATAGTATATTTTACCTATATTACGCTAACTACGGTTTTAGATCCCACGTGGTTGGAGCCGAGCTCATTATCAGTTACCGCGTGAACGTAAGGCAATATTATAATAATTTAGAAATAGTGAATTAAATAATTATAGCGGTTTGCACAAAATACATTATACAATGAAATATTGGTCGTTTCTATAGAATTTCAGTCTACCCTGATAATAAACGATTCGTTATGCCTGTGAACGCCTGTAGGATTAAAGCTCTTTTCCAGGTATATGTAATAAGTCTCCATAGCCAAAGAAATCGAACTTTAAAAAAAGACAATATTTTACAGCAATATTTTGTCTGTAAGCTCAGCCAGCTTAAAACATTCGAATACATCGGCTCTTCCAAACATTTTTTGAATAGCCGTATAATTATTGTTTTGTTTTCTTTGGCTATTATTGCCGGCAGTACATTACAGCCACACATTGCAGTAAAAAGAATATTCGTTTTGATGTCACTTAACCAATTGCTCATTGAGTAACGGCTGCACACTGGTGGTGGTAGGGCCACGCTGGTTACAGCATGAATCAACCAATTGCTCATTGAGTAACGGCTGCACACCGGTGGTGGTAGGGCCACGCTGATTACGGCATGAATGGGCCGGCTCAACCGGGGAAGTACCACCCTCTCACAGAAGATCGACGTAAAATACCAGTATCTGTTATGTTTCGTTCGGTGAGTGAGAGCGCCGGAGGCCCAATCACCTTTCTCTTCCCAAACCCCATCCTGCTCCATTTCCCTTTTCCTTCCGGTAGACAGCGACTTGTTTGTGTTTTTTTGACATTGCTTCTGTAATGCTAAGAAAACACAGCCATGTGTATGAGCCACGGTTCTCGCTTACTATCAGGTGGGTCGTAGGAACGTCTGTCACCGATGAACGCGATAATAAAAATAAAAAAAAATGTTTTCTATTATGTGTAGTATTCCAACAATTTACAGATTAATTTAATCCGAATTAAGTGTGTGCGCGTATTGCACTAGACTTTACTATGTGTGCATTTTATACATTACAAGTTACCCGGCTTTGCTCGCGCTTGGGAACAGTACCTTTTTCTGGATGAAAGGAGACTACTCCTTTAACCTTAGGCGTGGCAGTCGGTTACACTAACCTAGTGGTTAGTGTAACCGACTGCCACGCCTGAGGTCGCGGGTTCGATTCCCGCACAAGTCAAACATTTGTGTGCATGAACATGGATGTTGGTCTTGGTCTGGGTGTTCCTATGCATAATATGTAAGTATTTACAAAAATAAGTATACATGTATGTATGTTTACCCATAGTACAAGCTTTGCTTAGTTTGGGCTAGATGGTGTTGTGTATCCTGACAATGCGTATGCGAAATTTCGTGATGATCGGTTGAGTAGTAAAGGCGTGAAAGCGTAACAAATAAACAAACAAACTCACATTCGCATTAATAATATTAAGTTAGAATCTAATCGCTGGCGCTCATAACTTACATCTTTATTAATACTCCGCTCCAATGTAGGTAAATTCATGCGTAAGATCATTGTTCGCTGGCCTATTGATCAGAAACTTCGCTTCGACAGCTTTATATAAATAGTTGTGCTACACACTTTATTAATATAGTGCCGGTAAATATTATGCTCATGAACGATTTGTGAGGGAAAGCGCTGTTTAGCGCGGTCGGCCATTAAGTAGGTGACCGCTTTAAGAGGAAATTTATGGAAACTCTTCTTAAAAAGCTCTCGTAACTTAGGTACCTTAAAGAGACCCGCCCCGGCTTCGCGCGTGTAGTACAAAATTTTGACAAATTATACACCTAACCTTCCTCTTGAATCACTCTGCCTATTGGGGAAAACACATGAAAATCCGTTTAGCAGTTTTTGAGTTCATCGCGAACAGACAGAAGACAGACAGACGTGGCGTGTAGTGACGAACGCGTGAAAGGGTACAATAGGCATATAATAAGTATAAGGTAATATGTGTATGTGACCTAAGCCCTGTTTTCGTACGCATGGAGTGTGTACAACACACGAATAAAGGCTCTGCGAGTTGCAAGGTCACAAAAATTATGGAAGTGCAAAAAAGAAACTCGGCGTGTTTTTTGGGGCGACTTGAGAGACGAGGACTGCGTTGAGCTTTGTGAGATTGATTCCCATACTGAAGTATTACTATGTGTATGATCATAACTTTTACACTTTCGCTTTGCATGATATACTTATATGTATATATAAAATGTAACGGGTATTAACACGTCGGCTAGTGTACGAAATAGGGATAGCGTGAGTGTGTTACAATAAGTGATTGTGGATCAAGATTCTCCTGCCCCGTAAACGGAGACATGACATCGCCGCACCAGTCAGCTTGTGGCCACGGCCGGTGTAAACTGCTCAAAACGTCAAGCATTAAAAAGCTAAATTTGCATGATCGCGTTGATACCCGTAACGTTATATATATATTTGTCTTATCTACAAATGATTGTTCTGTGTGTCTGTTCTATTAACAGACACAAGGTACAACCAGGCTAAAAAAAAATTGTTTGTATAGTTTCTAGCGACACATGGACAACTAAGTGAGGGATATGAATTTAAAAAGTAAAATATGTCATTTATTTTTTAACGACAGTTCTTGCATAAGTTTGGTATCAATTCGCAAAAAATAAAAAACGCAAACAAATGTTAATTCAAAAAGTTTAATAATCTCCGTCATATTATTAAACTTTTTACGGTTGCACGAATCGGTTTTCTGATAAGGCTTCTTGTATATATGGAACAACAAAAACGTATTGCGTTCCGATATAGTCGGTTTGTTGATGTGTTGGCATAGCCGCGCTTTAAATATGGTAAAGAAAGTAGAATGTAAAGTTGAAATGAAATGTACTTTTTATGGCAATATTTTAAGCTTCTCAAATGTCTAAGAGCTCGGAACCGCTGGAGGTACGTCATTTTAGCAATGCTGGATTTTACAGCCAAAAGTAATTATGTGTAAGTAAATAGTGTATGCATTCTCGCTAGTTTGAAAGTGGGTTTATTTTTTCTTTAGTCGTCGATCGGTACAAACTATTACAAAAAAGAAATTGGCACTCAAATTATATAACTTAAGTCTATGCTTATTACTGTAAGCTCAGACTAAGATTTAACATAAAAAGTTATTGGTATGTATCTTATGTGGGGGACAGTCAGTGCAGACCGGCGACACTTCGACCCAGTGGGATCTTTTGCGTCGACACTCTCCCAATAACGACTGCCATAGATGTTCATGGCAGCCGGGACCGACGGCTTAACGTGCTCTCCGAGGCACGGAGCAGGCGATGATTTTTGGTCAATCAATACGCACATAATTTCGAAAAGTCATATTACTTCCGAAAGTCAGAGGTGCGCGACGTGGGTTCGAACCCGAGACCCTCTGCATTGCAGTCAGTTGGTCTCCCCACTGAGCTATCGCTGCTCTAAGTTATTGGTAACTAACAAACTGATTGACAATATCTTGATAGAAAATCCATTAATACTGCACGACCCAGTTATCGAACCCAGGACCTCATTGGCTGCAATCTCTTTCACGATTGCTGCATCACTGATGAAATCACGTACGTAACTCGCCATAAAAAACCTAACGTGTATTTTAAACTCAGAACCCTAACCATTGTCAACGAAACATTGAAATCCCCTACCATTATCCGGTAAAAACTAGAAACCGAGCTTATAATAAATAGCCACTGAACAAAAGTCTCTTAACAGGTGCCCATCAATAACAGAAACTATCTTTAGCAAAGGCGCCAAGACTGCAACTGGATCGATAACCAATCAGCTTCAAGCTCGGCCCGGTAGAATTACGTGGGCCTTGATTAGGTACTCGCGATCTCTGTAACTACAAGCTAGACGGTCAATAAACTTCAGCCGGCTTCTGTTAATATTTTCTCCTGGATAACCGTTAGCTGTTTGGTGTTTATGTTGTCTTAGTACTATTTTGAAGGCGACTGTTATTATTTTTAATGCAGACGGCGTAGTGGGTGTTTTGCTGAGTATTTCAGTGTTACAGCTTCATTCGTCTAACGGCATCAGGGTAGGCTTATGTTTAGATTAGGACAAGAGTAAATGTGAAACGTAAAAGCAAACTTACTTTTTTAAACTTAACCGGTAAATCTTACCGCGTGTGTCATTTGACAGAAAATGCTTACCGCTTCAAGGCGGCCGCGTTGCTGTAAATATATGGTTGTGCTTTATCTACGAAATATACCGTAGAACGCTTATTCACAGCATACATAAACCAAGTCGTTTTATCGGCCTCGGTGGCGTAGTGGTTAGTGTAACCGACTGCCACGCCTGAGGTCGCGGGTTCGATTCCCGCACAAGTCAAACATTTGTGTGCATGAACATGGATGTTTGTCTTGGTCTGGGTGTTTCTATGTATAATATGTACGAATTTACAAAAAATAAGTATATATGTATGTTTATCCATTGTCTAGTACCCATAGTACAAGCTCTGCTTAGTTTGGGCTAGACAGTGTTGCGTGTATGTGATAGAATATTATTATTATTATTATTATTATTAAGTGCATGTAGTTTCAAAACAGCCAACAGCACTTAATTTTATGGAGACAACTCACTCTATAGCAATATTGATTAAGGATCGTCGGGCTTATCATCATCATCATCATCATTTCAGCCTATTGCAGTCCACTGCTGGACATAAGCCTCCCCCAGGGTGCGCTACAAGGCCCGATCTCCCGTTTTCGCCATCGTCACCTCCCGCCACCTTTTCCAGGTCATTGGTCCATCTGGCCGGAGGGCGTCCTACACTACACTTGCCGAATCGTGGTCGGGCTTTTGACACAATTTAATTTTAATATGGGTTTTTTCAATAAGGCACTACATTTTTGACAGCAAGTTCAGCTGTATTTATTCATAACACTAAGTCCATGACATGCGGCCAATTCTAGGTAAAGTTGAGCTGTCTTAGAACTTGCAACAAATTTAATCGTAATCAGCTCTGTTGGAACTGGAAAAGTAAATAAAAATATTTATCATGAGAATATAAAGCGTTAGTAGTATGTAAATATACAAGACATGCAAGTTTTCAAACCAAGAATCCTAGACCAGACCGTTCCAAAAACTGATGAAACAAAGAGAGTATTAACCGGTACATTTTTCCACATAATGAGCTCAAACAAATTTGCATAACGATCCTCTAACTAATGATCCAACAACTCATGTTTTATTAATATCCCTGTGCAACGGAGACAATTTTGCGCTGCCACAAATAAAAGCTACGAATGGATCGTAAAGGTGTTCCTACAGTTGCTTCAGTTTCACGATCAGATAATAGGATATTTTGATTGCATTTGATAATATCAAGTTATTTAAAATATTGTAGAAATGTACTTAAAAATTGAAATTAAACTACTATAGACTATAGAGACTGAGTATCCCCATGGAGCACATGTTGCATCTTTAAAAACTTTTGATATGAACCTTGAGATAAGGACATAACAATGAGTAGAGTTTTACACAGATCACAACTTCTAATAAATAACTGTATATAATATTGTCTTCTGTTTACGCGAATGTTATTTATTGAAATTAAACTACTATATATACGGATTTTATCAACAACTACCATCTTAGTCTCCCCGTGACCATGGCTGCTGAAAAGCAACCGAAACGTCGGGGAAAGTGTAAAATTAAATTAAATCTAAATAGTTTTAATAATAATTTAATTTGCTTAAAAATTAGTAAAGTTTAAAAGTAAAAGTAGTGTAACAGTTTTCAAAATTATGTAATAAAGTGTCAAATAAACAACGCGATAAAATCCGTATATAGTAGTTTAATTTCAATGAATAATATTCGCGTAAACAGAAGACAATATTATGTACTTAAAAATATCAAAGTTTACGACAAAAATCTTTATCTCCATAAAAATGTATAAACACTTTTTGAACGCGCCATTTAATTATACATATATTCATATAAAATAAAAGGTGTTAAAAATATTGCATTAAAAGAGTCTGTTCCATGAATCTCTTATGAGAAAAAGAAGGGAAGCAATCTTAGAGCCGAATCTTTAATTGCTACATATTTACAATAATATGTTTCTTAACGATACAAATTTATTTCACTTCTTTTTCTTATATGAACTGCTGTGTATAATTATTGCAATGGTTTATTAAAAGAAAATCTACGCACTTTTGGAATCAAGAATTTATAATGAAACTAAACTCACCTTAAATTAAATATGTGACATAATAGAAGTACATTTTTTTCTTTAGCATAGTTTGGCACCCATCGTAGAAGATCAAATATTGCTGACTAATAATTTACGTTGTTTGCGATGAGAAGGATGTCTAGAACTCCATAAAAAGATAAAGCCTTTGACTTTTCTTGGCAGACGATAGATAAAAACTTTATTACTAATTTGAACTGTTTTTCACAGCTCGCAATAACAATGTAACGAGTTATTTTCTTCAATCGTAGCCAAATAATGCGTCATGACTTATGCACGCGCTAAAATAATCATGTTTGTACTTGAAGTGCCATTTTTAGACTATTAATAATATACTATTATAGTCTAAATATCATACATCTCCCCAATAGGGTACAGAACGAAAATAATAATATAACATTTCGCCACGTATTGCTTATTCCCATACATAACGTTTTACAAAAACAAAATAAAAATGTACCATATTAATTTTGCACCTGAAATCAATACTTTGAATAAAACAAAATTAAATTAAATCTATATATATTTAATAATAATTTAATTAGCTTAAAAATTAGTAAAGATTAATAGCAGTAGTAGTGTAACAGCTTTCAAAATTATGTAATAAAGTGTCAAATAAACAACGCGATAAAATTCGTATATAGTAGTTTAATTTCAACAAAAAAAAGTTATTTTGTTTTAATGTGTAATACAAAGTAGAATATTAAAAAATGATCTCCAGTAAACATCTTAAAAAGTAAGTTAATTTTAGTGTTTAACATTAGTAACGTTCACGTAAACGTAAGTCAGCACTATGTATTGTCGCATATTAAAAACAACGCGAATGTGGAGCCACCCTAACATAGAGTTGCAAAGTTTCGATTGAACCGTCACAGATAACGAATAACAATAGTCTGGATGTAGAGCCTCCGTTTGTATCCGGGACTGAGTTCTGGAGAAGTTTTTGTGCTTCTGTAGATACATGTATATGGTTGTTGGCGTCCGCGATGTCAAATTGGTTTTATGTTGTACTGGAAGTATAATAGTTGCATCTGGAACCGAGTTTGGCGAGTGATCCTAAAATTTCAATTTACTATTCCCCTGTTATGTTATGTTTATGAGGTAATTTTATAGTGATAGAATGTAGCAGGATATTTATTTTAAAGTGGTGTAGTCAGACTTGAGAAGAATATGTATCTAACGTATTTTTTGGTTAATGCGTGGTAAGGTCATTTGAAGCGCAGGACTGTCAGCAAGAAGACTCTCTCTCCTTAGGTCTTGATTTGTGAGCAAAATCTGAGGCAATCACTTTATTATATCCGACTTTCATCTCAAATTGCGAAGCGAGATTTCACATTACTAGAATATTTTTGCACCCACAGAGAGAGCATATTTCTGTTCACCAACAACTATCCTAAGAGAATCAGAAGAAAAAAGATCTTTGCTTCAAAGCACTTTGCGCGACCTGAAAACATAATCTAGAGGTTATGTTCTCATCGAGATTCCAAATTGTATGAAATCACGTAAACACTGCCCATTTATGCAGTAACGAGACACTAGTACCACTTTAATAGTACCACGGGTAGAATTTTTTTCCATAGTGCTACTAGACTGCTTGGTAGTACTATGGCAAGAAAATTTTGCCCGTGGTGCTACTGGTAGTACCACTGATACCACGGGCAAGAAACGCTTTTAATATAAATCATTTAGTATATAATAATATCAGCCCTGTGTATAAGCTTTTCCACTCATGGACGCGAGCCTCTTCTCAGTGTGAGAAGGTTTAAGCTACATCCCACCACGCACACCCACTGCGGGTTGGTATATCACATATTATGTATCTTCGAAAATTCAAGAGAACTCTCAGACATGTAGGTTTTGTCACGATGTTTACCTTCACCGTTAAAACAAGCGAATTTAAATGTTAAAATATTATTACTTAACTAAAATAATCATACTCGTATCTTTCTCAATTTACGTTGTACTAGTAATATACTAAAACCCTGTCCCGAAACTATCAACTAATCTGGTAGAGGCCATCAAGAGTACCGTAGACGTCAATGTTATCTATTATTAAAATCAACGTGGGCTTGGTGCCTAAAACGTGTTGCGGAGACAGTTTTCAATTATCCACGTACCCCGTATATTGTTGGTGTGTAGCTATGGAAATTTAAATTATCTTTAATTATATAAGTGTATGTGTATATTTACACATGTGAACACAAATAAGTAACTATTCGGATGGCCATATGGGATAATTTTTTAATAAGTATAATTATTTTATTATATTTAATTTATTCGTGGGCTTTGTTTCGAAGATCTAACATTTTTAGAGGTACAGGTATTAATAAGATACAGTGACTGTGGCGCGGAGAATGGTACCAGGTGCAAGCACTGTTCTGCTTAAACAAAATACTTTTGTGTAATTATAAATCTGGCTTCTATAAATTGGCGGCAAGTAAGACAAGGTTTTATTTTATTGTAAGTTGTCATGTTTTTGCAGAAATGGGGTTTATAATATATTCTGTTTGACGATAGAAAGTTCAAAAGCCTCCCTGTGACCACAGCTGCTGAAAATCAACCGAAACCTCAGAGAATCTGTAAATCTAAATATATAGTTTAATAACTCAAATAGTATAATAGTTTAAAGATCTATAGGTAGTCTTTTTTAAATAAACTGCGATAAAAGCCGTATAAAGTTATTTGATTTCAACAAAGTTCTAAAGCGTTATTATTTTCTATTGATTCATTTCATTAACTTCGAATATGCTTTCATACTACAAATTATGTACACATAAGCACACACGTGTACTCTAACGTATGTCTAAACCACTACAAATAATACATTAGGTATTATTACAGTACACATTATTTCGGTAATCAAATTTACAAACTAATTCAATGAAGTCATTATTATATGCACTGAATTACAAAACTATGGCGAACATTTTATTAACAGTGCACGTTTATTGATCAGCAACGTGTTTACCATAATTACTAGGTGCAGAGTACGGTTGTTCAAAGGTAACATTATAGCAAAATTTTAATTAAAACGCAAAACGTGTCGTTATGGATTCACTAGTCGCGTCGCCTTTTAGGGCTGCTACGTAACTTCTAATAATTGCAGCGTTTTAGTGCTCATCTTAAACGGGACAATATAGAAGCGTGTTTATAGAGAAAGTTATTGTCTTCCCACACGATAGAGCTTCTTGAGAAGAAATTGCGCATTTTGTAAGAGGACTGTGGCCCAATTGTCTTAATTTTGTTTGGTTTAATGATAAGTGGTTACTGAACCTAGCAAATTTTTTAACGACTTTTCCCGCTCTATTCGTATATCCTATCGCGGGCGACTTTACAAACATTCAAATAAGGGACACAATACTCGGAACTACCAGTTGTGGATCACACTTTTTTCCCCGTGTGGTTATTGGACCCACAACACTTGACGCAGTGGCAGTGGCGAGATGACCACTTAAACGCCATCCATCACTTTTGTTTTGTTGATCTGGCAGCAGAAACGTCGTTGTATCCGAAGGTACGAACAGGAGTTTCCCCGCTGTGGGCATATCATCTTTTACGCTCTGAAAGACTTACTGCAAGAAAACCAAACAATATCGTTTGGATGCATTCGACCAGACCCACTTGTGCAGTTTATGCAGGTTATTAAAATGTTATTGTTGAATTGTAGTTATGTAATATTGGTAAAATAGTTTGTAAGCACTTCTTCGCCCGAGCCACAGGTCCAATCTAGTTTAGGCAAACAACAAATGTATTTTTATATCTTAATGAGTAATTTATTATAAATTATTATACCTATTATTTAAATAAATATATTATTATTAAAAAAAACTATAGCGTGAATATATAATATGTATACCCAGTCACTTTATTTTACTATCATTATCAAAATAGTCGCTATGATGAATATAATTAAGTATGTAAGTTTGTTTCGACCAATCATCGTGAAATTATACATACACTTTGTCAAGGATATAAGAAGGGACATATACCTAGAAAAAGGTATATTTCTGAGAGATATCTAGCTAGCTACATAATATATGACAGCTACATTTTAGCGATTTTTGTCCATGACATGCAATAGACTACACGGATACATGCTTAAATCTATTTGATTTTAAACACACGTTATAGAGTCAACCCTGCACGCGTTTGACGTTGACAGGTTGTAATACATTAATTAAAATGTTGTCGGCTGCGCTTCGATTTTATAGTTTTCAATGTTATATGTTTTATATGTATACTATCGTTTGTTTTATAGTTTCCTTTCTATGTGGTCGCTGAGTTTGATTGGTAAATCATTTAGTGTCGAGACTGCTACTGCCCGTTAAATAATATAATGGAAAATTGCTCCAGAAAATGCTGGCGAAATAAACGGCTGGACGTTGATACTTGTTATGTTATTAGTTTCAGATTTTAATGGTTGTGTTATTGTACGAGAAACAGTTCAAAATGCTCTGACATATTGCAGAAACTTTTATTGTGTAGCTGTTAAAAAAGGGTATAAAACATTATTGTTCGAGTGTGCTAAGTGGTAATCGAAAAAGCAACGTAATTGGTAAAAACTAATTCACGTATAGCTTCTAATTAAAGAACCTTCAATGTCATTCACGGTTGCCATGTTTACCTTATGTTGCGTCTGCGAATGCAACATGAGGTTATCTGAGATCTTCTGTACGGTGATAATATTAGAGGTTATAGATTAAATAACACACTGTACTTTTAACTTTTAACTGTGCCCGTTCACTTACAGCTCACAACAAGAAGTGATAGATAGCAGTGTTACTATGCTTTTTATAGCTTATCAAACTGTAAAGTATTTGACTACTATTTATATTGTATGATGTTATATTATGCAATTACTAAGGTGCAATTATTCTAAATAGTTAAATATAATAACTAATTAATTTTTGCATGTATAAATGTTTATAATTCAACAGATAATACCCAAGCCGGGCAGCACTCGTTTCAGTAAAACCCCAGGTGGAAGTTAATATCTTGTTATATCTTAAATCTCTTTTAGTCATGTACACTGGAATTGTTTACTCAGTTTGGCAGTTTCACATTTTTATTTTGTTATTTCTTTCCTACCTAATAATTCCACGTTAATATTTTAATATGCTTTGTGCTGAGTAAAATTTAATAGTTGATTATTTAATTTTTCATAACCAATAAAGCCGAATTAAAATGTTGTATTCATATTTTGTTTAAATTAAATTATATCAGAAGTTATAAAATCGGTTGAATTGACTCCTAAAATTGAAAAAAAAAAACAATGCATATTAATAATAAATAATAATGTCCTCCAGACCGAATTTCGGTCACGGCGGCCAATCTTAACGAAGACTGGCCATGACGCAGGAGATATTATAGTGCACAAGCGTGTGCGCGATCTCAAGTGCACTCTCTGTTCCTTCACTCTCATGATCCGATGGGACGGATAATCCGACACGACCGGAGAGAGATCAGGCGTAGGACCAACGACTTCACGTGCTTTCTGAGGCACTGGGATGTCTAACACCGCCAACTTCCTAACTCCGGGCTGTTATTCAGATTTCTTAACAGAAAAACCCAATAACGTTTTGTTGGCCCGACCCGGGATTCGAACCCGAGACCTCATGCACAGCAGTCGCGTTCACTACCGCTGCGCCACGGAGGCAGAATATGTAAATTCTTATAGGCAGAGAATGCATATTCAACGCTGTATTATTTAACATTGTTCCATTTTTTTATAAATGCAATCCAATTTTTGTAATTACAAAAGGAAGCACATCATTCATCACGAGTGCAAACAATACGCTTATCATGAACAAACAAATATAGAGTAGTGCGTTCTTACGTAATAATGAATCGGATCTCGGGTGCATAGTTTTTAATATCTGTAATGAAAGCTGCAAATATGATGCGAGGTGCATGCGTCGAGTGTGCACCTAAGAACTTAAGTAGAGGCCACATTGGTAAGAGGGAGCGGTTTTCTAAGCCAGTACTGTAGTCCGTATCACGTTGTCATACATCCATCGTGCTGACAAGTTAGATATAAGCGTATCTCTCGCTTCCTCGCTTTTTATTCCACATAGTGGTGGGGTCAGCCTTCTTTATTTTCTTCATTCATTTCACATTGTCTTTGACGTCATCTTCTAAAGCATTGCGTGCCTTCATGTCTATGCGCAACACATCTGTCCACGTGGTCTTGATTGTTCTTCTAGTTCTTGTGCAGGGTCCCAGTACCTAGTTGCCAATTTAATCTGGTGGTCTTCTGCTTACATGTCCATACTATCTTATCATGTTCTCCTGCAGCTTCTCTGCTATGACGCAGATTACCTGGCTTCTATGCACATAGTCGTTCCGAATCTTATCAAGTCTGATTACGTCGCACATCCATTTTAACATTTTCATCTCGGCAAATTAAGTAAATTTAGCTATATATATTTCGTCAGCTATTTTTAGACCCATGCAATAAGGGGTGATTCTATTTCATACAACGTGTTATTCATTTTTTTTTAAGAAAAACCTAATCATTGAACCATTCTAGACTAAGACTACTAGATTATACCCGCGGCTTCGCCCGCATAAAGTTAGGTAAGGCTGGGTTAGTAACAGTACTTTTTCTGCATGAAATGTACTCTATGTCCTATTCGGCAACCCTGACAACGTGTACGCGAAATTTCATAATGATCGGTTGAGTAGTTAGGGCGTGAAAGCGTAACAAACAAACAAATAAACTCACTTTTGCAGTTATAATATTAGTTAGTATATCATACATAATTATGTAACAAGCCATATCATTATTTGTCTAGTTGCATAACATATGGTGTCGCAAGCCTTCGGGCCCTAGCAAAGTTAGTAGACGCGTGTCAGAAGTGTCACTAGTTTCCGATCCTAAAGCTGGGCGCAAACATACGGTTTCCTGATCAAGTTTCCGAAACAGGGATTCAGATTCACACTTGTTTTACGAATTTGCTATATACCGCACATGTTTTTATATTTTCCGTGCGAAAATAATTCCCGTAGTTCGATTCGGAATCCCGCTGGTGTGTTCTGAATGAAGAACGGGGGAAAACTGAATGACGTCATTCCGAACGCAGCGCTCGCTAACATTCTGTATGTACCGCCGCACACGAACGAAATAATCAAGGTGCCTAGTGTGAGTTGTTCGAAACATTAACCGCGTTTGGCTCTCTGATTGGCCAAGAGCTTGGAGCGGGCCAATCGGAGCGCCGAACGTCATATACGTGTCGATCGCGTTAACGTAAAACAAACTTGCACTAGGCGTTCAGAGTTAGCTAGACACGGTGGCCGTACCGTACATACTGGTAATAGTAATGCCTGATGAAAAAACCCAACATCTGCGCAATGCTGACAGAATAACGCATCTGAATCGCTGTTTCGGAAACCTGATCAGGAAACCGTATGTTTGCGGCCAGCTTAAAACAGCTATTAGTTGCGCTATCAACGGAAAATCAAATAACTGTAAGCGAGCCTCAGTTACATAAAGGACAAGGAAAGCATTTAAAAAAATTAAGAATCTTATTTCATTACTACTGTCGTGTGTTTTGGCACTTTATAAACATTAAATATAATCTTAGTAAAGTTTATTTACTGTTAGAGTCTTCTTCTCTCTTAGCCTTTATTATTCCGTAGTCACTTGGGGTCGGCTTTTCTGGTCTAACCGGATTTGACTAGATATCAGTTTTTACACGGAGCGGCTGCCACCTGACCTCCGCAACCCGAAGGCTAACGATACCCTAAGGCTAGACCAGTGTGAGGATATTAGAGGGTACTGACTTTCCCAATAACGACTGCCATATATGTTTATGGCAGCCGGGACCAACGGCTTAACGTGCTCTCCGAGGCACGGAGCAGGCGATAATTGTCAATCAATACGCACATAATTTCGAAAAGTCATGTAACTTCCGAAAGTCAGAGGTGCGCGACGTGGGTTCGAACCCGAGACCCTCTGCATTGCAGTCTATTGGTCTCCCCACTGAGCTATCGCTGCTCTATTTACTGTTAGAGTATTATATAAAAAACACAATTCTTTAAAACTAACTTATGCCTAAAATATTATAAAACAGAAATAAAAGAGAAAAACTAGAACCTTTTAATAGGCGTCATAGAATTCTTCCGCATCGTATGGAAATAATATAATTGTATTATGCCTAAAATATTATAAAACAGAAATAAAAGAGAAAAACTAGAACCTTTTAATAGGCGTCATAGAATTCTTCCGCATCGTATGGAAATAATATAATTGTATTATCCACAAATAATTGTTCTGGGTCTGGTACCGAGGTCAATGATTTGTGAATAATACAAATAATTTTCACGTGTGGTATTCAAAACTACATCCGTTGGTGTCATGACAGTAACGAGGAGACTGCTTGCCCGCTACGCTATTCATGCAGTCATTTTTTACACGCTGGCTAGCCGTTACTCTGGCCTCTATCGACGACACAATCGTCCCTCTGCACATTTCATTTCCCATTGCAAAACGAAACTGCGACGTCGGTGCATTAGTAAATTACTCACGTCGGTAAAGTCTGTACCCCTCTGTACTTTTGAAAACTTTGAATTTTGTCGCTAGCACTCGAAACTAACTAATTTGTATAATTAACATAGCCCGCCTACCGGCCGGATTAGCTTGTTGTTTTGTAAATTTCCCCTTAATTTAATTTGTGGCTGAAATTTTATTGGTGGCAATGTGATAATTAAATATGCATTTTTTTTGGTAATTTTTGTATCTGCCTCTTGGTTATAAAATGGTTTATAGTGATAAAAACCGGTTGTAAAACTCACATACGATATTAATCTATTTATAGAAACATTTTTTTTTGTCTTTTGTGGGTGCCAGTCAGTGCAGACCGGTGGCACTTCGACTGGGGGATCTTTTGTGTCGACACTCTCCCAATAACGACTGCCATAGATGTTCATGGCAGCCGGGACCACTGGCTTAACGTGCTCTCCGAGGCACGGAGCAGGCGATAATTGTCAATCAATATGCACATAATTTCGAAAAGTTATATATTTCCCGAAAGTCAGAGGTGCGCGACGTGGGTTCGAACCCGTGACCCTCTGCATTGCAGTCTGTTGGTCTCCCCACTGAGCTATCGCTGCTCTCTTATAGAAACATTACTAGACTTTGTTTCGCTGCAGACTTCTTCACAGAAAACAATATAACACTTTTCTCAACTCTTGATTTGAACCGGAGACGATCAGCCAAATATAACTGCCAATTTTTGTCACTCGTCCGTATTTCCGTTTAACGGCTGACGTATAGTTTAAATTTGATTCAGTGCTGAAGTATATTACTCATATTGATAATAGTATAGCAAAAGTATTTACTCTAGAATATACCTTTTAATTGAAATACAAACCCAACAAATAACAATATTATATTTTTTTAAATTATTTGCTAGTATAACAGTATATTTGCAGGCTTGCCGTCAAGATAAAGATAAATTTAGTTTCGTATAACTTCTTAAAATTTAAGACATAAATGTACATGTGGTTTACGGTGTCGGCCTCGATGGCGTAGTGGTTAGTGTAACCAACTGCCACGCCTTAGGTCGCGGGTTCGATTCCCGCACAAGTCAAACATTTGTGTGCATGAACATGGATGTTTGTCTTGGTCTGGGTGTTTCTATGTATAATAAGTATGTATTTAAAAAAAAACTATATAAGTATGTTTATCCATTGTCTAGTACCCATAGTACAAGCTCTGCTTAGTTTGGGCTAGACGGTGTTGTGTGTTTGTGGTAGAATATTATTATATTATTATTATATAATTAAAATATAATGATTTAAATATACTCAGGCTCATGCCACGCAAAATTAAGACATAAAGCAATTTAATTAATTACATTGACAAATATATAAATTAATTAAAAGATGTCAATGCTAATGATGCTAACAATTATGGGCATGATAACATTAACAATGAAGTTCGTATTAGTGGAAGGTCACATTCGTCAATCTATGAGTGCATCTATTTTCGATTGTATCGCTTGCACATGTATCTGTATTGTGTATTTATGAAGTGAAATGTAATTAACTAAAGCAATCAACATCCAGAATAACAGCCCAACCACTAAAAACATAATCCCGTAATAAACGAGTAAAAGTTTAACACATAATTGATATAAATGAACAAAAAGAACTGTCCTCAAACAAAACGCCCCGCCGAAAACGAATTGTATCAACTTTTCAACGTTTTACTTACAGAAAAAACATTGCCGTGTTAAAATAAGCAACGCTGCTAAAAGGCATTACCTATGGCAATAAGTTACCTTAACGACAGCCGGTGGGAGAATAAACCGGCGAGCACATTCGCGGCGCGGCCTAAAGTAATGGAATAAAAACATAAAGAACATTAGAGTGAGCCGTGCGAAGGACGCAAGATAATACAGTGGGTACCCGACCTTATCGACCGTGGTTAAGCGCCCAAGCGATGTTTGATAGGGTAAAAAAACCTCGACTGAAATATTACAATCCTTTTTTGTTTCAGTCCGTTACAAAGTTGCTGACAAGATTTCTGGCGTAATTTTTTCTAAAGCCTTTGTTGGATGCTAAATGATTAAAACCTTTTTGCTTTTGTTGTAATTGCCGCATTGTACGTGTGTAAGAATTGTCCAAAATGAGGCCTTTTGTATTTAATTTCCCTTTTAAATACTTATCCTGAATTTTTATGGATATTCCTAACTCGCCTTCATTGCTTTAAATACGTTATAAAATAACATTATTTTTTTTTAAATATGTTGTAGCGGTAAATTTTAATAAGTAAATAATAGCAGCCTGTATGAATAACAGACTGTCCCACTGCTGGGCACGAGCATGGGAAATGTTTTTTTATTGCTATTTAATCGGCAAACAAGCATACGGGCCGCCTGATAGTAAGCGACTACCGAAGCCTATGAACACTTGCAATACTAGAGGCATCACTCACGCGTTGCCGATCCCGAAAAATTTGTACTAAAGTCTCATATACATAAAAAATTTACTAGCTACAGTACGCTTCAAACCAAAACAATAATGCACAATTTGCACATTACTACTTGGCGGTAGAATATATGGCACTGTGACCATCACAGTGCCACATATCTCACCTAGACGGCTCTTGCAGGAGACCTACCACCGGTACAAACCTTAATCATCAGTTATAAGTAAATTTAGTCACTCATGTAATAGAAGTCCAGTTAATAATTGTCGCGTATAATTTACTCCTAAAATAGTCAGTGGAAACTGCAATTTCTATGAATAGAATATAGACTGGATATCCATCTAGCTTAGTTCAAACATATATTTATAGAACCGAGCCTATATCTCCGAAACGGGCTTACACAAACATTTGATAATCGTACTAACTTTGATTTTAGATCTCACGATATACAAGCAAGCCTCTACCAGACACAGTTTCCGATTCCTTGTTGCTGCTGAGAATTCCTTTACCCAATAAAAAGTTTCCATATCCAGGAATCGAATCCAAGACCCTCATGCACAACAGTCACATTCGCTATGTGTGCAGCCGACGCTCTTTATATAAATTCCATCACATAACCTACAGTATAAGAACTAAAACGATGCTTTTTAATCAGAGCACCGCCAACGGTTCATAAAATTTAATCCAGAAGCAACAAAATCGCAACGATGCCCTTTATCGCAAGGTTCAAATTTTTCCAATCTGTCTATAATATGTTATTGATGGGAACCCCATCCCGAAGCTTAGCGACAGACAAAAGTTTCCTCATCCAACCCGGTTGGTTTTTTAACCTGTCTCTTTTTTCAACTAAGGGTGGTTGCGGATATTTCGGGTTTTAATCTGGACGTCCGGTCCGGTTTGACCGGATAATTTCACTGCTTAGTTAGGTTATGATTGAATTTGTCTGAAGCTAAGCATAGCCAACCAAAAGCGATATTTAATGTTGTAAATCAAATTTATTATTATTATTATTATAAAACGCTAATTAACTATAACTAACGTTACTTCACAAATTAGGGAGAAATTCACAGAATGCTCAACCAAACTAATATATACAACTGTTTTGATTAAAACTAATTCAATAATTGACAATTGGCTGATTTAATCCAAAATCTCCATAAGTTTGTTATTTTTTTGTCGCTGTATATTCAATATTTAATCGTTTGTTATCATACCATGTTACAATGTATTTATAAAACAACTTTGTCCCTTGAAGTACAATATGTGACTGATTTCTTTAGTAAGCCGGACTTAACGTCCGGATCCAGTCCGATTCGGACTAAACCACGCATATCTGCGGTCACACTTACTTGATTTTTTCAGCACAGACGTTTTTTAATCAGCTACTGTTGGAAAATGTCCAGTTGCCAGTTATCGGAAGGAGTTTTTAATCAGAACTTTAGCGTATGTGCCAGTGTCTGGGGCTAAATCAATAGATATTTTAAGCAAATTAAATGGTTTTGTTTGAAATATTATGAACGTTTCTTGATTTACATATTTGCCATGGAAGTTGGTTTGCTTTTTTTTAATTTAAAACTTGAATGTTGAATATGAGATTTTACAGTATGTGGTTTCCGGGATATTATTCTCGTAACTTACATTTTTGAGTGTCTTTTTATGAGTACCTATTTGTGTTGTAAGCTTTTTATGGTATGTGTATAATAATGTTGGACGTAAAAAGGGATTTTTAGGCACGATTAGGTTTCTCTAAGCTTTATAAGCGTTTTATGATATAACTTGCTCGTTGGTCCCTTCCTTCTCTGGTTCGGGTTGTACAGGGGTGAGTCATTATATGTTGATAATGTTGCAAATTGTTATGACTGCTTTGAACTACGTATTATTTTGTATTGAAGTGATAAATTGTCTTTAATCACCGATTACATATTTAGTGTATACAATAATAGTTAGTGAATTTTGACTGTAGCAAAATATTTAATTTATTTTCTTATTTATACATACTTAACCAGTTATTTTTATAAATCATGTACTGAGTCTATTGTCGTCCATTGGTCTATAATATTTTTTATAACATTTGCTAATGCTTCACTCAAAATTGAATCCGGGCTATTTATCGTGTTTTTGGGCGCAAACGTTTGTCATGAGACTGACGAGACCGTTAGATATTATATCAACTATTCATATATTAATATGTGAAGAGAAAATTTTATACCCTTTTGCAAGTATATTACCTGCACAAAGGAATGTTAGATTTGGCATGCTAGAGTTTATATGGAGAAGGATTGCAGAAAGCAGAAATAAATTAAGTTAAATAATAACATTAATGAAAACGGTCGAATTTCGATACTGGGCCACCGACTACCTAAACACAATACATACCTATGTATAATTTTCTCTAACCATGTCGGCGACATTCTAAAGAAAGGCTACTTGAAAACGTCGAGCATATGCATAAAGAAGGTAATGACAGTAAATGAAGCGATAGTGATATGCCTGGATCGTAGCAAATGGAGATCCGTAACCTCTGCTTACCCTTTCGTAAACAGGCGTTACTCTGTGTATATATCTAAATTAGCGAACCTGACGTGTATATATGTAAATTAGCGAACCCGACAAAGATTGTTATGACAAAACGAAAAAAATATTCCTAGAACCCAAACGCAGCGCCACCTAACGGGTTTAATTGTGTATCTGAACCATCTAAAGGTCCACTTAAACACACATAAAATAATTTTTAAAGTCAGTCCACCTGTTGAGGAGTATTTCAGTGACATACACACGTACAGAAGAATCCTAACTTCCTAACTGATATCATAAATGTGAATGTTACGTTTGTTTGTTCATTTGTTTATTTGTTTGTCTGTTTGTTACGTTTTCTCGCCTCAATTTTGCGTATACGTTGTCATATCGTTGTACATAAAAGGACATACAGGGTGACTTCGTAATCGTGTAATTCCTTTTAACCACACATTCTACTGGTGGTATAGAATAATCCTGACCATATTTTTTTTTTATTTGATTTATGTTTTTGGAAAATTTGAAGTAGCGTTTTTTTCGTGAAATGGTTTCAGATAGTCATTTATGTTAAACACCCAAGATAGTTTTTATTTTTTACTAATTAAAAAAAATAATCAATAATTAATGTCGTAAATAATAACGGGCGGTCCTTTTTATTGCCCCTTATTATTTACGACATCAGATATTGTTATTATTTTTTTAAATTAGTAAAATATTAAGATTGTATCGGGTGGTTAACATATGACTATATGAAACCATTCCACGAAAAAAATTCTTACATTGATTTCTCCAAAAACATAATTCTAATCAAATAAAAAATATGGTCAGGATTATTCTATATCACCAGTAGAATGCGTGGTTAAAAGGAATTACACGATTTCAAAATCACCCTGTTTAGTAACTTTTACCCAGAAAAAAGTACTGGTGTTACCTGACTTAACCTACATAAAATCAAATAATCTCATAAATGAAAGAAAGAAAGAAAAAGAAAGAAAATATATTTTTATTTCTAAAAAACACGAAAGCCTTCAAACAATGTTCAGGAAATATGTACCTATATATTATTTCAGAAGATTTAATTAATTAATACAAGTGACGGCTGTCACGCGCGCCACAAATGCCAAGATTCAAACATCAGTACATATTAATAATCTGTGCCTCAGACGTGGCAGGCAACGTGTCATCTACGTGGCGTTCAACACGTGTCAACCGTCAAATGTAAAATTATGTTCAAGACTTATTTATCCTAATATTATATGAATAATTACAATAATACTTAAAGTTATTAGCGAAAGATACGTTCGTGTTTAAGAAATCTGGATGGACACTCAGCATACACTGAGTTGGGCATAACCCCCACCTCAGTACTGATTTTCAGTTCCAACCACGAGTATCGTATTACTTGACGTCGTCGGCGACGTCCACAAATATAAATTACAACAAATGAGACAGATGTAAATAGACAAAGCAGTACAAACTATGGTAAAAAGAAAGGGAAATAAAGGACAGAACAGTGCTACATGATATACTTAACCTATGCAAACCATCATGGTAAGTTTTATTATATTGAATATAATAATATACACACATGTACACATATACATATATATACATATATATATATATATATATATATATATATATATATATATATATATATATATATATATATATATATACACACACACACACACATACATACATTTATATATATGTCTTTTCAGTTACCTATTCTAATACTTATTACTCTAAAAAAAAAAGTAGGAAGGAAAAGTAGCGGAACAACTGGAATGATCTACCAGGCAGAGGGGCCATAGCCTTCAAGGTACTGATGACTGTGTTTGTTGTTTTTGAATTAACATTAAAAAAGTTTTATATTTAAATTTGAAACTGTATTTGGTTTTCAGGTCCCTGATAGGCGGCGGCAAATCATTCCAACATTTTGTTGCTGAGTACCTAAAAGAGCCCCGGAATGCTGTAGTTTTATGGTTTGGTATGGACAATGCACTGTTTGAGGTTCTGATGGAATATGAGCAATGATCTCGCCTCCAGTCCATCTTCTCATATAGGTATGTAGGTTTTTGGCTCTTCATTAAACCAAAAAGTAAGCTGGCTAGATGTAATTTTCTCCTGGCTTCCATTTTCAATATATTGTTTTCATTTATGTATGGTGTTACATGATCTCTCTTTGGTATCTTGAAGCAATAGCGAGCACATGCATTTTGCATTCTTTGTATTAAGTTCCTAGTTCTAGCCAGCAAACATGGACCATAAACTATATCACAATAGTTAAATCTAGATAGTATGAGACTGTCTACAAGTTGTTTTCTCATGTTTGTGCTGAGATAGTCACGTATGTTGTAGAGAACCTTTAACCTATAGAAGCAATTCCTGACAATTTTATTTATGTGTCCCTCAAACTGTAGCCTTGAATCCATCACCAACCCCAAATTGGTGACTTCTTCAACCCTTTCAATTCTTTGACCATTTAAAGTAATTGTAGGAGCATATTCCAAAATTGACTGAAGTTGCCTCTTACTTCCCAGTATCATTAATTTTGACTTGAGTGGGTTTAATATCAGTGAGTGTTCCCTAGACCATTTAGCCACTCTTTCTAGGTCTTCAGTGATTTTTGCCATTGCTGCGAGAGTGTCACTAGGCTTAAAAGACAAATACATCTGTGTGTCATCTGCGTACATGTGGAACTTGCAGTGTTGAAAAGATGTGGTAATATCTGCTGTGTATAAAATAAAAAGTAATGGTCCCAATATTGACCCCTGTGGGACTCCCCTCGTCACATTTAATGGGGTCGATGACATCACAGTGCCGTCTTCTTTACGTATTTCCACATACTGTGACCTATTTGAGAGATAGCTATGAAACCATTTAATTGCATCTGATGAAAACCCATAATAAGCCAACTTGGATAATAACAGTGAAGTATCCAGTGCATCAAAAGCACGTGAATAATCTAGGAGCACTAACGCTGTTCCCTCCCCCTGGTCTCTAGCCTCCAATATGTTACCAACTACATCACCTAAAGCTGTAGCAGTTCCCCTTCCTTTTCTGAAACCTGATTGTTTATCAGGGAGGATATTATTCTTTTCAAGATATTCCATGACTTGCAAATATACTACCTTTTCCAGCACCTTAGACATACAGGGGAGTATACTAATCGGACGTAGGTCCTTGTTAGTGTTTGGAGGAAAAACTTTGGGTAAAGGTCTCACTATAGAGCATTTCCATAGCCTTGGGTATTCCTGCGTACATATAGATGTGTTAATTATTTTAGTGATGGCACCTACTGTATGTGGTAGTGTTAGTGTTAGCATCTGTATATTAATTTTGTCTATTCCTTGTGCTTTTGTTCCTATGTTGTTAATTATTTTTTGTATTGTTTCTTCATCTACAGGTTTTAGTTCAAAAGTATTTTGGGTGTTATGTCTATGAAACTCATAATATGTCAGTTTAGACATGCTCACTTTACATTCTCTTGGCACATCTAAAAAGGCTTTATTAATACTATCCAAGTTATCAAAATGGTCAGGCAGACAGAAATCCTTGTGTGAAGGGAGTATATGGTTTTTCAAATTTTTCCAAAGGATTTTTTGGTTGTTTATGTTATCGTTTATAGTTTTAGAAAAATAAGCAGACTTCTCATTATGCAAAGCCACGGTGGCTTGATGTTTTAGGTCAAGATAGTACTGCTTTTTGGATTCTAATCTGGTATTTTTAAAAGTTATCCTAGCTTTGTCGCGCAACCTAAAAAGTAACTTTACATTTTCAGTTATCCATGGTGTATACTTTGTTTTAAATTGCTTATGTTTCTCAGGCGCATGCATATCAAACAAGTACACAACCCATGAGGATAACTGTTCCACCATATCATTAACCCCGTCCTGTAGCTCAAACATGTGCCATGGAATATTCCCAAGATCAGCATAGAAGAAATCCACCAAAATATCCCCATATGCTCTGTAGGAAACCCACCTAGGTTTCTCCTTCTGTTTCTTCAATCGTGACTCACAGGTTACAATTGAGTGTTGTCCCAGTTCGGGAACATGAGTAACTAAAACATTTTTAACACTTATGTCAGTGCATATTAAATCTATTAAAGTGCTGCTGTCCCCTACAAAATGTGTTGGGGTATTTACTACCTGGTGCATATTTGTATAGTTTAAGAATTGGTGAAGTTTTTTAGTGTTAGTACTAGACACACTTAGCATATTAATATTAAAATCACCTAAGATAATAATATGATTATATGGAGCCAATGCACAAATGCTGTCACTCAAGCCGTCCAAAAATCTATCTACACATAGCCATGGTGGTCTGTATGCCGTTCCAACTATGATCCTTTTACCCATAATGGTCAATGATAGCCAAAATTCCTCTATGTCTGGATGTATGGGGTGACTTATGTTCCTTGCATTTACTTCTGTCCTGATATAGAAACCCACTCCTCCCCCTTTACCACCCCTTATTGACTTAGGTCTTGGAATATGCCTTAGCTTATAGCCTGGTACCGAAGGAGCTCTTCCCTGTTCACCTGGCTTCAACCACGTCTCATTTATTGCCATAAGATGAACTGAGTGGAGGTTCATGGCTATTAAAAATTCATCATGCTTAGTACCTAATGACCCTGCATTAAAAAGTCCAAATTTCAAATATTTGTTATTATTCATTATGATTAATTGTATTTTTCAATATAGTATGTATCAATGTAATATGTAATATGTATCAATGTAGTAATTATATAGTAAATAAATATAGTATTCATATTATATGTTTGTACTTTGTATGCAGTATGCAGGCATTAGTTATATAAAATATTTTTAGTATCTTATCAAACACTCTAGTTACTGTATTATGTAAATTGATATTCAGACTATTTATGGTACATTGTTCATATTTTAGATTAAAGGTTCCCTCAGCACATCCCATGACATATCTGATCCTAGTTGGGCCAAATAATGTATAGTTTAAACAGTCACACACCACACCAAGTTCATGTGTACCCTGTGCCAATGCATAGCATTCCAAATAAACATACTTTGGGTGGGGAATGATTATATTATTGCAAATGCCTACCATGTATGTATTGCAAATATTTGTGTTGTATTCATTGTAAATAATTGTGTTATAGGTGTTGTAAATTATAATGATTTTTGTATATAATCTTGATATAGTTGTACACTTGAGATATATTATATTTGGTAAGTGAATATTTACATAACTAAATAATTTGTAACTTCTATGTAACTTACCATATTTGTAGCAATAAAATACTCTTATTTTTATAATGAAGTTGCATGCATACAGAGAAATAAAGTTATAGGTCAATCTTATGGAGAAAAACATGGTGTGTATAGATGTTACCGCACTATACTTTAGCTGTCTTGACAGTCTCACAACCAAATACTCGTTTGACATCGGGCTCTGTGCGGATGGAATAAGCACGTCTTCCATCAGCTTCTTTGACATAAATTCTGCCATGTTTGGTCCATACAAACCTCCAACCAAGGTGTGTAGCAGATTGTCGAGCGAGAAAGAACAGCTGCTTGTTTGTTCGAGTCAGCCTCTCGTTGAGGTAGAAGCGTCTTGGGGGGCCATCCAGGTCAAGGTCAGCGGATGTGACGCCTCGTCTTGCCCTCGCGCTCCTCAGCAACTCGTCGCGCAGTCCACGCCGCGCTAGCCTCACCACGACGCGCCGGCATCTCGTGCCCGCTGCTCCCTCAGCCGCCCCCCCCGACCGCTCCACCCGGGGCCCCACCCGTTCTGCATATACTATATCCTTCTCTTCTAGTGGTACACCTAACTTCTTGGCTACCATCTCGACCGTATGTATAACATTTTCGCCAGCACATTCGGGCAGATTTGAAATCTCCATATCTGATAGCAGCAGGTCTTGCTCCCTTTCATTGAGCTCGGTTTTCAATTGGCTAATTGTTTGGTCCAATTGGTGTGTTGAGGGGGTCGCAGCCTGTTGATTCTCAATGTGTTCCAAGCGGTTCTCTAAATTATCAACCTTCTTTTTACAGGCTGCTACTGATGTACGAAGGTCAGCCATCTCGAGACGGAATTCCCTGAGCTCTGCTTTAAGGTCTTCCCGCATTGCCCTTATTTCCATCCTCAGCAGTTGCATTTCGTTGCCGAAGTCAACCTGAGGCGACGAGTTGTTGGCCGGCTTCTGTATACTCAGCTCTTTATCACACCCTGAGCCATCTGTGGGCTGAGAGGAGTCGTATTGGCTGGTAGGAGTATTATCCCTACTATCGCATAAGCCCTGGATAGGAGTGGGCCGGGTAGTGTCCCTGGATGTTTTATTCTTACAACTCAGACATTGCCAGTCACTGCTCACCTTGGCAGTTTCTGGCAGATGCACACAAATGAGGTGAAATCTATTTGTGCATTTACAACAAGTAGCGGCCGCTTTATTAGAGACAAACTTGCCACAAACAACACACTTGCCAGCCATGTCCCCTACCTGCTATGTATGATGCGGATAGTTCTTTCGTCGACCAACAGATGGCGCTACTATGCGTATTTAAAAAAGAGGCTTTGTTTACAGCACTATAATGTTCGCACTGAAAGATTTATTGAACGTTATTGTCACTGCGCACTAATTCACACTATAATGTACTTTAATTTTTAGTAAATACTTGTTTTATTTTAATAAATTTATTATTTTATACTATAGGGTAGTTTTATGTCACTGTTTTAATTAGATATTTTAATTTTCAGTTTATTTAAGTTTATATCACTAGATATCACTGGATAACGCTATATGTATTTTATTGTAAGTTGTGTAACACTGATCGATTAAATTTGTTTTGATAACTTCCACAATTTATTTTTATTTACGTTTTAAACATAAGGTGTATGTAACGTTGCCAACGAAAAAATGCGAATGTAAGTTAGTTTGTTACGCTTTCACGCCTTAACTACTCGACCGATCATAATAAAATTTCACATACACGTTGTCACCCCACATTAAAGAACATAGGCTACATTTTATGTAGTAAAATGCGACCGAAGCCACATGAAAAAGCTAGTTATATATAAAGTGACAGTACAAATAACTGTATTATCGGTTTTGATCCAGATATCAAGTTAAATTACAACATCGGTCCTATTATTCGATAAGACGCTTCGGCGAGGATCTTTCGCAACTCGATAATAATTCATCTAAATATCAAATCCAAACAATTGATCCTTGAACCAACAATAAAATGAGATTATACGGAGGTTCGAACTTTGGAACAAACATACAATACCTATTACTTCAACTTAAGGCGACAGTACAGTTTCAATTTGAATCTAGAACTGATATTTGTCGTATTAATCTATACTAATATTATAAAGCTGTAGAGTTTGTTTGTTTAATTGAACGCGCTAATCTCAAGAATTACTGCTTCGAATTGAAAACATCTTTTAGTGTTGGATAGCCTATTTACTGAGGAAAGGCTATAGGCTATATAAGATCACGCTACGACCCACGAAGGCGGTGCAGTCACCATAAACGCGAGTGAAACCACAGGCACATCCAGTCATATAAAGTATAATTCAGGCTCATATTTGTATATCCTTAAAGTTAGACAAAGGTGTACACATACATTTCGACGGCTATAGTTTTCATCATCATCAACATCTCAGCCGAAAGACGTCCACTGCTGGACATAGGCCTCCCTCAAGGTTTTCCACACAGATCGGTCTTGGGCCGCATTCAACCGCTTCCCGCGACCCTTACCAGGTAGTCGCTGTAGCTTCAGGTCCTATGCAATAGCACAATTCCAGACTACGTGCTGCGACAGAGAATTTCGAGACAGATTATCACTTTGACCGGCCTGGTATTTGAATTCTAAGCATTCGCTCTCGTAAATATGCAACTGAGGTTTAGATACAGCGGCCAAAATGTGTGCGTGATACATCACTACTTTTTACACCGGACAAAACGCAGCAATAGTTTTTTTATGCCACGCGGCGGTTTACCAATAAAAGAGCACGCCTCAGATAAACCGTCATCCATACCGTAACAAAATAACTAGCAACTATACTGTAACTTGTGCACTGGTGGCATAATAGTTTCAGTGGTTGATAATGTGTATGATCCACAGAATTTGTTCCGAATTAAGGTCATAGCCCACATATCAACTCGGCAACGGATCGGCACCGTATCAACTCGAGCCGTGCAGTATTCTTTGTATGAAAGACCCTTTTTTTTCCCCCTCCCCCGGGAGGGGAAGGGTGGTTATGTGAGACTCTCCGACCCTGAAGGGGGTCGGTATACACACTAAAAACCTGGGGTGAGCAATCCCTCCGCCGACGGAGCGGGGCGGGATGGGGTCGCGTTAGCAATCACCATCCCGCCCCGGCGGTTGGCCCGGCTGATGGTGACCGGACCTTAGCACCTGTGGAGGGACGGCCTTGCTCACCAAGGCCATCCCCTAGACGTGTGGGGCCGTGCAAGCCGGTAGAGAGTCCCCCGACTCTGTACCAGTGACCCCACTATACAGGAGCGAGAAATTGTATGAAACTCCCTACTGCAACGCACACTTATCGGAATCGTAACGTAATCGTCTCGCCTCGGGACAAGCTTGCAGTCCTCGCGCTTACGGCTCGTAGTCCCCACGCTTACGGCTCGTCCTCTCCGCGCTTACGTCTCTCCTTGCACTACTGTTGCCGAACGTGCTGTCATTCACAAGATAACTGACAGTCGTCTTGCACGCGTATTTTATTGAATTTGTAGATTAGATTTCAAATAAAAATAACAATGAAAAGGGGTCATTGAAGAAGTGAGAAAATATCCATATTAATATGATTTAATTGAGCGCGGCGTAAGCGCGGCGTAAGCGCGGAGTAAGCGCGTCGTAAGCGCGGCGTCGCGTAGCCGTAGCCGAGTCGACGTACCGGAGCTGTTGATCCGCTTTGGTTACGTTAGGTTGACGCCTGTTTGACGGCGAGGCAAAAGGCGATACGGTGACGATCCCGTCCGGTGATATGTGTGCTGTGACCTTTAGCGTATTCTCTATGTCCGTCGTCTGGATAGACCCTGCGATACAGAAATAAATTACTGAGAGCTGAATTTTCTTTTTTTAGAATATAAATCAGCCAGATTTTCCAAATTTAAATGTTTTAGAATACCTAAATATCATTTATCTATCGCATCGTATATTTCAAAATATGCTATCGGTCCTAGTATACTCAATTTCCATAAATAATCATCCTCAGCAATGTGAAAGACTAATCGCTACTACAGAATATCATTTGTTATTGTTGTGTAGATACTGAGTTTTCAATAACGCTAATAGATACATTAACTGCCCGTCTTAATACACCTGAGACTGTTATGATTGACGGGTCTGTTGTGTTGTTTAGTATACATTACGTGTTTAGTATCAGCGTGTATTGTTAACGTTGTTGCTAATAATTCAATAGTGACGTGACGTGTATTATAGTTTTATTAATATTGATCCTTGTTTTGGAAGTGTTTCGTTAGAAACTACATACCTAGATTGTTGTTTAAGTTTTCAGTACATACACACATTTTTTCGTACGTCACATGTCACTATAATACTCAATGTTCTTTTTACCAGTTTGAGACTGCAATAATTTTTTAACTTTCCTCGATCAAGATATGTTAGTTTGTGTAGTTTGTTTAAAAAAATACAACTTACGCAATCGAATTATTTTTTTGTCGTGAAATTTAATGGAATTGCAATGAAATGAAAGTTTATTCGCATGAGTCATGGTTACAAAGGATGTTACAAAGGTTAAGGTACATTATATCTTGCCTTTAGTAGGCGTACGAGTGTTATTACATAGTACAAAAAATTATTAAAGTGGCGAACTTCACAAGTTTTTAAACAATGAACACAAAGAACATCATTTGTGCATCACAGAAATGTTTGTCTTGTGTGTTTCAGTGGTGACCACTGGAACAAAGACGCCATCCGTGCCGTGGTTCGGCTTAAAGAGGTGTATAACGCAGAATTTTTGTAGTTTTGAATAATATCTACCACAATAAACAAATGTAAACTTGATGAAATATGAAAAATACTCCGGTGCAATTTCCATTGCAAGCTAAAAAAATAAACAAAATAACGCAATCAAAATTCGCGGCGCAATTTCCCAGAATCCACCTTTGAAATAAATACAAATCATATATGTAGGTTCATAGCACGACCGCTGTTCCAGGATTCTCGTCACGAAGGTGCGTACTCAAAGGGCAATGTACATCAACCTTTGCGTAATCAACATAATGTCTCATTACCCCAGGGTTCTATATTGAAATATGATAGGGTCCCAGCTGCGGGTCCCCCGCACTAATTCGAGCGTTTAATCGACCGGCGACTGGTCTCCCGAGGGGCGGCCACGTGGGATTGACAGACATGATGTAGCGATTTGGAATATTTTTATGAGTTAATATTTTGGTGTGGCTTAAAGAGTAATTGATGTTTTGGAAAATTGCTGGTTTAAGATTGCATGTTTAGAGTACTGGGAAATCCTTACACACAGTGATTTTTGATGGAAAATGTGTGACTCGATAATTATTTAAATACTTATAATATTTTTTCCAGCAGAATTCAAATGCATGTTTTTATATACATATTGGACTCACGCCTGTTTTTAACCAAAAGGTGCTTCACATGCAAAATTACGCAACTATGTTTTTCACTCTACGAATTGAATACCAATAATATAGTAAAGTGCAGATACAAAAAATTTCCTTTAAAAATATCTGTTGTTCGACTAACCGAACCTGGGACATCACGATCTACTGCAATAATTTGCCAACCGACCAAGGTAGAAATGTATCAATCTTTTTTTCGTACTACAACAAACTACCTTTTTCAAACAAGTCAGACCGTTTCATGAACTACACAACAAATGAAATAGACATCCATTTATTCACGGCGTACCCCGTAGACACCGTAGACAGGTAGTTTTGCACATAGGCCTCGTCTATTCGTCTCCATTCCTGTCTAAACTGCACCCGTTCAATTCTGCCTCGTTATCTGAAACGGTCAATAGATTAAACTCTGTAACTGAATAGGAGGGAAACGTAACTGTGAAATTTAGTACAGTGTCGAGTGATTTTATTGGTACAATGTTGTTTTGAATTCACGGTACTGATTACTAATAAGGTGTTTTGAGATTCACGAGCACGGTATCAATGAATCAAAGTGAAAGTTCTTGAGGGTTAGTGAATAATTGGTTTCAGTTATGCGTTACGTATTCAATGCTTGGATTTATAATTGTTGATTTGTATATTCTTTGTCACCTTTATACTAAAGTGAAATAACAAATGTTTGATTTAGGATGATGACTGCTATTAATATTTCGTGCAAATTTTTAATATGGTATTTTTTTTAATTATATCGACTCTATAGTAAGCAGTAGATGCCACCCGCGGCATTGCTCGCGTAAATCTCACGAGAAAGAATATCGAAGAAATATAATATACCTGATGTGTCTCCTAGTGGCTGGCCTGCCAATGAGCCAAATTTCATTAAAATCTGTTCATCGGTTTTCACATTATAGGTTAACATATTATTAACTTTAAACAAAAATTCACAGATTTTAAGCAATACACAATTTAATACTACAATACACGCGGCCTATTTTATTGCAAGTTTGCTAGCGTGCGCTACTATAGTAGAAAATTAAAATGAAATATTTATGTAATCAATTGTTATTAAAATAAAATCAAATAAATTATTTAGAAAATATATATTATAAAATAGAAAAATAACAAAAATAAACACTTCTAAGGGCTAAGCTTAGCTTTTCATTGAGATCAATAATAAAATCAACAGTTTTGGATATGCATATTTGAGATCAACTTACAAAACATGATACACAATGTTTCGGATGATTTATTTATAATTTTCGTCACATTCCAATCATAGTATAACCTCGCACAGCGCTTACACCACTTTTTTGTGGATCGATTTTGGGCTCGATGACATTGAAAACCTCACCTGACGTAATACTATTTCGGGAAAATTCCAAAAGAGGCACATTGTCTATAGTCGAGGAAGAAGAGTCACTGACCTCTTCAGTCATATGGTTCCGTAAATCTTCTTCTATCGACACTGTTTCTTCTTCCTCAAAATCCGATTCACTCTGGATATCTTCTTCATCATCATGTTCCTCCTGCAGCCAAGCCAGCACACAATTTTCGGTATCAGAGTCCATTGATAATATTATTTTTCACTAGAAAATAAACAAGGGCATATAAAATACACAGATAAAAAGTAAAGAAAGTGCATATTATAGTAATAAATCAACACAAAAAAGTAATTTACACTTACGTTTTATTATTACGCAAATAGTTGCGTGTATTACTGTAGTATAATACGGTTTTTGGCGCGTAATTACATAATCGTGCGCACACGCCGTGGCGAGGCGCCACAATAATTCGTTGCGTAATTTAGTCGCCGAGGCTAACCTGGAGGGGCGGGTGGACAGATAAAAATATAGAAATGGCACGGTAGTAATAGCAACTCATCTACTATAGTAGAATTTGCGTGTACTCTAGTGTTAAAATCCTAATGGCTCCACTGTTTTAACTGCGGAGTATGTATTTACATATATTGTACATAAAGTACGCATCATCAGTAAAATCAGTTTTGCTAAAATAATGTAGGTCTGCTTATACTATTAATCACCTTCACAACATTGACATCCTGTGCTAAATTGAAATCACTTTCAGTGGGACCTGTTAATTTATTACCACAATAATTCCATTAGCATTGTATCTGTTACAAAATTCATAAGACACGTAACAAAGTCAGACTCCTCCGAGTCTAATAGAGACTTTGGATCGCTGTCAAAACAGACCTCAATCAAGGCTTGATCGTATAAATTTTGATTACATGCTACGCTTGTGGAATACGGAATTGCCAAAACGCGAGATCAAAGAGTTTGAATTTATTTTTTAGCGAAAAGGTGTGTACGTTATCAATAATCTATTAGGTTTACTGTAATAAGTTTTTGTCAAAGGAATGTTAAACAAGAAGCGAAGTTTCTGAGGAACACGGTGAGGTAAAATTTTTCAAACATAAAGTGGCTTCTAAGCTTCGAAAAATGTTGTTGTAAATATGTTAGCTAAAGACGAGTCCTAGAAAGCTACTCGGTGGTCTCAAAGCTTATCTGCTGGTGCATATAAATTAAAATTACGTTCGTATATACCCTTTGCTGCCAATAATAGTACAGTCATTTGGTCCGAAATAAAGATGTTACCTGGGAAATAAAATATTATAGATTTCGATGAGCTCTTTCCAAATTTAAATTTTGACTCCTCGTAAATTTGTCGCTCGCACCGCCATTCTGTAAAAATGGCGCCTGATAGCAATTTTTAGACAATATTAAACTAGAGAAAATTGCCTACAATTTATGTTATGAGAATTTTGTAAAATCAATACTTTTGGCTTACGAGCGTCGTAATTCATCTAAAAAAAGGTAAAAGGTGGCAAAGTTGAAATTCAGAAAACGCATTCTTGAGTCTATAATATTACTAATTTTCGAAACTCCCGGCCAACTTTCGAGGTAAATCTACCAATTGATTGTACTGTAAGTAAATATTGGAAAAAAATTCAATGTTAACAGACCTTGTAAATCATCATCATCATTTTGAAATAGCTTGACATTATACCTAATTTCCTAATCCCTAGTTTGTGGGTTAGACTAAGCCACGTTCAATTTAGAGAAAGTACTAGGAACTGGCTCAGTACCATATTTATTAACCTCTGAGTCTTCTTTGAAGGGGTTAATGAAAACACTATGTGTCTGTCTGTTAGTGACAGTTTGTTAGTGACAGGCATAGCTCTGGAACCACTGGACTGATTGACTTGTAGCTTGGTGTGCAGACTCCTTGGAATCATCCCTCAGTTGAGTTTGAATATGGGTCCTGTGGGTCAAAAGACCCCCAAGATATAGGGGTCACATATTTTAAATGGAAAAATATTGACTTGTAACTTGGTATGCAGACACCTTGGAGTCATACCTCGGTCGAGTTTGAATATGGGCGCTGCGGGTTAAAATATCCTTGAGATATAGGGGTCAATAAGGGGAATTACTAAGAGGACGGTACTAGAAATTTAAAATTTTTTTTAATATATATATGTATATCATATGAAAGCCCGTAGTCTGTACTTACCTCTCTAAAACGCTAGCGTGTGAATTTTTTACAAGCCATGTTTTGGATCATATTCGCACAGCACAGTCCAATTTCAGCAGACATAATCCGTGGTGACTTTTTAAATGTCATAGCTAATCCTCGTAGAGTTCGTCTAGAATGCTGAATCATGATTGTAATGTACAGCGTATCCTCTCGAGAGTTGAACTGACGTCTCGCTCGCGTGTGCCTCGACTGTACAACGTTGTGTTAGGCTTTGATCCAAAAATATTGTTACTTTTATTTTTGCTTACTATGGTGCCAAGATTTTTTTGTAACTACTTAAAATAAATTAATGGAATAAAAAGGTTAGTGTTATAAAAAGTCCTGCTAATAATCTGGATGCACGGATATTTTCTCAGTGCCAGAAGGGTCAGGCATGAGCCTGATCTTACTGATGAAACTTTTAATTGCACAGATGGCGTAAGTGGTTTAAGTGGTTGCCTGGCTACTGCCACTGCGTCGAGTGTTGTGGGTTCGAAACCCACACGAGACAAAAATTTGTGATTCACGAATGGCTGTTCCGAGTCTGGGTATTCTTTGTGTCCGTAGTTTGAATATTTGTAAAGTCCTCCGTGGCACAGGAATTATTTCTAGTGCGTTGGCACTAGTAAGTTGTTAGCTATCTGGTTCCTTTCGGCTGTTTACACTAAGTAATTAAAATACTACACACCTCAAAAGAGTCTAGAGATCAAATACGTTTAAGAGGCTCACCGTAATTGGGGATTATTATTTTAACTTTTTTTGATTGTAATTGGTTTTTTTCAGTGATATGCACTATTCGAAAAAATAATATTCTTAAATTTTGATAAAAAATAGAAAATCAACTGTCTATCAGGATTTTTATAAAAGCGTGTAATAGCGTTTTCATAAAACGATTACAATTTCTGCATCGGAACTGAAAAAATCTGCATCAATATGTAGCGAAGACATCATTTAACACGAGAAGAGATGATGAGAGGCGTCGGAATGTTGCAAGCTGGTTCCAGGCAACGTACTGTGGCTGTCGCTCTTTGCACTACACAGAGCGTAATAAATTGTCTCTGGACACGCTATCGTATCACGGGCAGCGACATGGAGGACGATCTCGCATCACCACTCGCAGACAGGACCGGTACATCCAAAATACTGCTCGACGGAATCGTAACATGACCGCCATGATGTTTGCTACGAGGCTCCACAGCTCTTCAGGCTTACTGATAAGCGACCAAACCATCCAAAATCGTTTACGTGAAGTGGGTCTGCGTTCCCGAAGGCCGCTGAGGGTTCCACCTATAGCACCCTGCAATCATAGGTCCCGTTTGCAATGGGCTCGCGAACACAGAAATTGGGAGGAAGAAGACTGGCGTTGTGCTTGCTTTTTCGATGAATCTCGTTTCGTTGTGAGACCAGATACAAGACGTACTCGGATTGGAGGACGTCTGGGCGTCAAGAACGTTTAAATTTTTGCCAGGAAGTTCATTCATATAGAGGTGGCACAATAATGGTTTGGGCCGGTATTTGGATCAGTGGAAGAACCGATCTCATTTGGATCAGGGGCAACCTCAATGCTCAGATTTATGTAAAGAGGATTGTTTAAGGCGTGGTCATCCCTTTGTGAAACTCGTTGGATGATTCATTTCGACTAATGCATGACAATGCACGTCCACACACGGATAGAGTCGTAACACATATTCTTGCCGATGTTCGTATCAACATCCTGCCGTGGCCTGCTTTGATGAACTGATTTT
The DNA here is from genome assembly GCA_930367265.1 of Catocala fraxini. Taxonomy (NCBI): domain Eukaryota; kingdom Metazoa; phylum Arthropoda; class Insecta; order Lepidoptera; family Erebidae; genus Catocala; species Catocala fraxini. Next base: position 25,325,680 of record OV884031.1, read on the forward strand.
AAGCATGCCAAATCGCTGTGATTGTGTTATTCGTGTCAATGGTGGAAAAACAGACAATTAATTTTATAATCTATCAAATAAAAATTATACATGATCCTTATTTTTGCTTATTTTTCCATTTGCTTGAAGACATTAACTTGGGTTAATTTCGCACAATTTGTAAAAATTTCAAATTTTCTTAATTTTGCAATATATAGGATTAATTTAATTACTTAAACATAGGAATTAAAGTTAAAAGCTAGTGTGAGATTTGGCAAATATTAATTTGATAGTTTTTTATACTTAAAAATGTACTTGATCCCTAAACACTTTTGATGTGTGTACTTTTCAGAATTTATAAAAGAAAAATCTTCTCTGATGTAATCGAAGATCACTTGCCTTGGTGTTTCCCTTTTGACTACCTTGTTCAGTTCGATAAATAATAACTTTGAAAATACAGCTTACTGCTAGGAAGCTTATTTGGGTGCTTTATTCTGTAACGTAGAGGTAATTCCCCTGTCAAGCTGCGATTTGAGGGTGCATACCGCTGTGCCCTACTATACTAACGTTATTTGTGTCAAACATGTCATAGCAAACAATAATAACAGGCAGACAGTACTACTGCTCTTGTCACTGACTATGCGTTCCTTACCATTTGAACGAAACCAGGAAGTTAAAAACATACTCTCACGCCTGTATATATCACTAAACTGGCAGGCAGAGGCCTGTTAAACCACATTTCGCCAGTTATGTAATAATAATATTAATAATAATTGTTTATTTTGTTCTCTCACACAGTACATAATATTTGACATCATAAAAAAACAGTCCATACAAGAAAGCAGTGAATATATAATCTGTGTGGGAGACTGGTCTCTGTACTAGGAGGTCCTGTATTACACATTACCAGCCTCTCCGTGCTCTGAATGGTGGAATAAAATATATGTTTAGGTCTTACTCAATTGGATTCAAGCCGTCTACCGAAAGCCATGTTGCTACTAAAATGTTTAAATGGAGTACCTAATAACACTTTGCCAGACCCAGGAATGAAACCTGAGACATGACCAGAGATTTAAAGCCTAACCTAAAGATCCAGCACATACGTAACCGCAAATGTATGCCACTGGTTTAACGAGGCAAAACAAACTATTGTGATCTTTACAAACATCACTTGAATGTTGGCACAACAATATTTCACATAAAACTTAAAACAGAATCTGTTCGTTTTAACGATCCGCACGTCGACTGTCGGAGGGCAGACGCGTCTTCGCCGCGAAATTTCCATAAATCAATTTCAATACAAACACCTCTTAGTGAACTTTGTCCGCGGTCTTCATATATATGGGGTCTCAGTGACCGCGGCTGCGTTATGGTTAAAGATGCGGTAGTAAATGATTCATCTTTTGAATGTTGGAATGGGGTGATGGTTTTAATTTTTTTACTGTTTTATGTAACAAACAAACATATCTTTATCATTACCACAACGAACCACGTGTGTGTAATTGTTTGATTTACTTAAACATATTCAATCTATCGACAATTTCATGTTCGCGGTAAATTAACAAACGATGGTTTTAAAATACAGTAACAGAAGATTAGGTATTTAAAAAATATTTGGATTTTAAATATCTTATGCATAATATTACATACTTACTTTTTTGTTGCCTCTGATATCCAAAAATTTGTCAAGGAATGCAGATATATTCTTACAATTTATTTCATAAAACTTATAGAAAGTGGGTGTTAATTACTGTGTGTTAATCACAGACCCGTAATTTCATTTGCAGTTTATACGGGGGTATATTATGAAACATATACGTCTACCTACATACGTTGATAATTTCAATACCTTTTCGGTGGCACCGTGATCTTGTAAATTTATTTTATCATCGTCGCTATCAATATCGCCGTACCTCGGTCCGTGACTTGGATGGCGAACGGGCCGCGGTTACTGGGCGACAGTTGGAACGCAGTTATACTGATCAAATTGAGTCAGTTGCTTCGCTTCTGAAGTAACGTCGAATGCGGGGTGCGATTTATATCGCCGGTGCTTCCGAATTTACTCGCTTATTTTATTTATTTATTCCCCTCATTTACTTAAAAGGTATCCCTCTTGTTATTATTTATTTTTGCGACAAAAATACGGTTTTTGTTTATTTGATTCGAAACGAAATGATCGTTAGTGAAAAGTCAGATTTTATTTACATCTTCTTTGAAAAACAAGTGTTATTCCGATCTGACGATACAATTGCTATTTACGTCAGCTAAGATTTAAGGACAGTTGGATAGTTATAATTTGCCGCAAGTTCTTCAAACTCACAGAATAAGAGGAGTGGCATTGTAAAAATAATCGAGAATGCCTGAGCTTAAAAAGATCACACTACGCACAACATAAAAAAACCGTAATTAATTTTCAGAGGAAAATGAATATATCCTTAAATCGTGGTAATTTCTGGCGGTACCCAAAATATTCAGGTCATATTGGACTTGCATATGGTACGCTTTTATACTACTCCTCTACCGACCACAATCCACTCCTTAGACAAGCCGCCTTGAAGAGGTTAATATTAGAAAAAATGTTTTATATCATTAATGTATGTACGTGAACTATCTGTGATTTACAGAAGATGAATGATGCTAAAACAATCTAACAAAAATGATTCACCAGTCAACCATTAAGAAAGGCATTATATATTACTAGCTGTCCCGACAGACGTTGTCATGTACACACGAAAAAAAAAATATCCCATATCTAAACCATACTCGAATCCACATGAACAAACACAAAAAAAATTATCAAAATCGGTCCAGCCGTTTAAGAGGAGTTCAGTAACATACACACGTACAATAGAATGATATATATAAATATTTATATAAAAACCACATAGACAGCATTATAGAAATTCATTGAAATTAAACTACTATATACGGATTTTATCGCGTTGTTTATTTGACACTTTATTTCATAATTTTAAAAATTTATTATACTATTACTACTATTAAACTTTACTAATTTTTAAGCTAATTATATTATAATTAAAACTATTAAGATTTAATTTAATTTTACACTTTCCCCGACGTTTCGGTTGCTTTTCAGCAGTCATGGTCACGGGGAGACTAAGATGGTAGTTGTCTCAATGTTCCAGTGTAGTTATTTCAAAGTACCCGAACATAATTTAATCATTTGTGTTTCTATTTACGCAGAATGAGCTCAAAGTATCATGAAGTCTAGCTGTGGTTTGCTTCTTCTTGGGTTCGACTATTTGTATTACTGGATCCCAAGCTGGCGGTACATTCCAACCATCTTCTCTATTTAAATTAGGATGTTTTTTGATTTCAATAGCCTCGCGAAGCATCCTTGGTAGGAATCGGTGTTCTTTAGCGAGAATCTATGGTTTGTCAAATCTCAGGTAGTGGTTGGTCCCCTGTTGCACATGTTCACACACAGTAAAATCCATATATACTAGTTTAATTTCAATGAATAATATATTCGCGTAAACAGAAGTCAATATTATTATAGAAATTGTTAAATAAGCAATATAATATATAAATAAACTTTCTTTTATTTATTTTACTGTTCTTTAAAAGACGACCCGCAATAGGAATAATTCGTGGGGGACTTTACAAACAACGGACGCAAAGAAAACCCAGACTCGGAACAACCATTTGTGGATCACAAAATTTTTTGTCCCGTGTGGGACTCGACTCGACCCACAACACTCGGCGCAATGGCCACTTAAAGCACTACATTATACCTGCAGTCTTACCTAGTAGTAAGTACTACAAGTTACAAGCACCTTTGCCTATATAAACTAAAATATTAATAACAACACAGCACAATTCCCAACGAATTATACCATACTACATTTTGTGAGAGAGCTCTGGTACCCATAACACAAGTTAAATCTTGGCATGGGTACCGGTGTTCAAATATATAGTGTACTTATACAAAACTATAACATTTCATGTGTAACTTATGGTACGTGTGTTTGTAAAATAAATGATTATTATATTTTATTATTATACTAGTAGTTTTCCCGCGGTTTCACCCGCGTAAGTCCCGTTCCCGTGCGAATATCGGGTGTCACCCCTTTCACGCCCTTCAGGGTGGAATTTCCCAAAATCCTCTCCTAGTGCTCCCTTACACTCTCCAAGGAACATACATGCCAAATTTCAGCTTCTTGCGTTCAGTAGTTTCGGCTGTGCGTTGTCTGTCAGTCACTCAGTAACGGATGAGTTTTATATATATAGATTGCTGTGTGTTAAATACTGCAGGTGACATGCCAAGTATACTTTTTGTGTCACAAAGGAGAAGGCAAGAAACTTGTGAATACCAGATGACTTAACTTGCCGTATTCATAATTTGAGCAGCAGCAAATGTTTCTACAAAAAAGCTTCGCTTGGATTTTTTTTGTTACTGACTGAAGGGTCTGCCTTGCAAATAAAGACATACCTAATATGTTATAGTCACGTTATCCTAAATCATATTATAAATTCGAAAGTGCATGTGTTTGTTTGTTACGCTTTCACGCCTTAACTACTTGACCGATCATCGTGTAATTTTGCATACACGTTGTCAGGGGTATAGTATTATTATTGACAAAATGTAGATTAACGCGAGTGAAGCCGTGGGCAAAATCTAGTTCTATTTATAGCCTTTACCGTTCTGCACTAGTAAGCCTCAACATAATGACATATTTAAGCTTATAATATTATGTATACTAAATTCCTCGTCTAGAGTTTTGACTACTATTGACGTTATGAGCAAATCAAAATAATCATTAATTTAGATATATTACATATAAACTTTCAAATTTTTGAAAAGTCTGTTGAAACCGACTGTTGCGGTGGACTATGCAAACATACAATTCAAAGTACACGCAGAATCAGAACATGTATAGAAATTATACTATTTTACATGAATTCTATCGCGTTGTTTATTGTAAAACAACCATTTTTCCTGTAGCTTTTTGCTATGTTCCACTGCCTGGCAAAAGCTTCTCCTTCGGACTCACTCTGTTCGAAGATATCCTCTGCCAGTCCCTTTCAAAAAATGCCCTGTTCATCAAAACACTGCCATTAGATAATTTTGACACTATCGAAGTAATACTCTTATTGTACTAAACAACGCGATAAAAACCGCTTAAAATAGTTTAATTTAAATTAATAACATTTTGGTAATCGTAATACAATAGCAGAACTAGTAGCTCAAACAAATGTAATAATTTCCGTGACAGCTTCGACCCACAATAATCGGCGCAGCAGCAGCGGTGAGGCTAATGTTCGCCCGTTACGCCATCCGCACAGAATGACATAGATAAAGCTTGTACTAACAAATATAGATGTATCATCTACGAACGAGGCCTCAAACTGGCTTTTCTTTCATCTCTATGCAATAGTTACATGGCGAAATTATGTGCGTATTGATTGACAATTATCGCCTGCTCCGTGCCTCGGAGAGCACGTTAAGACGTCGGTACCGGCTGCCATGAACATCTATGGCAGTCGTCATTGGGAGAGTGTCGACACAAAAGATCCCACTGGGTCGAAGTGTCGCCGGTCTGCAGTGACTGGCCCCCACATAAGATACATACATGGTCTACTATAACTGTCGTTGCCTGTATTACAAGCTAAACCGGCAATATTTTTCAACATTAAAGTTAAATAATATATGAAATTTATTTCTTCTAATGACGTACGTGACACACATTCATTTCGATACCTTTTTTTTAAAGACTGCCCACGCACTTGGAGTGTGTCCTGTGTCGCGAGGCACTCAACAAATATTCAAACAAAGGAGACAATGAACACCCAGGCTCAGAACAAATATATGTGGCTCACACAAATCTAAACAGCAACTGTTGCACTATATATACATATATTATGTTTCTATGTATAATATGTATGTATTTACAAAAAAAAAGTATATATGTATGTTTATCCATTGTCTAGTACCCATAGTACAAGCTCTGCTTAGTTTGGGCTAGATGGTGTTGTGTGTATGTGATAGAATATTATTATTATTATTACGTGTGTACCCATATATTTATACAAAATGTTTCTAATAGTGGAAAGCTCAAGATAGTGTACGAGATTATCTGTCAAGGCTGCAACAAAATTTTCGTTGTCGTCTAAAAATCTCTCAAGAAAATTTTAGCGAGATGTTTTATGATATATTTTTACGTAAAGCTCGAACATTTTACGAAGACTTGTTGCCTATAAATGGCGTTCCTCTACGGGACCTGGGGAACACGATAAAGCCCAAAGCATTGCCTCTTGAATGAGCTGACCTTTTACCCAAAACGGATTTTTCACTTAGCGCAGCAACCCGACCTGAATTTATATTTATATTTTTGGCAGCCTTATGGTACAAAACGAATATGTCGGTATTACGCATCATATAATGGAAGCGGGATATTTTATTCGACACGCTTTTTACTAAAACTAAATGTCATGAATAACACAGTGGGGAACTATGTATCAAAACGAATGCTGTACATTTAAAAGTTTATATTAGCTCTGTTGATTAACCTGCCTTGTTGCTGATTTGAATGATTTTATAAAGAGGCTGGTGCCCAACAGTGGATTGTTGATGTGAGTGTTGATTACACGTGGCATTGTCACTATGCTGTGTAGACTCAATTACAACACGGAACAAAAAATGGCGTGATCCATAAATCATTGTTTCGAGTTTGGGTATACATTAAAACGTAAAAAAATGTATCCTTCCATTATGGATTCGATGGTTTCCGATACCTTTTCTCGTTTCTAAAAATATTTTGTTGCTAAAATCGGTTTTTCATTTAAACATTTTAGAAGAGTGTGCTATATAAATATAACACTTTCATGCATTATAACACGTGTAGAATATTTAAATACTTAAGTTCATAGCACTCTCGCTGGCATAATATATATATATATATATATATATATCTCTTTTTCATATATGTATATATATACACTTTACATTTTTTATGGTTTCGAATCCTATCGCAATCCCAGCAAGCTGGACCAATCGTGAAAGAACATCCACAATAACACTTTTCCAAACACTAGAAAACCAAAGACAAACATTTTATTTCCATAAAAATGTAATGTGTAAACACTTATGGGACCCGTCAACTAATTGATATACTAATAAGAAATAGTAATTAAAAACAGCGATAGCTCAGTGGGGAGACCAACAGACTGCAAAGCAGAGGGTTTCGGGTTTGAACCCACGTCGCGCACCTCTGACTTTCGGTTTAAGTTATATGATTTTTCGAAATTATGTGCATATTGATTGACAATTATCGCCTGCTCTGTGCCTCAAAGAGCACGCTAAGCCGTCGGTCCCGGCTGTCATGAACATCTATGGTAGTTGTTATTGGGAAAGTCAGTACCCTCTAATATCCTGACACTGGTCTAGCTTTAGGGTATCGTTAGCCTTCGGGTTGCGGAGATCAGGTGGGAGCCGCTCCGTGTAAAAACTGATATCCAATTAAATCCGGTTAGGCTAGAAAAAGCCGACCCAAGTGACTTGGGGTCGGATAAAGGCTAGGAAGAAGAAGACTAATAAAAAATAATGAAAGGAACAAAATAACATTGAAAAAGTCTGTTCGAGGAGTAGCGCTTTCATGAGAACACTCACTCTTCAATAGAACCTAAGATCTCATGCATACCAGTCGTGTGCTTGTGCCACTGAGGCAGTGAAAGTTATCTTCTTCCTCTTAATTTCAAGAACTTTGCTCTTGTCGGTGGAACAATTTCCACATAATCATGCCTGTCTTTCTGCTTTTGGAGTCCAACATTTTCTTGACTTATTTAAAGTTCTCTATAAATACTTAAATTTTCTAGTTATTTATTTATTAAATAAAGAAAATAACAACTTTACTAAATATCAACCCTACTCCATTACAGTAATAATTACTTCTTTTCAAATTCACACAGTTCAAACTATATTATTAATCGTCGTGTCTCCTAAAAACCTAAATGGAAACCTATTTCAATGTCCGAAGCAGACCCAAATCTTATTTTGCCTGTCCGTCTACTGTCGGTCATAGGTCGATCCTGATAAACAAAAACGGGGGGATCCAATCAGAAACTTTTGCGAAATAAATTTTGGTTTCACATGAAGTTTAATGGACAAAGGGGCTATTGTTTTATATTTATGTATTGCCTTCCAAGACCAAAGGGCTTCGTAATTTAACCAACCCTTAGGGACGGCGCAAAACATTGTGAATGGACGGCAGTTTACCTGGTTGTTCTTACGTAGATGTGCGAATAGATGTACGGTTGTCGATAAAATATTTGAATCATTCGAATGTTAAGGGATTTGAATGTACTTGAATAATATATATTGTTAATCTAACGCGTTATTTAACGATATATCGACAGACACAATGTACTGATGTACTTCTTAATGCTACAAGCAACAAGTAAATGTTTACTAATATGATCAGTTGACGACAACTTACTAGTGATTATGGTAAAATTTTGATTTGTATACTCAAGACATCATAATATTGTCTTCTGTTTACGCGAATGTTATTCATTGAAATAAAACTACTATATACGGATTTTATCGCGTTGTTTATTTTACACTTTATTACATAAACTAGAAACGGTGATTCTCCACATGACCATGGCTGCTGAAAAGCAACCGAAACGTCGGGGAAAGTGTAAACATAAATATATATTTTTTTAATAGTTTTATTAATTTAATTAGCTTAAAAATTAGTTAAAAAACGTTTAATAGTACCTAGTAGTAGTGTAACAGTTTCTAAATTATGTAATACAGTGTTAAATAAACAACGCGATAAAAGCCGTATATAGTAGTTTAATTTCAAAGAAAGACATCATGCTCAGAATATTTTGTCCAATCGCCCAAAGGCTACAAGTGACTGCATGTACAGCTTCTGCACCCTTTAAATTTGTCTAATCGCCCATAGGCTACAGTAACTGCTTACCATCAAGCAGTTTATTTGCCATCTTCTTTGTATTAAAATAGATATATTACCATATTTATTTCTCTCTCTTCCTGTAAACAAACGGATGTAGCAAGTTGGATAAACAATTTCGATAATAGCTACTTGAAACTTGCGACATTAATCAAGACAGAATTGTTATTAATTACGTTAAACTTACATCTTTGTAATTAGCGTTGATTATGTTTTACTAAATTCGTTATATTGCTGTTAGCTAATTTGAATGTATCTCTTTGATAGCATGGTAGAAGTATACATTCATGCTTGCTTTTGACCTTGTGATACTACGTTCGATTCTGGTCTGGCAAAATTTTATTTAATTGATCTGGTAGAGGCAGTGACTAGTAATGTGCCCGATAGACGTTAATAAGTCAGTCTAATTATGTAACACTTTATAACGAAATGTTGGTATAATAATATGTCTGCCTACCTTTAGCTTTCTGTTATCACTACAGATACCCTTATATGTTATAATAATATAACTATCTATAAATTATATTACATGAAAATATTTTTAACAGCTTGGCAATAGAATAAGTAACTAGGATTATTTAGAAGAATTCATTATATGAATAAATAGTTTAAAAACAATAATTTGTGGCGCAGCGGCACATTATTGTGCGACTGCTGAGCATGAGGTATTGGATTCGAATTCTGATTCAGGCAAAGTGTAATTAATTTTAATTTGTTAAGAATTTTAAAGAACCCCTGTCAGGAACTGTGCTCGATCAACAGTATCAGACTACTACGTGGGATCTAAAATTAATCTGGCGTAATTTTAGTGTAATGTGCAGTATGTTTTTCTTTTTTAGACACAATATCTGCTCTAGGAATAATTCAAACATTTAAAAAAACAGACACAAAGAACTTCCAGTTTCAGAACAACCATTTGTGTATCAAACACATTTTTGGCACGTGTGAGATTTGAACCCACAACACCCGCGCTATTCGTGCTGTCGATATTACACTAAAATGACGTCAGCCTTATTTTACCCAAATTCTATCCCTTCGGCGAAGTATGCGTAAAACTATGTAAGATGTATCTAAAACAAATATTTTAATATCACCCTCTAACCGACCTAAATATCAGGTCCTAAAATTGATAGATTTATATGGTACATGCCTGTAAATATCGCGAAATGTAGCAAGCCAGGCCAAAACGTACACCGGACCCTGTACACCGACGCTACGTAATTCAATCTATACACAATTTATTGGTAACCAGATTCCTTTTGGTGGAGTGATTTCTGAAATGAAACTGGTTTTGCTTAGTCATGTGTATTTTTGACGACTCGATAGTTTTAGTTATATTACTTCGGGATAGAGGTTACAGTATTTTTTATCATTTTAAATCCGTCACTGATATCCATATAATATATAATAATCTATCAGTGGGTGGTAAGATTATGCTCTAAAATTGAAAACTGGATTTGTTGCTTCGTAAAAGCAAAAAGTAAATCTATCAATCAGTTGATTGATTGAAATGAATAAGTTATTTCTAGATGTACTTTACAGTCGAACGCTAATATTTGTACAAAGGGATTCAGTACATAGATGGATCCTGATTGATTAATCCCGCAACAGGTCTGAAGGGTTCCAAACGACCGGCGGGGTCTTTTTTCGAGTCTAGAAAATTATTTAGCTTGGATTGTTAATTTAGGTTTGTATATTTGAAGAGGGTTTCTTTTTTTGTACGAGATTTCGATTGGGTCGGTATTTTTTTATTCATTCACTGTAACTAGCTTTTCTGCTGGGTTTGTTTTCAATTTTTAATACAGAACATGAGATTGGAGCGACAGTTTAATTTAACGCAGATAAATGCACGGGTGTCATAGACTACTTAGGATGGGTTTTAATGGAAACGGATCGCTTTTGCTATACGGACAGTTAAATTTGACCTATTTTTCGCAGAATATTTATTAAAAATTAACTATGCGTAGGTAAAACAATTGGCTTTATGGATATTGAAACTAGCGAGTATTTAAAAAGTCGAAAACGATCCCACAATACTGCGCACTTGTATGTGTTTTGTAGGCTCGATCGCTGGCACAAATAGTTTGACGCTGGGTGTTTGTACGTGTTCATATACCTAGTATGGAAAGTATCTTTTAAAATAAAATATATTGAAATATTCCATTTTTTTCTATTATATAAAATTAATAACAACTAGAAAAATATTGTAAAATGATGTGTCTTTTTCGCACGGATATAGTATAGTACAAACAAAATATTACCCTAAACCTTCGTCATAAATTATTCTCTCTGGTGAAAACTGCATGAAAACCCGTTCAGTAATTTTTAAGTTATTTACGAACAGACAGACAAATGCGGTGGGGACTTTGTTTTATAATATGTAGTGATACCTTTTGACTTACATTCTTGTTACAACATCAAACTCTTAGAACTAAAGAAAAGACAAACAAACAGTTTCGTATTCACAATATTATAAAAGATTAGGATTATTATAAGATACCCATACTTTAAATAATCTGGTATCGGAGCTCGTTAAAATAAACCTTCAAAAGATGTATTATTTTTAATGGCTTGGTTACGTTTACAAATGAATCTACTTTTTTGATGTTGTATCTCTTTTAATCATTATATACTTTTCTTTTGAATGGATTTTATCAGCGTTTTATGTAACTTAAATATAATCGTGTTCCTGGCCGCGGCTTCACCTACATCGATGGCGTAGTGGTTAGTGTAACCGACTGCCACGCCTGAGGTCGCGGGTTCGATTCCCGCACAAGTCAAACATTTGTGTGCATGAACATGAATGTTTGTCTTGGTCTGGGTGTTTCTATGTATAATATGTAAGTATTTACAAAAAAAAAGTATATATGTATGTTTATCCATTATCTAGAACCCATAGTACAAGCTCTGCTTAGTTTGGGCTAGATGGTGTTGTGTGTATGTGGTAGAATAATATTATTATATTATTATTACAGGCAAACCCAATGCAATAGTGAAACAAACCTAATATGTAATAACAACTTATTTTCTAAAACTTATTATATATAATGTTATCCGTATGAGTTCACTCAGTGTACAAGCAAAAATTTCCATCTCCTCTGCTACAAGGTGAAGAGTGCGAAACGTTCGCGTCAGGGGCGCCTTATTCAACAGATTAGTGCGGCCACGAGGTACAGCCAGCAGCGGAGGCCGACGTCGCCGCCACACATATCTGTCCCGCACACTCAAATACACTAACTCTAATATGTTGGCGTTATGTATCTTGCCTCTAATTAATTTAAATAAATATGAGACAAGTGCGAACTCACGCCTAACTCTCAGCTCGTTGTATCGAACCATGCCTAATATAAACAAGGTTGGATACATAAGCGGGTAAAAATGATATATGTATATACTCCATAGAGCCTAAAATATAAATATTTAACAAATTTATTTTATATTCGCTCCAACATGAGACTATATTATATTTAGTCTCATGTGGGGCCCAGATAACTGCATTATATTCTAATTGGCCGTAATATTTGTGAAACCACGAACGGTACGTATCATAAACCCTAAATTTCTGTAGGCCTTTTTACAGCACTTGACTATATGATCACGAAACGTTAGCCCCGCGTTAAGACTAACTCCTATGTCCCTAACATATACATATATTTGATGTTTCATATGAAAATGAGCAGAGATAGCTCAGTGGGGAGACCAACAGACTGCAATGCGGAGGGTCTCGGGTTCGAACCCACGTCGCGCACCTCTGACTTTCGGAAGTTATATGACTTTTCGAAATTATGTGCGTATTGATTGACAATTATCGCCTGCTCCGTGCCTCGGAGAGCACGTTAAGCCGTCGGTCCCGGCTGCCATGAACATCTATGGCAGTCGTTATTGGGAGAGTGTCGACACAAAAGGTCCCACTGGGTCGAAGTGTCGCCGGTCTGCACTGACTGGCCCCCGCATAAGATACATACATACATACATATGAAAATACAATATTCACAACAAACCGCGACGATAGAGGCGTTGTGGGCGCATTCAATTTTTAACCTGTTAAAATATATTTTTTGAAAAAGTATTGGGTTTCATTCAAAGTTGTAAAACAGACGTTATGTAACATTAACGTGGTATGATGTAAAGAAGGCTATGGTAAAAAGTTTGGAGGGCGCGAGACGACCTCCAGCCACCCTGAGGTTTGACCTTATTGGTGGGCTTCGTGGACCTGCCCACCACCCGTTCAGAATCAGGTCCGAGAGGCGGCGTGCGTATTCCCACGCGCGCCTCTGTGTCGACTCCCGTCACCCCTCTAGGAGGGGGAGGGGACAGTAGGGAATAAGTGAAGTGACCATAGAGTAGGTCTTATAGTGTAGTGGCCCGCCATTTCATACGGCGGGCCGAAACCTCGGCGGGGTCGCGACTGCATGTGCAAGTGATTCGCGCGGCCCCGTCGATAGTGGTTTTGTCGAGGAACACCGTGGTAAGTTTAGTCGGTATTCCGGGAGGTCCATTATGATTTTCATATCTTTCTTTTACCCTGGTGAGTCCGACATAACCCTCCGCCCGCCCCCGCGGAGGGATATGCGTCAATGCATTCCGACAAGTAAAAAAAATAATGCTAAAAGGTTATCAGTATTTTACATTTAACCTTGTTTATTACAATATGTACCTTCTACCCATAGCTAGGCCTACATGTATGCCAAAACTGCTCATACACGGATAGTTATAATATCCTATATCTTATTATTACTATCTAGAACATGGTCTATCTATGTCCCAAGTTTCATCCCAATCTATTCAACGGTTTTAACGTGATCAGGTTTTTTTTTATACCACTAAGGTGGCAAACATGCCTTTGGCCCACCTGCTGGTAAGTGGTCACCGTAGTTTATGGACGCCTGCAACATCAGAGGCATCACTTGCGCGTTGCCGACCCTTTAGGAAAGGAAGAAGAGAAATAGGAAGTGGGAAGTAGAAGGAGCGGGAAGGGGGAATGAGGGTGATTAGGCCTCCGGCACTCTCACTCACCAAACTAACACAACAGTAGGAATACTGCTATTTCACGTCGATATTCTGTGAGAGGGTAGTACTTCCCCGGTCAAGCCGGCCTATTCATACTGAAATCAGCGAGGCTCTACTACTCAAATGTACCAATATGTTACCAAACTTTTACATTTAGGATTACTACGATCGATCCGCTTTTATTTTTATATTCCTTCAAAAGATATTTATAAAACTGATGAAACTAGAACATATATCATGCAGCATCCAGAATAGTTGTATCTATGAAACTATCGGGGCACAGCTGAGCGTATATTACCTACTGTCATGCGGCGTTATTTACGATTCCGTTCAACGTTACACAGCACCCTCTAAGCGGAACACACGTATTGAGAGCGCGCCTGTTGTAAGTAGGTGGGTATTATTGTTCTTACAGCGGAGATGTGTGGCGTCTGCGGTTTTTAGTCTATGTAGCTTATATTGTAATGATGGATGAATATATCTACTTTGATAAAACTCTTTTAATTGCATAGATATTTGTTTGGTTTTGTTATTGCCTCGCCAGTTCTACTGCGCTGAGTGTTGTGGGTTCGATTTCGCTTGCGCATGCGTGGTCCGAGTGTAGGTGTTCTTTGTGTCCGTAAATTGCATGCCTTGCATTGCATTTTAGTTTACTAATTGTTTAATATATTTACTTCATCGTAAACTGTATTTATTAAATATTATAAAATTGAAAACAAATATATAATATAATAATATAATATAGCTTTATTTCGGACCAATGAATCCATAGACTATGAAACAATCATATTTATATATATATCCATAGACTATATATAAATATGATTGTTTCATTTTCCGTATAACCCGCTCATCAGTTTATTATAAAATTATGTAGTTATTGAAATAAAATATTGTTTTACGTTTATGCGAATGTTGTATATTGAAATAGTATGATAAATAAATAATTATATATTAAACTAGCTGTCCCGGCAGACGTTGTCCTGTACAAACAAAAAAACAAAAGAAAAACCTAAATCTAAACCATCTTCGAATCCACATGAACACACACAATATTTTTATCATAATCGGTCCAGCCGCTTAGGAGTAGTTCAGTGACATACACACGTACAGTAGAATTATATATATAAACATAATATTCTATCACATACACATAAAACCATCTAGCCCAAATTAAGCAGAGCTTGTACTATGGGTACTAGACAAAACATACATGTATACTTTTTTTTGTACATTCATACATATTACATAGAAACACCCAGACCAAGACAAAGAGCCATGTCTATGCAACTCAAATGTTTAACTTTTGCAGGACTCGAACCCGCGTCCTCAGGCGTGGCAGTCGGTTACACTAACCACTACGCCATCGAGGCCGACGATGATCTGAAGAAAGGATTAAACTCTTTAAAATCTAAACGAATTTGCAATTAACTATCATGAGTTTAAAATATGCGATTAAAGTCATGTTTTGATACTTCTAACTTACACATAACGTATACATCACAAGATCCAAAGAATAATCTAGCTTAACGCCTGTGTATCGGTAAAGTTTGAAGCAGAGTTTATAATTATATTAAAACTCTAAAGAGTTTCCAGCTATATAGAAATCACAAACAATTAGAGAGGATCCTAACACTACACTAAATCTGAATAAAACAAAAGTATAAATAACAACAAAGTCATATCCACTCTGAGTATAGCTAATCTATGACCGTTGTGCTAAATAAGTGACTACCAGCCAGTAAGGGCTTATTTCAGCGTCGTCGTCAGCGTAAGTGTGAACTCTGAACCGTTTAAAAAGTTTCTTCAAAGCCACGATTCTATTGCATGTAAAGCTTTGACGTTCGTCCATGACACGCTTCTGTGAAATAGGCAGTCAAATTTGATGCCAAAACGGAACTCAATGGGTTTTACGTGCAAGTATTTTTCAGTAGTTCAGGAAACTGAAATTAAAATAGTTTGTTGAACGGTAGTTATAGTCAATACACACTCCAGGATACACATACTGCGCAAATATATATTTAATAATTCATAAAGGCAGCTCTTGGATTAAACATATTTTCTGTGTCATAGAGAACTTTACAAACATTCTGACAACGAGCAGGAAATTAAACCTAAAGGTTTATACTAGAATTTAGTTCTGGTTGAATAAACAGTATAATAAATTATTCTTCTCTAACCTTAACCTTTCTTATTCCCAAGTCACTTGGGGTCGGCTTTTCTGGTCTAACCGGATTAGACTGGATATCAGTTTTTACACGGAGCGGCTGCCACCTGACCTCCGCAACCCGAAGGCTAACGATACCCTAAGGCTAGACCAGTGTCAGGATATTATAGGGTACTGACGTCCTAATAATAACTGCTATAGATGTTCATGGCAGCCTGGACCGACGGCTTAACGTGCTCGCCGAGGCACGGAGCAGGCGATAATTGTCAATCAATACACACATAATTTCGAAAAGTCATATAACTTCCAAAAGTCTGAGGTGCGCGACTTGGGTTCGAAACCGAGACCCTCTGTACTGCAGTCTGGAGGTCTCCCCACGGAGCTTACGATGCTTTTTAAAAATTATTAATTTCTTTTAATTTTATACAAAACGGGATTTATTATTTACAATGCTTGATATTGTATTATTTTTTTAAATAAAAAAGACCGTAGCTTCTCCTCGTCCGAAGCCTACTAATACGATAGACTGGTTTAAAAAGTATATTGTTATGTAGAAATCTAGGACATCGCGTCCAAATACGTCTAAAGGTTAGACGTGTTTGAGTAAAAAACATAGAAACATCTTCACATACTTTCAGTTTTATAATATTTAGGAATTTACCATATGAATATCTGAATCGATCACATTCTAAAGAACGAAACTGGCATTGCAAAATGATAAATATATAATTATGACAGCACTCTTTATATACGATGATGAAATCACTATTCACTCGAACAGTGATTATGTTTCAAAGCTGCGAAACCGAAGTACGTGATAGTTCCCTATTTCAGAAGATTCACGGTAGTTATGTCAAACATTCATCTCTAGCAAGCAAAACAATCGAAAGATAGGTTTATTAATTTTGGCCTTTTGATGACCATTCACAAAATATTTTATTTATACATATAATAAAATTGTACCTATTCAATTTCTGTACTAGATAGAGAGATATTTGAATCTGTATATAATACACAATTATTGTATTGCAGAAGTTCTAACTTAAAATCTGGTACATATTCATCTTTATACACCGCATAGAAGTCTAAAAATATAAATAGGTACCTACGTCCAAATTCCACGTTTACAAAGTCACTGGCAAAAGAAGGTAATTGATAAAATGACACAGTTACACAAATGCCACTGCGCTGTATACAATCAAGGATAGCAGTAACATCTTACAAGTTTAGAATTTTTATATTGTATTGGATAATTTTTATTCACGCAACAATTTACATAATAGATACGATGATACAATACGTTTGCAGTGTCACATCTGCGCATACAGATATTTATCTATGACACCAGTATCGGCTGACTGCCTACCTATGACAACCATTTCGTTCCGTACAAAGGTGGTGACGCGTTGAACAATTAGGTCGACAGAATGTAACTACGTCCACGCATACTATCCGCCCTAACACAGCTTTGACGGCTCAGCTCTGTGCTGAAGTAGTTAGAAATGTTTGAAGTTGCGACGGTAATACGCGATCCGTAGGTACTTGATATAAATGGAAGGGTGGGTAGAGCAGATTATAGGAGTTTCAAAGCATCGGAATCTATACGGTTCAGTGAGGGACGACGGAATTATTTTGAATAGAGCTGTCTGCTTTATGTCAGGTGTGCAGTTTTGTTCGATAGGTTTTAAGTTGGTTGAATGAAATATGTAGCCATCTGAAAATAAAAATTGAAGAATGAAATTGTCCAAATTACGAAAAAATTATAGTCCGTTGGAGCAAGATCTGGCGAGTACGGAGGATGACGTATGGTTTTTAACTGCAGCTCCTGTAGAGTTACAACGGTTTCTCATGCAATGTGAGGTCTTGCGTTATCATGGAGCAATAATGGTGAAGATCGATTCACTAGTCGAGGCTATTTCACTGCCAGTTTTGCAATCATTGTTCGAAGTTCGGCACAGTAAACATATGCTGTTATTGCTTGACCAGACCTGAGAAAGCTATAGTGAATAGCACCATGAAGAGACCACCAAACAGTTACCATTACCTTTTAATTGGTAAGCTTTGCTTTAGGCCACGGTTGTGGCGTTTGACCTGGGGTCAGCCATTGCATTTTTCGCTTACGGTTACCGTATAGAATCCACTTTTCGTCACATGTCACAATTCGATCCAATATTTATTCATTTCTGTACCGATTCAACAAGGCAACACAACTAAAACTTGTGCACGCATTTCTTTCTGCAGATTAGTCAAATCATGAGGCATCCATTTTTCATATTTATTTATCTTATTGATTTGATGCAAATGAGCCAATATTGTAGCTAGGTTAACGTTCAACCATGCTGCTAATTCCTCTGTAGTTTGACTCGGATCGGCTTCCCCCATCTCCTTCAATTCAGCGTTATTCACCTGTGTGGGCGGTCTTCCACGTGGTTCGTTCTTCAAGTCGAAGTTTCCATTACGAAAGCGTTTAAACTAAAAACGCACAGTGCGTTCATTAGCAGTCTCCTCTCCAAACGCAGCGTTGATATTGCGAGCCGTTTCTGCCGCGTTAGTTCCGCGTCAGAACTCGTATTCAAAAATGACTCGGATTTTCGAAGTGTCATTCTTTCCCGTCTTAGCTGAATAAAATAAACAATTGAAAGTCGAAAATCAATGTTGCACATTTTTTAAAAGAAGAATCTTATAGGTATCATGTGAAAAAAGTTTTACTCAAAAATCTCACATCATGAAGGTTTTATGTCAATTCAAAGTATCAATTACTATACTACGGCAACATCATACTTTAGCCCCTATTATAATAATATATAATAGCTCTATATTAAACTGTCCCATTGCCGTGCCCAGCAGGGCACGGGATCTTCTCAATGTGAGAAGGGTTACGCCATAGTCCACCACGCTGGCCAAGTGCAGGTACGCAGATTGTACGTATCTTCGAGAACATTATGCAGAAATCTCAGACGTGCAAGTTACCTCACGATGTTTTCCTTTATCGTTAAAGTAAGCTATAATTAATTATTTAATGCACCCTTAACTTCAAAAAGTCAGAGATGCCTTGGGATCGAACTCGAGACTTATCCAGGCAGTCCAACGGTGTCCCACTAGGCTATCGCCAAATAATAAAGATTTACAATAAAAACTTAAGTACTATCTATAATTATGTTATTTTTGTTGAGCTTCTATTAACTAAATATTCTCTAATACAATAATAATTTTTAGTTGGTTATATATATTTGTAGAAACAGATTCGGTGAAAATATTACCGGTTCTTTGGCATTCCAATTACCCGAAACACTTTTGCGGCATGTAATTGTTCTTGGTAATACTTGAAGTCGTATGTTATTATCGACGTTAGTCTTTCTGTGTACTACGAAACGTAGCGTCATCTATATTCGTACTATGAAGTTATAGGCGGGTAAACTACTGTGAGAACACGCCGGAGTGAATGGCAATGCTTGCATAAAGTCTTGGATTCTGTTCCCGGGATGGGCAATGTTCTATTGAGTTATTTTTAAAGACATCTCAGTAGCTGTACGGATTTCGGAGCTGTGCCTGGGTGAACATTTTTTTAAAGACTTCTCCTGCACTAGTTGTATTGCCTGTGTCGCGGGGGACTTTACAAACATTCAAACAACTCACAAAAAGAACACCCAGACTCGGAACAACTATTTGTGTATCACGCAAATTTTTGTCCCGTATGGGTACCGAACCACAACATTCGGTGCGGTATCAGTGGCGAGGTGAACTACTTAAACCATTACACCATCCATGCAGTCCCCTAAGGGTACCTGGAGAAATGCAGGTGTAATAAACTTCTGCCAACTCCTTCAGGAATTTTATAGTCGTAAGACTATGTCTATGATGATGATACTTGAACTAAATATAAGTTATTAATTCAGACATTCACCGAATAACCTTTAGGTAACATACAGAATTTTCTGTGCGTATATTCTGTATCTTACGATTATGGCGGCTCTATAAGGAAAAGAAAAATATTATTCCTCGCAAGCAAAAGCCTTGGCAACTATAACACACACACTAATGACACGAGTCTGACGTGTAAGGCTATAATCACATTAGCATCATAACCCAACATCCAGTGGAATCACACCCACAGTCACACACCCTCCAAGATTTAGTTGGGAATTGGAATAATTTCGCCGTGAGCTCTTTCTGTTCCGTCCGGAACAACAAAGCCGCGGAAATGAAGTCGGCGTGTTCCTAATTGTGTTTTGCTTTTGTTTTGTACACTTAATTGTACATGTGTGGATTTTTGCTGCAACTAGATGGCGTTGGTGTGCAGATGTTTTTGTACTTTTGACGTTTTTTATTGTGAGGTATTGATAGCTAGCAATCTTCTTGTATGAAAATTTGCTTCAGTATATTTGTGCCCGCTAAACTCGGAAAAGTAAATAACTCGTAATTTTAAATAAATTTTTGATTTTCTATATAAGAGGGATTATTCTTTATCCTGGATTGCCAACGAGCGTCGGCAATACTAATAATACTTTTATTTACTTTCCTAATAATTAATATCAGGCTAACCCACACCGTGGCACGGTTTACTTAGCTTGTTTTTTATACAAATAAGTTTACGATCCGCCTGATGGTAAGTCGACGACCGAAGCCGATGATCGCTGACCATACCGTGGTATTACTTGACCACCACCATACGGCAAGAAAATAGGAAAATAGAATAGTAGGAACGAAATGGCACAAGTAGGTATGGGTCTCACTCCGTTAAACGCAAAATAGAGTTACCTTTTACGGAGTAGTACACTGCATCGTTGGCACAGTGGGCAAACGGTTGCCTCATTGTTGCCACCGTTGTTGCTTGTTTTGTGTGGTCGAATACTGGTCTATTCGCACCGAGTTTTGTGTGATCGAATCCAACATGGGATAATTTTTTGTATGGTCTACAGATGATTTTAATTTTAAATCCACGTATACTTTGTATTCGTTAATTGTCTATTTCTAAAGTCTACCTACACATGGTTATATATCAAATGAGAAAGAAGACTTTAAAATAAGAGGTTATTGCGAAATTGCACAAAAGGCGTGCTATACAGCGAAAAGCGTCGATTCCACGGTACTATAACATCGCTACAACTGTAGACTATCTATTTAATTAAAAGTCCTTACCTTAAATAACTCTGTTCTTGTAACATTTTATAATGAATACATGGAGTGTCCGGATTTCAAATAGGCGTGTAAGTGCGAGGGCCCTCTCCGCTACCTGTCTTGAATAATTTAAATCTACCCGCAATTTGAGCAAATTATAAGCGTGCTGCGCAAATTATGCGCTTACAGTGGACCCTACGAAAAATTAAATCTGTCCTGCTAGTTTTAATTAATTCTTTGAATTCTTAATTAGGGAATTTGGGATGAATGGAATGATTACATGAAATAAAAATTGCTGCATCAATTTATTTGACTTGTCTTTTTAAATAAAATAAGGAAGGACATCGGCTTCTAAGTTATTAATAAAATATATGTTTGTTGTATATTATTTAGACCTAGCAGTCACCCACTGGTCAAAATTCGAACATAATTGATTAAAATTTTAAGTTTGATCGTTATTAAGGTTTTATTGTCTATAACTTTACCCTTATAATCACATTTCATTTAGATTTCACCAAGACTATATAGGTAAATTTATCTATCTTTTTCAAACAAATTATTATTTACTTAACTATATTCTTTCATTGACGATATTCCTAAGCGTAATTGCTTCTTTGTTTTCTTTTTTCTTTATTACATATAAATAAGGTATATGTAACTATAGTTACGAAGAATTGTACGACATCAGACGAACAATGCCGAAATACTACGAACGCGATTCGACTGCGTGTGTCAAATGTATGGTTGTGTGCTTATAGTGTTTTATTAATTTAATGTAATTCTAAAGCATATTTCATAAAAATATTAGGATTTGCCACTCCTTCTCTATAAAAACTTTAACTGTGCCAAATTTCATACTCCTCAGTCCGTGCAATTTTCGTTAAAAGGGGTACAAAGTTTTCGCTTCACGTATTAGTATATAGATATGATTTGATGGAAGTTTTTGCGACAATCTAGATACTTGAATTGACATACATAGTTGTGAGCGTGAAGATTATTTCAATCTTAATAGTTACTATATTAATAATGAATAGCAATCTTCTACCATGGGACTGTATGCAAGTAATAACATATTATTATTATGATGCCTGTAATATATATATTATATTACAGGCATCTATCAATAACTGTGCTATTTAAACTACTTCATACATTTTACCCCTAAGCCATGGCTGCTGAAAGCGACTGAAAAGTCGAGAAAAGTATTAATTTAATATAATATAATAGTAATAATATATATATAATAACTCATAAACAGGCAGCAATACACATCAACAATAGTCAGCAAAGTTTTAGGAAATACAGTTTTTGTTAGCGGGGCCACTGAGCCACCTTTTCCCTAAGAGTCTCAGGGCAGGTACTCAGTATACCGAGCCAAAGCTCGAGAAGAGGAAATACTCTAAACAACAATAATAATAATATATAATAATAATAATAATAATATTCTATCACATAGACACAACACCATCTAGCCCAAACTAAGTAGAGCTTGTACTATGGGTACTAGACAATGGATAAACATACATATATACTTTTTTTTTGTAAATACATACATATTATACATAGAAACACCCAGATCAAGACAAACATTCATGTTCATGCACACAAATGTTTGACTTATGCGTGAATCGAACCCGCGACCTCGGGCGTGGCAGTCGGTTACACTAACCACTACGCCATCAAGGTCATTGAGGTCGCCTTGGTAGTTGTCTTTGTATTGAAGTTTTTATTGCAAGTATAATTTGACTACTTCAACGATGAACTCAATAAGACTATATCGTTTTGTGTAAATAGTTACACTAATCCTTACTTTTTATATTATAATTAATCCAAATGTAAGCTTATTATAATTAATACAAATGCAAGCTTATTACGATTTTATGCCTTAATTATTTGACCGGTAATCGTGGAATTTCGCATACATTTTGTCACGGCTACAGAAAGGACCTAAGGTATCTTTCATTTAGGAAAACAGTACTGTTTCCAAGGGTTTAAAATTTATTGACGAAGTCTGGAATAACGCGAGTTAAGACGCGCGCAAAATCTAGTATTTAAAAAATAATCTGGTACTTTGTAACATTTGCGTAAATTAATAATTATTATGTTACATAATATTGCTGTTCAAAGTTCAGCCATGGATAATATACAAAGATTTAAAACATGACGCTCTCTATTGAAAGGGTTGCGTAGATTATTATGCTAGCTGTGTTTAAGGCCACGTAATAGACGAGTCTGATGCCAACCATTACCACATTACCAGAATCCATACTTCTTCTGAGAGTTTACTTACAGAAGTATTAATTTTTTTAAATAATACTTTTTGCAACCCAGGGATCGAACCCAAAACCTCAACTCCTCAAACATACAACATAGTTTCGTCACATCTATCCCGGAAAGGTTAAGCAAAGTAATTTTAAAACAGTATTAGGTATTACACCCTCATGTCGCCGGTTGTAATTCTAGATCCACGTATACGACGCGAGGCTATTTACTGGGCACAATTCTAGACTCTCAGCTGCTACTATCCATTTCTTAACAGAAAATCCCAATAAAACGTTTTATGACCCAGCAATCGAAATTTTTATGCACAGTAGACGTGTAAGCTATCGCCACGCCACGCCACCCAGTTCACAAACAAACCAAGAGAGTATACTCCAAAATATTATACAGTATGTCCCAGAAATCAGTGTACATGTTTAATTAAGTCCGACACCAACATAATATTGTAGGCGCAATGACGTAAGGCCGTCTACACATGTGCGTATCTGCTGTGACACGTCGCGTCGTCAGTGTCGCGTCCGCGGCTCGCCTGTAATCGATCGCGGGTCATCAATCACTGTTGTCGCGTCACACTGTTGCCAGACGACGGTTTTGTGCGTTTTATTCGCGGCCGTCCATCGGCTATGAATATTAGTCATCCTGTGGCATGGATGAGTGGATATTGTAATTTGATAATCATTTTACGTTTATTCATTCATGCGCTCGTGTTTGTAGTGTAGAGAGATAGGTTTTTGAATTTCGAATACTGTTCTCTTCGTTCATTCTTATCGTATATTTCAAAGTTAGGTTTTTGAGTTCGAATGCTGTTTCTTTCGTTTGTACTCATCGTATTAATTAATGTTGCCTCATTGATCTTGTAACATAAGTTTTTCTATGGTTCTGGTGATTAAGTGAGGTGTTGAGTTTGATATCCAGGTTATTTGTTTTGAAATGTTTAGTGCCATCACGCACGCCGTCTAGAACTGGGCTTGCAAACAGCATGTCGCGTCGTATGTGACATCTGTACCTTATAAATACCGGTGTCTGCGCATTTAAAAATAATCGCGTGAATATTTATTATGATTGTATGTATACCCTTTTTTGATAAATGATCTAGTTAGAATAGGCTTTGCTTTAGGTTTGCCTGATGTTACTACTGGAAACAAATCAAATGTTTCGTCAAAAAAATTCTGCCTCTCGGTTCTTATTTCAAGAGATACCACAGCGCAGTACGTTTTGAATGCTTCTTCACTGTAATCGAAGGGAAGTGAATCCGCTTAATTAAGTATAAATACAACACAGTGCAGGAAAGCTCAATATTTAGTATACACCCTAACCTTTGGTGTTACAACCGTTCCTAGGCAACGATGACAGCTTATCATTAGGCGGGCCATATGCTTCTTTGCCATATACGTTGAATGAAAATATTGGTTCTGCAATAATTATATGTACTTATTACACGTACACAGTTATATTTTTATTGCATTTCGCCTAGTGATTAAGACTTCTAGAGGCTTTATAAACACCTACCTTCTCCCATAAATTTCAAAATTACTTTTTACATTGGATCAACAGCACGATCAAAGACAGACGTAATTTTAGAAGTATGGGAAAACATAAGTGATTCCGCTAAAATTGCCAGCGAGTATAGGCATCAGTAACCGCTAGCCATCAGCCGCTGCTATATGCTTGTTTACAATTACGGCAGTATAAAACAATATGCATATTCATACAACAAAGCTTAGAAAAACAATTTATTACACATAAGCTTAAATTATCACCAACTAACGTAACACTATAACCAGCGTGCATTTCCATATATTCTTAATAGGAACCCACTTCAAAACATCACATTTTCATCTCACCTAGGAAGGTGTGTGGGATTAATTAAACGCTCGCGTTGCACGCTCGACACGCGACGTGGAATGTCGCAAGCGGGGCGCCTAGCAACCGATCGCTTTGAAGTGTACACTGTTCACTGGCTACTGAGTGTAGCACTGCTATAGACACCCACTTTATATATCGAGCTAAGCTTTTCTCTAGTACCGGTTAGTGTAGTACTTTTGAAGATAATTTTAGATGCTATATAGAGGCGTGTTTATTTGTTGGGGTAGTGGTAACACTTAATGTTGAGCGTGAATATATTGACTTTAAGGAGGTAGGTATTAGTTTTAGGCTTGGAAGATTGTCCCACTAACAATTATATGCTTCAAGTTTGTGATTTGGTGACACGCACTTTTTGTAGTAATGTCCATATTAAGTAGGTAATTATACCTGAGTGTAGCACTGCTTTAAACACCCACATTATATATCGAGCTGAGCTTTCCTTTAATACCGGTTAGTGTAGTACTTTTGAAGATAATCTTAGATGCTAGTGGCGTGTTTTTTTGTTGGGGTAGTAAGCGTTAATAGAATGATTTTTAAAGAGGTAGGTTTAGGCTTGGAAAATTGTTTTACTAACAAACAGAGTCCTGAAATTTGTGGCTTTTGAGCTTTGTGTGAGACTTGGTGGCACACATTTATCGAAGTAATGTCTATATTAAATAGATAATTATAGCTTCAGTGCCAAAGAAGAACGTCGTGAGGAAGTCTTCATATCTAATAGATCTGCGTAGTGTTCTATTACATAAGATAACATTATAACATTTGTGTATCAAACACACATTTCATCTGATGACATTGCTGAGAATTGATTAATAGAAAAATCTAACCATAATTTTTTTCCGATCTCGGCATCAAGCACGAGAAATCTGGATCGCAGCCAAACTCATAACTTGGGCGCAACTAGTTCGAGAGCTTTTATAGGTGTACAGAAATTAATAAAACAATCACACTTGACAAAGGTGTCCACTTATACAATACATAAGTTAGTTTGCGCCAAACGCAGAACTGCGAATCACTTTTACGTTATAAATTAAACAATTGTGTCTTCAAATGCAAGAAACATTATCGATCGTTGCCTGTGTGGCGTCAAAATAGGTTAACATGTGAACAAAACACCACAAAATAATCTAAAACATATTCGATATCGAATAACCGTATTCACAACGCTTCGATAACAACATTATCGTTATAAAGGAGTATCTTTAACGCAACCTAATTTCCAATCGAATACAGGGTAACATCTTAACAAAACACATTGTAGTGTCGACGCGTCGATTGTCGTTCATGCATTATTCATTGACGAGTCGGTGCCGTTTCCCAGGCAGCTGAGACCGGTGACACCTGTGTGATGTCGTTGAGCGAGCAATGTACGGTGAAATGTGCGAATTTCACGCAAGTGGTAAAAGGGCGTGTGCGGTGGAGATGAGAGACTGAATGAAATTGAACGCAGCTCTTTTTGTGTTGACTCTTCTTTGTTCTGCAGGAGAATACATGGCAACATGAGCTCATATTGACTTCGTGGTTGTTATTCCATGAAAGTAACTTTATATGCATTCGTGCATGTGTTGAGTTAGATACCCAAATCTGGTTAGTCTGGTCTAGTTACTGAGCTTTTAGTCAAAAAAATTCTCGGCAGTACCTTGTGTATGAAATTTTCATTGTACCTTACAGTATTATTTATTATCAATAAATTACATAATTATATTGTTTTTCATGAAATTGTGCTCAATTTACGGGAAAAGGCTCATCCATGCAGCTATGTTTAAGAGGGTATACGCGTAAGATTAATGTTTTCCATCTTAAATGGCATGTTTGTAGTTGCAAATATAACATAAATAAGTCAAATAATCAGCATAGTTATCTTCTCTCTTAGCCTTTATTATTCCCAAGTCACTTGGGGTCGGCTTTTCTGGTCTAACCGGATTTGACTGGATATCAGTTTTTACACGGAGCGGCTGCCACCTGACCTCCGCAACCCGAAGGCTAACGATACCCTAAGGCTAGACCAGTGTCAGAATATTAGAGGGTACTGACTTTCCCAATAACGACTGCCATAGATGTTCATGGCAGCCGGAACCGACGGCTTAATGTGCTCTCCGAGGCACGGAGCAGGCGATAATTGTCAATCAATACACACATAATTTCGAAAAGTCATATAACTTCCAAAAGTCAGAGGTGCGCGACGTGGGTTCGAACCTGAGAGCCTCTGCATTGCAGTCTGTTGGTCTCCCCACTGAGCTATCGCTGCCGATTAGCATAGTTATACTAAAATATATTTTTTCATATCATCAGAAAAATAAAATAACCTGCACTTGGTTATTATAAAGTAACCCAGCAAGCTAGTGCCTACTAGATTTTCTCCCGCAACTTCATAATCAATAATAATAAATATTATTTATTTCTCTCAAAAAGGTACAATGGCATTCTTATATTTAATAATGAATAATGTCCTCCAGACCGAATTTCGGCCACGACGGCCAATCTTAACAGAGACTGGCCCTCTGCGCAGGAGATATTATAGTGCACGAGTATGTGCGCAAACACAAGTGCACTCTCTGTTCCCTAACCCTCATGATCTGATGGGACGGTGATCCGGCACGACCAGAGAGAGATCAGGCGCAGGACCAACGCTTTACGTGCTTTCCGAGGCACGGAGGTTTCTAACACCGCCAACTTCCTAACTCCGGGCTTCTATTGAGATTTCTAAAGAAAAAAATAATAATTAATAATACATTTTGTTGGCCCGACCCGAGATTCGAACCCGAGACCTCATGCACAGCAGTCGCATTCACTACCACTGCGCCATAGACGCAGTCTTATATTTATAGATACAGCAAAAACAGAACCTTGTTGAGAGCTGGAGTCTGAGCTAGGTTCGAAACCTGTGTGATAGATCTCCAGTCTTTGACACTGAACACTATAAAGATATTTTAATAGCTACACCTATCAAACAGTTGTTTAGGTCAGGTTAGATTAGATAAGTAACAGTACTTTTTCTGGATGAAAAGTATCCTATAACCTATTCTGTTTCCCAAACAACGAGTATGCGAAATTTCATGATGATCGGTCGAGTAGTTAAGGCGTGGAAGCGTAACGAACAAACAAACTCACTTTCGCATTTATAATATTAGTAAGGATGTAATGTAATGTGTTACTTCAGCTGTATTAATTGGTCGCACAATATGGATTAGTCTAATCGCTGCTGATTACAAAGTCTTTATTTTGTATCACATTTATACTAGCTTCCACGATATTTAAATTTCCAATCTCAAAGTTACAAACACGTATTTCAGAATTAGAAACTCTGGACTTAATAATCAAAGTTGCAATTACAACACAGTTGAAACGTCAATAAAAATAATACGAAAAATTACATCGTCCTGTCCCTTTGTTGTTGGTAGGGAAGGTAAAAGACGGGTTTATCAAAGGAGAGGCACATAAAAGTCCTCTCATTTTATCAAATCACGCATCGTTTTTTTTTAAATGACATCGACCGCTCTAGGTGTTTATCATGTATCGCGGGGGACTTTATAAACATTCAAACAACGGACAAAAAGAACACCCAGATTCGGATTCGGAACAATCATTTTGGATCACACAAAGTTTTGTCCCGTGTGGGGTTCGAACCCTTAAACTTAAATCACAACGCGATACGTGAAGTCTATAGTATAGTGCTCACGAAAACCAATCTTTACCGACCGAACTTTATTTATTTACTTATAAAGTTTTATTAATTAAAACGTGGTATCATTAAATTGTATTTAATCATATTTGTGTATAAACTTCAGTTAACATGAACTGGTTTCGTTACAGATTAAAAGTAGTTACTACGATACTGTAGTTTATACACAACCTATACTGTGAGTAGCGAGAGTATCTTAACGTTGTCTGAGTAAGTGCTTACGCAATTTTTCACCAGGAACTCTTGGTATCGATCTCTTAGGTAGACTAAGTACCTATTACTCTTTGATCTTTCTTAGTAGAGTTGCTTCAGGTAGCATATAATCTAATAGTTTACTTGTCTGACGTTAATTCGTTTTATACTTGCCTCAGTTTTAATTAATTGGATAGTCAAATTAAATATACATAATATTTTCGATAAACTAACATATTTAATAAATTAAAATTATATAACAGTATAATATCAGTCCTGTATTAAACTGTCCCACTGCTGGGCACGGACCTCTTCTCACTGTGAGAAGGGTTAGGCCATAGTCCACCACGCTGGCCCAGTGCGGGTTGACAGACTTCACGTATCTTCGAGAACATTATGGAGAACTCTCAGACATGCAGGTTTCCTCACGATGTTTTCCTTCACCGTTAAAGCAAGCGATAATTAACTATTTAATACGCACATAACTTCGAAAAGTCAGAGCTGCGCGCCTTGGGATCGAAGTCGAGACCTCTGCGTGGCATCTAACGGTTTCCCACTAGGCTATCGCTGCTAAAATTATATGTATTATTATTATTTAGTTGCGGGTAAATAAAAATGTCTGTTTTAATGCATTATATTGCACCAGCTATCTTACAAAGTTATCAAATTTGTGATATACCTATGTATATATTATATGCTTACGCCTAAGCAACCAAAATGCTTCAGCAATATTTTTAAACAACAACATTGCTTTTGCTCTTGCACTTACATAACCCGTGAGCATAATTGCATTGGAATCATATTGAAATGAATTAAATTATTATACATAAGTGCGAGCACTGCGTCTTTGTCTATGCAAAGTAGGTATCGCGTACAGGGTGTCGAGTGCGTGTAGCTTTTAGCGCGTTTGCTCTCTGATTGGTTAAGAGCTTGGAGCGGGTCAATCGGAGCGCCGAACGTCATAAACGTGTCGATCGCGTTAACGTAAAACAATCTCGCACTAGGCACTCTGAACTGTATTTTAATATCATTCAAATACATTGATGCTCATCACAAACGCAAATCATTTTTACCAGAATAGTTAGCAATAACGCACTGACTATAGAATGCGTTCATTAGTAGCTCCCTGCCTGCGGTAGCTACTCTTTATAACTATAGTACCCACAGTACCTCATAATATTACCCAAACTGTAACCGTTTCGTCATATTATTATATAATTAATTAACTGATATCACGCAACTGATGTTCCGCGAACGTTAAAATTAAAATATATTTAATGTTGTATTGACTTCGGCCTTCTGTTAATATTCGCGTTTTAATTAAATTACAAAGTTGCCAGTTAAATATTAATAATGAGTTGATATTGTTTGATGTTTGTGATGGGTGGGTGGGAGATGATTTGACAACTTGAAATTGAATTGAAACGTGCATACGTGTGTTTTAAAACGTAATATATATAAACACATATGTCTAAATTTTTATGTTTGTATGTATATGTAATACATAATAAACTAACATCATTAGTATAGCCATTCAGGGAGATAAGTAATAGTATGCTTCTCCATTAAAAAAAACTTAATATCAGAACAGCAACTTTAGGGATGTGCCTGATACGTGACACTCAAAAGCGTAGCTGTATAAATACTTTGTTTCAAAAAACAACTCCCGCACTATAATTAATTCTTGTATTGCGGAGGACTTCAAACATTCAGACAACGGACACAAAGAACATCCAGATTCGGACCAGCTATTTGTGGATCACATAGTTATTTGTTCCGTGTAGGAATCGAAGCCACAACACTCAGCGCAATAACAGTTGTAAGGCGATCGCTTAAATCTAGTGGTTTAAGCGATCGCCTTACAACTGCTATTGACTGCAGTCAAGACAATATAATATATGGTATAATGGCTGCAACACCTTGTTGATATGAGTTGTAAACTACTGAAATCTATATATTATCTAACTGTCCAGAAAGAGGGAAGAGAAAAAAAAAACTGAACCATTCTCGAATCATCTTGAACACACACAAAATATTTCATCAAAATAGGTCGTTGTTTAGGAGGAGTTTAATTACAAACACACGCACAGATGATTTTTTGTATCATATATATAACTTTGTATCCCTTTTTACGAAAGTTGCGCGAACGGAGGAGTATGAAATTTGGCACAGTTAAAGTTTTATGTAAAAGGTGTGGCGTATCCTAATATTTTTATAAAATATGCCTTAGAATTACATTAAATTAATGAAAAACACTACATGCACACATTCATGCATTTGACACACGCAGTCCAATCGCGTTCGTAGTATTACAGCGTGATTCGGTTGATGTCGTACAATTCTTCGTAACTATGGTTACATACCTTAAGTACCTATTGCAATTTCGCGGTATATACCTATAATAATGATCAAACTTAAAATTTAAATCAATTATGGTTGAATTTCGACCACTTGGCGACTGCTAGTTATATTAATTGGCGATTTAAAAGAGTGGCCATGTAATTCTTGCAGGTTTCTTCTCATAGACTTAATCCTTCGCCTGGACCTAGCAACTAACCTAAATGTAGCTTAAGTAACTCAGTGAACTCACTAACCTATATATTTTGACGTTCATAAGTGTTACTCGGTGACCTAAATGAATAAATGGATTTTGACTTTTTACACTCGGCGCAGTGGCTAACTAACTTAAATGTATCTTAAGTAACTTAGTGAACTCACTAACCTATATATTTTGACGTTCATAAGTGTTACTTGGTGACCTAAATGAATAAATGGATTTTGACTTTTCACACTCGGCGCAGTGGCTAACTAACTTAAATGTATCTTAAGTAACTTAGTGAACTCACTAACCTATATATTTTGACGTTCATAAGTGTTACTTGGTGACCTAAATGAATAAATGGATTTTGACTTTTCACACTCGGCGCAGTGGCTAACTAACTTAAATGTATCTTAAGTAACTTAGTGAACTCACTAGTCTATTTTGACGTTCATAAGTGTTACTTTGTGACCTGAATGAATAAGTGGATTTTGACTTTTCACATTCGGCGCAGTGGCTAACTAACTTAAATGTATCTTAAGTAACTTAGTGAACTCACTAGTCTATTTTGACGTTCATAAGTGTTACTTTGTGACCTGAATGAATAAGTGGATTTTGACTTTTCACACTCGGCGCAGTGGCAGCTGTGAGGCGATCGCATAAATCACTAAGCCGTCCGTACAATCCTCATGTAAATTTTGTCCTAATATGCATAATCGGTGAACTGTTACAAATTTAATAAAACAATGACGATATGTTTGCACATCCAATAATGCTATGAGGTAATTGGTTTTGTTTATGCTACTAGTTGACCCTCCCGATTTGACCTACGTTTATTTTAACTATTTTATTTAATTGGAAAACAAAGTTTTACTATGTCTAATTATAGGGGCCGTAGCCTAATGGATAAGGTATGAGACTTGCGGTCGAGAGGTTGTGGTTTCGAATCCCACCCATTGCACTATTGTCGTGAACCCAATCCTAATACAAGCATTCTAGCTTAGCTGGAGGGGTTAACAAGAATACTAGTAATTTGAAACTCAAATAGCTAGCAATATTTAAAAAAAAAATAACATATCGCACCCTTAATAAAACAGAGACTTATCTCAGTATTTTGGATTAAACAAATTTGAACTCTATTGCAAAGATTTAACACAAATATAATATTAGAATTTAACATATACAATTAGAGTTCAAATTGCCTTACTTTCAAATTTCGAG
Organism: Catocala fraxini; assembly: GCA_930367265.1. NCBI lineage: Eukaryota > Metazoa > Arthropoda > Insecta > Lepidoptera > Erebidae > Catocala > Catocala fraxini. The sequence goes on from OV884031.1 coordinate 25,358,670, forward strand.
TTAAGTCACTGTTTTATTAAGAGTGCGATTATGAATATCTAAATATAATTATAGCTTTTGTATTATAATACTATAAGTGCCCTTGAACTTAAACAGTAACAAAAGAGATAATGTACGTTATATGAGTTTATGGCTACTCCTCCGCTCCCGTGGCCCGTAACTTGACGTCATAATATAGCCTGTATTACTTAAATAAAACAGCTTTATAATGATGCAAGAATTATTAAAATCGGTTCAGTAATTTCCGAGTTTATACTAAATAACAAATACACAAACAATTTTTTTATTTTATTTTAGTATTTGTAGGATAGATCACATACCGTTGCATTAGTATGCAACACAATATTACACTACCTTTAGCCCAGGGCTTCACTCGTGTAATAGTAGGTAAGATTATGTTATGTTAGTAACAGTACTTTTTCTTTTAAATATAATAGAGCCTGTGTTACTCGGTGTTAAAATAGTTTTCAAACAGTGAAATAATTTTTAAGTAAAATCAAAGAGTTATTTTTGAGTAAAATCCTTACAAACAAACATAAATCAAATCTTTCTTGTTTATAATATTAGTATATACTACTATTGTGCCTAAAAACGCTGTTTAGCCACGCAGATTAACCGATCTGCGTAGTCATCCCTTTATCACGGGCCTCTCCAGTCACGATTCTCTAAATAATAGACAATACTATTACGAACAAAACATTTTTACACGTAAAAGAATGTCTTCGTATCGAAGTAACATATCAAATGTCTTCTGATACAGTTAAAAGTGAGCATTGTAGTGTGAAAATTTGTTTGTACGTCTTTGTCAAGCAATGCCTCGAGATATCACCTCCGCTGAGTTCGAGAGTCCTTTGAGTTCAAGGAAGCAATACTCTTTGACGTATACATATTATTATATTAATATGTAGAAATCTTTTGCATATTCTTTTACAGTTTCATAGAAAGCTCGATAGAAGTAGTTTTTTTAAACATATTGAACATATCTTAAACATAAGACAATAGTTGAATTATTATTATTACACATGACTAGGTTAAAATTATTCTATTGGTAATCCAAGATATGATATATCTGTATCTCCAACGACTAATTAGTCAAACCCGTTGGCAGGTGGCCGCCCACAGAAGTACCTACTATTATAAATGTGAAAGATTTTATTGTATGATGTTTGTTTCATAATCAATGTAACAAATATCATACAATACAATCTTTCACATTTATAATATTAGGTACTTCTGTTAAAATAAATTCTTGATTGTCCCGTGAGCTGTATAAGTCGATACACACCTGCGAAATTTAGATCTGCTCTATCTTTTAAAATAAAACAATATGTTTTAGATTTTCTAGCAGAAATAGTTAAAAGATAGTTGATTTATTATTTGAAAATTAGAAATGTTAGTCTACAACAACAAATTTGTTTGATGTTACGCAACTTATATTGCTGACTGTACAACAGAAAAGCTGATTAGATATTACGTTGGTGAGATAGCGTCTCACCAACGTAATCATTTTTATTACAAGTGTCAAAATTTTTAAAGATATTTGGATTTTTGTTACTCAAACATGCTAAAACTTTGTATGGATTTAGATGCAAATAGCTCTATTAAAGGTAACAGAATGTAATTAATAAACTCTACCTCATCGGTCCTGCGGTAGTCTGCAATTACGTCTGCAACCGAATTTTACGATCCCGGTTCGATTACCACGCCGGGTAAATTTACACACCTGTATGTAAGGATAAGTTAATTACAGTCACATTTCGATTACGAAGTATTAGTTATCGTGCTGGAGGTGAGGTTTCAGCTACGGGTCAGAAATTTATAAATCGATTCTGTTGCTGAGGTTTATCTAACAGTAAAGCTGCTTGTCCATTGAAGCGGAGCGAGGCTGCGAAGCGAATAAATGGAGAAATATTAATCAATAGGATTGCATAAAATCTCCGCTCCGCTCCAGTATGCAATCCTATTGGTCAATATTTCTCCGTTTCATTCTTGCCTCGCTCAGGCAGCCTTAAACTCATATACTTTTGCGCAATCCGGGAAGGACTTAGGTCCGCAAGATCTGCAGCCAAATAAATGCTAACTTAAGTCACGTAAGCAACATCAACACATAAGAAATGTATTCTAATTAAAAATTTATGTTTGTTACAGGTATGAATCCAGTTTTTCGTAATTAATAAAGGTAAGAGTTAAGTCCAAAGGGAAAATCAGAACTAACGTTATCGATCATGAAGTCTCGTTTTGTTTTGAATTGGTCAAGAAATTCTTAGTTACAACTGAACCAAATGTGACTGTAACTCAACTCTGTCTACCTCTTCGGCATATAAGCTTAAGACTATATATTTATGTGTCTGTATATATAATTATGTATAATAATCAGTGGCCTCGATCAATTGAGTTCGTTTTTACTCCACATATTTTTTCGGTTGAGAGGATGGTTTATTGCTATGCTTAGATCCGATAGATGATGCTGTAGTCCAATTATTTAAAAACAACACGCTTAGGTTACTTTAAAAGAACTCATAAAACCTAAATATATATTATATAATAAAACTAAACTAAATATATAATAAAACCTAGCACAAAAAGAAAAGCAAGTAGGCAGCATCTGAACCTATGTCAGACGCAGCAGTTGCCTTATATAAACTTATTTATAGATTAGATAATAGATAATTTGCTGTTAAGTTCTACTTAACTATGTAGCCAGTAATCTTGGATACTTTAAGTTGTGTGTAGAATTTGTAAGCCCGATGGGACTGACAGTCAAAATGGCTCTGAGTCCATATAGTCCGTAAAGTCCTGTAAAAACAAAGAAAACAAAAATAATAAGCAGCAATTAAAATTCTGAACGATAATTTCATTTAAATTTAAATTGAACTCTAGTCTGATGTTAAAATGTATCTCAATGTATAAATATTTAGATTGTATAAATAAAAGTTCATTAATATTTATACAGAAATATTCGTTGAAGTTATGTTTATTCTTTAAATATTTATAACTATATTAATTAAATAAAATGATAAATAACAAAACAACTTAAGTTACCGAAGCTTACAAAAACGATCGTTTGCTAAAGCGATCTACCACTGAGATTTCTTTAGAGATTGTATGTTTCAAGTCACAGATATCAGATATGATTCGAATGTCTCTTACCTTTGATAAACTGTTTAGAAAGGAAAAATATAACATCACACAATCACCCAAAGGAGCGGTGTAGTAACCATAATCGTCGTTTGACGCGGTATGACCAGTCATAAATAATTGGCAATCTTATTTTCAACTCAGAAAATACCAATAAAGAAGCATTGCTTACAAAACTGTAGTATTTTAATGTAAATCTATACTAATATTATAAAGCTGAAGAGTTTGTTTGTTTGTTTGTTTGCTTGAACGTACTAATCTCAGAAACTACTGGTCCGAATTGAAAAATCTTTTTAGTGTTGGATAGCCCATTTATTGAGGAAGGCTATAGGCTATATAACATCACGCTATGACCAATAGGAGCAGAGCAGCAATGAAAAATGTTGCAAAAGCGGGGAAAATTCTCTAGTCTGTAATAAAAGGATAACAAGATTTTAACTACTACTATCTACAAATGTACAATTACATTCTTAACGTAGAAAATTGCTATTTTGAATATACTAACTTTAAAATGTCGGGTAATAATTATTTAACCCTCAATTGTTGATTTATGCAAGATATTTTAATAAATGCTTTATCATTTGGTCTAAGATTCCAGTAGACGACACGTTAAAAACAATAGTACCTATGAAACTGAATGAAAATAGCCCAACAATAAACCTAATCATAATATACAACAACAATATCAACAATCAACCCTTCAACACCGCAGTCTAAAACAAAAACATAAAACAAAACACCCTACACAACATTCACAAAAACAATTATCGCCGCGAAAATTATTTCGTCACAAATCAATTGACGAAGATCACGGCACACGGAGATTTGTTTAACACGTTGCGGGGGGAGGGGGGATGATGGAAACAAAGAAAGGCCTGTAGGGCGGGCGGGGGCGCGTTGGGCGGCAGACGGCAGTGCTTGCCGAGCGATCGGCTGAAACGGACGTGTGTACCGACCTTGCCGCGTCCCGCCATACGGCTCGCGAAAACAAGTGTTTGTGTACATCATTTTCTGAATTAAAATCTACCATTACGTTGTATTTATCATATTGAAGTCAGTGAGCGTAAGCGTTGCGATGTTTTGTAGTATGAGCGTTGGGTTGATTGTTGAGTTTCATGAGAAACGGCCGGCCTGACAGATACACTAACGGTGAGTGGACCCTACTTTCTTTATTAAATAATTATTCTTTGTAAGATTCTAGTTGTTGAACAGTTGGGTGTCGTGACAGATTCGCTTTCTTACATTTATACGTTTGTGAACCTTTTCTTATCGAGTCTATGTTCGAAGCTTAATGCTACAAGTCCATAAGGAATTCAATGGATTTGGTTTTGGATAAGGAAATGAGTATTATCTGCAATGTTTACTTTCAAAACTTGACTTGAAATTCATATTCATAACTCATACATGTGTTTGAAAGCTGGATAGAAACAGAATCTCAAAATGCTAAAGTAATGCAAACGATAAAATATCGGTATGGAAAAACACAAATCGATAGTAAAATAAATGGAATTGTAATTTCAAAAGCTTGATTTATCGAAAGTAAAAATAAACAATTGCCGCCCCAGGGACATTGATTGCATTTCGACGGTACGTAAAGTTCATTCCTTACTTCCGCACTATAAAAATATTCGAAAAACAAGTCGTTCAAAATCTAAAAGCAATATTTTCACACAACCCTATGTAACTAATATTTCGTTGAACCTAATGTTAAACTTCACACATATAATGTTACATATCCAATTCGGTGAGACCATATTGTTCTATTTACAAATAGTATGAATGACGTGTTGTAACGATAATTCTACCCACGAAACCACGCTTTTTGAGTTGTGATATTATTGCATTTTTGTATGGACATACCCAATTCTGTGAGACATATTGTACTATTTACAAATAGTAGATATTATTGTAAGATATTGTAACGGTGATTCTTGTTGCAAAAATCTCTGTTCTACCCACAGAACCAAACTTTTTAAATTGCGATGTTATGCACTCGTATATCGAAATTGTAATATTGGTTATTCAAATTAATTCGAAATTTATTATTTATATAACACAGGGCAATAAATAAGTATCTAGAATAAAAATACAATAGCTCTAGGCATCTCCAATAAGAACCAGTGCTATCTAGAGTGTATTTATAAGGCTGGCCTTGAAAACAGTTTTAAGCTAAGATTCGTTTTATCCCTATATTGATGGGTATAGTCTTATAAGCAATGAGTATACAACTTCTAATTAACAATTTTAGTGTTATTATAGGTTTAAAAATAATTAGTATATAGTATTTATTTATAGAAATGCCCTAAGTGCATATCTCAAATCTGTGGTCATGTTAGAAATTCGGATAGTAAGTGTGAGACTATATGGACATAGGCTCACGTCTCTTTATCCTTAAAGGTCATTTACTAGACATTTATTAGACTGAGGTGTGTTAGACCCACATTTCGTTCGCCCCTCAAGGTTCGCCCTCTAGTAGGTATTTGTTAGGTTAGGTTAAAATCCACCCAAAAGTAGGGGCCCCGCAAGGGCTCCGTCTTTCTATGAAAGGGACGGTCAAGGGGCATACGGGCTCGTAGCCATTTCTTCAGCTGCTTTTACGTCCCATGGAATAGGGATCGAACTTGTCCGTGTACCGGCTACATTGCATTTTAAACAATTAATTTATATTCGTGAAAACTTGTAAATAGCCTTAAATTGTTAAGAGTTTACGTGTTACTCATGAGAATTTCTTAAATGAAAAACCACTAATTGCTTGAGTCCGTTACTGAATCCAGCGCTCACTATGGGTCTCTCACCCAAAAATCTATGTCAACGTAGAAACTTGTCCTGCGAGTCGAGACCAAATCTAGTATCTATTATTTTAATATGAATATAAATAAGATGACTCGATAAGTTTGTTGACGATGTGGTTAATACTAGCTTCCACACGCGACAATTATGAATGAGGTCTCTGATTTATTTCCCGGGCAATGCATAATTGGGTTTTACTGTCAACTAATTCACAGTAGTAATATGGAGTCTGGAAATGTGTAGTAATATAATAATAATAATATTCTATCACATACACACAACACCATCTAGCCCAAACTAAACAGAGCTTGTACTATGGGTACTAAACAATGGATAAACATACATATATACTTTTATTTTTTGTAAATACATACATATTATACATAGAAACACCCAGACAAAGACAAACATCCATGTTCATGCACAGGAATGTTTGACTTGTGCGGGAATCGAACCCGCGACCTCAGGCGTGGCAGTCGGTTACACTAACCACTACGCCATCGAGGCCGACAAGTAAATTTTATTTCAATAGATTTAAATTACATTGTTAGGAGATCACCTTTTAAGCATGTAGATGTTTGTAGGTATTAGGTGACTCCTTTTCTTTAAACATTAGCGAATGTTATGCAATTGAAAACGTATACAAATCAAAAGAGCCTCGTCAATACGAATTATGGTTTTAGTACCACGTAATAGGTTAAGGTTAACCAGCGATAGCTCAGTGGGGAGACCAACAGACTGCAATGCAGAGGGTCTCGGGTTTAAACCACGTCACGCACCTCTGACTTTCGGAAGTTATATGACTTTTCGAAATTATGTGCGTATTGATTGACAATTATAACCTGCTCCGTCCCTCGGAGAGCACGTTAAGCCGTCGGTCCCGGCTGCCATAAACATATATGGCAGTCGTTTTTGGGAAGTCAGTGCTCTATAATATCCTGACACTGGTCTAGCCTTAGGACATCGTTAGCCTTCGGGTTGCGGAGGTCAGGCGGCAGCCGCTCCGTGTAGAAACTGATATCCAGTATCCAGTCAAATTAGATTTCATGTTAGACCAGAAAGGCCGACCCCAAGTGACTTGGGAATAATAAAAGCTAGGGAGAAGAAGAGACCACGCAATAGGTTACGTGGTACCTAAAACCATAACTGGCAAAATCTAGACGTACTATACGCCAAAGCCTTTGGAGATATATATCATATTCAGGGTAGTAGTATAAATAAATTATCACTTACTGACCCGCGCAACTTCGTCTGCTTCACTAAGAGAATCTTCCCCGGTTTTGCGACATTTTTTATTTATGTTCAGCTCGTATTGGTTAGAAATATATATATATATATATATAAAGTATATAGTTGTATAGAAAGTTTATAAGGCTAGTGTGAATGGAACAGTCGCAAGAGGAAGACCTAGGCGAACGTTTCTTGATCAGATCGGAGGCGTTCTATACAAAGGCCAGGTTAAGAGCACCTTGAACCGACGGGCGTGTATGAGGAATGTGATGAAAGTGAATGAAGCCAGAGAAGTGTGTCAGGATCGTAGCAAATGGAAATCCGTAGTCTCTGCCTATCCCTCTGGGAAACAGGCGTGAATCTATGCATGTATGTATTGGTCGTAGCGTGATGTTGTATAGCCTATAGCCTTTCCCGATAAATGGGCTATCCAACACTAAAATAATTTTTCAAGTCGAACCAATAGTTCCTGAGATTAGCGCGTTCAACAAACAAACAAACTCTTCAGCTTTAATATATTAGTATAGATACAGACTTATTCTTAGTAACATTATTAATATAGAAATTCATACACGCGTTTATTTGTATCAAGTACCTACATATTAAATTTATACGTTGGCAAACATCAATATTTGGTCGGCTATTAAAATTGTAGGAGTTGTTTGTTTATATCCAATATATTATGAAAGTTTAATCGATTCAAATGTAAATGTGTATTTCAAAGTTCTGTTTATCGTTATTTATATTATAATTAAACTATGCTTTAGAGAAGAAAAAGTCCAGTGGGAGATAATTGCATTGCCAGCAGAGGTCTTCAGTTCGATCCCACGGCATGTTCATTTGACTTTTCGAAGTTACTCGTTTACCTAAAATCTATACGTCTGAAAGATATCCATGCTTTTTTCAAAGATGTCTGAAAACCTAGCTAGCATAATGGACTATGGCTTAACCCTTGTTAGACTATAGTCCATCTTGCTGGCCTTGTTTAAAAACAAGGTGGTGGTGTGGTTCAAGTATTCAATTCGCCTCTAACCGAGCGCCAAGTAATGTCATTTTGAACAGTACCAGCTCTGTACTTTAACTGCTACTGCTGGGCCTTGCCTTTTCTCAATGTGAAAAGAGTTAGGCCGTAGTGCAAAACTCTGGTCCAGTGTGAATTAGCTGTCTTCACATATTTTCGAGAACATTATGTCGAACTCTCAGATATGCAGGATTTCTTATGATGTTTTCTCCTTCATTAAAACGAGCAATAATTAACTGTTTAATATGTACATAACTTTGAAAAGCCGGAGATGCGTGCCTTAGGATGGAACTCTGCGTGGCTGTGAATGGTTTCCCACTATGCTATCGCTTTACATAAGACAAAAAATAACCAGGTAAACGTCGATGTAGTACACGTCTACCTACACCACTACTACATATAGGCGTGAGAGTAACTTTCTTAAAGACATTCCCGTGCTGGACTCGAACCCACAACACGTAGCGTAGTGGCAGTAGTGAGGCGATAATTTTACCACTACGCCATCAGTGCCAGTGCAGTCATCTATGTACTATTAATAAAATATCCAATACCTTTAGTTGTTTTATACCCAACTTATAATTTAAGCTCAAGTTCTAAGTTCAGACTCATGTCAGCTAAAATTATCCTTGGAATTTGAACTATTCGCTCTCCAAGCACTGATTTACGAACGTCCTGTCTTTATTTTCAGCGCATAGACTCGGAGAATGTAATATAAGACTTTAACAAGGCATGGCTTCACCGACGGTGTGTAGTATTTTAAATTTAATTTTACAAGGGTATATCCAATTATGTTGGTAGGTACATAATGTGAATGTACTGTCTGCGTATACAAATTTGGTACTCTGTAGAAGAGTTTGGTATTCTTATTTTAAAATAACACAATTCACGGTCTAGGCGTGGTTCACTGTGCCGCAATAGACTTAAAAGCATTCAGACTCAAAACTGTTATTCATACATTATATAAAACAAAAGTCCGCTCTCGGGGTCTGTCAAAGAGCAATGGATCGTAGTATTTTGGGAGTCAGACTTACAGACCGCATCAGAAATTCAATACTACGTTCCAAAACTCAAATTGCTGATGAAGGCCACTCAGCTGCCAAATTAATGTGGAATTGGGCAGGCCACGTTTGTCGTATGTCAGGAGAGTTATGGGCGGGAACAACCACACAGTGGATGCCAAGTAACGGGAAGCGATAACGGGGCCGGCCCAGGACGAGATGGCGAGACAAGCTCGATGCCTTTACAAGGTATTGGCAACTCATAAAAAGCGATCGAGATAGATGGAAGTCGGAAGGGGAGCCCTTGGCCCAGCAGTGGGACGCCAATTAGCTTATAATAATAATAATAATAATATACAAATATTTGTCTTATATGAGATTCGATTTTAACGCACCCAGTCTATTGACAAGTCGGCCACGAAATTCTCTATAGCACCACGGATTCTGGAACTATGCCTGGAAATAGAATGTTTGTCTTATAAATCTTTGTCTATGCTTAAGACGTATGAAAATGTCTAATAACATCATTGAAACTTTTATAACTTGCTACAAAACGCAACCAACATATTGTGTTTTGCAAGTGGAAAAGCTTGTAAAACATTTGATGGACTTCAAGTTTGGGATGTAAAATATTTACCTTCATCTTAGAGTGTAGAAAATATTCATGTAACAATCTTCTAGATCTACGAGACTAGGAGACTGTAGCATGCATAACTTAGTTCGTGCTGAGGTAAATGTATCCAATCAAAAGCTTGAGATAGAGTGAGGGAACAAGCCAGATCGTCTTTAAGCTCCGTATATACTAGGTAACCCGGCATTATTTCGCTTGGCTTCCTAGGAAACATTGAGGGATGGACACACAACGCGCTATCTGTGTTGGTGTTTGAAATACAAACATAGCGAATGTTTTATGCTAAATATGTATCAAAATAATTATATGCATATACATATATATGCACATTTTCATCTTTTTTAATAAATTTGGATTCTTGTTAACGCCTCCAGCTAAAGTGGAATGCTTGACTTAAGAATGGATTCACGTAGATGATGCAATGGGTAAGATTCGAACCCCTGATCTCTTGTCTGTAAGGCCATGCATTACCCATTGGGCCACCTCCGTTTTTTATTGTATCATTTGACTCTGTTGCTGCATTACAATGATTTAATATCTTAATTTCTGCATGGGATGACTTGGATTCTACTAATGGATGTCATATTGAAAGAAAGGAAGAAATATCAATTAGGCACATTTTATCAATTTACTGACATCCTCGGTAACACAATGACAGTAAATGCCACTGCTGTGCTCGTGCACAGCAGTGGCATTTACTGGCATGGTGGCATGGACCTTATGACCTCATGGTCATAAGGTCCATTTCCAATTAATAGCTATTCATTTGGGGATCCAGGTATGTAACTGCCAATGTATATTGATTATTCACGTACCGTCATATTAATCGAAGCTTTCGTCTAAGTTTATTGAGTAAGTATTTACTAAAGACATTTCGTTTTGGCCATAATTCGTTTCAAAATACAAACGTGGTTTAATCGCGTTAAATAAAATGTTTCTTGTAGTATATTGTCTATAATATACCAAAAAGTTACGATATGCTTTAAATCTCGTACACATCCAAGGGTTAACACGTCAAAAGTACTTGATTGTTTACCATCACTTAGTAATTAGATAGCTTAGGTCAGTGGGGAGACCAACAGACTGAATGCAGAGGGTCTCGGGTTCGAATCCATGTCGCGACCCTTAGACTTTCGGAAGTTATATGACTATTCTAAATGATGTGGGTATTGATTGACAATTATCGCCAGCTCCGTGCCTCGGAGAGCACGTTAAGCCGACGGTCCCGGCTACCATGAACATCTATGGCAGTCGTTATTGGGAGAGTGTCGACACAAAAGATCCCACTGGGTCGAGATGTCGCCGGTCTGCACTGACTGGCCCCCACATAAGATACATACATACATACATACCTAACACAAAAAACACCTAGCCTTAATGATTTGTAGATTACACAAATTACACTGCACAACAGCATGTCTGATGATTGGGTTATGTTACATGATATTAGTCACAATGTCGAGGCAAGGTTTGTACACTACGGCTTTAATTTTGTCAAACATCTATATTATTATTTGCGTAAAATAAATTAAAACGTGATGAATGCTTTTTGCATTCTTGGAGCAATTTATTGTAATAATAATGGAGTATTATCTATCAGAAATAGCAGAACTGAGTCTGCCAGGCCAGCCAGATTTAAATAAAAACAAAACCAAAGCATTATTGCCAGTCCTTTTTCTTCTCAGAAAATGTTGCACAATGTTAAACAGGACAGACGGTAACAGCCAAACTACAATTCAAGATACTCAGCTAAGCAGTCATCGTTGATAAACATCTTTATGTCATACCAGTCTCTATCGTTAAAATGTATTGTTTGCCAGCAAACGAGATGCAACATTGTATTTATGTATATTGTGTATATACATACTACTCTGTATATTGTAGATATCCATGTTTAGTACTCTGCGGTATTGAGTTTGAAATCGACAGGGTGAGTGAGAGATGGTAATATTTCTGTGTTGTGAATGTAAGGTGTAATATACATATGTGTTGCGGTTAATAAATGTATGTAAAGACTCATAAAAGGTTTTTCATTTGATTAATTGCACGGTCATATAGTAATTTAGGTGTTTGTTTTGCCACTGCTACAACGCTATGTGCTAGGAGTTCGAATCCCACATGCAACGAAGAATTCTGTAATCCAAAAATGGTTGTTCTAAATTTGGGTATTCTTCGTATCCGTGGTTTGTATACTTGTACAGTTCCCCACGCTACAGGCTTTTTCTACTACTTTTCCTGAAGCGATGTGTGTGATGTATCTAAGAACCATATTTTGCCAGTTATGTTTTAACGTTTCACGTAATATAAGGCAAGCTTTCTGCCATCCATCGAACACAGTTCCAGACACGGTGCTGATACTGAGAATTTTGTGATAGAAAACCTATAAAATCTTGCCCGACGTGGAAATTAAACACGTGACTTCATATACAGCTGTTGCCTTCACTACCGCTGCGCCACCGAGGCAGACGTTTGATATGAAGATCGAAATTCATGAATGATATATGGCTCTAATTATTCGCGTCATCTACTTAAAACTTGATACAAAAGTAAAAACTTGATAAAACCTTACGGGACAAGATATTAAAATTTCAAATGTTCCCATCCCTTTAAAATTGAGTTCGATCGGAAAAGGTTCCGCGCTTACCCCAGGGATGCGACCTGGTGAAGTCATTGTCTCGGAGATTTAGCCGAAAGGCGAAATTAGTGACGTCGCTTATCGATAAACAATATAATATCGGTAATGTTCGTACTTTAATGCGAGGGTTAACGATTTGTAAATGTTATCTTGCAACTATGTAATGTTATGTGATAATCTGGGACGGACGCTTATAGGCTTTTTATGAGATGGATGTTAGATAAAAGCGGGCATAGAGACATATGTTTTTGTGAATAGCGTAATGGTTGCCAAGTTTTGTGATCCAAAAGATGTAACAATATATACTTACTACCCGTATATTCCTGTGATGGTAAGCATAAGTGTGTTATAGCAACATTTCTCCAGCAATTCTTCAGATTCTACGGCATAAGTTTGCGCTTATGTCTGCTGTCTGTCACGAGGTCTGGATAGATTACTGGGTCGGACAAAACGTTGTTAGCTTTTGAGAAGTTCTCTAAGTCAAGAAATGTATCCGGAAAGCGATAATAGGCTCACCCTATAATGTGAGATCTGAAATCAACCTAACTAATAATAATAATAATATTCTATTACATACACACAACATCATCTAGCCCAAACTAAGCAGAGCTTGTTCTATGGGTACTAGACAATGGATAAACATAAATATATACTTTTTTTTTGTAAATACATTCATATTATACATATAAACACCCAGACCAAGACAAACATCCATGTTCACGCCCACAAATGTTTGACTTGTGCGGGAATCTAACCCGCGACCATAGGCGTGGCAGTCGGTTACACTAATCACTACGCCATCGAGTCGTCAACACTATATTATAAATGCGAATGTGAGTTTGTTTGATACGCTTTCACGCCTTAACTACGTTACAGGAACAGGGTTCTGTTATTTACTTAACTAAACCTATATTTATGCAAGCGAAGCTGCGGGAATAGTCTTGTAGTTAAAAAAATGTAACTTTTATACACCTGTGCCCCTACCCTTTTAGGGATATACATATGCAGACGCATCTATACTATAGTATTATAAAATTGAAATACACGATTTTTGATTTTAATTTAATTAGACCTGATACGAATTTTATCGCGTTGTTTATTTTTATAAAACACTATTATTACATAATTTTGCAACTTTAAACTAGTTACTGTTTACTTCAATTTAAGCTATTTAAATTATAAAACTATTTAGATTTAATTTTACATTTTCCCTGACGTTTCGGCGACGTCTCCCAGTACCCATAGCTGCTGAAAAGAACTGAACAACGCGATAAAATCCGTATAAAGTTTGTTTAATTTCAATATATAACATTCGCGTAAACATAAGACAATATTATGACATAAGTTTTTGTTTGTTTGTTTGTCCGACTCAACCGATTTAAGAAATTCTTCCACCATTAAAAAGCTATATTATCACCGAGTAACAAAGGCTGTATTTTATTTTAAAAGAACTGTTGTTAACATAACCTGCTCTTACGCGAACGAAGCCACGAGAAAAATCTAGTAGTTGATAAAATGTTACTGTAATACACCATTGCTACATATACGGGGTGTCCCAGAAGTCGACGTCAAGCCGGGATCAGGTGACAGGCTAAGTTATAATAGCTATCAGAAAAACATAAAAAAATATAAGTTGCGTATTTTAAAAACTATAGGCATTTAAAAAAAACAAACAAAATATCTAGAGCCTGTGACGGTCTTTCACTCCTGTTACTACAAATATTTACGTCTTGAATATTTTTTTTTTGTTTTGTTATGTAATCTCGAATGATCGAATAAAATCGAGAGCTTAAAGAAGTATTATTCGAGATTACACCCTGTATATGTAGGCGTATATTTGTCATAATAATGTACAAGCAGTGTTATTACGTCCACCAGGCATAGTCGGTCGTTCTATGATGAAGTTATGGTTGTATCCATACGTGTAGAATATCCACATTATCAAAGGGTTTTCCTTAAGAAAATCCTTAGACCTTTGGGAAGCTTACGTAGGGACTCGACCCGCAGAGCCTCTTTACCGAACTTTATAACTATGGATATACTTATTAGTATATATGATAGCACCTTAACAGGACTGTCATGGTCGGCTTTCATGATAATGATGGAAATATGAAAGTATGTATGTTTGGTTTTTAAGTGTTATTTGGCAAGTTGCCTGAACTTTGAGGTCAGGCATAACCAGTGTCTAAAAAAAATACAGACGATGTTGCTAGTTTATTGTATGACTAGTTCATCAGTAAAGTGATTTTTATATCGTAGAGAACATCTAAAGCGCCATGAAAGAAAAAGGTTTTAAAATGGCATATAATTATAGAGTAATCCAAGTAGGGATAGCCTATATATAATAATATAATGGTATAACTTTATCATTTCACAAATAAATCACATGAGTACAAAATGAGTAAGAATAAAAAATAGTAGGTTATGATAAATTATTTAATTTGCTACCCCCCTTTTCATAACCAATTCGAACGTCGCAATTTGAATTTGAAATTCGAATGTAACGCACTAAATCATAAATCCCAATTCCACGGTCCGTTTAAAAACAAAATCACATCAAAACTTTTTCTTATTAGGCCGAAAAAATGCAAACATGACAACAAACGGCCTCTGTAAAACGCATGACTACATTCATTAGGGTGGGGTTGGGTATGCGGTTTTTTGTTCTACCCTCATTAATTGTTCTTTGATGAGGCTCTCGCTGCGGTCAAGGCACACTTTGTATTAATGCACAGTGATACAATTTACGTTTTAATATAGTCTAAGGTTGATTGACTGCGGACCTAGTAATTTTTTTTTTTTGGATAATTCAAATAGCGGTCTATCCACAATAATACTCATTTACATAGAAATAAAAAAATACATTTTCAATCTATAATTATTAGATGCAAAATTTGCATCAGGTTCATATTTTTTTTACATACCTATTTCTAGCTTTAATATAAACTATCGATTGAATGCCAGCGTCCACTCAATGCTTTTATCATGATACCTCGGTATTGTTACGCTGACAGCTTAAAAACATCTCCCGCTCTGAGGATAAACTTCGGATAGAATAATCTTGGAAACTATTATATATCGATGAAACTTTGTTAGTCGAAACGGCAGACGTCTGCCTATTTATAAGCTCTTATATTAGGCTATAAAAATAGGCAACAGGGGTGCTGATGCTTTATCCAGGCGAAACAATTTTTTCTCTTCGTGTAAACAAATCACTATATTATAGCTATGATCTTTTGTAGTGTAAAGGTCTTTTCTTATTTATCTTTTGACATTTGTCATTGACTGCATTAAAACAACTTTAGTCAAGAAAATACAAGTTAAACATCAAACATAGCAATACAAATATAACAAATATAAATATGCCAAGGAACATATAAAACATTCGATTTGAAAAATCGTTTTAAGCGTCTCATTTTACACTCAATAGACTTTATCCCCGAATGGTCGTGCTAACAGACTTTTCCCCTCCAAAAGCCGCTAATCCGAAACATTGAAAGACCGCAAAACATTTCCGTGCCATTTCAAAAACATCAAAGCGATCAAATTGTACGTCAAAATTTACGTTTTGCCACCATTAATTGAAATCCAATGCTTAATATTTTATTTTCTTTGTAGAGGAATTTTTTTTCAGGAATTTAATTTGGGTACCCGGTATGGAGCAAATGCTGGCGCTTTTTTTCGGTTTCAATTAAATTTTGAAGTGATTTGTCGAAACTGGAACCGTAATGCGTGTTTGTTTACATGTTTACTACAGATGTAATAAACAAGGGGCGTTTTTTAAACACGAAGCATTTTTATTTAATAATAAATTGTAGTCTCAATTGCGTGTGACTTAATTACCTGGCAAAAAGTGAAAGTAGTACTGAAGAAAAATGTTGCTTCGGTTAGAAATAAATGTGCAATATTTTTTACTTTAAGCATTTAGTAATAATAGCAGAAAGTAAAATATTCATTATAACTTTCTTAATACTTAAAGATATCTGCAGATATAATCATAAAAATAAAATAACTCTTGTGTGGATTGATTTAATATAGAAATTGGCGACATTATGTCGTGTTCTTCTCGACACAAGTACCAATTATTGTTTTATATTTGTTTACAAATGAATCAATAGTGTTTCTACTCAATAAACAAACACATATAGTGTTTGCAGCCCACCTTCTAAAGTTTGTTGAATAATTTACTCCATTGTTTTAATTATATAAAGTAATGCAATTTATAAAGTGGAATTTGTGCAACCAGTAGAGCAGTTGAATAAAAGGCAGCTGAATATATAGTGTAAAGTTTGTTACAGTTCAAAAGTTTTATGTACTGAATGCATTTGATAATATAACGATCAATAACTATGTCGACAGTCGAGCATCTGACCCTTTTAATATTCTTTAGTGTAATAAAACCTTCGCGAAAATTGTTTATGTAAATATTATATTGTGTTTACAAAAAAAGCTGAAACGTCAGTCGTTGTCTTGCTCGTATGGATCGATGGCAGCGCCACGTGCCGGGTCCAGTTGTGACTATAAAGCAGCCAGGGACCCACGCAAACACACCCAAAATATTTCATCAAAATCTGTCAACCCGTTTAAGAGGAGTGCAGTGACATACACACGTACAAAAGAATTATATTTATCAAGATTACCAGAATGCCGAATCAATATCTTAATATATTCTAAACTTCATTACCATTAAACATTCGGTTACTCTTAATATCAATCACAAAAACCGTTAAACAAATAACACCATTAACTTTCCATAATGCCGCTTATACTCTTGCATAAAAGGAAACACAATTTTAATAAACATAAAGTATTTTTAATCACTAAAGTTCGCATTACTTAGATAACAGATAAAGCGATATCGAACCACATTCAAAACATTTTAGTTCAACAGTTCTTTGTTTAAATATAATCATTGCGAGTCGTCACGACACTGGTAGCTAACAAAGAAAATGGTCAAACACACCTTTATTTCCAGTGGACGGTTCTGCACGTTATTTTGGATTATACACGAATAGTCTGTCGTTGTGCCCGTAGGCCTCTTTCGTGCTAGAGCGTCCTGTAATTGCTTTGATTGACATATCAGAGTAGTGTGAAAATACATGCATATGTGCTTTTGTCTAGGCTGGGAATAAGCTCTTAGTTTTATTTTTTATGATATTCACTGTCGTTTAAATTAATGTATGGAAAAAATTAAGTTAATTTAACTCGTTGTAGTTTACGTAAAAATGGGGTGCTCTCTCCTTATCAGACTATATCGTAGTTTCTTTAAGATAGTGGTCAAGAATAAAAATCATATTTTTTTTATTGTGCTGTTTGTGACACTCAGGCTCAGCAACAATTTCCAAAACATGATGGATAAGTATAAGTTTATATTGGTATTACTTCGCCCCAATTATTTCGGGTTTCGTTCCCCGTACAAGACTCAAATTTATATCGGACATAGGTACTTAGTCCGATTTTTCTGTCATTTTATTTTATGCGGTATTTTAGTTCATATACATAACGCCTATAAATTTAAGGAACCGTACTTACTATGTACTATCGGTGTTCAAAGTTGAGCCTGCACTGTATCAATACAGTTCTCGATCGTTATAAGTTAGGCTATTTCCTTTCAAAGCTAGGTAGTTAAGCTCAAGCGGAAGTTAGTTATCGCGTGAACTAGCTGTGTGGTGAATACTCCACCAATTTACTTCGGTAGCTTAAAACTAAACGTACTTATACATCATATATTTGTAGCTATATATTCTTCGGGCTGGGAGATACAATTGTGCCTAGGAATGCATCAATTAACTAGAGAAAAGTGTGGTAGTTTTCACATATACCTAGGGAAGGTACAATATGCGACAAAAGATGGCGCCGTTCTCAATTTCCTCTGTTCCATAGTTTGTACAATTAGTGTACCAAGCGCGCTAACGAAGTTAGCCCAGGGTATTACTGTAGATAATTTGTCGACGACTGTTATTTTTGGGCCACAGTCCACTACGTATGATTATCCAGCCTAATCAAAGGATATTATGTATAGGAGGAACCCCATGCCCCAAAATAACTAGTATCTTAGAGTTTATTATGTACTGAATGGTAACCAAATCATTGTCTTATAAGTAACTAACCAACGCTTTCTAAAAAGCTAATCAATGACAGGTCAAAATCCCAATCAAAACCCGTATCAAGTATTTTGATTGGTTGTAGCTAATTCAGTCAACCAATTACAACATTTGACATGCGTTTAACCATCTGTTATAAAATTTCGAGTTGATCTGCCTGTCAAAATAGCAACAAGGCCTTGCACTAAATTCAGCAACGGTCTACTTCCAGACTACCGTTTCTGTAAAATTAGGTCATGTTACATTCAAGTTCGTTTTCAAATTGAAATAGAATTTGAAACTGTCAGTACAATAAAAGCTCCAACTACAGACTCTTATTTCCTTATTTGTCTGCGAAGCTCACTGGTAGGCGTGGGATAGTTCCATTTTTAGCATAGCCTTGAGGGTAACGTGACTTGAAATGTTGAATTTATTAGGAGATAATGCTCCCAGGTGACTTACTGTCACTGTTATTTTTCTAAAGAATTAGTTTATATATCCCAGAATGATAAATAACAACAGATAATATGGCCTACTTAGTTGTGTTACTGGCCGGGCGGTGTGGAGGATTAAGTACGGTGACATCGACGCGGTCAGGGTGTTGTGTGTGTGTTCAATTCCAACAGAGATCCTCGGAAAAGAGAGCTGATAAATGCAATCCTGGTGATTGTGGCTGGCATTGTTAAAATAGAGTAAAAAATACATGAAAAAATTAGTTTTCCAGTTTTGAGTGATGATCTAATTTGCCTGACTTATTGAAACTAACGATAGCCTAGTGGTAGACTTCTGGACTGCTACACTGACGTCTTGAGTACGATCCAAATCATTCAACTCTTGAGTTTCTCAAGCTATGTGTAAGTAAAAGTACCTATGTCAGCTTATTTTTTTTTTGGTGGGCTGGGCAGTGCAGTATTTCGGACTCATCGGAGTAAAGATGGTAAGCGATATCCCGGGAATACCGACTAAACCCAACACGGTGTTCCTCGACAAAACCGCAATCGGCGGGTCCACGCGATTCAATTTCAGATGCAATCGCGACCCCGCCGATGTTTCGGCCCGCCGCCCGTATGAAACGACAGGCCACTACCGAAACGACCTACTCTATGGTCACTTCTAAATTTTAACCCTACTGTCCCCTTGAGGGGGGACGGAAACACGACACAGAGGCACGCATGGGAACACGTCAAGATCCTAAGGCCTAATTATTATCAGACTGAGAATGCCAACAACGGACTTTACCAATTGATTTATTTTGTCATTTCAAATTATAATAAAATTTTAACGTTCTCTTTTCGAACTTTTATACAATATTCAGGTAAAAGCAGCAGAACAGTGCTAAATAAAACGGCATTTGCCCATTTCATTTCTTTTAAGGATTCCTAGCAGTCCATTTTCACCATAACTGGTGTGTTAATTACAAAAATAACCAGAATGTTTCACATACCACTGTCGACATTTATTTTCGATAGCATTACATCTAGACTGAAAGTCGACAGTTTTAATAATGTATACGCCATCCAATTAGGGCTGCCACTGCGGATAATGTCCGTACTCGTATACTCGGATATTTCTTTTTTTGTTTTAAATATTAAATGTTGCGTTTATTAAAATGTAACGAGCTTCGGATTTCTAGACATATTGTTTTACTTAGATTTCGGATAAAACGTTAAAAGGGTTAACCTTTCATTTGGTCGGGAATAACATTTATAATTAGGGTAGTGTTTTAATAATGTGATCTTTTTTCCTTAATTATATTCAATTTATAAAATATAACAACACAAATGAACGATACAATATAAATGTATATACAAAGCATTTATTTTATATTTATTTGCAAAATAAGCCCCTACCTTCTGCTTTTCAATTTATACGTCGTTAAAGGCAATATATCTAACGTAATCATGTATTGAATGCCTGAACTGACTTCACTTAAGATTGAAAAAGAAACAAAATCTGAAGAATAAACTACGACGATAAGTAAAACCATTAAGTTCAAGGTAAGTAATAAAGTAAATATGCGAAACAATACATACCAAAATATACTGGTTTCTGTTTTATTAATTTTTGAATAGGGATGGCTGGCATAGTTTGATTTGAGATAGACGTAGTATATTGTGGTAATTGTTTTAAACGGCGATAGCTTCGTTGCTGCTGTGTATTATATCGGATTGTCGGCCATCAATGATAATTAAATTTACCTAAATCTAATCTAATACAGCCAAAGAATTTGACTAAGTTAAAATGATTAAGGTAGCTATTTTGTTTTTGTTTTTAAATACATGAAGATTTCAAGTTAATGCGGCAGCTGGGTTTACTTAACGTAGGGATATCGGTAACATTATATTCTTAAGATACGATATACCTGCACAAAATTGATAAAGGAATTTGACAGCGAGCTATTTCAAATGCTGTTGTTTTTATCTTGGACCTTTTTTATTTTTCTTTTTACTGCGTTGAAATGCTCCTGATGTATATCCCCTCGCCACAAGGGGAGGTGAGAGGGCAATGTCGGGCTCTCCCGAGACAACAACCAACCGACTAAAACCACCACGGTGTGCCACCTTGCCGCTTTGTAATATGGGCAACTGTCCTAACCGATGCCACGTGCTGCCAATGTGTGACAGAACATAAATTAGCTGTAAATTATTAAAATTTTGTCGTGTTTCGAGAGATACACAGATTTACCCTAGCGTAGTAATTTAAAACAGTTTTAAATCAAAATCACATGTAGGCATCAACCCTATTTGTCGGCGACACGACGCATGTCGCAAAATAATAACATATCAGCAGCATCGACGGTTAGACCCAGTATCCAGCTAAGCGAAGACGGTTGAGGCGGAGAGGAAATATGTGGTAAATTACTAAATAAGATATTATTATTAACAAATTTCTGTTTACCATCAGTGCGCATTTCAAATCAAAGAAATGAAACATCTCTAATTTATTTGTAGCATAGTTGTGGCAATACTGCTAAAGGCGATTTTACCCATAGTTGCTTGGATGAAATCGTCAAATTGGCACCATTTCGTTGTTAGTAGGGATCAAGTAATTTTTGCCCTTACTCTTTTTCGAAGAACTGCTTTTGATAAAAGACGTCCTAGTGCTATGTAAAGGAGAGTAATACTAAAACAAACGTCTATAGGTTACGGTAGCTGCTTACCATCAAGCGGGCCGTTCGCTTGTTTGTTATCCTAGTGGAAAAAAGCTCCTTTTCGCTCCATCTCCGCTTTAGTGGATACCAACCCCGATACACGTGACCACTAGTAACAATAAGGAAATTCGGAGTCGCGTTCACTGCCCACATAGTTTACCGCAAATTTATAACTATATGGTAGTTATAAATTGTTGAGAGTTTCTTCTACCAGTGTTGTAAATGTTGGCTTCTTTTGTGATTTGTGCAATGTTATTTATCAGCTAACAATAATTTTATGTTTGAGGAAGGCATGAGCTTTTCAAAGGTGGTGTGGTCTTATTAAAGATGTAATTTACGGGATATCGAAGCCGAATAATCTTGTGCTGTGTGCCGGGTGTGAGGAGTAGAATTGTCACTGATTATTAGGATAGTGCTTTTCTGACGGCACGGCCTTTGTATTTTGCGCTGACAATGTATCTTATTTTGGCTGCAGAATGACGTCACTTTAATCATGAAAAATGCATATTTTTTTATGTAGCCCTAAAACACTACATGCAAAAACGAAGTAAAAAAGTTTTGCAAATTATGAAGTGGCCCTTACAATCGCCAGATTTGTCTTCGATTGAATTAGTATAGGATGAACTGGATTGAAAAGTGAAGAATCGGTGTCCATCGAGCTCAGCACAGTTGTGGGAATATTTACAGAGCGAATGGAAGTCACTGGACTCCGAATACTTCAATAAATTAATCAAAAGAATGAGTGAAATTTGTGAACAAGTAATTAAGAATAAGGGTGACCATTTTGACGAAGCCAAAATTTAACGAAGACTGTATACTTTTGTTCTTATTTGTACTGTTTCTATTTAACTGAATGCTAATCTAAGGTTTGATTAAGATTTAAGTGTGATAAAGGCCAGGTTAAGAGCACCTTGAACCGACGAGCGTGTATGAGGAATGTGATGAAAGTGAATGAAGTCAGAGAAGTGTGTCAGGATCGTAGCAAATGGAAATCCGTAGTCTCTGCCTACCCCTCTGGGAAACAGGCGTGAATCTATGTATGTATGTATGTATGTATGTATGTATGTATGTATGATAAAGTATACTTTAAACATATTATAGTCGTTTTCATTAAAATTACCCCAGTGATTCCAAACCTTTGGACGGTAGTGTATGTATGTATATAAGTCGAGCATTTATTTATTTTTATCTTGACAAATTGTGTTTCTGTACTACACAATAAATTTAAAAAAAGCTGCGTTTGCCCAATGGATAAGGCATTGGACTTGCGATCGAGAGGTCGCGGGTCGAATCCCACCCATTGCACTACTGACGTAAACCTACTCCTAACATAAGCATTCCAGCTTAGCTGGTGGGTTAACAAGAATATTAGTAATTTAAAACCCAAATTGTTAGTAATCGTTAAAACAAGTGAGAAACGGCCATGAATTGCCGTAAATTTTAGAGTTCGAAAAAATGGTATCACCTGACCTTGAGGTCAGAGATCAAGGGTCATAGTCGTTTCGGGGCTATATCGACTATGCTGAGTCGAATGGCGTTGACCGCGAGTCTCTAGCTCTTACGGTTCTTGAGTTAAAAGATGGTATTACGTGACCTTGAAGTCAGAAGTCAAAAGTCATAGTCATGTCAGGGGTATATCGACAATGCTGAGGTGAATGGCGTTGACCGCGAGTCTCTAGCTCTCACGGTTCTTGAGTTGAAAGTTGTATAACAGACAGACGGACAGACAGACGGACGGACGGATGGATAAAGAAGCTATATAAGAGTTTTTTCGAACTCTAAAAATGCCACAATTGATACAAATAAACTAATAAATAGAGAATAGTAATTTAAATAAAAACGGTACATAATTCCTTTAAATAATTTTACAAAACATATGCGTCGTTTGTATTTAATTGCTGCTAGCAATTTCGCGTGAATTGTCTCATGCCATGCCAACCCATTTTAATTGTGAAGAAATTTGTAACTAGATAAAGCGATTTCTGTATCGTATAGTAGATTGTCGTAACGCGTTGTTGCTTATACATTACTTATACCTATCTAGAAACACGTATTCAAATAAAACGTTGTGTCATTTCATGCGTCGTTCTTACCGTGGTTGCGTCTGCATTTTGTTAATAATTTATAGATATTACTGGGACTGTAGATCTAAATTCAGGTAAGAAGTCGTCAACAGCAACACCGAAGCTAAAATTATGCTCACGGACTGATGCCATTAGGTTCGCTCTTGTTAGAAACAGACATACATATATGTTAAAATGCCAATTTTGTACACCTCTGCTTAACGAGTCTGGTTGAAACAGGTTTGATGCTATGTAAAAAGTAACTTAGGTCATTCACCGATTACTAAGGTATCATGAAGTCAATGAACGTAAGCAAAACCTTCGCGTTTCTATTATATATTAAGTTGGGATATCACCTTAGTTATTTCAAAATACAAAGGGGCTTATTACTAACACAGATAATACTACATTTTTCTCACAAAGCCATTAGTAAAATCGATACAAAAACAATTTGTAACAGTAGAAAACTACAGCCTTCGTAAGCCAGGGACATCAATTTAACACAAACTAATAATTTTAATCCACTGGCTTGGGTTCCCGCATAAATATTAAATGACCGGCGATGGAGGAGGCTATGTATTATTTCTATGTGAATAGAACAGACTGTCCGATATACTACTGTTCATAATTTGTATGTCATTGGATTTAAAAGTCGATAGCGCCAAGGTCGGGCCGGTTGTAATAAAAAAAATATTGTTTATTGATTAGTCTTCTTCTCTCTTAGCCTTTATTATTCCCAAGTCACTCGGGGTCGGCTTTTCTGGTCTAACCGGATTTGACTGGATATCAGTTTTTACACGGAGCGGCTGCCAACCTGACCTCCACAACCCGAAGGCTAACGATACCCTAAGGCTAGACCAGTGTCAGGATATTAGAGGGTACTGACTTTCCCAATAACGACTGCCATAGACGTTTATGGCAGCCGGGACCAACGACTTAACGTGCTCTCCGAGGCACGGAGCAGGCGATAATTGTCAATCAATACGCACATAATTTCAAAAAGTCATATAACTTCCGAAAGTCAGAGGTGCGCGACGTGGGTTCGAACCCGAGACCCTCTGCATTGCAGTCTATTGGTCTCCCCACTGAGCTATCGCTGCTCTTATTGTTTATTGATTAGTATGACAAAGAATGATGAGTTCATGTATTGATTGATGTTATATCGGTGAACATAAAAGAGGTCAAGCCTTGACTAAACATGCAATCTTTTAGAAGAGGCCGGGTATAACAGAAGGCCTGCTTTAACCTACTTTAAATTTGAGATATTATAGAAGACAAGCTTCTATGTACCGCACAGCCGAACAGCCTTATGCTGTCGTCATTCTGTCTTTATTAGATGAGCAGGTTTACGGGCTTCTCAGTGAGGTGCTTTGGTGTAAGCTTAAACCTCTAAACTGTCAGGCATTACAAGGTGGGACTCTCCTTTTATAGCTTTCATTCACTAGTCACTATAACTGCTTACTGCACATTAAGCAGTTATCGTACTAGAAGCATTAAAAGAATATAACAAATCGATGAATTTAAATTCTTATACAGCTATGATAAGTTAATTAAATCCAAAGAAGGACTCTCTCTTAGAAAGTGAATAAGAAAAGTAAGCTTGTTTCTATATACTGGGCCGAATATAAAAAAACAACGTTAAAATAAACTGGCAACAAGTAAATGTAAATATACATTCATATTATTATATATTATATTTATGACGACTCGATGGCGTAGTGGTTAGTGTAACCGACTGCCACGCCTGAGGTCGCGGGTTCGATTCCCGCACAAGTCAAACATTTGTGTGCATGATCATGGATGTTTGTCTTGGTCTGGGTGTTTCTATGTATAATATGCATGTATTTACAAAAAAAAAAGTATTTATGTATGTTTATCCATTGTCTAGTACACATAGTACAAGCTCTGCTTAGTTTGGGCTAGATGGTGTTGTGTGTATGTGATAGAAATATTATATTATTATATTATATTATTGTTTAGTTACTGTTAACTTTTCCACTCTGAAGTTTTTTTTCTTTGTTACCTAAATTAATAAATATATTTTGATATGATTTGATAAAGAACTACCGCATTAGGTGCCAATATCTATGTCACAGGAAACGTTATAAATGTAAAATAAACGGACATAATCAGGCTGGAGTGGATGGCCCTTAGGGGTCTGGAACACTCCAAGAAATTCATTGCAAACAGAGCCACGGGCTTCATCCGGAAGTTCTGCGGGTACAACAAGGGCAATTATGTACCGCCTGCTCACAGGAGCGTTTACTGGTCACTTTGGCACCAATGACTTCCTGTGCAGTTTGAGTTTGGCAAACAATTTGATCTGCAGAGCCTGTGGTGAACGGGACGAGTCCATATTACACCTACTGTATGAATGTGACGCGTTGGCTGGACTAAGGATGGGTCTGATGGGATTGGCATATCCGAACCCTGAAGACTTCAGGCTTCTCCCTCTGAAGTGTACGCTGCGACTGATGCAGTACATTCATAGGGAGATAGCTAAGGGATAGATCTTGGGGCCGACACAAAAGATCCCACTGGGTCGAAGTGTCGCCGGGGTTAAACACTGACTGGCCCCCGTAACAAGATAAGATAAGATAAGATAACGGACATAAACTACACTAAGATTCGGTAATGGTAGCAGCAAGGTGAAAACTTGTTCGCTATGTTAGCTTATTCGATTCAATGCAATGAATAACTAGACATCCCATTAAGTTCACACACGTACTTTGTCCGAGCGTCAGTTTACGATCAATTTCACCTAACGGTCAGTCCGGCTTGTATGGACAGCGTGCTAAGATTGTTTCACTAATTGTTGGCGTACTATCTACTCTATTAAACATTCGTAGATGTTAACTTATCTTTGTATATAGGACTAGATGTGCTCGCGGTTTCACCCGCGTTTATAGTTACTGCGCTGCACCCGTGGGTCATAGCGTGATGTTATATAGCCTATAACCTTCCTCGATAAATAGGCTATCCAACTCTAAAATCATTTTTCAATTCGAACCAGTAATTCCTGAGATTAGCGTGTTCAACCAAACAAACAAACAAACTCTTCAGCTTTATAATATTAGTATAGATTAATTTGTTTATTGCTCTGTTTACTAACGTTTGCCTTGTCGCAAAATATTTTAGAATAAGGCATAAAGGGATAGGCAGAGATGTATTGTGACAACGTTTCACTGACAATGATTTTAGAATTCATTTCGCAGAAAGCAAGTCTTCTTCCATCTACTAAGTATAGACCTGGATTTGTACCCAGTAGACGGAAAATATTTAATTTAATTTCTACATTGGCAGCGTTGTTTTCTAATAATATTTTGCCCAGTACGGTTCAGATCCCACGTAATATATATAGGTCGAGCTTATTGACGCCGACTAAGATTAGCTTGGTCAAAAAGTCCAATAATATTTTGTCCGATCTGAGAATCGAACATGAGACCATCAGGTACCGTAGTCACATTTACTACCGCTGCACCACTACTAACATCATCTGATCACTTCTGACATGGGCATCTAAATTTGCGTTATCTACGACATGCATATACGAGGGGAGTCGTAATGTATTCTCGGTATAGGCATGAAAGAATAAGTAGAAAATTCTTAAAAAAATATTATTTAATGTAGTCTACCATCACCTCAATGCACTTATTAGATCGGGAAAGTAACTTTTCAATACAACTTAAAAATATTTTTCTTCCTAGTCTGAAAAATGTTCATTAATTGCCGCCTTTAACTCTTCATCGTAGGAAAAACGTTTACCTTGAACATCTTTCTTAAGGTTTGGGAACAGAAAGCAATCACTAGGGACCAGGTCTGGGCTGTAGGGTGGATGATTGATTTCTTGAAATCCGCATTCCCGCACAGCAGCCTTAGCAACGCGCCCTGTGTGAACCGGCGCGTTGCCGTGAAGAAGCAAGACACCTGCGGTAAATTTTCCACTTTTTTTCTTTTACTGCCTCCTTTAAATTACGTAGGGTGTTGGCGTAAGATGCGGCGGTAATACATTGATGCTTTTTAGTGTACTCAATCAGTAAAAATAACTTAGAATCCCAAAACACTGTGGGTCGTCTTCAATACTCTCTCTACCCCGTCTAAATTCACTAGAACACTTTTGAATAGTAGATGATGAAGGAGCAGAATCTTGGTAAACACTCACCATTTCTTCGTGAATAACTTTTTGAGTCTTTCCTTGTATTGTAAGGAACTTTATCACAGCGCGATGCTGGATTTTTTTCAACATTGTCGCATCGGTCATCGTCGTTGCCTTTTCGTAATGATATCTTGAATACTAATGGTGAAAATTAAATAAAATTTTATATTTATCCCTCAAAGAGTGTCTTTAACTAATGAGATAATTTAATTACTCTCATTATTTGTATATCATCCCGATACCGAGAATACATTAAACAACCCTCGTAAGCTTATACCAAAGACCCAATATGCATGCTGCATATGCATGCATGCTGGGCATGCACACTCTCCCAATAGCAATACAGCTTATACCCCAGTACTCCCAGTACCCCAAACATTATCCAGTCTGTTTACAGTTGTGTACTACACCTCAGAAACTTATTATTATTGATCATAATAGAATCACAGTCTGCCCCGGGACGCAAGTCGAGCTCTATGAATAATTTACATCTACCCGTATTTGGGGTCACTCGGATTTATCTTAATAGTTTACTTTGGATAATTATTTTGTTTATGTTTGTTGTAGTTCCACGTGAAAGTGACTGTGAATGTTATGGGTTAATCAAAGAAAGCTTTTATTTCCCTTTTTATTTATTTTTGTTATTAAATTATCGAGACCAGCTTTGTTTGTGCTAGAAATTTTGTACAAACTGGTTGCAGCCTGGTTGGGAAAATATGTCTACCTTACGGTTACAGTCAGTCAACCTTGTGTTGTATTTAAATAAGTAGTGTCGTGAGGCTGCTGTATTATCAACAGTGGATCTGTAAACTTTGCTAGTTACATAGCAACTTCTTAAAGATCAGCGATGTTGCAACAGTACCTCTGGTGTTGCAAGCGTGCATTTACTAAGGTACTTCTTAATGTATGCTAATATCGACGAGAACGTCTAAGTTTGTCACTTGGGATATAAGAAAAAAAAAAACACTCTCTTTGATTTATGGAAGTTTTGACATATTGCTTTTAGATAACTGTTACTTTTTAATCGCAGATAATTGTCTTTGAAATATAGAATCTACAGATATATTAATACGTGAAGCAAAAACTTTGTACCCCTTTTTACGAAAATTGTCCGGACGGAGGAGTGTGAAATTTGGCATAATTAAAGTTTAATATGGAGAAGGAGTGGCGAATTCTAATATTTTTATAAAATATGCATTATATTAATGAAAAAACACACAACCATGCATTTGACACACGCAGTCGAATCGCGTTCTTAGTATGTCGGCATTGTTCAGCTGATGTCGTAGAATTCTTCGTAACTATGGTTACATATCTTAAGTACCGTGAAATGTGGTTATAAGGGTATAGTCATAGACAATAAAAACTTAATAACGATCAAACTTAAAATTTAAATCAATTATGGTCGAATTTCGACCACTTGGCGACCGCTAGTATCTATAATTTGAGGTCACCGTATAAAACGGGTTAATGTGGCAGATTGTGCATCTGTTTACTCTATCCGAACATGGAATCAAATCCGAGACCTCATCGAAGATAGTAAACCAACAGATCAATCGTAACGATATATGTATCTTTAATTATACCATACCGTAATCACTGATAAATATTGCTATTGGGTTCCTTTAATTGTATCCAATTATAAACCAGAAAGAACGGCAGTTTGGCGAACAAAATGTCTTGATTTGTGTAGAGGCTGTTCAGTTCACTACGTCCCCTCTACGTCGTAGCACACATGCTACGAGGTCCGGCTGAGAGCTCAAATTGAAAAAGTTCAAACCGTCTACGTTCTCGTATGTAAATTAAAAAAAAAGAAGTTTTCGATATATTCTCGAGCTTCATTAGGTCTGAAAAGTTTTCGATCGGTTATTGTTGTTTGAGACGAGTTTTTATACCATTTGCCTGAAAATAAGTGCCTTTCATTCTCTTCGTCAGTCCCTAATATTACGTATGTGCGTGCAAACTCTAGAATGATGGCGAGCTTTTTCTTACTTTGAAAATGTAACTTGCTTTTCTGTGTTAAAAGTAACGTATGATCTTAGCAATTTAATACAATTTATGTTTATATTTGTAAATAGTCGCCGTGATCTCATGATATAAGGTGGTCCTTATATTTGCAGCCATAACGGGTCTAGTAATATTTATGTCTTGAACATTTTCCAGTAATACATTAGTACGCACTTAAAAGTCAAAACTTAAAATTGCCAGCTATTACGTGAAAATTAACAGGTTACCTGTGCAGTGAATTATTGTTATGTATCTATATAATGTGTCTATTGTTATGTATAATTAAAACATAACAATAGATTTTCTATTGTGTCTATCATAGTACAGCAAAAGGAATTAACATGTTAGTATGCAATAAACCTCTGCTTAAATCCCTCGGGAATAGCCGTGAGTTTATATATGTACCTATAATCGTGATTTATTAAGACAGATTGCACTGCCAAACTAAATCGATATATATTCAAATCGATACATCAATATAGTAGCGTTTAGAACGATTGATGTCTGTCATTCTATCAATAGTTACAACATTGTTGTCTCTATGCGCGTTCCGATGATCGTTACTACAAAGAGACATCTGTCGTCGTGTGTGGCGATTTTTGGCTTGTCACACTAACTGAGTGAGACAATCGATCATTGCACTATTTAAAAAGCATTTAGTGAAGGGTGATGAAATATTATTTATCTTTAGTAGATTTATTATATTAATTTCAAATTAAACTACTTTATACAGATTTTTGATATTTTTGTATGAAGCCGTTTAATTACAATGTATAATATTCGCGTAAATAGATATAAGTGACTTGGGAATAATAAAGGCTAAGAGAGAAGAATATTCGCATAAACTTCTTCTCTCTTAGCCTTTATTATTCCCAAGTCACTTGGGGTCGGCTTTTCTGGTCTAACCGTATTTGACTTCATATCAGTTTTTACACGGAGCGGCTGCCACCTGACCTCCGCAACGCAAAGGCTAACGATACTCTAAGGCTAGACCAGTGTCAGGATATTGGAGGGTATTGACTGTCCCAATATCGACTGCCATAGATGTTTATGGCAGCCGGGACCGACGGCTTAACGTGCTCTCCGAGGCACGGAGCAGGCGATAATTGTCAATCAATACGTACATAATTTCGAAAAGTCATATAACTTCCGAAACTCAGAGGTGCGCGACGTGGGTTCCAACCCGAGACCCTCTGCATTGCAGTCTGTTGGTCTCCCCACTGAGCTATCGCTGCTATTTATATAACATTCGCGTAAACGTTAGACAATATTAGCACGTTAAATTTTTTTGACTGCTCTCATTGCGTATTGGTATATGTGGTCGCTTTGCCACTGCCTATACTTCGAGTACTGTGAGTTCTTATCGTATACGGGACAAACCTTATCCACATATGGTTGTTCCAAATTTGTGCTATTTATATCCGTTGTTTGTTACAATCAATACAATCGTTCGCGAAATAGGAATTTTTCATAGTGCGAGAGATGACTAGAAAAATAACAAAACATACATTCTCCGAACGGCTATAACCGCATACCAACATTCTAACCAGTATATTAAATGCAAAAGTCGGCCTCGATGGCGTAGTGGTTAGTGTAACCGACTGCCACGCTTGAGGTCGCGGGTTCGATTCCCGCACAAGTCAAACATTTGTGTGCATGAACTGTTGAAATGAAATGATGATGATGAATGATGAAATGTTTGTCTTGGTCTGGGTGTTTCTATGTATAATATGAATGTATTTACAAAAATGTATATGTATATGTATATTTATCCATTGTCTAGCACCCATAGTACAAGCTCTGCTTAGTTTGGGCTAGATGGTGTTGTGTGTATGTGGTAGAATATTATTATTATTATTATATTATTAAATGTAAAATTTTTTTGTTTGTTAAATTTGGAGAAGGCGTGCAAGGCCTTAAATTTCACGTACCTACACGTTGTCAGGGGTATAGAAAATGACATAAGGTACTTGGATCCCAAAAAGTCCAGATCCCAAGTACGAAGCCGCAGGCAAAAGTTCGTACACAATAAAAAAATCTCAACCGCTTATTAACCGTCGCGATTCAGTCATAATAGACTACGTCTGCACACCCACTAATGCACGAACATCAAAGCCATGTAATGCACATTAACCAAACAATAACGTGTCAGCTTTACATCGCTACAAGCGCTGTTTATACCACACGGCTGCGATCATAACGGTGCTATTTCAAATTTATGCTAAACGTCGCAAATTATATTCGAATCGTAGCTGCCGAGCGATAAAACGCTGATCAATCGCGATAAGTTACACGGAAACATATGTTCGGGCAGCGTTATTAGTTGTGGCTGACAATTTGTCAATTTAGTTGGTATAATCGACGTTTTGTAATACAGAATCTGTTTTAATGATCTAATGGGTGCGGTGGAATTTGAATTTACAAGTTTTAGCATGTAAGGCTTGTGTATTAACATATACATATAGTTATGTGTGTTTCTGGGTGAGGTGGGTATAGACTATATACGCTAGTCGGAATCCTGACAAGGCAAGTGTAAAATTTGTTTAGATTTGAGGGGTTGAAGAAATATTGGTAGGTATTTAATGTTTTATTTACATTGTCTTACCTTTACCTTTTAAACCGCGGCGGCACACCGGTGGCCACACACAATAGATTTTAATTACGTTTGATATACTAATATTGATAAATTAAATATCCACTAATTTTATCCTGATGTAAAAATAAATAATAATTTTATGTTTAATTTAATTTAACTACGTTATTTTAGCAGACAAGAATATCTTTGCATATGAATTATAGAAGAGACAAAACCAAATATAGCGGAAGAGACAATAGGACGTTCTATCTGACTTTGCGATGAGTTTGTGTTTTCTTATCATTCCACCACGACACGAACATTAATATTATTCGATAAGATTATTATTTTATAAAAACATAACGACCTATATAGGCTGTATTAATGCTCCCACAAAATATCCAACTATAATCCCTTGCTAACCTACACGAGAGAAACCAAAGGAAAAAACCAAACTTACACGCGTTCCCTCGGCAATTAAAGGGGATAAGCACCAATAAAGGCGCGCTTGAGTTATAAATTGATCGAATTGTGGGCTCACAGAGTATGTAGCGGTGTGTAGGATTTTTGGGATTGATAATCTCTGTTCAATTCAGTGATTAGACTGATGATGAAGGTTTCAGTGCAGGCTTTAAATCGCGGATCACAATAACATGAGTTTGATAACTACTTGAGTCGTATGATTGCTTTTCCTGGAAACTACTGCTTTGTATACTTCAAACAGAGCACAAAAAGTTATATGCTGGATCAGCAATCCGCATAAAATTCCCTGATCAATATTACCCTAGGTTACGGCAACCACACACAACCAGACAACCTGTTTGTATGTTTGACTGGTTGATGGAATAAAAAAGTGATAATAAAAAGTAAATTTTCATTACAGAGTGTGCATCGTAAACGATAATAAAGGGTCATCAGTGTATTACAACGATTAACACTTTGCCCGACTTGCAAAACGAGCTTCATACATAGCAGTTCCATTCAGCACCATAGCGGTACCGAAGCAGTAAAATCAGTATAAAATATACATGTTAAACACATCTTTGATGTAGTCAATTTCAGTCTACCTAGCGCATCGTCAAACATCACCTAATAACAGAGTGCATTTTCATTCAAACCTTCTGTCCTCTGCTCGCAGTTCAATCGTCTAAAGTGTTATGTTACACAAGCTAGCATTGCCTGCACGCTGGTCACTTTATCCCCAATACCGCGATCCTGATTTAGTACTGGGGTAAGTAGAGAGTGGATAGGGTTGCTTGCGGCAATTAGACAGGCTAGATGTATGGGTGTATAGATTTAATGGGGCTGGGAGAGTAAACTTGAAAACCTACACACAGATAGGCGATCGACCAAATTTGTTATATAACTGTGTAACTTTAAGTAACAACTAGATTTTTCCCGCGGCTTCGCTTGCGGATATGTAGATTAGATTAGGACGTTATACGTCCTTTTCTGTTCCCCTTACAACGTGTATGCGAAAATTCATGATGATCGGTTAGTAGTTAAAGCTTCAAAGCGAAACAAATAAACTCACATTCGCATTTATAAAATTAGTTAGGATGTCATTATATTTTAAAAATAAATAAATTACTCTACATACATACATGAGTATAGGTCCTTCATATATTAAGAAACGAGTCGTTTTACCTACAGACATTTAAAATTTTACATATTTTTCATAGAAATATCGAAATTAACTATCCATAGATAAAACGATTCATTTCTTGAATATAGGACCTGGGCCTTAATCTATTTTTCTTACCTATGTTATTTAATAAATAAATATGGCGTACTGATCGTTGAGAATATACAGAGTAACTAATTTTGACGAATTGTCTTTCTATTTTTGTTATCTCTATTTATTAGAAAACGAAGTTTTACCCGTAGATGAAAGTAGCAACTGAATGATTTTATAATGAACCAATTAAGACAAGTAAAAAAATGGACTACACATGATAGTCTCAAAAGCAGAGGTCTTAAAACCCATGTTACGCCAGATGAGA
This sequence comes from Catocala fraxini, assembly GCA_930367265.1. Taxonomy (NCBI): domain Eukaryota; kingdom Metazoa; phylum Arthropoda; class Insecta; order Lepidoptera; family Erebidae; genus Catocala; species Catocala fraxini. Next base: position 25,393,151 of record OV884031.1, read on the forward strand.
ATTTACGTTTAGTATACGAGTGTACTGCGGTCTACTGGGCACAATTCTTACTCCACACTGCTAATTGAAATTTCTTCTCAAGAAAAAAATCGCAGTTGCATTCATCACACGTCACCGATAGCCTACTAATATAATATGATTTTGTAAAGCTATTTGGATGTTTGATATTGAATCACACGTAAACAGTTGTATGGGTTTGGATGTAACTTAGCACATAGATCGCCCATTTTCTAAATTGGCATATGGGATATTCTGTTGAGTTTTTATCTCGATATAGCTTTGTTACGTGAGCAACGCCACGAGCAGCAGCTAGTATTCTATAGTAAGTGAGTTATGTTTATAATCGCGTAACATTTGAACGATTTGAGTTGAGTTTGTTTGTTTTGTCGATTAATAGTTAATTGATATTTTAATTAGTCGCTAGTTCTCAACAATAGGCTGCTTTCAAAAGACGTGGACAAGGTTAATACTGGTGAATAATATAATCTAAACTAATATCATAAAGCTGACGAGATTGTTTGTTCAAAGGCGCTAATATCGAGGATTACCAAAAGGATTATAAAAGCCAATTTGGGTATTCAGACTATTTGTCGAGGAAGGTTGCCTGGGTTTCTGGATTCCTGGGATTCCTGGTTATCAAACTTCTCGCTACGTACTTTAGGAGCGCATCAGATGAAACCGTAGGGCACAGTTCTAGATAAACTGTGGCAGCCCTAACTAGGATGCTTCTAAAAGTGCATCGATCCCCCTCCACCCTTCATGGCCCATTAGATGCGTCCGCGGGAAATCGTCATTTGCATAAGCGGCTTGGCTCTCTGCACATAGTAATTGGGATCACACGAACGTAGCCAATTTCGGTAGACACTTGTCCCCTCTCTGTCACCTTCAATTGTTAGGATTACAAGGGGGCGATCGTTTTACGTATCAGGGGTCTTATTAATCTGGACTGTCCAGTGTAGGTTTAAGTTGGTCTGTACCAATGTTTGTTCAACACTTACGCGTTGCTCTTAGAGCTTTTAATCGAAGTGCGAAATTTGAATGTGATTTAAATTCGTAGGTACTTGTAAGTGGTGATGGGGGGTGAGGTTTGAAGTGGGGAGGGTTAAATAGCTGAACTGAGCTGGCATTTCGTACGAATACTTGAAATTAGCATTAACTTTGGAACGGGTGGTGTATTGTTTCTTGACTCGACATCTGGTTTAGTTTAGATTTGTGAATAAAACAGTCAAAGATATACTTGTATGTGTAAGTAACGGAGCGAGAAACAAGGCAACTCCTTGTTTTAAGCAGCAGCGCTTGCTAACTGATTTTAGAATGAGGGTTGAAGGGGAGTGCATTTGTTATACGACAAGCTGTTGACGCTGTTTTAGTTTTTAATTTCATATAATTAAGGTTGATTTTGCCGTGACATGCACGTAGATAATAAGCCGTAATTATGGAGATCTTTAGTACAGCTATTTATGAGAATGGTATAATTCAATGTGCCTTCCAAGGATGTTATTTAAACATAAAGGCTGTTATATGACGATAATAAGTTAAGAAGTTAGTGAACTAATCTCCGAAATGTTGCTTCCTTGAGTTAAGAGTCAAATAGGGTAAATCAAGTAAGTAGTGCAATAATAACATTAAAATTAACAATAAAAACTTAACAGAAATATGTTTTGGATGATGAGTGAATTGATAAAATACTAATATCTAAAATTTTAAGTTTTAAAAACGTACCTCCAGATATGCTATGTTAGTAACAAGTGAAAATTCGTAGTATCGTTTACCCCTCCGGGAAATTGGCGTGGGTAGAATATATTAATAAAAACTAAAGTAAAATTAGACGCTTTGACTATAATTGCTCATGTTTAAATATAGATGATCTATATGTATAAATTTGCTAATGAAGATAATACAATTTTGTCCGTGAGATAACTTTATTAGAGTAGGCCAACAGACTTCTACAATTGCAGAAACACCTTTACTTTAAGACTGCACACTATAACACCTCCTGCGCAGAAACCAAGTCTTTGTTAAGATAGATCGGCATAACCGTACTTCGGTATAGAGAACATTACATTATGTTATATCAGTAATAATTATTTATAGATCAGTTTCAAAAATATACAGCAACTTTGCATTTACATATCCAAATAATTCCACTCAGGTAAATGAAAATATAGTTAACTATTTGAGCTAAATGTAGCTCCGCTAATGAGCCGGCACATTCATCAATGTTGCCTCTTGAAATAGTTCACAGAATCGCCACGTTTAATAGTCATTTTAATGAATACTTACTAAATTACTGACTATAAATTTTGGTAGATTAAAGCTTAGTACTTTAGTTTCTAGCTAATTAATTTCTGATCCTTGATTGACGTAGTATCGGTTTTCATTTTGTGTTAATGATACTTTAATTTTAGTTTATTATTTAAGTGTTTTCTCTGTTATTTTTAATATATTCTCGTGACTCGGTTGCTTATTGCTCGGTTGATTATGAGCAGCGATAGCTCAGTGAGGAGACCAACAGACTGCAATGCAGAGGGTCTCGGGTTCGAACCCACGTCGCGCACCTCTGACTTTCGGAAGTTATATGACTTTTCGAAATTATGTGCGTATTGATTGACAATTATCGCCTGCTCCGTGCCTCGGAAAGCACGTTAAGCCGTTGGTCCCGGCTGCCATGAACATCTATGGCAGTCGTTATTGGGAAAGTCAGTACCCTCTAATATCCTGACACTGGTCTAGCCTTAGGATATCGTTAGCCTTCGGGTTGCGGAGGTCAGGTGGCGGCCGCTCCGTGTAAAAACTGATATCCAGTCAAATCCGGTTAGACCAGAAAAGCCGACCCCAAGTGACTTGGGAATAATAAAGGCTAAGAGAGAAGAAGATTCTCGTGACTCGGTTATTTATTCATAAAAAGCATTATCTGTTCTATAGGATAATTATGTACCAGTGTTATTATTTTGTCGTTTTGATAAAGTGCTATTACTGCACTTTTATAATTGCTATGTCGCGAGGGATTATATAAACACTTAAATAATATCTAGACTCGGGAACTCGGAGCTATTTGTGGATCATACAAGCTTAGATCCCGTAATGGATTTAAAGCCACAACAATCAAACTCAAACTTGGCTTGGCGCTAGTGGCGAGGTAATTACTTAAGCATATGCGTCATATCAATGATTTTAACCATAGATTTTAATCAGCAATCACTTTAACTCACATAAGCACTAAGTTCACGTATTAGATAGAGAATGATAGTGTACAATTTTAAATATAACTACGTAAGCCAGATGATATGATATTTATAATTAAGATGTCATGTTTACTTTGTGTGTCAAATAACAAAATAACGTCCAGAAAGGTGACCATATATAACGTGCATCTATGATTTAAATTATTTTTCTGTTGTATTTTTTTTAAAGACAATTTTTATTCTCTCTACGAATAATGCCTGTGTCTTTAGACTTTAGAAACGTTCATAAAAAGAAACACAAAGATCACCCAGACCCGTATCAACTATTTGCGAATCACACAAATTTTGGGCCCGTGTGAGGTTCGAACCCACAACACTCAGTGCCATGGCATGGCGAGGTGACTACTTACACCACTCTGCCATCCGTGCACTAATTGGTCCACGTGATAGTGAATGGTTACGGGAGTCAATAAATGTTCGCATCACTAGGGAAATGAGGAAAGGGTATCACGCGAGTATTGTCGACTCTACTAATTTATTTATTAGAATTCACTGTGATCCACACTTAATTAAGACCTGTGGTCTCCATGCTGGCACCATTGTGCCTTATGTTCAATAATAATATCCTCAATCAGGCAGTTGGTTACCGATTAGTCAGACGGGAGATGTGGTGTTGCCAGTGAGCAGAAATGATAAACTCCTAAATACGGTTTTACTCCTTTGATTTTCTTTTGAGTTTATATTATAATAGTGTTATTTTTATATTCTTTTACAATTTTTTATTTATTGTCCTGTTATGATTAAAATTTTTGTGTGCTAAATAAATATATTTTCTTTCTTTCTTTTCTTTCAATTATGAAAATTATGACCAAGGAATAGAATCCACGATGTTCAGACGTGTAGTTATTATTATTAGTGGAACATAGACTACTAAGAGGTAGTATATAATCGAAAACATGACTGCATTGTTGGTCTCATGGTATAACTTTTCGATTATGTATATAACCATGAGATCTCGAATTAGTTACCTGGATCGCGCCGAATTTTCTTTTCGAAATCTCTTGGAGGCGCATTATTAGATGAAATAAGAATGACCGAATAACGGCAATTGGCTCACCACCTATAGCATAACCAATATGTGGCTGGCGAATTGTCGGTATAATATACCTCTGCCTACCCTTTCGAGAATATATACGTATGAGTGTATGGCTCATATAGGTATGAAGAGGTATCAGGATTGCTCCGAGTAAGATGACGTTTGTCAGTCTCTCAAATCTTGATTCCCAATTACCTGTCATAGAGCGATAACATACCATAAACTTGCTAAGCAATCGCGAAATTTAATAAAGCCAGGAGAGGTTGGCGTGTGTAGTCATTTACATTTAAAGCACCAATTATTTGAGGTCATTAGCGCCCTCTGTCGGTCATAAAACGCACCCAACACGCGCAACCGCCCCTCTTTCGTTTATAAATTAGAAATAAAATGGTGATTTTTAATCTGTATCCCTCTGAACCGCTCGTTTGTCTGCCGTTCGTTATTTGAATTAATTTGATAAATTTTTGAAGTATATGTGTGATTTTTGTATGTTTCGGCGGTAGATTTAAAATATTACTGGCGTGGTTGTTGAATTAAAAACTGATGTTTATTGGTACCCGGAGCCATGAAATTTACGCTTCAAGTGAATACGCTAAGCGCTTATCATACTTAATTATATCTGACCCTTGCGTTGCGTTGAGAGTACTTGTTGAGAGCGTTTATTTTGTAGCCCTTGGGGAAAGGTGTTTTATAAACAGCCAGAAAACTGCTCTATTAAAAACTTCACTTTTTAATGTGAATACACAGATATTCTAACGTAACTCAATAGCGAATTTCGAAGCTTTATTGGTACGTTTATTGTTTTATATCCATGAAATGTGCATGATTCTTCGTCACACATATTTTTCGTCGTGTACGTTATAAGACGAGTTTAGTGCTGACTATCCACCACTGTAAAATATTGTGATACTACAAAACTTAATGAGAATTTGCACCTTTTATGTCTAAGAATTAAACAAGTAATTCTGTAATTGATAATCCTTACATTAACATCACTAATCTGATGAATTAATAAATAAAACGATTTATTCAACACATCAATTAACGTATGGGAGACGGCGTCTAGACAGTGTTTATATCATTGTCACGATATGGTTAAGCTGACTGATTAAATTCATAATGATAGCTATTATTTGTATAAAATTTATAACAAAGGGTTGACAGTGCCCTATTGTTATTGCCACAAAAATGTCTATACAGACAGTTACGTGGCTATATTCACTTAGTAATAGAATATGCTACTAAACGCTACATTCCAATGTCATGACATCTATTATTTTAATCATATTTGTTACTAGTTATTTTTTATACAACTATGGACCTTCGAAAGGAACCGGCAGGGGATGTCTTCGAACATAGTGGTTTGAAAGACCAAGGGAGAGGCTTTTACCCCGCAGTGGAATATAACAAAAGGCTAAGGGAAAATATAAAAAGGCTTTAACATGCATATATAATACATCTCATCTGATAGAAGGCAGTAACTAGCGGTAGGATTAAAATAACACATTGCTCCAGCCAGTAATCAAATCCAGAACTTTGTCATCGGCCGTAAACCTAAGCCTTATGCGATGCGACGAACGACCCTATCGCTACTAATAACATCCCTGCTACACGCATTTCACTGTTACCACGAAAATAACTGCAGCAACAACGTTAAAATTTAACGTTGCAACATTTGTGATATTACGCGAATCATATTGAACCCGCAATAGGCCATTACAAGGGGTTTCCCATCTTTAGATAGATATAAAGGAAAACAATCTTCTCTGCCTTGAATCCCCTCTTTGCTGTTCAACTCAAAATTGCGTTTTAACATTATTTGTATGCCGATTTGGTTAGAGAAGTGCATATAACAGCTGCTGTGTCTGAGCTAGAGATATCACTCGGCTTTGAAACTTGACACACATAGGTCAAGTACCACATTAACGCATGATATCTGATGCATCGGCCTCGATGGCGTAGTGGTTGGTGTAAACGACTGCCACGCCTGTTGTCGCGGGTTCGATTCCCGCACAAGTCAAACATTTGTGTGCATTAACTTAGATGTTTGTCTTGGTCTGGGTGTTTCTATGTATAATAAGTATGTATTTACAAAATAAAAGTATATATGTATGTTTATCCATTGTCTAGTACCCATAGTACAAGCTCTGCTTAGTTTGGGCTAGACGGTGTTTGTGTGTATGTGATAGAATATTATTGTAGATTATCTAATACCCTAACCCCCTGCTAACTGCCTCCGTGGTGCAGCGGTAGTGAATGCGATTGCTGTGCATGAGGTATCGGGTTCGAATCCCGGGTCGGGCCAAATAACAGTTATTGGATTTTTCAGTTTAGAAATTTCAATAGCAGGCCGGAGTTAGGAAGTTGGCGGTGTAAGACACCCCTGTGCCTCGGAAAGCACGTAAAGTCGTTGGTCCTGCGCCTGATTTCTCTCCGGTCGCGTTAGATTACCGTCCCATCGGATCTTGAGAGTTAGGGAACAGAGAGTACACTTGTGTTTGCGCACACACTTGTGCACTATAATGTCTACTGCGTAGTTAGCCAGTCTCCGTTAAGACTGGTCGCCGTGGCCGAAATCAGCCTGGAGGATATTATTATTATTATCCAATACCCTTGTTTGCGATACCGTAGCATTCACGCCGGAGACGCAACATGCTAAAGCTGTTGACAATAAAAATTATGTTTGTCTATATACTTATTGCCAGATTAGCACTTTATTATTGACATCTTACCGACTTCGAACATTGAATATTATACGAGCATGCCTACATTTTTAGCAGTCATACTTATTGGTTATTTTATCGACTAACGACAAAGTATTCGAGATTTAGACCCCGGTTGTATTCAAATTAGTCCTCAAAACAATATTAATATGTGCGTTGATTTTATATTTACTTTACGATTACAACTGACTAAGTTTATATTGTAAGTTCATATAAATAAGTTATCGTTAATAAGGATACTGTTATGCTGGTAAAAACGTATCTCTTTTAGTTGCCGAATAAAATATGTTGTTATATCTAAGCAAGTTATCTATGTTATTGTTAATATTTAAAAGACATGGTATTTTTTTTATTTGGCCCAAGCCTGCGGTTTATGTAGGTACATAAGCCGTGAAAGTAAGCCTATATTTCCGCTAAAACCCAACCAAATACTTCCTAGAAACGTTCATTTCAGGGAAGGCGAAAACGCCTTAGCCTTAAAATAATTATAATTAAATGCAAAACCGAACGAACATTATTCAGCGACTCACAAAATACAATCGTATCAAATATAAATTAACTAAATACCACGAGAGGCGGGATTATTTTTAATTTAATTATACAGATTTGTCAAAAGGGGGTATTTGTTCGAAGTACCTTCTTTTGTTTATAAGTAATCTGCTTACGGGCGATTTCTGTAGGGCTAATTAAGACGATTTAACACAAAGAGAGTGCTTGCCTGCGTACTAAGTACACAAGGTTGATGCATCCTTTGATCGAAGGCTTTCCACGGGTATTGTTTGTAGAAGAAGGGAACGAAGACATGGCGATGTCAATTGTGAAAGTTTGTGGTGCGTAAATCTATCTAATAATATCTATCCTTATATTATTACTTTGCCCGCGGAGAAGGATATTTAAAAAAAAGTGGGTACATGAGATAAATAAATATATAATAAATATTGTCTTCTATTTACGCGAATATTATTCATTGAAATTAAACTGCTATATACGGATTTTATCGCGTTGTTTATTTGACACATTATTACAAAATTAAAAAAAAATTTAAGTGTAAAAATAAATTAAATCTAAATAGTTTAATAATAATTTAATTAGCTTAAAAATTTGTAAAGTTTAATAGTAGTAGTAGTGTAAAAAAAAATTCAGAATTTTGTAATAAAGTGTCAAATAAACAACGCGATAAAATCCGTATATAGCAGTTTAATTTCAATATATAATAAATAAATAGAATTTAAGAGGGCAAACGTATATCAGAACATAAATTTTAAATTTTCGTGGCTTTTCTTTAATTTTCCAAGTAGTATTGAATGTACTGATTGAGGGGAATAATTAATAAGCCTGTAGTTTTATAATTATTTAATTAACGTTTCATCAATTCACTTTACATATTTAAAATAATTCTGTACTAAAAGCAGATTTTAAATGATTTGCCTCTATGAAAATCCGAATTAAAATTTTAAGGTAAATAACTTCAATTTATTAAAATTTATAATTTACACATTCGCGCAATCGTAATTTCCATTTAATATATTTTTAAAAGATTTTGGACTTACGGAAAGATCGAGCCTGATTTGATTGAGATAGTAAATCTAGATAAATTTACTCGTATACGTACATAGCCTGCCGCCATTTTTTCCGAAGGGAAAGGCAGTGATGTTATATGCGCCCTCATTTTGCCAGCTAAGGTTTAGGTTCCATTTAATAGAGCGAGCCTATTGTCATTTATAAAGTACAGACTGTGCTTCCACGAAGATTTTGTTTATTCTACAATGACTGTGTTCTATACTAAAGCACTACTTGCACCGCTAACAAAGTAAAAAGCTATATTTTCTTATGGCTTTGATGATAGGTTCGTAACTTTTTTTGAGATTTTGAAAGGCTTTGTGTCTATCTATAATACGTGCAATGTTTTTCTCATGTTGTTGTTCCTCCTATTACGTTCGACCTAAACATTTGTTTACCCATTCGAGGATATATATATATATATATATATATATATATATATATATATATATATATATATATATATATATATATATATATATATATATAGCGTCTATGTTTAACAAATATGTAAGTATATGTATAACTAGCTGTTACTCGCGACTTCGTTCGCGTGGACTGTTTTACTGCTAAAATAAAAGAAGCCTACGTTACTCCTTATAATATGAACTATCTGCCGTCAAAACGGTCCAACCGTTTCAGAGATTAGCCGCAGCAAACAGACAGAATAAAAATTTAATATTGAACTTTTAATATAAGTACTGTATATACTTTCATATGCGTATAGTAAAAAGCTGTTATTTTGACATAACAAACAGATACTTCAATTTTATTTATTTCTATAGACTGCCGCCTTTCATGCAAGCTCTTTCACACCTGATATCCCAATAATATTCTGCAATATGATTCATTACAATCAAGTCTAAACGCTCCACTTGATATATTCCTAGACGTATAATTGCACACACTCGACTGGTTATTCATAGGTGATTAGTATAATCGCTGTGCTATTAGGTTTCGCATAAAGTAGGGTTGTCAATGAGCGATTTTGATGTTGCAGTTTTGGGATATTTGGCTGCGCAGTTGGTTTATTAGGAAAACAATAATTTTACGCTCTACCGGTGTTTTAGTGGTCGATATAGCGAAAACCAATAACCAGGTATATATATTTTCCAAATTTGTTCATTGCCTTGGTAACCATAGACATGCATATTACCTCCAGAAATATTATAAGGGCGTATATTTTACATTCATAGTTATTTCATATGTATTTTGACGCTTGTAGTGACAGCTTCTTGGCGCTATTGATCGTTATTTAAATGTTTAAATAGCTGATAGCTTGCTGGCTTCTAGCTTTTAGTAAACATAAAAATATTTTTAGACTCGGTTCTGCTTCTGAGCATTTCGTTTCGTAACGGAACAACCTGATAACTATTCTATCAGTAAAATACCTACACGTTTGAAAGGATCTGGCATCACACGATTGGCCACAAATATTTGTGTAAGCATATGCCATGAGACCAATGATGGCAGAATTTAATAATTATTAAAAACCTACTCAATGCCGGCCACAAAAGGCTTGATTCTACCGTTCTAGCAATTTAAGGCACCAGGCTAGATCCTGTTAGCCATAAGTCAGGACCTCTTCAGTTTTGACGACCAAATCTCCTGTACCACTTTACGAGTATATATATATTCATAATGATTCAGCTACTTTATCTAATACACACAAGCCAGGAAATCTAATAGCATCCAATGCTTGTCGAAACTTGATTCACAGCAGCCCTACATCTATCTTACCTCGATGAACGATATTACTGCGCTCATCATTATTAAGTTACACACAATATCTGCTGAATTGGTTAGCGCTGAAATAGCAACTTTAGTACAGAGTCGGGTAACTCTGGTGTATTTACTGTTCGTGTGCCTAGTTAGCGCTTTACTGTGAGGCGTTTTAGTTGGTAGTGATTAGGAGTTTGGTAGCATTCGAAAAATATGGTTGTGTGATTGTAATATAGTTTTGTCAGAATGCCTCATTGGCGTGTGCATGCCTAATGTGCCGGGTAAATATCAAAAAGTTCATCGGTTGATCGAATTTTTAATGATGCAAAACAGAGTTATTCGTGCTGCCTGAGCACGGGGCAATGATGAGGTGAAGATTAGTCGAAATCCTACTTAAGGAGCCACATAACTATAAGACCACTAAGCAAGGCTGATCGGCTTGGATAATTTGCTTCTGCAAAGGATGTGGTGTTGAGATTTTCCCCCAGCTAAACTGCTCCACTATGCCAATACAAAAATGCTTATGTCAGGATAAGTTTTTCTTTGTGCCCCTTGATGTTAGTAAAATCGTCAACAATCCAAAATTTTTCTCTTTTCATTTGTAAAAAAAAGTATTAGCCCAATTTGCCGCCACACACATAATATATACCAGTTGTCATTTAACTGGCATCCCATCGCATCCAAAACGACGCACGTGACGTGGCACTCTCACCCAACCGTAAAAAAAGCAAAATCAATTATAGCGAAATGGCATGCCCGCAGCAAGGGACCGACCAATCTACAATGACCCACCCTGATATACCTAGCTTTATAAAACTGTATGAATAAATGCCTGTATCACTCCACACCGCAGTTCAATTTTTATTGGATGGCGTAAGAACCTTTTCAAAGAACACATATTGTTGTCTGGTCCCTTTCAAATTGATTCCTAATTAGCGTAATATGCAAATAAATTGCGACCTCCAAGGATTTCTTGTTCGATAACATTACGGTACGTAATTTTGCGCTTGGATAATGAGATGAGGGACAAAGGTTTTGAGGAAAGATCCTTCTCAGTCTATAACGATAGGTCTTGATTTTTATTACAATGTATTTCGAACAATTTATTATTTTTTGTCAGGTAAGGCTATGAGTTTTTTATAATGATGCATTATTATCGTTTATGCTGTATTCGATTGACTGTCACAAAGAAGATTGATCTAATGTATGGCGTTGATTTAACAGTCAAAGGAGTTTATTCGGCGAACATAATCAGATAAATCGTGGCTCAGCTTTCAACTAGCACAGACAGATAGGATTCTTTTTTTACATTTTACATTGCAGGGATATCATAATGGTTTAAGCGGTTGTCTCACTGCTGCCACTGTGCCAAGTGTTATGGATTTGATCCTTGAACGGAGCCTAATTTGTGTGATCCGCAAATAATTGTTCCGAGTCTGAACGTGCTGTCACATTTTTTTTAAAAGAGTGTCTTTTTGTTATCATTTTAATTACTTTTATATAGTCATTGTATATGGTTATATATATTTATAGATAAAAAATACCTTTTTCACCGGACCACATTTTACCACACAAACGTTTCACTACGTCACAAAATCAAATAATATGTTACAATAATATTTTGTTTAACAACATTGTATCATAACTGACGTCAATGAGACGAAAATGTTTCCCTAAAACAATAAACAACACATCGAAACAAAAGCAACGGCATCATAAGCTCAGTGAAGCGCCTAAAACTAACTTATTCACAACAACATTAACATAGAAACATGCGCATCCACACATCTTCGAAAATCCTGTGTTTCTATTCGATTTTTATGTATGAAATTGCAGTTTTGTATGAAGAAAAGCGGTAACGTAGTATTTTTTATACAAATTTACTTTTCATTTCATCTAGAGTTATTAAATTGCAGATCCTTACTTTGACTTTAGGCTAAGTATAGATCGTATTAAATTATCGAAAACAGCAACTATCATGTAATTATGGCGAATTAACCTCTCAACCAACGCTAGGATGCCGGCGTCCGAACTTAACCAGACTATTAAAAATGTAAATTTTATTATGATACTCTTATTTTATTTGAATAGCTTTTTTGTATTTTTGTAGTTTTGATAACTGGATTGGGTGAGAGGAAAAGCGAATACGAAAAGATTCTAATCTACTTAACTTTGAATACAAATACAATTATTTTGAAATTTATTATTGTTTGTATATGCTATATTGTTAAATCAAAGTCAAAACTTATATTATTTATTGATTTAGGTTACAAAGTAACACTTATGAATGTCAAACGTCACGTTAGTGAGTTGACTAAATTTTCAGGTAAAAGGTCGAACCTATGAGAAAATCTTTAGGTTAAAAATGTTCTCATACGAGCGAGCCTATTGCCGTTTAATAAGCAAAGTCCCAGATTTCATGCTTTACTGAGACATTAGATAGAAAACCTAATTAATTCTTTACCTGACCCGGAATTGAACCTCATAGTTTAATTAATAATGACCTTATATGTACATCTCATTTATTATATAAGAAAGAAAATATATTTTAATAATGAAAATGTAATTTATAAAATACTTTGCTATAGTGCGTTTCAAATACGAAGTCCTATTTGACAGATGATCGTTGAACAGCGATAGTGAAGATACTGTTTTAATCGACACATCGCGAAATCGATTACCGATTAACTTTACAAACAAACTGTAATCGTGGGTTTAGAATCGAAACAAATACAGAAAAGCAAAAAAGAAGTCCATCTTAATTTGACATCTCAAAAGAATAGAAAAGTCACAGTTACATATAACATGTTTAATTGTAAAAATAACTGGTATTATCCGTGATTAATTCCTAGTATCACATACTTACTCCATACTTAGTATAAAGGTGAAATAAATGTGGTATAACAGATTTTGATTTTCAAGACGACTACTCTTTAAAAACTATGGGATATTTAAACCATACGTCCAATATCGCATCTTCAAATCCATTTTTTGATAAAGAAACCCTTAATAGGTTTTGTAGAATGGGATTTAAGGTACGTTGAAACGTAATAATAATTAATACCAAATACAAATTTACAAAAGTATTTCTTGGACAATTGTTTTTACCTCGAATTAGTTCGATTTTATCCGATTCATGTTATTCACTATGACTGAAAGTAAAAAAAAATACCCTAACCATGGTATTGTAGTAATATGTAATTTTATTTTGATGTTTAAATTATTACGACTAATATCAATAGAAATGATTAGTTGATTATGTTTGTGAAACAATTACGTCATCTCTTGTATAGATTCTAATTATTTTTAAATAGTATATCCCATATACCATAAGAAATTATTGTTTATTTTAGCAATTTATATAAAATATGCAGAGTTACGTGCTATGAAGTGTCAAAAGGGACTTTATATTTAAAACAGATTATAGTCATTTATTTTGCAAAGCTATTTAACTGTTAAACTCGACGGCTTAAGAAATCATAATAAACTTAAGACACATTTTCATAGCCTTGCTTAAGATTGCAATATGGGCACTTAACGTAAACCTAAGATTTTAATGTAAACCAAAATTATACGAGTATACGAATTCTCACAAACGCACAATGGCCCGATTGTTGGGCTAAGTGCGGATAACACACGTTCAACTAACTAACGAATACTCACAGATGACTTACTATATTACTGCGGGGAGACTAATAGACTGCAATGCAGAGGATCTCGGGTTCGAACCCACGTCGCGCACCTCTGACTTTCGGAAGTTATGACTATTCGAAATTATGTGCGTATTGATTGACAATTATCGCCTGCTCCGTGCTTCGGAGAGCACGTTAAGCCGTCGGTCCCGGCTGCCATGAACATCTATGGCAGTCGTTATTGGGAGAGTGTCGACACAAAAGATCCCACTGGGTCGAAGTGTCGCCGGTCTGCACTGGCTCCCACATAAGATATGTACATACATACTATATTAGCAACAAGCACTCACATCATAATTTCTTCCATTAAAACTAATCAGTAGTTCTACGTTACATTCTATTAAGGAAGACATTTATGTAAATGAGCAGAGAATATTACTTTTTTCATAATGTTCAACGTTGCTGCTTAAACCGAAAGCATCCTAACTAATATTATAAATGCGAATGTTTTGTTACGTTTTCACACCTTAACTACTTAACCGATCATCATGAAATTTCGCATACACGTTATCGCGGTTACAGAAAAGAACATGATAAAAAATACTATCTCCGAAGGATAGAAATTTATTGACAAAATCAAAATTTCTTTTGTACAACTTAGGTGGCAAACAAGCATACGTCCCACCTGATGGTAAGTGGTCACCGTAGACTATGGACGTCTGCAACACCAGAGGTATCACTTGTGCATTGCCGACAATTTAGGAAAGGGAGTGGTAAGGAGAAGGAGCGGGAAGGGGGAAATAGGGTGACCTCTGACACTCACCGAACGAAACACAATAGTTAGGAATACTGTTATTTCACGTCGATATTCTGTGAGAGGGGTAGTCATTCCCCGGTTGAGCCAGCCCATTCATGCTGAAATCAGCGAGGCTCTACTACACAATATAAGCGAAGCTGCGGGCAAAACCTACTATCACACTATACTACTATTATAAATGCAAAAGTATGTTTGACCTGTTAGCCCATTAGTCCTGTGGCATTTGTTTATGTGCGATGGTAAGGTTTCGGATTTGATACCCGGGTCAGAGAAATCCTTATTATTATTGTTTCCCTCTATGTATCTCTTTAGGCGTACATAACTATAACATACATATATTGTGTTAACATCAAACTTAATATTATATAGGCAGTTCAAATTTTGTGACCTTGTGATTTTGCACACAAATAAGGTAGCTGTATGATATATAGAGTAAGAGTATGTCTCGCTGGATGGTAAGTGGTTACCGTCGCTTGGTCAAATGTAAACGAATACATCTACACATACTGCTCGAAGAAAATACTTGTGTATATGTATGTATAATACGTAACACTGAAGTTTACGTTAGTGATGTGTGTTCATCGCTAAAATATCGTATATCGACTTGCCGCTGAACTTATAAAGCTTAGTACACAAGAGTGTGATACAGTGTCAAGTAGGGCATAAATGGAACGGTAAACTGAACACTGCTCCAAAGGTGAAGACTACTTGTTTAGAATCATCACATTTTCTATGCGAATACACTTGCGACCACTTTACTGTATACACAATTTACAATGATGTGAGTTTGTCGTGTCACGTGTATTGTCGGCCTCGATGGCGTAGTGGTTGGTGTAACCGACTGCCACGCCTGAGGTCGCGGGTTCGATTTCCGCACAAGTCAAACATTTGTGTGCATGAACATGGATGTTTGTCTTGGTCTGGGTGTTTCTATGTATAATATGTATGTATTCACAAAAAAAAAAAGTATATAAGTATGTTTATCCATTGTCTAGTACCCATAGTACAAGCTCTGCTTAGTTTGGGCTAGACGGTGTTGTGTGTATGTGGTAGAATATTATTATCATTATTATTATTATTATTATATATTTTTTTTTATATGGACCGTGTTAATTTTGGTTTTAGAATGTTTACTATAAGTAATGAGTTTAGGCAAACGCAACTCGGTCAGTAAATATTTATATATGTATGTTTACAAATTGTATATTAGTTTAGCGTTAGTAACTTTTTCAAAGACTATCAATTAAAAGAGTCTGCCCACTACACCGTCTCATACCATGACCGTGCTAGGAACGTATCAGACACGAAAAGTAACACGATACGCCCTGCTATAGGAACTGCTGGTCGGTAACGGAACGGTCTAGTGGGCATAGTCTTATACATTTCCTTACAAAGTATATTTTTTTGCCTGACACGTTCCTAGCACGGTCATAGTTTGAGACGGGGTAGTGGGCAGACTCCTTTATTATGCAAGAAAATCTTGAGTGGTGCTATTGTTGAACTTGTACTTAAGAGATTTTAGGTTTGTTACGCACTTATTGTATTGCTAACATGAATCACCTCGTAACAGGACTTAATGTATTTTGATCGCCCACGCTGCCTAATAAACCTTTATTAGGCAGCGTATTGGCACTCAAAATATCAGCAAGCCAAATAGCTAATAATGTTGAAATTTGAATTTCTGAATCACCAAAGGAATATTTTAGCAAAATAAAATACATTATTTTTTAAATAAGGATGGTATACACTGCATTGCATATAAATCAGCATTCGCAAGCCAAATAGCTAATAATGTTGAAATTTGAATGCCTGAATCACCAAAGGAATATTTTAGCAAAATAAAACACATTATTTTTTAAATAAGGATGGTATACATTGCATCTCATATAACTTACACGCGATAATTGACTGACGTTTCCTATCAACAAATTTACAAAGCGAAACTCAGTCGTGCCACGCCGAACAGCGCTGTTACGAACCGCGAGGAACTAGACTGTGTACTTTTTCTCGGCCTCATGTGCACAAACAGTGTTTAGTTACCGGAGGGTGTATTTTATCTTGTTGTGCTTGTTTTGTAGCGTAGTACGGGAAGGTTGAGGGGGTGTGCGGCGCGCGCGGGGCGAGGGCACCTGTTGCCCCGAGTTTCGATGTGGGAAAGCCTAATCCTGGCTGAGATGAAATAAATACAACATTGGCTCGACAGAAACGCTCTCGAGATGTCTTTTGATGATATTCACTAAAGCCGTAGAAGCGCACGATTTTTGGGAGTTTAAAGGAATTGGCGTTTTTATTTTATTTTGATACTGTGACTGAATTTTTTGATCAACAAGTGGTTTTATTGTGTTCGATGTGTCAACGAACCTTTTGTCTTATTTATATTTCTTTTTTATTGTTTTTATTTATAAATATTACTGTACGGTTCGGATCTCTCAATATGATATGACAGAGCATAACCTTTCTTTATATATTCGGTACTTACTTATTTATAATAATAATATTTTATTGTGTCAAATAATTTGTTACAAAAAGTTGTTTTCGGAATCTTCTTTTAAGCAAATTATGCTTGTAGTAGAAAAATTCGCTCCTCCATATTTTACATTGCGTGATAATTAACATAATAATTTGAAATAATGAAATTAACTCTATACATTATTTTAAATTTACAATTTACTAAATTATACTTAAAAAATAGTGTGTGTACATGTGGGTTTGCCTGTGTGTGTGAGTTTGTGTGTGCGTGCGCGCGTGTGTGAGTTTGTGAGTGTGTGCGTGTGTGTGTTTGTGTGTGTGTGTGTGTGTGTGTGTGTATGTACCTATACATACATATATATATATATAAGTACATATAAGCTTATATATATATATATATATATATACAAATATACCTACATGTACATATATCATTCCGCGTTAATAAGTATGATAACTTTATTGCTTACACACAAATATCATCTTGACGTTAAAAGTAAACATAATCTAGCTTCACATCTCTCTAGAATAATTATATCAGGTCTAACTCACAGTTGGGCACGGGTTTCTTCTCAGTGTAAAATGCGTGAGGCCATAACCCTTTGGGCTGGTTCAATGCGGACTGGCGGATTTCACACACCTTCAAAACCATGGCGAACTCTCAGAAACGTTGAAGCGAGCAATATTACCTTTTTTATACGTACATAAATTAAAGTCAGAGATTAGTAAAAAGCTGCGCTGCATAGCTATATAACCGTCTCCAACTAAGCTATCACCTATATACGTCAAGTGTTAACAGATATGTATTTATTAGCCCACATGCTTGCTGCTAATAACACCTGGTCTGTTATTGAGGAAGGGACAGGTGCGTAGGCGGTTGCGTGTACGCTACTACGCCAACAAAGTCTTGAGGACCTTAACGTTAAACGCCAGCTCCGGAAAGCCCGTCCCAAACCTTCTTATGCGTATACTTATAACGCACTAGGGAAGCTATTCTGCGTTACTTGTGACCTCATTTTCAAGACTAAGTTTGGTTTTGCGAGCCACGTCCGGGCAAACAGACGCAGACAGATGTCTCAGAATTTACAAGGTGTTGCAGTCGACGGATACGTCTGGGAGGACATCATCATCACGCCAACAAACGTAACACATATTTAGAGTATAGACTGCCTTGGTGGCGCAACGGCAGTGAAAGCTAGTTTCACGTTCGATATTATGCAAAACGAGTTAATTGATTTTTCTCTCAATAAATTTTCGGTAACAGCAGGGAAACTGGAACTATGCCCGATGGATTGCAATACGCTTGCCTCCTTGAGACGTAAAATTATAGTTCATGAAATATGGTTGAACTAAACTTAGAAAAACCTTTTCCTCTTTGGAAGTTTACAAAATGTTAAGATAGCTTGATTTGACAGTATTTTTATAGACCGTTTTAGTGCCTAACAAGCTTTATAGTTGTAACTGGTTATAGAAACTTAGCTTAACAAAGCAAGGAATACTTCTAGCGTTGTTAGACTAAATTTCTATAATCTGAAGTATTATACAATAATACAAATAAAACAAAACCATGTCTATAAGTGGCGGTAATTGTTTAACAACTGCTAGACCTCTAGTTCTGTGATCAACAACAGTAAAGAAATCTTTTATCATGTTACTACAGCTTTGTTAATGTATTTTGTTTTTCTTGTTACAGGTACGTAAATACAGCACTTATTAATTCTACACACGGTGACACTGATAGTACTAAAATATGCATCAATAATATAATGACAAACTCAAATAAAAGTAAGGTAAGTAGACTAAAAGGGAACTACAGTAAACTAGGCATATTAGCTCACCAACGGCGTAGATGGTAGCGCCATTGACGGAAGGAATTACTTTGTCCTGGTTTGTGTGTTGCGGTAGCTTCGAATAGAGTTACATGTTTACCTTATAATATTTTCAATACTATTATATTTAGCTCTATTATCGCATTCCTTATGCACGTTTGTAACTTTCAGGTAGATACTCTTGAGAGACTTTCTACAATACATCTTTCGTCAGAGATTGTCTGCTTAGACTATAATATTTTTCGCAACATAACTGTCGCATTCTTATTCACCTCACCTTCTTATTTCCTATTTTATACATTTGTTATTTATCTTATACACTAAAGGACAAGTTCATTTATACTTGTTAGACCTCATCGCCGTTGACTTAGCCGTCTGCCAATACTATGTCTCTCCAAAACTTGATATTTTTAGTATTGCACTATTTCCAGACGGTCGGCCCCGTATTTTCTATTTCCGACGCCAGACATTGAGATGAATGTGTCCTCACGCGTTGGATTATTTTGACATCACAAAATATTTGATATTTGCCTATGTATTTCTTTAAATGTATAAATAAAGTTACATTTAAATATACTTATATATTTATTTATATGTTTAATAGGACTTAGCATGTATAGGATTACTATTTGCGCGCTGAGCGTAGTTTGAATGATTTTTATTATCGTTTAAATAAAAATGCTGTGAATTTCACGGCTTCAGGCTTATTTTAAGCTACAATTGTAGCTAACAAATGCTCAGCCAGTGTGATAAGCGGTAACTTAACTGTAGCCCACGATAGTTTATGGTACTGGTGGTATCACTCGCGCACTGCCGACCGTAAGGCAAAGGAATTAAATATGGAATGGGAGAAACGGTATTAGAGAGGCAGAGTCTCCGAGCTTTTCCTTACCGGGTGAAACGCAGACACAGTATTATTTATACATGTATTATAAGTAACAGGCATTTGTCTAATATATAAAGAATCAGATGTTCCTGATAAGTCATGTCCTGTCAGAACAGTCTATTGACCCTGCATGAGACTACATACCTGGGACAGCCATGGATTTACCCTCTATTATGTACCTGATCAAACCCAGGATGTAATGGATCGCAGTCGCTCTAGAACTTACCACAACAGAAATACGAACCTACGAAGCAGGTCACGTGACTAGTCCTAGCTATTTTAATACTACTATTACCATTTCATTTTATTTTAATTAATGAATTATATATTTTTTAATTTATTCTCTAGTAGTATTTTTACATTTACATTATTCTAAACTACCCAGGTATAAATAAAAAATCACAACAAAGCAAGGCTTACATTTAAAGTTGGATTAAGTTGCCGTTGCAACATAAATCATGACACGGAATAATAACTCGACGGCGAAAGGAAACGATAAAAAGAACGTATCTCTTAAAGTTTTTTGGCAACAGCACTGTGCCAGACAGCGTCACACTTGAACGATAAGGATTTTTCGTATTATTATATCTACTTTTCTTCTTTGCTTTTGACGCAAAAATATATTGTGTACTTTAAAGCATGTAATGTGTCCTATGTTGGATGAAATGGTGAATATATAGACGATAAAAACGGATTTAAGTGTTACTTTGTGAGGAATAAATTATTCTTGACACTGATATTGTTGGATGAAATTATGTCCATCTTCACCCCATCCGTCTACCATTTATACATTTCTTCCTCCAATTTTACATCCATCCATTTATGATTCCGAGTTTGCATCTGATTTTATCTGGTAGCCTATCATTTTTATCATACATCCACTCATTTTTTGTGCATCCGACCATGACTGTGTATTTAAGTTATATCATGGCTGTATAAAATCCCAGCCATACATTAACGAGGATATGTGCATTAAAACAAGCAATTTATATTCTTAAAAATGTTTTCACCAAACAAGCTTACGATTGACCAGGTCAGGTAGCCACTGAGACTCGTACTGGTCTAAACAGATACAATTTTCGTCAACTATACTGTTTTTAGGGCTCACACGGTAGCGGCAAACCAATTACTGTTTACAGTGCACCTTGCTAGAATCCCAGTTTCTTCTAAGAATTAGCTAGAAGAAAACTTCAATAACATTTCACTCAGCTCAGAATCCCAGCTTTTCTCTTTGTGGCACCACGACGACCAATGAGAAGCTTAGATTAAATGACACGTAAATACGTAAATACTCCGTGCTACTAATGAGATGCATCTGCAATATCAAACTGGAACTTGACCGCGACATTAATTCAGAGAGAACACGACACACATTCGAAATAACATGTCTTGTGCCATTTCTGTAATTGAAGCATTAATCTGCACTTCATTTTGACATAACTACTAACTAATAGTACTGAAATTATATTAATGTTTTCTGGTGCTAGCAGATGAATATTAGAAACTTTAAAATATATTAGGAATGTAATTACAGTCCTGTAGGACAAAAGCCTTCTTCCAATCCTCTAACTACTTTTGGTATAGCTGGTATAACTGACATCGCTATCTTTTTCTGCACCTTTAAAATAAAATGATAAATAAACTTACCACATAAAAAATCTTTTAAACGTAAAATTATGCATTTTGAACTCCTGGTTGAAAAACGTGTATTCGACCCATGGTGTTAGTTGTCATCTAATCACTACCAAAGAAAATGCTGAGTTAGAAAAACAATGCGTAAAAACATAATTATCTTCGACAAGTTTTATTTTGATATATTATTTGTCTAAAGAATTCTGGCATTATATTATTCTTATAAAATAATGGATGTCTTGTCAAACAGTAGAAAATATAATATATTTTAAATGCAAGTATGACAACGTCTCACGTTCAAACAAAATCGGACGCATAATGTAAAATGGCCGATATTCAATATTCAAACTATCAATAAATGCGTCATATCAAGTCAGAAACCTTTACTAATGTGGCTCACGTCACACGGCAGACTTGAAACGGAAATATAGCCGGTGGCGCCCTCTAGCGGCGGATGCTGCATGGGCGCCAGCGAGCCGCTTCCGGCCCGCCCTCGTTATGCCCGCTTTGTGTGACACACGCTACGCCACGGCAACGCCACGTCCGCGTCGACGAGCCATTGTGGAACGATATTACACTTAGGTTTGATTTATTCAATGTTTAGAGGGAATTCTGGTGGTAGAGAAATGTCAGTTCTGGAAATAGAATGGCAACTATGCTATGGTAGCCAGCTTTTGTGTTAAAAATAATATTAGTATTAAAGTAGTTACTTAACTTCTTCTTAATGGTATAGTTTTGACGTTGTCCTAATATACATATTTGTTTTTAAAGTAAATTTACACACATTCTCAAAGGACAATTGGAACATTCAGACTCTGAACAATTATTTTTATAGATTACACATTTCTTTTATCACGTATGGGATTTGAGCCACATAACACGTCCTAATTGCAGTGGCAAGGAGACCACTACGCCATCCGTTCAGTTCGCTATTATAATTTGTTGTATTCAGGTTGCATAGTAAATTCAAATCAAAGCTCCCTTCTGATAAGCCGGAACCTAATTGCCGTCTACTTTAATGTATGGCTTATTCTTTATTCAAATATCTATAGCCGGAATCATCACCTTTATTTTAGTCATACCAGCCACTGCAAACACAGGCTATTAGCCATTCGGTCTGCCGATTACATAGCCATTGCGTTGTTTGAGCCAACAGGCTCTCCATTGTCTTTAATTAATTCCTCAGCTGACATCTTCACTATACGGTTTGTTGACAACAAGCTGCAGGACGCCTAACATACTGTGATAGGAATAGCTTGCTGCGCGCACGGAACATGACCACTCAAGTCATCTTTGCAACTGGTGCTAATAGATCGTGTAGTGGAATAAGCACTTTGGCTTGTACGAAGACAATTTGCTACAGACAGTTCGGGTAAACTCGGTTAAGCTCGGCGATGTTCGGTTTTCATTTCATTCCTGGAAATGGAATTAGCTTCGTTAATTTGTACTGGCCACGAATTCGTGGTGCATTGCTTTTTTGTTTCACAGTAAAGTAATGGATGAGATCAAGATAAGATAACTATTTGCTTTTTAGAAAAGTGATTAATTCATTGTTTGTTTTAATAGCTTCAGTAATCATATTGCCACTTACTAATGCGTAGGTTTTGTGCCTCAAATTGTGTGAGCTATAGATGTGGACTGAGTTTCGGTGGCTTTAGTTTCTATATTTGTAAAATGTTCCACAGCACTGGTCCTACCTGTATAAGATGTCTATAAAAATGTATGGGATTCGTTTCCATGATACTGTTAGCGTATATTTTGTTTTAACATGTATTTCTGTTCTGTCGAATTTCCCTCAAAACAGAATATCAGTTTCACTACGAGAAATGAAACAACGAATATTTGTTCCAAATCGAAGCTCGTTCAGCGCCTGTGTTCTAATCAGATATTTAAATGTTTTTATCCGCACATACTATGCGAATGTTCAGAGCAGTCGACCTTGCTTGCCAGTCATTTTCACCGAATAAAAGAACAGCCAACAAGCGTTCGCTGAATCTCACCGATCATAACTTAATAGATTTATTCGTTTGCTGTACATGTTTTCATTGACCTTGTAAGCGAACGTTTTCTTGCTCAGAACTGTTCTAAATACTACATGAAATCGCAACTTTATAATAGTTTTTATAATGGACATCACATTGATGGATTTATTTTTACAAATTCAGAGATATTTAGGTTAGAATTCCAATTCAGCTATTGCTGGTCTATATATTATACTCTGATGTCTATATTACCCAATGGGTATTTATAGGCGCACTACACCCACATTACCCATGTTTCTAGACTTCTGTACCAAAAAAACGCAATAACGCTTTGTAAAGCAACGTTATTTACAGAAATATAAATTCTAGCAAAAGAGTGCCCATCTTAGTGAACATATTTTTAATTTAGGTATCGTTCTCTGAACTCATCAATGTATGCACCTACCTATATAGTTTTAATTTTACATAGTGTCTAGCCCGTTTAATCAACAACATTCAAATTAACTTTCATTTATATCAAACTGAACAATGGCAGCGGACAAAACCATGTTATCTTTTGAATTCACTGGTCAGATTAAAATGTAATCAAAACTTTTTGCTGCAATACATTGCTAAATTAAAAACTTTAATTCATTCTTTACACGGTACGGTCTGTCTATTGTTCGGCTGTAACGTGATTTAGGCAATTTGTTCGTCAACTTTATAAAGTTACTGTTTTTGTAAATGGAATTAGAATATGTTGTCGTTTTCATATTGTGCTAATAACTGCTAAAACCAGTATTGCAACTTATAATTCCACCTTTTATTTGCTTATTAATGAAAAAATTAGTGTTTGGTTAGTTTTTTAAGGGACTTCCATTTGGCAGTTATTTTATGTAATGGTGTGACACACATGCATATATCTAGGTGACAACAACCTATTTGCTTGAGTGTTGAAGACAGACTAAATGCCTATTTACACGACCCAAGATTGTTGAAGCTTACTTGGTAACAAAACAGGCTAAAATACCGTTTATGTTATACTACACAGACTGTTTTCTATACATACTCCGTTACACCCCTCAAGAGGTATATTACAATCACATTTCAACAAGGCCTCACATAACAGGGCGCGTTCCTTTAACCATCTACGAGGCATAGACTCAGACACTGAATTGCTACTTAAAAAATATTTACAGAAATACGTAATAATAGTTTGCCTAACCCGGGAATCAGATCCAAGACCTCATACACAGTAGTCGCTTTCATATTAAGACTGCGCCGAGCGTAAGACAGATAATGACAGAGCTCGTACGGCGCATATACAAATCGGCGCGCGGCCGCCATAGTCAAATTGTATGGAGGATTTGAAGTGCTTTTTTCATAAATATGTATCTTTATTGTCAACTAATAACTTAAATATTTGGGACGGACAAATTGTAATATAACTATTTATGTTTCGTTTAAGCTGTAAAATAGGATAGATTTCTACTGTTTTAATTGGCACATTTCGCTCGGCGCGTCTTAACGCGTGAAAACAACGAAAAAACAAATTTATAATATTTGTTAGGATTATAGTACGATACAATCGGTATTTACATAATTCCTCTTTATTTACATAGCTTTAAACCATGTACCGTATTTCATTTCGTACGTAGTGACGAGTATGACGACGACCGTTGAAGACGTGAAAGCAATTTAACTTTAAACAATAGCGTTGCGCCGCGCGAGACTCAATTGATTAATAATAATAATAATAATAATATTCTACCACATACACACAACAACATCTAGCCCAAACTAAGCAGAGCTTGTATTATGGGTACTAGACAATGGATAAACATACATAGATACTTTTGTCGATTATTATTATTAGATTGTCGCCTTATATCTACGTTAAAGTATAAATATTACATCGTGAAGTACAATTTAAGGTTCACGTTTTGTTCCAACGTTTTATTTCGTATATGTATGTGTTGACGATGTGCATTCTTGTATTCGAATGGCATTCGAATATAATAGGATAAATATCATTTTGTTTATGTCAAATAGTTACATTACCCAAACACCAAAAACTAAGTCTTAAGTATATTAGCTGACCCGCGCAACTTCGTCTCACATAACAGAATTTTTATATTAATGCTCTGCTCCTATCGATCATAGCGTGGTGTTATATAGTTTATAGCTTTTCGCGATAAATGGGCTATCCAGCACTAAACGAATTAGTAGTAGTATTAGTAAAGCAACCGAAACGTCGGGGCAAAGTGTAAAATTAAACATAAATAGTTTAAATTAATCTAAATAACTTAAATTGTAGTAAAGTTCAATAATAGTAGTGTTAGAGTAAAAAAATTATGTAATAAAAGTGTTTTAAAATAAACAACGCTACAAAATTCGTATATATAAGTTTAATGTCAATTATGGAGAACTCTCAGAAATGCAGGTATCCCCACGATGTTTTCCTTTACCGCTAAAACAAACGATAATAAACTATTCAATACGCACATAACTTAGAAAAGTCAGAGATGTGCGCCTTCGGATCGAACTCAAGACCTTTGCGTAGCAGTCCCACGGTATTCCACTAAGCTATCGCTGCTATTTAATAAAAGCACACGGAATTTACAAGCAACAATTTTTTTTTTATCCATTGCGAACGCGCACTAAAATTCATATACCGTTGAAATTAAACTGCTATATACGGATTTTATCGCGTTGTTTATTTAACACTTTATTACAAAATTTTGAAAATTGTTACACTACTACTACTATTAAACTTTACTAATTTTTAAGCTAATTAAATTATTATGAAACTATTTAGATTTAATTTATTTTTACACTTTCCCCGACGTTTTGGTTGCTTTTCAGCAGCCATGGTCACGGGGAGACTTCCCGTGACGTAATTAGCTTAAAAATTAGTAAAGTTTAATAGTAATAGTAGTGTAACAATTTTCAAAATTTTGTAATAATGTGTCAAATAAACAACGCGATAAAATCCGTATATAGCAGTTTAATTTCAATGAATAATATTCGCGTAAATAGAAGACAATATTATTCATATACCGTATTGTGTATTACAGCCTTTTTGTTTTGGATTACAACATGATGCTTTTTCGGCTACAGACTGCTATGAAAATGCCGACTACTATACATATTTACTTTGTTGATTTCATCTTTTAAATACCTTATGTTGAGGTATTAAAAAGATGAAAGTGATTGATAGATAGATAGTACCTAAGTGGTAGATAATTGGTAGATGAAAAGTAGTTTATACTTGTACATAGAGCCTATGTACGCTTCTTTCCCGAATGAGCAGAGACCATAATAAGCATTTCGAATTGCTTCACAATTACTCATTGCGATGTAGTGTCTGTACCTTACTTCGTTAAATCTATAAAACGCGCATGTGTAATTGTGAAGGTCTAATGATGTGTCTTTTGGAATTATCGCATGCAAGCAAAATACAGCGAGTTGACTGGTTTAAAACAACGTCCTATAAAATCACTTGTTATTTAGTTTTAAATTGAAATTGGTCATGAGCAATAAGTACGTTTACAAAGATATGATTCTAAGCTAAGGTAACAACTAATAGCATTGCTCATAAGCCTTGTTCTGTCTTATTTCTGTGTTATGGAAACGATTACATGTTCAGAAACTCGTATATTAGCTACAATAGAACCTCTTTATACTTTCTAGTTATATGATGTAACACGTCCACGTGTCTGTCCCAGTGTTCGGCATCTAACATTTTTGATTCTATTGCACAATATTTTTTGCCTTTTCTTTTTTTTTTTTCATCGAGTATGGACGCCGGTAGCCCGGGCCAGTCAATTCGTTTCGCGATACGCATCTGCAACGAATTTGTGTGTTCCACGGCCTATCGTGTGTTCCTTTTTTATTTTGAATTTGAAAAAAGAAAAACAGGAATTGCCCGCGACCAGTGCATGTGGGGCAAATATTCATGGAGTTTTCGTTGCGTGGCGTTTGCATTTTAATTTTGTTGGTTTTTGATTTCCGAAGTTTTATATCGCTTCAGATGTCATGGCGCCCGGCCTAGATAAGGTTACATTAGAAAACTCATTGAATTCTATTGTATTAACTTGAATGTCATTTACGAATAAATATCAAATAATTGTATGACTGCTTTGGTACTGCAACGATAATAAATACAATAATTGTTCTAATGAGGTGTCGCGTTCGATTTCCAAGTAAGTCAAAATTTTATTGGGTTCTTCTATTCAGAGATTTTTAATAGCAGCACGGCCTCAGAAACTCCCCTATTATTTGGGACCTAACCATAGGCTAGGGTAATGTAGGTATGTGATGCACCTCTGTCTACCCTTCGGGGATATTACAGGTAGACTATGTATACACGTATGTATCAAATAACTATCAGATTTACGCGCACAATCCTAAAAGCGATTACAGCTTTAACAAATATTTTTATTAAAAAACTGTAGGTGCTCTGTTCAATTTCAATTAAACAATAACTACGGTCATCACTTTGTTGACCCCACATCCATCACGGCATGTATCAAACATTGTAAAAATTTTAATGTAATCCAAACACATATTTTCTACTTAATGTACGCTGGCGTGTCATAAATTATACATGCCGGTGAAATCACCACGGTAAACAGCCACGGCTAACCCTTCGAGAATTTCACATTTTTATCGTTTTACAAGGAAAACATCTCAGTAGTAACCAGCTAGTACAATCGTATATATAACACCTATAATTTACAAGAGAGGAAAGTAATAAAACTTAACGCGTCTGTGTCGACGGTGTTTGTCGAAATCCGTAAACACGACCATATATTTTGAGCTGTCGGTTGACGAGTTTTCGCGCTTTTGTCGAATGTTTCCAAGAATGTCGCGGGGGGTGCGGAAGACCTTGTGAATTGGTCGCAAGAGTCTCGCATGTAATGGTGTAAACACATTAGCCGAGACGCCATGAGATGCGGTTTCCTCGGATGAGGGACGACACCTGTAGGAGATCTCTGTGAGATTTTGTTTTCCGTATACTTTAATTAAAGACGTTAAAGTATATGTTTTCATTTGTGACTTGTTTGAGTTGATATGTCGGGCTCGTACCGTGTGTTTTGGTTAAGCTGCAGTTTGATTTAATTAAAATGTGCAGGTTCTCTTTCTGTCATACGAGTATGTAGCTAAACATAATAACGCTTAGTAATTAGCGTTGTATAATTATAGAGACCAGGTATTCTTTTGTTCCATTCGGTTGCATTTAAAATTACATGTTATGGAAGAGGAATAAGCAAAAAAAATTAAGGCGAGGCCGAGGTTGAAAATAATAACTATTACTACGTAAAGCGACACTTACTCACGTAGCAGTACAACTGTCAGTACTGCAGTGCCTACATAATTCGGTTGTCACTACTTGAAAATGAGAAGTACTTAAACGTTGGTTGCGTATAGCGTAGTTTTTGTCCCGATTAATGACCTCAGTCCTATGATGATTACCTAACCCG
This sequence comes from Catocala fraxini, assembly GCA_930367265.1. Taxonomy (NCBI): domain Eukaryota; kingdom Metazoa; phylum Arthropoda; class Insecta; order Lepidoptera; family Erebidae; genus Catocala; species Catocala fraxini. The sequence continues at coordinate 25,422,149 of OV884031.1, forward strand.
ATGCTTCTGTTATATTAGTAGGTGATTGCATAAAAAAGTGTCGGGGTTTGTCCCCAAATCCGTCCTATTTCGTTGGAGAATCTAATCTGTGCTTTTATTAGTCTATAAGATTTGATCCGTAGCCTTTAAAAAGTTATGAAATAAATAAATGAAGCTTCGAAATTAAACTACTATATACGGATTTTATCGCGTTGTTTTTTTGACACTTTATTACATAATATTGAAAATTGTTACACTACTTCTACTAGATTAGTAGTCTCCCCGTGACCATGGCTGCTGAAAAGCAACCGAAACGTCGGGAAAAGTGTAAAATTAAATTAAGTCTAAATAGTTTTAATAATAATTTAATTAGCTTTAAATTTAGTAAAGTTTAATAGTAGCAGTAGTGTAACAATTTTCTAAATTATGTAATAAAGTGTCAAATAAACAATGCGATAAAATCCGTATATAGTAGTTTAATTTCAATGAATAATATTCGCGTAAACAGAAGACAATATTATGTAAATGAAGCTTTCCTGTAATGTAATTAAACATTGTTTCTTATAGTGCAATGTCTGGCACTTATACAGCAAACGACTCTCACTTTGTTCATCGTGGAACATATAAGAAATGGGTGAAATGTGTGATGCACCCAAAGAACAGAGATTTATTTCTCTGTTTTGTGGATAGCTGAGCCCTTTGGTGACATATAGATTCGATTGTCTGCTTTATGTCAGGCATATATCCCCATAGGTGTATTGCCTAGGGTATAGTTACAGATTCGGTGCCACTATAAAAAAAATTTAAAGCCTTACCCGAGACTTCATGTACGCCAGTTGCATTCACCACCGCTTTGTCACCGAGCCGGTCTCTCCCTATTGTACTAACAAAACCAGACATGTGATTGCTAATGACCCTATATACAAACCATTCTCCTTTTGTAAGCCTCTTTTCTAATTTCCTTTTTTATCCCCAATAACTTAGCACCTGCCCCAAAATATAATAAATCCGGATTTCACAAGTTATTTAAAACAAAAATGGCAATACGTTCCCGTATCAAATCTACACGGTGCGTTATGTTTCACCCCTCGACAATATTGGGGGTGAAAATAATTGTTTCCGATACTACTGATGCGAATGGGGGTGGTTCGGTTCCATATTTGTGTAGGATCATCACGGTTACGTAACTTTTTAAGGAGTAGGCAAATCGCAACCTTGATTACTTGACGATATTAAATTTTTGATAAGCGCTCTCGGAATAATTGTTTCCGGACTCGGAGAGAAACGTGTTTGATGTTTATATTAAAGATATTTATTTCTCGTAATTGACATGTCGTTAAAGACATGCAAGTCTTACAAATTGTAAATGATGTGTAAAATATATTGGTGTCAAATGCTGATCGATATTTATTTTAAAATTAATACTAACAGAATAGCAGATATGTTAGATTATATGATTTTAAATGCGATGCTATTAACGTCAGAAAATAAGAAATTGTGCGTAACAAATTTTGTTGAAAATAAGGAATTAATACATTATCATGCATACGTAAATTCGTAATCTTTATTTGCCATGTGTTTTCTAGATAATCTTGTATTTGTGAGTGTGTGTGTTTTATTTACCTAATCTTGTAGTCTGGGTATGAGTTTTTATTTTAAGTGGCTTACTACCATCGTATCGGCCGCAATCAATCAGCAGCACTTTGATATTTGATTATTCAAATAATAGTGTTTGATATTTAAATGAATTGTTTGTTCATTGATTATTAGCAAAACTAAAAGATTAACACAGAAAATATCATCATATGCTATTAAATTATTATTCCATCGTTATTATAATAAGAATGATTATCGGCATTCGAATGCAAGTGATCATTCAGCTTTCGAATAATGCGGAATGTTATTCGGTGACGTAAATTGCGCATCGCTAAACTAGATTAACGAGCTAGACTGCAATAAACAATTTTGCTAATAAATATAATTGAAATCGGAATCCATGCTCGCATGTTTGGCGGCGCTGGCGTTAATTTCGCGAAGTACTTATATTATATTATAATGATTGCACGAAATTGTGGTTTATTATGTTTTGCTATTTCCTGTATTGTGTTATTGCATTATGTGTTCGTATTGTAATGAGCTCGGTCATTATTAAGTTATATGTAATCTGAAAATACTGATCACAAGTAATGAGCAGTGGATCGCTTATGCGACAAGAACGTGCAAAAAATATCATGGTCAAAATCTTTCTATTTATTTCATCATTTTGTGCAGAGGATTGATACTCTTTATTCATGAATTTAAGATGTTATCTAAAAACCTATTTTCGAAATGAATCTTGTAGCTAAAACATATTGTTAGACCTATTATTGGTATGTAGATGATTACTTGCCTTTATGTCGGTAGCAATTGCATAGCAGCTGTCTATATTTTTTTTAACACTATCTTCATAATGGTATACATGAATCGATTAAATTACTTTAATCACGTCATCATAAGTTATTCGTTTTGTACAATTATATATATTAAAAAAGAGTAATTTCTCTTAATCCTTACATCAAAAAAATTCTAAAGAATAAACTAAGGGAGCGTCATAACTCGCACCAATTTCGACAAAGGCGTGTGGCCGTAATAAAAGTAAAATTATGCAAATCGACCCCCCATTCCCTCTCGTCCCCCGCATGGTGGTAGTTTTATTGTAATCATTTACGAAGGGACGAATCTCTTTATGCGTCACCACGTCGCCCTGTTCCCTAAGGGCAGCATTTTTGACATTTCGCTTTATTTATAATAATAATGTTCACTTTTCAACTCCCTCTTAAAAGCGGTGCTCGCTGTCGAATGGCCAATATTTTTAACGTAATTGAAGAAAATAATTACACTATATATTATTCGTGGTGGACGATCAAGAATATATATTGTGTTTAATATTTTTAATAAGGAAGGAAAAATGGACGTGACGATGAAAAGTTTGTTTTGATACTGGCAAAATGGCCGTCATTTGGGCCGTCATTTTTTAACTTTAAACTGAATCAAAATAATATTTTCGTCACAATTTATTTTTCAAAAGTGATCTAATAATGATTCTATGTAGCGGGATGCGACGTCTATGAAAGTCTATAAGGAGTTTACAGGATGAGCTGGTCACCCAATGAAACGTCCATGACTCCTACGGTGGAGTCATGAACGTTGAGTTCGTTCGTTGCGCGTCCGTGACCCCTTCGGGGGAGTCAAAAAAATCTTTGGTATTTTTTTCGCTACCAATCACAACAAGTTTTCTTGACTTCCCCATATGGGTGACGGACGCGCAAGCATTTTTGTTTTGTATGAGTCATAGACATTCATAGGTAAGGTGGTGACCAGTTGTGATAGATAGAAAGAAATGACAAAAAGAATACTGCCCAGCATTTGAACAGCAATAAATCTCATTATAATCCAATAAGAAGTTCATTGTAAGTACATAAGAATATTAAAATTAATTGTTCAAATATAGTAAGATATTATTCATGCTTTGAATGTACACAATTTTCTCGATCGTATTCTAAGAATTATCTTTTGAAACAGTTCCAAGTAGATGTTTCTAGTTCTGTAGAGTTCTTGAGAACATTCTACAGTCTCGCATTTCGAAAACATTGCGGCGATTTAAATAGTATGTCATTGAATAAATTCAAGTACGTTGCATATTAAGTACTTATTAATTATAAAATATGCTACTCTGATATCTCGTGTAGTTTAAAGTCAAGGATTTTTAAATATAAAGTCAAGCATTTTTAAATATCTCTACAACTTTTTCATAGATCAGTCACTTTCAATTTACAACACAAAGTAACGACACAGTAGTTAACCCGAAAGATGACAATAGCATCGCATTTGATTTATCCGTTTTATATGGGATAAATAAATAATTATAATATTGTGGATCACATACATTTGGTCATGTTGGCTGTCATAAACATATATATTCTTGTCGATAGTGGGAGTGTCCACAAACATTTTAATGCTTTGGAAAATATCTGCTCTATAGTTTATCGATCAGGTGGTAGTTATCATCACTTTGTAAAACACTTATTTTCAGATGCATATATCTAAGCTTTAAGTATAGCCCCAAAATTCCAAACGTAGCTGCCAAAATAAGTACATATTATGTTGCATCGAAATATAGCAATGCGCACAATTAAACACGACTTATATTGGAATATGTAAACAACGAAGTGAGTGGTGTACTTGCCCACGTAAGGTTGTTATAATATACGAATACAAGCAATTGCATTACGCACAATACAGTAGTTACCTATTTTTGGATTCGTAAGTACATTATATTATTTACAAAAGCAAATAGCAATCAAAATAAATATTTTTGTGCAAACTATCTAAATTGGTTGCAAATTAATAATTAAAATTTGCATATAAGTAAAAGTGGGTATCTCGCTATCGCCCTCGCACAGCTGCATTTAAATAGCGATTACGTCACAGTTTGTATTGTGCATCTTTTTTCTGTCATTTTACAATTATTAGCTCCAATATCAGATTTAAAAAGCTTGTATCTTATTTATTTTTGAGTGGATTTCGTGTAGTTTTTGGTGTTTGGGTAATGTTACTATTTGACATAAACAAAATGACATATATCCTATTATATTCGAATGCCATTCGAATACAAGAATGCACATCGTCAACACATCCATATACGAAATAAAACATTGAAACAAAACGTGAACCTTAAATTGTACTTCACGATGCAATATTTATACTTTAACGTAGATATAAGGTGACAATCAATTGAGTCTCGCGCGGCGCAACGCTATTGTTTAAAGTTAAATTGCTTTCACGTCTTCAACGGTCGTCGTCATACTCGTCACTACGTACGAAATGAAATACGGTACATGGTTTAAAGCTATGTAAATAAAGAGAAATTATATAAATACCGATTGTATCGTACTATAATCCTAACAAATATTATAAATTTGTTATTTTGTTGTTTTCACGCCTTAAGACTGCGCCGAGTGAAATGTGCCAAAACAGGCGGTCACAGTTATGTGAATAAATTCAACACTTTTTGTTTAATACAAATATAAAATATACATTTACCATAACAATGAATGTGTTTACAATTACTCCGTGTAAAAAACTTAAAATAATTAATAATTTCGCTTACAAAATTACGTAAATTTACTAAAAATGCAAAAGCGTAAGCTCGTGTTACTTGATTTTTAGATTATAACAGTAGAAATCTATCCTATTTTACAGCTTAAACGAAACATAAATAGTTATATTACAATTTGTCTGTTCCAAATGTTTAAGTTATTGGTTGACAATAAAGATACATATTCAACAAAAAGCACTTCAAATCCTCCATACAATTTTACTATGGCGGCCGCGCGCTGATTTGAATATGCGCCGCACGAGTTCTGTCATTATCTGTCTTACGCTCGGCGCAGTCTTAAGCGGGCTAAAATAATATTGATTACGTATAAATGTATAATTCAGTTAACGCATAACCGGTTTCCTACAATAATTTTCTTTTGGAATAGACAGCGCCATTAGGACTTTGCTGTGGATCACATAAACTTTTGTCCCGTATGGGAATCGAACCCACAACACTCGATACAATAGTAGTGGTCATGTAACTATATAAACCACTATGCCAACCGTGCACTCAATTTAATTTTATGTAATAATTTTCTTGGTAGTGCATGATTAACAAATAAGTCATCATTCTTCTCCCTAGCCTTTATTATTCCTAAGTCACTTGGGGTCGGCTTTTCTGGTCTAACCGGATTTGACTGGATATCAGTTTTTACACGGAGCGGCTGCCACCTGACCTCCGCAACCCGAAGGCTAACGATACCCTAAGGCTAGACCAGTGTCAGGATATTATAGGGCACTGACTTCCCAATAACGACTGTCATAGATTTTCATGGCAGCCGGGACCCAGTGTCAGGATATTATAGAGTACTGACTTCCCAATAACGACTGCCATAGATTTTCATGGCAGCAGGGACCGACGGCTTAACGTGCTCACCGAGGCACTGAGCAGGCGATAATTTTAAATCAATACGCACATAATTTCGAAAAGTGATATAACTCCCGAAAGTCAGAGGTGCGCGACGTGGGTTCGAAACCTGTGTGACCCTCTGTATTGCAGTCTGTTGGTCTCCCCACTGAGCTATCTCTGCATATAATAAAAGTCATTATTATATACATAATAAATAATAATAATATTTTATTATTATTTCTGTAAATCTATACTTATTATACCTACATAGAAACACCCAATAGCTTACATAATAGCTTATTCAGTCGCTCTTCATACTATAATACATAAATATGGCAATATATAACCGACAGTAAACAAAGCCATCAAGTTTCAAACATCGTATTGACATTTCATATTATTATATAAACTATTAAAAACTTTGTTTTCAGTGGCATACAGTCTAAAATTGTTTAATAACCTTGTCACGTTCTACCGGGCAAGTTTTAAACGGTCACCGTTGTGACTGTGACGAGGTGTCGACGCTGGTGACGTGCCCATAATGGTATGGTTACAGTTTGATTTGGCTGTGTTCGTAGTGCGATGTTTGGTTAAACCGTTTGTTAGTACGATGCTGTTGAAGTTTTATAGATTTTAAGGTAGGTATCTATAGAAAATGACTTTGTTTCAATACTGAATTTATTGTTTCTTTCGTTATTTACCTGTAAAGTAGAATGTCAAGATGGTTTTTTTTAAATTCGTGTGATATATGTTGTGCTACTTTCACGGGACACAATTAACTTTCGTCTTGCTCTCAACATAATAATAATAATAATAATATATTTTATTTTCAATTTGTGTTACAAATTTTCTCTTATTGTATTATAATTAAAACCAGACATTAGTTGAACTTATCATAAGAGGTTGCCGTTGACGACCGTACTAATATTAATTGTGTTACAGTCGTCAGCGTCTTCCACCCATAATATGTGTTCTTCTTCGCTTCTGATGAGATGTGTGTACCACAGAATAGAGACTCATGCAACCGAATTCTTATGAGCAAAGATTGCGCAAAACAACACGGAACTCCACGCACGTCTGAATCCAAATATTCAACGCATATGCACTGTTAATCCCATTCCCATGATGCATGTTTGTGCATGGTGACACGTAGTGGATTTGACGCACCAGTGCAGTCGCGTCTGAGCTACCACTATTCTTCTCGCATAGGGCATGCTTGCTAGCTCATATGCGCGATATGATAATGTTACGGAAGCATCGGCACTACCACGGACATTTTTATTCCCATGGTGCAATCACGGTGCGAGCTCATGCGTAATAATCCATGAAATCTCGCACAGTCGAATACCATTTTGGGCTGCGCCAGTTTTCCCTTTAATTGATCGCAAGTCACAAGATATATTAGTGTACCTAAACCCGTGCCTAAATAGCTAACGAGCTATTCTGGTGGGATATTGACATAATTAAAACGCCTAACAGAGCGGAATTGTGGTCGGCAGTATCATGTAATTAGTTCATAGTTGAATGCTTTTGGGCATCCCTAAATAATGACTTAGTTGTGTACAACAACTCTACGTATTCAGCAGTCGTATGCAAATGAGTTATATATGTAACGTAATATAGTTTCACGTGTGTATATTCCCGAAGGTAGGTATAGGCACAAGAGTACTTCATCTGTCTACATCGCTGTATAATGAGTATCTACTTTAGGAGATACCGTGTTGGTACAAAAAAGAAGAAATCTTTATATATAACTAGATTTTGCCCACGACTGCGCTTGCGTTAATATATGGCGACAAATTTCTATCCCTTGGCAACATTTTTTTGGTATTATGCAATTTCGCATACACGTTGATAGGGGCATTGGTAAAAGCGTAACAAACAAACAAACTGGCATTTGCATTTATAGTATAAGTAAGAACAATATACTTACATAAAATATCGCATAAATTACCGCTGTACCAACTATGCCGTCAAGATTTTATAAAATGTAGAAAATTTATACAAAAAAAATTTCAAATATTGTATTGATTATAAAAAAGTTTGCTTGTAATTAACGTGAATGTTCTTTATTTACCTTGACGGGGTTAACAAAGATAAATAGCTCATTTAACGTAATATATGACTGACATTTAAATAGTTTCTAAGTACCTTAATTGGCATTAAGTATGTCAGCGGTTTGTTCACAAAGAATCCATTTTGATTTTGCCATGAGTAAAGAAATATATTTTTACGTTACTAATTTAAAGCTAACATAACATCAAGTATAATACAAGTCCACCGATAATCTGTATTCGCAATTTTCATACGTTGCTAAAAGCTAAATCAAATTATGAAGCAAAATAAACTCTAGTTAACTACCTTCGCAAATTACATTTCAACATCAAAAAATAAAACGCGACGCACACGAAATCCAAGACGAATGATTAAATAAGAACAAAATAAAAATGAAAGGAGAAACGAAAAAATTGTACGACGCTAAGCATTCGGTCCTGTTCTATGTGAGCTGATAAAATTCGCGCACGGCACAGTTTTCAAAGCAAAAACGGCGACACAGCCCGCTGATTACCTTCATTTTCTTGGGGCACGCATATACCCCTGGGGTAGGGGGGTACCCCACAATTTATTTCGCCTCATCAAAACGTCAACACGTTGACGTGTATTTTAGGGATTTTAATCGGGCGGTCCCGCGCCCCGGGCGTCCCGGCCCTCTATGTAAATGCTCGGCCCGTTTGTACCAGTAATTGTTTTCGTTGAAAATTGACACGTACCCCGTTTTAGTTGTGGAGCGTGTAACACAGTGTTTTGTTGCTCCAGGTGTTAAGCAACTAGTTAACTGCAATAAAAACAAATATTATAATATATTTTTTATCAACACTGTCTAACCCTTTTAGTCATATCACACAAATCTTTAAGTAATACAAATTAATTAGATACAGATGGCCGACACAACTAGTAACAAGTGAGAAACGGCTTTTTTTTTACATGTTCAATAATTTTTATGATTTGAATGGCGCAATGGTTTAATTAGACATGACGCTGAGTGTTATTATACCTACACGGTACAAAAATTGTGTCAACCATACAATTCTTATTTTTATCCTCCAAGACACATGAACTGTTTATTGTTTTTACTTATCTTTAAAAAGATAAAAGCTACTTAAATAGTTTAAGTCTGAGAATGATTAAGAATTAATGTCAATAATAACGTCATTTAAATATACGGGACAAAAGCTTGTACTCACTTCGAGATTCAGCTATGTTTGATATTGTAGGCCTTAATAAAATAAAAATAATAATATTTTTTTCTGCGAAACATATTTCTGCTGTTTCATGCCAAATTTTCACAAATGAGTTTCACAAGCCCATCTACACACGTATACTTACGGTGAAGTTAACATAAAAAGGTACGATTTTTCGGCTAAGCAGATGTATTAACGTTTTTCTTTCAATTTTCCACGTGATTACTTCGTAACAAGTATTAAATAATATGTAACGAGTTGTATTACGGAGAAATCGAGATAGGGCTGCCACACAACAAAACAATACAATGTAGGCTGAATACATTTAAAGTTGAACGAAAGATATCGAAGGACAGTTATAAGGAAAAAAGCACGCTATCATACATTACCTATATGAATTTTCCAATTTCAAAACCATTCAAATGTACCCAATCCGACGTTTAAATTTTTTATCATTATGTTTATTAGCCTATGTCCAGCAGTGGACGTCTTTCAGCTGAGATGATGATGATGATGTGCATTGATTAAATACGTAAAACTCAACACGGCGTTTTGGAGTGGTGGCATTTGTACCAAAATGTTTTCCAGACAATAATAATAATTATTACTGAAACATCTTATTATCTACTAGCATTTGATCGCGGCTTCGTTCTTTTCGAAACAGTACTTTTTCCTGAATATACTACTTTTCTGTACCCCTGACAACGTGTATGCGAAATTTCATAATGATCGGTCTCTAGATTAAGACGTTAATGCGTAACGAATGTACTCATTCGCATTTATAAAAATGGTTAGGATTAATACAAGTGATATAGCTACATAACAGGTTATTTAGTTACTACGTACCTTATTTAGTTTTTAAATAAGTATATCAAGTGTCCTACCACACAACCCTACTAGCCAGCCACTAAATTAATCATAAGTAATGTAAATCATGGTCACGTTGGAGTAGGCATTAAACGCCACAAACACTCGTAATGGCAAGTCAAATCTATTCACATGGTCAAGTTTAATTATACGCTAAGTTTGTTCCTGTGTTGTTTTCGACAGGAACAAACCATTTGTTCCTGGCTAAACTAATTCAGGAACACAGTAATAGTCCATATTTATATTGCTGAGTTTTAGTATTTGGTGAGAATACACATGAATGAAGTCTATATATGTATATTAACATACAAACTATATAACAGGACAAAATAGGTTACGAGAAGCACTTCAGGTAGGTCATATACTTGTTAGGTAACCTTGAAAGTTTATGCAAACAAATTTTGCCGTAGATAACGACTACAAAAGATCGCGCGCATTTGTATATCGCTTTGTTTTCAAAAAACGGATGATATATCTCAATTGACATCGCGCCGTCCTCTCGAGATATGGCAACCGTGACCTTTGACATTGACCAAACGTTACGAAAAAGGTTTTCTCCGATAGTCTCGATCTCCATAACTCAGGGGTCAAAAGGGTAAATTGTAAATTGTCAAAATAAATTCCCCAAGAATGAATTCTATTATTTATTTAACTGTTATTTCCTTCCTGTGCGGAAACTCGACATTAAATATACCATCATTCTTTCAGAATTCTCGTAAAATAAAATACGATCGGCCTTGCTCCAACCATCCACCCAACTTAGTTTGTAATGGGTTTTATTTCATTTAGGTCTTTTTATTCTCTAATAATTAATTAATCCACATTATATTTTTGGCCAGGCTTTGTATAAGTCATTACATTCTTGTGGTTTAAATGATCACCTTGTTACTGACTATGATCTCCACGCTGAATAAAAACTGTGTAATACACTAATAGTACAATCTTTAGTGTTATTTGTGGGCGCTGTTTTTATAAAAGCACTTACGACACAGGCATTATTCATGTTGCGGGTTGCATTGCTTTCTTGAAGATATAAAAGATAACAAGAAAATGCCTCCTTGGTCTCGTAGGATAAGTTTGCGCTTATGTTAGAAGTCAGAAGTACATTTTCAGTAGCAACACTAAATCTGGACGTACCTGATAGAGGACAATTGGCTCGATTATTATTATGTAGAAAAATGTGTAATAAACTTACGCATTTAGTCATATGCATGCGTCTATGATTCATCATAGTAATAGAATATACATTTTACAAGCAAACCTAGAGGCTCAATTAAACTGCACAAGTTTCTTGCTGCATACAATAAATATGAAACAATTAATATGCATCATCTAAATAAATTTTAACATTCATGTTCTGGAGTGCACCTTGAATTCAAAACTGCCACTAGTACTAGCCAAACGATACAGTTAACTACTAATGACTGTGTAAAATTTTTAAGCAAATAAATAGACAAGCCAAAACTTAATAGCAAATAGCGCCATTCAAACATGTACGTGGTGTCAACAAATATATGTTGCAATCATTAAGACTGCGCCGAGCGTCAGGCAGATAATGACAGAGCTCGTACGGCGCATATTCAAATCGGCGCGCGGCCGCCATAGTCAAATTCTACGGAGGATTTGAAGTGCTTTTTTGATAAATATGTATCTTTATTGTCAACCAATCACTTAAAGATTTGGGACGGACAAATTGTAATATAACTATTTATGTTTCGTTTAAGTTGTAAAATAGGATAGATTTATACTGTTATAATCTAAAAATCACGTAACAAGGGCTTACGTTTTTGTATTTTCGAGCAAATTTACGTAATTTTGTGGTCGATAATATTAATTATTTTAATTTTTTTTACACGGAGTAATTGTAAACATATTCATTGTTATAGTAAATGTATATTTTATATTTGTATTGAACATAAAGTGTTGATTTTATTCACTAAACTGTGACCGCCTGTTTTGGCACATTTCGCTCGGCGCAGTCTTAAGCATTTGATAAAACTTATGTACAAATAAAATATTCAATTTAAAGTATATTGAAAACATGTAAACAGTTTGCCTATGTCTGATAATTTATGTTTTTTTTTATCGCAACAGCGAACAGCATTGAAATAAATCTTTTATGTAAAAATAGCATTACATTTGCTGGTAAAATAAGACAGCATTTATATTACTATATTTAAAGATTCAGAACAAAAGAGGACATAATAAGGATATTAAAATAACCATTTCAGGGCAGGCTAAGGTCCTCCTTAGCCTGCCCTGAAATGGTTATTTTATCAAAATGTGCACGATGTGCATACTTCAACAATTTTTGACTATGTCGTTCTTAAGCAGTAGCGCAAGAAAGACTTCTATTGCATTCATGTACATTTAATTATTTGCGTTTTAGATTTTGGGTAGCGTAACTTTTTCGTAAAAATATAGAAATTCACCTTTTGATTTTTGGATGGCATTATTACGCGAAATTTTTACATTAGCTTATTGCCATTCAAGATACATGTAAATGGGGCTTTATAGGCGCTTTAGCTTGCAGCTTGCTCAAAGAATCACACACATGAAATATTTCCGCATTTTATAAAAAGCGGTATGTGATCGTTATTTGATGGAGCATCTTGTAGACAGCTGGCGTAACGACGTACGTGACCGAAGTGCCTTATGTGGTATGACCGTAGATGTAACTTAATATGCTCGTATGTCTTGTAAGGAATTGATAGTCTTGATCGTAGTCGCTTACACAAAACTAGGATGATGGGTTTGTATAGCTAGTGATGAATTGGTATACTTCGGTGTGTCATAGTGCATACTACTACTCGACTATGATCTATGGATGTTTGCAAGGCTGAGGACTTGACCGAGGAACCGCTACATTAGGCGTGACGCATACTTTTTTGACTAGAATGTATAAAAAGATGATTTTTATGCAATCTAGTCAAAGTAGTTGGCTTGAAACTCTAATTATTCTAGAAAATGTATGAAGACAAAGATTTTTTTGTAAAATGAGTAATACAATCTATATGAATGTTACAATACACTGCGAAATTGGTGCCAAAAAGAACAACAAACGAATACTCTTTACCATGACTAATTCAGACCACTCCAAACTCACTTCAAGTAACCGAAAACAATGCATTACTAATTCACAAGAAGAATCCACTACCGTACCGTACTACTTTCCAATTCCTTGCTCCGAAAACGATACTGAAATATAATTATCTCAGTGGTTGGTATACATTAATTATTCAAAATATTTAGTGGGTATATTAGCTCGTACGTAACGAGCAATGGATGTCGGCTCTTACGAAATGCTCTTTTCCCAAAGGTGCCGTGCAGTACAGGGGTTATTCCCGTGCCTTGGATATGTAAATCAATGGATATAATTGGGAGAGAGTTTCGGGTGCAATTTCAAGTTTTAGATTATTGGCCAAGTTTGTTAGAGCTGGTGGCAATTTGAATAAAACTTTAGATTGTCAATATACATGGCTATGCTTACTAGAGAAATTAAAATTTAGTATTACCTTGTAACGTTTTGTTATATTTTTAATTGCAATGGTACGATTTGAACGGTAGTCCTTAACTACTTAATATGAACTTGCGTTTGACCACTAAGTCACTCGTTTGTTCAGCAAGATGGAAATGATAGTGGAATAGAAGCCCTTGGTGAGGACAAATGGAATGTTCACCATGTACCAGTGGAGCTTGGCATGTTTGTTTCTTCTTCCGATTGTAGAATTGGAAAGTAGTCATTAAATAATGCAGTTACTCTCCACACTTACCGAAACGTAACTACGATTGCTCATGTTCAAGCTTTTCGGTCCACAAAATTATCACTACATTGCATCTCCATTTCCTTAATTAAAGTTACCAATTATGGTATCATTCCAGAAGAGTATCGTTTATTGTCAAATAAAATAATGAGCTTTATGCAGTTGCCCTACACTAGAAAAACCTATCCTGTGGGATATAATATCTATACTAATATTATAAAGCTGAAGAGTTTGTTTGTTTGTTTGTTTGAACGCGCTAATCTCAGGAACTACTGGTTCTAATTGAAAAATTATTTTAGCGTTGGATAGCCCATTTATCGAGGAAGGCTATAGGCTATATAATATCACGCTATGACTAATAGGAGCGGAGCAGCAATGAAAAATGTTTCAAAAACGGGGAAAATTCTCTTATATGAAGCAGACGAAGTTGTGCGGGTCAGCTAGTTGTATAATATGACGACATCTTACGTTTAAATGCTGTATATTAAACTAGAAAAGCAATTCGTAAAAATAAAAAGCTCTTTGGACTTTTTGTCCAAACAAAACAAATAGCGCAGCTGCGGTAAACAGCAAACCCCTGAACATTTAACTAGATTAATCTATTCAACACTAATGACGTAATGGTGTTCTTTTGAAGATAACGCGATTAAGCTCCTTGCCGTGTTGGCTCTCCAATTATGGCAATTTCTGTCTTCGGGTCGCGCAACTTGCAATTACACTACTAAATGTTGTTGGACGAGAAATTGTTTAAGTTTGGCTTTTATTTCTTCTGCTATCTGCTGAGTGGTATTGTAATGAAAAGTTTTTGGTATGTAGGTCATGCCATAATACGGTACGAGTATTTTGAAACTATGTGGAGTAAAGTCAAATGTTGTTTTAATGGTTTTTCCTATCTGATTCAATCTTTACTCGATTGTTCTGTTCGATTCTCGCGCGGAACTATAATATTGCAATGCATGGGTGGATTAAAGTTGAAGTCAGGACTAGCATTTTGTTCGTTACTTATAATTATGAAAGTTGATGTTATAATTATTATAAAGCGTGCTCAATTAATCACTATCGGTTTTACTACTACAATAGGTACTCCTTATTTACTTTGTATTAGCGCTACGAAATGTATGTATTGATGTGTTCCAGCCACAACTACTGAAAATTTCCCTTATTGAAAAGTCAAAAAGATTACTTGTATTGAGAATAAGCCCGTCTCATTGGGGCAGTAAACGTTAGCCTAAACGGTTGCTATTAGATGAATAAAGCAGGCAACGACACAGTCTAGCTTGTGGACCACAAAACATATGCTTTGACCGAATACGCTCATTGCGGCAAGCATATGTATCGAGCACTAGATAGAAAAGTATGACGCAACGCAACAGTCTGAGCATATCTGTTTGTAGCGTATGTTTAGTAGCCTCGGATACACTACTACCGTACAAAAAGTACCTCACAAACAGTACCTCACATAACGTGAACAACCCACAACCCCATATAACGAGCTCACTACTTCTAAGCTTTAAAAAGGTAACTATTTATTTTCACTCGTCGTCGTCTGTAAATCTTTGAATGGTGGAGGAGTCGACGTGCGTCCCTTTTGACGTCTTTACCTTTATTTGCGTACACGCCCTCATATTTCTCCTCGTTTAGAGAACCGTCAAGGGCGACGGAGCTTTTTGTCGCGCGAAAAATTTTTCGTTTTGGGGTTAGATCGTAGTTTGGATGCTTGGATGTTTTTTATAATGTGTAATAGATACATGTGGCATCATTTATTGCATCATGGATTTATGTAGCGATTTTATGGCTACAAATGATTAAAGCTATAAAATCGCAAAAAAATCCATTGTATTGCACAATTTATTTCACAGGCTGCAGTCTCTCAGAATACGCAGGCAGTTAGTGTTACACGTAGGAGCAGTACTTGTAAAATAATATGTAAGGATGTATTAAAGAAAATCTATCTCACAAATGAAAGCTTGACGTCGTCTTACCAGACTGATTGTGACCAAAGCCAGTACAAAAATTATTTTTGAAATATAAAGAATAATATCCTCCAGACCGAATTTCAGCCACGGTGCGGCGACGGCCAGTCTTAACAGACACTTACCAACTACACAGGAGATATTATAGTATACAAGTGTGTGCGCAAACACAAGTGCACTCTCTGTTACCTAATTCTTATGATCCGATGGGACGTTAATTCGACACGATCGGAAAGAGATCAGGCGCAGGACCAACGTCTTTACGTGCTTTCTGAGGCACGGGGTGTCTTACACCGCCAACTTCCTAACTCCGGGTTGTTATTGAGATTTCTAAACTGAAAAACCCAATAACTGTTTGTTGGCCCAACCCGGGATTGGAACACGAGACCTCATGCACAGCAGTCGCATACACTACCGCTGCGCCACGGAGGCAGTTATATAATAATAATACATCATCTAGTCATTGGTACCTGTATTACACCCCCATTTCGGCAACTATATTTATGAGTCTCACATAATATGGGTCAAGCCTTTTACCATCTACCAAGCGCAATTCAAGACTTTATGCTTACACTGAAAACGTATGCCACGGGACCGTAGAAGCAATAAGAAGCTTTCAAACAAGTTACAAAATATCAGTCTGTAAACAAGACACTCTTACTAAAGTCGTATCATCTACTAGTATAACAATAAAATTCTATGTCTATATGCTTTTACAACTTGCTTACGACGATACTATATGATAACTGCTCCATTCTGTTTCAGTTATTCATTGTAAATCTTACTATTATAAATAAGAAAGTTGGTAAAAATGTTTCCTACTCAATCATGCGGAAATTGTTGAACAGATTTGTATGAAACTTGACATACGAATACAAAAGAAAGAAGGCAAAAGTGTTTCTATTACACCCACATTTAACCAGCAATGCTTGTGTAGGTTTTCAGTCAAAGGAAGCGGGTATATTACAGTTTACCGGGCACATTTTTGGACTCCGTATTGCTACTGAGAATTTTAAAAGCAGCAAATTTTTAAACAGCTATAGCTAACTGGAGAGACCAACAGACTGCAATGCAGAGGATCTCAGGTTCGAACCCACGTCGCGCACCTCTGACTTTCGGAAGTTTTTACTTTTCGAAATTATGTGCGTATTGATTGACAATTATCACCTGCTCCGTGCCTCGGAGAGCACGTTAAGCCGTCGGTCCCGGCTGCCATGAACATCTATGGCAGTCGTTATTGGGAAAGTCAGTACCCTATAATATTCCGACACTGGTCTAGCCTTAGGGTATCGTTAGCCTTCGGGTTGCGGAGGTCAGGTGGCAGCCGCTCCGTGTAAAAACTGATATCCAGTCAAATCCGGTTAGACTAAAAAAACCGACCCCAAGTGACTTGGGAATAATAAAGGCTAAGAGAGAAGATTGCTTCTGAGAATTTTCCAAAAGGAAATTTGCAATAAGAATTTGCTTGACCTTGAAAACGAAATCTGAACTTCCACATCATATAAACAATCTGTATATATTCTACATAACATAAACAAATATGTAGCAACCATGCCACTAATGAACCGTCAGCACTTCATTACACATCTGCTGAACCCCAAACATTCTGCTAACGCATGTTCTTTGATCTCGGTCGGCCGCCCAGTGTACATGCTCCAATTGAATTGCCTCGCACAAATGTGCAAGACCAATTTGTGTACATTTCCATTCGTACTGCCATTATACTCAAATTATACACTTGAGCGCAAATGCAAGCCCACTCGACATAGTGCCGCGGTATAATTTTTTTCAATTTTCTCTAATGATGTTTTGTATGTAAGTAGGTATAATTTCAGGATTTTATTTAACTTCTTACTTAAACTGGTAATATAATCGCACTTTATACACTAAGTATGTAGCGACTACTTACGTCATTTTCTAGTGAGTTTACTGAATAAGTTCGAATTAAGAAATCACTTAAGTATGTCTTTGAGTGCGAAAGTAACTGCACTAGCCAAAGGTGTGTCTAAGTGCAGCTTTTATTGCCGCACTCAGACAGAGAGTTACTTACCGTATAGAAGAGGGGCAGAACGGGTAGTACCTATATGAATACCGTGGATGGAAAGGTAATGCAAAAACCAGGGATATATACGGAAGTCACCACAAACTCCACCATACCATCTCTATATTACTTTGACTCTATATATCCTAACTAATATTATAAATGCGAATGTGAGTTTGTTTGTTACGCTTTTACTCCTAAACTACACAACCGATTATCATAAAATTTCGCATAACTGTTCTCAGGGGTACAGAAAAAGGCATACCTTTCATCTAGAAAATGTATTGTTCCCGAGGGATCAAAATGTATTGGAAAATCTACATGAACGCGAGTGAAGCCGCGGGCAAAATCTAGTATTGTATATTTCTCGTAAAATATTCACAATCGTCAACATTCGAACACAAAAGGCGAATCGCATAAAAAACGTCGTCATTAGTATAGCGAGGACGGTTGGCTCAAACATCCTGGCGGGACAGTCAAGTCGACTTGTATAGGTATAATGAGTGCGGAGCAATCATCACAATGAATGGGGAGCGAGACGAAGAGCTCGCAGTCTGAATGCCGGCTCCTTCGCCGCCTCGACGGTTTGCTTAGGAACCATCGTTTATAAAGTAAACGAGATATATACGGGACCGCGGTATTTCTATTCATTTATTTTATTCGATACGGCACACACGTAGTTACGATTAACGATATAAACCGGTCAACGTTTGTGGGATTTTAAAGTGTACAATTTTAAAAACATATTAGTTTTACTGTCTGATTATTGTCTTACATTTATACTTGAAGATTGAGACGAACCTCACTTAAATGTGACTATGACTATGCTATGGAGCGAGCTATGCTTGGAGTTTCTTTGAGTAATAAACTCTGAAATGAGGCCTTCCGTCAATGAATCAAAGTTACCATTATGACTCACAGAATAAGCAAGCTGAAATGGCAAAGGGTTGACTATATTATGTATGTATGTATATGTGGAAGGACCGATGGTTGCTGGAGCGAACGAGTCTTTTGGCATCTTACCTTGAAAAGTAATGTTCCGGTTAGATGGAAATTGATATATTCTTCTATAGCATATAAGCATGTCATAATAATATTCAGCTGCATAATAGCAGTATTTGCATAATTACTATAATGTAGTTCATTTTGACACTGAATTTTGTAGGAAATCTGTCATATTTATCTCAAAAGTATGCTATCTGAAGATCGCAAAATCTCTAAAACCCGATTTTCACTCATCATCTTGAATCAGGAATAATCCCTGCGTCAAAAAGGTTGTAGTGGCTAATATTGGAATTACGAGGAAAATGAACATTAATAGTATGGCTAGTCATATTGGATTACATTAATTATTCCTCACGCGGGGTTCGGCCTCAAAATTCGTTAATAATTTCTTGTACCGTTTAGGCTTTAACAGCTTGAATTACTAAAACAATTTATACTGAAATTATTGGCCTGCTCAAGCGATGATCGCACTCGTGTCTATAGCTGAGTGCGTCTGATATTTTATGTTATGTTGTCCCAGTCTCATACGTATAATCAAGTTCGTTTACATGCTTCACATAAGAGAAGTTTCCTTTGAAATAATTTCCATAATTGATGCTCCGCTCCTATTGGTCTATAGCCTTCCTCGATAAATGGGCTATCGAACACTAAAATATTTCGATTCGAATTAGTAGTTCCTGAGTTTAGCACGTTCAACCAAACAAACAAACTCTTCAGCTTTAAAATTTTATAGTATAGATATTTAGGCTTTAAAGTGAATCAACTTATAAAAGTTACATGAAAAAATGTAATTTAAATAAAACTTTGTATATCGACTTTTCTCGATCTCGACTTTTCATATTAATTATTATGTTTTGTCCTTCAACCAATTCTTTTTTTGTTGTCTATTATGTTCTTCCAATCCACACTGAGCCTGCGTGATGGTCGATGCACAAAGCCTTCTTACATTGAGAAGAAGCCCGTCACCAGCAGTGGGGCAGTCTAATACAAGGCTGATATTATATTGTTTAACACGTAGCTTAAAAACACACAATTAAGTTCCCACAGACTGCACTTTTAACATAAACTTACTCTTAATACAAGCAATTAGTTTCGTTGGAGGATTTAATGTATGCGTATTTTTAATGTACCATATAGTTTATTTAGTAATAGTTTGTTTACAGTCCAGTTTAAAGTTCTGCCTTCCACTAAAGAGCAGTTTAGTGATATGCATCATCATGGACCTTTTTAGCCCTAGTAACAGATAATAATCTGTCCGAATCGAATCCGTTAAATATTAGGTATTTCTATTACGAAAGTGCTTAAAAGTAAAGTTAAGTTCACGAATGGCGCAGTGGTTTAAGTGGTCGACTTGCCACTGCCACTCCGCCGAGTGTTGTGGGTTCGAATCCTATACAGAACAAATTTTTGTGTGATCCACAAATGGATGTTCGGAGTCTAGAGGTTCTTTGTGTCCGTTGTTTGAATGTTTGTACAATCCCCCGCGATACAGGGCTTTATTCATAGTTCGGGAGTTGTCTTTTTTATAAAAAAAGACATCGGCAATGTGCCTGGTAGATGATAATAGACTTAAAACGGTAACTGTTTACCATCAGATGCACCTGATGGTAAGCGGTTACTGTTGTAGCACAACCATGATTTCTTACACGAGTTAGCAATCATGGTTGTGGTAATATCGCAATAACCGACGTAATAAAGTTTAACGTCTGTGTCTCAAATTAGCATAATCGTGTAAATAATAATGAACGTATTAATAAATAATATTACAAAAGTTCATGTGAAAATAAACCCCATCCTTTTGAAAAACAAAATAAATAAATTAACTCAATGTAATATGTTTTTAATTTGTTCATATATTTCAATGTTATTTGTCTGGGCTTTACTTATATTTTAACTTTATTTTCATTTGATACTCGAGCATTAGTCGTTATTCAACATCTTGATAAAGTAATTTCTCATGAAAAGCAATTACGAGGAGGTAAATGCCCGATTAGAAAAGGCGAGACTTTCTTTATGGACGAACGCGACATGAAATGTGTCGTGACTCAGTCACATGCGGGACTAGGTCTCGTGTTTTGAGTTGAGCATGGTCACCCTACAATAGGACTTCTCTTTAATTTGTCTCGCACTCAACAGACTCTGAAAAGATATGACCCCAACGACTGCGACTGTAAGAATGTTATGTTTTCATGTATTTATTTAAGTACGGTTACTTACAAAAGTTGTGGACTTCTCCACTGAAAAAAAAAACTATTTTTTTTAAATAGTTCTTCTGTTTGCATTTATCAGTTTATTTTTAGGTCATTCAGTAATACAATTCATAGTTTATCAATTTCATAATATCAATCTTCTCTCTTAGCTTTTATTATTCCCAAGTCACTTGGGTTCGGCTTTTCTGGTCTAACCGGATTTGACTGGATATCAGTTTTTACACGGAGCGGCTGCCACCTGATCTCCGCAACCCAAAGGCTAGCGATACCCTAAGGCTAGACCAGTGTCAGGATATTAGAGGGTACTGACTTTCCCAATAACGACTGCCATAGATGTTCATGGCAGCCGGGTTATATCAATATATAACATTTACATGGCAATAGCAAATTTTTATTTCGATTCTTTTTAAATCAGGTGCATTTAAATGAATTCACTCTATTAATAATATCTGTACCGCGGAGGACTTATTTACAGATCAAAAATATTTGTCAATTATTATTTTTGTTTATACTGATTTTACCGTGGTTTATTTTTAAATATACTATTCTAAAACTATTTTTATACTAATAATATCATTATATTAAAGATTTGCCATGAACATGACTGCTGAAAAGTATCTGAAAAGTCGAAATATTTGTAACATTTAACAGTTAAAATATAAAAAAATTAACATTCATTATTATATTTATAAATTAACCGCGATAAAATCAATTTATTTAGTTTAATTTTAATATGTAAATCAATATTATTTTTGAATGCTTATGTAGATCAAAAAGTTAATTAAGAATAGTTTATTTTCAAAAAATAGTTAATTTAGTTGTCCCCGGTGAGGATCGATCCCACAACACTCGGCCTAATGAGACCACTTAATCCACTGCGCTATTCGTGTGGTTAATTATATACGTAACGGAAATTAACACGACCATGCACATTGTTTAACCTTTGTGTGCTTGACGTTTCGACCGGATTGCGCAGCCGTGGTCACAAGCTGACTGCTTCGGCAATGCTACAGCTCCAATTGTGACGCAGAAGAATCTGCTTGTTATATTAATATCTTTAAATATTTTCTGGCCAACACGATTTGATAAGTGGTTATGATTGTGCCTTGGTGTAGATGCCTTGCCGTAACCAATGAGGTACTATTAAGGATGAAATACTAAATTTAATACAGATACTTGGTCTGTGTTTCTCGTGTCTATATTTGTAAAGTTCCCCGCGAAACAGAGCTTATTCCTAATGCGTAAGATTTTTTAAAAAGGGAGATCAGTCTATGCAATTTTTTTTTATTATTAGTTTTTTTTTCTTTCAGCTATTTTATGTTTGCTTGATGTACCTAATAGTTTTTTTTTCTCTTCGATGATGCCATATATTTATAATATTATTGTATTTTAAATTGTCATTCACTTTTGTCCTAGTGTCCCATTGTCTTTTTTCCTGTCTAACTGTATACTACGTTTATGTTGTCTGTAGTATGTGTTGTGTGTTTTACTGTCAAAATAAATGTATTTTCTTTCTTCTTTCTTTCTTTCAATAATAATGTTGCTCCGCTATCCTCGAAAAGGAATGTTATACCTTATATATGGCCAGCTTTATTTTTAGGTCTGTAATGGAGAGTGAGCTTATTGCCGATAACCGACAATAATTCCAGACTGTGTGCTGTTATTAAGATTATTTTGATAAATAAACGAAATAACTTTGCCCAATATGGTAATAAAATGCAAGGCATACACAACAGTTGCATTCACTACCGCTATACCGTTAACGCGTTCATAAAAAGCCGGAATGTGTGTCTAATAAATGTATTTTCTTCCTTACTTTCAATACGATTACCATAAATAGGGACAAAGTCATCCCATGCAGAATGGAAGTTCAAAACATTACGAAGAAAATTATGGAGCTACATTGCAAAACTTAGATCGCAGCAATAGTAATACAGCTGTATTATGCTGGTAATAAAAATAAAACTGAATTATCAACACTCTGTTAAGTTATACCATAGCTAACAAGCGCCATAGGGACCCATTTTCCACGAGCCCCTTACAACTCGCACCAACCCTTATAAACTTCTTGGAATGGCTAAGAACATAACCCTCTAATACAGCACAATTTCTTTCGAGTTCCTATTGAGCGGTCTCTGTGGAATCACTGGCGTGAAGTCGATTTTTTAATCAAACCTCGATTAGGTATAAACTGCCTTCATCAAGGTATTAGTTGTGAGTAATTTAAACTTGAAAACAGGGTTATTTTATTAAGTATTTTACACACTTAAAAATCACCTGTCGGAATTTACAAATTATGTAAACTTATAATTACAATATGCATTCAATAAAACAGTTTATTTCGGGATTAGTTTTTATTATATTGTCAGAAAGAAAAGCTAAAACTAGATGTATCCTTTTATTAAATTGTCACAATCACTATTAAAATACTTAATATGAAAAAACATAAACATAGTCATATGGTCAAATTTAGAAGACATTAGAAAAATTAAACAATTAGAAACGGGTGTAACCGCCATTGGCTTCTATGACCTCTAAAAGACGAGACCTCATTGAACCAACAAGCTGTGAGCAAACATCGGTTCCCCGCATTTCCTCCCAGATTGAATTACAGTGACTAATAAGAGCTTGTTTGGTTCTTTCATTTTGATGCGACCATCTTAGGACCATAAGGCCCCAAAGAGTGATCTTGAGGGCCACGGAATTACCTTTACGTCAGTGTGTGAACGAAACCAGGCTCTTACGATCCTCGCATTATGAATTGAACAATTATCTTGATCAAAATTAAATTGTGCCACTTCGTTTTCCGGGTAAACATTACGGGCTGTCGGTAGCATTGCATTTTGAAGCACGCTGATATAATATAATTTACAGCCGTCGCTCGAGGAGGTAGAGATCACAATTTCTCTACACCATCCGCACTCATCCAGCCTCAAATATTTACGGAAATTTGACCTGATTCTCTATTTCGGATTACATGATCATCTCTATACCGTGTTGAATTTTATCGCCAAAGGTGTAAACGTCCATGCTGACTTGATTTAAACGTTTTTTCATCACAAAACACTGTATTAGACCAATCAAACTCTAAGTGCTCTTTGGCGAAGTTCAGACGAGCAAGTCTGTGAGCATCCGTCAAATATATTTTCTTGGCGTAATGCCTGTGGTGCAACCCCATGTAATGTAGATGATTTCTTATTGTTTACGCACTCACATCGAACATCTCCGCAAAATAATTTGTCGGTTTAAAACCATTGATTTCATATTCCAGTCTCATAAATTCTCTGTTGTTATTGGAGAGAGCAGGCCGGCGACCACTTCTTCTGTGATTTAACAAACTACCTTTTTCCTCCTTCACGACGAATCCAAAATCGGACACTACGTCTCGCTATATTTAAATTCCTCGATATCGCACTAATACTGCATCCTTCATTATATTGGGCCATTATTTGTTCCCTTTCAGCAATGGTCAAGTTGGCAGGCATTGAAGATGATATTTAAATGCAGTTGAGTAAAAAATAACACAGAAAATATATCGGTTTTCTGAGGAAAATAATAGAAATTATTAAAATATATTTAATAAAATGACAATTGTCAGTTTTCTTTATCAAATAGAATTTGGTTGTCTATTCAAATAGTTTTTATTACTTGTTTAGAAACATTTAAATTCTCTTTGTAGAAATTAATGTCTTATCCATTTATAATAAAGGCTAAAATGTCATGCACTTATAAGTGACCTACGACGTATGAATACTTATCAATTAGGTTAACGTCATTATTATGCATCTCTTTCAGTGATATCTTTTTAGTATGAACCTTGTTGTAATTTTCGATGAATAGGAAACTAAATCAAAACTGGTACACCACTTTCTTGGCCGACCGTACATCCTTGAAGTTGCTGTGTTTGTTAAAAGTAAACCGCACTTGTTTTCAAAATTGTCAGATACAGTGAAACGTAACAGGCGTGATGACTCTTAAATACGCATATATAGCTCTAGAACAGCACTTATGCATAAAAGCATTATTTGTATGGGTCCAATCTTTTATTATAAATTTCCCAAGGAACGGAAGTAGAAAAATGTATGATTGTTTAAAAAACATATTAGGGTATTTCTAGCTAACAAGGCTTATTATACTATAACAGAATATTTTAAATGACAAAACAATTATATTAAAAGCATTAAATGCTTTTAATATAATTGTTTTGTTATTTGCCCATTTTTATTATAATTGTTATTTTGTTTTAATTGATATTATATTTGACATTTTAACATTTACGTATGACATTTAATACTGTATTATTTGACACACTTTTATTATTTTTATTTTGAACATTATGGCAATTTTTATCTTTGAATTTAATAAAATATTGGATACGATTAATTAAATTATGTGTATTAATTAACATAACTTAATATTTGTATGCCTTAAAGGTAAAACATGATGATATATTTCTTTTAACACCATGCATTTTATGTTATATTTCTCATGTTTTTAACAAATAAACAGCGGGCCTACCGTGAAAATGTTTTTACGCAATGACGTGCCGAAACGAATTACGAACGAAATAATAAGCATATACCTACCATGAAAACACTTCGGATTTTTTAGGACGTACAAATGTCATACGACGATATTCGTGACGAATGTCGGCGCGAATGATATTTCATGGTAAGAATAAGCACGAACGAACGTACGCAATTGCGTATAACGCATTTTACGGTAGACCCCCAGATCTTTATCACAGTATAGAGCTCAAAATACCAATTTAAGCACTGCATCGTCTGTACTGTCGTAATTCTACTCTCTATACCAAACCGATAATTTTTCTGAACTTACCAGACGCATGCGTGTCCAAAACAATCAATGATCACGACTTTGATTTTAATTCTCTGTGACATTTTTTACACATGCCAAACGAATTCTCAAGAGTAATTTACCTAATTAGGGGAACAAACAGGAGGAATTTAATAGGTCCCTGGCAGCTCAAAGGCCGTTCTAAATTATTTATATTTCTCTTGAGAGATCGTCTTTACATCTACTGGACGGGATGTGGAGTGCTCAGTTGTTGCTGAGTCTCAACAATTATAATTTATGTATATATTTTTATATTCTGACTCATTGGTCCCTTGACAGGTAGTGCTTACGTGTGGGCCGATCCGGTCCCACTTTTTTAAAAGGTCATACAATATTCTTAGAATAATCTCTGTAGAAGCGCGGGGTGGGGCAATGTTTTTAGTCGACAACCGGAGGTTCGCAATCCTTAGTTCTCAACTACCTACTTTTATAAATGCGACTGTGAATTTATTTGTTACGCTTTAACGCCTTAACTATTTGACCGATATAGGGAGTTCACGGGAATATTCACATATATATTAAAACATAAGGCACAAATTCATAACAGATATCTGTAGAAAATACAACTTTATAACTTATTAACTTAACCCGAATATGTCTCACCAATTCTTATCTCTTATAAAAAAATGACATACTGCATATCAAATCTTTTTCAAATCGCTAAAAATAAGGGCCGCATATCACCTTGTCATACTCATTAAAACAACCTAGCAGAATACAAGCGGAATTGTAAACAGCAGCACTTTCTCATTGAAAAGCCGTATAGACCCGCAAACACATTTCACCAGCGAAGCATCCAACGTACTAAAATATTCGCCAACGTACTAAAATTGTACCGTAATCTGGTCTAGACCGGCGTTATCTCGCCGTGGCTTCCGAGATTACGCCTAAAGCCTGCTTGCCTGATCTTGCGGAGGGTTAATATGACAATGTTGGCTTTGTGCTGTTTGTTACGTCATGTTGGTGTATTGGTGATGTTGGCTGTGTTGGCATGTGTCATGCGATTGAGTCACGTCTGGAGAGCCTTTAGGGAAATTTTGATGGGATTAAGATTTACGAGATTGATTATAGATGCACTGGGCGTCCATTTAAATGAGAATAGAAGTATATAATAGAAGTAGTGATAGTATATCAATTTACAACTGTACAACTAGTCAAATGCGTGTAAGCAAAATATACTATAACTTACTTTTCCATAAAGAGAAATACTAACTTTTGCTTATTTTATCATTTTTAAAAAACCTTATAACTGTATTACGGGAAATAAACAAACATTTAAACAACGGACTCAAAGACCACCAGCCTCAAAACAACTATTTATTTTCTAGATCACGATATTTAGCGCATTGGCAGAAGTGCGACTATCACTTAAACCTTTACGCTATTCGTGCAGTTAATGAAATGTTTTCGATTTGGGTCGTATCTAACGTATATAGTATCATTATTATCATTAGAGAATATTACTCTGATCCCAATTCAATTAAGGTCGGCGAAATATGTATTCTCCTACTAATATAAGTCATCATCTCATCCTCATTAACTTATTTTTGTTCCATGACATATTAATCGATCGAATATTCGAAAGTTGTATGATCTTCAATCCGAGTGTTGATTCATTCACTGTCTGCTCATATGCTTGCGTAAAGCTAATATGCATTTACGTTATCAATTAATATTACCATTCGAATAATTATCGCCCTTTCGAACGATTCGATTTTTATTGAACGCATACCTACTAATATGACAAAAGTGGAATACTGTGAAGTAGTTTCGATGTTAGTTATTCTATTATCCGTAAACCTTTGACCGGTTTTGGATGAAGATTAGCATAGAAAAAGACCATGTCGTTGATTAACACATAAAGAATAATTTTCATCTCGGTATGTGTTCCCATAGAACTCACGCGGGTCAAGCCGCGAGTAGAAATATATATGATAATATTAGTTCTGTCTCTTAAGACTGCGCCGAGCGTAAGACAGATAATGACAGAGCTCGTGCAGCGCATGTTTAAAGCGACGCGCGGCCGCCATAGTAAAATTGTATGGAGGATTTGAAGTGCTTTTGATAAATATGTATCTTTATTGTCAACCAATAAATTAAATATTTGCGACGGACAAATTGTAATATAAGTATTTATGTTTCGTTTAAGCTGTAAAATAGGATAGATTTCTACAGTAATAATCTAAAAATCACGTAATGCGTATGCAAATTTACGTAATTTTGTAGACGAAAATATTAATTATTTTAAGTTTTTTTACACGGAGTAATTGTAAACACATTCATTGTTATGGTAAATTTATATTTTATATGTGTATTAAACAAAAAGTGTTGATTTTATTCACTTAACTGTGACCACCTGTTTTGGCACATTCTGCTCGGCGCAGTCTATAGTAGTCAACAGTAAACTTGGTAGTAGATTTATTGCTCAAATGCAGTGATTGCTAACCACTTGACAGAGCTTTTCAAGCTGGCAGACAAATAATACAATATTTTTATGTTTAAATTTAATTTAGATATGTTGATTTATATTGGCATCGTCACATATAATATCCAAACAAAGCCTGTTTTTATTATAGTGATTTCATCGTCCTATCTATCTACTCTGAATTCAAATGGTTGTTGTTGATTTTTCAAACTAATATAATATCAATAAATATAAATTGAAACGGACTTATTTTATTTATCTTGCTTTTCCAATTCAAATTGCTGTGTCTGCCAGCGATTATTATCGCAAAATGAATGTTTCAAGCTTTCACGAAGTTGAACGTTTTTATTTTTGAAGTTAATTGTGTTTTGTTGTGTCTTTATTTTATTTTAAGCTCTTTTATATATTGCTCGTTCGATCTTAGGTCCCTGGTTCGATTCCCGGATCAGACGTGTTATTGGCCTATTCTATTAGAAAATTCTCAGCACCAGCACGTATTTAGGAATTATTCTCGGTAGATGTGAAGGCTCGTTCCCTATTACGTGGGATCTAAAACACAGCAAAATGTGTTGTTAATACACCTCCGCCTTATATAGAGGTGTGAGACTATACATGTATCTAAATTTTGTGAATACGAAGTCTGGGCAATGTGCTTGGTATATGCCAATAGACTGAGAAGTTCTTACCCGACCTGAAAATCATCATATGCTACTGAGATCGAATAGAAACACAATCGAAACTAATATATATTTAATAAAACAACTCAAATAATTAATAAAGCAATGTTGTCTGTATAGGCAGACAAATACTTAAAAATTGTTATTTAGTTATGATTATTTCTAGCACAAATAGGTTCGTGTGAGTCAAATCGTGGAGGTCAGACGACAAGGCTTTTATGTAAGTAATTAGTACATTGTGTTAGTCTGAAAGCTAAACAACATGGGTAATTTGTTAAATTACACCAATTTTGTACAACGAAACAAATCAATTTTTCTACACTGACATTTTTATCGGGCACCTCGTCCCTCGATGCGGCTTCTGTAATAATAAATCGAGGTTGAAAACATCTGAGCAGTTTTACGTTTGTGCAGATTTTTATATTATACGTACGCGCATTCGTATACGTGGATTTATATTTTGATGTGAAGTTTCGAAGCAAGAAGTTTGGAATGAACGAAGCGTGAAGCGCCGCGTATCTTCAAGCGTGCACGCTACGCCTCTGAACACGTCAAATTACTATATGATAGGTTATGAGGCGCTGCGTATAAAAACAAAATAATTTGGTGATGTCTTATTTTTACCACGAAAAGCTGTTTTTTTAATCGACATTTTACCTGAGAATATATTTAGTAGTTATAAATACAAAGACTGTCAAATAGACACATTTATTTCTCCGTGAAGGCAGACGACCTTGGTGATAACATTAATTAATGTGAGTGCCACCACTTATTGCTTCCATTTATACTATGTTTGTAAACAATCTTCCCCTACACCTGTGTCACCGCAGGCTTACAATAGAGCTTATTGAAGTTCGTTTTCTAATTGAGATAACTCAGCTTCTGTGATATGATTGTAATCCTTTTTGTACACTCATACTTATTTACGCCTCTATGGCTCAGTAATAGTGAGTGTCTGTTGTACATACAATCTCAGTTTATAATTTCAGTTAAACTATGATAACACATTGACAGAAATGCATACGGACTGACTCATTACAAATTGTCATCACTAAGGGTGTCTCTAACACACTGGCGATGCTGTTATTAAACAGTTGCAACACTATCAGCTGATGAGGCAATATCTCCCTCTTTGACAGTACAATGGGTCTGGAAATCCTATTTATTCCTTCAACCCACAAATCAGCACGAGTACAATAAATAGCTATTTGACTGCTATCTTCTGCAGAGAGAATATCCTCGCCCTACTCTAGTTTGACTAATTTAAATGGAATTTCCTCTGTGACCCACCTCTCTTGAACTTTAACGAGTAAACTGTTCTACTTAAAGTTTTTAAAGTGAATGCACTAATACGATTCACGCCTCGTTTCACGCTTGTTACCGAATTCACAGCTGAGGATCGATGTGAATGAACTACTTAAAAATGAAGCAGTTTTCCAACGCGATGGAAAGGGTGACTTGAGATCGTAAACATTTTGGTATTCAGACGGTGCTCGGTCCAGTCAAATGTCTACTTTTAAATACGTCCTCCACAGACATTCGTCTCATACATACTAAATAAGTGATGCTCGTTGGTTGACCTAGTTGGATTTTGGGTGTACCGTACGCGTTTAAGGCATGATGAAATATTTATGTGCTGTTCAAGCTTCGGGATTTCCCGGATTAAGCAGTGGAACGCAACTGAGTGATGTTACGCATAGTTAAGTTGTGTTTTGTTGTGTAAGGTTGTTATGGATTCTATGAACTTACAGGGAAGGTTACGGCCGATGCCGTAACCTCATCGCCTAATGACTCGCGTAGTTTGTGGCGCCGGCTAAATTGGGGTTGGAGTAATACGAGTATAATGATGATTTTTGCCTTTTCTACTGTAACGTTATGGTAGACAACCAGCTTTAGTGGCGTGGTTGACCATTGTTCATCCCATCACCATCCATCATCCATCGACCATCTTTAATTTCTATTAAAATCTTAGGATTTTGAACAACGCGATCAATAAACATATATTTGCACTTACAAAAGGTGAATGAGAATAAACAGAACTATAGTTATGTTCAACTAGGTATTTAGTGATAGTTCAGGTCGTGGTTCAAGATGAAGGCTTGTAACGTGGTCCCGGTATAACTGTAGCGAATGCGAGTATTGTGCGTGAGGTCTCGAGTGCGATTTTTGGCTCGAGCTGTTTTCATTTACGAGTAGAGACGTTTTGAGTAACTCTCGTAGTCTGGGCCTGTGCACGGTAAATGGCTATATGCTTAAACTCTAGGCTAAATACTCTATTACGAGGGCCTTAAATGCAAAGCTAAAAAGTAAGGGTATATAAATACTCCTCTACCTACCTCTTTAGCGATATAGGCGTGATACTATAATATATGTAAATATGTACATATTGATATACGACATAGCTCTTGTTAATAGATTATAAACTCATGTAAATATTCAATTTATTTTTGAGTTTAAAATTTGGACTACCCAGCCCATACGAGCTGGTCCAGAAAGATGGAGTAAATTCTCATTACTACCAAAACCATATACGTTATTGATATGACTTCAACTATGTCGTAAATACCTGACATGCTTAATCAATTATTTAATGTTCCTGAAACCGCATTGTGCCAGTGTGGTGAGAGTTCAGTACCCTGCAGTAGGACAATTTACAGAAACACGGTTTATTTAGGGTCAGAAGAATCGAACGTACGTACTGTAGTTAATGAGATTTCGATTGTAGGTAGTGCACGCGCTGTCATTATTGAATGGCGCGTTTGCAGAAAGGCCGATGCCGAACATCGGTTTAATGAGTCATTAGCAATGCGACACTAATTATAGAGCCGACATTTTTGCACTTGGTAAGGACTGAAATTATTTGTTTTGACGCCATACCAATTAGACAATTTTACTATACTATACTAACTGCCATGCTATTTTAAATAAACTAGAAATTTTAAGCCGTTATTAAAGAAACGCTTTTTTTTTCAAAAGACTTAATAGACTGTAGACTTACAAAGAACAAAGGCTCATTCCAACGAGGTGACTTGCGAAAATTATGCATTTGTTTCTACTAAGCTCAGTCATGATCTCAGTTCTTGCGGTCCTTTACAGATACGAAAATAGGACTACATTAAATTAAACATATTTTCACGCCTATATTCTTGAAGTTGTAGACACGCTAGACTCACATTATGCCACAATAAGTGGTAAGTCAATTGCCATTAACCATCACTGTTCTAGAGGCCGTTCTGCTACTAAAAAATTTCTAAAATAGAACATTCTATTTATTATTAGCCCGACGCTAGAATCGAACCCTTACGAACAACAATCGCATTCACAGCCCCTAGACTACCGAGACCTTACTTTATGTACTGGAAATTAAACATTACAAAAGTTGACTCCATAATCCTAAACGCATCACAGATTTTTCGAGCACTGAAATAGTACGTCATGAAATTCCTAAAACAAATGAACTTATTTGTTTACGTAACGAGTACACGAGTAGGTACATTCCACCTATTTGCTTTACAATTCTCTCCGTTTCAAAAATTTGCCAATCTTTCGCCCGCATGCAAAATACAATCCCATTTCGCGAATGTGCTTTTTACTACTTTTGCGGAACACCAAACAACTGATGCACACGGATCCTCTCATCAGCGGTGGAAAATGTTTTACCCTCTGTTCCCCTTGCTCTTATAAATTTTCTATGAGATTTTCGCAACATCCTAATTCTGTCCGCTCTCGTATTTCTGGTCAACGAAATACCAATTTAAATGAAAGATTCCGTTTTTAGAATACAAGTCTTTGAACCGAATGTAATGTTGATTTCCAACAGAGGTGAAATTTACAAATGGCAATCTTGTTTGGTTAGTGTAAATATTTTGTGAACTCAGTAAATATTTATACGTATTTCACACCGAATAAGTCTTGTACTTGTGTGGCTGAAACACGCGATCTTTGATGTATTAAGTATTATAATGACCTATGCATGTTATAAATTCTTACAAAAAGTTGGTTTAGAAGGCAACAAAATATCGTAATTGGTGCCTGCAGTGTTTTTTGACACTATATTTGTTATGAGGTATAATTTTAAATAAGATCTAACCTTTAAAGGTTGAATTTTGTTTGAAAATGATTTGTTAGTTAGGTTATTGGAGATAGTGGGAGGTTAAATCTATGAAAGCTTTATTTATATACTTATTTATATATTAATAGCTCCTGCTCGCGGCTTCGCTCGCGTAAAAGTAGGTTTGGTAATATTAGAAACAGTATATTTTTTAAATAAATATAGCCTATGTTACTCCGTGATATTGTAGCTGTCTAATGGTAAAATAATTTTTGAAATCGGTTAAGTAGTTTTTGACGTAAGTCCTTACAAACAAACAAACCAAAAATCTAATCTTTCCTTTTTATAATATTAGTATAGACAAGGCACATTTACAACATAAACACTAACATATTATATGTCAATAACATTTCAGTGATTTTCATACGATCTTTACAACAACAATAGATGTGCACAATGCTGTCAATAGTTATTTTATACCTTTGGATACAGAATAAACTTATTATTTCTAATAGCAAAAAAGGTCGTAAAATAATAACAATAACGATATAACAAAGGACACAACTATTTGTCTATATTCAGGATCTTTCTATTAAATAGCGCGGGGTAGTCATGAAAGATGTCAAGGTTGAGTTTATTCACAAACACTACTTCGAAGACATTTTTGATCAGAATTAAATAAAACTTTTTATTTGCTTATTATTTCTTTCAATGGTTATGTATCCTCAATAAAGTCCTACATGGACTTTATAGCAGCTTTTTATATATAACACTAGCTGTCCCCACAGACGTTGTCCTGAACACACGAAAAAAAAACCCAGATCTAAAACATCCTCGAATCCACATGAACACACACAAATTTTCAACATCGGTCCAGCCGTTTAGGAGGAGTTCAGTGACATAACACGTACAGTAGAATTATTTGTATAAAGATGTGCATATGGCTGTTTTTAATTTTTGCCAACCGTTGTCTAAAAATATGATTTCTATGGTGGCTGTCAAAATACATAACAAAGAAGTTTAGTTTCAACACAAATGCATGCAAAAGATTTGTCTTTTCCAGAATCCTGTCTAGAGCAACGCCATTAGTCATATAGACCTGTCAAAACAATATTCACGCAAGCCATTTCTATTCGTATTTGCGAGGAAAATCTGAACTCTTTTAATCTAGCAAGAAAGCTGTGGAAACCGCACCTCGTCACTATTGCAACTGTATTTCTTTGGCTCAAAGCCTCAAAGTGTCTCGTTAGTGTGTTTTCAAATAGTCGTTCTCGGCCTCTGACCACTCTATACAATCTTTTCAACTATTATGCACAGAAGTTGATTGCTCTCTGCAGTGGCTTTAGGAAATTACTGTTCCGTTTTGGATTTATTACTTTTATATTTTATGCTCTTGATATAATTTTGATAATATTGTCGTCTGTTTACGCGAATATTATTCATTGAAATTAAACTACTATATATGGATTTTATCGCGTTGTTTATTTGATACTTTATTACATAATTTTGAAAACTGTTACACTATTACTACTATTAAACTTTACTTATTATTAAGCTAATTAAATTATTATTAAAACTATTAAAACAATTTAGATTTAATTTAATTTTACACCTTCCCCGACGTTTCGGTTGCTTTTCAGCAGCCATGGTCACGGGGAGACTAAGATGGTAGTTGCCTCAATGTTCCAGTGTCGTTATTTCAAAGTACCCGAACATAATTGAATAAAAAGTGTGTGTTTTAATTAGCTTAAAATTTAGTAAAGTTTAATAGTAATAGTAGTTTAATAGTTTTCTAAATTATGTAATAAAGTGTCAAATAAACAACGCGATAAAATCCGTATATAGTAGTATTATTTTCATGTTGCGTTTTCAGAATTTTCTGTTTACACTATAATAACGGTTCAAGAGCAGCGATAGCTCAGTGGGGAGACCAATAGACTGCAATGCAGAGGGTCTCGGGTTCGAACCCACGTTGCGCACCTCTGACTTTCGGAAGTTATATGACTTTTCGAAATTATGTGCGTATTGATTGACAATTATCGCCTGCTCCGTGCCTCGGAGAGCACGTTAAGCCGTTGGTCCCGGCTGCAATAAACATCTATGGCAGTCGTTATTGGGAAGTCAGTACCCTCTAGTATCCTGACACTGGTCTAGCCTTAGGGTATCGTTAGCCTTCGGGTTGCGGAGGTCAGGTGGCAGCCGCTCCGTGTAAAAACTGATATCCAGTCAAATCCGGTTAGACCAGAAAAGCCGACCTCAAGTGACTTGGGAATAATAAAGGCTAAGAGAGAAGAACTATAATAACGATTCAAATGATTTCAAGAAAACTAGGCAAGAATGAGTTTTTCTCGTAATAGTCTGTTTTAATTTCAAATTGAATACAATTCTGATACAACTACTTAATCTGTCAAGTCTTAGAAGACGAGACATGATTAAAAATCTGTCACAAATGATTAAATGTCTGCTATCGGTGTTCCGCTACGACTCAATAAGTTAATTGAGATTAGTTAGAAAGATTAGTCAATTTAATTACAAATAAACAAAAACGGCTTACCCGATATTAAGCAGGCAGCGCGGTCTAAGGACGCCCTGTATGCCAGGCATCGCCGTAAAAAGTAATTTAGGGTTATAATAAAAACCATACATACCTCTAGACTCACGTCTGTTTCCCGGAGCGGTACGCAGATACTACGAATTTTAACATACTCCGCTATCCCAATTTCCTACATAACTCTAACTAATATTATAAATGCGAATGTGAGTTTGTTTGTTTGTTACACTTTCACGCCTTAACCACTCGATCGATCGTGAAATTTCGCACACGCTTTTTTTGGGGGAACAGTAAATAACATAGGGTACCTTTCATCCAGAAAAAAGTACTGATACTAACCTAACCTACATATAAGTATGTAAGCAAAGTCGCGGGCAAAAGATAGTAATTAATAAAACTAAAATATTTGACTAGAATATTCCAATTTAAATTTCAAATCGAGGCAACAAGATATAATTAAATAATTGGCTAATCCCTTAGGCGCACGTTGTAGTACCTTAATACTGAATTTATTAATTATTAGCAGCCAGAATTATAAGTAGGTAAGTTCTAGTAAATCCGCTTAATATAATAATTACTTGGCAGATATTATAACGTCCTATTAATATAATATTGGGACGTTATGAACACGGTACATTGAATTAATTAAACGGTTCCAAGTGTTAAATTTGATATTCGGTTACTTCGTTATTTCAATGGTTAAAATGGTTACTACATAAATTGATGGTAATGTCGAGTTAATAAGGCTAGTGTGAACATTCACAGAGTCGCAAGGGAATGGCGAACGTTTCTCGATCAGATCGGCGACGTTCTGGACAAAGGCTAGATTAAGAGCACCTTTAACCGGCGAGCGCGTATAAGGAATGTGATGAAAGAGAATGGAAATCTGTAGTGTCTGCCTACTCCTCTGGGAAACAGGCGTGAATCTATGTATGTATGTCCCGAGTTCGACAAACGTAAAAAGGTGTTGTTTTATTATTACTCTCGGCTGCTATGTGTTTTGCCTGGGAGACGGCTAAAGATTTGATACGGTTCTTACAATCTCGTAAGATAATTATTTTTATACGTAATGCGATTGGGTAACGTGTTAAGGAGTCTTCCCACTACACCGAATCATACCATGACCGTGCTAGGAACGTATCAGACACGAAAAGCAATACGATATGCCCTGCTATAGGAACTGCTGGTCAGTGACGGAACGGTCTAGTCGGCATAGTCTTATACATTTTCTTACAACGAATATTTTTTTGCCTGACTGGTTCCTAGCATGGTCATGGAATGAGACGGAGTATTAGGCAGACTCCTTTATTGGTTTATTATGTTAGATTTATCTTAGTAGCAGCTCAGCGTCTCGATATATAGCAGATACACGGCAAGAGAGAGAGAGATGTAGATGTATTACCCATTTACTTATTCTCTCAGACATACAATGGATATGAATATGTTTATATGTTAACACACAAATAGTATTCTTCGACAGTTGCAGTATCTACTAAGGCGCTTAGATATGTAAT
Source organism: Catocala fraxini (assembly GCA_930367265.1). Lineage (NCBI taxonomy): Eukaryota > Metazoa > Arthropoda > Insecta > Lepidoptera > Erebidae > Catocala > Catocala fraxini. The sequence continues at coordinate 25,459,294 of OV884031.1, forward strand.
CATTTGTCTAGTAAAACCGGCCCATTGTAAACAAACTTTTTACCCCAACAGTTGCCCTTTAACAAAACTTCATACATATTTCACGTCAACAATTAATTGCCAACTGCATCGCACATTATTAAAACATGAGATATTATGAAAGGCGCAAACAAACAACGGCGATTTATTACTTCCGTATTGACACCCCTGCCGACCCCCCCTTATGTAAGTAAGACATGAATATCAATTATATTGTTGCTACACAAGTTCACAGACGATAATATCTCTTGCATGCCAAAATATGCTTTGTTATACATACATAAATGAGTGCGTTTTAAACTGACAGAGAATAGTATTGTCTTAAGATTACGCGAATGTTAAGCATAGAAATGAAACTACTGTTTATGGATTTATTTATAGTGACTAATTTAAAAAGCTCTAATTGTATATAATTTTAACTATTGTTCTTTAAACCATTGAACTATTTAAATAGGCATTTTCTCCGAGGTTTCGGTATTTTTTGAGGCAATTTTTGCTAAAGTCATGGGTGACAATGATGATAGTCATCTCGTTACCATGAATTAATAATAATAATAATAATATTCTACCACATATACACAACACCGTCTAGCCCAAACTAAGCAGAGCTTGTACTATGGGTACTAGACAATGGGTAAACATACATATATACTTTATTTTTGTAAAGACATACATATTATACATAGAAACACCAGACCAAGACAAACATCCAGGTTCATGCACACAAATGTTTGTATGTTTGAATTGTAGTTATTTAAAGTATCCAAACATAATTATTGATTAAATAGTAACAGTTTAAATGGTCTAAGAGTAGTGTATTTAAAACAAACTGCGATGAAGTCCGGAAACAGTAGATTTAAGATAGTAATCAATAAAAAAAAATATCCGGTAATACTTCGGACTATTTGTATTAATGTATGTTTGATGCGAAACCTGCATATCTGTGAGTTTTCCATAATGTTCTCGAAGGTCTCGTCGGCCTAATGCGGATTGGCAGAGATCTCATCTCTGCTAATCCGCATTAGGCCGGCGTAGTGGACTACAGTTTAATACAGAGTTAATACAGGGCTGATATTATATATGTGTGTGTGTGTGTATCTATGTTTGTATGTGAGTATACCCGTTCCACGTACAGCCACACGTCTTTGACAGTTGTATGTGTCAGTATTTGTTATTAAATGTAGGGGTATATATTAGGCGTAGGCGCATTTGCCACTCTTGTTTCGAAATTAGAATCGAACAAAAAACGTGTTACATATGTACCTAGTTAGGGTATTAGGATTTTTAAGCAAAAGCCTTATGTCTAGTATTTGGACATATTAAGAGTATAGGTTTAACCTAGTTGAAAATTCTTTGTAGCAGCACAAATAGAGTTTTAGTAAAATACTACTATTTGCCATGGACTAAGCTATTATGATATATATGTATGTCCATTATTTTTAAAAGATTTTCACACACTAATAATAATTCCTGTATTGCGGCGTACCTTAAAACATTTAAACAACAATCAAAAAGAACATCTAGACTCGGTACAACCATGCGTGCATCTCACAAATGTTAAACCGTGTGAGATGCGAACCCTCATATCTCCTTCGAAACTCCACAACGCCCTTGAAAGTCGTCATAGAGCCTGTGTGTGGCGACCACTTAACATCTTTACATCTTTGGAAATATTTAATTACAGGATTCTGCCTGTGGTTTCGCTCGTATATGTTAAGATTAGGTTAGTAACAGAACTTTTTTCTGGATGAACAGTGCCCAATGTCCTTTTCTGTCCCCCTGACAACGTGTATACGAAATTTCATGATGATGGGTCGAGGCGTGGAAACGTAACAAACAAACAAACTCACAATCGCATTTAAAATATTAGTATGGATTTGAGGATTTACAGGCATGATACCATCTTGTGTTATGAATAAGTTATAATACACACAGAAGATATGCACACTTGTGAGTTACAAGCACTATACAGCACTCCATCGGATGTAATACACGCTTTGACAATCAGCCATACGATCATCGAGGCGAGCGGCGAGTGAGGCTCTCGAAGTAATAATGTACGACTACATAATATTACTAGTATTGAATTTCGATAGACATGTAGATTACAATATTCTCCTTTGAGCACAAGTGTGTTGAATATGTGTCTTTCGTTGACATTTTCTGTTTCAATCAGTGTTTGTAATTTTTCTTTGGCTGTGTCTTAATTATTATATTAGATTATTTTAGTAACCGTATTTGTTAAAATAAACTAGCGCCTATGTTACACGGTGATAATATAGCTTTCTAACGGTCAAAGAATATTGGAAATTGGTTTGGTAGTGTTTGAGTTAAGTCCAAATTACTACACATTAATTACAATTTGATCTGCAGAGCCTGCACGCCTGTGGTGAACAGGACGAGTCCATATCACATCTACTGTGTGAATGTGACGCGTTGGCTGGACTAAGGATGGCTCTGATGGGATTGGCATATCCGAACCCTGAAGTCTTCAGGCTTCTCCCTCTGAAGTGTACGCTGCGACTGATGCAGTACATTCATAGGGAGATAGCTCAGGGATAGATCTCGGGGCTGACACAAAATACACTCGGTCGAAGTGTCGCCGGTCTACACTGATTGGCCCCCGAAATAAGATAAGATAAGATAAGATAAATCCAAATTATAATATTAGTATAGATTATCGTTAGGGTTAAAGCATTTTATACGATTTTTATTTAGTACTGCCTCGGTCATAGCTGCGACTACTCTGCCTGAGACCAAATTCCTGGTCAAGTAATATTATTGGGCTTGTTTACCAAGAAGTACTCAGTATCAGCACGATGGCTGAACTTTGCCGGCAACGGCTCGCCTTATATTACCTAGCACCTAGAGATATTTGGTGGAATGTTGTACCTACATCTCTACCTAACCTTTCTGGATAATAAGAGTAGAACCATATATGTGGGCCCATCCATTTAACAATTCAAATAATGAAACATATTTGATACCCAACTACCATTTACTTATTTAAAACCTTTTTAAAACCAGTTTTGATGGAACGAATGAAAATCTAAATTAAAAAAAAATGTGGTAACACACCAGATGCCAGAATCATTCTTTATCACACAATCTTAGCAACCAAGAAATTATATTTTTCTTTTCTTTTCGCCGCAGTTAAAGCTTGATCAAAATATGCTTGACAGTAACTGTATTACATTATCTCAATTTAATAGATTGTACTTCCATTACAGCATACCGTCTTACATCAAACGTACCTAATTAAATGCACGCAAAGCTATAAATTAACCGAGTTCGATTGCGCTGCCAATAATAGACTAATTAAACGTTTGAACATCTGCCAATGCGTATTTGTTACTTGGATGAGCTGCAACGTTGTACGTAGCTAATTATATGCTCTCAGGAGCGCATAGATCGCTTTGTAATCTCATTTGAGTATTTAGGCTTAATCTTGTATAAACTTTAGAAAACAATTCATGCATTGCAAGAAGGCCATCACAAGAATTGGGATGACCGCAAATAAAGCATCGTAAGAAAAAAGTGAAAACTAAGTCTGCACTCAAAGCATAATACCTACGTAGTTAAATTTTTATCATAATTTAATAGCCAAAAGAAACCTTCCTTTATTATGTAAAGAGAAAATATCCGCAAGCGATTAGGCTCTGTGTCGCGGTGGCTTTACAAGCATTTAATTAACGGATACAAATTATATCCAGACTGGATAATTAACGTATGTAGTAGTAGTGTTGTAGTAGAGCCTCGCTGATTTCAGTATGAATGGGCCGGCTCGACCGGGGAAGGACTACCCTCTCACAGAATATCGACGTGAAATAGCAGTATTCCTACTGTTGTATCGTTCAGTGAGTGAGAGTGCCGGAGGCCCAATCACCCTCTTCCCCTCTTCCTGCTTCTTCTCCTTCCCACTTCCTTTTTCTCCTAAAGGGTCGGGAAGGCGCAAGTGATGCCTCTGGTGTTGCAGGCGTCCATAGGCTACAGTGACCAATTACCATCAAGTGGGCCGTATGCTAGTTTGCCACATTAGTAGTAAAAAAAAAATTTGAAAAAAAAGGTCATCTGGACTGGTTTACTCGAATAATTGCTCTGTGTGGTATTTGAATCTACAGCACTTGGCGCTACTTGGCCGTTTCGGCTTTCAGATAGTCAAACTAGTTGTTATAAGTCATTTACTTTGTGTTAATCCAAGAAACGGTTTTCTCGCTTACTCATGACGTATTGGCATGTCAAATAACAGCTTTAGTGATTATTTTGAAGCATAATAGAAGCTTTGAGAGAGAAATGCTCGGCCGTGATTTTTATTGTTTAATACATTTTACAAATTGGTATCCCTCGGGATCAGTATTTTTTTGCTGGATGAAAAGTACGTCCTCTTCTGTATCCCTGACAAAGTGTATGCCAAATTTCTTGATGATTGGTCGAGTAGTTAAGGCGTGGAAACGTAAAAAACAAACTCACTTTCGCATTTATAATATTAGTTAAATTAGATATATTTACAACAATAATTACAATTATATAATAGTTATAGATTCACCAATATTTGTTAACACAGACACATTGCATAAATATACACAACAAAATATTACCATGTTCGACAAATAATTACATTATAACTTATAACACAATAACAACATTATAACTTATAACTACATGATTAAAACCATTTGGAACTAAGATCCAAAAACTTTATATATGCAATCCATTTAACGGCCTACGCATTATCAAAATTTCCCAATAACCTAAATAGCGCCAACAATCGTCAAGACAACGATACGAAAAGTTTTCACCGAACGCTCAATTAAATCGAGCTTTCAGCGAATCGATTAAAACTCCGTATTCGATTGAATACCGATTGTAATCTACACTGCCTAGTAAATTGATAAGTCGACGAACCGCTCCTAATGAATATGCGATTGAGCTAAGAAAGTTAATATTGAAAATTAAGTCTAGAAGTTATCTCCAATCTATATTTGCATATCTTTCGGACCATCTATTTTAAGGAAGAGAGTTTAAGATATTTGGGATTTGAAAATCCAATTGAATGTATCAGAGTCAAGTTCTGATTTTATGTATTTAATATTCGACTAGCTTGGTAATGTAACGGAAATATATGCGAATGCTCTTTTTATTATTTAATTTAATATCAATTAATAATTCAAATTTTCAGTTCACACTGCGACTTTTTTGACAGAAAATCACATTTTTAAGGGGCACAGAAATCAAACCAGGTAGATCATGCACGGCAGCTGTATTTATTACCACCATGCCACTGAAAGTTAGCCTTTAAATGGAGTCGGTAGAACACAAACGCAAATTTCTACCTTATACACTTCACTATTGGTGTAGAAAAAAGACACTATTTTATATTTTAGGTAGCCTTAGCAGAAATGTATATGAGATCGTTAGCATAATTATTTTATTATTTAAGCTATACAATATAGATCTCTTACATATGTATGTATCTTATGTGGGGCCAGTCAGTGCAGACCGGCGACACTTCGACCCAGTGGGATCTTTTGTGTCGACACTCTCCCAATAACGACTGCCATAGATGTTCATGGCAGCCGGGACCGACGGCTTAACGTGCTCTCCGAGGCACGGAGCAGGCGATAATTGTCAATCAATACGCACATAATTTCGAAAAGTCATATAACTTCCGAAAGTCAGAGGTGCGCGACGTGGGTTCGAACCCGAGACCCTCTGCATTGCAGTCTGTTGGTCTCCCCACTGAGCTATCACTGCTATCATACATATACTTACTTATAAAGAGGAAAGATTTATATGTTTACAATTTCAGAGAGTATCGATCACTATAGATAACCTCAGAGTGCATAGTGCAAGTTTATTTTACGTTAACGCGATCGACATGTCTTATAACGTACGGCGCTCCGATTAGCCCACTCCAAGCTCTTAACCAATCAGAGAGCCAAACGCAGTAAATGTTTCGATCGCGTTTACATAAAAACAACTCACACTAGGCACTCTAATCATTTGTAAACTGCCTTATCCGAAAGTAATTTGGCATTACTCTACGAGACATAATCGTAGGCGAAACCACGGAGCTAATATATTAAGCTAATTATTTGCTTATTATATAATATATAATAAGCAAATATATGTTAAAATGTCATTTATACTAATGAAATGTACTTTTTTGTTACAGGTAAACACAGTTTTTTTGGTGTGGTGTAACAATTACATGGTAAATCTACACATAAAATATTAACATTAACTTAAGCTTATATACTTCAGAAGGGACATGTATAGTTGTATTACACGCATATTTTCAGCAACAGCCAGCACTTTTTTAATAATCTCATGCAAGGTGCCTGTGCCTCTGCCTAAGCATCCAAAAAAAAAAAACAAACGAGAGTCTAATATAAGCATACCAATAATATTAAAATTCCGTTTCTAAGATTGTATCAAAATGTATCAAACCGCCTAAATCTAAAATCGTTTATTTAACCTATATAGCAGGATTCTCGTTCCAAATATACATATCAAGAAGGAATATTTAAATAAAATACCTTAATTTAATTTTACCTCTTAATATGAAGTATTTAGAAAAAAGTACGCATGATGCCATGCGCTGCTTTGTCGAAGCCATCTGGGTTGTTGCTCGGATCTCGATCATGACAAAACATCCACCACTTAGGCATATTATCAAAATTTTTACATGAAGTTTTTTTGAGACAAAAGATGATGCTTCTTTTGTTATTAAGATTTTATATTATGGATTTACGGTGTCCTTAAATATGTATCTCTATTAATCAATCGCACTGTATACAGGTTGGCGATTTAATTATCTGCAATATTGAAAAAGATGTTGACCACCATATACTATCAATATCACCAAGTAGAGCCCTAATTACCTTAACTTTATTTTGATCTAAATATAAATTAATATTCAAATACTCAGTAAACATCAAAAATGGACAAGCGACGACCTGATCCACGCAAATGGTAGCTCATACGGGTTCAAGGGACTTAACAAACATCGTAAGGCAGCCTGAGAGTTCTGCATAATGTTCTAGAAGGTCTGTGAAGTAAAGAATAGAACCAATCCGCACGAAGGCTTGTGGCCAGCAGTAAGACAATATATACAAGGTTATTATACACCAAATGGAAGCAGCGATAGCTCAGTGGGGAGACCAACAGACTGCAATGCAGAGGGTCTCGGGTTCAAACCCACGTCGCGCACCTCTGACTTTCGGAAGTTATGACTTTTCGGAATTATGTGCGTATTGATTGACAATTATCGCCTGATCCGTGCCTCGGAGAGCATGTTAAGCTGTCGGTCCCAGCTGCCATTAACATCTATGGCAGTCGTTATTGGGAAGTCAGTGCCCTATAATATCCTGACACTGGTCTAGCCTTAGGGTATCGTTAACCTTCAGTTGTGGAGGTCTGGTGGCAGTCGCTCCATGTAAAAACTGTTATCCAGTCAAGTCTGGTTAGACTAGAAAAGCCGACCCCAAGTGCCTTGGAAATAATAAAGGCTAAGAGAGAGAGAGAGAGATACGAAAGTATCGAAAGTAGGTACTTTGTATTGATTAGTTAGTTACTTCTATTACATATTATCTTACCATCACGTTTAAATATTTCATTTGGTTTGATGTATTCGGGAAAACGTTCCACATTATGGTCGAAAACAACAAACTGATGCCGCGAATGAAGTAGGACATTTATGTCCCATTTGGATAAATTGTGTCTGCAGCGGTCCGCTTACCATTACGCTTTAAATTAATGACAAATATAATGTTCATTGTAAATACACTACAACTGAATAATGATCTCATTAAGATAATTCTCATATTTATTTACGTGGGTTATTGAAAAAGTTTTACATAACTACATATTTTCCATCAGCCTCTTGGTATATCGCTGTTGGGAAAAAATTCCCTTAGATTTCTAAATCACTCTTTTGTTAGATGTTCACACAAGCCCCTTTCAAGGGTGTCATCTCACCATCTACGTTTACCTATACCTGATTGCCGTCGACTGTCTTGTGAATCCCATTTGGTCATGATTTGTGCTCACCTCTCGGGGTCATCAAGGTTATCTGGCCGAGTCACATTAAATTTCCACTACCACAAGAAAATATATGAAATATGTAGGTATAGGTTGAAATTTGGTTACTACAATTTTCATAGAGTTCGCCGCGTTTATTCCAACGTTTTAACTATATTTCAAATAATGTACATCAGACATGTTATTGACAGGCTCTTATTCAAATGTAGTATGTGTACATTCTAAAAAGGATAAAACTGTACTTTATATTAATTTTTATTTTTATAGACACGTGATACCAAAATCAGTACTTGTTGACTTGACAGAAACAAGTTACTTCTTGTGATCAGTCAGTGTTTGGTCGCACATTGTTGAGAGTATAAACTTGTGGCAAGCATTTAGCAACAAAACTTTCGACAATGATACTTTTAATATGTATCTTTGATTGTTTAAGCAAAACTTTCTTGAAATATTGAGAGCATAGATTCTAATTTCTTTAGTAACGTTTGCATTTGAATTTTTTTTTTTTTTTTTACTTGGGGGAATGCATGACGCATACCCCTCCGCGGGGGCGGGCGGAGGGGTTATGTCGGACTCGCCGGGGTAAAAGAAGATGTTAAGATGATAAAGTACCTCCCGGAATATCGACTAAACCTACCACGGTGTTTCTCGACAAAACCACTATCGACGGGGCCGCGCGAATCACTTTCGCATGCGGTCGCGACCCCGCCGAGGTTACGGCCCGCCGTATGAAACGGCAGGCCACTACACGAGAGACCTACCCAAGTCACTTCTCACTTTAAACCCTACTGCCTCCCCCCTAGAGGGGAGGCGGACTCGACACAGAGGCGCGCGTGGGAACACGCACGCCGCCTCTCGGACCTGGTGCTGAACGGATGGCGGGCAGGCCCACGAAGCCCGCCACCCCCAGGTCAAACCTCAGGGTGGCTGAAGGTCGTCTCGCGCCCTCCGGCGCCCGGCTCTGCGGTTGGGGAGAGGGTTCAAACGCTCCCTCTCCCGCTCCGCCGCCTCCTTGATGGAAATGACTTCCTCACAGAAGGAGGCGACGGCGTTCCACGACCTCTCACTCCGGACCATAGACTGAACTACGGCCGGGAGCGAGAGGGTAACCAATCCGACTGCCGCGATCAACTCACGGCGCTGCGTTGCCCAGGCGGGGCAAACCGCCAAAGTGTGCAGCGCCGTGTCCTCAACAACGTCGCGGCAGTCGCCGCAGTGGTGACAACCGGGCGTCTCTTGCCGGCGTATACGACACAGGAACTGGCCAAAACAACCGTGGCCAGTCATTACCTGTGTCAGCCGGAAGGTGAGGGCGCCATGGCGCCTCTCCAGCCACTCCTCAAACACGGGACTTACCGCCACAATCGTGGCATGCCCGGCACTGGGGTGCACAAGTCGTTCCTTCGAATTCGCCACTAGGACCTGGCGGAGGGCAACAATGGATCCTAGCCCTACACAATCGACTGCAAATTACAAATACCAACCACGGTACCAACATAACAACCCTCATACATCAATTTATTCTAAAGACAACTTTATTCAAAATTTCTACCATAATTACCTTGAATAAACAACAAAATCATCTCATTAATATTCACTCCAAAACACACTAGGCAAACCTTATATAAACCCTAACGAACCGCAACAAAATTTTCTTAAATATTTCATTAATGCTTATTACTAAGAAACCGTTTATATCGACTGTGGCGTACTTCAAGATCCCTTTATCACTTTACGTATATACAAAACTAAGTGTTTTAGAAGCACTTGCTATTAGACAGGTGTCGAGTAACTAAATAATTAACCATGCATATACTTGGCTTGGCTTAACCAATCTTCTGTGAAAACTGATACGCCTGTTACATATAGAACGTTGTCTGAAGGTATCTTGAGGCTTCTTGTTGGATAGATATGTATGTCTTAAATATGTTCAAGGGGTCTTATGTTGTACTATGTTGTGAGAATTGTTTATGAATAATATTAACCATAAATAAAATCATGTAAGGAAACATGCATGTCTGAGAGTTCTCCTTAATGTTCTTAAAGATGTGGGAAGACCACAAGCGCGCACTAGGCCAGCGTGTTGGATCTAACCCTTCTCAAAATTAGAAGAGGCTCGTGCCTAGCAGTGGGATAGTTAGGGTATATATTAATATAGCTACATATTAAGATAATTAAAGTATGTTGCTTATAACCGAGTAATAATTATCGTCACGGTAGATGTGATTTCTATTATGGCTGCTGTAAATAGTAAGTATGTAGGGTACGTAGTGTGCATTCAAAACATATTTCAATTACAAACAATTATACATAAAATCATACCCGTTTTGCATCATCAAGGATATAGAAGTATAGTGTTTTTAATATATTGGTATATAATTTGAATGCAATGATTTGTGCAGTTGCTGTCTTGTATATAACCAAAAATATATAAATACATAGATTCATAGACTTACGCGCATAAATAATATTGGTGCCCAAAATAAATATATATTTAATACACCTAAATTCCATCAACTGTGTATTTAGGGCACACGTAATAGTATAAGATTCTTGTCATCTACCAGGCGCATTACCAGACTTACACACTTAGGTACCTGACCTGATAATACCGATCATGTGTGTGTATGCGTGTTTGCCCGCGCGCGCGTTTGTGTGTGTATAATCGTCGTTTTAAACTGGCTATCTGATTCAATGTTATTTGTGACTCCATTACTCGCAAACTTTCATTTGTCTATTGCTTATTCAACAAGACAACTCTGTAAGCGTTTTATATAAATTAGTAAATTCAACACGTTTGGAGAGTAATCCTTGAAACCACAAGGCAGTCTACAACCTCAACTATTTGTGTGGATGCCATCAGTACATATATAATTCGATTTCATCGGTATCTCACAATACAATATCGTATCCCAGAGTCGAACATTATTTGATTAATTGTCAAAAGCCATGCGGCAGCGATACCGCTCGGCGTCCTGCGATAGTTTGACAACTTAATTTATTTATGTACAAGTAAATATATATAGTTTGATTTACTTCGTATGTGATATTGCCAGAGTCTCGATTTCATTTTGCAGGTATGACTCTCGGAATCATATATGAAATGTACCCTTTATACAAATTGATTTACACCAGTAAAATATACAGGTCTGTATATAAATTAAATTACATTAATCAAATTTACAGGCTAATTTTAATTTTAGTGTAATTTTCTATATATCACGTGATTTTCTTACTGCAATATGGATGTAGTTTCCACATTAAGATATTTATTTTAATTTGTTACAATTAATCCTTCTGATAACAAAAACAGCTATGTTGTAGAAGATGACGAAAGTTAAAATAAAATTCGACTCGAGTGATGGCGCGCATCGAATGCATCTTAGACCGTCAACGGTTAACAATATAACTGTCACCTGTGTAATGGTAACTGAGACATTTAGAGTACCTAGAATATGCCAAGCGGGGCTTCTCTAGTCGGGACCTATTGTGTTTCTTTGTAAAAGATACGTTGCTTTTCTCACCCTTTGGCGTACAAACAAAACTTATTAATAATCCTGAAGCAAAACTTGATCAATTAGCTCTTTATTAATTCAGAATGTACTGGGAGATCCTTGGGAAGTAACGGTTGGTACCACTGTGTTATGCGAAGTTAAACGCTCAATTTGCATAGAAATTATATCGCGTCCGCTTGTTCATAGGAAATTTTCCTAATTAAAACGCCTTCGGTACTGGGATTTTGTTCCAATTAAAAGTTGGTGAGAGAGCGCTCTGCGGGCGTACCGTATTGATCAATTTTGCGTGTTAAGTGATTGCGTTCCAGTCATTAACTAGTGATTGCATTTGATGATCGTTTGTTGTACTTTATTTTTTCACAAAGCATATCGTTTCGCAAAGGCATTCAGAAAAATATTAATTCTAATAGTTACCGGTATTTAACCTTCCTCCCTCATTGTCACCACTGGCCCTGTCCTGCTAAAAAACCGAAACGCCGGTCTGTTGCTAAGAAATACCTGACTGAAAAACTCTATAATAATAATCTAACACAAGAAATAAAAACAGCAGTTACGCTACAGAACAGTACGACACTTTTACTTTTTTTTAGATGAATCCTACATAAAACCTGGTATCTGATGGTTTCAATAAGTTTTCTTAATTAAAAACGTATGTTAGCCACATACGTTTTTAAGCAAACTCATTGAATTTTGTTGATATTTTATGTATTCATAGATGGTTGATAAAATAAATTTGGTACAGACAACATTCTAGTTGACTAGCAATTAAACTGTCTAACGTGACAGTTATAATATTTTTTTGCGATAAAATACTAACTACGAAAAAATTGTAACCAATGTATTTAAATAGCCGTCATGAATTTGTCATTCTTGTAAAAGAATTCATATTTCAGGTAAAGATAAAGATAAAGATAATTTATTTGTCAAAATACATGTGTTTACATACAACGTTAAGCATGCAAGATGGAGTAGATTTACAGGTCGTACACGTTTTACCTATCAAGGCGTACAAATAAAAATAAACAAGTCACAATAGCATTTGATATTTAATAATTATATAGTATTGAATATATTGAATATAGTAATATAGCAGCGATAGCTCAGTGGGGAGACCAACAGACTGCAATGCATAGGGTCTCAGGTTCGAATCCACGTCGCGCAACTCTGACTTTCGGAACATATATGACTTTTCGAAATTATGTGCGTATTGATTGACAATTATCGCCTGATCCGTGCCTCGGAGAGCACGTTAAGGCGTCGGTCCCGGCTGCCATGAACATCTATGGCAGTCGTTATTGGGAGTACCCTATAATATCCTGACCCTGGTCTAGCCTTAGGGTATCGCTAGCCTTCGGGTTGCGGAGGTCAGGTGGCAGCCGCTCCGTGTAAAAACTGATATCCAGTCAAATCCGGTTAGACCAGAAAAGCCGACCCCAAGTGACTTGGGCATAATAAAGGCTAAAAGAGAAGAAGAATGATATAATATTGAAATTATTAAGTATTTATGACAAATTGATTAATAATGTCTAGAAAAAACACATGTTATAAATTGAAATTAAACTGCTATATACGGATTTTATCGCGTTGTTTATTTGACACTTTATTACAAAATTTTGAAAATTGTTACACTTCTACTACTATTAAACTTTACTAATTTTTAAGCTAATTAAATTATTATTAAACTATTTAGATTTAATTTATTTTTACACTTTCCCCGACGTTTCGGTTGCTTTACAGCAGCCATGGTCACGGGGAGACTAAGATGGCAGTTGTCTCAATGTTCCAGTGTAGTTATTTCAAAGTACCCGAACATAATTTAATCATTGGTGTTTCTATTTACGCAGAATGAGCTCAAAGTATCATGAAGTCTAGCTGTGGTTTGCTTCTTCTTGGGTTTGACTATTTTTATTACTGGATCCCAAGCTGGTGGTACATTCCAACCATCTTCTCTATTAAAATTAGGATGTTTTTTGATTTCAATAGCCTCGCGAAGCATCCTTGGTAGGAATCGGTGTTCTTTAGCGAGAATCTGTGGTTTGTCAAATCTCAGGTAGTGGTTGGTCCCCTGTTGCACATGTTCACACACAGCAGACTTCAACGAGCGTTGGTGTTTTACATCAGCTATGTGTTCTTTTATGCGGGTGCCTATGTTTCTCTTGGTTTGACCAATGTATGAGAGTCCGCAGTCACAATCTATTTTATAGACCCCTGCATCTTGTAAAGGTAGTTGGCACTTGACGGATGGTAAAAATTGACTTATCTTCGTTGGCGGCTTGAAGTATGTGTTGATTGAAGCTCGCTTCAAGATGTAGCCATTGTAACCTTTAGGGTTTACTTTAGGAGAACTGTAGAATAATTAGGAAGTACAATGAGAGAAGGTATAACAAATACACTTTTAATGTATTAAGATACAAATAAAAGACTTAATCTTTACTTATACAAATATAGTCAGGGCGTGGTTCGCTAAAGACTTGCTTCGTGGTCCTTGTACATCAGGACACTTAGCTGGGAGTGTGAAGCCGGGCCGCCAGGGTGCTAGGGGACACTTTAGGTGGCTCCCTAAAGTCCTTAGAACGGCTATCAAACCTTTCAAAGTTTTTACACACGTTAATCAGAGAAGGAATATCTATTACATTGGTAGTTAAAAGGCAATTAGTGTAGCACGGCCTAATGTTATTTAATAAAATTTCTAATCTATCAGATTCACTAATTGGCACATCGAGACGAGAAAATAAACCTTGCATTTTTGCTATATATAAGGTTATGTTCTCAGATATCAATCAGAGATCAATAGTTTAATAATAATTTAATTAGCTTAAAAATTAGTAAAGTTTAATAGTAGTAGAAGTGTAACAATTTTCAAAATTTTGTAATAAAGTGTCAAATAAACAACGCGATAAAATCCGTATATAGCAGTTTAATTTCAATGAATAATATTCGCGTAAATAGAAGACAATATCATGTTATAAATATTAATATTCAGATAATGGCATATTTTATAATAATAATGAAATTCGCTTTACTTAATATTATTTATAATTGTTATCTAAAAAAGCATATGTCATGTAATTTTCAGTCAAGTCATTCTTATTGCAATAACATTTGATTGTTAAAATATTTTTTAATCAGGATGTCACTATTTTATACAATATAATAATAATGTAAATTCAATTTATTTTTAATATATAAATAATTAAAATTAAAAATCCAAACGAAATACAATTATAATATATATATATGTTCATGTTAGATCTTATAATCGTTGGAACAATTCAGGATTTGCCTTAACAAACGTAGCGATTTCTAGAATATAAAGTGACGGTAAGGTTAATATCCTATATTGTTTAATGTATGGCACGCAGCTATCCGTCGGTTTCAAATTAAACATAGCCCGTATACACCTCTTCTTCTTCTTCTGAGCCTTAAAAGCTGTATCTTTGTCAGTCGAGTTACCCCAAAATATAATACCATAGCGCAGCACCGATGATACTAATCCATGATATGCATTTTATAAAGAATCTGGGTTTAGTTCTGGAGCAATTTTGTATAATGCATATGCAGATGTACTTACTCAGGTATTCAATATGCCATTTCCAATTTAATTTTGAATCTATCATAACACCAAGAAATTTTGTGGATTCAACTTCATTAATTACTGTGTCATTATTTAAAACTTAAATGTCTGGCGCCTTCGCTCGCTGGCTAAAGTGCATTATAGTAGTTTTATTTAAGTTTAATTTAAGATTGTTTCGGTCTATCGGCCATGATATTGTTGATGTCAAAGTCTGATTAATGTCAAATTCATACAAGTTTTTATTATAACAAGAAATTGTCACTGTGCTATCGTCTGCGAAGAGAGTCATAAGGTGGGTAATAGTTCTGGGCAAGTTATTGATATACAGGATAAATAATAGCGGTCCAAGCACGCTACCTTGAGGAACACCATATACAGGTAAGCGTGCTTCTGATAGGTAAATTTGCTCTCTCTTCTCATTTGTAATTTGTAATTTCTGTATATTGCTCTCTATTACTTAGGTACGACTGAATTAGACTTAGAATATTTCCACTTATTCCGTAAGATTCCAGTTTTACTTTTTACATTATAGGAATTAATGAAATCGGTCCATAGTTAGCCATGTGTACTTATCGGTACTTTTAATGCATCAGGATATACGCCTGAATATTATACACAAATTGATAATGTAACTCAAATGAGAACATAATTATATCTTCTGTGACATATTTTATGACGTTTGTAGAAATCCCGTCGTAGAGTGGTACGTGGCTTTTAAAGATTTTATAATTATTTGAATGCCCGTTGGTATACTGGGTGCAACAAATATTGAATCTTTACGATTTAAAATAAGTGAGACTACATTTTTCTCTGTGACTATAGAGGGTTGAATATTGTCTACAAAAAAATTGTTGAACGAATTAGCTATGTCTATTGCATTATTAATTATTTTATTATCTACGTTTATATTATGAATGGGTTCTTTGGGAAATAATAAATTAATTTATTATCTTCCATGTGGTTTTTGATGTGTTAAGCGTTCTTTAGAAATATTTGTTATGTTTTGTTACGTACGAAGTACCAACCTCTATTAGATATTATACTAGGGCTTATTAGAGGTTAGATGATGAATTTATTACTTGACACCAATACACAATCGTGAAAACTACTCAAGTGTCAGTAGGGATTAGAAATAACACGTTGGTCGCGGACCAGATAAGCTTGATCTAAAAAAATACATTCACTTACGTTACATGACGGAAGATAATAATACTACCAGCTATGATAGCACTTGGGCATTGTGGTCGGATAAGACAAGCCTTAATTCAGTAAGAACTTATAATTATATGTTTACACAATAGAGACTTAAATATTAATAATTACCCTTCAAATACATTTTTCGATTTGATTATCAACTATTAACAGAAATGTTCACAGCACTATCAAAAAGCAGAAATTCGAAATCTGCAGCCTCTCCGGCAAACAAGCGTAAGCTTATGTACGTGTTACCAAAACCGGCTGACACAAAAACATAATCATAAACATTATCCATCCATCCCTCGAATTGCCCTCGCAAGAGGACATAAAACACATTAACTCTTCTTTTTGAACTTCAACAAAAGGCTGTTTCGAAAATAAAGGACCATCCGAATTCGTAACGTAAACGACAGAGAAAAGTTGTTAATTTTTTTCGTCTGTTCCCCTTGCTGGTTCTTATAAAACTTGGTTGTTTTTCGTCAAGCCCCTAAAGGCTACCTTTGGACAATAAATTCATTAGGGGTGACCCGCGTGACCCCAGATGTACACGAATCACGATCAAGGTGTGAGCCCATTAGTTATGATAGAGTCCACTCTCAGAAGTTTTTATTGACTCTCTGTTCAACTTAAGAGATTACAGTTATGTTATGGAAAAATATTACAGCGTTGTAATATTCTGGTGATAAAAAGTGGCCTTTTCGCATTAGGCTTTACTGGAAAAATTCTTGAATAACATGAATATTAGATATTAAATAATGAATCGGTAGTTTGTGATACGTATAAATAAATTATTTAAAATAACAAGTTAACATAATTTAGCAATTTGTTAGTATGTATCCGAACATAGGAAAATAGTTTCGACAGAAATTCATCACACTTCCATAAGCTATATTTTGTTCCCGCTTAGTAGCAGACGTACCTATTACCATCTAATAGTCACATTTTTGGACTTCATATTGCTGGAGTCTAGAAATGTGTCTGATAGAGCAACTAAGGTTATCCTTACAAAAACGTTACAAAAATGTGACCAACCTATCGATCTGCTGATCGATTAGTACTGTGTTGGTCACATTTAACTTCGCTCAGAGGTATAGATTCAAATACGTCATCTAAAATAAAGCTAGACAAAATAAAAATGTTGTAAACCATTATAGCAGAAATTTAATTACAAAACCGGTACAAAAAATACAGCCTTAATAGACGTCAATTGTAAGAAGACAGCGGCTATTACCGTCAACTTAATAGCAGTACCAACCAATAATCGAGAAATTGTCCCAAGTTAAAAACTCGATTACACTCTACTCGACCTTAGGGTCAAATCCGAGACCTCAGAGGTCAGACGTGCCTGCCACTATTAGACCAATAAGGCGACAAATGGTTTATTCAACCTTTATCGAGAGTCTCTATTTACTCACATTTTTCAATAGAATAAGAACGTCGACGATTTGGAAAATAAAACTTCTATTAATTGGGAATTCAAGTCAATGTTCGTAAGATTCTTCATTCGCACAGCGGGAGTTTAGATACCCGCTTTGAAACTAATATTTCACTTAAATTGGTGTGCCTCTATTGGAAAAGTAAACCCCTGCCTTAATGTTTGCTGAACAACCTTGGGTTGGTCTGCAGTGTGTAGGATTTCTCGTCTTCTTGTGTGCTTTGTGCCGTCGACAGAAGATAGTTGATGGCTACTACTGGCTTTGCTTGCATGAAATTACGGAATTCCAACAACGTGAGTCTATGTATGTATATATTACCCTAGTATGGTGTAGACATGTAAACACACAACTCGCTTAACAGGCAGTGGTTTTCATAATCTGTAGATGCGTGCAATAGCGACACTATCAAAATCTATGTCACTTTACAGTCAATAGTTACAGCCTAGGTCATTAATGCCCCTGTTTCCTCACGATGCCTATTTAAAGAGCTGTAAAACTTAATAAATGTGTGTTGATATTTTGTCCGTAAGAATAGCCTTCGTGTCACTTTAATGATAAGTAATTGTGTTTTTTGTCCACACAACTTTCTTTCATTAAAGTTTTTACAAGGTCAGCTTGTATACACGACTAATTCTAGTCTAATGAAAATTTATAACGTCTCTCGACTTCGTTCTTTATTTACTCTCCTACTTGGCAGTGAATTACTTCTGAAATGTTTTTCTAAGTCAATTTTTGGATAAAAGACTTGTTTCTGGGGAGATAGAGGCGTTGTTTGACTTTACTAATATATTATTATGTTTGAAAGTGTGTTTGTATGAGGATAGCCAAAAACAATTACGCATTGTTTAAAAATATATTTCTGTTTGTATAGAAGTAAACATATGCTATGGATTCATATATATTATAACTATGATATATCTTGCATAATTCATTTAAACTTATCGTATTTTATACATATATTTACCATTAAAACTAACTATTCTCTGGTATGTATCTAATGTTGTCCGAAATAAACATAAGCAAATATCTTAAGAAATATAAAATCGCTGTAAGTCATCTTTTGACGAAAATGTTAAAATAGGTGATTTAGTTGTAACGGAGAAAATTACGAGTGGCCGGATTTAAAATATTAATATTTTACAACATATTCTTGCTATTGTAAATAAATGTTTTAATTTGATTTACTTTGAGTGAAAATTTCATACAAAGTTCTTAGCTCATCCAAGACAATGTAGGCTTTAGCGTAGCAAGTTTCTTCAAGGTAGGTTATATGCTACACGAGCGTAGCTTCTTGTACATCGTAGCACATAGGCTACGAATGCGTAGCAAAGCTTTTAGAGAACCTTTACCAGCTGCTGGATATTTCAGACACAGGTTAGTTCCGGGTATATTTTTTTATTGAAACTCTAGTCTCAAGCTCGTGGAACCTGCAATCTTACCATATGAATCATGCAGAATAGTTACGGGCTGCCTAAAACCGACACCACTTAACACCTTATATCCACTGGCAGGTATAGCCCCACCAATTGTTAGAAGGTATGTCACCTGCTCGCTTGAAGAATCTAAACAAGAAGCTGACTCTCGACATCCCCTACAAGACTAAAGGATGGCTAAGGCCCGACTCAGAAGCCGCAAGAGCTTTCTTCGGTGTACGCAGCCTCTACAGGCCGACCCACCGAAAAAAGGGTAGAGCTCTGGAAATCCAGGCATCCACCACCGCCTGACCTCCTGGACCCCGAAGAAACTCTCTCACCGGGAAGTGACCACTCTGGCCAGCGTGGAAGTGTTTACACTGCGAGCGCAAGTGGGACGGTGCAAACATAATTTATGTAGATGGGGAATACTGGATCAGTCCCAAACTCACTGCGACTGTGGTGCATCCTGTCAAACAATGATGCACCTACTGACCTGTCCAGCATGTCCTACATCCTGCACAAGAGCCGACTTCAACATCGCCACTGCTGCCGCCATAGCAGTCGCCACTTTCTGGGCCAAGACCATTTGACCGTAAAACGGGACAAGAGCATTGACTCGAATAGAAGAAAAACCATATGAAATTGTGAAGAAAGCTTTGATGAAATCAGTCCTATGAAACATTATATACAAAATGTTACTTTCATATTTATAGGTATACGCGTAATAAAATTATGCCTACTTTTTACTTCATATTTATAGAACTAATTAATATAATGTGATACTTTACTACAATATTTCAAAATAAATTCTTGTTTACGTGTTTGTAATTACTTAGGTACAAACAAGACGTTGTATTAAACTCAAAGAAACATTATATACGTAAATAAATTTCTCACGTCGACACACACTTTAGTGAACAATAAATAAAGCTAATCACTTGTAAAATACACATGGCACCCAGTGTTGCCACTCTAAAATGAAACACGATTAGTGTTGCCACACTCCAAAATTAAACACATCGTCTGCACTTGTGCGATATTCAGTTAACACTACGCGTTATTTTGTGGCTATGAAATGAGCGTTTAAATAAGATAAGATTTAAAATTAGTTAGAGACCAATAAAAATGTAAATGGTTTATGTATAAAATAAAAAATCAGCCTGTTTAGGAATTGTTGCACAGGTTACTGTTAGGAACAGGTTGCTTTTGTAGTATAGTTTTTATTTTATTCTTAAATATTTTTAAGATATTTATTCAGTACAGAAACAGCTAATTTTTTTTAAAACCTTTGTTGTGATTATTGTTATCATACTGTAATATAATAATATGGGGTCATATCATAATTTATTATATTTGAAATAAGATACTTTTAGGAAAATGTACGTTTATTATTTAAAAAGCTTAATATTAAACTAAACATCTAAAATAATACTATTGTAATTAAAATGTACAACTGAAATTATAATTATGCAGCGATGGCACTTTGATTAAGTCATCATATAATATTATTTAAAATCTGCACTAATCATAATCTATCACGCGGTTCAAATGGATTACACAGAGCCACCTGTATATAATACAATACACGTATTATATCAACCTGTATGTAGTACATTATACATATAACGTGTAGATGTATGTGTGTGTGTGCTGCGTGTGTGTGTCGTAAATATTACGTATATCAGAGCCACCCCGCAGTAAACATAATAAATTATGCAAATTGTCTGTTTTATTACTCAACACGCGCCCCAATTGTTCGCACTTTGACACTACAGATCGAAACCATCGTCGGTTATAAAGTTTGTGACATGACACCGCATTAGTATTGCGGAACGTTGTGGCTATGAAATACGCGACTCGAACAATAGTAAGAGAATCAAATAAAAGCACCCTGTGCCAGCCCGTTTATGACAGACCTACTTACTTAGTTATAATTTATCGGGTGAAAGTCCAGGTTTATAATATCCTAAGTCGTGTATGAAATATGATATAATATGACATACATACATACATACATAGATTCACGCCTGTTTCCCAGAGGGGTAGGCAGAGACTACGGATTTCCATTTGCTACGATCCTGACACACTTCTCTGGCTTCATTCACTTTCATCCCATTCCTCATACACGCCCGTCGGTTCAAGGTGCTCTTAACCTGGCCTTTGTCCAGAACGCCTCCGATCTGATCAAGAAACGTTCGCCTAGGTCTTCCTCTTGCGACTGTTCCATTCACACTATATAATATGATAGTAGTGAATAAGCTGGGAGATTGTAGCAAGTCTTCATAGTCCCTGTCTACGTCCGGGCAACTAGAACTTATGCACATACATATGTATGTGTTAAACATATACATATGTGCATACGTTATATGTAATCATTAACAATAAACTAACATTGTTTCATCATCTCAGCCGAAAGACGTCCACTGCTGGACATAGGCTTCCCCTAAAGTTTTCCACACGGACCGGTTTTAGGCCACCCGCATTCAACCATTTACCGCGACCAGGACGTCGGTCCACCTTGTCGCGGGCCTACTGCGCTACTGCGTCTTTCGGTGCGTGGCTGCCACTCCAAAACCTTTCTGCCCCACCGGCCATCGCTAACATTGTTAATTATGAAGTAATTAATTTCAACTTTTACTCTATTTTCATTATATTTATTTGGAAAAATACTTTTTTATTAACGTTTTGCATAGTACTAGAATTAATTAGTATCATTTATTTACTATATATACTATCATTTCTACCTAGATAGGTATGTGATCCACAAATGATTGAACGAAGTGCGGGTGTAATTTGCGAACGTTAATTGCATATGTGTAGGCTGCAGTAACCATAATGATTCCTAAACTGATCCAGGACAAAACCTAGAATATCGCGATTGATAGTTGCAAATAGAGGTAGGGCGATACTGGACACACATAACCCAAGCATTTTGCTTAAACCGGCCTGGTTAAAAAGTACTTACATACTACAGAAGATCACAGCCAAACAACCTTGTATTGTTTTCCTCTTGTCAGGCAGCAGTATGGTGACGGTATGCTAACAAGAAATTGGTCCATTGCCAACACACAGGTACAAATCACACTGGTGTGTTCATAGTTTTTGGGGTGGCAGCATACGAGTGGTGGCGACGGTGGTGTTGGTAACGCTACTTTGAAAGAGATTTGTGATGAATTGCATTTGCATAATATAGGTATAGAATTGGACAAAGCATGCGTAAGTACGAAGTAGGTATGTTGTTAATATATTCAAATATTATTTGTAAGGTACGCGCAACGTTAAAATGGTAACAGCTCACATACCGTCAGCAATAGTATGTATGTATCTATAAGCGTCAGCAATAGTATGTATGTATCTATAAGCGCAAGTGTTTAGTCATCTAAAGTTAATAATATTGTCTTAGGTTTACGCAGATGTTATTCTTTGAAAACAAACTGCTTTCTAGGGCAATTATGGCGTTGTTTATTTAACACTTTAAAATTTTGTAATAAATAAACAATAAAGCCGTTTTAAGTAGTTTAATTTCAATGAACATCTAAAGTGAAAATCATTTTTGATTTATTTATAACAGCTACTCTCTTTTATAACAGTTGAAAATCAATATGTGCTGATGTATAAATAAAATAATGTTATCATATAAACGTTTAATGGATTTTGTCCTGGCAATTTTCATTCGCATAAACGTATAATAAAATTAAATTAATATTGTTAAAAGAGAAAACATAAAATTTTATTAAATTTATTCACAAATCACTTGTGACATAGACTGTACCTACAATTTCGTCATGTATGTATATATGACATGTTTGCTTTAACTAACTTTCGTGGTTTCCCTGGAAGGCTTATCACGCTGTTACCATAATGAACTTTCTTATAGAACATGTAATAAAAATGTACGAACAATATGTTCGCATAATTTTCTGTAGTCTTTGTGCCCAACTTAATTAAATTTCTTTATCGTATGAATAGAAACTCAAACAAAAATAATTACTGTACCTTTTGTATTATAAAGAGTTTGTTATGTTGAATAATAATTCTTCGTAGCTTTGATTTTATGTTTGTCTAACTACATATTACATAGGATATGCCTGTTTATCTCTGAAACATAAACTGAGGTTATGACACTCATTCGACAGCTAAGGTCAGGTTAGTTACACATGCACAGGGACAAGCTTGTTGCCATATACCGACATGACTGTAATTTTTTTTAAAAGCTTTACGTAATTTTGTCTTCTATTTACGCGAATATTATTCATTGAAATTAAACTGCTATATTTTTTATTTATTTATAATCAAGTGTCAAATAAACAACGCGATAAAATCCGTATATAGCAGTTTAATTTCAAAAAAGCTTTACGCTTTGCATTTAAGACAATTACTGCGCCGCGGAAAATGTTTGAATCTCTGGACCTACGGACACAATTCAAATATTACAATTTTTGTCCCGTTTGGGGATGGAACCTACAATACTCGACAGGGGCGAGGCGACCAGTTCAACCACTAAGCACTGCTACATGCTATTACTTAAACCGATAAAAGAACTAATCCCAATCCAAAACATCAAGCTAGGCAGTGCTGTGCTCACATCCGAACAAGCCGACAAGGAAGTTTTTTAAAAATTGGTTAGATATAAATTGTATTATTTTCTCTTACGCAGCGGTTTCCATCTCGAATAGATTGCGTTTTAATATTACCCGTATTTGATATCCAACCCAAGAGAATACACTAACGTACGTAAAAGCCTTTGGGTAAAATAAAAATAAATTTATTAATAAAAAGCAGTCTCTTAGAAGAAAATTTATGATAACAATGTAATTTCCATATTCCAATGTATCGCTATACTTTACCCGACGCCCATTCTTAATGCGATCTCGGGGTTATACTTTCGATTCAACGATTCCCCTACTAAGACTTGTTAGCTCAAGTACTTTGCAGAATATTCATAGACCGAGAGAGATCCTTTTAAAAGGGAGCGTTGAGTGGTGAGGTTAAGATCTACGTCGATATCGTGAATTAATTGAATAAAACGCAGTGTTGGATCGCAGAATGGCTCGCGAGGCATCAAGACGCTACCTTCATGAATATGGATTCATGTTAAAGTGTACTCGTTCTATGTAAAAAGTTGAAGTTATTAAGTCGATGGCCATTAAATCGGAGGTCAAAGGACGTACAATTGCTGAATGAGGGTTTCACGAGATTTATCGGCTTCCTAATTGATAATTTATTACATTGAGTCGAATGAAATGAAAATTCAGACCTTTCAATACTTGGTGGCGATAAATTAATAGAAAAATGTTTGAGTTTCTCAAATTGAAAGGGAAAGAGATGTTAAGGGGTAAATTTGTTTTACTATGGAAGATAGGTATATTATTACCGTCTTTTTAGTTTTGTAGTTTAAGCGTAAACACATTTGTAACCACCATGATGGATGGTCAAATTGGTAAATAGTAGGCAGCGGTTTGGCTGTATGTGTACCCTTGGCTTGGCCATTTGTACCCTTGGCTTAGCCATGTGTACCCTATACATTGTAGAAATTCTTGAGCGGCGGTTCACACTTACCATTCAGGAGGAGTGCTAGCTGTCGTTAGCGGATCGTTAGCTGTTTGTAGCCATTTAGAAATGAATGAATTTTATACCAGAAAATTTTAAGTGGCTGCACAGTGCCGGAATGTCTTTGATAGACAACGATATAATCTCGCCTATTATGAGACTTAGATACAGATTAAGCAAATAATCTTCATCTTAAGATTGCCGTTGTTATATGTAGTGCTGGAAATCTTTGACAGAGACGGAGGCAGAGGCTAGTAATTGACATCATACGGCTATGTTGATGATGAAGCAGAGCTGTCGCAATTCTGTGCTGGTTACACAAAACGGCCTGCTATATTTACATTTGTATTGTATAATGGTCCTATTGAATCTATATGAGCTACATCAGGACTATTACACTATTTACAGTTTTTCGAGAAAGCAATATCGATAGCCATGATAATACTATGTTATGGATATATGTTGTCTATAATGTTATTATTTTGCTTATTTACTGGGGATTTTTCAGACTGGATAAAGCAAGAACAAAAGACTCAATAGGTATTTCGGTACACGGGATCCGTTGGATCAACTTTTGGATGGTTGCCAGACGTTATCGAATTCATGTAAAAGATGGAAATTGAGGTGAGAAATGCAAACGAAATGTGTTTTCGTTCCTATAGAAGGAACATTTTAAAATATTGTTAGTAGTGAAACGAATAAAAACATATTATGGAATTTATTTGAATGCACATTTGCAGTGATGTATATCTTTATGAAAATACAGTGAATATAAAAGAAAATTGCTTATGAGAATACATGTAGACAAACAACAATATTTTAGAGTGATCTTTTGTTTAGAAGCTCAGAACTAGAAAACTTTATCCTTTGCCTAGCTTTAAATAAAAGCCTTTTCATTTATAAAGTGTTGGTGCTTTTCACAGAAGCTTCACGCGTGATTTAATTTCAGGCACCATACATATGTCTATTTTGTTGAGTGTGGTGTAGAGAATATTACAATGGTATCACACCTATATCACTAAATAGTGAAAATATATTGTACCTATTTTACTAGATATTTTAAAGCTAATGGGTTATTGGAAGGACTTCCATAGATCTAGGGATTAAGCTACACATACTGACTTGAAAAGTCAGGTGTGTGTTAAATTTATGTTGCATATTGCATAGGTAATTATTGCTCACTTAACGATTAAGGAAAATATCGTGATCTAGTCTTACACATAAATCTGTCAAACCATACTAAACCAGCGTGTTGGACTACGACTAGTGAGCTAGGTAAAAGATGCCACTAGTATCTTAACCTGTCAATTATAAGAGTGCCAGACATACATATGTTATTGAAAACCTATTGTATCTGGCCGCCAGTGTGCCGCTGCCACTCAATAGATTAATGTACTGACATATTGTTTCCATTAGGACACAAAAGTCGTCTGGCCAGGATTCCCGAACGCTTTGATTGATATTGGACCGACTTGGTCCAAAATCACCGTATGCAATATGTGTTGTTTCTCTCTCATTTTGAGTTGTTTTAACCTGGGCTTGATTGGTTTTTAATCAAGAGCTCTGCAAACTTTGCTATTCCACAGAAGCTCGACATAAGATTGTCAGTGATCTTTTGCTGATAGTAAACTAGACGGGCTATACGAGATATAAGCGGTGAATATCCTATGTATGTATGTGTGTATGTATGTTATGTGGAGGCCAGTCAGTGCAAACCGGTGACACTTCGACCCAGTGGGATCTTTTGTGTCGACACTCTCCCAATAACGACTGCCATAGATGTTCATGGCAGCTGGGACCGACGGCTTAACGTGCTCTCCGAGGCACGGAGCAGGCGATAATTGTCAATCAATAAGCACATAATTTCGAAAAGTCATATAACTACTGAAAGTCAGAGGTGCGCGACGTGGGTTCGAACCCTCTCTCCCTCTGCATTGCAGTCTGTTGGTCTCCCCACTGAGCTATCGCTGCTCTTGTGAATATCCTATAATTCTATCTCTAATAACTGCTTATTAGCCACTTTAGTGGCTCCACGTCGAAAGTGAAAGCTTCTATTCTTAAAGCTAAACTCTGTGTTTTCATATCAGGGGCTTATTAAAACACTCAACAACTTTCTGAATTCTATTAATTACTTGGAAATACTTGGAATACCATTATAAATTACTTCCAAAATTTAAATGCAAGGTATTTCATTTTCATTTATATTCACTTGTGGAATTTGGCGTTGAGGATTCATATTAATATTGCGAAGCAAAACAAAGGCTGTTCGGGTTGTTGTTCTTGCTATTATTTATGTTTAATTTCGTACTTCCTGTATTTAAGAGTTTATATATAAATTATATAAAAAAATACTTAAGAACGTCTCGTTATTTAAATTACGAAGTTTGCGTATTACTGGCGATCGTGAAGTTTTAGGCTTCGATTTCGGGTAATCAAAGAAATGGAAAGTCAACAGTTTTCCATACCGGGGTATGGGAAACTATTGATTATTATATACAATAAGTTCCCAATAGTAATGCCAAGGTTGTTATATCAAATAAGACAAATACAGATGGTAGCTCAAGACAAAAAAAACGATATTTACTGTATAATTTCAACTTGAATGGTATGTGTCTATCTGATATACTTAGAGGTATTACACAGTAAAGCTTTACTAGGAATTCAATTAAGTACATAATTAATTAATAAGTCAGTACGGGAGTATTTAATGTGTGCGTCTGTCTTCAGTGTTATAAATGGCTAGCTATATTTACAAATTGAAATTAAACTGCTTTATACGGTTTGTATCGCGTTGGTTATAACACATTTATTACATCATTTTAAAAATACTGCTGAACCTATAATTATATATTTCCAATTTAAAAATAGTTAGAAAATTAACTATTTATATTTAAATTTATACTTTCTCCGACGTTTCGTTTGCTTTTCTTTCAGCAGCCATGTTGATGGGGCAATATATAAAGCAGTTTAACTTCAATGTATAACATTCGGTTAAACGTAAGACAATATTACATATTTATACAGTTTGTACTAAGTATAGTTTTGTATGAAGTGTTGTCACATTGTTGTCTCATTGTTGTCACATTGTTGTCACATTGTTGTCACATTGTTGTCACATTGTTGTCACATTGTTGTCACATTGTTGTCACATTGTTGTCACATTGTTGTCACATTGTTGTCATAATTTGGTAGCTTGTGGTTTAACTTGACGATTCATTTATAATAGACCCGAAGATAATTATAGTGTATACTCTGATCCACTGAAATAAATCTTTGAACGAACTATAAACCACATGAACAAAACCGCAGAAAGAAACTAATAAAGATGAATGATAACTAAAGTCAAAAAGTGTTATTTCAACGCACATATGTGTTAAGTGTGAAGCACATTACAAAAATATACGTATGTGAGTATACCGCAACAAATGAGGCCAATTGGGCCTGAATAAATTTCTATGACAAAGTGTTTGGGTTAATTACTAAAGGTCCGATGAAAATGGAGCAGTGCTTTATAATCCCAGTGGCGATGACAAATTTGCGAAATTGTTTCGGTTTTGTTTGGGTTGTTACTAATGAGCTGGTACGCCGCGAAGACTTTCTCGAACGATTTTACCTGTTCTCTGGTCAAATAATTGGCGAAAATTTAATGGAACTTTTATATATAGTACTAAGTTGTTTTTCGCGAAGGATTAGGTTTCTGCGTATGGTTTAAAACTTCGGAAAAATTGTATACGAGGTATATTATACATATATGCTCCAGTTATGTTGAGTTCCTAATTTGTGAGTACGAAAAGTGGTTTCATTCGTTGATCTCGCAGAATAAAATTGCGGGTCAAAATCTCAGATTGAGCAGTATTTTTGGGTGTTGCTGTTATATAAATTTCAATGTCAGCGTTGAGCCAATACATTCAATAAACATTCATAAGCTCGAAGTTAGTTACGTGATTAACAACAAACATTAAAATCTTCTTCTCTCTAGCCTTTATCATTCCCAAGTCACTTGGAGTCGGCTTTTCTAGTCTAACCGGATTTGACTGGATATCACGGAGCGGCTGCCACCTGACCTCCGCAACCCGAAGGCTAACGATACCCTAAGGCTAGACCAGTGTTAGGATATTAGAGGACACTGACTTCCCAATAACGACTGCCATAGATGTTCATGGTAGCCGGGACCGACGGCTTAACGTTCTCTCCGAGGCACGGAGCAGGCGATAATTATCAATCAATACGCACATAATTTCAAAATGTCATTTATCTTCCGAAAGTCAGAGGTGCGCGACGTGGGTTCGAACCCGAGACCCTCTGCATTGCAGTCTGTTGGTCTTCCCACTGAGCTATCGCACTGCTAACTACAAACATTCAAATAACGGACACAAATAACATCTGGCACAAATTTTATTATTATCAGATCACACGATTATTTTTCGCATGTGAGTATCCACAATATTCAGCATAGTGGCAATGGCTAGGCGATCACTTAAGCCATTGCATCATAATATTACAAGTATCCTAAGAATGCGGTAACCACTTACCATCTGATGGCCCTAATACTTGTTTACCATTTTCGTAGTATAAAAAAGCAATTGCGTTTTGTTTGTATTAGATCATTAATATTCTCCAGCGGCCTTGCCTGTTCGAAGGGACGTCACGAATCACGATAAACGATCTATATCGATATGGCCTTAATCACTGTTTTTTGCATTTCACGAGGAATGGGGAACTGATCTATATCTGTGATTTCATCAATTTATACCTCGTTCAATGGTGGTTTTGTTACTAAAGCTTTATTTGACCAATTTTCAGTAGTAACATGGAATCTGGAGATGTGCCTGGCAGGCGTCAATAGCTCGCATCCTATTACGTAAGATTTGAAATCATAACTAACAATGTAATTGGTATAATCCCTAGTGGTGATAAAAGCGTGACATCATGTATGTTTGTGCCTAAATTTAGCAACTAGCCTAAATGTAGCTTCAGTAACTTAGTAAACTCACTAACCTATATATTCTGACGTTCATAAGTGATACTTTGTGACCCAAATGAATAAATGATTTTTGAGTTTTACTTTGTAAAAACATTGAAATTAAACTACTATATACGGATTTTATCGCGTTGTTAATTTGACACTTTTTTACATAAAAAAATGGTTGGAATGTACCACCAGCTTGGGATCCAGTAATTCAAATAGTCACACCCAAGAAAAAGCAAATACTAAAAAAAACTAAAAAAAGCAAAATAACTACACTGGAAAATTGAGACAACTACCATCTTAGTCAGAGTTAGAAAAGCAACGGAAATGTCGAGGAAAGTGTAAATTTAAATATAAATAGTTTTAATAATTTAATTAGTTTAGTAGATCAGTAAAATTAAAAAAATATGTTAAAAAGTGTCAAATAAACAACGCGATAAAATCCGTATATAGTAGTTTAATTTCAATGAATAACATTCGCGTAAACAGAAGACAATATTTTGTATAAACATTTTTATGTTTTACTGCTGGTTCCTTGGCTAGATTGAAATACTAAATTCCTCTGTCATAGCTTTTGTGAAATGCCATGTAAGCCAAGAGAATACAGTATGTCTTATCCGTATTCCCGTGATATTACAGAAGCATGAACACAGTCCGGTCTGTTAATTGGTGGTTGTTATAAGGCCATAAAAATGTAGAGTTAAACCTATTTACTACCTGTAAAGTGATCATTGGAATAGTCCATCGTTAACAATAATAATTCTTTGACGAATATATACAAGGTAATAATTAGGTGTCTTATTTGAGGCATTACCTTTTTAGAGAACTGACGTAAGAGTAGAAAAATTGATACTGCATTTCGCTCAACAAGAGTAGTTACAAAAATTTAGATATATTTTCTTCATCACATAACAAATCCCTACTCTTAAGGGTTGGCAATATAAGACCGATAGCATTGGTTATTACAAGTTATCATAGGCTTTAGTACCCACTCGGGCGCTGGAGGGCGCGAGATGACCTCCAGCCACCTTGAAGTTTGACCTGGGGGTGGTGGGCTGCGTGGGCCTGCTCGCCACCCGATCAGCACTAGGTCCGAGAGGCGGCGTGCGTGTTGCCACGTGCGCCTCTGTATCGTGTCTTTGTCTCCCCCGCTCAAGGCGATGGTGGAGGAAATATTCTTTGTGCAGTGGCCTGCTTTTCACACCGCGGGCCGAAACCACGGCAGGGTCGGGATTGCATGTGAAAGCGATTCGCGCGGCCTCGCAGTCTATGGTTATGTCGAGGAACACCGTGGTAGGTTTAGTCGGTACTACCGGGGTATCTTTTCCCCGGTGAGCCCGACATAACCTCTCCGTCGCCCCGCGGAGAGATATGCGTCAAAGCAATGCCCCACGTAAAAAAATAAAAAGGCTTTAGTACCCACTAACTATCAGACAAGCTGTAAACTTCTTAGTAGTATTGATATTAAACTAATGTAAACATGTATTTCGCATGATGTTAATTATGAAAATACTAGTAAATTATTTATGATTATTTATTTTTATGTTTTCCCTAACGTTTCGTTTGTTTTTCACCTACCAAAGTTACAGCTAGACAGGTAAATAAATTCACGGGTGAAATTTTTTTGGCAATAAATACACTGCAACATATTGAGACGAATACCACTTTACTCTGTTTGCTGAAAAGCAACCAAAATGTCGTAAAATGTAAATACAAATGATCAAAATTCAATAATTCAGATAGTCCACAATATAATCTGTATAAAATAATTTTACTGCAGCTTATAACATCCGCGTATTCGAAGCAGACAAAGTTTGCGTACTGACAAATTAAGAAGCGAGCCCCTATGGTATTTGTTTTAGACAAATAAGTTTATTTTATTTCGTTCAACGTTCTTGGAACCGACGGGTCAGTCTTTCTCTAAAATAAATAGGTGCAGAAGTAATACGTTCCGATTAACTACTGTTCACGTACAGCTACTTACGTGTGTACCTCCTACGAGCTTGCTTTGCTAGCTTTCGAAGCAGCTAGAATAAATATCGACGTACAAAAGCAAATATCTAGACTGAAATACGATCCGACTAGAAAGTTTTCTTTATAGCTTTAATTTCCTCAACAGTAAGACTCAAGGAATTTATTAAGTTTTAAGGTGAGGTGGGATGGAACTAATTAATGTTTTGTATTTTCATTCCACTGAGCAACGTAAAATGTTTGCTTTGTATGTAAAATTGGGTTGAATTGCTGTACAGTAAGTTGTGTATATGTACGGCATAAACGTATCTAGGAAAATTGGGTTAGCTAGACATCTTACCATAGTATTTTGTTGACGTCATCGTCATCTCCGTAGGTTTAGGTATTATACGTACCTATAGGTCATCTATAAAATGACCTAAATGTGTTGGATTACAAAAATATATAACAATTATTTTAGAAGGCCAACCTCTGCACTGGAGCTAATTCCTGTATCATGGAGGACAATTATAAACATTCAAACATCGGACACATAACAACAAGCATCGAAACTCGTAACAACATTTTGTGGATCACACATTTTTTGTCCCGTGTTTGATTCGAACCCACAACACTCGGCGCACTGGCAGAGGCGTAGTGATCACTTAAACCACTACGCCACCGTGCAGTAAATAACTATATCTTAAGAAATATAAATAAATAATTAAGTATAAATACATAATTAATAGAACTGCCATATTCATCATCATCATCATCAGGCTATAATAGTCCACTGCTGGACATAGCCCTCCCCTAATGAGCGCCATAGCGCCCTGTCTTCAGCTTGCCGCATCCAGCATCTGCCTGCAGTCTTCCGCAGATCGTCATCTCACCTGGTAGGAGGGCGTCCTACACTACGTTTGCCGAGTCGCGGTTTCCACTCAAGAACACGTTTACCCCAGCGGTTGTCGGTTCTTCGCGCGATATGGCCAGCCCACTGCCACTTCAGCTTGCTAATTCTCTGAGCTATGTCGATGACTTTGGTTCTCTGTCAGATGTATTCGTTACGAATCCTATCCTTCAGAGAAACTCCGAGCATAGCTCTCTCCATAGCTCGCTGAGCGACTTTGAACTGGTGGACTAACCCTACCGTGAGTGTCCATGTCTCGGCTCCGTAGGTCATGACGGGTAGCACGCACTGATTGAAAACTTTCGTTTTCAAGCGTTGCGGTAGGGATGACGAGAAGACTCGGCGTAGTTTCCCAAACGCTGCCCACTGCACTGCCATATTTATATAAATAAATCTTCTGTGCGTGAGTTTGTAATTAAACTCCTCCTAAACGGCTGGACTGACGTTGATGAAATTTTTTGTGTGTGTTCAAGTGGATTCGAGAGTGGTTCAGATTTGTTTTTTTTTTCGTGTTTTCCGTACAACGTCTGTCGGGACAGCTACTAACAATATAAAACATTACATTTATTATATGAAAACTAACCGGCATAACATATCGCTCCTTGTATTATTGTGCAAGAACTTTATATTTATGTTTAACTTTGAACCTATTGTATATGAATTTAATTAATTATTATCGCTATAACTCTGACATAATAATAATATTATCAAATCCCAACATAGTTCCATAGCTTTCCAAGTAAAACTAAAACAATATATGTTAATTTGTTTCACGGCTATTGCCTGAAAATAGCGAGTGATCTATCTACGTTCTCGACATTTCTTACTTAAGGATAATTTACTAGCTTGTTGGTCCCGTGGCGTAGTTTGTTTGTAGTTTGCGAATTATGTTTGCGATCGTGAGCCCCGAGTACGATTCCCGGTAAAGGCAAAAGGTTGTTGTGTTTTACTTTTGGAAAATTATCAGTAGCAGAACGGGGTCTGGAAAATAGTGAGCCCGGTTTACTTAAATAGGTTTATTTTTTACTATGCAGTACAAAAATAAAAAGTATAGTATAGTATAGTAATAGGGTAGAGGGACGAAAAGGGAGAGGAAGGCCAAGGAAAAGATGGATGGACTGTGTGAGGATGGATATGAAAGGAAAAGGGGTAAATGATCAGATGACGGGTGACAGAGAACTATGGAAGCGAAGGACATACTGCGCCGACCCCAAATAAATTGGGACCAGGGCAAGAGAATGATGAGTACAAAAATAAAATGGCTGGTAAAATATATATATAGTTTAATACTGGTTTAATTACTCTACTTTTGGGAACATTTAGGTAAGAGAGTTTCTGTATGTATGTGTATGAATGGCGCATAATATGTTAATTGTTCTGCCTTAACAAATCATCGTGTTGGAAAATAAAATTAAAGTCTAAAATTAGTGCACTGTTTAAGTAAATGCTTACTTTGTACATTATATTGTCCAGAATTTAACGTACGTTATCTATTGTATCTACTGTCGTCTCTTACCACCACAAGGTTTTACCTATTATTTATAAATAGCTGTTCAAGTTATGATAACAAGAATCGGCCGAAGTCGGCCTCGATGGCGTAGTGGTTAGCGTAACCGACTGCCACGCCTGAGGTCGCGGGTTCGATTCCCGCACAAGTCAAACATTTGTGTGCATGAACATGGATGTTTGTCTTGGTCTGGGTGTTTCTATGTATAATATGTATGTATTTACAAAAAATAAAAAGTATATAAATGTATGTTTATCCATTGTCTAGTACCCATAGTACAAGCTCTGCTTAGTTTGGGCTAGATGGTGTTGTGTGTATGTGGTAGAATATTATTATTATTATTATTATTAATATTATTATTATTAAGAATGACTTTTTGAAATCTACCAGATATCTTATAGACTCAAATCTGTAATTATAGTGAATGAAATACAAATGAAATACTTGTGAAAATCATAATCTGAACGTGTACTTTCTGGTAATAGCAGCGAGTAGGACAGCTGATCTATATATAAACTGATATTATAAAGAGGAATGATTGATGTTATGTTTGTTCGTTTGTAACGATTTAACTCAAAAACGCATCAACCGATTTAAAATGCTTTCTCTGTTATGAAGCTACATTATAACCGAGTAACAAAGGCTATATTTTATTTTTGAAACAAGGTACTGAATGTATCACCTAACCTAATTTACCGCGAGCGAACCGGCAGGCAAAAGATAGTGTCAAATAAATACGTTAGTTTTCATTTTAATATTATCGCCGCTGATGTAATGGCCCCACACTATCGTTATGTCACGTACAGTTTGCGGCACGGATTTACGTCTCGTCCCCAACACGGTCACGTGACATGACGTCCGTCGATACTAATTAGATAAGGTTTTAGCCCCGCCAGTTTTATGGCCCGAGAATTATACACGTAATAACTTTGGACCCTTAGTTTAAGGGTTGATGTTAATCTAACTTTTGATCTGATTATGTAGAAGTTTTTATTAGATCGGCTAGTAGAGCAATGATGGAATAGATAGCTGGGCCATCCATATTGTAGTTTGTTTTTGATGACGACGGAATATGTTAGCGTTGTTTATAATCATTATAACTTGTGTAATTCAAGAGTTTTACCTATTCTACATGTTGTATGTGTAGTTTGGCTTTTGCGACATATCCTATAAACTTTCGTTGCTCCTTTTTTTTCCCATACACACAACACCTTCTAATCCAAACTAAGCAGAGTTTGAACTTGTGGGTACTAGACAATGGGTAAACATGTATATATCCTTTTTTTGTAAATACATTCATATTACACATAGGAACACCCAGACCAAGGCAAACATCATGTCCATAAACACAAATGTTTGACTTGTGCAGGAATCGAACCCGCGACCTCAGGCGTAGCAGTCGGTTGAACACTACGCCATCGAGGCCGCCCAACTTTAACTTTATACACAATACAAAACAAGTCAACCAGTTGAGATGCTTATGGTTTAAGACTGTGCCGAGCGAAATGTGCCAAAACAGGCGGTCACAGTTAAGTGAATAAAATCAACACTTTTTGTTTAATATAAATATAAAATATACATTTACCATAACAATGAATGTGTTTACAATTACTCCGTGTAAAAAACTTAAAATAATTAATATTTTCGCCTACAAAATTAAGTAAATTTGCACGAAAAATGCAAAAACGTAAGCTCGTGTTATGTGAGCTTTAGATTATAACAGTAGAAATCTATCCTATTTTACAGCTTATACGAAACATAAACAGTTATATTACAATTTGTTCGTCTCAAATATTTAAGTTATTGGTTGACAATAAAGATACATATTTATCAAAAAAGCACTTCAAATTCTCCATACAATTTTACTATGGCGGCCGCGCGCAGATTTGATCATACATTGATCAAACCAAGAGAATCATAGGCATCCGCATGAAAGAATACATAGCTGATCTAAAACACCAACGTTCGTTGAAGTCTGCTGTGTGTGCAACAGGGGACCAACCACTACCTGTGATTCAACAAACCACAGAATCTCGTTAAAGAACACCGATTCCTACCAAGGATGCTTCGCGAGGCTATTGAAATCAAAAAACGTCCTAATTTTAATAGTGAAGATGGTTGGAATGTACCACCAGCTTGGGATCCAGTAATTCAAATAGAAAAAGCAAACCACAGCTAGACTTCATGATACTTTCAGCTCATTCTGCGTAAATAGAAACACCAATGATTAAATTATGTTCGGGTACTTTGAAATAACTACACTGGAACATTGAGACAACTACCATCTTATTCTCCCCGTGACCATGGCTGCTGAAAAGCAAAACGTCGGGGAAAGTGTAAACTTAAATATAAATAGTTTTAATAATTTAATCAGCTTAAAAATTAGTAAATTTTTATAGTAGTAGTTTCTAAATTATGTAAAAATGTGACAAATAAACAACGCGATAAAATCCGTATATAGTAGTTTAATTTTCAATGAATAACAAAAATAAAACAAAGTATGACGATTTTGTATTTTAAACAATATGTAACAAAATGCAACAACGTCTGAACTTGTGGTATTGCTTAATAATATTATAAAATAAAAAAGGTTTGATGTAGGTATTACAATCTTCAAAGGCCGCGGCCGAGGAGGCGGTCGCTGGCGGCGGTGTTCTGTTGGTGTCGTTAAACATTGCCAACGCGTTTAATAGTCTGCCATACAGCTGTGTCCAGGGGGCGTTCCGATATCACGGAGTACCTTTTTACCTGGAGCGGCTGGTGGCAGATTATCTGAGAGGCAGAAGTGTCCTCCTCGAGGTTCGAGACGAGGTTTGGTGACGGCATATGTCGTGCGGTGTCACGCAGGGATCGGTTCTTGGTCCGCTCCTGTGGGACATGGGGTACGTCTGGGCCCTACGTGCTGTCCCGGGGGTACCCCGAGCTGAGCGTCATCAGTTACGCTGAGGACACCCTCGTCGAGGCGACCCGTTTGGCCACCGTGCTCTCCGGGCTCTCCCAGGTGGTCGGGCGTATCGAGGCGCTTGGTTTACGTGTGGCTTTTAGCAAGACAGAGGCCTTGGTCTTCCATGGGCCCCGTTTCAGTCCACCCCACCGCGCCTCGATAATGGTGGTCTCGACGCGAATGACGACAATATCCGACAGATTCAGCATCAGATGCAATTGTTGAATGGTGAACTCTCAATAGGCCACGCCCTCGAGAAATTACGGTGATTTGTCTGTATTTTCTTTAATATTTCATACACATAATAATTATATTTTGTTTAAAATACAAATTCGTCATATTTTGTTCTGAGTTTGTTATTTTAATTTTACGGCAGTAACACGGTCAATTTTGTATTGCTGTTCTAACAACTTTTAACTTCAGTAGTAAGAAGGGTAATTGAATTACCGGTGTTAATACTAGTAGTAACATTGTAAGTAACACAGGTAATAAACAAGACTAATACCGTTAAAGAGATGAAAACCAATTTGATATTCCGTTTATGTACGCGCATAGCCAGTTGCACTCACTGGTCGGTAAACGATTAGCGAGATCAAACAACGTTGGGTGCGATCAGTCTATAGATGGGTGACCGCTTAGTGGTATTTCATCTCAGCATCTCCGTGCTTCGAAGGGCACGTAAACAGTCGGTCCCGGTTGTTGTCAAATTGACAGCAGTCGTTAAGCCACGTCAGAGGCCTACGGGTGGCTTAATAATAATAATAATAATAATCATTTATTCAACTTAAATTGGTACAAATTGATACAAAGCTTAGGTTACATTGTAAAGGTAATATATAAGGAGTGCCTGTACTAGGGTAAACCTGTGCCACAGGCATTAAGGGCACATACTGTATAATATAGATATAAATTCTAAAACAATACTTATAAAACATTATTCTTTGTATATAAAAACTTACGAATTATATGATAAACTAAGTGATTACTATGACGACTTAAAGAGTTATTTTATTGCGTAACACTTATTGAACAACAGTCATCAAATTTTCTGTTTGATCGTAGTTCAAGGTTTGTAAATATTATTGAACTAATTGCTTAGTGTTAGCATATTTTTTGTCATAAATCGCAGTTATTTTGTTTATATTATTATAAAGAAAAGAACCTAAAAATGCGAAAAACCTATTGGTAAAAATATACTTAGATTGAGACTGAGTAGTACAAACGATATCTTTTCGTCGTTTAGTGTTAGTAAGTTCCGGGTTATAATCAAGAGTAGTATGTTGTTTGAGTACAGTGTGCATTATAAAAGCTGCCGGACTGTTAGTACTTTAGACTTTTGACACAAAAGGCATGTGGGGTAGCGAAATGGTCGATGTGTAGCTACTTTTAGGAGTGCTCTTTGTGCTCTTTCAATTGGATGAATAACCGATTTTGCGATGCCTCCCCATGAGGTGGCTGAGGCTTGAACAACTCTTGACAACAGGTTGGCCACTAACCACACGAAAAGAAGAAGAAAAGAAGAAGAAGCGTAGCAAAGAACATGGGAACAGGAAAGTCGAAATAACCATAATATCTATGGTACATAAAAAAATTTATTACATACTTAGTTGGTTGTATCGGAATCATCAAACTTGATGCACTGGCAGTGGCAAGGCTTGAACCACTGTGCCATATATCTATACGAGTTTGTTTGTTTGTTCGTTTGTTTGGTTGAACGCGTTAATCTCAGGAACTACTGGCTCGAATAGAACATTTTTTTAAGAGATCGATGGCCTATTTGTCGAGGAAGGTTATAGGCTATATAACATCGGTAATGCTACGGTCTATGGGGGCGGCGCAGGAATCATTTACGCGGGTAAAACCGCGGGCACAGCTAGTACAGTCATAAATCTATACCTATGATTTTATCTTTCTTAATGGTGGAATGCACTTTGTGGAGAAGTCCTTAACCTTAGATGAACAGTTCACTCCACGTCACGTGATTTGCTGATACCAATAGCGATAGAGTACGTTGACACGTGACACTGACACGCCGCAGACACAAACTATATAAATACAGATGTCCGGATTAATATAACGCGTGAACGCATACAAACTAACGCATGTTAAGCTGCACAAATAGTATAGTGGTTTAATTGGTCCGATTGTCACTGCGCTGAATTATGTGGGTTCAATTCTCATAGGGAACAAAAATTTTGTGTAAATCACAAATTGTTGTTTCGAGTGTAGGTGTTATTTGTGTTCGTGGCTTGAATAATTTGTGAAGTACCCCAATTACAGTGCCCACTCTAGGAATAATTCCTATGTCACGATATTATTCCTAGACCTCTATAGGAATAATTTCTTAATTGAAGATTTTATTTAAACAAAAAACAGTTGTTGTATCCCCATACAACAACTGTCTCTTGTATAAAAAGAATATTCATATATACGCATGCCAGTACGAATGTGTACCACGTACATGAAGGAATGCTCTTTTCGAAAAGTTGCTCCAATCCTAACAAAAAACAATTTTTTTTTTAATAAAAATTGTAAAACTTTTTGGTGCAAAGACGAATTAGTTAAACATGGAACAAAAAAATTATGGTCAATTAACTAGATCTCTCTTTCTGCTTATCTGAAAAAAGGCCATACTAAAATGCTCCCCGTTTCTTTTTAGGATTGGTGCAACTTTTTGATAAGAGCACTCAGCCCACATGTACATATATGTATGTACGTATGAGTGCAAGCATTCAATTTACACCAAACGAAATCGTGACATATAATTATCTTGTTACATTAACCTATACTTGACATAAATGTGAATAGATAGTATTATTAATGTGAAACGTTTGACCTTTCGACTGACATTAAATTCTCCTTCAATTTTCTATATAACATGTCTAGACCAACTGACGTAATTTTTTGTTGACATAAATGCTTGCGACATTTATTTGATCAGTTTTGATTTGTCTTATATTAGAGAGAAACACTAAAGCTACACTCGAACAATAGGTACTATTCTTCGAGTGTTGACAGTTGATAATGGTTTTTATACAGATTCGCTCATTATAGTGGGTTAAACATGTATCATGTTAACGTGTATGATGAATGATAATTTAGGTCATTATTGCCTAAAGTGGTCCAGGTGGACACCCAGGGGTCCACGATAGTTTCGACGAGAGTCTACGTTGGCGTGACAAAAAATGGGGATCCACAATTCGTAAGCGGGGGTCCATGAAAATTTATTTGCTTTCGATAGTGAAGAACTAAAATGTTGGCTTGACTTTACCTATCAATGTAGGCAGATAATATTTTAAGAAGCTCAGCGACTGTTACTATTAAAAACTTGCATATTCTATATTTAGTACCAGTGGTGCAATTAATAAAAAATGTTATGAAACGGACGGTACGGATGGCGCAGTGGTTTAGGTGGTCGGCTCGCCACTATCATTGCGCCGGATGTTGTGGGTTCAAATTCCATATGGGTAAAAAACTTTGTGTGATCCACAAATGTTTGGTCTGAGTCTGGATGTTCTTTGTATCTTAATGTTTGTAAAGTCCCTCGCTACACAGGAATTATACTTACACAGTGTGTTGTTTTTAGAGTCATATGTCTTACGAAGGCCAAATATACACCTAGGAAAACAATTGTACAAATGTTGTACTACCAGCAAACATTTATTATACTACCAAAACTATTCTTACAAACATCAACTGGGCTATATAGAGTAACACTTGGAAAAATATTGTAAAGATTTTGATAAAAACACTTAAAGTACATATGACTAAGAAAGTTTATAAGGCTAGTGTGAATGGAACAGTCGCAAGAGGACGACCTAGGCGAACGTTTCTCGATCAGATCGGAGGCGTTCTGGACAATGGCCAGGTTAAGAGCACCTTGAACCGACGGGCGTGTATGAGGAATGTGATGAAAGTGAATGAAGCCAGAGAAGTGTGTCAGGATCGTAGCAAATGGAAATCCGTAGTCTCTGCCTACCCCTCTGGGAAACAGGCGTGAATCTATGTTTGTATGTA
Source organism: Catocala fraxini (assembly GCA_930367265.1). Classification (NCBI taxonomy): domain Eukaryota; kingdom Metazoa; phylum Arthropoda; class Insecta; order Lepidoptera; family Erebidae; genus Catocala; species Catocala fraxini. Next base: position 25,500,339 of record OV884031.1, read on the forward strand.
TTAAAGTATATATTTATATTTAGAAACACTTAACTATAAGGATCGGCTATTCTTGTAGATTATAATAAAAATACAATTTAGGTTGAATTTATGCTGACTTCACATATGTCTAGAAAACTTAGTTTCGCAGTACACTTAGTGTACCACTATTTTTACATTATCAGCACAATGTAAATTAAATTTGCCTTTTTACACTTTTTTTATAAACTTTTCGTATTCTATATTATTGCTTTATATAAACAAATTGGAAACTATTGCAATAACAAACATAACAACCAATTTAATTGTAATTCCGAAACGCAATACTCATTTTGGTACTAATAAAAGTTAAGCGGCGAAAGGACTGCAACCTTTTCTGTGAATAAATTAGTGTAGTCTTTAAAAATTGTGTTCACTTGACGTGCATACTAATTTTTTACTCTTACGTCATAATGCTGCTCATTAATAGAAGCTTTGTACCAATCTGTTTTGCTCTACAATACGTAGAGCAAAACAGATTGGTACAAAGAATTTCCGTAAAAATGTGTAACTTGTTGGACATGTCAATTAACTACTAGGTAGGTACTCTTCTTCTCTCTTAAAGGTTATTCCCAAGTCACTTGGGATCGGCTTTTCTGGTCTAACCGGATTTGACTGGATATCAGTTTTTTACACGGAGCGGCTGCCACCCGACCTCCGCAACCCGAAGGCTAACGATACCCTAAGGCTAGACCAGTGTCAGGATATTAGAGGGGAACTTTCCCAATAACGACTGCCATAGATGGTCATGGCAGTCGGGACCGACAGCTTAACGTGCTCTCCGAGGCACGGAGCAGGCGATAATTGTCAATCAATACGCACATAATTTCGAAAAGTCATATAACTTCCGAAAGTCAGAGGTGCGCGACGTGGGTTCGAACCGGAGACCCTCTGCATTGCAGTCTGTTGATCTTCCCACTGGGCTATCGCTGCAACTACTAGGTAGGTACTAAAATATAAAAATAATGCATAAATAAAATAAAATAAAAATTTAGCATTGAGAAAAGCTTATTCGCGGAGTAGAGAGATCATGAGAAGAATCAGGCAAGCAACTCATGGCCACTCTTTTTAATCGACACGAAATAATAAGACAAGAAATAGTCTGTTAGTAGAAGCAACTCTATCCCAAGCATTTTTATCTTCTATTAATCTGTGACCGAGTAATACCGTGTCAAACATATTTTTTTAATTATTTGTATTTACAGTAGAATAAGTTTACGCTTTAAGCTGTGGCCATGAGATCCCAGATTCTCGGACCAGGTAAAATGTTTTCGTGCTCTTTTATGCACCTGTCTTTAGTAACAACATGAAGTCCGTATATCTGTTCAGTAGACTGCATTGAAGTGTCCCCTTTACGGTGAACTTAAACATAGCTAACTTTAGTCCAGCTTTAAGTCGTCAACATAACTTCATAAAATGTTGTGAAAATTTAAGTACGCATTTCTGCCTCGTATGGAAAATAAACATATTTCGGTATTATTACATTTTTAGAGCTACGTAGCTTAAAAGAACTGGTTTCGAGTAAGCAACGTCGCAAGCAAAACTAAGTAGTAAATTAATCATTTACATAATTGAGTCGAATGTGGCCAACGATGACGGCTACATATTTCATCAATTTTAATCATAACGTTTCAATATATTTTGAATATCTGCCAGCAATTTAGTTTTGATTGAGTAATTAGAGACAACTGCAGGATATCGTATTCACGTCATAACTATATAGTTCAGCAGCCAAAAGCAGTTTGCAATCAAATGCGATGCCATCAAGCAATTTGGGCTAGATGTGGCTGTATAGGTTAGCGACCTAATGTTGCCATTTCGCAATCTGGTCTGTAGGGCGATTTAGAACTCAGTTGTCGATCGATTCGATTTGATGTAATAATTTTAAGAATATTTACAATCTTATCTTATCTTATCTTATGTGGGGGCCAGTCAGTGCAGACCGGCGACACTTCGACCCAGTGGGATCTTTTGTGTTGACCCTCCCAATAACGACTGCCATAGATTTTAATGGCAGCCGAGACCAACGGCCTAACGTGCTCTCCGTGCCTCGGCGGAGCAGGCGATAATTGTCAATCAATACGCACATAATTTCGAAAAGTCATATAACTTCCGAAAGTGCGTGACGTGGGTTCGAACCCGAGACCCTATGCATTGCAGTCGGTTGATCTCCCCACTGAGCTATCGCTGCTCACTAATTGCACAGTGCAGCAACAATTCTTGCATAGTGTAGCAATTGTCCATTTCATGTTTATTGTATCAGAGATACCAATAGACGTGACATCTATTAATAATCGAATTAAGCTCACGATTCGATACTGGCTCAAAAACATACCGAAAACAACATTATTTCAAATCGTCCGAATTAATTTTGTTCTCGGTTTTTTTTTATAGCGTATCTACTATTGCTGTAAGTTCTATCTGAATCAGCATGGTCATTTCATGGATTTAAATGTAAAGTACTGAAGTGACATAATATAGAAATAGTTTCTCGTCTTTTATATACGAGTGTGAGATGTCATATTTTCTTTAAAATAATATATATAGGGTTATGACCTCAGGTATAGGCATAGACGCCAATATACTAGGTTAAAGATGGAATCCGGCGCAGACGGACGGGAGCGAGAAGGAGGCGATTTGCCCGCCTTTTCGCTCCTGTATAGTGCGGTCACTGGTACAGAGTCTGGGGACTCTCTACCGGCTTGCACGGCCCCACACGTCTGGGGGATGGCCTTGGTAAGCAAGGCCTTCCCTCCATAGGTGCTGAGGCCCGGTCACCATCAGCCGGGCCAACCGCCGGGGCGGGATGGTGATTGCTAACGCGACCCCATCCCGCCCCACTGCGTCGGCGGAGGGACTGCTCACCCCAGGTTTTTAGTGTGTATACCGATCCCTTTCAGGGGCGGAGAGTCTCACATAACCATGGGGGAGGGGGGGGTATCCATAAAGGATTTTCAGGAGTCAAAAATAAAAAAAAAAAGATTAAAGACGGAAAAATAATATACCTCACCACTCATCACTGTAGAAATTAGAAATTACGAACAACAATGCTTAAAACGATAAGGAGCGCCACTTACAGAGTTCTATTGTCGGAAAAGATTAATTTGTACATTCACTCAGAGCAAAGAAAGAAAGAAAAGTAATGACATTGATACCGGGGGTCTGTCATCTTTGTAATATACAAGAAATTCTCAGTTATTAAGCATGAGGGAAAGTATAAAAGGACACTTATTATTTGATGCAGGGGTGTACGTAGGTGAGATCAGATTTATTTACAGCGCTCAGAAAGTTTATAGTTTGTAAACGAACATTATGAATTACTGCGTATTTTCATAAATCCACAGAAGATGACTGATGTGTTGAAAGGGTTTGTAAGTTTGTGTCAGGTTTTAACAATTGCCATTAAAAGTCAATATGAATCAGGAGACAAGATAAATAAATTAATTTCACAAAATTAATCCCGATTATTTATTTATTTTTTGCACAATTGGTACAAACGTTCAAACAATGGACACGGAACACACAGACTCGGAACAACTATTTGTGTATATCAACAATTTTCATTTTATTCTGTTTTTTTATTTTTCTATTTTAAATAGGTATCTCCGATGGCATAAATGTAATTATGTATTTAGCTTCAATAAAACAACTGTAATTTTCATAAAAATATTATAAAATTAAGTAAACGGTGTTTACCTTCAAATTAATTAGATCATTTTGTTTAAATTATTATATATTATCAGACGTAATCTAAGTCCAACGAAGTAATGCATCAGAAATACATATATAACTAGACAACAACACCCAAAATCCTCGCCCCAAATCCGTCCCTGCCTAAGCGTACGATATATCTGTTAATGACAAAATATTATTAGATTTGTCACCCGACTTATCCATTACGTCACATGTAATGAGATACGAGATACGTACAAACGTTCTGCTGAGAAAAATTTCCGTAAAGTATACGAAAATAGCCTAATAAAAATCAACATTACATATTACTATACTCAGTCATTTCCTTATTAAAACAAAGTTCTTAAACAAGATCTTAATAATATTATAAATTAGGTATTTCTCGGGAACAGTACTTTTCTTCTGGATAAAAGGTACTATATGTCCTTCTCTGTATCTTTGACAACTTGTATGCGAAATTTCATGATGATCGGTTGAGTAGTTAAGGTGTAAAAGCTTAACAAACAAAGGAAGTCACATTTGCATTTATAATATTAGTTAGGATGAGAACGAAAAAGAGTTTTTGAACATAATCATATGTTTTCTACTTAAGACTGCGCCGAGCGTAAGACAGATAATGACAGAGCTCGTGCAGCGCATATTCAAATCGGCGCGCGGCCGCCGTAGTAAAATTGTATGGAGGATTTGAAGTGATTTTTTGATAAATATGTATCTTTATATCAACCAATAACTTAAATATTTGGGCCTGACAAATTGGTAATATAACCATTTATGTTTCGTTTAAGCTATAAAATAGGATAGATTCTACTGTTATAACATAAAAATCACGTAACACGAGCTTACGTTTTTGCATTTTGCAAATTTACGTAATTTTGTAGTTGAAAATATTAATTATTTTAAGTTTTTTACACGGAGTAATTGTAAACACATTCATTGTTATGGTAAATGTATATTTTCTGTTTGTATTAAACAAAAAGTGTATATTTTATTCACTTAACTGTGACCGCCTGTTTTGGCATATTTCACTCGGCGCAGTCTTAATCACGTGTATAATGCGAGACAAATTTGGATAAAAATTGGCATACGAACAAAGCAAATCCTGAATTAGATATTTTTATTCCGTTATACGTTCCTGTGGGGTTAACGCAGGCAAACCTAGTATTTAATATAATAAACTGTATAAATAAGCATTCTCTATACCTTTTTAAAACAGCTAAATACAAAGCCTGCCTCTTTGGTTCGGTATAAGCTTGAGCTTATTTTTGCGGTGAATCGTAACGTACCGGAAAAATCCTTACCTCATGTTTAGGATTGCTTTGAGAAATTCTCAGGAACGTTACTGTGAATGTATTGATAGAAAAACATAACTTCACTCTGCTCTACCCGAGAATTTTAGACTACAAATGCTCTGGATCTTACTATACACCAGGCGCTACCTGTTTTTCTATGACTCTAGGTTAGTTAGTGCCCACGGCATGCTTTCCTGTCCTTAGGAGGTTATCCGCGGATGTCAATATGTGATAGTTTTATAATAATCTTGACGTCGCGTGATATCTGTTAGCGCGTATAAAAAAATTATAATATGGCATAATATTTTATCCTACCTGGTTTTTTTTGTGTAGATACTATCAAATGAAGAAAACTGGTAACCTTGTTTTTACACGGAACATATTTTATTGGTGTTTTGATGGTATTGTTACATGTTTAGTTACGTAACTTTAGTCCAAACCTGATCTTAAATTATCGAAAACAGCTATCATTATTATATTACCATATTAACCAAGCACCGAATTTGTTTCAGTGGCACTGCCAACCAAGCTATCCATGGTTTTGCATAAACTATTTATTAACAGCTCATACTAACAGCGTCATCTACAAAAGCATATTAAAAACTATACAATTAACACGTTTTAAGGATTGAGTGGTTAGGCTACATTTACAGCTCACAATACTCGACGCAGTATCATTAGCGTGGCCGCTATTGATACTACGCCGAGCGTTGAGAGCGAAAAATTGTTCAAACCAGAAATAGTTTAGTCAGGTTGTTCTTTGAGCTTGTTATTTGAACGTTTTTAAAGTCCATCGCCTTTGTCGATATCGTCAAAGCCACCTTAAACGCAGTCAAAATTAAACGTAGCCGCCCTATGCATAAACTCTAATATAATTATTCTAACTTACTCTACTAAGATTATAACAATAGGATAATTTAATATAATATAATATAACTGTAGTTCAAGAACTCATAACACATCTTGTAGCATACATAATTACGTCAAAGTTTGATGTAGTAAACGGTTGGTACCACAAGTTGCGACCGTCGCAAAGCGCCAAGTTTCATAATCGCGTACGAATTCGTCACGTGCAAGCCAAGTTAATAATGGCCAAGTGGCGCCTCTGGCGATGCCTACTCTGTTGTAATTGTAGAACAAACGAGTTTGGACGGAACACAGAGTAGTGTAATCGTCATGTTGGATCGTTGATTGTGATTTGATTTTGAGGTGTTCGGTGTGAGGGCGCCAGATGTGATCGCACTGAGAATGTGTTACACGCACACACACACTACACTTACTTTTTACAGCATTTTCAGTATTCCATTGCTGCATATTTTATGTCATTGGGTTAGGTGTTTGCAATACATCGTATTACGTATTGTATTTCTTAGTAGCCGTAAGCTTACGATTGTGTTTGCGATCAATTGTGAAGGTTCAAGTTCAGTTCGATACCCGGTTCAGGAGAGGAATCTTGGGGATGTCCTGCAGTTTTATTCTAATTAGTAATATAAATATCTATATAGCGTATGAAGAGTAATATGGGCAAATTTTTTCTTGATGTAATAGTAAAAATCACTTCGCCCATACCTCTCCCATTAGTTGCTTTATTCCTGTTTTTAATCCCTCTTCGTGCGTTATCGCAAGTTATAGGTACCTCTGTTGTTGCTGGCGGTCATAAACTACGATAACCGCTATGCTTACCGCCAGGATTATCAGAACATATGATTGATTGCCATCTTACCAGTATATAAAAGACAATTCGCAGAAGTCTTTTGTTTCTGTATGTCCTAAATGCAGAGTAATTTACGCCGCGTTAATAAACAATATGATTTCTTAAATCCATACATTATACAACAAACGCTACAAAATTTCAACTTGAAACAACTACTTAATATAATTGGATAGATAAAACAAACCTACAAACCGCAAGGACTCACGAGAGCGACTCGCAAGTCCTTGTGATTTCTTGCATACCGCATTTCGCCGCCGCAGTGCTCAAACGGCCCAGCCGTCTCTTGAACCACTAGTTTCCTTGAGAGCCTGCCTCTTACAACTGCATGCCGGACAAACAAATAATAACTGTCTGGATTTTCTATAGGCCTTTGGATACATACTAAAGTATAACGTATCAAATAATGACGCGTTTGTTACTGTATAATTTTATAAACGTAAAAACCTTAATGTTCGAAGGCAAAGAACAATTTCTAACCTCTTAACAACTAACAGTTTTGTGTTATGTGACTATCATCGTGGTTTCAGTAGCGAGATGAACAAATCAGTCTATGCGGTCAACTAGTTTATTTTTTTATCCGTGGGAGAGGCCACGTTTCGGTACGAATATCGGGCGGCTTGACCGGAGTGATATCACGACCTCTCAGAAAACCGGCGTGAAATAGCGTTTTCGTCGTGTGTCGTCGACTGAGTGAGGGTACCGGCGGCCCAATCGCAGCACACTTGTGCCTCCTCTGGTGTTGCGGGTGACCATAGGCGGCGGTAATCGCTTACCATCAGGCGATCCATCTGCTCGTTTGCGTCTTATACAATGAAAAAAAAAGATCTTATACATATTTGGCCATCGCTAAAAAGGCCATGTAAAATGAAAAGATAATTCTAAAATATATACATAGTAGGATGTGAAAGCGGCGATGGTCTGGCTAGAATATAGTCCGACAAAACAAACGAACGTTATCAGATTGGCAAGCAAGACTTTTGAGTGGCCACTACGTATAACCAAGTCTGGCGTGGGATGCAACATTTTTGTCTTATTGCTGGTAAAAACAGCAATGTATAACCCACACAGATTTTGCCCGCGGCTTCGTTCTATTAAATAATTAATGTTGTTTTCCCAATAAATTTATATTATGTCTAAATACTGGAACAGTCCTTTTTCCTGGATGAAAGATATGTTCTTTTCTGTACCCTTGACGATGTGTATGCGAAATTGCGCAAGATCTGTCGAGTAGTTAGGGTGTGGAAGCGTAAAGTTTATAATGCCGTATGGTATTAACAGAGTCGACTTTATAATAATAATAATAATCATTTATTCAACTTAAATTGGCACAAATTGATACAGAGCTTAGGTTACACAGTAAAGGTAATATATAAGGGGTGCTTGTACTAGGGTAAACCTGTGCCACAGGCATTAAGGGCACATACTGTATAATATAGATATAAATTCTAAAACAATACTTATTAAACATTATTCTTTGTATATAAAAACTTAAGAATTATATTATAAACTACGTGATTACTATGGACTTCTTAAAGAGCTATTTTATTGCGTAACACTTATTGAACAACAGTCATAAAATTTTCAGTTAGATCATTGTTCAAGGTTTGTAAATATTGTTGAACTAATTGCTTAGTGTTAGCATAATTTTTGTCATAAATCGCAGTTATTTTGTTTATATTATTATAAAGAAAAGAACCTAAAAATGCGAAAAACCTATTGGTAAAAATATACTTAGATTGAGACTGAGTAGTACAAACGATATCTTTCCGTCGTTTAGTGTTAGTAAGTTCCGGGTTATAATCAAGAGTAGTATGTTGTTTTAGTACAGATACATTAACGAACGTATCTTTTTTATATTTAAATATTCAACTTTCGTATGTTTGTATCTATAAAGCTAGAAAAGTAGTCGATGAAATTACTTGTTTTTTACAAAACTTTGCGTTTCCACGAATAAGGAATTTTAATTCTATTGCAGGGTTTATTATTATTAAGACATCATAATTAACATCAGACTGAACGCAGCGTGGCCAAGTAAAGCTTGTATTTAATAATAACTATTCAGAATTTCATAGAATTTCTGCATGGTGTCGTAGCTTATATTTGCAGCCGATCGTGGAGAGCTTCAATCTATAGATTCAATTTCTGAGACGACCAAAGTGTTATTGGAATTTTCTGTTGTTAGGAAATTTTCAGTAGCGGCACCAGACATCGGTGGTGAATCAGATGAAAGACAATAGGTTCACCACCTGCTACGTCAGTGTGGCCGTAATACCAGAGGCTTATACTATCGTCTGCTATATTTTAGCAAAGCCGAGTATTTCCAATCAAAGATTGAAATAATTTTATAGCTAGGCTAGAGGTTTATTTTTTGTAGCATTTCCAGTGGTGGTATAGTTGGCTCAAGTGTCACTCCGAACCAACAAAGCTGCACACTCTGTGGTATCCGTGATATTGTTATTCTGAGTTGTGGTATTGGTATTCTGCTCCTTCCCTATTCCGTCTCACCACGGGAATATGACACGAATTTATTGGACTTTGATCTGCAGCTGTCAGACCTATTTGGGCTTTATCTTTATTTTCATGTTCTTGAGCTAAAAACTCATCGCATCATCTTCTAACTGATCGCAGTTCAGAATATTATAAAATGTTACAGCTACATTTCATGCGTCATACAATAAAATAGTACCAGGCGCACAGCATGTCACAAGAGGACCTTCTCTAAGTGCTGGCGGCGAATATCGTAAATCTCTTGCAACCTACTGCTGTCCTAATATGTCTATTTTACGTTAGAGGTCAAAGTGGAGGGCATTATTTTTTATTCTTCGGACTACTTACTTACAAGATCTATATATGGCTCTTTTCTAGATATAATGTAAACGAAATCTTTAAATTAATAATAACAAACATAAACTTACGTTTCTTAATGTCTAAATTGGTATAGGCAGAGATATATTACACCCGAATGTCTTAAACCACTTCACAGGTTCCACGTAGTAGTACCTAATACGTAGTATCAGTGTTTCGAATCCTTTTGTGTCCTAAGTTAGTTCAACTTCTCTTGTTAAAATAATAATTGTTTCTTTTTGGAAATAAATATAGTCCGCTCAATTTAGACCTAAAAGTACTAATGAAGCTACAAAAATTCGCATACAGCTAAAAATTGGTAGGAATGTTGGGAGCACCGTTATATATATATGAAATCTGAAAAGTCCCCATCGATCCCGTTCCTGGAACATTTTTTTACGGTTCTTTGCGTTTTCCAGCAAAATGGTAAGTTCTATCAAAAATTATCTTAGACAAAAATTAGAGATCATAAAATTATCTATAAAAAATATATCTAATAATTATTAAGTATTATTATTATTGTTAATGAGCCTTTTAACATGCAGCTGTTCACATTTATTCACGGATAAATTCAATATCACTTGGTAAAAAATTAAGCCAAAGATTAAGCAAAATGTATGTCACGTAACCACTAAGTCCACCTATTTCTACATAAAATAATAACCCTATCAACGACCAAAGTTACCGATGAGTTTAATTACTACAATGCGTTGCTCATGTTGCACCGGTGACCGATCAATATTGGCAGTTGGATCAACCGTGTTGATTGGCTTGCAACTATCACCGGTCGGGGCTGTGTAAACCGTTTATACACTCGTACGTACCGTCCGGTCTGATTTTAGTTTAGAAAAAATATTCGTTGCGATATTTTGGACCGATATTTTTGGACGCGCAGATGAGCTGCCGAAAGGTTGATATTTTGTTAGTGTATTTTTGGTGTAATGCAAGTTGTATTGAGTGACCTTAATAATAGGGGTTAAAGTATAAAGCTGCCTTTGTATATTCGATATTTTGAATTGACATAAAACCTTCATGGTGTAAGATTTTCGAGTAAAACTTTTTTCACATGATACCTATAAGATTCATCTTTTAAAAAATGTGCAGCATTGATTTTCAACTTTCAATTGTTTATTTTATTCAGCTTAGACGGGAAAGAAGGATACTTCGAAAATCCGAGTCATTTTTGAATACAAGTTCTGACGCGGAACTAACGTGGCAGAAACGGCTCACAATATCAACGCTGCGTTTGGAGAGGAGACTGCTAATGAACGCACTGTGCATTTTTGGTTTAAACGCTTTCATAATGAAAACTTCGACTTGAAGAACGAACAACGTGGAAGACCGCCCACACAGGTGAATAACGCCGAATTGAAGGAGATGGTGGAAGACGATCCGAGTCAAACTACCCAGGAATTAGCGGCATGGTTTAACGTTACCCTACCTATAACATTGGCTCATTTACATCAAATTGATAAGATAAAAATATATGAAAAATGGATGCCTCATGATTGGACTAATTACAGAACGAAATGCGCATTAAAACTTGTGTTGCCTTGTTGAATTGATACAAAAATGAAGGAATTTTGGATCGAATTGTGACATGTGATTTTGTGCTGCAACAGTGCCCTAAAGCAAAGCTTACCAATAAAAAAGTAAAGGTAACTGTTTGGTGGTCTCTTTATGGTGTTATTCACTATATCTTTCTCAGGTCTGGTCAAGCAACAACAGTAGATTTTTACTGTGCCAAACTATGAACAATGATGGCGAAACTGGCTGTAAAACAGCCCCGACTCGTGAATCGATCTCGACCATTATTGCTCCATGATAACGCAAGACCTCACACTGCACGAGAAACCATTGTAACTCTACAAAAAATGCAGTTAGTAACCATACGTCATCTTCCATACTCGCTAGATCTTGCTCCAAGGGACTACCATATTTTTCATGATTTGAACAAATTTCTACGTGATAAAAAAATTTCTTCCCAGGAGGCAGTACAAAATGCTTTCACACAGTTTGTCAAATCTAGATCCCCGGCATTCTATCGTAAAAGCATAAATGAACTTCCGTTTAGATGGCAGCAATGTATAAATAATGAGGGTAAATATTTCGATTAAATAAATATGGTACATCTTAGAAAAAAACGACTTTCAATTTTTCAGTACAAATCGGCAATTTCATACTTTAAACTCTAATATAACTTGGTAGGTTATGATTAAGGTATAGTTGATAATTTTTCTGTACAAATATAAATGTGGGCATCACACACAAAAATATATATGAAATAATAAAGGTAATTAAAAAAATTACACAAAAATATCATTCAAAATTATTAAAATCTAACTATTCCAATCTAATTGAAAATACCATCTTTTGTCCCGTAATAGGAATGAATCCGCAACATTATTTATTGTAGTGAATCAATTCATTACTTCAACGGTGTTTACCATTTGTCGGTTTATCATATTCTGGGTATTCCTTAAGTTTATTCTTTCGAACTTGCTATAACCTCTCACGTATTGTATTATCCTTAATGTGGATGTTTTGAGGAAATATTGAGCTTAAAAAGCCTGCTTTGCATAGTCATCTATGTTCATTCAATTTAATATAAATCCCAAACCAAATTTAAGATAAGCGCAGTTAAGGCTATATGAGAAACACAGGCTACAGCCTGGATGATAAAAATAATACTCGCATTTCAGAAAACAGATCATTTATTTATATTTGGCTCTAAATCAGATAAAATATTTCTAACTGTATCTAATCTTATCAAAACGGTTGATTGACGCTTCCTGTGACCAGAAGCCTGGTCTTTATTTCGCGGAAAGAATAAGCATTGCTATTCAACGTGGCATTGCTGCCAATCGACTGTGATGCGGAGGAATTCTATGACGCCTATTAGAGGGTTTTAGTTTTTTATATTTCATTTTCATTTTTACTTCTGTTTTATAATATATCAGATAAACTCATTTTAAAGAATTGTGTAAATTGATAATATTCATATAGAATAAACATTTCCACAAACCTTAAAAAAAAACAATAATCTTATCTCAAATCTTCATGATATGTAATTCAGCTTCAGAATCCGTACTGCTACTGAAAAATTATTTACAAGTGTTAGCGATTATAGGTTGAATATGATTATTTTATAGAAATATTTAATAAAGTGTAGCGATGTATAAGCATTATTTGAATATGTTTAATTGTAACCGTTATTTTCTGTTGGCAACACTGATTATGCTGGACTACCCTACTACGCTTGATATTATAAAAACTAACGCGCGGAACGATAACGGGCAGTCGTGTATTGAGTGGCGATCGGATAAGTTTGTGAAGTAAAAATGTATTAAGTGGCGGATATTGCATTGACTTAGATAAGGTATGCATATTGTATAAAGAAAAAAAAAAAAAAAGAAAAAATAATTTATTTTGAACACGCACAAGATAAACATAACAATAAAAAATGAAAACAATATCAATAAAACACAAAAAAATAAAAATGCTTAAGTGTGGCGTGTCAGAACAGGGCATAGTTCAGCATTTGTCAGGCAAGCTGCCTGACGCCGATTTTCAACTATGCCCCCTTGAGTGACTCACGCAAACGTCAAACCAAATTTCACAACAGCAAAGAAAGTAAAAAAAAAAAAAAAGGAAAACTATGTTAACTATTAATATAAATTCTAATTATGTTACAATAATTATTAAAGGAAATAAATGCCTGAGAATTGATTCTGGAGTTTCCTTACACAAGGTAAAGATTGGGCTTTAATTAAAATTATGAGAACTGGGACCTTGGGCCTTGCATGCTCTTTGAGGGCCAGGCGGATGTCATGTCATGTCACTAGCTATATTTTAAGACCCACGGAATCGTGGAATCCTATTATCATGTATATCTTATTATCAACCAAACATTTAAGCCCAATCTTTTGCTTAGCCATGACAGTCAATCGATATCTACATAGTTTGGGTTTGGAAAAACAGGCATTTAGCCAAATCTGCAATAGTGCTCTCAATTGATTCGATTAACCGCTATATAGTCTTGACCTAAAATATTTTAGTATAAAAAATAGTTTTAACTAAATTTAGCCTGCACGGATGATGTAGTGGTTTAAGTGAGTGTTGTGGGTTCGATTCCCACACGGTACACAAAAATTGTGTGGTCCACAAATGTTTATTACGAGTCTAGGTGTTCTTTGTGTCCATTGTTGGAATGTTTGGAAAGTCCCCCGCGACAAAGGAATGAATGTATTTTTAAAAACTAAAAAATATACTTGATATATGCAAAGATTTAAATCATGTCACGTTTAAATAGGATCAGCTTTCTGCATAAATAATTTGTCATACGACGTCCGACACACAATGTCGACATGATATTTAAATTATAAATATAGTATTACCACGCTCACTTATATTAAAAATCATACAGTCTAAGTAGCTGTGATCTATGTAGCTCACTATACTATACTACACTATTCTTAGTGTGGGTACTGTTTCGTGCTATCTAATTACTGCGAGAGCACAATTATATATTTAACATTTCACCAGGCATTGTGTAAGTTTGGTGGACTTTAAAATGACAATGTATACCCCGTCGCGAATACTCAGATCTGAGCCTACGAAATTCCTTGTCAATCGTAGTCGCAGCAACACACCGGTGAGTGGACGCAATAGATCTTTAATTATGTCTGCTATTCTAAGACTTGACAGATTAAACGGACGGGGTATTTCTACGTTACGGGCGCCAAGGAAGTCGATCGCGCTTTTAAAAACATTTCTAGCCCGCAAAGTAATCGAACCGTGTAATGTAATAAGCTTTAGCAAGAATGCGAACGCCTCACCTATAATTAACCTTAACGAATCGTCTCCCGGCGCATCTCAGTATGAGTAGAAGCACCTTTACCAAGTAGCGCGGATTACAGCGCTTTAAAATTCCCTAGATGCCGCTCACGATCGCACTCTTCATACGTGGCGTTTGGTTTAAGCGGGAGGTTTTAGCGAAAAGCAACGTAATAGTGAGATTATAAACACTCTTTGCTTTAGCAGACGTAAACGCTTTAGAACTTCGTTAAGCCTAGCTTATAATCCATAAGCAAGGTGTTTATTTAAGACTAGATATTACTCGTGACTCCGTATGTCTTAGTTTTAAAAGAAGCTTAGTAGCTTGCAGCACGCACCTCTCGCTTTTCGAAGTAATGTGCATATTAAATAGTTAATTATCGCTCGCTTTAACGGTGAAGGAAAACATTGTGTGGATACATGCATATATGTGTTCTCTATACTGTTGTTGTAGATATGTGAAGTGTGCAAACGCGAACTGGGCCTGTGTGGTGGATTCTGGTTAATCTTTTTAACACTAAGAAGATATCCGTGCCGAGCAGTGGCCTCGCAAGCTATCAGCATGCTAAATTAAATCGATATCATTTCTATGTTTTAGACGAATAGTAACATAACATAGACTAAATTTAATATTATTTGGTAGACAGCCAGTTACAGTTAACTATTTTAAAGCTGGCTGGCCGCCACCTGATAAGTTTTATTGATAAGTATAAACTTAGTAGCTCATAGTCATTATTAAAATTATTGTTAATTACTGTTTTCTATATCACTAAAATATGCAGAATGTTTTTAGATAATAATGTATTAACTAATAAACAATACAAATTATTTATTGTTAATGATATTTAAATAATTGAATAACTTTATACAAGGTATTATTCATTGAAATTCACGGCTGACCTTGCATTACAGTGAGTATGGCTGAGCGCTGCGGACTCTCCGCCCCCTAACTCAAAAACGGTTGAACATATGAAAATATTTTAAACAAAGTTTGTTGCAAATTTTATAATAAATTTTAACATAATTGGAGCTAAATAAACCGAGATCATCGCGAAAAACTGATTTTTGTGACCTTTGGCCTTGAATAACTGACGGCGCAGACACAAAATTTTATGAGACCTTTGAGACAAATTTTAGAACACCAATATGAAGGTGTATACGAGTTTACAGCTTATTATCTCTCATTCCAAGATGAAACCCCTAATATGACTGGAGTATAGTAGCATTTAGTTGAACTTATAACCCAGACACAACATTCATTCTTAGTAGTATTTTATATTATAGCCGCTAACCGCTTGCATTCAAACCATAAACCATCTTCCCTTTAGCCCGAGTCACCCGGGGCCTATTTCATAGCGTATTGGAGCTCGTTCGCTAATTGAGAAAACTCAGCTGGTGTGATATGATTGTAAAACACAAGAACAAAATTAAATTTATGCATCCATTTATTATTTATTGGATTCGTTGCGTAGGATTTTGATTAAGTCAGCGGCTGATTGTGAGATCACGGGTTGAATGCCCTGTTTGTGAATAGCAGTGTTGGGTTTTCGGTTCGGAAATATGCTGAGTACACTTGTATAGATTCACCCGTGTTGTGGAGAAGCCTAACGTCGTATCACTGACAACTATTTCATAGGGATATAAGCCAGTCTCTATTTTTCTGTTAACGCTATCCATTTTCATTTGGGTTAATCTATATTCATATACTATTATATTAGATCGTAACGTAGTAGATGAAATGGAATTGTAATGGTAGATGTTTACCTCTATCAATCCCTAAAGGAGAGAAAAACTGCCTATAAACATTAACAATAGTTAAATAACAGCGGTAGGCAGGTATAAGTAATATTGTCTTCTGTTTACGCGAATGTTATTCATTGAATTCACACTACTATACACGGATTTTATCGCGTTGTTTATTTAATTTCAAAGGTATCAGTAAGTCTGCATAAATACAATAAAACAATACATATTTTGATTCTAAACTACTTCATACGGTTTTTGTCGCATAGTTTATTTTTTTTACACTTTTATATCTATCACGGGGAGACTCTTCCCGTGAACATGGCTGCTGAAAAGCAACCGAAACGTTGGGGAAAGGGTAAACTAAAATACAAATAAAGATTAATAATTAAGTAGTAAAGTTAAACAATAGTACTGCCTCGATGGCGTAGTGGTTATTGTAACCGACTGCCACGCCTGAGGTCGTGGGTTCGATTCCGGCACAAGTCAAACATTTGTGTGCATGAACATGGATGTTTGTCATGGTCTGGGTATTTCTATGTATAATATGTAAGTATTTACAAAAAAATAATATATTTATGTATGTTTATCCATTGTCTAGTACCCATAGTACAAGCTCTGCTTAGTTTAGGCTAGATGGTGTTGTGTGTATGTGGTAGAATATTATTATTATAATAGTTTCAAAATTATTTAATAAAAATGTTTTCAAATAAACCACGCAAAAAATCCGTACAAAATTTTATTTCAATGTATAACATTCGCGTAAACGTAAGACAATACATATTGTTTAAAATTAAGACAAAAGATTCGCTTTCTAGCATTCAGTATGAAGTACCTTTGACTCAAAGATCGCTACAATAGATCCCAGTGGCCCAGTGTCGGGGACTATCCCGCCTCTTATCTTGAATACTGAATGCAGAACCCGAGATGGGATACGTACCGATAAAACGCAAGGTCTGTTCCTTATTACATTGAAAACAAACACACTATTGATGAATTGGGCAGGCGAAATGTATATTACGGTCTGCCCGTTCCTCTGGAGTTTGAAGATAAAGGTACGATGGGTGGCCTGAACGTTTATAGTGAAACTAGATTATGCCGGCGACTTTGCTCGCGGTAATCAAGATTTTGGTAATAAAATGGTATTCCTTAGGAATAGTATTTTTTCCTAAATGAATAGTATTTTATGTTGTTTTCTGTACCTTTGACAATGTGTATGCGAAATTTCATGATGATCGATCAAGTAGTTAAGACTGCGCCGAGCGAAATGTGCCAAAACAGGCGGTCGCAGTTAAGTGAATAAAAGCAACAGTTTTTGTTTAATACAAATATTAAATATACATTCACCATAACAATGAATGTGTTTACAATTACTCCGTGTGAAAAACTTAAAATAATTAATATTTTCGCCTACAAACTTACGTAAATTTGTAGCTCGTGTTACGTGATTTTTAGATTATAACATTAGAAATCTATCCTATTTTACAGCTTAAACGAAACATAAATAGTTATATTACAATTTGTATGTCCCAAATATTTAAGTTATTGGTTGACAATAAAGATACATATTTATCAAAAAAGCACTTCAAATCCTCCATACAATTTTGCTATGGCGGCCGCGCGCCGATTTGAATATGCGCCGTACGAGCTCTGTCATTATCTGTCTTACGCTCGGCGCAGTCTTATGGCGTGAAAGTGTAACAAACACGGATGGAATAGTAGTTTAAGTGGTCGGCTCGCTATTGCCACTGCGCCGAGCGTTGTGTGTACGAATCCCACACGGGACAAAAATTTGTGAGATCCACAAATGGCTGTCCCGAGCCTGGGTATTCCTTGTGCGTTCAAACAACTGATTGTTTGAACGTTTCTAAAGTCGCCCGTGACACAGGAATTATTCCTAGTGTATGAGTTGTCTTAAGAACTGGGAACTATAAATTAAGTACTTATATTAGTTAGGATATCTATAGCGTAGACTATTTAAAGCTAGCGACAGCTCTCGGCTTCGTATACATGTTGTGTTGAAGAAGATAAGTTTTAAATGTGACAGCCTAATCTTAGAATCTACCTTACTACCGCTGCTTCACAAGTTATTTATGTTTAATATCTTAAGCGCACGATGGCTTTATGGATAAAGTATTGGATTGCGATCGAAAGGTCATGGTTTCTACCTATTGCACTACCGATATCAACCTCATTAATATCACAAACGACACACTCAAGTAACACTAATAACATAAGCTAATATCTTAGCTGGAGGGTTTAGCAGGAATGCTATCCATTTGCTACACAAATTCCTAATAAGCTTTAAAAAGCCGACCTGATACCTCTCAGAGTATATCCAACATAATAATCAAAGCACATATACAATAGACCACATGAGGTCCCTAAAATTATATAAATCAAAAGAGATCCAATCACATACTCAACATTCATCATTGTCATCATTTACTTTCTTGACTTTATTGTGTTTTCCGTACATTGATTTTCTATCTCCCATATATAAAGTAACCTTTTGTCCATTTTACCCACATACCATCTCAAAATTGGATAATACATTAGACGGATTAAATAATGGAAACACTATATACATCCGCGCATTCACGTCACACTGACGAAGGGACGGACTGAGAAGGGACCGGTATCAAATCGCGATAAACACATTCGGTGTCCATTTATTGAGCGACGTCGAGGGTCACGGGTTCGATTCTCGTTTCAATTTGTTGAACCGCTTTATGTTTGGGACTTGGGGTCCCATCGATTCGCAGATTGATATAATTAAATTAGTTTTCGGTGGCAGTTTTTCGGGATGTTCTGGAGGAAGTTGTTCGATGTTTATGTATTGTAGCTTATCGTGTTGTAGTGAACCAATACTGCAATATCATAAGGTTAAAATGGTAAACACGGTTATATTAATATTAGATTTTGCCGCGGCTTCGCGCGCGTAAATATAGGTTAGATAGTGCTTTTTTCTGGATGAAAGGTACCTTATACCCTTTTCTGTTCCCCTGACAACGTGTATGTGGAATTTCATGATGATTAGCGCATTTATAATGGGTAACTCCTAGATAGAATTCATTATTTCATCAATTTTATGTAGGATGAATGGATGATAGAAGATGGACCAAAGCAGTAATAGAGCAAATTTGAATGGGATAGCGAGAAGGCGAGCTAGGCGAATATTAGCAGTCTAGGATTTTAAAAAGTGATTGTATTCTAATCCGATGAGCTCAGGTGAAGCCAAACGCTAGTAAAGGTAAACCTCTTAGACAGAGAGTTGAACCCTTTGGAAATAGGAGGTACCTAAGAAAACGTATGTAGAAACGTTAAGTTTAATTAGACATTATATAATTCTATGTGTATAGGTTATGACACTGTCCACATTAGAAACAAAAAGGTATGAAACCGTAATACACGTAAATAGTATATTACAATAATGGCAACAAAGTGAATGGAGCTCTACGCGCTTTTATGAACAGCCGAAATGTATCCAAAAAGTCACGTTTGGCTGTTCATAGAGGACTATTAGTGCCCACACTTACGTATGGAAGTGAAAGTTGGGTATGGCAAACGAAGCATGAGAGCAGAATAAATGCTGTAGAAATGAGAGCGCTGAGAAATATATGTGGTGTGACTCTGAAAGATAGAATAAGGAATAGTGTGATTAGATAGAGATGGGGCATGAAAGTGGATATAGTGACAAGAATAGAAAAGGGTATGTTAAGCTGGTTTGGGCATGTAGAAAGAATGGACGAGGAAAGACTGACTAAGAAAGTTTATAAGGCTAGTGTGAATGGAACAGTCGCAAGAGGAAGATCTAGGCGAACGTTTCTCGATCAGATCGGAGGCGTTCTGGACAAAGGTCAGGTTAAGAGCACCTTGAACCGACGGGCGTGTATGAGGAATGTGATGAAAGTGAATGAAGCCAGAGAAGTGTGTCAGGATCGTAGCAAATGGAAATCCATAGTCTCTGCCTACCCCTCTGGGAAACAAGTGTGAATCTATGTA
Organism: Catocala fraxini; assembly: GCA_930367265.1. Classification (NCBI taxonomy): domain Eukaryota; kingdom Metazoa; phylum Arthropoda; class Insecta; order Lepidoptera; family Erebidae; genus Catocala; species Catocala fraxini. Next base: position 25,520,481 of record OV884031.1, read on the forward strand.
TGTATGTATGTACAATAATATAAAATACACAAAATAAAGGCCAGAATACAATCTGCAAACACAACCAATTTAAACCAAGTTCTTCATTAACGAACCACCAAAAAGACTTTAAATAAACACGAAAGCAGCTTTAAATGAAGTCTCCTACTTTAAGTGCAATCATCGCGCAAAGATACAACTCCAGTGCAAACACAGAAGCAAACGCTAAGCTCAGTACACACTAGCTAATCCGCTCCGGTTGTAAGTTGTAATGCGCCCCACCGCGTCGAAAAGTTGAGCTACTCCTTGATATTAAACCCGTTTAGTGGGGTATATACCGCTTTATACCAGTTTATACTTGGATTTATTTTATTAGCGCAGCGAATTCGGTGGTTAATTAGAGATATGAACGATTGGAGGTGAAGAATGCAGTGTGTAAAGGCACTTAGCCGCTTGGATTTGTTTAATGGTCTGACAGATCATGATGGTGAACGGTACTTTGGGTGGTTTTTGGGATGTTTATAAGGTTTAAGAAGCTTCAATGAGTTATATGTCAATGTTGCGTCGTTATACACAGCTGTGGAATGTGATACGCTCAAAATATTTAATACTGCATTTAAAAATAAAAGTACTTATTATAATGCTAGACAACAGGTATTAATCGCGATAAAGTATAAGGTCTTGTACAAGTCACTTGTACAAGTGAGAGTAGTGCCCGAAACCAGCACTTTATGAAGGCCCCGCTGAGCTTACATCACTGAACCTGTGACCACGATCGATGCAAGTCGGTCGAAACGTCGGGCAATCAATAGTTATTTATTACCTTTTAAATATTGAAAGTCTCCCCGTGACCATGGCTGCTGAAAAGCAACCGAAACGTCGGGGAAAGTGTAAAATTAAATTAAATCTAAATTGTTTTATTAGTTTTAATAATAATTGAATTAGCTTAATTAGTAAAGTTTTATAGTAGTAGTAGTGTAACAGGTTTCAAAATTATGTAATAAAGTGTCAAATAAATAACGCGATAAAATCCGTATATAGTAGTTTAATTTCAATGAATAATATTCGCGTAAACAGAAGACAATAAATACTACCTTTTAAATGCTTTATCGCGAGTACGACTCGTTGTCTAGCATTATAATAAGTATGTGTACAAGTTGCGATAGTCGTAAGAACTTTTAAAACCACTTATTATAATTTTTTCTTTCGGTTGCTATACAGCAGCCATCATCACGATAACCTCTGAGTGACCATGGTCAAAGGCAACCGAAACGTCGGGGAAAGTGTAAGTCGAAATAGTTTAATAGTATCTAGTTGTAGTTTGATAATTGCAAAATTATTATATTATATTAAAATCAGAGTAGTAGAGCCTCGCTGATTTCAGCATGAATGGGGGCCGGCTCGACCGAGGAAGGACTACCCTTCCCTGAACCTCTCACAGAATGTCGACGTAAAATAGCAGTATTCCTACTGTTGTATTTCGTTCGGTGAGTGAGAGTGCCAGAGGCCCAATCACTCTCTTTCTCCCTTGCCTTACCGCTCCTTCTCCTGCCCACTTCCTTTTCTAAAGAGTCGGCAACGCGCAAGTGTTGCCTCTGGTGTTGCAGGCGTCCATAGGCTACGGTGATCACTTATCATCAGGTGGGCCGTATGATTGTTTGCCACCTTAGTTGTACAAAAAAAAAAATGTTGTGTTTTTTTAAATAAAACGCGATAAAAGCCGTATAAAGTAGTATAATTTCCATGAATAACATTCGCGTAAACATAAAATAATATTATGTATATTGTATTGAAGCATGAAACTATCGAGAGACTATCGTAGATTCGATTATGACACCTAGAATAAAATGGAACGTAAACTAACATGCGTTATATAATTCTGCTTACCCCTTATTAGAAAACCAAGCGTAATGTCAACAGTCAACAGCAACTATATTACAAAAACACGTAGACATATCCCCCAAACTTGCAAATCGAAATCGACTCAGAAACTTTTTCACCGAAGGTTTTTCAGCATCTCCTTTGGAATATTTATTTTATCTTCGTGAAGTAGCACAGACAGGTGAACGGTTTCACATGGAAACCTTTTAATATGATTTACAAGTTTTAACGAAAGGTTTCGTGCTACTTAGTGCGTTGAAAGCTTTGTATGTTCCATTCAATGGGAGGGAAAGTTGCGAGTATTTTTTTTGGAACAAAAGTTTTAAATTTAAAATCAGGAGCTGTGATCTTTGTATGGTGAAGGTTGTTTCGGTTAAAAGGAGACATATTTTTATTTTATTGTAAGTGCTGTGTGTTGACACAAGAAATAATAATAATAATATTCTACCACATACACACAACACCATCTAGCCCAAACTAAGCAGAGCTTGTACTATGGGTACTAGACAATGGATAAACATACTTATATACTTTTTTTTTTTGTAAATACATACATATTATACATAGAAACACCCAGACCAAGACAAACATCCATGTTCATGCACACAAATGTTTGACTTGTGCGGGAATCGAACCCGCGACCTCAGGCGTGGCAGTCGGTTACACTAACCACTACGCCATCGAGGTCGTCAAATGGAGACGATGTTTTGCTTTTAAGGCTTTTCAATTCCTTTATACTTTGTATACTTTTTAATAACGTTGCTATTTTACTACAGTTACGCTATTCAACAATTTTTTTGCTTGTTTGTTACGATAAACATATTATTTTTATTTTTACTGCCTTGATAGAACAGTAGTTGTATGAGACTGCTGCGAGATGTCGAATTCGATTCCCGGGTCAGGTAAACTGTTGTTTGGTTTTACCGTTAAGAAATTATTTAGCAGCACTGAAGCCAGAACTGTGCCCGGTAAACGGCAATGCGCTTGTTATAATTCAAATAGAATTATAGCCACAAGAAAAATCTCTAAAGTACAGCTAGGTTATAAAATTGAATTGAAGTTTCTATATCAATTATAGTTATTGAATATAATGTTAAATATAAACTACTGCTGTTACTTAATATTGTCTTCTATTTACGCGAATATTATTCATTGAAATTAAACTACTATATACGGATTTTATCGCGTTGTTTATTTGACACTTTATTACAAAATTTTTGAAAACTGTTTCACTATACTACTAATAAACTTTACTAACTTTTAAGATAATTAAATTATTATTAAAAATCTCCCCGGTCTCCCCGTGACCATGGCTGCTGAAAAGCAACCGAAACGTCGGGGAAAGTGTAAAATTAAATTAAATCTAAATAGTTTTAATAGTTTTAATAATAATTTAATTAGCTTAAAAGTTAGTAAAGTTTAATAGTAGTATAGTGTAACAGTTTTCAAAATTTTGTAATACTGCTGTTACTGTTAATATTTAATATATTAGGTTAACAGCAAACATTAAACTTTATGTGTGGTGAAGGTGGATGTAAATGAAAACGAGGAACAACTTTATAAAACATATTTAATAATTATTTGTTTAAATGGAAAATTAACACACAAGAATAAATCACACCAGTATTATTAATATCCTTTTTAAAACACAGGTCATATAATTCTCAATATTCACAATTTCACATGGGCTAACCTGTAACCTAAATGTTATAATATTTAGGTAAAAATTGTTAAATAATACAGCTATTACAGTGGAAATAAAATAGGCTACTTAACTTACGAGGCTTTTGGTCCGTTCACTTCTACAGCTCACAACAGAATAGAAAGAAATTCTGCCCGGGAGGACCTTTTATAATCATTTTACATGTGAGTTGCCATTACTCAAACATACATAGAATCAGACTTGGAAATAATCAAATTAAATAGTAAATTTTCACAATAAATATTATTAAATAGTATAACATGTTTAACATAATATTTCCAAAATAACTATAACTAATATTTTATCCTGATCTATTACGCTCATTCCTAGTTATGTGGAACCTAAAACTGACTGGCGAATTATGTGTGTAATAGCATGAACCTCAGCCTACCTTCAATATGATTTAGTATATAAGAGAATATGTAAATATGTTATTAAGAGTTATAGGTTATAACTTTTTTTTTGTCTCTTTATTTTTAAGGGACTTAGAGCCGTTATGACTATGTCAGTCCCATCGGGCTTACAAATACTACACACAACTTAAAGTATCCAAGATTACTGGCTACATAGTTAAGTAGAACCTACTACTTAAAAACAAATTATCTATTATCTAATTTATAAATAAGTTTATATAAGGCAACTGCTGCGTCTGACATAGGTTCAGACATGATACTTAAAAATACTCCAACATCATTCACGTTAATATTAAAATTAACTTTTAGGTGATCTCTCAGATTATATAATATAATATAATATAATATTCTATCACATACACACAACACCATCTAACCCAAACTAAGCAGAGCTTGTACTATGGCTACTAGACAATGGATAAACATACATATATACATTTTTTTTTTGTAAATACATACGTATTATACATAGAAACACCCAGACCAAGACAAACACCCATGTTCATGCACACAAATGTTTTGACTTGTGCGGGAATCGAACCCGCGACCTCAGGCGTGGCAGTCGGTTACACTAACCACAACGCCATCGAGTCGTATTATCAGTTTGGATACATTATGTTAATAAATGGTAAATATCTTCAACAAAATTACATGATAAGCAGTTTGGAGAGTCTGATTTCCTAACTAAAAATTTAAATTTATTTAACGGTAAATGACCCGATCTCAATCTACAGGCAATTTACAATGAAATTTCTGCACAATTTTACATTAGTAAACCATTGTATCTGAGAAGGTTTATTCTGGACTATTTTATACTATATGCCTTTGTTAGTTGAAATATATTAAAATCCGAATTCCACATGTCATATATAACTCTCAGGTTATAACTTCAAAAGATGAATGAAAAGACAATTCTTCCGCTTGGAATAATTCCTGTATCGCGGAGGACTTTACAAACATACAAACAAAGAACATCCAGACTCGAAACAACCATTTGTGGATCACACAATTTTTTATCCCGTGTGGGATTCGAACCCACAACCCTCGGTGCAGCGGCGAGGCGAACATTTAAACCACTACGCCATCCGTGCAATCTATATTGATCGAATAACTATTTTCAAACAAACTACGAAAAGTTTATAAGCGACATAATATGTTTTTGTGTTATACTATGATATGTATACAAAACGTTTAACGACTTTGTTTTGCTTGTTCCAGGTACATAAAAATACTTATGTTCACAGCGGTCTTCGATTTTTATTGTCCAACAGATTAGGGTAAAGTTTTACTGTGGCGATTAATGTTCTCGTAAAACTTATTAATGTGGATTATTATTACTCAACTAATGTGGAATGTGTATATGTGTGCAGACACTACATTTGGGTATACATATACTGTCTAACGCCGATATACCTGAAGAGAAGATAGTGGTATATCATACCCGCATTTCGCCAGCTATGATTCAAAGCTGAAACTGACTGACTGCAGAAAGACAACATAAGGTTGTTGAACTGAGATCTCTGTAGCGAGTGTGGAATTTAAACAAAGCGTTGCACCAGCAAGTTTGCCATCGATGTGTCGTTTCTTGACTGACGATTTTAGAAGAAACGGACGCGTTGTCCCATGTCATTTAGGCTCGGTTCTTACATATATCAAGAAACGAGTTGTATTAGTTACCGACATTTAATTTAAGACACATATTCTATAAAATATATCAAATTTTAACTGTACGAAGATAAAACGGCTTGTTTCTTGATTAAAAAACTGGGCCTTGGTGTTTCTCTTTGAATATCTTTACTAGTTATAGGGTTCAAATTATTTTTAACAGATGGCAACAGATTTGTTCACTTTTATGTAAGACCTATATGTGACTGGCAAAATATGAGCATGATTCACCACTGCCTAAACCTTTATGTTTTCTCCACAAAGACTTTACGTCTAATTTTATTCATTGTTTTGATTACAACAAGTCAATTCCCTCAGTATGGATTGTCATAAAATCTGGGTCGTGGTTGATCCTAAAGTTGCTCTTGATTCGAGGTAACTAATTTAATTCTGAAGTAAAAAATGATTAGAAATACTTTTTATCAATCCATCCGATATAGCCAATAACCGTACAACTATCACCCTCTTAAAACTACTCACATAAAGTCTTACCCGTACTCTCCAACCTGGCATCATACAGATATAAATAAAAGTCGCCCCAGGAAGGCAGCTCTCAACAAACATATCCTACAAATTACTGAAGGATATTATACAAAGTGTTCAGACGTTTCCCGGTGGCCATCCACTACATTATCTCGTTGGAGGCAATAGCCCCTAATGTGGTACATTATGGGAACTAATGTAAATGTGTTTGTTTGCCATTTATTGCGCGGCCGGCCGTTTTACAGGGCCCGTTTTATGGTGTATGCTGGCCAGTTTTTGTGGCCGAATGGGGCGTTATATTGACGTGCATCGGTTGCTATAGCAACGGTTGATGTATAGCTATACGTGGCTATTTGAAATGCCTCATATATTTTTAATTAACATTTGGTATAATTGATGTCAGTTGTTTCGTTTGTCAGCCATTAATCTACAGCTGATAATTGAACCAGTAATTACTATCATTAGTAGGTATATTATTTATATTTGATTTTGAGCCTGAGTATTACTTAAACCCATTGGTGCAATGAATATAAAATCCCAAAGACATGAAGCTCAGCTAATTTAGGTATATATTTAATATGTGACAACATGGAAATACTATTTACTTGACAATTCTAAACCGCCGATGATTCAATGTATAAGGTGTTAGACTTTGAATTTCGTAGGTTCTAATCCCACGCATTGCATTTTTTTTTTAGCAAAAAGAAGTTATACTAAGTTATATGCGCATAATTGCGTGAAAATAAGCATTAGACATGTAAAACCATGTAAGTAAGTGAAAATTTATTTTTCAAAATATATGTACACATTTTTAGTACAAATATTAGAACACAGAAAACAAAATAAAAAAAAGTACATGTATCATGAAAAATGAGGTTACCACTCAGGTTTGTTGTTGATTTGTGTTTGATATCTCAAACCAACTCTGATATTATTTGGTAACCCCAAGTGGACACACTCTACAAATTGGAATACAGGTAATACGACTTAACCGTACAGCCGTGGTCTCATCAAGCGAGCCATCGAAAAATTTGTTGTGGTCCTACTAATGGGAAAATATGGTTTAGCCACGGAAATATTTTAAATATTAAAGATTAGCTGACCCGCGCAACTTTGTCTGTTTCACATAAAAGAATTTACCCGTTTTTGCAACGTTTTTTATTTATGCTCTGCTCCTATTGGTCGCAGCGTGATGTTATAGCGTTATGATAGCCTATAGGCTATTTGGATAGCCGATTTATCGAGGAAGCTTATAGCATTCCTAGATAAATGACGTATCCAACACTACAATAATTTTTCAATTTGAACCAGTAGTTCCTGAGATTAGCGCGTTCAACCAAACAAACAAACAAACTCTTCAGCTTTAGTACCTAAATATAAAACCAATTCCGCGAAATGAAAACATAGTTTTTGCGTTATTATGATTGTTTTTAACTTTTGATACTTCCCATTTTGTTTTTATTTATCAGGCGAATTTTGCTATACAACTGAATACGAAAAAAGTAATATTTTTCATTCAAACTATTCATATTCGTTCGTATACGAACTCTGTGTAAACGTTGGTAAATTACTGGTTTTATTTTTCCATTCCATCATTGCATATACGAAATGGTAATAAAAGTTTAATAAAATAGAAATGATCTACAGGTAATGACTGGCTCGGCCACGCAGCGCTAGTGAATACTGATATACCGCACAGCATTCTTATGCACTCTCTCGTCTTGGGTTCGATCCCGGTTGAGCTAAGTGTTACTGGATTTTTCTGACGAGAAAATCTCAGTAGCAGCTTGGTACCTGGTAATATGCTTATCAGACTGTAGGATTCGCCTTGCTTCGATTAAAATGGAGTAGCTTCTCGATTCGACGAGTATATTCTTTAGGCATAATAATGTTGTGAGTAGTAGAGCCTCGCTGATTTCAGCATGAATGGGCCGGCTCGACCGAGGAAGTAATAGGGTTCTCACAGAATATCGACGTGAAATAGCAGTGTTCCCACTGTTGTGTTTCGTTTGGTGAGTGAGAATGCCAGAGGCCCAATCACCCTCTTTCCCCCTTCCCGCTCCTTCTCCTTCCCACTTCCTTTTTTTCCTAATGGGTCGGCAACGCGCAAGTGATGCCTCTAGTATTGCAGGCATCCTTAAGCTACGGTAACCACTTACCATCAGGTGGGTCGTATGCTTGTTTGCCAACTTAGTTGAATAAAAAAAATATATAATCCTCACGTAACCATTTTCTAATCGGCCGTTGCACGATCTGAGAATCAAACCCGCATTAGAACCCAAGCAGAAACTAACACGAAATGGACGAGGTCATCTCTCAGTTTACATATATACAAACCAACTAATCAAATATAGTCAATATCGTCACACATAACATACACGTTCTTCACTACGTTCGTTCTGACATAATATAAACTTCAGTTATAACCAGAATCTTTGTATTAAATCAGACTCAAATTCCGTTTAACACATGCACACATGTCAATGATTTCAATTATCGCGTCGAGAATATGCGAGGCGTGCGTGACCGCCGAATGTCCGCGGTGCAACCGCATCCTATCTCACACTGATGCCTTGACTTTAATTAACTAAATGCTTCAGCTTATATGCTTGTCGTCCTACATATTGTCTCGATCGAAACTGCTTCTGTAACCTTATATTATTTGCCTATCCTATCTATATATATAAAACTCTTCCGTTACTAAGTGACTGACAGACAACGCACAGCCGAAACTACTGAACGCAAGAAGCTGAAATTTGGTATGTATGTTCCTTGGAGAGTGTAGGGAAGCACTAAGAAAGGATTTTTGGAAATTCCACCCTGAAGGGGGTGAAAGGGGTGAAACCCGATATTCACACGGGAACGGGACTCACGCGGGTGAAACCGCGGGAAAACTACTAGTAATATTATAAAGCTGAAGATTTTGCTTGTTTGTTTGTCTGAACGCGCTAATCTCAGGAACCAATGGTTTAAATTGAAAAATTCTCTCAGTGTTGGATATCCCATTTATCGAGGAATGCTATATAACATCACGCAATAGGAGCGGATCAGTAATGAAAAATTTTGCAATACGGGTAAATTATCTTTTATGAATCAGACGAAGTTGCGCGGGTCAACTAGTATAATTAAACTAGCGACCCGCACGGGTTTTAGAAAACCTTAACAAATTATACACCTTAACCTACACCTTAATCTGAATCACTCTGTATATATGTGAAAACCGCATGAAAATTGGTTCAGTAGTTCGTGAGTTTATTGCGAACGGACTGACAGACTCGGCGGGCGACTTTGTTTTATAATATCTAGCGATAATAATAATACCAACCTTGCGTACAAGCTGTGCCACTGCTGGGCATGGGCCTGTTCTCAGTGTGTTTGTGTGGGTTAAGCCATAGTCTACCACGCTGTTCCAGTACGGGTTAGCAGACTTATCATACCTTCAAGAACATTATAGAAAACTCTAAGACATGAAGGTATCTTCACGATTTTTCTCTACACCGCTAAAGCGTGTAATAATTAATAATAATATTCTACCACATACACACAAAACCATCTAGCCCAAACTAAGCAGAGCTTGTACTATGGGTTCTAGACAATGGATAAACATACATATGTATATACTTTTTTTTTTGTAAATACTTACATATTATACATAGAAACACCCAGACCAAGACAAACAGCCATGTTCATGCATACAAATGTTTGACTTGTGCGGGAATCGAACCGCGACCTCAGGCGTGGCAGTCGGTTACACTAAACACTACGCCATCGAGGCCGCCAAAATATCGGTATAATACACCTCTGCCTATCCCACAGGTAAGTAGGTGTAAGATTATATATGTATATAAATAATTACATAGACAAACATGTTTCTGGTTAACCTATTGAATCGCATCGGCACATCGGCGGCCAGACACAAAAGGTTTTCAATTTTGTCTAGCATTCCAACGATTGACAGGCTGACAACAAAAATATTTGAATATTCATATAAAATGGGTTGGCAAGTGAATGATCGAGTCTTTAGACGTTTCGCACCGCCAGTTATTCGAACCACGGTGCGACTCGCCCAAGTACTATTTCTGAATGTGACTATTCGCACCGCAGTGGTTGGAGCGGTGCGAATGGCCCAAGGTATCTTTGGTATGGGTCGATTCGGAGCACGGAGCGAAACTACCCAATAGTCATATCGTACATTCGATTTGAAGTCATATCAAAAATTTTAGGATTCTATTTATTTATTCGTACAGACGGTAAGAACAGTGGTTAGTGAAAAAAGAAACAAAAATGCTTAATATTCTGCAAACTTAATATTCTTTGTCTACTCAAATATTAAATTAAAGGACTCTACCCATCTCGCAAAATTATTTTCTTTCATCAGCTTTTAAAGTCCAGCGAAATGATTTAATCAACCGGCACTATACATTTGATGCATCCCCAGATATTACTTTATTCGAGAAACTCCGAGTATCTACACTACTATAAGTAAAGAAACATAAAAACTAAAATAGACCAACAGACCTCCTTCAAACTGTAGTTATTTTCCTAAACTTTCCCTCTCCGGAGAATCCTTACACTTTTTTTATTTTATCAACTTAGAACTTTATTCCACTAGAGGTAGATTCTAAAACAACACTTGTTTATCCAGCCGAAAGTTTTTTCTTGTCTCGGAAACAAAAACGCTGACTAGTTGAAATACAGCCTTTTTCATATTCGTTAGACATAAACTTGGCTCTTAAATATTATGAACAAGTTGTGTTAAGTTTGGGAGGCGGGCGTGTATCTGGGCTCAATACGAAGTTTTCATTTTGCTTGTCGAATTTTGCCATCCCAGTAGTCACGTTGCTAGAGAGATTGATTAATATCTGTAGTAAACAATCTTTTAAGTTTTTGATTTTTTAATAGTAACACTCTTTATTGGATATACTTTTTAGTTTTTTGTATATATATTTTTATATGTGTATGTTTATACATATGTACATACGCGAGACCTTATGCACAACATTTGCATTCACAACCGCTGTGCCATCTAAGCAGTCTTGATTTAATACGGTTGATAAACATTGTTCCTCTAACATGCATAAGGTCTCAGGTTGGATGCAGGGGCCTTGGGGTATATTTAAATATTGTGGTTTTTCTATAAAAAAATATCCAGTATTCGATTGACGACAATGGTCTCGTCTCTTACGTGGGATCTAAAATTATCGTGGGAAAAATATAAGTTTAATGCGCCTTTGCCTATTCGTACATGGATATAGCTGTGACACAATATATGTGTTTGTATCAATTATTTAATTAATTTATACGTACACAAGCATAATATGAATAAAAATAATAATATATACATATAATCCAACTAAAGCGATCTTGATGCCTTTTATTAATATTTAATTGTATAAGCAAACGTAAACAAAAAAAGATTTTAAATAGGCTAAAATATGTTATTATTGGTTTAGATTTTCAGGATATATAATTTTTTTTATTTGGTCAGTCGCATTATTTTATCATCCAACCTGCCATGATTATATGTTTGTGTATATTTATGGTACACGAAAAAAATTCAAAAAGACTTTTAGCAACAGTCAAGAGTACATTTGCTACAGATATACCGCTACGATATATTTCTCAATCAAGAACTAATATTCAAAAATATTTTTATCAACCGTAAATATGTTATTTCTTCTACGTAGCCTTCTCTTTGGACAAAATATATACTGGAAATATAGTAGAATATAAAAATGACGTAACTTAATCAACATACAAATAGGTATTCCAGATTCGCCGACCGAAATTTTAGTGAGGCACGATTGAAATACCAGGACGATGAAAGGGAGATGTTTCATATGTCTGCAATATTCCATTCGCGAAAAATATTGGCGATGTCGAAAGAATACTCGATGCTTACAAAATACCGTCACGCATGGGCTCGGTTTTAATGTTAGCGGGATTGCTTGTCAGCGATTATAACATTTCTTTATTTTTTAAGTTAAATCTCATGATACTGCCGCACATAGTGATTCCTGTATCCCGGGGACTTAGGAAAGAAAGGGTTAGGTTAAAGAGATCGATAGACGAACTGATAACGCTTGGAAGAGCTTCTGGTCAATGAAAGACCTTATTTATTTATTTATTAAGATTTACCAACAGTTACTACAATATCACATACACATAAGAGAAACATTTTGAGTCTAGTCTATAACTAATTCCAGGTGAATTCAGCATGCATTACATTTTAAACATTACATAAATAATATGACATAAGAAACAAAGATAAATATTAAAAGTGACGAAATATCAATATTAAAGTTAAGTTTAACAATTAAATTATATCAAAATCCAGTAAATTTAATTTGTTTTACAGTCACATAAATTTGTATGAATTACTTTAAATAATAAATTCTAATTACATTAACAATCAAATAGAAATATAAAATTAATAATGTAAATATATTGTAAATGTTATATTACTAATAAATCAAATAAAATTAGGTACAACAATTAAAAATATAAAATAAAAATATAAAATCTAATACAATTAGAACTAATAATAAAGTGAGTAATTAAAGTTTTTCAATATTCACACGGAAATGTTATCGTAGTTTTTTTTTTAATTTTATTAATTCGTCATCAAATATGTCTGTCTACCGCGATTGTGGCCATGCTATTATATTCATCAGTCATCGTACGATGACGAGGAATATTGAAAAGAGAGCTAGGATGACGCGGGACTCTATAACGTACGTTGATGGAGAATTTGCTCAGAAGATTCGGACAGTAAATTTTTTTGTTAAGTAGCTTGTGTAGAAACATTAAACATTATGAAATGCAACCTCCCAATCTCGTTAAACCGGGAACTTGTCGACATGTGTATATTGCCAGTCCTTACCTACGGTGCCCAAACATGGTCTTAGACCGAAAATCAGAAGTCCAAATTGAAGATATGTCAGAGGGCTATGGAGCGTAGCATTCTCGGAGTCAAAAGGATGGACCACGTCCGAAACATTACTCTGCGCTCCACAACGCGCATAACTGACGTAGGTGTTAAATCCGTCAGACTGAAGTGGGACTGGGCAGACGTGTCCGGCCTAGTCCCACTTCAGCCTGACGGATCTAACACATGCATGCACCCAGAGAGGAGAAGGAGGAGGAGAAGACTGTTCACGGCGACGTGGCAGACCTAAACGGACATAGTGAGATGACTTGGACGCCTTCAAAAGGGACTGGCAGGGAATGTCTTCGGATAGAATAGTTTGAAAGCCAATGGAAACGTTTTTGCCCAGCAGTGGGACATAACAAAAAACTACGAAATAAAAATGGAGATCGAACTTACATTACTCGGCTTAGTGGCAGTATTTTTGTCAAGAAGGGTACCAACTCTTCTTAATAAAAATACTGCCACTACTGACAGGTAAAACTGAAATCATAGCAAAGAACGAATATTTTTATTGACTAATTTCAACGAACTCACTTAGGGCCAGTATTTATATTCAAAAAACGAGTCGTTTTAGCTATGATCGGTCAAATTTTGACATATTGTTATAGAATATATGTCAAAAATTAAATGACCGTAGGTAGAACGATTTGTTTCTTGAATTGAGGAACCGGATTTCAGACCATTCCTAGAGCATTGGCTCGTAAACACTGCAGGTTGCCAATTGTCGGTTATTGACGGAAGAGCAGAGCAAAGCACTCCTCTTCTCTCTTAGCCTTTATTATTCCCAAGTCACTTGGAGTCGGCTTTTCTGGTCTAACCGGATTTGACTGGATATCAGTTTTTACACGGAGCGGCTGCCACCTGACCTCCGCAACCCGAAGGCTAACGATACCCTAAGGCTAGACCAGTGTCAGGATATTAGAGGGTACTGACTTTCCTAATAACGACTGCCATTGATGTTCATGGCAGCCGGGACCAACGGCTTAACGTGCTCTCCGAGGCACGGAGCAGGCGATAATTGTCAATCAATACGCACATAATTTCGAAATGTCATATAACTTCTGAAAGTCAGAGGTGCGCGACGTGGGTTCGAACCCGAGACCCTCTGCATTGCAGTCTGTTGGTCTCCCCACTGAGCTATCAGTGCTCTTATATTTTCCTATATTCCTGTAAAGAAAGACTATAATATGTATAAAAATCGAGTAGTCAGTCTATAAACGATAATTAAAGAAGAGCCTATTTTCACTGAAATTACTCTCAATAATCAAAAATTTCAAGAACCGTTCGCCTAGGTCTTCCTCTTGCGACTGTTCCATTCACACTAGCCTTATAAACTTTCTTAGTCAGTCTTTCCTCGTCCATTCTTTCTACATGCCCAAACCAGCTTAACATACCCTTTTCTATTCTTGTCACTATATCCACTTTCATGCCGCATCTCTCTCTAATCACACTATTCCTTATTCTATTTTTCAGAGTCACACCACATATATTTCTCAGCGCTCTCATTTCTACAGCATTTATTCTGCTCTCATGCTTCTTTTGCCATACCCAACTTTCACTTTCATACATAAGTGTGGGCACTAATAGTCCTCTATGAACAGCCAAACGTGCCTTTTCGGAAACATTTCGACTGTTCATAAAAGCGCGTAGAGCCCCATTCACTTTGTTTCCCGCAATCGTTCTCCTTTCAATATCTCCCTCATGTTTACCATCCCTTGTAAACAAAGTAGCCAAATATACAAACTCTTTCACTTGCTCCACTTTTTCTCCATCAATCATAATATTAAAACTTTCATTATTATAATATTAGAAGGAAATTGAAGACAAGTCCACTTACTCCATAGCCTGTCAACTTTTCTTATAGCTTAGTAGTATGTGTGTTTGAAACACACAGGTGGCTCGAATAACAGTTAAAATTCAAAGATTTAAATCATAAATGCGCTCTACTACGTTAAAATATCGCGTTTCTGGACGTTAAATTGTCATCTGACTCACGATACCAACATGACATCGGGATTATACATATAGTCACTCATATTGAAAAGTGTACTATCTATTGTGTGAGCTCACTTATTATAGTGCAATCTAAGTACGGGAGGATAAAATCTATGATTAATTTTTTCGTTTACATTTCTAAATCCTCAGGCCTTAACATAATGCTTATTTCATTGTGTATGGTTTGTAATAAATCTATTAGTCGCAGCGGGCACACCGACGACCAGACACAATAGGTGTTTAATTATATCTGGCATTCTAAGACTTGCCAGGTTAAAGAGTTCATCAATAAAGTGTCATAAACAAAATGAATTTATCTATAAGCTTTAAAATATGTGATGGCATCAATGTTACTTTCCGAACATACTTGTCGCACACCAAAAGTTTCCCACATAATTTTTCCTCGTTCAATGACCTACATAGAAAATTACTTTTAACCTCATACCTGCCTTGGCTTGCCTTTAAGTTCAATGTGGGCTTGTCCTTAGAGACTTAGTTGAAGGGAGTTTGTTGCCGTACATTCTTAACCGTAGCATTTCCCCTTGCACGCCATAAAACAGCTCTAGATATATCACATTTCCTTTATAGAAAGTATCAGACAACTGGTATTATGCGTCTTTTACTGCATGGTATAATATAACGTATTAAACTGCAGTATCGCGACAAATGGCCAGACAAATGTTCTTCAATTATGTATGGCTTTCCAGCAATTGACAAATGACATAATTATGACTAAACTAACCCAGGAAACATGTATCATCTGCATTAACTACCAATGAACGCATTAGTAATTTAAATAAACTTTTATTCTCAAAATCACTTAGATAAACAAGTTTAATTGAGTTAAACTATTTCAGTTAAAAATAAATACTATTATGAATAGAATTTAAACTAATTTTTGTTGATACACTCAAAATTATCTCACTGAAAATACATAACAATTACCGCCAGATATTCGGGCACAGCCAATCTTCAAATGATTCAGCTCAAACTATACTGACTCAAGACATATTATGTGAACGCAAATATCAGTTCAGTCAGACTCGTATTCCTTCACTCTCTTAATCCAATGTTCCTGGCAATCCATTATGACTAGAGAGAGCCGACGCAGGACCAATAGTTTCGCTTGTTATCCGAAGCATAGGGATTAAATGCTGCCAACTTCGTAACTCCAGGCTCTGCTACTGCTCTAGTAAGCAACTAATACAAATTTCTTGTTAGAAAAAGCATTGCTTTTATTTTTATTTCGGTTGACGTAGGATTTGATCCCGATACCGTATGGTCCGCAACTGTATGTATCAGCTACTATACCTACGGCATAACACTACTTAAATAACTATACAAATTCACGGAAAGGCAAATTTATTTTGAACCCACATCACTGCATTTCCCGTCCACTGAACTCACTACAGAAAACGAAACATAATACACGGAGTTGGGTTACATTTGAATTACAATATCCCGTCAACACATTCAATCATTGAAATTGATCGCTTGCAGCAAGACCTAACCTTTACCCAAACGTCACTTGCGCGAGATAAATGTGGTCATACTTTACGCACCGCTTTCAAGGTGCAAAGAAACGGGTGGGTAGAGGGGTGGCTGAAATCTCTAGTCGCATACGAGATTTTCCCCACCCGGCTACATTTGAATGTGGTGTATTAGTGAATGGTTAGATTTATCGTTCTCGTAACGACAACCGTCCTACAATTTATGGTAGGGCGCCATGTATACCCGAGCGGATAGGTAGACCGCGGATGTTAGAAGCAAGGAAGAGTAATCTCGTTAGTATGTGCATATTAGTGGCTGTTTATCGATGTCCTCTTGTCGCCGTGTTGTGCAAGGGTATTCTCCCCGCTTTTCCTGTTTACTACTTTTTATTTAGTTCCACCCCTCTAGTCTACCCCCTTTGCTCCAATGCGCGGATTCCTTTTTTTATTTTTATTCAGTTTGCTGCCTGGTAATACTTTATGTTCTTATCGGCTGCATTGTAAAGTTTTTGGATTTTGATTTTACTTTTTATATCAACGTTGAAAAGCCTCCGTTTCGTTCCCTATTGTCTGCTTCCTTTATTGGAAAGTTAGATAGCGCAACGTGAATTTTAAATGTGCCTAATTAGTGATTAGGATGATTCTTCGCTTTTGGATTAAACCTTAAGACTGCGCCGAGCGTAAGACAGATAATGACAGATCTCGTGCGGCGCATATTCAAATCGGCGTGCAGCCGCCATAGTAAAATTGTATGGAGGATTTGAAGTGTTTTTTTGATAAATATGTATCTTTATTGTCAACCAAAAACTTAAATATTTGGGACGGACAAATTGTAATATAACTATTTATGTTTCGTTTAAGCTGTAAAATAGGATAGATTTCTACTCTTATAATCTAAAAGTCACGTAACACGAGCTTACGTTTTTGCATTTTTCGTGCAAATTTACATAATTTTGTAGGCGAAAATATTATATATTTTAAGGTTTTTACACGGAGTAATAAACACATTCTTTGATATGATAAATGTATATTTTATATTTGTATTAAACAAAAAGTGTTGATTTTATTCACTTAACTGTGACCGCCTGTTTTGGCACATTTCGCTTGGCGCAGTCTTAACTTCTTTTAATTATTATTTTTTTGCGATTGAATCTCTTTCCATAGAAATTCATTTTTATAATTCATTGTCATTAAGTTAAGCTCGTAGAAACTGATTTTATATTCCGGAAAAATTTGTTTCCATGAATATCTATTAATGCGAAAATATCGCATCCTTAATAAAACAGAGACTTGTCTCAGTATTTTTGATTAAACAAATTTGAACTCTATTGCAAAGATTTAACACAAATAAAATATTAGAATTTAACATATACATACAATAAGAGTTCAAATTGCCTTACTTTCAAATTTCGAGTTAAGTCGCTGTTTTATTAAGAGTGCGATATATTATCTGTAAAATATTTTCTATGAAAATGTGTGTATGCAAAAATATACTACGTTTAAATGGAAATGTTTCATTTATTCATGTTAGGGAGACCAGCAGAGGTTAATACATAGTATAGTCTGAATAATAAAAAAAGTAATAGACAAGCGTGTACATAAAAAGTATAATCAGTTTGTTTGTTGTCTTCAAACAAAAGAGACAAGGTCTATGATAAAGGTAATTACTTACAGATAGCTTGACTAATAGCAGATAGTTTTACGTGTTCAGCTCTAGAAAGCAAAAGGACCAAATCATAAAATACGTAATTTTGTCTTATTCTATAAAAGACTAATTGGATGAAATTTAGCAATCACCACCATATCAAAAGTCAGCCACTCAACTAAAATGGGAAAATAACACTAGACACCCACAGGGTCTACCTAATACAGAGCGAGTTTATTACTATTAGAATTTCTTGACAGAAAACTTAATGACACATTCACCGATCCGACAATCGGCCCCGAGACTTATGCACAGCAGTCGCATACAACCCCGCAGTGTCACCGAGCACTCAAAATAATATTGATATACATATATTTCATTGACGACTCCATGGCGTAGTGGTTAGTGTAACCGACTGCCATGCCTAAGGTCGCGGGTTCGATTCCCGCACAAGTCAAACATTTGTGTGCGTAAACATGGATGTTTGTCTTGGTCTGGGTGTTTCTATGTATAATATGTATGTATTTACAAAAAAAAAGTATATATGTATGTTTATCCAT
Organism: Catocala fraxini; assembly: GCA_930367265.1. NCBI lineage: Eukaryota > Metazoa > Arthropoda > Insecta > Lepidoptera > Erebidae > Catocala > Catocala fraxini. Next base: position 25,539,225 of record OV884031.1, read on the forward strand.
TGTCTAGTACCCATAGTACAAGCTCTGCTTAGTTTGGGCTAGATGGTGTTGTGTGTATGTGATAGAATAGAATATTACTTATCCAAATTCAACAGCTCCATGTCAACCGCACATTGAAAGCACTATACGGTATCACGTACTCTGTTTTACGAATGTACCACTGTTATTGCTGAGGTCTTAAAACGAGACCCCGGTACATTTAATGTCGCCGTTGATTTATATAACACGATGATATTTTTTTATACACCCTCTAAGAAGTGACGTCGTCGTACGAGTACGGATTATATATTAGACAATTTATGTTCTGCCAGTAGATTAATGTGGAGTTTTAAGAGACGCCGGTTATGATCTGATATTATTCTTTTTTAGATGTTTTTGGTGTCTGTTGTGACGTAAGTAGCTTTTGAAATAATTGAGTACGTCATTTTATCTTACACTCAATCAGTATGCGACATAAAAATATATTTATCGTTCTTATAAAAAGATAACTCCCACGTCGGGATCAAGTCCGTGTTGCGGGACGCACAACCAGATTTAAATAACTTGAGTTAATTTGTGCATCACACAAATAATTGTTTCGTACGGTATTCGAACCCACAATACTCACCAAGGCGTCAGCGGTGTGGTGATCGCTTGGCCACTGCCCTATGACCGCATTAACTTATTAATTAGCAAAACTATTTGCTATCGAGCGCATGGTCTGAATTCCATATATAGCCCAGTCATATTAGGGATTTCATCTCGGAATGATAGATGATAATAAGCAGTAAACTCGTATACATCTTCATTTTGGTGTTTTAAAAGCTGTCTCAAAAGACTCATAAAATATCTCCATGTCTGCGCTGTCAGTTATTCAAGGTCGAAGGTCACAAAAATCTGTTTTTCGCGATTATCTCTGTTTTTATAGCTCCAATGATGTTAACATTTATTATAAAATTGTACAACATAAAATCGGCCAAAATGTTTGTATCAAAACATTTTTTATACCACTAACCGTTTATGAGATAGATGCCGGAGAGTCCATAGCGCTTAGCCATACTCACTGTAATGCAAGGTCAACCGTGAATCTCAGTAAACAATACCTTGTATAAAGTTATTAAATTATTTAAATATCATTAACAATAAATAATTCGTATTATTTATTAGTTAAAACATTATATTTAATAACATTTTGCATATATCTTATATTTTTATTTAATAATACCCAATTACACAAGAAATTTAAATCTCATTAGATGAAATACTTATTGTATACCTTAAATTTATATTAATTTATTTAAAGTAGTGTTTAAGTAGAAATAAAACAAGTAAATATATTGTAATTTTATCTGTATTAAGTATTTATATATTTCTTACAATTTGAATTGAAATGAAGTGAAAATATATAAATCTTTAATTATTTAAATAACAAAAGTATTAATTTTCTTCTTCTTCTTCATCGTGGACATCTTCCGTGGCGGGCATGTGAAATTCAAATGTCTGTTTCATTGTCATCATCTTCGTTGTCCTGAATCGTTGTTTTCAGGCCTTCCAGAATTTCCAAGTCAAAAGCACTTGCTTTCTCAGAGTCGCTTTGTGATGAAACAGCATTGAGGCAAGTTTGTCCATTACACTGGCCACAAGCTAAAGTGCATTGCAACCCCGATTTTCTGCACCCATAGCGTACACCACGTCTATTCTTACAATTACAAAATAGTGTATTAAGTAATTCCTCAGGAGCTGATGGGCTGCTGCACTTGTCGGTGGAAGATTGGACAACTGAACAGGTTTAAAGCTTTGTAGACTTTATGAACTGAGTATATCGAAGATGTTCGATTTTGTCCTCAGTTTTAGAAGCATGATATATTGCTAGTAAGATGCATAATCCATTTTCGTATATTATAGGGGTCTTTCGAGTTATTTTCTTAAAAGAAAAAAAAGTATAGAAGACTACATATTTTAAAGACATAATACTTAATTATTATTCTACTTAAAATCTACTTTATCTAATGAGTTTTTAATTACACAAAGTAGGTATTACATACATACATACATAGATTCTGCCTGTTACCCAGAAGGGTAGACAGAGACTACCGATTTCCATTTGCTACGATCCTGAGACACTTCTCTGGCTTCATTCACTTTCATCACATTCCTCATAAACGCTCGCCGGTTTAAGGTGCTCTTAAACCTGGCCTTTGTCCAGAACGTCTCCGATCTGATCGGGAAAAGTTCGTTAGAAAGTAGTTATTATTAAATAAAAATATGCAAAATGTTATAAAATATCACTATATTTAATAATATTTTGCATATTTTTATTTAATAATAACTAATAAATAACACAATTTTTTTATTGTTAATGAATATCTATAATTTAATAACTTTATACAAGATATTATTCAGTGAGATTCATAGCTGACCTTGCATTACAGTGAGTTTGGCTGAGCGCTGCGGACTCTCCGCCCTCTATCTCATAAACGGTTGGACGTATGAAAGTTTTTGTTATACAAAATTTGTTGCAGATTTTATGCTCTACAATTTTGTAATAGATGTTAACATCATTGGGGCGCTGTAGAAACTGAGATAATCACGATAAACTGATTTTTGCGACCTTTGACCTTGAATAACTGACGGCGTAGACACAGATTTTATGAGACTTTTAGACTACTTTTAGAACACCAAAATGAAGTATTCGAGTTTATAGCTTATTATCGCTCATTCCGAATGACCCGTTTTACCTGCTTATTTTACTGGACTAATAAAAGCATTGCAACCAAACATCGTACAATTTCATAGTGCAGTTAATTATAACAAAATATTACGATGTCAATTCAATTAACCGAATGGAACAGAGGCGGTGACAGCTCTGTGGTTTACTTAATTGAACGAAAATTATGAACAGCACTCCGATATTACATTAACTTTCAACACAACAATGATTCATACACTTGCCTCTGTGTGTGTAATGTATAACTTGTTTATGTGTACACACATACTTAAATACTAGATATATTTTGTTAACTACCTTATATGTACCTTATCGTTATGTATTTTGACGTCGAAGATAATTTTCAGCAGTCATGTTCAAAGCGAGAGTCTCAAAATAAACTGCTATAAAAGTCGTAAATGGACAAAACTTTGTGTGATCCTCAAATGGTTGTTTCGAGTCTGGGTGTTTTCTGTGTCCTTTGTTTGAACATTTGTAAAGACCCCGCGACACAGGTATTATTGCTAGTACGGTCGTAGTCGTTTTTAAAAGAAAAATAAAGGAAAAGGATTACCTTCATTCAAATTTAAGCGGTAGTCCAATGTTTATGGCTTCGATCTTGCGGGTTCGAATCCCACTCATTGCACTAACTAAGTGAGCCCACTTCTAAAATTCAAATTGTATGGAGAGGGTAATAAGAATATTAGTAATTCGTAAATCAAATTGCTATTAGTATTACTAAATAAAAATTCTTACTATCATCGTATATTACATAGACAAATCAAGAATGATGCGATCTGTCTGCTGTTAATAGATATTCATTCCTGCAAAGCCATAAGACTTACGTAACAAAACTGTAGACCCTGTCCTGCATGCGCTAGGCATAAAGATTGTAAAAGGTCCTTTATGAGCAGCGATAGCTCAGTGGGGAGACCAACAGACTGCAATGCCTCTGCATGCATGCGAACCCGAGACCCTCTGGTCTCGGGTTCGAACCCACTTCGCGAACCTCTGACTTTCGGAAGTTATGTCTTTTCGAAATTATGTGCGTATTGATTGACAATTATTGCCTGCTCCGTACCTCGGAGAGCACGTTAAGCCGTCAGTCCCGGCTGCCATGAACATCTATGGCAGTCGTTATTGGGAGAGTGTCGACACAAAAGATCCCACTGGGTCGAAGTGTCGCCGGTCTGCACTGACTGGCCCCCACATAAGATAAGATAGGTACAGTATATTAATAGGTCCCTTTGTTCACAAGTATTTAAGTCATAAGCAGTGATACGCTATGGTATTCTCTGTCACTTGTAGCATTCCAATTAGGGCTTTCCTAAGTGTTTTTACTACTGCAAAAGATTCCATTTAAATGTGGTTGTATTATCTTCCAAGCATAGATAGAAATATTCAATCGGTATCCTTCGCCCAAACGCCCATGAACATTTTCTTTATTAACTTATATTGTTACCTTCTTCCTTAGCAGTATAAACTAGCATTTTACTAACAGTTTAGCTTTATTACTAACAGTTTCGAAAAATGCAAATTGTTTACTTAAGTTTACATCACTCTGTGATTCTAGCCGAAACTAGAGTACGACCCGTTTACCTTAAAAGCGGCAGCTATGCAGTGTAGTTAGATAGGCCGAACGTACGGCTATTAAGCCTCAAACACAGCGCTAAAGGCATACGTAAGTAATTCACGTAATAGCACCACTAGTTAATGGTATTGGTCAGAAATGTGATAGCTGTTAGTTTGGAGCCGGGCCAAAGTACGAAATGTATTAGTCATTCGGCGTGTAGTACCAAACATCGGTGAAACAAAAATATTTAGTGATGGCTGCTAATTAAAATACATACATACGGTCTTACACTTAAGACGGGTACAGACTTACGAAATGTAACATGCAAAGTAACACGCAGTGTGGACTGGTTGTGTGTGTCTGTACTGCAGAACGCGCGCGAAAAATGGAGGAAGAAGAAGACACAGCAACAGCTACGCGCGCATGCCGGAACCAGGGGGTCTAACGTGAAACGCGTTATACGCAATTGCGTACGTTCGTTCGAGCTTATTCTTACCATGAAACATCATTCGCGCCGACACTCGTCACGAATATCGTCGTATGACATTTGTACGTCCTAAAAAATCCGAAGTGTTTTCATGGTAGGTATATGCTTATTATTTCGTTCGTAATTCGTTTCGGCACGTCATTGCGTAAAAACATTTTCACGGTAGACCCGCAGATGCGAGTAGGTACATGCTCGGTTCGTGCGCGCGCTGCGTCCACACTTATGAAATGCTCCTTTCATGTCATATTGAAAGTTACGTTACAGCAGTCTGTACCCGCCATTACATGCTAAGCTATTGAGCTACTTATTGAGGGCTATGAGTTTACACAAACCAAAGAGACAAACCACTAAACTAACCTAACGATGGGACGGATAAAACATTGTGTGTCGTAGTATAAGATACTAGATTTTTCACTCGCCTAAGTGTATGTTAATATTAGGTTAGTAACGATACTTTTTTCTGGATGAAAAATCTGATCGAACCCGGCGATAAATAGATAACTTAATATTAGAGCAGGCAATAGATTTAAAAACTATGTTGTACCAGGAAACCGTGCTATCCTAACTAAAACTATAAATGCAAATGTGGGTTTGTTTGTTACTCTTTCACGTCTTAACTACTCGGCCGATCAGTCACGAGCACAGAAAAAGACATAGGGTACCTTTCATCTAGAATCTTCGTTATCTTTTTATGTCCCCCTGACAACGTGTATGCGAAATTTCATGATGATCGGTCGAGTAGTTAAGGCGAGTGTATTAGTTAGGATAATTTATCTTCATTTGCATACAATTAATTGACTTCAAAAGCATTTTCTAAAAAACTATCAGTCATGATTTAATCATTGTAGTGGTACTTACAAAAGGAAGGGTAGGTTAGTGTGAATTAAACGCATATTTGCTGAATATGTTTAAGTTCTTCGTAATAGGGGACGAAGCTATTGCCTTACCGGATACAGCCTTAGGCTCCTTGCTGCCATTAAAAATTTACTTACAAAAATCCAATTCAAAAACAATTTCTTTTATTAAACAAATTTTTAACAATAATCCAATCCAAAAATCCAAAAAAAAAATTCTGACCCAAGAATTGAACAAAGGGGATGCATGAGATCTCGCCTCATACACAATTCAGTATCACTGCGCAACCGAATTTTCTAGAAAACTTTCTGAAATAATTTTCAATAAATCATATAGTTTTATATGTTTTATATGCAGCAGCAATAGCTCAGTGGGGAGATCAACAGAGTCCAATGCAGAGGGTCTCGGGTTCGAACCCACGTTGCGCAACTCTGACTTACGGAAGTTATATGACTTTTCGAAATTATGTGCGTATTGATTGACAATTATCACCTGCTCCGTGCCTCGGAGAGCACGTTAAGCCGTTGGTCCCGGCTGCCATGAACATCTATGGCAGTCGTTATTGGGAAAGTCAGTACCCTCTAATATCCTGACACTGGTCTAGCCTTAGGGTACCGTTAGCTTTCGGGTTGCGGAGGTCAGGTGGCAGCCACTCCGTGTAAAAACTGATATCCAGTCAAATCCGGATAGACTAGAAAAGCCGACACCGACTGACTTGGGAATAATAAAGGCTAAGGGAGAAGAATATAATTTTATTTGCTTATGTGTTATATTTATTATAATGATTATAGTGTTCCACAAGGAACTATGTATTGAAGATCCGTCTTACCAGTTATGGAAATTATAGACCAATTTGTAAAGGCCCCTTGTGTTGCCTGGGGCGACGTAAACCGATTAAGAAATTTATGAGGCGGCCAGTTGTGTCCTGATGTGAATTCTATTAAATTACTGCACTGCCCAATTCATTTAGGCTTAGTTAGGGTGCAGCTACTCCTGCCTACATTGTTAGATTGTAGTTACACATACAGACACCACAAAATATTCTTTGACTAGTCGTCTCACAGCAAAATATCCTTCAATTGTTAGAGCTTTAAAGCTTCGGTACCTTTCTATAAAATTGTTTTGTCACTTCAGTTACTTAGCCAGTTTTTCACTATATGATATATATTTCAGTCATTTTTGACCATGGCCAGTACAAACGTATCTATGACTTTTTGAAGTTATGTGCCTATTAAAATAGTTAATTATCATTTGTTTTAATTGTGAAAGAAAACATCATGAGGAAACCTGCATGGCTCAGAATTCTCCATAATGTTCACCCAGCACCACGCTGGCCCTGGTGCTGGACACGAACCTCTGCTCATTGTAACAAGGGTAAAGACATACTCCACCACGCTAGCTCAGTTGGTAGACTACACAAATTTTTGAGAACTCTAAGACGGACAAACTATGCAGGTTTCCTCAAGATGCTTTCCTTCGCCGTTAAAGCGAGTGATAATTTACAATTTATTACGCACTTAACTTTGAAAAGTCAAAGATGAGTGTATTGCCATTGAACTAGGCTATTGCTGCTATGATGAACATTTTATATATTAACATATAATAACAGCAACTATGACAATTCATATGGGACATAGAGCACAAAGGGATTATCTCTTCGATGCTGTAGTTTCACCACCCTATAAGATTACGAAGCCTTGTATTTTATGACGCTTGCTAAACAGAATTTTGTGGGCTGAGGCAGGCATTGTGTATTGGAACAAAGACCACTGGTAACCCTACTGAGAACAAAAGGAACGAGCTCTGGATACTCTACATGTGCTGTTCTGGCGATTCTATTAGCCACTGTAACCGCAATATTAGATTATTTTCTGCTTAACTGTAGGGTAAAGGTATCTTCTTAACTTGGTTAAGTTAGAAGTTAGAAAAGCTTTGAAGTCCCTTAAAATGTAACAAACATCAATACAACACTACACATACCTATGTGTTGACATATGATACATACCTATGTATCTTATGTGGGGCCAGTCATTGCAGACCGGCGACACTTCAACCAAGTGGGATCTTTTGTGTCGACACTCTCCCAATAACGACTGCCATAAATGTTCATCGCAGCCGGGACCGACGGCTTAACGTGCTCTCCGAGACACGGAGCAGGCGATAATTGTCAATCAATACGCACATCATTTCGAAAAGTCATATAACTTCCGAAAGCAAGAGGTGCGCGACGTGGGTTCGAACCCGAGACTCTGCATTGCAATCTGTTGGTCTCCCCACTGGGCTAGCGCTGCTTTTACACTACACATAACTAGATTACAAATCAACTTGTAGGAATGGTTAAGGCAAAATAAAAAACGCTGTAAGCCATTTTCATTTAGCAACAATAAGTATTTTACTATACGTCCCCACTATAAGTCAGTCCACTATTAAGACAAATATGTCAATACCGATATGACACTATATCAAAATCCAGGAAGCCTTTCATATTGTAAGGCCTTAAAGCAGACACATAAGTACACGCGAACAACAATACTCCTCTGAAATCACGTTAAACCACATAAAAAGCAACTGACTGCGTAAAAAATGCGAAACGTCATAAGTTACTACAGTATATACATAGTTCGTAGCTAGAAGTATGATAGCCGTGAATTGAATCGCGTTTGAGCAGCGATTTACGTGGGTAACGCGTTAATAAATTTCGTCCTACGGTGGGTGCGCGGTCGTTCGCCGGGGGTACGATGCGGCCACACCGACGCAGTTTACATGTCGCAGTGTTGGATATACTATCCTAGCTTCGTGTTGCACCTGAGTTTTATTTTGTCCTTTTTACAAACGTACACTGGAATATACTGGACGGTATACGCAGGTTTCGCGTCTAATGTTATGACGCTGTATTTGGCTATGTAGCAAAAGGCTGGCCCGATACTATATAGGAACTAAATTCATAGTTATACAGTGTGGGTATAGTATGTCTTGCCCTTCGGAAATAGCGTAAGACTATAGGAGTATGAATATATTTATTTAATGGTATGAACGAGTCTCATAACTATTAAAACTCACAAATCCCATTGTTGTCTCATTAATGGGAATCTGGAACTTACGTACTCTGTCGTGTCTGTTTTTTACTCGTTTAACCAGTCGAGTCTTGAAATGCTGCAAATAATTAAATTCTATTGTGTCTGGCCGCCCGTGTGCCGCTGCGTCTCAATAAGCTAATAAATAATATGATACAACAACCATTCTTGTCCTCGAAAAAAATACGTCACCTAATTTATCTACATCTCTATGTATACACCCTTAGCTTATGCTAAACAGGGCCTTATTTCATTTGAAGTTATTTGATTGTAGTAACGCGGGTGCCTGCATTTATGATACCTTGTGTTAGCCGTTAACACCTTCCATAAACGTTTTATATTACTATTCGTCACTTTAAATCTGTGGGGTTAGCAGTAAAGAGACTTACATAGACTAAGCCACTTTTAATCGTATAGTTTAACATTAGTATTAGTTTTAAAGTATTTCAGCGCAACTATTTATCTGAACTGATTCTACTGTCTTCATGTTAATATACTACTTTTACGTTTGAGTTTCGGAGATTCACAAATCTAAATTTCTAATTCCTCTCTATTGATTACTCTTTTTCCTTAACCCTAAGGCCAGCAGTTTCAATAGTAGAAAGTATCAAACATGCATAATGTTTCATGTGTGGAGATTGAACTCACAAAATTCGGCATGGCGTAGTAGCAAGATGATCATTTAAATATTGTGCCATTTGTACAATCAATTGTACAATTCTTATCGATTGGTCACGAAGTAAACCTTAAAATACGTCTTCACAATGTAAAACATCGACAACTTATTAAAGACATCGTAGTAACAGGTGCTTCAAAGAAAAAGTTGTCAAAAGGGGTTTTCCCCGTTCAATACAATATTCATTTTCAACCCCCACCCGCCCTTAGCCCGGGGGTATAAGTCAACCCTTCAAGATCTTCGCCTAACTTAGATACGACGATTTGCATAACACGAAAGTTACTTGGTAAACACTTCGCTCTATGTTTAATTTTTAGGCGTGGTTTGTGAATTTCGATATGCGGTTTAGAATAAGTAAGAAGATATTATAAAAAGATGAATATAGCTTTTAAATCTTAATCCATCGTTATAATAGATCATAAAAAATTTTAATGTAATATTTATTAAAAGTATAGTGTAAAAAGGTGAATAGTCAGGGTGGCGGCGACAATGAAGACACAAGTTGTACAGAAAAGCACTTATATTATCTTGAATGCACGTTTCAACGGTTAGAATATGAATGTTGCCAAAACATTCTAACCGCCTGTATTTATACAAACATTTGACCTAATTTAATACTAAATTCACAAACTCAATAGATAATATTAAACATTGTTTATCTTAATTATTCTGATGATTATTTACATACCGTTATTATTTAATAATACAGGATTATGTAACATTAAGGATTTATTACACCGGAAGCAGAGGCGCCGGTGTGACAAAATCAGTAAGAATCTAATAGCTTTATCATTATATTATACACATTAAAACAAAATGATTATAGGATTGATTATTCTACAAAGTGTAAAAAAAGTACAGAGATCAGTACCTAACAATACGTACTATTTATTAATCGCGCCGGAAGCTGACAAGCGGAAGGCGCCAAGCTAATAAATATAATTAAGTATAAAGAAATATGAAATAACTATTTAGATTATTGATTATAAAATTATTAATTAAATTATAAAACGATAATAGGTTTTAATGTACATATAGTGGTTAAGATGTAACCGAACTAGCAGTATACGTGAGGCCGGAAGTGTTATGTTTTAACAATAGACATGTACTCTTTTATTCCGGATGATCTAGACAAAGGTGGAAAACACCATTATTAGCCTGCTATGTTTTTGAGTTACACGTAATGGATGCAAGCTCATTGCCATCAAGCGAGCACTGGTCTAGTCTCAGTACCTAGAACTTTCACTAACCAGAGCCTGCTATGTTTTTGAGTTACACGTAATGGATGCAAGCTCATTGCCATCAAGCGAGCACTGGTCTAGTCTCAGTACCTAGAACTTTCACTAACCAGAGCCTGCTATGTTTTTGAGTTACACGTAATGGATGCAAGCTCATTGCCATCAAGCGAGCACTGGTCTAGTCTCAGTACCTAGAACTTTCACTAACCAGTACCTAGTACTGAGAAATTCCCAACATAAATCTAATAACGAAACGGTCAGTTCAGTTTTCTTAGTCCAGTCTATTATTTCTGCGTTTCAACTTATAAAGATTTTTAGCACAGCAAAATGTCCACTATGAAAATTCTTAAGATACCCGAACTCTTCTGTGTTATGACTAGAGTAATTGATTTAAAATATGCTTAAAATTCATCCCTATAAAGAGAAATATAAATATTATCCCCAGTTACAGCGGCAACTAATGCCTCACCTAAATTGTAACGAACTCCCCAAAGTAAGAGTTTGATTATTAGATTTATACTCTCAAACTGTTCAAGTCCTTTGTTTCATTAGACGTTTTGTTTGAAACATTTCGGTGCTAAGCCGATGAAGACGTGACGTTGCCGTGGCCTTGCAAGTTTTATTTTTGATTTGAAAGTGTTTGTAAATAAAAGATATATACATATATATATATTAAATTATTTATTATTTAGATAAGTCTGCCTTTACTAATCTTTCTTCTCCGTAGAACCACCAACACGCATATGACTAGTACTCCTGGTTCCGAAAATGGCCATATGTCATCGCCTTCAAACGAGCAGTTTGTTTTTTTTTTTTACCACATACCAGCAACACCATCTAGCCCAAACTAAGCAGAGCTTGTACTATGGGTACTAGACAATGGATAAACATACATATATACTTTTTTTTTTGTAAATATATACATATTATACATAGAAACACCCAGACCAAGACAAACATCCATTTTCATGCACACAAATGTTTGACTTGTACGGGAATCGAACCCGCAACCTCAGGCGTCGTAGTCGGTTACACTAACCATTACGCCATCGAGGCCGTCACTTTCTTGCCGTTTGCTTTCCTGGTAAGGTGAACCGAGGCAAGTGTGACATAAATCGATCATTATAATTGTTTTGGTTGAAATAAATCTGTTCTGTTTTGTAAATAATCTGATCAAATATTTTTAAGTCTACATTAATAACTGATATTTCATTTTATGAAGTATATTTTTTTAATTAACAATAAATGAAGTATAAAAGGTAATAACCTTTCGAAGGTAGACGATTGTCACACTTTCACCTTTCTGGGGCAAGTGTAACAGTCAACCTTTTTTTACTATGGTTTGTACTTCAACGCCTGTAGTTTGCTACTAAATTTGTCGAAATGTATGTGAACATCTTATTTTATCACTAATATCAATGATCCTAAGGTCTACCTTTGCTCTATTGAGTGTTTTTTATATGCCTAGGGTAACTGTGACGGTATTTTACAAAATCGCGCCTGTCGGTAAAACAGTCAACTCTATCGACGTCAAACCAAAACAGCATGGCAGTTTAAAAGTTCGAACATTGTTGTATAGATGGCAATTAAACAAATAATGTGCATTAAGCGCGTAATTTGAATTCGTCACACTTACTCCAGTGTCACACTTGCCTCGGTTCACCTTACTAAAAAACGATAGATTATTCTATAGTATAATGAGAACCCACAGCTGGGCACAGGCCCCTTCTCAGTACGAGAAGTGTTAGGCCGTAGTCCACAGTGCCTGCCCAGTGTGGGTTGGCAAACTTCACATATCTTCAAGAACTTTATGTAAAACTCTGTAGACATGTATCTACATGTCTACAGAGTTTTAGTAGTTTTAGTCTTTAGTTAGTTTTAGTCCTCACGATGTTTTCCTTCAGTGTAGAAGTAAAAAATTAAGCATTACTCTAAAAGTTAATATAAAATATTGACCTTCCCACGCCATTGTCAAACTATAGCTGCTACAATGAGGACAATTTGTAATATAACACAACCTTCACCTTTAGCAATAGTAAAACTATTTTGTCATTTATATGAATTTACGCGACGGATTTCAGCGAATCAAAATATAAACAACAACTATAAGTACGCCCTTATTGGCTAGACAGGACAATTGTATGTCACCTCTATGCGACTTTGACACAAAAACTTATATTACATAGATCTGTCTGCTGGTGTGCATGGCCGTAACAACAGAATCACGTTTTTTTGTTTATTTTTACTTGGGGGAATACATTGACCCATACGCATCCGCGGGGGCGGGCGGAGAGGTTATATCGGACTCACCGGGGTAAAATAAAGATGTTGAAAAGATAATAGACCGCCTGAAATACCGACTAAACCTACCACGGTGTTCCTCGACAGAACCGCAATCGGCGGGGCCGTGCGAATCACTTGCACATGCAGTCGCGACCCCGCCGAGGTTTCGGCCCGCCGTTTGAAATGGCAGGCCACTACACGATAAAACCTACCCTATGGTCACTTCACTTATTCCCTACTGTCCACTCCCCTAGAGGGGTGACGGACTCGACACAGAGGCGCGCGTGGGAACACGCACGCCGCCTCTCGGACCTGGTGCTGATCGGATGGCGGGCAGGCCCACGAAGCCCACCACCCCCAGGTCAAACCTCAGGGTGGCTTGAGGTCGTCTCGCGACCTCCAGCGCCCAGCTCTGCGGTTGGGGAGAGGGTTTAAGCGTTCCCTCTCCTGCTCTGCCGCCTCCTTGGTGGAAATGACTTCCTCACAACAGGAGGCAACGGCGTTCCACGACCTCTCACTCCGGACCATAGGCTGAACTACGGCCGGGAGCGAGAGGGCAACCAATCCGACTGCCGCGATCAACTCACGGCGCTGCGATGCCCAGGCGGGGCAATCCGCCAAAGTGTGCAGTGCTGAGTCTATAACAACGTCGCGGCAGTCGCCGCAGTGGTGACAACCGGGCGGCTCTTGCCGGCGTATACGACACAGGAACTGGCCAAAACAACCGTGGCCAGTCATTACATGTGTCAGCTAGAAGGTGAAGGCGCCATGCCGTCTCTCCAGCCATTCCTCAAACACGGGAATTACCGTCACGATCGTGGCGTGCTCGAATAACAGAATCACTGAAGCAATTCTAATTAAGTTTACCCTACCCAGCAGATAAGAAGACAATTAAAAAAAACGTAGGTACTGGCAAAGTGTTTTCGGGATTTCTATAAAAAAAATAATACTTAGTAGCATCAGGACATCTAGAACTGTGCCCAGTTGACCATGGGACGTAAAAACATAGTTAACGAAGTGTGGGTTTAATGCAACAAATACATTTGTTAATTAAATCAAATACTTACAAGTCTTAGGTGTTTTGCTCGCCTCTTCGGGTTCTTACACATATACGTAATACTATGTATATTACAACGTATCGAAAATATTCATGCCTTGTATTTCTGAGGTGAGTAGAGATTTAAAACTTCTCGAATGTTACATAGGTTACGTGTTCATCTTATTACTACGCTGCGCGCTGCTCTAAGAGTAGTTTTTTTGTTTCCACACTGACCAAAAGACTTGTGTATGTCACAAATATTTGTGCAGAACCTGAGTACTGTTAGTACCTGTCGTTTTCAATATTTGTATATTCTCCCGCAACACAGTAATAAAATAACTCCTAAAATAAAGTGCTATGAACTGTGCTATGAACACACTACGAATAATTCCTGTGTCGCGGAGTCGTATTCGCACTATACAAACATTGAAACAACGGATACAAATAAAGCCCCAAATTGAACATTTGTGGATCACACAAATACACAAGGCAGTGGCGAGGTGACTTCAACTACACCATCCATGCATTCACATTTTATTTCATAATAACTTAAAAACTTTCTGACCACGGCTGGTATAACCTGGTTGAAACTTCAAGTATAAAAAAGGTAAACAATATGCATGATCGCGCTACGTATTATAATATATTTCATTTCATATCTATAGTAGAAGATTAGGTAACATAGCATAAAAATAACGATCTGTTTTCGTCTTTAGATGAGTGATCTATATTATGTCCTCTAAAATATGAGCAATTATTATGAGAGGACAATTAAAATATAAATTAGGCTCACTTAAGTATAAACGCGTGTGTCTTCGCCTGTATTATTATTTTCATATTGATATGGAGATCGTATTTCTGATTGGTAGTCAAAGGCAAAGAGACGCCTCTCTTTGTGTGATCGCGTCGAGAAAAAAGAACCTTTATATGAAAATGTGTTTTGAATTTTCTGAATTAACTTTCAATGATCTTGCGATGAGATTTTACTTTGAGTGTATTACAAATGGATATGTATTTTATCTGTAAGGAGCGATGAGGTGCTTGGTATTTAAAATGATTGGAGATGGCTTTTTAGATATTTCTTCCATTCGTGTGTGTACTTGCCTATAGAAATTAAGGTCACCATGTCATTTCTTCTGGATCTCTCGTATTTTTATCATTTGTTTCCTTGTTAACTGTCTCATAAATCTAGTGGTACCTAAGTTTCCGTACACTTAAGATTTCAGGAGCTATTTAAAATAAATATACTAGTACTCGTAGTCTAATTTTGTATCTGGAACGATAGTAGACTCTTACATATTACGTGGGACCTGATAAAATGTGATTGCCACAGCATTGCCAAATACTTCTTCAGATCGCAGGTATGGAGTTATGTCATATTATGTTCGAAGGCGTTAAAACTGTCTTACAATATAACCATTATGTGAATTCTAATTAAATCTTATATGATGCATTATCAAAATTTTAGTTCCACCATTTAGTAATTACACAGATAAGTTGGTTAATTTTGATACGGTTGATATTTGGTTACGGTTGACACTGAAAGTAAAAATCCGACGAAATTTTGTCATACAATGTCATATTGCTTAACACATAAAATATCACATCAGAATAATGGCCAGACACGTCAGTTATATAAAATTCTAGTCACATCACTGACGGTTTAGGAGCTTTCCCGTTAAAAGCCCAAAATAATAAAATTGTTAGATACAAATCAGAGAATAACTAGGCAGAGGAAACGGCGGTTCTATGGCCGTAAAATGTGAAGGTACTGCTTTATGGCACTACAAAAGCATTTACTTTTCATGCCTACTGTGTATATAGTTTTATTTTTTCATTTGTCTAGTTTATTGCGCTGGTGAATAGATTTTTGTTGGTTGTGTTTGTTTCGTGCCAGTTGTTTTAATAAAAACGCATTCTGATATTTTTTTTAATAAGAATCTGAAATCGTTAACGTCTTCTAATTTAGATATGTTGTAAAGGTTAGCATGCTGTTTTAAATTAATAATAATTTGAGGCAGAATGGAGAAAATGGCAATGTCTATATTGTATCAGGCGGATATCTGCAGTCTCGTATATTTCTGATGAACAGACGTATAGGTTCAGTTATGTCATTGTTTTGAATTCCTCATTTCGTAGTTAATAGTTACCGTCTAGGCACAACCCCAAGAAGACCATAACTACCGAAGACTTTGCAGAGAATCGTAAACCTAAACATTTAAACTCTAAACGCCTATAATTGAATTACGCAACTATTTGACCTATGCAGCAATATTATAACTCTTTTGTTGTATGCGTTCACACGTACAATTACTATAACTAAAGACAATATATAGACAAATTACATACATGTCCGAGGTTCGCCCATTTGGAGTACCTCGTTATCAAAGTCCGAGTTCAATATGGTGCAAGTACGAAATAATAGTCTTCACACGCATTAAAACCGTTTATTTATTCGCTCCCAATAACAAAATAACAAAATCATAAGTGATCGAGCCGATAGCAATGGATTAAACTTTGATTAAAGTACGGAAACGCTGTAAGTTCGATACAGGTTGCCAGAAGGACCTCTCGCGCTTGTCTCACCAAAAAGTGAAATCCCTCCAGCCTAATGCGTTTAATGTCAAACAATGACAACTGACAGCTGTCAAACAAGACCTGCCACGCCCTGTATCGGCCTCACCCAAGCACACTGATTGTTGTTTCCGACAAACGATGATAGATGGCGTTATTCTAAATTAACAATAATCAATAGCGATTCTAATAATTGTGCCTATGTGTTGATTCTGCGACATACATATACATAAATATTTTCGCCTTTATATAAATATCAAAAATTGTACCAGATTCACATTACACAACCGTTATTTTTCTCCCAAATGATAGGGATCGCCTATCTTGACTTTCAGAACCCCTGCTACTATTTAACATTTCCTAACAAAAATCTAAATCTAATAACGCTTTGCGTGACTTGGTAATCAGATCTGAAACATTGAAATTGGTGGTAATCCTTAACGCAATTTTACGCTACGTAACCAACAGCAGTTAAAACTACTTTATACTTATCATTTAACGCTTTTGCAATAACTTAGTTTATTAGTTACTAGACATAAGACTAAGAAAATTAAAGTTATCATTTCAAATACTATTTTAAGCCAAATGCTTTAATTAAATCCAGACATTGTGTAAATTTTGATTGACTTAAATTTTCACAGACTTTCAATAAGTTTTAGGATTTTACGTCTGGGAATGCTTTGACACATACTCCTCCGCGGGGGCGGGCGGAGGTATGTCGGGCTCTTCGGGGTAAAAGAGAGATGGTAATGATGATAAGAATGGACCTCCCGGTAATACCGACTAAACCTACCACGGTGTTCCTCGACAGAACCGCAATCGGCGGGGCCGCGCGAATCATTTTCACATGCAGTCGCGACCCCGCCAAGGTTTCGGCCCGCCCTATGAAACGGCAGGCCACTACAAGATAAGACCTACCCTTTGGTCACCAAGGGTTTAATTGGACCTTAAGCAAACAGAAATAATATATATTATTTATTTTTATATTAACCAGTTTTTATAAAAAGGGCACTAGCTATTTGGTTCGCCATTTACTAGTATTCTTGTAAACCTCTCCAGCTGGAAAGGTTAAGTTAAGCTAAAATGTTTATGTTAGGAGTGAGATCTCTTGATCGCAAGTCTGATGCCTACCAGCGCCACGCGATTACACCTGCCTTAAATTACTTGTTTAGTATCTCCTTTTGTTCTACGTAACAAATTACGTTTTAATACTTAAGACTGCGCCGAGCGTAAGTCAGATAATGTCAGAGCTCGTGCGGCGCATATTCAAGTCGCTGCGCGGCCGCCATAGTAAAATTGTATGGAGGATTTGAAGTGCTTTTTTGATAAATACATATGTATCTATATTGTCAACCAATATCTTAAATATTTGGGACGGACAAATTGTAATATAACCATTTATGTTTTCTTTAAGCTGTAAAATAAAATAGATTTCTACTGTTAGAATCTAAAATCACGTAACACGAGCTTAGGTTTGTGCATTTTTCGTGCAAATTTACGTAATTTTATAGGCGAAAATATTAATTATTTTAGGTTTATTACATGGAGTAATTATAAACACATTCATTGTTATATGTATTAAACAAAAAGTGTTGATTTTATTCACTTAACTGTGACCGCCTGTTTTGGCACATTGCGCTCGGCGCAGTTTTAATCCATCGAAACGATTTTAATGCAATTGTTATGAATCTCGCTCACATCACATCATGCCCACGCCCAGCATTCAAATCCCTATGCATTTTTAACTTCACATTTTTTTTATTTGATTATGCTCACTACATCGCTCATTTATTGCCAAAGGTTTAAGGACAAGTGTTTTACACTCTGTTTTTGCCAGCTATAGCTTTACGACCCGAAATAGGAAGCGAGCTTTGATCTACACTCCGTGTTACTGCTGAGAAATTTTTGACAACAAAACTTTATAACACTTTTAGGAAGTTAACCCTAAGGTACCTTCTCATAAGTTACCCTAAGCAAAGATCGTTAGTTCTCACGTCAGTATTCAAGATATCATTTCTTTCGCTTCACTAACAAATATATCTTTAACGTTAGATCGCGTGGTTTCATTCGTCGATCGTGCGGCTCACGCAACGCCTCAAGGCCGAATATTGAGCGATGGAAGAATCCGATAATAAAAAATACGAAAAAAAAGTATCACTAGTCGAATACAAACATTCATATTTTTTCGTCGGTTTTGTGGTGGTAAGTATTACTGACGTCGTGAGAATTCGGCTATTATGTTAGACTTTGGGATACATAAATTTATGCCTAGTGAGGTGTTGTCGAGAGTTTTGTTTATTTTATTCGTAGTCTAACTAAACCTCCATACGATGAGTGAATACACTTTGGTAGTGTAATGATGTGTACCTACGGGGCAAGATGGGTGAGATTATAAGTATTAGCGTTTAGTGTAAATATGGTTTTATAATCTAATGATACGTTGTGTGTATGATGATACTTGTAACTTATGTGTATATGATGATACTTATAACTTATAAGGATCTTGTAATTTTCCTCCTTATGAAGATATTACGAGATTTTTATTACAAACGGATAACTAAGACAAAACTAACGTGACTTTGGTATTAACGCAGATTATTTTATAGAACAACTCTCGTAGAACGCATATTCCTTTTGCCGTGGAGAGCTTTACAAACATATATTTTAAAAGACAGATTGTTTATTGGTCTTTTGGTAGCAGATGAGCTAACAACGCATGTAAGCGGTAACTGCTGCTCATGAACATGGCATCTTGGCATCTATTCCAAGGCATAGCCAAGCCACTGCTTACCGCAACGGCAGGATAAACGGGAACATAAGTATATCTGAGGTATCTGAGATCAGCCCATAACTTATATACTATAGTCAATTCACAGGAAGATTTGTATGATGTGTTAGTTTCCATATACAGTCTGATGACTTTATCCCCGAAGTTAGGCGAAGGTGAATTACAATACACATACTTTTTCATTATATTATGATACTAGCGAACCGCCCTGGCTTCGCACGGGTAGAACAAAACCTTAATAAATTATATGCCTAAACCTTCCTCATGAATTACTCTGTCTATTGGTGAAAACCGTATGAAAATCCGTCTAGTAGTATTTGAGTTTATCGCGAACAAATAGACAGACGCGACGGAGAACTTTGTTTTTTAATATGTTGTGATAATGTATGTAATATTAATAAAGGTGTTGAAATGAATGACCTGTATCTCCGTAGGTCGTAGAGGCGCGCAGACAGATATTACAACCCTATGTCATAATGCTATGGTATAACTATGCTTACGAGTTCCGTGAAGTGGAGCGAGCCTATTGTCGTCTTCCATATATAATAAGCTCCGTACTACTACTGAGAATTACTTGACAGGAAAGCTGAGACCTTGTTGCACAGGTGGTAAATCCAGTTGCACAGCAATTGCATTTACCACCGTTGCACTACCAAAGGAGTCATATCTGTTTACTTACTATAACAATGTAAAGAACTAAGTATACATATTGTTACGCCCAGTGACATCTCTCGGCATTGTGGGAAAGACTCGGCAGTTCCGTCTAATAATTTACACCTCCATCTATTGACATCTTACGGAACTGCGTAGTACAGTACGAGAATCTTAGAGAGAATGCTGGTACTTTCTCGAATTATCGTGCTGTTTACACGCCGAGTACGGCATTGCTGGAAAGCTCTAGAAGCGCTTTACCCGCGTATAAATAGGGCGCACGCGCACCGCCGAGTCAGTTTAAAATCGTAAGCGGTCAAGTGTTCATCGAAGCGAACGGAAGCGAAAATACTACGGAGTTCGAAGCAGTACAGTGAAAAAGTGAGGTATAGTGTTTGTTGTGTTTTAAATCTAATTGTGTGTTTGAATAAAACGTGTTTTACTCGGTAATATTGTTTATATTCTTATCCGTTGAACCCAGCACGTAACAATATACTTACACATAAAACTTTTTGTATGCATTATGAACCGAACTCAACCGAAATGTCAAAAAGATACACATAAAAAACATGCACAGTTCGTCGTATGAGCCTAGTGGGATGGAATATGTCGAAGCTAGTACATAACTATGTGAATGTTCCCGTTTTATCTGCAAAGCTTTCATTGTGCGTGATGAATAGAGGAGGCCCTTATCGCTTATGTTTTTCTTCTTTGGTAGGAGGGACATTTTAAATCCAATACGGGTGAGAATTTTTTATGTGTTTGATGGTTGAAGGCAATACACAAGTTTGTTTATAATATGTAATATATATTATCTATTTATTACTAAAGAATCGAATTAGACGATCGAATTAATAATAAAATTGCAAACAGTGGAACCTACTACTTATCCTTGGATTACTTACCTCAACTATTGCAATAGAAAACAGTTGACAATACCGAATCCCTCTGATATTGGAAAGCATCGTGGGATCCGGGTGTACTCCAACTTGCAATATTATATATGAACACAACATTTTCGTTCACATGTAAATCGTCATCCATGGACAGTTTGGCACCGAATAATAAAAATAAATATTATTATAGAGTACGTATAATTTGCTAAAATAACAATGGTTACTTATGGTACTAAAGACTATTTAAAGATAATTAGAATCTATACAAAACATGATACAATTGTTTCACAAATATAATCAACTATTATTATTAATTTTATTATTATTTGATTGTAACAAATATTTTCAACACAATCTATATTGTTAAGAAATAAATAACTTATGACTTATGAACTATTAATTTCCTTAAATAAATAAAACATCTAAATAAAATAATATTTTATTGCAATACCATGGTTACGCACTATGGTATTTTTTTTTACTATCAGTCATAGTGACGCGACAATATAAATCGGATAAAATCGAACTAACTCGAGCTAAAAACAATTGTTCGAGAAATACTTTCGTAAAATTGTATTTGGTATTAATTATTGTTAGGTTGCAACGTACCCAAAAACATTGCAAATCCCATTAAGCAAACCCCTTAATATATTTTCTTTATCAAAAAATGTATTTGGAGCGATACTGGACTTATAGTTTAAATATCTCATAGACTTACAAATAATCACGATATGAATAACATTGGTATATGTATGTATGTATGTATCTTATGTGGGGGCCAGTCAGTGCAGACCGGCGACACTTCGACCCAGTGGGATCTTTTGTGTCGACACTCTCCCAATAACGACTGCCATAGATGTTCATGGCAGCCGGGACCGACGGCTTGACGTGCTCTCCGAGGCACTGAGCAGGCGATAATTGTCAATCAATACGCACATAATTTCGAAAAGTCATATAACTTCCGAAAGTCATAGGTGCGCGACGTGGGTTTGAACCCGAGACCCTCTGCATTGCAGTCTGTTGGTCTCCCCACTGAGCTATCGCTGCTCTTACATTGGTGTAACTATTCTTTCGATATTTCAAACTTGGTTTGACTCCTCCTTTTTGTTTTTCTGTTTCTATCATTTCTATTTCAATTCTAAACCCACGATTACAGTTTGTTTATAAAATTAATCGGTAATCGATTTCGTGCTGTGTCGATTGAAACTGTGTCTTCACTATTGCTGCCCGATGATCATCTGTCAAATGGGACTTCGTATTTGAAACAGACTATAAACTTATTAATAAAAAATAGAGCTGTGTCCGGTGGACAACAATAGGGAACCTAAAAACATAGCTGGCTGGATGTGATTATTATACTACTCCTTTGAAGATATAGGCATGAGACTAGATAGAAGCAGATGATGTGCTGTCAGCGTCAGAGTCGGTTATGGAGACAGTCACGCACGAGTATTGCATACATCCATAGACTTCGGTAACCAAGTCATAATCTTACAGAGAGATTAGAAGAGAACAAATGCAACAATAACGAGTGAATCCTAACTAATGTGTTTGTTTATTAAGCTTTCGCGCCTTAACTACTCGACCGATCGTCATAAAATTGCAGAGATACGGGAAAGGATATAGCGTAGGTACCTTTTATCCAGAGAAAAGTACTATTTCCGAGCGAGCAAAGCCGGGGGCGAAATCTAATGAAACATATTTCCTATCCTATCTCTTGGCTTGAAATGATATCCTAAGTATAATAACTACACAGTTCTAAGGCCTTTTACAGGAATAGTGCGGCATCTTATAAATTCATTTATTCGTTTAGTTTCCACTTCATTGCGGCTTGTTCCCCGAGGCGGGACGCCGTACGCTCCATTCGCGAAGAAATGGACTTGTAACAAAACAAAAGAGTCAATAGAAATGAACTCGTGGCAAATGAGATAGTGAATGTGGTTTCTTTGTGAAGGATTACAGAAAAAATTGCTTAGGTTTTTGGATTCGAAATATTATGATGAAAAATACTTAGGAATAAAAATTGTTCCTTTTTTTGTTAGTACAATAGCCAGCTGGTTTTTTGTCGATATTGGTAGGTTTCCTATAGAACATCTGTTTTTATCCTTTTATTTATTATCTTCTAGTAAAAGTATACAAATGAAAAATAGGAAGTTTTAGGTTAGGTAGGTTTGGAATCTTGCTTTTTATATATAGTTTTTAAGCAGTACCTACGTGTTATCAGTATTTTAATTTTCTAAATATAATAAAATATATTTCTGTAAACCTCGCCTCTTTGTAACCGTTAACAGCTGATAAATTATTCATTTATTAATTAGTCATATAATAGTACACAATTATTTTCCAATAAATTGTGTATGTAATATTCTGGTATGTATATACTACGACGCATCATATCGACATTAATATCACAATCACGTCCACGTTACGCATCAACGTTTTTCAAAGTGGTCAAGCATATTATAGTATATTTGGATACTATCCACGCCCGTTGAACAACAGAAACTTTGTTTGTTATGTTTTATGTTTATTCTTTTTAAAATACCTAAAGCTTACAAGGTCAAACTGATTTTAATGAAACTTGTTACCGTAGTATTATGTAACGCGTAAAAATGTAGATAAAATAGATAGATAGATAAATAGACGAGTGAACTAACGGTTAATAACTTTAAAATAAATAAATTTCTTTTAGTATCCTAGTTGCCCTCGTCTGCTTTTTTTTCTAAAAAGCACTTGTCAAATTTGCGTTTTAATAAATTTGAACACGATATATTTTGACAACCGATAAACAATGACGGGCAGCCTCGCAAATCCGCCGTGAGGACGCAAGATTAATGTTCCCCGACACTCGTGCTGTAATTCTGTCGACCTACATATCGTATGCATGAAATGAGTAGTGGAAGCGATCCCCAGGTACGTTGGACGACTTCACGTCCGACGGCTGCACGTTTGCGATTTGGTATTGCGATTTGTTTGTCTTTTGATGTTTTGGTGGGCCCGGCGGTTTTGTTGACGTTTTGCGATAGAGAGGACTATTCTATTATATTTTCTCAAAATCTGAATAACTACTAAATAGTACCTACAAACTAGCATGGTATACAAGTTTGACCCTTCTGTTTCCTGAAGGAGTAAGTTTACGCACAGTTCAGTGAAAATCTTAAATACTGATTTTCATTTCCATTTTTTTTTATTAGGTTTTACACGGGTCTCATGGTCTTCGTCTGTAATCACTCATTGCCTACTCTCGAGAGGATAAAAGGTGAGATGATCAAATAAATTAAAGAAAATATTGAGATGGGTTAGTATATGAGCCTTCGTAATCTTGCATATTGGGCGAAACGCAATAACACGATTTTAATTAATGTGTTGTTGCTACTTCAACAGATAAACAATCCGAAACATATTAAATTTCTAAAATACGCTTTAATTACGATTATATTGCAATGAGCCTGCAATACTATATTTCAGACCAAATTTTATTTGTCAATTCAGAATGGAGATATAGAAACTCAAGTGTCACCTCAAGCTGCTATGTCTTATTAATCTGTTAAGTAATATACAAAGATGGTATTATAATTCCACTTCATCATATTTGAATAAGTGTTCATGCATAGAGGTGTTGAGAATTCATGAAAACTACGGACACTCTGTGTAAAGAAATTAAAACCAGATATAGCCTCACTACTCCAATAGCCGTGTCGCACGACAAATAAGTCGCATCCGTCCAACCGCTCCTAAACAATATACCGTCAGTTGCGGATTTAGCAACGTCACAGTGACAAAGGAAAATGCGCTTCGAGTTATGACCCTCTCGGCTCCCTTTTGTTTGGCTAATGTCCCCGATCTTTTTTTTTATTTTCCCCCCGTCCTACCATTTTTATGCCCTTTTTTACGGGAAATAGGAGCAGGTGTCGAGTTCTGTGACGGCCACACTTTGTTCAAGGCTTGAGTGTGTCCGTCTCAATTTCGCTTGAATTTTTTTGAATCGCTTGTTTTCTTCTTTTTTGTGTTAGAGCGTCGACTGTTTTGTAAATGCTGGTAGTTTGTTCCACTTGCTGTGAGCTCACTGAGATTTGATTAGCTATGTTCTTTGTTGCTTGCTGCCGGTGTAAACGTTTGTAATCTCTTGTGGGATAAACAGAGAAAGTAAAGTGTTGGTTGCTGTGTAAGCTTTGATGTTGTGCTGCGGTATTACCGAGCTCGTTGGTTTTGAATAAAACATGCCGTTTTTATGTCTGGCTGCGCGATTGGTGCATCGGCAATGTGATCGCTTTTATATTTACGATGGAATATGTGTTGTAGGTACTAGAATACATGTAATAGCAATTTAAATGATGTATAAATTGTTGAGCGAGTATCTTGGTAACCATTATTTTAATGTTTCGGTAGTTTTCCGGGCATCCATATATTATACTATTGTCAGACTTACCGATTATCGCTTAAATATTTAAATGTTTTTGAATGATTATCATTGAAGATTATTAATGGTTGATCGATTAGAAGGCTTTTGAACATAAAACGTCTTCAATATGAGTGGCTGCAAAAATATCAAATTATGTTTCATAGTGTTTTCATATGTCATATAATTATAACCAAATATACAATTATGTGCACGAATATTTGCATGATACATTTTAGTAAGATCTCGCATCGCTAATACCAAGATTATTATCGAATATTTTACTGTAAAAAATTCTGATAATTATTTTACAAATCCAAGAGTCGAATTCAATATTTTAACGTCCCGTGAGTTCATAAACATTAGTTCAATTTAACTACCAAAGCAGTCTATCACACGACATTTTAAACAACGTTAAAACTATATCAACGGATGATGCCGTAACAATTTGGCTTGCACTACCATAATCATTAATCTATCGTCCCATGGTTGAGTTCAATGGGAAAACAATGGCTCTCCCCTAAGGGACACCATCGATATTCAATCAGGATAGTGGGCTATCGAACAGTTACGGGTACACTGAGCCCCGGTGACTGCAGCTATTCGTTTTACGGTATTTTTACGATTGGTACGTACTTTAGATATCTTTTTTGGACGAATGTTAGGTAAAGGTTAAGGTTGGGAAATGAGGAAAGTTTTTGTGCGTATACAGATTTAAACTTTTGTCGTTCTTGGATAATATTAAGGGCACAGTGTTATGGTGATTTGAAACATTCTATTTTATATTTTAATAAATATAATTGTCTTATTAGTCGCCCGTCATATGTGAAAACTTATATCTACGTGCGATAGAGCTCGAGATCGATTCCCAATTCACTAAGCCAGCGCAGTTTTTATATAAAAGATATTTATAAACACCTTTTATATAAATCAAATCAATAATCAAAATAATTAATTTAATATTTTATTTGTATGAGCAATACGCATGTAGCCTCTCAGTTAAATAGCTTGGAGTTCAACCTAAAATCTGAGTTACGCTTCACATAATTCTGGTCAGTACAACTGGAGATATGATTCACACTGTGGACCATACAAAAGTCGTCGCGGACATACTTGAACTGAAACGTTAAAAGAACAATATGTATTCCAGCTCGAAGCAAAGCTGTTACTTTGATAATGCAGACAGTGGCTCATCAGCGGTGCACAAGATTGACCGACGTCACTTTCAGCCCCGGGGGAAATCTGCCCAACTTCGTCTAGTAACTACCTAATAACCGACGCGGTGCAGTTTTGTTGCGATCGCTTGTGAGGTATCGAGAATTTATAGCTCGGCGTACAATTTTATAATATTTACAGGTATACAGGACTATGCTTGTATATCGTTGATACACCGCAGCTTACTTTATCGACAGCCTTTGGCCATTGATTATATATTGGCAAATTGCCAGACATTGAGCTGTTATTGAGGTTTTCTCACCGAAATACCAAATACCTCTTAACACGTTCCGGGAACTAACCCCAGAATAGGTTAAAATATAGGATATAGGCGATTATTATATATTTTTCGCCATACTTGAAATCATCGTAAATACACTTTGCCTACAGAACCATGCAAGAATGATTCCATAAGATTATTAATTAAAATTTCTATGAGTGTCGTTATTACAGGCATCAGCTAGTTAATACTATATACAAAACCTTTTTTTTCCATTTACTGTCGCCAACTTAAATGTGCTTGCAGCTTGCAACCTCAACACTATAAAAACTACACATTTGACACGTATCTACTTTTCCATATTAATTGATGTACATATATTTAATAAAATCTCTCTAATGAAAGCTTTAACGCAATGCACGTGCCTACTCTCATGAAAGCTTTAACGCAATGCACGTGCCTACAAAACCGTCACTAACTCCTTTCAAATATATCTTACATAACAAATATTACCAGTTTACCTCCGCAATAGTCAATAACATGCAGAAGCAATATATAACCCGACTTAACAACAATTTAAAATATGTCATACCGCAACATCGGCCCACTATTAAAATATTCTGAGCAAAAATTTCCATAAAATAACAAACGGCGTTTCCCCCGAGGTAGTTTGAACCAATAAATAATAATAAGGGAATGCTACAGGCACGGAATTTAATTATTTCAACATGTCGGTACGAAGTTGCCGGATTGAACGAAATATATTTGCACCGAGCCGACTAAATACTTTAATTTAGTTAATAAAGCGGCACACTGTTTTGTCGACAACGAATGATTGGTATGTGACAAGCAGCATATTATAAAGCTTTTGCTATTTAATTAAATGCTTTATTTAATATTTTGCTATGCTAATGTAACAACAAGTGCACGGATGTCGTAGTGGTGTAAGTGACCGCCTTGTGACTGCTGCCGCGTCGTGTGTTGAGTTCGATTCCCACACGCGACAAAAATTTGTGATCCACAAATAGTTGTTCTGAGTCTGGGTGATCTTTGTGTCGGTTGTCACAATGTTTGTAATAATTATTCCTAGTGTGAGTTGTATTGTAAAACACAAATTAAATACGGCGAAGTGTTTGTTTGTTTTTCTGTTTGAACGCACTAATCTCTGTAACTACTAGCCAGATATAAATTATTTTATAATGTCAGTCATAATCATGGGTGAAAGCACGGGCTACAGCTAGTGAACTTATAACATGTTGTTCCCAATAAAATTTACCATGTCGATTTTGAATGTGTGTACGTCTTCAAGTTACCTTATTACAAAACGTACCCCTGCTATTATGTGGATACTTATTGCAGGAGACTAAGGTTGATCAAAAGTGAGATGACGTCATAAGTATAGTTCAGCTATAAGCTGTGTTTTAGAAAACGTTGTGATCCTACGGTGCTTAAGTGTTTCTGGCGCTGAGCGTCATTAAGATTAATTTGATGTTTGCCCATTGCTCTGGCAAATCAGGTAGCATAGCAATTTGTTTTATTCCAGCGTCAACAATGTATAAACAATGAATCTTTTATATTTATTATAGTTGTATACTTAAATACGTAGTTTTAGTATGTTTCAATTTAAAATACTTGACTTTAAGAATTTACTGGAGTTGTAGATGTCATTAAGCAATTATTTTACGTCACATAGTTTCGCCTAAATCGGTTATTTATATGAGTAGTTCATATGTGCATTGTGCAGAAGTTACATTTTCACCAATTCAATTTAGCTTATTCAACTATCGCTTAAGACTGCGCCGAGCGTAAGACAGATAATGACAGAAGCTCATACGGTGCAGATACAAATTGGCGCGCGGCCGCCATAGTCAAATTGTATGGAGGATTTGAAGTGCGTTTTTGATAAATATGTATCTTTATTGTCAACCAATAACTTAAATATTTGGGGCGGACAAATTGTAATATAACTATTTATGTTTCGTTTAAGCTGTAACATAGGATAGATTTCTACTGTTATAACCTAAAAATCACATGCAAATTTACGTAATTTTGTAGTCGAAAATATTAATTGTTTTAAGTTTTTTACACGAAGTAATTGTAAACACATTCATTGTTAAGGTAAATGTATATTTTATATTTGTATTAAACAAAAAGTGTATATTTTATTCATTTAACTGTGACCGCCTGTTTTGGCAGATTTCGCTCGGCGTAGTCTTAAATGAAACTGTGTTAAACTTTTACAAGACTAGTTGATACAACGGCCATAAAAATAAAAGATAATTTCTTCAATTTCATCAACGGGCTAAGACACTGCTTATTCAGTTCACAAATTACTTAGTAAATAATACCTACATTATTACTTTGAAACATTACATATTATATTAAAGTTATGAAACGAATTTCAAGACTTAAAGCGAAGTACCCGAAAGTTCGGACTCGGAATTCCGAGACCTTTGATTCATTTCTCGCAACGCGTTCTCTGTAATAAAGTTTGTAAAAGTGGTATTAACAGCACTTGCCAGTTCCAACGAATAAGCTAAACGGGTGGTACTTTCAAACACAGTCCCATAGAGAACGGTGATCGAAACATTTTTTTTTTTATATTTAGAAAGAAACTTTTTTTTATTATTCCTCATCTTCATTCCGTACTTAAAGTCTTAGTTGAGTAGTAAAATAACTTTGGCACGAGGGGTACAAACTTGTGACATAATTTCGCTTAAGTTTGGCAACTTTCCTGTGTACTGGTTACCAAGGACCCCGAATTTATGAAGAGAAAATTGAGAGGTATCTTTGCGTCATAATAAATTTTCAAGAGTGAAGGTATTTAGAGTTAGCTTTATTTATCCACGTGTAAAAAAAAGTATAAATAATGATTGAAGTTTTTTTTTGTTTGGCAACTTCGAGAGTGTTCGTCGGACGTTCTATATTCGGAATTACGAAGTTTTGGGTCTTAAGTCCTGTTTTGCTCGTGTTTGGAATATAATTTGCGTTACTCCAAAATTGATTTATTTTTTAACGGTCACTATAGATCTTAAGCTAAATTTTTATGGATTATAAATATTATTTTTGTTACTTACCTATTGAGTCACAACTCACAGCAGCACAATGGTAGGCTGACACAATAAGTTTTCAACGACGTCTGGCATTCCAAGAATCGACAGGTTAAGGAGGTTGAGTACAGCTAACTTTTTGCTGAAACCTGAAGCAATTGAATTGGTAAACTGCCTTTATCCCTCTGAAAATGACCACACACAAGAAGAACACATGATTAACCTAGTCATTGTGGCTACAGAGATGGTGCATTGGTAAGTGGCCACTTCGCTTCAGCCCCGAGAGTTGTATGTTCTATTGCCTCACAGGACTTGGATGTGACTCCTTGGATTTCTTTTGTATCTGGTGTTGTAATGTTAAAGCTCATGCGACACAGGAATTATTCGTATTGTCCGAGTTATCTTTTAAAAAGATGAAGATTACTTACACTATGACTGGGAACAAGTATTTGTCCCGTGTGAGGATCGAACCCACAATATTTGGCGCAATGGCAGTAGCGAGGTGACCAATAAAACCACTCCACCATGCGTGCAATCACTTCACAACAGACTTATCCTGACAGAGAAAAGACCTCGTATCTGGGTCGGCAATTGCTCCAGTTGTAGAGGTTATCGAAATCGCTCACCATCCGTGTAGCTTTGCTCTTGTCGGTGGAGTATACGCCATCTTTCCCGATTTACGGCCAATACCTTGACCTCCCTATAAGACCGTCGCCTTTTCTTTTATCAGATACTACGTAATACTTATTTATATGTGATACTATCACTATACTAGGGTAACATTTAGCTGATAGAGCCGAAGGATCAGAAACAAAATTCACATTTTTAACTACTTGTGGTACATTCACGAAGTTCAAATTCATTTAATTCGACTTTACGACTGCACGGTTGGCGTAGTGTGCCAGATGTTGTAGATACAAAAGTCAGTGTGATCCACAATAGTTGTTCCGAGTCTAGGTATTATTTTTGGCCGTTGTTTGAATGTTTGTAAGGTTCCCTACGACACACGAATGGCATCCAGTGAGGCAGTTGTCTTTAAAAAAGAATTAAAATAATATCAATTTGCCGCTATGCAAGGTCCATGTGGCATGTAACGCTTATCGAACATTCAATATTATTACTTCAAAACCTACAGTACACACAACTAATATAACTGTACTCTTAATGAATACTATTGATTAGGCAGTCTTGTCTAAGTCGAAAACGCACCTGCGGCGCTACACGAATCAATAGCGTTGAAGTGACATGACGATGACGACGACAGGACAGCAGATAGCTCCTCGTGTGTCGTCCATATATGTGTGTATACTAGACTTTGCCTGCGACTTCGCCCGGGTAAATGTAGGTTAGCTTAGTAACAGTATTTTTTGTTATACTGATTGTACTGTATACGAATTTTCATGCTAATCCGTCATGTAGTTAAAGCGTGAAAGCGAAACAAACAAAACCCATATTCGCATTTATAATATTTGTTAAGAGGATCTTAACTAATTAAAGCAATATTTAATAGCCTAAGTATAAGTATTTTGAATGGACCCAAATTATATTCCTAATTCAGCCCAGTAGATATATTTTGATTGGCCCAAATGCTATTCTTGATTCGGTCGAATAAATATGCTCACTATGACTATGCAACAGTTAATACCGAATCGAAAATTAATTGGCGGCCTCGATGGCGTAGTGGTAAGTTTAACCGACTGCCACGCCTGAAGTCGCGGGTTCGATTCCCCCGCACAAGTCGAACATTTGTGTGCATGAACATGGATGTTTGTCTTGGTCTGGGTGTTTCTATATGTAATATGTATGTATTTACAAAAAAAAGTATATATTATGTATGTATGTTTATCCATTGTCTAGTACCCATATACAAGCTCTGCTTAGTTTGGGCTAGATGGTGTTCTGTGTATGTGATAGAATATTATTATTATTAATTATACATATTCGACCTAAAGCTTCAAATCATAGATTTTACAATACTTACCATAAATATTTGCTACGAGACTACTTGTGGCTTTGCTCGCATTAAAGCATATTTTGTCAAGAAATTTTTATGCTTCAGCAACAATAATTTTTTCTGGATGAAAGTACCCTATGTTCTTTTCTGGATGCAACATGTTTGCAAAATTTCATGGTGATCCGTCGACTGGTTAAGGCGTAAAATATTTTTGTTCAACAAAGAAACAAACTCACATTAGCATTTATCATATTAGTTAGGATTTAGTATAGAAATACGTAACTTAATTATGATATATTTCATGTACCTATTATACGTACAAACATGATCACCTTTCTGGACGGTAAGTTGTCATCTGGCACTGAATGCCAACATGCCACATGTATTATCGCGTTCGCTCATATTAAAAATGTGTGTTCATTTTTTTAGTGCATTTTTGTGCGATCTAAGTAGGTACGGTGATATGTATGATTCAACCCAAAATTATATTCGGCCTACTAACTTTTTCCCACTTCACTTGCTCGGGAACTGTTCGGATGAAAGGTACATGCATGTTCTTTTCTTTGCCCCTGACAACGTGTATGCAAATTTTTATGATGATCGGTCGAGTAATTAAGGCGTGAAAGCGTAATAAACAAACAAACTGACACATTCGTAATTATAATATTACTAGTTAAGAATTATTACCAACAACCAAATACATAAATACATACACACACATGTACATGTGTCCTGTGACACAACACTTTTGTTTCAACATCGCTCATTTTGAATTTCGCTCGTTTATTTCTGTTATTTTGCCACAAAATGTTATATACTTTTATGTTTAGACATAAAACATAAGTAGTAGTAATACTCGCTGTGGCGCGTAAGTGCTGGGTATTTTTCTACCGGGTATATTCTTTCCAGAAGTGCGCTAGGGTTGTCTTTTACAAGATATCTAGAATGTTTCTTTCCTAAATATGAACGTGATTTTAACGTCTTTTATGCTCTGTTATGCCTATAGATGATGGATATGCTCAATCCAAATGATAGGAACTGCATAAATGATGTAGCTCGCCTTAAGAGAACTGAATTAGTAGATTTTGAGACCAGACCGGTCTATAACTAGTTATAAATGTGCTTGTAGGCACTGGATAATACAGCAGCCCTTTTTTCTATGACCTAAGGGTTCGTGAAGAAGGGACACTTTATCAAAAACAGGATAACTTGTGGAATAGGAAAGGCACAAATGGTACAAACCTTCAATAAAGACGGGACTAGTACCAACACTTTTAGAGAAGCTGCTACAATCTTAGTACAAGAAAACAATTCGATCCAAATAAATTTGTACCGTATCACAGTTTTGTCTGAAGTTGTTCCAATGGTCGCAAAGGCATAGCATAGCACACACGGATTATAATAAAACAGGATTGGTATTTAAAAAAAGAACAGCAGCGCCATTCAGCTGTCACCAATCCTTTCTACAACCTCGCCGTACGTCGCATAACCTTTTTGATTGTTTACTAACAATATTAAAGAAGGCTCCTCATGCCTATGCTACAATCGATTTCCAACCCATCTCACCTCTCACCAAACACCAATAACAAAGAGTGACAACCATACCCAGCGGAATATTATAAGTTATATAACCCTTTCCTTGAGACGGTGGTACTTGTAGCGTTAATCAAAAAAGTCTATATAGCCCTTCACAAGCGATATGGCGGGGGATTTATTTACTCCGGCTTATATGACGCGGATGACGAATTTTGGGACGTTCTGGGTACGAATATAACTGTTATTATATGTGACTATATTAGGATCAATATTACGTTGGTTGGATAGCCTTGGTGGCGCAGTGATAATGTATGCGAGTGCTCTTCATGAGGTTGAGTTTAGTGCCCGGGTTGGGTAAAGTGGTATAGAGTTTTTCTGTCAATTAATTCTCAGTAGCAGGCTGGGCGTGTGCTCGGTAGACAGCAATAGATTCTATTACGTGCTGAAACCTTAACTGGCGAAATGTGGGTATAGTTCACCTGTGTTAGAAATATAAAAAATATGCATCCAGAATACATACATACATAGATTCACGCCTGTTTCCCAGAGGGGTAGGCAGAGACTACGGATTTCCATTTGCTATGATCCTGACATACTTCTCTGGCTTCCTTCACTTTCATCACATTTCATTCATTTTAGAAGTAGTAGAGCCTCGCTGATTTCAGCATGTATGGGCCAGCTCGGCCGGGGAAGGACTACCCCCTCACAGAATATCGACGTGAAATAGCAGTATTCCTACTGTTGTTTCGTTCGGTGTGTGAGAGTACCGGAGGCCCAATCACCCTCTTTTCCCCTTCCCGCTCCTTCTCCTTCCCACTTCCTTTGCTAAAGGATCGGCTACGCGCAGGTGATGCCTCTAGTGTTGCAGTCGTCCATAGGCTACAGTGACCACTTACCATCAGGTGGGCCATATGCTTGTTTGCCACATTAGTAGTATGACAAAAAAAAACCTCATACACGCTCGCCGGTTTAAGGTGCTCTTTACCTTGCCTTTGTTCAGAACGCCTCCAATCTCATCAAGAAGCATTCGGCTAGGTCTGCCTCTTGCGCCCGTTCCATTCACACTAGCCTTATAAACTTTCTTAGTCAGTCTTTTCTCGTCCATTCTTTCTACATGCCCAAACCAGCTTAACTTTCAGAATTCATCCGCGATAAATGTGCTTCACATCATCTATCATCTACTAGGCGTGATGATTCGTATTAAATAA
This sequence comes from Catocala fraxini, assembly GCA_930367265.1. NCBI lineage: Eukaryota > Metazoa > Arthropoda > Insecta > Lepidoptera > Erebidae > Catocala > Catocala fraxini. Next base: position 25,573,627 of record OV884031.1, read on the forward strand.
CCATGTTTCTATTTCTATTCTTCAACATTGTAACCATATTGCGAAATCCACAACAAAGACTCACATTATAACATGATGTACTGAACCCAGCCGCCCGCTCAGGGACGTGCAATCGATTCCCGATTGCAGAAATAACAATATAATTCAACTGTTCAGCCGACTATCTGCTCACCCCACCTGAGTTTCCCCCCGCACCCCACCTACTTCACCCCTTCCGTGGCCCCGCGGGAGTACCGCAAGAGCGTAAAAATAAAATCGGACAGGTCAGAATCGGCAGTGTTTTACAGGGTCCGTATGTTGCAGTACTTAGCAGTTTAAATTTAATCAATGCTGAACGATTTATATTTTATAAGTATTTTCATACCAAGTCTCTTTTAAACCTCGAACTTTACTTAAACTAGCACGGTCTGTTTGAGGAAGTAAGTCCTACTTTCAGGAAGTCATAGCTCAACAACCCTTTGTTATATAATATTGTCTTCTGTTTACGCGAATATTATTAATTGAAATTAAACTACTATATACGGATTTTATCGCGTTGTTTATTTGACACTTGATTACATAATTTTGAAAACTGTTACACTACTATTACTATTAAACTTTACAAATTTTTAAGCTAATTGAATTATTATTAAAACTATTAAAACTATTTAGATTTAATTTAATTTTACACTTTCCCCGATGTTTCGGTTGCTTTTCAGCAGCCATAGTCACGGGGAGACTTATAAATGCTTTGAAGTGTGTTTGTGCAAGTCATACATATAAACATAGACTAATGCCTACTCCTCGACGCGGTAAGCAAAGACTACGGATTACTTGCACGCAAAAAATATCAATAAAATACCTCACAAACATACATCGTAATAAAAAAATATTTTGTAGGGTGACCGTAAAAAAATATTGCAAGAAATCAATGTTCAGTAACCACTAAGGCGGGCCCCTAAAATTGTTGCAAGGGGAAAATAGTAAAAGTTGAACTGCACCATAACTCACCATGAGCAAGACGTAACACCATTACGAGCCGCATGCTCGATGAATTTGAATTTATATCATAGTGGTTTAATCAAAAATCAGTTGATAGAATTTATAGATGCAGCCTTTCAAAACTGCAATAGTGACTTAATAAAGAGAAGTTGTTTGATAAGAAGTTTATTTACCGATTATATATCGTAAATTACCTCGCTGGTTTCATGACATAAGTTTGCGTTTAAGTTTAGGTGCGATTGTGAGACTGTCGGGTTACAAAGCAAAGGTATCGAGTTCGATACCACGCACAACAACTCTGACATTTTAAAAGCGAATTATAAAGTTGTCGTTCGATTTAATGGTGAAGGAAAACATCGTGAGGAAACCCGCATGTTTAAGAGTTCACCATAATGTTCTCGTCAATGTAGGTGTAAGTGCTAGTTCAAACTTGGTTATCGTAGTGAACTATGGCCCAATCGTTCTCACAGTAAGCCAAGGCCGTTTCCGAGACAAATTGTAACCAGGCCTGATATTGTTACTATCTAACATGTGGGAACTAAGACATAATTATATCTGATCTTTACCTATAAGATTCTCGAGATCGAATCTCGATCACGGCGGCAAATCTAAAAGAAAACTCTTCATCATATAAAATTATCAGGCTCCGTTTCTATTGGGCGTGTGCTCTTAAATGCACAAGTGTGTGTTCGAACACAAGTGCGCTCTCCCTTCCCTGACTCTCATAATAAGTATTTACATAACAATGGAACGCCTACCGACACGACAAAAAAAAGATTAGGCGCAGTACCAACGTCTTTGCGTACTTCGTCTTACGAGCAGAAATCAGCAATCCAACAGGATTTTTGTTAGCCCGACCTGGTATTCAAACTTGAGACCTCATGCATAGCGGTTGGTCTTAATACTGGTGCACTACCGAGGCAGTAACAGTGTCCTAATATTAAGTTATGTCAATTACCCGTCCTTATAGAATTATGACCGTATTTCATTTACCCACTTAGCAATAGTAAAACGATGTTTATGTATATATTTTCTAATCCTGCAACATACATACATTTTCTAATAACGTCAGGGTAACTCACACATTCTCACATATTATTATATAAATATATGTGTATGTGTGTGTGTGTGTGTACAATACACTATTCCACCCGCAGCCGGCACATATTTACGTTACACTTCACAACATGACGCGCTTCCCACTGTAGAACAATCAAATCAAATGAAAATTAAATCGTGTGCGGCACGAACGCGAAGACTTAACATTAATTATTCATTAATCCGACACCGCATAGAATTGATGATAGCAAAACATGGACTACTACTGGTGTCTCGTATTGACGGATTGTAGTTATAACAGCTTGTCATGTACATGAATACTTTATTAACACGGTCTAATTACACGTACTCTAGCTGTTTTACCCACGTTTATGATGTGTCCGGTAGCTAGTAGTGTGATATTATACAGCCTAAAAATTTGCATCGATACTATTAAAAGTCATGGATATGATTGTAAACGGACAGAACAGTAGAAGAAAGGAAGATCAAAGTGAAGATAGATAAAGTCTGTGAGGCGAAAAAGTGTTAAATATGATGACTGATAAACTATTCGGAAGAAGAAGACATGCCTTCTGCACCAGTCCTAATTTTGAAGGATTGGGACCAGAGTAATACAAGATGATGATTCTATTACGCCGATGTATCAAATATTTAGTAGGTGATAGACTAATGGATAAAGAATTGGCTTTGCTAGAGGCTTTGACTATTGACGTAATCCATTGCACTACTAACTTGAACCGACCTCTTCCACGAGCACATTACTTTGGCTGAAAGGGCTAGCCAGAATACTTGTACTTTGTAAACAAAATTGCTAGTAATGTTAAAATAGAAAATAAGATATGTTTTGGGGGGAATGCAAATGCAAATGCAATGTTGAATTCAGTGTGTCAGCGGCGATTGCTATGTATGAAGTCTCGTGTTTGATTTATTGGTATAGAGCATTTCAAATACAAAGTCCCATTTGACAGATGACCGTTGAACAGCGATAGTGAAGAGACCGTTTCAATCGACACATCACGAAATCGATTACCGATTAACTTTCTAAACAAACTGTAATCGTGGGTTTAGAATTGAAATAAAAATGATAGAAACAGGAAAAAAAGGAGTCTATCTAGGTTTGACATAGCAGATATTATATACGTACTATATATATAGACATACTATATTTTGAGCAGTGATAGCTCAGAGGGGAGACCAACAGACTGCAATGCAGAGGGTCTCGGGTTCGAACCCACGTCGCGCACCTCTGACTTTCGGAAGTTATATGACTTTTCGAAATTATGTGCGTATTGATTGACAATTATCACCTGCTCCGTGTCCCGGCTGCCATGAACACCTGTGGCAGTCGTTATTGGGAGAGTGTCGACACAAAAGATCCCACTGGGTTGAAGTGTCGCCGGTCTGCACTGACTGGCTCCCACATAAGATACATACGTACATGGGTTTGATATATCGAAAGAATAGTTACATGATATAACGTGTTTAATTGTAAAAATAAATCTGGACTTATCCTTACCTTATCTGATTAATTTACTTATCCTTGATTAATTTCTAGTATCACATACTTACTACATACTTAGTATACGGGTGAAATAAATGTAGCATAACAGATTTTGATTTTCAAGACGACTACTTCTTTAAAAGCTATGGGATATTTAAACCATACGTCCAATATCGCATCTACAAATCCATTATTTATAAAGAAAATATTTAATAAGGGATTTAAGGTACGTTGTAACGTAATAATAATTAATACCAAAAACAAATTTACAAAATTATTTCTCGGATAATTGTTTTTACCTCGAATTAGTTCGATTTTATCCGATTCATATTGTCGCGTCACTATGACTGAAAGTAAAAAAATTACCTTAGTGCGTAACCATTGTAGTAAAATGTTATTTTATATTGATGTTTAAATTATATGACGACTAGATGGCGTAGTAGTTAGTGTAATCGAATGCCAGGCCTGAGGTCGCGGGTTCGATTCCCGCACAAGTCAAACATTTGTGTGCATGAACATGGATGTTTGTCTTGGTCTGGGTGTTTCTAAGTACAATATGTATGTATTTACAAAAAAAAAGTATATTTGTATGTTTATCCATTGTCTAGTACCCGTAGTACAAGTTCTGCTTAGTTTGGGCTAGATGGTGTTGTGTGTATGTGATAGAATATTAGAATTAGAATTAGAATATATGACTAATATCAATAGAAATTATTAGTTGATTATGTTTGTGAAACAATTACTTGATGTTGTGTATAGATTATAATTATTTTTAAATAGTCTTAATCATTGTTTATTTAATCATTGTTTATTATAAAAATTTATATGAAACGTGCAGAGTTACGTGCTATGAAGTGTCAAAAGGGACTTCGTATTTGAAACAGACAGGTTTTTCGGTCAAGAGATTCTCAGAATCTGGAATTATGCCCGGTAGTCGGTAATGTGCTAATTTCTTATTACGTGAGTCGCAAAACCATTCTTGGAACAATGTAGGTATAATACGCTTACCTTTTCTGGAAAATAGACCTGGAACCCTTGTTGGCTAAAATTGGTTGTAATACAATTCTGTCTAACCTTATCGGAGATAAGGGCCTAAAACAATAGATGGTGAAATTTTACTTCACTGATGGCGTAGAGCTTTAAGTGGTCACCTCACCACTACCAATTCACAGAGTGTTATGGGTTCGATTCCCACACGGGACAAAAAATTGTGTGATCCACAAATAGTTGTTGTGAGTGTGGGTGTTCTTTGTGTCTGTTGTTTGAATGTTTGTGAACTACACCGCGTCATAGTTATTATTCCTAACTGCCTCCGTAGCGCAGCGGTAGTGAATGCGACTGCTGTGCATGAGGTCTCGGGTTCGAATCCCGGGTCGGGCCAACAAAAAGATATTGAGTTTTTCTGTTTAGAAATCTCAATACGAGCCCGGAGTTAGGATGTTGGCGGTGTTAGACATCCCCGTGCTTCGGAAACGACGTAAAGCCGTTGGTACTGCGCCTGATCTCTCTCCGGTCGTGTCGGATCACCACCCCATCGGATCATGAGGGTTAGGGAACAGAGAGTGCACTTGTATTTGCGCACATACTTGTACACTATAATATCTCCTGCGATGATGGCCAGTCTCTGTTAAGATTGGCTGCCGTGGCCGAAATTCGGTCTGGAGGACATTATTATTATTAGTATTCCTAGTGCGAGAGCGATCTATATTTTAAACTATGCCTAATTCTATTGGTGATATTGAGCTAAAACCGTATTTGGCGTTTGGTTGTCATACACCTCTGCCAATCCCTTCAGGGATGCAAACGTGAGACTATTTATGTATGCCATTGTTTACTGTAGTAAGTTTCTAGTCTACGCCAATGCGACACCTCAACCTTGCTGTCAAACGCTGCATTTGTCAGTTTGCCTTAACGTCGGAACTGTTCAAATACACTCGATGTATAGATGGATGCCAAGTAATGTTAAATCTTGGCTGGCACGGCCCTGACGCGACACTTTTGACGCATACTTCATAGCAGTGTTCAGACAGCGACATAAGTAATAATATCAGGCCTGTATACACATATAAACTTTTCCACTGCTGGGCATGGGTCTCTTTTCAGTATGAAAAGGTCATAGTAACCTTACCCTTAAGCCACGCTGGCCTAGTGCGAGTTGGCAGACTTAACATTAAACATTTTTAGGCATTTAACTTGATTTATTTCAAATGATTTATTTGCGGGCAATAATAAAATTGTTTAACATTTGATGATCGGCTTCGAAGATAATAAATGAAACACCTGCACGGTTAAACTGTCAAATCTTGGATTGCCATACAATTAAAAATCGTCTGTCTGGCCTTCTGTGTGCCGCTGCGACTTAATAGGTTAATAATATCACACTTAGCTATTCGCAATGAGTTTGACAGAGGTATTTAAAAAATCTACAATAAAATAGCTGACAATATCAAAAATATGCCTTTAGTAAAATTTAAAAAAGCTCTTACATTATTACTAATTGCCAAATGTTACTATAAAATTGAAGACTTTTTAAATGATAATTTAATACCAAAGAAGATTTAAAGTATTGTAATTTAATGTAAACTAATTATTTAATTCAATTCCAATGTGTTAATAATTTCTTATAATATAAAGTTCAAAACTACGCATGCATGCATGTTTTATCTATAAATATTTGTATGTCAAAATTGACAAGACATAGCGCACTATTTAGTTCTTAAGATCCATTTAAAATGTTAATACCTATGTTTCACAAATAAATTGATTTGATTTGAATCGATTTGATTTGATTCTATTTTTCCAAAGTATTAGTATTTTTGGAATTTACAACTTTAAACTAGCTTATTGCAGTTCAATATTGAACAAAGGTTATATAACAAACATGTCCTATACAACATAGACTAACTAGATGCTATCGTAAATAAAATAATTTAGACAACTATCAGCCAAGATCAGTATTCGACACGAGTACATCATCAATTCATCATAACCGTAGCTCCACCGTTCCTTAATCTAGGAAAAAATACCCAGAAAATCAAATAGTACATCTAAAATCCATTATATTAACTTGGATGTGAGTCTGATTTATGTGCCCATCATTTCGGCATTACGCTAAACAATATATTGATTGCTTACCAGGTATTCATCGTAAAGCAATATAATAATATGGGATACTCGTATACTGGGGCTAATTGCTTATTATACATGTGTGTGTGTGCGTGTATATGTGTTGTGTGTTGGCACTAGTGTGTATTAATATTGTACTTTCCTTTGTTTCAGGTGGATTTCTCATGCAATATTAGTCGAGTTAAGCGATAAGTATGAATCGAGATTTAACTTTATTTTTATTAGAATAATGACTTATTTATAAATTATGATAGAATATAAATTCGCATTATTGCGAAGAAATATTATCATAGTCATATTCAAACAAAATATATCCACTTAAAATATATCCATACAATCTCACAATCATTCAATTTTGCAAACGTATTTAATGCAATTTTGTGAGATACATTATACGCTATGATTTATTTATATATAAATAATAAATATTAATAGTTTGAACTGAAAGTTAATGGTTGCAATTAAATAACACTAAACGGTCATGAATATTGTTACGTTTGAAATGAAAATTCAAATGATACATAAATTACAACGAGCGCTGCATTTTGAATTTCATTTTAGCACGACGGTTACATTTATTACTTACTCCACTATAATATATATGATAATGATTATTATAAATTATAATACATTGCATACATTTGCCACCCAATACTGAGCAAATAAAACAGTCTTGTGCCGTTTCGACTGTGAGATAATTTTTGTGCCGGTCACATTATTCAAATCTGAACTTTAGCTTTTCATAAATAAAGTTGAATATTCATTGTGAGCTTTGCAGCTGTATATTAAAAGTGTCGTACAATGAACGAACTAATGGAGCCTCATTATGGCCAAATTAGTTTTATGAGGGCTGTAAACACGATCGAGATAATACTGCTCGTAATCCACACTGGGCACCGTTTAAACTTGCTATGTACTCGCTGAATGCACTAATACTGAATGATATTATAATAGTCCAAATATTTCATAAGGCATGTGCCAATAAAACGTGGTCGTGGCTTAATATAGATATAATAATAGCAGCACTATTTATAATTTGTTTCACTGAAGGGCACGGGCCTCTCGTTCTGAGAAAGATTAGGCCATAGTCCACCACGCTGGCCTAGTGCGTGTTGGCAGACTTTGTGTGCTTCAGGATTAAAGTTTATACCTCCGAATGGTATAACGATGGTTTCCAATTGGCTGTCACTACTTTATCTTCATTGACTTGGTAGTATAAATAAACAAACAGTTGGTAGTACAAACAACTCAAATGTTGGGTAAAATCTTTTTATTGAGTTCGGTGGGTTAAATTCGTACAGTCTCCAGTGTCACATACGACATTCTAAGGAGTATTATGTATTGTAAATAATATCAGCCTTGTATAAACTGTCCCACTGCTGGACACGGGCCGCTTCTCAGTGTGAGAAAGGTTATACCATAGTCTACCACGCTGGCCCAGTGCACTGGGCCAAGTGCACTGGCGTGCACACAAATGCAGGCCAGTGAACCTGCAAGTTGGCAGACCTCACATATCTTTGAGATCATTATGGGGTACTCACAGACATACAGGTTTCCTCACAGTGTTTTCCTTCATCGCATTGTAAATAATATTAAAAACATCTTGCCTAGTGTGTTGGTCAGGACCAATAGAGTTACTTGATAAAGAAGGACGACTTTTTATATTGAGAAAAATTCTAGATGCTTCGTATTTTGTCCTCGTAAAGAAAATCCTCATAAAATATTCTAAATTAACATCGTAAGCTAGTACCTTTGAGCATAGTACCTCTTATGCCGTCGTAAGTTATTATCTCGGGTTATACACCACGACATAAGAACCTTTGTAGTTGTCCGCATATTGACTGAGAAGAATTTTTACATCGAAAATGCTTTATACGATGCAGAAAATGTGTCATACTTCAACAGTTGTTCTTTTTTAATGATCACAAGTATCGTTAACTTGGATGATTTTTGTTATTGAACGACGTTTGAATACAAAAAAAATATTCTTCAGAAAGAACTCTGACCTAGGCTTATGAGATACTAACGAAGTTTTTGGCTTGGATCTTTTTATGAACTGTTTCGAACAACCGCGCTATTCTGCTGAAAACTCATATCAAACTCAGTTGTCATCTCGTTGCCAATTGCTATTTCCAAGGTCACTGTAAAAAAACTTAAATATAAGCCAACTAGAAAATGAGCTTGGTAGTGATATACTCTATTTAAACGCAAAAGTCTGTACATAAGTGATCTGTAAAGCCCGTGTGAAAAGGGAAACTAAAATTCAGTAATTTTGATAATTTTATTACTTGACATGAAAAATTGGTCTTAAGATATTAATATAATAATAGACACTATATCTTTTTTACGAACTGAATACGCGTTTCTAAAATAATATTGTAAGGGATTAAGAAATAAAGAATAGAAAGTACAAAGCGACAAAGTCACCCTTAAAAAATATGACTCAGTGAAAATTCTACCTCCGTACTTCCCTCCTACCAATTAAATTGCATCCAACACATTTCGGGATTCTCTAATTAGAGAGAGCATTCTTCATTAAGAACAAAAGTGCCTTTAATCTTCATCCGGCAGCAGACATACGGACAGAGAAAAAGTAAAAATGTTCATAATGTTACCATTTTTTGGTCGCACCCTCCGATTATGAGTGCAGCGTTAGTCAACGGTCAATGGCCTACGGGCTGCAAAGGGTGGCTGGCAGTAAGTGTTGATTAGATTTTTGATTGGTGTTCAATGTTGTAAAGGATTCCAATTCTGTGGCTACAAATTAAACAAGTGTATTCTCGTTCTATCTCTTTCTATACACCAAAAATAGAAAATATAAAAGCTATGGTCTGTAAATAATAAAAATACATTTATCTTTTGTGGTTCCGTAGTGTAGATGTCCGATTATGTTTGCCACCAACCATGTAGTTCAGGATTTGTTTTCGGCTTCGGACAAAGTATTATAAAGTTTTCAGATAGGTATGTTTCAGTATCAGCATGTAATCGCATTTAAAATCTTCCTGATAAACAATGAGCTCGATTTATATAATGTGGAGCTTAAAAACTTCAGAATGTTAATTCTATGGGGTAATTTAATGGGGTTATACACCAAATATTATGTTAACCGTAAAAAATTAACTGAATTAATTGACAGCTTTAATGGTCTCACCGCATAAGTTTACGCTTGTGAACGATCGTGGGATATGCAGACGTGAGTCTATGTGTGACATTATTTAATAAATAATTTCTATGAAAAGAAACAAGTATTAATGCAACTATGCTAGATTTTAGCCATTTCCCTGTCCCGTGATAGACATAATACAAAATCTATTATTATGCTCATGTACCATTTTCGAACGCTTGACGTTGCGGCCAGCTTGCATTGATCGTGGTCATAATCATAAGCTACAAGTAATGATTGCTTTATACTGGTGTTCTATTAAATAAATTATTGCTTCTTTATTTTTATTTCTTTAACTAAGTTTATTGGTTCAGTTGTACATATAATTTGCCAGCTATGGTTTTCTGTAATTGAGGGACTATACGCACTAAGAACTTTATTATTACTTTCTAATGTATGTTACTGTATATTCCTTTGTAGGAAATCTATATCTATATATATATATATATATATAGGTAACAGAAATAAATTATACAACGCGAAAATTTCTATATAATATGTTTATTTGCTATGGATATTTTAAATTTATTTATATTTTTTATTTTTATTTATATGTTGGATATGGAGTGCTTTCAGTAATGCGGGCGTACAAAAGGGTGATCGAGCAAAGTGTCTTTACAGTTGTCTTTACAATAAATTAACACGAATGTCTTGCACGAAACGAATGACAGTTCCTAGCGAGGAGGTCCGCACTCGCCGACGGTAAAATGATTCCCGTCGAATATAGGGCACCTCCATTTAAGTAGGCTCCGTCATAGCACGCGAAGTTGGCTGCGTGTTGACGTCATCGCAACAGTGCTGCCACATCTTCACTAACGTGCCGCGTTTCGTAACCGTACTAATGACCGTCTCCGACATATATTATATTTTTATTTTATTTATTACCCTAGTTACTTATTTCGAACTTAAAATCAGCATACGCTAAAATATTTTAGACTTCATATTGATAAATAACAAATATCAGCCCATATGTCGCGCACCTTAAACACAATCATATTGTATGCAACGATTCTTTAACACACGCGAGTACATCATACTGCGCAGACGCATCGTTATTTTTATTTACTCTATAAAATTCTTGGAATTCCGGACATAATTGAAAATCTATTGTCTGGTCGCCGGTGTGCCGCTGCGGTTTAATTGGTTAGTTGAAAATATATAGATATTAATAAATGCAGAACATTAAAATTAAATTCATATGTCAAATAAATAAAATGTACCTATTTCTGTTTCCAAAATTTGACAAAAATGCAGATAAACACGTTGTATAAGTAATTAAAGAATTTATTTTAATTTTATGACTGGTCATAAAGAACGATCGAGGATTCAGCCAATACGTTCCACAAATAAAAAATATTTAAAAAATAACTGCCGACGTGGATTAACTTTTGATGGCTCGTTCGAATTTATAAATGTCCGAATTTGCCAGTGTAAAATATTCACGTAATATTGTTAACACTTTGTTTCGATTTGTATATTAATTGTATGTCACTCGTACATTTTTAATAAAAGAGTTTATTTCTTGTGTTTTTTTATGCTGTCATGATTGTTTATGAAATACGTTTGCTAGCCAGTCATCCATTTGTTTTTATTAAAATATTTTAACCTGTAAAACGGCAGCGGTTCGCCGGCGGCCAGGCGCAACGGTTTTCAATTATGTCTGGCTTTCTGGTTAAAGAGATATCGACAATAAAAATTGTATTGTATTCCTGTAGCGAGTCGTGTTTATAGGTTCCATAAACCCAAAGAACGCCTGATTCTGATATAATTAAGTTAGCAGTGCATCTTCCTGTATTGATTGCAAGATATCAGTACAACAATTGCTATTTTGAAGTTAATCGGTAACTCATTGATAATAGCCCTTATGTTGCAAGACCATATACCATCTCGTAATTAGATTGCTGGAGATATTACAAATAAGCCGAGGTCAGGACCTACAGGCAATCATCGTAATTTAATGATTCGGCTCTTGAAAGAGCTTCTTTCAAGAGCCGAATCATTAAATTACGTGTTCAAAACGAATTCGGTACCACCATTCAGTTATTTGGGCGATAAGCTCATCGATGATGATTTGAATTATAGTCAGTAATAAGGATTTGATTAACATTCGCAAGCGCACTCATACTGTTTTCAAATATTCGAATACATTTTTCCATTGCATTTGTCAGTTCATACGCAGGAAAGAGTATTCACTCTGTAACGCGTAACATTCCGTTCTGTTCATGACTCTAGAAGCCACTATCTTTAATCACAACTTCTTTTTATAAACAAGTTTATTTTTTCCTATATATAAACGTGACAAGTTCACACCAAGCGTTTGCGTTCGCTCGCTAACCCTCCGCTCCCCACAGACGTACCCCACCGGTGTTACATTACGCTGGGGTCCGAAAACCAACAAATTATTCCCCGCGGGCACAGCCGACGTAATTACTGTAATTCGTTCGCGCAGTTTACTGTGTGCGGGATTAGCAGCCGAAGGGTTGCCTACCTTGATTTAATCTGGAGAAGTGTGTGTTTAGTTGGAGTCGATTTTGAAGATTCGCTTGTGATGTCTGTATGCATAGGTAGGTCGGATGATAATGAGCGTCGGCGATTAAAGGGTTAAACTGTCGGTTATGTTTTGTCACAAAATAGAGAGGTACAGATGGTGTATGAATAAATGCATTTGTTTATGTCTGTTATTCGAAAAAATTTAGAATTCGTTAATTGGATGCGAAAATGATGGGGGTTAGGATCAGATAGTCTGGATAGAAAAACGTCTGAGTAAACAAAATGACTAGATTGCAGAATGACTAGGTAGGCAAAACGTCTAAGCGTCTAAGTAAGCAGAATGACTTCATGACAAAATGACTTGATTGCATAATCGCTTGATACGCAAAACGGTATAGTTGCAAAATGTCTGGATTGTATAATGACAAGTTAATAAATTGTATATGTTACCGTAAAATATTCAGGATGCTTACTTTTAATAAAATTATAATAATAATTCCTTAATGGTTAATGCCTCGCCACCATCTAAAGTGGCTCGAGTTAAAAAGCTCCTTCTGCATGACCTGGGTTAGGTGTTTGATGCAGAAGGCGTTACTGCGTAACGCGGCAGGCATCTTGAAGAGAGTAATCTCCTCTTTTCTGGAGCCCTAATAACCACCAGTAACTTGAACGCTGTAACCAATAGCGGTGGGTCTTTGTAATTAAGCGTTTTTTTTATGTCGTCGATGTAATTACGATACTGGGCACGGGCCTCTTCTCAGTGTGAGAAGGATTGTGACGATATTATAGTCAACCCGCTTTAGAGGCGCGTTGACCTAGGATTTTAATAGACATTAAAAATGAACAACGCGATCAATAAGCATATATTTTCACTCACAACAGGTGTATAAGAATAAATAGCACTTCAATTAAATTCGACTAGATATTTAGTGGTATTTCAGGGCGTGGTTCAAGATGAAGGCTTGTTACGTGGTCCCGGGTAGAATGGACGACTTAACTTCAGTAGGCAGCGCAGCGGAAGGAGGCTGGCACCAGGGCGCGTTCCGAATATATAGGGCCGCCGCTGGGGAGGAGAAGCCGATAGAGGGGCGCCGCGAGCACGGCCGTTCAGCAACGACCGGTCCGAGTCACAGGATTGGGTCATAGTCTACCACGCTGGCCCAGTGCGGGATGGCAGATTCACATATATTATCTTGGAAAACATTATAGAGAACTCTCAGACATGCAGGTTTGTTCAAAATATTTACTTGCACCGAGCAAAATTTTTTTAAATATTATATCACATACATAGAACACCACCTAGCCCAAACTAAGCAGAGCTTGTACTATGGGTACTAGACAATAGATAAACATACATAATATATACTTTTTTTTTGTAAATACGTACATATTATACATAGAAACAACCAGACCAAGACAAACATCCATGTTTATGCACACAAATGTTTGACTTGTGCGTGAATCGCACCTGTGACCTCAGGCGTGGCAGTCGGTTACACTAACCACTACGCCATCGAGTTGTCAAAACTACATATATTATAATTAACTATTTAATAATCATCTCACTTTAAAAATTCAGATATGCATGTCTTGGGATTGAACTCGAGAGCCCTGCATAGCAGTTCAACGGTCTTTTACTAGACTAATGAAACTAAACAGTAAGCTTTATTATTTTTACTGCTTTACTTTCTATAGTAATCCCTTGGGCCTGGTCCTTATTGCCATCAAGCCATTTTGTTTAAACAGTCTTTAGGTCACTATAAAATTGAGCCTAGACAATCAGTCTGCAACCCAGACATACGAGTACATAGTCATATTACAATCTAGACTTTTTGAAACTTAGACATTTTGTATACACGGACGAACTGCAATTCAGTCCTTTAGCAACTAGCAACATTTTGCCCACCCAGTCATTTTGCTATCTAGTCATTTTGTTTACTAAGACTTTTTACTATCCTGACTACCTGACACTAAATCAAAATAATTTACATTTGTACGCATGAAATCACGGAAGTAATTAATAGGAAATATAAATATAATTTAAGTGGTGATAGTCTAAAGGTACTTGACTTGCATTGACAGTTAGTGGGCTCGATTCTGACCTAATATACTACGGCTGTAAACACAGCTAACATTTAGCATTATGTATCTTATGTGCGGGCCCGTCAGTGCAGACCGGCGACACTTCGACCCAGTGGGATCTTTTGTGTCGACACTCTCCCAATAACGACTGCCATAGATGATCATGGCAGCCGGGACCGATGGCTTAACGTGCTCTCCGAGGCACGGAGCAGGCGATAATTGTCAATCAATACGCACATAATTTCGAAAAATCATATAACTTCCGGAAGTTGCGCAACGTGGGTTCGAACCCGAGACCCTTTGCATTGCAGTCTGTTGGTCTCCCCACTGAGCTATCGCTGCTCTTTTTAGCAAGATCAATATCAATACCTGTATGATAAATCTCTAGGCAAAATTCCCTCTATCATAGTTTAAAAGCAACAAGATTCGACAAAGTGCCTCATTCAATTAACCCGAAGGTCTTAAAAACTGGGTAATACTTTGAGCAGTTTACTACCCTATATTTTTTTAATTACGTCGTAAAAATTTTCACCTCATCTCGAGCACTCGCGAGATACTCTCTTAAATCTTCGTCTTAACAAAATTAACATTAATCTCTTGTTAAAATAGCCGTCTAACGTTATAGAATTAGCTATCGGAACTTAAGCTTTAGCGTTAATGGAAACTATTATATTTGATTTTTATTATAATTCTTATAATCTCTTGCTGTATATAGCATAGTAATTATACTAATAGGCTTGTGCCTAATAAGTAAGAACTAGGCAAAAGTATTGTATAAATACATTTCATAGGCTATGTATACATAGGTCCGACATAATTGGGTATAGGGCAGTGATATATAAGTGCTGATTCGATAGCCATGATTGCCGACCATGAAAAGCTTTGATCAACACGAAAATCGAACACGGGACTGGGAAATCACTAGATACACAGTTGCCGCCATTAGACCAAAGAGCTATGTTTCTCATTACATTATTGTGTATTATAGTGTCCAGATCTGCCCATTGCCTATATACTTCTGCTTCTACATGATACATGTTATTCTAAGGATTCATCAATCTACACATTATTTGTTAAAATATATTAGAACTTGACTAGTAAGTCAGTGGTGCACGAAATATCAGTACATACCTAAGTTATTCACGCATTCCGTATGCAACCTTGGCTCAAACTTCTCTACTAGACGTAATGAAAATTATTGGTATCGATGATATTCTAAGATCAAGATAATAACCACTCATCTATAAATTGACCTCAGTAATGTGTGCTTAACCTCATAGATTATTCAAATTCTGTAGCACCAATGCATTCAATTAAGAAAACGTATTTCCTTTTTATGATCTTTTCAAGCTTATTTCAATTTTTTCCATTTACTTACCTCATTTTAATTGCCGGAGAAGGCTGTATGTCGTTGAATATTATCGTATGTGTCGTGAACCCCTGCACTGGAGTACTAACTAGTGTAATGCAACCACCAAGCGTTACCGAGGTTAAAGCTTTCAGTGTTATATCGGCACCGTGAAATTCTACGACATTCATTCAGTTCACTGTGCGTTAAGGTGTCTCAGACGGAATATGCGTGCCGCTGCGATTAATAATTAAATGTTTATATTTTTCCAATTTTAGTACAATACAGATTTATATGTTGATACAATACTTAACAGAGTACATACATAGTATTCTGGACTGTAGATTATTTGTTGAAAATAATTCAATAAGAATTATTATTATCTTTAGTGTCAAAATATAATTACTTGGATATACTATTTTATTTATAGAATGCAAATTAATAACATAATGTAAAAAAGTAGATAAGCTAAATAGAGCTGACTATTAACCTTAGTTGGTATTTCTTTCCTAAATCGCTTAAAGTGAAACGATATACCTAAGCTAAATATTCTACTCATTAATCTTGGTATAAAATTATTAAACCATGCATTTAATTTTCATTTAAATCGTTTAAGAGATCGCCAACAATTTAAAATTTCCTTTTATAAATAACAATTAATTTATCTCACTTCTCACCCAATTACAATGCTGTAAGTCAAGTCAAGAGTGAAACAAACATCATGACATAAGCTACATATCTCGTTAAACTCATAATCGTATCACAATCGTGCCATCGATATTCCTGCGTCACACAAGCGTCAATCTGATTGCACCCTATACAAAGCCTCGTGAAATTTGATCTTATGTCGTCGGCTGTATTATTAAGGAGCAGACTAGAGCGCGCATGTAATATTGTCGCGCATTGTCGCTGCCGTGGCTCTCTCATATTTCTTACATCATTAAGTCAACGGGATGCCACGTAGTATAGTGTGAGTCACAGCGGGTAGCAAGTTCTGTATTCTTTATTTTATGTATATTTAAATAATGATCGTGGACTGTATTGTTCGTATTTGTAAATATTTTTTGAGTTAAAATGATGACGATTTGAGTTGACTTGACGTGACAGGATCTTTAGTTGAAAGAAGGTTTTTAATGATCAAAAAATGGCAGGGAGTTTAACTGAGAACCAATACCCAATTTTTATATTAAAAGCCATGATAATCTAGGGGCACAAAATGCACCCAGTCTCTAGTAGCGTCGCGACCGCTTTTCCGCTGCCGTCCTTGACCATTTTAAGGTCACAGAACACATATAACACACACACAAATAAATCACAGGGCTGTGGAAGTACGCGCGTCAATGAAATTATATTAATTACATCAGGCTGTGAGGATTATGTTAAATGTCATTAATTACTGGGAGTATTACGCAGTATTTCGTCTATTTAATCAACGTTTGCATCGTCTGTAGTTCGTATATGTACGCTAAACTCGGAAAGGGATCGTCACCGTATCGTCTTTTGCCTCGCCGTCAAACAGGCGTCAACCTAACGTAACCAAAGCGGATCAACAGCGCCGGTACGTCGACTCGGATACGGCTAGGCGACGCCGCGCTCACTTAAATCATATTAAAATGGATATTTTCTCACTTCTTCAATGATCCCTTTTCATCGTTATATTTTGTTTGAAATCTAACCTACAAATTCAATAAAATACGCGCGTAACACGACTGTTAGTTGTCTTGTGAATGACAGCACGTTCAGCAACAGTAGTGCACTGAGAAACGTAAGCGCGGGGACTGCAAGCTTGTCTCGGGGCGAGGCGATTACGTTACGATTCCGATTAGTGTGCGTTGCAGTAGGGAGTTTCATACAAAGAATACTGCACGGCTCGAGTTGATACGGTGACGATCCGTTTCCGTGTTGATATGTGTGCTATGACCTTTAGTCACCGGTAACATAACCGGACATATTTCGTTCTGTTTTTATAAGAAAAATAATACGCTCGCCCTAGAATTAATTTTTGTGTGTCGCGGAGGACTTTACAAACATTCAAACAACGGAAACAAAGAAACAACTATTCATGAATCACACACATTTTTATCCCGTGTGGGAATCGAAGCCACGGTACTCGACGCAGTGGCATTGGCAAGGTGACTTCCTAAACCTAATGGTTTGGAATGACGCACGGATGGCTAAGTAGCCATCCGTGCAGCCATTGAAGATCCCTTTGAGTGAACCAGTATTTTAAATGAAACCAAACATTAGCCTGTTTACTCAAAGTCTTTGTACAGTCGGCCAAGAAATTGGTCTACCAGTTTTGACCAAAGTTTTTGTAAGATCTACTACTACCTGATGCATGGCATGACTTAAATATAATACATGATAAAGAGAGCAATGGTCACTGCCATAATATTATTGCAAGGGAAAATCGACCTCATGACATTTAAATAAACCTCAATCGTGGGGTTTTAGACCACATTTCTGACCGACTCTACAAGACGCAAGTAGTTGACGTGGTCTATTTGCACGAGCTACATGCGCAACCTAATTATACGCGATACTTGCGCGAGTTGTTCGCGTCTGTCATTTATACCTAGTACCTCTATTTGTACCTACATGTTACCAACGTGTTATACAAGCACTATACCGCATAATATGTTTAAATCACAATCGCTAACAGTGACACTCGACATCATGTCTTAACAGTGGAGTGGCGCCACTCCTTAATAATAAACCGTGGGTAATGACAAAGAGTTAGTCACGAATTATGTTACATTAAATATTATGAAGAAGCAACCAATATACGGTGACACTTTTAAATTTAATTTAAAAGCTTATCTATACTAATATTTCAAAATGTTTGTGTAAGTTTCTTTATAAGATTTAACTCAAAAACGAACCAACCGATTTAAAAAATATTTTACCTTTGGAAAGCTATATTATCATCGAGTAACATGGGCATCATCTTATTTTAAAAACATAGTACTTTTACTAACATAATCTTACCTACTTTTACGCAAGCAAAGCCACTTTTAAATATTTTTGATATCCAAGTCGCATGTGTTTGCATGAAATGTAAATTCTCACAAATTAATAAGCAGCTTATGTTAAATGCAAAGGAAATTATTTCGACGGACGTGTATAAGCAGGTGACCCATTCAAGGATTCGATCGCAAATTCGAAGCTGTAATCGTACGGCTATTACTACTGTACATAATATTGTCTTATGTTTACGCGAATGTTATACATTGAAATTAACCAAACTATAAAAATCTTTTCAAAATTATGTAATAATAGTGTTTTATAAAAAACTAGTGGTTTGCCCGCGGTTTTACCCGCGTAAGTCCCGTTCCCGTGTGAATATCGGGTTTCACCACTTTCGCCCCCTTCAGGGTGGAATTTCCAAAAATCCACTCTTAGTGCTCCCCTACTCTCTCCAAGGAACATACATGCCAAATTTCAGCTTCTTGCGTTCAGTAGTTTCGGCTGTGCGTTGTCTATCAGTCACTCAGTAACGGAAGAGTTTTATATATATAGATAAACAACGATAAAATTCGTATGAAGTTTGTATAATTTCAAACTACTGTACATGGTCAATAGTAACACGCCTTTATTTTTAAAAGAGCACTCATCATTTAAATTGCCGATTACTAGCTGTGATAATTCTAAACCCAGTAGAACTAGGGCCTTATGTTACTAAAATGCTCACGTAGCTAGTGAATTAGGTAGGATTCGAACCCACAACCTATCGTTTGCAAGTCCATTGTGTCATCCATACTAATATTATAAATAATTACAAATTTTTTAAATGCGGTTGTGAGTCTTTTACACTTTGACGCCTTGACTACTCGACCGATCATTATGAAACAAAATACACGACTTCAGGGTTATAGCAAAGGACAGAGTACGTTTCATCCAGAAAAAAAGTACTGTCCCTGGCAGGCATGAACACAACCTACTACTAAATAAACTACAGCTGCTTTAAGAAAACAAACGTAACGTTTCGTATAAAAGAAGCTTACAATAAAAGAGATACACAAAAAGATTTCATTCCGTTGCCACACATCGTGTATCACGAGATTTCTTAAAAATAAAGTCTAAATAACATCACTATATCACATGAGTACATAAAGCGGTCCATTCACGCCCGTAAAGCGTGCCCAAAAACCGCACACTTATCTTGCGTAGGTGAATTTAAATTGTTACCGACTCTACCGAGAGCCCCTTTAACTCAATACCTGTGCGCTATCTGTGTACGCCTATCGGAGAGACGCGTGTGTCCCGAAACAATATTTCTAAATAAAATACTTCCTTCAGGGACTTGAAGTGATGTGTGGTGTGTTGTGTAAGCGGAGCGGATAGCGGAGCGGATAGCGGGTATGTCTCTCTCTCCCTCCTGCCGGCGCGCGGTGGTAGCCGATATATAAGATCAAGACGCCCTGATGCGAGCCTTCTAACTGCCGAGCTGCCTACTCAGTTAAGTGGTCTTTCTATCAAAGACCACGTAACAAGCCTTACTCTTAGAACTACGCCCTGTTTTTCTATCTAACTTCTGATCATTATTGTTTGCTATAAAAGTGTTTATAAACTAGTTCCAATTATGATCAACAATAAAATCTTTTGATCGTGTAGAATATTGTTTAAATACGTCAACCACGCCTCTAAAAAGGGTTGAACAGGATAAACGTTACATGTGATACGTTAGGTCAGTGGTGTCAGTATGAGCGCTTGTGCGGATACTGTTTGTGAGGTCCATGATCCTATTGCTGAATTAACCTCGATGGAATAGTTATTATATGGGCTATATATGTTTGTCTCGTTATAGAATTACTGTTGCCATTTACCTGACGCACCTTCTCCTTCGCTCTCCACGAGCTTGATATTTTTGTATCACGTCTAGTTTTCCTTGGCTTTTCGATTTATCCAGCCTAGCTTATTAGCATTCTGGTGAAAAGTAATTAATTTATCATAATAAATTTACAGTTATCAATCTTGCGACTTTTCAAAAGATTGGTGGTAGCTCTGAAGGCGGCATTCTACTGTAATTAATACATTCATTTATACGTATAATATGTAAGTATGTATTAAAAAAAAAGTATGTATGTATGTTTATCCATTGTCTAGTACCCATAGTACAAGCTCTGCTTAGTTTGGGCTAGATGGTGTTCTGTGTATGTGATAGAATATTATTATTATTATTATTATTATTATTCTGCACTTAATCTTCAAATAAAGTTTACCTACGCCATATTTCACATTCCTCTTATATGCTTAAAGAAGGATATAAGGAAAATAGATTCTACTTTACATCATCCAAAATGCATGTTTACTAATTCCACTACACTACTCGCTACCTCTTACAACATAAATCTACAAGATCCGCGAATAAAAACGCTCCACCGCTCCCCGTATCGCCCGCATTATATTTAAGTGGGTAGTTTGTGAGAAAAACAGCGTATTGTTGTCGGAATTGAAAATAAACTCACACGGACCCCCACTTTTGGGGATGCATGGCCCACCCCTTGTATAATATTAGACCAGAGGCAATGTTTTTCACGGCGTCAATGTGTAGTCTCCTCATATATCCCAATTATATTGTTTTTCTCATTGTTTGATGTTATTTTATAGTATTATCACGACGAAGGTTATGTTTTCATATTATGAATAGATACATAAATAGCATTTCGTATTGTTTAGTTATTGGCACGTAGATTTCGCTAGCGGCTTCTCATGCGGTATATGTTTGGGACCTATTTATTTATATATAAGCAAAGGTTTGCCCAAAGCTTATCTTATCTTATCTTATGTGGGGGCCAGTCAGTGCAGACCGGCGACACTTCGACCCAGTGAGATCTTTTGTGTCGATAGTCTCCCAATAACGACTGCCATAGATGTTCATGGCAGCCGGGACCGACGGTATAACGTGCTCTCCGAGGTACGGAGCAAGCGATAACTGTTAATCAATATGCACATAATTTCGAAAAGTCATATAACTTCCGAAAGTCAGAGGTGCGTGACGTGGGTTCGAACCCGAGACCCTCTGTGTTGCAGTCTGTTGGTTTTCCTACTAACTATCGCTGCTCAGTTTGCCCAAAGCTTAAATAAT
This sequence comes from Catocala fraxini, assembly GCA_930367265.1. Classification (NCBI taxonomy): domain Eukaryota; kingdom Metazoa; phylum Arthropoda; class Insecta; order Lepidoptera; family Erebidae; genus Catocala; species Catocala fraxini. The sequence continues at coordinate 25,595,465 of OV884031.1, forward strand.
AAACTATCCATAGACTTTCACATTCATCGGGTATAGTTTAACTAACATTTGCAGAATATACTATCATGGCATTTCATGCAATACTCTTTTACGTCATTGAATATGGTAAATCAACATAGAAAAATATTTGCTCTTTTTTATTTGGTTAAGCGTACACAACAGCGTGCACAAGCACGAACTTTATACGCAACATGAGTTATATATTAGTAGCTTTTGCTCGCGGCTTTGTTCGCGTAAAAGTAGATTATGTTATGTTAGTAAAAGTATTTTTTTTAAACAAAATATGGCCTATGTTCCTTGCTGATAATATAGCTCTCTTCTAATGGAGAAAGAATTTTACAAAATTGGTTGTGTATATTTGAGTTAAACCCTTAAAATCGTTTCTCTTTATAATTTTAGTATAGATTAATCTCTGGAGGATGAAACACCGTAAAATCCATTTTGGTAAAAATGAGTTATTGATGTAATCTATTCAGGTTGGCAAGTTTCATTGATCTATCCACCTGTGTATTTAAAATGTAGATATTCACAAAAGATGGTTTATACAATGCAAAAAGAAGTAAGAAGAAGTAAAACTACTTCCTAAACGACTAAAGCAACTCATTACATAATTATTTTAGATCAAAAATGGCTCAATAAAGAATTAAGATTACTTACCTATTTTTTTTTTAGATGTTGGACCTCCAGATCCGTCTTGTTTTGGCTACATTGCGTCTCCGATGGGATATGGGTTCCTTCCTTGTATGCAGAGCATGCCATACCTCATCTCGCGCTTGTTAATCGCATTGTGTACAAAATCCATAAATAATTACCTCAATTCCAGTACTCTTACAAGTTGAACAAAATCAATTAGTGCCACAACATTAAAATGCTAATTAGTACATATTGTTATATACCTGTGTGAATATGTGACACACATACACGACAATTATATAAATACTAAGTACAACCCACTTTGGGCTAGAAATAATCCTCTCAATTCTCTTCCGAGAACATAATTTCATCCATTCGCAAACTAAAATAAAAGATCTTATTCACATCGATATTTGATAACGTATAAACGATCGTTTGTGTTGATGTCTATTTCACTTCATCTTTTTTTGTATTGACTTCTAAGCTATCCTATACACAGCGATCAATGTACTCGATCGCGAAAATAGACAACGTTTTATTTGCCTCGCGTATGCACATTTAACGTCAAATGTTTTCCCCCATCTAAAAATACCGTAGAAATAGCGGCGTTTCTCCGTAAACTTGCTGTTCTTTTAAACGCTTTGTTTTCAAAGAATACTGCCACCTATACTTTCCTATGAGAATTTTGACATAGGTAGAATACAATTTGTGAACATTTCGGCGGCGCAGCATAAGTGGTTCGATTTCCGAGTTGAGCAAAATGTTAGACTTTGCCCGACCAGGGAAACGTTGTTGTTTTTGTTTGTAATTTTTGCCCGCGGCTTTGATCGCATTAATGTAGATTTTGGCAATTAAATTCCTTTTAAATTAGATTCTGTTTAAAAGGTACGTGTATGCAAAATTTCATAATGAAATAGTGTGTTTGTCCTTCAAGAATAGAGCGTAATCCTTTTTAAAAGGCCGGCTACGCACTTGTGCCTCCTCTGGTGTTGCAGGTGTCCATGGGCGGCGGGTAATCACTTACCATCAGGCGATCCTTCTGTTCGTTTGCCTCCTATCACATAAAAAAAGGCTTGCTATCACGAGATATCATAAGAGATATATAAGGGCCCACGTACGAACGTTGGCCCTAAAAACCACAGCTGACAATGCCATTTCTTCGAAGTTAAACATAGCTGGCCAAATGTGGGTGTAATATATTACTGCATACCCATACATATTATGCTCACGCCTTTAGCCCCAAAGGGATAAACACAGGGATACTTTACACGCATTTCGCAAACTATGTTTTTGATTCAATGTAATAAGCGACGAGCCTATTGTCATCTACCGGATATTATCAGACTCTGTGCTTCAACTGACACTCTTTTAATCTATTGAGTCACAGAAGCACACTGGTGGCCAGACACAATAGAGTTTTAATTATGTATGGTATTCTAAGAGTTAATAGATAAATATCAAAAACAGCAGTCGTATTACTACTGCTGTGTACTGCTACGTCATCGCGGCAGTGTACTGCATAGTACCTTTGTAAATACGCACGTATGGTACTGTGTATGTATTAATCAATCAAAATAAACATATTCGTATGTTTAAGTTAATCAAAGCCCATCAGGCAGATCGATAACAATCGAATCAAGTGTATACAAAATTGTGTATCTACCGAATGAAATCGCTCTCATTACCTTCGGCGCTCGCTCCACGCGACGTGAGAAGGGTCGCCATGATTACTGTTTGCTTTAGGACAGGACTTTCGTAAGTTATTGGCTGGTTTTACAAGTATGGATTATCGAATCTATTCTTTTTAAATAACGTTGTATACAGCATTTAATGTTATCTTTGCGCATGAATGTATAGCTTATGCAGTTATTTAAATGAACATACTGCCGCTAAACATATTAGTGTGGGTTCAATTACAAAGTAGAATATAAATGTGTCATACACAAAATGTGCTTAGTCTTGAGAACACTCTAGAATTACCATGCATTTACAAACACTCCAAACACTTGAGTGTTTGTAAATGCACAGTAATTTTTAGTAAGGGAGCTGTTTTTGTTATAAAAAAATATATTCATAGACAATATAAATTGTATCTTATTAATCGATGTAAAATGACATTCACATTGATATTAACTATTATTTAATTTCTATATATTTTGACAGTCTAAATAAAATTATTCATCAATTAATGAATTATATTAGGGAGAGATTTTATAATTATTAAATCATCGGAATGCAGATTTTGTAACGAATTTAATTGATGGTCAGGTATAACGAATATTAGTTGTATTTGATTTACAAATAAATTAATACGACGATTAACATAATCTTGGTTATTAAAAATCAATACTTTATAAAATAGTATCCCTTTTTTAACAATATATAATAAATAAAAATTAATTGAATTAAATTTATATATTACATAAACAGTATAATATATTGTAACGGATAAAGAATACTGATTGTATTAATTCATAGAATATGCTCGCGACACGCAACGCATTTTACTTGTCTTGGCCATGCACCATAACTTCGGTTCTACTGAATATAAATTCGTGGAAACTTGGTTTATTTTAAATTTCAATTCTATTAAATTGTGAAAACCGTTTTGTGGTCTTTTTATGAAGCTAAGCCGATAAAACAAAGAGTTATACAGAGAAATGTCGTTTTTCTTTCAGTTAACTATAATTTGATATGAGTAATGTATTTTTTACTATTTTTTATATAATATTATAGTAATATAAATTAATATAATGATAGTATAGACTATTGAAACTGTTCTTGTTGTTATGAAATTTATTGTCACAGTGACTTAATTTAAAATATTTATTTCTTGTCTTTATTTAATCGAAACCGAATATATTAAAATATTGTCTTTCTCTTACACGAATGTTATTGAAGTTAAACTTCTAATCTCTATGTGAACATGGCTGATAAAAAGCAACAAAAACGGCGAGTAAAATGTTCTCTTTTTTATATTTTTCACACAGTGGCTGTTTAAAGTGAATAACAGCAATAGCTTAAAAATAACAATAATTAAATCAGGATAAAGTAATTTAATTTTAATCTAATATAATGAGATTTTCTTTTATTACTAACCAAGGACATATCCAAGATCGAACCGTCATTATACTCTTTTTATTAATTACCATAAGGTCTTGTCCACGTTCAAACTGTCATCATACTCACCCTACACTATCGTCGGCATCAGAGTGGCTGCTCACTCAATCTGTCAATTACCTTGCGTTACTTGGACTGTTACACGGTGCGCTTTTATGCGCTACGCTCGCAACAGTTCAGCGTTTCGTGGTCGTCATTACGTTTGTGTGCGTTTCATTTATTCTATTACAGACCAGGCACTGTCTGGCTCAAGAAATACGCTGATGCATTTACAATGTTCTCGTCTTTATTTTGTTTGATGTATAGCTGTCTATCTAATGGACTTTAAGATTAATTTGAGTTTGCAAACATATAGGTATTTCAAGGGTCTATTTTGTTAATGGTCGTGGTAGCTTGACTAGAGAGCTACTTACAAAAGATTTAAGCCAAATAGTGTGTTTTGTTTCTTAGGTATAGGCGTCTAGAGTTTGTTTTTGTGATGTTGTGCTGGAGCAACAGTTGTCTGTTTCCCATACACGCGATTCCATTTTTATTGGATGAGCGAGGCAAGAATCATTTGTCCTCTAATGAAGCTCTTTCAGTTACTGGATTTATAAGTTTGTTATCCTAGTTTTGCAATTTGATTTATTTGAATCGATCGATATATATTTGGTACGCAGTACCTTTATTCATAACATTTATTTTTATCATTTATTTAAAAAGACATATCCGCACTTTGATTAAGTCGTACTGCCTAACTAACTGCGTCCGTGGCGCAGCGGTAATGAATGCGACTGCTGTGCATGAGGTCTCGGGTTCGAATCTCGGATCGAGCCAACAAAAAGTTATTGGGTTTTCTCATTTCTGTTAAGAAATTTCAATAACAGCCCGGAAATAGGAAATTGGCGGTGTTGGACACCCCTGTGCCTCGGAAAGCACGTAAAGCCGTTGGTCCTGCGCCTGATCTCTCTCCGGTCGTGTCGGATTACCGTCCCATCGGTTCATGAGAGTTAGGAAACAGAGAGTGATCTATACATCGCAGGAGATATTATATATACATATATAATATCTCCTGCGCAGATGGCCAGTCTCCGTTAAGATTGGCCGCCATGACCGAAATCGGTCTGGAGGACATTATGTCGCGGGGAGTCAAACATTCAAACATCGGACACGAAGACCACTCTGACTCGGAACAACTTCATATGGATTACAGAATTTTTGAATGGAGCCCACAACACTCGGCGCTATGGCAGCGGCGATGCGGCCACTTAAACCACAACGACATTTGTGCGGTCATATCAAAATATAAATATATATTCTACTTCTATCATATGCATGAGACTATCTATGTTTAAAGTTAAGTAATAATAATATAATAATATAATAAATATGTGTGTGTGTGTGTGTGTGTGTGTGTGTGTGTGTGTGTGTGTGACTAAGAGGAACCAGAGATTTGTTTTACATTTAGACCAGATTAACAAGTGTGAATCAAATAACCGACTACATTTCACGTCAGCTCATTCCAACTCTCGGTTACGCATAACTTCAGACTCTACCAGCGCTAATAACGAACTAATTCCCAAAAACTAGAGCTATAATGACTTTGTCGAACAGTGGTACAGCCAAGTTTATCTTTCTGTCGACTCGAGACGAGTGTGAGCGCCTCGAGGCACCAAATCACTGTGCAAAACTACATCCAACTTCATTTGGAATAGTTTCATTCAATTTGAGAATATTTGCACAACCGCCATTCTCTGTTTGGTATTTAAATATTTGGTCACTTAACGTTGCGAGTTGGAACGTGTGGCTTGCTAATTAAATGTTAAAAAAAATAGATTCGTTGTACGCTTGTTTGGATTAAGTAATGTAACGTTAAGATGCTTTTATAAGTGTTCGACATGCTTTATTTTAAAGAAGTTAATATATGTAGCTATTGACATAAGTACATAGACTCTCGTCTGTATACTTTAAACAATAATAAAAAGCTTCTAATAGTTTCATATCTGTCTACCTCGATGGCGTAATGGTTAGTGTAACCGACTGCCACGCCTGAGGTCGCGGGTTCGATTCCCGCACAAGTCGAACATTTGTGTGCATTAACATGGATGTTTGTTTTGGTCTGGGTATTTCTATGTATAATATTTACGTATTTACAAAAAAAAAGTATATATGTATGTATATCCATTGTCTAGAACCTATAGTACAGTAGTAGTTTGGGCTAGATGGTGTTGTGTGTATGTGGTAGAATATTATTATTATTGTTATATCTATATTACCCGAAGAGTGAAGCAGAACTGTTTTACACACACAATTTGCTAGCAAAGTTTTCAGGTACCACATAAAAGAGAAGCTTGTTATTGTCTACTGGGCACAGTTTCAGACTTCGTGCTGCTACTGTAATTGTCTTAACAAAATACTCAGTAATATCTCACCTGACCCGGGACTCCAATTCGAATCCTTACGCAATCACTACCGCTGCACCACTATATAATAATATAATATAATAATATTTTATCACAATATTTATAATAATAATATTCTACCACATCCATCTAGCCCAAACTAAGCAGAGCTTGTACTATGGGTACTAGACAATGGATAAACATACACATATAGTTTTATTTTGTAAATATATGCATATTATACATAGAAACACCCAGACTGAGACAAACATCCATGTTCATTGCACACAAATGTTTGACTTGTGCGGGAATCGAACCCGCAACCTCAGACGTGGCAGTCGGTTACACTAACCACTACACCATCGAGGCCGTCATCATCACTGTTTTTTATTTGTTCATTTATTAGGTATATTAAAAGAATAAACACATACATTTACATAATTTTATAATTATAATTATCATAATTATTGATAGGTATTAACCTATCAATAATTATGATTTCAATTGTTATTTAATTTATTTTAGTTTATTTTATTCTTATTTTGTAATTAAATTCAATATTTTATAATATTTATTGCTTTATTAGTTTTATTTATATTTTGATTATTTGTTATGATGAATTAGTATGTGGTTATATGAATTTGTAACCTATGCAAATTTGTCATAAAGTTTTATTATTATTATTATTATTATGTATAGTATGTGTTACATTCAGTTAATAAATTTCAGTTCATTAAAACACAAATAAAATAAATATAAATAACAAGAAAATTCCAAATACTTAATTAATTGACTAAACTAAAACATGTTGAATTGAACCTATCAATTGTTGACAATACCAGACACAATTAAAAAACGATTGTATTTGGCCGTCGGTGTGCAGCCTCTACGCGATTAGTTAATGAAATATAAGTTAAATAAATAAAATAATCACGTAAAAGATAAAGTAGAAAAAGTTTAATGCTGACTAAACTTTAACATAACATTTTTGAACATTGCTAAAACAACATATTAGCTCAGTCAAACACGTTCAATAGAAAATCTTTTGTGGCGACAAATGAATACGTTTAGTGATAGCATTAGTTTTCCAGTCGTAAGCTTCTACTGAACTGAACAAACGGTAAGATTATGTGGTCTAATTGAGTCCTTCCCTGAGTTTAACCCTCTTCATACAAAAGGATTGGAGTCTCATTAAGTCGCCTATTGTTGCTTGTTCTTTTTTATTTGTTTAAAGCGTTTGCTGAACGAAACTGATATTGCTGAATAAAAGTGCCACAATGCCGAAATGGTGGTAAATGCGATTGCTGTGAATGAAGTGTCAGGTTTGAATACTGGATAATGTGTTATTGGATTTCTAGCGCGGCGTTTAGAACATTGCCCGTGTTTGCCCTGGATTACGTGGTTTTAAATCTATACCTGCGAAATGCGAGTATTAAATACAATTTCGAGGATGTAGACGTTAGAAAATTTTATTTTATTGTTTTTGTACGGTGTAGCGCGAGGTTTGCAGTGATTGTTAAATAAAAGATATGTCTTAAATGTTACACACTAATAGTTTACAGTGCAGTTCCACAATAAGTTCCTTAATGTTAATAATGTAAGTAAATGTTATGTTAAATGAAAATGTTATGTTGTATTGAATGCACCCTAATGTCGCAGTCACAGAAAGTGCACTGACGCTCTATACGTTTGATGTAATTAGGTAAACGCGTGACTCGCTTATTGCTTACGAAGGCGTTCAGTTATATAACACCGAACAGTTATATTTATTTAACACATCACATTCACCCATAATTACTGCTAGTACTTAATGCAATGAATGTAAGTTAAAACAACACATTATTTTAAGATTAAATAATGAAGAAACAGTCTGACATGGTCGTAGAAGGTCGAAATATAACAAATAAGGCGTATTTACAGTTAGCGACAATACATAGAGATGTAGATACCATATGGTAGTTTTGTATTGTCTGTGTCGTATTTGTCATCATTATTTATTAAAGATCGAGTATAGTCTAAAATCAGTAACTGAATAAAATTACTTTATACCAAATTGTTTGTTTACCGAATAAGACAAGTGAAAAATGAACTATAAACGCCTAAGCTAAAAATATTTTTATTCTAGCACTAAAATATCTAAGAATTATAGGTCTTTTGCCTTAATAAGAAGACTACAATGATAACAGGTGCACGTAGAAATACTTGGTTGAATCAACCACCTATTGCACTACCAATTGAATCTAGGAATTTATTGAAATTAAACTACTATATACGGATTTCATCGTGTTATTAATTTTACACTTTATTACAAAATTTTGAAACTGTTTCACTACTACTAGATACTATTAACCTTTATTAATTCTAACCTAATTAAATTATTAAAACTATTAAAGCATAGAGATAAATAGAAACACCAATGATTAAATTATGTTCGGGTACTTTGAAATAACGACACTGGAACATTGAGATAACTACCATCTTAGTCTCCCCGTGACCATGGCTGCTGAAAAGCAACCGAAATGTCGGGGAAAGTGTAAACTTAAATATAGCAACTATTGCTTAAAATTAGTAAAGTTTAATTAGTATAGTAGTAGTGTAATAATTTTTAAAAATTATGTAATAAAGTGTAAAATAAATAACGCGATAAAATCCGTCCGTATATAGTAGTTTCATTTCAATGAATAACATTCGCGTAAACTGAAGACAATATTATCTAGGAATTTAGTTTAGCTGCAGGGGTTTTAATGTCAGTAATTTTAACACAAAATGCCAAGATAAAAATATTAAGATATGCTGTCACGTATAATAATTTAAATAAGTAATAACGTGGCAGTAACAAAAAACCTCCATTAGATGTATAAATTCAAAAATAAGACACAGACAAAGTATTTTGATTCTAATTTGATTGTCGAAGTTATTTAGTTCGCCTATTTTTATAACCAAGCTCTCATTGTACCAAATCACGCAAGAAAACAAAACTATAGCATACTTTCAATCACAACACATAAAAAACGAACGTTAAATAATTTACATAAGTAAAAGAAAAAGGGAATCCCCTTTGATAGTCTGGAGAAGAGAATTTCAAATAAAAAAAAACTGACGTTTCGCCTTACCTACTCTTAAATTACGTACGAGCGAGGAATTTTGATGGCACACTGAAATTCTACTTTCGAATTAATGTCGGGGACCAGAAAAAAGGAAAAACTCATCAGGAAAGAATCGCCCTACCCTCTTCGGTTCGACTTGCTGTGTGAACGTTAAAACAGTGATTTGATTTTAAAACGTGTACATTGTTTTTTACTCAGTAACCTTTGTGCTACTACTTAATTAATTATTAGCTTTTTATTTTTACATGCTATTTAAGCCATTCTTATACTCTATCATAACTACGCATAGTTGCGCTTACACGTTTTAGGCTCAATAAAAGTATATTTTTTGTTGTTTATCGAATATATGTATTTCTGCTTTTCAGAATTATCAGCAGTAGCTCCCAATATGGCAATAAGGCTGGTATTCTTTGCTAGTTTCTTTTCGAGTCCCTTGGGAACACACACTGGTATAAAAAGTATCCTACGTGTTAATCTACGATGTGGCCTACGTGCCAAGTTTTCTCCATATTCGTTTTGCAGTTTGCGCTTGTTTGAGGGACATACATCCAAATATCTTCACAAACTTTACGATATTTGTCTGGAGCCCTTTTTATGATTCTTAAGCGTAGCGACTAATATATGGGACGGACCCATATGTAGATGTTAATTTTTCATAAAAATGTATATTTATATTTTAAATATCTGTATATACTCTAATGACCAAAATTAATAATATATTTTATTTTTACCTTGTTAGTAATTTGACAAAAGCTTCATAGTAGTTGTGCCCAATGTTTATCTTTGGCATACCAAAGAAATCGTATAATGTGCTTTTAATATGTCAATTTAATAAACAAATTTAAAATGCACAGATCTACCATTTCAATTAAAATAGAAAGTTACGTCTTTGACATAACAAGACGTAGATTCTAGACGCCACCTCACCTACTAAGAAATTAACAAACGTACATTCACACACCTAATAAGTAAAACATCGCTCGCACACACACATTACACACTCTTACACGCATACATAACTACATACACACACATACGCACGCTCCACATTATCTCGTATATCGCATACAACATCCGTGGATAATTAATTCGCTTAGCTTTCGCGCGAAGCTAACGGGGGGGGGGGAAGCTTAGGGCAGGGGTAGCGCGTCCATTTGTACCATCAATTATTCGTTTAGCGTCCGCCTGATTTATGGCGGTTCACGCTTGACCTATTAATCCCCGCTAGTTGCGATTCTAGATTGTTTTTGAGACAAAAATTAATTGCTACACTAATTAATACTTTTGTTTTTAGGTAAGTTTCTTTGAAAGGTTCGTGTTGGTCCGTTGTTTGATCAATTTCATTAATATTGAATTGTTTTATTTTTTCCATTATAATAGTTTTGTGAAATATGATAAGAAGAAATTTGATTTTTAATTATTGATTCGTTGTAAGTTTATTATATGCAATGAAGTTTAATAGATATTACACTCTATTGTTCTGTGGTATAATAATTATAAATAATCTCTATACATGATTTTAAAATAGTGTTGGTATTCTTTATTAGTCAGTATCATTACCGTTTGGTACACGGGTATTCTAGTACAAATATCTTGCGAATAACTATTTACCTAAATATCAAATGAAAATTAAAACTGGCATAGGGTATATATAGATTGAATGTTGACGAGCTATCAAATATCAGTGGCTGATACAAAATCTTGCCCATACGAATTTCTTACTATTTTCCTTCACCTCAATCACTAAAACAATTAAGCGAATACGCAAATAATGCATCCAAAATCACACTTAAATTATCCAAACAAACCTTTACTTGGGGCCAATTTATAATTCTATTTTCGTCCCTTAATTAAGCTACTATTTATCTATCACGATTACCAAGAGAAGGCTTCACCCGTAAAGCTACCACCGTAAAACGGTAACCTTCCGATAATTATTCATTTATCGTAGCGGACCCGTTATTTACGACAGACCGTTTAACGGTTGGCCGCCTCTACGAGCGGCCGTAGCGGTGCTACACCGTAGCAGCTACGCCGTAGCAATAAACCGAATGGAGATTAATATATATTTTTTGTTATCTGACCTCTTGAATTGAACGATCAAAGTTTTATGCCCGTCCGAATTTAATTTGGCTGGCATGTTATAGTTATGATTGTGGACCTACGTTATGGCTGTTATTAGTCATCTGTGTTAGCTCTCAGAATAATGTTTCGCCTTGTTAGACTAAAGCCGTAAAAGCTATTCTGGTAGAGCTAGTAATTGTTTAAATTTTTCTGTTAGAGCTTGCCAAAACTTAAAGAACGTTGGACTATGAAATTGTGTTCTAGTTGCATAAGCACGTCCAATAGGGGCGAGCCCTTTAAGAAATTGTGAGTTATATAAAATCCAAAAAAAACTCTACTGATCAAATCCAGAAGATAAAGGCTGATTATGCTGTATAAATACATTTTGGAGTAGTTTCTTTGGGTTATTATTTTTAATACTTCATATAATCAAATAGCGATCGAGTAAATATTAATATACTTATGAACATAGTTATGATGTGATGGAATTGGCTTGGACCACTACATAGTCTTCTCTTTTAGCCTTTATTATTCCCAAGTCACATGTCTAACCGGATTTGACTGGATATCAGTTTTTACACGGAGCGGCTGTCACCTGACCTCCGCAACCCGAAGGCTAACGATACCCTAAGGCTAGACCAGTGTCAGGATATTATAGGGCACTGACTTCCCAATAACGACTGCCATAGATGTTAATGGCAGCCGGGACCGACAGCTTAACATGCTCGCCGAGGCACGGATCAGGCGATAATTGTCAATCAATACGCACATAATTTCGAAAAGTCATATAACTTCCGAAAGTCAGAGGTGCGCGACGTGGGTTCGAACCCGAGACCCTCTGCATTGCAGTCTGTTGGTCTCTCCACTGAGCTATCGCTGCTATTGGACCACTACATAGTAAAAATATTTAAAAAAAATGGAAAATTCTACTAGAGTAAATGTAAATGCTGTGCTTGTTCATAACTACCATCCATAGCCGGTCTCTTTAACTGCCTAAATAACAGAGCACACAATATAGTTACAGAGATAATAATAATAATAATATATCTGTTGGGAATACAAAGCAAGAAATACTTCGCACCACGATTTTATTACAGACGAAGTCTGTATCATCAGTTCGACAATATAAGAGTCATATTTATATCGCCTGCGTAGTTGTCACTGATACGCTTAGAACATGACAAGCGGGCTTCTATGCCCTGTGGGACGAATAAAACCTTTTCTATTTTAGCTTGCAACAGAAAGCAAATAAAAGTATTAAATTTACTGCCTACGAATGATCAAACATGATCTCTACCAAATATTCATAAAATAGCCTTCATTTTACCAAGACTTCGTTCTATCTATAAGTAGTCAAGATATATACGTGTCTATAAGACGTATTACTATTTATGTAGCTATTTAACTGGACACAATTTTGACATGACAACTAAAACGGAAGGCTTAACGCGACGTCCTGGCATTAAAGTATTCAAAACCACCTGGGGAAATAACTGCCCAGTCTCTCTCTCGAAGTTACGTCACTGAAAACATCAAAATAATAAAAACAAAGCGTCGCTTTATATTAAAACATAAAAAAATATGAAGGCTTTGCAGAATTTAAGTGATCCACGACACTATCTTGTTGCCCGCAGACAAAAACGTACGGTGAAATTTTTACAGTTTTCTCAAATAAAAAGGCTTAGTACAACATGAAAATATTTTGTCACAGCGTATTATAAATTGCCTTCTCTTTGAAACACGGCGAATGCAAATGGGCAGTGATTTTTTTTACGGATTACCCTTAGCTTTTACTGAAATCGCACCTGGCTGCAGTGAACTATAGAGTAATACATAATATATTATACTCAAGCCTTTATATATAAGTATGTCTATAATTTAAAGGGCAGAGAGTAGACAAGTATTTTTAGCCAGATTTTACTAACTATGTTTTAGACGCCCCATAATAGGAAGTAGAGCCTACAGCTGTCCACAAAGCACTTTAATAGACTCTGTGCTTGTATTACGCATTTCCGTGACCCATGAATCGAACCCTCATGCACAGCAGTCACATTCACAATCGGTGCATCACTGATCCTTAAATTATGTGATAGTAGCTTAAAACGCTTTTGTTGCTAACGAGCCTTCTCTTCACCCATCTTTAACTACGCTAACCGCAGCAGAGATCGTTATACTAAATTAAATCCTATTCATTATATTCGAAATACTTCTCATATACCGCAGCAAAGTATATGGTAGCAACAGAATTCCAAATTATTGTTGTACAAAGGACATCGCCACTTAGCTCATCTCTACTAAATATCATAATAGTTTATCTAACTTAATAACCAGATATATCTACATCACCCATCGCCGCTTTGTCGCACACCGTAACGTGACTGCTCACCGCTTAATTTGAAGCGATCCGTGTCGTTATCAAGCGGTCACAGACGAGTGCGTACGCCGGAACCGGTTCAGTTGGCTCTTACACCCGGGTGTGACGTCACACGTGTCGATACGCCGTCCTGATTAGCCCGCTAAATGGACCGAGCGATTTTTCTATGTATTAATTACGCATGTCTGGAGCAAGCTTCGATGTGTGAGACCAAGATCCAATAATAGATTGCGATGTACTTGTGATAATTTCTAATATTATCTTACAGCACATTTTATACAACATAGCCACACACGTTTCTATCCTTGTGCTAGCCTTAAGTTGCAAATTAAATAAGTGTAAATGACTGGCTACAATGCAATAAAATAAATGCACTTACACACAATAGGTTTATGTAGAAACCAGGTGGTAAACATGCATACGGTCAGCCTGGCGGTAAATGGTAAATAATAATATCACAAATTTATATTTACTATAACACACATCATGTTATTTATGTTGTCTGTATTAAACTCTGGGGTCTAAGCTAAGATTTTACTTGTGTTATGGGTAGCATAGCATAATTATATTTCATATATAAGTTCTCTGCTGAAACAAGCGATTCCTTCTTACTTCATTTTAAATTAAATAATTACAGATAGTTCGACCAATACAATGTGAAAACATAGAATCACTTAAAAATAAACACCTGTCCATTGCCACTGCGCCAAGTGTTGTGGCCTGAATGTTCACACTCAGAAAGCGAACGAATCATTACGATTTGTCGCAAACTAATGCCAAAGCACCAACTTAGTAGTATATATAATCGAAATGCTATGTCAGTCACGTTATCAAAGAACAATTCATTCGCACACATTGTCGCGACTAATTTTGACACTCTTCTCCCTCACGGTTTCACTTCATCAAAAATGTACATACACACACACACAAATAAACAGGTGCTCACATACACTTTCACACACATTTTCACACACACACACACACATCGATACTCACATATATTAACCACAAACACAAACACGCACTTGTGTGTAAGCACGCGACACAGTTACCATTGCCAGTTTAACACGTGACACTCACTGTATCAATGGATTCAATTAATTCGCATCGAACCAGCCCTCAATAACCTTAAATTTGTGATATACTATAAATAACATGTTACACAATACTTTAATATAGCTACGACGTGATTTCCATTTAGGAGCAATTTATAAATCAGGATTATAAATAGTTCAATAGGTGCTGCTGACGCTTATGGAGTTCTAGAATTCATGTTTGCGGACGAATGTACGGTCCTGGTTTCGATTCTGGTTATAAAGGTATATTAGATTTGCATGTTTGGAAATTTTTGTATGTATCCAGTTGGCAGTAGGCAATAGGCACAGGAAGCGATTCGTATGTCGGCCATGAAACATAATTCACGAAATGCGTTTGTAATAAACAATGTGCTCTAAATGATTGCAGGTGTAAATCTTGATTTATGTATAAGTCAAACAACTTAGTCCAGGAACACAACCAAGCTTATTAAGGTTACCCGTAGCAGCGATAGCTCAGTGGGGAGACCAACAGACTGCAATGCAGAGGGTCTCGGGTTCGAACCCACGTCGCGCACCTCTGACTTTCGGAAGATATATGACTTTTCGAAATTATATGCGTATTGATTGACAGTTATCGCCTGCTCCGTGCCTCGGAGAGCACGTTAAGCCGTCGGTCCCGGCTGCCATGAACAACTATGGCAGTCGATATTGGGAGATTGTCGACACAAAAGATCCCACTGTGTCGAAGTGTCGCCGGTCTGCACTGACTGGCCCCCACATAAGATACAAGGTTACCCGTCATACAGATAAATATAAGTTAACATAAACACAATTTACATTATTGTATCATCAAATTTATTGGACTTATTAAATATTAAACATTCTAAATCTTTACCTTATACTAGTCTGATCCCTTAGTAAAACTTGTTCTGGATTTGAGTGTAGAGTAGATGTAAAGAATTTTCTTCTCTGTCTAAATAATTTATGAGTTCGGAATTGTGCCAGGTAGAGGGAAATTAGCCCATCCACTAACTACGACATAGCTGCCATAACGTGAATATGTAATACGTCTCTAGGGTAGTTTAAATACCAATAACTGCGAATACAGAGAACATGTCTAAATTGAACTATCAGATGCACTGCTTTGTATCAAATGCCCACAATATACACTACCTCTATACATTTGAGAGCAGGCAAAAACCAATATCAAAACTCTTCACAAATGTAACTTCGTTTAATCGTTCAGTATCCATAACTCAGAAAATATCGTTTTATTATAAATACAGGATTTTGTTCAGTTCTTTTGGCAAGCCATTATTTTTTGAGTGACGTTCGCGTGTCCACAAATCGAAACTATCAAAGTAAGAGTGTCTTATTCGACAGTCTGGCTCTCAATACAAAAATAAAGTTAGGCTGAGAGAGTCAATGATATATATCATTGCGAACAAGAGTTATTGTCGAATAAAAAATATTTGTATTTTCTCGTGGCTAGGCGATGATTTATTTCGCTGATGTTTAACATACGAGTACATGTACATTTGTATGCGTAGATTCATGTGATGTTTTCAAGAGGGTATTGTACACTACGACTTTTCCTAGATACGATTCTAAGATACTTATTTTAATTTTTAAGTTTTTCTTAACCTAACCTTTTGTTTTGTAAGAGGTTAATGAAGCTCAACAGAGAAATATTACCAAAATAAAATTGTAGATCTCAGTCTTAGCCCGTGGCCATATTAAGCATATTTAATTTTTTAAACTCCATGTTTCTACTAACCACCTCCATTCCTATTAAGTAAAATCTTAAATTATATCTAAGTATGAACGAACGGGTGTCTATTCAAAGTTATTACAATTGAATAAATATTAACTTATTATAAATTTACTATACGATTAGGAAGATCTTATTTGCAGCAAAGAATCTACACAGTAAAGGACAATAGACTGTAGGACTTAAAACAAAGCTAATGAAATGTGATTCTCTACCTACAGCTTTGGATATATTTAGGTGAGCGTCAAACATCACATGCAGTTATTTTCAGAGCAGAGAGGAATATAAAGTATTTCAGAAAAGCCTCCTCTAATATTTTAGTACATTACCGTTCAGGGTGATTTATAAATAAACTGTATTATCGTGCTCTGTGTGAGCTATTCGTAAAATATTCACGGATTCACTCTGATTGTTGATACTATCTTGTTGGAATTTACGACTGCCGAATGTACCGAATAAAAATGTTTATTCGCTTTTAAACTATCTAAGCTGTAGCTGTTAAGAACTAAATTTATAAATAAATACAGGTTTTTTTTTAGTTCTTTGGCAAGCTGTTATTATTTGAGTGGCGTTTGCAAGTGCACACATCAAAACTATTGAAGTAAGAGTATCTCATTTGACAGGTTGGCTCTCAATAAATTAGTGTTCTAAACCTTCTTAAGTAGTATTTGCGTCCATGAAAACGTCACCGGTCACATGCATTGCCTTTGTTATTATTGGATGAGTTGTAACCAATTTCTTGAAAATTTCAGTCAACGCCAAACTGCATATAATATAATATTCTATTACATACACACAACACCATCTAGTCCAAACTAAGCAGAGCTATTATGGGTACTAGGCAAACATACATATATACAATTTTTTTTTGTAAATACTTTCATATTATACATAGAAACATCCAGACCAAGACAAACATCCATGTTCATGCACACAAATGTTTGACTTGTGCGGGAATCGAACCCGCAAACTTAGGCGTCGCAGTCGGTTACACTAACCACTACGCCATCGAGGTCGACTAACATGGTTAACGATTGCATCAAAAGGTGTAGGAAGGGTGAATCACACCAATATTTTACAGACTAGATGCCAGGTAATGGGAGGCGATTGTATTGCATACTAAGAGAAGAAAAGGGCACATTCCCAAATGCAATACCGCTGTCTAATCTGGTCTAAATCTGGTAGAAATATATCAATACAAAGTTACGTACAGGTTAAAAAGTCACTCGAAATAAAAACAAGCTCTTCACACAAAATAAAAAGCATGCCAATCAAAATACACGCCTCACCAACGTCCCTTGACCATCAGTGACGTTTTAATCCATCGATATATCTTGGTATAAAGGCCCGCACATAACAGAGTCACGTAAAAATGTCGCGTGTGTTACGAGCCGACTGTATTACGTTTTATTGAGTGCTAAATAAAATAATAGCAATGTAAGAGCTGTAAAGTATTTTGATAGGTATATAAAAATAATGACTTATTATTCGACTTCGAATACGTAAGTTAAAGTTTCGATGGGCAGGCCATATTGACAAAGGATGCAGCAGAGATAAACTTAGTGGGAGACTGTTGAACTGCCACGCAGAGGCCTCGAGTTCGATTCGTATTAAATAGTTGATTGTCGCTTGCTTTAACGGTGAAGGGAAAGCATCGTGAGGAAACCTGTATGTCTGAGAATTCTCCATAATGTACTCGAAGATATGTCAAGTCTGCCAACCCGCACTATGCGAGCATGGTAGACTATGGCCTAACCTTACTCACACTGAGAAGAGGCCCGTTCCCAGCAGTGGGACAGTTTAATACAGGGCTGATATTATTATTAGTCCTTTTAGTTTTTCTCTGGTACTTATTTTCTAGAGCGACCGGCGAATTGGTAAACGTTATGTAGGTCAGCTTTCCACTAGGTTTATCAACTCTCTTTAAGAAGGTGGCTGGTATAAATCTACCGCGAGAGATAGATTGTTCTAGAGCCTACTGGAAGTGTTCTATTTTTAAATTTGACTTAGTAAAATACCTTTGGTCATATCGTGTGATTTTTGTCGCTACTTACAAAGATCAAGTAAGTAACTAAATAATCATTCAATATGATGGATGTTATCTTTCCTTTTATTTATAATTGTGCCTTTCGCAATGTTATGGCAATAATGTCTCGCTAGCATAATGTATCTTGATAAAAGTTAGTAAAACCTAACCTAAAGTTAGTATAATATTCAACAAAACTATTATTTTCATCTAATAAACTCACGAACATAACAACTAAAACTAATAATGAAAGAGCGACTTAATCTGTCGAGTCTTAGAATACCAGACATAATTAAAAAAATATCGTGTCTGGCCGCATGAACTTTTATTAAACATTCTGTCTCAAAACTTCTCTAAGGTTCCATTTAAATTGATTATTTGAAAGTACAATGTCTCCAACATGTTGACTTGCTTAATAAAAACCACTTAATAAAAGTACATAATTGTTCATAACCAGTTTACATTGGCGCGAGCAAATAAAATAACCGTTCATTTCCATCCACTCTTACACTATATTATTACCCACTTACCGTGGGCCGTAAAGATTAAATCTAAAACATACAAAATCTTGGCAGGTTAATAAATAACACTAAGTTGATACACCGGACGCACCTTTAACATAAAATCGTGTCGAGCATTGTCGCCATATATCACAGGGGCGTAAGGGCGGGCACACAGCGGCGTTACGACGTAAAAACGCGTAAATTAACACGCGTATATTAACGGGGGACGTGTTGCTACGTGTGTACTTTTTTACGGGTAATTTATACGCATTTTGGCTATTCGTTTTAAATGGGCTTTGATTGTTGTTTAAATGGTGTATTTGTTGTTATGTTGAGAATTATGTAGCGAAACAGATGGTCACTCTTTCCATGTTTTGTTTTTATTTCTGTACTAGATTTGCCCGCGGCGTTGCTCGCGTAAATCTAGGTATGGTTAGGTTAGTTTAGTCTTTACCCTTTTCTGTCTGCTTTGGGCATTACTGGTCAATAATGTAGTTTCAGTTCCAGCTATCCACCCACCATACAAAGCAGTGCGTTGGCACACCGTGGTGGTTTTAGTCGGTAGCCTGAAGTCTCGAAAGAGCCCGGCATTACTCTCTCGCCTCCCCTTGTGGCAAGGGGATGTGCATCAGAGGGAGAAAATAAAAAGGTTAGTAGCAGTAATTTTATGGATGAAAGCTAGCCTATGACCATTTCTGTTCGATGAGCAGCTTTGCGGCAATTGTACAAGGACTATTTTGGTTAGAAATTTTCTGAGAATGAACGATGCCTAACAATTGGCGATATACTCAATACATACAATAACATAATTATTACACTTACCCAACTGTACACTTATTTATTGAAATTAAACTACTATATTCGGATTTTATCGCGTTATTTATTTTACACTTTATTACAAAATTTTGAAACTGTTACACTACTACTAGATACTATTGAACTTTACTAATTTTTAAGCTAATTAATTTATTAAAACGATTTATATTTAAGTTTACAGTTTCCCCGACGTTTCGGTTGCTTTTCAGCAGCCATGGTCACGGGGAGACTAAGATGGTAGTTGTTGATAAAATCCGTATATATAGTAGTTTAATTTCAATAAATAACATTCGCGTAAACAGAAGACAATATTATATACAGTTATTTATTAGAAGTTGTGATCTGTGTAAAACTCTACTCATTGTTATGTCCTTATCTCAAGGTTCATATCAAAAGTTTTTAAAGATGCAACATGTGCTCCATGGTATAAAAAAGTCTCATAATGTAACATATTCTAACGATTTTCACTTTTAATAATCTGTAATATGGACATAATTAATTTTAATATCTGTATCTCTTTTAATAATCTGTGTGTGTGTGATATTAAATTTATTAAAAATGCTTGGCGTTGAAAAGACTATTGCTACGCTAGGCATAATCCTTGTTTTATAAATAAATACTGAGATAGAAAAATATTAAATTAAAAATACTGTGTGAGAATTGTAACTTCAATCTCTTAGTAAAAATGCAGTGTTTCTCTACATTGCACCATTCAGGTCGTTAAACTTGGATTACACGCTCATTCAGGATGTTCCATTTTTAAACATCGAAAGGGATAATAAAATACTGTGAAAATTCTCTAGCACGTTGTAAATCGACTTTGATGCTTTGTAACATGGATTCGGTAGCGCTGGAAAAAAAAAATATATTTTACGTCTCATAAAAAGTTAAAAGCATTATCAAACTAAATGCGCTGTGAGTTTTGAAAATGCATGCGGTGAATATCAGCCTAGCTTGCGCAACTATTGTGGGTGTATCCTCACTATGAGAAGAATTGAATCACAGTCTACCACGCTGATCTATTGCAGAATTTACATATCTTAGAAAAAATTGTATAGGATTAACAGATATGGAGGTTTGCCTTCTTACGGTGAATAGGGTTTTACAGTTACACAAAAGGAAACCGTGGATGCGTATATGCTTTACATATCGGGTTGATACAATATCCTTGATGATTAGCGTCCAAATATGTGAACAACTCACCGTCGCACTAAAATTACACTTAGCTAATTAATCTTAATTTAAACGCAAAAAATACAGTATAAGCTCAAGTCAACTTACTAATAGCGTACGACTGAATTAAATTCATAGAATCATTGATTTTAAAAAGATTTATAAAATAAATGTCCATTGTCCGATACACAACGTCGTGTCAAATAACGCAAAAGAAAATAGCGATAATGAAACTAAATAAGTCACAATAGAGTTTTCCATTACGAACTATTAATATAATTTATAACATCGCGTGTGTATTGTACTAGGCAAAGTTAATTAAATAAAAGACAATTTAATGAAAAGGGCTATCTGCACGAGTACAGTTACCGAGGCATTATTAATATTAAAGCTTATTCACTTATCTGTATTATAATTATATCGCTTAAGATTAATTTAAATTTACCTTTTTTTTGTCTGCAGAAAATAAGTTTTAGTGAGGATGCCTACTGAAGCTTAAAGCTATAATTATTAAAACGATATAAAGTTGAGCCTTTTAATCAAAAGCCACTATAATAATATTATGAGCAGCGATAGCTCAGTGGGGAGACCAACAGACTGTAATGCAGAGGGTCTCGGGTTCAAACCCACGTCGCGCACCTCTGACTATCGGAAGTTATGTGACTTTTCGTAATTATGTGCGTATTGATTGACAATTATCGCCTGCTCCGTGCCTCGGAGAGCACGTTAAGCCGTCGGTCCCGGCTGCCATGAACATCTATGGCAGTCCTTATTGGGAGAGTGTCGACACAAAAGATCCCACTGGGCCGAAGTGTCGCCGGTCTGCACTGACTGGCCCCCACATAAGGTACATACATAATAATATTATAAGAAATATACTGCGCCCAACAGAAAAGTATGATTTGGCCGGCCAGGAAGATCAAAATTAAGTTTAAAAAACATCTTTTGTTTAACATGAAGAAAAATAAGTCTTAACATAATACCTCCAATCTCTTGTGTCAATTTCAATCAGTCACTGTTTTATTTTACGCAGATAATTCTAGACCATTCTTCACGTTTATCAACATCGTCTTTTAAGTAATTTATGTCGGTTATCCTTTCTGAATATATTTACAGCATTGCTAAATTATACATTTTCTTTAAGATTTCTATCAGTATGGCTTACAAATGCAAATGTTCATGATAGCTCCTCCTCTCTTTCTCTCTGTTAGCTTCTGCCTAACTAATTGCCGTAGTACGTCATAAGATCATGTGGAGCGTCTTAATGACGTGAAGCCACTAAGCCTTACTGCACAGGTCCAGTAGGGCTAAGTCACTACTAAGACATACAAGTCACTGCTTCTCGTTTCCAGAAAACTGATCATGTTTTACGGGATATACCTTTCCAATATACGCTTAAACATGATTATGCTTTTAAATTATACGCCGTATACCATGATATTACGATTACGCGACAGTTAAATCATTACAAATACACAATCACAAAAGAAAATACACATAACACCAAAGAAGTTACAACTATAAATTCACTTTGGTCAACAAATGATTCTCCATAAGCTCCCTCTATATTGCAAATAACAAATGATATATTATTCTACGTAATAAATCACAATGGTCGCGGTCGAAGGAGCCTCATGTAAATAATGTAAGATATGATTCGCGGACGCGAAGACCTACGTGGTTAGGTCATTTGTTACTGGTACAGTCGTGTATTGCAGCAAGGATATGAATTTACCTACGAGTTACGAGTCTTTTGTCACTGCAGTTATTCTGTTAGCGTGACTTTCTTGTCACTGTGACTGTTTTGTCACTTGGTATATATTTTAATTCTGATATTATTTTATCATTGTGATTGGTTTGTCACTGATACTTATTTGTCATTCTAATCATGTCTCTTGGTTAAAGAAAGTAAGTTATTTTGTTGTAAAGTGCCCTTAGAAACGAGAATGTTGTAATGTTTAAATAATTTTCTATCTATAATAGTCATGACACATATGCATTACATAAAAATCTATTTTTTTAGACCATCATATTGTATTAGTTCGTTGCCGGCCCGCAGACCGCTTGCTTCTTACGGGAGCGAATGCAAGGGCATACAAATTCTGTACGTTACTCCAGGATGTGTTCTATCTATGTGTAAAGTTTCATCCATATTCGTCGAATAGTTTAAGAGTGATTAAATAACAAATATGCAAACATATTTACAAATTTTAATGAATTATAAAAAGTTTGCCTTAATACTGCGCCGAGCGTAAGACAGATAATGCAGAGTTCGAGCGGCGCATATCCAAATCGGCGCGCGGCCGGCATAGTAAAATTGTATGGAGGATTTGAAGTGCTTTTTTGATAAATATGTATCTTTATTGTCAACCAATAACTTAAATATTTGGGACGGACAAATTGTAATATAACTATTCATGTTTCCTTTAAGCTGTAAAATAGGATAGATTTCTACTGTGCTACTGCAAATTTACGTAATTTTGTAGCCAAAAATATTAATTATTTTTAGTTCTTCACAAGGATTAATTGTAAACACACTCATTGTATGGTTATGGTAAATGTATATTTTATATTTCTATTAAATAATAAGTGTTGATTTTATTTTATTGATTGTGACCGCCTGCTTTGGCATATTTTGCTCGGCGCAGTCTTAATGTATTTGCAAGGATTTGATAATTATTGTAACACTTGAGCTCTCGCATATACATACATCGCTGTGCCCGCTAACTATGCATCGAGTTTGCGCGTAATATTGTAGTAACAAACGACCTGTCGTTTGTTTAACAACGATATTAATCGTTGTTTTGTCTACTATCCACCAAACACAATATCCACCGACAGAGAACGATTTATGACTCAAGCGAGAAATCTTATAATGTAATGATGAAGATTGTTTTTGTAACACTTATAGACAGGATTAATATTCAATCATAATCTTTAGACTGAAGATTTTAAGATAACAGTATCCATTGCTTGTTATCTTTTATTATGACTTAATGAGATTCAAAATATAAGATCAAAACTTGACATCTATACAGAATATTAAAAGTAAACTACTTACTATAAATTAATTTAATAACAAATTTTAATGCGTAAACTTAAGACAGTATTATGTAAACCTATAAAGATATAGATTAAATTTTTTTTTGGGCACCAACGCCTTCCTGTGCAGATTTGGTTTGGCAAACAATTTGATCTGCAGAGCCTGTGGTGAACAGGACGAGTCCATATCCATATCTACTGTGTGAATGTGACGCGTTGGCTGGACTAAGAATGGGTCTGATGGATTATGATGGATTGGAATATCCGAACCCTGAAGACTTCAGGTTTTCACTCCCTCTGAAGTGTACGCTGCGACTGATGCAGTTCATTCAGAGGGAGATAGCTCAGGGATAGATCTCGGGGCTGACACAAAAGATCCCACTGGGTCGAAGTGTCGTCGTTCTACACTGATTGACCCCCGAAATAAGATAAGATAAGATAGATATAGTAGTTTTGATTTCGGTGTTATAAATTGATTAATTAGTTCTATCGTTTAATGGCGGAAAAAGTATTATTGTTGTCTAATGATATATGGTTCTTTTAGCCTATATGCTTGTTAAACATTAGACATCACATGCTTCTCGTATGCTGGGTACACATAGCTAGTTGCCATCTTATGTTGGGTATAGATCTTAGTCGGCTTTCTCTATAGTTATACCTTTAAACACTGAAAGTTAAATTTAAATAGGTATTGTTTTGTTATATATATTGTAAAGTTTGTTGTCTATGTGAAAGACCTTGGGAGAGGTATATATGTGGAGGTCTTTCGGCTGAAATGATGATGATGATTGTAAAGTTTAAGAAAATTAAACTTATCTTTACCTAAGCCTACTTAAGCAAGACTTTATGGTTATTTAGTATAAAGCAAAATATTATTATAATAATAATAGTACCCTAAAACAGAGTATAAGATGAATGGCTCGGTATTAAAATAATACCACAGACACTAGAAAATTAATCATAACATCTAAATTCAATTTGTCAGAGGTAAAATAAATGTAATATAAACGATTGCAGCTAAACCTAAGCCCACGGCTTCACCAGTATTCTAAGTAGGATGATAAAAGACACCAATTAGTAGTAAAAGAAATTAATTTTATTTCAAAATTAAATTTGATTTTTATAGAGTTTCACTTTTAAATGATCTCAATATTTCATAGATATTCATTTAAAATAAATTACATATTTCGATTTCCATTTATACTTGACGATTCAGTTTGATGTTTACCTTTTGAGAGGCGCTCATAGCCAGTTGCACTCACTGATTGGTAAACGATTAGCGAGGTTAAGCAACGTTGGGTGCGATCAGTCTATAGATGGGTGACCGCTTAGTGGTATTTGATCTGAGCGTCTCCGTGCTTCGGAGGGTACGTAAAAAGTCGGTCGCGGTTGTTGTCAAATTGACAGCAGTCGTTAAGCCATGTCAGAGGCCTACGGGCAGCTTGAACAACTCTTGACAACAGGTTGGCCATTAACCACACGAAAAACAAAAAAAAAATTAGGTACAGCAATATATTATATAAAAATACTTAAAATTTAAATGGTGTTGTAAAATCAAAATTAAATTTAAGCTATTGTAAATTTAAATATATTTTCGCTTTTACCTGTGTGGTGTACTACGGCCTTAGACTTAACTTAGAATAGAAACCTGAATTTTTGAGGCTATAGATGCTTATATTGAGTCACCTAAGCACAAATATCTAGGTTAGGTAAAATTACTTAGGATAAGATTAGGATCCTTTCGTTCTCCCTTAGCCTTTATTATTCCCAAGTCACTTGGGGTCGGCTTTTCTAGTCTAACCGGATTTGACTAGATATCAGTTTTTACACGGAGCGGCTGCCACCTGACCTCCGCAACCCGAAGGCTAGACCAGTGTCAGGATATTAGAGGGTACTGACTTTCCCAATAACGACTGCCATAGATGTTCATTGCAGCCGGGACCGACGGCTTAACGTGCTCTCCGAGGCACGGAGCAGGCGATATGTCAATCAATACGTACATAATTCCGAAAAGTCATATAACTTTCGAAAGTCAGAGGTGCGCGACGTAGGTTCGAACCCGAGACCCTCTTCATTGCAGTCTGTTGGTCTCCCCACTGAGCTATCGCTGGATAAGATTACTAAAACGACATTTTCTTACATGGTTCACTGGTTTCCTTAAAGTTTACTTACTTAAATTTACCTACTAAGTTTTACCTATGAAACGGTTATATTTATTATATTAACAAATGATTTTACGTATCGTTTGACGTACACACAGATTAGTTCAGCTACACAGATTTTCTTCATACTGCCGATTCTATTTCACAAAATGGTTACCTTCATCACACATTGCTTCACCTTTACACCAAAAAGACAGTTCCATATTCAAAAGAATAATATCTTCAAACAAGTAAGAATCGGCAATGAATTGCTGTAAATCTTAGAGTTCGACAAAATGGTTCATGTAATATGCAAAGGTCACTTGATACCACGTGACCTTGAGGTCAGAAATCAAAGGTCATAGAAATTTTGATGGTATATCGACTATGCTGAGTCGAATGGCGTTGACCGCAAGTCTCTAGCTCTTACGGTTCTTGAGTTGAAAGTTATATAACAAACAGACGGACGGACGGACGGACAAAGCTGTTGTATAAGAGTTTTTCGTACTCTAAAAAGCTAGCAACAATGTCTCAGTTGAACAGAAACTGGTTCGTTTTCAGTGCTCTCGAGTAGATAACTGAAAAAAAAAATGCTTTCTTTAACCGGTATCTTGGGTATAAAAAGTCGTTTTAACAAAGCGAACTCATTGGCTTGCGGGTGTGTTAATTGGCTCGGTTAACGTAAAACCGCTGTATTCTTTTTGAATTCAACCGGTTTTAACTTTAGCCAGTTTCAAGCTTCCTTTCGATAGGAAAGAATAACGAGCGAATGAACAATGGCTCGGTAGTTTAACGAACGTGCTGTATTTCGATCAATTTATATGTATTACCTGTGTAATACGATCGTGACTAGGATTTGCTTGAATAAATAATGACTTAGAGGTGTTAATTTTAAAATGAAAGATGGTCACCCTTGTTGATGATCGTGAGATCCTAAGTTTGATTCCTGAGTAGGAACGAGTAATTTGATTTTTCTGTTAAGTATATTACGGCATAAATGCACCATCTAGGCAAGAATAGGCTCGTCCATATTATGTGGATTCTTTTAATATAACTACCATTATGAGGGTGTCATACACCCTTGCCTGCCTTTTAACGAGTCTGCCCACTACCCCGTTGCATACCATGACCGTGCTAGGAACTTGTCAGGCAAAAAAATATGCTTTGCAAGAAATTGTATAAGTCTATGCCGTTCCGTCACTGACCAGCAGTTCCTATAACAGGGCGTATCGTGTGGCTTTTCGTGTCTGATACGTTCTTAGCACGGTCATGGTATGAGACGGTGTAGTGGGCAGACTCCTTTAGGAGATATAGACGTAAAAATAGATTTTAAAATGTTTGTTTGTGTTGAATTATATACATTATACATGCAAAAATTAATTAATTATTATATTTAACTATTTACAATTATTGCGCCTTAGTAATTGTATAATATAACATCATACAATATAAAAAGTAGTCAAATACTTTACAGTTTGATAAGCTATAAAAGGCGTAGCTACACTGCTATCTGTCACTTCTTGTTGTGAGCTGTAAGTGAACGGACATATAAAACTTCCTTGTGTCAAAGTATAAAATAAATAGTTAGTGTTTGTACAGTGTGTTATTTTATCCATAACCTCTGATAGTTTGTTTGTATCACGCAAAATGCACTAAACAGGTTTTGATTCGCGTAATTATATTCCAAAGAATAATAGATATAATATGGTACATAGTATAGACCACGTAAACGACGTTCGCGCGAATGATTTTACAGGCAAATTCTGTACTCTTATAAATAATAAAACATTATAATAACATAAAGCTGCGATTCAAATATCGAAGTACAAAACCGAAATTTTGTGTGTTTTCTGAAAATGCAACAATAGTGTCACTCAGTCGCGGTACATTTTGACCTCGTCCGCTAGACTACGACCTGTCGTGTGTGTCGCCTCGAGCGTAAATCACGCGCCGTGTGACGCGGCCTTATTCTGACGTCGGAGATTAAATGGGTTGGCCGCCATCTAAAATTTCTACGTACAGTTCTATTATTAGCTTTTGTGGTTAGAAGGATTATTTTATCATTTTTTAGAAAAGGCATCGTAAACGAGAGCGAAAACGCATCATCATCGTATCATGTGGAGCCTAAAACTAAAATGGGGATGAACTGCTACCTAACTTGACAGGGATTTAAAAAAACACGCACACCCATACGAGACAAAAATATGTGTGATATACAAATGGTTGTTCCGAGTCTGGGTGTTTTTATGTCCGTTGTTTGAATGTTTGTAAAGTCCCCCGTCCTCCGTGATACAGGAATAATTACTAGTGTGGTTGTTTTTTTTAATAAAAACATTACTTTTTTGAATGTATCGGTGTTCTTTGCTTCGGTGCATTTTGTCGATTCAGGAATAATTCTGTATTTCGGAGAGCGCAGGAGTTATTTTGTGTTTCCATAATCTTCTTTTTCTTCTTCTTTTCTTTTCGTGTCGTTAGTGGCCAACCTGTTGTCAAGAGTTGTTCAAGCCGCCCGTAGATCTCTGACATGGCTTAACGACTGCTGTCAATTTGGCAACAACCGGGACCGACATTTTACGTGCCCTCCGAAACATGGAGACTCTCAGATGAAATACCACTAAGCGGTCACCCATCTATAGACTGACCGCACCCAACGTTGCTTAACCTCGCTAATCGTTTACCGACTAGTGAGTGCAACTGGCTATGAGCGTCATAATGTATGTATGTATCTTATGTGGAGGCCAGTCAGTGCAGACCAGCGACACTTCGACCCAGTGGGATCTTTTGTGTCGACACTCTCTCAACGACTGCCATAGATGTTCATGGCAGCCGGGACCGACGGCTTAACGTACTCTCCGAGGCACGGAGCAGGCGATAATTGTCAATCAATACGCATATAATTTCGAAAAGTCATATAACTTCCGAAAGTCAGAGGTGCGCGACGTGGTTTCGAACCCGAGACCCTCTGCATTGCAGTCTGTTGGTCTCCTCACTGAGCTATCGCTGCTCATATGAGCGTCATAATAAAAACTGTGCATGTCAGCAATCAGCACAATTATTTACTCAGTGTGGACATCGCACACTTTTCATACGATAACCACAATGACGACAGTGATGACGCTTTCGACTGTACAGATACCGCAATGGCTTACATCGTCACCGACTTTTGTGGATTCTATCAATCACGTGTGACAAAAGATTGTGTGATATTTCAGTGGTTTTTTCAAGCCTCCTTTGTGTCCACTGTTTGAATGCTTGTAAAGCTCCCTGCAAAGAGGGAATTATTTGGAAAGCGGATGTCGAAAAGGATCTTTTAAAAATATTAATACTGCTGTATTGATTTTTTAAAGTAACCTGTTGTGGAGTGATGTTACAAATGTTTTTTTTTAAAGCTTATCGCCAATTACAGCCTTTAACACAAAGGCAAAATCAATGATAAAATGCAATTGTTCGCGTTTACATCGCAAAGTTTGGTAACAAAAGGGATACTGGGAAACAGTACCAACACACTAAAACCTTAAACTTGAACGATAAAAACCCGTGACAACATTATTAGACTTCGAAGAAAGTATTTTTTATCTCAGAAACCTAAGAAAAGTTAACTAATTGCGTTTGGGAAAACGAATGAAAATCTTTACTGTTATTTTGATTCGAAGCAAAAAGCCGTTTCATTTAAATAAATGTAATGTATCTCGAGCGTCGGGTCTAATTTTTGGATTCATTCATTTTCATTTAAGAGAGTGATTTTGAAATATGACTTTTAGTTAATACATTTCATGTCGCGATGAATTTGACGTTTAAATTTTACGTAATTTTTTGATATTATTTAAATAGTACCTATACACGCTAAGAACTTAATTATTGCTTTATAATGTATGATATTGTATATTCCTTTATTGGAAATCCTTAAATAAATACATAATTTTATTTGAAACAGTCTGATTGCAGAAATACTCTGTCAGAAAAGAAGTTAGTTACAAAAGATCATTTGCCTTTTACGTTACTAGTGGTGTAGCGATAGAAATTCGATTGCGGTGCAAGAAGTATTGGGTATGATACCAAGGTAAAAATGTGGCATTTTCTGTAAAAACTGTATTCAGTAAAATACCATAGGCTTGATCTTTTACGTGAGTCCAAAAACTATAACTGACAAATTGTACATTAAAACCTCCTCTGCAATACAGGCGTAAGATTATGTATATATGTACGCCTAGAAACCTAACTTTGTCTTTTTGAATAATCGAGATACGCTTGGTTGACTATACCAAAAACAACTGATATTAAAACGCTGAATAATTCTATACTTACTTTAGAATAATTTCCGAATGGAAAAAGTAAAGTACTGAATACATTACCATAGTAAGAACACGGTCGGTGCGTAGCAGAACAGAACTTTGTTCCAACACCCGTCCTTTTGTCGTCTAATCCTTAAACATAACAAATTGTACCGAAACAAAAACTCCCTTAAGATGTGAAAACTCGCAAATTGTCGACGTCGATAGCATCAAATCTTTGAGAAACGGTCACTGCACAGATTTTAAACAGAAGGTTTAGTACAAGAGTATTTTAAGCCAGAAATTATAAGAGTAAATGCAAAAGAGACTGCAATGCCGAGATTGTATCCAGTAGGGAAAAGTAGTCTCTACCTATCACCATGTTGCACATATATTCGTTTATGTGTTTAAGTAAATCTTAAATACCTAAATGAAATAAATCTGATAAGGATATTTGCTTTAGTGTTACGAATATTGCTTGCATCTTCAATCGCTGCATAATGCAAAAAACTTGTCTTGATAGCATAGTGTCGGTATTACCAAATAAATAGAAAATACAGAAGATATATTTACTTTCTTTTTAATAAAAAGACTATTCCCGCACTAGGTATAATTTCTGTGTCGCGGGGTACTTTACAAACATTTAAAAAACGAACACAAAGACCACCAGGACTCAGATCTACTATTTGCGGATCACACATATTTTTGTCCCGTGTGGGGATCGAACCCACAACACACGGCGTAGCGGCAGTAGCGAGGCGGACACTTAAACCACTACACCATCAGTTTAAGATAGATCATTATGTAGCGCAAGCCTACAGGCGCTTACATGACACATTACGAGACTCCATACTACTTACTACTGCGAAAGACTGCAGGCAGATGCTGGATGCGGCAAGCCGGAGACAGGGCGCTGTGGCGCTCATTAGGGGAGGGCTATGTCCAGCAGTGGACTATTATGATGATGATGATGATGATGATACTACTTCTGATAATATTCTATCAAACTCCATTAAAAAATCCCTGAGTTAGGACCACATGGGGCAAGTAGAGGTAATAATAATAATGCTTGCTTAATTTTCAAGAAAATTGTATACTTAAAGATAAATGCATACTTATGCCAAAGTATTAATGAACCAACTTTATATTATAATAATATAATAATAAGAAGTATTTATTTCTCTCTTTCACAAACGTAAGTATACATAAGATAACACAATACAGATATAACAAATTCTCCATCCTTTGTGGAGAGACTGGTGTCTATAGTAGGAAATCCTGTGTTACAGATCACCAGGCTCCCACCTCTTGGAAGTATAGTAGTTATAATGTTAACTAATTGCTGTATACGTAGGTAATCTCATATTTTATTTTGTGGATGAAATTAAGTAACAATTTAGTGTGCGTGGGTGTGTATGCGTGTGTATGTGTGTTTGTGTGTGTCTGTGTGTGCGTGTGTGTGTGTGCGTGTGTGTGTGTATGTGTGCGTGTGTGTGTGTATGTGTGTGTGCGTGTGTGTATGTGTGTGTGTGTGTGTGTGTGTGTGTGTGTGTGTGTGTGTGTGTGTTTGTGTGTGTGTGTGCTAGAAGTGCAAGTATGTGTAAAAGGGTATTATTTTTATTTGTGCTTAATTTGGTTATGTTATGATTATACTGTATGCCCAATAAAGGCAATAATTGTGTAACATCCTCTGTACCTGTGATTCGCAATAAAATCATTTAAATTTGAACTAACAAGGACGAGCTATCCAGTAATATGTATATTAACTTGTCGTATACATTTAATTCAATGTACGTAGTTCCTAATCTTCTGTCAAACGACTGGAGAGTAACATTGACCCGATACAAATCGTAGTCCACCATCGTCTGTGTCGCACCGCCGTATACCTAGCACTGTGGAGGAGTAACTTTAACCATAACCATTATCACTGTACCGCCCTTAGAAAAGCGGTGCAAGTTGGAGAAGATATGCGACGATTTATTGTGTTTTAGTGAAGGCTGCTGTACCGGATAGAAACGCGGTATAAAATATTTGAAATGCTTTTCTGAAGCTTCTGTCAAATTGAAAATCTTATTTAATAGGCTGCACTGGTGACGGATTTAGTTTACAAAGCCAGCGTCATATTATGAAATAGGTTGGCACTACCGCATAAATAAAAATATATAATGTACAAGTGTATCCAGTTAGAACTAAACAAATAATTGTTTAGTTTCTCATATAAAACGAAAATCCCTACTTTACTTACACACAAAAAAAAATATTAAAATAAATTAAAAATATTTACTTCAGGAGCTAAATAGAAAATAGTTTATAATTTAATAGCCTATAATAGGCAATAATTTAAATATGTCAATAAACAATTTTATATTATTTTGTAATTACGTACGTAAGACCAAAGACTCTAATATGCATTTAAAACATAATGAAATTGAATTACTGCCTTAAATTTTCAATTTCAATAATAAAACGATTAATAAGGATGTTACTAAATAATGTGCAAAATAATTTAGCTATGCAAATTGCATCAAACTTCGTATGTTATTTGTTATTGATTCCCATAATAAATAATCCCACATTCAAATTCAACGACTATTTTATCACACTTCCAATATCAAGCACCTGCCCACCATAAACCACCAACATAATACAAGAGTAATCCCTCGACACATGCTCGGGGAGAGCTCATTTCTTTCCCAGAACATATTATCACATCATAAAAAAAGTTGGCCCATTAGACCAACGTTCGGCCAACGTCTAGCTTCAATTTTATTACTTGGACCAAACTTTTGAAGAGTCATTCGCTGTGGCGTAGATTTTTATACGACGACCCAGTCCGTTTATTGCTTAAATAAGTAATTTTGTAGGACGAATCTGCATAATGATGAGTAAAAAAAAACAACTTGTTTTCATTTTCTTCTGAAGTCTGTGATGTAAATAGAGCTGGGAATGGACATAAATCGATGCGTATTGCTTGTATAGTTATTTTTAGTTGATGTGAAACCTTTAAGGCTCGTCGGTCCCGGGGTATAAAATTGATTTCTTTTTTTAGTAAACTTATTTTCTCTGAGTAAGTGTGTTGCCAGTTATTTGATTATGATACGAATTGTTGCTCAGAAAAGCCAGGGAAGTACGTATCACTTACAGATAATATAATAATAATAATAATAAACTCGTTGAGTGCTACAGACGTACGACAATTTCCAACTAACTATTCATTTTAAACCACCTTTATCTTCTCTACCGAAGGATCGATAACACGTGACTCTGTGATTGTAGGCTATAGTAAGTTGCCAAACAAGCAACACTTATTATGCAGGCTGTAAGCTTGTACCAACTTGATAGTATAAAAACTGTAACCAAGTTCATATAAGTGTCATACAAGACATTTTTGAGAAACTATTTCGTCGTGATGGTCGTTAATTGTTAGGTCTATTTATTATCTCAAAAACAACGATTTCAGAACTTTGCCTGAATCTGTCTATGTCATGACATTATATAAAGAACTAGTAGTTTCCCCGCGGTTTCACCCGCGTAAGTCTCGTTTCCGTGTGAATATCGGGTTTCACCCCTTTCAACCCCTTCAGGTGGAATTTTCAAAAATCCTCTCTTAGTGCTCCCCTACACTCTCCAAGGAATATACATGCCAAATTTCAGCTTCTTGCGTTCAGTAATTTCGGCTGTGCGTTGTCTCTCAGTCACTCAGTAACGGAAGAGTTTTATATATATAGATTGCTAAGCAGATTGATGCGATACACTTTATTCGTTTGCCTCTTCTTACTTAAAATCTAAGACGTTCTTTACAAATCATGTTCATTAAAATTGTACATAAGCGTTCACTGGGACCAAGCTGAGAACAGAACCAATCGAAAATATATTTCTTAATACCAAACTTGGCGCAAGTTTGTTATGTAAGCACCCAACAAACTCGAACAATTATAAATCAAAAAGATTTTTATTGCCAAATAATCAATTTTAAAATAACGAGGAAGCTCTCAGTTGCGTCATTCTATGCGAATTTACTTCGTCAGTCGAAATGTCCGAATGTAGACAAGATATTGAATAGGCCCTTAATTTAAAAAAAAATGTTGAGCACACTCTTTGTCTTTTATAATGAGATGACTTTTTAGTACCGAGACAACGTCAAAAATAATATAATAATAAAATAATAGCTCAGTATAGGCCTCTTCGTCGTATGAGAATGTCATGCCCACTACGCTGGCCTATGGATTGACAAACTTCATACGTCTATGAAAGATCGATGAAAATAACATGCATTTCTTTATATTTTTCTTACTTATACTTTTCTGGTTTAATTGTATTAAAAATATTGCTAATGCTACTATAATTATTTAATAAGCTGTGAATAAAAGAACTCGCATTATTCGAATTTTTGATAACAGTACGAATCCGGCTTGACCCGAGGAAGTACTACGTACCGCCCAGTTTGTTTGTAAGACAGTGGGGCGAGCGTGTATGAAGAATGTTATGAAAGTGAATGAATGCAGAGAACTGTGTCAGGATCGTAGCAAAAGGAAATCCGTAGTCTCTGCCTACCCCTCTGGGAAACAGGCGTGAATCTATGTATGTATGTAGTGTCTATTATTTCAATGTTTGCCAAGCTGTCGACATAGAAATTATCTTTAACTAAAAGCTTTGTAAAAAATATCTCCGTAATCTCCGTTTTAAAACCTCATATTATAATGGTAATTTGATCCATACATCTATCTTTATCGACACATTACATCGTAAGGGGTCCCTGCGCAGCCGCTATAGAACGTAACATGTGAAAACTCGACAGAAGTGTTTATTTATGATCCTATAACGGGACCAATAAAGGCAATAAGAATAATGCGTATGTATCGCCCACCATTCCCCCTAGGGGGATAAAAGGGCTTAAAGCCGTTCTAAAACGATATTGGTATCGTATGCAATAATATAAGGTGAAATAATAAATATCTGTTAAAGGCTGTTTTAGATTTACTTTTTTTTTTGTTGCTGTCAAATATGTAAGCGAAGGGACTGTTAGGGGATGCCAAGTTATTGCTGTGGCTAGCGCACGTTTCTAGCAAATGGTTAGTTATGATAAAGTTTTTAGGGGGATGTTACTTACAGCTAACTTTGGAACAAGTAGTTGTATGTGTGTGTAAGTAAAAAGAGTGTTATTTAGTGTAAGGTAAAACAAAATGGCAGCGTTTTTTTTATTACTAGGAATATATTACAAACTACTAATTTATTGTATAGAACCCCTTCAGCTAAGCTACAATGCTTGTGTCAGGAGTGGGTTCACATTAGTAGTACAATGGGTGGGATTAAAATCCGCGACCTCTCGATCGCAAGTCTGATGCCTAATCCATTGGACTACCGCCATTTGTTCTTACGCCAAGATTTATATATGTATGTATATAAATATTATATACACACTTATGTATATAAACATATCTTGTCGTAAGATAAGACGTAGTCTCACGCCAGTATTCCTGTAGGGATAGTTAGAGATATATAACACACACATTACGCCAACTACAGCTTTAGATTCCACATAATAAAAGCCATTCTTATACCGTCTACCGGCTATAGTTCCAGACTGCGTGCTGCTAGTAAGATTTTCTTAAAAGAAAACACAGTAATACTTTATCGATCCCTAAATTCAAACTAAGAACATCACGGCAATCTTTATGTAACTAACGGTATCAACAAGGCAGTTTTTCTCTTCTTAGATTGCTTGTAAGAAACTGTTTATATAAACCATGTATTCTGTATATTTATTTAATCGATATACAATAAAGAACCTTATATATTGATACTTCAAGCTGAAAATATTGTTTGTTTTATTGAACGAGCTGCTCTGAAACTACTATTCAAATTTGCTTTATTGCTAATTTTATACATTTATTAAGAAAGCACCGATAGACTAGTGGGAAAACGTTGGACTGCCACGCAGAGGTCTCGTGTTTGAACCCAAGGCGCGCGCATCTCTGACTCTTCGAAGTAATATGCGTTATTAAATAGTTGATTATCGCTTGTTTTAACGGTGAAGGAAAACATCGTGAGGAAACCTGCATGTCTGAGAGTTCTCCATAATGTTCTCGAAGATATATTAAGTCTGCCAACCCGCACTAGGCCAGCGTGGTGGGCTATAGCCTAACCCTTCTCACAGTGAGAAGAGGCCCGTGCCCAGCAGTGGGCAGTTTAATACAGGGCTGATATTATATTATTATTGAGAAAGGTTATTAACAGCCATAGACTGGTGGAAGACTCTTGGACTGACATGCAGAGGTCTCGACTTCGACCTCAAGTCATCTCTGACTTTTCAGAGGTATGTATGTGCGTCATTGTGCGTGTTAAATAGTAAATAATTGGTCGCTTTAATCGTAAAGGAAAAGCCCGTGAGGAAACCTGCTTGTCTGAAAATTCTTCATAATGTTCTCGAATATATGTAAAGTCTGTAAATTCTCACTGGGCCAGCGTGGTGGACTATGGCCTTGCCTTTTTCAAACTGAGAAGAGGCTCGTACACAACAGTGGGACAGTTTATATACAGAGGCGATATTATTTATTCTTTTTTTTAAATACTACTTCCGCACTAGAAATAATTTCTGTATCGCAGGGGAATTAACAAACAATGGACACAAATAACACCCACACATGAAACAAGCATTTGTGGGTCACAAAAAAAATTGTGTCGTGTGGGATTCGAAACCACAACACCTGGCGTAGTGGCAATGGCGAGGCGACCTTTTAAAGCACTACGCCAACCGGTGCCGTCAATTTATTATTTATAAAGAAAATTATTTAACATTTAGCTACGGTTTTTAAACGCGTGCAACCGCGAGGCACAAATCTAAATGTAAAATAATAAATAATATCAAAAGCTTACTCGGATATTCATCTAAATAGTACCTACACCTAATATTATTAATCAATCTAATACAGATTGAAGATTAATGCGGTCACGAATAGATGTTATCGCGCTGACGTCATCAACTCATTTGATAATTGATTATATGATTTGTCAATACAATAACTTAAGAAACATATGTATACCGATATCAATCTACTGATTTAATGAATAGGTCGGCTCGACCGGGGAAGGACTACCCGTATATCGACGTGAAATACCAGTATTCCTACTGTTGTGTTTCGTTCGGTGAGTGAGAGTGTCGGAAGCCTAATCACCCTCTTGCCCCCTTTCCGCTCCTTCTCCTTCCCACTGCCTTTTTCAATTCTTCCTTTCCTAAAGGGTCGGCAACGTGCAAGTGATGCCTCTGGTGTTGCAGGCGTCCATAGGCTACGGTAATCATTTACCATTAGGTGGGCCGTATGTTTGTTTTCCACCTTAGACTCTGTAGCCTTATTTGCCAGAGGTTACAGTAGTCCTTTAGTATAAGTTTAAAAACAATGTGAGGTCACTGGTTCGATTTACAGGTCGGCCAAAATATGATTGGGTTCTAACTCTAGTTTCAACTTCAAGTTCTAATAATTGGGTGGTAAAATTCTCAGTAGAAATGCGTCGTTTTTGCCTGGACGTAGACGTAGAACAAGACATCGCGATACTGAGAATAGAACGTTGTTTCGCTTTCGCGCATACTACGAAATGCCTTGACAGTTGGTGATTGTTAAGGAAATTTTTGTCCCAAGCTCAGCTATTCGGCAATAAATAACATTGAAATTTGCTGTGATGAAGTTGCGTCTGCACATTGTGGATGTTTTACAAAAAACATTGGTTTACGTTATATTTATTATATACAGAAGAAAATTAAGTTTAGAATTTTTGGCAGTCTGTTCACGCTTCACAAGGTTGTGTGCTAGTCGGCTACACGCGAAAACTACTAAAAAAATGCAATACTATATAACTGTTTAATAGCTTTAACTTCAACTTAAAATCAATGCCACGTTTCATCTGCTTCCATTCAGTAAAACCGAAAATATGATGCATAGAATAACGGGTGAACAAAGTTAAATATAAATAGTATTAATTATTTACTATTTCAATAGTAGATAGTAGTGTAACAGTTTCAAAATTATGTAATAAAAGTGTTAAATAAACACGCGATAAAATCCGTATAAAGTTGATGTAGTTTTATTTTAATTATTAACATTCGCGTAAACGTAAGACAATATTGTCTTTATAAGCATTTAGAGAATATAATTTTCTTCACAGCTTCTCATGAATGAAGTTTCTAACACAACAAACGTAATAACATCTAAGAACAAATATAAACTATCGAAATTACTGCTGTTAACTTAATAGACGCGTAACAAGACAAACAAATCAGCCTGGGACCGTTTGTAGATATCTCTCAACTTTGCCTGGGGTAGCTCCGGGACTCGTTAATCCCCCGGACCTTACTTTAACTAGTGATGTGAAAGCAAAAACTCAGTTCTCGGTATACAAATCGACTAGGATTATTAAATGCTCTTTGAGATATCAATTAGTGTTTAATTTTATTGGTATTTTATCTTATTACTTTATTGGAACTTTGAGACTGTGATTTTGAGACTTGAAACTTATAAATTATTACGAATGCCGAGTATTCGTTGTGGCTGTTCCAATTAATTAAGAGTAAGTTATTTCCTAGTAAAACTTTATCACGGCTTTATTTATCATCATCCAATTTAATAAGTTATTGGCAGTATTTAATCTCTTTCATATTTAACTTCTCTGCTGGCATTTTATCTGTCTGTGTCAGGAAGGAGGTAATGATTATTTGATGTCTTTCGCATGCTCTGTAGTCTAAATAGCTTAAAGAGTTTTATAAATCTTAAATGAAGTGTCTGTTGATTCTTAGTAATAGTAGAAGCGACAGAATATTATTATTTAGTACGGTTTATGTAGTTACTGTCAATTTAATATTACCATGACAGTATTGATATCTACAAGTCTCTTTTTCAACAGCTTTTTTATCATTTTAATCATTTATAATGCTAGCATTTAACATGAATTTGGCATGCTGCTTCATTTAGATTTTGAAAATAGATAAGCTTTATCGTTATATCTATGAAAGCGAGTTGCTTTTGAACAGCAGTTATTAGCCACGTCTTTGATCGCCTTTACTAACCCATAAAGTATGTTTAACGCTGACGACTGGTATGAACGTACTATTTTTGAGGGCTTATGTCAATATTAGATTTATCTTCGTTTTCATTCGCGTTTCTCAGTCACCTGGTTTTCTTATTTCTTGTTGTAGATTGTATTATTGATCATAACATAATGTATGTGTACACTAAAATAAACATAACCCTCTAGACAACGCATATCAAACAACACAATGTGTATCGATCAAACAATGCCACATTAGCATCTACATCGATTCATATTCGATTATCGTCTCATCCCTATCCCAGGACAGCAAACAATACGACCGGCAATTAATACTGCCATTATACTAACGAGCATCCCACTATCCGGGATCGGACGATTAGACGACGGGAAAAACTCGAGAGGCCGAGAAATGTACTTGGTAGTGCCTTGTGTTTGTTTGAATTTAGTGTCCGTTGTCTTGTTAGGATTTGGTTAACTAGAGCCTCATTTCAAAAATGTTCCCGCCACTTGTGGAATTATTTCTGTACTGAGATAGACTTACAAACAATGAACACAAAGAACACTCAGCCAACAACTCCCGTGTGGGGTTTGAACTACTCGGTTTAATGGTGGCAAGGTGCACATTTAAAAATACTCCATTCGTGCGGTCAATATAGTTTCGTAAGATATGTAAACTCTATCTAAAAATGTTATGTTGGATTGGATAATCAATCTATCGAATTGTTAAACCGAGAATTTTAGATGCTGGCAGTGCAATGTTTCTTACGTGTACCGAGTATACATACTAATAGTGAATAATAGCAGACAGAAAACAAATTAACAAAATTTATTTGCATAAATAATTCAATAAGACGTATAGTTGGATTATACTTAAATAAAACTAAACTTGTATACAAGTTTATAGCTTATTATTATTCAAGACGCGATTTACTCATAGCATAGTGTTAGGATAATATACTAATAGAAGCTAGATTTCATTGTTATTAGGACAACTACAAATTTACGGATATATAGGAAATGAAATACAGGTAGATGTACTTAAATATCAGGTTATATTTAAGAAAATGAAACAACCATAAGTACATTTAACTATCAGGTTATAATCAGATATTGCTTGTATATTACATAAACAGTATGCTTTCAGAGGAATATGGCACACTATATTAAAATTATAGAATATGTAATTACATAACTGATTAAGTGAATCGCTTTTAAAGTTAAATAACAGCCGCAGTAAAATATTTAGCAGGGTATTTAAAAGGATCAAAATGAATTTAATCAAATGACTTACAGTTGGTCCTTCTGGTTCACACTCAACTTTGCACACAACTAGTCGACTCGCTGGTCCGCGCTCGAATGGCCCGAATCGCGAATACTCAGTAGTCCCCTCTTAACCGTGAACGTCACGGTTGAATTAGCACAGACAAAAAATAAGTCATGCGACCGAAAAAGGAGTAATTAGTCAAGATAATTCCTTTTTGAATATTAAAATTATTGAATTAATTAAAT
Organism: Catocala fraxini; assembly: GCA_930367265.1. NCBI lineage: Eukaryota > Metazoa > Arthropoda > Insecta > Lepidoptera > Erebidae > Catocala > Catocala fraxini. Next base: position 25,636,475 of record OV884031.1, read on the forward strand.
CTATTTAAAATATTGATAGTAAATTTTAAATTTTCTAACAGACGGCTGTCCTGAGAAAGGAATGACCCCATTTCTTTCCGGCCATTCGAGCACTTTTGTATGTCTCTATACAAAAAGAACGAGTCGTACATTCGAGAGAAAGGAAAGATAGTATGAGTACATTACATTACTAGGCCATATTGGTACTAACAGTCTACAAAAAAAAAAGAAAGCTTATACAAAACTTTCAAGTAGGTAATCGAGATACATAATTAACTAAATACTACACTACAACTAAATACTATATAACTATAAATATATAACACTGATTTATAGGAAATAAAGATTATAAGTAGCTTAACTAAGATGTAAATGTATAAATTATATTCGAATTGTTTCTTATTCATACATGCACGCCTGTTCTTCAATCATTATGGTTATTACAATTAGCGTGGTTCTGTATATGTAGGAACCTGAAACATAAAATACATGTAAATATATGTAAGTTCGATTGTGCTTAGAGCGAAGATTATAGGTAGGTACTTCGTTGTCTAAATTAATTGTACTGTAAAGAAATACTACTCATATGAGTTTTATACAGCGATTTTATAAAACGTTAGTTTCAAGATAACTAGGTATAGTGATATTAGTAAGAATATCAGTAAACACTGGTCGTCCGGGAACCATAATTGTTATTGCTCAGTTTACACTTGGATATCGAATTAGAGGATGTGAACACCGCTTGTACTTCGGAATCTGTCATTGTTACTGACTACCGCTTGTACTTCGGCCTCGGTTCACTTTATTAGAAAAATATGAACACCGCTTGTACTCCGGAATATGCTACTGTTACTAGCTACCGTTTGTACTTCGGTCTCGGTTCATTTTACTGAAACAATATGAACACCGCTTGTACTCCGGAATCTGCTACTGTTACTAGCTACCGTTTGTACTTCGGTCTCGGTTCATTTTACTGGAACAATATGAACACCGCTTGTACTCCGGAATATGCTACTGTTACTAGCTACCGTTTGTACTTCGGTCTCGGTTCATTTTACTGGAACAATATGAACACCGCTTGTACTCCAGAATCTGCTACTGTTACTAGCTACCGTTTGTACTTCGGTCTCGGTTCATTTTATGGAGACACTTACTGACGAGCAGTGCCCGTAACGGCTGAATGCAACCCGACGATCACGTCGGGTCATTTCTGTAATCAAAACTGGGAGAGATTTGGAAAGGAAAGTGAAGATTGTCATGTTTAACCGTCCGAGTTTAAGAATAAAGTTTTAATAAAGTCTTAGGCAATATGTAACAGATATATAGCAAAAATATTCTTAGTTTGAATCAGGGCGGTCATTATCTCCGTCATTTATGTTATTGGTAATGTCATTGTCTTCGGTGTCAGTATCTTTAGTACTAGCTGTAACGTCGTCGTCTTCATCATCGGTGTCATTACTAGGTGCAAAAGTTATCCATCGTTTTAACTGGTCTGCTGGATAAATACTTTTGTATTTACGTTTTGAGTGACCTTTAATGCTAGATACTTCATAGCGGTCATTGTCTAAAACAGCCGTAATTTTAAGAGGACCCCTAAATTTTGGACATAACTTTTTACTTTTGCCATCAGTTGGGTTGTGGTGATTGGGAATCATCACTAAATCACCCATTGCAAAATATTTTGTAGGAGCCCTACTGTTGTCAAATCTTTTCTTCATGTACTCTTGACTCTTTTCTATGTTTTCCTTAGCCTCTGTTCGTATCACATCCCGTGTTGGACCCGCTTCAGATGTATTTATTGAGTCAGTAAGTTCAACTAAAATAGGACCCTCCCCGGGACATATTGTACGGCGCCCGAACACTATCTCAGACGGTGATTTACCCGTAGTTTTGTTGACCGTGTTATTTAAACTCCATTGCAATTTACCTACTCTAACATCCCAGTCCCGTTCATCTTGGTCAAAATTGGTCGCTGCTAAAGAGTCAAGGATTGTACGATTATATCGTTCAATCTGCCCGTTAGCTCGCGGTGTCGCTACAGCGTTTAGTACGTGTGTACGTGTCTGGCACCTATGGATTTTACAAAGCTTGTGAATGCCGCAGAAGTAAAACTAGTGCCACGATCGGTGATAATAACATTCGGGCTACCTATCACATCAAATATATCCTGCAGTATTTTAACAGTGGTTTTAGTTTTTACATCTTTTGCTGGTCGAATAAAGATAAACTTACTGAACCCATCAATGATGCCCAGTATATAAGAGTTCCCCTTTTTGCTCCTTACGAATGGCCCCAGATGGTCCATATGAAGAGTGTGAAATGGGACATTCCCTTTGGGTATTGGATGTAGGTAACCAGTAGGTTTATTTGAAGATGCTTTATTGTAAGCACAATTAATACATGCTTCTACATACTTGCGAACGAAACGTTTCATCTTTGGAAACCAATAATCTTGTTTTATTTTATCAAACGTCTTTTCTACTCCAAAATGCCCCATCTCGTCATGACATAACTGGCAAATACGCCACCGTGCCCCATTAGGCACTACCCATTTCTTTTGATCTCCTACTATTCTATAAATTTTGTCATCTTGGAGGACAAAATTTGTGAAAATATCTTTAACATCTTTACTGTTACTCTGCAAGATCAATTTGATATGTTGTAGTTTAGGGTCGGACATTTGAACTGTTTGTAGCCAATCAGTTGCACTAATATTCATTATTTCATACTCTCTAGAGTCTAATAATTCCTGGGAATCCTGCATATCTAATGGGTTTCGGCTTAATGCGTCGACATGTTTCATGTTTTCACCTGGTCTATATTCGATAGTATAGTCATATTCTTGCAGTAGTAACCACCAACGTGCTATTCGGGGTACTAGATCTCGCTTAGTTAAGGTGGTCCTGAGAGCGTTGCAGTCTGTATACACTTTGAAGGGTATGCCAATTAAATAAATACGGAATTTCTTGAGTGATAGAACGACAGCAAGAGTCTCCAATTCGTAAGAATGTAAGTATTCTTCATCTTTAGTGGTTTGTTTGCTGAAGTATGCCACGGGTTTAGGGGGAGATCGTTCATCAGATTTTTGTAACAGAATTCCGCCCAATCCTAATTTGCTAGCGTCACAATGTACTTCAGTTATATAAGTTGGTTCGTATAGAGCCAATATGGGACGTTCGGTTAGTTTAGTTTTAATTATGTTAAATGCTTCTTCTTGGGGGCTGCCCCAAACCCAAGGAGTGTTTGCTTTTGTCAAGGAGGTTAAAGGTTTGGCGATACTTGCAAAATTGGGTACAAATCGTCTAAAGAAACTAGCAAGACCAACAAATTGGCGGACTTGATGGACATTGCTTGGCGTCGGGAACAAGGCCACAGCCTCAGTCTTCCTACTACCAGGCTTAAGGCCCTCTTTAGAAATTTCATAGCCTAAATAGTCTAGCCTTGTTTCAAAGAAATAACATTTCTCAATATTTAAAGTTAAACCGGCTTTTCGAAGGAAGCTAAAGATTCTTGCCAATTTTTCCAGACCGTCATCTACATCAGTCGAAGGGGACAGTATATCATCCATGTAAGGTAAGGCTAGGTCGAATCTATCTTTTCCCAAGGCTTTATTAATCATATGTTGAAAAACCGCCGGCGCGTTAACCAATCCGAACGGCATTCGTGTATATTCAAAATGACCATCGGGAGTCACAAAAGCAGTTAAATGTATCGAATCTTCTGCCATTGGAATTTGATAGTAGCCTGATTTCAGGTCTAAACTTGTAAACAGTCTTTTGCCATTAAGTCTGTCCAATTGGTCATCTATGACTGGCATAGGGTATGAATCCTTTACAGTCTTTTTATTGAGCGCCCTATAGTCTACACATAACCGATAATCGTTGTTCTTTTTTTTAACTAAAACGATCGGGCTTGCATATGAGGAATTAGATTCTCTCACAATTTTGCTATCAAGGAGCTCGTTGACAAGTCTTTGAACTACCATCCGTTCGCTATATGGTAATCTATAAGGCTTATAAGAGACTGGGGAGTCATCACCGAGTGTAATGTGCATTTCTGAAATAGTAGATGTTCCCAGCTCACTCACATTTAAAGCAAAACAGTCGCGGTATTCATTAACTAAGGTTAATAGTCGTTGTTTCTGTTCATTCGTAGTCTCAGAACCTATCTTTAGCATGTCTAGTGTCAAAGATCTAGGACCGTCGTCTATAGGTTTATCAATCGTCAGTTTGTAGACGCCTATTCTTTCAGTCTTTTGGAAATCACCATACATGTCAAGTGAGATTGGTAACAAATTAGCTCTTGCGATAAGCTTCCCCTTGTTTAATGTTAGTTTATTTCCGGAGAGATTAATAACTAATATTTTACCTGACCCATTCGTAATTACAAATAGACCGTGAGGAATTATTATTTCTTCACCAGTCTTAAAACTAGTATTTCCTGGTAAATATATCAGACCTGTGTGGTTACTTCTTAAATAAATATCTACTCCTACTACTCCACTAATCTCTACATCTGACTTAACAAAGACTTCTGATTTCGCTGCTTCGGCCGTCTCTGAATAAAGCATCAAACTATTACTAGTTTTGTAAACTTTCACCTCAGGCAATTCAGTAAGATTCTGACCAATAAGTAGGTCAGAGTTAATAAACTCGTTACTTACAACAAACGCTTCTACTACAGCGGTAACAAAATCCACGCTTATCCTAACGGATACTTTACCTAACGGTACTACTGCACCTGCTGCAAAACCTTTTAAAAGAGGTAATCCCTCTGTTAAGACATCTAGTTTTAAATCATTTGCTGTATCATGTTTGATAAGCGTGCACTCGCTACCGAAATCAACAAATGCAGTCTTTTGTATGCCGTTTATTGTAATATTCTTATTATAAATATTTCTAGTAGGTTTACCAAATTCGATTAGCTGTACCTTATTAACATGATTCGAAGTATTTCTATCCTTATCCTTATCTGCGTCGCGCTTACAATATTCTGCTATATGTCCCATTCTATTACATTTCGTACATTTTTGTAATGGTTTTGGGCATTTTGGTACAGTGTGCCCAGGCTCAGAACAATTATAACAATTTACTTTAAATTGAGGGTTTTTATTGTTTCTTGTGCCCTCTTTAAATTGTATAGGGTTTTTCTTAACCTCTTTAATACTTTTGCTAGAAACACTGCGTAAATACTTAGTCTACTAGGTCGTTTAAAATCAGAACCCAGTGCATTAAGACGGATGTTATTATCATATATACCTTGCACAATACAATCTACTGCATTTTTGCCCTTAATTCTACAATGATTTACGAGCTTAGCCTTATCGTAAAAATACTCTTCTAGAGTCTCGTCCCTTTTACTCTTCCTATCTAACATTTCGATAAGTTTATCTGCATAATTTCGGGTATCAGGAAAGTTTTTTAATAACTTTGCCTGCCATTCCTTCCAGTTAAGCTTAACAGATGATAGGCCCTCATACCATTTACGTGCAAGACCAGTTAATTTAGGTAATGTATTATAAATAATTTCTTTATCAGTCCAATTATATATATGAGCAGTCTCGTTAACTTTCTTTAGCCATGACATCATAGTTTGATTCTTTTGTCCCGGATCGAACTTTGGTATAACGTCTTTAGCACCTATGAACGAACTTTGATCGCGTTTATTGATTGCGTCAATTAATTTCGCCATGACATCAACTTTTCTTGTTTTACTGTGTTTAACGCTTAATGTTCGTCGTGTACTACGTTGGCGTGATCTACCCCTACTGCTGTCTGATCCAGAAGAACTGGATGTTCTCGTACTCGTTAGAGAACTTCTGCTATCATGTCGTCTCTTGCTTCTCGGGGTGTTTTCTCGCCGAGAGCGCTTCTTGTACCTACGGAGACGTGAACGCGAACGTCTCTTGTACAACTTCAAAGATTGTGAATCTGTACTGCGTGAATGCCTATTGGATCGAAAAATACGAGAATGTCCTTTCCGCTTTAATGAACTGTGCCTACGTTTCGAACATTCGGTATTAGAGAAGCTCGATGTTGAGCTGTCAGTGGTGTCATTATGTGTGGTTGATCGCGTACGCGCTCGGGCCCGTTTGGCCCTTCGAGAATGACCCTGCGTTTTCCTTTTCATAGATCTACTCCTACGCTCAGCTGTATGTGGAGGTGTATAACCATCCCTATCAGACATTGTTGCAATATAGATGTATTATCGTCAAGTCTGAAGTCAAGTCGGGAATAGGGAGAATAAAGGAAAATAAGGAAATCATTAGAATACATTAAAAAAATGCATAGCATGAAGCGTTTCTTATAGGCACACAGAATAGGCACTGTGAACCAATATTACAGTTAAGTGTCCATATCTGAAGAGCATTTCGTAAAACAAATGAAATAAATAAAATATTCAGCCAAGTATAAACATAGTTATTCATTTTAAATACCATACAAAAGTAATTTACGTATTTAGTTACAATGTAGGTAATACAAATATAAGATTTAATTCACTGCGCGACACCATATCTAATGTGTGCGGCTTTGGAAGCATTAAACGGCAATATACATAGATAATTGAATGCATATGCTCCAGTAGAGCAAACAACTTTGACAAATATCTTGTTCATCCAAAGAGTGCAACTGATATTCAACAGAATATCCTCACCCATCCGGGGAGTAATAACTCCAGCAGGATTGGCGCGGACTTCCGATCACTGTAGTGCATCTGCATATACCTCCATAGAGTAGCCATGGCAAAGTATTCGCAAGAGCACCCCGTAATTAAGATAAATAACTTATTTCAATCGCACTTGCATCACGCCCACATCATTATCAACTTGCCCATGAGTCCATCGAGTAGCCACGGCCAAACGATATTGTAGGAAAAGTCATACACACCATAGGAAAGCATTGCATACCCCGGAGAGTAGCCCCGGCAAAATATACAAGCCCCCCCACTAACAGTGCCCACGTTCCCACAAAGTGACCGAAGCTAAACAAGGACTAGGACGAAATAAACATATGCATACGTTACAACATTGCAATCTAAACATAAATAATGCGTGCACAGTGAAACAAATCATTCCATTTATAACCTATAACCTATTTTATTTAATCTGCGGCCGCTATTCAACTCGAGCGGTAAATTATGTGAAGGTGCAAACAATAAGGTTATGTATATTTTATAGGCAGGCGTTGAAACATCCCACTTCTGAATTGTTAGGATAATATACTAATAGAAGCTAGATTTCATTGTTATTAGGACAACTACAAATTTACGGATATATAGGAAATGAAACACAGGTAGATGTACTTAAATATCAGGTTATATTTAAGAAAATGAAACAACCATAAGTACATTTAACTATCAGGTTATAATCAGATATTGCTTGTATATTACATAAACAGTATGCTTTCAGAGGAATATGGCACACTATATTAAAATTATAGAATATGTAATTACATAACTGATTAAGTGAATCGCTTTTAAAGTTAAATAACAGCCGCAGTAAAATATTTAGCAGGGTATTTAAAAGGATCAAAATGAATTTAATCAAATGACTTACAGTTGGTCCTTCTGGTTCACACTCAACTTTGCACACAACTAGTCGACTCGCTGGTCCGCGCTCGAATGGCCCGAATCGCGAATACTCAGTAGTCCCCTCTTAACCGTGAACGTCACGGTTGAATTAGCACAGACAAAAAATAAGTCATGCGACCGAAAAAGGAGTAATTAGTCAAGATAATTCCTTTTTTAATATTAAAATTATTGAATTAATTAAATCTATTTAAAAATATTGATAGTAAATTTTAAATTTTCTAACAATAGTATGTGCACTTAAAATCAACAAAGATTTACCACACTCGGTGGAATCTAAAGGAAGCCGCATACGTTACAAATACACAGGCATTAATGTTTATATCTCAATGCATATAATCTGCTTCAATTGCGAAGCGGTAGAGTAGGTACTGGTAAAATGGGGCGACTTTGATCAATTTCGGGATTGAAACTACATTTTTCTGAAAATATGCGAGTGAAAATATATACAAAAATATGTAAATATTGGTTTTGTCTGTACTGTCGATTTTTTTAATAAAATATTTATCTATTAATTATTTTTCGAAAAATAATAAAATGCTAGTGATTAACTCTAAACTATGATCTTTACTTTGATACCCACCTTTTTTATTACGGCGATCGAAAGTATCCCCAAACAGGAACAAAAATTACACAAATCTAGTACATACATATTTTATGTATTTTCTCGCAAACCGGCACGGATCCATCCACAACGATTGAACAAACAATGACAATGATATACAATACTGCCAGCCGCAAAGGAAAGACTGACAGGATGCGTTGAGAATTCGCACAATTTAAGTTTAAAACTGAAGCGAAGTTTTTATCAAAGTAACTCCGCGATTCAAAGTAACCTCTTTCTACGGTATGCGATTGTTGTGTATGATCTATCAGGCAAAGGTTTTCAGTCAAAATATTCTCATTAGCAACACAGAGTGTAGACCTGTGCCTCGTAGACGGAGGCTCGCCCTCTTTTACTTGGGATCTAAAACTACAGCTGGCGAAATGTGTGTGTACGTAATACACAGCCGCCTTCCCTTCGAGTTGAAACTATGTTTATATATAATAATAATATAATAATATCAGCCCTGTATTAAACTGTCCCACTGCTAGGCACGGGCCTCTTCTCACTGTGAGAAGGGTTAGGCCATAGTCCACCACGCTGGCCTAGTGCGGGTTGACAGACTTCACATATCTTCGAGAACATTATGGAGAACTCTCAGACATGCAAGTTTCGTCACGATGTTTTCCTTCACCGTTAAATCAAGCGATAATGAACCATTTAATATGCATATAACTTCGAAAAGTCGGAGATGCGTGCCTTGGGTTCGAACTTGAGACCTCTGCGTGGCAGTCCAACGGTTTCCCAATAGGCTATGTTTGTATATAACAAAGTATATAATCTACAGTATTTGTTTGTTTAAAAAGGCAACTTTGCCCCGCACTAAGAATAATTCCTGTGTTGCGGGGAAAAAAAAAAGGAACAAAGAACATCCAGACTCAGAACATCTATTTGAGGATCACACAATTTTGTCCCGTCTCGAACCCACAACACTCAACGCAGTGGCAGCGTCGACGGACCACTTAAATCACTGCGCCATCCGTACAGTCCCATCGCACTCAAAATAATAGGGTAGTAATTGTATACCTTATAACTACACAGGTATTTATTTCAATATCAAGGCATATAATCTGCCTCAGTGGTCCAGCGTTACTTAGTTATACGGCTGCTGTCTATTAGTTAGATCTAAAATGACAACTGGCGAAAGGAGTGCGTAATATACCTACCACACTCACACTTCCACCTACGGGATACAAGCTTAAGTATATGTATGCATATAACAAAGTATATAATCTACATATACATAGAAATTAAACTACTATATACGGATTTTATCGCGTTATTTATTTGACACTTTATTACATAATTTTAAATTAATTAAATTAAATTAAATCTAAATAGTTTCAATATTTTAATAATAATTCAATTAGCTTAAAAATTAATTAAGTTTAATAATAGTAGTAGTGTAACAGTTTTCAAAATTATGTAATAAAGTGTCAAATAAATAACGCGACAAAATCCGTATATAGTAGTTTAATTTCAATGAATAATATTCGCGTAAACACAAGACACTACATATACATAGTTATGTATCTTAAATATGCCATAGTAAATGGAAGTGAGCTCTTTTAAAAGTAAAATATACCCTTCGTAAGAACGAGTTCTGTGCGAAGCCTTTGCTCTGCGTAATTAAGGCTCTATAATTAAAATACCATTCGTTCCAAGCGGAAAAAGAAGTTATCTTTGGCATATCTTACTGTGAAGTATGGTCTTTTACTAAGATGTGTTAATAATGAGTCAATATAGCTATATCTAGGCATAATGAAAAACCACAACGACTTTGTATGCATATTCAATATATTATTTTCTATTATATATATAATATATTATATATATATTATTATATTATATTTTATTTTATAACTATCAATTTATTAACACCAGTACCTATATATTTTTCGTTTAATTTGATATGTAACTTTACCATCAATGAAAGACTATGCTTTGGATTTGTTTCTTATGATTAATACATATCATATTCTTAAATCTTTAAAACAATTTATCTACTAAATAAGCAGCGATACATCAGCGTAGAAACCTTTACTCGGTAGTAATATAGTGATGTCGCGGGCAAAAACTAGTAGGAAAACCCGCATAAGAACTTCAATATAATATAATTTGTGAATTTACGAGCGAAGCAACGTTCCTTTTACCTCGTAACACAGTTTTCATAAGATTTAGGTTTCATTCTAACTCGACAGCGCACAAAGCAAACTTGATACATTATCCCTAATTTAAAATTCCCAAGTCTTTACCCGGCTAAGCTGCTACAAATTAATTCAATTTCTATTATTATCTTTCTCTACATCCGCCATTACTGTGACAAGATTATGGGATTGTATAAGGCTAGTGTTTTTAAGAAGCGGAGCGAGTAGCGGAGTATGGTAACTGTGAGTATGCTTTAAGGAAACTATGGTCACATAATGTCTCAAGGATATTTACTAGGTCATGGTACTTAAGTTTAAACTTATTTATGGCGATTGAGAGGTTGATTTTGATGCATGGCTTGGATTGAAATAAGTACTATAGATCTGTTCTCTTAAGAAAAGGTAAGTAGCAGCACGGGATATGAAAATGTGCAATATACACAGCAATGGGTTTGCCCACTAAGATGTCGGACTTAAAAATTAAACTGGCAAAATGTGGACTTAATATGATTCTGCCTACCAGTTCTCTCAGGTTCTACAAGCGTGGCGCTTTGATGTGCATAAAATACATACGTAGTTACATAGTACATTAATAGAATACATGACTTAAGTAGACGATAAAGATACATACATATATTATTAAGCGTGGTGTTAAGTAACGAGTTAGTAAGTTAGCAATAGTAATAAAAATTAAAATAGTAATCCTAAAATCTCAACTATAATTTTTTTGGACGAAACATAATACCTATTAATTAACAAAACCATATAATACCTAATAAAACGGATCCGCCATACCTAATTCTTCTTTTGCAGATATCTTTGAAATCAACAGACAAAGATTATTGATGACTAAGCTTTTGTGCCTATCGCCTTTGACCCGCTTTACGCTCAGCCGCCGTAATTGTGCTGCCTCAGCATTCATTACTCAAAAAATCAAGAAGATGCCAATTAATCGTAATAAGCTTTCGTCTTTGAAACGCATAATATCACGCTAGCGTATTAGGGGTCGAAACTGTGAAGGCTAGGGGAATCTCCCCTCGTAGATCACTGAGGAGCGATCATAAAAAAAACCACCCTTAACTTTGAGTTCGAGAGACTTATCATGCTTAATAGTAGGTAAATATGAGTGTATACAGGTTGAAAATTGATGCGTGGACGGCTAAAATATGATCGTGTATAAATGATTTTTAAAAGACAACTCTCGCACTAGAGAGTGTAACTGTCACTGGGCCTTTACAAGCAAATTACACAAGTTATGTATAAATAATTATTTATATTTGATTAGATTATATAATTATTAGATTATATAATGTTATCTTAGAGCTTAAAGGTATTACCAATCAAACCTAGATCAGAGTAACTTGAGAAATACCAAAGTATATTGGAGAACTTTTGGTGAACTCCCAGATATGCAAAATTCCTCGCGATATTATCCTTTATCACAATACATAACACAAAATTTCGAAAAGCTAGCAATGCCTGCCTGTATGGCAACTCAACGGTCTCCCACTCGATTCCACTCCCACTCTATCGCTGGTTGAATATAGTCCTAGGTTTATTTGGCTCATCGTAATAAAACACTGTTCATAAAAACGTACTATACTAATACCAAACTGTCAATCAAACCAAAAACACCGCGGTCGTAAACCTAAAAATAAAATTCTTTGTGTTTTCACATCAAGGCCAAAGGGATTTAATGAAATTTAATTTTGCCGAGATTTTCTTTTTCCCCGCCAATAAAGTTTACGACCGGAAATTTACGAGTAAGCAAATGTTTAGAAATCACTCTGTTGAATAATTTCCTTATAATGACGTCATTTTTAATTACTTTTTTTTACACTCCTCTTTTTCTTTTTCGCCTCTTATTCATCATTAACGATTGTGTATTTTGAGTTTACGAAGAATTTTGAATATTGATGACTCGTAGAACTTTTTTATGAGTTTCTGAAGATGATCGACAAGAAGAAGAGAAGTTTTCGCCTTCTTTTCACTCAGAATAGGAAGCAACCGATGATCTTATAGATTTTCTCTTTTCTTAAGTATTCTGTGGTATGCTAATGGATATAGCATTTCCTATAAATATAATAAATTTAAAAGTTTGTGTAGATGTTGGTTGTTTCTCATTCCATCAGACGTCAACCGTAGAATGGATTTGGTTAAAACTTGGCACACAGGTATACCATGCAAAAGATCTTTGTTATTCCAATATACTTGCTATGCTTGTGATGATGTGATGCGAGAATAGGGTGAAGGCCTCAAGTAGTTTCATATGATTGTATATAATTAGCCAATGACTAATAATAATTTGTCACTGGCTAAATCTATTACTAAACTATCACTATAAGAAGAGGTACCTGCCTATATTTGGAATGAATGTCATTGATGGGCGTCAAATGAAAGAAAAAAAATAACTGCTTTGCTTTGACTGTTACAAAAATATGTTAATGCCAATGCTTTAGGAACGAACAAAGAATTAGTTCCGTGGTATAGGTTAACGCTTGTTTGTAATTAATTTGTTACTGTTCCCGTAAAACAACGATATCTTTCTTTCTTTCTTTCTATTATTACAAGCCCATTACGTCGCATTGCAGGGCAAAGGAACACAACAATCCCTTCCTTCACAAACATTACTGATGTTATTCAAAAAACTACCATGCTCAAATGAAACTGGTCTGGAGATATATGTCGCTTGTCATATACAAATAGCCCAAACTGACAACAATTTGGACCCCGCAAGATGGCAAGCCACCTTGCAGCATGACGAGATGATAGGCAGAGCTAGACTCATTTAAAAAGATTGGTCCTTAGCGGCTTTGGATTGAAACAATAGACACGAAGCGCCCCAAACTCGGAACAACCTATATGTGGCTAACAATTTTTTTTACGATATGTGGAACGAACCGTCAACGCACTGGCAGTGGTCATTTGACCACTGAAACCGTTACATCATACGTGTAGTCAATATTCAAAATAACCTATAATTTACACAGCACGTAACATAGCTTTCCTTAATCCCTAACCACAAAATACACACACACACCTTATTACTCCACCGTTTCTATTGACACGTGGCAATCTCTGGGGATAATACCTACCATTCAGTTAATCCCTTAAACAAACAGTTGGATACAATACTTGTAATTAATATTAGCATTTAACTAACTGTCAATATTGTATTGTTTGTATTTAACATTTGGAGTTTAATAGACTTAGCTGGGATTGACTAGACGACTGGTTGATCAAACGGTGATCAACAAATCGTCTCGTGGAATAAGTACGCGCTTAATCTGAGGTTACAGGTAAAACTCCTGGATCATACCAAGTATTATTGGTTTTACCAGATTATAACTAGGAAAGTCTGGTAGACTGGTATAGACACTCGGCAACATGCAGATACTAAAAACCATTGATTTGGGAGCAACCATGTAATTAGTTTATATCAATTTACTATCCCAGCAGTCGTTAAGCCATGTCAGAGGCCTACGGGCTTGAACAACTCTTGACAACAGGTTGTCCACTAACCACACGAAAAGAAGAAGAAGATCCCTTGGGGACAGTACTATTTCCTGGATGCAAGGTACCCTACATTTCTACCAGGAAACAATCCTTTTCTGTACCCCTGACAAAGTGTTTGCGAAATTTCACGATGATAAGTCGAATAGTTAGTCATGAAAGCGTAACAAACAAACTCACATTTGCATTTATAAATTATAATATAATAATATTGGTTTCTTGTTTTGCTTTATAAAGCCAACTCACGGATTATAAATGAGGCATACTATATCGCAGAATACTTTTATCCGGTAAGTGGGACCTAAATCTGTCTATATCTTTAGGAATACTATGCATTAGCCTAGGTTGTGGTTCTTATAGTATAAAGGTCATAACACACATAAAAACTCTGAAAGGGATCGTCACTGTATCGCCTTTCGCCTCACCGTCAAACAGGCGTCAACCTAACGTAACCAAAGCGGATCAACAGCGCCGGTACGTCGACTCGGCTACGGCTAGGCGACGCCGCGCTCACTTAAATCATATTAAAATGGATATTTTCTCACTTCTTCAATGATCCCTTTTCATCGTTATATTTTGTTTGAAATCTAACCTACAAATTCAATAAAATACGCGCGTAACACGACTGTTAGTTGTCTTGTGAATGACAGCACGTTCAGCAACAGTAGTGCACTGAGAAACGTAAGCGCGGGGACTGCAAGCTTGTCCCGAGGTGAGGCGATTACGTTACGATTCCGATTAGTGTGCGTTGCAGTAGGGAGTTTCATATAAAGAATACTGCATGGCCCGAGTTGATACGGTGACGATCCGTTTCCGAGTTGATATGTGTGCTATGACCTTTTATTAACGCTAACGCTATTGTATCTTAGCTATCGTGAAGTCCAAAGTTTGGTTACCGTGACGAACAATGAGTAGCTTAAATTTATTTTTGGCAATATTATTTTTGGCAGCACGACTATAGAAATTTGCTTCCTATCACTTTATTTGTATTACACCTCTGCGTACCCCTTCGGGGATATAAATACACGCGTTCTAATTAACTTACTATTTAAAAGTTTAATTAGACAGTATCTTCAGATAGTATAGTGGTCGCTTTGCCATTACTACTACAGCTACGCCGCGTGTTGTGGGTTCGATCACACGGGACCAACATTTGTATCACGGTAATGTTATCTAACAGTATTCTATCTTCATACAAACGGTCGAAACGCGAGTCATACGTACGCGCGTCAGGGTCGGTAGGCACTTGGTTCGCAACCAGTCGCGAATGCGGCAAAGTACAATTGTAAACAAAAGTATTTTTAATTAAATATTTTATCCGAATGCGGATTTTTATATACTATTAAATTTAACAATAAAGCTTTTCGTACGTCTCAGTCAAAGCGCAAATATTTTTCAGCCTCAGTTATATAAGGTTGTTTATTTTTTATTAAATCTTCTTATCAAAGAACATAACATGATTTTTATTTAACATTTCCTATTTCATTCACAACAAATTACATTTTTAAATTAAAAGTATCATATTTACAATCACTAAACTAGAAAGAAACTCAAGTAGGTAGATAAAATCATAATACTGTAGGTGGGCAGCCCTCTCTTGTATTCGCGGAACGCTCGGCTGTAGGTAATATTTCAAAGACAGAGCCGAGTTACAATACTGTTAGATAACATTGCCGTGTTTGTGGATTCACAAATAGTTTTACCAAGACATGTTCTTTGTGTCCGTTGTTTCAATGTTTGTAAACTCACAGGAATTGTTTGTTGTACTAGTATAGTGTTGGAGTTTACTTAAAAAGATATAGAAATGATTGCTGATTATTTTTCATTCATAAAGCTGATTCATAAATAGCTGTTTCTAGTCTCGATGTTATTAGTGTGCGTTATTTAATTTTCTTTAAAATGACCTACGACACAGGAATTACTCCTAGTGTAGGTGGTGTCGCTTTAAATATGTAAAAATATATATAAACAATGTTTAGTGCAACAACTGTAACATGCATATAAAATGAATATAATCAGTCTGAATTTAATGCAAGCTTGTAAAATGAACACCGAGCCCAGCGTACTAGTTGGCGTTATGAAACTTGTGAGCTACGGAGTGAGTTTTCATTGGAAACTTTATCAATTTTCGACTACGTCGAGCAAAGGTCCGACTTCCAATCAATTACGTCGCCGTATAAAGCGTGTTTAGAAACTGCGACACGACAACGATGTTACCGACTAATAAAATTAATTACTGACTGATATTAATTCTCTTATGTAACATCGTTTTTGTTACTACTTCTTTAATAAGATGTTATTAGATTCTGAAGACTAGATTTCTGCTGTGTTGCATGGGACTTAAAAGAGTGGCCGAGGGTTTTTATTTAGATATCGCCTTGCCTGTTGTGTTTTGCCTGAACTTATGTTAATAGATTCGGACAAAAGGTTAGTTACTTTGTGCTCTAAATTAACAAATGATTTTTATAACATAAAACTATCCAATTAACATATATAAAGAACACTCAGACTTGAAACAGCTGTGGAAACTACTCAAATGAATTATTATACGGTATAATAATTCACTATAATAATTGACTATAATAATTGACATATGTCAATCTACTCCATCAATAGAGATCATTACACCCAATCACGCAACTTGAGACACCAAAACAGATTAGCTTTACCATCATCCAGTCTATCTATCTTCCATTCTGGTCCGTATGTCATGTCCATTAAAATCTACAACAAAATACCACAGACACTAAAAGATTGTAATAGCGATAGTATTTTCAAAAGTAGACTACAAAAGTATTTATTAAATAAATGTTACTACAATTTGCAAGAGTTTTTTGAGGATAAGAGCAAGTCATAAGAAATGGAATAATTTTATTGATTAAATAAAACAACAGTATTATATATAAATTATAGCTACTATATATTATATAAATAAATATTAGTAAAACCTTGTGAAATTTATAAAATGTTATCCCTCCAAAAATACATAGTTTTTAAGTTGTTTATAAGAAATGTATTATGTTATCAATAACAACATTGAGATGTGCGATGTAATTACCAAAGCAGTTATGTATCTACATAGATAAATAAGTTGCTACGCCCTAACAGGGTTTCATGTTGAGACTATTCCTAATTTTTAATAACTTGTATGTACACATGAACGCAATAAACGATTTGATTTGATTTGATTTGATTCATTTGAGTAGTCGAACTTACAACACTTGACGCAGAAGCGACATGACTCTTAAACCACTGAGCTATTCATCCAATCAATGCTAGCTTCTTCTAAAATATTGTCGACTATCAAATAAGTCTGTTCTCAGTAGAATCGCGGAGTCTAGAAATGTGTTTTTGGAACGGCAATAAGCTCAACATCTCGGTTTGATATAGAACTATATTTGGCGAAATGTGGGTTTAGTGAAACATGGACAATGACCCAACAAGACCGGAAAAGACTGGAAGCATTTGAAATGTGGTTCTGGAGGCGCATAGAAGGAATGAGCAGGACAGAAAAGAAAAGCAACGTGAAAGTATTGAACCTTGTCCAAGAAGAACGCAACATTGTAACAGTCGAAAACAGAAGAGATGTTTTCCCACATTATAAGACATGATGACTTCATAAGAAATAACGTGGAAGAAAAGAGAGGAAGGGGCAGACCCAGAAGGACATTCACTGACCAAATAAAAGAAAAGGCGAGGGAGAAGGAGGTCATGTCTTATAAGGAGGTCAAAGAATCGAGAAAGATGGCGTATACTCCACCGACAAGAGCAAAGCTCTTAAATATAAAGAAGAAGAAGAAGAGGATATAGTACAGCTCTGCTTACCCATTACTAAGAATACAAACGTGGGAATGTATGAATAAATTCTCAATAGGAGCACAGTCTTAAGGTTCATTTCCGTGCATCGCGGCCGATCGCAGTCGCGTGGATTGATCACGTGCGGCTGACGCATGCGGCTGATGCGACAACAGTCAGAATATGAAAATGTATGGCACCGCTTCCAATGTTTGTCTTCTCTCGCTGAAAAGTTTTCAGCATTCTCAGACATGTTTGCTCCGAAAAATGCACGAAAATACTGAGCATGTTGAGACACGCACGGCCTACTTCAGTCGTCTGCCACGCGCATCTGTCGCAGACCTCTGAAACAGTGCCATTATACATTTTCATACTCTGACTATTGTCGCATCAGCCGCACGCGTCAGCCGCATGCGGTTAATAGCGTGCGACTGCAATCGGCCGCGATTCACGGAAATGAACCTTAAAACATGTGTCAATAGGCTCGCTGACGTTTTCTTGGGACCTAAAAACGTATCTGGCTAAATGTAGGTGCAATCTCTGCTTAACTGCTTCCTAGACGCAAAGGCTATAAATGATAAAGAAATAGTTAAAGTTCATATCGCATAATGTAAACAGCACATATTTGATCGATACAAGTTGGACAGAATGGTAATAGTAACCAGTCGTGACAACCATGTCTATAATTAAGTGAGTTGGAGTTGATTAATAGATTACATCGACCCTCGCAACAACCGATTGTAATATTAAGTTACGTATGTGATTATCTACGTTCTGTGGTGCAAGTTTTGATGTGGTCGTGTTCTAAATATAATGTTTGAAATAATGGTCTAGTAGACCGTCCTACGCTGTTTACGTTTTGAAATGTGCCAAAACAGGCGGTCATAGTTAAGTGAATAAAATCAACATTTTTTGTTTAATACAAATATAAAATTTCCATTTGCCACAACAATGAATGTTTTTACAATTACTCCGTGTAAAAAACTTAAAATAACTAATATTTTCGCCTACAAAATTACGTAAATTTGCACGAAAAATGCAAAAGCGTAGGCTTGTGTTACGTGATTTTTAGATTATAACAGTAGAAATCTATCCTATTTTACAGCTTAAACGAAACATTAATAGTTATATTATAATTTTTCCGTCCCAAGTATTTAAGTTATTGGTTGACAATAAAGATGAAGATGATCAAAAAAGCACTTCAAATCCTCTATACAATTTTACTATGGCGGCCGCGCGCCGATTTGAATATGCGCCGCACGAGCTCTGTCATTATCTATTTTACGCTCGGCGCAGTCTTAACTACACATATCATAATATTTTGCATACTCGTTGTCAGCGGTACGGAAAAAGACTTACGGCAAAGAACAGAACCCAGACGGCAAGGTTTTCACTTTTTACCCAGAAAAAGAGTATTATTCCCAAGTGAAAGAAGCTGCAGGCAAAAGATTATATGCTTCATTGTTTGTTAGCTTTCTTGTATGTACACAGCTAGCAAGCATACGGACCACTTGATGGTAAGTGTTAATAATATAACATTATCGTTTACGATACTAAGTGTATCACTCGCGCATTGCCGAGCGCAGACGGACTGAAAGGCTGTGAATTGTAGAGGTAAGAAAGGAGATCACACAGTCACATGCAACCGGCGTAGAGAGAGCAAATATCAATTTGCGTGCCCTACTCCATCCCGGTTTCCTGTAAGATTAAGTTTTCGTACTGGAACAGCGTAGCACACTGTAACCTAACACTTGCCGTAGGTACTGTCAGGAAGCTTATTTAGTCAGCGTAACTAAATACTTTTGGACATGGCAGTATAAAAAGTTATAATTTTAAAAATTTGCCATTCGGCCAACCCAGCAAACTAGTTAAGTATTATAAAACTAGTAAGCCATAAAATAATATAAATATTGTTACTTTAATAGATACATACAAATGGGCAAGCATACCAAACAAGAAGTTAGTCAAGTAGTTTGAGTAAGTCGCAAACAAAGCTAAAACAACAAACAGAAGTTAAGAAACTCTTGCATTTCTTACAAAGTTGTGAGCATTTAAACAAATTAATATTTCGATCATGCATTGAAAGAATTCTCAAACTCGATACAAGAGCAAAATCAACGGAATAAGACTGCATTTACTAGTTACATTCAAAGTTGTGACCGGGGACAAGGTGAAGTACCGCGGCTAGTGATGTTAATATGTCCCTGTGGTCGGATATCCCGGATTATTGGCCATTCGAGTAATGATGCACGTTAGTAACAAAATGTTTATTTAATTTGGTGTGTAGTTATACTACATCAGCTAAGTAATACGCACAATATAAATCATTGCACAAATAGTGAAGTGGTTTATATATAATAGTCATTTTAGTCGACTATCGATGTAAAACTTCAATTTCACACGGCTAATTTGGTATCGCTATCTGTAATTTAATTTATAACTACAGATAGAAATTTCAAAGTATTTTTGAAGAAAAGACGTTTATTCTACAATAGATTAAATATTTAGCAAATCTAATATCTCTATTTAGCATACTAATTTATAAATGCAAAACTTACTCTGCCTACAACGCGTTCACGGTTAAACTATTACATCGATTTTGAAGACATTTGCCAAGGAGATATATTGTATCCTAAGAAAGGACATAGGTTCTCTTTAATCTCGATATGTGTTCCCATGAGGTTCACACAGGCGAAGTCACGGACAGCAACTAGTCTTCTACTTTTTTCAAGTGGTTAGTGGCCAACCTGTATTTAAGAGTTGTTCAAGCCGTAGGTCTCAGACATGATTTAACGACTGCTGTCAATTTGACAGCAACTAGTGAATTATATTGACGAAGTAGGTTAAAATTGTCATTACAGACAGTTTCGGCACAGTCATATAATATTTATTTATGTTCTATATTATGTATCAATTAATGATTAACCATTACATAGTTATTTTGGTGACCATTACAATACTAATAAATAATCGTAATAGAAAAGTTGTCTCAGCTTGCTAAAAATGTAATTTATTGAGCTAATCAACAAAAATTTGTCTATCAATGCAAAATTAAAATTCACGTCTCGTAAGCAATAATCTCGATCCCGCAAACTATATTGGCTAGTCCAACACTATTTTACGTGGATTTTCCCCGACATTTTCGACCGGCCCAGCTATGGGAATAAAAGTTAAACAAATGGACGTCGTACCGGCAAGTTTTAATAAGATTCTTGCGAGGTTTAGTACAGAAACTGGTCGGTGGACGTCGTGTGTTGGCTTTGCCCTGAATTGTGATGCGTTTTTCTACTTTTTATTACATATTTTCTCTTTCATGGCTTTTAATAACGCGTTTTAAAGTTTCGCAATAATGTTGGTGTAATAAAAATGCGAGAATTTTTGGGTCAGCGTACAAAGAGCGCTTAAGAGCAAAATATGGGTTATATATTTTCAAGTATTAATAACTCTGTTTTGTGTGCGATAGGGTATAATTAATTAGAAATAATAATGTTTTAAGTTATATATTATTTGTACTCCTTCACATCATGATAAATATATAAGAGATACTGTCATCGTAAGATATATTTTATAAACAAAATAAACCGTTTGTTTTAATATATTTCAAAGCTTGGGTAACCAAAAACAATAAACTTTTTGCTCCACTTTAATTGTCGACAGAGTCATAAAGTTGTCTCGCCGAATTATCAGCTTTAATTACTAGCACACACAACCCATCCTCCGTATCATTCGCAAACCATTGGCGACTTTTTGCAACCCCGGTCGCGTCAGCAAATCCTTCAGGAGACCACTCACTTAATCCCGAGGCGGGTTTACGAGGGTGAAGCCAGGGGGATGAACTAAGAAACTTTTCCTGCCACTTTGTGCCCCGATTAGTGTTGCAAGGTGTTCCAATTTTAACGGACTATCCCGGTTTTTGTCGACCCTTTTATATTTATAGTGCGGGAGTGATATTTCACTTTTAAAGATGGCTAGTGGTTTTATTGCTGCCGCGCTGCGCGGTCAACGTAATAAATTCTACTGATATGTATCTTGGCATTATCTGAACTACATTTATACATAATAGACCTGTATCTATACGCATGAAATAAGGTCACGTTTTCTTCGCTTCGAATCTAAATTATGATCTCAGCGTGACCTGAAATTAGTTCCAATCTGTAAATTTAATTTAGAACTAAGATATGATGATGATATTATGTAATATTTCTTTGGAAATCACACGTTTCATGGAAAGAAATATGCAAGTGACATATTTTTAATTTTATAATAAAACTTAATATTAAAAATATTTTTCTTAATTTTAAAAATAATCAATTACAATAAATAAAATAATAATTAATAAAGTCTCGTTATTAAAAATAGGCTATTTCAATTACAAAAAAGTGTCAGAATCTGTTTAGCAGTTAAGCCTTGTAAAATAATTCGCAACTATAATATTAGTATAGCTAAATTTACTTTATCCCGGTTTTAAAGGGTATGTCCGAGAATGCCTTACCTTGATACTGGCCAACACTAACTCACGACCTGTGAACAATGTCCAACGAGGTGACGTTTTTATAAGATCCCGGCGGATATCTGCCCTTTATTTTTTCTGACAATTTCCTTCTGATTGTGTCGGGACGTTACGAGGTCCGAATTATGATTTCTGTTTTTATATACTGTTGTGACATTAAGACGATGGTTGTAGATGGTTGTGTGAGATTTCACCGAAACTTGGTGAAATGTTTGTCATGAATCATTCTTGGGTGACTTATTTATTTATTCGGATGTGAATGTTTCTTTTTTAGTTGATATTTTCTGATTCGGATGTTTATGATTTTGGTCAATGTCACGTCATCTGGTATTATTAATTTGCGTCATTTTTATTCTTAAAAGATTGAAAGAATAGTCTAAGAACAACAAATCGAATATTTAAATATATCTGAAATGTTTGTGCAGCCGAGGCCATCGAGGGTAACATTAATTCTCGTAACTACGAAAAAATAGGATGTTATCATAGAAAAATCTTTTATTTATTTATTTTTATTTATTCATTGCACAAAACAAATTACATGGATAAGAAATTGCATATACCGTGTATATCTTTGCAAAAAAACCAAGTGTCATTAGTTACCTAATTGTAATAAGCCTCCTGGATGCTGCTAGCATATCCATATTGGTTTTAAAATGTCCATGGTCATGGTTAGTGTAAAATTATATAATGAAGACTAACATAAGTATTAGTAGATAGGACCAATTGTCAATTAGAGTTTTTAATTCGTCCATCAATTTACGGACGCCAGGGTTTAAATAATAATTTTATCATTATATTTTAATATAGTTATGCTACATATAAAATTTAAAATGTTTAAAATTGTTTTCTGACTCAATTATTTATTAAGTACACCTTATAAGTTTTATTTGTCTCTCGACCTTTCATTGTTATTGGCCGTTCCTTAAATTATATCCATTTAAACGTAAAGCTTGTATTTTCAATATGTAAAGAGAGAAAATCCCAATACACTTTCGCATTAAAAAACCTTCATTGATTGTTATTGCTTCAATATCTGTTTGCACATTTTATTACAGTAATGGATTACTACGCAGTTGTTGGTAAAACAAAATCAACCGCTTTTCTCTCTTCAAACTTTATCGCTGGCATTTTAACGTTTATCGTTCTTTTTTTTATTAAATTCTTCTCATAGAACCTAATTAATCGAACTTTTACTCGAACTCAATGAATGCTCAACTTTTTTTTATTATGTTGGTTTACGAGTTTTAGTTTGTTGTCTAAAGTTTTTACGAGTAATTAAAACGAATGAATATTATTTAGAGCTTGAAAGAGGCATCAAAATTTAGTAGATGTTGTGTTTTTTTATAGGTTACGTTTATTTATTAATAGAGAGAGATGGATTTTTCTTTAGAGGCTTAAGACCACATCCAATACTTTATAATTTAACTAACGCATACGTTTTTTAACAAATCCTTCCATGATTTGCTATATCTCTAGTCAATCGTATTACGTATCTAATGGAAAAGGCACAGTGTAAAAAAAGGAATTCTATGATTTGATATTCATAATATAATATATTTATCTACTCAATAATTTCTACAAACATCTGTAACTATGATTAGTCATAAATATTTTATAGTGTTACATAAAACATTTATTTGCGGTTCCACTACTCGCCCTTAGATAGGTATGACCAGACCACACTATACTGTTACACGCAGTATATAGCTGTAAAATAAAAGTCTCATTTATTCATATTAATAATTCAAATGCTCTTGTGCACACCATTAATATTTAAGATATAGTAATCCATTGTACGTCCGCTGTAATAAAAGATAATTTAGTTATACTGTAGTCCAAAATGGTCGTATCACAAAGCTTCGGGGTCAAACTTTGTTTCGCACAAAGTGTGAGTTGTACACTCCAGGACAACCGAAATAAGTCTCTCCTAAAACTTCTGTGATCCCCTGCAATGAATTATTTATTGAGAGATTACAATCCCATGTTACACACAAAAAGCCTATTGATTCTATAAGTTCACATTCAAGTTACTTTGTATTAGATCCGAAATAAATGTAGCTACAGAGGAAAGTTTGGTAATATTACACACGACTATTCGAAACGAATAATGTGCTTTTAGGTTTCGACCATCACGGCTGTCTAGTCGAGATGTTTTGCAAGCTCACGTTTACTGGTATTTAAAGCAACTAAATGACTACAGACAGGCATGAGAAACACCACCTCTATTAGAGCCAACGTGCTGTGTTTGTTTGTGTAGTATACCGAGTTTAATTACGTAACAAAACTTAATAGAGAAGTCAGTCTGAGGCAGTAGTGAGCAAGGATCATCATGCAGTACATGTCTAACGATTGACGTTATTACCAACCTATGGTAAAAAGGCGTTAACGATGACCCGGTTGATTTAAAAGTACAACGATCGCAACTAACATGGATGAGGTGTAGAGAAATTTGATGTTAAGACATATTCTACACAGTGAGAAAAACGACACAATTATAATTAGCTATTTATTTCAATTTACATTATTTTACTAACTGGAATGTTATTAGTCCCTGGACATAACCATGTTTTTCTTTAAATATGTAAATAACATTTGTGAATGTAATGTATCTTATCTTATCTTATTCGGGGGCCAGTCAGTGTAGACCGGCGACACTTCGACCCAGTGTGATCTTTTGTGTCGGCCCTGAGATCTATCCCTGAGCTATCTCTCTATGAATGTACTGCATCAGTCGCAGCGTACACTTCAGAGGGCGAAGCCTAAAGTCTTCAGGGTTTGGATATGCCAATCCCATCAGACTCATCTTTAGTCCAGCCAACACGTCACATTCACACATTAGGGGTGATATGGACTCGTCCTGTTCACCACAGGCTCTGCAGATCAAATTGTTTGCCAATCTCAATCTACACAAGGAAGTCGTTGGTGCCAAAATGACCAGTGAACGCTCCTGTGAGCAGGCGTATTTGGACTTTGTTGTATCCGCAGAACTTCCGGGTGAAGTCCGTGGCTCTGGTTGCAATGAATTTCTTTCAGTGTTCCAAACCCTTAAGGGTCATTCACTCTAGCCTGTGTTTATCATTGTCATGTGCATTCAAAGCTGCCTTGATGGTACTCTCAGAGAGTCCTACGAATGATTCGTGGGCCACAAGTAGTTGCTTCGAGCCCTGCCTGTCTAATTCATCAGCCTCCTCATTACCCCGCACCCCTGCATGCCTCGGAACCCACACTAGCCTGACTGTGTTTTTTCTGCCAAGTTTATTAAGGGCTTTAATACAGTTCAGGACCACTCCGGAGTCCACCCTACAGGAGTTCAGAGCCTTAAGAGCAGCTTGACTGTCACTGTTAATATAAACAGTCTTGTCAGTGACATTATTGTTAATATTTTCCTGCGCACAGGCAATTATAGCATAGGTTTCCGCCTGGAAGACCTTGGCATAAATACCAGTGCCTGATCCTGTTTCCATTTTGGAACCATTGGTGTACCAGATGAGACAACCCTTATCAGGGGATTGTAGACCTTGTCTCCATTCGTCCCTTGTTAACTCGTTTAAAATCCTTTTTGAATATGTGCATTGGTTACATTTTGTTGCATCCCATGCTCATAATCCCTTTGAGATCCTTTGAAATCTCCAGTTTCGTGTGTCGAGCTACCGGCATGTTGACGCTCCACAGCCCATGCACAGATAGTCTATGTAGCGCCTTTATCGCCTCTAACTCCACAAAAATGTTTAGCGGCGTTAGGTCCATCAGGATCTCTAACGCAGCAGTTGGCGTAGTCGGGAACGCTCATGTTATAGCCATGCAGGCTAATCGCTGCACCTTTCCTGCGTGTTGCTAGTTTAGTTCTTGGCCACCAGACAATGCTTTCATATATGTGAGTATGGGTCTTATCATCATCGTGTATAGCCACTTGATGACCTTGGGCTTCAGACCCCTGTCTTCCCATAAATAGAACGAATCATGCCGAAAACCCACTGGGTCTTCACTATGGCTATGGCTTTGTCTACATGAGGTTTCCACGTTAGCTTGTGATCTAAGGTCATGCCTAGATACTTCACCTCCGTGAACCATTATAGCTGTATACCATACATGGATAGAGTTCTCAACCCTGTCAGAGACAACGAAATCCTGAAGAGGGATCTTCCTAGTAAACGACACGGCACAACAGTAGTTGTCCCTGGATTGATCGATAAATGGTTACTACTGCACCATTTTTCTACCATAATCAGGGCCCTCCGCATGAGACTGGATACTGTGCTCGGAAATGTTTTTTTTCCATGTGTATGAATGAATGTAATGTAACAGTAGTATGAGAGATATGAGGTACGATTGTCGTCGTCGTATCTATCCTTAATAACATGTTAGCTATTTGGTACCGCACAGGCTAACAACACGTCTCCATAAAGAGTTTTTACAGCGATCAATATTGAACTTGCATCTATGTGTACAAATTATACATCCAAGTATGTATAATTTTAGAGGGGGGATGCAACAATACGATTTCAAATACATAAATAGCTGTATGTAGTTTAACACAAACAAATGAGTTGAATTAAAGGCTAAGTCGTATCCACCGAATGTCCCGCCTGGAGAATAAACCGAATCTAAGTTTAAACGATGTTATAACGACACTTTGCAGCGATATTGTATTTCTAAATCGTCCGGAATGCACCTCTTATATGGCTAAATGTAATGCCAGTGAAAATATACGGGCGCAGTTTGCGGGCTGCGCCGCAAGGGTTAGAATAAGTTTTAATATAATTTTGCGGTTATTGCTGAGGATATTCTGCGACAAGCGGATATAAAAGAAAATTCAAATGGTTATTGTCTTGTGGGTAATAATTGACTAAGAATTTAACGCATTAAAGGCATATAATGTTTATTATATAGCATTTCAATGATACTATTATTGCTCTAAACCAAGTAAACATTTGTTCTTGCAAGTTGAGTTTTCAACCAGTGGACTTTACTCTTCGTGTTCCTAATACAGTGAATACTCTTTGTAAAGACAGTTTCAGTTAGTGTGAGTGATACCTTCAGTATAGCAAGTTTACAGAGGTAACTCTCTCTAACTATCTCTTTAATATAGGTCATGGTTTGCCGCATAAGTAGACATTTGAACCGGTAAACGCTCACATTTTAAGACGACGTTGGTGTTGGTTTAAGGTCACACAAAAGCTTTAGAATTTAAATCGTCTTAGATCTTCTTTTATATTTGCTATAATGCTTGCTTGTGATATATGTATGTATGTTATTATCCATATATGAGCCACAAGTATAATATCATAAACAGAAGTTATTATAACTACCATATGCATCCAGTAACGTACTTGACGTCACATAAACAAAGGCCGTCAGAAACACCCAAGATAGTATCCTACGTCGATACACAATCATCCCATCTATATTTTATAGACGTATTTATTTCCTAAAGTATGTACTTACGCGGTGGTATGTGAGCCAGACCCAGACACATTTATCTTCCTTATATTTCCAAAGGCAGCCTTCCAAGCCGCAGCGAGGCCTGCAGGTGTTCCAGTTGAAATTGTTTCGCCCGTCCAATGTAAATATTAGTTAATTAACTGTAAACCGAGCGGTTGGCTCAGTGCCGTCCTCTGTTTGACTTGAGATCTTGAACTTAAAAATGTTGAAATACTTTGCACCTATCTAGATTGACTACGAGGCTTTTTGCAGATAAAGTTTATCATATTGAAAGTTGAAAGTTATGTCTGTATTGACATAGGTTTTATTTTATATGATTTTTATGTTACGTTATGTAAGTATAAAAAGCTATTTGTCAGTATCTACCGAGAAAGATTTTGACAGAGAATAAAGTAGTGTTTTAAAATAAAGCGATATATTGATGAATTTTTAATCTGATTAAATTTTACATGTATTTATACAATGTAACTATAATTCGCCTAAGTTGTATATACTTACTTAAGCAAAATTACAAGCGAGTCGCTTTACTGTAGTGTTACTAGAATTGCGGTGTAGTAATTTTGCATATGCCAGTGTAAACATTATTTAATTAATTACAAGCTGTGCAGGCACTTGACTAGTCCGATGTTTACCTGAATATAGCTCGAAAAAGCGAGGTGCGAGATGGAAAATAGACCGTTAGTCATATAATTATGCATAAAATATTATTGCCATCTTAAGACTTTGGTAGATATCCATATATTAATACGTGAAGCAAAAACTTTGTACCCCGTCTTACGAAAATTGCCCGGACGGAAGAGTATGAAACTTTGCACATTTAAAGTTTACATGGAGAAGGAGTGGCGAATCCTAATATTTTTATAAAATATGCATTAGAAATACATTAAATTAATAGAAAATCATTACACGCACACATCCATGCATTTGACACACGCAGTCGGATCGCGTTCGTAGTATTTCGGCATTGTTCGGCTGATGTCGTACAATTCTTCGTAACTATGGTTCCATATGTATGTGGAGTAGGTGACTAAATGAAATGTGATTATAAGCGTATAGTTATAGACAATAAAACCTTAATAACGATCATACTTAAAATTTAAATCAATTATGGTCGAATTTCGACCACTTAGCGACCGCTAGTTTAGATAAATAAACATTAGAGATAGTATAAATTAAGGCTGTTATTCTATACAATTTCTCGTTTTCCCTGTTAACAAAAGCAACTTAGTAAATAGCTTTAAACGCGTAAAAGATTTATAAATAATTAAATATTTACCTTTGGCCTGTTTTATGATTCATATTTCCTAGAAGTTATCTTCGTAAGACATCGCATCTACAAAGTTATTTTGTTTCAAAGAACTCGTTTTGAACGCAATACTATTCATTCCTTAAAGTAAATTCAATTCTGTGAGGATTCAGTTTTATCTTCTGTATTTTATTCAAATATCAAAATATTATATTTAAATCTTATCTCCTTGTAACAAGCATCGCTTTGTGTTTTTGAAACATTCATTTCTAATTCATTATCGTAAAAAGTGTAACTTAGATGGTGAATCTTCTACAAAAATTGTTTTAATAGTTAGAAGAAAAGCGTCAGAAGTTAGAAGGCTCTATTTAAGAATGTTTAAATTAAAACGAGCGTAAATTAGACAAGCCATTTTATTATATATGTATTATTAAATTATAAAATATGTTGAAATTAAACTACTATATACGGATTTTATCGCGTTATTTATTTTACACTTTATTACAAAATTTTGGCTGGCATGGCTGCTGAAAAGCAACCGAAACGTTGGGTAAAGTGTATACTTAAATATAAATAAATTTAATAGTTTTAATAAATTAATTAGCTTAAACATTAGTAAAGTTCAATAGCATCTAGTAGTAGTGTGACAGTTTCAAAATTTTGTAATAAAGTGTAAAATAAATAACGCGATAAAATCCGTATATAGTAGTTTAATTTTAATGAATAACATTCGCGTAAACTGAAGACAATATTTTATAAAATATGCTCATATGTTTAATGTAAGTTGTGTAATGTTTCTGTATGCTGTATCGTAAATCGGTCATATACATATGTGTGGTTGCATTCATAATGACTGAAACAAAAACCAGATTAAAATTTATATTTTAGCAAGCACATATAAAAAAGAAAATATTTTTTAAATCCCCTCGTCATTAGGAGTAATTCGTGAGTCGCGAGAAACTATGGCAACTTTTAAAGATCGGACACAAAGTATTGCCAGACCCAAAACAACTATTTCTGAATCATATATTTTTTTTGTCCCTTGTGCAGATCGAACCACACAACACTTAGCACAGTGGCAATGGCGAGGCGACCACTTAAACAAAACTTGTCATCTAGAACAAAAAAACACTTTTTACACCCAGTAAACATATCAATAGAGATTTTATATTTAGTCAGTAAATGTTACTATAGCATAACAGAATACCCTAACTGATAGCAACCTAAGCATATAATATCTTCTGCCATTATAATTGTAACATTTTATTTCAATATATTGATATCTATAAATACTAATTTTTATATTATTAATTCTCATTTTTATTAGTTGCGTCAAAATGAATGTTATGTCGAAATTGTGTATTTGGCTTGTTTTTATAATTATAATCTTGACATAATCCTAATCTTGACATATGTTATTTTTAGTAATATAAATTTAGGTGCATATTTTTTTTTGAAACAAAATTGTTTTCGTTCGCCATAATTGGTAAAACATACAGAACAAATCACTTACGAGTATATACCATCTTGCAATGTAAAACTTGTAATGTATTACTTACTCATGTTTTTAAGGTTTAAAGACATTTATTTTCTCAAAAGATTTACAAATCACTTACAGAAAAAATACTTATAATTAAATATATACATTAAGCCGATTGGCGTAGCAAGTACCTAATTATTAGTTCACTGAAACTTACTTGCTATTTACGTGTTAGTAATAATTAATAGAAACAGGGTAGTACAAAAATCTTCGTACCAAAGTCAAGCAGTGCATCGTCGCTTCGTTCAAAATGTAAGTGTTTTTACGAAATAAACGTATTATTGTTATTATTATTATTTACATATAAATCGGGTACGACACGTTGCTGTAATATCTACCTACTAACTACCTACCAATTATTTTCTCTCGCTATACACAACGCGTTTCAAGAGTCTTGCCAATTTGTACCCTATAATTGGGTGTCGGGCAATCAATGCGTGAAATAATTTTGAGTTAAAAGGCTTACTAAAGAGTACGGTAGATAAATATAGCCGTTTAATCATTTATTGTAAAAGCTACATCATATTTTGTTTATATATAATATTATATAATATCCGCCCTGTATTAAACTGTCCCACTGCTGGGCACGGGCCTCTTCTCAGTGTAAGAAGGGTTAGGCCATAGTCCACCACGCTTCCGTCTCCCCTCTAGAGGGGGGATAGCAGGGGTTTTAAAAGTAGTGGTGACTAAAGGGTAGGTCTTATCGTGTAGTGCCTGCCGTTTCATACTGCGGGCTGAAACCTCGGCGGGGTTGCGACTGCATGTGAAAATGATTCGCGCGGCTCCGCCAATTGCGGTTCTGTCGAGGAACACCGTGGTAGGTTAAGTCGGTATTACCGGGAGGTCCATTCTTATCATCATTACCATCTCTCTTTTACCCCGGTGAGCCCGACATAGCCCCTCCGCCCGCCCCCGCGGAGGGGTATGCTAGGCGTCAAGGCTTTAACCCACGTAAAAAAAAAAGAAAAAATAGTCCACCACGCTGGCCCAGTGCGAGTTGGCGGACTTCACATATCTTTGAGAACATTATTAACTCTCAGACATTTTGTATATATTTACTTATAATTATTAAAATATCTTTGAAAAGCTTTAAGTACACAAATTACTTTATACTTTATAAAGTAATTTGTGTACTCAAATCAGAGCTGTATTTAGTTCATAGAGCTTTTGCGCAATATAAATTACAGATAGTTGTTGTATAAGGAAAATAAACAGATCATTTTGTCGCAAACCACTTTAAAATTTTGTTCGTAGGAATAAACTAGGTTTTGCTTTAAATGAGTTACACAGACTTAAATATACAAATAGAAGTTTATATGAAAGATTAAGTCTTTGAAAACGAGCAAGCAAAAACAGAAACGAAGAAGTTACAGAGAACTAACGTATTACACTTAAACACACATAACCACATGCGGCGAAAGTTATAAAATCACCTGAGCGTAACTTCTTATTCTCATCAGTACATCTAAATCATATGATTATCCATTACTCATAATAATTCCTCTACATTGTTGGTTATTCGTTTGTAGGCTAAAAGTAGACGCTTCTAGTCAAAATATACCTTTATACAGGAAAATTAAAATATATTTTAAAAATTTTGTCGACATTTTCCATCGTGACTGCAATTTACCGTGTAATAAATTTAACGGTGGTACGTACGGTACTATCGAATGATTCCGCGAGATAATAATATTGTAAAATTTCCGATGTATCGATAAGTTATTAACTTTTAATATGTTTATGACGTCAGCGAAAATTATGTACGTATTAACGATACTGGCGACAATTTTGCGATATTGTGGATAATGCTTCATAAATTTAATTATTTTGTCATATTAGTGACTCATTTATATCACTTTTATCGAGTTTTGGTGGACTGAAATGTTTCGATGGTATAGTGAGGGTATGTGGTAGTTTAACGACCACAATTGAAGTCGGCTCACATATTTTATTACATACTTTACAAGTAAATTTTTTTACATACTTGGAAGAGATTCTGTATATACAGTAGACATGAGAACATTACACAAGATATAAGGGTAACTAGAAAATGTAAGTGTAATATCAATAGTGTCTAACTCTTCAAGGATAAACAGTCGTATAACACTATTATAACATGTAGACCCAATATTTTTATATTCCATACACAACTAGAACTAGGAACATCTGGCGTTAGATTGTTACAAAAAAGGTAATATATTCTTCTCATTTTCTCATCCGACCGGCCAGTACGCTTGCCTGAGAAATCTTAATCGTAGCCAACATAAATAACGTTCCAAAAATAACAAATTCCCAGAATACTAAAACACACCTGTAGATCTTGCAACATGACTGGCCGGCGACTCAGCAATTACTCAGCAAATTAGGGGAACCCCGTCGATCTATTGCCATGTTATACCGGTACATTCTTCATATAGTACCGGTATATTCTCTACAGTAGCGGTACACAGCCGGTAGGAAACGTAATTTCCTATCCGCAATGTTTTCCTGCCAACGCCGTGTACATCGGATGTTATTAATATAGAAAAGCATTTGAGGACAAACTCAATAAAGTCTTTGCACTTTATTGAATCTGTTCTGAACGCGGCGAGGAATCTTTGATTATGCAGTCTCTTCATAGAACGAGGTCAGATGATAATTTATCTATTATAGTAAGGATATTTGTCAAAGTTATTTTAAATATAAACTAGCGTTATTATACTCATAATTATATATTACCAGACTTTTGAAGCTGCAGTAGCCCAATGGATAAGAAATTGGACTCGTGATGTTGTGGGTGTGTAACCCACCCATTGCTCTCGACCGACATGAAGCCACTTCCAACACAATCTAACTTAGCTGAACGGATTAATAAAATATGAATAGCCGAAATTGGAATAAATATTTAAAATATATTCACATAGACATCCATCAGGTGAATTGTGTGACAGAAAAACAAATATTTGCTAAAATAGGCTTCAGTTAATGTATGTGTTAATAGATGGTTGTTCCGAGTGTGATTTCTGATATATTTCTAAACGCGACAGAGTGATTAATAACAAGCGTGAAAATTATCTCTAATACAAGGAAGTTTTCAAGCCCCTACAAAAGATCCTCTTACTTTACATTTAATCAACGACGTGTTAGCCCGAAGCAAAACAGAGTACCACCGTAATTAGTCCGAATTCAATTATCACAATAATAAGCCCGCGCCGTGTAATAAAACACAGTATCACATTGCGAACAATGTTTTCGTCGCAGCAATATTATTCGGCCATATTCAGAATGTCATTAATTCTCGTACACATATTTTATTCGGGCGATATTCCGGCCGTGTCGCGTTGGGTGTCGCTGCGTTCGCCCGGGGCGGTTCCGTGCGCCCCCGACATTTTTGTCGTGGATATTATTGAAATCAAAATAGCTAGCGTCGTGGATTCTCCCATAAATTTTGCGTACCACAGCAGGCGGGCCGCACAAATTTTTATTTGTCGCTGTCAATTTATTTTTTTCTTTGTTAGTATTTGTAGTTTTACGTTTTAAGAATCTTGTTTATGGTACCGTGAGTTACCATGTTTCGAATGCGGTGTATCAATAAATTCGTTGTTTAACCTTCTACAAGCAAAGGACGCATATTCGTCGCTGTCACCAAATTTTAGAGGGTCGAGTTGTTTGAATTTTATAGCAGTTTGCATTAATAAATTACTCACATCAAAGGATCCAACCATGCAAAAGTGTGCAGCTGATTATCGTCCAATGTTTTGCCTCCCTCTGTACTGGGAAAAAGAAAAGCGAAAGCCTTAATACAAACATTTAATGAATAGATTATCCATTTTTGTACTTAGTTGCTTTGATAAACATCAGGAACACGAAGCAGTAGTGACTCTTGAGGGGTGAAAGAGTTGAAAAGTTGGGGAGCGGATGTAAATTAATGAAATTCTACCACTACAAGCGACTCGCCAGTCGGTTTACAAAGCCACTGTCCGTGAGACGAGTTTGCAAACAAGAGCTTAGAGGCGATGGATGTTGCATGATTCTGGTATTCTGTAGGGAATTTAAAACGTAAACCTGTATAACATATTTCGGTTTAAAAATGTTGGTTCTGTATGTGAGAAAGTGCCGTTTTGTATAAAGGAAATTATTTGAGTTTTGTATTTTGTATTTCATACAAACTATGTGATCAATATTTATTTCGCAAAGCCGAGTTTGATGTTATTTTACATGTTTAGTTACTTGACTTTAAGTCAAGTATAGTCGGACTGAAATTATAGAATGTATAAAATTATAGAAGTAACAACCATATGCAAAAAATATACAAAAGGAGAAAGAAATAGATTAAACAAAGAGAAAAAATATATTAAACACAATAATAATAATAATATCAGCCCTGTATTAAACTGTCCCACTGCTGGGCGCGGGCCTCTTCTCATTGTGAAAAGGGTTAGGCCATAGTCCGCCACGCTGGCCTAGTGCAGGTTGGCAGACTTCACATATCTTCGAGAACATTATGGAGAACTCTCAGATATGCAGGTTTCCTCACGATGTTTTCCTTCACCGTTAAAGCAAGCGATAAATAACTACTTAATACGCACATAACTTCGCAAAGTCAGAGATGCGCATCTCTGACTTTTGGTTGTTGAACAAGTTATTCCTTGGGATCGAACTCGAGACCTCTGCGTGTCGGTCCTACGGTTTTCCACTAAGATATCGCTGCTATTGCTATTAAACACATATTGTATAAAAATGTATTCATGTAAATATTTAATAATAATACATATAAATAAAATTAATTTGTAAATAACTATGTTTAAGCAGCGATAGAAATACATAGGTACATAGACACATAACAACCACCACCGTGCCACAACACGAAAGCGATATAAGAAAACATTCCTTTTATACAAAAGAAGGTTCAACAGAATTTCGTCGTGCAAAGATGATGTATAAAAGCAATGTCTAAGAGCTGTGGTATCTTATTGTATTATAATAAGCAGAGGACGGGATCCAAAACGCCGTACTTTTGGATCCCGTCCTAGGCCGCGGTCATTTTTGCAATGGTTTCGATATTCGGGTACGCCACAGTCTTTTTATGGTGCAAAATTTTACTGAAGTTGTTTATGTGCCCGGTAAGCCGCAATAGGAGCCTATAATTATTACGGTTTGTTGCCTCTGTTACGTGTGAAATAAATACATAAAGAAGAAACAAATTTAATGTTAATAAATAATTATAATTGGTAAATGTATGTAACATACTTCACGTCAGTCTACAACATGTCACAAATATAACGCACAATCTCAAACACCCCAATTAGATTATTAAATCGTTATCGTATATAATCATTAAAATGTTACTTTTATGTACTTAAATATTTTAATTTAACGAATTAGTTCTCCTTATTGTGCGCGGTAGTATGGGTATATTACAATAAATCTAACATTATTGCCTTTATTGCATCAAAAACCTTATTGCCTTGAATTATGATACATTGTCGTTTATTTCAGCTGTTTAATAAATTGGTGACTATAATTTAATTCGTTTCAATTACTTTAGGGATAAAAATTACCTATATTAAAAATTGCTGGCATTGATTCAGTAGTATTTTGACCAAACTACTTTCAAGATGTGCCTTTATTATGTTACATGTTATATACAAATAATATAATATACACCCTGTATATAAACTGTCGCACTGCTAGAAACGAGCCTCTTCTCAATGCGAGTAGGTTAGGTAAATCTTTATATTTATATTTAAATGTTTTTGTTTGCTTTAAACAAAGTAATATGTATTACTTTGTAATACATATAACTAAGATAAGATAAGCTCGTCCCCAGTAGTGGGACAGTGTATATACAGGTGTATACTATAATATATAGAATGAGTCTTTATATTTATATTTAAATGTTTTTGTTTGCTTTAAACAAAGTAATATGTATTACTTTGTAATACATATAACTAAGATAAGATAAGCTCGTCCCCAGTAGTGGGACAGTGTATATACAGGTGTATACTATAATATATAGAATGAGTCTTTATATTTATATTTAAATGTTTTTGTTTGCTTCAAACAAAGTAATATGTATTACTTTGTAATACATATAACTAAGATAAGATAAGCTCGTCCCCAGTAGTGGGACAGTGTATATACAGGTGTATACTATAATATATAGAATGAGTCTTTATATTTATATTTAAATGTTTTTGTTTGCTTCAAACAAAGTTATATGTATTACTTTGTAATACATATAACTAAGATAAGATAAGCTCGTCCCCAGTAGTGGGACAGTGTATATACAGGTGTATACTATAATATATAGAATGAGTCTTTATATTTATATTTAAATGTTTTTGTTTGCTTTAAACAAAGTTATATGTATTACTTTGTAATACATATAACTAAGATAAGATAAGCTCGTACCCAGTAGTGGGACAGTGTATATACAGGTGTATACTATAATATATAGAATGAATCTTTATATTTATATTCAAATGTTTTTGTTTGCTTTAAACAAAGTAATATATATATTACTTTGTTTAAAGCAAACAAAAACATTTTAATATAAATATAAAGATTTACCTAACCTACTCGCATTGAGAAGAGGCTCATCTCCAACAGTGGGACAGTTAATATACAGGATGTATATTATATTATTTGTATAGACTGACGTGAAACATTCATTTCACCAAATATAATTATTTGTTTACATTAAATTTATTCTTCTTTATGTATTTAATTCACACGTATACATAACCATATTTCTTACATTTTACTCATTAGCAATCACCAACAAACAGCATAAAAAATTGTTGTAATCCAATAAATTGATATATGTAAATTGCAATTACATATTATGCTACAGACTAGCTAGCACTAAGCAATTAACATGAGAAAACGTATCAACGGTCGGCCTCAAGCCTACGTCAGCGTTCTATATAATCCGTTCTAGGTCCGGCATCTCAATTTGCCGCATCCATACAAACTATGTCTGGATGTCATCCCAGTTCGGTCCACTTGTTACCAGCAACTTCGTACCACTACACAACTTTAACAAAACTGACCCACTGTGCCGATGCGGAAGCGGCTTTAATACACAAATAATTACTGGAGACAAGTTTTCGAGGAGTCGAGAGCCTCTAGGCAGAAAGTTTTTTAGCGAATTTTAATTTTAATACTCAGTCTGTCTCGTATTTTTATACAACTTTTGTATTTTGGATGTTTACAGTTTGCGTTTGAAGGCTTGCTTGTTTCGATTTTGAACATTTTGCCGTGGAACTTTTCCAGCTTCAGTTCTATATTATTTTTAGCAATATCAGTTAATTGGAAGCTTATTTACAGTGCTTAAAATGACGACCGTTTATTAAAAGTAAAGAGATTATGAAATGCTGATAACTCATTTGAGTGGATATTACACTGCAACTATACAGTGGCTTCGCCTAGCATTTAGCAATTTATTTTATTTTATTTGGCACAAGGTATAAATTACAATCGATATATTTTTAAAATTAATATTGAATATAATTCGTAATTATTATCGATTAATAATTTGGATTATTCAAGTCTTCAATAAATATATATATTCGATGCTTTAATAATATTCAAATACATTATACTTACTTTTATATCTAGTGATTATTAGATTACGTATTAGCTTTAAGGCAATACGAATCCAATACGAATCGAACACGAATCCAATACGAATCTAAAACGAATCCAATACCGCCCCATTCAATTACTTACGCGGTGTAAGGAATGGTGTGTGGCAATATTAGACATGCCATGACAAAATCGTCATCCAATATCGATTATGGTACGAATTATAATTGATCAACATTCGGATGCACGAACATACAATTTAACAAATAATTGAATAAATTTCTTATTGCGATAAGTTTACTGAACAGAATTTCATAAAGATGGCTTAGATTTTAAGTTGAACTTTAACCTACTAAGCTTACTATAACAACTGCATCAAAATCGTATCAGTGACTATGCATGATAACTCATGGATGTATTAGATTTCTGCCTAAAATCTGTCTTTTTACGCAATGTACTAAGACAGACTCAACTGCATAACTGACTTGCATAATATCTGCAAAGGGGTAGCCGGAGGTTTAGTCAGCGATATAACACGACTAAACATTGAACAAATTATTCAGTAATTTGTTAATAAAACGTTACTTATTACTAATAGTAAATTCAGTACGCTTTAAATGTTACTGCAGAAAAATAAGAAATTACCATTATTGTGTAGGTACCTACTAGCTGACCAGCGCAACTTCGTCTGCTTTACATAAGAAAATTTTCTCGTTTTTGTAACATGTTTCATTTATGCGCCGCTCCTATTGGTCGTAGCGTAATGTTATATAGCCTGTAGCCTGCCTCGATAAATGGGCTATCCAAAACTAAAATAAGTTTTCAATTCGAACCAGTAGTTCCTGAGATTAGCGCGTTCAACCAACCAAACAAACAAACAAACTCTTCAGCTTTATAATATTAGGATAGATTGTAATAAAATTTAAAATCTCAATCGCATCTCTGTGTCGATAAATACGACTGCACAGATGCCGTAGTGGTTAAGTGGTCGCCTCGCCACTGCCACTGCGCCGAGTGTTGTGGGTTCGAATCCCACACGGGACAAAAGTTTGTGTGATCAACAAACGGTTGTTACAAGTCTGGGTGTTCTTAGGTGCACACAGGATTTGTTCCTAGTGCGGAAGTTGTCTTTTAAAACGAAAAAACAATAAAAAAGCATTTGTGTAATTTAAAATCTCACAAATGTTTATCGACTATGTAAGCTGACTGTATTACAGCCCTAGTAAATGAGTTACTGATATCGCAATTAAACTGTAGAATAGGCCAACGAAATCGCAGACAAAGCCTACCATAAACCATAAAAGTAATATTTTCCAAAATACATAAAGATATATAAAAAGCAAGATGATGAAGAGTTACGAATGCTCGGCTTCGGTAATTTTGCGAAGAAGTAAACTTGTAAAATATGAGTTGATCTGACGTACAAAGTTCGTTCAGTTGAAATTTAGTTCTGCGCCAGTAGAGGGTACGGCGGTTTAAAAATAGTTGAGTCGAGTACTTTATCGCAGTCACTTTAGCACGTCTAGACACGTATTAGTGGATAATAATGATTTGATACAAACTTCGTCTCTAAGATTTATTTTTATTAAACGTTAATTACATCTGTGAGAGTGCTTTAGTAGTTTCTTGATGAGCTTACAGTAATGTTAGCAGCTGAGTGTAACGGTATAGGTTTGATTCCAGAACAACTTAAAAGGTACTATTCCAGACAGAATTTTGTATGTTTGTAATGTTTTCACACAAAAACTAATGGACCGATTTCAAAAATTCTTTCACCATTAGTAAGCTTTTTCACTGAGTGACATAGGCTATATTACATTTAAAAAAAAATAGGGATCCTTAATAAAAATGCAATAAATAAATTATGGTGTGAAAAAATTAGTCATAAAAAAATCTGTCATCGCGTGCGCTGCGGCAACTATTGATGATAGAACAAAAAAATGTTCTACAGTATTATAGAACGTATCAATATCTACAAAAAAGTCCGTGATACCATATGTATTTTCTTAATATATAGCTAACTACACCTATATAGGTGTAGTTAGACTTATTAATTTCTTTAGTTGTAGTTTTATATATTAAAATTAGATAACAAATTAAAAGTAGGTATTGGGTAATAAATTAAAGTCCACGCGGACGAAGTTGCGGGCAACAGCTAGTTTATATATATATACATGTGGGCAACAGCTAGTTTTAATAAACTTGGAATTAGTCAAAACTGCGTGCTGCGATGACAACTATAAAATCAGTCAGATGGTTGTATGGGATTTGAAACCACGTTTCACTATCAAATAGGAAGTGGTACCTAAAAATTGCTTCACCTGAGAATCAAATTTGAGACGTCGAGAAAGTCATGCTATAGTTACTTCTATAGGCGAAACATAATAAATTTCCAAAAAATAATTCTTCCTTCATTTAAATATATCTCAATTCTGTTTTAATTATGTTGCACGATCACGCTATACAGCATCACAACTTTAGGTAAACAAAAAAAATCATTTTGTTTTATAGTTCACTGTTTCCTTGTCTTCAAAGCACCGTTCCTCGCCCCTCCATTCATGTAACTCCTTTTAAACAATCACAACAATCCTATTCTCAAACACATGAACCTGTGATCCATCGTTCAACCTACTCGTCACATAATAAACACAATCATATTCTGTTACAACAAATCAAATTTTCCTTTCAATATGTAGGTACAGCTTAACAGTTAGTAAAGGTTGCCACACACTTACCGAAGCTTGACGATCCGATCCAAGCAAACATTTTATGCAATCTTGCAAAACTACAAAATCTATACACACGGTTTAAGCAACATGTACAAGTATCTAGTTACTTGATCATGATTGTTATGAGATAGATTAGATGTGCGTGATTTAAATGGTAAAACAAGATTAACGTCAGATTTAGCTTGAGTGAAAAATTATTATTATACGCTTACATTAAATTTATTTTAATTACAAATTATAATTTCATTTCATTTTTGAGGTGTTCGCCACGCTACGCCCAGTGCGTTGAATATTATAGGTTCGAGCCTCACACGAAGCATTTTTTTGTGATTGTATGAATAGTTTTGCCGAGTTTGAGTATTCATTTGGTGCTGTTACTTCCAATCATTGCGAAACAGTGTTTATACCTAGTTCAGCTACAATCGCTTTTCTAAAAATCTTAAATATTTCGCACTCTCAATAAAACAGACTCATCTGAGTATTTTGTATTTAATAAATTTGAAACCTATTGCAAGTACTTAACACAAATATTATACTAAAGATTTTAGTCACACAGATAAAGTTGAAATTGCCTTACTTTCAAATTTCGACTTAAGTCACTGTTTTATCAAGAGTGCGATATTGTGACGCACGCCAGTTCGCAAAAATTATTATTTCTGCTGTCTTGACAAGTTCGCAGTTTTGTGTAACCACCTTTACATCAAGTAAAGCAAGGGAGTATCCGCACCCTATTCGTGCCGTTGTCGATTTGGCGTGCTCAATAAAAAAATGCTCAATTTACGTTCACGTAATAGGCACTGCGGATAATTCGCTACGGTCCCGCAGTCGATGCTCGTTCCGGTGAATAAAAATGTTTTCTTTTTTAATGTAAAAGTTGATCGGCACGCTCGCCTTTTGCGGGTCTTATGGCTGTAATTAAACGAATGCTAAACAACATTGATTCAATTTATGCTGGTTGTTTATTTTGTGTGATTATAAGGGACATTAAGATAACTATCGTCTGGCTACCCTTACACTAAGTTAAGTTAGATGTAGACCTACTGTATCTCCATTCATGCTAACATTAAAGAAGGCGTCATAACTCCGTTCCGATCATATGTCGAAGCATCGTGCCACTACTGAGAATAAATGATAATAAAAATAATAACATTCTATTCTACCACATACACACAACACCATCTAGCCCAAACTAAGCAGAGCTTGTACTATGGGTACTAGACAATGGATAAACATACATTATACTTTTTTTATTGTAAATACTTATATATTATACATAGAAACACACAGACCAAGACAAACATCCATAATCCAAGAACCCGTGACCTCAGGCGTGGCAGTCGGTTACACTAACCACTACATCATCGAGGCCGACGTGAAAATTGCAATATCACTGCCCGACTTAGCAATCAAATGCGGAGTTGAATAAATCGGTGGAAAACGAAACAAATTGAAAGGCGTACTGGTGTATAGTCGCCTCGCCGCTGCCGCTGCGTCGAATATCATAGATTTGATGTCCCACATGGAAAAACCATTTGTGTGATCCACAAACTGTTGTTCCGAGTCTGGGCGTAAAGGAAATAGTTGTAGCACATAGGTTACGCTCAGGGCACTACCCATCTAGAAAGTTTGGATATCTCATGAAGAAATTTGATTCGCCTAATATATATATATATAATAATATATATATAATAGATCGCCTAATTCGTGCTCTCCGAGGCACGGAGCAGGCGATATTTGTCAATCAATACGCACATAATTTTGAAAAGTCATGTAACTTCCGAAAGTCAGAGGTGCGCGACGTGGGTTCGAACCCGAGACCCTCTGCATTGCAGTCTGTTGGTCTCCCCACTGAGCTATCGCTGCTATTATTATATTTTAAATTTACTTTATACTATTGGACTAATTTAAGATTCAAATATCAATTTATTCTTCACTTTGCAACTGTTGTCTACATGCCTTTAAAACTGCCAGTCCTTCAGCAAAGCATCCACGTCTTATCCTGTTCGATAATACCAGTCCTCAGGCTTCTAAGGAAGCGTCTCGGGATGAGCCTTGCTATTATTACAGTTTGAATAGTTACGTGCAAAGTTTCGAGTTCAATTCAAAAAACATATGTTATAGGTTTTTCTTTAGTAGAAGATCGCATTTCGGGAATATTATACCCAGTAAACGACAATAGCGTCACCCTCCTTTATATGAAGCCTACAGCGTGCCTGACGAACTGCATTTCGTTTCTAAGATATACAGACGTAAATTAATAGCTACTTTAACTTGCTAATTACAAAATACCATAGTTACACTTGATTGAATAAAACAACCACAATGTCGTCCGTAGCACCACAAGTCCACAAAACGTCAAAATCCTAAAACAATGGACCGCAAACTAATCACGCATGACGCAAAATAAATTTTACAATTTAAATTAATTATACAATGTCGATCGAACAATAATTACAATAATACATTTATTCGTTATCCCTTATTAAACCAATTCGACGAGCTTTATGCCATTATTAATTTTAACAATTGTATTAAATGTTAGGCTTTGTGTTTGTTTCATAAATAAGCTATGTGTGTTCCGTTTTAATTGTTATTGACGAAGTGTTGATGTCAGTATATACTTTAATCAGATTAGTAATGTGCGA
Organism: Catocala fraxini; assembly: GCA_930367265.1. Lineage (NCBI taxonomy): Eukaryota > Metazoa > Arthropoda > Insecta > Lepidoptera > Erebidae > Catocala > Catocala fraxini. Next base: position 25,679,781 of record OV884031.1, read on the forward strand.
TTGATTAGTGCTTGTCTACTACGGTCGAGTCAGTTACGTATACAATCAATACACTAAACTCGGATGTCATACACCTTAGCCAACGCTTTTAGGTATATAGTTTTTTTCTTTAATGCTATGAAATCGGCAAACAAGCGTATGGCCCGCCTGATGGTAAGCGGCTACCGCAGCCTATGAACGCTTGCAACACCAGAGGCATCACTCACCCAGATTGGCAAGATCCCGAGACATATTTTGTTCTTAAGCCTGCGCCGAGCCAAATGTGCCAAAACAGGCGGTCACAGATAAGTAAATAAAATTAACACTTTTTGTTCAATACAAATATAAAATATACATTTACCATAACAATGAATGTGTTTACAATAATTCCACGAAAACTTAAAATAATTAATGTTTTCGCCTACATAATTACGTAAATTTGCAAAAAAGTAAGCTCGTATTACGTGATTTTAGGTTATAACAGTAGAGATCTATCCTATTTTACAGCTTAAACGAAACACAAATAGTTATATTACAATTTTTCTGTCTCAAATATTTAAGTTATTGGTTGACAATAAAGATACATATTTATCAAAAAAAGCACTTAAAATCCTCCATACAATTTTACTATGGCGGCCGCGCGGCGATTTGAATATGCGCCACACGAACTCTGTCATTATCTGTCTTACGCTCGGCGCAGTCTTAAGACTGCGCCGACCGAAATATACCAAAACAGGCGGTCACAATTAAGTTAATAAAATCAACACTTTTTGTTTAATACAAATAATAAAAATACATTTACCATAACAATGAATGTGTTTAAAATTACTCCGTGTTAAAAACTTAAAATAATTAATATTTTTCCTACAAAATTACGTAAATTTGCGCGAGAAATGCAAAAATATAAGCTCGTGTTACGTGATTTTTAGATTATAACAGTAGGAATCTATCCTATTTTACAGCTTAAACGAAACATAAAAAGTTATATATCAATTTGTCCGTCCCAAATATTTAAGTTATTGGTTGACAATAAAGATACATATTTATCAAAAATGCACTTCAAACCAACCATACAATTTTACTATGGCGGCCGCGCGCCGATTTGAATATGCGCCGCACGAGCTCTGTCATTATCTATCTTACGCTCGGCGCAGTCGTAAGTCACATATGCATAAAAATTTCACTAGCTACTACGCTAGCTAGTACGCTTCAAACCAAAACAGAAGTTGTTAGTCAAAATATATACTTACATACATAGTTGTGTGTATATATTTTGACTAAATTTAAATGAACACTCAAATGTGTAACAGAAAATTAACGCATCGCTAAATCAGTTGAGGTTTGACTAGATTTGTGTACAAAGGCAAATATTTAAAGTAGGTAAACTATTAATTGCTGTACAGTATGTAACAGCTTTATGTTGTTTGATTATCATAAAATGTATTGATTTTGAACACAAATAAATTCCCTAGCTAATAAAGTGACGTCACAGTCTATGATGCATGAAATAGCGCTAATAATTGCTCATATGCTAGAATGTTATTAGTGGTAACATTACATAATTGTGGCTTTTTAACGAATTATTGGCTCTTCTTAAGTGTCTTAAGTGTAGCTATCTTATTTGTAGGTACCATCGCCATATAAATTAAAATGGTGACTATTTTATTTATTTGGTTATGATACGAATTAGCCAACTTCACATGGCAATTACTACTATGTCACAGAATATCGGCGTTATTCATGCTGAACCAAAAGGAGAAAAAAAAGTGCACTTTGCAAAACGCCTGACGCCATATATGCATTTTGCCATAGGTTCATTTCTCATACAACACTTTTTAAACTTGCCATCGAAAGACAACACAAATAAAATCAGTAGGTATCGGGAAAAGCAATAACCCTGATTGACGCAGTAATCACCCGGGTTCTCATAAAATACCAATTGTTGACGATTTGTAAAGTCGTAGGCTAGATACTCAAGACTGACTCGATAATGAGCCATACATGTGAAAATGTTTCTAAACTATTGACGACTCGATGGCGTAGTGGTTAGTGTAACCGATTGCCACGCCTAAGGTCGCGGGTTCGATTCCCGCACAAGTCAAACATTTGTGTGCGTGAACATGGATGTTTGTCTTGGTCTGGGTATTCCTATGTATAATATGTATGTATTTACAAAAAAAAAAGTATATATGTATGTTTATCCATTGTCTAGTACCCATAGTACAAGCTCTGCTTAGTTTGGGCTAGATGGTGTTGTGTGTATGTGATAGAATATTATTATATTATATTATATTATTATATTATTGTCTGGAACCTAAAACGTTGGCGAAAAGTAGAAGTATAATATCATCAACTTCTACTTCAGGTAAATAAGCGTGTGTGTGCTACTGGCGAGCCTTCACAATGGTGGCCTTAAATTCGTAGTTGATGTATTAAATTAATCAATTTTCAATTTTTCAAAACATCATTTCTAGTCTCACAAAATATAGAGAAAGAAAAGTTCATTGACATAAAATTTGAATGAGCAATTTCACGAATGATTACGAATTACAAGCCTTTCATTATATCCTAAAGATTGCAACTTGTAATAAAACGATACAGACTTTTGTATAAGTTTCAAACTTAGTTCTGATCACTTTGAATGGCTTAGTATCTCCTCCGCCTCCGATAAGTATGCAAAAGAGGCTTTAAAGAAAATTATAAAACTTTGTATAGTATACATAAAATGCATATATATATATATAGATGTTTAGTATATCCCGTCCCGGCGGTCCCGGCGGTACGTCCATCAGTGGACGTCTTTCGGCTGATGTAGATGATATCCCGTTACTACTTAAGTCTATGCATATTAATTTAGTATTATTGTTGCATCAGAAAAGGCTTGACGCATAAATGCAAAAAGCATTAAAATATTGTCCATTTTAGCAATATGGGGCACCGGACGCAAAATATGCATTTTGCCATAGGTGCATTTTTCATATAACACATCAATAACTTGCCATCCGCTGACAATAAAAATTAAATCAGCACCAAAAAAGCCAATAGCAATACTTGACGAGGTAATCAAACTCGGGTCCTCGTGATCAAGCGAAATCTTAAACCACAGTACCAACTAGACAGTCAAGAGAAACTCAATCTTGCAAATCTAGAAACCGGACTATAGAAAATGAAAATAAGATTTCTCAAAATCATTCTCCCTGCTTTGGACCAGGCGTTTGGACCACACTGCTTATGAAAAAATTATCCCACTGCTGGTCATGGGCCTCTTCACACTATAATAAGGCTATAGTCCACTAAGCAATCCCAGTGCAGATTGATAACATTAACAAAAACATCTTCGAGAACATTATGAAGCACTCTCAGACATTCACATCGGAATTTCTCTCACAATGGTTACCTTCAACGTTAAAGTGAGCGATAAATATCTATTCAGTACACTACACGAAAAAGCCTACTCTATTATCCTACAAATCCAAAAACTACAAACAATTTGGCACGCTCCATCCACAGAACAATTGTTTCGACAAAAAACGTTGAACATGATACTCGACATCTTCCAAGGAATAAACCTGGTAATGAATACAAACAAACAGATAAATATTTGGCACTGGAGCAAGAACATCAAGGATTTTGGCTCTCCACCCGGCGGTTACTATTAAACAGTCAAATTATGATAATGGAATTAATATTACGGTCGAAAACGGAATGAAACTAAAGATCGCTGTTATGAGAATGTTGCTGGCAAAAATGGAACGTTAATGTGCCGAATGAATTTTGTATTTCATTTGCTGTATTGGAACTGCTGGCTTATTTTTCCCTTTGTGCTGCTGTGGTTTTGTATTTTCAGTGTTTGTGGATGAGTAATTTTTTTAAGAGCATAGGTGATTGCCATTTCATTCGAAAAAATTGTTTGATACATTTTATAATAAAACTAGTTCACATGATTTATGGCCAGTCGCACAACTAACAAGTAAAATTTATCCGAAAGATAAATCGCATGCTGTCTCACTCTTGTTAGGTTAAAGAAGAGAGATAGCGAGACTTTTATATTAAAAATAAATTCTATTTGGAGGTGGTGGTACAAGCCCTTAATGGCATAAAGTAAATCTAAATACTAAAAAAAGAATAACGTGTGTGGTTTGTATAAATATATCAATTTGTATATGACCTAGCAATATTCGTACATTTTTATTGTACGTAGAAGACAAGCGCCAACGTATGCCTAATAATATAATAATAATACTAATATTCTACCACATACACACAACACCATCTAGCCCAAACTAAGCAGAGCTTGTACTATGGGTACTAGACAATGGATAAACATACATATATACTTCTTTTTTTGTAAATACATACTTACATATTATACATAGAAACATCCAGACCAAGACAAACATCCATGTTCATGCACACAAATGTTTGACTTGTGCGGGAATCGAACCCGCGACTTTAGGCGTGGCAGTCGGTTACACTAACCACTACGCCATCGAGGCCTCCTTGATCATAGTGTTTATTTTTTCTCTTTAGAAATTCTTAGTAAGAGCACTGTATTTAAAAAATGCCTCTTGACTTAAGCTTTGCCCTATTACGCACGGCCTAAAACATAGCTGGCAAAATGTTAGACTTCTGCTTAGGCCTTCAGAGTTGTACAGGATAATAGAGGCTATATTATCATTATGTTACCCAAGACATAAAGCAGATATGTGGAAAAGTCTGAAGCGTAGTAAAGAAGAAGATCTATAAAACACAAAAAAAAAATTAAATTTTCGACATTAATTACTCAAATAATACTTCACCTGTTTTGACCATCGAGTCTGGCCGAGAATCAAATCCGAGACCTCAAACACAGCAGTCATATTGATTACTGCTACGAATCCAAAGCAACATAATAATTTTCTGATAAAATACTCAAATCTTTATACTCGACCCGATCCTCAAACCCAGAACCTCACGATCGACAGGAACAATAAAAAAGCTCAACATAATCGTGCATCCGTTGACATACAACGTTACCCCACACGGCCGGTTCAAATCTCTTCCAAAAACAATTGTCACGTCAATACGGCCACATTTACGAACATAGTACGTAACTGTAGATATAAATGAGAATAAAAAAATGATTTTATTGTTGTATTTATACGCAGTCATTGTGCTGCGCTCCGAAGTGCTCGTAAATTGTGCTTCGAACGTGTTTACGTTACGGATTTTGTGTTCGAAGCTCGTTTACGTCTCGGTAACGGGGCGGTCAAGGTTCCAAGTGTCGATTATAGCATATTACTGCGACTTTTATTTGTGACTGCAAATCTGTACACATGAGAATTTGAGCGTGGGATATATCTTTAGATTAGGTTTGATAAACTGTTGTAATGAATATTCTAAGATCTTTAGATTTAAGATTATGAATGTATGAGTTGACTGCGCCTCATGGCATATTGATGTCAGTGCTCTCCTTAAAATTGTCACTGCGGTCATCGTAGTTCTAGGTTCAATTCCAAAACACGGGACAAATTTTGTCCATTTTTGAATATCTGTAAAGTCCTACTTGATGCCGACAATTTGCTAATGCAGAAGCTTGTCTTTTTTTTTAATTAATAAAATTAATATGCGTCGTGTGTCTATCTCGTGTGCTACCTTTAATTTTAAATGTAAAGAATTAGAAATTAGCTTTTTGAATCCCTCAAAAATGCACGGCGGGATAAAAACTATACTAAGTGTTAATCACATGGTGTACAAAATCAAAATTCAAAATAAATTTATTAAGATAAGGTTACAAGGTAACACTTATGAATGTCAAAGATACATCAGCAAAGCAAGGGTGTAGGGCTCACGAGAAGAACAGACAAGAAACTCATGGCCATTTTTGTTAATCGCTAAGTTTTTGTTTACAAATCATACCTGTACCTATGCCAAGTTTCATCTAAACCTGTTCAAGGAAACATAATTTCGTAACAAACATCCTGTTAACTTAACTAACTTTCACACGTCTAACATTATTTATGTTAGTAGTCAAGATTAAATAATATTGATTGCTATTTTGTTTTATAACCAATTAAGCATATAAACAGCTTGCAGCTCTGCTTTTAACGTATATCGTCAGCTATCTAAAATACCACGTAATATGGAACAAGACCATTGTTGTGTACCAGATTCGTTAGACTCCATGCTACTACTATGAATTCCTTGATAGGTACCCCTAATTCAATTAGCCCCATTCGAGAACCAAATAGGAAAAATGGCTACACCACCGAGTTACTATTAGTTGTTAACTGAATTCGTGATAAAAGCTTTTACAAAATAGCACAGCGGTAATTAAAAACAGCTTAAAAATAATTGATATGTTGCCTCATCATAAAAATGTAACTTGAATCAAAACTGCCTACCTGCCTATCCCATTATAATAGGTACTACCAAAAGCACGTAATCAACTTTAATTTAGACAGATTGGTACTATTCGACAAATTGGTTGTACCATGCTACCAATTTGTGTTTCAGTTAATTTTATTACACACGTACGTTGAACGTATGCCGGAGTTTTTCCGCAAACGGTGGCTCGTGCTTACGCCCAACGCTTATAAATGGTGTGATTATATGTTTATACTGAGGACGGTAGTTTATACTGATTGTGTTTTAGGCCGGTCAAGCACTCGGCCGCAGAATTCGTGACTTTCTGAAAACTTTTATACAATCATACCAATTTCTTTTTGTTGCATTCAATATTAATAATATCTATTACATACACGCAACACCATCTAGCCCAAACTAAGCAGGGCTTGTACTATGGGTACTAGACAATGGATAAACATACATATATTTATTTATTATTATTATTATATTTTTTTTGTAAATACTCACATATTATACATAGAAACACACAGACCAAAACAAACATCCATGTTCATGCACATTCATAAGGTTCCTAGATTTTTGTGCAAAACGTATCCGGTTTAAATGAAAACTATTTGACGTCTATATGACGTCTATAACGACTACGACCTAAACATACTCACACTAAAAAGACGTGTACCCAGCAGTGGAACAGCTTATATACGGAGCTGATATTATTATATATGTATACTTGAGGTTTTCCAACCTCGGCATTGAATGCAGTTCTTCTTCTCTCTTAGCCTTTATTATTCCCAAGTCACTTGGGGTCGGCTTTTCTGGTCTAACCGGATTTGACTGGATATCAGTTTTTACACGGAGCGGCTGCCATCTGACCTCCGCAACCCGAAGGCTAACGATACCCTAAGGCTAGACCAGTGTCAGAATATTAGAGGGTACTGACTTTCCCAATAACGACTGCCATAGATGTTCATGGCAGCCGGGACCGACGGCTTAACGTGCTCTCCGAGGCACGGAGCAGGCGATAATTGTCAATCAATACGCACATAATTTCGAAAAGTCATATAACTCCCGAAAGTCAGAGGTGCGCGACGTGGGTTCGAACCAGAGACCCTCTGCATTGCAGTCTGTTGGTCTCCCCACTGAGCTATCGCTGCATTGAATGCAGTTACAAATACTTAATTTATTCTATTCATTATTTAGGCAAGCTTTATGGTACGATTTTCTGACATCATAAGTTCTTTACTTTTCACTTAAGCTGAACAATTATAAGATTCGGATAATCATAGGCTACTGTCGTAGTACGTAGACGCTTCCTATACCAGAAAAATTTACACGTAACTGATATTTAAAAAACAATTTAACGCAACTAACTAAAAAGGCTTTAAGTAATATGGAACGCCCCTATGGCTTTATAGCTTTTTAATTGGCGAACGCAAACCCTGGTCGTCTGCTAATACTACAGGATCTTTACAAGCTCTTGAAGCTAGAACATCAAAAAAAATTTATATTTTACCGTAAAATTAATTCTAATTGTATTAGAATAGTCGTCCAGTGTGTCATGTTCCTAATACTTAATTAGTTGATACAGTCTAGGTATATTGGTGTCTCAGTTCTGTATTGGATTAACTGAGCGGTCTTCCTCGGGGACTCGTTGGAATTGACATGTTACTCCAGTTAGTGGCTTTGTTTCCTACAAACATATTTAGATGAAAGCCTTCATTATACGAGATTGTTATAGTCCGTTTGAATTAAGAAGTACTGTGACGGTTCTGCCGTGCTTGAACATAGTGCTTGATAGCTTTCAGGTATTGAATCTGTCTATTGAGTATATGCCGGGTGTTTTCAGGTAGTATACACGCACTACCTCCTACGAACCGTCTAAGCAAGCGCGTTTCATTTTTGCTTAACATGAGATGAGATTATGGTCAATTTCTAGACTACCTACTTCAATAAAACCCTTTATAAAAAAATAACGTAGTGCACTGCAGTATCTCTGTTAAAACCTGGAGCAGTACCTGCAGGTTATAAAAATAAAATCAGCCAGCCTAAATGACTGATATTATATTCGTTTGCCATTTTAGTAAGCACCCACTCTCTCAGAGGAGTATCATCCCTATATTACTCTACTAGATTTTTCCCGTGGCTTCGCTTGCGTTTATGTCAATTTTGTCAATAAACTTTTATCACTCGGGAATAGTTTCTTGTACCCATGACAAAGTGTATGTAAATTTTAATTATGATCGGTCGTGTAGTTAAGGTGTAAAAGCTTAACAAATAAACAAAGTAACTTACATTTGCATTTATAATAAATTAGTTATGATAGAATGTTTAAAATAGCATACTCTTTACTTCTCTTTGATTATAACTTATTTTTAGCCAAATAAATAAACCATCATCGTGCATAATTTTATGGAATTCATTCAGAAGGCTACCATCTACCAGTTCTAAAAACATTTTCGGATTATAGTTTTTAAATTACTATTAGAATCAAATTCAGACTTTTAAATCAAATGAACAAAAGGAACTTTAAGTGGGTTCTGTCAATGATCCAAGTAGCCCGCGCAAAAGCAGCAAAATATGAATTCCGGGAGCCATGTTCACGGAATTTATGGTAATCACCATGTTCAGAGATTAGGTTCTTAACACTAATGTAACATCTTAGTAGTAGTATAACGAATGCAACTGTATCATATCAAATGACCAATAGGCCACAATCACGACTCGGTGGATTCTTATAAATAGTCCTTGTAAATCGCAAACAGAAATGGCGAAGTGAGCTATTATAATCCTTTAAAGACTGGTCTCCAGCGGTTTCAGATAAAAGGTAAACGTTGAGACCTCTGCCTTGAAATGGGACATTACGAGCTTGTATATAATAACGACAAAGCTTCATATAAATTGACAGTTTAAAACCGAATATTGTACTCATATGACGAACACAGCTTCTTTTGAAGTAATTTAAAACACAAAGGAATATGACGTGCGCATGACAAAAGCTCGCGACATTCCTTGTGTGAATTTATCATATAAAAAATAAAATGAAAGGCTTTTCTCAAACCGCCTGCGGTCACATATTTCATTACGACACTCGGATATATTTTCCTTGCTCTGCGTTTTTGTTCAGGCGTTTGTAAATCTGACACCTTAGAAGCCATATTTTTTCGGTAATCCGTGAGCCACCTAGACTATAGATTGCATTGACAGAAAATCTGATTTATGAAGCTAGGTTTAACACCAACCAAATTCTTTAGAGCTACAACATTAATAAAGTTCTTATAATTTTTATTTACCTTAGAAAAACGTGGTAAACTCTTTAAAATTGTAGAACATTGATAAAGCGTTTCTTTTGAATAAAATTGTAGAACATTGGTAAAGCGTTTCTTTTGAAACCTTATTCTCCTGTTACATTGTATATTTTAGACTTTCTTGAGGTTGAATCATTGTTTAGTAAACAAAATCCACCAAAAATCAAACGAAACATCGCAACGCTCACTGAAATATCAAATTCAAATCCAACAGATAAGTGAATTCAAAGACTGATTATAAAGTGATACGTGTATAAGTAACCAGTGCAAAAAAACTTTAAAAGTAATGAAAAAATGCCAAAATCATGTATAAAGCGGACAGGACGCTGACCCATATCGTTGTTTAGACGAGCAAACATTACGTTGCGCGTGAGAGTGTGTGTGTGACAGTGTCAGGTGGCGATGAGGCGGGGGGCGTGTGTGCCCCCGCGCCTCTTATCAGGAGATAAGGCACCGTGGCCGCCATCAAGCACCTTCGTCTCGACAAACGTGGTCGAGTCATCAGCGTGACCAGGTCGCTTGGAATTAAGCGGCCGCCGCCCGCCATGCTACACACACTCAACGCACTCGCCGGCAAGATTTCGCCGGGCGGCGGCCTGGACACGAACGCGAACAGACACACGCTGCCCAACAAGAACCACAAGCAGCCCTCGTCGCCTTACAGCAAACCGAAGTAAGTGTACCACATACGTTTTGTACAACATGTTCGGATTTTGACTTATGCCGGTTTTAGGTAACAAGGTACCGATTTGATAAGTCTGTGTAACATTTTTATTTCATCTTATCTTTCTGTAGTTTGCGCTTCTGGATCTTTAAGCATTAAGTTCTAATATTTACTTGCATATCACACACACGATCATTAAATTTATACAGGATTTTCAATTAACCTATATTACGACATAGTAATAGAATATTAATATGTTCTTTTATTTATCAGTAGTGGTTATAAAATAGCGATTCCTTTGAGACAATGCACACTTCAGAGATAACGTTATTTTGTTTTCTACAATGCGCATTCAATCCCTAATAGAGGCCCAGACATTCTTATCAGTAGCGATCATAAGTCACTTCAATCTCGCTAACTGATCTTCAATCAAATTTGCTTAAACCATGTCTTTGTTTAGCATAGCGTGCATCACATCACCCTGATTGACCTTTCCATATTCAGACTTAGACATAGTGAGTCATCATCTTTCCTAACCTCATTTCGAGTGTTTGCTCCTTGTATAGTAATCTAATCTATGGGTCTAGCATACACAATAACATCAGAAACTAAAGATAATAAAATTTGTCACATTTAGCCCATGCTATATAGATTGTGATATAACTTTGAAAATCTTTTTCTGTTTCTACTATTCCATGAATTCGATTCCTGCTTTTTATTATTTATGTTAATTAGAACGGAGATACACGTGGTTCTGTTTAGGTATTATCTGCTATGGGATGTATATAGTTAGTCTGTTCAATTAGTTAGCCCTCCTAAGTTAATGATCAAATGTTTAGCTAATCTGATATAAAGTTTTGTTAACCATTTCATCAGGCTATATTTTTGTAATACATAAAAGATAACAACCTATCAAGAATACTTTAGTTGTGTTTGGCCTAATCTTTAAAAGACAAAATCATCATTCAAGATTTGTAATCAAGGCCCAATTTTTTTTTCAATCGTTTGATTGGTTAGTTTGATAAAGTTTGGATATATATAAAGTGAGTAGCAGTGAAATAACCGATAAATTATAGTTAAGTATTTTTTATTATAATTATTACCTCACATGTGATGGCCAATTCTAGTTATAAAACTTTTCAAAATAGAATTAAATCTAGATTAATAAATGTCAAATGTGAACTGAAAAGAAGGTATGTTCGTTTAAGACTGCGCCGAGCGTAAGACAGATAATGACAGAGCTCGTACGGCGCATATTCAAATCGGCGCGCGGCCGCCATAGCAAAATTGTATGAAGGATTTGAAGTGCTTTTTTGATAAATATGTACCAATAACTTAAATATTTGGGACGGACAAATTGTAATATTACTATTTACGTTTCGTTTAAGCTGTAAAATAGCATAGATTACTACTGTTGTAATCTAAAAATCACGTAACACGAGCTTACGTTTTTACGTTTTTCGTGCATATTTACGTATTTTTGTAGGAAAATATTAATTATTTTAAGTTTTTTACACGGAGTAATTGTAAACACTTTCATTGTTATGGTATATTTTTATTTTATATTTGTATTACACAAAAAGTGTTGATTTTATTCACTTAACTGTGACCGCTTGTTTTGGCACATTACGCTCGGCGCAGTCTTAAGACTAGATCGGTACACTTTATTGAATATTTTCTTAGAAGAATTGGACCTCTTAGCCTTATGACATTCACTGCTGCATATTGGCATCTATCAAATATTAATTCGTCTATCATTGTCATGGTGTTTATATTCAAGGGTTTTCTGTCACTTAGGTTGAGTATCGATTTAGTGACCTTCTAGGACTGATTAACCTATTGGGCAAGACGATGATGTTGCTAACTATCGAATAAATTTACCTTAAATGCTTAAGATTTTTCGTTATATGTATCGTTTTGTTATCCAATGTAGACACACCTGACTATTCAGTCAGGTATGATCAAAAAGTTTAGCAGAAATTTAATAAAAAACATATGCATCTTAAAAAGCGCACCATCATAAAGCTAATAGGCTTATAAAATAGTCATTTTAGATTAAAAAGAGATTGAAGATGATAACTAACCACCACCACGCATCTATTGTATCAGTAGTTTTCAATCGCACACATATTTAGATAACTACGAATTGAAAAAGTAATGCAGAAACCATGTTTGTATGTAACAGTAATCAGATATTATAACTAAGCATAATTTATATCTCAATTTAACTATATCGAAGCCAGCCCAGTTTCAAGTTTCTCGCAAGAAAGTTAAATTCTCTCCCATGTATTGCAATTTTCAAAGTTCGCTCGCTCAGTTATGTTTTGGCATGAGTTTTGGCAGTTTTGATGAATCATAAGATCCCACCCGTACACGTGAAGAATTTATTACAATTTCAGGTTTCCCTCAACATTCCTTGCCAATTTTCACGAACAAGATGCTAGATTTTAAGCCTTTAAATAATTTTAGTATACCACAATATTACTATTTATAAATATGTCGTGGCCTGATCTTAGAATTAATTAATTCATGATGTGGGAGCCTAATGGGATAGCCTGGTGGCAGACCGTTGGATTGCCATGCAGAGGTCTCGAGTACGATCCCACGGCGCGCACCTCTGACTTCTCGAAGTTATGTGCGTATTAAATAGTCAATTATCGCTCGCTTTAACGGTGAAGGAAAACATCGTGAGGAAACCTGCATGTCTGAGAGTCTCCATAATGTTCTCGAAGATATGTGAAGTCTGCCAATCCACACTGGACCAGCGTTGTGGACTATGGCCTAACCCTTTTCATACTGAGAAGAGGCCCGTGCCTAGCAGTGGGACAGTTTAATAAGGTCTGATATTATTATTATTATTTATAATGTGGCGGCCATTTCATTAAATGGTTGTATTTCTTGAAATGGAAAATATGGGCTCTTCACATGATATGGTCTGGCTAGATCAATGAAGAATCAGCGTTTGACGACATAAACAGCTATTACCATTTCAAAAAATGGTCGGCCACATCATGAACTAAGATTATTCTAAGATTTGGCCACGATGGATATACCACAAATAGATAATTACATAATCATAGCCTGTTCTGTCTTATTTATATCGCTTTATTGGGTAGAGGAAATTGGATAATGTCCATTTTGATATCCAACAGACCTTCAATATTTCCTATTTACCTGTTTTTTATTTTATGTTCCTATATATTTTCTGTCAATAAAGTTCATTGACTCTGGTGTTACTTTAACCTATCATTGAGGTTATATGTCTTCTTATTACGGTTGCCACTTCTGTATCTGACACATTCAATGAATCAGGCGTTAGTCCATTTTGTTGACTATTAGTAATTTTATCCTACACCTTGTCTTGAAGTTCACAATTTATTGTACCAGCTGAAACAGGTGTTCGCTCGGGATTATTAAGAATCGGTATTATGGTCCCAGTGAATCATTGGCAGCACAGTAGCGTGTGTCATCAATTCACCCATTCAGGTGTATGACATAAGAGACCATTGAAAGATATAGATAAGTACAAGTGTGAAAGCCATATTTTAGAGGCATTTCTTGCATGAACGGTATCATAAATTTATTACATAGAATAAACTTTTTGAGAACAAAATTATACTATCAAAAATATTTATAGACAATCAAACAATGGACATAAAGGACACCTGGACTCTAAGCAACTATTTGGATCTCACAATTTTTTGTCCAATCTGGGCATCAAATCTATAATACATCAGTAGCGAGGCGATCACGTAAAGCACTGCGCCATCCAGTCATTATTAAGTGACATAAAATTTATCTCTTATTAAGTTAAAATCATTTTGTTCTTTTTAACTTTAGATCCCATAATCCGGTAAATATGACGTATCTATTGACATACGCCACTTAAGTAATTCTTTTCCGTCCTTTCATACACGAATTCCTATTCGTAAAAGAAAAGTTAAATCTGGCCTTGATGTATTAAACTAATCATTGATGAATTATGAAAGTCTCATTGAAAGGTTGAACCATTTAGAATTTAATATTTTGTTAAATCATAAATACTTCCTTAGCTCGAGGACCGGTTAAATATAAAACAATATCTAAATTAAAACTTTTTCAATTACTGTTGTGATCCGGTTATTAAAAATGTGAATAATTAATAAATTCCTTTCTAATAGAATCATTCAATTTTAATTATAAACAATCCAGCTTTGAAGTTATTCATGAGTATGATAAAGTTTTGGTCCGAGCTAATTGAGTTTCATTTTGTTTTCTGCTAGTTTTATAATTTATGTATGGCTTGAGATATAATATTAGCAACAACGCTTATATTATATTGTTGGAAAAGTGGTTATAGTCTTCTGAAACTTTGCAATCATTCATATAAATTGTTTATGTATGTTTAAGGCAATATTATAAAAGCTATTATTGTGCCAGATATAATGTTTTGCAATACTACATGCACGGATGGCGTCGTGGTTTAAGTGGTCGCCCGCCGCTGTCACTGCGCCGAGTGTTGTGGATTCGACTCCGACACGGGGCAAAAGTTTGTGTGATTTACAAATGGTACATTGCAAGCAGCGATAGCTCAGTGGAGAGACCAACAGACTGCAATGCAGAGGGTCTCGAATTAGAACCCACGTCGCGCACCTCTGACTTTCGGAAGTTATATTGACTTTTCAAAATTATGTGCGTATTGATTGACAATTATCGCCTGCTCCGTGCCACGGGAGAGCACGTTAAGCCGTCGATCCCGGCTGCCATGAACATCTATGGCAGTCATTATTGGGAAAGTCAGTTCCCCTCTAATATCCTAACACTGGTCTAGCCTTAGTGTATCGTTAACCTTTGGGTTGCGGAGGTCAGGTGGCAGCCGCTCCATGTAAAAACTGATATTCAGTCAAATCCGGTTAGACTGGAAAAGCCGACCCCAAGTGACTTGGGAATAATAAAGGCTAAGGGAGAAGACAAATGGTACATTGTTTGGATGTTTGGCAAGTATCTCGCTACACAGGAGTAACAAAGAAGCCGGTAGGATTCTTTTTAAAAAAAATTGAATTTAGAATATTGTTTCTATAAAGCATTTTAAATTATGTTTTGTTATTCTTTATACTAAGGTTTAATCTTAAGTAATCCATGTCAACTCAGCCAAGCGCATGTTGACGTCACCAGACTATGATATATGAATGACGCCATATTGAACTTTTCGTCCTCAAATTATAATCCATCATTTGTGCAAATGTTTGACAACGTGACGTCACTATTTTAACAAAAGTAAATGGCTTTATTTCAGTCGGACCGTTGTCTATTTTTTTTGTTCAATCGAGTGGGCACTGGAGTAATTCTCTTTGGGTTATTCTATTGGTTTTTGGGCTTAGTGTTCTTATATAATATTGTAGGGTACTAAACCGTAAATCAGTTCGTGTGAAGATATCCATTAAATTGTTTTGGACATCAGTTTTTATACCTAATGCGTGTGGATGTGAAAATAAAGATACTTACTTAAGTGACTAATGGATGGTATTTATTAGAGGTTATGGATTAAATCATACATACATAGATAGACTGTTTCCCAGAGGGGTAGGCAGAGACTACGGATTTCCATTTGCTACGATCCTGACACACTTCTCTGGCTTCCTTGACTTTCATCACATTCCTCATACACGCCCGTCGGTTCAAGGTGCTCTTAACCTGGCCTTTGTCCAGAACGCCTCCGATCTGATCGAGAAACGTTCGCCTTGGTCTTCCTCTTGCGACTGTTCCATTCACACTAGCCTTATAAACTTTCTTAGTCAGTCTTTCCTCGTCCATTCTTTCTACATGCCCAAACCAGCTTAACATATCCTTTTCTATTCTTGTCACTATATCCACTTTCATGCCGCATCTCTCTCTAATCACACTATTTCTTATTCTATCTTTCAGAGTCACACCTCATATATTTCTCAGCGCTCTCATTTCTCCAGCATTTATTCTGCTCTCATGCTTCTTTTGCCATACCCAACGTTCACTTCCATACATAAGTGTGGGCACTAATAGTCCTCTATGAACAGCCAAACGTGCCTTTTCGGAAACATTTCGACTGTTCATAAAAGCGCGTAGAGCTCCATTCACTTTGTTGCCCGCAATCGTTAGATTAAATCACACTGTACAAATATACTTTAACAGTATTATCCAGATATATACTTATATTATGGCTGTTTATTGCCCTGTCCGTACGCTGATTGACCTCAAAACAAGTATGAGATATTAGAAAATAATATAATTTGACATGTAAGAGCACTTTTAGCTTAGTATCGTTATCCTGTGTGTAGCTACTTATATGGAAGCATACATTCTCTTAACCGCAAGTTTTATCATGTCGCCTGTTTGAGAGCCTCGCTAGAAAGAAGGACTTATTACTAAAGTTGTTAAGACAGGCATATAGTGAAACTCCCAATTAAAATTGTAGTTTTGAAGTTTCAGAATGTGAATGAATGCGAAGAATGACACCTTGGTAGATAGGTAACACTTTCCTATAATCATGTGTTATGTTATAAGCTAAGCTGTTTAAAGTATTAGTAACCGGCAGTTTTTTTTTCAATGTTGTCAACGCTTGTATTCTTTGCTTGCGTCTGAAACATCTACGGTAACTTAAGTTATTTGACGGATAGCTTCGTTTTTGTTTTTGTCCCCCAAAGAAACTCTAAGCTTAGTTTACAGTGTACGTCCACGTTTTGTCACCTTAAGACATCATAATCACAAAATGTACCATATTATTCAGCATAATATCGTTATAGAAATGTAATTCTTGAATGATATTTGTGATTCTCGACTTTAGAAACATAATATTTACTCACCCACACACGCACACACACACACAAACATATGTACACACAATGTTATCTAACAGCATTCTGTTTAAATGGCGCGCAGCGGCGCTTATTCATAATCATAAATGTATGCACGTATTACTAATACTTTAGAGCACTTACTTCATTTTATCGAAGTGATATCGTATACTGATTACAATTTATACAATTTACAATATTATACATACCTAGACTTATAACTTTTTTTTAAGGGGTAGGCAGAGACCATACATTTTCTGACATAGTTCGTTTATTTAATAATCATAATAATATTCTATCACATACACACAACACCATCTAGCCCAAACTAAGCAGAGCTTGTACTATGGGTACTAGACAATCATCCAGACCAAGACAAACATCCATGTTCATGCACACAAACGTTTGACTTGTGTGGAAATCGAACCCGCGGCCTCAGGCGTGGCAATCGGTTACACTAACCACTACGCCACCGAGGCCGACAAATTGCCGACAATATGCCTTGTTTCTTCACTCTCAACATATCTTCATGTACGTTCCTTTTTTAAATTTCTGGCAGTTTTGGTTATACAGTACTGGTAATTTTGTCCGTCCGTTTATCTAAAGAAAATACTTGTGATTTACCTTTGGATTCTTGATAGCAAATCCGATACCTATCCTTTAGCATTAAGCTACCACCACTTCATACCATGGCCAGTCTCCAGAAAACTACACATTTAATGTTAAAAATACTTTCTCCAAGCTAATGACTTCGCCGTTCCACCAGTGTGGTGTTTGCTCCTTAAATCCATAGGGCCTACCTCGAACTTCTTATTCCTTCATTCCGTAAAGATGCATCGATGTACCTTCATACCAAACTTCATCAAAATCGTTTTCTTTAGCATCGTAAAGAAAGAATGGACGAGGAAAGACTGACTAAGAAAGTTTATAAGGCTAGTGTGAATGGAACAGTCGGAAGAGGAAGACCTAGGCGAACGTTTCTTGACCAGATCGGAGGCGTTCTGGACAAAGGCCAGGTTAAGAGCACCTTGAAGCGTGTATGAGGAATGTGATGAAAGTTAATGAAGCCAGAGAAGTGTGTCAGGATCGTAGCAAATGAAAATCCGTAGTCTCTGCCTACCCCTCTGGGAAACAGGCGTGAATCTATGTATGTAAACACAAATTTCACAAATTTACAATTTTCTCATTTATGATGTTGCGTATGGCAGCATGCAAGTGGCATTTCAGTCAAAATCGGCAATCAATCAGCCATACCTAAAGAAGAAAAAATTTCATGTCACTTTCATTCCTACTTACCCTCCAGAAGCCGAAACGTGAGCGATATACCAATACAACGGCATTTGGTGTTCGGCCACAAATGAACGCGTATCACAACATGTTACCAAAGTTATTGTTATTCTGTGAACGTGAAGCCATGGTGCCTCCCTCCCCTCATCAGATCCCCACCCCCTTGTTGTATTGCACGAGTCAAATCACGTCATAGGGGTGACATATGTCTTAATATTGTATGTCTTTGGGCCTTGCTGTTTGGAAGGAGAGTAAAGTTTCGTTGAATGCTGACTGCATAAATTCTTTAGAAAAAGACAATTCGCGCTCACATTTGAGATGAAACTCAGTTTCACTGGGGACTTAACATACAAGCAGTTTAGGGACACAAAGTTAATCTAGACGCGGTGTAATTATTTGAGGATCACAGAAGTAATGTCTCATGTAGGATTTAAACCCAACACTCGGCACGGCGGCAGGGCCAGGTTACCGCTTGCTCGCTACGCCATCCGTGCTGTATATGTAGGTATATAGTGCTATATATGTTAATTTGTATACATTCAATCTAAAAAAATCTTCATGATAGTCCATAAACATATGTAAAAACTTAATCAGTATAAAATATTATATCTAAATAACCTTAAGTTATCTTTCTGCAGAAAGTAGGATTTTGAAAGCGGTTTCAGGTTGTCATATTATTATTAGCAGAAAAACACCCCAATTGCCTTAATCTAAATCGAATACGTGCCGTTAGCAACCGTGCTACTAGCTGCTGCCAAGGCTTGCTTTAGCCATTGAATTAACGGAATAATCAATATGGCAGCTGCTACCGATAACATCAATGGGGTCGAAAATCCTTCCCAATAGTCATGTAGTCCAGTCATACTAATGTTTTATCCACCTTTTACCGTAGGTGTCATAGATAACAAAACAAAACTCTCATAATATTTGACATCTAATTGACGGCCTCTATGGCCTAGTGGTTAGTGTAACCGACTGCCACGCCTGAGGTCGCGGGTTCGATTCCCGTACAAGTCAAACATTTGTGTGGATTAACATGGATGTTTGTCTTTGTCTGGGTGTTTCTATGTATAATATGTATGTATATATGTATTTACAAAAAAATATATATATGTACGTTTATCCATTGTCTAATACCCATAGCACAAGCTCTGCTCTATTTTGGGGTAGATGGTGTGGTGTGCATGTATGTGGTAGAATATTATTATTATTATTTATATTATAATAAGCGGTTACCGTAGCTTATAAATACTTGCAACACCTTGAACAGAATCCCAAATTGTCAAGTCTGCAAAAAAATTGTGGTTAGAGTGCAAAGGACAAATACCACTGGCAAAGAATCGTCATCTAGCAGTACCTTTGGCAGTACTACAGTGACGTTGGCTTCTCACTACAGGAGAGCTAAGCAAAACACGACAGTAATTAATGAATGCTGGGATGGCTTAGTGGTTAAAGTAGTCACCTCGCCAACGCCACTGAGCCGACTGTTACGGGTTCTATCGCCACAAGGGACGAACAATTTGTTTGATCCACAAATAATTGTTCCGAGTTTGGGTGTTACTTGTGTTCATTATTTATACATTTGTAAAGAACCCCGCAATACAGGAATTAATCGTAATGCGGGAGTAGTCTTCTAAAAAAAATCTAAAAAACTTAAGATTTTAAGTTTGCTTCTACAAAGAAGCAGCCATATACAGGAAACTAAAATTCATAATAATTATCGCCTAGCCTTGTGCCCATAGTGAAGTTCCACATTGATAAGTGTGTTTGTTTGCTTAAACAATGAGTGGAGGGGCGGTCGATAAAATATAGTGGAATGATAATAAATCCCTCGTTTTGTTGTAATTCCCCTTGCAATGAGTATCGATCGACAGATTACATATAGATAACGGGTGTTAGGATATATTACTAAATGACTATAAATATCTGCTTGTCATACGAAGGCCTGATGTCTAATTGTCTACATGGTCTCTATCGCTATATTCCCGAAGGGTTAACCTGAAACTGCCTCCGTGGCGCAGCGGTAGTGAATGCGACTGCTGTGCATGAGGTCTCGTGTTTGAATGCCGGGTCGGGCCAACAAAAAGTTATTGGGTTTTCCTGTTAAGAAATCTCAATACGAACCCGGAGTTAGGAAGTTGGCGGTGTTAGACACCCCCGTGCCTCGGAAAGCACGTAAAGCTAGGTCCTGCACCTGATCTCTCTCCGGTCGTGTCGGATTATCCGTCTCATCGGATCATGAGAGTTAGGGAACAGAGAGTGCACTTGTGTCTGCGCACATACTTGTGCACTATAATATCTCCTGCGCAGTTGGCCAATCTCCGTTAAGATTAGCCGCTATGACCGAAATTTGGTCTGGAGGACATTATTAACCTGAGGTTTATTATAGCTACATTTAGCTGACTATTTAGGTATTAGGTTCCGCTCACCTCCTATTACGTTCATTGTCTTATTAATTAAAGCTTTAAAATAAAGAAAACTCCTCTATTAGATTTAATATCCGTATCGCAGGGCAATTGATTGACAATTATCGCCTACTCCGTGCCTCAGAGAGCACGTTAAGCCGTTGGTCCCGGCTGCCATGAGCATCTATGGCAGTCGTTATTGGGAAAGTCAGTACCCTCTAAAATCCTGACACTGGTCTAGCCTTAGGGTATCGTTAGCCTTCGGGTTGCGGAGGTCAGGTGGCAGCCCCTCCGTGTAACAACTGATATCCAGGCAAATCCGGTTAGACCAGAAAAGCTGAACCCAAGTGACTTGGGAATAATAAAGACTAAGAGAGAAGATCGCAGGTGGACCTTCAAAACATTTAAATAAGAAACACATAGAAAACTCGGTCTCCAGAACAACTAATTATTATTATACTAGCTATACCCGCATTGATGTTTACTGCGCCGCTCCCGTGGATCGTAGTGTGATGTTATTTAGCATATAGCCTTCCTCGATAAATAGGCTATCCAATAATAAAATAATTTTTCAATTCGAACCAGTAGTTCCTGAGATTATCGCGTTCAACCAAACAAACAAACAAACTCTTCAGCTTTATAAGATTAGTATAGATTAGACAACAGGTGGCGTTGGTAATTATTTAAAAACAAAAACCTTTACTAGTTAATACCTATTTATGCCCGGACTATTCGACCGACTTGCATTATCGTGGTCATGGCACAAGTAACCGCGGATCCACATCACTCGACATAATAAGAGTAGCGCAGTCAACACCGGTACATTATCTTTCTGGACGGAGCTGAGGTGGTATGAGTAACCGAACAACTTTTCGCGTCGGTCACTAACGCACAATGACCTAATTGTTTGGCTAAGTGCGGATAACACACGTCCAACTAACTAAAGAATGGCGCAGTGACTATTTAAACCACAACGCCTTCCATGTAATCAAACGCACAGATTAGACCTAAAACTATATCTGACGAAATGTTAGCGCTATACACCTCTGCCTACTCTTCCGGACATTATATGAGTCAATATGTATGTAGGTGTGTTTTATTGTATTGTTATCTATTACTTTATAATATTACTAGTAGATTTCCCACGGTTTTACCCGCGTATGTCCCGTTTCCGTGTGAATATCGAGTTTCACCCCTTTTGCCCCCCTTCGGGGTGGATATTCCAAAAATCCTCTCATAGTGCTCCCCTACACTCTCCAAGGAACATACATGCCAAATTTCAGCTTCTTCCGTTCAGTAGTTTCGGCTGTGCGTTGTCTGTCAGTCACTCAGTAACGGAAGAGTTTTATATATATAGATAGATATTGTATATTGTAACTTAGTAAACTCACTAACCTATATATTCTGACGTTCATGTATTACTTTGTGAACTAAATAAATAAATAATTTTGCCTTTGACTAGTCAATGAGCAATTTGTGCTGATTTAAGCCCAAAATTCATCTTTGAAATTAAGATGACAAACATTTTTAAATCGGCCAATATCTTAAAATATACTACAACATTCACAATAAAATAAATTAAAAATATTAATTAATATTACTCAATGACCACCCTATTTCATAATAACATTTAACATATTGCAACACCCGAACCAAAGAATATAACTTCAAAGTAAGGTACAAATAAAAACAATGATATTACATCTACCCGCGTTTATAACACAGTTGAATCGCGAGCGTCAGTACTCTCTAACCGGCGTTGGCTTGATCGAGTGTGATAAGAGATAACGGGCTGTAATCGAGCGATGTTCGGCCTTATCAGTGATAACGTTGCCAACAAGTGCGTGCCACACACACGAGAATGGAGTTATGGATTTTCTAGAATACATAGGTACATATACTTTAAATATAACCTAAGATTTTGCACTGTTTAACAGTGTTTTGAACCTCGTTTTTGTGCTACAGAAATGTACAGTCTGCCTTTTAGATATATATGTGTAATGTGCGGCCTATCTATTTTATAAGTGTGCGTTTCATAACCCTCTCTTTTTAAGTCTTCCACGTTGTCGCTTGCTGCTGTTTGCTATATAACCTAGTGTGTTGTTACTAGCCATAATTGTGTTCACGTGGGACGTATTCAAACTTTTTTTAACGCAGTATATTTTGTTTACGATGAAATATTGTTCCGATTTCTCATAAAGAATGATCATTTTAGATTTTTCGGCGATCCCACGGAGTGGTTGTGATTGCAACTATGGCTGTTATTTTGTCTGCCTGTCATAGTGTATTTTTGATATCATGTTTTGAATCATATACATATGTATATAACCTAACGTTTTGAGCTGCAGTACCCCGCCGTCGCGCGTCTGTCAAACGCAATAGTTTTTTAATTACGTTAAGCATCCAACTGACAGATTCATTGGTATTCCTATCATTATTGTTTTTAACTTATGTGATAAGTAATACCTTTTCACGCGAGACTTGAGCATAGCTATGAAAATGCATGTTATACACTTCTGCCTCTAATTGTGAAGTCCACTAGCGTAATCCTATATCCAATATAATGTTTTGATTTTCTATTTATATTTTATCTTGTATTAATTTTGTAACTGTGTCCGGTAAACGAACATATATTACACTAGATTTCGCTCGTGTTTATATAGATTTTGTACATAAATTTATTTTCCTCAGGAACAGTACTTTTTTTTGAATTTATGTCCTTTTCTGTACCTTGTCAACGTGTATGCAAAATTTCATGATGATCGGTTTAGTAGTTAAGACGTGAAACCTTCTTCTCCCTAGCCTTTATTATTCCCAAATCACTTGGGGTCGGCTTTTCTAGTCTAACCGGATTTGACTGGATATCAGCTTTTACACGGAACGGCTGCCACCTGACCTCCGCAACCCGAAGGCTAACTATACCCTAAGGCTAGACCAGTGTTAGGATATTATAGGGTACTGACTTCCCAATAACGACTGCCATAGATGTTCATGGCAGCCGGGACCGACGGCTTAACGTGCTCTCCGAGGCATGGAGCAGGCGATAATTGTCAATCAATAGGCACATCATTTCGAAAAGTCATATAACTTTCGAAAGTCAGAGGTGCGCGACGTGGGTTCGAACCTGAGACCCACTGCATTGCAGTCTGTTGTTCTCCCCACTGAGCTATGAAACCGTAACAAACAAACTCACATTCCAGTTAGGATTAGGATTACGTATACGAGCATCAAAATATACATCATTATATACAATGCCGTTAGACTACCTCGTTGGATCCTGCAACATAAGGTGTTTAATGTTTATATTAGCTGTTGATTTTGACGGAGCGTCAGTATTACTTCAAATTTGGGATCGAGCAAATGGCTATTTGGCTATTCTATATAGACAATCTCAATACCAGAACCAAGTCTAAAAATATGTCCAGTAGACAGCAATAACCCGACCTATACTTATTACGTGTAACCTAAAAGCAAACAGGCGAACTGTGGATATATATGTCGGCTTCGGTGGCGTAGTGGTTGGTGTAACCGACTGCCACGCCTGAGGTCGCGGGTTCGATTTCCGCACAAGTCAAACATTTGTGTGCATGAACATGGATGTTTGTCTTGGTCTGGGTGTGTCTATGTATAATATGGAGGTATTTACAAAAAAAGAAGTATATATATATGTTTATCCATTGTCTAGTACCCATAGTACAAGCTCTGCTTAGTTTGGGCTAGATGGTGTTGTGTGTATGTGGTAGAATATTATTATTATTATTATTATATAATACATACCTGCTCACCCTTGTAATGTGTAGTACAGAGTGGTGAGTCTAGCATGCCCAGTGTACAGCAATGGGCTTGCAACATATTATGTAGGGTGTAATAGGCTTACAACTGTGATGAATTGCATGCCATTATATATACATACATGTTAAATATTATGCATACATAACATAACAATATATATATATATTTGCACTCTTAATAACACAGTCTTAAATCGAAATTTGGAAGTTAGGCAATTTGAACTCTAATAGTATGTTAGCTAGGGTTGAAATCTAATAAAAGTGCGATTATTATGTAGGCTGGCGTTTGGTTATTCCCGTAGAAGAAGACAAAGGTATTTCTATAGATTAATGATTAATGGTACTCCTAGATATAGCCCGCGGTTTCACTTGTGTAAATGTGGGTTAGGTTATGTTAGTAACAGTACTGTGTTCTTTTCTGTTTCCCTGACAACGAATACGTGTATGCGAATTTTCATGATGATCGGTCGAGTAGTTAAGGCGTGAAAGCGTAACAAACAAACTCATGTTCACATTTATAATATTGGTTAGTATGTCTATTGAGTCCAATCCGGTACTAATAATTATATATACTAGCGGTCGCCTAGTGGTCAAAATTCGACCTTATTTGATTTAAATTTTATGTTTGATCGTTATTAAGGTTTTATTGTCTGTAACTTTACCCTTATAATCACATTTCATTCAGATTTCGCCAAGGCTATACAGGTTAATGTACTTATCTTTAAATTATTATTTACTTAACTATACTCTTTCATTGACGATATTCCTAAGCTTGCTACTTTGTTTTATTTTTTCTTTTTTACATATAAATAAGATATATGTAACCATAGTTACGAAGAATTGTATGACGTCAGACGAACAATGCCGAAATACTTCGAACGCGATTCGACTGCGTGTGTCAAATGCATGGTTGTGTGCGTGTCGTGTTTTTTCATTATTTTAATGTATTTCTAATGCATATTTTATAAAGTTATTACAATTCGCCACTCCTTCTCCATATAAACTTTACCTGTGCCAAATTGCATGCTCCTCCGTCCGCGCAATTTTCGTAAAAAGGGGTACAAAATTTTTGCTTCACGTATTAATATATAGATAATTCAGCTGTAAAATATTTGTGGTAGATATATATCGATGCACCGATGGTGCAGCAGTAGTCAATGTGGCTGCTTGCGTGAGGTTCTGGATTGGATACTCGGGGCGAGAAAAGTGATATTGGATTTTTCTATAAAAATATTATCAGTAGCATGGAGTCTTTTACATGGGATTTTACACCATAGCTGGCCAGTATTTCGGGGATATAAGCATCAGGCTATGTATGCAGAGGATTTTAAATGTTAAACTTCAAAGGACCTCTGCGCATATGATGATCCCCATACATTTTATTGTTTGAATCCAATCTCAAACTAGATTTAACACCGGTATTTGACGCTTTACAAACATAGCACAAGGGATAGGTACAAAATATATTTGAAATATCTTCATTTCACAAATTGTTTTTTTTTACCGTGGGTTAGCCACGCTTCGGCACGAATGGGCCGGCTAGACCGGAGTGATAATAATAATAATAATAATATTCTACCACATACACCATCTAGCCCAAACTAAGCAGAGCTTGTACTATGGGTTCTAGACAATGGATAAACATACATATATACTAATTTTTTTTGTAAATACATACATATTATACATAGAAACACCCAGACCAAGACAAACATCCATGTTCATGCACACAAATGTTTGACTTGTGCGGGAATCGAACCCGCGACCTCGGGCGTGGCAGTCGGTTACACTAACCACTACGCCATCGAGGCCGACATACCACGGCCTCACAGAAAATCGGCGTGAAATAGTGTTGGCGTTGTGTTTCGCCAACCCCCCGTCTCCTGGAGGTTAAATTTAAAAGGCTGGCAACGCACTTGTGACTCATTAGGCGGTCCGTCGGATCGTTTCCCGCCTATACCATAAAAAACACTCTTTTTCGGAAACCAACTCGCTTTTTTCGGTCTTCTAATCTTGGTTATAGCGATGTGATCGCTTAAACCACTGCGACATAAAATATCGTGCTTGTAGTTTATATATACTTTTCGGGTATCGAAACCGCAGCGCTTCGCGTCTTAGTTGTATTGATGTGACCCCTCGTAACACTGCGACATTCGCGCAACGCGTAACAAATAATTAGCATGTTATATTTTCAGGCTGATGAATTGTTGATATTATTATAGATTACCTATAAATAAAACAAGTGAGAAACGGCCATGAATTGCCGTAAATCTTAGAGTTCGAAAAAATGGTATCATGTGAGCTTGAGGTCAGAGGTCAAAGTTCATGGTCATTTTGGGGTATATCGGCTATGCTGAGTCGCATGGCGTTGACCGCGAGTCTCTAGCTCTTATGGTACTTGAGCTGAAAGTTGTATAACAGAGATGGACGGACGGACGGACGGCCGAACAAAGCTGTTGTATAAGAGTCTTTTCGAACTCTAAAACCGCATGCTGGTCACGTGGTATCGCGTGACCTTTGCATATTACTTGAACCATTTTTTTCGAACTCTAAGATTTACGGCAATTCATTGTCGTTTCTCACTTGTATTGACATAATATCTATACTAAAATTGAAAAGATATCTCGTGGGGAAGATAAAGAAATATTTCTAATGGCCAGTTTCACAACTAAGTATCAAGTAAAAGTTCAAAAAAATGGTATCACGTCATCTTGAGGTCTGAGATCAAAGGTCATGGTCATTTCGGTGTATATCGACTATGCTGAGTCGAATGGCGTTAACCGCGAGTCTCTAGCTTTGACGTTTCTTGAGTTGAAAGTTTTATAACAGACGGACGGACAAAGCTGTTGTATAAGAGTTTTTTAAAACTATTTTGACTGCACGGATGCAGTAGTCGTTTTAGTGGCCGTCTCGCCGCTGCCACTGCGCCGAGTGTTTGAATGTCCTTATTATTTTTTGATTGATTGTTTATTTGACACTTTATTACATAATTTAGAAACTGTTACACTACTACTACTATTAAACTTTACTAATTTTTAAATTAATTAAATTACTTAAAGTATTTATATCTAAATATACCTGACAATAATAACAATTAATAATTCAAATAAACAACGCGGTAAAATCCGTATATAGTAGTTTAATTTCAATGAATAACATTCGCGTAAACAGAAGACAATATTATTTTTATTGTTTGAAAAGTAATTTAAAAAAAAGTAATCGTTAAATATTTTAATTGCTTTTCTATACTTTTATTTACTTCTGTATCATGTTAAGCTTTGCTAAGGGCCTTCGATATTGACACATATGGTAATTTAAATGACATATGATGATTTATTGAAATTAAACAAATTTCTTTTGAGCAGCCATGGTCACGGGGAGACTAAACATGGCTACTGAAAAGCATCCGTAACGTCGGGGAAAGTGTAAACAACACGATAAAATCCGTATAAATTTATTTAATTTAAATGTATAACATTCGCGTAAACGTAAGACAATATTATATGATCATATTATCAAGTTTATTATGTATAGACCTGCGCCTTTTTAATCAAAGATTTTTTACAAGTCTTATTTTTGTATATTGCTATAAAAATCATTTAAAAATCGGTGAAATACTACATAATTAATAAATCGTGAAAATATAAAAAATAAAATATCTGCTTTGCAGCATTGAATTCCACACACTGCATTATCGATTTTAACATACTCTTATCACAAGCAATAAGCTTAGTTTAAGGGATTTATTACAATACTAGTAATCCACATTGTAAGCTATTAAAAACAGACTTACTAAACCTTTCTGTTTTGATTTGGCTGTGTGCCGATGCGTTAGTTAAGTCTGTCGAGAAACAGATAGTCAATGAACAATGTGGGTTCACATCGTAAGTAATTAAAAAAGGGGACTAAAATTACAACAAAAAGTTTACGTCAATGATAGTATTCCCGATTTAAATAGCTTACAGATATTCATTATACAAATTGTACACCATTCCTTTTATAAATAATGAATATAACTTGTATTGGCCCAGTGCTCGGAATACAACAATAATCATTATTAAAGTTTAAGAAAAGATTTATAAAATCTACATATAAAACTAAATTTAATAAATGATTTCCACAGTTTTCACTAAATACATAGAAAGAACTGATAGCGATAGTATAAGACCAATGAATTGCCACTCAGTGGTCTCGAGTTCCTAACGCACGTACCTCAGGCCATTCGAGATAATGTGCACATTAAATTAGGTATTTATCGCTCGGTTTAACGGTGAAGGAAAACGTCGTGAGGAAACCTGCATGTCTGAGAGTTCGCCATAATGTTCTCGACGATATGTGAAGTCTGCCAACCCGCACTGGGTGGATTATGGCATGTCTGAAAGTTTTCCATAATGTTCTCAACGATATGTGAAGTCTCCCAACCCGCACTGGGTGGATTATGGCATGTCTGAGAGTTCTCCATAATGTTCTCGACGATATGTGAAGTCTGCCAACCCGCACTGGGTGAATTATGGCATGTCTGAGAGTTCTCCATAATGTTCTCGACGATATGTGAAGTCTGCCAACCCGCACTTGGTGCATTATGGTCTAACCTTTCTCACACTGAGAAGAGGTCTGTGACCAGAAGTGAGATAGTTTATATACAGGTCATATTATCTATATATATAAAACTCTTCCGTTACTGAGTGACTGACAGACAACGCACAGCCGAAACTACTGAACGCAAGAAGCTGAAATTTGGCATGTATGTTTCTTGGAAAGTGTAGGGGAGCACTAAGAGAGGATTTTTGGAAATTCTACCCTGAAGGGGGTGAAAGGGGTGAAACTCGATAAAACTACTAGTATACCCGGGAAAACTACTAGAATATTTATATAACTAATATGAAATTTGCAGATATAACGATAACTTCCAAAAGACAATTAAACCGTACTCCCATCATGTGTTTAAGCAAAATTTCTGTGCCATACTAACGTTCGTCCATGTTTGTTGTTACAGTGGGATGACAATGAACATCAACAACAACAACGTCACAAGTATTAACAACAACAACAATGATGAGAAGCCGGAGATGCCTGACCCTGACTACATTAAGGTAATTTGATATTCTTTTCTCTTAGCCTTTATTATTCCCAAGTCACTTGGGGTCGGCTTTTCTGGTCTAACCGGATTTGACTGGATATCAGTTTTTACACGGAGCGGCTGCCACCTGACCTCCGCAACCCGAAGGCTAACGATACCCTAAGGCTAGACCAGTGACAGAATATTAGAGGGTACTGACTGTCCCCATAACGACTGCCATAGATGTTCATGGCAGCCGGGACCAACGGCTTAACATGCTCTCCGTGGCAGAGCAGGCGATAATTGTCAATTAATACGCACATAATTTCGAAAAGTCATATAACTTCCGAAAGTCAGAGGTGCGCGACGTGGGTTCGAACCCGAGACCCTCTGCATTGCAGTCTGTTGGTCTCCCCACTGAGCTATCGCTGCTTTTTGCAAAGGTAATTTGATATTAATATGTTTTAATAAAAGTTCAGTACCGTAGTTGTAACGGCAACTGTTTTGCGCCAGCTTAGTGTTATTGGATATTTCAGTACAGCACGGAGTTAACGTGTAAGTTGTTAGAATGCCAGACATAATTATAAACCTAATGTGTCTGACGCGCCGGTGTGCTACTGTCACTCATGGAAAGCTGTGCCCAGTAGATGTCGCTTACCCCGTATTACGTGGGTCCTATAATTATAGTTGACGAGTGCAACACATCAACGCTGACCTTTGTATGTATGTATGTCTATACTAATATTGTTTTGTTTTAACTGCCTCCGTGGCGCAGCGGTAGTGAACGCGACTGCTGAGCATGAGGTCTCGAGTTCGAATCCCGGGTTGGGCCAACAATAAGTTATTGGGTTTTTCTGTTAAGAAATCTCAATACGAGCCCGGAGTTAGGAAGTTGGCGGTATTAGACACCCCCGTGCCTCGGAAAGCACGTAAAGCTAGGTCCTGCGCCTGATCTCTCTCCGGTCGTGTTGGATTATCCGTCCCATCAGATCATGAGAGTTAGGGAACAGAGAGTGCGCTTGTGTTTGCGCACATACTTGTGCACTATAATATCACCTGCGCAGAAGGCTAGTCTCCGTTAAGATTGGCCGCCGTGACCGAAATTCGGTCTGGAGGACACTATTATACTAATATTATTATTATACTAATATTATTATTATACTAATATTATTATTATACTAATATTATTATTATACATAATATATATTATAAAGGGGACAGATTTGATATTTTTGTTTGTTTGTAAGGATCTAAAGCAAAAACTTCTCAGCCGATTTTAAAAATTCTTTCTCAATTAGAATGCTATAGTATCACTGACTAACATAGGCTATATTTTTATATATTTAAGTGCTGTTACTAACATGATTTACTTTTATGCAAGCGAAGCCGCGAGCATTAGCTAGTAATGATCAGCCTCGATGGCGTAGTGGTTAGTGTAACCGACTGCCACGCTTGAGGTCGCGGGTTCGATTCCCGCACACGTCAAAAATTTGTGTGCATTAACATGGATGTTTGTCTTGGTCTGGGTGTTTCTATGTATAATACGTATGTATTCACACGTAAAAAGTATATATGTATGTTTATCCATTGTCTAGTACCCATAGTACAAGCTCTGCTTAGTTTGGGCTAGATGGTGTTGTATGTGGTAGAATATTATATTATTATATTAAATATAATATAATAATATAATATTCTATATAAATATTCTATATAATATTCTATATTATAATAATAATTAATAAAATGAATGTACTTACTAAAAGCAGTCTACGTCCGTTTTAAACTATCTGTATACATAATTTTATCAAAATCGGTTCAGCAGTTTGCCGTGAAAACCTAACAAGCAGACAGAGTTGCCTTCGTATTTATGATATTATTATGGATTAGTGAATCACTTTGCGCAACTCGTTAGCGGATATACAAGTATAGTCGCTAAATTTATAACCAATAGTTGTCACATTTAAATATTTACATAAATACCGGATATCATTTTATTGCTGGCCATAATCCCTAATTTTCATAAACACAGTTTGCCCATTCGCAAAAAGAACGAATTGAATAAACATTACGAATCGTAAACAATATTTTCGTGGAACAAAATTAAATGTAATCTCCGCCATGGATCTAAACATTTTGTGTTCGCGTCAATGACCTCTTTTATGTGACCCACATAAACATTATAGACACACACACACACACACGCACATATACACATATTAGACATACTGGTGCCTCCTGATAACGATAATCGTTGATGGGAACGCAAATTGTGCATTATCATGAAAATATACTAAGTTTTATTCCGGTCGTTGACTTCTGATGTAATGTTCAGAAGTTAGTAAGTTATACTAAAATAACTTTCAGAACATAGGGTCTTACCATAAACGCTTACAGCATTTTTATTGTGTAAGTGAGAACGAGACAGCGCTATAAAGAGTGCATTTCATGTCGCTCGAATTTTAACACAAATAAATTGCAATATCAGATTTTCGGTATAATCAATTGCAATACTCTAATATGGTGTAGTACGGGTTTAAAAATATGTGTAAAATTATTTTCAGAAATCAAACGTCTAGAACACACTGATAAGATACGCATCTTATAGTACATATATTGATAAGAAGTATCTTAATTTTTGACCACAATGGTAATACGTTAAGGCTTTGCGCTGGTATCGGCAGGGTACACCGTGTTCTTATTCACCTCTTTCAATATTGCAGTTGATTAAATCAGCACAGTTTAATTTTTTGTTAGCTAGTTAAATAATGCACTCGGAGTGTAATTCCTGTGTCGCGGGGGACTTTACAAACATTCAAACAACGGACACAAAGAACACCCAGACTCGGAACAACCATTTGTCGATCACACAAATTTTTGTCCCGTGTGGGGTTCGAACCGATAACACTCCGCGCACGACACTGGCGAAGCGACCATTTAAATCAAGATTAAGAAGTACCTTAATTTTTTATCACAAAGGTAAAACACTAAATTTTTAGAGTTTGAAAAAACTCTTATACAACAGCTTTGTTCGTCCGTCCATCCGTCTGTCTGTTATACAACTTTCAACTCAAGAACCGTAAGAGCTAGAGACTCGCGGTTAACGCCATTCGACTCAGCATAGTCGATATAGCCCCGAAATGTCTATGACATTTGACCTCTGACCTCACATGATACCATCTTTCAACTCAAGAACCGTAAGAGCTAGAGACTCGCGGTTAACGCCATTTGACTCAGCATAGTCGATATAGCCCCGAAATGTCTATGATATTTGACCTCTGACCTCAAGGTCACATGATACCACCTTTCAACTCAAGAACCGTAAGAGCTAGAGACTCGCGGTCAACACCATTTGACTCAGCATAGTCGATATACCCCGAAATTACTATGACCTTTGACCTCTGACCTTAAGGTTACGCGATATCATTTTTTCGAAGATTTACGGCAATTCATAGCCGTTTCTCATTGATCTTTGCTGATATCAGCTGAGTACATCGTCGGTTTGTTAACTTATTCCAATATTGTAAATGATTAAATCCGCACCCTGTCTTATGGCAGTATTATATTACGTAATAAAATAGATTTCAG
Source organism: Catocala fraxini (assembly GCA_930367265.1). Classification (NCBI taxonomy): domain Eukaryota; kingdom Metazoa; phylum Arthropoda; class Insecta; order Lepidoptera; family Erebidae; genus Catocala; species Catocala fraxini. The sequence continues at coordinate 25,713,013 of OV884031.1, forward strand.
TTCTTTATTTACAACTAGCTTTTGCTCGCGGCTTCACTCGCGTAAAAGTAGGTTAGGTTATATTAGGAAACTATTTTTAAAAAGAAGTAAAAATAGCCTATGTTACTCGGTGATAATATAGCTTTCTAATGGTTAAAGAATTGTTTATATCGGTTGATTAGTTTTTGAATTTAACCCTTACAAACAAACAAACAAACAAAAAATGTTATTTTTCCTCTTTAGTATATTAGTACCTATAGGTAACCGGTAAAAGGTGGTTCCCAAATATATCTGTAGTAAGCGGTTCTCATCTCGGCCTCGGTGGCGTAGTGGTTAGTATAACCGACTGCCACGCCTGAGGACGCGGGTTCGATTCCCGCACAAGTCAAACATTTGTGTGCATGAACATGATGTTTGTCTAGGTGTTTCTATGTATAATATGTATGTATTTACAAAAAAAAAGTATTCAATATATATGTTTATCCATTGTCTAGTACCCATAGTACAAGTTCTGCTTAGTTTGGGCTAGATGGTGTTGTGTGTATGTGGTAGAATATTATATTATTACTAGCTGCCCGGACAGACTTCGTTCTGTCAAAAGTAATTTTTCTTTTTTTTATGTTTACTTTATCACTCCGTTATTCTCCGTTATTCTATTCCTGTTAAGCTTAATTACTCCGTGTAAAAAACTTAAGATAATTAATATATTTGCCTACAAAATTACGTAAATTTGCACGAAAGATGCAAAACCGTAAGCTCGTGTTCGTGATTTTTAGATTATAACAATAGAAATCTATCCGATTTTACAGCTTAAACTAAACATATATAGTTATATCACAATTTGTCCGTCCCAAATATTTAAGCTATTGGTTGACAATAAAGATACATATTTATCAAAAAAGCACTTCAAATCCTCCATATAATTTTACAATGGCGGCCGCGCGCGCTGATTAAACTTTGTGTAAATAAAAAAGAAAAATGTATTATTTTATTTTTTATTTATCAAAAGTCACTTTAAATCATCCATACAATTTTACTATGGCGGCCGCGCGCCGATTTGAATATGCGCCACACGAGCTCTGTCATTATCTGTCTTACGCTCGGCGCAGTCTTAAGTAGCTTAGAACTTCAAACACAGCAAAAAATAACCTCAAAATTCTGTAGGACTGTACTTCCTCAGCCAGTGTGCTTCAATTAAACGAAACGCCTGGTTTAAGCAAAGATACTGCTTACTGCTGCATGCCACGCCTTTCTATCATCGAAGGGGGGTAAGCACTCAGATTTTAACAATTATATTTTTAGGTCCCATGTAATAGGAATGAGTTTATTGGTCTACCAGGCACATGTTCATGGCGTCGAGCAACTCAAGACAATTTTAAAATTTTTGTTTAAAAAAAAAAAATTTTTGTTTCCTTTAGTGCCGATGCGGGACGGGAGTAAAGTCCTCCAATTAAACAAGCATAATCGCTAGTGCCAGAGACTTTTTTTTCGAAAACGTTTGTATCGAATATTGAATTTTACGAGTTATTTGTTAAATATTGTTTTGAATTCACCGGATTATATTCAAACGTAATAGAAAACTCAAAAGCACTTTTCGTTGGCTGAGTTCGAGTTTGTTATGGACTTTTTTTAATTTATATCTATCGCTATCATTAAATTTTGGAGAAGATATTATTCTTCAAAATTTAATCATTACTAATAACTGTTAATCTTTAATTAACATGCACAGATTGTATTAGAATTTGTAATTGAAATCTAAAAGTGTAACTTAATTAATCTCACATAGATTCTCTGCACAGATTGAAATTAAAATTTTAATAATGTCATTCTAAAAACGTCCGCAACTTAGTGCCAACATTGAAAACGTTCCATTTCTTGCTCCGCTCCCTCCATCGTGTCCGGAACAAGACGCACTACGACCAAGTCGCATTTAATTCATTTCGCTTCAAAGAAAATGAAGTTTGAAATTTGCAAATGAAGTGATGTGCTGTCGTAATTAAAAATGTTCCGCGCGGTTGGTTCGCCAAGTTCCCGCTAGATGGCGGCAACGGCCCTTACCCAATTATGCCCCTGTGATTGCTTTATGCACCGCGCTTGCCAACCGTGACTTGTTTATTGTCCCTATTAAACTGAAATTAATGTTGGTATCGTAATTATCATGATTTCTGCGTGATGATGTGTGTCACAAGCAATTATATATTTTTAATGAGTCGTTTAATTTTCTGTTGATTGATAAATCTTGTTGTTAATTGACAATTATTTATGTCATTATTTGTATTATAGTCAGTTATTTACCTACATGCCAGTAATAAATTACTTAGTTGTCGAAATAGATTTACTCAAACAAATTATTTATTGTAATACAGACATACTATTGAAAATAGTATAGCCAACCAAAAAGCATATTAAGCTTGCTGCAAAGAAGATCCAAATTAAATTTAGAAACTTAAATTTTTTCTGAGCCAATATTATTAAATATCCTATTTTAATACAACCTATCGGCCTATTATAGTGATTATACTGAACACATGCTTATGTGCATTAAACCAAAGATATATTTAAAATAAGTACTACAAATTATATTTTTTAATGATGCTGCCTGTGTCATATTTTGTGTGTTAAAACTAAACCTCCAATTGTCATCAAATCATAACACGTATTATGATTAACTTTAAGATAAAAAATATTTTTTATCGCAAATTAGTACTTCTGCAGCTAACCAAAGACGACAAGCTTGTTTTAATGTTGAAATGTTATGATTGGACAAACAATCTCTCGATAACTGATGCCTTGGCTATCAACTTAACACGTCTTTAATACGCACTAGCGGTCGCCTAGTGGTCGAAATTTGACCATAATTTATTTAAATTTTGTTTGATTGTTATTAAGGTTTTACTGTCTAAAACTATACCCTTATAATCACATTTCATTTAGATTTCGATCTATACAGGTTTATTATTATTAACCTATCTTTTTCATAATATTGGCTTCTATTTACGCGAATATTATTCATTGAAATTAAACTGCTATATACGGATTTTATCGCGTTATTTATTTGACACTTTATTACAAAATTTTGAAAATTGTTTCACTACTACTACTATTAAACTTTACTAATTTTTAAGCTAATTAAATTATTATTAAACTATTTAGATTTAATTTATTTTTACTTTTACACTTTCCCCGACGAGAAGAAGCAAACCACAGCTAGACTTCATGATACTTTGAGCTCATTCTGCGTAAATAGAAACACCAATGATTAAATTATGTTCGGGTACTTTGAAATAACTACACTGGAACATTGAGACAACTGCCATCTTAGTCTCCCCGTGACCATGGCTGCTGAAAAGCAACCGAAACGTCGGGGAAAGTGTAAAAGTAAAAATAAATTAAATCTAAATAGTTTAATAATAATTTAATTAGCTTAAAAATTAGTAAAGTTTAATAGTAGTAGTAGTGAAACAATTTTCAAAATTTTGTAATAAAGTGTCAAATAAACAACGCGATAAAATCCGTATATAGCTATCTTTTTCATACAAAAAAAAATCGACCAAAATTCCTAAGCTTGCTACTTTTTACGTTTTCTTTTTTCTTTATGACATATAAATACGTAAATATATTATATTATAAATAGTATATATTATAACAATCCGCCCAAAGGTTGCCTGTAAGATATTGCTGATATATGTAATTATATATTGATATATGTAACCATAGTTACGAAGAATAATGCTACATCAGCCGAACAATGCCGAAATATTACGAACGTGATTCGACTGCGTGTGTTGAATGCATGGTTGTGTGCGTGTAGTGTTTTTTCATTAAATTAATGTATTTCTAATGCATATTTTATATAAATATTAGAATTCGCCCCTCCTTATCCTCCATATAAACTTTAACTGTGCCAAATTTCATACTCCTCCGTCCGCGCAATTTTCGTAAAAAGGAGTACTAAGTTTTTGCTTCACGTATTAATATATGTATAGACTATATAAGATTAAATATTAAAATGTAGTTTATTATATATTTCAGATGTTCGTTGGTCAAGTCCCTCGAAGCATGGACGAGAATGACCTACGTCTTATGTTTGAAGAGTTTGGCAGAGTGCACCAGATCAACGTGCTCCGGGATAAGATCACAGGAGCCAGCAAAGGTTAGTTCGTTTTGTATTGTAATTTTTATATTTTAGGAGGTGTTCGGGTAAGCTCTCTGTTATATATATAGTTTTATTACCTAATGTATTACATATAATAACGTTAACATACAAAGCTATCGATTTTCGATTTGGTTCGGAACAGGCTCAATAAAATCGACTCTAAATTAAATCGATCCTTACTATATAAAAGCTCGATTAATCGATTATTCGATATATTTCGGTTGTATGTATGCTGTCGGCCACAAGACAAGAAATCAAGATCGCGTATGTTCAAAAAAGGCTGTAAGATTCACCACGGTCATTTTATTCTTCACCATAAGTAGTAATATGTCACGATACTTCATATTTTAGATCGATACACCGATTTTAAATCGTTATTCAAATCTCACACAATCAATATTTTAATGGACCAGTTTTAGGCTGATGAACATAATAACAACGATAGTAATTAATCGTTAATTCAATCCAAAATCTTTGGATTGCATTTAATATAAAATCATTGTTCGTCGTCAAAACAAATATTAATTTTGAACATTAGGCATTCCACAAGTGCTAATTAAATAATATATTAAACAGCCTTGACAGAATAAAGAAAGAAAATAAAGAACGCTGTTCTCAAAAGCGGTTGCACGCAGACAAGAGATCACTAATAACACTGGTAGTGTGCAGAGAGAAATAACGTCTCAAAGCTAATAGAACTAGCTTTCAACGTCGAAATCAAGAAAACTGACACACCCACACATACCCGTAGATACGATTCTGGTTCATGTTGATCGAAATTGATTTACTGGATTCGATCGACTTGATAATGATAATTTATTGACTTGAACCAAAATAGCTTTTTTGTTTGTTCTACTTTCTTATTTTATTAAGAACTTTTATAAAATCCACATAATTTCTCCAATTCACGTTGACTTTAAAGGCTTGTAGGATCTTGAAATTGCCAGCAATTCTCCCAATGATTAACCTTTGAATACGAGAGCTGGCAAATAGATAGTGCCTGATATGAAACCTATTTCTATCAGTTATCAATGCTATAGTGCTTTCCATGAAACGTCTGTAATAGACGTATAAGCCAATCTTATTATTAGTGCTTCCAATAATTCCAGAAAATAATTGCTTTTAATCGTTTACTTGTTCTACACCAACCACCACCAACCTACTATATTGGTGTAATGCGTATTTATAACATGTCTAACGTACTAACGTTAGACATGTTATAAATACGCATATTGCATGGACGTATTTCCCAAAAGCCAAATTAACGTGCGCAATAATATAATTTGTTAGCTTGATGAACATACCAAATATTATTTGGTAAATTATTGTTGTTGGCGCACATGTGCAATTTTCAACGGTAATATTGAATTCCACTCGAAACATAGCGAGGTGAGTGTTCTGCAGACCGAAACTAGTTTCACGTTGTAGACAATTGCGTAGTCACGTTGACTACAAAAAAATAATCTTGTCTAAAATTACTTAGAAGAGCCGACTACGACGAATTACTCATTCTAGACTTTGCACGTATACCTACCTATATGTATATAGTAGTAACTATTATATAGCTTTGAGCAGCAAAATAAAATTCATGAGAAGTAAAAAGCTTAGTTATATCCAAACCAAAATTAGGCTTTATTTATCTTAATAGAAACTTGTTACGAATAGAATATTTTTAATATTGATTTACAAAATTCTACGTAATAAAAATTGTTTTGGCTATTCAAGATAGTTTTTTGGAAAAACGTATTATTACACATTTATTTTGTAATCTTTTTTATTCTAGTCTCTTGACATAAACTAGCCTTGTTCAGATGTATTACGGTTACTATTGAAACATTACAAATTATAAACGTTTTTAATAACTTCAATACTTAGTCGAAATTCAACTAAAACTGACAAAATTTCCAATGAAATATCACCGTAACTCAGAAACGGAGTAATAAATTAATTTGAGCTCTCATATACCCCGAAGCCTTATAATGTCTTTGTCTGAGATCTCTCTCAATTATACAACTCGATATCCAATTATATAACTCCGCGTCGATGGTAACAGTTAAGATCTAATTCTGGCACTTCATGTTACAAATCCAGATTGAATTTCTAATTTCGTTGCTGCGTTTCAAGTATTTCATATTGTTGTATGCTCTTTAAATTAAATCACTCTGTACGTGTTCTAACGCAGCTTATTTTATTAATGTTTTGCGGCGTTTCAGCTATTCTTTATTTGGGTATGAACTGGCATTCAGATAAATAAAAGCACTATTGACAAATCTACATAGGATTGGTTAATATAACTTACAGTTTTAGTATGAGACAATCTCAGGTGTTTCAGTGTTCATAATATTAAAAATCTCGGGAAAAAGTTCGATAGGAAGTAAATATAAAAGTTGTGATAAACTTAATAATAATAAATTTTAATGAAATATACGATGTTCAGGTTATTGTAAAATAATGTATTTAGTACTTGTTCGTTATAACAGGTTAAATAAAATATTGGGCATGCTTCTCTACGGCAATCTACGTCCTACACAAGTTGTCCTAACTGCGCCGGAGGCTTTAGCAATGCCTCCATTACCAGTTCAACTACTTCTAATCTAAACTTTCAATCTTAATTACTTTTTAATATAAATACCTAAGTTCTTTCTTAATCCACCGTTTAAAAGTTTCACGATGACTTCAAAATATCAGTTCTGGAGATGGTTTCTGAATTTCAACTATTTAGAATTTCTCAACTTTTGTTTAAAACTGCCTATTTTAAATCCTAAAACTCTCTACTTTGTACTTTCCTAATTATCAAACTTGGTACTGTCAATCTTCATTAAATAATTTGAGATTGGTATTCACTTTGTATTTGGCGAGAATAAATACTTAAGTTTAATTTTGTGTGCTTTACTACTGTGTTTATAGTTTGAGAAGGTTTCAATAATGATTGATGTAAGTTTCGATTTCATTGGTTTCATCAAATTAATTTAATAAAATATGATTAATGGCATCTTTAAACCTCATTTTTCTTACATTGTATTAACACTCACAAGCCCCTTTTTGTCCATATTGATAAGTTCTAAGAATAGCAGTTGCAGCATATTTTGCCTATGTTTGTCACAGACACGAGTGGAATGTGTGATTTACAAGTAAACTGGTTTTCTTACTTTAGTGATGATGGTGATAATATCATTCAAATCTTTATTTTTCAAGGTGATATAACCATACTTTCACTTTTTCAGCCAAATTACGTCTACGTTCCGCGCTGTTCTCGTTATAAACCTTATAAACTATTAGAATATCAAAATATTTGTATTTGTTTGATATTCATTTCTTTTTCTCTTTATAAATTTGCCTTAGAAAACAAATGCATTTACCAAGTCTGTGTATTAATATTTTGTTTTCAAATACAGTCGATCAGTCTATTCTAACAATATGAGAGTTTTATTATTTTTAGTACTATAATATAATTAATTATTTAGCACACTTTCTTTAACAATATTGTTGTACACGTATATAGGGATAATAAAGACGTTTAAACGTAGTATAAAATCGCGATATTTTATTTCACAACTAGTGAATTCGTTCCATTGCGCACTGGTAACGCGTATTGTTGACAATTTCGTATTCACACATTCGATAAAACTGTTGCAACAGTCAAAGTTAACACATTTATATCGCTACTGTATATCGTAGCTAACGAGCGTAGCATGCTACGATAAATCGTAGGTACCGTAGAGCTTAATGTTAAAGTTCGGAACGCTGGCTACAAAATAAAACATGTAGTTGATAGAAATGTATACAACACGGATGTCAATGATATATGACCGTGAATTTTTTTTTATATTAATATCCGAATATTATGACACATGGTGCAATAAATATATGGAGGTCGCTGGTTTAAATATTGCTTCATGGATTGTCTTTTTTCTCCGTTATAATGTATTCATCTACATTAGCATGGGAAATGCTTATTAATTCAATCGTAATATACTACGCATTAGGCAGTAACTTCTGCTTCTTCTTCTTCTTTGTCATTCCCTCACTATTGAGGATCGCGACCATATACTATCCGTCTCCATTTCCCTCTGTCCTGCGCCAGTTCAATAGATCGATGTAGAGTATAACAGCAATTGATAAATTTGTTATATATACTTGTTGATCGCATATACGTTACGAAAGATGACACAAAAATTCGCCTCAGGTGTAAAACACAGAGCCTAATTTCAATCCCTGATAACCAACTGACCTGTTTATATATAGCACTGTAAATAGGTCAGTTGGCTGAGTCACGACATGGTTCGTCAAGGTCGCAGGTTCATGCCCTGCTTTATGGATTGTCTTTTTCTTCGGTTATAATTTATATTCCACCTTAGCATGGGCTGTTGAAATATATCTTAATATACTATGTATTAATAAAAATAATTTCAATCTAACATTACCTTTAGTTCAATTATCTTAAAATACCATTCAGGTATTAATATCTACAATAGACATTGTACAATACATAGCGAAGGCTTTACGCGACCACATTTTCATGCTCCAAAGGTACTTAGATCACAGTACATTCTAAGTAATTGAGATCCTTTCATTACCTAAAATATCTCTGAAATACAGGCTTTGTCGCGAAATGAGCCCGCAGGTTAATTAATAGGCGAGGTATTCACGGTCTAATAATGTAGGGAGAACCACAATTTCTCAGTGCCTCGAAAAGTACCTAAACCTATCATCAGGAACAGATTTTACAGTTACTGCTAGTAATAAATGTTAGAGGCTTCGCTTACGTAGAGTACGCCATTTTTATTTACTAGTAACGAGCAATAGACGCAGTAAATGTGACTATTGCTAGTTACGAAGCGCTTATAAGCAGCGATAGCTCAGTGGGGAGACCAACAGACTGCAATATAGAGGGTCTCGGGTTCGAACCCACGTCGCGTACCTCTGACTTTCGGAAGTTATATGACTTTTCGAAATTATGTGCGTATTGATTGACAATTATCGCCTGCTCCGTGCCTCGGAGAGCACGTTAAGCCGTCGGTCTCGGCTGCCATGAACATCTATGGCAGTCGTTATTGGTAGAGTGTCGACACAAAAGATCCCACTGGGTCGAAGTGTCGCCGGTCTGCACTGACTGGCCCCCCACATAAGATAAGATAAGATACGAGGCTCTTGCTTGATGGCAGTTTTTTACCCACAATATAATACTAGCTCTATTTATAACTCCAAGGCTTGACCTCTCTTCAGTATGAAAAGGCTAGATCATAATCTACTATACTGGCCTAGTGTGAGACTTCATACATCCTGGAGAATATTCTGAAGAACTGACAGATTTCTTTAGGATAATTCTTTACCTAGTAAAGCAACCAATGATTTACTATTAAAATGTACATAACGTCTAAAAGTCAAGACGTTGTTTTCTACCGTTTGACTGCAAGCAAGATGCAGCCGACTCAGCGGTTACATCGCCGCGCTGAGTGTTGTGGTTTCGAATCCCACACGGGACAATTACTTGCAAGATCCTGATTCTAGGTGTACTTTGTGTTCATTTACTGTATGTATGTAACTGCCTCCATGGCGCAGCGGTAGTGAATGTGACTGCTGTGCATGAGGTCTCGGGTTCGTATCCCGGGTTAGGCCAACAAAAAATATTTGGTTTTTCTGTTTAGAAATCTCAATTCGAGCCCGGCGTTAGGAAGTTGGCGGTGTTAGACACCCCCGTGCCTCGGAAAGCACGTGAAGCCGTTGGTCCTGCGCCTGATCTCTCTCTGGTCGTGTCTGATCACCGTCCCATCGGATAATGAGGGTTAGAGAACTAGTGCACTTGTGTTTGCGCACATACTTGTGCACTTTAATATCTCCTGCGCAGAGAGCCAGTCTCTGTTACGATTGGCCACCGTGGCCTAAATTCGGTCTGGAGGACATTATTATTATTGTATGTATGTAAAGTTCCCCCCAATACAGATCTGTCTTGAATCAGTTCGGAATGATCTTTTTTAAAACCAATCGTAGTTGCCACCACGGTAACGCCGCTTTATTTTTATGTTAGACAGGAAAATATTTTATCTGCATCGTTTTCTGTAACATCCAATGACATCTGATTGTACGTACATACATCTATCATACATTACTATATTTTTATATATTTATCATGCCTTACTCTACGTATAACAGGTTAAATTCTTAAAAAATGGGACACGTTTAAAATGAATTGACAAAATTGTTCACGCTTCAATATGACTGTGTTTTAAGCGTGTTGTCTCGTTTTACATATCATTGTTCCGCCGAACAACAATAGGTCAGGTCTCCGCGCAGTTATAATACATGTTGACATTTTTGTTTGTGCCATTATTAAAGTCTTTTGTGTGAAAATCCCCTCTTTTTTTCCACTTGTACGTGTGTGTCTCCCTTTGTTGGAGGGTGTAGGGACAAGGCACCGCTGAAGCGTGTGTCGTTGTTCTAAAAAACATGTTTTGCATAAGATTCTTTTTTATTTGACGTAGTCACGTCGGTAATTAAATTTATTTGATGAAAATTTTATATCTTTCACACAAAAGAAACTGTTACTTTCACAGCATTTTTAAATTTAAGAATAACGTTTAATAAATTTAACTGGTTATTCTTATATTACTTTTAATTTTTATTAATGTATCTTTCCTAGTCAACCATGACTAAATAAGACCTCGTTTATATTAATTACTAATAATAATAATATGCTACATATTGAATTTTGATGACAAAGGCAAATCTTAGAGCAGTTTAGCCATTTGCGCAGACGATGTTATAGTGGACAAGGGAGTGTGCGCAGAGATAAGTAATAACTCTACCTAGCACTCTCTATTACTTAATTCTATTAGTCCAATGGGTTTGCAATCCGATACAACCGCCAAGGAATCAAGCGCAGAACTAACGACTTTCGTGATTTTATAGTATCGATAAAGTAATGGTATGGTTAACGTGTTAGATATAAAAATAGTTGCAATCCAAAGAAGTTACTACTAGTTTCAACGACTAGTTCACGTAAGAGAAAAGTTTAGCCTAAAATTCAATACGACAGTTTTAATCTGCTTTGTAAGCCGACTACTAAAACTAATATTCCAAATCACTGAAAATAAATAGAGATAAATTTGACATAAAATCAAACAAATATATATGATACCAAATGTTGGATTCGTGGAAGGTCAAACTAATTTAAAATTTACAGATGTTTGGAAAACCAAAATGGCTACTACCTACATCCTAAACTTTATTATTACTCATGTTCTGATACCGCAAATAGGCTTCATTACAGCACAGGGGCTGATTATTTTTAGTTATTGCTTTTATGTTTGTTTAGGTGTTTGTGTACCTATACAGAGATTACTTTATATAAATAAATAAATAAATATACAATCTGTATGAGATTGATGTTGGTATCCAATATAAATATTTGTTACAAGGGTTTTACCTTGGATCAAAAAAGGTCGCAAAACTAACCAAGCTGTTGTTACTTAAGGATATTAAGTTTAATAGAAAATTTTTGAAATAATCAAATATGTAAATTTATTACATATTGATTCATTAGCAAGATGGTGGTGTATAACGCAGAATTTTAAGATAATAAGAGTTATAGTAGCATAGTTGTTATGTCGACCTGGGAGTGGTTGGCTTCATGGGCCTGCCCGCCATTCGATTAGCACCAGGTCCGAGAGGCGGCGTGTTCCCACGCGCACCTCTGTGTCGTGTCCGTCTCCCCTCTAGGAGGGGGAGTAGTGGCCTGCCGTTTCATACGACGGGCCGAAACCTCAGCGGGGTCGCGACCGCATGTGCAAGTGATTCGCGCGGCCCTGTCGATAGTGGTTTTGTCGAGGAACACCGTGGTAGGTTTAGTCGGTATTCCGGAAGGTCCATTACCATTTCAACATCTTTCTTTTACCCCGGTGAGTCCGACATAACCCCTCCACCCACCCCCGCGGAGAGGTATGCGTGAAAACATTGCACCAGGTTAAAAAAAAAAGCATCTTTGTTATGTCAAGGACAAGCCTAACGGAACGGATTTCCTTCTCCACAAGAATACTTCGTATGAAATTCGTTAAAGAATCTACCAAAAAGATCCGTGGCTCTGAAACATGCTGAATGTACCCGGACAGCTATAGATAGGTGCTCATAGTTTGGTATAGAATTGTTCTCATTATATGATTAAACACTACTACTGTTTGGTTACCATGATATGCATATAATAAATCAATTGAATCAGATATTTGGGACGAATTTCGTAATAAATGTGATTCACGGTAGATACTAACAGTGGAACCGAAATTTCAAAATTTACTTCTCACGTAATAATATATTTTTTTTTTCTATTTTAATAATATTTTCTGCCACATACACACAACACCATCTAGCCCAAACTAAGCAGAGCTTGTACTATGGGTTCTAGGCAATGGATAAACATAGATAGATACATTTTTTTTGTAAATATATACATATTATACATAGAAACACCCAGACCAAGACAAACATCCATGTTCATGCACACAAATGTTTGACTTGTGCGGGAATCGAACCCGCGACCTCAGGCGTGGCAGTCAGTTACACTAACCACTACGCCATTGAGGCCGAGGCCTTTAGTTTCCATCGAAATCTTTAAAAGCGCTTTAATAATATTCGCAGAACATTTAGCTAGACTTATTGCTCTTTTTCACAATATATTCGAAACTTATGTAAATAGTATGGTGTTCGTGTCATAATTAACAGGTTGGTGTAACGCGAACTCGTTAAGCTAACACGCCACCCGCGTGTTAAAGTCTCCTCTGTAGCCAGTGTTGCCAGTAAATGGCATGTCGATCATTCTGCGGCGGAGCCTTCTACGTATAAATACGGATGATCGCTTGCTAATCACGTTAGTCTTGGAATTAATTAACAACGCTTTTGTTTGAAGGCTTTAGTGACGGTTCCGTTAATTATTTACTGTTTAATATTAATATTATATAATCTGTATATATAAAAATCAATTGCCGTTCGTTTATCTCGCTAAAACTCGAGAACGGCTTGGCCGATTTAGCTGATTTTGCTTTTGGAATGTTTTTCGTAGCCCAGGGAAGGTTTAAACAGTGAGAAAATATAGAAAAAATCATTAGGATAGGTGATACGAAGTACACCCAGTCATCTAGTTATTAATATTATGAGCCCTGTGTACTGCTCCACTGCTGGACACGGGCCACTTCTTATTGTGAGGACGTGAGGACATTAATATTAGACTAAGAACTTTTTTTAAATTGGCTCTTTTTACTGTCTTGATATTACGAGTAGTATATAGTTATTTATTTAATAAAATTAAAATAAAATTAAACTCAGAGCAGCCAATGATTATGTTATAGGTAAAATAACAACCATAAAATATGATTTTATCTTGCTACGTTATCAAGTTTGGTAATAATTAGGGTAAAAGTTTACAATGTAACGCACTGTGGGCAGCTCATACCTAAGATAATATTTGATTCAATTCACGGTTAGTTTAATTATTTATTTAATATTTCTGTTGTAATAAGGTAATATTACCAACATGTCTGTAAAACATAATGAGACCTTTAACAACAAAATCTTATAGCGTTTTTAGTCAATTCAGACAATAGTTAGAACTACACATATACAAGTGAGAAAACTATTTGTAGTACACAACTCAAAATTAATCAAAAAAAAAACTAACGCGTTTAATGAATTAAAATGCTATATAGTAAATAATCTTGCTGTATAGACGATCAATATAAAACATAATTTTTTAAATCGGTCTTGAATTACCTAATATCAGCGCTTTAAAACATAAAACTCTGTTTATACATGTTTTTATACTAAAAATAAGAACTTGTTACATATTTCAAATGCTTTATATAAATAAAATACGTTACACATTAGTTTTTAATGTTACACTAATACGTTTAACTTTCAGAAAATATAAATGTTTAGCATAAATAGAGCACCTTGAACCGACGGGCGTGTATGAGGAATGTGATGAAAGTGAATGAAGCCAGAGAAGTGTGTCAGGATCGTAGCAAATGGAAATCCGTAGTCTCTGCCTACCCCTCTGGGAAACAGGCGTGAATCTATGTATGTATGTATAATAGACAAAACCTGGGTCACATACTCATCATACAAAGAATAGGACTAATGATAACCTTTAATGGGTAACAAAGAACGAGAGACCTTTCATTTGCAAAACACAGTATGATGTTATATAAGTCGTAATCCACGAACATGGCGAATAAAATCTTTATTATTACAAGGTATAAAAGTTCTATAAAAACAAGCAATAAAAATAATGTTATATTCACCCTAATGTACAGGCAATAACGAGTGTTAAATGTCTTGTGGTAAACTGTCTAATAAATTCTAGATTGTTTGTTAAGCTTGTAATGAGTGAAAACTGTTTGTTTCAAAGCTTTTAATAATAAAAATTGTTTAAATGTTTTCCACCTTATGTCAGACACTGTAAACGTACCTTAAACGCTTTGTAAATACAAAATTTGGCTTCATGTAAACTTTTTTTATAGTTTTGCTTGTTCGCGATGGAGAAATTTTTTCACTGTGGTGAATATTGTTTATCGTGGCGAATATTACGTATTTACATGGTGAATACTGTTCATCGCAGCGAATATTGTGTGTCGTAGAATATATTCCTCGCTGTTATGAACATCGTTACTTAGGTTGAATACTTTTAAGCGAGGTGAATATCATTCACCCCGATGAAAATTATTCACCCCGCAGAAAGTTTTGTCCACAGCAAATGCTTTTTCACTGTGATAAACAATGTTCACCTAGGTGTACGCGGTACGAGTGCGTCTGAGGTAAGGTGTGTTGTAGGCAACCCCCTGTATGTGATGTGTATGTCATGTTATGTACGTGTGCGCTTCTGTTACAGGGTGCTGTTTTGTGACGTTTTTCACTCGCAAAGCGGCGTTGAAAGCCCAAGACGCTTTGCACAATATCAAAACGTTGACCGGGGTAAGTGTGTTTTGTTTTATATGTTATATTTTTATATGTATCTCCTATTGTGAACCAGCGTATAATTCCTTAATATAGTTTAATATCTTATAGTATGGCATCTAATGTTCCTAAAGGTTATTTTGTAATTATACGCCATTATTGCATAAATAGTACCAACGCGTTTGTTTCAGAAAGCAAAATGTTACAAATTGTGTACAAATATAATAATTATACTTGTAAATATTAAAACGCATTGGTATTAAATGATTTTTGTTTTCGAATTAATGTTTAGATATTTTTATTAAACTACACAGTAATAAAATGAAATGCTTCAAGGATATAATTATAATAATGCACTCAATTAATCTAAATAAATTCGAATTTAAAATTGTAGAAAATTTAATAAATTTTTAAATATTGTATATACCCAAAATTATTAAATAATAAGAAGGTATAAAAGTAAATTATTAGATTGTCAAGAATTAAATTTTATCAAATTAAATCAAGTAAATTATTAAATTTTCATTTAGTACTCGGGTTATGACGTAATAACATGGTGCCTTTTTTAAATGAATTTTTACAATTAAATAAATGATGAATCTATATTCCATGTCATAACAGCATAAAATTGGATTATGTATATAGTACATTAGTATTCTATAATCTTTGAAGAGCCTTCAATTTTATATCCATTTATCATTGTAAATATATTTCGCTTTTATAATAATGTGTCTATAAATCGACATACGGTTCGAATACATTTTATATTTCACAGAAAAATAGATTCTCAATCAATCATGCGTAAATACGTCACTCGTAATGTTATGTTTTTAAACATGCAAATCCCGTCCCACAGTGGGCAACATCAGCAGCTAATGTACTTTGAGATATCAACATTCGTTTAGTAATTTGTAACATGGAAGATAGGGCACTGCAAACTGTTTAAACCTGAGATTTCATCTCATTAGACCAGTCTGAGAAAGTCTCGGGAACCAGCTAAGGCAAACATTTACACCCTACAAAAGATAGCTTAGTTAGCTAGTTAGATGGACCTTTACCTCACGATTGGATCACTAAGCGTGAGATTTCCTCTCATTAGAACAGTCTGAGAAAGCCTCGGGAACCAGCTTAGGCAAACATTTACACCCTACAAAAGATAGCTTAGTTACCTAGTTAGATGGACCTTTACCTCACGATTGGATCATTAAGCGTAAGTGACCGATGCACAAAGGGTGTTTACATCAGTTAAACGCCGTCCAGGTAAACTTAAATCCACCAGGCTTCCTCAGTTTAAGTCGCATCTACATAATTAAACAAGACTACTTAAGTTTTAAATTTAATTAAGGTAGGTACTGCTGTAATATTAATAGATTTTACGAAGGGCTTCATATGCAAAAGACATCCTACGGGAACGCAAACCGGGATAAAAATATTCTATGTCCGTTATTGTCCATTAATTTGTGCAAGTAACATCCGAATACGATTAACAGTCCACGCGTTCTTTATTAACAAACATCATCACACGAATGAGTTAGTGTTTGCCTTGCCACTGCCGGTACTCCGAGAGTTGTAGGCTCGGTCCCCAAACGAGGCTAAAATTGTGTCATCCACAAATATTTGTTACGAGCCCGGGTGTTCTTTGTGTCCGTTGTTTGAATGTTTGTAATGTCACCCATGGCGCAGGAGATATTCAAGAGCGCGGGTTGATTTAAAGAAAATAAACCGAAATTCACATTAATATATTAATATTAGTAACCATGTTAGATTATAAAAACATCAGTTTAATTAATGATATCGACTATGTATTGGGGTAAATTTGCTATAGAATTACATTTAATCTTCTCCCTTAGCCTTTATTATTCCCAAGTCACTTGAGGTCGGCTTTTCTAGTCTAACTGGATTTGACTGGATATCAGTTTTTACACGGAGTGGCTGTCACCTGACCTCCGCAGCCCGAAGGCTAACGATACTCAAATCTAGACCAGTGTCAGGATATTAGAGGATACTGACTTTCCCAATAACGACTGCCATAGATGTTCATGGCAGCCGGGACCGACAGCTTAACGTGCTGTCCGAGGCAGGGAGCATTTAATACGTTATGTAAAAGGTATGTTTGTGGTTATGTCTTGTATATCAGAGAAGCTGTGAATAATGTACATATATAGACAGGGTTGTGTCTTACTGGTGGGGTAGGCTATGTTAAACCCACGTTCAACGAGCTGGTTCTAGATCCCACTAGTGAGCGAGACCTATACTTACGGCAAGGAATTACATACTTATGTAAATTGGTAAAGAAATCTTCCAACTTTTTATTTCATTACTTTTTATTGTGAGTTTCTTGCAGATTTTTTCTAGGCTCTCTGTCTGAACCTAGCAACTAACCTAAATGTAGCTTCAGTAACTTAGTAACTAAGTCACTAACCTATATAGTTTGACGTTTATAAGTGTTACTTTGTGACAGAAATTAATAATTGATTTTTGACTTTGACTTTGTAGCGATAGAAGCACAACGATTAAGTCACTGAACTTGCATTCTAGGTCGTAGGTTCGAATTCCACCCATTGCACTACTGACGTAAACCTACTCCTTACATAAGCATATTCGCTTAACTAGAAAAGTTACAAAGTACAAGTAAATTGTAAACCTAACTGCTACCAATATTTTTAAGGCAAAAATCAATTGTGACATGTACATACATCTCTGTTATGCGTTTTGATTGAAAAAGTGCGAGCAAACGATCACCAAAAGGTATCAATCACTCCGCGAGGTCCGCCCGGTGAAATGGCAATCACATCCGTAAACATTAGATGTATGGATGTTCTGACAGACAAGGCTTTATATACTAGTGATCAAAAAACCAATCAAAAGAGTTCTTCTTGCACAAGTACAGCAAATTATAAGTGCGTCAAATATTGCATTTTAAAGACAGCCATAGTAACAGACCAGTATCGAAATGACTGATAGTTAGCGGTTACCGTAACCTATGGATACTTGCAACCACAGAGGGGTACACTTGCGTATATAAGACACTTGAAAAATGGATTCGTTGAGCTGTTTGCTTAGTTAGTTGGTTAGTTGGACGTGTGTTATCCGCACTTAGCCCCACAATTGGGCCATTGTGCGTAAGTAGCCGACGCGAAATATTGTTCGATTACTCATACCACCTCAGCTCCGTCCAGAAAGATAATAGGGGGCCGATGTTGCGCAGTACCTCCTTCATCGTTTCTGGACTGTTTAGAAGTATCGCCCGTTGGTTGCTCACGCTTTTACAACGTAGGAGCCGATGTCTCCTCGGACTCCATGCAGCCTCTACATAAGGGACTGTCAGTGATGCCGATGTTGAACAGGTGCTTGTTAAGTGAGCAGTGGCCTGTTATTATGCCCACAAGGTGGCGTAGGTTTTTCCTTGTGGAACGTAGCAGTTTTCGTGACAGATGTTTGTCTAAGGATAGAAGGGCTTCCTTCGTCTGTCTACATTCCTTTGTTTCTGTCCACTGTTTTTTGTGTAGTTTCGTGGTTCTATCGCATAACCATGTTTTGAGTTGGCAGAAGGGTATCGGGACAATCGGTTCGGCTCCTACCATTTTGGTGTTCGATCCTCTCTTTGCCAGTTGATCTGCAGCATCATTGCCAGAAGAGTTGCTGTGACCGCGTATCCACTGCAACGTTACCTGATTTGAGCTGTTTGCTTAATAAAAAATTAAGCAAACAGTTCAGCTATGATTCTTGGTTCCATGTCATAGAGGCCGGACACAATTCCAGACTCCGTACCACTATCTATGGCCAAATATGGTTTTGAGGTCTACGTAAAAGACAGCAAGTCTACTGCTGTTGTTTACTAGACACGGTTCATGACTTCGTATTCGCATAGATAATTTCTTGACAGAAAAACCTAATAACACTTGGGTCGATCCAGGAATAGAACCCGTGACATATGCAATTCATATCAGCCGCGTAAGCCTCTGCTGCGTATCGAAGAAATATCTACACAGGGTGGCTATATGGCCTGCGATAAACGCGCAATGTTTCTTAACGTAAATGGGAACTTAGGTGTCTTTGCTTCATAACAAGCTTATGAAGGGCTGATCAACACAAAAAAATGTTAACCGACGGTAGAACGCATGTGAGCGTTTCCGATTGGCGGAATAAATCAGCAACGATCACTTTTTGAAACGAGTTATTTTCGAACGTCGTTGATTAACCAGTCAGAAACAGTATGTTATTATCGTCACATTCCACACTATTCACATTACACATTGTTATAAAAAACGTTGAGATAGACTCCAATAAGAATTAATAACGCGATCGGTAGTAACCTGTTGCGCGGTCAGGACAGTTCCATAACAATTTTCTTTATAGCTCGGAACGGAAGGGGGGGGGCGAACAAACACACAATTCGATACTCGCGATTGTTATCGAACACAATCGAATTACAGACTTTCGCTCTGTCTACGTCCCCCCTCTACGGTAGGGCTGACAGCAGACAGAAAATATTATTTTTGTGTAATGGTATTCATGTGTATCGATGCCATTATAGCGCCGAAGGGGTGGGTAAAGTTATAACTCGTGTGGCAAAATGTGGGTGTAATACATTACACCCTCAGATACTTCACATACATAGCATCACGCCTTTATTCCTCGAAAGTATAGGCAGAGGTGAATTACAACCATAAGTTTTTCGCAACTTTGTTTTTGATACTACGTATTTGGGGACACAACTGTTATCACTAGTGGTCGCCAAGTGGTCAAAATTCGCCCATAATTGAATTAAATTTTAAATTTGATTGTTATTAAAATTTTACTGTCTCTAACTTACCTTATAATCACATTTCATTTAGTCACCTACTCCACATACATATGTATGTAGTAACCATAGTTAATAACCATTCTACGAAGTCAACCGAGCAATGCGGAAGTACTACGAACGCGATTCGACTGCTTGTGTCAAATGCATGGTTATTTGCGTGTAGTGTTTTTTCATTAATTTAAATGTATATTTAATGCATATTTTATAAAAATATTAGCATTCGCCCCTCCTTCTCCATATAAACTTTAACTGTACCAAATTTCATACTTGTAAAAAGGGGTACAAAGTTTTAGCTTCACGTATTAATATATAGATTAACCCGTCCTATTGCCAAATTCTGTACTGCTACTGCTACTACACACGTTGCCTGACTGAGAAGGACCAGGATCTTATGATTGAGAGGAAGTTATGGAGCTAATTATACAGTTCGCTTAAGTGTGTTTCTAGTATTATGTACTAGATGAGATTTCAGGTTACTGGACAACCCTTTTAGATTGCGTAACATGAATGGCACGCATTTTCTTACAAGTAACCGATTTTAGACACAAATAAATTTTGATTTAGAAAGTCACTACCGTTTTTACATGCCTCAATATTTTGTTCGTCCCCTGTGAAGACCGAGCCTATGACACCCGGCACAAAGACAGTATATATAGTACATTAACATTACTTACTATCACAACAAAGCTTGCCTCAACACACATAAAGCCATTATGCATCTACGGATCGACTCCAGTCTGCCATATAAAAAGCGATTTATCCTTAACTCGAGCGGAAAGGAAACCTACTATTAAAACCTCGCAAATAAAACCATTGTTTTGACAGCCCTGCCGTTAGTCTCGTCTTCATCTCGGTGATAATTCGATTCCATTATATTATCGGAGGGGTTTTTTCCTCTCTCGATTGATTCTCGAAACGCTCCCATTTTGATAGGAACGCCAGGTGAGCGATCCGCCATCTTCAGATGGGGAATGAAAATATTTGTACAGAGCTGTTGTTTCGAGTTATACTAGTTGGTGTAACTTTGTTCGCGTATCGCGTATTGTTTTGTAAATGTTAAATAGTATAAGTGCGGCTGTAGCACTACTCTTTGATAATGGAGTATGAAGGTTTAGTTGGTATTTTATGATATTTGCACTTATGATTATTATAATATTATGGTTGTTGTGCCGTGTCGAGTAAAGTGCTATTCACTTTTCTGTTAGTGGAACAGCCTGCTGTTTCTAATTATATGTGATGATGTGAAAGCATGCGGCCCACCTGATTTAAAAGCAACCGCGTACCAAAAGGCGTGTGTTATGCTCATTTGCCACTTCACTTGCTTGCTTGGTAATGTAACATAAAAACAAACTATAGCTAGTTAGTCTTAAAATGAGCTTCGTAGACAGCAATAGACACGCTTCTCTTTCACTTAATCTTTCTCCCTTTGTATAACGGTACTTTTTATTGGCTTCGGTTGAAAAGATGTAATTATTTTTAGAAATGGTTTACGTGCCATTTTCTAGAAATTATCGCATCTATTAATCGTAATTCCAATCAAATATTTAGAAAACATCCTGAAGATACATTATCTTAACAAACGATACCAACATGTCGGCCTCGATGGCGTAGTGGTAAGTGTAACCGGCTGCCACGCCTGAGGACGCGGGTTCGATTCCCGCACAAGTCAAACATTTTTGTGCATGAACATGGATGTTTGTCTTGGTCTGGGTGTTTCTAATATATAATATGTATGTATTTAGAAAAAAAAGTCCATATGTATGTTTATCCATTGTCTACTACCCGTAGTACAAGGTCTGCTTAGTTTGGGCTAGTTGGTGTTGTGTGTATGTAGTAGAATATTATATATTATTATAGTCACGGCAATCCAACCTATCATGTCACTTTAAAATAAGAACAAACACAGGCAAATTGCAACAACGTCTCCGGAGGAAGTGACGAAACTTGCTCGAGGCCAGTCGAGCTTAAATAAATAATACCAACGCGAACTGAAACTTGGAATAATTTATGTTCTCCACTATCTAGCAGTAGTGGGAGCAGGGACCAAATCGTAAATTATTCTAATCCAAAGGTAGCTTGGTCGAATCTTGACGTAATCGGTTATTCTCCAAATGGAAAATTACATGATTGCAAGTTAAAACATAATTTATGGTCGAAATGAATCCTACAATTGTTAATTATAAATTTAAAAGATTTTGAAAATAGTCGGGTGTTTGTTACTCAATCACAGGTTAAACGCTGTATGGATTTGAATTAGATTTGACATACGGATAGACCATGACTTGATTTAACCCAAGATGTACATATATACTTCTATGCGTACTAATGCGTTGCCCTGGGATTCGCGCAAAGACAAACTAGTAATCAATGTCATCCAAAATATTAAGCATTTCGTCGTCAGAACAAATTATATAATTCAAAGGTTTTGGACAGGAAGGATAGATTTTGTTGTCAAGTGATACAGTGGCATAGACATAATTTTTTGTTCGTTATAGTGCACTGGGGATTCTAGGAATTCCGGCAGTCAAGCCACAGTCGAATAATATTGGATAATTCCAACATTACTCATTATCCTAAAACTACAACATACGCGGTGGCGCCCGTACCCTAGAGTTCTACCCTAAGTTCGGCTGCAGTAATGTCTTGGGAAACATTTTTGACATAGTTGGACCTCGACCCATTGATGCGGTTAAAGCGGCCGCGAGACGAGAGGGGCAGAGATCCTACTGAATGAATTTCTGGAATTTTTCCAATTAGTATCGCTTCATATTTTATGATAGTACAATGGAATATTTGCCAATATTATTGAGTGTAGACTACCTGATATAGAGGAAATGTATTAGGTAAAAGACAACAGTTTTATGTTGAGGGATAGTCAAAGATTTGGATGAATATCTGTTTTGCCACGTAGTAACGGCTGTCTTGACCTAAGAAGATAACGAGATTCTGAGGTTAAGTCTGAATATTTCCAGTTACTGTCTCTTTATATCGGCTGCCAATAAAGTTCGTGACAGTCGGGCCTGATGATATTAAATGGTCTCCAAAGCAACTATATAGGGATATGATTTTTGTAAATGATTACTGATCTATGAGCATGAACATGTGAAGGTTGGTTATTCTTAGTGATCGTACGGTCTATCACCATTTCTAATAACCATAAAGTAACAAAGCTTAACATAATCAATTACAAGCCATAATTAATAACCTATCTTTCGATTGAGATGATTCTATAAAAAGTTCAATATCTATATCTAATAAGCCATCCGATTTCAATTAATTTCATCGTCAATGATGGAGAAAGATACCTAAATTTACGAAGTATAATTTGTTTCTATACAGAATCATACATACGACCTCCCTTCATCGTTCAGTATATTATTATTTAACCTGAAAATAACCTTTTAACGAACAAATCAATCAACTACAACACACGTCTGTATCGGACAACCCGATTTGGGCGTTTGTCCGATTGCAAGAAATTAAGCGAAATTCGAAGTCAAACTTCTTACTAATTGTTTTAAACATCATTTTTGCACCGGAGGCGTTTTTAAAGTTTACTTTATAATTTTTCACCAAGACCTCAGTCATTGTTTGAGCAGGTAGAGCCAATCTCCTAAATAGTAATTTAGATATTCTCTTTGCTCAATCAATCCATCAGTACCAAGTTAAATATATATGCGATACATTAGTATCGGTTCACCCCACCAAGAAATAATCATAAATCTATGTATGACTTGTTTCAAAACTGGTCATGCAGTAGTCGATGAGACGACGGGTACGTAACGATAGAAATACTTTGCTAATAGTTTAAATACCATGGGCCTAAAATGGCTTTAAAAGATGATGATAAACCACATCTCTATACATTGTCATTTCATGCGCAAGAACGAGACAAAACCTTCCAAAGGCATCTGATCCTGAAATTACTTATTAATTTAATAATTTCCAGGGCTGTTTTTACAAATGATAAATAGTTGCTTAAAATCGCTTTCGCTTGTCGCTATCCGCTAGTAAACAGTCAGACAAACGCCGTACATCGCATATACGTTCGGCCGGACGTGTTTGACCGGGCCGGACACGGCCGAACTTTGATCGATAGCCCGGATTTATGATCCGGTTTCCCCCGTCTTAAGTAATTGACCGGCTCCATTAGAGTGGTGGTCTTTAGGGTTCCGTGCGGTACAAACATTGTTCCGAGTTCTGATGTTTGGTATATCGTGTGTACGGGGTTTTATTATTAATTTTGGCTTTGTTGGTGGCTATTTAAAGAGGGTAGGCCAACTTTATGTATATGTGTACTGGGTTTAATATACAAGAGGTTAAGGTTATTGGTGCGTGCAATTTATAGAATGCGATCGGGGGTCGATGGGAGTGCTAAGGGTCGAAAGTAAGTTTTACGATAATGGTATGAATAAGTGATTTTTAATCAAAGGTGTATATTAAAATATATTGAATACTGAGTTATAAAAATATTTTGAATTAAAGTATTTCTCGACACATAAATTAAAGTATGGTTATATTTAGGAGTTGTACAGTAAAGCGCACGAAAAAATAATATGACTTATAAATCTCGAAATTACTTGATATTTATATTTCTCATCAAAAATCCTTTTGCAATAGGTACTGTGCTGAAACTATGGGGATGCGGTATCCTCGACATAATAAATATGCCAACATTTTAAAATTTTAATAAATAGAAGTCGGTACTTCTTTAGAATTTAACTACATCAATGAGTGTAAACGAGCAGTTATACGTAGCGTAGGTAAAATTGGCAACATATGTTTTACAACGTTTCACTGAAGGCAACAAGTTAACTATCCTTAGAATCGATATAGCAATAAACTGAGCTTTAATACTCCCCTATTACCGGCCAATGCGGACCTTAACAAAAGCGTTGTGGGTACAAATGGACCCGGGGCATACAAGTGCTGCATTTGTGACCCACAGCACGGAACGCAAAGGCGGCTAAACGTTTGAATTGTTTTGAAACGACCGCACGCCGCTGACGGCTTACGACGCTCGTGTTAGAGCTCGCCCTTTTAAAATTAATAGCTGGACTGACAGCCAACGGATTTGAAAAAGCATTTGAAAGAATGTAAAAGTATTGGAATATATATTTGTTTAAAAAATAATGGTAGTTTCGGTCGGGTCTGGTCTTATAAATAAAATAAATTTTTGCCAATGTAGTGCATTTTGGGTTTGACACAAGACAAACTTTTCAGAGATTTATATTGTTTCAGTCTTTTATTGTAACCGCTATTTCAAGCCTTATAAAGTGCTCAGTGACGAAGATACAGAATAAGTGCCGTCGTAACCACATGGAAAAACAAATCTAAGTTTTGACTCTGCTGAACTCTGCTTGCTAAGCTCTTCGATCTAACTGAAATATACATAAAATATATTATTCCCTGATCCTCCACACCACTTGGTGGTCTTAAGATCCCTTATAATGATATAAGTAATCGCATAGGTGTAACTCTATTCGGCGATTACTACTCGCCTCACGTGCCCACCCTATGGCCGTACTGATAGCGATTAAGAAATTTGGTGTAAGTCGATTTGACGGTCGACAATCGAATGGCTTTAGTCGAATAGTAATGCTTTCTCTTGAAATGTGATTAGATTCAGAGATTAGTTTCGGATCAAGTGGGTCTAAGACGTGTTTTATTAGCAATTTTAATATCTCAGCGATATGGGAACATACATTACTATATAAAACTAAATTAATTCGTAATAGTTTGATTGACCCACTGAAGTAATGTTGACACATGCAATAACTTCTTGCTTTTTATCAACGAGTTGTTGCAACATTAGATTTTATTTTGTTCGAATTTCAAACATTCTTAACCCGAGGGTCACGTACGCAAATATATACACAACGTTTGTTTTACTAGCAACAGCAACAAAAAAGGATGCATACTATAAAATAAAATAGAAAAAGTAATAAGGTATGCAAGCTATTCTAATTTCAAATATAAAGAAGTTTTTTTTTAAACTCTAAAGAGTTCGATGACTACGCCTTCTAATTATGATTGGGTAATGTCTATGACCAAGCGAGGCCTCTTTTTATAACATCACTATTCAGGTTAACTACTTAGGAGCCAAGGCCCGTTACTCTTTCAGCCGAAAGCGGAAAAATTATGACCGAAACCGGCTGGTATCTAGTACAAATTTCAACAAGATCCAGACTGTTTTTATTGACCAATTGTAGGTTTTACACAAACATCGATAAAAACCGACACCAATAAGTAGGATAAAGTATAAATTCCTTTTATAGCTGCGAAACCTAAAATGATAAAAGCCAGAATTTTCACAAAACCGAGATCCTGTAATATATTATTATGGGCAACAAGAAACAAAAGGCCTAATTTAGGCGGAAGCAAGAGGAACATTGTTACGCGGGAATTTAATCAGAAGAAAAATAAGGCGATGGAATATGTATTATAATATCCAATTTTCTCTATGAAATCAGAGAACTCTATTCTATAGGTATATTATTCCGTAACCAATTATCCGTGATCTCCAATTTCTTAAATTAATTTATCGCGGGGACGCCGAGCTGTAATTGTAATTCTTGAAGAGAGTAAAACCGATCAGGATGGAGAGGAGAGGGGGTGTAAAATTTTACGATTGTTACACCCGGGTGTCGATGAAAGGCATTCAGCTGTCGCAACCTTACGGCATTGACAACGCGTTCAAAATGTCGGAAAAAGGAAATTTTGTCTTAGAATTGTTCTGTATTCAAAAATGCTTATAACTATAGGTTTTGTTCGTGAGGATGCTGGGTTGCTATACAAGTTGAAACCTCAATTTTCGGATTGAATTAAAATGATAAGTTGTTTTGGTGCTTCTGCATTCTCCTTCTGAATAGTTGGTTGTCCCGTTGCTATGAGCTTGCGTTTAGATTTGTGTTCGATAATGACACCTAGATTACGGGTTTGTTTACCAGTTTTCCATCTGTGGCAAAAGTGTTATTTGGTTTTCCTATACTGCAAATTTCTGAGTAGCAGTAAGGTGTCTTGAAATATGCTAGCTAGAAGAAAGCAGGTATCACCACTTTCAAATCTATGCACATATTAATTCATCCATTAGTGTACGGACGCCAGTGTCTTAAAAAAATATTTTAATAATTATTGCTCGATATGGTTAAACAACCACAAACACCGTTACTAGAACATTTCACATTCCGTTCTGCAAAACAAATGCTGGCAAACATTCACCACTAGTGCGTATTTGTCTCGAACATAATTCCTTATGCGAATCTTGGATCCTCAGATGATCTTGAAATTTTTCATGATTCATTCAAAGAGCGAAAGATAATGCAGAAAATGCTGTGATCTTGTTGATTGTTCTTTTTTTTCAATTTTGTTAATAATAATTATGTCTTGTTAAATTTTTATTAAGTATATCTTATGTCTAAATTGTATTAAATTTATATTTTTTAATTCTGTACTGAAAATGTTGTGTTCCTCTATAATGGATATAGGTATAAGTTTTTATTTTCAGCTTCTTATGTAAACCGATTTTTTATATGTATATTGTTGATGTACCTCAAAATAAATAAACACTGGTTGAATAACGGTATAGTAACACAACATTTAAAACTTGCATATCTAAAAGCTCTCCATGTTTTCGAAGATTGGTGGAGAATCTGCCAACCCGCACTGATCCAGCGATGTATGGCGTGTAGCGCAGCGCAGATATGGTCTCAACATTCCCATACCGTATAGAACCCCGTACTTAGCAGTAGCACAGTATAGTGACAGATTATTAACAAGTCAGATATATTTTAAAATCATATTTGGATACTTTGTATACAAAACTACGTTTAGCCTAAATATTTTGGGTCATACCCATAGACTGTTGTGGACAATGAGGGTTTACTTACGCATATTTTGTTTTAAAGCAGTATTATATCTTATCTTAGTCCTGCAATTTGTAAACTGTAGTATAAATTTGTATAAAAGGTATTAGGCTGAAGAGCTTAGGGATTTACAGTGTACCCACAATGTTCAGAAATTTTGTAATAGTTAATCAAATAATCTCTGTCAGTTCTTAAATGATGACTGCATGGATAGCTTAATAGTTAAAAGTGGTCATCTTGCCACTGCCGCCGCGCCGATTGTTGTGTGTTTGATGCCCACACGAGACAAACATTTGTGTGATATAAAAATTGTTGTTGTAATTATTATAACAACGATTTGTCTACCGTTGTTTGAATGTCTACACAGGACCTGCAATACAGGAATTATTCTTGTGTCACGGAGGACTGTGCAAACATTCAAACAACGGGCACGAAGACCAGACTCAGAATAACCATTTGTAGGTCACACAATTTTTTATCCCGTGTGACTGGGGATCGATCACACATAAACCTCGACGTCATAAATGCTGTCATAATGATTTGGGCATTGCTATCTCATATTTACCAAACGTTCTTTGTTTAAATAACAATCACATATTTAGATGATTTTAACTCTGTTACCGAAATTGTACACGATATCCAATCGTTTAACGTTCATTGAGAGTATATTGTAAAATTTTACGATTTTCCTCCCGGTCCGGGGTGGAAATTCTGATGTTTCCGTGCTCAAGATAACGATGTCAAACTGCGCGACAAAACGCGACGCTAAGACACCAAAGAATGCGACGACGTTGAGATATTGCAATTGATTTGTACATGAACTTTCAGAAACTTTTGGCACATTCTTTTTCTAACGGATTTTAATGGAGACAAGTTTGATTGGACTCTCTTCTTTCAACAAGTGAGACGTAAAAAATATCTACAGAAGGTCAAACCATACCTTATGTATGTATGTATCTTATGTGGGAGCCAGTCAGTGCAGACCGGCGACACTTCGACCCAGTGGGATCTTTTGTGTCGACACTCTGCCAATAAAGACTGCCATAGATGTTCATGGCAGCTGGGACCGACGGCTTAACGTGCTCTCCGAGGCACGGAGCAGGCGATAATTGTCAATCAATACGCACATAATTTCGAAAAGTCATATAACTTCCGAAAGTCAGAGGTGCGCGACGTCGGTTCGAACTCGAGACCCTATGCATTGCAGTCTGTTGGGCTCCCCACTGAGCTATCGCTGCTCTTGCAAGTAATTAAAGTTGTGGCCTTGACGATTATATTAGACTCACAAACGCAAAAAAGTCTAATTATAACATTATTTCTATTTCCAACACACGAACCACTAAACTGTCTGGCGACACCGAATCGTTTCACACCAAAACCCAAAAGTAATTACCCGAAAATAAAACTTTCTTATCACAAAATAGGATTGATGGCGCGTTGGCTTAAAAAAAGTTTTTTAATTTAGTAGCGAATACCAGGTGCGTACGAAATGTCGAGGGTCCATTGTCGGACGATATGAGCAATTTTGTCGGAGTCAGCGAGAGATTAGCACGGACCCCTTAATCCGAATATCGGAACGTTGTGGCCCGTCATATTTCATAATACACCCTCTGTAAGGGCGCGTGCCCATTGTGGCGTAATGTGAAATTATATCGATACGGAACGAACGAGTTATTGGTGAGGGACGGCCAGAACACTACTATCAATTTGTGTGGGTTTAAGGATTATATGTGATGTTAGAGTACAATGTGTTAATAATAGATTTCAATTTGTTTGGCCGGTGTGTTGTTTATTATTCAATAAGCCCTTTATTGAGTTTTTAAGGTTGTGTCTACGAAATATATTCAATCGTCTATACTATACTAAAATTGTAACGAATTGTTTATGTATAATGGTGATTTAAATATCTTATAGTGATTGACAATTTTTTTACCCAAATTAGTGGTTGCAATGTAATTTCTCTGTCTATGCTTATTGTGTCAGTCCATAAAAACCACTGTAGGTGTTTATATGGTTTTACTTTAAAACCTAAACCACGATTTATCTAATTCCTTGAAGTAATACCGGCGGTAAAGTGCAAAGTGTGAAACATACTACATATCGTTGTACATGGCGTTTCAGGAGGCCTATATTGCCCAAGCTAGTGTGATATATATAAGATCTTAAATTGATTTTACATTAATGTTCGTATTTTCATCAAAACTTAACCTGACATGAATATGAACCAACCGCTGCTTACTATGCCTAACATGATTTTTTCATGTCTCGCTTTCTAGATATATCATGGTCAGTGTGTCTTCATCCTAACAACCCACTTCACCCGACTGTCTTTCGCGATAATATCTCTGGGTTGGGTAGGGTGACCCCACGAAAGGTCTTGTGTGCCCGTCCGATTCTTGATATGTTTATTAAGGACCCCAACTTGATTATGTTTATGATATAAAATATACTTCGAGCGATTTTGCATCGGGAATGTCTCTATTCGATTCGGATGGTTACTTTACTATTTGTATGGAAAATGATGTAAATCTTTTCTTTGATATCGTTTGTGAATAGTGTATGAAATAAAGCCGAGAGATTTAGTAGAATCGATTAAGATTATATCGATATTATGAAACCGAGTAGATAATTGGTTTTTTTGGACGGTCTCGTTGGTAGAACATTTGGTATAAGTTTGCAATTAGGTTTATACCCGATCTGAAATCACGAGATCGCTTTTCGGATCGGGTAGTAGAAGTTTTAGCTGTAATAAATACTACTTAGCACGGCATATATCTGTCCGGTAAATGTCAATAGAATACCTACCTATCATATAGAAGTGAAAATAAGCTAGTTAATTCTAGATGTATCACTAACCCCTTAAAAGAGATAAAGGCATATTTTTTTATATATTATGTAGTTTGGCTGCCCTTGTTGACCATAAAACGAACTACGAACGGCTATAATACGTGCAGTAGGTTCGAATCCCCGTACTATCAAATCACCTTGGCATATCGTGGACCCATAATTTAAACTAAGATGCTATGCGTTATATTTAGAATAAAATTTAAAACGTATATTATAGTGGATAATACTTCAAGGTCTCTTAGAATTAATAGTGTAATGAGAAAAGTTAAATGTGGTTTTAGGCATTATTTCGTTCTTCGTAGTGGTTTTTAGGATCACTTTAGATCGAAGATCTGAACCTAAGTACCTATTGAACTTTACTCTTAGGCTTCATTCACACCTACCACAACCACACCACATCGACGCGACAAAATGTGATCAAGCAGTGGTTACGTGTGAATAGTGTCACTGCAGCTTTTTGCAGTTGCGTTGTGGTTCTTACAAAATGTGGATGTGATTGAGTTGTCGTTAGTAGTTGCGATGTGGTTGC
Source organism: Catocala fraxini (assembly GCA_930367265.1). Lineage (NCBI taxonomy): Eukaryota > Metazoa > Arthropoda > Insecta > Lepidoptera > Erebidae > Catocala > Catocala fraxini. The sequence continues at coordinate 25,744,137 of OV884031.1, forward strand.
GACGACGCATTGACGCTCACGAGTGCAGACATTGAGGAAACACGCCTTGACTAAATAAACTCATGGAATGAATGACGGGGGAGGGCGCAGGAGTGCGCGCAGTGTCGGAGCGTCGACGCAGCGTTGTGTCTGTGATGTGGTCGGACGCTAGTTCGCGGTGTCGCTGGTGGTTGCGTTGTGTTTGCGTCATGGTTGCGATGTAGCCGATATCACCCACGTCGTCAATAATGACGGCAAAATGTGGTCCGTGTGAATTCTACTATTCATTTTCAATACAACATTGCGCCCGCTCATGTGGTGTCGATGTGGTGTGGTTGTGGTACGTGTGAATGAAGCTTTATTCAAAAATAAATCTACATTATTACAAAACCTTTTAGCTTTTATTTTAGATAATCGTACCTTGTTGACTGAAAGGCATAAGTCTGGCCTTATATTTGCATGCGATCGTGAAGTCATGAGTTACATTCCAGTGTGGGTCAAAATATTATTGTGTTTTTCTGCTAGAATATTCTCAATGCCAGCCAGAAATCTGGATATGCGCTCGATAGACAGCAGTAGGCATAGCTCTTATCACGTAAAACTGAGAAGAATATCTATCGGAATGTAGGCCTAATACAGTTCTGCTTACAACTTCGTCAATATACAGGCATGATTTATTTGTTCATTACTATAATATTACTATAACACTGAACCCAAATATTAAAGAGAAATATATATTAACTGCTCACAAATAAAAAGAAACCGCATACTCTGAATACTATTGGATTTTCCACCGCAGTTAGCGAGTAATAAAATAGCGTACAGTCACTTGAAACCACTCAAACCTCACACTCGTCCCTTGCGAACTTGAAGCAAAAACTGTCAGCTTCTTTCGTCACCACTTGAACGCATTGAGACGAGTCCTCATATCGCTTTGAACCCGAGGAAAAGTCCCGATTTTGACTCACAAAACTCCTCATTTACATTACATTTTATTCAAGCAATACATATGAAGAATGTGGACCAATTTCCACCCCTACGCATATATTCCTAGGTACCTTACGGCTACAGCACCCCACCGACGTCGAATCTTAGATTTATTAAAATAACTGCACTGTAGCTACGTATCGGTTATCCGGGTGCGACGGGGTAAAATGATGCATGGCCGGATAAGACAATGTAGCGGAAAGACACACCCGGTTGGTGCCCGGGTCGACCTTTCAATTTCCTTGATTGTCCGGGTAGCGGTATCGCGTTTATATCTTTATTTGTGATGATTTCTTATGGCGTACGCGCCAACAGGAGCGCGTAAGAAGCGGTCTGTGAGACCGGATTGGTGCGATAAGGTTTTGTTAGGCTGAACATTCGATTAAGGGTTTCTGTGGGAGCTAATTCTGATCTCGGTTTGTTGTTTATGTGATGCGGTTCTCGATTGTGTTGTTTGTAACTAGGTGAGACCTATTTTATATTCTAAAGGTGTTCTTTCTTTAAATGAGAAAAGTCTTGAGTTTGTTTTAGAGTTCGGACATTGATTAATCAAATAAAATCATAGCAAAGTAAAACAGCATATGTTAAAACGGCTACAGTTAACGACAATAGTCAATGAACTAAATTGTTTGCAACAAAAGTTGTACAGTAAGCGGCAAAAAACCAATAAACGCGTATTGTGTACACTTTAATCATCAGTTCTCGCTATGACATTCACCGATATCTGTGATCAATGATCACCGAACTATGTATGTAGCCAGAACTGTATAGCGATAACTTATATTTAACGTATACACGATTAATGTAAGATTGTACGTTGTCATCGATTTTTGTCGCTGACTACAATCTGCTTGAAGGCATGCAATATACATAAATAGTGACCACATTTTCTGCCTGAAGGCATACCTAAATAATATTTTATAAAAATCGGTATCTAACTATAACATTATAGCGTTAGTGGTTATCTTGTATTACTGCATAGATATAAGAAACAATAATAGGTACCTACTTCAAATAAGTAGCATTCAACTTCAATCGATCGTACCAATATTTTAACCTTACAGTTTCGTCATGACTTTTAAAAGACAAAAACTTAGATCAATCGTCACCCATCCAATACACATTTATCAACCCGTCACCAGTTCCATCGAAACACTATAATATTAGAGGCTATTTATATCTAAGCCATTTCCCTAACGCAGTAGGCTTCACATCAATCATACTATGTACGTTCTGGGCATTGTCGCGGCATTAGAGTGCGTCATCAATAATAAATGTTCATAATGTTTCATGTGTAGTGTTTTTTTGTGTTTCCCGTACACCACTATTGTGGCTGTTCTGGGTATTGTTGGGTGAAATGGAACAGCCGGTTTATAAGCGGATAAAACACATAAGAAGATAAAAAGAAGTTGTAATATAAAAATTTGGTTGAATCATTGTATTATGTTGTCCTTTTAGTAATATCGAACAAATAAGTATAACTATATAATACCCCTTTGTTTAATATTTGATGTAATAATATATTACATGTATCCACTTATGTCTGTGTTTCCCCGAAAGGATAATCTGTTATACACACTTATAATATGTATAACACGCACATTTCGTCAACTATAATAAGGTCAGTTAGGCCCCACGTAATAAAGGCACGCATTGCGTCTACCGGCGTGTATGAGGAATGTGATGAAAGTGAATGAAGCCAGAGAAATGTGTCAAGATCGTAGCAAATGGAAATCCGTAGTCTCTGCCTACCCCTCTGGGAAACAGGCGTGAATCTATGTATGTATGTATGCGTCTACCGTGCAGTTCCAAAGACCGTGACAATTTCTTGACTTAAAATCCTTACAACATTTAGCAAAGCAGCATGCAATACAGATACTAAAGGCCACGTATCGGGCCATAAGGCGAATTGATATAACAGGCTTAAGGTAACAAATATTCTTGAGAGAATGACTCTACATTTATCAACACTCAAGGCACCGGGGCTTAGAATTTCCGTGTTAACTCATACATGTGACAGACAACAGGTCAAACAGCTCTATACCGGAGTGACTGCGGCGAACGAACGTCGCTGCCAATTATTCCACCTCCAGCAAAACGTTGCCCTGTAGTCAGTCAATCGATCGCAGATGACGCGGCGACGACATGACGTACGGTACCGAAGTTTGTTAACAAAAATTGTTGCTCCTGTCAGTTTACTAAAACATTTATCGGGGGATTTTGAGGTAGAAAGTGAAGCTAAAATATTACTCGTCTGATATTCTATCTAGGCTTGAAACAAAACGTAGTCAAAGTCAAAATAGGTTTAATCGGTCACAAAGTAATACTTATGAACGTCAAAAGTTATCTAGTAAATTTACAATGTTTAGTTTGGTATTGAGAGCAGCGATAGCTCAGTGGGAAGACCAACAGACTGCAATGCAGAGGGTCTCGGGTTCGAACCCACGTCGCGCACCTCTGACTTTCGGAAGTTATATAACTTTTCGAAATTATGTGCGTATTGATAGACAATTATCGCCTGCTCCGTGCCTCGGAGAGCACGTTAAGCCGTTGGTCCCGGCTGCCATGAACATCTATGGCAGTCGTTATTGGGCAAGTCAGTACCCTCTAATATCCTGACACTGGTCTAGCCTTAGTGTATCGTTAGCCTTCGGGTTGCGGAGGTCAGGTGGCAGCCGCTCCGTGTAAAAACTGATATCCAGTCAAATCCGGTTAGACCAGAAAAGCCGACCTCAAGCGACTTGGGAATAATAAAGACTAAGAGAGAAGAAGAAGTTTGGTATTTTTGTTAGCTGTTGGGTTCAGGAAAACATTAGGCCTATGAGAAGACGCCTGTAAGAAACTCACAACCACCCTTTTAAATCGCTGTGTAAATATAAATGCAGTATTTGACAGCTTATATGTACAAGTTTTATATACACAGATGGCGTGGTTGTGTAAGTAGTCTCATGACTGACAGTAAGCCAAGTGTTTTGGATTCGATCCCCGCACGGAACTATCTATTATCTATATAATAGGATGATTGTTTTATCAGTGCGTTTGTGCATGCTAATCTACACAATAGCTTAGCCAATTTTGATGTAGCTTTCAGCGATATGGCGAGGTAAACTTGGGTTCAATTGAGCGTTATATTTTCCTGAAGCTGTTGATCAATAAAAAGTATGGCAATTTTACATTGTGTTCAAATATTACTTACGTAATAGATGTTTCATGTCGCACACTTGAAATCGCGGACAATCAAAGCTACTTAATAATAAAATATGTATAATAAACTGTCCCACTGCTGGGTACGGGCCTCTTCTCCATGTGAAAAGGGTTAGGCCACCACGCTGGCCCAGTGTAGACATGCAGGCTTCCTTACAATGTTTTTCTTCACCGTTAAAGCAAGCGATAATTAACTATTTAATACACCCATAATTTCGAAAAGTCAGAGATGCTCGCCTTGGGATCTAACGGTTGTTCTACTAGACTATCCCTGCCTAATATATGTACTAATAACTAACAACATGAATAACAGAAAGCCTTCATTACATTATTTAAGTTGTGGGATGATAATACCAGTTATACAACTGGTAACAGTAAAATAGCTATTACAAGTAGCATGTAAATATGTATAATTAAAAGCACATTGCTACACAATCAGAACAGCACTCTACACCATGCCTACCGATTTGGTAAATAATATGTTATGGTAATAAAATTAGGAAACTATTAAATACACAATACCTGCTAAAAATAAATATTACTATTATTAGAAAACCTACAGTAGATACTGCACTTGTCAACACGTGTGCACGTGTATGCAGTTCAAAACTGAATATAATCTCCGAATTAAATAGCAGCGTACATAAAATCGCCCCATAGTCTAGTAGTTACGTAACTAATGAAAAGTTTTAATGAGGATATAACCAAGGTTATTAAAACTAACTATATGGCGTGTACTGGCACAAAACGTTTAAGCGCAGAACACCGACGAAAAATACCGCTTTAAAATATGCACACTTTTATGATGTGTATACAATGATCAACGAAAAAACGGTAATCTAGCGGCAGACCATTGGAATGTCATGCAGAGGTCTCGGGTAAAATCCTAAGACGCGCATCTCTGACTTTTCGAAGTTATTTGCGTATTATATAGGTAATTATAGCTCGCTTTAACGGGGAATGAAAACACCGTGAGAAAACCAGCATGTCTGTGAGTTCTACAAAATGTTCTCAAAGATATGTGAAGTATGTCAACCCCCACTTTTTTTTTTTTTTTTTTTTTTTTTGACCCAGGAAAATCCTTTATGGATACCCCCTCCCCCGGGGGGGGAAGGGTGGTTATGTGAGACTCTCCGCCCCTGAAGGGGGTCGGTATACTCACTAAAAACCTGGGGTGAGCAGTCCCTCCGCCGACGGAGTGGGGCGGGATGGGGTCGCGTTAGCAATCACCATCCCGCCCCGGCGGTTGGCCCGGCTGTTGGTGACCGGGCCTCAGCACCTGTGGAGGGACAGCCTTGCTCACCAAGGCCATCCCCCAGACGTGTGGGGTCGTGCAAGCCGGTAGAGAGTCCCCCGACTCTGTACCAGTGACCCCACTATACAGGAGCGAGAAGGCGGGCAAATCGCCTCCTTCTCGCTCCCGTCCGTCTGCGCCGGAGAGGGTCAGCGAGGAGGTTGTTCTCCCTGACCCTCTCCGCGGTCTCCTTCTGCGTCATGACAGCTTCGCAACCCCCACTAGGCCAGCGTGGCTTAACCCTTCTCACACTCGGAAAAGGTCTAGTCTAGCAGCTTACAGGGCTGATACTCTTTATATACAACGATCAAGCTTATTGTGCAACAAAGGTGGCAGTCATACAGCCCGCCTAATAGTAAGCATTTACTTTAGCTGTATTTGCTTGCAAAATTAGAGTTATTTTCGTACGTCGCTGATCCTAAGGAAAAGAAAGATAAGCCCTAACGATTTGTTTTTCACTCTCACCTAAATTGTGCGCCTTTGAGCACGTATGTAAAAATGCTTACATACATATGTAGATATCATTACAAAGGGGTAAGCAGACATTGTTTCTTCCACATCTTTGGGTATCAAGTAATAGGTAGCCTATTACAATTTGCCACATATCGAATATATAAAAGAATACAACTTTTCTGGACTGGAAAATCAAACCCAGGATCAAACAATCGCCTAACTATGCCTCTATAAATACTGCGGACTCAATATAATATTTATTTCTTCTTTGACAAGTGATGGAGGCGAGTATAAACGAGGCCGCAGGTGCAATAGGCATCGAACCTACTATTTTATCTCTACCATCTATCATGTTGATATTGGAATAGTTCAACTCACTCGCAATCATATGTATTGATGCTATATTACTATTTATCAATAACATATTCAAGGAAATTTAAATATACTATTTTAAAGCCATAACGACGAATCTTTGCAGTTATTTTTGACAAATTAATTTAATTCGCCTTTATACAACAATCTGGCGCGCTAAAACATTGTCATTGCATGCAGAAAAAGGAGACGTTTTCATGTACAAACCTTGACTCACAAAGTTATGTACTCTAAATTGTGAGATATTAAAATCTGTTATACAATTTTAACACTAGAGATCGAGCCTGTATCACGGCAGCCTATAAATATTGAAACATCCGGACAAGGAACCACCGTTTGTGGGTTATATAATGTTTTGCCCCATATCGTATTTAAAACGAGAACACTTGGCAAGGTATAATCAATTTCATTCTTATAATAATATTAATCTAACCGTAATCAAAATGTTTTCGCTAAGATATCTTTATGTATATATTAATTACATCAAGATAGACCACTTCAATGCTCTTATATCAGCTCCTACATTACAATTCCAGAGGTACCATTAAGTCAGTTTACCAGAAAAATATGACACACTTTACAAACAAAATAAAACTCTATAACTATAGTAATAGAGTACTTAATCGCACATGAATACACAGAAGTATTTTTCGACACTCGAAAATATCCTCGGTGGGAGCGTGTGCCGTCACATTCTCCGACCGGGTATGATTGATGACCGGCCTAGTGGTCCGGATAAGACAATGTACCGGAAGGAATGACCGGACCGGCACGAACGATGCACTACCGTACTCCCACACCAAATTATGCCGCCACATTGGAAACTCCGCACGGTTTATCGCACGATATAACGAAGGCTTTCTGTTAGTCGGTCAAACGAAATCGATACGATTTGCAGGTCAAACGTAAGAAAAATGTTGCCTTATCTAAAACATGTATGCTAATTAAAAGCATTTATTTGCTTTGAAGTTGGTTGTTTGCAAAAAATATTAGGCTGTTTGAAATTTCATAAGATTATTGTTGGCCTTTTATACAAGGACGCTTGTACACTGTAGTTAGTATACTTACCTTATATGGAATCGTGTAGTAAACGACTTCAAAAATAAGGTTATGGTAGGTTGAAGACATTTGCTGATCCTAAAAAAGAGCGAATTATTGTGCTGTTTTAATGTGTACTTAAGATTAATATTTATTGCACCCAAATTAAATTAATCACAAAAACTTGACATACATAGTAAGTTTTTACTGTCCGAATCGTCAATATCTGCTAATAATATGAATGTTCAATTATTTTAAAATGATGTTATCGTCGCCTCGTGGTCTTAATTTTATCGACTTTCATATTTCTACGTTAACGCAATTTGCTTAAAAAGGAGTGCAAAATATTCTCTACACGTCTAAATACATACAACCTCGTCATTCCCCTATTCGGTTTTATCGAGAAAAATATTACTTTGTGTCAGTTCTTCACTATACCTATACAAATACGTTTCCCTTTTGTGACCCGAGGAGCTTACAAGCTCACACGAGTCTCTCACGAGTACCTTGAAGGTCCACAAAGGTCTAAAGAACTACAAATAATATATTTCCCTGTGTCGTTTGTCGTATACCACTCGTGCTACCTCGGCCAAAAGTACAAAAGAATGTATCGTTCTCGTTACTGCCTTGTTAAAAATAAAAACTGATGCATGCAAGCTAAAAAGGTCATGGCATAAACCATGAGACAACTGTCTAGACACAGGGTTGGTATTTGAAAAAATAGTCAGAGAAAACTTCGACTGGAAAAATGTATGAACTTTCATGGGAATGCACGTATGGTACCATGAGAATTAGGGTTGATTAATGATTGCTGTATAAAGTGTTGTTGTTGAGGGAAAATAATTAATATGATTTACGTTTTATCAATATTTTAATAATATTGTCTTCTATTTACGCGAATATTATTCATTGAAATTAAACTGCTATATACGGATTTTATCGCGTTGTTTATTTGACACTCTATTACAAAATTTTGAAAATTTTTACGCTACTACTACTATTAAACTTTACTAATTTTTTAGCTAATTTAATTATTATTAAACTATTTAGATTTAATTTATTTTTACACTTTCCCCGACGTTTCGGTTGCTTTTCAGCAGCCATGGTCACGGGGAGACTAAGATGGCAGTTGTCTCAATGTTCCAGTGTAGTTATTTCAAAGTACCCGAACATAATTTAATCATTGGTGTTTCTATTTACGCAGAATGAGCTCAAAATATCATGAAGTCTAGCTGTGGTTTGCTTCTTCTTGGGTTTGACTATTTTTATTACTGGATCCCAAGCTGGTGGTACATTCCAACCATCTTCTCTATTAATATTTTAATGTTTTATATTTCTTAGTTTGATAAATGAATCTACTTTTTAAATTAATTTTCATTTTATTTTGTGTTGTATACAACACAAAATAAAATGAAAGGCTAAATGCTAACTAATTATTAATATGTACACTATGTACATGATAATTATTAATGTTATTTGTGATTTTCTTATGTTTCCCTGCTTCCATGAATAATAATAATAATAATAATAATAATAATAATATTCTACCACATACACACAACACCGTCTAGCCCAAACTAAGCAGAGCTTGTACTATGGGTACTAGACAATGGATAAACATACTTATATACTTTTTTTTTGTAAATACATACATATTATACATAGAAACACCCAGACCAAGACAAACATCCATGTTCATGCACACAAATGTTTGACTTGTGCGGGAATCGAACCCGCGACCTCAGGCGTGGCAGTCGGTTACACTAACCACTACGCCATCGAGGCCGACAATGAATGATTCATAATGAACTCTACAGACAAATTTATAACGAATAGATACTAAAAAAATATCTTTGGAATCATTAACCATATGAGATATTATGATTAAAAGCATTGTGTCTAAACACCCGCCGGTATCAGTGACGAATTAAAGAAAATTTACTTTTTGATTTTAATTTCGTAGAACCACGGTAATATGGTAAAGAAAAGGCAAGGTTATTTTATTGTCTGCTCTTGAGTTGAATGATTGTATCATAAATAATTATTGAGAAATTTTGTGAATTTTTGTAACAGCAGTAATCTGCAATAGTAATCGAAAGATATCAATGACACCGGATTTTAATAACACTGAAATATATACGTACGTATATGTGACAAACTGTATGTCAAATGCTTTAACAGGTTAAAATCTCTGTATATGAGATTATTGTAGGTAAATGCAAATTATGCTGTAATTTTCTTTATGTAATACTTAATAGGATCAACTCTATTTCCCTCTAGAGCCCAAACCAGGCACTTTTTAACTGCCTTAAAATTGCATTAGTTTACGTTTGCAGTCGATCATATGGCCTTGTCGGTCGGCTGCCAACGTTAGCCTCGAGGCAGTCTTCACAAAGCTTATGTTAATCTAATGAAAATCTTACAAAACTCTACAATATCAAAAAAATTCAGTTGCGTCCAAACCAAATAGTATACGAGGAAACCAAGTTGAAAGGCATCCCTGTCCAACCTTTCATACCTGCCTGCTATATTTCTCTTAAGCCGAAGACGTTTAAAATATGACTTTTTTATTTTCTCTCTCGAACAAAAAGTCTTTTCATTACTCTTATAAAATACCCTTTCTGTTTACCTCGTAATGCGAAGTGTTTCTTGGTAACGAAGGCCCTTCAAGTTTGAATGAATTTCGCCTCGCTGCGAACTCGACTCAAAATGGAAACATTGTATGGAGGCTTGTGTTTTGAAGGTGCAATATTTCATTTCTGTCGAAGTTTCAGCCAAAGGATTTGCGAAATTGTTGGATGTAAAGAAAGCAGGTCTTGTTTTTGGTATAGGATGTTGGATATTTAGGTTTATTTATGATATAGCTCTTGGCTTTCACAAATACAGTGGGCAGTTCGTGGAAGTGCTTGTAAAATCTGTGTAGCTATTCAGAAGGTGATAAAGTTCTAAATGTTCGTTGAATAGTAAACGAGTTCTTTTTGTACATTTATGTAATTATACACGTTAGTTTTAGCAAGCATATTACGATGAATGAAAATGTTGTTATTCGGATTTTCTATATAAATAAATAGGATGTCTTTTTTTTAACTATGAAAATATAAATACTTATGCCAGGTGTCATAACAATGCTTCTAAAATAACTTTCCTTTCACACGAAATTTTATTTAACTTAGATCCAGTTGGAATAAACGGCCACTCCTGTACTAGGTCCCAAGTACTAGAATGCGAACTTATTACCGTCATCGAGCACATTGCCACAGTTTGTGCATTCCTAACACAAAATCTGCAAGCCACTGAAATTTGTGACTGAATATATCTCTACAAATATCGGTATTCTAGCAATCCAAATTCTGGCGTCGCTATTTCTACTCGAACAGTCAATTTCATCAAGGTGTACGTCTCAAAAATACAGTCAAAAACTAGTTTAATATCAAAGTTCACACTAATCTTAACCTGCTGCGTCCCCCAGGCACATACCGTACAGAACTGAGCAAGCACAGTGCGCCGAAAGTTCCGGGGGAACATCATATAACTGGGAGTCGTTCCCTAAATCAAATGCCACTTAAGAAAGTTTCCCATGGTGGCAGACGTCGTGGCATACACTCCCAAAGTTTTATATGAAACGATCCTTGTAAGAATGGAGTACAAATAGAGATTTTCTTCTAGTGTCTGTAATTGGAGTTGGTATTATTTATTTTATTACATATACGCCGATATATTTCAGTTGTTCAAGCCTGGCATGTAAAAGAAAATTTGTAATTAATTTTCTCTTAAAAGATTTCTAGCATATTGGGTTACCATTATTCTTGACAATCATTAAGCCAGCCAGCTAAAATCCATGCCTATGTTGAGGAGTGGTTTTACGTTGGTAGTCTAATGAGCGGGTATGGAATCCACGACCACTGGATCGCAAGGCCGATACCCTTAATCATTCAGCTACCGCCACTTCTTTTTTTTTATCATGACGTCGTATTAAAATACCAATACGAGGACGAAATTACAAAGAATGACTTCCAGCCTCTTAGGAAAAGGGGCTCTGTGTTGTCAATAGTGGGCACGGTATGTCTTTCGATCCTTGCGCTTACCACATAGTGACTCCTTGAAAGATCGGCACCGATTGTAATGTTACAAGCCTATCACATCAACAAATATGTGTTCTTACTATACAAGGTCTACACTATGCAGAATGTATTGAAATATTAGAAATAATGATGCGTGAATTAATTAAAAAATGTTATAAAAACATAGTTTTAACGGGTGACTTTAATATAGATATTATGAAAAAAACTAAGCAGTCAGTGGAATTTGAATGTCTATTATTAAGCTTTAACTTGAAACTAGCAGTACACCAACCTACCCGACTTAAGAGTGGGACGTGCATCGACAATTTTGCGCATAATTTCGGTAAATCTTGTAAGGTTACCGTATTGGAACTCGCCTTGTCTGACCATACAGCTCAGATAATCAAATGTCCAATAAACACAGTAAGTAGTATCAGTCGCTGGAGAAAGATAGAACGAGAGTATACAACCGAAAATATTAACAAATTCAAAAATTATATTGGTAGCTTATCGTTTTCAGAAATATATGAAACAACAGACCCCACATTAGCTTATAATAATTTCATAGATTTGTTCTCACTATTATATCAACAGTGCTTTCCTAAGCTGCATATTACGGTCAATCTTAAAAAAACAACAAAATGGGTGTCGCGTGGTATAAAAACTTGCAGCAAAATGAAACGTAGTTTATTATGGCAGTATAGACGGCAACCTACTATACACAACAAAAATCTGTTTACAAATTATTCTAAGCTTTATCGAAAAATTATTAAGTTAACACAAAAGGCCCAGAATAATCATAAAATAAAAACAGCAAATAATAAATCAAAAACTACCTGGCAAATAATAAACCGTAACCAATTAAATATACCAGTGAATCATATAAATAAACTTAAAATAAACGATGAAATTATAACTGACCCTAAAAGAATTGCAAATGCATTCAATAACTACTTTGTTGATAAGATTAATCCTATATTATGTTCCGGCGATAAAGTTACAAAACACATATCTAGCAGAAAGGAATCTATGTTTATGCCGCTAAGTTTGCCACAGGATATACTGAGAATTATTTTATCACTAAAAAATACACATAGCGTAGGGTATGATGGCATCTCCACGAAGGTAGTCAAAGCAGTAGCTTCTGAAATTAGCGGGCCATTAAGTCACATAATTAACTTAAATATTAATGAAGGTGTATTTCCAAATGCTCTTAAAGTCTCAATAGTGAAGCCTCTTTTTAAAAAGCTAGATCGGAACTTAATGGAATTCTATAGGCCAATTTCCTTAACAGTTCCGTAACAGTCCTAGTATTTTCAAAAATTTTTGAAAATTTATATTTAAAGAGCTCAATACGTATTTAGAAAAGAAAAAAATTTTATGCAATGAACAGAAAGGCTTTAGACAAAATAAGACCATTAACATGGCCATATATGAATTTTTACACAGCGTCATAACAAATATGGATAAAAATACGCCAGTCTGCGCTATTTTTTGCGACATGACACAGGCTTTTGATCATGTCCAACATGACATAATACTGCAAAAGCTGGAAAAATATGGTGTTAGAGGGAATGTCTTAAACATTTTTCGTTCATACCTCGAAAATAGGAAACAAATAACGCAAATAAATAGAATAAACCCTAATTCAAAATTAGAAGAAATATTTACATTTACTGAACGGGTAGTGAAGTTCGGTGTCCCACAAGGGAGTGTACTAGGACCTCTTCTCTTTACGATATATATAAACGACTTGCCTAGATCCAATGAACACTCTATGACACTGTTTGCAGACGACAGCACAGTTGTCATTCCTTGCAAAAATAAGGAGATATATAAAAATGATGTCACTGAGACACTTATGAAAATTATAGAATGGTTAGACAATAATAATTTAAAAATAAACTTATCTAAAACAAATATTATGCATTTTAGCCAACGGCCATTGACATTTGATATTGACATTAATTATAATAGTAATCATATTGACGCAGTTAACTCAACAAAATTTCTAGGGCTAATTATTGATAGAAATCTCAATTGGAAAACACATATACAAGCTATAAATCAAAAAATTTGTAGTAGTGCATACGCTTTGTACTCCCTGTCGCGAATACTTAGTTTAGACGCACTTCTTACAGCATATTATGGACTAGTTGAGTCCAACCTCCGATACGGAATAATCTTTTGGGGAAACTCAACTAATAAAGACATCGTATTTAAAGCTCAAAAAAGATGCTTAAGAAGTATGTTAAACTTACAAAGTACCGACAGTTGCGTGCCCCATTTTAAAAAATATGGTATATTAACTTTACCTTCTCTCTACATTCTAGAAACCTTAATATTCGTCAAGACTAATACTAATCTGTTTCCTCGCATGGCAGACGTAGTACCAAGAAACAGGCGTAATAAATGTAAGCTATGCTTACACACTGCAAGAACTGCACTTATGCGCAAAAGCGTTTTTTGTATGGCCCCGGTAATTTATAATAAAATACCTGAAAGCTGGCATGAGTTACCTGTCGATACATTTAAGAAAAAAATAAAATTATTCTTGGCTGAGAAAGCGTATTATAATGTCACCGATTTTCTACAGGATTCTTTATAACTAGTCTACTTTATAAAATATGACAAGACATTTTCATTATGTATAATAATTATATGTATTTTAATTCAAATAATAAAAAAGGATAGCATTTGAGTAGTTAGTTAACATTTTTATTACTACTTAATTTAAACAACACATTTCATTTTCTTTTTTTTTCTTTTTTAAACTTTATATTATTTTGACATTGTATTGATTATTTTTTGACATATTTGTAATTCGATTAATGTCCTTATTAAGACTTTAAGACATGTATAACTATATTTACTTTATTATTATATTAATTCTGTCAATGATTAATTACTATAAAATTAAACAACATTTGTACGCCACGGTGTGGCAAACATGTAAGAACAATAAGTACCTATCTTGTAACATCCTACATGCCTGAAATTGTATGTATACACATGTTTATGCAAATAAATATTATCTTATCTTATCTTATCTTATTACAATTTCTGCTATAGGTTACCTATAACCGCTTACTAACAGACCCGTGAGCTTGTTTATCACCAAACCATTTTTCCTCATCCAAAAAATACCTATATAATATACAAATCTAATGACACATATTATAAATGCCATATAAACAAACCGATTATGGTAACTCAAACATTTACAGCGTACATGCACAATGAGTAACAAAAATACAAACTCCAAGGCAAATCCAAAACCGTGGCTCGTTCAAACGTGCCACTGTTTACTCACCCGCAAACTTTATGACGTATTCTCTATTCTAATGAGTTAAGTCTTCACAACCAGCTGATATTACGTTCAGAACTTCGCGAAAGGAACTTCACTTGAATACTAGCCATTATTATCCTAACACGAGTCTAGGTAGCCCGGTTAAAACCAGATACGAGAGACCTGCGCATCCTGCTGAAAACGCCCTCGGCTCTTTTAAGATATATAAACGCGCGGGGAGCGGGGAAGCTCTAAACAATTTGGCACACGGATATAATAGAGAAATGTCTGTGTAAGGTTACCAATTGCATTCAGTTCCCGTATCCAGATTGAAATCGTGGTGTATCGTTTTATGGCAGGTTTCTGTTTAATAGTAATAGATATTGTGGTCGTTTCTGGAATATATTGTATTATATTGTAGTCGTGAAAATTCTAATGATAATCGTATGGCTAATAAATGGAAAATGGTTAGTCATATTTAATCAATAACCGTTATGTTTTAATAATTAACAAACAATATGTTTAACATCAACAAGTTTTTTTTATAGTTTACTTAGTCTTTCTATCAAAAATATATAAATTATAAAGTAAATTTCATTTGTCCCACTTTGTTCAAAAGCCTCTCCCATGGAATTCCAAATCATACATACATACATCGATTCACGCCTGTTTCCCAGAGGGGTAGGCAGAGACTACGGATTTCCATTTGATACGATCCTGACACACTTCCCTGGCTTCATTCACTTTCATCACATTCCTCAGACACGCTCGCCGGTTTAAGGTGCTCTTAACCTGGCCTTTGTCCAGAACGTCTCCGATCTGATCAAGAAACGTTCGCCTAGGTCTGCCTCTTACGACTGTTCCATTCACACTAGCCTTATAAACTTTCTATGTCAATCTTTTCTCGTCCATTCTTTCTACATGCCCAAACCAGCTTAACGTACCTTTTTCTATTCTTGTCACTATATCCACGTTCATGCCTCATTTCTTTCTAATCACACTATTCCTTATTCAAAATCAAATTTCCAAATCACTAATGGTAAATATCCCATGCCAGTCATTATTAAAGGCGTCCAAGTCCATTTTAAAAGGAGAACCACTATACCAATTACTGATAATTTTTAATATATTTAAATATCATATAAGTGTATGTTTATTTCATTTTATGGGTCTCCAAAGTCAAAAGACAACCTGCGTACTCGTTACAGTAACTTAAATAGGCAAAATGCATTAGCGATATATCATTTACAGATATTAGCACCGCCAAACAAACAAACGCCTCCGCCTTTATTTTTACGACTGTTCTAATTACTTTTGCCTAGAAGTGTATTATTACGCCAAAGTAAATTTGGTATATAAATATGTATAATGTCCCACATTGTTGTTTTATAATAAATATATTATATTTTAATGTCAACTTTCGTAGTCAAGGTAGAAACTGTGTGATGCTTTACAAACGATGAAACAACGGATCCAAAGTACGCTTAAAGTTGCGCATAGGACATTTATCGATGGTCCTGTAGTCATTCCAGTATTGAGAAATTTCGAATAGATTTTCAATACGCACAATTATTTATTTATTACTGCACTTAATAGAAAACTTTCTTTGTTCAGAGTATTTTCACTCCTACAAACTTTCTAACACAAACAGACATTTTGTTTTGGTAATTTCCTTTTCTATGTCAATATTCAAGGTCTGTACCCCACTATGTCTATCCGCGTTATCGCTTACTGTTCCATCGCGACACTCTACAGATAGAAGTAAAAGTTGTTTTCTATTGCACTTATAAATACAACATCGTAACTAATACTGAGAACAAAATTTGCATATCAAACAGTCCCTCTCAATGTTGAAGACGTGTAGTGTAGGAGTGAGGGCCACAATACAGCCTCCGCATATTAGAATCCTAGTCCGTGAGCCTTTATACAAACATCGCCGAGGCTGCCGTCCATGCCTACCTTTTGTACTGACCGTACACGTATCTGACGTCCACGGACGAATTTTTCGAAAGGGTTATTTGTTAGGGCAACCGCAGGTGATGCGACTTTTTATTGCCTCATTGTGGCATTTAGATCACCTACTTGGAAAAGCGTTACGCACTAACGGTAGTGCGTTTATTGTTTTGAGATTCTATATTGGAGGATTTAACAAACATACGCTCGACTAATCGTATAAAATGGCTAGCGTAGGCCAAGGGCGAGTGCAATACCAAGTATATTTTCTGTGCTGCCAGTGCAAAGAGTTACACGATGACACTAACCCTTATGCTAATAGAACAACGTCTCATTAATATCTCACTTTCGTCTAGAATATATAGTCACCACCATACCGCGAGAACACAACAAGGCTGTTTAACTGGGATCTTTTGTAAGATCAAAAGATGACCGCGCCTTAAAAACGCCATTGATTTGTATTAATTAACTTAACTTTTATCTTATTTTTATTTGTATTTATTTACATAATATTTTGTATATAGTCAACAATACATATAAAATATACTAAATGAAAATGTGAAAACTAAAAGAAGTACCACATCCAAAAACGAAGCGATTATCTCGCAACAATCAGCCAACTTTACGGTAGCGTAGTGTGTAAGCGGCCTTAGTATAGGAAGCCAAACAGTGCTGTCGTCTGGCTAGCAATATCTCCTTCGAGTAGCGTCTTCAACATGGATATTAGAGTGCAACTCCTGTTACAAAGCCCCAGACTGCAAAGGTATCTCAACGATTCCGCTCAATAGAGATGTTTTCAATAAAACTCTTTGTAAGGCATTTCGTTGGCAAGTTAATTATTTTGAAACTAGCAAGTGTTGCAATTAAGTCGCTTTGTTTATGCGTCGCCTTTTGTGAATTCGTTGCATCTTCGTATGCATTATTGGATTCTTAATTACAATTAATAGTATATGGATAGTAATCAACAGTATGCCATTTTTATGAGCAGGGTAACTACTGACTGACTTTCGAAAAACAATTTTTTTAAATAAATTCGTCCTCTTTCACCCGCCCTAGGAATTAATTCTGTGTCGTAGCGGACTTCGGACACTCAGTCCCATAACAACTATTTGTGAATCACACAATTTTCGTTGACCATTTAAACCACTACTAATCTAAATTTCGTCAATTAATGTCTATTTCTCGGGTACCGTACCTACTTTTTTCTGGATGAAATCCAGAAAAAAGTGTGTGTGTGGTGTTGAGTATGTTCTTTTCTGTATCCGTGAAAACGTTTATTGCGTAATTTCATGATGATCGGTCAAGTAGTTAAGATGTAAAAGCGTAACAAACAAATAAAACGCACATTCGCATTTATACTATTAGTGAGGATTCTCTGTTTAAAATTAATAGATTTTTTAAATTTTTACTTTTCCTTCTTACCACATACTTAAAATTATTAAGTGGAAATAAAATCTTTTTTATTTTGTTTATTATGATTTATATAACTGAAAACAGGTGTTAACGTGATCAAACTCGGTATTTACATACCTTTAGAAGGCTTAAAGTTTCAGCGAGGTTGCACTGGCCGTGGTCACGAGCAGGATTTTGCTTGTGACCGCGGATGATGATTTGTAATACTAGTAACACTTACAGATTTGTCAACATGCGTCACGGACATAAAAATACGGGATGCTTTGTCTACAAAATTTAACTTGTACAACGCCTATTCGGCTTTAACAATCTCCCAGACTTGCAGACTGACAAACAAAGGCACTTTTGGATGTAATATTAGTCGAGAAGTTCAAAACATTTAATAAGTACAAACTCACCATGACATTAAGTTCAACTTAATCATTTTAATTACGACTCAACGTCAACCTGGATGTAACTTGAGTGACAAACAGGACGAACAAATATCATATTAATTAATTCATATTATTTTTTTCCTTATTAACAGTTTTCTCCTGCTTCGTGACACCTGCCAGTTAAGTGAAAATAATTTTCCAGAAATCAGTTTTTGTTATATTTCGCGTGCATGAATTTCGCTTCGGTTGAAGTGATTACAATATCGGGTGTCGTCGCTTGGTTTAAGGTTGGGATTAAAGTTTTAGCGTTGTCAGCCAGAACGAATTGGTGTACTTTTGCTCTAAAGCTAGGCAAGCAACCTTTGAAGCGTTGCGTCATAGCGTTGTTTCTTGTCTTAACACGCTGGCCTTTTTCTTATGTTCCTGTCACTCGCTTTACTTAATTAATTTTTACCATATTTTCAATAGCTTGCCACTGTCGCCGTGCCGAGAGTTGAGGATTTCCCCACACGGAAAATTTTGGATTCTTTGAGTCCGTTGTCTGAATGTTTGTAATGTTCCCCGCGATGCTATAATTATTCCTAGTGCGGCAAATGTCTTTTAAAAGCATTTGATTCAAGTATTGACATAGGTCTCTATAACGTATTAGGTTGTTTCTGTATGGCCTGCGTCTAGCTACTGGAACGCCTGTAAGATATATGTCATATGCTTTTGGAAACACACATCTCCTATATATGTATAGAGATATGGCGTGCCAAAATTTCCTTTTTAATTTATTTATTGGTTTACTAATATTTGTTACACTTATACATGTTCAAAACTATATGCTATATACTATCTGAACGTAAAAAATCAAACAGTAAACACAACATTCACACACTAAAAACGGATAGGTAAGAAACAATGTCTTGTAAGTAAGTACATACAATATATGCATATTATATGTACTCATCTACAAACCATTAACATTAACAGCTACTTTATTATTATAATGGTAATTATAGAAATTTAATTAGTTATTTGATGGACATGGTGCTTGAATCCAGAAAGAGAAGTGCTTTTTCCACAACGATGTCAAAAAACAGAGGCAAATTTAAAAAACTAATACACAATACACGTGTAAAATAATGTTTGAACCAGTGAATAGCACATAAAGAGTCCGCGATGCCTACTGTAGATAGGGAACACACAACGTGTGATATTTCACGTGGAAATAATAAGAGAAAAACTCGTCAGATCCCTGTTTATTTTCGATAGAGCAACAAACTTTGGGACGCGGCGACCGTCCCCGAAACTTGAAGGGTTGGAAAAAATCGGGCCCCCAAACTAATGGAGCGTACGACGCGAATGAACTTTAAAACTTGCCGGCGTCGCGTTTTTTTCGCAAGGGTTGTTGTTCATTGACGGTTTAACATACATTATTCATTATAAAATATTCTATTTAGGTGACGTGTATTATAAATTTGTTGGTTATTGGATTTTTCTGTTAAGAAGTTCTAAGTAGTAGCACGAAGTGTGCAACTGTGTTCGGTGGGCAATAGGTTAGCCTCTTATTTCATAAGATGTAAAACTACTTGGTGAAACGCCTGCTCAGCCTTTAAGGTGTAAATGTAATGTAACATAACCCATAATTTTTTTTATTTACTACCTTTGCAAATATACTTACATGGTCTTGAAATATCGCCTGCTCCGTGCCTCGGAGAGCACGTTAAATCGTCGGTCCCGACTGCCATGAACATATATGGCAGTCGTTATTGGGAGAGTGTCGACACAAAAGATCCCACTGGGTCGAAGTGTCGCCGGTCTGTACTGACTGACCCCCACATAAGATACATATATACATACATGGTCTTATCTTATTTTGTGTGGGGGCCAGTCAGTACAGACCGGCGACACTTCGACCCGGTGGGATCTTTTGTGTCGGCCCCAAGATTTATCCCTTAGCTATCTCTTAATGAATGTACTGCATCAGCTGCAGCGTACACTTCAGAGGGAGAAGCCTGAAGTCTTCAGGGTTTGGATATGCCAGTCCCATCGGACCCATCCTCAATTCAGCCAACGCGTCACATTCACACAGTAGGATCGAATTGTGTGCCAATTTCAATCTGCACAGGAAGTCATTGGTGCCAAAATGGCCAGTGAACGCTCCTGTAAGTAGGCGCATTTGGCTCTTGTTATACCCGCAGAACTCCTGGGTGAAGCGTGTGGCTCTGTTTGCAATGAATTTCCATCCTCGGGGGCCATCCTCGGGGGCCATCCTCGGGGGCCATCCTCTCCAGCCTGTGTTTATCATTGCCATGTGCATTCAAAGCTGCCTTGACGGTGCTCTCAGAGAGTCCCACGTATGGCTCGGGGCCCACAAACAGTTGCTCCGAGCCCTTTCTGGCTAATTCATCAGCCATGGTCATGGTACATGGTCTTAGTGGCAGCTTGAATAGTGGCAAATAAGCTTACACCCGATTTAGCTGGGAGTAGGGACCGTACTATAGATGCTTGTATTAGCAAGAGTATCACGCGTAATCATTACTGACCCTCAGTTAACAAAACAGAATTTCCTTAAGCAACCTGGAAAGATTGATGACAGAATTACAAGTATCGTAAAATATAATTGACTAGATATAGCACTACTTACTGATTCTTACATCTTTAAAAAAAATTGTATCTTAGAATAAATTACGCACGAATTTTGTTAACAAATATATGTACATAGCATTTTTAGTAACGAATAAGCCTTATTAAATATGTACTCTCCAATTTGTCGCAATCATTGCCAAAATCGAAATTCATTCGCGAAATTACGAACATATACGTGAGCACATATAAAAAAGCGATACATATACATTTCACGTACGCAATCCCGTTCAGTAATTGACCTGGCTCGTAAATGTGTATAAGAATTTCACCACAGCCACGACTTTAAGAATCGTCGTGCAAACATAAAGTGCAACGAAAGGGATCATGAATGCCACGCTTTATAATATGGCCAGCGCTCCACGAGGAGAATATCGAAGTAAAAATAACAATTTAAGCTGTATTTTCAGTTGGAATGTGACGGTATTTTATAGCTATTAAATATACATTTACTTGATTTTTCAACTTTTATATAAAATGTTGTAAAATAAGTAATTGCTTTGTGAGAGTTATTTAAAATTGACATCGTATTTTTTCTGTGCCTGCTTCGTAAAGAAACTTACCTGTTTTTCCGTTTTGTAGCGAGCTATGAAAAGTTCAGTCTTTTAAAGTTAATCTAAGGAAGTGTATTGGCTTTTTCTGTAAGAAAGGTAGGGTACAGCGAATTCACTCCATCTAAATCAAGCAAGCAGCCCGATTGGGGCTTCACGTTATAGAAAATCACAGTTACATAACCTTGCTTTCTTGAGGTGAATAGGGTTACCAAAATTCGCGATGTACAATTTATACTCCTGCTGTTATAAATGTTACAACCGTGCGCATCTGATCATATGCTTGCTACGGCCTGTGTCCACAGTCCATAAATGTTACAAGAGTAACAAAATGAGTAAAACTAAAACGTTGCCGACCCTTAATGTAGTTAGTTCTTTACTGCTAGCATAAGGGACAACATTATGATCTCCTGCTTATAAAACATGCCTTCAAGAAGCTTCGAATTCGAATTGAATATAGGGTATATTCAGAGTGATAACCATGAGCTATTCTTGTTACATAATATAAAAACAAAATCATAGATTTAAGCGGAGAACTCTCTTTGTCCGCAATTTTTTTTAAACTTGTAAAGTAGGTAACAAAACTTATCGATTTTACTCTTAAGATGAAAATTTTATTCAGCATAAATTTATTAAGAAAACTGCGTCCAATTTCGTAGAAGAGGTTGTGCTCGCTTTACGTAAAATATCTTGAGATTTTTAATATTATTACTAATTTTAAGCTATGATAGGTTTAGAGAATAAGTTGTCATACCTAATTGGGTCACATCGCACACATGAACTGTGCAGCCTTGAGAGTAGGGTTAACTATTTTATAACCTGCAATGAAATTATTATTATAGTGTTCAGATACTGACAAATATGTTTTAAAACGATTGTTTCATACTTACGCAGACAGCACCGTCAGTTTGAGAATTTAAATGATTTTTGTATCGCCCAGAATATGACAAAATTGAACGTCTCTTGTAGTTAGTGTGCCATGCTTTATGGTAGTGGCTAACCGCTTGAATTCTCGGTACCTGCGAACTACCCGTTACCTAATATTTCTATTTTTATTTTTAAAATGACAACTCGCGCTCTGGAAATCTTTCCTGTACCGCGAGAGACTTTACAAGACTTAAACAACGGACACAAAGAAATCCAGACTCGGAACAACCATTTGTAGATCACACAAATGTTTGTCCCGCGTAGGATTCGAACCCGACCACTTAATCCACTACGCCATCCGTGCAGTCACGGACGGTCAGACAATACCACAAAAATGTTTTTAATTACCTCACAGTTATCCTATAATGTAAGGAAATAAAATTAAGTAGGTACTGTTTCCCCAAACCCCATGCCATCGTAGGTGATTAAAGGATTACTCGTAACGGATGGGTATGGTGGCCATTTATCTGGATCTCTGACGTATTATTGGAGTTACTAATCCACCTGCGTCGAATGATAATTGCTGTATCCTCGTCTGGATATTCAAGATAAGTACAATTTACCTAAAATACTGTTGTACTTACCATAATAGACATGCCTATATATCTCCAAAAGGAATGGTAGGCGTAGGCAACTGCCTATGCCTTCCGCTTATAAAGATACTACTTTACGCCCGCGGCTTCGGTCGCGATAATTTTGATTTTGTCAATAACTTTCTATACTTTAGGAACAGTACTTTTTTCTGAATGATAGATCCCGTATATAACTATAATAATAAACATTTAATTCAGAATCATCCATATTTTGTTAGTAACAATAACTTAAAAACTATGTTAGTTATACAATTATTAAAATTAATTCATGTATCTTCCTGCTGCACCGGCCCCGCCGCTATGCCTACGGGTCCAGTGCAACAGGAAGGGACAGTCTGGCCTATCACTGATCACCTTCAGGACACTGTTGTTGCTCCGGCGAATCCTTTGCATCAGAGATGCTGTCCTCTTTCGCATTACAGCTTCAAAGCTGTCTATATGCGCCTCCGCAAACATGCCTGACGCACTACAGAATCGAACTATGCAATACAATTTTGCTTACACGTTGTCAGGGGTACAAATATGGTTATGTATGCAAAATTGAATGATGATCAGTCGCGTAGTTAAGGCATGAATGCGTAATAAACAAACTCACATCCTCACTTATAATATTAGTTAGGATAAATATTCTTAGTACAAAGTTCTTTTTAAACATCGATTATCTGTAGTAGTATCATATTTTTTCGAGGTCGATGTTGGAGGTCGAAGTTCGCAAGCCTCGTAAGACGTATAAAGCTTAAGTCCTGGATGATATTGAGTTAAGGCGGGTTAAAGTCTTATAAAGTGCTTTAATAACTTTTGAACGGACCAGGTAGGCGTTGAGCGCTGTGGACATTACTTTTAGTAAGGCATGGTACTGGAAATAGATTTTATATGGTGGGATAATAAAAGGCTGTTAGGTTTTCAGGTTGTTTTTATGTGTGTGTTTTCCACTTACAAAGGCCTAAAATGATTTAAAAAAATACATTAATTATATATGTATTCTTGTTACTCACTTTAGCTAAGCTAAAAGTGTCTAAAAAGTGGGTTTACCTGTAAAATAGGTGGATATCGAACCTTAGAATTTTCGATTGCGAGTCCAATGCCTTATGCATTGGTATATTATGCCGAGTGTATTTTATTTCAAATATTATAAATGTCCAAGCGAAGAATTTAATTTGAATAATAATATTAGTGTTCATGTACCTGTAATATACTTTGTACTATGAAATCTGGAAGTGAAGTGAAATTAATACTTAAAATTTCACTGACCATTTCACGATCGCACGCTATTTTACGCGCACACTTATACCAGTACCACCTCCAACGAATTGAGCCAGCAGTCTAAATTGAGTCTGAACACTGAAAATTCTCTCGCGACCCGGAATTAACTCTACAACCCAAATAGTATTTTTAAAGACAATAAAAATATTATATAGAACCAAGATAACAATCTAACGCAAAATTTTACGCATAAATGTAATCTACATTCGGCCTAGATGCCGCACAATTACAAACATTGTACCAACCATAATAAAGGCCGAAAAGAAATCTAAGTAAGGAGAAAAAAAGTAAATCTACTCATTTCATCAATACAATTTTTACCTTTAGTTAGCACAACAAACGTAGCAACGATCGCGAGAAATGAAAACTTTTCGCCAAGGGAAATTACTAAAGTCATAAGACCGAGTTTCATTGTAGTATATAAGGGTCGCGATACAATTTGCTTGACAAAACAAGGTTCGAGTTGGCCACGGCAGAAATAAGGGCAGATACAAGTTGCCGCTTCATTGTTGTTGGAATTTGTTTATCTTATGGTATAACACACTGTTGCAAAAGAAAATGTTTTCCAGTCGTGTTAAAATAAATTGAAAATTGAAGTTATCTTTTGACTTCCTTTTTTTAAAAACGTTTTCATTTTCTGAGCGATAGACTGATATCCCATAGGTGCAAAATCAACGTCTAGCAAAACAAAGATGGTCACAGTAAATGTGTAATACGTAAGTTAGGTAAACAACGTATGCATACATAATTGTTACTACTAATTTGAAAGTGCCGTCGTTTTCTCTTTTTGTCTGGCCGCTTACAAAAGTGTAGGTATATAAAATTCAAGTTCACCACTTTCTTAAACAAGTGAGGTGGCATGTAAGACTGACAAATACCGAAGCCTTTAGACGCTTGCAATGTCAGAAGTATAAGTAATCGCATAAACCACCTTCCAAAAAAGTAGTCACCACGCTGCCAGTGTCAGGGCAAAAGATTAAGAAGCGTGAAAATTCTATAACAGGCTGAACAGAATACAAGATTATATAGCTGCAGTCTTCTGCATATTGGTGGTATCCATTGAAATTAAACTACTATATACGGATTTTATCGCGTTGTTTATTTTACACTTTATTACATAATGTTCGTTGGCGGCTTGAAGTATGTGTTGATTGAAGCTCGTTTCAAGATGTAGCCAATCTTGTCAGTGACACCCCTTACATAAGGCAGTATAGCAGGCTGGCGCTCGAAACGTCGGGGAAAGTGTAAACTTAAATATAAATAGATTTAATCGTTTTAATAATTAAATTAGCTTAAAAATTTGTAAAGTTTAATAATACCTAGTAGTAGTGTAACAGTTTCAAAATTATGTAATAAAGTGTAAAATAATCAACGCGATAAAGTCCGTATATAGTAGTTTAATTTCAATGAATAATATTCGCGTAAACAGAAGACAATATTAAATTGGTGATATTTTAATATTTATGTTCCTCTATCCTAATATAACTACTATGCTGTGCCCTACGGGGTCCATATTTGATATATAGCTTCAAGTTTACCGTTTATTATTCTATACTGTGGAAAGCAATAAATAATTGAATAGAATATTTGAACTGCTTCAGTATAAGGAAATTCTAGCACTTGCACACTTCTTCTAAGATATGTATGTGTGTAACAACACTTAACGCATTAGTAGAAGTTAAAAAAGCAGGCAACACTACTAGCTTTCTACTAGTGATGTCCCGTTTGTTTCCTATACAATCTAAACGTGTCAGTAAGATCTACACAAGTGGTACAAAAATAACACAAGATACTATAAGAACTGAAGATGCTCTCGACGCCGTCTATCACCCAGTATGAATATTATTTTTACTTCAATCTCAAGTAGAAAAGTGGGACCTAATATTCATTATATTATACTAGCTTTAGAGCGCGGCTCCGCCCGCGTGGTACCTGTATCATTAAAAGTAGCCTTTGTCCTTCCCCAGGATTGAAACTATCTTTGTACCAAATATCATTCAAATCGATTGAGTGGTTTAGCCGTAACGAGGTAACAGACGAGACAGACAGACGGACAGATAGACATAGTTACTTTCGAATTTATAATATTAGTATGGATCGTACTAGATTTTACCCACGTCTTCTCCTGACAATGTGTATGCGAAATTTTATGGTGATTGGTTATAATAATAATAATAATAATAATATTCTACCACATACACACAACACTGTCTAGCCCAAACTAAGCAGAGCTTGTACTATGGGTACTAGACAATGGATAAACATACTTATATACTTTTTTTTTTGTAAATACATACATATTATACATAGAAACACCCAGACCAAGACAAACATCCATGTTCATGCACACAAATGTTTGACTTGTGCGGGAATCGAACCCGCGACCTCAGGCGTGGCAGTCGGTTACACTAACCACTACGCCATCGAGGCCGACGGTTGAGTAGCTAAGGCGTAAAAGCCTAAGAAACAAACAAATACGTATGTACGTATCTTATGCGGAGGCCAGTCAGTGCAGACCGGCGACACTTCGACCCAGTGGGATCTTTTGTGTCGACACTCTCCCAATAACGACTGCCATAGATGTTCATGGCAGCCGGGACCGACGGCTTAACGTGCTCTCCGAGGCACTTGCTTTAACTTCTTCTCTCTTAGCCTTTATTATTCCCAAGTCACTTGGGTCGGCTTTTCTGGTCTAACCGGATTTGACTGGATATCAGCTTTTACACGGAGTGGCTGCCACCTGACCTCCGCAACCCGAAGGCTAACGATACCCTACGGCTAGACCAGTGTCAGGATATTAGAGGGTACTGTCTTTCCCAATAACGACTGCCATAGATGTTCATGGCAGCCGGGACCGACGGCTTAACGTGCTCTCCGAGGCACGGAGCAGGCGATAATTGTCAATCAATACGCATATAATTTCGAAAAGTCATATAACTTCCGAAAGTCAGAGGTGCGCGACGTAGGTTCGAACCCGAGACCCTCTGCATTGCAGTCTGTTGGTCTCCCCATTGAGCTATCGCTGCTCTGTAAACTAATATGTATTATTGTTAAAGTGCACCTTTGAAACTGAGTAGCTTTCGTTCTTTAGTGACGTTTCCAGTACACCAATATGAATATACAATAAAAGCAACTGCAACCAGCTACTTTGAAAAGCCAACTCGAATATAGATCAATCAATATGATTGCCATCGTGACATCTCCTCTGGTCTACAGTCCTGTTCGTTTATTTACTCGCCTCCACTCCGACGTACCGCATGTCTGTGCTATGAACACTTTGAACACGCCACGTAGACGACCTAAATATAGACTCGGTTTAATCGGGAAATGGCATAGACAGGTACTAATGAAATCTTCGTATCGCCGAAAATATTTCCTTGGCTAGATTTGGTTTGATTCAGTATGGTGCTTTGTTCAAGAACAGTAATTATACACCTTTATATGTTCTTTTGACATATACGATATCTGTGTTCTTACGTAGACGGAGACTACGAATTTTCTTCCTATGATCCTGCCATATTTCTCTTGCTTCATTCAGGAGCTTTTCTTCAAGCGAGCATAAAAAATATTGTTTAAAATACCAACTTTTAACTCAGACTTTCTCCAAAATATCTCATTAAGCTTGCCTTTATACAGAATATCTCTGATTTGGTCAGAGAACGATCGCATAGGGAATTATATTATTATTGTCTTTGCATATAGTATATATTCTTGTGAATTTTTATCGTCGATGCTTTCAAAATATCAGTTTTAGTGCACTTTTTATCTTTTAAGTATTGCAAAGTGAGCTCATTGTAGATGAAAGCTATATATATTCAGTTGTCCCAAATATATATCCTTGAAATAGTATTCAGACTACAACAAGATGTTACACCCGGTACAAACACGGTTAAGTTGGACATTGACAAAGATATGTTTACATTATAATACAGAACTTTAGTCTACAGATTCAAGACGACGTCCTGGTAATAGTCCTTACAAACGACATTAGAATATCTGCTTACAGTTCTTGAGAGCTAAACTGACATTAAAGTTATCTGAAGTCATAGTTAAATATATAACAGTAGGATAAAGATTATTACGCACCCCTTTTAGCAGTCATAATTTTAAGAACTTAAAGTATACGAGTAAATCGAATACCATCCACCAGGCACTTTTTTAAGCTCCTTGCTACTGTTGGAAGACAGACAATACCAATAACACTTTACCAGTTCCGCGTGTAAAACCAAATGATCGTCCATATGTCCATAAGATCAAATCTATCAAACATATTCTTCTGCCGTATGTGCCTTTTTAACCAACTTCAAGAAAAGGAGGCGGTTCTCAATTCGACTGTATGTTTTACGCGATTACTCAGCCAATTTTAAACTGACTATTGACCCGCCCCGGCTTCGCACGAGTGGTACAAAACGTTAACAAATTATACACCTAAACCTTCCTCGAGAATCACTCTGTCTATTGGTGCAAACCGCATGGAAATCAGTTCAGTAGTTTTTGAGTTTATTGCGTATAGACGCGGCGGGGGACTTTGTTTTATAATATCTAGTGACTCCATGATTTTTCTATAAAAATGTATGAACCTAGTAGGTAAGAAACAAGCGATTTAAAGTCCCATTTCTTTTAATGTTGCCTTTCGTCTGTCCTAATGCACAACCTTGCATATTGCCTAGTGCCTATTCCCACATGTTGCGAACGTAGGATAACAAAATAACACTTTTGAACGTACACAACAAAGTAAATTACTTCTATATCAACACTATGCAAAAACTTGTTTTTAAGTCGCAACAATCTTTACCAGTATGCCACAATTCGTGACTAGTAAATAATCGTTGCAACTAAGGTATTGCAACCATTACCATACCGTATACTACAAAACATACTCAAAGAATAAAACAATAAATCATACTTTAAGTAGTCTAACCTCTTGATATTTTAAAATGGCGGTGTGCACTTAAATTAAACTGTATATAAAAGCTGCACGCGATGAGATTGTAGTCTTACAATATATACTTACACCTATTTCTTGAAAGAGTTAAAAAAGACAAAAACAGATTCTTCACTGGCTAAGATACTGACATATGTATGTCTGTCGCTTTATTTGCTTGCAAGTTTCCTCCATACATCATGCCATGACATTTATAACATTACAATGCCAAAAAAAATGTATACACTGTATAATCTTGTGTAGTATTCTTGCGGAGAGATTTTTAAAAGCTCTTATAGCAACAATATCCTGTCAGCATGGAGAAAACTAGACTGCTTCGAGTGAAACTAAAACATACCTGGCGTGATTCGCCTCTCTTTAATACGTTAGTACCATGCAGGCGTAATAGGTTTATTCGTTTAAACTATGATCCTTTTAAATTGTTACATATTAAGTTTTACAGCAAACCCAAAATTAGTGGAGATCATAAACTTCCCTTCACCCTAATCGATTAAAAACCAAACCGGGGTAGTAAAATATTAAGTCCGGGGTTTTCCACCTCCAGCCTATACCAGTAGTCCACCGTCCGTGACTGGCGTACAGGAAACTTGAACTATAATCGTAAAGTGCGAGAGAATCCGGCGGAACGCTTATTGGAACAGGAATTTATAACAGCAGTTAGTTTCGATCACTGTTAGTGAAGTTTTTGCCTTCGCCACGTGTAACTACGAGCTTTGGAGCAGATTTTGGAGGACTTAGGATAATAATTATAATATATAAGTTAGTGATAGCGTAATGAGAGACCGTTGGATAGCTGTGCAGAACCCTCCAATTCGACCCCAAGGCACGCACTTCTGATTTTTCGAAGTAATGTGCGTATTAAAAATAGTTAACTATCACTTGCTTTAACTTCTTCTCTCTTAGCCTTTATTATTCCCAAGTCACTTGGCTCGGCTTTTCTGGTCTAACCGGATTTGACTGGATATCAGTTTTTACACGGAGTGGCTGCCACCTGACCTCCGCAACCCGAAGGCTAACGATACCCTACGGCTAGACCAGTGTCAGGATATTAGAGGGTACTGTCTTTCCCAATAACGACTGCCATAGATGTTCATGGCAGCCGGGACCAACGGCTTAACGTGCTCTCCGAGGCACGGAGTAGGCGATAATTGTCAATTAATACGCACATTATTTCGAAAAGTCATATAACTTCCGAAAGTCAGAGGTGCGCGACGTGGGTTCGAACCCGAGACCCTCTGCATTGCAGTCTGTTGGTCTCCCCACTGAGCTATCGCTGCTACTACTTCATATATCTATATTCATATATATATAATATCACTTGCTTTAACAATGAAGGAATATACCTTGAGGAAGGAAGAGAATGTGCTTGTATAAGAGTTCGCCATAATGTGCTCGAAGATGTCTGATGACGGCCAACTCGCACTAGGCAAGTGTAGATGGCCTAATTCTTTTCACGCTGAGAAGAGGCTCGAGGCTAACAATGGGTATACGTACAGGGTTATATACGTTGTATACGTACAGGGTTAAAATTAGTATTGTAATGTTTATATTTATTACTCACAATAGTGAGTAATAAATATAAACATTACAATACTAATTTATTAGAAAAAAAAGAAGACTCCTCTTAAAAGAAGACTCTGGTCAATAGACCAGAGTCTTCTTTTCATTATAACAAAGGTGAAAGACCATAGTCCACTACGCTGGCTCTGTGCGGAATTATAGATTTTACACACCTTCCAAAACACTTAAGTTTCTTGCAGGTCTTTTCACATGCCCTACTCTTGCCTGTAATTAATCCTAAAGTAAATTCAGTAACTCGCTAACCACTAAACTTTAACGTTCATATTTATGTTACTCTATAACCTAAATGAATAAACATTTTTGTCTTTGACTCACGATGTTTTCCTCCACCGTTAAAGCGAGCGATGATTAACTATTAATACGCACATAACTCGGAAAAGTCAGAGGTGTCATGGGAACAAACTTGAGAGCTCTTGGCTTATTAATGTTGTCCTACACGGAAATGGAACAAGTTTTAACGTACGTTGGTATTATCAATATACGTTCAAGCTTACAGACTTATGAAGAACGAGATTTGAAGTGCTACCTCCAAAACAGGATACCAAACAAGTTGAATGATCTTGCATGACTTCGTGGAGGCGACCATTGGTGTCGAGAAGTTATCCATGCACCAATTCTCTGCGGAAACTTTGATAATGTGATTCAGCTGAGTTCGCTGGCTATTCTTTAAAAAGCTCACCTCGGTTTCATAATGTCACTTCGGCAGTACCCATAGTATTAATCTATCATTGGCGTAGTTAACGTAGTGAACATTAATTTTGACCGTGAATATTAAATAATTCTACGAACGAAACTAACTGCTGATTTCGCAGTAGGTTTGGTAGTAAGATTTTACAGAATAGCAATGCAGAATATTTCATCTTTAATTCAGAAGTATAATATCCGGTGATTTAGCAAAGTATATAACCACATATCTTCGATTATATATTATTAAAACGCGTTTTTAATATCTGATTTAATCCACTGGATATATTGTTAATTAAAATATCTTCGATTATATATTATTAAAACGCGTTTTTAATATCTGATTTAATCCACTGGATATATTGTTAATTAAAATGCTATCAGCATTATTTGGCTAGAAATATTAAAACTTTGCTGGATATAGGCTCACGTAATACCATGTTTTAAATTGACCCGAATTGTTTTAAAATATCACTTTTTAAGCCAACTTTATTACGCACCATTGTGCCACACAAAACGTAATCAAAATATTGTGGATTATTTTATTTTGGACAATGTAAACACATAAACATCACGCTTGTATTTCATCGAAGGCTCAAGCAGCAATACTAGCATTTGATTATATTCGAAGCCAACGTAATGCGAGGCAAGCCAATTGCTTCCAATAGTACACTTTTCCAAACTGAATGCTGCAATAAATAATATCCATACAGAAAAAGATATATGACTTAATACCATAACTCTTTGTTGTCACACTAACCTTACTCGCATTCTGTCCTATAAAGAACACACAATATTAGTTTAATACAAAAAAGCCAGTGGTCTTTATATCGTGTTCTAAAAGCGCAATAAAACAAAAATGTAATATTCAAATCTGTGAGTTCAATGACTGACTACTCACAAAACCTCTTCTATACTCTTAAACATGCCTCCTCAAATGAACGACAGAAAAAGAGAATTTCTTAATTCCTTTCTCCCTACTTACCTTCCAATATTTTGGCACAATATCACCATGGACCATTGTTAAGGCTTTAAGGGTCCGTTAACGAGACGCCAAAACAAAAAGGGAACGCTCAAATGCTCGCAATCGGAATGTAGTAGAGACAAAAGCAGCACTCATTGTAATTGCCATCGTAGCAAGGAGAGGCCACGTTTTTTGGGGCTCTGTACTAAAGATTAATGGGCAATACATAGATAGACGTATACTATATATCATATACTGGCATATTGTGGTGGCTGAATATGCAAAGCTTATAGTCTGTCCGAAATACGAAGTCCCATTTGACAGATGATCGTTGAACAGCAGTAGTGAATCGTTTCAATCGTTTCAATCGACACAGCACGAAATCGATTGCCGATTAACTTTACAAACAAACTGTAATCGTGGATAGAATCGAAACAGTAATTATAGAAACAGAAAAACAAAAAAGGAGCCAAACTAAGTTTGAAATATCGAAGGAATAGTTATATCAATATAAAAAACTATGAGATATTTAAACTATAAGTCTAATATGTATTGAATCTTCAAATCCATTTTTTGATAAAAACAATAATTAAGGGTTTGCAGAATGGGATTTAAGGTACGCTGCAACTTAATAATAATTGATACCAAATACAAATTTACAAAAGTATTTCTCAGATAATTGTTTTTATTTCGATTTTATCCAATTCATATTGTCGCGTCACTATGACTGAAAGTAAAAAAAAATACCATAGTTCGTAACCACATACAACATATTGTAGTAAAATTTTAATGTATAATAATAAAAAAAAAATATTTTAATGTTTAGGTAATAATTGTTTATTTTACCAATTTATATGAAATATGCAGAGTTACGGGTTATGAAGTGTCAAAAGGGACTTCGTATTTAAAACAGACTATAATGTAGGTATATTGGAAGCAACATTAGCAATGAGTGTTCGAAGTTTAAAAAATATCGACGAAAGATTGCAATTGGAAAATTATCAGGCGAAAAATGTCCGTATTTGAAATATTTGTGATTTGTGCCATCTCTCGGTTAGGTGCAGTACCGTACGTTTGTCAGGTTAAGGGATGACATTTGTGTCGTCTGTGCAGTTGTCAGACATACGCCTAAATTGTATACTTAGATAAGTAAAGCGGGGTGTCTTCAGTAAGAAAATAGCATATTTATTTTATAAGCTAAACCGACCACAACATCTTCCTTCAAACATGAAATTTCACAAAATCATAGGACTACCTGACTCTGCAGTATCCACACAATAAAAGATCAAGTCAGATCTTTGCTATCTTCCACATCGCTAGGTATTCAGAACTTCATTTAGAGCGCTGTATTAATATCGAGTATTAGTTGTGTCTTGTAATTGCAGCTCGCGACAATTCCATTTTTGGAGTATCGCGCCTGTCTAGACCTAGTGACACCACAGTTAGTTTGCGACTAACGTTAGCGTTACTCCATTTCCTGCTTTGTAACGTAAGTAATATAATAAGAAAAAAAGTACAGCGAACACAAACAATAATGCGTAGTGTTAACCAAAGAACGAGTAACCCTCGCGGTTTGCACTTCCCGAGGCATTTTTTATCCGCGAAAATCTTCCGAACCGTGTAATAAGCGTAAAAGGGGACTTTGATTCGACCAGTACCTTTTAACTGTGGGCACCTTGCGGGTACCCTTGCTAGGTACCTTTTTCTTTAGGTACTTTAACCTAACATCGCGACAAAGGTATTAAGTGGCCCTTTTGTTTTGGGTTGTACCTTTTTTTGCTTTCCCTCTTGATGTACCTGCCAGGCTTTGATGTTAAGAATAAGAAAATGGACGGTGCCGGATTATCGGCCAGTTTCTGAATGCCCTTTTTTCAGGTAAAAGATATTGTTTTTCTAATGTAGTTGGATTTAGTGTGGGTTTTGATGTCTTTGAGTGGTCTTTTGATAGGTTTTGGTATATTAAATGTGGTAAACGTTTGCTAGATATTGTCGTACTTTTGATATATCAGACTAAATTATGAAAATACCGCACGCGCCTTCTGACTAAATGTTAGAATCAAAGGCTACAATAATACTTTTGTACGGTTGGTACACTCAAGAAAAGGTATAAGTTATTATTATGCATGGAAGTTTAAATAATGTATTTCTTTGTCTATACGAGTCGTATTTACCATTTGATTTAAAAACTTTAAAGCATTTGGATTATTTTAATCCTCAATCATCTGTCTTCCTAGTAGGATACTGTTTGTATTAATTTGAAATTTGCTTAATTCGGATATAATGTTCCTATACGTTTGTTCTTGAAGCTCACAATAGTAATTGCATTTGAAGACGCACCACGAAATGGTATTTAACCTAGATATCTGTTTAACAGTTGTTTGAAACTGTCTCGTTTCAAAATAAGTTTTAAAGTAGCCACAGCATCAAATGCACTGTCTTTCATTAGTAACCGTTATAAATAAATAACGTATGATAATATAAGCAAACTTCTCCCTTAGCCTTTATTGTTCCCAAGTCACTTGGGGTCGGCTTTTCTGGTCTAACCGGATTTGACTGGATATCAGTTTTTACACGGAGCGGCTGCCACCTAACCTCCGCAACCCGAAAGCTAATGATACCCTAAGGCTAGACCAGTGTCAGGATATAAGAGGGTACTGACTTCCCAATAATGACTGCCATAGATGTTCATGGCAGCCGGGACCGACGGCTTAACGTGCTCTCCGAGGCACCGAGCAGGCGATAATTGTCAATCAATACGCACGTAATTTCGTAAAGTCATATATTTTCCGAAAGTTGCGCGACGTGGGTTCGAACCCGAGACCCTCCGCATTGAAGTCTGTTGGTCTCCCCCTGAGCTATCGCTGCTCCTATATAATATAAGCAAACAAAAGATGAAAATATCATAGCCACCTTTTGCCGGATCGGTATTCCAATTAAAATAAGTGTAAATAACCTAAACAATCGCTGTATTCACAGCACTAGAACTCGCGTTGTAAACATTTCAGACAATAAAGCGTCAAAATATAATTTATTGATCCAAGAAATTCTTACTGACAACAATTTTAATTCAGCCGCGATCATTAATCATATAGTTAACGTCTCGATATTACTATGAAAATGTATTAAACGTACGATTTTCGTATAAAACTATTAAGATTAAAAGATTCTTTACGCGTTTTTTATTACCCACAAATATTTTCATTCCTTACTCGTGCCAAAGAATTTTCAACACCAATGTGAGAACGTCTTTCTACTAATCAGTTTTACACGTTTATAATAGGTTTTCGTGGCTCGCTGTAAGAATAGGAAAGTAAAGCGAGGAAATCTAAATGTGTGAAGTAAGTACAAGAAGTTGTTTGAAATCTGCCAACTCACGTTGGTTGTTGGTCACGATGGACAAAGTCTTTCTCATCTTTTTTCTTTTTAAGAATACAACTTCCTTTTCTTGTTAAAAAGACAACTACCGCACCAGGAATAATTCCTGTATCGCAAGGAACTTTACAAACATTTACACAACGGACAAAGAACACCCAGACTCGGAACAACCACTTGTGTATCACACAAATTTTTGTCCCGTGTGGGAACCCACTTAAACCATAACGCCATCCGGGCAGCCTAATAAAGCAATAATATATGTTATGCATGTAGAATCTAAATATACATACGTGAAGCAAAAACTTTGTACACCTTTTTACGAAAATTGCGCGAATGGAGGAGTATGAAATTTGGCACAGTTAAAGTTTATATGGAGAAGGAGGAGTGAATCCTAATATTTTTATTAAATATGCATTAGAAATACATTAAATTAATGAAAAAACACTACACGCAGACAACCATGCATTTGACACAAGCAGTCGAATTGCGTTCATAGTATTCCGGCATTGTTCGGTTGACTTCGTAGAATACTTCGTAACTATGGTTACATACATATGCATGTGAAGTAGGTGACTAAATAAAATGTGATTATAAGGGTATAGTTATAGACAGTAAAACCTTAATAAAGATTAAATTTAAAATTTAAATAAATTATGGGCGAATTTCGACCATTTGGCGACCGCTAGTAAGCATTAAACATGTAAAGTACTCCGAATTTTCTGTCCATGCTGCAAATACTACTCTCACGAGAAAAGCAATCAAAGTAAAACTACAGAATAGCTATTTTCCAAATATCGCATAATATCGATGTTGCCCAGAAGTATACTTCTGATATCTGCTGTCAAACAGAAAATGTATTACAAAAGTATTTGATCCAACATTTGTTATGACTGTAACAGTCACTCATAGCCAATGTTTGGACAATAGGCGTTAGATTGTCCGAGACACAATGATTAATCACTCGCGCATTAAAAACATTTACTTTTTCGACACATTTGCTGGTAAATTGTTTACATGCGTGAAAGTTTGTTTAGATTCTTTATAGAGTGGGTAGGAATGTCCGTGCAATAACTGTTCTTCGCTAATATTCTTCGACTCTTTGAGCTTTTCCAGTCTGGGTGTTCCTTCTGTTCGTTATTTGAATATTTTTAAAATCCCCAGCGACATAAGAATAACTGCGAGAGTGGTATTTAAACAATATACAGGATGTCCGGTAATTAATGGATAACCTTGAAATGTCTTATAGTAGAACTGATGGCCGTTCAGAAAAAAATATGAAAAGCATCTATCCTAACTACTACCTGAGATTTATTTTTTTAATTACCATATTTAACTTTCTTGTACACTACGACCATATAGAATGAATTCCATCGGGTTTTGTTGTTTTACACTAATTATGCTAATAGATAGACAGTCAAAAGTATGACTAGCTATTGCACTTTAATAATAAATTTTCCTGAACCACCGTCTGTTCTACTATAAGACATTTCAAGGTTATCCATTAATTACTGGACACCCTGTATACGGTATATCAAATATCCTAATTCATTATAGTGATCTTCGTTTACAAAATTATTTTATTCAGATATGGTTTCTTGTTTTTCCCTTGGTGCTGCATAGGTTGGCTCTTATGCGGAAATACTAGCATTGCAAGTGATTTTAGGAAACACTAACAGTTAGCCGTATCTTTGATAATGATATTTGTAATAGCTTAAGGTACTACTAACGTGACGTCCACTTTAGATAAAACGTAGTAAACATGACATAAAAGAAAGTAATGAGAGAGATAGTTATGTGAGCTTCCGGAACTCTTACTTGCCAAAAGAAACAATGTTGCTACGCTTACCTCGGTTTTTCTGCAATAATTTCTTCCACTCAAAGAAAATGACAACAAAAACGCCTAATTAAGAGCCATCGAAAACTAATAACTCCTGCCACTCCAAATGATTACGAGCTTAAGAATCAAAGCGCAAACTAAATCGACATATTAAATTTGCTCTACTAGTATTGGAGAGTGGAGCCTGGGCCAAAAGCTAGCTATATATCCCATATATTGTAGGTAATCACACGATCTATAAACTAATTACCGCGGCTAACGAGACGCGAGCCACCCATCACGCCACGGTTAATTTATTTTTAAACTGTCTTGCCCGACGTTCGATGCGCCGTACGTTGTGCCCTAACATTGTACGCGACTGTACTGTACTGGCATGTGACGTAGCATTTAGGGTTGTGCGTGGTACTCGTTTGCATATTGTTGGTGATTTTAGATAGGTGCTAGGACCAGCCCGACCGGCTAGGTTGGTTTAACAACTCAAATAATTTCTAATATTAATAACTTAATTAATAGAAATAACAAAATGCCAATAATGCCTTTTTCAACTTATATGACATATTAAAAAGCTTATAAAAATTATGAAAATTAATAGTTACCGTAATGGATTTAAGCTCAACCAAGCTAACTTTGTCATTTGATATATTGAGTGCGTAAATATTTTATTCAACCCTCTACAGATCTTACTAACTTTTATATTTATAATATTAGTAAGATTAGAAAGATTGCAGCCATCTCTGTGCAAATACATGATTATCATGTTCTACTTTACATTGATGAATATATAAAGCTTGAAAGAAATATAATTATTGCCACACACGAAGGAATATTCTAAAAGCAATTAAAACATTATAACAAAACTGCACAATACCTAAGTTTTT
Organism: Catocala fraxini; assembly: GCA_930367265.1. Lineage (NCBI taxonomy): Eukaryota > Metazoa > Arthropoda > Insecta > Lepidoptera > Erebidae > Catocala > Catocala fraxini. Next base: position 25,782,783 of record OV884031.1, read on the forward strand.
TTTACAGTGGCGTCTTAGCGGTGTTACAGAATAAAAGTTGGCAAAAACGCTGTTATATTAATGATAAAACCCAAGTGAACAGCAGAATTTTGCTACCAATTCCATTGTCTTAAGCCGCATAAAATCTCTGTCGAAATATTATTTGATAGCTTATAAATTATCGCTGGGTACTCTCCGCTCAACAAACAAATGAAGGGGTAAAGCGACGACAACTTCTTATCAGATCAAATAAAATCAACGCTTACAAACTTTGGGTATTATAAAGCGATCATTATACAGGGTGTCCCAAAAATCAACGTCAAGCCGAAAACGGATGACGGGCCAAGGGATGGTGGTTCTCAAAAAAAGTCAAGTTTCAAGTTCAAGTTTCAAGTCAAGTTTACTCTAAGCCTATCGCAAACGTAGAGGAACTGCGCCAAAGAATTGCGGGGGCCGCTGAATACATCAATTCAAGAAGTTTTGCTCGTAAAATAAAGCGTTCGTTTTTAAAGAGATGTAGGGCATGCATTGAAGCTGAAGGCAAACAATTTGAATATTTATTGTAACAAAATAAAATGAACTGTTGATTTGAATGGTTGAATTTTTATTTCAAATTGAACACATAATGATTCACAATGACCAAAGGAATCTAATATGGTTTATCAATAAATTAGGTATTTGCCCTATTCACAGTAGCTTCGCAAAACAGTGTCACTAGTAGTTTTTACCTGACTGCCATAAAAGAGGGTTATGTATAACACTAATTTGTTTCTTAGAGGGAAACTAGATGTCATTACCAACATTTTTGAGTAAAACAAAAAAGGTTAGACCCGAGTTGTTTTAGAAAAAAAATCCATAATTAGGATAAAATGTAGTAAATGTTATAGCATTTTAGAAAGCCCATTAAATGCGCCATCTTTTGATGCCACGTGCTGAAATGGCGTAGTACATTTTTTTTTCAGCACGGCCATTTAAAGTTGAATAATGTAATAATTTTGAGTACATGTTTGGGCATATTAGGGATATTTCCTCTGAAATGAAGATAGTTGTGTTCAAATTTTGAATTGTAATGTATACTAGCATTATTCAGTAACAAATCCTCACTAAAATAATTAAGCTAAGTAAACATTTTGTAGTCATAGTACTTGAAAAATCATAACAAGGTGTTAATTTTCTCATTTTTTTTTAAATGTCTATAGTTTTTAGAGTTCAGCAAAAAATTTTTTTTTCATATTTTTTTGAGAACCACCATCCCTTGGCCCGTCATCCGTTTTCGGCTTGACGTTGATTTTTGGGACACCCTGTATATTTTAATACTTTATGAAGTACTGAGATTATTTTGTATTCGAAAATTATATTGGGTACTTATTATCAATGTTAGGGTTAACACTCGACTTAAATTTATTATCTTGGGTATTTATGAAAAGATTCTAATCTACTAATTATGACCTGGGGCTCTAAGCAAACAATATTTTTACTGCAATGTATGACTGCAATAGACAGGCTGGCAGTAATAGCCACGTTATTATTGTACATACGTTAATCTAAAGAGTTATGTGCATATGTTTTCGAGCTAGCTGTGGTATAGTTAAAATATTTCAGCCACAATGGCAGTAACATGTTTCCCGTTTAGAATGCTCTTAATAATACTACCTACCTTTAAAAAACAAATGACGCTTTCACGAATTATTACGAAAAGTCCCTCCGCCCTCGAGAAAAGCACAGCCTTGTGTTATATTCTTGCAATAAGCTCCTTGGTAACACCGTGTGTTGCTATCAGAAGGTCTACTGGACTTTTTCCTTTGCATTAGCCATACGACCCATATTTACAATGACTAACGTACCAGTTTAGCCTTGTCATTGCAAGCATCCTAGGCAACAGTAACCACTTACCACCAAGCCAACTGTATGTTTATTTTACCGCTTTAGTAGCCTAGAAACGGCATTCAGTTACTATAGCAACCGAGTTCTGGCACAGTTATGACTGTTATATTTTTAGCAGCAATAATCCTTACCATCCAACAATGTTGTAGCAGTAAATCAACTGATTCAACTAATTGAATACGAGATGAAACTTGGGCCTAATACATGTTGACGTTTACATGTCTATAAACAGTTCCACTCTGTCAGCATACCGTCGTTGGTTCTGTCCGAGGACTAACATAGACTTTCACTAAGACGTGTTGGGTTGTAGATTGCCGGCATTATTTCGTGAAGCTTTTGATTTTTCTTTTCAATGTTGTCTTTAACTTTCGTATAGCTAACCTGGCAAGAAAGAGAGTTGCTTGCGCTACTAATGCAAGAAGCAGAACCTTGAACGACACAGTGCTTTCTTAAGAAATTCTGTAACCCAATTTTATATTAGGAATACAAAAATACAACATTAAATATTTTTGGTATGACTTTCTGTTCAGAAACATATTATAGGTCTCATGAAGTAGTTAATTATCATTCGGTTTAATGCTGAAGATAAACATTGTCAGGAAACTTGGAGGTCAAAGTGTTTCTAAGTGTTTTCCATATATTTCTCATATTTTTAGTCTGGTACAGAACACTGCATCAGCGTAGTAAAAGAAATCGTGACATCCAGTGAGACTGTTTCAAAACACAAAACTGTTATTATTATTTTCTTAATTATAGCACATTTATACATATCTTTTTTTACATATCTTATTGTAAAAAGATTGATTGACAATTATCGCCTGCTCCGTGCCTCGAAAAGCACGTTAAGCCGTTGGTCCCGGCTGCCATGAACATCTATGGCAGTCGTTATTGAGAAAGTCAGTACCCTCTAATATCCTGACACTGGTCTAGCTTTAGGGTATCGTTAGCCTTCGGGTTGCGGAGGTCAGGTGGCAGCCGCTCCGTGTAAAAACTGATATCCAGTCAAATCTGGTTAGAACAGAAAAGCAGACCCCAAGTGACTTGGGAATAATAAAGGCTAAGAGAGAAGATTGTAAAAAGATACATTTAATAATCTAGAAAAGTATGAAGACCCACCGGCATCGGGCACAGGCCACCCTACCGTTGCGGTAGTTAGGATTACAGAAACAAAAATGTTGTGGAAATCCAAGAAACGACTTTGCCCAGCAACGGGACATACCTACAAATTGAATAATAAAAAAGAAAAAAGAGAAAAGATCAAAAATATATAGCATAAATAGAAGTACATAGTGTTTGACAATTGTGGTAAGTTTCAAAATTATGTAATAATAGTATTTTAAAATCAACGGGACTCGGTACACGTTCTTTTAATAAACTACCTATAATTATAATTAATTTATCATTGCTTAAATTTAAAAGCGCCGTTAAAATACGGCTTATTCGGAAGGGTTATTTTATTATTCAGTCAACGACTACTTAACTCACAAAAACTCATGGCATTAGTTGCTTGTTGCATTCAGGATTCAAAGATCTGTATTACCTATAAGTCAATTTAGTAATGTAAAGGTACCTCGTGATTATATGTGATATTATCAAGTATCCTGCTTCTCATTTTGATTATTATTAAAAAGACAAATCCACAACCTCATTTAGTCACGGACTGCCTTTGCATTGTCACAAAGTGTAAGTGTATGCGCCATCATGCCATCCTACTGCCTATTTTAGATTTATATTGAAAAATATAAATAACTAAACCCAAATTATTTAATCTCCATAACATTATTAACTTATTATTTTTATTATCTTTAGTTTTTTAAAGTCAGTGGCATATTATGGTATAATGGTTGTAACACCTTGTTGATATGAGTTGTAAAATACTGAAATTATATTTAATTGACGATTTAAAAGAGTGTCCGTGAGTTTCTGGCAGGTTTCTTCTCATACGCTCTACCCTTTGCCTGAACCTAGCAACTAACCTAAATGTAGCTTCATTAACTTAGTAAACTCACTAACCTATATATTTTGACGTTCATAAGTGTTACTTTGTGACCTAAATGTATAAATGATTTTTGACTTTTTGACTTTTTAACGACGCGATAAACCCGTTTAAGGTAGTCTAATTTCTATAAGAAAGACCATAAAACTACTTTATACAGCTCATTTACTTCAAAAGATCAAGAAATGAAAGAATAATTCATGAGAAGTCCGGTTTCTCTAAACCGCCCCTGCATCAACCCTAATAGGCAAATGCCTTCCGCGTCTATCGGGAATTTATATTGAGTGGAGGCAATAAACCTGCAATGGGCGATTCCTGTCACGATATGTGACTCACCTTAAATCTAGGACGATTTGAATTGTCGCATATGGATCGGGTCTTATGGACCTGACTGTTATTTATTGATACGATGTTTGATTGCTTGAGATATGGTTTGGTGGAAATGTGCCTTTCTTTCTTGCGGTCAACTAGGAAATTATCTCTGGTCTTGCTTCTAATATTAGATGGTGATTGAATTACGTAAATCCATAGTTCCATGCTTTCATAGCTGTTGTTTGCATGCATTCATAGTTTCACGCTTTGCCGGGGCCGAGAATCGAACCCAAGACTTCCTGCATGGTAGTCCTTTTCATAACAATTAGGCCACCAAGACAGGAAAATTAATTAAGTATCGTATTAAGTATTGATATCAGTCAAATATTAAAAAAAACAATAAAATTTACTATCTTGACAAATCGCACTCTTAATAAAACAGCGATTTAACTCGAAATTTGAAAGTAAGGCAATTTGAACTCTAATTGTATATGTTAAATTCTAATATTATATTTGTGTTAAATGATTGCCATAGAGATCAAATTTGTTTAATCCATAATACTGAGATAAGTCTCTGTTTTATTAAGAGTGCGAAATATATTATCGCACATATTGTTTTTTATTTCTTTATACTCTATCACTGACAGCATCTTTGGTCCTGTGACCTAAGTTTGCGTACAAACGTTTAATCTCAGATTTGATGATTCCCTGGTCATACAAAGGTAATTGAATTTTGAAACTGCCAAACAATTTAGCAGCAGAATGATATCTGGCAATGGCAATAATGTGGGTGTTTATTACGCTATTTTTATCAAATCCCAGATATACAAGTTTGAGATTATGTACGTATAGAAATAATTGAGGTATATTAAATAATTTGTGTTTGGGAGGACTTTACAAACATACAAACAAGGTACAAAAAGAATAGCCAGACCCGGAACAAATATTTGTCAGTCAAACAATTTCTTGCCCCTATTGTCTCTCGACACAATTCGATTTTGCCGATGGGCTATCACACAGTTCGGATCATTGCTCATTTACTTGAATAATTAATTTGCTCACTGAATTTAAAATGAATGTAACAATTAATTATGGAAGACTGCTGAATACAATCTGATATTACTTACTATAGATATAATGATATATATTATTTACTACCTCGTTTTGAACAGCGATAGCTCAGTGGGGAGGCCAACAGACTGCAATCCAGAGGGTCTCGGGTTCGAACCCACGTCGCACACCTCTGACTTTCGGAAGATATATGACTTTTCGAAATTATGTGCGTATTGGTTGACAATTATCGTTTGCTCTGTGCCTCGAAGAGCACGTTAAGCCGTCGGTCCCGGCTGCCATGAACATCAATGGCAGTCGTTATTGGGAGAGTGTCGACACAAAAGATCCCACTGGGTCGAAGTGTCGCAGGTCTGCACTGACTGGCCCCCACATAAGATACATACAAACTACCTCGGTAGCGCAATAGTAGTGAATGCGATTTCTGTGCGGTCTCGGGTTGGACTCTCGAAAAACGGGCAAAATGATATTGGGCTCTTCTGCCAAAAAAATCCATCAACATCTCAGCTAAATGACGTCTGCTGCTAGACATGGCCTTTTTTTTACGTGGGGGAAATGCGCGTGCTGTATAGCCTCTCAACACAAGGGAAGGTGAGAGGGCTATGTCCGGCTCTCCCGTACTTCGGGCCTACGGACCAAAACCCCACGGTATGCACGCTCGCTGCCTTGTATAGTGGATGGGCCGCTGGCAAAAGTTACTGCCTCAGCGACCCACCCAGCAGTCTACAACTCCTCGGCGACGCCCCGGCACTTGCTAGACATAGGTCTGCCGCAAGGTTTTCCACACAGACCGGTCTTGGGCTACCCGCATCCAAACATAGTTTTCAGTAGTTTGAATTTGTGTCCTCGAACTGTGAAACCTAAATTCAACTTTGGCGAAATGTGAGTGTAATACGCTTCTGCCTTCCTCTTCTGCAATATAGGCGTAATACATAATACAATTTTAGACAACGCGGCTTAATAGAAAACGTAGTGAAATAATAAGTATACCTTTAAAACTATATATCAACGCGATTAAGACATATTGTCTATACTAGTCTATACTTCTACACTAATATTATAAAAAGGAAATATTTGATTACCGGTTTGTTTGTTAGGATTTAACTCAGAAACTATTCAACTAAAACTCTTCACCATTCTTTCTTTCTTCTTTCTTTTCGTGTGATTAGTGGCCAATCTCTTGTTCAAGCCGCCCGTAGGCCTCTGACATGGCTTAACAACTGCTGTCAATTTGACAACAACCGGGACCGACTTTTTACGTGCCCTCCGAAGCACGGAGACGCTCAAATGATATTTCATTTGAATTTCCATTAAGCGGTCACCATGTATAGACTGACCGCACCCAACGTTGCTTAACCTCGCTAATCGTTTACCGATCAGTGAGTGCAACTGGCTATGAGTATCACCATTAAAAAGTTATATTATCACCGAGTACAAACGGCTATCATTTATTTAAAAATAATTACTATTACTAACGTAACATAACCTAACCTACTTTTACGCGAGCAAAACCGCGGGCTAAAGCTAGTCTTATATAAATAGTATTGGATTGCTCGGATGACGTAGTGGTTCAAGATGTCACCTCGCCACTGCTACTATGCCAAGTGGTGTAGGTTCGATCCCCACACGGAATAAAAGAATGTGTGATACACAAATGTTTCAGGTCTGGGTGTTCTTTGCGTTCGTTGCTTGAATATTTGTAAAGTGCCCCGCGACGCTGTATACTATCAATAATATTCTATCACATACACACAGCACCATCTAGCCCAAACTAAACAGAGCTTGTAATATGTACTAGACAATGGATAGACATACATATATACTTTTTTTTTGTAAATTCATACATACGATACATAGAAACACCCAGACCAAGACAGACATCCATGTTCATGCACACAAATGTTTGACTTGTGCGATAATCGAACCCGCGACCTCAGGCGTGGCAGTCGGTTATATTAACCACTACGCCATCGAGTCGTCATATGTATTTAAACATAGTGCGGGATTTATGTTTTTAAATCAAATCATTAGGCTTGAGAATATATGTATGTATGTATGTATGTATATATTATTTAGGTACACAGTATATATGTACATATGTGTATACGTAAGAGTATACACATCTATGAGAGAGTTACATACCGGTTGATTGATGATTGCCAAATCTAATTAAATAAAGGTCGACCGTCCGTTTTCGGTGATATAGAGGTACCTATCTACTTATCATCATAATAATTCATCTATGTGGATAATCCCGGGTATTGGTTATGTTATGATAATACTTCATACTGCGTATAGTCTGCAGGTTAACAGCTCCATAAAGGATATTGTTAGATCTACTTATAGTTAATCCAATTGCTAAGAGAATCGATTATAAAGAGTGTCTTATGTGAGTTCTTTCATAAGTAAGAACTCGCTATAATCAAGCATACGTCTGTATTATTAAAACTGTGCCGAGCGTAAGACAAATAATGACAGAGCTCGTACGGGGCGCATATTCAATTCGGCGCGCGGCCGTCATAGTAAAATTGTATGGAGGATTTGAAGTGCTTTTTTGATAAATATGTATCTTTATTGTCAACCAATAACTTAAATATTTGTGACGGATAAATTGTAATTTAACTATTTTATGTTTCGTTTAAGCTGTAAAATAAGATAGATTTCTACTGTTATAATCTAAAAATCACGTAACACGAGCTTACGTTTTTGCATTTTTCGTGCAAATTTACGTAATTATGTATGCGAAAGTATTATTTTAAGTTTTTTACACGAAGTAAATACATTCATTGTTATAGTAAATGCATATTTTATATTTGTATTAAACAAAAAGTGTTGATTTTATTCACTTAACTATGACCGCCTGTTTTGGCACATTTCGCTCGGCGCAGTCTTAAATTTCTTTTTAGATGAAAAGGTTACAAATTATTAGCGTTAATCTTTTCAGCTATACTAAAATTCTTGTGTTAGAAATGGTTTTACGTCGTTAGTTCAGGGTAGGATTCGAAAGAATGACCCATCTGATGTACGTTCGATGGCTTATCAATTGAGCTACCACCGGTTTATAATATGTTAAATTTGTAATTACAACATATACTATCCTTACTAGTACACACTAAGATCCAATGTGAGTTTGTTTGTTTGGTACGCTATCGATTATCATAAAGTTTCGCATTCACTTTGTCTGCGGTACAGAAAATGACATAGGATACCTTTCATCTAGAAAAAATTACTGTTCCCGGAGGATAGCAAGTGCTTCTATAAATTTGTTTAATGTTCTGCTACTTACTTTTGACTTTTACTTCATTGACTGAGTTTTACCCTAACCTTTCAGACATATACAGATAAGAGCCCATACATATATATATTTATATCGTAATTCTAGAGCTGCGTCAGTAATAGTAGGATCAGTACAAGTTCCTGAGTAAACTGTATTTGACTTTCGAGTACTGATTACTCAATACGCTCATCTAGTAAGATACTTTGGACACAGAAATCAGAAAGCTAGCACAAGATTGAGCGAGTGATTATTTCCTCAAAACGCGTTTGGAATAACTTCGATAGTGCGGTGACGAGTGGAAAGTTTAAGTGATTGCTGCCAATGTTTCCTGACCATTACTCAATAACTAAGAACTATGCTGTGCACGACCAACTATAAATAAATCGAAGAGGCCGCTGATGGATGGCTCTAACTTTTTTTGGCGCATCTAGCGTTTTACATGTTCGTTAATGATGTGTGATTATCGGTAATACATTCGAATGATTTGAATTTTCGAGCAGTTTGAAAGTGTTCGTATTGTATACATCGGTATTCGAATGCTTTAACTATTTTATTGTAGTTACATCTCTTGAATTTGGCTTCATTACTGTATCGTGGGGTAGTTTACAAATATTGAAAAAACGGACATTAGGATAATAACTAGTTAGTAATATATGGACAATGCGCAATGGTTAAAGTGATTGTCTCGCCACTGCCAGTGCTGCAAGTATTGTGAATTCGACACCCACACGAGGCACTAAATTGTGTGACCTAACTATTTATGCCGAATCTAGATATTCTTTGTGTATTTTAAAAACTCCGTACTGCTAGGTACAAAAAATTACTTAAACGAAAATACCAATAACACTTTGCCCCACTCAGAAATGGAATCATAGACCTCGCTCAGCAGTCGCATAGGTACACTGCGCCACTGATGTAGTGAAGTAAAAATCCTTACGTTATGGTACTCTAAAGTGAATAGTGACAATCTAAATAGGTTACTGCACTTTTAAAATTTTATCACCCTTCAGTAAGTCTTAGTCTGTCTACATGATCTTAACCTATGCCGTTGCCCGTTGGCGACGAACCGGCACGATTGGCACACTAATACTTCTAATAGTTCATTTGTACTAACTGTTCTATAACCGACCGACATTCGACTACACCTCTCTCTAGTTTTTATTGCCGCATGTTTTTAATACAAGTTGCTTGAACGTAAAGTATTTAAATAGTGATGTTTTCCTTCGTTGACTGCTCTCGGCATACTGGTAGAAAGTGTTGTTCTGTGGCCTCAAAGCTAGGGTATAGTGTTAGCTGAAGAAGCTCAACATCGACATCATTCAACCCTATGTTGTGTTAACACGCTCCTTAGGAATTCTCCTGCTGGTTCTTTACTGACTACGTATTCATGCAGTCAGTAAACAACCATTATAATCTTTGCTGTCAATCCTAGAGTGGGCAACGAATGATATTTTATTTTATTTATTTTAGGAAAGCTTACAGTCTAATAAGTACATTTGATCAGTTACAATTAAGGTACACATGTTGCTAATTACAAGCTTTCACATAATAATTTGTACACCACTTGTATAACTACTCTGGTTTCCTATGAATTAGTTATCGCATCTACAACTAAACAAATGGGAAAAAAAAAAAGAAAGAACACAGCCAAAAAATAACAACAAATATCAAGAAACATAAAAAGCAATAATAATTCATACACATCAGCCAGAAAAACACATCGTGATATAAAGAGGATTACGCGAGATCATAAAATAAATAAAAAAATAACAATTAATCTATAAAGAAATCTTTAAAAATGTTGTTTTTGATGGAGTTCGAACTTGTACAAAATAAGTCAATTTCCAATTTCGATGAAATATTGTTAAAACTCATTGCACTCCGCAAGAAGAAAGTATTTCGTCTATAATTAGTGAGTGAAAATGGGACTACTAACAAAGGACGCTCTCTGAAACCCAATTGATTAGTGCGTAGTGTTATATTTGATAGAAGTTCAGGACATATTCCGATACTTCATCTGTCTATTGGCTATTGGTTTTCAGTCTTACGTAATAGGAAGAGCCTATTGTCATTTACTTGTTTTAGCCTCTGTGCATTTTTCAGACAGAAAAAGCCAATATTACTTTGCCTGACCCAGCAATCAAACCTTCATACACAGCAGTCGCATTCAGAACTGCTGCGCCATTAAGCCTGTTTAACACGTTTCTCAGCTCTGGCACAGTACATACATATACAGTATTGTAACTAGGCTCTGTCCATGAAATAATTGCCTACAACAGTTTCTTTCTAGTTTAGTGATTGTAAATATTATATGTATGTATATTATAATATAAAAAATGAAATTCGTAATTAATGAAATAGAAAGTGTTCAATAAAATCAAATCATCACAAATCGTACGCTTACTGCTTAGAAAACAATCACACCGTCCGGCGTCCGTTCGTCACTGCGGCGCATTCGCGACTGGTTGCGAAGTGCGAACCAAGCGCATACCAACGCGACGCCGAGGCGCGTAGGTATGACTCGAGTTCCGACCGTTTGTATGAATATAGAATACTGTATATGTATGTATTGTGGCTCTGGCATTGAACGTTGCCCGCTTAACAGATGTTGCCGTGATGTTATTGGGACATTCAGAACTAGTGTGCTCACCGTTCTATAACAAAATTAAAAGATCAAAGAGTTGTGATTATTTAGCAGTATATTATATCAGTCATCGGCTCGATAAATCAACAACAATGTACTGAGTCTATTCATCTGTGCAACTCTACAGCGCATGTTTACAAATAATCTAACGTTCTAAACAATTCGCTATCGCCTGCGCATCATAGATGTTACAATAATAATATGTAGCAATGTTGCTTTAGTTTGCTTCAATTCTTCTGATTTATTGTAGTACCGCTGTTACTTTACTACGCATGCTGAAATATCTTAAAATGCTGTGCATTTAAGTTTATTAAGTGCAAGTAATAATGTAACATAAATAAATAAATATAATATATAATAATATAATATAATATTCTACCACATACACATAACACCATCTAGCCCAAACTAAGCAGAGCTTGTACTATGGGTACTAGACAATGGATAAACATACATATATGTATACTTTTTTTTGTAAATATATACATATTATACATAGAAACACCCAGACTAAGACAAACATCCATGTTCATGCACACAAATGTTTGACTTGTGCGGGAATCGAACCCGCGACCTCAGGCGTAGCAGTCGGTTACACTACCCACTACGCCATCGAGGCCGACGACGAAACGAATGCTCTAATTTTAAATCAGAAAGACAGTTGTGTTTTTTTTTATTTTGCTCGATATTGACACTTGCGATATCGCCTATGTCGCAAGGGACTATACAAACTTTTAAACAACGGACACGAAGAAACCCCAAAACAACTATTTGTGGATTACAAATTTTTTGCCCCGTTTAGGGCAACAAAAGAACAACAGCCACCTATGGTTTTAGACTATGTGTTATGAAGGCGAGCCTCTGCCGTGTATTAAACTCAGTTCCAGACTCCGTACTGCTACTGACAATATATTGACAAAAAAAATTTGTAACCCTTTGCCCGACCTGAGAATTAAACGTCAGACCTCATGCACAGCAATCTCATTAATACTTGCTATGACAGCGGAGTAATATCTAGTGCAGCTTTGAAGATTAGTTGGAGGGTATAGATAATATTTATTACCCACAAAATATCCATCAAAACTGTATAACTATAATTGAGCGTGATTTCCGAATCGGGCAAACTACATACATATTATTGAACTTTTATATCTAGGGACATTGCCTCATTGGCATGTTTCTACAGAATATACCATGGGGAGTGCTCTGAAGAGTTATTCCACCTTATCCCGCCCTCCGCTTGCCGATCCTGAACAACGCGTGTTGGGCTCAGATGCCATCCTTACACGGTAGAGTCGATTAGAGTGCGTACCAACAACTTTGGGTACCAACAACCTCTGCCGAACGATCAAGGCATGGAATTCTCTGCCAAGGCACGTGTTTTTACTTCTTCCTTCAATCCTGGGTCCTTTAAGCGGGACGTGAAAAAGCACCTTCTCAGGCCGTCAAAGTAAAGACCTCAAAATCGCCTCGGCTGCTATGAGGACGGTGTGGAGGCCACTACTCTTAGACCACACGACTGCTTACCATCAGGTGGAAAATGGTCATTTTGACGAGAATAATTAAAAAAAAATTAGAGACACTCGGTAATAGCACAGAGCCTAGGTAATAGGTATTATATACGACCTAAAACCAAGGCTACCGAAAACTAGCCATTATACTTATCTGCCAACCCCTTCGCAAATACAGCCGTGAATATTTGTACGTATATAGTATCATCATACTAGCATATTGTTTGTTCCGTGTACATATTATAATTTATAAGTAAACAGAAGCAAATAAACGGATCGCCGGCCAACCGATAATAATTTGTTAATCATTCTAATGGGGTTAAAATTGTTTATGAGCTATCGTGGACATATGGACACTAGTTTTAACCGTCTATAGTTAGGTAATTTTGGCAGGTAGACCCGCGTTGAAGTGTATACTGGGCGGTGATAGATTTTATGATGTGTTGATTAATTGGAAATTAGATTTTAAACCGCTGATATATTGGCGACTGTAGCGGTAGGCTTGTTGTGAGAGTTTGCGTTCATAGCCAATCCTCAGGGATTTTGAGATTTTTTTTATTTTTATAACAATGGTGTCTGCATGTTTGCTCTGTGATAAAGAAGCCCTGGTTTAGATTTGGAACGGACTGAGTTAATGTGTTTTCCTGTTAGGATAATTTCTGTAACAGTACGCCGTCTGGATATGTGTATGCTCAGTAAAAAAGCTGTTACTTATTAATCAAACTTGAAACTAAAAGAAAGTCTATAGATAGCTGATGGTGTTTATAGATGTAATAGTTAACTAAGAAAGAGCAGCGATAGCTCAGTGGGGAGACCAACAGACTGCAATGCAGAGGGTCTTGGGTTCGAATTCACGTCACGCACCTCTGACTTTCGGAAGTTATATGACTTTTCGAAATTATGTGCTTATTGATTGACAATTATCGCCTGCTCCATGCCTGGGAGAGCACGTTAAACCGTCGGTCCTGGCTGCCATAAACATCTATGTAATGGCAGTCGTTATTGGGAGAGTGTCGACACAAAAGATCCCACTGGGTCGAAGTGTCGCCGGTCTGCACTGACTGGCCCCCACATAAGATAAGATAACTAAGAATTACTTGAAAATCTATGAATATTTATAAATAAAATGTTCTTATATATAACTAAAATTAACAGAATCGTAAAAGCTTAATTTTATTATCCCTTGTCACAATGAAACTGCGCATTGACGACAATCACGGACGAATATTTAATCCATTGCACTATTCACGCAAGTCAATACATTACATGTTTCATCTTTGATAGCACTCATATTAAATGTACCTATTAGTTTCTGGCTTATTGGATTTAGCAATTTTCGAATAGACTTCACTGGGTCTTAGTGATTGTTAGGTCAATATTTATTAAGTACCCTGTAAAACCAAATTTAGCTACCGCCACTAATTATTTTTGTTACTGAATCTACATAATAATTATATACAGTAGTAACCGACCCAGAAACGATTTTCTACCCAAAAGGACTCACTCAAACAGACACAAAAAAATCATCAGAACCGTTCCAGCCGTTTAGGAGTTCAGTGATATACACACGTTTAAACGACTTAAAAATATAAAGATTAATATTGTTTTTCTTTATTTACAGATGCACCATCCCATTCAAATGAAGCCGGCTGACAGCGAAAATAGAAATGGTAAGTGATAGCATATAATTTGATATCTATCTTGCATATTATTTATGTCTCAAAACCGGAATATTCAGAAACATATGATTTATTATTATCTAAAACTGTAATAAATATATAATTATCATCTTAAATAGTAATATAACAAATGCTTTTGTTATATTTTGTTTTATTTTATTAATTAATAATATAATATTCTTCCACATACACACAAAACCATCTAGCCCAAACTAAGCAAAGCTTGTACTATGGGTACTAGACAATGGATAAACATACATATATACATTTTTTTTGTAAATAGCTACATATTATACATAGAAACACCCAGACCAAGACAAACATCCATGTTCATGCACACAAATGTTTGACTTGTGCGGGAATCGAACCCGCGACCTCAGGCGTTGCAGTCGATTACACTAACCACTACGCCACCGAAGCCGACAAATTACTTTATTTAAATCAGTATCAAAATGTATAATTTTGAGGTAATCTCTGGAACGTTAATAGCATTAAATCAAATACATTTAACTGTTAAACACAGCAGACACAATGGAAAAATAATATAAACAGACAACGGTTAATAACGCGATCATGCTCGGTATTTCTGTTATACATATGAACGAGGTATATCGTGATATATTGTAACATTGTTGTAGAAAATAGTTGTCATTGTTTGAATTACGTCATTCCATCAGGGGCCCAAGTCTGCTATTACAATAGTGTCAGAATGGTCTATCATTGATTTTATAATTGTTGATTTTGACAAGTTTGGTAATCTACTAATATAATGGCGTCATTATGACTTACCGATGGTCAACCACTGACACTCCATTGAAAAAGTGGCATAGAATGGTAATCTCGTACATAATGATAAAATTTTGACAGTTCCTTTGATCAAATTACTTTTAACACTATTAAATAATATGTAAAATGTATATAAACGAAATCTGGCATGAGTAAATGTTCGAATTTAATAGTAGTTTTCGAAAATCACTTCTACTGACGGGTTTTATAATAATGGCAATAGAACATGTCATTCTACCACAATCCTATTACGAGACCATTGACCGACCAATGATCGACCATTATGAATTCAGCAGATTACGAACTTTTAGCAAAATGACAATGGAATTGCAGTTACGTCGTGTCGGAATGACGAATCTAAAAAATTAGCAGACTTGGGCCCCGGTATTACCGTTGACTATTTAAAAGTTGGTTAACTATACGCACATTTAAAAATAAAGTATTCTACTGGGTATATAGAATAAAAATATTAAAAAGGAATCGGCAGCTATTCTAGTTTTATCTTTATTTATTTTCGTAACTAATTACTACCAAATTTCAGAAAAAATTCAATTACCTATATAACCAAAAAAAATAATATCAGGCACAAAAGGATAAACAAACTAGATAACAAAATAAGGACTCTTATCAGCAGGACATTACAATAAGATAATAAAAAACAATTCACCATGTAATATTATCAGTTTAATCTCTTAATAAGATCTCTTGGCGGCCTCGATGGCGTAGTGGTTCGAGTTCGATTCCCGCACAAGTCAAACATTTATGTGCATGAACATGGATGTTTGTCTTGGTCTGGGTGTTTATATGTATAATATGTAAATATTCGCAAAAAAAAAGTATATGCATGTCTCCCCGTGACCATGGCTGCTGAAAAGCAACCGAAACGTCGGGGAAAGTGTAAAATTAAATTAAATCTAAATAGTTTTAATAGTTTTAATAATAATTCAATTAGCTTAAAAATTAGTAATGTTTAATAGTAGTAGTGTAATAATTTTTAAAAATTATGTTATAAAGTGTCAAATAAACAACGCGACAAAATCCGTATATAGTAGTTTAATTTCAATGGATAATATTCGCGTAAACAGAAGACAATATTATATATGTATGTATGTTTATCCCTTGTCTAATCCCATAGTACAAGCTCTACTTAGTTTGGGCAAGACGGTGCCGTGAATAAAAAAAAAACTCTTTTTATATATATCTGCCTTATCCCTCGCGAATAACAAACGTGATAGCTAGCTATTTATAATGCACAATATCTGTAATAGGCCAGTGTTTACTTAACCGATGTTTAGCTAAATATCGATAAGGCCAGACTCAAGGTCCTCACGCGGAACGCATGACGAATTGATTCAACAGTTGCCCACCTATTATGTTAAGGTCGGTACACATGGTGCGATTATGTTAAAACGACGTATATCCACGTAATGCGACGTATGTGTGTGACGTCATACTAGTCAACCCGCTTTAGAGGCGTGGTTTACCTGAGATCTTAATTTAAATTAAAGATAAACAACGCGATCAACAAGCATATATTTTCACTTACAACAGGTGTATAAGAATAAACAGAACTACAATTAAATTTGACTAGATATTTAGTGGTATTTCAGGGCGTGGTTCAAGATGAAGGCTTGTTACGTGGTCCCGGGTAGAATGGACTACTTAACTTTAGTAGCCAGCGCAGCGGAAGGAGACAGGCACCAGGGCGCGTTGCGAATATATAGGGCCGCCGCTGGGGTGGGGCGCCGCAAGCACGGTCGCTCAGCAACGACTGGTCCGCGTCACATGTATTCGTAAAGCGACATATTTACACGTGAAATGGCGTATATGCATATAAAATCTTATATTTATGTCTGCAATGTTCTTGGCATTGATATTGTCGCTTCATAATGTCACGTGGTATTGAAAAAATAGAAGTAAATGCGTATACAAAAACTAATGCGTCAGCAATATCAGTACAAAAAGCATTTATTTTATGGTAGCAGACTAGCTTGCATTTCGCCTGATGGTAAACGATTACCAGCTTCCTTCTCCCTTCTCCCGTAGCCTTTATTATTCCCAAGTCAATTGGGGTCGGCTTTTCTAGTCTGACCGGATTTGACTGGATATCAGTTTTTACACGGAGCGGCTGCCACCTGACCTCCGCAACCTGAAGGCTAATGATACCCTAAGGCTAGACCAGTGTCAGGATATTAGAGGGTACTGACTTTCCCAATAATGACTGCCATAGATGTTCATGGCAGCCGGGACCGACAGCTTAACGTGCTTTCCGAGGCACGGAGCAGGCGATAATTGCCAATCAATACGCACATAATTTCGAAAAGTCATATACCTTCCGAAAGTCAGAGGTGCGCGACGTGAGTGCGAACCCGAGACCCTCTGCATTGCAGTCTGTTGGTCTCCCCACTGAGCTATCGCTGCAAACGATTACTAGCTTGAGGAGTGAAAATTACAGCTATCGCTGTGCTGTCGGTAGGTTATCTGTAAATTTTGCTTTCTTTACAAGTCTAGTAACATTAGTCGTCACATAAACACACCATTATGTTGTTTAGCTGCGATCTTTGGTTAGGTGAAAGAAAACTTTCCCAGCCAGCCCGCTATAGTTTAACAAAATCCACGTTTTAAGTAGGAATCCTGCTGTGCCTTATATATTTAAAAGTATTTCTCAGTTATTTTCTCGTATCAGATAGCATTATGCATCCAAACGTATCTCTTCGGCAGTTAAAGCGACTACATCGTATCAAACGCCTCTCAAAATACTATATTTTTGTTGTAAAACGATAGTGCATCAAATAGTTAAGTATGCCATTAAAAAGAACACGGCCAAAACTAATATTTGCCTAGCTGCAAGTGCTGCACGAAAGATTACACAATTAAGAGCTTTCGTGTCGAGAAAGTGATGCTTTGAGTGCTTGCTTATTTTCTGTTTTGAGATCGCTTAAATAAATAGAACTGTAGAGGCCTTTTTATTTACCATCCGCTTAATGCTAACTCAAATGTATTTATCACCTTTCTGATTATTTCTTCTCCCTTAGCCTTTATTATTCCCAAGTCACTTGGGGTCGGCTTTTCTAGTCTAACCGGACTTGACTGGATATCAGTTTTTACACAGAGCGACTGCCACCTGACCTCCGCAACCCGAAGGCTAATGATACCCTAAGGCTAGACCAGTGTCAGGATATTAGAGGATACTGACTTTCCCATTAACGACTGCCATAGATGTTCATGGCAGCCGCGATCGACGGCTTAACGTGCTCTCTCCGAGGCACGGAGCAGGCATAATTGGCAATCAATACTCACATAATTTCGAAAAGTCATATAACTTCCGAAAGTCTGAGGTGCGCGACGTGGGTTCGAAACCGAGACTCTCTGCATTGCAGTCTGTTGGTCTTCCCACTGAGCTATCGCTGCTTCATCACCTTTCTGATTATTATTAATTTATATTAATTTTATTTATATTTTATATTTACCCTTGCGCTCCATATATATAAAAAGATTTTCAATTCTACTTTGCATTGTATGATCTAAAAGGTTTCTTCAGCAACGCATACATTAATCCAGTTAAAAATAATGGCAGCATAGTTAGGTCAATTCAAGGCAAAATGGCTCCGTAAATCTATTCAAAAATCAGCCTAGTAAAGGTATTCGATACAAAAATACGGCCTTTCATATTAATTTCTAAGCTGAGTGATAAATTGTATGCGAAGGTAGATATCAAAGCAAGCAAAAGACAGAAAT
This sequence comes from Catocala fraxini, assembly GCA_930367265.1. NCBI lineage: Eukaryota > Metazoa > Arthropoda > Insecta > Lepidoptera > Erebidae > Catocala > Catocala fraxini. The sequence continues at coordinate 25,801,660 of OV884031.1, forward strand.
TTCTGAACATTAAGTGTCATGTTTACTTGACAACCATTTTTCAAGTACTTTCGGTCCTTTGGCAACTTCCATCGTCAGAATTAATATTAAGCTTTTTTGTATGTGCCTGTTTGTAAAGCTGACAGCCAATATTTTCCATTAAAATTGTCAATACGTGGAACAATTTTTATTTCTAGCGAACTTTGCTATTAAGGGCCTAAAGTGCTTCCCTGAGGCATCTTTCCACCGGTAAAAATAGTACTAGAATGTGCAATAGTGAGTGCGGTATATAGCTGACTCTCTCCAAAATCGACGTATCTATGTATATAGTACACTAGCTATGCCCGTGGTTTCACCCGAGTTTATGGTTACTGCGCCGCCCCCCGTGGGTCGTAGCGTGATGTTTTATAGCCTACAGCCTTCCTCGATAAATAGGCTATCCAACACTAAAATAATTATTCAGTTCGAACCAGTAGTCCCTGAGATTACCGTGTTCAACCAAACAAACAACTCTTCAGATTTATAATATTAGTACAGATTTTTGTTTCGAGTCGTATTAAGCTATATATTTTCTATACTGGTCCTGAAATTACTGCGAACCGACATCGCATTAGTCAATAAACATATCACATCGCGATACTACATCGCGGCATGTGGCTTTATCCTTACGTGACTATCACAAAGACACGTGGGATCGATACGGCGATGCTTGCCTACACGCCCGTCTAATGTATTAAACAGTACTTTATTATTGTTTGACATTATTCATTGATTTACTCATACATTCATCGCAATAATATTAGCCTATCGTGGAAGACTCGGTCTATATTTAGACTGGAATTATCAAACAGTTGATGCTTTGAGAAAGTATACAACGTCGTATGTCGACGTGTTTCCTTATGGGATGTATGTAACAGACATCATCTTTTAGGATAATAAAGTTACTAGATTTATTACATACGACTCTAGTGCTTAAAATTTGCATATAAATTCTAATAATTAATTTCTTTATTATAGAGGTCACGTACTTGCCAATGATGAATTTGCGTTTTCATTACCGTGTACTAATATGTATACGGTAATGTAAAACGATGAACGACAGAATGAGAGTGATATCTATTTTTCTATCAGAAAGTTCACAGTAGGTAGCATTTCTAAAATTATCCAGTAGTATAACACTCGCTTCACGCTTAATTAAATTCCAATTTTAGAAACATGTAAAATAGCTTTTTAGATTCAAAAGTATATGAATGATAATTCTGCAGAGGACGACAGAAGAAAGAAAGATGTATCGACTAATTTCTAAAGCGTTTAAACTCCACAAAGAAAAGACACAAGTAAAACTGCATCCAGAAGCTAGCTAAGAAACAATAGCATACCAATCTATTAATACAGTCGTCAGACGCATCAGTTGTCTATTCTAACATTAATCGAGCGAGCCAATACTTATAGTGGCGCGCGCGCATTGCACTGCTGCAATGTGATTTATATGAACAAATCTATTTGTCCTATAATTGCCTCGTCTACTCTTGTCATTGGTATAAGTTTGCGTGCAATGTTGAAGTTACGAAATAAATTTTTGGGCTGGTCATTGACCATAGTGTTATTAGGTATTCTATTAAAAAATTGTTAGTAGCAAGACGAAGTTTGGAAATGTGTATGTACATCTGCAAGTAGACAAGATTTATTTATTTATTTTACATTAAATAGAACGTCTTGCACAAATTACAATACTTTATCACACTTTAAATATAGCATAAACTTAACATATAACATTCACGCATTCTCTTCGCAATACATTAAAAAAATATATATAGATTTTAAATGCAGGCTTAGCACACACATGCCATTCTTTTTGGAGATATACAGGTGTTTAACAGGGTCGATAATGCATCATTGATACCCCTAATAGTGCACTTAGTTATAGGCTACGGAGACTGCTTACTACCAGGAGGGCCGTACGCCACATTCGTAACTATAAAAATTATGTTAGTTCGACAAAAAGTAGCCTAGTCTGAAGTCAGTCAATAAACACTAAACTAGCTCAAGATAGGCAGGCTCAAAGCTTTATAGGTTTATAACAGAATTTATTGGACAATTTTAATATTACACCCTCCAAACAATATATAAATGCTACCATTTTAAAGCATGCAAGATTTTCAGCATAGCACTTTTTAAAGTCAAAAAAGATTTAATAAGGGGTCATACAAACTATGAAACCGGTCCTCAACTAACCATACATACAATTAATATCACGACTAATTCATTACGCAGTAGAAAATAATGCTACTTAAATAAGAACGTCTAATTAAAACATTAACAACAAGGGCGAACAATACATCCCATACAATACTAAGAACCTTTAAATGACTCATATTCCTTCCTCAGACGTCGAAACGAATCGTCGTGTAGACACCTTAAACGTACAGACACATTAAAACACAGAGCACGTACGAAGCACCACTCAGAGTGGATGCGTGACGATTTTTACTGGTACCACATCGTTCGGTATTCCATCAAGACGACACAGTGTTCGCGTGGCGCGTTCAAACGACGCGATTTTTTGCCGTGACTTAATCGCGTGTAATTTATTACATCCGGTGTGCTTGTGTAATCAGCTGATCAGAATGAGATTTGTTGAAAAATATTCATCTAGTGTTTTTATCTGTAATGGAAGGTACTTGATTAAGAGTTTAGGTTACCGTTGTTTAGACAAGAAAACCTTTATCTTTAACTCGATACCACATTTCAAAATATGTTTCCTACTAATATTTTAATTGTGAAAGTTTTTGAAGAACTTAAGATGTTAATACTAAATAACGCGTAACTATTAAATTCATTAGGATAAAACTTGGCAGCATGATGGGTCTATCTTTGCGCCCAGTGTCTTGGATCTTGGTCTTGAACTAACACATAAACTATTAAGTTAACATTTTTATTCCGATTATGCGACGCGTTTACGTATGTAATGTATGAAGTAAACTAGTTATTTATATAAGGCAATCAGTATGCAAAATAATATAGCACTGGCTAGACATGTATCCCTAATCCCTAGCAATTTTTTTTCCTTTTTTCTAGCACCACAAACAACAATACAACCTTCCTGAAGGAAAACAACTACTATAATAGTGTACCATTACTTAAAAATTACAGCATAATGGTACAAGGATCGCTTTGAGCCTCCCTGATGATGCACGGTGCCTTAAAATTCTGAAATCTCTAATCACAGCAATAACACTACACAAGATTTTTGACAATTCGCTTGTAAATTCGCATTAGCCTATTAATTTTAATATGAGCAAAGGCGACATAACAACGGATAGTAACCAAGGTAAACAGTAAGTATATAAGGAAAATTAATTACATGCTCATCAAATTGATGACTCAGTCCAGTATGCATGTGATAGAGCAAGTGGCTCAAGGAAAATGAGGTGGATTGATTAAATAACATCATAGCGATTATTATTACGACGCTATTTAATTATTGGACGAAATATAACCTCACACCTGTTCATTGCCAAAGGGTTGAGCCCATGTTCAGAAAACTCCACAACGCGAAAATACTGGTTTTGCATATCACAGCTATAGTGTTGAATGCCTGCAATTCCAGAGCTCTTTAAAGAAGTTCTGCTAAAAGAGCACTGTCTCTATGCAAGATTTATTTAAAGACATCTGCATTCTTGAACATGGCAACGCAGCGAGTCGTTCTTATACAGGGTTAGCAGTACCAGAGTGTATCTTCACTAACGCACGTATTTATATGGCCTTTACAAATCACTGTAATTCAACGCTGTATCGCATGTTTGTATCTACGATATCGCATAACCTATCTTAAAAATATAAGACTCTCTGCCGCATCGCAAAGTCTGTTACAACATAGATAGTTGCTGCAAACTTTTTGCGTTGCAGCATCACGTTGAATAGCGTAGCGCCGTGCGTTATTCTGCATGTTTGCAGTGCTATAACTTATAACCCGTCTTAAGAATATACATCTACTTGCCGCATCATGATGTCTGTTGCAATATAGTTACTTGCAGCAAACTTTTTGCGTTGCTGCATAACGTTGAATTGCGTGAAATTGTTGTTCTGTTTGCGTACAGTATTATGTACTGGGTACGAGAAATAGGCATACCTAATATTAAACGGATATCATAGTAACCTTACTATGTGACGTGTCATACGCGTGCCAACTTGTTAGCGATGTAAAATAAATGAATACACTGTCATAATAGTTATTAAATTGTATGCAAATGATGATTACGTAAGTACTGGGACCGTCAACGATTTATAGTTAGAGCGGTCACAATGACCTTCTCATATTATAATTATGGACGTGCTAATTGTGTAAATATTCTTACATTTATTCAAATTACGCTTGTATTGTTATTTTAACTGCACATAACATTACATTCTACATGTTTAATGCAAACGTTTTTCTGCGGAAATCTACACTAACATATAAAGAGGAAAGATTTAATTTTTATTTGTAAGTTAATAACTCAAACGCGAAACTATCGATTTTAAAAATTCTTACCCTCAGAAAGTAATACTATCACCGAGTAACATTAGCAATATTTTATTTAAAAATAATGTACTGTTGCTGAAATAACCTATCCTACTTTTACGTGAACAAAACCGCGGGCAAAAGCTAGTTAGCTATAACTTTGATAACTTTTTGCATGGTTCTTTGTTTATATGAGAAAGTATCATTACGATCAGTACAGCCATTCTGAAAATTAACCCATACAAAAAGGCTGACAACAGTTTTTAAAATGGATGTCGAATGTTTTATATCTCGAAATATGACTTTTTATATGTCTTCTTCTCTCTTAGCCTTTATTATTCCCAAGTCACTTGGGGTCGGCTTTTCTAGTCTAACCGGATTTGACAGGATATCAGTTTTTACACGGAGCGGCTGCCACCTGACCTCCGCAACCCGAAGGCTAACGATACCCTAAGGCTAGACCAGTGTCAGGATATAAGAGGGTATTGATTTTCCCAATAACGACTGCCATAGATGTCCATAGCAGCCGGGACCGACGGATTAACGTGCTCTCCGAGGCACGGAGCAGGCGATAATTGTCAATTAATACGCACATAATTCCGAAAAGTCATATAACTTCCGAAAGTCAGAGGTACACGACGTGGGTTCGAACTCGAGACCCTCTGCATTGCAGTCTGTTGGTCTCCCCACTGAGCTATCGCTGCTACTTGACTTGACTTTTTATATGTATAGATATAATTATGTACTAATATCTAGATATTTATGTACATACAGTTAACATAGTACAATATTAGGACTGCTCTGTTGACCCTGTAAAAAAAGTTTGCGTTTACATTTAGTCAGTATGGAACTGAGCCTAGTACATGGCAATAGGCTTGCTTTACGCAAATTATGTTCCATGTTTTGCTTCTTGGTACAAAGATAGCATACAATTGTGCAGCTTGCCAGTTAGGCTGTGATCACTAGGAGAATTCTTCTGCCCGAGCTTTCAAACACTTCTCACAGCAGGAACACAATACAAGGTAGCTAGTGCAAGCTGCGATTTTTAGTCACGTCATATTAGAACAGAACTAATACTACGTTTTTTTAAGACATCTTGGGTATACCCAAGAAGTCTTATTAAAAGACGTACACACAGCGACACATCAACCTAGACTGTTTGGACTTTGAACTATTAGAAGTTGAACGCTGCGAATCGTGCGAAAGAGTGCGTTATATTTATGTTACGCTCTATCCTTACCATTACATCGATAGCACTATGCACTGTCCCTTTCCGACAATTCTCAATTTTGTATGAAGCGTAGTTATGCGTATATAGGAAGTCTAACTTAATGTGTAGCCGTGTGTACTAAGAATAATACCTGTCTAAAAGAATATCTAGACTCGGAACAACTATTTGTGGACCTCACAAATTTCTTTTGTGTTGAGTTTGAGCCAGCAACATTCGTCGCAATGGCATAGGGTAGGCCACCACATAAACCGATACGCCATCCGTGCAGTAAAAATCAAGTCAAGATGCAAGTATAATCGGTTTTGGGTAAGTTTGTATTCAAACAGCACTTTGGCAGTGGCTCGGCAGTGGCTCGTTTGTCGTCGACTTAAATAATCGCCGTCTGAACGTGACATTATATTAGAGTATTTTGTTGTGAAACTCTCATGCATTATATTTACACATTGTATTTGTGAACACCTGACAAAATAAACTTCATGCAAATAGCATTCGGGTACAGATAAATTGTCTCGTTTTAATTTATAAAATGAATTTCAATTATTATACGCCCTTGCTATAATAAAAGTGGATATAGTGACAAGAATAGAAAAGGGTATGTTTAGCTGGTTTGGGCATGTAGAAAGAATGGACGAGGAAAGACTGACTAAGAAAGTTTATAAGGCTAGTGTGAATGGAACAGTCGCAAGAGGAAGACCTAGGCGAACATTTCACGATCAGATCGGAGGCGTTCTGGACAAAGGCCAGGTTAAGAGCACCTTGAACCGACGGACGTGTATGAGGAATATGATGAAAGTGAATGAAGCCAGAGAAGTGTGTCAGGATCGTAGCAAATGGAAATCCGTAGTCTCTGCCTACCCCTCTGGGAAACAGGCGTGAATCCATCTATGTATGTATGTATAATAAAAGCGAAAATGTGTTTGCCGATTTGGTAGCTTGCCCTTTTTTTGTCGTAGCAACAGAACGAGGCAATGACATTTTTAAACAATAATGTTTTATGGAAACCTTGGTTAAAAAGGTTGTGAGAGTATAATAGACAACCTTTCAACCATTATTTTTTACTTTTCTTTGCTTTAGATACAACGCAAAAACTACTACTACATATATACTTCAAAATTAATATCTAACTGTGAGCCTGTTTGCATGCTCGTAAGGTAAACGTGTTCTTACAGCATTTGGCCAATTCCGACAACATTTTAGTAAACTGTAGTGCGAGTGAAAGTTTCCGTCAATAATGACCAATCGATACATGGAATGATTATATCGCACTCTTAATAAAACAGAGACTTATCTCAGTATTTTGCATTAAACAAATTTGAACTCTATTGAAATGATTTTACACAAACATATTAGAAATTAGCATATACAATTAGAGTCCAAATTGCCTTACTTTCAAATTTCGAGTTAAGTCGCTGTTTTATTAAGAGTGCGATATGACACAATGATGACATTACAGGGCATTAGCTAAATAGTGTAATAATAAATTTTAATGGCTGTCACCAAAATCTTCATTAATATCGACCTTATTTAAAAAACACGGACAAAAGATTGCCTAAGATTGATGTTGATTGATTGTTCTAGACTTAACCTAATTACAAACTTCAGAACTATAACAAATATAACGACAACACGAGAGCTAATCTCTGTGTCGTGGCATACTTAAACAATATTGATACCCAGACTCGGAATAACTAGCTATTCATGAATCAAATATGAATTGAATGTTGAATATAAACCCACTGTCATCAGTGACAGTGAACATTTATAACACTGCGCTGTCCGTGCATTAAACTAAAGTGGCGGTAGCCCAATGGATAAGGCATTGGTCCTGCAATCAAGAGGTCATGAGTTCGAATCCCAGTATCATACTTAAACGAACCCACTCCAAAACATTCTACCTGAAAGGAGTAATTTGAAAACTAAAATACTACAAATTAAAAGTATATATGATATATATCACGGTCCTATTATTACAATTATCTTCTGTGTTAAATCGTACTTGAAATTCGGTTAATGGTAACAATTTTTTATAAATATAATATGGCGAATAGTTCCCCCACAGCACGATTCCCAGTATCGATAACCGCAGACTGCAAACGTCTACAGGCTGTGCAAATATATCCCCCGCTCAGACACCGAATCTATGACCCCGCTTAGTTACAAAAGCCGGAAGCCAACGCGCCGTTCAGCCATACATAGCTTGTTATAACATTTACAGTTAATATTATTGAAATTTGTGTAACATTATACCGTTTTATGGAAAAGGACAGGACAGTGTAAACATTTTCCTCATCGGATAACGGTCGCGTTAAATATTGATGTCTTCCTCTAACACGACTTCCTTGTCACTCCGTCAAACTCCTAATACCAATTCAATAGAACATTTATTTAAGTACACACAGACAAACATCTATCTTCTTTATATGCTAGCCTATTATAAATAACACAGCTACTCGATAGCAATTTCGTACCGATAAAACTCGATTTACATTCAAGTAGGTGTCTTTGTAATGTTTACTTGGAACAATAGCGTTAGACCGATGCAATTGAAAAACGTATGACGCGCACTCAGGACGGCCCTCATTAGTCGCTGACGGACGGACAAAGCGGGGGGTGGAGGATGAACAGCGGGGGGAGGGAGGGAGCTTAGGTGACACAAGACCACGAAGAATGACTGATCGACCGTCAGAGCCGGCGCCCGCGCACCTCACGGCTCACTATCGGTCGCTATTACGCGCGTTGGTTGTCAGTAGTGTCTCGGCCGCGGTTCAATGCAGACGTTGTTCGCGTCATGTGATTGTGAATGTGTTGTGTAGTGTTAAGGATGCGTGGTGAGGCGGGCGGCGCTCGCGGTAAGGCGGGCGGGGTCAGGAGTGGTAGCAACTATCCGCCTATCAGCGCCGCCTACTGGCTGCCGCCGTCGAATCCTACCCCCTACCATGTGCCAGGTTCGGAGTTCCCCCATTCATTCAGTGATGAGTAAACTAGATGGTAACACGAGAATGATTGGCGCAAATCGTTGTTCCGTTCCGTGTTCAATTTATTGCTCTATCGTATTAAGATTATCCTCGTGTAGTGTGAATGACGGCGCACTGCATCTGTTTGTTGGCTGTATTTTTTCTCTCTAGTCTGCAATTTTTTCCAATTCGAAACGGAAAGCGTGTCTGACATTGACCGATATGCGGCATGAAAAACAATACGTCTCCGTTGACGCGGTATTATTAAAACTTCGTGTGGAAATTAAGTGACATTTGTTTTTCTTCATTTTCTTTATTTTTTTTATTTTAAGAAAATTGGAACGGGCCGCTCGGAATTAGTTTGGATTTAAAATTTAAACTGTTCTCTTTTTAATTGTGTAACATTAATTTAAATTAAGAATCTATACCTACTTACATTTTTGTTTTCTATTAGTATTCGGCCAGTGTTTTTTAATAATGTAGTGAAATGGTATAATGTTAAACATGTGTCTAATAGTCGAGCTGATTAGGAATTCCGCCATTCTTAATTGGCGTGAGCGATTCCCAACGTTAGGAAACGTTAATGCACGCGAAATTACAAATTAATGTTCCCGGCACAGAGTGACAATGACAATGTCAAGCATTCTTTTTACAAATGTTCACACAGATTCCTGAAATAGTCGCCGTTTGTGAAAACACTAATCGATCGACTCAAGGACGAACGTTGGACTAAACGCTTCATCAAAATAGACCGAATTAAAATAAAGAAATAAGAAAGTCTAATCACATTTATTTTCGAGGAATTCGTTATCGTTTTGAAATTGTCCCTTTTGATTTAAGAGAATTTCCATGAATTCGTTTCAGAATAAAATTGAGGCTTACTTTGATCTTCTAGTTAACTTATAATCTATGTTAAAATGACTTTTAAACGCTTAAGAGGTTCATATTTTACGTATTAGGTTATTTAGAGACAAATATCATTAGATATTATTATTTAATATTTCAATGGATATGTCCTTCCGTAAGAAACAAAACCTTTTGGAAGGTTTAAACACAAAGAGTCTTTTGAGAGTTTTAGATGATGACTGTACTGCAAACCTTACAAGTATCTTGTAAAATATAGAAACTAATACGTATACATAAAATCCAGGATACGAGAGCAAAGGCGTCTATGTACTTTTACATGATACCTACAGCTATCCTCCTATTTTCTTCGTGATACGTCCCGAAATAAATAAATTCCTTAGTAGAGAGTTGGAGTTCTTCCAAATTTGGTCAAGACCAATCTTTTTGGAAGAAATGTCGCATATCTCCATTTGGGTAGATATGCTTTGAGACCGCTTGTAATATAAAATCCTACTAATATTATAAATGTGAAATTTTTGTGAGGATGGATGTATGTTTGTTACTCTTTCACGCCAAAACTACTGAACGGGTTTTGATTAAACTTTACAGTATTCTTGTTTATACATTAGAATAACATATAGGCTATCAACAAATCTATCTATACATAAATCTACATTAATACGACTGAAGCTGCGAGCAAAATCTAGTAATAATATACTTAAACTGTCCCACTGCTGGGCACGGGCCTCTTCTCATTGTGAGAAGGATTAGAAGCTGGCCCACTGTGGGTTGGCGGACTTCACATATCTTCGAGAACATTATAGAGAACTCTCAGACATGTAGGTTTCCTCACGATGTTTTCCTTCACCGTTAAAGCGATAATTAACTACATAATACGCACATAACTTTGAAAAGTCAGAGATGCGTGCCCTGGGATCGAACTCGAGATCGCGGCGTGGCATTCCTATGGTATCCCACTAAGCTATATAAAGACACAATATTACAAGAAAATAAGCACAGTCATGCATCCAATTAGCTCCTCTTAGGCACATCATAGGTATAGTATATAATATGCACTATTATAGTCCAATACTTATTTACGATATCTATATAGTACACACGTATTATAATTGATTCGATTTACAAGTAATCAAGAATAAATTACGCTTCATTTTCTTGTCAGCTATACAGTTGAGTTTAATTTGTAGAGTCTTATTAAACTTAAATACTTAATATAGAATTTGTACCTATATATTATTTTAAAACGAATAAGGTTAAATAAATATGGTGATATCGTAGTAAATAACCTGTTCGAGAGACAAACATCAAGATTAGATTCTATTCCAGCTACGTATGCTTCGGTGCCATTATGTTAGGAATAGCGACTGCTGAGATTGTCGCTGCACGGTTGGCGTAGTGAATTTAGTGGTCGTTTCTCCACTGCTACTACGCCGAGCGTTGTGGGTTCGAATCCCACACGGGGCAAAAATTTGTGTGATTCACAAATGGCTGTTCTGAGTCTGGATGTTCTTTGTGTCCGTTGTTTGAATGTTTGTATAGTCCCCAGCGACACAGGATTTATTACTAATACTGGACTAATACGTTACTAATACGTTGTCTCCTTTTAAACTAGATATCGAATTCGATTCCCAGGCTAAGCGTCATTGGATTTTTATTTTTAAACTGTTCATTGTAGAAGGTAATTGCTTAATACGTAAGACCTAAAGACATAGCTAGCAACATGTGAGCACAAAACACCTCTGAGTCACCTCATCGCAATAATTGGCATGATATTATGTAGGTGTATTTTAAAATAGCACAACAGATTACAAGTCGTGCTTTAGTCATTACGAGTACTTCTCCAACATGTATAACTTTTGCCTACGATGTTATTCCCAAGAACGTCTATCAAGTTTTCCAAAATATTAGACATCGGCTGTTGTTATGATAAGTCAGACGGGAGCTTAATAAACTTATCAGACATAATGTGGTATCATAACAAGTCAATGGCTACTATAAGCCTTCTATAGACTACGGTGATATAGATATTTTATTGCAAAGACATCTCTTGCATTGGTAGTAACTCCTGTATCGCGGGTGACTTCACAAACATTTAAACAACGGACGCAACACCCAGTCACTGAATAAATATCTATGGTTCACACAGTTTTTGTTCCACGTGGGGATCGAATCCACACACACCCAATCTTCGCCAGCTATCATTCTTAATTTCACGTATTGGGTATCGAGATTATTGCTGTCTACAAAGCACTATTCCAGATTCCATACTACTACTAAAATGTCCTAGACAGAAAATTACAAAAACAGGTTACACGACCCGGGAAGGAACTCAAGATTTCATGCACAGCAGTCACTTTTACAACCGCTGTATCATTGAGGCAGTGTTATCATAATCAGCGTCAATTTATAAACATACTAGATATTACGCGGCTCCGCTTGCATAAATGTAGGTAATGTCAATTTTCTATGCCTTGAGAACTGGATGCAAGGAGATTGAAATTTCGCAAACACGATGTATTGTTTGCGCAATTTCTTGATGATCGGTCGAGTAGTTAAGGCATAAAAGCGTAACAAACAAACTCACAATCTCATTTATAATATTAGTTAGGATTTATAAATGTTTAAAACATATAAGTGAACTATAGTGTCGTGTTGAACACTGAAATAAACCTCTTTCCTTGTTTCATGTTATCCTCATTGTTGTAACGACACGTAACCATTAATTAGTGGCTCAAATGTTTAAATATAACTTCACAGTCGACGCCGTTCGCCGTTCGGTTCCCGGTGACAATTGAAACGTGGATGATGGATTAGAAATGATTACATGTCGGTTATTTTTTTTAAATAGAAGTAGTTGCTTTTTATATACACAGAAAGTACCTAACATTGCTTTCTCTATAATATTTTTTCATTATTGACTGTATGGTCGATCCAATGGTATATATTTGTATGCGATCGTGTAATCTGGGGTTTGATATGGGCCTTTATATTTTATTATTGACTATTTTTGTTCCAGCGGTATATATTTGTGTGCGACCGTGTAATATTGAATTGAATCCTGAGTCGAACAAAGCCTTAATGGTTTTTCCAGCTATAAAATCTACAGTAACAGTACGGAGTTTGGAAATGTTTCAGTGCTCGAAAAACGGCCCCTGGCTCTTCCCCTATTAAGTGTTATATAACATATATCTTGTGAACTGTGGATGTTAAATACCTTTGCCTTTTCTGTATACCTGTGATTAGTCAGGAATTAAATATCTTTATGGTAAGCATGACACAAATATAAAATCTGTGAACTAATATTAGATTATAACGAATACGGGCCGCGATGATTGACCGGGTCAAATGTGAAGAATTTCATCTGTAGTATTGTTTAGAGTTTCAGAGTATTATATATTGTACTGCTTCAACTGCAACAGTTGATCATAGTTACACACCCGGGTAAAGCATTTTGGATTACCATGCGGAATTTTTGAATATTTATTAGTCGAAATAAGAACTTTTAAAGGAAGGTTTAAAGATTATTTATTGTCTTAAGAAAAGGATCTATTCTCTAAATGACTTATAGTCTTAAATAGTGTGAAGTTATTACAGTACAATAATCGCGATAGTTGTTATTCTGAAAATGCTCTATTCTATTCAAGACGTTTTTATTAAAAAACCAGTGCTGTGAAATTATGAAATATTTCCAGTATACAACAATATCGCTCGCTTTTAAATTACATAAGACCTAAAAATACTTGTGGATTGTGAGTGTAATACAACCTCTCGATAATACGATTGATCGTACCCGTACTGAAATAACTTAGATCGCTTATGGACTTACCCGTTCAGAGCATTCAATTATATATTATATATTGTACATAATAGGGGTCGACATTATACGTAGAGCATGTCATGTAATAGCTAACATTAACATGCATTGCGATAAAATGCTGTTTTAAATAGTTTTAATATTAATAAATAATAGTTATAAAAGATAATGTCGAAGCAAAAACAATTTTCCTCGATTATTTAGGGATATCCTTAACCCAAAAAGATATACCAGTATTCAGTACAGCGTTTATAACTAATATATAATATAATATTATATATTATTATTATATTATTGAAATATTTGTCCTATATTACTGTCCCACTGCCGGGCATGGGCCTCTTCTTAGGTATGAGAAGAGTGACAATTAACTGTTACAAATAAACATAAAATATCGCGTTATTTTGTCGCCATTACATTTGATACAGGTACTTGTACAACTAAGGTGGCTGAGAATCATATGACCTGCTACATTTTTTATCAATGACTAGATGACCCGGTGTACTTCATATCACCTATCCTAACGACATTAAAACTCTCCCTTCGCTAAATAAAGAGATCAATCATCATCATCGTAATCATCCGTGTAGGTTTTTACTATCTTCCTCGCAATTTTTCCATATTTTCTCACTGTTTTAACCTTCCCTGGACTACGACAAATATTTCAAAACCCAAAATCAGCTAAATCGGCCCAGCTGTTCCCGAGTTTTAGCGAGACAAACGAAAAGCAATTGATTTATATATATATAGATAGACTAGATGACCCGGTGTATTTTGTATCACCTATCCTAACGAATTTTGCTATATTTTCTCACCGTTTAAACCTTCCCTGGACTACAACAAACATTTCAAAACCAAAATCAGCTAAATCGGCCCAGCCGTTCTCGAGTTTTAGCGAGACAAACGAACAGCAATTGATTTTTATTACAGAAGCATGTGATCGTTAGTAAAATAGCAACACAAGGATTACCAATCACAGAAACACTATCCTATTTGTAATTGTGTTTTCGCTAGCATATATGTTAAAGGATTTATGTAAAATCTTACCTGTATCTTTGCGCGTAAGATATCGGATGGACATACCGAGATAAAAAAGCTTCTTTGCGTTTTCCTTCCAGGACATGGTCTATCTGTCTACCAAGTTTCATCTAATATAATTTGACTAGTTTCTGCCCACGATTTCCCTCATGTTAACCTATTACCGGGATATAAAGTACCCTATGTGTTATATCAGGATATTGTCTATCTATGTGCCAATATTCATCAAAAACCGTTAAGTAGTTTTTGCATGCTAGCGTAACCAATATCTATGTCTCGTTTACAATAGTAATGGTCTTATTATATCTAACATTATTGTAATACAAGCTGTACCTACGGCTCTACCTACGCTTCAGAATATTGTGCCGCTCCCGTGACTTGTAGAGTGATATTATTAAGCCTATATCTTGCCTTAAGAATTTTACTATCAAATGCAAATGGAAATTTCAATCCAGAGATTAAACAATCAAACACTTCAACTTTATTATATTAGTATAGATCGATGTTTGCATACAAACAACCCGTCAGTTTAATGCCTGCTAACTAAATGCGTATTGCATCTATGACGTCATACGGCATGGAGTTATAATAATCGAGTCTCTAATCGATCGCAGCAATCGATAAATAAACATTGTAACAATCGTTGTTGTATTAGTGCAACACTATTATTTATAGACTTTGATTTCTTTATTACAATGTGTCTGCCTTAGGCCAGTGACGTCAGTATACAGTCGATAGTAGCTAATCAGTGTCAAGTTGTAAAAACAAAATGTTTTAAATTCATGCATGATACTTCTAACTGTGACTGCACGGATGGAGTAGTGGTTTAAATGGTCGCCTCAACAATGCCACTACGCCGGGTGCTGTTAGTTCGAATCCCACACGTAACAAAACTTTGTGTGATACACACATGGTTGTTCCAAGTCTGGGTGTTCTTTGTGTCCGTTGTTTGAATGTTTGTTAAGGCCCCGCGACGGCCGCGACACAGGATTTATAGGAAGAGCGGTGGCGTTTTTGGTGGTAGTCACTGTTTATCTTTGATACGCGTAGGGTTGCTAAACAGAGACGTTCTTATCACAATCTCTGGCTTTTTTTTGTCGTTCTCTAAAGTATAAAGAGAAACGGTTAGCGTTAACTAATCAACAGTATAGATAAGAGACAGGCGTTCTGTATCCTATCTGTCTTTATGACTTTAAGAAATGAAACTTAAGTGTATCAATGACAAAAAAGTGAAAAATAACAGTGCAAAAACTCATTAAAAAGGGTGGTCAAAATTGTAAAAATTGTTGTAAGTTGATTTTTGGCCTCACTGTTCTTCTCCCTTAGCCTTTATTATTCCCAAGTCACTTGGGGTCGGCTTTTCTAGTCTAACCGGATTTGACTGGATATCAGTTTTTACACGGAGCGGCTGCCACCTGACCTCCGCAACCCGAAGGCTAACGATACCCTAAGGCTAGATCATTATCAGGATATTAGAGGGTACTGACTTTCCCAATAACGACTGCCATAGATGTTCATGGCAGCCGGGACCGACGGCTTAACGTGCTCTCCGACGCACGGAGCAGGCGATAATTGTCAATCAATACGCACATAATTTCGAATAGTCATATAACTTCCGAAAGTCAGAGGTGCGCGACGTGGGTTCGAACCCGAGACCTTCTGCATTGCAGTCTGTTGGTCTCCCCACTGAGCTATCGCTGCTCTTTGAACTTTGGACTCACTATTGCTAACAAAAGAAATAAATCTACCGCTTGCATTAGGTTTTGTAATGTATTTATGCGATACCGGTAGTCATACTTCATACAGATAGATTGTCTCACGCCGACAACTATGATAGGTATCTAAGAGTGTATCACACTGACATTTCGACAGCTATGATTTAATTGGGCAAACTTCAAAACAGTTTATTCGTATGACTACTCAAAACATCTGGATAGAAAACCCAATAACCCAGCACCTCATACACAGCAATCGCTTTGACCATCGCTGCACCATACTTATTTATTTATAAAGAAAAATTCAGAAAGCTTACAGACAAATAATAGATATACCTATGGTATAAGAATGTTCAGAGTACATGCTGACAACAAGCTTCCACATATATACAATACCTATTTAAATTACAGCTTTTATATGAACTATAAACGAATTATGTTTTGGTTACAATTAATAAAAAACTTAAGTTCGGTTACACAGGCAAATTTGAAACGGGAGTTAAGGCTGGTTATTTTATATTTATATAATTCATAAATTTTTGAACTGTGATTGGTCTGGTATTAAATAAATCTATATCAAGCTCAAGAGAAATTATATTAAAAGTCCTAGCACTGCGTAATAGGCAGGCATTCTCGATGGCGTAGTGGTTAGTGTAACCGACTGCCACGCCTGAGGTTGCGGGTTCGATTCCCGCACAAGTCAAACATGTGCATGAATATGGATGTTTGTCTTGGTCTGGGTGTTTCCATGTATAATACTATTTTATTTACAAAAAAAAAAGTATGTATGTATGTATCTTATGTGGGGGCCAGTCAGTGCAGACCGGCGACACTTCGACCCAGTGGTATCTTTTGTGCCGACACTCTCCCAATAACGACTGCCACAGATGTTCATGGCAGCCGGGACCGACGGCTTAACGTGCTCTCCGAGGCACGGAGCAGGCGATAAATGTCAATCAATACGCACATAATTTCGAAAAGTCATATAACTTCCGAAAGTCAGAGGTGCGCGACGTGGGTTCGAACCCGAGACCCTCTGCATTGCAGTCTGTTGGTCTTCCCACTGAGCTATCGCTGCTCTAAAAAAAAAGTATACATGTATGTTTATCCATTGTCTAGAACCTGTAGTATAAGCTCTGCTTAGTTCTGGCTAGATGGTGTCGTGTGTATATGGTAGAATATTATATTATTATTATTATTATTCTGGCGATAATTCGTAGACGCAAATGGAAAATTTAATAAAGGTCCCGGTCCCGGTTCTGAGGCCCAATTGGTTAGTGCGTAATTCTATGCTTACAAGAAGTATAGGACAGTCAATGGAGCTGGTCCAATGTAAAGCATAAGACAGAGATCGTTAACCATGCGTTTAAATTCAAGGGGCAAGAAATGATATGCAGTTTAAAACATCTGTTCGGTTTCACTGTTCGTGACGTAAGCACAGCATGGATCATATGACGTCACACATCATAACAATCCGCCGCACACCGGCATCGGTAAATAAACGATGTATCAGAACACAATCGCATTCCAGTGCCGTTTGTTTGCGCACCGATATGTCTGTCGCTCTAAACAAATAAACAATGTACACTGAAAGAATACTTTGGTTGTAAACATTGTGATGTGTAATGGAGCAGGTATTTGTTGTTTCAATCATCTGCGGTTTCGATGAGTTGATAAACAAGGATATTGTGCTATGGAGAATCTTTTAAATAAAGTATGGCGACCACATTCTTTATTTTAATACCAGCTGTCCTCTGCTGTTTTAGCCACATTTATAGTAGCTGCTCCACTGTTGTGGTTCATAGCGTGATGTTATATAGCCTATAAGCTTGCTTAAAAACTAGTTAACCAAAGGCAAAAAAAAAAAAAATTTTGTAAAGCTGAATGGTAGATCCAAATCAAAAATGTTGTCAATCTATTTTTAATTTGTTAGTATAGATTTAAAAAATCTTATATAATAATAATATCAGCCCTGTATTAAAATGTCCCAATGCTGGGCCACTTCTCCGTATGTAAAGTGTTAGGCCATAGCCCACCACGCTAGCCCAGTGTGTGTTGGCAGACTTCACTTGTATTCAAGAACTTTATGAAGAACTCTCAGACATGTAGGTTTCCTTACGATGTTTTTCTTGGCCGTTAAGGCGAGCAACAGTTAACTATTTTATACGCATGTAATGGGATTCCACTCCTTGGGATCGAACTCGAAACATCTGCGTGGTAGGCCAACGGTGGCCCACTAAGCTATCGCTGCTCGAAAAACTAAAGTTGAGTTTAAAAGCCGTGTACTGTTACCGAAGACTGCAAAACAGAGCAATAAAAAAAAATCATCTATGAAATCCGGCTAGTTATTCCTACGACATAAGTTTACAGCTACATCTGTAGGTGCTAGGAATCTCTGCCTACTCTTGGAGGTTGTATAGGTGTATAATAATATGAGTGTTAGTCTATGGATGTATAAATATTAAAATAGTCAACCACAAACGTATGCCACAATATCAACGTCACAAAAAACTACATTAATACATACCAACGAAATGTATTGTACATTAAAAACCCGCTTAATTACTTAATTATAATCACTGTTAACATTGAATGTTAATTTGATTGCAACAACCACAATGATAGTCTTGTTGGATTGTCATTGTAAAGTTGTATGAATAAAGTGATTCGTTTGTATGAATAATTATTTATACGAACGTAAAGTGGAGCGCTTACGTGTTTATACGAGGGCGTACGTCATATCAGCTGTGCTAACATAGCGTAAATGAACGTAGAATTACAAAGAGTTTATACTAAAGTAAAGCAATAACGTAGTAATACATTCTTTCGCGGATAAAGCATGCATAAGTATCTATTTTTTAAAAAGGTAGCTCCTGCTCTATTATTTCTATGTTGCTTACTTTACAAACATTCAAACAACGGACATAAGCAACACCCAGACTCGGAATAGTCATTTGTGGATCACACAAATATTGTCCCGATTGGGGATCGAACACACGACGCTCGACGCGGTGATTATGGCGAAGCGACCACTTAAACTTCTACGTCATCCGTGCAGTAGCGTGCTATTTACCTATTTACCTATCGCGGATAAATAAGCGTGTATATATACTTATGTGTTCTCCGAGTACAAAGCACGTTTTAACATTATCGAGTTCCCTAAAAGGATAATCGCAGCCAATTTCGCTTAGACGTGAAAACATCGCCTCCATTGTTTCGCGATAAATTAGAAATCTCGACTAGTCGAGAATCGTTACAATTAGTCGTCGCTTCTAGTTTAGCAATCATGGCGCAGATTAAAGAGAATAGATGCATCACAGTGCGCTGCCGATTAAATACAGCGCGCGCAGGGCTGTCACGTCAAGGAAATATGGAGAAACTTCCTAATTCGCTTTACATGATGTTTATGTGAGCTTGTTTGCTTCTTTGTTACGCTTTCATGCTTTATCTATTTAAACTAAGATTACGAAATTTCGCATACACGTTGTCGGTGGTACAGAAAAGGATGTTGGGTACCATTCATTCAGAAAAAGGTACGGTTACCCAAGGATAGTTAGTATAATTTAATTTGTTAATTTTATTATATTTCTTGATGTGACTGTCCTGGATATATTTTCTATGTATTACATGGCAATATGTTGGTCTTTGTATAACAAGTTAAAATTGATTTCAAGAGCAGCCATAGTTCAGTGGGGAGACCAACAGACTGCAATACAGAGGATCTCGGGTTCGAACCCACGTCGCGCACGTCTGACTTTCGGAAGTTATATAACTTTTCAAAATTATGTGCGTATTGATTGACAATTATCGCCTGCTCCGTGCCTCGGAGAGCACATTAAGCCGTCGGTCCTGGCTGCCATGAACATCTATGGCAGTCGTTATTGGGAGAGTGTCGACACAAAAGATCCCACTGGGTTGAAGTGTCGCCGGTCTGCACTGACTGGCTCCTTCATAAGATAAGATAAGATAAAATTGATTTAAAAACAAAAACGTAAAAAGCTCCCATGAGTTTCGAATGAAAATAATTTCACGATACTACTTGTTTCAAAAAATCCTTCTATACATATGAAACTAATATAAATGAAATGTTGTTGACTGTTCCATTTCCATTAGTTTCATCATGTTTTCTAAACTAATGCTTAATAATATTGCTAATACTTACTGCATGGAACTCTCGGTATATGATGCACGATATACTGCTCATAGTCATTGCTACTATTTCACGAGACTCAATTAAACATGGCGTCTGAATTTATGTCAGTTATTTTGTTTATGTAGTTGTTATTTAGTTTCTTTACAACAATATTTTATGTTATACCCAATGTCGAAAAAATTAGGTACGTGATAACTCATAATCGTTTGCATTGCATGGTATACATATACCTATATATAAGTATAATTGTGTCATAGGAATTAACGCGGCTATGCAAGTTTTTACCTTTAAAAGCTTGACGTTTCGACCAGGTTAACCCGCCGTGGTCACAATAAGCTTGTAATCACGGCGTGTTTACTCAGTATGGAGCATAAAATTTCACGTTACATGGTATATATACATATACTAGCTGTCCCGACAGACGTCGTCCTAAACACACGAAAAACAAAATTTAAAAAAATCCCGAATCTAACCATTCTCGAATCCACATGAACACACAACATTTTTAATATTAAAATCGTTCCAGCCCTTTAGGAGGAGTTCAGTGACATACACGCGTACAGACGAATATTATATATATAAAGATATGTGTTATAGGAATTAACGAGACCATACTTTTCTTGAGAGCTTGACGTTTTGACCAGGTTGCAACGGCCGTAGTCATAAGTTTAAAACGTCAAGCAACTTATATGTAAACAATATGTATGATCGCGTAAATGTCCGTTACGAATTATTTCTAACGATTACGTTATAACTTATAACAATTAGTGTAAGTACCCTATTAAGTCATAGTTATGACTTAATGGTTATTAGTCACTAATATTTCCATAATAGTTATTGTGTAACATAACAATAACTGTAATAAATTAATGTACTACATTTATTAATGTGTTACAAGTTTAAAACCACATAATTTAACGTCAAATTTATATACTTTCTCCTTTTACCGCAGTCTAGCTAGTATTAATCCATACAGCTTGTCAACGATCGTGGACAAGTGATGCACGTACCGGCTTATCAAACAGTTAGGTAGGTAAGTAGGTTCGGTATTTTCTACACCTGCCTTGCCCCGCAACTCTGTTGAACAAATGCTCTGTGTGATCATTAGCAAGTCAAGTCTGTGCAATCACAGAGCATAGACTTGTTCGCTAGCTTTCATCTATTGTCGCTACGTTTGTAATTTTCTATGTAATCCACGTATGCCAGTGACAACTACACAGGCGATACAAATATGACTCTTATATTGTCGAACTGACGGTTCTGGATGCGGTCGACACCGTCCGTCACTTGGCATGGATATTATTATTACTTTCGTTTCTAATAAAAACGTGGTACGCATTATTTCGTACTCAGTGCTATTTACTAAGAGCAAATAGTTATTTTATAGCTCTGTAACATTTAAAAAAATGTATCGTACAATACAAATGAATGAATCGCTGACTAAACTATTCATTCGAATTGCTTTTAAAAGTAGTAAATCATAAATCGCCAACCCTAACTACTGACACTGCTACTCGTAACGAGACATATCCACACTAGTCCGACATTTTACCGTGGTTAAACTGTTATGTTTACACGGCTCGCTTAGAACGTAGTACAGTGCATTGCGTCGGTTCACAGCCGGCAGTGTATGCCGAAGTTAAACGTGCATTCGTAAACGTGAATCAATTTGGGTGCGCTGTTGGCATTCGGAATTATTACCGACGCCGGCTTAACAGTGAATTCGGGATTAGCACAAAAAAATGCAATTTCTGTTCAATGCTAAACGATACGGGTTTAATCTCTTTTTTTATTACAGGAAGCACTAGCCTAGTAAAATATACAAATAGTAACACTTTCTGTTTGATTAACGTTGTATTCGAACGGGATTGATGCATTTATTTAAACCATTCAAAGCGTTTTTATTCGGAATAATGCCTATTCCAAAGTTTTATCAACCCTCGATATGGGGATAACCCTCATATATTTATCCTTATAAAGTTATTATAAACGTATAAACCAAATAAACGCAAATATATGGTTTACAAATCAATATTTTAACTTATAAGATTTGCTTTCAGAAGTGTTGTGTGAAGTTGTCATCTTATTATTGTTTAAAAAACCATATTACGTTTACTCTTGTAAGTAACAAGGTTACATTTACGAACGTTTAAGTTACTAGTACTAATGTAAGTTTGCATTTATCTGTTGCCACGTTCAGCGTTATAAGTTCGTAGAACCTATAAAAAGTACTGGCAAGAACATCACTGCCAGTCTGTTCCCTTTTATTCAATCAATGTTTTGCAAGCTATCATAGGCTACGGTGTCAGCTTACTATAATGCAGGCTAAATACTTGCATGTCCCCAAATCCTGGTACAAAACATAAGAATTATATGGCTAGGAAGAAGAAGTTCGAAACCATTGTTCGAAACATAATTGTGCAAGATCATTTTGCACTTGGTTGTTTTCTACTGTAATAAAATGTTAGTAGATTGTATGTTACACAAAATAGATTAGAATCTGACGGAATAATTAGTGTATTGACCTTCTTACTGTTTAATTCAAAAATTAGATTTGTATTGCAGCAGATGTTTAGTTGCAATTTTTTCGTAAGTAACGTTGAGAACAATTAAAAATTATAATATATGCATAAAATAACAAATGAATCGTATAATTTCGGCAGTAAGTTGTATAGCAACATCTTTGCATGGAAGCGTAATCCGAAAACTATATTATAAGATAATAATATCCTACTGCAGGGCAAAAGCCTACCTAGTCTCCTTCCATCTCTCTATGTCTAAAGCTGCCAAGGACCAATCTTTGTTAAAGGAGTCTAGCTCATCTCGCCATCTTCGTCTGGGCCTGCTCCGATGTCGCTAGTCACCTTAAGGGGTCGAAGTATAATTTGACGTGTGACAGATATGTCCAGCCCAGTTTCATTTTAGCATGGCAAATTTTTGAGTGACATCAGTGATCTTGGCAATGGCATGGATTATTGTGTGCCTAGTCCGTTCTTTGTAACTTCTATGACAAAATAATTCAGAGGCCCGAATGCATTACTATCATTTCGCAACCACACTCAACGAAGCAATCGATGAATCACACAAAATATAATAAATTGTAAGCGTGAAAATTAAACCTCGAGTTGCCGACTTCTTTGAACAAACAATAGTTATTTAATCAACCCAAAAATACTTTATCCTATTGTTGTCGTAGGCGTTTAAAGATGTGTTGAGTTTTAAATTAAGCTCTTAAAATGTAGTGTGGATTCGACACCAATATTAAAATGAACCTTTTGATATGTCTGTATGCAAATCTCCGCAAAACAGTTATTTAAGTCTATAATGGTTGAAGTAAACAGCCAATATAATCCAATATCTTGGACTAAAGATTAATAATTGACTCCACGTCAGAATAATTAGAATAATCCGAAATTATTGTTGGCCATTATTTTTATTTCTAAGTTGGAATAACACTGCCTCGGTAGTGCAGTGATAGTATGTGCATGTGCTGTACGTAAGGTCTCAGTTCCAATTTAGAAGTAATAATAATAACAATGATTAATTTTTTTTGCAAGAAATCCCCGACACCGCAAAGTGTGCGGTAGACAACAATAGGTCCTCTATCCGTTTTGGCATTTAGATGTGAGCCTGTGTACTTAATATCCAGAGTTAATATGAATAGTAATTAACGTTAAGTAGATTTAGCAGAAGAAACAAAAAGAAATGAATTAATGCAATAAGTTGAGAATAAGAAAACTGAGGAATGTAGAATGAGGAATGTTGTGATAAGACCGCGCTGTGGCTTAAAACAAGATATAATGACGAGAAATTGGGCAGACGAACGTTTTCTGTTAAAATAGGCGACCTGACGCCTCTCTAGCTAACAGATGTAAGTCTACGTACTTCCTGTAAACTGTACCATGGTTTACTAGTTAAAAAATTTGCTAGCGTTTTAGAACAAATACGATTAGTTTTAAGGAATAAAGGCAGCTTATAATTTCTCGGTTTAAAGTCTGTTCGAAAAGTCATCGCGTTAGTCATTAAGTAGTGTTTGAACAATGACTGTGTCGCAATGTTTGTGTTACACGCGTGTGTATGTTATATGTGTACGCACACGACACGTATATACGTATGTGTGTGTGCACTATCAGTATGCCTGCATAGGTAGACTACATGCGGCTGATTATTATTATTCGTGGCATACTTCTATCGACGGTATAGTTTTCACTTGATTAGAAAATTGTGAAAAGGGTACATTAGCTATACGGTTTGTATTCGACATAGGCCTTTTTTGATTTAAATTTATAGGTAAATATTTGTTTCAAATTAAAATTTCGCCGATATACTTTTTATAATAAGTCTGATTTGCATAAGTTCAATGTTTCACAGGTAGTGTCTACTGTAGCACCTGACATGCCTTTATAAATAACCTCTTGTTAATCAGAAATACGCTTAAAATTTTAAGGTTTTACGTCAACTAACTTAACACTAACTATTACGGCTTTATAAAACATAGAGTTTTATAGGTAAACCAATAATTGTTTTGAGTCTGGATGTTGTGTCAGTTGTTACAATTTAAATTACATAATTGAAGGTCAAAACTCCTGATGTATGCAGAAGAAATTGTATAACTACTGCACTGTTTAGAACCAATCGTTTCGAAAAAATTACCTGTCAACAACCTTTCTGACTAAGAAAGATCAAAATCTTTATGTCACGGGTTTTGATAGGCAATGTGCGGCTAAGATACCTAGTGTTATACAAACAGACATGACTTACGCTTGTTTGCCATCCCGCTGGTATAAACAAAACGTTATTAGTTAAATGTTTTCACTAGAAATATAGTTTACATATCGGGGAAATACACACACGTAAACTTGTTAGGAATATTTTATAACCACAACCCTATTCACACCATTATCTATTGATGACTAAATGTAATAGCGCATCCTTACTGCAAATATAGGTGCGGAATATGGTTGAACAACTATAGACGTGTATATTATTGATTACTACATTTTGCCTGCGACTTAGCTTGCAATAATCTAGATTTAGACTTATCTATATCTCTTGAAAACAGTATTTTTCTCTGGATGAAAGGTACCCTATGTCCCATTATGTACCTCTGACATGTATGCGAAATAACATGACGATCGAACGTAGTTGCATTATTTCAAAATATATAAGTTGTATTATGTTCTCCGTTATTCTTATTTTGTTATAATAATTTATGTTCTTTACATAAATATTATCACAACTATCGATGAATGCTGGTTAATCGATAATTGGCTAATGTTTCAGCCACCATACTTTCTTTGTGATCTATTCGATGTCAATTAGTAAACATTTACTGTTGATAAACCATAATAATAAATAAATAAATAATAAGTAGTTAAGGCGCAAAGGCGTAACAAACAATCTCACATAGGCATTTATTATATTAGTGACGTTATTAGTGCAATATCATAGTGCTAAGGCTTGCCCTCAACCACGTGGATTTAAAATCATGGCTGACATAATGTTGGTGTATTAGGTACACCTTTCTGTATACCCCTGGAGGATAAAAGCATAAGAATAGTTATGAAACTAAACATGGCAACAGATAGATCTAAATTCACATTAATAAGTGTAACTTTGACGTTCATAAATGTTACTTTGTGGCTTACATGAATAAACGACAAATGAATTGCAAGCGCATATCCCAAAAACTCTTACCATCGAGCAGGCCGCGTGCTTGTTCGCCATTTTGGGTAAAATACTACGCGGACGATGCCGGTATGTCAACCAGCATTATAAAACGTCACGTACATGAAAAAGAAGTATACTTTATAAAATTCATACCATAAATACATCGTCACATGATGACGACAATAATTTACAAAATGCTAACAAAACTCTATGGTACAGTCCGTACAGTACAAAGCGGCCATTGTAACGTGAGCCGGGGAAGGTTTACGTAACGATACGCAACACTTGTACAAACATGCGCCGGCGCAGCCTTCTGATAAAGATCGCTGGATTAGCGAGGACCGAGCCATACACCTTGTACACGGGGATTATCATTACGTCGTGTGTTGTAAGCGATTCTTTGTAATGCATTTAAGCTTTAACAAACAAGTGTACACGGAAAGTGGTGAAAGAAAGTGTATTGTAATTTAAAGTCACGCTTAAAATTTTTCATTCTCGATGGTAAAACTCTGTTTGAGATTGTGGCACCAATGGCATTGGTATAAATATCGATATCACTACAAATTATAAAACAAAGTTCTCCACTAGGTCTGTTTGTCTATTCGCGATAAACTTAAAAACTACTAAACAGATTTTCATACGGTTTTTATGAATAGACAGAGTGATTCATGAGGAAGGTTTAGGTGTATAATTTGCTAAGGTTTTGTACTACCCGTACGAAATCGGGGCGGGCCGCTAGTAAAAGATACGATTAGACATTACGCATATAATAAGGCGTGGCGCCTTAAGAAATAAATTATATAATACTGTTCACATGGTTAAATCACGAAGTAACACATGTTTACGTCAAAGTTAGATATAGTAACGTTTACAATTATTGTCATTTAAAATCATGGTGAATTGAAATGCCGTTAACAGACAAATTAGGCGAACGTTTTATGACCAGATTATACACGTTCTAAAGAAAGCTGCATAAAAATATGATGAGAGTAAATAGAGCAAGAAGTATATAAGTGTCGTAGACAGAATGATGTTGGTCTCTACCTGATAGTATGAAATAACCACCGACCATGGAGCTCAGAGTACCTAGTGCGAGTTTGTCTTACGTTAACGCGATCGACACATATCGCACCCTTAATAAAACAGAGATATTTTGGATTAAACAAATTTGAACTCTATTGCAAAGATTTAACACAAATATAATATTAGAAAATTAAAGCAGCGATAGCTCAGTGGGGAGACCTACAGACTGCAATGCAGAGGGTCTCGGGTTCGAACCCACGTCGTGCACCTATGACTTTCGGGAGTTATATGACTTTTCGAAATTATGTGCGTATTGATTGACAATTATCGCCTGCTCCGTGCCTCGGAGAGCACGTTAAGCCGTCGGTCCCGGCTGCCATGAACATCTATGGCAGTCGTTATTGGGAAAGTCAGTACCCTCTAATATTCTGACACTGGTCTAGCCTTAGGGTATCGTTAGCCTTCGGGTTGCGGAGGTCAGGTGGCAGCCGCTCCGTGTAAAAACTGATATCCAGTCAAATCCGGTTAGACCAGAAAAGCCGACCCCAAGTGACTTGGGAATAATAAAGGCTAAGAGAGAAGATAATATAAGAATTTAACATATACAATTAGAGTTCAATTTGCATTACTTTCAAATTTCGAGTTAAGTCGCTGTTTTATTAAGAGTGCGATATATGACGTTCGGCGCTCTGATTGGCCCGCTCCAAGCTCTCATCCAATCAGTTATTAGGGAGCCAAACGCAGTAAACGTTTCGATCGCATTAACGTAAAAACAACTCTAACTAGCTAGTAATGTCAGGAATACACACAGCCCAGCCGTAATATTACTACTCGATTCAAACTATCATAAATCCATTTTTAACCCTACGATGTGGAAACAACATAGATAAACGGTTCACAATACAGTGGTATCTAACACCAGTTGAATACCAATTGGCAAACTTAACCGATTTGATAGCATTCAGCCGATGGAGGTCCGAAACCGAATCAAAAGTTGTGCGGGCACACAGAGGCTCAGGATCCACTTGAGCCGTCTGACGTACGCGTGACATGTGTATAGGTCTAACTTACTAACGAGTAACGACCTCCTAAGCGTGGTCTGCTCAAACCACTAAGTTTTAATTGAGTTGCAAAACAAAAGGCGGGACGGATGCTACTGTCCTGCTTAGGGTTGCCAGTTGTGGGTTTTGCGAGATTTTAAGGTGAATTAAATGAGGTATAGGCTTAAGGCAAAATAGTAATCATTGTCTGTCTCTACAGGAAACAGCAGTAAGTTTGTGTGTGTATCATTGAATTCTAGTGTAAATAAATTGTGACATTTGAGTCTAATTAATTGTACACAAATACCATCAAAGGTTGAAGAAAACTAAAAGTTAAAATGCAACAATTGATAAAACCAGTGCCCGATAAAAAAAGGTAGTTAAAATTTGGCACTACATGAGATTTGGCATAATTTAAGTTTATAACAATATAATGAATGGTCTTAAACATACAATTATCATAAATTTTATAACTGTAATTGAATTCAAATGAAAATACGTTCTGCTAAGTCCATTTTTTAATAAACTAACAACATTTATTTCGAATCGATATATTCCGTAGTTGACAACCCTAGCGGTTGTCCCTTCTGCCCCGTTTCGCCCCCGCCGTGGTAAATGCGGATGTCTGTGACTTGAACACTAAGATTTACGCGCTTTAGTGCCCCCTCCGTGCAACTGATGTGTAAGACAAAAACCGTGGAAAGTCTACGTGAAGAAAGTTTACGTGTGGGAGAGAATTTTAATGTAAATTGTGCATGTGTGTTGGGTGGTACAAAAATAACTTGAACGGCTATCTGTAATCTATACTAATATTATAAAGCTGAAGAGTTTGTTTGTTGGGTTCAACGCGCTAATCTCAGGAACTACTGGTTCGAATTGAAAATTCTTTTAGTTTTGGATAGTCCATTTATCGAGGAAGGCTTATAGGTTATATAACATCACGCTATGACCAATTGTAGTGGAGCATCAATGAAAAATGTTGCAAAACGGAGAAAATTCTCTTATGTGAAATGAATAATGGATAACCTTGAAATGTCTTATAGTAGATCTTTTTTCCACATATAATTCTTTTTCTTCCATATTTAACTTTCTTGAACACTACGACCATAAATGAATGAATTCCATTGGTTTTTTGTTGTTTTATTATTAAACACTAATTATGCTAATAGATAGATAATCAAAAGCATGACTAGCTACAGCACGTTTTAAAAAAGTATAACAATTTTTTTTTAAATTTTATTTTTCTCAAATCTTTATTATTAAAAGTGTAAACATCTTGGGTATTAAAAAAAAGTATGAAATCATGAATGACCAATATTTTTATCAAAATGTCGATTTCAAGTAGATTTCTAATGGTATTATTCATAATTGTATCTACTGTGAATAGAGAGTTATTGCTATTGATGTAGAAAAGGAGCAGATTTGACTAAAAAAACAAAATGGGCAATATTGGATTTTTAAATTAAATACATAGTTCCTGGCCAATCGGTATTAATAAAAACAACATTTCACATTAACATAATCATTTATTACACATTAATTCATAATAAATGCTCACATTGTTTTCCTCCGACTTTTATGCAAGCCCTACATCTACAGATAAATGATCTTCTGAGCAGCCTTGTGTACCGTCGATCACTTATTTTTGATGTGGCTGCTCTGACACGGCTACGTAATTCTTCTAATGAACCCATGGGTTTACAGTAAACTTTCTCTTTGAGGAAGCCCCAGCGGCCATCAGTTCTACTATAAGACATTTCAAGGTTATCCATTAATTACCGGACACTCTGTATATTAACTCTTAAACCAATTTTCAAATAATTAAGTCTCCTAGGTCTCAACCATACTCCTAGAATACAATAAAATAATTGATCCGTAGATAGATGTCCTGAGTCTAGATGACATTTTAACTATACCGAGACAGACGTGAGCATTGTGTCTCGACGCTGGCGTCCTTATGCCGATAGACGAATTAAATAATAATAATAATATTCTACCACATACACACAACACCATCTAGCCCAAACTAAGCAGAGCTTGTACTATGGGTACTAGACAATGGATAAACATACATATATACTTTCGTTTTTGTAAATACATACATATTATACATAGAAACACCCAGACCAAGACAAACATCCATGTTCAGGCACACAAATGTTTGACTTGTGCGGGAATCGAACCCGCGACCTCAGGCGTGGCAGTCGGTTACACTAACCACTACGCCATCGAGGTCGTCAAATAATAATAATAAGAAATAAAACTATAATTGTTTCTTTTAAATACAACAGCTGTTGTTAAGCAATTACGTATGTATCATAAGGACTCGACATCCAATTGAATTAACAGATAACAAAGCATGCCCAGATTATGCACAACTATTGTGCCACCATCAAAAAAATCAACAACTACGTTAAATTCATAAGGTTCTTTTTGTGACTTAACATTGAATGATTTAGTCAAAATGATGCGTGCATATCGGCTCAGTTCACAAACTGTCCCACTACTGGATATGATTAGACTTTGTTATTAATGTTTATAACATAATATCTTTCTCGACCTTGCACTTTCTTCATATAAATCATTGGAATGCGTGGACAATATATTACCCGTGACATTACGACCGCTAAACTCATTACAACTCAAAATACAAATAAAATGGTTGTTCTAAGAATAACCAGTCATGCAACGTGACGTCATTTTGCATGGATGACATGCGCTTGCATGACGCAAACCAAATACGAAGTTTGCTTTAAAATACAATTCTTATAAAAGCAGTATACAATAATACATACACTCAAGCTGGTATATCCTCAAGGGAATAGATAGAGCAGTATGACACACTTACATTTTACACTTTTTTTACCAGCTGTGTTCAAAACCTCACGTAAAAGAGAGCAAGTTTATTCCCGTCTAGTATATATGTATTTCCAGAACCAATGTTGCAATTGCTTACCAGATAAACTCAATAACACTTACACTCCAGACCCTAGAAACGACTTCGAAATCTTACAAAAATACCTCAAATGTCAACTTTCCCATATGCCACGTAAGCAGTCAAGCAACACTTCTAAATTAAACATTGTTCTGTATCTCGATAAATTTGGAGAAGGCTGCCAATATTTTATGTGTTCTTTTTATCCAAAAACTATTTGCACTTGACGGTTGTCGCAGACAGTCGCCGGGAAGCACGAACCGATCTGGAGATCATTATCAACGACGCTTCCGGCCTCCGTCAGTTTACATTTCTACCTAGAGCGCCTAGGAACGTTTGCTTAGAAGCAGGTCGGAGTGCGAGATGAACAAAGCGAAAATGAGCGAAGTGTAGCGAGAACTGTTTCGTTTTGCTACTGTACAATGCGAATTGTTAACGAGAAGGCGTTAATTTAGGTTTATGCGTGCGAACATTGTAAAGATGACATTAAATTTATTGAATGGTGGTGCATTAGTATTTGAGTGCTATAGTTTAATAGATTTATATGTTGCATAAGAATAAATTCTTTGCATTCTATACTGTAGTATAAGACACAACTGCTTACATAAACGCTTTATATATTTGCGTATTTATAAAGTCAATTATAACTTATTTTAACGATGAAGGAAATCAGTAAATTTGACAATCTCTGATCTTTTAGAACCTTCATGACATAATTGAATGCATTTCGATCATAATACATATATATACAATTTGAAACAACCCTTTGAAACCAAATTATTTTTGGATAACCGTTCATTAAAAAGTCTAACACAAAGCAAGTTGTCAAATTAAACATACAAATAATACTTTAAAATCTCTTTAGCGCCCAAAAGTCCCCGGCATTTCCCCAGCTTAACAGGCGAACCGCAGACCGATTAAACTCTTACATCTCGCGGTGGGACCTCACCCCGAGATCCGATGTACCTTATCAGCCCACCTCGTAGATACTGTTGACACAACTGACACGGCAGCCATAGCCAAGTAATTTAATATCAGCCCGATATGATACAACTTGAGTGTTTTGTAAACTAAAGAGTGAGAGAGATAGCCGATATTCTTTTGTGATGGCACTTGTGCGCGGTTGGTAAGACTGGAGTGGAGCTACTTGTGTGATTAGATGGGAAGATATTTATTTATACAGTTGGTATAGTATCTACTGGAATATTACGGATTATTTCTCTCCTTTATTTTTGTTTTATTATTTATTGTTTATCTATATCGGAGATACAAGGAATTTTGTATTTCTATTGTAAATGGCGTGACGCTTTATAAAAGCCTCGCGCTTTTATACGGGTAGAAAAATTCAATGAAATAACAATCAGTGAAACGCACTAGATCGTAGCAGCAATACTCGGCGCATTGATTACTGGATTATTTAGTAGAATTACAGCGATCTTACAAAACAGATTATTATTAGTGTTCAATGATTTCAAACAGTTACTGTGAAATTTAAGAAGTAAAGAATTATATAAGTATGACGTAGTTCCACGGTGGACGCGAAGTAGTAGACGTACACAAGTTTGAGCAACAAACTAAATGAAAACTCAGCGCAACTATTTGTCGTCGGATCTGCATTCTTGATGTTTACGTACGAGTTTACAATTGATGGCAACTTTCGACTTTGATAAGACTTTTGTATGGCCACTAGAAACGCGGGGAATATGCACTGTTTCAATTTTAAAGACATTTTCTGTTAAGAAAATCGATGGATATATTGCTTAAACGTACAGTCTCGACTATCAATGCAAATTAAAGAGTTTCGACCTAAGCACCTGCTTGAAGATACCAACTCAAAAGGAATAAAAACGTCAGTATGGTGCTATGGCCTTATCCGTAATGCACTGCACTGGTGCAGTTTACAAACACAAGTAATGACAAACCCTTTCACAAAGTACACTATTATAAAAGGACACGCTTAGCACGACTTATGCTTTAGAGGTGAATTTACTGGCATTTTTCAATCTTCTTCTATATTTATTATTTCTCTGATAATACAAGTCAATCCCTCATTAGTACTTTAATTTATCCAATGTGCTTCAAATGATATTATCCAGTGTCACAATTATTAGGTCGCCTCTTCACGCCGAGTCCTTTGAGCTTCGTGTTTCAGAATTCCACGTAACACAAACGCGCGGTAACTTTATATCCTCGGCTCGTTATGATGTCGCTCACACCTAATAAGTTGTGAACGCTTTGAATATCATTTGTCATCTTAGACTCGTTATATTAATTGTTTGGTGAAGTTATCGATCAATTCAAGAGAGCAGGTTCAAGAGGTAATGCTAAATATGATCGTACAAAAAAGGACAGAGAGGTTGCGGCCAGCAGAATCCTCGATTAAACCTGGAATTGTGCTAAAGCTGCCCCTTTGAAAAGTACCTCCAAAAGTGTGCAGTTCAAGGTACGGTGCCAGGCTTTTTAGGCAGGCTATATGTTATTTGGCCCAGGTGCTGTATCACAGAAAGTACATTTTTGAAAATTGTGCCATTCAGAAGATGCTCTGATGTAGCAAATATCTATAAGCTAGTTCGACATAGCAGAACTTAAAGGAAAATAAATATTCTATCGAGAGACTTATAATAGCTGCACGGCCTTTTAAATTCGCATCGAGTCTTTAAGAGAATACTTTAAATATCGATCGGGGCTGATGGGCATGATTTTTATAAACCTTGATTCTTGATCAGCGCCCAAAATACCACAATGTTTGATCAAACAGGTACACCTAGTCGTAAAAAGACTGTATAGACGACTATTCCATGTTGCAATTTCTTGATTAAGATATTGCTATTCACTTCTGTTCAATTGACTGACTCAAGAAATTCCACGAAATAATCTAACACAGAGTAATAACCCACTAGCATTCAACTAAAAGCAATAATTACATACTTCATAACCTGTTATTGTTATTTTATAGGCTATTTTACAAAGCTTTTTGTCAACACGAATGCATTCGTATTTCTTTCGTCAATCCTGTCACAATTCAAAAACAGTAAGTTTTATTTTAATTGCTATTAGCGTGTTAATACTTCCTGAGCTTGTTATTGCTGGTTTAATGGCCGCATCATTCACTTTCAAAGTACCGTGTCGGTGTTGAGTGATTTATTTAATTTCTTTAACGGGTAATAGTTCTCTATTGAATATATCAGCTTGTAATCCTTTAGTCTTTACTTTATGAAAAGGAGATATTATTTTTCTGTTACGTCACGTCGTTAAGAATTAAAGTCGTATATTTTTTTGACTGAGATAGTTGATAGAATACGCAATAATATAAACGACATATTTTCTGTGGGTCTAGACCATTTTCGCACATAATCAAAAGAACTAAGAACTCGTAGGCACAAATAATCGTTCCTAATCCAGATTAGGAACATTTATTTGTGCCTTTTCGTGCCGTAAGAGCTTTTTATGCCAGCGGAACACGATCGTACTCAGTCGTAGAGTTACAAAGTAATTGGCAGGGATTGCTTCTTCTTCTCTAACTGTCTAGCTAATCTGTAAAAGATTTCATATGGAGTCTAAAAAGATCTTTCCTCCAAACGGTACAATAGATACCACATATACCATACATAGACACTAATATCTATTTTTAATAACGTTCCAATATTTTTAATAATATATCCTTTTTTGAGATCCATCCGAAACGGTTGGATGAGCCAGCCGCTAGTGTATAAGGTCTATTAGAGGCGGCAATGCCACGGGCGTTTTCAAATATTTACGGCTGCGATACAATAGGGGCAGGCTGCTAACGCCGGTACAGTCGCGAACTGTGCGAAAAGCGTGAAAAGTTGATGGCGTTTTCATCGCGCTGTCAGTGGCGCTCCCAAATTGGCTTTAATAAAACATTTTTTGTTGTATAAATGAGTTTTGTTGTTGATTGTACTTTTGTGTGAGTGTGTGTGTATGAGTTTTATTGGTGATTGTATATGGGTGTGTACGTATAGGTTCGATATTTTAGTGAAATTGTATGTCACTGATTGTTCTAAAAATAAGTTAGACGAATTTTCTATGGTATATTAAGACTCTTCTTTCTTTCTTTCTTCTTCTTTCTTTTCGTGTGGTTAGTGACCAACCTGTTGTCAAGAGTTGTTCAAGCCGCCCGTGGGCCTCTGACATGGCTTAACGACTGCAGTCAATTCGACAACAACAACCGGGACCGACTTTTTACGTGCCCTCCGAAGCACGGAGACGCTCAGATGAAATACCACTAAGCGGTCACCCATCTATAGACTGACCGCACCCAACGTTGCTTAACCTCGCTAATCGTTTACCGATCAGTGGGTGCAACTGGCTATGAGCGCCTTGTATAATAATGCCTTGTGTAATATTAAGACTGCGCCGAGCGAAATGTGCGTTGGTCACAGTTAAGTGAATAAAATCAACACTTTTTGTATAATACAAATATAAAATATACATTTACCATAACAATGAATGTGTTTACAATTACTCCGTGTAAAAAACTTAAATATTATTTACAACAAAATTACGTAAATCATATCATATATAGAAAAGGAATAATAATAAGCGAGAAATATATATTTAGTTGACAAAATAAACCGAGGCAATTTGTGTAAGCTACTCGGTTTCTTGATCCTGCGGGATCTTTATGTTTCTTGTTTGAATGCTTGTAAAGTCACTCGAAATTATCTATTATTATATTAGTAGAAATCTATCCTATTTTATAGCTTAAACAAAACATAAATAGTTATATTACAATTTGTCCGTCCCAAATATTTAAGTTATTGGTTGACAATACAGATACATGTTTATCAAAAAAGCACTTCAAATCCTCGATACAATTTTACTATGGCGGCCGCGCGCCAATTTGATTATGCTCCGCACGGGCTCTGTCATTATCTGTCTTACGCTCAGCGCCGTCTTAAAAGTAGATAATATTTTATTCACTAAGTACGAAAAACACATGAATATAAATTTTAATAATCATATTGCTGTAGTTAATGTATGCTTTTATAAATATATATATATTACTAAACTCAACTATCCTTGTACTTTTAAACTATTTTATGGCCTTTTCAAGGCATCAAACTATATCCATAACAAATTCTATAAAAATCTGTTCGTTAGTTCAGCATTAAAATGCCCCAAACACACAAAGTAACATTCATATTTTAATATTATTATAGACTAGATGACCCGGTGTACTTCGTATCACTTCGTTTAAACCTTCCCTGGACTACGACAAACATTTCAAAACCAAAATCAGCTAAATCGGCCCAGCCGTTCTCGAGTTTTAGCGAGACAAACGAACAGCTATTGATTTTTATATATATAGATTATCGCTCGGGAAAACCGAGAGGCTGCAGTTAGCTTCCTAAAACCTTCACACATACTTGCAACGTTTGGCATGTAGACTCCTACAGTGGCCTGTTTTAGAAGTGCCAATGAACAATGTTTAGTATCTTGAGGCCGAGTTAACGCATCATTGCTAATAACTATGACACGTACCTATGTAGGCATCTATGCCATATACATACGGACAAACATTTATTAATATAATAGAGTGGTAAATATTGTTAGTTTGTATGTGAGGCGTGATATCTAATACTGCTAAACCGATTTTCATATTTTTTACTGATACAAAGTTATACTGCGATCGAGTAACATAAGCTATGATTTGATGAAATATCAGTATTTAATAAATGCATTATATTAACTATCACTAGAGTTTACCCGCGGCTTCACTCGCGTAAATGTAGATTTTAACAAATTTTTAATTCCTCAGGTACAATACATTTTTCTGGATAAAAGTACCTACCCTATATCCTTTTCTGTACCCCTGACAACGTATATGCGAAATTGCATAATGATCGGTCGAGTAGTTAAGACGTGAAAGCACAACAAACAAACTCACATTCGCAATCATAATATTATTTAGGATACCTTGGTGTCATGAGGCCTCTGGTTCAATTCCTGGATCGGGCAGTTTTTCTGCCAAGAACTTCCAGTAGCACGAAATCTAGAACTGTGATACATATGAGTGTGAACAGTACAACAATAGGCACCGCTCTCTATTATGTTGTACCTAACATTATAGTTGGAGAGTGCCATATACCTCTGCGTACCCCTTCGGGAATAAAAGCGTGACATTATGTTTTTATGCAGGTAATATATACACAGTCTATCACACACTCACATAAGCTCACGCTCTCCCCCAAACCAACACACCTACACTCATACACACCCTCAGACACAAACATTCATCCACACACATACACTAGCATACAGAACACGTAATTATCATTATCATCTACATATATAGTCTTAATATATAGTTATTATTAAGTAAAATAATATATTTGTATAAGTAGCATTAATGTACTAATTAATAACTGTTTCTATCTGATGCAATTACTGTAAGAATATCAGTCGAAACAGACTGGATCCCGCAACACAGGGTATCCTAGTGCGGGATTCGGTGTTACATCTACTTTAACTGCAGCGATAGCTCAGTGGGGAGACCAACAGACTGCAATGCAGAGGGTCTCGGGTTCGAACCCACGTCGCGCACCACTGACTTTCGGAAGTTATATGACTTTTCGAAATTATGTGCGTATTGATGGACAATTATCGCCTGCTCCGTGCCTCGGAGAGCACGTTAAGCCGTCGGTCCCGGCTGCCATGAACATCTATGGCAGTCGTTATTGAGAGAGTGTCGACACAAAAGATCCCACTGGGTTGAAGTGTCGCCGGTCTGCACTGACTGGCCCCCACATAAGATACAAGATACATCTACTTTTGTGTAACCTGTATCTTTTTTATTAACTATATAAACTTATTAAACTTATGTACATATGAACAAGTTATTATGTAAATATTGAAGATCCTCCTTGGCACAGTTGCCATGGTCTAGGCACTCCTAAGCTAATTATTTTAAAGGACGAAATATTATGACTTAATCGGTATTTGCGAGCGTTTATTATTAACTTCGTTTTCCTTATTTTTAAGTTATCACTTCGGTTATGTATCTACATATATTCTTAATTATATATAGACATGCAAATATACTAACACGATTATAATGAGAATACAGCACGGTACATAAACGCCTTGAAGTTGTGATCACTTTGCAAAGTTAAGCAACATTGTCGTGGATAATATTTGAATGGGTAACCATTTTGTATGTGATATATGTGATATCTATAGCTAGAGATCTTTTTGTGGAGTCAATTTGACTGACACATATCTTTAACAAAACTTGACAAGGTATGTTTTATTTGCTATAAATATTAAAATGATGCTTACTCGTATGCATGATTAATATTAATTTAATGGCAATGTTCAAAATGCCATAAAATATGACAGAACGCCAAAAAAAAAATGTTTCATTATTTCTTGCAATGCAAAATCAACTAACACTGCTTTTACGTCAGACAGCAAACGTATGTACAGTGAGCTGCAAAAATGCATAGACGTTTCAAAACTAAAATGGTATAAGCCGGTAATTGACGCCATCCAACGGAAATCGTTACAAGAACCGTCAAGTAGTTTATTTATATCGTAATAGATGGCGGTGCACTACCATAAAATAAAAAGGAATAGACACTTTATTACATAATTTTGAAACTGTTACACTACTACTACCATTAAACTTTACTAATTTTTAAGCTAATTAAGGAAAGTGTAAAATTAAATTAAATCTAAATAGTTTTAATAATAATTTAATTAGCTTCAAAATTAGTAAAGTTTAATAGTAGTAGTAGTGTAACAATTTTCAAAACTATGTAATAAAGTGTCAAATAAACAACGCGATAAAATCCGTATATAGTAGTTTAATTTCAAGGAATAATATTCGCGTAAACAGAAGACAATATTATGTAAAAAAGGAATAGATTTCTTAATAACATAACTAAATTTTGATTAATTTACTTTAAACTTTTTTATCTCTATTCACAATAGTTTATTTTTAAAAGAACACATTCAGGGTAAAACAAGAAGCAAAGAATTACAAATGGATTTATAAATTTATAGTGGGTATTTTATAGATACTTTTGGTGACTCGCTATTCTGTTCGTACGCAAACATTATTCTATCCCTGTGTACAATAATTGTCTTTTCGCTTGAGGTTATAATTTCTTATAAATTTCACCTATTTGGTAAAATGAGTACGCGTTGCAATGTTTTTAAAACAACGCCGTCTAGTTCATTCATATTCATTCCAATTCGAGTGATCACAGGATTTTGGACCTTAAGGTATCCATGCACTATTACAGGTGACTGTACATAACCTTAAGCGGTTACCCGTCCATATCCTAACCTCGCTTTAGCTCACCTCAGGTTGATCACGGTTCACGCGTAATTACCACGTATATATTACACTGGCATCGTTCGATCGAGATTTTTTTTTCTTCTGGTTGTGTTTTTTTTACAACGTGTATGCGTAACTTCACTATAATCGGTCGAGTAGTTAAGAAGTGAAAGCGTAACAAACAAACCAACGAATATTCGCTTTTATATTATTAGTAAGGATAAGACGCGTTATGTAAGGTTGTGTATGTAATAGTAATTCTCTTGTGTGCTCTTCGCGATATAAACTTGATATTTTTTCGCCATTAATTTCTTTATTGTGCGCGTAATTCATACCTGTGTCGGGATTTGGTGCGTTCCTATTGGTACCTGTGTTCTGTTGCCTTTTACTCAAAGCAGCGAAGCAGGCTTTTAGAACATTCTTTGGGTTTGAATGCTTACTGGTTGACTCATTTATAGTGACATAATCGCATTGTTCACTGCCGTGCGTAACTCTACACTACTTCAGCCAGGGCATTATACGTCTAGCTTAAGCTGATGAGATTGTAAAGATATTGCTAATACCAAATTATTGATATCTATATTTTGTATTTTTATATACTAATATTATAAAGAGGAAAGATTTGTATTTTTATCTGTAAAGAATAAACTCATAAGCTACTGGACCGAAATAGATTGTTCTTTCAGCATTAGACAGCTACTTTATTTGGAACTAACATAGCCTATATAACATCATGCTACAAGCTACGGGTGCGGAACAGTAATCATAAATATGGTCAAATCTGCAGTGGATAGCTAGTATAAATTATTTTAAAATTTGCTGTCTGTTGTTATGAGTGCCTCCCAACCACTATTTACCTTTCGTTTGGTTGCTGCACCGAAGCATCGACGCAAACATTGCTCCTACTCAATTGCTCATGGAGGTTCTATGTAATCAATGATTGTGACTAATAGTTAGTTGTTCCGAGTCTTAGTGTACACCCTTTTCAGAGATAATCTCTAGTGTAAGACGTAAATAAAAAAATAAATTTAAAAAAAATCGGTTTAATCAAACAATAACGATATCTCTCAACGAAATCGCAATAATAGGCATAATAAAATTTACAAAATACACCGATCAGTCTTCTTTACATAAGACAAATTATAATAACAACATAATCAGCTGCTCCTCCGCTATTTAACATTTCACCACGCGTAGCTGATAAAATAAAGAAGCCGCGGTGTATATATACACTTTTTATTTTTAACCTTTGACTAGAGTTCGCTCGGGAAATAAATTAGCTAATTTATTATATAGAAGCTCTTTTGTTAGCGTCCTAGTTTCATCGATATCAAAAGGTGTTCTTACTAACAAATGGGTTATGGAATTTACTCTTTGAGGAAAGAAGGATGCCTTAATTTATTTTTAGGTTTATTTAGGTACGTTAGAATTAATAATAAATGATTGCTTTATACCTCTTTGAAAAGCCAGTCAGAGGTGTACCACTCCTACACGTCTGCCAACTATGTTTGAATTATGATTCGTAGTAGGTATTTGATTAATTTGTTTAGTAGAGAAATGCTTTATTTATAAAATCCATACATCTATTTAATACACTTAATTTCAAATAAATATGTGAAAGACCGACATTATTTTATTTAGCCTTAAAGAAATAGAATCGATGGGATTTCTTATAATATATGTAGTAGCAGATTATAAATACCTACTGCAAACTATTTCAACGGCAGGTGATTCTAAGTGATTATTATGTGGTTATGTGATATTGATTTCTAATCATCACAATACAAAATCCATCTTATATCAATTTACTGTCCAAAACAGATCTGAGAAAGACTTTGCTCACACGACGTCAATCATAAAAGCAGCAACGAACATGATTTTCCCTTGAAATCCAGGATTGTAATAATCTCACACTTTATTATATTAAATCTTATCATATGTGGCTAAAAGTAAATGTCATACAGTTCTATCTGACAATATGAAGATACAAACCTTAACATATAGGTATTGCAGTGCATTTTCAATTGCAGCATTCTGTTCATAGAAACACTTCAGTATTCTAACCTATTATATGATAGATAGATTCGCCGAAGTGATATAAATCGACTATCCACTCGAGTTACGACAGTGTATCGACGTCATTACCGTGTCCTCTGACTTTGCTTCAAAACAATAATGGTGTGCGCTCATCCGTGCCAAGAGGAGCACACCAGTTACGTGTCGCAGTGTCTTTCAATATAACGTTGACCCACATACGAGACGGTTGCAGACAATCGATTACGAGTTGCAGCGATGCACGCGATCGTTTCGATTCTCGATAGGCATCGATTTGAAGGTGATTTACGTGACGTTCGGTTAGGCTTCGGTCGCGTCTTCGTGATCGATTGTAATAAAATAGGAACCGCGAAAAAAGAATTTGGTTTTGCATTTTTGACTGCGCTACCGATGCACCATTACATTTTGGCTCGATGCTAATACTAATGCCATCAATAGATTGTAGAATAACGATGTAATGATTGCATAAGTATTAACTTCAAGCTTTGGGTTTGAGTTAAACTGAAAATTTTATCTTTTTTGTTAACCCTGTTACTTTCTGCGAAGTCGTATAATCTGGCACCACAAAATAAGGAATCGCACTTAAGGCATAAATAAAAACACATGAAAGAATTATAATCTTTGTTTTGACACGTCATGTGCATCTTATGTGGGGGCCAGTCAATGCAGACCGGCGACACTTCGACCCAGTGGGATCTTTTGTGTCGACACTCTCCCAATAACGACTGCCATAGATGTTCATGGCAGCCGGGACCGACGGCTTAACGTGCTCTCCGAGGCACGGAGCAGGCGATAATTGTCAATCAATACGCACATAATTTCGAAAAGTCATATAACTTCCGAAAGTAAGAGGTGCGCGACGTGGGTTCGAAACCGAGACCCTCTGCATTGCAGTCTGTTGGTCTCCCCATTGTTTTGACACATACATAGATATATCTCAAATTCATTACACGTTAATCTTACTCTAGGTAAATAAAAGTACTAACAAAATTTAATATACTGGTATACTTCAACACATTTATTAGACAAATAGAAATCATAAAAATAAACCTATAAATATTTTTACTCTAAATAATATTTTTTATGATTATCCGCCATACATATCCCATTAATCTTTTCAGCTATTTAATGACGTCATTCTGAATATAGTTCGATAATTTTTCATATAATTTTCAAGATAACTCACTTTACCTACAGTTATTATTTTTGGGCGCAATATGGCCGCTGTCTAACAGGCAAAGGGGCATGCCAGTATTAGGCCCAGAGGTGCACAAGAAATTGGCAATACTTAAAAAAATATATTAATATTTATCCTAGTTCTTCCTTGTATTTTTTATTCTGTACAAATCGGTAATATTTTCTAAAAATATTGAACAAGAAAACGACTAAACTATGTAATGGAAGTTGCAAGCAAGTACATTAACGTGAACATGTTGCTTTTACATAAAATATGTGGACAGGTAATTAATGGAAATAGTAATTTACCATTGCTATATATTTTTATACAAAAGTTATTACTTTTATATAAAACATGAAATGAACGATTAAAATAATAATTATATTAATATTTTTTATTAAAATCTAATAAAATTTATTATTTTTATCTTTGGGAAAATGGCTTTGATTGACTTAAAGTGATGTCTATTGTCGATGTATGGAGGTTTTGTGTTTATTATGGCAACACCATCTCTAACTTGTATGACGCCGAAAAACGTAAATGTCAATATCATTGCTTATTTTGCTACTCCATTATGACGGTTACTAAGCTAATACGATTTATCCTGTTGGTCTACGAAGACACTACAATCCATTGAAATTAAACTGCTATATACGGATTGTATCGCGTTGTTTGTTTGACACTTTATTACAAAATTTTGAAAATTGTTACAGCACCATGGCTGCTGAAAAGCAACCGAAACGTCGGGGAAAGTGTAAAAATAAATTAAATCTAAATAGTTTAATAATAATTTAAATAGCTTAAAAATTAGTAAAGTTTAATAGTAGTAGTAGTGTAACAATTTTCAAAATTTTGTAATAAAGTGACAAATAAACAACGCGATAAAATCCGTATATAGCAGTTTAATTTCAATGAATAATATTCGCGTAAATAGAAGACAATATTATGTAAACCACTACAATCCATTGGAATAATGATATTCTGAAGTTTAGACTAGTTTATAATTAAACTACTATTTCAGAGTTTATAAGGGGTTATTTAGTTTACAACTATTAGGTAATGCATCTCTTGAACGGTAATAGACTCACCCTCTATTGAATGTGTTTTACAGCACAACTGGAAAACATTACGTGTAAATTTCAACTCGCCCTTTCTACGATATTTACAGGTGAGAGTCTATGTTATCTAAAAGACTGTTTACTCAGTC
This sequence comes from Catocala fraxini, assembly GCA_930367265.1. Taxonomy (NCBI): domain Eukaryota; kingdom Metazoa; phylum Arthropoda; class Insecta; order Lepidoptera; family Erebidae; genus Catocala; species Catocala fraxini. The sequence continues at coordinate 25,845,327 of OV884031.1, forward strand.
ACTACTTCCATTACCCGAACATATGCAATCGCAAATTTTCTCTAAATACTCAATCGCAATACCAGAATTATTATGCAGCGCGATGACGTCATCGAACATCAATTCTTCCAGTATCGCTATTAATCTACCTGATTGCATCTCTACATCGTATAATCAATCTTATTCCAATAATATAAAGTTTAAATTGGCATGTTGAGGTTAAACAGGTGCCCTAATACATGAGCGAACGTTATGCGTTAGACATGACTGAATGAAAATATTTTGTTATAAATAGTTTTCAAATGTTACTGGAATGTATTACATTCGAATGTCGTAAAAGCGAATTTATTGTATAGTTCATATTCACGCATGTATCGCCTAAGATATAGGCAACAGTGTAATACTCTCAGTTTACTCAAGATAATGGAACTTTCACGCAATAAAGGGGGATGCTATTGTCGTCTACAGGGCATTTTTATACTCCATGCATATTTGATAGACATGCAGGCTCAAAAATATATAAACCTAATAGAAGTGTATCTGCTTAAATGGTTTATTTTTCTAAAAAGAATGGACGGCTAAAGACGGACTAACAAAAGTATAAGGCTAATGTGAATGGAGGAGCCGAAAAGGGAAGACTTTAGTGAACATTCTCTGACATTATGAAGAAAGGCCAGGTTAAGAGTACCTACGCGCTAAGAATAAACCCTGTGTCGCGGGGGACTTCACAAACATTCAAGCAATGGTCACAAAAAACAAAAAAAAAGCTGGGCATCCTCAGTAACGTGAGGCAGTATTTCATGCCAGAACATTTGCTTAATTTGTACCAAGCACAGGTTCGTTCCTGCATGGAGTACTGTTCTCACCTCTGAGATGGCTCTGCAAAATATTAGCTGGAGGCTTTGGAGTCAATTGAGCGGAAGGCCAGGAGACTTATCGGCGATGACCAACTGGTCAACACACGACTCCAAAGCTTGGAGCAATCGTCGTAAGGTTGCTAGTCTCTCGGTTTTCTATCGGATACATTTCGGAGAGTGTGCAGAGGAACTGCATAATTTGATTCCTCCTTCCCCAGTCTACCATCGGACGACCAGACAATCAGGCCAGCGACACAGGTACATGGTGGATATACCACATTTACGCACGAAGCGATTTGCTTCCAATTTTATAATGCGTACCGCTAAGGAGTGGAATTCGCTACCTAAGTCTGTGTTTCCCGATGAGTACAATCTGGGTGTCTTCAAGTCGCGAGTGAATAGGTATCTTCTAGGCAAGCGTGCTCCATCGTCGACTGCATCTTCACTTAAGATCAGGTGAGATCGCGGTCAAGCCTATTAGAGTATATAAAAAAAAAAGAACATCCAGAACCGCAACATCTATGTGTCGATCACACAAATGTTTTCCCGTGTGAGGATCGAATACTCGACGCAGTGGCAATGATAAGGCGATCACTAACCACTTCGTCCTCAAGCAGTCTGTAGAGAAAACTGTATTTGAATGTACTTTATACGTCAACTGTACTAATAGAAGAAAGCCGTCTGGTTATTATAATAACATTTAACAGTTGACATTTAGATGAAGTATTCAAAATAAACGATCAAACTATCAGATTAAATTAGTCGTAACAAGACGAGTCTCTTTAGCGACTACGGTGTTCTATAAATCTATTAACAGATTAGTCTAGACTATTGTGTTGACAGACTATTTTTGACTGCGTGCATACTTCATATTTCTTCAAACCTTCCTTTAAACCCGCTTGAGGATAAGAGCTAGCCGATGATCGCTCGCGATTCAATTTACTCGTCCGTTGCCGAAAGGCAAAATGAATTAAAGATACAAAGATAGGAAATGTACATATTATGTGTCTATAGAACTCTTACTTATCGGTCGACTCGCAGTAAGAGCGTTATTACTTATACACTTTCTTCCTGTAAGGGGATAATACTGTCTCAGGTGAACCACAGTTACCAAATAATTGATTTCTATCTCCTTAATTTTTTCTCTACTGCCTTGACTATTTTTGCAGATTGTACAATTAATTTATATAGGTTATAACAGTAGGGTCCATAGGCTATGGTAGGTAACCACTTACTACCCCGCGATTAGTAGGCTTGTTTAATTTTGTTGAAATTGAACTTAAATCTTAATTTCAATTAAAAAAGTTTCTGATTTTCTTTTCAATGATTAACATTCGTGTAAACGTAAAACAATATTATTGTCTTCTGTTTACGCGAATATTATTCATTGAAATTAAACTACCTACTACTTAATTTACCACCAGCTTGGGATCCAGTAATTCAAATAGTCAAACCCAAGAAGAAGCAAACCTAGACTTCATGATACTTTGAGTTCATTCTGCGTAAATAGAAACACCAATGATTCAATTATGTTCGGGTACTTTGAAATAACTACACTGGAACATTGAGACAACTACCGTCTTAGTCTCCCCGTGACCATAGCTGTTGAAAAGCAACCGAAACGTCGCGGAAAGTGTAAAATTAAATTAAGTAAATCTAAATAGTTTTAATAATAATTTAATTAGCTTACAAATTAGTAAAGTTTAATAGTAGTAGTAGTGTAACAGTTTTCAAAATTATGTAATAGTGTCAAATAAACAACGCGATAAAATCCGTATATTGGTAGTTTAATTTCAGTAAAACAATATTGTTTAATTTCGTTTTCTGTTTTGTTTGAAATGTGACCTCTCCCCCACCTAAGGTCTGTGTCGCACAACACAAACGCACGGAGTAGGTATAGCTATAAACTTGCACCCTATTACGTGGGTCCCAAAACAGATAGTGGAATTTGGGTGTAATAGACCTCTGCCTACGCCTTAAGGGTTTATATATAAGGCTTCTTCTTCTTTTTCTTTTCGTGTAGTTAGTGGCCAACCTGTTGTCAAGAGTTGTTCAAACCGCCCGTAGGCCTCTGACATGGCTTAACGACTGCTGTCAATTTGACAACAACTGAGACTTTTTACGTGCCCTCCGAAGTACGAAGACGCTCAGATGAAATACCACTAAGCGGTCACCTATCTATAGACTGACCGCACCCAACGTTACTTAACCTCGCTAATCGTTTACTGATCAGTGAGTGCAATGTACGAATACACAATACTAAAACGATGCAATCCTCGTGTTCAAAAGCGATAATTCAGCTTCAAAGTGTAAACGAAAGGCTAGAATATGACGTGAAAGACGAAACGGAACGATATCACGACTATAGGTGCTTATCACGAACGGATTCATCCACGCTAATGCTTGGAATGATCTAGAACTTTCGTTTTTTAAATTGATTTAGAGACAGCTTTTGGTCGCTTGCATGCTCGCTCGCAAGAATATCCCAATAGGTATCGCATGTACCTGCCGTAAGTAATAGGCTTCAATCCCTATAGGTATAGCAAATGATGCGGGTTACAGGCGCCGTAGAACCTTGGGATCGATTACCGGTTCATACGGGTTGTTGGTTTTCTATTAGGCATAGTAGTAGTATAGAGTATGAGAATGGCTCGTTGATTGGAGGATATAGCTTGGAAAATGCGAGTTTCTGTCTATATCTTAAGTATTCATTGGCGTTATGTTATGTTACTTTACTTTAAATTTGAATAGCATATAATTATAGACTTTTTGATTGCACGTATGTCGTATTGGTTTAAGTGGTCGTCTCGCCACTGCCACTGCGCTAAGTGTTGTGGGTTCGAATCCCACACGGGACAAAAATTTGTGTGATCGACAAATGGTTGCACCAAGTCTGGTTATCAGACTCTCTCCTCTCACCTCAAACATAAGAAACACTAATTATTACTAACCGAGAATAAAACCGAGGACCTCACCAGCCGCAAACATAAATGCATACCACGCCACTTGACCATAGAGGTTAGAAATATTTAAATACCTCTAAGCAATTAGTAAGAAATTCCTTTTTTTTGCTTTTTAATGGCTGTCTAATGAGTCTATGCTCATGTTAATTGTCGCATTAAGTTTCTAATGTTTAGCTTATTGCCTTAAACGTGTTCGTTCAAGATTAAATGGCGCCTACAGTACCTTAATATTGCTGTTAAACACTCAAGACCCTAATAGGGTACTGTGTAATGTTAATAGTTTTATGATAGGCCTCGTCTTTTGACCAAGGTGTTGAGTCGATAAAGAAAACTGTGTTATACCAAATGGCTGTTATATTATCAAATAGCCTAATATATAATAATTGATACAATAAAAAATACATTTTATCTAGACCTTGAGTATTGGCGAAGACATTAATCTATTGAGTCGCAGCAGTTACGCAGCATCTTCATATTATAAGTTTATCTTATTAGGTTAAAATTATATTCCCATAGATCAGTATATACTAGTCTATAACAACCAATTATACCTCCGGAAATATTTTATGATAACAGATTTCTTTAGATACTTGAATACAGTGAAAGTTATCAACCAAATCGATTGATAACTGACTGACTTGTGTGATTTCTTATAAGGCTGCCACTTCTCAGGTTTTACTGAAAGCAAGCTATTTGTAATCAGCGCGAAGTTTAAGTATTGTCTTCCCTGTAATTAGCAGTAGGCTCGTCTTCTATGACACAAGACGTAAACACAACACAGCAAAATAATTTATATTGTACTTAATCTTCTCTCTTAGCCTTTATTATTCCCAAGTCACTTGGGGTCGGCTTTTCTGGTCTAACCGGATTTGACTGGATATCAGTTTTTACACGGAGCGGCTGCCACCTGACCTCCGCAACCCGAAGGCTAACGATACCCTAAGGCTAGACCAGTGTCAGGATATTAGAGAGTACTGACTTTCCCAATAACGAATGCCATAGATGTTCATGGCAGCCGGGACCAACGGCTTAATGTGCTCTCCGAGGCACGGAGTAGGCGATGATTGTCAATCAATACGCACATAATTTCGAAAAGTCATATAAATTCCGAAAGTCAGAGGTGCGCGACGTGGGTTCGAACCCGAGACCCTCTGCATTGCAGTTTGTTGGTCTCCCTACTGAGCTATCGCTGCTACTATTATATTGTACTTAATACACATCATATTATACCACGATACTAATAAGGCAGTTTAAATACAAGGAAAGAGCTAAATCAAATAGTGTGACTACATATATTATGTTAGATTATTATGCGCAATATAAATATTTATGTAAACAAAGCCACCAGTTACAAAATTATCGCCACAACTTTATAAATCAACAAATTAATTTACAATATTTCCTCTGCCATTAGTGATTGACAGTATACATAAACTAGCGTTAAGATGGCCACTGACTAGTGAAAAACATGTTACAGCAACGTTACGACGCAGCGGTAGTGAACGCAACTGCTATGCATGATCGCACGTTCTATTACCGCGGTAGACTGTTATTGGAGATTTCTTGTGATAAATTCTTAGTAAGTCAGGTGTGAGACTATGTATATATCTAATTCAATGTTCAAATAATGTTGCCAGCTTATAAATTAAAGAAACGTTTTCTAATTAACTAGCGACCTGCAACGATTTCGCACAGGTAGTACAAATACAAAACCTTAAAAAATTATACACCTTAACCTTCTTCAGGAATCACTCTGTCCATTGGTGAAAATTCCTTAGTTTACGAGTTTATCGCGAACAGACAAACGCGGCGGGGGACATTGTTTTATAATATGTAGTGATACATATCTTATACTTAAACAAAATTGCAAGTGATATCCGTCAAGCTAAATTGATGAAACAACTATTTTCTTGCATTATTATTCTTTGTAACATACGACTTCAACCTATATGTATGTAAGATGTATATACGTGTGTATAGCTATCACTATTTTCTTCTTAAAGTAAGATTAAAAGAACACTGCCATAAGAGGTGGTGCTACCTATTTTGTTACATTAATCTAAATTATAGATATACCACGAGACGCTAGCCATACAAACTATTTTATATTCTCGATTTGTACAAAGAAAATAAATGTACCATGCAGAATTCAAACGTGCGCCAGCATTAATAATAGACGATCTAATACTACGTCATCGGCACAATATCACACAGTAATATCAGCTGTTAGATGATTGCACTATATGTTATACGTAGCGAACGCAATATGGTCATGAATGCAAGTGTTACGTGCTCGCGACACAGTTGAGTGGCCACCTTTACGATCGACTCGTGCGCAGCTCGTTGGCAAGGCTGCGCTAATCGCGACGGAAGGTCTGCTTACTCGCACCGTATCGAAGTAAATGAATCAAGTACTTAGTTATGTAATCATTTATTGCGCGTTTATACTCAAGATGGTGCATTAAGTTGGAGTGCTAAATTTAAAACAAAAGAAAATTTGTATATCGTAGGTTTTTCGCTTCCGCTTGCGCATCCTGGCGATCGTGATGTTTTATCTTTGATACCCATCGCGATAAATGTAAATGGGTTGTTCTGTTGAGACAATTTTCAATAAACAGTACGTATTCTGGGTATGAATCTAAAAGTAATTAGTCTCGTTCTTTAATGACGTGGTTTGTTATCTGTTTCGCCTTTGCCCTAAAAGTTTAATGAACAAATCTCACTATGTTTTGCCACTGACACAAAATTACTGAAAAAAAATTGCACAATAATAGTAACAAAATGAAGCGAAAGCGTAATAATTGTTGGTTTGTACTTATTTCACGCAGCAACGGAGTTAGCGATCGAAGTGATTTTTTCTCATAAATATCGCAAGGTTGATGACTAGAGAGAGAGAGAGAGAGCGACCTAGGCTAAAATGCATAATTCCTATAGGACGGCTTGATTAGAGCCATTAAATACATCTATACTAATATTATAAAGCTAAAGAGTTTGTTTGTTTGTTTCTTTGAACGCGCTAATCTCAGGAGCTACTGATTTGAATGGAAAAAATATTTTAGTGTTGGATAGCCTATTTATCGAGGAAGGCTATAGGCTATATAACATCACGCTACGACCCACTGGGGCGGCGCAGTAGCCATAAACGCGCGGGTACAGCTATTTAATAATGTTAGTTGGATAGTTGATCATATTATTCTAAAACAAAATTTAACCTGTTGGCATGCCAGACATAATTGAAAACCAATTGCGTCTAGCCGCCGACTGTGCCGCCGGTGTGCCGCTGCGACTCATTACGTTAACAACTTAAACAAATAGATTATAACATAAACAAATGATAATATACAAAAGTAATGCGTCCATTGTTTAGAACTGTTGCAAGATCTTGTTTAAGTACGTTTTTTTGTATTTCTCGTACGAATTCTCATTCCCATACGACCACAACGGTAATGAGTGCTGTTATTATGTAATTACTTTGTTTGTTTTGGAGTATATTTAGCTACCGAATCTTTCGCGGTATGTACTGACTTTTATGATGATCATTACCATCGGCTTAGGTAATTGTATTGTATATTAAAAAATACGCGTACTAAAGTCATATTTCTTAGTACGCCATAACGTAGTAATGCAATGAGTAAGATTCTTCCTTTTTTCCTGTGTTACGGGGGACTTTATAAACATTCAAACAACTAACACCCATACTAGGATCACATATTTGTGGATCACACAATTTCTCACCTCGTGAGATCGAACGGGATCGAACCCATAAGCCTCAACGCAGTGTTACTGGCAAGGCGATCGCTTAAATTGCTACATCAGTCAGCATCTTACAGTCTTGTTAACTCCTCGCGCTAAGCTAGAAAGCTTGTGATAGGAATGAGTTCACGTCGGTAGTGCATGGATTGGATCCAGTTGGAATGTTTAAAATTGCTTCATTATGGGCGAAATCCTTTGTCCATTTATCCCATTACTTTTTCCCGAGAATTTTGTATGTTACGTAGTCAAGTTTACTATCGCATTTCTTAACTAAGTTCTAACGTGAGTCCCTGAAACTGATAGGCTGACTACAGTTCGCCTTTTAATCACTTAGCAATACGTAATGTTAGGTTAATGCATTACGCATGAATTACAAGCAAAAAAAAAATACATTAACAAGCAATGAGGTAACAGGTAAACGATTCAAAGGTCATCATTACGCAAGAAACAAGTGAAATCAACGAAAATTCTAATTAGCGTACGACACTGCCTATTAATACGGTATTCATTGACGCTTTAGTATGAAACACAAATTATATTCATCTAACAAAACCAGTACTCTATTGTTAATCTGCAATTACAGCTGTTTACTTTGTTTTATAATACATTGTTTTATGAAAAGGAAGGGAACAACAAAATCCTCTCTGTACTATTATAACTGCTAACTTTAGTTTCTTAATATTACTACGCTATACATCGACTTTGTTAGATAAGAAAAAAGTACAATCTTTGTACAAAAACATCGACGTAATTGCATTAATCAAAAATTGTTGCTGGTTACTTTGTATCATAATATTAATTTTCGGCATCCAACTCCGTGTCTTCTTCTCCCTTAGCCTTTATTATTCCCAAGTCACTTGGGGTCGGCTTTTCTAGTCTAACCGGATTTGACTGGATATCAGTTTTTACACGGAGCGGCTGCCACCTGACCTCTGCAGCCCGAAGGCTAACGATACCCTAAGGCTAGACCAGTGTCAGGATATTAGAAGGTACTGACTTTCCCAATAACGACTGCCATAGATGTTCATGGCAGCCGGGACCGACGGCTTAACGTGCTATCCGAGGCACGGAGCAGGCGATAATTGTCAATCAATACGCACATAATTTCGAAAAGTCATATAACTTCCGAAAGTCAGAGGTGCGTGACGTGGGTTCGAACCCGAGACCCTCTGCATTGCAGTCTGTTGGTCTCCCCACTGAGCTATCGCTGCTTTTCGGCATCCAACTCCGTGTAGGCATTAAAAATAAAATATATGTTTAAAAAAAATCGTCAATATATTGCGTCAATAAATAATAATTGTTGCTCAGTACTTTTTATTTTGTAATACGACCTTGTTACTACTACATAAATAAGGTTAAGGATAGAGAAGACAATACTGTTGTAATTGTTAAATGGTTTCTAAAATGGCCGGCTTTTAATTGTCAACGTGTTTAGATAGTGACATGTTATTATGGTCATGCGGTAATGTTCTTGCAGAACATTGTACAGCAGTCTTTAAAATGTATCCATACTAGTTAGGAAGTACGTCATGCTAGAATTTAGTAAAAGAAAATGAACGTGCTATACCTACAGACTATATACAAAAGTATTGATAGTAAAAATTGGATGACAACTTAGCGGAAGTATTCCAATCAGAAAGCGAATTCAAAACCTCAAGTTAATTCGGTTATCGATTTAAAATGTATCGATAATCAACTTAATACAATAAATATGCAGTCGATTATAATAGGTATCGCTTCTAATGGCTGAATATGTTAAATAGCTGTAAACGTACCGACAGTTCAAGATAATATTGTGAAGACCAGAGGCCTTTCCATTCTTCCGTTCCGTCCTTATATTCCATAAAGCGTAGGTACATGCGTGAAAATGAGAAAACGCGCTACAAAGTGTATAGCTTTGTCTTATTCTCGAGCATGCAATTACAATACGAGAAGGAAAAAGAAAGTGAGTAAGAAAGATAGGGCAGGATTATAGCAAGAGACATAATATAAAGTATGTTTGTGTGTATAAAATCACTAAAGGTTATAATTCGGTATCGTCTGTTTTGCATTTTCAATTTACAATAAATGCACAAATTCCATTTGTACAAAACTATTCTCTTACAAAATTCGTTCTCGCGCTATCATTACGAAATGTGTTGTGAAACGCAAAATTGCATTTTAAATGTTCCGTGCAAAAACGTTCTGACAAAAAAAACGTCATTCGGCACTCTGAATGAATTGTTTTATAATCAAAAACTTATCTTTGTTTAAAATAATATAATCTGTAGCATTTGAAATGAATTCTTTGACATAACACAATGAGAATTGTTGGAACGCGCATTTTGAATAGGTTCCTTCTTACGTGCTCTATAGCTTTGACGTACGCGTTAATTTCGATAAGACACAAGGAAGCAAGGTGATGTGATATGAACAATGGGATCGTCGACCCATTGACGATAATAATTATATATAAACACTGCGAAGAATATAAATATCTCAGGGTCGAAAAATGAGGAAGATTGATGATGAAATGCTTATGCATCATAACAAATGTCAAAAGCTATATGGCTTCTGACAATGAAACACAAAAAACAGATCATATAATAATAATAATAATATAGTACTGATCATTGGTAGCGAAAGAAAGAGATAGAAAAATTTAAAATTCTAAAATTTAAAAATAATTCGTTAAGGAATGCGTGTCAGCAAACATCTTCGGATAAGATTCTAGATGCGAAGTCATTTTATTATTTATGGTCTGAAAATTTGTTGACAGCGTATTTTCCCGCACTTACTCTTTTCATTGTCATAATCTTCCATCGCATACGACAACTTTTATTATAAGTGAGCAAAGGACATAAGTACATTCAGTCAAAGTAAAAACAATAGGTTGCAAGAATGGATTGATTTTAGTAAAAACTCCGCTCGGCAACTTTCAATTAGCTTATGAGAACTGTTTAATCTTGATAATGGATTGCCCTTTTGAAACAAGTGTAGCTCGTCGACTTCCGCATAAAATTTAACCTAGATTTTGAGTGTTTTATACAAAATCTCGACTTAACTGTTTATTTTCAGTTAGGTATATCAGTAACATTACATATAAAATTGTATAGATGCATGATCGAAAAATATTGAAATATTTGTCGCATTGAGTGCCTCAGTTACACCATCGACTGACATAATGCGTGCGCTTCTATTAAGTAGGCTCTGTCGTAGGTCGTAGCACGAAGTTGGCTGCGTGTAGACGTCTCCGACATATTCATGTTATACTTTAAAGTAGAAATAATCCACTTTTTTAACATAAGAAGGCACATATTATGATGATGATGATGATTAATAGTCGTACACTGTTAAACCTCGAAAGAGAAGGCAGTAAGTTCATGATATGGTGTTGCTAAGTCTACTGGGTACAATTCCGAACATTATTGCCAGTACTAAGAATCTTCGTATAAAAAACTTTTTAGTAATACAATAAGTATTACTATCTAAGTTTACCCCATCTGCGAATCGATTCCGACACACGTTTGATCACGTTTACGACATTGACTAAGGAAACGGTTAAAATACCATTTGTCTATCAATAATTTAATTATTTACAATTTTATAAATGTTATTTCTTACATAGAAACTCATTATTTAATGTATTGAATCCCAAGAGCCTTTGCCTTATGTTTAATGTCTTGTCAAACTCTAAATCTAATTCATAAAACGAACGGCGGAAAATATTTACTTTTTTATTTCAGTCTACCGGACGAGACGGAAATTGTGACCATGCGTTCTGGCACAACAAAATGGGATACATTTATTTTCTTTTATTAAATAAACACTGATTGATGAATGTACATAAATCATAAGATAATTTTAGTATAAAAACATTAATTCTCGTAATTAGTTGAATTGAGATATCGCTTTCTAAAATAAAAACTAAATTACTTCGTCTTCAACCACACATATCAATTTTAACATTACAAGAAAATATAAAAGCACACGGTTAAAACCTAGATTTCCATCCGCAGTCACGTAAGCCTATAAAATATGAATTTCTGTGTAAAAAGAGATTGAAAATTACATTCATGCCATTCAAATACTTAGCGAAACGACCGTAAATCGTGCACTCAATATGAAAACGTACAAAAATAATAGATAATAAATAAAACACGCTGACAGAACCGAAGCTCCCCAACATTATTCCATTTGCGTGCCGTATCTAAATTGTCTCGCTGATTTACCTGGAATATCGTCACCCTACACGCACGGCGTAATGCACGAGGGTGTAATAATTTACTATTCACTCACACTTGTTGGAGAGCACGCACACACGTACACCTCACGGCTTAATATCGGCAATAACAGCAACTTTTTTCACGTCCCCCCTTTCCCCCTACACTCTGTAATTTCCCCAGTCCCGAATTATAAGCTCATGAATCATGGCCAGCGTAGTATATCGTTTTTTTTTCTATGTGTGTGTGCGTGAAAATTCGAAATTCGAAAGTTTTATTTACAGCGTCAGTTTTGAATTGAAATTTTTATGCTGTGTTCGATGACTTCGAATAAAATAGTAGCAACGTTTTTAAACTAGGATGCACCGCTATTTGCCTCTGCCTGCATCTTTAATTAAAAAATAAGTAACTCTTTTTTATTGGCAGTTTGCTTTTTGTTGAGTAATCAAGACGGTCGTTTTATTTTTTATTTTGCGCCGCTCTGTTTGTATAGTACGTGTTCTTATTTGAATCGTAGCTAGTCTATTGTTAGAGATATCAAACTGAATCCACACGCTTCCATTTGGATTGACAGCCAGAGGATTTAAATTAACGTACATTTGAGATTCAATGGATTGTCGTTTTCTTTTTATATACACTTTGATTAGGTAGTTTATTAATCGTTTTCAGAAGTACATTGAAAGCATATAATCTAAAAGTGTCGAGGTACTAGAGCTATGAAAACTCATTATAGAATCTCTAATTGCTTGTTAGGATATTAAAAAGGACATTATTGATAACCAAATATGTTTAACCTTACCGTTGATTTAATTACATTTTTCACTTTAAACGCCACGAAGCAGACTATAAAAAATCTTCTAATGTACTAGATTGTGCCCGCATGTTCGCCCGCATAAATGTAGATTAGGTTACGTTAGGTTAGTAACAATACTTTTTCTGGATGAAAGGTACCCTATATCCTTTTCTGTTCTCCTGACGAATACGTGTATGTAAAATTTCATGATGGTTGGTCAAAAAGTTAAGGCGTAAAAGCGTAACAAACAAACTCACATTCGCATTTATAATATTAGTTAGGATACATTTCTTTTTTATGATCACAAAACAATAATTATGCCTTTTCATACTTTGATTAGTACAATGACATTTCCTATAGAGTGCATAGAGTTAAAAACATCAAGACGCGTTGTCTGTTAATATTTGTTTAACGTTAATATGGTTTTGAAACGAATGGCGACCCGTGCATCAACATGTTGTGGAGTATTCTCACGTTCTATGTGCTCTTAGGAATTTTCCCATGGTTGTATGTTTTACATAATGGTTTTTGAGGTAGGCAGGCTAGTCGGTACTTACTCTAAAAGTATAAGTAGTAGACAAAATCAGATTATTAGTCAGTAGCATATAGCTATAGGATAAAAAAAGATCAAAATAAATGTAAGCGGTTCAAAAATATGTTTTTTGACCTGTATAGAGATTGAATTTACAACACGCAGCGCACTGCCAGTGGTGACATGACTACTTAAAACATTATGTCATCGGTGTTTACGCCGACTGTGTAACTGCGAGTTATTTATTTTCTTTTTTATCCTCATAAATCATAGACAATACCACAAACAATAGACCAGCTATCCTGTCAAAGACACGCACAGACCCTATTAAAAAAGGTTGTCACTAATTCACCCTTCTAAATCAAACGATCTGACCTCTGTTCACATCTCAAAGACACCCGAACCTTTCTATCGTTGACAATAGACATTCAGATCGTCGAATCAATTTCCCGTTCCAACGATTTATATTCTGTGGTCGCATGAAGTGGCCATCCTGTTCGATATACAAGACAGAAATACAAAGTGCAATGACGTTCTATCAGACATCAAATATTAATGTCCGATTAAGCTGACGGAAACCGATATGCTTCGGAATTAAGAATAACTTTTTTTATTTTGTACTGTAAGATTAAAACACAACAATATTTATGCTTAGACTATAGCTAAGCCTTTGGTGTAAACTTATAGAGAAAAGGCGTAAGGCACACCACGGCGCAGGCATGGTACAGATAATGCACATATGCGATTAAAATTATACAAAAGAGGCGAGAGGATCGAGCGATCTTTTCTGTATCGTTTACGCTTTACTGCGCCATACTATTACCTTACCGAATATCGCAGCAAGACAAACTTCTGATGTATCTCTGCGTTGAATAGGGTTTTTGCTACTCATCGAACTATAGATCCTACAAAGAAGAAGTTCCTTTGCTGCCAACAGAGATTACTAATCTACTGCTGAGAGCATACCTCAAGGAATCAGCCAGAATCTACACACCACAGGAACACGACTCGATGTTGTCTTGCTGCAATTTTTTGTAAGGTGAAAGTATTTTGAATAGTGCTTGCGCTACTCTCCGTACTGTTGACCCTTCAAAAAGAATTTCCTTTGCTGACGAATAATATTACTGGTCTCCTGCTGAAAACACACCTTAAGGAGTGTGCTGAACAGGAGACCAGTAATCTTTCACAAGTCACAAGGTGTGACTGCGATTTTTATAAAGTGGAGGAGGTATTATCACAATAATTTAAGTGGAGATTTTCTTATACTTTCCTCTTATAGAAACACCGGTCTGTAATTAAAAATATCCATTGGACGCCTGTTATATTCCCGCCTCCGAGCTCCGTCGCCTTAGAAACAATCTGTACAAGATACGTATCTTTAAATTGTTCACTGTTCAAGTAAAAACAATCCTAAAAGTAAATAAAATTACATCTGTACCGTGATTCCTTAGATACACAGCTCCTCGCAAGTTGTCGTCAAACTTGCTACGACTTAACTAACTTTTTCGAACAAACACACTTACATAAGTTGCGTGCGCGAGTGTACACTCTGCCTACGCAATGTTCGACTTACGTTTAATGTTAGGCTTTATACACATTAAAGGATTGTGCGACTTTTTTGTATGAACACTAGTGCCAGAAAGTTAAACAGAACAAATATTCGTTACATTTTAATATTAGAAATACGAAACACGAAAATTTAAGAGATACACACACAAACACAAGACGTCAGCTATAACGATACAATTTGATTTAATTCTATTAAGCGCTACGAATGGCCCGTATTTTTATTATTGTGAAAAGCCTGCATTTCTGACCACCATATTTTTAAATGATTACCACACAAATATCGCAATATACACGCTAACAGGGACCAAATGTGTCCAGCAGTAGTATATTTATAAACAATAAGGTATAGGAGTTTATTAAGGAATCACATTTTTGTAGTTTATTACTCCGCAGACAAACAAACTATCTTTCATGCAAATTCTACATACATACCTTTGCATCGTAAATAAATTCGCAATACAATCTCGTCTAAAAATCACTAAGTTTGATTATAACCTTACGCACAGATGTAATCCGTCACGACACGGCCTGACTCGCGCCGTCAACGGATCAAATTATACAAATTTATCACAGCCCGCACACGTAGACCTTAAGTTCAACCGCATAAAGATCAAATTTCAATGTTACGACAGCACGCGTTAATGTTGTGTATTTTCATTAAGCCATTTCCACAGTTCCCTTAACTATTAATATCGGAATGTATTTTCAACGCGCTTTTTAATATTTTATTTTCGCGCCATTTTGTAGAGTATGTTACAAGGTCGCCATTTAACTCATTACATAAACATTGTGATGTTTATAGCATAAAAGATAATGCTTTATTCATAGAATTGAAATTAGCGAGAGTTATAAATAAAGTTGATTTGTGACAGATTGTAGGCAAACGTTAAAACAACATAGTATACCGAGAAGGGATACTAAAGGTAATAAGGTACTAAGCCAAAAGAGGAATACTACTGAAGACGAATACAAGCCTAATTCGGACCATATACAGTACCTACATATACCAAAATAAGGAAAGATATGGTTAATACGAATCAAATTAATAACCGAATTGTACACAATTCGGTTATTAATTATGAATGAATGAAAATGTACTTGCAAATTGTTTAATATCATTCTGCGTAAGTAGAAACACCAATGATTAAATTATGTTCGGGTACTTTGAAATAACTACACTGGAACATTGAGACAACTACCTACCATCTTAGTCTCCCCATGACCATGGCTGCTGAAAAGCAACCGAAACGTCGGGGAAAGTGTAAAATTAAATATAAATAGTTTTATTAGTTTTAATAAATTTAATTATCTTATAAATAAGTAAAGTTTAATAGTAACTAGTAGTAGTGTAACAGTTTCAAAATTATGTAATAAAGTGTAAAATAAACAACGCGATAAAATCCGTATATAGTAATTTAATTTAAATGTTTAATATTATATGATAATGTGCGTCATTTGACTAATTACACCCTGCGGTTTCTACCGCGTTAAGTGATGTTTACTAGTCTGCTTTTCTTTGTAGCATAGTGCTGCGTCCCAATATTTTTCTCAATAAACGGACTATCTCCCGCAATTTTATTCAAATTCAAATCCGTCTACCAATTCCTGAGGCAAAAGCATAAACATTTCTACACATTTTAATATGCCACTAGTCTATTAACAGTAGCCTGATATACTGTCTCCCTTATTTGTGTCCTGCTCATATCTATCTGTCTAATGTCGTTACTCTGTGTTGGTGCTCTCAGGCTGTAATAATTCACAATCCGCCATTACATCGCATGAAGATATACCGCGTAAATTCTCTAAGGCCTATTTAGAGTGGTGCTATGACATCTGTCAAGTGCAACACGCGGCGACATAGACTCTAGTCGAGCTCGCTACACTGCAGCTCTAGTGTCTATGTCATGCTCTATCTTACACTATGGATTTTAAACGATTGCAAATGGCGGCCAATGTAGTTAAACACTAAGACCTAGGCTAACTTGATTTTAGATTTTAATTTGTGTACTATAAGAATTTGTTTTACTGATACATTCTAAAACACAAATAATAATGACAAAATATTGATATGATCAGTAAAATCAAAAATAGGAAAGATGAGACACAAACATTTTCATCATTATCATATCAGGCAAATTCTAAAAAAAACAGTTGCATCACTTGAAGCGAAAATTCATTCTCCCCTCTAGATAAACTTGAATTAATAATATCTTATCATTTATATTATCCAAAACAGTTTGAGTAGGTATATGAAATCGGCCATTAATTCGTCGAATTCTCAGGAAAAACATATTTGAATTTGAAACATATTATGTATTTTGTCGAAACAAGATACATGTTCCAAATTCAAATATGACTGGAAACCTCATTACCTGCTAGCAACATTTATTAAAATAAAATATAAAAATTTTCTCATATGTGCCATTTGTGATGTAGAAAAAACATGATGATCAACGCGAATTCTTTTCACGTTTACGTTTCATATTTGAAATATATTTATACATAGTACAACTTTGTATAAATTACATGAATTCGATTTTTTTTATTAGATAGATTTAATGTTATGATATATTTTTTAATTATTGTCCATATTACATACATACTATAACCATATCTAAATCATGGATTTATTTAAATTTAGAAATTCACTGTAGGTACTACACATTTTGGCGGGTAAAATACAACGCCATCTTCTATTTTGCGACGTTATTTTACTTCGAAGCTTCTTATTTTTAACTTGTCAACATTATAGATAATTCATATCGGCTACGTCTGTCAGTTATAAACAGATTTCTTTATAGTAGTTCTACGCCTACATGTCATACACTGTACATTGAAGCCGAACAAAACCATGAGTTATAAAAAAAGACAGATATGTAGTGACATATGGGATGTATTGAGCCGAGCCGCAGGTATTGTGCGCAAATGTACGACTGCCGTATAAACGAGACGTCATTGTGGATGTATCAATCAGATAACGTGACTTGGACTGCTAATAAATTTCTGTGAACTGTTTATATGTAAGAGAGAGAATTAGATGCACGCCTGTATACCGCCGCACCCTATAATAATAATAATAATAATCCATTTATTTGCATTGAATATAGGTACATACATTAGATGTTACATACATTAGTGATCTGCTACATTCTGCCTTCAGTAAGCATGCAAATTTTATACATTAATAGATTTTATTAGATTGCAAATTAAGTAAATGGTACAAATAGTTCATGTCATAATTAATAATTTAAAATAATGTCATAATATAAAAGTGTCAGAAGAGAACAAAGAAGAAAATAAAATTAATATCAATGTCATTATTATATTTGATCGTCCTCTATAAAGGTTGTAAGTGTATAATAACATTTTGTAATTAAAAGTTCTGACAGTTTCTTTTTAAAATATGTATTCTCTCATTCTTTAGAGCATCGGGTATTTTATTATAAATTACTGTAGCCATACCTAAAACATTTTTCTTTAACAAAGTTGTGTTATATATATACCTATAGGCGCAATACACTTATTTTACCAACTATGTTCAGGTCTTATGCAATGATATTATATATTAGGTATGTGACTTTCATAGTAAGGGACGTTGATGGACGACGCTTACAGCGTAGACGCTTTAATTCTATTGCAAGCGATTTTGTGGGACCTTTTTCGAGTCCAATATAAAAACGTCTCAATTGGGACGCTTTTCGGTCTTCACTCAACCCTGCGTTAGTAACATAATTATCTGCTTCTATTCTGTTTATAATTTAATTAGACTTACGTAATTGGTAGTGTCTGCAGTGTTAAGTACTTATAATTTTCTAATAGAAAAGTATAAAAACATTTTACTCGACCTAGAAACCGAACTCGGTATTTCCAGGTAAGCAGATGTGCAAACGCCACGCCACGAGACGCCACGAGGCGCAAGAAACAATAAGATAGCTCTACATAATTATTTTCATGACAATATTCACTAAAATAGATTATATAACCCATCAACATAAAATAATCTTGTGTAGTAAAATATTTACAGGCTCCGCAAGGGTGGTCTATTCACAACTGACATTGATTGATACAGGACATTCGGACTCCGGTTTGATACTCATGTTTATGTTATTATCAATCCCGGACTTGTCCGGACGCCGGACACCGACTGTCGGAAGTATCCGGACTAACGGATGTAACAGGACGAAAAGTTTGCACATTATGTGCTTTTGATGTATTTTCAATGTGAAATTTGGTTGGCAACAGTGTTTGACATAGTAAACACGCGTCTCTTGTGTGAAATTTTTTTCACACGTTGTATGGTAATGAGTAGTTTAAATATAAGTGACACAGGTAACATTAGCATTTATTTAAAAGCAATATCATTCAACTCTGATGCAAACAATTACATTCATTCCATTTTCAAGTAATATTTCTATATACTATGAACAACAGCCCGTTAGTTCGAAATCTAAATCATACCATTGTGTTCTATTTTTTATTTTTAACAAACAATCGTAAAATGAACACGATTCCGAAAAACTTGAATAGTGTGGAATACACATGTTTCCGTTGTTAAAGTACACCTAAAATAAATCTTTTAAACGATTCGCGCGTCGAAACGCTGCGGTGCAGATTGACACGCCAGCGTCCCACATTAGTTGTGCACCGGCATTCGGGAACCGAACACTCTGCTGCTAACAGACATCACTATTTATACCACTTGCCAACATAAAAAGACCCCTGTCACCTGCTCTAAATACCAACAAAACAAACATTGTTGGTGACCACCATAGTTCTAGATACATTGGTCGCGTTTTATTTTAAGCTGCTAATGACTGATGCGTCATTTATGCTTTTTTTTAAGTATTTAGAGACAATAGACGAGGACAGTACACATGTTGTCTAATGGACTGTCCGTCGGTAAAGCTAACACGGTATCAAAGTGAGGAGAGTGAAATGGCCGTATTAATTTATTATTATTGCTGTTTACGCGCGTATATGTTACTAGAAAATGGGACTGACGTGTGAAATGAGCTTGACTACCATCGCTTATGTGATAGAAAGAAACATTATTGCTTGTTTAGTAGAAAGTAGCATAGCTAGCTGTCTAAACATACGAACTTTATAGTTTCACTTGTCTGTAAAAATGAAAGAAAAATTTGCCCTAAATCATTTTCACGACTAGACTGTCATCTAATGTCAGAAATAGCGAAATAAATTATACTTAATAGGTTAATTAATTTTAATTATTATAATAATATTCGAAAAGTTGTCTACTGGTTTTTTTTTTTTTATCTCACGTTTATGTAACAATTTATTAAGCCGCGCGTTTCTGCAAAATAATATTCAGACTTATATTGATTTTTATATTTCTTTATTTAAAGCTAATGAAATTTGAATAACGAACTTTTAACAATTTAAAAAAGGTATGCAGTATATGAATACCATTAGTATTTTAAATATTTATTACAGCTATATTTCATTATCTATTTTAAATTACACGAATATAAACTGCTTAACGTAGCGGAGTTACTAACAAATTTAACTGCTATTAAATCCGTATAACGTATAAGGAATGCTACAGTATAAATATTGGCAACAATGTTTAAGAGAATATCTTAGTAAATAAATACTGTCGTCTATCCGGCGTGAGTTATAAAATTGTTGGTCGAATACGCTCTGCCCATTGAACATTAATGTCTCATAAATATGATTGTCGTTTCAACCACGGTGTTTCACGACTATAAACTCCATTTAATTGCCATCTATCACAAATAAATCTACTGAAGGACGTTATAATCCCATACAACTTTAAGCCGGAGTCACAATTTAATCGATTACGACTGTCAACGCGCGGATAACCGTATAATCGATTCAAGATTCTATTAGTATGTAACAGAATAGTGTAGTCACATCTCAAGGTCATATACTTAATTACTAAATTAAAGCGTGGTAATCGTAATAAATTGTTAATAATTCTTGACAAATGGATGATTAGTTCAATACTTTTCTCAGTTTCTATAATCTCATTTCATTCAATTAATAACTTTTACCAAAATTGAGAAATTCATTGGAATAAGTACAGCTATCAGTAACCGATAATCGTCGAGATTGTTTCACTGACCATGTCAGCGTCAGATAAGAAGACAGAAAGTTATTAAAAAGGGCATGATAAATTAATAACTATTCTTTATTCTAAAATATTTATTTCCACGGTTAGTAAGCAAGGCTCTGCTATTATAATTTTTTTATTTCTTAACCTGTTCTAGAACAAAGTAGCATTAAAGGGAGGGTGCCCACAAAACAATTATCACTGATAAAATGATGCCAAAACTTCTTCTTAGATCCCATGGCATTCATTTGCACCTATGTTTGCGGCTGATCACAGAATCCTATTTAATTCTCGGGTCAGTCAGTATAATTTTGTATGGAAATTCTTAGCTCTGCAAATATACTCGGTTTATGGATTTATTTTTCGACTTACTTACCAATAGCTGGTTAAAAGTGCATCTCTACTTATATCTTTATTAGATATAACGACGTGAGTGTATATATATGTATGGAATGAGAAAATAACTTATTTATTACATTATCGCGTACATACATCACAAATATTATATATTATAGTTCTGAAATATAACGCGATCTTTTTTCCACGCTTGTTCAGAATTCAGTATCGTGTAACAGAAGACAATATGTTTCTGAACGGTTGAATCTGTCGCGTGCTTGTCATAGACAAGATGTCTTGTCGCTCGAGCTGTCACGATAGTGATGCACTCAGTTGCACATTTGGCACGGCTATAGATATTTGAATGATTCGGTGATCCAACTATGGTGTTACGTCACTAATTAAATAGACGTTGACACTATTTAATTTTAGTTTTTAATTGGGCTGTATTGAGTAATGGCCATCAGTCATCATCTTGTTGAGTTGAGGTCGGCGCATTATGTTTCTTTTTTCTGGTATTAGGATTATATCGTATGTAATAAGAGGGCTTTTAAATGAGTGTTGTCGCAACTAGGCATAATTTCTGTGTCACGGGGGACTTCACAAACATTCAAGCAACGGACACAAAGAACATCCAGACTCAGAACAATTATCGATTCACAATGTTTTTGTCCTGTATGAGATTTGAACACACAACACTCGGCGCAGTGGCACTGTTGAGACGATCATTTAAACCACTATCCTTACAGTACCAAACGCCGTGCTGTTAAGAAATCTATACAGAAAACCCAAGAACTACCGCTGCGCCACCGAGGCATACGGTCGCATTAATGGATGAAACTGTCCAATTTTGTATTGAACTAAGGTCACCGAAGTACCGTAACTGCGTACACTATTGGAATAATATTAACGGACATCAGTACTGCTTATGTCAATACGGCTCGAGGATTGATGTGTGAATTTATAATAGAATTGGTTTGTACTATTGGGCACGCACACATGCACACACACTCGTTATTATATACAGCGTGTGATAAAATGTGTGTGTGTGTAAAAATGTGTGTGAAATAAATTCAAAATGGGTATTCTTTGTGTTCGTTATTTCAATGTTTGTATAGTCGTCGATATTGTATAGTCCCCTGCGATACAGAAATTAAATATAGTGCGGCAATAGCCTCTTTAAAAATCAAAATATAATAATATTGTAAATAGTCCGGTGAGTTCAGTATACATTCCTTTAAAGATTCTAAGACTATTTAACAGTCTTTCATATGTTGTATGAAATGTATACAGAGACAGATATGTGGTGTTCAAAAACACCTGTATACCTTATATATTATATTATATCTGTATACCTTATTTTATGCAAATCCAATCAACAGTTAACGTGTGAGTGAGTAACAAACATAGCGACATCTTAACACGCCGCAACATTTACAACATTGACAAAATATTACAAATTATGATTTTATCAGTTCACCTGACTGTCTAATACGGAGGCGCGATCTATAAACTACACATTGATTTGTCTCGTACGCAGTGTAAAGCAATCACGACATCTGCAATCAACTCAATGTCGTTAACAACGCTTAACATGACCATACTTTTATGTTACACGCTGTATATACTTACACACACATACTCATATTCACACACACATACACAATCAAACGTTTCGTGTTACTGTTGCTAATTAATTGAGTGCGTGTTATAATTGGATTCGGGTGCCATTGCGATAGTGACGCCTATAATGTTATTTTTATTAGTTTAGTGTTAGTTAAAATTAGAAGTCAATTGCCTATTATGTAGTAGCTGATAATATCTAGCCTGTTACGATATTTGCCCACTACTGGGAGTGCCCAGTTACCCTTTTTATACCAAGAGTAGACCAGTGGGTCTACTCAGCCCACCACGCTGGCCTAGTGTGGATTGGCAATCTTTACGCACTTCGAAAACATCGTAGAGATTTTTCAGACACGCAAGTTTCTTTATGATATTTCCCATCAAGTACAATTTAGTACGAGGGACTCCGTGCTGTTACAGATAATTTCTTGTTAGAGTAACTTTGTAACAACAGCTGGGGTCCGAAATAGAACCCTCGTGCACAACAGTGGCACTCAATGCCGCTGCGCCACCAAGTCAGTCATTATATAAATCAAAACAGTAAAAACTATAAATAATAAATACGCCTCACTAATAGTGTGTTCCGAGAATCGAGTCAAGTTTAGAACTAAAACTAATTGTGAAAGCGAAGCCACTAAATACGCGATCTAAACATTAGCGGGGGCGTTAGCGTGCTAA
This sequence comes from Catocala fraxini, assembly GCA_930367265.1. Classification (NCBI taxonomy): domain Eukaryota; kingdom Metazoa; phylum Arthropoda; class Insecta; order Lepidoptera; family Erebidae; genus Catocala; species Catocala fraxini. The sequence goes on from OV884031.1 coordinate 25,868,703, forward strand.
CAGTCTTGTGACAGCGACATGTCAATAAGCTCGCTGGCTGAAACGCTGGACCTAAATATAATAGGTGATATATGAGTTTTTATACAACTCTGCTAATTACATGAACAGCTGTTCTTTATATTTGTTATTCCACGTTAGCATACAAGCCTTTAGATCGCCTTATGGTAAGCAGTTACACCAGTTACCGCTAACTGTCAATGCGATGCTGCTAGCTATATCTTTGGTTCAATAGTATTCAATAGCGCTTTGAGGACCATTTAATAATAATCATAATATAAAGTGTACATTCTAATACATAGAGTAACAATTAAAACTACCCCTTAAAAATATGTGCTATATTGTGTATATAGTAGTTTAAATTTTACATTTACACACAAGTATTTTATGTCTGCCCTGCCGCTGTCCCTAGAAAAAACCGTGATTATTCCATGTACCATTCATGGCATAAAAAATCATTTATTTATAACTGATAGGTACGTCGTCAGTCATCACTTTGGTTTTGAAATATGAGGGTAAACCCACGCAACAGTGGGTGACGCCAAGAAGCGTATTCCGCTGGTCTCAAGGCCCGTTCTCGCGGCACGGTACGAGTCAATTATAACGCTTCGCGTCACCAACTTAATAGACGCTTCCCGCTGACCGATTAACCTCGTCTCATAACTCGCACCTGAAACTCTACCTACCGCATACACATTTATCATGGTTTACCTGACCCAATATATATTTAGAAGTTTATGAAGTTCTAGTATATTCTTCCTCGGTTGTTATCGTGGTTGGTCCAATCCTGTGTACCCTCTCTTTAACCTTTTGAGCGCCACGGTCTTGTATAGAAGACAGACGTTTCCGTGCCCTCCACGCCACATCTTTATTAGACAATATCTAATCGTAAAATTTATTTTAAAATACATAAAAGAAATAGTTATTATTATTTTGTACGTCATTTTACTATTGCCTAAAATTCTAGTTTTACATTTTTATGTCAAGCAATTAGCTTAAAAATTTTAACAATTTAACAATTTTCAAAATTTTGTGTTGAAATATCAAATAAACAACGCGATAAAATCCGTATATAGCAGTTTAATTTCAATGAATAATATTCGCGTAAATAGAAGACAATATTATGTTATTACATTGTCTAGGAGGAAAATGTCTGCACGGAGACAATTGAATTTGCTTGCACAAATTTTGCATTCGTCCATGTGCCTCTTTCCAATATGACTATTACAATGCACCGAATGATTTTGAATATCATACTCGTCAAGGTAAAAAACGCACCAGCACGAATATTAGACCATTAACTCGAGGCATTTTTCTGAAAGTAAAAAGTATAAGTATCTATATTTGTCCTATTTATCAAAATAATCAAGAATAGTACTACAGGTGCTTGTAGATTCGTTAGTTAATTTAAAGACACAAAGTTTTATTTTTGCCTTACTTGCTGAAAAAAATTGCATGACATTCACAGAAACTTGCCAGATATATAAATAAATATGCTTTAACAATAAGCCATATATCAAAAATTAAAAAGTAATTCAACAAACAATTCGTCCAAAAACAGGATTAATTGACTAGAAACGGTAAACCGCAGATCACACGCAACGTTAGTACGCAGTGTCACGTGTATTTTAGTTACACTTGGACATCACGGGCCGCGGCGCTATTTTAAACGAGCCTAGTTCAACCTATGATGGACGGCGCGACCAACGACTGTATGTCTGTCACTCATACTGCAACTGCCGCACTAAAACTGTTTTGCTTGTTACAACCATTGTATCTTTAGTTGACGTAACAGCTGTCGTGATATTTGCATTGAGATTTGCCGGGTTAGATGACTTTTGTTCGAAAATGATCACAAATATTAAATAAATGAATTTACGCTATTTTTCAAAGTTTATTTATTATCAAGTAAGAGAAGTTTTCAGTTTTACACTAAACGCTTATATGTATGTTACTAGCTCTTACCCGCAACTTCGTCCGAATCTTTAAAGTGTCCTATGTTCTACTGTAGGTTGCCTACCGTAATAGACTATATGGGCGTAAGTGCGGCAAATACAAGCTTACTAACTAACCATGTCCTCTCTCGGAGCTCAAGTTTTCTCCATACCTAACTACATCAAAATCAAAAGAGATGTTTAGTAGTGAAAACGTAACAAACAAACCAGAGTTACTTTCAGGCTTATAATATTACTTATCTATGAATGGGTATTCATAAATTTGGACGCTTGCCCCATATAACGCTGATGTTCCATCGAACAAATGTTGACGTCCCATTAAAAAACAACGTTTTACTGCTTTGTAAGAGGATAACTGACGGAATAATATAATTAGTGTCCTGTTGATAACACAACGCCTGGTTTAACGGTCCCTATAAGCTCTTCTTAGCGCATAAACACAATAGAAAACTGTTTCCGATAGATCTTCTGTAAGTCAAATACAGTTTCACAGGCAGGCTGATTTAGTAAGAGCAAATCTAATCAATCAAAGTTTGAAGATTCCGCAGTGCACTACTTCTGGTAAAGCATTGCATTAAATAGAATTAGAAGGCAGATATATATCATACAAAATATTTTTTTAAGGATACGTGGAACGCCAAATCTTAAACTATAAACAACATTAAAAATACTCAAAAGGAATCTTAGCCGTTTTTATGAACTTCTTCTTCTTTCACTATTTGTGTCAACGCCACATTTGTGGGTGTGTACATGAACTGTAGCTACGATGTCGTCAGACAGGTTGCGAGACACGTTTTATGAACTAAGACGATATAATTAGCTTTTGGAAAAACAATTTTTCAACCAGAAGTAGAGGAGAAAAAAAAACACATTATTGCATACATTTTCTATTGATCCAACAATTTGTAATTAAATTTACGTTACTGCCAACCTCATCAAGAATAAATAGACGTAATACTACTTAAATATAAATTGCAATGGAATTCCGCAAAAACCTTGTCCGCTACCAGTCGCCATAGCAACGGACCATGTCGCACTAAACTCCCGCCACTAAATCAGAGTGAATCAAAATGGCGGTTGATGCAACCGCTTTGTAAATCACACGGGATAGTAATTAGAAATTTGCAGGAATTAATTTACGCCGCTGTGACGTCACACGGCATGTATAGACCGGGATAGTGATGGGTGGCATTTACGCTGTGCTATCCCAGGAAATAGTTTAGATCTGGGTCAGCATTTATGCGATTGTTGTATGATTTTGATGAATGGAGAATAATATTGAAGCATGAATGAAATAAATGACAAGAATTGACAAAGGTGTAGTTTCCAAAATGGAGCATTTAAGAAAATGGCTGTCTAAATATTGTCCAATAATGTATGTATATAGGATGAATCTGAATAAGACATTCCAAAGGGGAAACAAAGGCGGACGTTTTCTCGTTGATCTGATAGGACAGATTCTGAATGCCGAGATAATCTATTGGTTATCTCGACAATACCTAATACTTAGACAGACAAGGGTGAATAAAGACTGTAATGCGAATGTGAGAATAAATACCAGGAATGCATTGCATCACAACGCAAAGCACAAAGAGTTATATCCCTTCCAACAGCACAACACAGCCTAGAAGAGTTCTAAAATTGTTTTTAAATAACGAATGATATTTATATTCTTTAACACCAAGTGCTTAATGTGTAATTAATTTAACTCTGAATATGACAGCTCGCTTACTTTATTCAAATTGAATAATTAAAGATATGTTAGCTCGTGTATTCGTTGGTTATTACAGTATTACAACACAATTTTATATTAATACACAACGCAATTTTACGCCAATTATTTGTACGTTTTATTACGAAGCGAGCCATTTTCATACCATTCATATAATGGTAAAGAGATAGGTACGAAGGCCTGTGGAAAATATTTAGCATCCCTAATCCAGTAGCTGCGCTGGCAGCGTAACAATCAAACGTTTTCTGCTAACAGCGACGTGGTTCCTTATGAGGCCTTGGATACCTTAGTTACCGCAAAGACACATACATAGACTCATGCTTTTCTTCCGCAAAAAGACACACATACATATCCGAACTTAAGATCCGCAGGAACACAGCTTAAGGTTATTTGCTTGCAGTCTTCTGCAGGGTGGAGCAACATGCATAGGATTAAACATATATAGTGACGTAGCTCTGTTATTATATAGCAATTGCAACTGAAATGTTGAAATAATAACTAACAGAAAAACCCAAAGTGACTTTTTATGAACCAATGCTGAATAGTAATTTTTGCTTTTCATTTAAAATGGCATTAAGTTCTTTTTCTAATCAATTAATATGATAGTATTTGGATAATTTATTCGACATTGTATGAAACGTTGATGATGTCGTTTTCCAAAACGGATTTGAATTTGGTCGACATTAAATTTGTGGTTTCAATTGAATCAGACCAAATAGTCACCATTGACAGGTGAGTTAGAATAATAATGACTTACTATACGTTCATTTCGAACGCATATGATGATTTACAATAAAATGTATGGTATAAGAATTTAATGTTAGTTTAGTAAAAGCCCGCAATACAGCTATTATTCCTTGAAAAGGAGTTATTAGAGTATAATGTCCTCGTAGCACCAAATATTATTTAAATTTATTATATCGCTTATTGCGAATGAAACTATAATAAAACTACTAATACAATAGTAAATAAAATAGTTATGGGAAGAAAAACATGTGCTTTCTTCACTTTCTGACATTCATTCCAGTATGTCTTATAACTCCTATTCCATATTAATGCCGAAATCTTATTACTCATTCTAAATGCGTTTTTAATAGAACAACAAGTGAATTAACAGAATTTTCCAAGCTAGCAACACTGACGGACGATTGTGAAGCTGGACACGTAGCCGCTCGACGCTCACAGAAATTAGAACCGTTTAATTCCATCTAAGTATGTTTAACACGTGTAAATTCGACACTCTACAAACGTATAAATATAATATCTATATATAATATAAATATAACCCAACTTTATGTTATTTTTACGAAATTGCGTCACAAATTGACATTTAATGTCAATAACATGCGAGAATTATTGACAGGAATGACAATTGACACCATCTTCTTTTTTGACATTTCATTTTCCACGTTTGAAGTTTTCTCGTTCGTTTATAAATGTTTTGACTCCTCCTAGTGTTGTGAATAATTTCCCGGTGCACTGGCTGCGTCGAAAGCTAAATTGTAAATGATAAATGGCCTTTCCCGTCGGTGTATTTCTGCGAAGATATTATGATTAATATCGCAGTAATTTAGGAAATCTACATTATGTCTATTTATCTTTTAAATTGTAAGTGTAGCTGGGATATTAAAAATATCTACTACAACTTCTTTTGCTTCTAAAAGAAAAGCGTTCACGCTGAAATTTTTTTTGATAGGAAACAAAATAATAAACGAAGCGCGTTCTTCTGTAATGCTTTTATTGAATCATCAAAAACATATTACAAAGCGTAAAATATATTTTCATGGCCGACGAGGCGGTTAAAGTTGAAGCAATGTATTTTACTTTTTATACCTATCGTTTTAAATGTTGCCAGCTTTAAACTATTGATGAATGTAGTCTAAAACTTTGGATATTAAACCAGTGCAAAGTTATTGAACAAATCCATTGTAATATACTTGCAGTTTGGCCATTTATCTTGCGCTGTGAGCACATTCCGCTTGCAACAGTTGAAATATTATTAAGCTACTTTGTTTTAACGCTTGTATTTTCTTTTTTGCAGGTAAGTTGAACAATACAACGTAGAATTTAAGAGAATGGTGTGTAAGCTGTAAGGTAAGATTAGAATAGCAAAATATTCAGCACAATAAGATGGCAATTTATAGATGATTGTCTTATTGATCCTGTGGCATCCAGTGGCAAGTTTGCGGGTGATCATAAGATGCCGCATGTGATGCACGGGTTAGACTCCCAACTAATATATAAATGTGAATGTGAGTTTGTTTGTCTATTTGTTTGATTAAAGTGTTATATGATGTTTCTGTTAAGAAACTCTCAGTAGCAGCACGAACTCTGAAACAGTCCCCGATGGTACCTGTCATTTGTTAAATACGCTCGCCCATTATTACCTATAATTATAGGTGGCGAAATGTGTCATAAATCTAAAATAGCGAAATGTAGAAGTCATAGACCTCTGCCTACCTCTTCGGAGATATAGACGTGAGACTGTGAATGTATGTATAATAATATCAGCCCTATATTAAACTGTCCCACTGCTGGGCACGGGCCTCTTTTTAATGTGAGAACGGTTAGGCCATAGTCCACCACGCTGGCCTAGTGCGGGTTGGCAGACTTCACATATCTTCGAGAACATTATGGAGAACTCTCAGACATGCAAGTTTTGTCACAATGTTTTCCTTCACCGTTAAAGCAAGCGATAATTAACCATTTAATACGCATATAACTTCGAAAAGTAAGAGATGCTTGCCTTGTGTTCGAACTTGAGACCTCTGCGTGGTAGTCCAAAGGTTTACCACTAGGCTATCGCTACTGTATATAAAAAATTAAAAATATAATATAAATATAAAAGGGACAAAGGCCAGGTTAAGAGCACCTTGAACCGACGAGCGTGTATAAGGAATGTGATGCAAGTGAGTGAAGCCAGAGAAGTGTGTCAGGATCGTAGCAAATGGAAATCCGTAGTCTCTGCCTACCCCTCTGGGAAACAGGCGTGAATCTATGTATGTATGTATATAAAAATAAATAATTTAACTAAACAAAAGTTATGCAGATCCGAAAATACAAAACGACAAAGAAATATATACTTACTGAATGTTTGCCTGTAACTGTACATTTATTCAAATGTTTAGATAAATATAAATTACAGTAGCGAGTTTCACTACCAAGCAAAAAAGATTAACGAAATATATTTTCTAGCTTTGTACGTCAGTCTGTTTTTTGTACGAAATGGATAAAAGCTATGTGAAACTGTCTCTATAGTTCAGTGGTATAATGGCATAATTGTTAACAGTTGCGTTCTGATAATCGTGAGGTCACAGGTTCGATTTACGGATGTTTAGTTGTCATTGGTACTGTGCTACCGATTACCAACTAAGTTACAGTTTGTGCTTAAGTTTAGGCCGATTATGAGAGGAAGAAGTTCGATGTCCGTTTTAGGTGAAGAGGCGTTAGCAGCAGTACGGCGGATGTGTCTGACTATGTGTTACTACTATATCTTGAAACTAGATGTCAATATACTTTCTTATAAAGTAGAACAATCACATGCCCGTTGCCTACACTTGAAGAAAGTAATTAAAAATGGGTCTATAGGGAAGCGATGGAAGAGGTGTGTGAGCTCTTTAACTTCGTCTGCATGGATGCCTTACTGATTAAATGGTAGCTTTTTCACCGTCACTACGCCGAGGGTTGTGGGTTCGATCTCCACCTCCACACTGGACAAAAATTTTTGTGATTCGAAAATAGTTATTCTGAGTAACGGACATGATAGATAACGGCGCATTCCTTCATTTAAAACTCACTATTATGAGGGCAGGTATAAAAAAATTAATAGTCCCTCGTTTTGTCAAAATCAAAACTCTCACTTGACGTGGGGTAAAGCTGCGCGGGCGACAGTCGCACATCGCCGGCGCACGCGCATAGAATAATAAAACCCAAACGAAGAGCAATAACCTACGTTTATGTGTTCGAACTCCAACACCGAGAGCTATTCGAATCTATAATGTAATCTTCACGCATGACTGAAGTGATAGACAGAGGTATAACGCACAAATAATTCGGTAGCTGTGTTTAGGTCTTAGTAAATGAAGGCGAAACTATTGTCACAGTGTAGCAAATTATGGCAATTATTACCGACTAATTACAGTATCAAATTAAATTTTTTATTACACAAACAAACCCATATAACGCCCATTATGATTTTAGTCGCCACGAAATATGTGTCCTAGTACCGATTACCAGGCACAGTCCTATACATACTCCATACTTTTCTTCTCCCTTAGCCTTTCTTATTCCCAAGTCACTTGGGGTCGGCTTTTTCTAGTCTAACCGGATTTGACTGGATATCAGTTTTTACATACTCCGTACTATTAGTAAGAGATTGACAGTAAAATTCAATAAAACTTTGCCCGATCCTAGACTCGAACCTGAGATGTCGTGCAGACTGTATCATACAAGTTCCGTATAATCCGAACTTTACACAACCGCTCATATGACCAGCTATGTTTATGAAAAAGGTTTTCTAATTATAACATAAACATTTGCATATTGTGGCTATACAAACAGTCAAGCCAAAATATGGAAAACTTTTTCGTATATTCTATAATATGATTACTATTGCAGCCACACAGTGCCCAAGTGATTGTATAGATTAGGTAGGTACTAACGATATAGCTACCAAATTTTTTTTTTTTTACCTCTGGGAATGCTTGAAGCATACCCCTCCGCGGGGGCGGGCGGAGGGGTTATGTCGGACTCGCCGGGGTAACAGAAAGATGTTAAGAAGATAATGTACCTCCCGGAATACCGACTAAACCTACCACGGTGTTCCTCGACAAAACCACTATCGACGGGGCCGCGCGAATCACTTGCACATGCGGTCGCGACCCCGCCGAGGTTAGTGTCCTGCCGTTTCATACGGCGGGTCACTACACGTACAGACCTACCCAAAGGCACTTCTCACAAATTATCCCTACTGTCCCCCCTAGAGAGGAGACGGACTCGAAACAGAGGCGCGCGTGGGAACACGCACGCCGCCTCTCGGACCTAGTGCTGAACGGATGGCGGGCAGGCCCACAAAGCCCGCCACCCCCAGATTTATTAGATTAGAATAGCTACCAAATTACTAGTACTCTTGATAACCCGTTTAACTAAGCTAGAATGCTTGTGTTACTAGTGGGTAGACGTCGATAGTGCATAATCTTATATATAAAATTCTCGTGTCACAATGTTAGTTACCATACTCCTCCGAAACGGCTTGACCGATTTTTATGAAATGTTATATGCATATTTAGTAGGTCTGAGAATCGGCTACTATCTATTTTTCATAGCCCTTAGTGATAAAGTAAACATAAAAAAAGAAAAAATACATTTGACAGAACGAAGTCTGTCCGGGCAGCTAGTAATATGTAGAATTCGAACCGGGAACTTCTCCATCCCAATTCCAATGCCTTTATTCATTGAGCTACCGCTTTGTCCTTCCCTGTATTGAGTTCACATGAAGGAAATTTTCTGAGTAGTAGAGCCTCGCTGTGATATCAGCGTGAATGGGCCGGCTCGACCGGGAAAGGACAACCCTCTCACAGAATATCGACGTGAAATAGCAGTATTCCTACTGTTGTGTTTCGTTCGGTGAGTGAGAGTACGCTCCTTCTCCTTCCCACTTCCTCCTTTCCCAAAGGGTTGGCAACGCGCAAGTGATGCCTCTGGTGTTGCAAGCGTCTATAGGCTACGGTGACCAATTACTATCAGGTGGGCCGAATGCTTGTTTGCCAACTTAGTTGTATAAAAAAGAAATAAAAAGGAACGAATCGTACAGTTTCGGGCACTAAACCGATTATACATTGCGACGGAGCAAACCTATTTTGCATTTGAGCATGTTGATTGTGTTAAAGTGTACCGATTAAGTTGTCTCGCCTCCGTCACAGCGTTTGAAGTGTGTGAATTTGAATCCTGTTTGTTGGGAAGTTGTGTTGATTGGATTTGCTTTTATTTGTTAAGTGTGTATCGATTGCGTGTGTTGACTGGGTGGGTGGATTTGGATTAATGGCGGTTTAGTGGTATATTCATTTTTTCTTTTGTTAAAGACAATTTCTGCACTAGGAGTAATTCCTGTCGCGAAGGACTTTAGATACAAATATTGAAGCAACGGACACAAAGGCCGTCTAGACAAATATCGAACCCATAACAATCGGAACAGAGGCAGCTGCGAGGCGACCACTCAAACCACTTAGACATCTGTATAGTACTAAGATTGTGAATAAGTATACAGTTCGCTTGATGGTAAGCGGTCATCATAGCATGTAATCGCTCATTTCGCCCGATGAAACTTAAGGTCCCTGACTCTAACCTAAAATTATGTGTCTTACGCAGCGGCCAGTAAGTGCAGACCGGCGATACTTCGACCCAGTGGGATCTTTAGTGTCGACACTCTCCTAATAACGACTGCCATAGATGTTCATGGCAGCCGGGAACGACGGCTTAACGTGCTATCCGACGCACGGAGCAGGCGATAATTGTCAATCAATACGCACATAATTTCGAAAAGACCTATAACTTCCGAAAGTCAGATGTGCGCGACGTGGGTTCGAACCCGAGACCCTCTGCAGTGCAGTCTGTTGGTCTTTTTACTGAGCTATCGCTGCTCAACCTAAAATTATAGTCACATATAATACAGGGCGAGTCTATTGGCGTCTATTGGACATAGTCACAAACCCCGTGGTGCAGAAAATTTCTATTACCGTGCTCGATCCGGGAATTGAACTCCCGAATACACACGATGGCGCAATCGCTTTCACTACCGATACGCCACCGCATGTACCGATACTAGTTCCATACAAGGACTATCGCCTCGTAGATTACCTGCAACCTATACAAGACAACAGCACATGTTATTCAGCAAGCAATATTAATTAAGTATTAAGAACTACTTTAACCCAATACACAGTTAATAGAACTTAGACAATATATGTAAATGTCAAACGATAAAAAAGCAAAGGAAACGATGCCCGGGGTCGTCGACCCCTGTCCGTAGTGCCAACTCATTCGGTATTCTCGTGTTATGTTCGGAAGTAAAAAAATGTTAATTTAAAAATGTTCAGCCGCTTAAAATGCAGCTCATTACGTCACAGTAAAAAAAACTTTACGTCTATTGCAAAGGTTTTAGTCGAAAGGCCGAAAGTTCGTTTCCGATTTCCATTAAATTCCTTTTTTAACTGTGTGGGTGTTGATATAATGTCGTTTTATAAATCATAGTTGCTTATGCGCATATTTATATACTAATAATGCGAAAGTACCTTTGTTTATTATAGTGTTGTGTTAGCTAAAACGCTGAATCGATTTGATGATAAGCAAATAATTTGAATCCTTATAAACGCAATAGGCTACTTTAACAAACAATATGAACGGTATCGCACCTGACATGTACAACATAAATAACATAATAACCAAAATATGTACATTTGTGTGTATTAGTTATTTTATAGTATTTGTTTTGAACGAAAGAAAGAAAGAATTATTTATTTGTAAGAATATAGTTACAATAACGGTGTTATTAGAATATCCATAATACGTTTCTTATATACTACCATGTCTGGTGTACAAATATGTATTTAACCTACAACTACTTACAGCTAGTTGCCATTTTACTATATTATTAACAGTATTCTAAGATAGCAGCGATAGCTCAGTGGGGAGACCAACAGACTGCAATGCAGAGGGTCTCGGTATCGTATTTACAAAAAAAAGTATATAAGTATGTTTATCCATTGTCTAGTACCCATAGTACAAGCTCTGCTTAGTTTGGGCTACATGGTGTTGTGTGTATGTGATAGAATATTATTATTATTATTATTATAATCTTTAATAGAATAATAACAACATAAATAATTTCTTTTATATATACCTATATCGCAGTCTTTGTATTCATTACGTAATTTATTATTTATTTTAATAGCCATACAAGATTAATTTTTATTATATACTGCTGTGCGTTGGCTTGGAATATGTAATTTATTTTCATCTTCAATGTCGATTAAAATTTGATGTGATATGCTAAATATATAAATGGAAAATTCATACAGGTTCAGCCATTATTTTGTTTAGCGTTCACAAACGCACACACATAGAGTCATGCCTGTTACGTAGAAGAGTTAAGAGAGGCTATGAATGGTCATTCATAGTCTCTGCTTACTCTCGTGAGTTAAACTGCGGGGGACAACTAGCCCCAAAGATATGTGTATTGTATGTCGCTTACAATACACATATCTTTGTAGCTTCATTCATCATCATCACATTTGGGGCAAGTTGGCCCACCGCAATTTAACTCACGTTTTTTATTACTGCTCCGCTTCCATAACTCGTACCGTAATGTCATAGGCTTTAACCTACCTTAATAATTAGGCTATCATATACCAAACGAATTTTAAAATCAGACTGGAAGTTCTAAATATAAGCACGTTCAAACAAAAATACAAACATACTCTGAAGCTTTATTATATTAGATACACGCTCCCTGATTAACGGTATTCTTGACCTGGCCTGTCTCCAGAATGTCTACGATCTGGCCAGATAACACTCGACGGGAAAAGGTTAATTAACTAAAATGATGTACGAAGCTTGTTTGTTTTGATATAGTCTATTAAAGAGGAAATCATGACTGTATGTTATCTCTGAAGTTGTAGGTACAAATTTATCTTTAGTTCTAACATATTAAGCAGGACTTTTTTTTTTATTACCGTCGTTGGCAGACGTGCAGGTGGTCCACCTGATGGAAAGTGGTAACCGCTGCTCATGGACTTCAGCAATGTCAGGTCACAGCAAAGCTGCTGCCTACTGTGAAAGAAGAACTCTCTTTAAACCTCGTTTGAAGAAGGACATATCATAGCGCTCGGGAAACACCGAAGCAGGCAGTTCATTCCAGAGCATGCACGTACGTGGGAGAAATGATCGCTGGAAGCATACCGTCCTGGATTTGAACGCTTTCAGGTGATATGGATGAACTCTGCTTCGTTGTGAGTGGTACGATGATAGAAAGGGGCCGCTGGTGCCAAATCAAACAGTTCTTCAATGCACTCTCCGTGAAAGAGTCGGTAGAACATGCAGAGAGACCCAAAGTCTCTCCATTGCTCCAACGACTCCAATCTATCCGTGAGATTGGGATCACCGACGATTCGAACTGCCCGTCTTTGTAGGGAGTCAAGTGGGTCGAGCTGGTATTTGGGGGCCCTTGCCCAGAGATGTGAGCAGTATTCCACGTGCGGCCGGACCTGTGCTTTGTAAAGCACAAGACGTTGACCGGGTGTGAAGTACCGCCTCGCCCTGTTCAGTACACCCACCTTTTTGCTCGCTAATTTAGCTTTGTCCTCCAAGTGACTCCCAAACTGAACTTTAAGGCACGTTTGAAGATTTCTTGTCGCTTCTGTATCGTAAGAGAAATTCGCAATGAGGATACTGTTCTTGGGTCTTAACAATCATAAACGCATATGTCCATGAGCCCAAAAGTCCCATGTTTATAGGGCAGATGCGGTTAAAAATCTGTCTTGTAAGAGAAATTCACAACTTGGGTATTGATCGACTTGTCGTTCGTAGACACATATATCAAGCTCAAAGGACCAAGGCAAAAAAAGATTTTAAAAAATACGTCTGATGCTTCTTTTTATTGTTATCTATACTTAATATAATAAAGCTAAAGAGTTTGTTTGTTTGTTTGGTTGAACGCGCTAATCTCAGGAACTACTGGTTCGAATTTAAAAATTATTTTTGTGTTGGATATCTTATTTGTCTAGAAAGGCTATAGGCTATATAACGCTATGACCCACGGGGGCAGCACAGTAACCATAAAAGCGAATGGAACCGCGGGCACATCTCGTCTTTAATAGTTATCTTTACTTTAATTGTATTGTTGAGACGATTTTATTTAGTTTCTATAAAGATATCTCCCGCTATAAATATAATCTACGTCGTGAATAACTTTACAAACGTTTAAACAAAATCACCAAACGACCAAAACTTAACAAATTATGGCTGACACAATCTTGCATCCCGCATGATAATCAAATCCACAGCACTCAGCGCTATAACGAGAAGACAACTTGAAACACTGCGCCACTTTTGCAGTTATTTAATCGATTCCTAATCGTTTCAATCAATCGATTCTAAACACTACTTGTCAACGGTAACACATTTTTACCGATCGTTCGCCGTCACTTCAATCGATGTAACCGCGCAATTTTCAGCGCTATTTATTTGATTGATCTTTCTCTGATTTTGAAAGGAGAAGCGTGGGCGGTACGGGCCTAATTGTTGGCGCTCATTACGCTGTCTATCCCACAAGATACGTAGCGAAATGATACGCAATAAATACTGGCAGATTGGCGACACAGCCAATTTATGTAGATCACTAATCAATTTGACGCCTTCAGTAAGCTGTGTCTAATTAATTGTAATAATGGCGTTACATTGGCTTATGATTAGTACTACTATTGATTAGACTACTAATGAGCCTTTAGCTACGATAGCTCAGTGATGAAACGTGAAAGAAACCCATAGGCCGCTAACTGAAAGGTCTCCGATTCAAACCCTTAGCTATGAACGTGTTAAAAAGTTAACTATTCTTAAACTACCTTATATTGTCTTATGTTTACGCGAATGTTATACATTGAAATTAAACAAACGTTATACGGATTTTATCGCGTTATTTATTTTTTATAAAACACTATTATTACAACATTTTGAAACTTTAAACTACTATTGTTAAACACTTTTACTAGTTACTGTTTACTTCAACTTAAGCTATTTAAATTATCAAACTATTTAGATTTAATTTTACACTTTCCCCGACGTTTCGGTTGCTTTTCAGCAGCCATGGTCACGGGGAGACTAAGATGGTAGTTGTCTCAATGTTCCAGTGTAATTATTTCAAAGTACCCGAACATAATTGAATCATTGGTGTTTCTATTTACGCAGAACGAGCTCAAAGTATCATGAAGTCTAGCTGTGGTTTGCTTCTTCTTGGGTTTGACTATTTGAATGACTGGATCCCAAGCTGGTGGTATATTCCAACCATCTTCTCTATTAAAATTAAGACGTTTTTTTATTTCAATGGCCTCGCGAAGCATCCTTGGTAGGAATCGGTGTTCTTTAAATATAAATTATTGTATAATTTAAATAGCTTAATTTTAAGTAAACAGTAACTAGTAAAAGTGTTTAACAATAGTAGTTTAATATTTTAAAATTATGTAATAATAGTGTTTTATAAAAAAATAAACTACCTTGTTGGACTTCTGATATAAGCTCGCGCTTATGTTTATGGCCGACCGGCTATGAGGTCTTGAATTGGATTCACGGATTGAGCGATAGTGAAAATTTGCATTGGTGTCCAGAAATGTAACCGATAATAGACTTGCCTGCTATTATGTGAGGATTGAAGAATAGTTGTCAAAAATGATTGTTATATTTCTCTACCCAACCCCTTCGGGAATATACAGTCATGACTTCGATGCCTGAGTCGAGTGAAATGAAATTCACAGTTGTAGAACGATATCCAGAAATGTAAACGATAGCAATAGTGGGGATTAAAACATAGTTGTTTAAACGAGGTTAAAATACAACTCTGCCCACCCCTTCGGGAATATAGAGCCATAATATCTATGTATATATAGTTAATACAAAAGCCACGACATAATCCGTAGGCATCTAACAAACTGATCATATACCAACATCCCTAGAGATCCATAGAGTCAAACAAGACGTCACCTACTAAAATAAGGCAAGAAATACGTGCCGAACTTTAGCCATTACGAGCAAACTCCAACCAATCATTGATAACCAAATTAATAAAACTAATAACTCCATCAATTGTGTTGGCGCGGCTATCCGTTAGAACTTTACTTCTCCTATTAACGATACGTACAAATGGCGGAGAATTTGCCGCGACCCGATGCTCGGTACACCGCACACCCGCTACTGAATCACGCCTGCGACTTGTCAATCGCGACAACCCTAGCCGTACTACAGGGCTGTCACATCGCAGCGAAATTATCACTCGATAAAATATCAAATAAAATTCAATTACCTAATATTATTAATGCGTCTGGAGATGTTTGTTTGTAACGCTTTAAAGCCTTATCTACTAAGCATACACGTAGTCAGGGGTACAGAAAAGGAGACAGGTTCCTTTCTTCCAGGAAAAAGTACTGTGCTCAAGGCACAGATAATATAATACTATACTCGTAACCAAGGTACAGAAATTTACTGTCGAAATCTAGATCATCGCAAACGAAGTTGCTAGCAAAATCTAGTAATATTATAAAGAAAAAATAAAATAAATTAATGAATAATAATATTCTTAATAGCTCCTCCAAGTAAGCTTAATTCTTGTTTTAGGACTGTGTTGTTGAGTGTAATAGATGATATCGAAGCTCTTGTTTGCAGACCTAACTACCTAATAATATGTACAAATGTTCAAAAGCATGCGTATACAAAACCATGTTACCATTTAAATACAATACCTATAAATTGCTATGTCCTTCAATTAATAATTCTCTCCGCTAAGCACTCGATACTTATTCAAGTCTCCAATATGTCAATTGCGGCAAAACTTGCACTGAAATTCAGGGCTGTCGCATGTCAACAGAATTAATCGCAAAACTTTCTTAATTGACGATATACACAAATACGAACTCTTACAGACGGTGCACTCGCACACTTATTCAGTAGTCGCGACAACCTTAAGTAGTGAGCTAGGGCTGTCACGCGATGAAATTAATCACGGGGTCCTCTACACAATTTATATTGCGCGTCAATACCTAAGTTTGCGTCCGCCTCACCCCTCCACGAGTGATGCAAGTGTAGCTTGACATGACGCGTTATAATTTATTGTTATTGAGCCGAGATTTTGATTAATTTCGCGTTTGACGCTTTCCGCGCGATGAGGAAGCTCCATTATAGGATCGTGTCAATCAGATAAAAATGGCGGGCGTGGATTGATAATTGTTTTAAGATTGATTGACAATCGCGATGTTACGCCGCATAATATTGTGCCTGCATTTTACAATATATAGACAGCCGGCTTAATACAACGCGATAACAGATTCAATTGCGTACCGTGACATCAAATCAAGTTTGTTGAACAAATTTAAAACAATAGGCCTATCAGTGACCATCTATATATATTATATCGAATTTGTGTTTGGAGTCTATTAAAAGTCAATTATTTTGTAGTATAAATGCATTTTTCTAAAATAGCTTCTGCATGGTTTCGCATTTGAATTACCTTTTATGCATATTTCTAACTTGCTGTCCAAGTGACAACCCTGACAAAAGTTTAGCACTGATGTCGAGTGAGCTCGCGGCTCAAGGATAATTGCAAATTAGCAGAATAAGATCCTTCTCCGATATACGGTATGACGTAATACTCTTTAATGCACCAAGAGACATGCGTGTAGTCATATGATCAATTAAATACAAACATTATATATAAACAGAAGAATGTTACACCCACATTTCGCTTACCATGGTTTTAGGTCCCTCACCGTAAGTGACGAGTCTTTTGCACTGTACTTGGCACATATCCAGGCCTTGCTGGTACTAAGAATTACCTAACAGTAAACACTTTGCTTGACCATACTCACCATATTAATATAACATAAGGTCATTGGCTGCCATCTTCCATGGAGTCGAAGTGACATCACCAGGTTGTTTCATTTAGAATTTCAGAGTAAAATTTCGAGGCTAAATGATTGTTTACTCAAAGAAAAACAGAAGGAAGGTATGTGACCAACTAGAACTTCTATTTACCAGACAAATCCTAGTAACAGTGTTATGACTCTTAAGCCGATTAATAATAATAATAATAGCCGATTAATAATAATAGCCTTTAATAGTTATATCTTTCCCCGGTAAGCTAACTTAGTCGTACTCTCAACAAATAATTGGCGACGGCTGGCTCTTCAACTCGCACATATTCAAGGAAGAATCTCATTGTATTTTCAACTAAGTCCGAATCTTTTCTTATTACATTGCAAATAATTTTTTTTCTATCTTGCGTTCGTAAGTTCTTCTATAGTACTACTATTAGAGGCTAACTTCTAAATTAAGAGAGGCTAAATTATATTTATTGCTTAAATGTTTTGTAAATAGTAGCTCCTTCCAAAACAAATTTGTAAAATTAATGACATGGTAAACTTGGAGCTCAGAAAGATTGACCGCGATTTTCTTACCGGTTTTTCCTATAGCTTCTTGGTCTGAGCGACAGCAAGTATCTCGCGTTAATAAGTGTAACTTTGACGTTCATCAGTTTTACCTTGTGACTTAAATGAATAAACGTAATTCTGACATTGATACTGAATGGTGGAGAGACGGCCCTAGTAAAGAGGAGCATGTTATTGGAATTCATTGGCTATTTTTTGTAATGAGGATGCTTCGCCCGGTGATAGTCGATACACTGATCTGTTTATCTTGTTAGAATACATTATAATTTTTTAATTTAATCTTACAAATTGGTAGTATGGCTACCTTGGTGTGGGACATAGCGTTAATTTCTACTACTGCTTTTGATAGCTGGAATCTGGACTATATAAATTCAAATTGTTTATTCAGCAACGCATACAAAATAAAAAAAAACACACGCATATAAAATAAAACAAAGAGTTTACATTATATGCGTAAAACTTAAGTATCTGTACTAAAATTGCTTCTGTATGTTATAGCAACATAGTTCTGTTCAAACAAAGTACTATCTGGTACTTTTTTTAACTTACAGCGTTTTGGGGAGTGTCTATCGGGCTCTGTGCCAGACTCAAGCAATAATCTTGCTCGGTATTACATGAGACCTTAACTTTGCCGACAAAATGTGAGTGTTCTACACCTAGCTAATTCTAATGCTCTGTATCTCCATGTAAAAAACTATAATGCCTATTTCTCTCCGTTTAATAAAATTTCTGTGTAATCGCAAAATCGTCGTGTGGCAGCCCTATTAAAAGTGGTATTCTCATATCGGAATTAATTCCTTATTGTAACGAGGCTCGATGCGATTATGCGATACAGTGAACAATTAAACTTATTAGTGCAGATTATATTTGCTTAATTAAGAGCTTTTCCTTTAATATGAAGGAATTTTCTCTGCTATAAATTATCTAGTTACGGATGGGCGATTTCGTATCAAATCGGAAAATTTATTCAATACACTGCATGGATGGTGTATTTGTTTTAGTCATCGCCTCGCGAATGCCACTGCGTCGAATGTTAGAGTTTCGAACCAAACACGAGACAAAAAAAATTGTGTGATCCGCACATAGTTGTTGCTTGTGTCTAAGTGTCTGTAGTTTGAATGTTTGTGAAGTCCCCCGCAACAAAAGTTCGTTTATCATTTGCAGCCAGTACGAAAAGACAGTTCGCCCGACAATTCCTCTCTCTTACAGTAAATTGGCGAATAGAAACACTCTTTCCGCATTGCATTCAAAACTCTTTTTCTATATTCCATAAGAGTTTTCGATAGCTCGTATCACTTTCTCTCTTTCCTTTCATCCTATATTTAATTGCTATTGACTAGGATCGGCACCACGTGATTGATACTCCTGGTTAGGCAATTAATCATAGGCTATTATAACCATAGCTCATGATCGCTTACCATCAAGTCGGCCGTAAGTGACATATGTCATACCTATTGTATAGAAAAAACTCATACCACTTTGACAGTAACAATAATTCATACATACATGTCGCCTGTTATAAAGGCATGTTTAAATAAAATCCATTTTTTATAAGACATACATACACAGGCCCATATTTCGCCAACTATGTTTCAGGTCCCATGGAATAGGAGACGATCCTATTGCCATATATTGCACACAGTTCACAAGTCCGGGCTACTACTGAGAATTTGTTGCCAAAAAAACACTCGACTCGAGAATCGAACCCTACTTATGTTATCTGACGGATAGTCTACGTAAGGCAGGCGTCAGACTAATAGTAATAAGTTTATTGTTTCAAAATATTGTAGTACATAGGTATAAAGTAGGCACATGATAAAATTAAATTTTCTACAATTATATAGGGTGCAGTTCTGATCTCCTAACCAGGTTATTGAATAACCTGTATGAAGGAGTGACAGTGCCGATCCCCTTTGGATTACAAAATGAGGTAATAAAATTAAAGTACATATATTTGTCACAAAGTTACAATGAAACAAAAACTAAACTATTAAATCAGAAAAAAGGAAAAACCAAAGAATATATTTTTGTTCTATAAATATGTAAAAATTAGGATAAAATTAAAACTATTGTGTGTGTGTGAGTGCGTGTGTGTTTGTAGATTTAGACTATAATTATATGTATGTGATCAATGTGATGATAAAACTTAAAACGCACGGCCTATTGGCAGACCCATCGATAACCATTATAAAGGCATACCAGCATGCCAACCCTACGCCTCTTGGCGTACCTATCTGAACTAATTGGCAATTGATAGACAAGCCTCGTCAAAGAGTGTTTTATGTTGTCTACATGATAGTTTTAGCAAAGTCTCCGACATCTCTGTTTATTGGACTGTACTAACATTTAAAAGAGAGTCTGGCTTCGATTTATTTGTGTTCAATCTAGTTAATTGTATATTTACTAAAGGCTGCTTTGACGGCGTAGTGATATAAGTATAAGTGCTCTGGCTTCAAAACCCATATGGGACAACAATAATTATATGTACCTAATCCATAAATAGTTGTTCCAAATCCGAGTGCTTTTTGTGTCGTGAGACAGAAACACGTAGAGGAGAACTAATCCTTTTAAAAAGAAAATTTAATATTACCTCATAAGCTCAGCTTCTTTTCCCCCTTCCCGCTCCTTCCCTCTTCCTTTCCTAAAGGGTCGGTAACGCGTAAGTGATGCCTCTGGTGTTGTTGCAAGCGTCTATAGGTTACGGTGACCATAAGTGGTCACCGTACCCTATAGACGCTGGTAAGATGATGATGGTAAGCCATCAGGTGGGCCGTATGCTTGTGCCTCCTTAGCTGTATTAAAATAAAGTAAAGCTATGGCGGTTTCGATACCGGAAGGTTGGCATGTGTTGTTAAGTTTCTCAGTCACAAGTATCTAAGTAGTAGCACTGAGTTCGGAACTGTGAAAAGTTTACCCCTATTACGTGGGATTTAAAATCATGGCTGGCGAGGTGTCGGTGTAAAAACTACTTCTACCAAGACCTTTGGAGATAAAGGCGTATCATGCTCGATGTATGTATGTCAACTTATAGGTAACACAAATTGTAAAGAGATTTTTACTTTCTTTATTTAGCTATCGAAAATCTATTGTTATTTTACGTATACAGTGATATTTACAGTCATGTTCAAGTGCACATCTCGGACGTGTCACTTAATAATAATAATAACGTTTATAATATTGTCTTCTGTTGACGCGAATATTATTCATTAAAATTAAACTACTATATACGGATTTCATCGCGTTGTTTATTTGACACTTTATTACATAATTTTAAAAACTGTTACACTACTACTACTATTAAACTTTTCTAATTTCAAGCTAATTAAATTATTATTAAAACTATTAAAACTATTTAGATTTAATTTAATTTTACACTTTCCCCGACGTTTTGGTTGCTTTTTAGCAGCCATGGTCACGGGGAGACTAAGATGGTAGTTGTCTCAATGTTCCAGTGTAGTTATTTCAAAGTACCCGAACATAATTTAATCATTGGTGTTTCTATTTACGCAGAATGAGCTCAGAGTATCATGAAGTCTAGCTGTGGTTTGCTTCTTCTTGAGTTTGACTACTTGTATTAATAACGTTTATTTTTTCGCCATAGTAACAGAATGAAGTACCTAATTATCTTAATTGATAAACAATGAATAATAATAGTAATGATAATAATAATATTCTACCACATACACACAAAACCATCTAGCCCAAATTAAGCAGAGCTTGTACTACGGGTACTAGACAATGGATAAACATACGTATATATTTCTTTTTTTTGTAAATACGTACATATTATACATAGAAACACCCAGACCAAGACAAGCATCCATGTTCATGTACACAAAGGTTTGACTTATGCGGGAATCGAACCCGCGACCTCAGGCATGGCAGTCGGTTACACTGACCACTACGCCATCGAGTACTAAATACTCGTAAAAAAGATACTATGGGGGTTGATACCTGAACTAGGATGGTTCCTGTATCTCAGGTTACCAACCCTACACTCTATATAAGGGGTCTTACATCTAATTTTGACAATCATTTAATTTAAATTGAACCCACAAAATTCGGTGGTCTAGCAGTGGCGATGTGACCACTACAGCAAATGCGCAACCGATGCACACAAATAAAAAAAAACGAAGCCCCTGTTTTCTAAAAACGATAAAAACCTTTAACTTCAAACCATGTCGGTAGATACCTTGACATCAATTCGTCAATTGTAATAGATATTGCTAAATAGTTTTAATCTTGTTTGATCACGACGAAAAACTACATCGTGACTGTCTAGCTATAACAATACTAAATATCTCATTAGAATACAGTTGACAATAAAAAAGCCCCGATTTTTATTTATATCAGGTACCTATTTATTACTAAGATGTCCAACAAACATAAGTGTAGCGCGGTTGATGACCGGTTACGGTAACCACAGTCGCGTCGTCGACAAACCTTAGAAAACGGCGTCGCTTACGCAAAGGACACAGAATACGCTGGTTTTCCCTGCTGACGGGATAATGCCTCCTTCGGGAGCCTGGAAACTATTTACCGTTGCAAGTTTCGGGTTCCTGGAAATAATTTTACACTTTAATGATTAAGAAGACCATCAGTATAGTCTTCCTGTAACCAGAGATACCGAAAAGAATTTGAAATAGTTGAAAAGTAATCTTTAGACCATCTCGGTGGTTCAGCGTTAGTGTATGCTACTATCTACTATACTTGAGGCCGAGCAAAGTATTAACGAGTGTGCCTGCCAAGAAATTCTCCGTGGCAGCACAGAGTCTAAAACTGTGCATTATAGACGACAATAGGCTCTGTCTCTAAGACCATGGCTGGCGAAATGTGGGTGTCCTCCAGAGGTGGAGGACATCTTAGTAATAAATAGGTACCTGGAACAGAGGTGTTTCAGGCCCTGTTTATTTATTTATTTATTTTTTATTTATTTATTTTTTATTTATTTATTTGGATCGTCAACAAATCATACATGTTTCTTACATCTAAATAATAATTTACAGACATGCCTTGTGCTCATTCACTAACAGGCAACCACATCTAACAAAACTAAAACTTTCGCCACAAAAATTAAATAAAAAGCTCTAAATACATTAACATTAAATTAAAAAGAAAGAAGAAATAGAAAAGTTAAAGTAAAAATGGAAATTAAAACTTAGCCTAGTATGGTATCAAAATAACCGAAGCCTGGAACCCAGGTATACAGGGATTTCTTTCTTAAATCTAAACAAGTTGTCACCATAGATATCCAAATCTGCCAGTCGCTGAAGACTTATTCTGTTCACCCTTTGAGGGATTTAAGTGTGAGACTTTATGTGTATGGAAAATTCGTATAAAGTAGTATTTTATTTGAGTGTGTAACATACGCATATAAGTAAAACAATGCACCGTATAATAAATTCCGATATTCTATAGGGTTAGAGACTAGCTGCTTCAATTTAAGTGAAAGCCTGATTCTAAGCAAATATACTCACTACATCATACTTAGAATTAAACTTTTAACATATGTATAAGTAAAGCCAACATTAAATATAATAATAAAATTACATGTCAAGCGAAATTTAAATACGAACGTACTAAGTCCATATATTAATGCGGTGTTATGTTACAAGAATGTTAGCACCTACGCGGCCGCTGCTGTCGCACTAAATGGTAACTATTGTTCTACTTACAGGCATATGTCGCTTGTGAACCGAGAATTTGGACGTTTGGTAAAGTGTCTGATTATTTTTCTGGCATACTTCTCATTGCGAAACAAGCGTACAAACCGCTCTATAGCAAACGTTGAAAGTAATCTATGACTGTTTGTAATACTAAGAATATTGTTTGAACGATGCTGAGAAAGTAAAATTGAAATATTCGGCAAAGAACAATCAAATTAGTGACACAAATTATTTATTATTATTTATCGCCGGTTACCTGCGGAAATGATCGCGTTCACACATAGACATAGAATCGCCTGCGTACAGCAATACAGGTCAAGTCCTATGAACGACCGTCTATGACAATCTGTTTTGTGTTTGTGACATATTTCACGAGTTTGAAATTGTACAACTGCGACCTTATTTTGCCAAGAACAGTCCTGTCCATAAACAAAAATGCCCGCGTCGTAACATACTTCTTAATAAAATAATAAGCGAGGAAAACAAACGAACCGTCATCCGCCATTAGATACATCTGCATTTTTCCTACGCCCTCTGTGACATTGTAACGACACAGTTTTACGCCTTTGAACAATAAAATTAATTACCAAAATTCGCAATTAAATCCACACTTCCATGTCCGGAACCAATAAAAACGTAGCCAAAATAAAAAATCCTTTGCCGTTTGCATAATTTACCGATTTCACGAAACAGCTGCTACTTTTATATCAATCCTGCACACATTTGCGGTTTGTGCGTTTGTGTGTGTGTTAAATACGATGATACTTATATAGTTTTTGTGTGTATGTGTGTGTGTTTTAACTAATGCGGTATGGCACAGGAAGTGCGCGAGTGTTGACAGGTAAAACGAATATGTGTGCTATGAATATTAGATTTCTGTGCCAGTGTGGTGGTCAGGGTTGATAGCGTTGTTTTTTGGAGAATTTTTCAATGTAGCTATGGCATAATAAATAATAGAAGTTTATTTCGATTAAAAAATTATTTTATCTCCATATGTACACTGTACTTAATATGTGTTTATATGGAAATAAATATGTATGAAATATCAAACTATAATAAAAGATTTTTAATGTTATTTATATTAAATTATCATTGCTGTTTTACATCAAGTCTTTAATGTCACGTTCTCTCTCTAATTAACTGCACTGTTGTCGTAGTGGTTGTAGAAGTCACCGCTTTCCCCGCGTCAAGTGTTGTCGGTTCGATCCCCACGCGAAACAAAATAGTTGTTCAAAGTCTTGGTGTTCTTTGTGTTCATTGTTTGATTGTCTATAAACTCCCCCGCCAAACAGGTAAACAATATTTGGTTAGTAATTGAATAAAGCTTTATTATTCACTAGATTTTGCCCGCAGCTTCGTTCGCGGTCATATAGATTTTGTCAATTAATTTCTATATCTGGAACACAGCCCCTTTTTCTGGATAAAGGGTATATCCTTTTCTGTACCCTTCTTCTTCTTCTTTTCGTGTGGTTAGTGGCCAACCTGTTGTCAAGAGTTGTTCAAACCGCCCGTAGGCCTCTGCCATGGCTTAACGACTGCTGTCAATTTGACAACAACCGGGACCAACTTTTTACGTACCCTCCGAAGCAGGGAGACGCTCAGATGAAATACCACTAAGCGGTCACCCATCTATAGACTGACCGCACCCAACGTTGCTTAACCTCGCTAATCGTTTACTGATCAGTGAGTGCAACTGGCTATGAGCGCCTCTCCAGTACCCTTGACAACGTGTATGCAAAAGTGCATGATGATCGGTCGAGTAGATAAGGCGTGGAAGCGTAACAAACAAACTCACATTCACATTTATAATATTAGTTAGGAAGTCACTCTATATGTGAGAGGTGTCAACCCTGAGTGTGTGTCACACATATGTGACAACAATGCATCCGTTACATTGAATTCGCACCTCATACTGGAGCGATGTCCCGCAAATGTGCGAATTGTCCTTTCACAAGAACGAACTCTCGACTCGTGGTGCAATTGTCACTAAATAATATAATAAATAATGTTATTATTGTGAGTGCAAAATAAAAAAATACCCACTGTAAGGCAAAGGCCTCTCCACTCACCTTTCTTATTATTATATTATCAATCTCTATTCAAAGTAGCTAAGGATTAATAGGCAATCTTATATCTACACAGTCAATATATTTGAATGTAAAAGGATAATTATTAGAGAATGGATCATTGGTCTTAGCTATGAAGAGGTTGAAAGAATACTTGAAGCACGGGATAGATAGATAATAGAGTGAAACCAAAATTGTATTCACATTAAAGCTATACATCACATTAAAACATACACACATACAACACACACACACACACACACACACAACACACACAAACACACACACACACACACACACACACACAACACACACAAACACACACACACCCATACACACATATATATATTCTAACACAAAACAGATACAGGTACCTAATTTTTTACTTTTTTATTATTCTTGTAATAAGATATCTTTATTTACCCTTATTTAAAAATGTACCTACTAAGTAAAACACCACGTCACACACGAAGTACTTACGTATTGTAATAAAGAAGTCAATTTTTGAGAGCCCTGACACCCATAACACAAGTTCAATCTTAGCTTGGGTGTCAGATGGTTACACCACTGTAATAACCTACAATTTGTAAGAATAATGCTTGTTTTAGCACATTGTATGTAAAAAAATTGTAAAACTGGTAATAAAGATTTATTATTTTATTATTATTATTATTATTATAATATTTTATAAGGAGTCTAGCCTCATCTCCCTATCTTCGTTTGGGGCTAAGGAGATATCGCTTGCAATATTAACGCTTGCAATATACTTAATCTCTGTAAGTTAACTCTTACACAAATCTTATAGATATACATATTCATATTTATAGATACTTTTCAATTGATTATGCGGCAAAGTTAGTAGTAGAAATGCCTCAGTGCAGCAGTCGTGAATGCGACTGCTGTGCATGAAATCTTACAGTTTATTTCCGGCTGACACAATATGTTTTTAGGTTATTCTATTAAGAAATTCTCAGTAGCGAAGGAGTGACGAAATGTCCCTGGTAGATATCACTAAGCAAGCCTCTATTATGTGGGTCCTAATACCATAACTAGCGAGATGTCACTAAAATACAACTCTATCTACCCTTCAGGCTAGAAGGTGTGAAAGGCGTGAGAGTTTTCATTTGACTCGTACAAATCGCTTGAAAATGTCGTTAAATTAAAAATCTTTTCTTATGTTACTTTTTCATCTTTATGTAAAGAATAGATACGCACTCTGCACTGTTTTCCCCTTGCACTATTTTCGTAGAATTCACGAGCATTAAGGAAAATAGTACAAAATAAGAATTGGAAAATAATGTATAGAAGCAAAGCTTATAGATGCTACGTTCTATTATGGTTACCTTGCTGGACCTTAAGTTGTCATGTGACAGACAATGCCAACATGACATCTGAATTATAAATAGGTGTGCATAGCATTAATAATGCTATGCATATTAATGAGTGCTCACTCTAATTAAATATTGATCACTTTCTTCATTGTTTAAACGTAATGTGCGAGCTCACTCATTTCAGTATAGACATTTTACCGTGCTATCTAAGTACGACTATGATTAAATCATTGTATAATACTTTAATACAATATTTTCCATGAAAAACGTATATTTCTTAATTTGTAAATAACTTATTGATATCATAATTCAAATTCAAGTTCTAACATAATATAAACCAAAATTTAACTCGTTGAAGTAAATGAACGACAATATACGCAACTTATGTCGTCTATTTTATACTACTATTATAATGGAGAGCTCCCGAAATATACTATCAAGTGAAACCGGACGTGAAACCATCCGACATTCTGTCTCCCCGTTTCTATTCACGTTCACACATAACTGACTTAGACATTGAAAACCAAAGTGTCACCCAACAGTCCTACGCCGTCCCTAGATCGCTGTCACATATACATGACAACAATGCATCTGGTACTACTTTACATATAAAGGAGCCTACAGTCTCGCCGGTTACGACCGGACCGACAATCGGATTGTGGGAACTTCGAACTTTGACTAGACTTAGACAAATTAATGAATCAATGTACCATTTCTACATATTCTTGGATTGATTCTTTATGTTTCATTGTGTGGGGCTTTTAAAATATGAGCGTCTCTTATAATGACTCAACTATGATTAAAACTGGTTTAAGTACTCCACAAAAGATGGCTGATAGGCATGCATGTATATAATTGGAAAAGTTCTTAAGCATAAGAAGCGAAAGAACCGACAACCGCTGGGGTAAACGTGTTCTTGAGTGGAAACCGCGACTCGGCAAACGTAGTGTAGGACGCCCTCCGACCAGGTGGGATGACGATCTGCGAAAGACTCCAGGCAGATGCTGGATGCGGCAAGCTCAAGACAGGGCGCTATGGCTCTCATTAGGGGAGGGCTATGTCCAGCAGTGGACTATTATAGCCTGATGATGATGATGATGATGAATTATCTTCTGCTGTCCCTTAAGTCCCATTACTTCCTTTCAATCTTACCGGTCTTAGCTACCCAGTTTCACAGCCAGTCCGGTTATAATTAGCAAGTGTAAAATCTCTCTAACACCGATATGTCCCGCAAGACGTATTCGTTTGTGTGCTCGTCACGACAGTCATTGTCTCTCGTCCGATTGTCTAAAGCACCTCGGCACATCGCTCTGGGATCGCTCCGGTATCGCGTTACAATTTGTGCGACACACTTAGGTGTTATTGATAAAGTAAATTGTTTAAGGACGTTCCGTGTGTGCATTGTTGCTGTTTGAAAGCCCTGTTATATCTGTCACGATGGAGGCATACAATACATAATATATGTATAATATGTTATGTAGTATCTTTACAATTGTTTGTGGAACATTTGTAGTTACCGTTATTTTATTGTTTTAGGTTCGATTCCAATATCAAGGAACGAGTCATCTCAGACAATTAAATTCTGACATATTTTTCAAAGAATATGTGTTAAATTACTGTTCGTAGGGAAAACAACTCGTTTCTTGATATCAGAACCGTTCAAATAAGTACTACTAGCTACTATTATTATAGCAAACCTACGTACATAGTTTCAGGACTATATACCGCTAAGGGGTAAACAGAGGTATATAATATTCACATATACATATATAGATTCACGCCTGTTGCCCAGAGGGGTAGGCAGAGACTACGGATTTGTATTTGTTACGATCCTGACACACTTTTCCGACTTCATTCAATTTCATAACATTGCTCATACACGCTCGCAGGTTTAAGTTGCTCTTAACCTGGCCTTTATCTAGAACGCCTCCGATTTGATCAAGAAACGTTCGCCTAGGTCTTCCTCTTGCGACTGTTCCATTCACACTAGCCTTATAAACTTTCTTAGTCAGTCTTTTCTCTTCCATTCTTTCTACATGCCCAAACCAGCTTAACATACCCTTTTCTATTATCGTCACTTTATCCACTTTCATGCATCTCTCTCTAATCACGCTATTCCTTACTCTATCTATCAGAGTCAGACCACATATGTATGTTTCTCAGCGCAATTATTCTGCTCTCATGCTTCCTTTGCCATAGCAAACTTTCACTTCCATGCATAAGTGCAGGCACTAATAGTCCGCTATGAACAGCCAAACGTGCCTTTTCGGATACATTATATTCACATATCATCAACTATATTTTGAGTCCCATGTAATTCAAGCACATTACCATCAACCATATCAAGATTCTGTGCTGCTAGTAAAAACAAAATTTACCCAATTTACCGGACACAGAAGTCAACCATGGTACTTCACGATCGCCTGCCAACAAGGCAGTTTAATACGAACGTTATTATATTGTTCAGAATCCATACTAAACAATGTCCAGTATCCGCTCAACTAATTGATTCACAACGTGACGCGCGCTATCTATCGACCACTCACGTTTGTGTTTATCATCAGACGTGACGCCTTACCTTAACGATTTTTCCTTCGCCTTATAAAGTGTGTTACACTTCACACACCCACAGGCATACACACACACATACAAACAGTATCTAATCGTCACGTTTTGTACCGTTAGCAGACTTTCCAGTTGCCGACTTCCTAGTTCTTAATTACTTATGAATTAGCATTGGGCTACAATGGACAAACAAATTATAGAGCAAAAATATCAGAATAGCAGTTCTTCAGGCTCCATCTCTCTTTCAATTACATTTTATATGGCAAAGAAGCATAATGCCCGCCTGGTGGTGACCAGCTATCGTGGCTTATGATCGAGGTATCACTCGTACGTAGCTGACGCTAGAGAAAAATAATTAAAGATGCTATGAAAGAAGTAGAATAGGTAGCTGTGTAAGGTATTGGCTGATCGTTAAAGAAATAAATAGAACCACCCACGATGTTATAACCATTCCAAATACGTCTACGATTACACCTTCTATAACATAATATCAGCCCTGTATTAAACTGTTCCACTGCTGGGCACGGGCGTCTTCTCAGTGTGAGAAGGGTTAGACCATCCACCACTCTGCCCAGTGCAAATTGCCAGACTTGACGTATCTTCAAGAACATTATGGAGAACTCTCTGATATGCAGGTTTTCTCACGAAGTTTTTCTTTGCCATTAAATCGAGCAATAATATTATCAGCTCTTTAATACGTACACATCTACGAAACGTCAGAGGTGCACGTCTTGGGATCGAACTCGGTACCTCTGCATGGCAGTCCTACAACGGTCTCCCACTAGGCTTACGCTGCTTACGTAAACATCCGAAAAATATACCTTTAACTTACCAATACAGAATTCTGGAACACGTCTCAAGATAACAACCCTTAGTTTCTACCTGAGTGGGCGAAATAATCACGGCAACAGTATTGATCAAGGCCGCCCGCATCTCAGTATCTTAATCGTTCCAATTGTTCCAAATGTCCCGACCACGCCGTCGCCTATCTAACCCCAAGATAAATACACCTACTGCGAAAACCTTTGAAATATTCAACAGCGGAATTACCAGTACAGTGTAATTAATATTAAATTCCGATTTAACGGTACACATATAACTATCTACATAAATTTTGTTTGAGTGGGCGTGTAAGACTTTATTTGTATGAGATTTAAGGGTTTATTTGTATGACTAGATTTTGCCCGCGGCTTCGCTGGCATATATGTAGGTTAGGTTATGTTAGGTTTATAATAGTACTTTTTTTCTAAATATCACATATGCTGTGTCCTTTTCTGTAAAAGTACCCTGTGACGTGTACACGAAATTTCATGATGATCGGTTTAGTAATTAAGGCGTGAAAGTTTAACAAACAAACAAACTCATATTCCCATTTATAACACCTTAACTACTCGACCGATCATCATGAAATTTCGCATACACGTTGTCAGGGTAACAGAAAAGGACATAATGGTACCTTACATCCACAAAAAACCCTGTTACTAACCTAATCTACATTTACGCGAGTGCAGCCGCGGGCAAAATCTGTATGAAGCATGTTCGTCGCATAATTAGTCGTATAGTAGTCGTTTATGAAACTCGTCACGCGTATTAATTTCTTTACACGGTTTTCATGTTTCGAGGCTTTCGTTCCGCACACGTCGAACATTCTGTTATGAAAATCGCTATCATTTATCTACCAAACGTACTGTGACGTAATTTTGGCCTTTGTCGAATGAAACTGTCTGGAAATTTACTGAGAATAGATTTGCTATTTTTCATTGCTGTAGGTATAGTCCTGTATAAGAATGCTTTCCAAGTGGTACAAAGTCTACACGAAGTCTACGAATATGCGTTTTAAATATCGTTGTATAATTATGTTGATTATCGCTCACTTTAACGGCGAAGGAAAATATCATGAGTAAACCTGTATGTCTGAAAATCTTACATAATGATCTCGCAGATGTTCGAATGTCAAACCGCGCTGCTATATATAAATTTTAACCATAGCTAATATCACACACGCGCAAATTATTAGGTATATTTCGAGTTAAAAGGGGAGCATAGTTTAACGTCACGTATTCACTCGTTAACCATTGTTCGACAGACGGCGTTCAGATATAATGGTATATAGTAATGGTTAAGCTAATAGATTAATACATAGATCAACAATATTTTGACTGAACTAAAGGCGTATGTGTTAAGTGGTCGTCTTGCCATTGGCTCTACTCCCGAGTGTTGTGCGTTTGATCCCCCACATTTACATTTCCGTTATCCACGAATAGTTTTCCGAGGCTGGGTGTACTTTCGTTTCGTTTGTATACACGCACACACACCCTACGAAGCTGGAATAATGCCTAATTATATTTATAAAAGAAAGTTAAAGAAAGAATATATTATGCAGTATAAATTATAGCAAGGCAACTCTTCTCCCTAGCCTTTATTATTCCCAAGTCACTTGGGGCCGGCTTTTCTGGTCTAACCGGATTTGACTGAATAGCAGTTTTTACACGGAGCGGCTGTCACCTGACCTCCGCAACCCGAAGGCTAACGATACCCTAAGGTTAGACCAGTGTCAGGATATTATAGGGCCCTGACTTCCAATAACGGCTGCCATAGATGTTCATGGCAGCCGGGACTGACGGCTTAATGTGCTCTCCGAGGCACGGAGCAGGCGATAATTGTCAATCAATACGCACATAATTTCGTCAAAAGTCATATAACTTCAGAAAGTCAGACGTGCGTGACGTGGGTTCGAACCCGAGACCCTGTATTGCAGTCTATTAGTATCCCCACTGAGCTATCGCTGCTTTTTCAATTATAGCAAGGCAACACCATATTATATTTTGTGTTATGTTGAATGAAGATACTTTCCAAGCCAAACAAAATATCAGGTTTAACCAAGGTGCCTATGTTAAATTTGACGTGCCTCGCAAAATTTGCACACAATACATTCGACATTACAAACACAGCTTGTGACAATACCGCCTTGCGCATATATCATTATATTTTCTACATAATGCCAGTGATTATTGTCCGCCGAAACCATGGGAGAATTCACTTTCGTTGTGACAATAAAACAAGTAATATCGACCATTGTAACCGTGGGACTGCCTTGTGGTGTGGTGCAGTAGTGAAAGTAGCTGCTGTACTACTGTGCCGGTTCGTTTCTGGATTCTATATTATTATATTATTATTATATATTATATATAAAGTGTGATAGTTTATATGATCCCCTCATCGCTGAAACTGCGCTATGTTGAGGGTTAGATTCCTAAACGGGACGAAAATTTGTGTGATGATTGTTTCGAATCTGGATTTTCTGCTCATCATAAACTGTTTCTGTTGGTTCAATATGTGTTAAACCGCCGCGACACAAGGTGAATTCCTATAGCAGGGGATGTCTCTTTTATTAAAAATGGCTGATCAGGGACTATAAATTGCCAAATACAGATCTGTCGGAGCGTCAAGAAAATAATCATTGGATTGCAATTTATTTTTGTAATTGGAGTTAAAGCGCCATCTATTGGTTTGTTTCGGAACGTCAAGCGTAAGCTTGAGCGAGATCGCCATAGAGCCAATGTGTCAGTTGGAGTGACAGTTATAACTGTCAGTGTCATATTGACGGTATATAAGCGCCGGAGATTCGTGCGCGGACACATTCGGGTGACGAACTCGCTGCGTTACGGATCAAATCAGAGATAATCACAGTCAACCTTTATTGTTTTATGTCTCTTGTATTTGCCTATCATTAGTATACGTACGAAGTATAATACCACGCCTATATTTTGTTGCTTCATCGTGTCAAAAGCGAGTCGGCCATCCTACTCTCCGATATATCTTTCTTGTTCTATTCATTGTCATAACATTCTTGATAGACTCTCTTTGAATAAGAAGAATTTCAAAACATAAGGCGGGCGCAGTCTTTAAAAAAAACGTAAAGGATTGCCTTAGTAGCTTCTAATCTCACTGTGCGTGATTGGAACTGTGCCTAGTAGATAGCAATAGACTCTCTCTAGAGGGAGATCGTATGCCACGTAATAGATTACGTAAGACCGAACACCATCGCTGGTGGAATGTGGGTATAATAATAATATTCTATCACATACACATAACACCATCTAGCCCAAACTAAGCAGAGCCTGTACTATGGGTACTAGACAATGAATAAACATAGGTACTTTTTTTTTTTTTGTAAATACGTACGTCTTATACATAGAAACACCCAGACCAAGACAAACATCCATGTTCATGCACACAAATGTTTGACTTGTGCGGGAATCAAACCCGCGAGCTCAGGCGTGGCAGTTGGTTACACTAATCACTACGCCATCGAGGCCGATATAATACAACTCAGCCTACCCCCTTCGGGTCTAAAGACTTAAAACTACGTATGTATGTAACCGTGAGAATGTTTTGTTACGGCGCCAAGCACGCGCCGTCACACTTCATTTCACGCGAAACTAGAACAAAATGAATTAATTCTGAACACCAGAACGAATACACAGCTCAGTTTTAATTAAAAGGTCCTAGCTTCCTACTTACCCCGTGGGTGACGCTCAGGTGTTTGACAAAAATATAAAAGAATAACAATTGAAAACGTTTGCGATAGTCCACCTACAAAGATAAATTCTTTATTAAAATGCTCTGTTTTATTAAATTTTTCACTTTTATGGCGACAATTTTTATTAGGGTTCCGTACATGAACGGTGCCAACGGGACCCTATGACTAAGCCTGCGCTGTCCGGCCGTCTGTTTGTCTGTCAGTGGACTGTATCTTATAAACCATAATAGGTATACCGTTGCAATTTTCACAGTGTGTGTGTACATATTTCTATAGCCGCTATTACAACAACTAATAAAAATCAACGATGGAGTATTTCAAAATGGTCGTCATATAACTTGTTTTGTTTTAAGTAATCAAAAAGTACACAGTTTTATATCTTATCCGATAGTACGGTATCCTCGTATGCGAATCCGACTCGCACTTGATCGGCTTTTTATTTAATTTACATTTGAAATATAAAAGGCATACAAAAATTAATTAAAGAAAGACGTTTTAGTATACAATAGCTTTTGTTAGTTGCCAGTAATCTCTTGTTTGTATTGCTTGACACGAATAATTTTGATTATCTTTCGTATCTTCGCCACTATCGTTTTGAAATGTCTCCCGCTATTCTTGGTATTATAAACATTGCAGTTTGGTGATTGGTCATTAATCTTGCATTGCAAGCGTATACTGCTTGCATAATTTAAATATAATTTAATTACTTTATTTTGACCTTTGGCCTTTCTTTGTTTACAGGTAAGTTGAACAGATATGGCGCCGATCCTACCTAGTGTATAAGCTGTAAGATGGTAAGACTAATTTAAAAGATGTAAGGCAAATATCTCGTAATCACCCCGGTTATAGTAAAAGGATATTAGACTGCGCAAATAGCACAGTCGTTGAATTGGTCACTGCATCGCTGCCAATGCAGGGACTATTGGTTTTATCCCAAACGCGACAAATATTTGTATTATCCAATATAATACTTATAGAAATAGTCATTTCAAGTCTTGATATATTTGGTGCTCATTTCTTTCTTTAATGTTTATAGAATCTGACTAGAAAGGAGTAATCCCTAGGATGGGTGGGTTCAGCAAAGTAAGGTTCCACTTTATAGCCAACTAGCCTTTTACCGATTATCAGTTACTTGCATTTCAATTCAAATACAAATATTGCCCGAATTCGGCATCGAATCTGTGTCTTGACCATTACCTGCAAACTTATGCCACGTTACCAATGAATAACGTCTTAACAAGTCCAGAAATAAATATACGAATGATGTACAATAAACAATCGTTTCTAAACGAAAGTCTATAAACCGTTCATAAAATCTCATCTATCGTAATTTCTATAGCGGACTCTATAAATGCACCACTCGACAATCAAGAAGAACCTTTCAACCACTCGTAGGCCTTAATAACTCGTTTAATGTTAGCTTCAGTTAAGTCAATAACAAACAGAATTCATGAATTTGTTTTCCCCGAATCGCTCAGAACTACCTCGCTCATTTGAACACCTTGCGAATTAAATTTCTCACTTGACAGCTGAGTCAAGAGATAGGTAAACAATATGAATGCCAACTGAGATGGATTGACAGTCTGCCATAGAGTTAAGAGGTAAGCGTTTAAAAAATTCGGTTTGATAAAACGTGGATTGGTAGGCATTATGGTTTGATTTAATCTTTGATCGTTTAGTTTTCGGTTTATACTGATTTTTCTCTGTGGTTCCTCTGATTCAGTAGCACAGCGGTCGCGCATGCGACTGATGTGCTTGAGGACCCAATATTTCAGTTAAGTAAAGTGTTCTTGGCTTTTTTTGCCGATTAATTTTCAGGAACAGCTCGGAGGCTTGATGGCTCAGCTGTATAACAATAGGCAAGCCCCGCATAAAACATAGCTGGCTTTACAGATATAGACATAAAAATATGAATATCTGCACTTTATGGCCTGCAATTGAATATTGCTTAAATTTCAGAGAATTTTTATCCAAAATATTATCAAACAATGTAGCATAAAATCAAAGTTAGAGTCTAATTGATCGTGAAGTAATCGAGTCTTCAAATTACATATGAGTGACGTTCGAAATATAAGTGATCTTGAACTTAAAAAACTTACACTGTATACAGCACTCATAACTTCATCTAAGTCTCAAAACTTTACTCGTACCTTCAAACTCACAAGAACCTACCAAAACTGCACAATAGTCCTTCAAAGTCCTCATCACGCCTCCCCTTCGCTCTAGTGTACTAAGCTCACTCGATATTCGGTTCATACTCGGTGTTACTCATTCACTGGTGTTCGTCGACAACTCGATCCCCAATTAAGCCGCTCTCGATACCTGGCATTATCGGATACGAATCGATTCAACAGTCTCGCGCTCGCATCGCTGGCGACACCAAATATTGACACTTCATATCTGGTTGACGAGCAGCATGGATGACCGGACGGTGCCTCCCCAACACCGGGATCGTATTAAAATATTGAATTATTAAACAACGATTGGATATCGATATTGACTCGAGAACTCTGTATGTAATTGATGAATATGATTTTTATATAAATTAAAGTCTTTAACGAGAAACACGAGCGTATGTCTTTTAAAAAAAGAGGCTTTCGTAATTCAAATGCATGTTCTTTTTTATGTATATACCTCTCGTTGCCACAATTTCTGTACTGTTTTTTATTTGTAATTACTTCCAGTGTGGTTCAATATTTGGTCAAGATCTGATAATTAATGAGTTTCAGCAGCGATTGATAAAGGGACTCTGCGAAATTGTTAACAACAAAAAATGTACTATATGTGTCATGGGCGTTGATTTATAATTTATTGGCAATTTATTTCTGTTAGAATGAACTGACTTTAATCAGTTCATTCTAAAATACAGTGTTTTGAAAAGAATCTGCATGCTAAAGAATTTGTAAATAAATATATAGAAGTATATTTTTATCAAGTAATCGTTCGCTTATCGGCAACCGTTACATACCTATATACATAGCCAGCCTATCATTATGTAGTGAGCCTAGCTCTTAGCTCCTGCTCTTTTTTCGTCTACCAAGCAGGCAACCCATTTGTTACTCAGCATTTTTAGGTCCAAGGAAAACTTAACAACGCTTTCTTAAAAGACAGTCTCTGGCGTCTGTGACATAAATCGTTTGTTTTTCTTTAACTCCCACATCACAAGAAACATGTATCTGATCATCGTGGGAACAGTCAAACACACAATCACATCAAACGGTCACATAAACACAGTGTCAAGTAATACGGCGTGCAATCACATCTCCCTAATAATTCGATTTGTCAAGTGACAATAGACGCTATGACGACGACGTCACAATCAGACTATGGGAACGCACATAACCTATCTGTGCAATGTCTTGCGATATATAACCGACGACAAGGCACATAAACCGTGTCATACTGTAGCCAAGTGAAATGGAAAGCTCACGAACATTACAATCAACTTGTTGTTTAATTTTCACACGAGTTTTGCTGTGACTCACGGCTGCGTCGACCGTCGAGCGTGTAACTGTCAAATTTATGTAATAACAGATTTGAAGTTTGGCAGTTTGACATATGTCAAAATACACGTGATTCATTTGTTGTTTAAAAATAGACAGCTCATAATGAAAATTGTTTATTGTTGTTTACTTATCGATAAGCGACAATAAAAACAAAATAATATAAAATGGGCAGTTATTAAATATAATATTTAATAGGATTGTTTTGTATTAAAACAGTGTATCAAATATAAAATGGCTGTGAATCAGATTTTATAAAATAAACGAAATATATTTTAAAACACGATAGTATTATATATTGCGGCATGTACCAACCTATTTGAATACCACGTATAAATTCACTTATAATATTATAAGTATTCATACTAAAAGCCATATTGTAGTTACAACATGGCTTTTAGTATCCACCTATATAAGCAAAATAATTAACTATATATCTCAATGGTTTATACAATTACTCACAAATTAATTGAACGTTGCAGTAACCCGCAAAGTAACCTTTTTTCAGTCAGGCAACGGTGCGATATTTCTATATATAAGCCGTACAAGTAAAAGCTTTTATAATTAAATATCGTCTATATTTTATAAAAGCAAGCCATATAAATGCTGTGTAAAATGTTATATAAAAACAGTTATACTAGAACTACAAGTAAGCGGGCTTACTAACGACTATATAATTACTTCATTACTTTCTACAAAGAGTATAATTTTTATTTCTTTATTATTTTATTCTGTCGTTTTGACCCATTAAAATTATATTTTATACAACAAAACAGGTTAATTCAATGCGATTCGATTAATACGACTTAGGTCCTAGAAGAGACCATTAAACTTTGACGTTCATAAGTGTTACTTTGTGATTTAAATGCTTTTTTGACTTTGTCTTTCTGATTTTACGTCCCATGTAAAAGGAGCCTAATGCTATCATGGGCACAGTTTGTACTTGCAGAGATTTTGGCGTTGTAGCTGGGTTTCTGTATCAATTTATTTTATGCCATAGACAGTGTAGACTGTGTGTGACATATTGTTGGGCTTAATAGTTCACCAATGACAGCGCTCTTAAATCACGACTGTATGACTATCTAGTTAGCTGTTTTAGTTTATTTGTATGTTAGTATTTTGTGTTTTGGAAGCAGTTCTCATATCTTTATTTGGAGACTCCTTGTCACTTCTATAACAACTGACTGCTTCCTTATGACCTTTGTGTGTGGACGCCTTATGTAGTAAACATCGATTAAGTCTTTAACTACAAGACGAGTTGGTTACGAACTGTTCGTAAGTTGACCTTTGGAATAGCTCGATTACAAATTGTATAATAGATACTATTAGGTATTCTCTACTAGTGAATCTAAGACTAGTGTTATTTTTTTAAGTAAGTAGGGTTTCAGGGTCCTTGTGTTGACGATCTGGCTGGTAGCAGGTTGGTTCTTGTTGCCAATATACTGTCTAATCCGATTGATTCACTGCTATATTTGCTCTTTGGGCGACACAACAACTCATAGTCAATAGGGTTGGTAATATTAAAAATGTAATGAGGGTGGCTCTATTGCCCGATCGAACATAATGCGGTCTCGTATTTCATTCCCGAATTTCTAATGATAAAATTTCCAGTAGCAGCATGGATTCTGAAACTATACCCACAAATCTGCCCGTATGTCGTTGGACCTAATACCATAGTTGATGAAATATGGGTATAATAAACAAATGCCTACTCCATCGAGGTAAGAAACGTGAGACTCCATATGTATATTTATGCGACATAAATCAATTACACGGTTGAAATGAAATACACAAATTCAATATCATCACGATAATGTTTTCGCTAAAAAGACATCAGAATGTGTTCTCCGATCTTCTCATTTGTGTGTGGAAACAATCGGTCCGCGAAACGGGACGACATTATCTACGATCTCTGCGAAATTCCACCCGAACGCACACAACGAACCGCTATTGTGACGAAGTCGTAATAATATCGATATGAAAGATAATAACTCACTCGCCGCCATATTGAGTCATTGGTTTTAATATAGAAAACAAATTGAAATGAATTTTCTAAGACGCGATATTGACATTTTCTCTTTTTCATGTCAATAAAATATGCTCTTGTGTGTTAATTTTGACGATGTTGAATTTCGTGTGAATTT
This sequence comes from Catocala fraxini, assembly GCA_930367265.1. Classification (NCBI taxonomy): domain Eukaryota; kingdom Metazoa; phylum Arthropoda; class Insecta; order Lepidoptera; family Erebidae; genus Catocala; species Catocala fraxini. Next base: position 25,908,409 of record OV884031.1, read on the forward strand.
TTTTTTGTAATGGCTTTTCTTTTAATGTTTTGTGACTGACATTTTGTTTGTTTGATTGTATTGTTCGTGACAGTAGCTGAATATGAGAATTGTATTAAATATTTGATTAGACGTTTACTGAAACGTCTTAAAATTCAATTTCGGTTTTTGTTTTCCGTAATAATAATAATAATATTCTATCACATACACACAACACCATCTAGCCCAAACTTGTAAACCAGAGCTTGTACTATGGGTACTAGACAATGGATAAACATACATATATACCTTTTTTTTTTGTAAATACATACATATTATACATAGAAACACCCAGACCAAGACAAACATCCATGTTCATGCACACAAATGTTTGACTTGTGCGGGAATCGAAGCCGCGACCTCAGGCATGGCAGTCGGTTATACTAACCACTACGCCACCGAGGCCGTCTGTAATATGTAGTATTCGCTAAACATAAAGTGTTCAGATGTTTGAGCGAGTTTCATGATAGAAATATTTAAATTTAAGGCTTAGTTCTATAAGCCCACCACTACAGAAAACATTTTTTTTTTGTTGCTGCATCCTTTAAAAAGCACATTGCTAATCTTTATGCTTACTCTACTCTATAAGCTGAGAGCCTAGTGAACCTTTATAGAAATAACATCACCTCGTTACAAAATATCCTTAATCCTTAGTAATAATTGTAATAGAGGTTAGCTGAACAAATGATTTTTCTAATTTATATGGCTGTAATTTTCTATATTTTAATTTGATCGATTTGATATGATTTATGAAGAATACTTTCACCTTAATCTCTCACCTGAGTAAAAATTATATTATCCAATCTCCTTCAAACGCATGAATTCGCCATAAAAGAGCACCTGGATACGACTGCATAAAACAAAACTTCCTAAAACTCATTCCTCTGTCAAAACTGCGACCTGCAAGGAGATTTCCGTAAATATAAAACCGCCATTCACTTTTAATCAAACAAAAACTAATCCAACTTACTGTCATGTAGATTGATACGCGGAAAATATATATGACGTTCCCACCTCTCTCGTGTTGACAGAAGACGTAGCTGTATCTCTTTATGCCTACAAAACGAACCCCTTTTCCATCCCCCAGGCGTTTGTCGCAAGTAATATCGCTATTTATTGTATTATTCATATATTTCGCATCTATGAGTAACATAAGGAACAATATAATGTGTATAACAGGTATACAAGAGATTCAATTTTCTTTGAAAAAGCTACGTTTCGGTGTGTATTGCGAAAACGCTCCGCAGATATTAACCAGTACCTAAGTATTATAAATGCGAATGTGAGTTTGTTTGTTACGCTTTCACGCCGTTACTGCCCGGCCGGCCGTCATGATATTTCGCCTATACGTTGTCAGGAGATCAGAAAAGGCTAGAGTTTCATCCAAAATAAAAGTACTGTTCCCAAACGAAGCCGCCGGCAAAAGCTAGAAGTGAAATAAAAATAGTATATACCACTTTGTAAACATATATCCTTCTAGAGTCTAGCTAGCTAGAGGGTCAATTAAGATGCTATACCGTATCTTAAGTAACACTTACATACCACACACCTATCTATGTATGTCCCCGAATATTAACAGATTAGTTAAAGGTGTTTTACACATGTCGTCAGCTATGTTTTCAGTCGCACGAAATAAATGGCTTGTCTGTTACCATTTATCTTTTATATATATCTTAGCATGTCCTGACATTTTGTAATTGTCGGGAAGGTTTACCATGAGTCTCCATAGCTTTAAGTAAGTCCATAGCTTTAGCAAGTTTGATAGCTAGCGTGTCTAGCTCGACAATTTGATTAGTTTATAAAATGTTTAGAATCGCCAGCTGCCTGTCGAACATATTGATTGGCTCAAAAGCTATGAAACTCATGATAGACCCTCAAATATCAAGCTAAACTTTCTGATAGATTCGAGACCGCAACCTTCATGTACGGCAGGTATGCCAGTCGACCTAACAATCAGCCGTCAAATTAGAATTGCTTTCATATTACACATTAGTATAATTTTAATGAATTATATTGTGTAATATATTTGTTTAATATATAATATCTGTATAATTGTTTATTGTCTTCAAATTAATGAAATCTGTGTTGCGCTAAATTAACATACAATTTAATGCCCATAAGGTAACAAAAATAATACGCAACAAAATCAAAAGAGCATTGTATTAAAATCTATGAAAATATAGCGTGTTATGATTGTAACAGTCTTTAAACGTTAATAAACAAAATATTACAATAGGCACCGCACTATTTTTGAAATATGGCGCGTCCCGCTTCGGTGTCTCCTCTAAAGACGCTTGTTCGCAGTTCCGAATTCAAATTTATTCAATTTCGTGGAGCGATCGGTGTGGAAATGAAACGTCTCGAGCTTGGTACGTTCGGAAACGTTGGTACACTTCCCTCTCTATTAGCATTCGTTGCTGACACGTCATTGTCATAGTTGGATGCACGGGGAAAGATTTTCTTTATATTATTTTTTTATCGGGCAACTCCCCTCTACGTGGGAAGTTTACGGACGTCTCAATGATGGTTGTGGAAATCGGTTACGTAAAGGTAAATATTTAAATGTGACGACAGTTGTTGCTGTTTTACCTTAGAGATACCTTAGAGGGAATATGGCTAATGTAATCTTATAAATCAACTCAATAGTATTCAGCTTTAAAATCATTGCAATTGGTATATATCTTGTTACTATGTCAGATTCACATGTACAACGATATTGTGTCAAATAGTTTAGTCACACAGGAACATATGACGTTTGCCTGGATTGTAGTGTTAGAATTCTCCAGCAGGGACCTTTGCGAGTAATACATATATTTGGTGTAAATAATATCACTAGTTGCAGAGGTTGCATCCTACTTTAAACAAAGTTTCCAAACTAACTATTATTTTGTAGGCTTGCGGTACTGCGATCAATGTCTACGTTCTTCTTGGAATAGATGTGTAAGACTATACACGAGTTATCCTGAACTATATTCTAAAATACAAAATCCTGTTGTTCCTGGAAACAGGTCGTGCTATTTGTTACCATGCGACGTGCCTCTCAGCGTAATCACGCATACATTAGATAATTTAACGCAATCCTTACAAACACTTGCAGATTTAAAACTTGAAATAGACAAGCGAATACCGTAGCTTTTGGACGTAACCCTTCAAATATTAAGTTGCTATGCTACCAGTACAAGATACAAAGTCATATTCGTTTCCTTAAGAAGCCTGGAAACTCTACTTATCACAGGAATATCACACTAAGTCGTTGGCTGCAATCTTCTGTAGGATAAGGCACTGGCCCAGATGACTGTTTCATTCGTTCAAATCGCTGGTCTAAGCGGATCCTGTTGTACCCTGTCGCGATTCAATTATTTCATCAGTTTATTAGCGAGTCGGAAAAAGATTATCTTCTGTCACCAGCAGCATAGAGTCCAGAAATGTGGCTTACCAACTTATTTCTCTGGATTAGCGACCCAACAATGGCATTCTTCCTATTTTGTCCCAAATCAGACCAATCGGGCGCATTCATCTATTTCAGGTCTTTAGCTATTTCGTAATATGTCGTTTCAGAAATGTGCCTGGTAAATGAAAAGAGGCTTGCCTTTTTGGGTCTAAATCATGACGTAATTTTGCTGTGATACCCTTCTGCCTAAATCTTTGTGGCTAAATGTACAGACGTAATCCTACGTTATAAAGTGAACAACAACCTAAAGTGTCATCGGAAACATCAACAAGTGAACACAAAATCGATGAAGCGTCATCTCGGCGACGTTTTGAGCACAATTCGGAAGCGTCATCTCGGCGACGTTTCGAGCACAATTCGTTCGGTAATCGTCGTATCTTCACACACACGAGCGCGCATTGACGAAATAATGACAGACGCAAGCCCCCTTTCAGTCAATCAGTTCAGTCGCCCAATCTCAGTTCAGTCAATCAGTTTGAAGATTTCAATTTATTCATTCATTCGTTTGTTCCATTTTCCAATTTTGTTTTGTTTCCCGCTGTTGATGCTTTTTTTGAATAAGATTTTGTTTTAAGATTACGTTCAGTATGAACAACTAGAGAGAATGGATGTTTTTAGCTGTTTATTTCGTTTCCAGTCGTTGGAATTTTGTTTAAAGCTCTCTGTGAAAATCGTTATTTTACCATAAGTACTATGTTTTCTTCAGTACAATTTTTATTTACTATTATTGTAACGTAGCCTAATTGGAATCTGTTAGAGCCAAAGACTAGGTGTGATTGTATCACACCAACATTGCACCAGGTATGTTTAAGTCCTACGTAATTAAGGACTCTTTATATAACCGACTACGTTTTTTCAGCAACTGAAAATGAATATAAAGTGCTCTGCGATGTAGGGATACCTAATGCAAGAAATATTAAAATAGAATCCTCGTTTTACATAATTTAATTGCCAGACGCATAAAAAAGTGCTAAAGCAAATCAAGAGATTGTCGACAAACGTAATTTTCTCTTCTTTATGTTGTAGGTAGACAGAGAATTTGTCAAAACTCGTTAACGCGCCGCGACGCCATTATGTAGTTTGTCTTATTTGATGTCGTTTCCTCTTGTTCACAATTATACTGTTAATACTTTACTTAATTTAAGCATATTACCATTTTTCTTATTGGCAGCACTATGTTTTCTCGATTGGAGACGCCACTCAATGTTCTATTGTTAAAGCTAACTGATTTTCGCACCTCTAGTTTTTATGACGTGAGACATAACTTTGTCGTGAATTGCTATCATAAAAATTAAATATTATTCCATTAATTTAAAGCACTTAATACAAAAGTAACATTTTTATAAAAAATATGTGTTTTTATTATTTTTAAATATTAATATGAACACTATGACGCTTCTACGAATTTACGTAGACGCAAGTTTTCAGACATGTGATTTCGTCTGTTCATAATTCCCTTATATATCTTACTAACTAAAATTGAGGTATAAATATACATTAATACCTTTCAAGAAGGTTTACATTAGGCTCATCGTACAGAAAAATCACTGCCTTGTAGTCAATGAGGAGGCGTTATGCGGTTAACAGAAGGACTAATTATCTATGCATTTTGCACTAGCAGCACAATAACTCCTTTTACTCATATATCTGACATTGTAGGGTTTCGTATAGTAGCCGGTTACCACCAGACGAGCCGTATGCTTACCAACCTCTTTAGTGAGCTGAAAAACAAGTAACACTCTATCACCATAAACGTTCTTAATTCAAATCCCTCATACCACAGACCATGCTGTTGTGACAAGCGCGCCGTTAAAAATGAGACAAAGGCAACAACTAAACATCTAGTATAACATTGCAAGCGTAAAAAAATCTACATTCCGCGAACACAATGTCGGGACTTTTTGCGTCGACAAACTCCGCGAGGTCCTTATATAAACGCGGGGAAACACAACAGTTCTGTGCTGTTTACTAGCTTGAAATATTTCCCTTTAAAAGTGACGCAACCGCAGCTTTTGAAATTATCGTGCAAACAGTACGATTTCACCATATTGTTTATAGCTCAAAACGTCGTCCCCGCGTTTATCTTGCTCACTGTACTTATTTGACAAGATTTTATTATTTTTGCGGCTGCCTCGTTAATCTAGCAGGTTAAGCTTGCGGTTATACGTACTGCTGCTGAGGTTTTGTGGTTTGGACGATGTTGAGTTTTATTTTAGAATATTTTGAGTAGCAGTCCGATAGTCTAGAATTATGCTCTATATACGGTAATTAAATATAGCCGAATAAGCTCCTTTCTGCCCTTTGTTGCATCTTAGTCTAACGATCGGAGAGTCACAGAGCGCTTTACGTGTTATACTCTATTTAATTACATAGCTGTAATTTAGTTTCAGCTCGCATACTTATGGGGTAAAATAACCCGACTCATCTCGTATTTAGCGCTTGAAAATATATTTCTCGGCTATAATAAATACTGTCTCAATATATCCTTATGGGTCAGCATAAGTTCGGCGGTTATCGCTAGGGCTACGGGTAGCTAGAAGAACTGTAACCCTAAGTTTACATTATTAATAATTATAAAATTCTCGTGATCATTTCATACATACATACATAGATTCACGCCTATTTCCCAGAGGGGTAGGCAGAGACTACGGATTTCCATTTGCTACGATCCTGGCACACTTCTCTGGCTTCATCACTTTCATCACATTCCTCATACACGCCCGTCGGTTCATGATCATTTCACTGACGCTATAAACTCACCCCACGAACTCAGGTCTCTGTGATTAGTTTCTAAATTGTGATGCCCCAATTTTCCGCGAATCTCGCGGTGTTAAATGAGTAATTCTGATTTCTGTTTAAATTTGGATGTCGTATGTGTTTGTGTATACGTTAGCAATAAAAAATAAGCTGATATATTTTATAAAAACGCTATCTCCATGATCCATTGGCATAATTTTTCGCACCTATGCTTACCATTTAATAATCGTGGTATCGGATTTGATTTGTTGGTTCGAGCTAAATGTTAATGGATTATACAACATATATTTTTCTGTAGCAGCACGGAGCCTGGATCTCTGACCTCTTTTACGTACAACCGAAACAAAACGACAGAATGAAAGAAATGTTTAGTGTTCTAAGTATGTATTAGATTATGTCCCGCGACATGTCTCGCTTTAATATAGATTATGTTAATAAACTATTTCTCGAAAACAGTGTCATTTTCCGGAACAAAGGTATATCCTATTCTATACCCCTGACAACGTGTATACGAAATTTCATTATGATTGGCTGAGTAGTTACGGCGTGAAAGCGAACCATACAAACAAAAAAACTCACATTCGCATTTATAATATTAGTTAGGATACATCTCTGCCTTACCTCTGTAGGATATATTATCGTGATATAATCGTGACTAGATAATTACCCAACAAGACACCTCTAAACAACTTAGTTACAATAAGTGTTAGGCAACGCATTAGCTCTGCGTGTTACTTTGCTCTGCGTGTTAGATTGTCCACACGTCAGGTTGCTACACATAAGTTATAACAGCGCTCGGGTGGTACACAACGGTAGTATTTACTGGCTAATGAACGCTAATGTCGGTTTCACATTTCGCGCGTCGTAAGGCCGACTATGTTTGTCGCTAAAGACACGTGCACAACATTTGACATATAGCTAAGACTGCTTAACTCATAACTATGTGATAAGTATAATTCCTAAGGTGAAGAAAACAGAACCGTATTGAAAATATTCAAGCATATAATGGATATGAAAAGGAGTACCTTTTCATATGAATTTACATGAAAAACATTCTTTTTTTCGATTGCAGTTTTTAAGGAGACGTCATTAATTTTATCCCTTATGGACGTCGTTTGAACAACACATTCAATACCTTGATACATTTTAATCAAAATATTAAGCGTAGTATAATAGATTTTGTACATAATATATGTATTTATGCATTTTTTATATTTTAAAAGTATTACAATGTTTGCGATTTTGTACACCCATAAAAATGTATAACATGATATCGTTCTTCGCGTCTATTATACGCAATTGTACTCCCCTTAAAAGCCAAGGAACATGTTGGCTGATTAGCGTGCTATTACTACAATGTTAGTAGCAGCGATAGCTCAGTGGGGAGACCAACAGACTGCAATGCAGAGGGGTTCGGGTTCGAACCCACGTCGCACTCCTCTGACTTTCGGAAGTTGTATTCGAAATTATGTGCGTATTGATTGACAATTATCGCCTGCTCCGTGCCTCGGAGAGCACGTTAAGCCGTTGGTCCCGGCTGCCATGAACATCTATGGCAGTCGTTATTGGGAAAATCAGTCAACCCTCTAATATCCTAACACTGGTCTAGCCTTAGGGTATCGTTAGCCTTCGGGTTGCGGAGGTTAGGTGGCAGCCGCTCCGTGTAAAAACTGATATCCAGTCAAATCTGGTTAGACCAGAAAAGCCAACCCCAAGTGACTTGGGAATAATAAAGACTAATAGAGAAGACTACAATGTATATACAAATTTCTTAACCTCGCCACTGAAATACTTCAGTGACTTATACAAATGCTAAAGTCCACCACGCTGCTCGAATGCGTGCTGGCAGACTTCACATATCTTCAAGAATATTATGAACAACTCTCAGGCATGCAGGTTACCCCACGATTTTCCTTTAATATTCATTATTGCAACAATTCTATAAGACTGAAGACGTCTTGTAGTATACGCACGCCCTTATAGTACAAAAGCGTGTCGTATATGCGCGCTTGTTCGCACCTGACCAAGGTTACTGTTACAGACAGTCACGTGTGTGATTGATGCCATACGTCTTATTTGTTGTACCAATATTGTACGTATTGTGGTTTACTTTGTGCTTATACCGTTTTGAAGGTCAATGTTGTCCGAAAACTATATAATAAAGTATGCCTCCGTGGCGCAGCGGTAGTGAATGCGACTGTTGTGCATGAGGTCTCGGGTTCGAATCCCGGGGCGGGCCAACAAAAAGCTATTGGGTTTTTCTGTAAAAGAAATCTCAATAGCAGCCCGGAGTTAAGAAATTGGCGGTATTAGACACCCCCGTGGCTCGGAAAGCACGTAAAGCCGTTGGTCCTACGCCTGATCTCTCTCCGGTCGTGTCGGATTACCGTCCCATCGGATCATGAGAGTTAGGGAACAGAGAGTGCACTTGTGTTTGCGCACACACTTATGCACTATAATATCTCCTGCGCAGATGGCCAGTCTCTGTTAAGACTGGCCGTCGTGGCCGAAATTCGGTCTGGAGGACATTATTATTATTATTAATAAAGTATGACAACGACTGGTTGCATAAGTTACTAATAACATCAGCACTGCTAGGCACGGTTGTCCTGTTTAGTCGATAGTATCCGGGAAGTTCCATCTTTCTCCGGGTGAGCCTGACATAACCTCTCCGCTCCCCGTTCTACCGCGAAGAAGTATGCGTAAAAAAAATATGGCACGGTAGTTCTCTCTGTAGGAGAAGAGCTAGATCACAGGCACCATGTAGTTTCAATGAGGGTTGATAGGATTCTAACGTCTTCGAAAACATTATAGAGTACTCTCATATACCTTGCCTGCTTAGCTACCTTCGTGATGATGCTTTCCTTCACCATTAAAGCGAGCGACAATTAACAAATTTATTAAATGGTTTTAGCAACGATAGCTCAGTGGGGAGACCAACAGACTGCAATGCAGAGGGTCTCGGGTTTGAACCCACGCCGCGCACCTCTGACTTTCGGAAGTCAGATGACTTTTCGAAATTATGTGCGTATTGATTGACAATTATGACCTCGGAGAGCACGTTAAGCCGTCGATTCCGGCTGCCATGAACATCTATGGCAGTCGTTATTGGGAAAGTCAGTACCCTCTAATATCCTGACACTGGTGTAGCCTAAGGGTAGCCTTCGGGTTTCGGAGGTCAGGTGGCAGCCGCTCCGTGTAAAAACTGATATCCAGTCAAATCCGGTTAGACCAGAAAAGCCGACCCCAAGTGAATTGGGAATAATAAAGGCTAAAAGAGAATTAGATCGCACATAGCTTAGAACAGTCACAATAGTTTTCCTTAAGTTTGAAGTCCAGAACAATGTATAGCAGTCCAATGGCCTCCTAGACTTTTCTCTTATCAGAATAACACTATTGTGTGGTATAGTGCCATGGCATTATCTATACTAATATTATAAAGCTGAAGAGTTTGTTTGTTTGCTTGAACGCGCTAATCTCAGAAACTACTGGTCCGAATTGAAAAATCTTTTTAGTGTTGGATAGCCTATTTATCGAGGAAGGCTATAGGCTATATAACATCACGCTACGACCAATAGGAGCGGAGCAGCAATGAAAAATGTTGCAAAAACGGGGGAAATTCTCTTATGTGATGCAGACAAGGTTGCGCGGGTCAGCTAGTTTATTTATATAGCTCTTTTATTTTGAGAAATATAAACAAGCTAATCTACACAGCTGCCTATCCTTATAAACGTCATATCACCCAGCCTTTAGTAAACCACCTTTTTCAGACCGTAGAGATCGTTCTTACATCGGTCTGACTAAAAAAGTAATATATATTCTTTATGCCTACAGTCAAAATTGGTTTTCTTCTCCTACTTTGACACGTGACATTTCAAATTAGTTACATAACCATTTTTAGCTAAGAATAATCACTAGGTTTTATAAAAATATTACTTAATACCTACAATTTGAATACTTTCTTCTTTTTTAGTCAAAGAAGGCGTTGGAAACGTGAAATTCTATGTTATTTCTAAGTTTTCTTAACAATTACGATATTTCCATACTAAATTGCATCAAAACCGGTTAGATTAGAGTTACTTTCCCATTTATTACATTAGTATTCTCATTAGCAAAAGAAAATTTATCTAAATCTAATATTACTACCATCAATCTTACAAAAACCGCAATTTTAATTGTGCCGCGCTAAAAGCAATTGTTTTTAAATAAGACCTTACATAAATTAAAACGAAATACAAACCGGTTACGGAACGAAACAGTCGGTACAACACTAGTCATTTGTATACGTCTTGAAACTGAAACGAGAACCACTAATTTAATGAATCTTAAAACAGTCTAAGTTTTGCAGAGACCGCTCGAAATTACGGCTTTCTGAATGCTGCATATTTACAGCGCAGCGGTGTAAATAATTAGGCTAATTTTAAAATAAATTATTTTAAAGGACTTTATGCGATTGTGGCGTATCTTGAATTGTCAAGTTTGTTAGCGCGACTTTATGCGAGGAGTACCTCATTTAAAGTGTAGTATATAGTTTGACGGGTAATTCAACTGAGCGTTAATAATATAATAATATCTGCTCTGTATATACTGTCCTACTGTTGGGCACGGGCTTCTCCGCGTGAAAAGGTTTCGACTCATACTGAGCCTTGCTCAGTGAAATTTCCTGCCATACCTGAAAAGCAGCTGAAGTGTAGGAGTAATTTCAGTTGTCTTCAGATTAAGAGATCACAAACATATAACCGTATATAGTGTCCTTGCGGTTTTGAAGATCTCGGGATTTTAAAGAAACGCTGTACTTTTCGCGCTTTTATTTGCGGTAGGGAACAAAAGATATTTGAATGATAGCATGGTCAAGTAAATACTTATACCAATAGCATTAGCAGTTCTTTATTTGATGCAAAATTATTAGATTGTAGATAATAAGCAATTTATTAGAAATAAAAGAGGCGGGCAGGCAGAGGCAAAAACAAAAGCATCAGTAACATTATTTTTTAATTGAAGAAATAAAGAAAAAGAAATGAGCTATAAAAGTAAGATTTTATGTATGACTTCGAAAACTACGCGAGATTTAACTCGACGGACCAAACTGCTTAGAATTAACATAAAGATCGCAATGATTTTTGAACCAACAATGTAGTAAGTATTTACTTAAATGTTACTTCAAAAAAGCATCGCTATGTGCTAATACAATAGTTATGTACTGTAGAAATATTTCACCTTGACTTATTCGCCACAATGACATAAGCAGACGCAGTAAACTATGTGTGTCAAAAGATAATACACACCCGTCGGTACTAGGGATGCGACACGCCAGAACGCGGTTAATTGTGTTGCGGATAACGCGGATATTTTGCAGATGCCATTATAAGCTACAGATTTATCACAAGATTCTCTAGTTTAGTAAAAACTTACTCCCACTTTTAACTTTCTTGAGCTAACTAAATAAAACAAAACTCTTTAAGCCAGCTTTGTTTTTGGTTATGTAGTTATTTTGTCTAGTATCAAAGTGATTCTTCTAATCAATATGGTCATTAAATAAAAAACCTTGTAATTATAACCTTCTATATAATCGATTATAACGTTCAAAAGATTAAATTTTTCATAAAATTACTTAAAAATATATTACATATTCCTTATAATATACAAATCCGTAAGACACAAAAATGGGAAAATGCCAATAAAGCATACAATAATTTATCCATACCCCAGACATAAAAACATACCACAAAAATTCAACTCGGATACATTCGGTTTTATGTACAAATATCGTGATGTTTATTATCCGAATCGCGTTTCGCCATCCCTAACACCACAAGTCATAACTCGGAACTTAACGACAGGGTACGTGAGAACAGGCATACGCACTTTGAAGGGCTTGAGTTACGAGCTCGCGAAAGGATAATAGGTAGTAAAGTAGCCAGAGGAAAGCTAGGCGAGTGTTAAGCCCGACTTAAGTTGACTCTTTAAGAGGCAAGCACAAAGTTAGACGCACGAGTCGTAAAAAATTGGCGCGTTTAATTTGTCTCAGCAGATTCATCATCTTTCGGTGAACTTGCGGCTTTTAGTATAAACTTCTAGTTGAGATGTTGTTGTTTATGATAAGGCTTACGGTATATATTTATTTATATAAGACTAGCTGTCACGCGTGATTTTACTCACGTTTATGATTACTCTTCCTATCCCGTAGCTCGTGGCGTGATATTATATAGCTCTGTTACTGAATAACGTTGAAGTGTAATGCTAAAACAAAAAATTGGTCCAGTAGTTTTTGAATTTATTTAATATAAACAAATATACAAATCTTTTCTCTTAATAATATTAGTATAGAAATAGCTGCGGCCAGTCCGTCACTTATGTATGTCAAAATTTAGTGGTTAGACAGCGTAATGAAGCTATATTTAGGCTAGTAACACTTTTATAAACCTAAGCTAGCCAAGGATAGAGTTCCTTTCTGTTAATGGAACCTTTGCAGAATCAGAATTCAGTGGTTAAAGAGTTCACTTGCTTACAAATTTAACCTCTTAGTAATTTTAGTAAAAATATCCGAAATATCCGTAAAATATAGTCGCCACTCTTTGGTGAAATATACAACAAATTTTTAAGGGTTAACTTAACCGTCAAAGACTTTTATATTTCAGTGCTGGCAGTTTACATGTACCTATATTTTTAAATATTGTCTGCTGTACACCTCAATAGGCGCGATATAATATTTAAAATGAACGGTGATATTATTGATCACTAAAGGGTTCCAGTTGATCCAGACCTGGTACCCAAAACACAAGTTAAATCTTACATTGGGTACCAGAGTTCAACATATTCTGTATAAGTTGTCTCATGATATATTATGTACTGTGTTCATGCTGATTGTAACTTTTTTTGAAATAAATATTTTTTATTATTATTATTAGTTGTTAAATCTCACGCCGACGCACCTACTAAACATTATATAACTAACATGCGCAACTGTCTATATGGAGGTGCCGGATTAGATTCCCATTTCATGAAAAGCACCAAGATCTCAATAGTTTATAATCCTAGTTGATCAAATGCTACCGGCCCTGTACTTTAATGGTGCATGATGTGACACCTTAAAAACTTATGAATTACTAGCTGACCCGGCAAAAGTTGTTCTGCCATATAAATTATTTATTTGAAATGGTATGAAATATAATTTATGACCTATTCTCACACTTACCAAATATACGTGAAAATCGGTCGAGCCGTTTCGGAGAAATGCGAAAACAAACACTGTGACGAGATTTTTTTATATTCTTTTGTTAGAATAAGAATTAATGTAATAACTACTGGATGTCCAAGTTATATATGTGTATGTTATAAATAGCAACATCACTATTAAAGCACAGTTGACGAAAAAATATTATCACACACCTCTGTTTAACCTATCGATGAAATACAGCCATCATTATCAATACGTACTTGACGCCAAGCTAACAAAACTGGCAACACACACCACAAGGTCACAGTGTGACAAGAAAATAAAATGTGACACTTTAAACCATGTGAGGTGTCTGTTAGAACTCCATTAACTTGTATGTCAATAATTTTACGTCCTCTGTTCTAAATGGAAACTATACATTTAAATACCAAACCGCTTTTCAGAGTATATATTTTACGATTTGTATAGTTTTGGACGAGGTTTGGTTTAGCTATTTGTGAAATTCATGTATCTATACGTATATACATAGCCTAGCGTATACTTCCGTGAAGAGGTAGATGAAGATGTGTTACATCCCTACATTTCGACAGCAAATGATTGAAGGCATTGTTGTAAGCAAGCATTAGAAACTTTAGTGAGAGAGAATAAATCGATTTATTATTATCATGATTTTAGGTTCCACGTAATAGAAAACGAGTCTACTGCCATCTATCGGTTACAGTTCAAGACTCCGTGCCGCCATTGAGAATGGAAATGGATGAAATGTTTACATAAAGTTCACAATACATTTGCGGGACTCGGTATACGTTTTTTTAATAAACTACCTATTAATATAATTAATGTACCATTGCTTAAATTTAAAAGCGCCGTTAAAATACAGCTGATTCGGAAGGGTTATTATTCAGTCAACGACTACTTAACTGACAAAAACTCATAGCATTAGTTGCTTGTTGCATTCCGGATTCGAAGATCTGTATCACCTACAAGTCAATTTAGTAATGTAGTAATGTAATTTAGTAGTCACAAAGTGTAAGTGTATGCGCCATCATGCCATCCTACTGTCTGTTTCAGATTTATATTAAAACATATACCTTACCCGAAATTATTTCATATCTGTAATATTATTAAGTTATTATTGTTATTATCTTTTTAATATTAGTTTTTATAGTCAGTAGTATATGGCATAATGGCTGCAACGCCTTGTTAATCTGAGTTGTAAAATACTGAAATTATATTTAATTGGCGATTTAATAGAGTGGCTGTGAGTTTCTTGCAGGTTTCTTCTCATAGGCTCAACCCTTTGCCTGAACCTAGCAACTAACCTAAATGTAGCTTCAGTAACTTAGTAAACTCACTAACATATATATTTTGACGTTCATAAGTGTTACTTTGTGACCTAAATGAATAAATGATTTTTGACTTTGACTTTGAATTTTTGGCATAAATATCCAATAACACTTTGCCCGACTAGGTAATCCAACTCGACACTTTATGCACAGCAATCGCATTTAATACTGCTGCGCCCGCCCACAAAGGCAATAGCCAAAATATCTGTTTGTTGGAAACAGGCGTGGATCTATGTATGTAACAAACAGATATTTTCCCAGAGGGGTAGGCAGAGACTACGGATTTCCATTTGCTACGATTCTGACACATTTCTCTGGCTTCCTTCACTTTCATCACATTTCTCGTACCCGCTCGCCGGTTTAAGGTGCTCTTAACCTGGCCTTTGTCCGATCTGATCAAGAAACGTTCGCCTAGATCTGCCTCTTGCGACTGTTCCATTCACACTAGCCTTATAAACTTTCTTAGTCATTCTTTTCTCGTCCATTCTTTCTACATGCTCAAACCAGCTTAACATACCCTTTTCTATTCTTGTCACTATATCCAGTTTCATGCCGCATCTCTCTCTAATTACACTATTCCCTATTCTATCTTTTAGCATCACACCACATATTATGTCTCTCAACGCTCTCATTTCTACAGCATATTTTATTCTGTTCTCATGCTTCTTTTGCCATACCCAACTTTCACTTCGATGCATTAGTGTAGGCACTAATAGTCCTCTATGAACAGCCAAACGTGCATTTTCAGATACATTTCGACTGTTCATAAAAGCGCGTGGAGCGGCATTCACTTGTTAATTTCCCGTAAATGTAGTCATAACACAGTATCGCGCCTGTTTGATAAATATCCCGCAGAGGTGTACTACGGCGACATTTTCCAAATAAATATAGGGCGTGCCTATAACCATCAACTGAGTATTTGTTAAAACTAAGTTTGACTCATAGTTCAAGTAAGTATGATTAACTCCTTAGACTTCAGTAGTAGTAGATTGCTTTAATTTATTTTTACATTTAATAAATAAATGCACGAAATATTCGTACTTTCTTTTCATAAAGATAGTATATAAACCATTTCTTTATAAGTTTCGGTACTGTATAGCAATAAATCTGATGTTTAGTATTCATTACCATAGACGATAAATTCAATTAGCGTCTGTGGTAACTTATCAAGGAGGTTGAATGTAAACTATGCTGAACTATGGTCGCTGCACGGATGCCTCGCATACCTGAGAATGATTGACAGCCGATTACATAACTGCTTACGTTACTCAATTAAACTATATTGACAGACTAACGAGGTATAATATGAAACGATTATATCCTGCTATTTACTATTGTAAATGTGAAACTTTTAAAGATGTTTAGATGTTTGTTCCTCGATCACGTTTAAACGGTTAAACAAATTAGGATGAAACTTGCTGTATAGAAAGACCGTGTCATGGATTAACAAACAAGGTATGGCTAGCTTTTTAGCCTAGTATGCTGGCTTATTGGATATCACACGGACAAAGCTGCGGGCGGAAGCTAGTTAATATAAAGATGTTCTGAGTTATTAAGTAAGAAAGATAATTATGACAGAATCGTAGCACGTGGAAGTTCGTGGTTTCTACTTAACCCTCCGAGGTTAGTAGGAATGCGTCATCGGCTCGAGATAGTGAGGTCTTCGATCGAGAGTTCGATTCTCGGATCGGTTAAATATTTATTAGGTTATTTATTAGAATAGTTCTTAGTAGCAGCACGGCTTGTGATATGTCTGATGGACGGCTATTCAATCATTATCTTTTTACTTTGGAGTATACCACATAGCCGGTCATATAATGAATAATACACATGTTAATACGACAACATTGCTTACCCCTTCGGGATAGATATAGATGTAGTATGTATACATGAAATAGGTACCCGAATATTAATATCATCTATTACTTCATAGTAACATAAAAAACGTTTTACTAGTTATCACTATACCTAACTGGTTAGTTTAGTGTAGAATCGACAATACTGCTGTCCTTTAACTAAAATGCCGTTAACCCACAAGCGCGAGAATATAACTTTTTAATGGATAGTAAAATAGTTTTGAATTGTCTATCTATAATTTTACTAGAATTTAAAACTATTTATCTTCATTATTATCTATCTATATCTATATTCTAGTAATTAATTCTATTAAAAACTATATTACTTTTCATTAAAAGTCATAATCGCGCGCTTGTGTGTTAACGGCATTTTAGTTAAAGGACGGCAGAATATCTGAATTGCAAAGCCCAAAAATTCCATTTTTTAACATAATAGAAAGTAGAGCATACCTATACTTATTGTAAAACACTTATTTAACCTAACAATACACAAACTGTAATGCAAAACAACTAAACTGCCAAAGCAACAAGACTATCACACAAACTAACTAAAGTCAAACTAATTAGAATAATTTAAAGTGAATCTTTAAGCGGGCGTAATTAGTATAATTTAAAGTGAATCTTTAAACAGTGTAATCAGTTTAAATGCACAAGTAATTGTGTACTTAGTAGAAAATAACGCTTTAAAATGTAAATGTTTTAAGTGCGCCATCGCCATCGAGCCGGTGCACAACCTTCGTTAAACAATTTACATAACATCTTGACGGGCTCGGCACGGATTTAAAACAGTGGCCCGTTATTTATTTTAAATGGATATTAGCTACAGTTTTTTTATGTATTTAATTGTAATTGATGAGGCATAAATAGTCTTCTTTCAAACTGTTAATTGGTAATGTTTTGTGTTATGGTTTTTCTCGTTTTTCATCCATTTTATGTATGACTATGTCATTAATAGAAATGAAAAATAAATATTTTATCTATGTCTCACATTCGTCTATTCATAGAGGAGTAAAATACGTAAAAATAGAAATAATATACGATACTGTTACCTTTTCGAATTGAATTTAAAAATGGAATGACACATTTTTCATTACGTGCACGACGCATGAATTTATTTCCATAGAATTTAATTCACGTTTTAAACATAGAATGATGCATTTTAATAAGCGCGCTCTTTTAAATGTGTTCCATAAAACGAAACGTATTCACACGAAAACAAATCCGAAATGGTGCCTATAATCCGACCAATGATTTCGTATATGTATTATCTTCTGATGCTTAAATTTTCACGCAAAATCGCGCATTATGGCGCCTCGTTTCATGTTCTCACACACAGACAATCGAACACAGGTACTCGCGTGTATTAATAAGATATTCAAACACACATCTCGTCGAGTGCAAATCGTGACATATTAACAGGAACACATGAAATTACGAGGGTGACTACGAACGCCCTACAATGGCACGAAACTGAAAATTATGAAATATTTGATTGTGTTGAAGCATCGTGCTAATTTAAAATGATGTATGTTTCGCTAAAAGAGAAATAATCACGAAATTATCAAACAAAAGAGACATATTTAAATAGATCAGCAACGCTAACTAGTGCAGCGTAGTTACAATTGTTTTTTTTTTGGATTGCTATTTGGATTGCAGATTATTCTTAATATTTTTAGCTAATTTAAACGTTTTCTTTTTTTGGAAGTAATAAATGAAGATTGAATATTAAAAAAATAAAGTTTATAGTAAAAGCGGGCTCATGGCAGCAGTGCTATGAATTATGACAGGATCAATAAAGTTCCCATCAAAAAATAATTAAACAAGTTAACCAAAATATTTAAACAAGCAAGTTCTTATTTATTTTAGACCCGTTCTTTTGTGTAACCCTTTCGATTTATCTTTTCTTAAATGACATCATATAAAACAAAGGCTTATAATATTCAGATGTCAACACAACAAAATTACAATGACATATCCATGACCCGAAAAGATGGCATAAAAATAATAAGCGGCTTCACGTAATCGTCCCTCGAATCAAATCGTAAAGCTTTCCTGACGTCTCAAAATGTGTGGTAACACGCCATTGCATTATCGCCGACGATTTCCCGATGTGAGTTTCGTTTTCTCGCACAATTTTCATGCTAATCTGTACGAGAGCGCTGATTTCACCGGCACATTAAATATTTGTAACCTCTTTCGAGGTGAGTCTTCAATGCTGGCTGAAATGCGCAATGATATATTTTTTAGTTTGTAACATGGCAACATGGCCTAAGATGTGTTGACTTATGACGACCAAACTTTAATAAACGAATCTAAAAAAATATTACCTGATAAGAATCAGTGAAAGATTTTTAGAAAGGGTTTAGTAATTCCAGAGAGTCTACATTTAAGGAAACAGATTTCACCTTTCCCAATATTAGTATAGATTAGCACAATAAATGACGTGATTAAATTAACTTCTCAAAAGTTTTAACTATAACTTTTAACTTATAGGGATAAGACTAAGTGATTTTTCCTACTGAAGTTTAGTTATTGCTTAGCTTAATGCTATAAATTACGACAATAATATTCGAAATTGTATCCCTATTTCGTCGTCATGAACGTCTTGAAGAACGCCGTTCCCACTTCGCTCATTTCCCGCTTAAAACCGAACCTAGCTGATGCCTTTTCAATTTGGCCCCTCGTGTGCCTCGCTGGGGGATTGAGAGACCCCCGAATGTTGGATTTTACGCGTAATACACCGAGCGTTATATACCGCGCTGCTTTGACGTAGAAATTTTACGTTGGTTTCTGAACACGTGTTTGGAATTTTCAATCGCTATATTGTCTCATCCTGCTTATATCACACCGCTTCCATGAATGATTTTACGAGCATTAGAAATGTAGTATTAAAAAGGTTATATAGCTATAACCAAGAAAGCTAAAAATATAGCTATTTTTATTCTTAGCGACTCATTTAAAAACAATTCAATTACCGTATTAGAAAATAATCGTGAGAAGAAACATCGGACTTAAAACAATAATTCTTGGGAAACGTACAAATGATACTCGGCATGCCGGGAGTAAAAGTGGTTATAAATAAATCTGGATATAATATAATCTATAGGCACCATAACTTTACTCTTCCAAGATATTAGCACAGGTAACACCGCAGAATCACCGTGACTATAGACACAGTAAAGCATTTAAAACATTGACACGACTGTGGATACAGAATAAACCTTCTTGTCAACAAAATAAACTTAAGTAAAAAAGTTAATTTCTATTTATCTATATACTTTCTACTTGATCATTGTAAGTAATTAGAATTATAATAGCCGCTAGAATAAAAAATATTATATATATACAGGTGGTTATAGTACTGGACCAATTTATAAGTGAATGTGTCCTATCACTTCAATTTTCAATTTGTTCTTTTTCTGTATACACAATAACACCGAACTCCTTCAATAAAACACGACCCGAAACCCTCGCCGTCTAACCCCGGCCATTTTGCCCGCACACATGTCCGGCCTTGGAAGATTTAACAGCATCAAAAATTCGCATGCACCGATACGGAAAATGGTTTATGACCGCCACTGGACGGGTTGAAGGTCGTAAATTTTCCAGTTAACCCCGCGGCTGCCGGGCTTCGGGGATCGACGAGTACATATTTCAGGATCACGAGTGGATTCTGACGCTTCGCCTCGTGTTGTGACTTGTGTGTACGACAATACACACACTTGTCTTTGTGCGACGCGAATACGGACGTGATTTGAAAAGCAAGATTTGATGTATCTGTTCGCTGCATCATTGAGTTACTTTAAATTTTTCATGTTACTTTGGCCCAACATTCTTGTGGCATTCATAAGACTGACTGGAAAATATGATAATATATTTTTCATGTTTACTTATATGTTTAAAAAGGAACGAATTGGACATAGGTTAAAATAGTACGTCCTTGTTTTGTGAATTTATTTTAGCTCTAGTTATTTTCTAAATACTGTGTTGCCAACAGTAAAACCTAATAACACTACACTGATCAAACTGAACCGAATAGGAAAAAAAATAGCATAGAAAAGGGTATGTTAAGCTGGTTTGGTCATTTAGAAAGAATGGACGAGGAAAGACTGACTAAGAAAATTTATAAGGCTAGTGTGAATGGAACAGTCGCAAGAGGAAGACCTAGGCGAACGTTTCTTGATAAAATCTGAGGCGTTCTGGACCAAGGCCAAACCAGCGCACAGCGCACTTTAAGAGCACCTTGAACCGACGGGCGTGTATGAGGAATGTAATGAAAGTGAATGAAGCCAGAGAAGTGTGTCAGGATCGTAGCAAATGGAAATCCTTAGTCTCTGCCTATCCCTCTGGGAAACAGGCGTGAATCTATGTATATAATAACCCTGGTCACCCCTACCTATATATGAACAAAAAATTTTCTATTCGATATCGAACTGCTTTATTTACGTATCGTTAATGGCAAAATAACTACGTAAACCAATATACCATCCGCACAGCAATACCTCTTTTCTAACAAAAGCCTTTCTTTAGACCCGAGAGCTTCGGAATTGATAATTTTTTTACAAAACAGCAAGTATCATTCGTAGAAATAGCACATTAGGGTATATTTTCGTGTTCATAAGTGGTACAATATTGTGTAAATCGTTTCTTTGGGTAGTACAAAGGAGTTGTATGTTCAGTGGCTGCGCAAACATAACATGTCGTAATGTTCCTTGTGATAATGGCGTCACATTATTTACTTGTTTAATGTGTGTCTTTATGGGATAGGCAATTTTTAACAGATTAAGGCTAAACGGTTCTAGTTGCGCAGTTGTCGTTTTTGTTGCATAGTTTATAGATTTAGATTTATTTGAGTATTTTGTTTGTCTGGTTCCATAGATTGCCAGATTCTGAATAAAATAGTCTGAATTGATAATGAATTTTCCATAGAGGATATTTTCTTTTCTAATTCTATCACAATCTAGTTAATAGTCTACTCAGGACTAACAATAATTAATCGTTGACAAGTGACATAGCTCAGTGGGGAGACCAACAGACTGCAAAGCAGAGGGTCTCGGGTTCGAACCCACGTCACGCACCTCTAACTTTCGGAAGTCATATGACTTTTCGAAATTATGTGCGTATTGATTGACAATTATCGCCTGCTCCGTGCCTCGGAGAGCACGTTAAGCCGTTGGTCCCGGCTGCCATGAACATCTATGGCGGTCGTTATTGGGAAAGTCAGTACCCTCTAATATCCTGACACTGGTCTAGCCTTGGGGTATCGTTAGCCTTCGGGTTGCGGAGGTCAGGTGGCAGCCGCTCCGTGTAAAAACTGATATCCAGTCAAATCTGGTTAGACCAGAAAAGCCGACCCCAAGTGACTTGGGAATAATAAAGGCTAAGAGAGAAGAAGAAGTGACATAGCCGCCAAATCTAACGATTAGCCAATACTTTCCTCACGAGTATGGCCAGCAAGTAGTTATAGCATGATTATTAGCAGCCTGCCTATATTATTACTTAAAATATTCCATTATTAAAAATATTTATTTATTGAAATTAAACTACTAGGTATATACGGATTTTATCGCGTTGTTTATTTGACACTTTATTACATAATTTTAAAAACTGTTACACTACTTTTAATTTCAAACTTTACTAATTTTTAAGCTAATTAAATTATTATTAAAACTATTTAGATTTAATTTAATTATACACTTTCTCCAACGTTTCGGTTGCTTTTCAGCAGCCATGGTTACTGAAAGACTAAGATGGTAGTTATCTCAATGTTCTAGTGTAATTATTTCCAAGTACACGAACATAATTTAATCATTGGTGTTTCTATTTACGCAGATTGAGCTCAAAGTATCATGAAGTCTAGCTGTGGTTTGCTTCTTCTTGGGTTTGACTATTTGTATTACTGGATCCCAAGCTGGTGGTACATTCCAACCATCTTCTCTATTAAAATTAGGATGTTTTTTGATTTCAATAGCCTCGCGAAGCATCCTTGGTAGGAATCGGTGTTCTTTAACGAGAATCTGTGGTTTGTCAAATCTCAGATAGTGGTTGGTCCCCTGTTATTATTATGTATATTTATTTATTTAAACTTTTATATCTCGAGCAGTCAATATAGAAACATAAGTAACGATCAAATTGTTTTGAGCATTAATATTGCAATTTATCTATTATTTAGTAGTAATTTAGTTCATTCATATTAGGTACGTTAAACTAAGTAGGATAGGGTTTTGAACAAATCTTATTTTCTTTCATAGGAAAAAGAACAAAGGCTGAATATGTTGTAAAATGTCACACATAATAAATAATTAATTAATGCCTTACCACCAACTCTTAAAACATTATCCTTGCATGTGCGAGAACGAAACAAAACTATAGATACACTAAAGAACGCTTACATTGTGGTAAGGCTCGGGCACCATGCAGTTTTTATTGCGGATTACTTTTGATAGTTACCTGTCAATTTAGACATGTAACGTTAGCATAAACTAAGACAATACTAACATAACTTTTTCTTTATTGTCAACAGAGCGCAAATTATTCGTGGGTATGTTAAACAAGAAACTATCGGAGAACGACGTACGCGCGTTGTTCGCGGGCCACGGCGCCATTGAGGAGTGCACTGTGCTACGTGACGCGCAAGGCCAGAGCAAGGGATGCGCGTTCGTCACGTTCGTGTCCAAGCAGGCCGCCATCGCCGCCATCAAGGTAAACATGGTAAATTTGTTCGACTACCTTCATTTAGGTAAAAATTTAATAGCTTAAGGTTTGTCTGACGATATTAAGATGACGTTTTTGTAAGACCAGTTATACAGGACTCTGCAAAAAATTATTTATAAAAGCCTCTCCATTTCGTCTACAAATAGTGGACAGTGGTTTTGGTGACAGTTTCCTATTAGTGTAATGCTTCCTCGAAAGAGCTAGCTTATCTGTATCTTCGTATGCAGACAAAAAGTATAGAAGGAGTAGAATACTCAATACGTTTAGCACTATGTTTGAGCTGCCAGCAGACAAGTTGTTAATGCAAAGGATCCTTATCCTTGGTTCTTATCCTTATCCTTAACTCTTGACATAGCTATGTCTTTGTAGCTGGTAAAACCAGCTGTTGCCAATCATTTGGTAACTGTATAGATAAGCCAGCTTAGTCCAAGAAGTACTACCCTTATAGAAAACCGCCATCGCCAAGAGCTTTAAAAAATATGCCTTCCTTTTGTTTTAATGACTGAATGAATGCTGTATGTTACATCCTACCACATAAGCCTGTATTATTATCACAACCATGGATGCGACCTCACTTCCTACTATTTAATTTCATTTGTGAAATTTAAATATTTAGATATATTTATGATATGTTTTTTTTATTTTATTTGTGAGCTCACACTTCTTAGTGTGGAAACTTTATCCTGCGAAGTACGGTCTACATCTATAAATGGTTTTAACCAGGAAAACCACATAAACTGTTAAAATTGACGTTTAGCCATTACGACGCCACAGATTATCAATATTTTTCTGAACTGTGTACCAATGCCTGACTTCACATTCGAAAGTGCGACTGAAATATTTCTGTATTATTTATTGTCTTTCTTGACAGCTGTTATGTCGTGTGACATCCCCTTTAAAGCATGAAGACATGGCAGACAGCTCAACAGTTACTCCATAGACATCATCTTGACACTCGTGTGTTAATACGTAACCTAAATGTTTTGCATATTCAAATATTGATTCCTACCGTTGCTTACCCTTCACTTGCCTTTTTCCTATTGATCTGAATATCATTAATGACGTTTTTCTAACGTAAATTACTAGTGGCATTTTCGCAGTATTTGATAAACCCCATAGGAGATCTTTGTCTTTAATCTTACAAGTCTTAGAATACAAGACGTATCTAAAAATCTATATTGTGTTTGGATACCGGTGTACCACTGCTTCTGAATAGGTTTGATAAAGAGGGCTATCCTCGTAATCTAACTATTCGAAATAGAATTTTGATGAAACAGAGTCTAGCACTGTGTCAAATATCATAAATAGTAAAAATACTATTCATATTCATTTATTTTTGACATTTATACTAATTAAAGTTCTCCTTATAATATATTACGTAAATTGATTTTTGAGTTCACATTTGTCACTTATTAGACTAATTGCTTACTTACGTGAGGTTTCAATATTGTTCGGGGGTCTTAGTAAAATGACTATCACTACTACATCACTATCGCTACAAAATTAAACGAAGTTTCCCACCACGTCTGTCTGTCTGTCTGTTTGCGATAAAGTCAAAAACTTACTGAACGGATTTTTATGTGGTTTTCACCAAAAAATATAGTGATTCGATGACGAAGGTTTAGAAAAATCCTCTAAAACCTTGTATAGTTTGAAAATCAACCACAAAAAGTGATAATATGCTTATTCTATACACAGGCTGATATATAACAATTTCATAATGTTTTTGTATTCTTAAAAATAATAATAATAATTGTTTATTGATTACAGTTGTGACAGATTAATATAGTTCCTCGATTTAATTATTAATTATAATATAAAATGTTTGACTATACCTTAAACACGAGCATTAAAAGAACAAAAAGAAAAAAATAATAACGAATATATTTTAAGTATTTTAAGACAAACTATGAATCGGATTTAAGTTTGGCTTAAGACTTGTATAAATTGTCTGACATGTTGGTTATAATATTATTTAGTTGTCTTTAGGGCTGTACGGTTTGCCTTTACTTACCATTAAAACATAGAAAATTAAAAAAATAATAAGCTCTTTTGGCAGGCGAAATTTGCAAAGCGATTTTTTCTTACATCGTAACTTCAATGAAAAAACACAGGCAATAATGCCTTATTTATTTACGGAAATTTAAATTTGTCAAAGTAGATTTACAGCGCTCAGATTAACTCCCATAATCTGTCAGCCATGACAGTCGAGTGCAAAACGCATAGCTGACATTTCTGCGCGTTACAATGCCGGCCTATTAATGGTTCAATGGCACACTAAAGCCTCTTTCATCGATGCTGTCGACAAACATACAATAATTGGCTTAAATGATACACACTTTGAAATTTTAATACGTAAACAAATTCGTTTGGATTATCTGTGGGTAGTTGGAAATACAATAATATTATTAAGCCAGCTATTGGTGCATCCGCATAATCAAAAATGCATAATGTGTTTTGTTACATATCGTATCATTACGCCTGTCTGTTATTGAAAGGTTGGATACATGCTGTGTGAAGTTTTGACTGTAACTGAAACGAAATGTGTATGTTATGAGAGCCTTAGAGAACCAATCATCCACTCATTCATCCTTTTCTAGCCTTTTTATAGAGGTACATAAAATACTATCACACCTGTATATAAACTGTCTCACTGCTGGGCACGGGCCACTTCTCAGTGCGTGAAGGGTTAGGCCATAGTCCAGCACGCTAACCTAGTGCGGGTTGGGAGACTTCACATATCTTTAAGAAATTATGGGGAGCTCTCAAACATGCAAGTTTCTTCACGATGTTATCCTTGACCGTTAAAACAGGCGTTCATTAACTATCTAATCTAAACTAATATTATAGATATGAAGAGTTTGTTTGTTTGTTTAGTTGAACGCGCTTATCTCAGGAACTACTGGCTCGAATTGAAAAATTATTTTATGTTGGATATCCTATTTATCGAGGAAGGTTATAGCCTATATAACATCCCGCTACGACCCACGAGAGCGGCGCGGTAATCATAAACGCGGGTGAAACCGCGGGCACACATAACTTCGAAAAGTCAGAAAGAGCCTTAGTATCGAACTCGAAACTGCGTGGTAGTCCAGCTGTCTGCCACTAGACTAATATGAGTAATACACCCCTGCTTATATCTTACGCTTACATCTTAGCTTAAGACTATCTATGTATGTTTGAAAAACATATTTATTGCGCTTGGTTTACTCTATAATCTTAACACTACTGACTTGACTAGCTATGATCAATTCTCAGAGAAAGATATTTACCCTGTTCTGAACACGTATAGACCTTTGCTTTATATACCTATACCAAAACACGTTTAGGTACATAGATTAATTTTGATCCCAAAGTTGTAATATTGGGCGTCGCAATGTGTGTCAATTGCTTCATTAGCTTTTTCAATTTACGTCTCAGTTTTATGTGGCAGTTTCCGTTTTTACGTTCAGCCTCCGCAGGTTTACGGGTTGATGTTATAAATGTATTGATCCGTAATATCTTAGGATTCTTAAGTTTTTATAGGTCTTATTTTTAAGTGGGTCTTTAGGTGTGCTCTTAAGCTTTGTAGATGAAGCTGTATTAAGCTCGCTTCTGTCGCCTTGAATCGTAGGGGAACACATTTTGGGATTAAAATCCTATGTGTTTTTTACATTTATAATATTATTAGGTTTCTTTACTGCCTCTCTGGCCAGGAATATATGTTTGCGCGTTGTTTGGAAGCGAAAATGTTAGTAGATATGAGGTTTTCTGTTAGACACGCTCAATTCTGAGAGTTTGCTGTAAGCCACCGTATAATAGAAGTTTTATAAGCTAGCTGATGGCTCACAGCAAACTCTGTAGATAAAATATGACCACAAATGCTGAAACCCTTTACACTTCTCGAAACAATAATCTTTATCACTATACATTTCTTTGAGCCATCAATTAACTATATCGAATGGAACTACTTTCTAAATAATTAATTACAGAACCTTCCATTCCAGGCATTGCACCACAGTCAAACAATGGAAGGATGTTCAGCGCCTTTAGTGGTGAAATTCGCTGACACACAGAAGGAGAAGGAACAAAAGAAACTACAAGCTATGCAGGCGAGTCTATGGGGGCTCACTGCGCCGATCGCGCCGGCGACCTACCTCGCGTCAGAGGCGGCGTTGTCGCCCGCCACGCAACTCCAGTTGCTCCAGCAACTGCAGGCAGTTGGGCTGCAGCAACAATTATTGCAAGGACAGGGATCGACGTTGTTGCAAGGTTAGTTTGATGCTTAACTTTTGTAACTGAATGCGGTTGTCGATTGGCCTATCGAATCATTCGATTGTTTGGCCTATCGAATCATTCGATTGTTCAAATTCAACTTACCTGCTTATTTGTTGAATGTTTATATCGTAGCAATAGAAACTTAATATACAGTTGCATATATAGTATCGAATTCTTGCTCAAGACTCGGTCTTCAGGTGCTTACGGAAGGCAAGAAGAAAAAAGATTCAATTATTGATTATTGGCTTCTTATCGATCGTAATTTATAGATGCGATTATGATTCGGATAAAACTCGATTGATCCATATTTAAATGCGAGATCCTACAATTATCTTTTATCTTCTGTACTTAATAATTGTGTACTTAATAAAAATGGTATAATGCTATCATTAATAGTTGTGCTTTCTGACGATGTTATTCTTTAATGCGATAACTTTCCTAAAATGTAACAGCGTATTATCTTAATAAATATGTGTATGTCACTATGTAAATAATAACTGAGTCGTAACCTAATTTGATATTATTCGTTGCGATAATTACTTACACAGTATCGTAAATTAGAAGATGATTTCACGAGTGGTGCAATGACTTAAGTGGTCAACTTGCCGCTTAAGTAAGTAGTGGGCTCGATTCCTACAAGAAATAAAGCTTGTATGTAAACATAGACGGTGTTGCAAGCGTACATAATTTGCGCTATTTGCTTTTTTACCACGTAAATAGTATAAAAAAGCTAACTTTTTGGGAGCCGAGCATTCGTTGTTTTGCATGTTAACGAGACCACATTGTAACTGCACAATTCTGCTTATGAAGTTGCACAATTTACACATGACTCATAGTTTAAATAATTTAAATGAATCGTTTAGCCAAATGACCATTGTTGTAATTAGTGTTGCGCTCATTTTTATACACAGCTTCCTTTTAACCCAGTTATTCCTCATCCTTAATGTTGCTAATTATAATTTTATAAATAAAAACTGAAAGGTCTCAGTGCTATATGTATTTATAACTAGACTAGACTTTTAAAAGTGGTTCATTGGCTTTTTGTCTTAACAATATCAGAAAAACAAAGGATATGAACCAAAACACAAAAAAATCACGAGTCTATGATTTTCAGTCTAAATAAGGCGGTATCAGTCTATTGAGTCTTAGCAACGGGCTAAAGTTGCCACCTGCTATGTTGGTAAACTTAGAATTTATTTGATATACTTACTACCTATAGGTAAGTTAGATTGTCGCATTTTCAAAGCGTACCACAATTTTATAAAAATATTATTAATAAATAGATAAACTTATCACAATTTTCCTATTTTAATATTGTGGTTAGTGGCATTTATATCACTCAAAACCTCGTTTAAATACCAATAAATAATCAAAAAACTTAAATCTGTAATAAGTGCTTAAGTTGAAATAATTATTGAAACCTATTGACTTTTAATTGAATACCAATAAAAGTGATATTATAAACCAATAAAACATTAATCTGAATGGAGATTTAATTGATTGGTATGACGTACATTTGATAACTGAATGATGATGAAATGTTTACGCAACATGATTTCAACCCAACAAAAATTCCTAATTCTACTCAAGGGTGTCTCCAGGCCAAGGCAAAACAGTGGACGAGGTTTTAGAAGGAGGAGTGCAAAACAATACGTATACTTGCCCTCCCTTCCTTACCCTGCCCTACACTGGCGATTACCTTGATCCTACCTACTTATTATTTTATCCCCGTTTTATTTTTATTTACGCTTCCCTTTTCTGTTGTCACCTAGGTGTTAACTATCAGGATATTGGTTTCAATGGTGCAGGCCTGAGCGGAAGCGCCGTCAGCGGAGTAGGAGGGGGGGCGGCGGAGCAACTAGGTGGTCTCCTAGCCCCCGTGTCCGTGCAAAACTTAGCTGCGCTAGCGGCGATGACGCAACCACCGGTAGTGACGCAAGCGACGGCAATTCAGCCCGCCGCTGCGCCTCAGCCCACCGCACCGCAATTGTGTAAGTGCCTTTATTAAATTTTGAGTTGGTTTGCTTTTTTATTTCAGTACAGTACCTATATAATCAATTAAACTTGACATGCTAGTCCTTACCTATTAATTATAACTTAAATTAGCGTAACTTTCTCAAGATTACTTATTCTACCAAAATATGTTTTGTATATTTTCATACGAAGTAGAAGAAATATCTGTTCGACGTCCAAAATAACATAACTACGAACTGATGTATATTATTATCTTTACTTTTACAAGAAATTGTAGATAAAATT
The DNA here is from genome assembly GCA_930367265.1 of Catocala fraxini. NCBI lineage: Eukaryota > Metazoa > Arthropoda > Insecta > Lepidoptera > Erebidae > Catocala > Catocala fraxini. The sequence continues at coordinate 25,938,244 of OV884031.1, forward strand.
ACTTTAAACTAATTCGTTTTCTTGCTGTTTTTCACCGCGCGATTCCCACAATCAGCTCTCAGCAGAAAATTTCTACTCAATAAATTCCTACTAATTGCTACACCTGCCCGAATTCCTAATTGGCCCCACATAACTTAAAAGAGAAAAACATGTAACGATCTTTTTTGTCCGCAAACTTTCCTATTTCAGGTTTTGGACTTAAATAAAAAAAAGTTAATTAACGATGAACATTTTTCACACTTCAGGTCTTCTCGGGAAGACTAACATCACAGGTAAAATACAATGAAATAAAAAATGTGTGTTTTTGACATGGAATGAGACTATAAGCTTCTTAGATTGATGTGATAAATGAGACTGGCTGCTGAGAACTTTAATTAAAAAGTTAATTTGTGACTGTCGCCATTTTGGTGAAAATTAGGAACAATGTTTTAATAGTTGGTGCTACCAGTTGTCATTTAGAATCGTTTTAAATAAATTAAACCAATTAACTTTGTCTGTAGTATATCATTAGATACTTAAATACTCTGTATTATATTGTTAAGTGCCTTCGCATGCTAACAAGACATACCTACTATAAAAAAAACAACTCGTGTTGCGTAACAAGTATTTAAGTGTTCCGATTACAAAATTAAATAAAAAGGAGATTAAAGAAATTACCTCAGTCTATGCATACTTCTGATTGTCTGTCATAGGCGATTTTGTCAGAGATGCTGCATTCCACATAGTTAGTTTACGTCCGTGTGCGCCGGCAAACGAGCTATAATAAGCATTTTGCCTTAATATTCAAATGGTCAAAGAGTTTTAGAGGCTTTAATGAAAAATGAGTTTTTGACAGACTCTATCGAATGACTTTATAATTCATTAATAAATATATTTAGAATTCCTAGTCGCCAGTGCATTGAATAAAAAAGGTACGCTTTGCACTTATCCGGCCTTTGATACTGACACAATACATAAATAGGAATCCGTTTTCGAATAGGTTGCATCTTATTGGAATAAACATTATACCATTGTTATTAATAAGGATAAGATCGGTAAATGTTTAAATGGAAAACAATATAGCACTGTCGTAGGTACAACTAAACAGTAGTCCATCCAGTATTTACATAAATTATCCTTTGAATGCTAGACGTGCAAATACTTCATTGTTTTATTTCAATACCTAATACCTTCGTGAAGAGTATTATGTAAAACAATATATTTACTTGACAGCCAAGGCTAGTAAGTTTCTAGAATAATGACTTATGTGCATCATTTATCACATGAATCTATAGTTGCCCGTTATGATTTCTATGTTGGCATTGTATTGGTAGTGTGGCCTGCCATTTCGCTTGCTTTTGCTAGGCTAATGTAACCTTCAGAATCAGAAGGATGGCGCTGATTTTTATTAATGTAAATAAAGTTTTTAAGATGACCAGGATATATGGTTATTTTATTTAAAAATAATGAAACTTTCAAAGATAGAAAATGCGTAACATCTTTGCATTTTCTATTTTTGAATATTTTATGATGTGTTATTTCAACTGTAAAACATTTAAAATGTGTTGTAAAATTTATATTGGAATAAATATTGGATACATCGAATGTGTAATAACTTTTTTAAAAAGCCGAATATTGACTGAGTAATCTGATGTACGCTGCTTTTGATGTTTATCATCAATATCTGTCGCAGTAATTTAAATTTTAACTCGAGTGTAAAATGTTGTTTTCTATTTTACAACTTGCACCGTGTTAATATTTTGTACATAGTGGTAAATAAAATTGTGACATAAAGGAATTTTAACATTAACATTGTTGATTATTACTGCATGAAAGTGCTAAACAACTAAACTATATTGTCGTTTTATGAGAAATACGTGAGTGTTGTTTATTATGTCCTTTATTGTGTAATAAATATTTGTGTTTGAATACTAATATTGTCTGACACTGTCTGTGATTATTGCATGCAGTGTTGCCGTAGTTTGAAATCTTTTAATTTGTTCGACAGTTTGGGATTTATGAGGAATGTCATTGCCTTTTTTGTTTTATAGAGTAGTTCTCTTAGCTATTAACTCATTTAAAAACAAAGTTGTTTTACGAAAGGAAGAAATTCTAAAAGCTTTGTTTTAAACCGTAAAAGTTGTGCCGAGTTGAAAGGAGACTTGTTTTTGACATTTAACGTAATCCTTTCTCGGTTAATGTTCAGAATAAATTTATCCTCTAACTTTACGTTTAAAGTAGCTACGATTCACCCTTTACACTAACATGAACGCTTAACTCGAGTAATTTGACGTCGATTTAAATTTTACAAGACATTGAGTGCTGCTAGAACACTCATATCTTTAGTACTTTCTTGTTTTTATTCGCTTTATTCTTCGTAGCACTTTGTTCTTCGCTTGTTAAAACAAAATAAGTATTGTAATATTTTTACGAGTGCAGTGAATTTTTATATTATGGAATCGTGTTACTTTGGTTTTGGAAGTCCATTAAAATTATTTGAATATACATTCGACCACATATTCTCGTAGTATTATTTGTTTATATTGAAACGTATGAATTTATGTTGCAGGGTCGACAGCAGAGCCGTTGGGTTCAGCGTATGCAGCTCAGTTCGGTACGGCATTCGCAGCTGCGCCGCTAGGCTCCGTACTGGGCTCGGCCGCCGCCGCTGCCGCTGGCAAGCAGGTCGAAGGTAATATCCAAAATATAACCATCATTATGAAAGCACGTAGTTTTAGTAAAAATATAATTAAGAAGACGGCTTAATAGCTCGTTCCGTTTGCCTTGCCACCCTTAAATATCCGTTGTTCACTTTCATCTCTCTTTTGGCCAGAGATCGTTGTCCAATGTAATTAACACCAAGGACAGAGACTGGTGCACAATTTACTGATATTTAGCTTGTGTAGTGTACATATTTAATAGATTTTTAAAACTTATAATTTAGTAGCATTTTTGATTTCTATAAAAATCTCGGTGTAAATCAGTTTTCACCCTATCTATCAGTCCTTTTGATAAAAAAAATAATTTGGAGAACATGAAACTCCATCAATATCGAACACAGTACACAATTAAATCTCCCACAACAAGGACACGAGACAGGACAAGCTTAAAACACCGCCATCCGATAGTTTTTCTGCATACACCAATTTGGACGACCATAAATTTTTGGAGTTGCGCCAAACTTTGGCTAATCGCCAATTTCCTGTTCCAAAACGGTTGCAATCCGAGTATTGCATTGTTTTTTTCTATAATTGTCTACGGTTTTATTTTCTGATAAGTACCGATACCTGCCAGATTTGTTTTACAAAGTTTGCTTTTTGGCTCGCGTTCATATATTGTAATTGAATAGAATGAAGCGCAAAATGTATTTAAGTATCCTAAACTTTTCTTTGCTAGAATTTTAGTGAAATGCTTTGCTTTGTTTAAGTAATGTAGTGTTACATTACATTATTTACGTAACAACAAATTTGCTTATATTTATACGTGGTGCCGATTATATCACATACAAAGGAAAATGAATCAGACCACTATAATGTACTACCAATATCGATAATAAAGTCCTGTCTTTTTATAAAAATAACCGTTAATTTTCTAATACACAGTCTATCCCGATAATGCGCAGGCGTCGACTCGCACCGTTCATTTGGTAGCTCGCGCGCGGTCAAGGGGCACAGGTACGATGCATCTAGTCAATGTAACATTAGGTGCACATCTTATCTGCGTCCGTTTTGGGATGAATACTAATTACATTGAGTTTTTTGGTAATACCATTGGAATCCAATAAAAAGCAATATTTATTACTAGCTTTTGTGCGCGGCTCTGCCCGCATGGTAGTACCTACATCAATAGCCTATGTCCTTCCTCAGGTTTTAAACTATATCTGTACCAAATTTCATCTAAATTGGTTGAGCGGTTTGGCCGTGAAAAGGTAACAGACAGAGTTACTTTCGAATTTATAATATTAGTAAGGATTTAAACCCATACCGAAGTATAACAGGTGATTCAATCGGCACCTTGTATATGATATACTAGATTTTACCCGCGCCTTCGCTCGCGTTTATCTAGATTATATCAATAAATTTCTTACCCTCGGAAACATAACTTTTTCTGGATAAAAGTGAATGTCCTTTTCTGTGCCCCTGACAATGTGTATGCGAAATTCCATGGTGGTTGATCAAGTAGTTAAGGCGTGAGAGCGTAACAAACACTCACATTCGCATAATATTACTTATTTACCAATGGCTCAACAGTCGTGACAGGAATTTTTCAAATATATCCCGTCTGACGTATAGCGAAGCTCTTGTTGTACGCCAACCAACCATTTGAGTTTGAGACCATACTCCATCTCCAATATATTCAACAATCTGGTGTAGTTTCTTGTATAAATTCGGATTCTTCTGGTTTCATCCAGTCTTTTACACGTTCTAGCCAACCTACGCCTTTATGTTTCTTATCCATAATTATTTATTCATATAAATTCTAATTTACTATGATGCTAGTTAACCAAAAAAGAAATATTAACGTATTGAGTCGCAGTGGTACACCAGTGCAGTGGCCAGACACAATAGTTTTAAATTATATCTGGTATTCTTAGACCTGACAGATTAATCGGTTGGATTGTAAAATTACCTCCCTGTCGGGCCTTAACTCCAAAAAAGGTAATTGTGTTCCATTCCAACAAACTTCACACACTACCAAACATTTTATACACGTTCGTAAAGATGTTTTCCTTAACTGTTATAGCGTGCCGTTAATAACTTCACACATAAATTGAAATGGTTTAAAGTCGCCATCTTGACAATCAAAATTTTCTAAACTAAACTCACAAGTAAAGTGAAGTTAAACTAAAGTAATAATAATCATCAAGTAATAATATCCCCTAACCATATTATTTCTAAGTGTGCTTGAATCAGTTTTCTAGTATAAGGTTACTTATCTCAGAGCAACTGTCAATTGAATGATGTAACATATACATACATAAGTATAACGGATTTATGGTTAAACCTAAAAATATATTGAATCATGTGGGCAGATTAACTGTAGTGTACTTCATAAAATGTTCATGATAGCCGGGATCAACAAATTCACATGTTATCGCGACGAAATTCAAAAAGATCTTGATTCGTATAGGTCTCAAAGTAACACTTATGAACGTCAAAGTTACACTTTTTCATATATTCAATCGCAACGGCACAATGGTGGCCATATAGAGTTTTTAATTAAGTCTGACATTCCAAGGTTAATGTTAATTTACGTTTAGGCAAAAATTTTGATGTCTCCATCGCGTCGTATCATTTTTACCTGAATATTTACCTAACCTAATACCATGACAATGGCAACATTAGTTTATCTCACAGATCGGTTCATTCTCCCCTTTCATTTTCGCTATTCAATTAATAATGTTTAATAATGATGTTTCAGGTCCAGAGGGTGGTAACCTGTTCATATACCACCTGCCGCAGGAGTTCACGGACACGGACCTTGCATCGACGTTCCTGCCGTTCGGCCACGTGATATCGGCCAAAGTGTTCATAGACAAACAGACGAATCTATCTAAGTGCTTCGGCTTCGTCTCGTACGACAACGCGGCTTCAGCGCAAGCTGCAATACAAGCCATGAACGGCTTCCAAATAGGTACAAAGAGACTCAAAGTTCAATTGAAACGTTCTAAAGAACTATCAAGACCATACTAGAATTATTCCAGAACTCGTTCCTAGTGAATTTACAAAAAAAAAGAGTAAAAAAAACTATGCAAAGAGGTTGTAAGATTCCGAACGTTTGTTGTGATGTATCCGGTGCACTTGAACTGAATAGTTTGGTAAGGTACGTTCGAAAACGGGAGTCCATGTGCACAGTTGTTAACTAAATAAGAATAAGGTTAAGGTTTGTGTCAAAGGATTTATCGTTTCCAAAGTATTCCCCAAATTGTTTATTATTATTATAATTTTTTTTGTCTTATCATATAAGTTTTAGTCACAGTAAGCATAAGTTGAGGAATCGATACAATTCGCAGGCGCCAAAGAACCGGTTATTTGAGTAAATATTATCTACAGCTGTATTTCTGGCGGTGAAATTGTTTATTCATATATTCAATTATGTATGTTCATCATCCAAAGGTGTTTTCTCGGTATAAGTACCGGTAACCGATAAGTATTCGCGTTATACTACCGTTACGTTCGTTAGAACAATTATAATTATTATTTGTTACAGTTATTTTTCTTTTATTTTTATGTTACCAACTTGATAGTTAATTGTAAAATATTTAATGTGGCCATTGTCATTTGCAGTCAGTCTTTTTTCGTTTAAAATTAAGAAGTGTTTAGATTAACGAAACGATCTCAAAGTGATCAGTGTATTTATTGTTTACATTACTTGTTGTCAAATAGTGTACTTAACAATCTGGACATGCGTGAACCGAGTTTACGTGGTCCAAGAAATACTAATATGTGACTAATATTTCAAATATTTTACTCGAATCCATCACAATAAAAATAAATGCTTAATTTAAGAAAAAGTCTTATATCAAATTATTCTTCAATAAAAAGTGTTGATATCCTTATTATAAACCAAAATAAGTATAATAAGTTATAATCAGGTGTGATAAGGGATGTACCGTTACTTTGAGTAAAATAAATTACATACATAGTAGCATACCGTTATTTTCAATTTATTCAGTAAAATATTTGAAATATTGCTGCATACTTTACTTATCTACTTATTGTGCTTGTTTGTGTATTTAAATGTAACCTACTTTACCACAGTCAACATTTTTACAATTTTAACACATGGAACACTGGCCCTTTAGTCAAAAATTTTTGTTAGTCTAAGTATTTAATTATTATAGAAATATTTTCGTATGTAAGTTTGGTATTTCATTCATCTTCTTTAACGTACGTTTCTATATAAAAATACTGTTCGTCACTATTTACCTAATAGACACTGGCACATTTTTATTGTTTCATTTTTTAATTATTTTTATGGATGTTTAGTAACGGAAAAATTACGTATTTCAGTTTCTTATCGCAAGCTTTTACGTTAAGGATAACATTACTTTTACTAAAAAGTGGTAAAACGTGTTAAAAGATTTTAAAATTTTAAACATTAGGATATAAAACAGAACACAGTATTGTGTAAGGCAAGTATATTCCTGTAAAAGAGATACATATCCAGGTAAGTTTATGGCTTACCGGTTTTCCATTACCGGTATTTTTCCGTTACACTACCCGTAAATAAACAAAAACTTACCTTCTAATTAGCTATTAAAATTAAGTATTAATTACATTTATTTCTTGAATATGACCACTTATTAATATAAAACGCTCAATAGGGAAACATAAGGAAACTTGTAACTACCACTTGGGGAAACAACATAGATTTATTTATTATATTTTATTCTTCTACAAAATATTTAAGATTACTTTGTAAATCGTTTTAATTATTTTTGTTTATAACTTGTGCCAATGCGTTTATGTCAAAAAGCTACGACCAATCTTATGTCTGAAATAACGATTTCTTTAGATGTAATTAGTGATGTGCACAGTCTGGTTTTTCGTGCGAGACATCGATTTGTCCGCTGTGACGACGAACACTAGTTGGATCGTTTGTACCAATTCGTTCCAGCTTTGCAAATCACTAACATATTCTTTTAAAAGAACTGATGTAAAGAGAGCATCATTTATTCTATTAACTTAATTAAATTTAGTTGAGTATTATTATTATTATTATATTTAAAAAAGAAAGTTTATCGAGATGGGTCTATATTTAGTTTAATTTTAGTCAACGTTTTTGATGTCTAATGAAAGACAATATCTAGACTGAATAAGTTTCCTTTTTAGATGTTACAGTGATACAATTTTTGTCTTGTGATTCCTTTAGTAAGTTCATTAGTCAACACTGTAAAACATCTTCGTTTTTCCTTCGTCTTGCAAATATTATTTTCTTGTTGTTAAGGTAAATAAATTATTACAAAGGCATGTACGTATTGTTAAAAAGTGGACATTGGGAATATTAATAATAGAGAAAATGGAGCTACGATCCTCGACACGACCACTCGTTTAGCCCCCTAAAGGTCCTTGCGTATTATAGCTGCGGCTATATCGTACGGGCACTCATGTGTTGTGACGTCACGTGTCTACATACTAAATTGTACAGAGACATCAGATTACAATCCTATGAATCGGGCTCTATACTGTGCTTATAATACGCAAGCACCTGTGTGATCTAGATAGACGTCAAAAATATTGTGAATAGGATTTTTTACCTACAATTTTCTAGGTGTTTGACGGGGAACCTTATTGTTGCTATTGCTTAAGTTTTTCATATCCACCACATGATTGGGAAGTGCATTAAGGGAAAGAATGCGTTAAATGTTTAATTTTGTAAATGGAATTTGAGGACCTTTCTGGTCACCAAGCTTGCTTCTATCGGCGGATTCGAACCAATTTGACACCATGACGGTGAATTAACCGTTATTTTTTAAATGTATGTCCTATATTAACAACGCGGGCAGTTACACAATTGGTTCGAAAGTCGATATACCATGTCGATATAAGTTAGTGTATTGTCAGGAGCCTGCAATGTTACCGAAGAAATGCCATAAGCTTATTTTTCAAGCTCGACGCTAAGCATTTTATGAATGTCGCCTGGGATGCTTTAAAAATTTATTTACCTATTAAACATTATATAAAAACCTGAAAATGTAAAAAAATAACGACTATATTTATGGATTTCTCGTGAGAAACATACATTCCTCAAATATTAACATTTAGAAATGTCGTCACCTTTTATGAAATAGCTAAGTTTGAGGATTGTACGACGTGTTCTCATTTATAAACAAATGTATGATGTACCCAGATTCTTGCCTCGCCAAAGCAGAGCTTATGTGATGGTAATAAGTACTAATTTGCCAACTTAACTTCTGATTGAACTTATTTCTGGACCAGACGTATGATACTTATCACCAACAATATTTAGGAACATATACTTGAGTATGCCGACGACATGACTTTATTCATTTGGAATTGTAAATTTTGACAGTGTAACAGAAAAATTGACTATTCTCCGAATTTTTTGACAAGAAAATAACAATTTTGACAGAATCTGGGTGTCATATACGTTTTATGACTTTAAATTCTACATTTGTTTCATTCACTTTACGAGGGCAAAGAAAGCTTGACAGGTTTTATCGAGTCACGGTATGTAACCAGCATAACTAAAAGCAGAAGCAAGAAAAATAAATTATTTTTACATTAGGCACTATCACTAGATATGCAATTGGTATGAAAAATTATAAAAGAACTGTTTTATACAAACACCCGTTTTGTTGATATGAATGTAAATAAATGTCAAGTTAAAAAATGTGTTTTGTTTTCTTATATCCTTTACATACGATCTTCTTACGGCAAAGAATCAATTGTTTTTCTTCTTACGGGAGAAAATATTATATTCGATGGCCTTGTTGATATTATGATATAAGTTGGCGCTACCGATTGGAGCTGATTTCAAGGTCGTTAGTTCGATGGTACGACTTTCCATTGACGTCCGTCGAATTGAGGGAGGGAGGGGGTACCTACTACCTCCCCCCCCCCCTTAAAAGGAAAAGTTGCGGAACCCCTTCCTTTTCGAGTTTTATTAATTTTTAATTCTGAAGAAATTTTCATTTCATACTGATTTCACGGACTGATTCAAAAGGATTACTGAAATCTATTTTGAGAATGCAACGTCTCCGGCGCTGCGGGAAGAGCAGCCTCTACACCCTTGCGTAACAAATCGTAGGCATCCATCCTCGCCTCCGCAGCTTCGGCTTGTTGGTCGCCTTCGGCGACCAGCCTCTGCCTCTCCAGCTCGTCCGATGCCTGCGATTTGTTACAGCGGGCGGAGGCTGCTCTCCCTACGCGCCTCCGGCTCTTTAAAACACTCTAGGGGTAGGACAGACTCGTATTAGGTGGAGTCGGGGTCAATAAATTCGGTTCTTTGACATATGTTGAACCTAACCTATTTTATTTCTTATCTGTCCTAATAGTGCTAGGGACACAAACGATGACTGACGATGACAGTGACAATACGAAATGGCGTCAGTTTTACGTTTCGTTCCACAAGACGGTAAACACACATTTTAAATTTTATAGTTCGTAATAAAAATAATGCTGTAATTTAATACATATAAACTGTTATAAATATATATGTGCATGAAAACTATTCAAATGAGTATAAAATATAATTATTTACGTAAATTTACATAAACTGAAATGTTACCGAACAACTAACCGTAGGTAAAATGAAACGTTCAATGGCGCGAATTCTATATAACCTGTGGTAGGGTTTGACATAAATATTGGAAAATAATTGATTTTCAATATTTTTTTTCTCAAAAACTACTCGTCGCCGTATGTTGAAGCTTTACGTGTGTGCTTATAATAATGTAACCTTTCTGTAAAAAAATATCAACCCGCAACTCGACGGACGTCAATGGAAAGCTAAGTCGAAAATATGCCCGACTAACGGCAATAAGCTAGTCTCTATTACGTAGCACCTCTAGTTGCCTTCTTCACCATCTACGTCCTAACATAGATGGTGAAGTAAATGGATCATATCATTACAAATATAACCTACCCTACTAATCCCCAACTGGTGGGCACCAGAGGGATAACAAGTGGAAATTTTCTACTCTTTCCTACTATAACGTTGCTGGTTGGGATGAATGGAAATTCTCCAGTGTGTACCAATATTTGTTGTAAAAATGAAGATTAAAAAATTACGAGGTTAAATCGATAGTAATAATAATATATAAACCAGAGGCGGCTTTACCTATGGCGCAGGGTGTGCAAGGTGTGCAGGGTGCACACGGGCGCAGCGGTTAGGGGGCGCCGGCCTCGACACTTTCAATGAACCTGCGCCCGTATTATGACGCCGGGCGTTATAACTCAACTCCACGTAAAAAGAGCTCCGGTTTGTATACATTTTGTATGGCATCCGGAGCTCTTCTTATATGTCTCGAATTACAGCAAAGAAAGGCGCGCCACGAGCGGCTCTTACATTAGTAACTTTCGTTTCAACGTGAAATAAACCTTAAAACAGATAATTATACAGTATGTATAGACAACCCTGTCCGATCCATTAAGGGCTTATTTCTCTCTCTTAACAAACATGCTAAGAAAAATAATAAAAATAATCTATAATTATAAAATTATAATTGTAAAACGCCTACATAATATTTTACTACATAAGAATTTTTACCCTTATAAAATTACTGAAATTTCCACACAGACTGGCAACATTCCACTAAACCACGGCTTCTTTGATGTATTTATTTTCTATTAAAATTTGTCAAACAGAAAAAATAAACGAATGGACAAGGTATAGACAATCGCACCGCGTTAGGGATGTAACTATCGATCAAATAAAAATATCGAAGTGTATAATTTTAAGGATGCAAGTTAATTTATTTGTAAAATACAAGAAAGACTCTTGTGTGCAAAACTCAACTTTATGTAATTATACGTTTTCTTTAGATTAAATAAATAAAAATAATACATACATAGACTAACGCAGTATCCCCGAAGAGTTGGATATAGGTGTACCTATTATTACACCACGTTTTACCAGCTAAGTTTTTACATGCGTTTACCGTACACATTTTACGACTCCGTAACCATGTTGTTGCTGAGAAATACGTTACAATCAAAATCAACTAACATTTTGCACGACCCCTTTAATTTAACCTGAGACCACTCGATCGTACTCGCCAATTTATTCAATTCTTTTTTACACTAACAGGTGAGTGTCGCATCACTACCAAAGGAAAGAATTTTTTTTGAAAGCACGCCGACAATCATTGCGAATTCGGCTGTTTAAAATAAAAAATAAAGTTCAAATTGGTATGGACGAAGGCGGCATTTCTCAAAGGCATGTGTACGTACGCGTGCCGCACTTTGAGCTCTACCGCTCCGCTACACATAATTTTGCGAAGTAAGCCTTGATGCAATGGATTAAGTATTATATTTGAATAAAGATGTAAATATGAAGTAAGTCGGCTTTTCTTTTGATTCAAGTGATATAAAAAGTAAGATTTGATTTGTTATTAGCTGCCACAACTATTGCGACTTTCACCAGGGTCGGTGCTCGTCAAAAACTACCTAGCGAGTGAAATTTTAAGTCTGAATATAACATTACAGCGAGTGAATGATAGTGATATAGAAAATATACAGTTTTTTTTTAATACAATTACGGTGGCTAACAAGCACACGGCCCACCTGATGATAAGTGGTCACCGTAGCCTATGGACGCCTGCAACACCAGAGGCATCACTTGCGCGTTGCTGACTCTTTAGGAAAGGAGATGGGAAGGAGAAGGAGCGAGTGGGAGAAAGGGGGTGATTGGGCCTCCGGCACTCCCACTCACCGAACGAAACACAACAGTAGAAATACTGCTATTTCACGTCGATATTCTGTGAGAAGGTAGTCTTTCCCCGGTCGAGCCGGCCCATTCATGCTGAAATCAGCGAGGTTCTACTACTCTGAATTAGCGAGGCTCTACTACTCTGAGAATTGTTCATAACTCACCCTCCCAAACATACACTCAAACCAACACTATACACAAAGGGATATATTATACTCTAAATGTGTTAATCAGTTTTTCTTCAAACATTGTTAACCACCTGTCTTTAGAAGGTTAGATATTATATGTATTTGTTATAACTTATAAGTTATAACAGCTAATTATTTCATTTAGGTTTATCATTAAAATATTCAAAATTCTAGTTCATTTAAAGTAAATCAGAGGCCCTAGAATTTTTACATCATAAAATTTATTTATTTATTAGAAAATACATACAAATAATAATTAAAAGAAAAATATAAGCATCATATAAGCGCTGATGTCTGAAATACAGATGTTTTTCACCTAGCTGACACAAATGATTATGTACTAAATTGTAAATTAAGTTGGTTACCGTATATTTATATCAATGCTTGTTATAATTTTCTGATGTCATTAATTTATTATTATCTGAATCTACCATTTCAGTTTTCGATACGCAATCCCTTACGCTTACATAAATAAACACAAAAAATAAAACACAAGCAACGGAATAAATTAAATCTTTAATACACCTAATCATTACCACCATATTTCTTTATTAACTTTTCCTTGTACAATTTCTCATCGTCTTTCTTTGATTCCGGTGTCGCTTCATGACTCTCTAACGCAGACTTGACAGATTTAATGAGCCCATTCTCATCAGCTATTGGTAATATATCACATATGAGTGGAGACTCTACTCCTAGGATGTAGTGGCAGGTTCTCGGTTCCAGTAAGTAGAGGGAGACTTGAGCTGGACTTGAGGAGTTCTCTAAGCATTTCAGTTTCACTTCTGTTTGACGAGGCTTGCCTGTTTTGTCGCACACGTCCCCGCCAGAGTAGAAGTGGGACACCGATGTACGTTGTTCTGTGAATGTTAAGTTTTTATATGTTCATATCACAAAGTTCGGTAATTAACCACATTAGCTGCCTACTAGAAACGCTTGTCATAACATATTTTATTTATAAAACAAGGTATTATTTCTGGATCTCGGGGGACTTTATAAACCTTGAAACAATGACACAACATAAATAACACAACACACAGACTTGGAACTAACATTAATGAATCACACAAATAATGGTCCTGTGCGCGAGCATTCGAACCCACAAGCCATTCGAGCACCCAAATATATAATTCAAGTATGTCAGTAACAACTGCATGGACGGAGTGATGTTTAATGAGGTAGCCGAGATTCATGCCACGCAGTGACGTAGCGTGGACGTCAGCAAACATTTTTTTGCCACCTTTATAAATTTTAATTTAAAAGGCTATAATATACGGTAATACTAAAAACTTTTTCGGCGAGAACAGTCATGTATTGTACATCTGTCCATTCCTTTCGTTTGTCATGAAATGGTTTAAATATTTACAAAGTATTATTATCGATTATTTATTGTGTAATTTTGCCGCCCCCTAAAAGTGCCGCCCCGGGCGGGCCGCCCCTGCCGCCGCCACTACGCTACGCCACTGACGCCACGCGTCGAGTGTTGTAGGTACGATCACACAACACAATTATAAAATCCCCAAAAATTTCAAGTAGTTGTTCCTAGTCTCGGTGTTCTTCGTCTCTGTTGTTAGAATGTTTACGAAGTCCCTTGTGCGTATTGGCTTTAAAAAAACCAAAACAGGAAGAATTATGTTGTTTTCCTTGTAGCCCAAAGAAAAATATTCGATTATGATTCGACTTTTATCTTTATTCGAATTGATCAACATTCGGATACGCGGTACAATTTTCGAATATTCGGTATTTTCTTTACAATTGTGCCCATCGCTACACGAGACCAAAAACCGCTTAATAAAAAAAGGCTCTTACCGACAGGTTTGGGGGCTTTCCCTTTGTTCTCTTTGATCCAGTCCAGATGTGCCTGTTCATCGAACTTTCCAAGAAGAAGAGTGGTCTTCTCCCCTGTGCGGTCTACATGGTACTGGACCACGTGCTTACCGTAGCAGAACTCGTATTTCCACCAGCCGGTACCCTGGGAACGATAGAAGAGTCATTAGTTTATATAGTTAAGATATTTTGGCTTGTTCCGTCTGGCAACATAGCACATAAGTCTCATAATATTTTAAATGTAATTAATACAATTCGGCTTATTTTAAAAATGTTCTCAATGCACTCTACAGGCTAAGGTAAAAGTGCATCATCGACAAAATATATTAGTAGCCCTTTTACTTCTTCTCTCTTAGCCTTTATTATTCCCAAGTCACTTGGGATCGGCTTTTCTGGTCTAACCGGATTTGACTGGACATCAGTTTTTACACGGAGCGGCTGCCACCTGACCTCCGCAACCCGAAGGCTAACGATACCCTAAGGCTAGACCAGTGTCAGGATATTAGAGGCCCAGTGGGATCTTTTGTGCAGACACTCTCCCAATAACGACTGCCATAGATATTCATGGCAGCCGAGACCGACGGCTTAACGTGCTCTCCGAGGCACGGAGCAGGCGATAATTGTCAATCAATACGCACATAAGCGTTACTGCTCTTGACGTATTATTTACTCACCCCATTGAGACAGTTCTCTCCATTAAGGAACGCTCTGACCGGTGAATCGTCAGTGATGGCTGGTGGTGCCTTACTCACAAGCTGCTGGTGTTGCTTCGAGTCCTCCAATAAATCCTCGTCCTCATTCAAAGGATGCAGCTCGAATTTAAGATGCATTTCACCATCCTGGAAATCATTACAACAGTCAAATACAAACGGTAATGGATGGTTAGCCTTTCTACTAATAAAATTACCAGATCGGACTATATAGACATCTGGCAGCTTAATCATTGCTAACAGTCAGTAGATCTACCATGAAAATGTTTATCCGAAACTTTGAGCCGACTTTCTACGAAGATTACTTTCTTTTAGAATAACATTACTTACTCATTTGTTTAGACACGTACGGTCAAAGACAAAAGTCGAGTAGCATCATAAAGTAAGTAATCGCATACAGTTCCGAGCGAATACCATTGTGTGGGTGATGTTTCAACGAGTTCTTGTATATATAACTATAATTACTACTATTCCGTATATTTAACAACAGTATACGTATTAATGTTGCGATAGCGGAGCGGATAACGAGTCTTATCACTATGAGACGATAATATAATAAGGGTGGTTCAAATCCTGAAGTCTGCTACCAATTTTTGGTTTGTTATTACTAAAAGTTTTATGTTTTATTAGGAATTAAACTAAATTTTTTTATTTATCAATATTATTTAAAATTAGTTATTACTAAAATCACGTTATGTTATTATTAAATTAATAAATAAATAATGCAAATTATAATTAAAATAAACAAAATTTTATTTTATTTATCACAACATTATTTTACTATAAAAAACAATATCAAAATATGTTTGAATGCCTAAATCCAGTTGTGCGGCTAAAATAAACTATTTTGTTGCAATCGACTATTATACTAAAATATAAAAACAAAAAAATATGCATGTTGCGCACGCGTAGCGTGTATGGGGATAGGCGAGCGAGTCAGTGGCGAGCGGGCCGGCCGACCGAGGTTCAGTCGCTGTGACGTAGTAGCCTGCGGAACCGGTGCCCGACCGCCGGCGCGCGCCCGAAGAACCCGTAAGAACAAAATATGATTACCGAAAACGAACTTTAGGCTTAAATAAGTTTTGAAGTAAAATAACAAGACGTCGATAAATCTAATATTAGAAATAAAAACCCAAAAAGATTATCACTTCTACAGGGGATCGAACCAACAAGTGTTAAGTTTTAGAACGCACTGTTACCAACGTAGCTATAACATCACTTGCGTATCTACTTGAAATTAATTGTCACAATCATAATTAGAAGAGGCGGTAGAATAAGTGAGGCGGGTTTATGTGTAGGTATGTGTGCAATGATTTTATTGAAAAAGGTCGTAAGTACAACTTGTTTTGATCCTATTGCTTTGTAAAATTGCTACTCGACTTTTGCATCTGACCGTACATATATGTAGTAAATTTTGGAATGTGTTTCACGGTATGAATAATCAACCCGAAACTTCGGCATTTACGTTTCATGGTAGGCCTACAGATTTGCAAAAATCTGTTTGCCTCTGTTCTAAACAGATAATATGGCAACCAAGGAAAGAATACAAAACGCTGTCTGGCTAATCCATTGTTCAATGATTATTAGTAGAAGGCTAGGGGACACCCCATTAAGCAGTAATATGGCTGTATTTGGTAAATAATCGATTACTTAAAATGTAGGTAACATATTTAGTATTTCGTATATTGAATTAGCGTTACTTGGCGGTAATCCGTTGTAATTACAAAGATAGAAACCCGCACTGTACCCTTGGATTGCTCACCCAAAGTATTTCAAGCAAAGCGTTGGCAATACCGAACTGCTCTAAAGATGGGGTGGGGTTCAGGCGTATTCTAACAAAATATTCTTCTATGCGAGGCATTCACGGCAACGGATGAGTTCATTCGTTTAGACAATTTTTTTAGTTTGGTATGGTCAGATTTGTATGGCAATAGTTCGCGTTTAGGTACAGTCCGAGGGTTCGTAGGGGTTGGTGGTTCCTTAGAAATTATTATGAATACTTTGAGCCAGACATGTATTGAATTGGAACAATTTTTTGAACCAGATGAATAACCTTAGCTCTCGCTAGCCTTAGCTTATGAACAGACAGACAAAGTCACAATATAAGGACCTCTTTTTTACTATTTCGGTACGGTATCAAAACTAGGCGTATGTATGTATGTCAAGCAATGATATGACTTACAATCAAGTCAATCGAACGAATTATGATATTCAACCTACTTATAAATAGAACATGAAATTTATGACACCCAACATAACATCTCCAAACGTTTTATAGTATATAAATATCTAAGCCTTACTTACCAAACTGCAAAAAGAAAAGCGACAATACATAAAAAATAAAAATACTCGTTAAAAACATAATAAAAATAATTACCTTATCAATTTTCTCAACTTTCAACACAGCTAGAATGTCCTTAGGATCGTTGTCCTGAACAACGCCAACAAAAATGTTAAAAAAGCCACTAGTGAACTATATTGTACTACATCTACTGAATGTATGGTGTGTCAAATGAATGCATACTAGTTAGGTGAAGCAATCACACTAACAATCTATCTTAATATGTGGAAAGATTTGTGAGTTTAAGAAAGAAACTGAACGTATTCCTAGGTAAGTATTCTAGGGTTGCCACCCATCCGTGATAAAAATAAACATCTATTAGATTAATGCGTAAATATAAACAACGCGATAATTTTAGCCTTATGGCTCCGTCTTGTACTATAATGTACAAACGGATTACATATGTTAATGGTAATTAAATGACTATCTCTGACTTTTCCTAGACTTTGCCCGGCAGTAGAACTGCTTATAAACAGTTTTAATATTATTATTAGATTGCTTGAGCTGCACATCCATTATTAATAAACACTATCTAACTAGTGTCAATAAATTGATATTATCTATCTATCTCATGTGGGGGCCAGTCAGTACAGACCAGCGACACTAACGACTACCATAGATGTTCATGGCAGCCGGGACCGAGGGCTTAACGTGCTCTCCGAGGCACGGAGCAGGCGATAATTGTCAATCAATACGCACATAATTTCGAAAAGTCATATAACTTCCGAAAGTCAGAGGTGCGCGACGTGGGTTCGAACCCGAGACACTCTGCATTGCAGTCTGTTGGTCTCCCCACTGAGCTATCGCTGCTCAAATTGATATTAAGTATACATATTTAAATAATGTGTAAGAAAAGACTTATTCAAAATGACAAAAGTATTGCTTATTTTAAATCCGGATGCATTAGAAGTTTTATATATTATGTATATCTTTCAAAAAAAATTACATAAATGGCAACCCTAGACACTAAAATTAAAACTAACTAATTACTTTAACAAATACAACACATTCTATGTGATCTAATAGTGAGATGAAAAACAAACATGGACATTATGCGTTTAAACTATTCCAAATGGTAGTTATAGAATCTAGCTTTACTACCAACTAAAAGAATCTCAGCTAACATATTCCGTAAAAATACAAACAATTAATTATTAGTGTCAAAAATACTCACAAAACTAATTATATTCAGAAAACAGTGTCAATAAATAAAATTTAAAATACCTACATTATTGTTCATCATTCTGATTGTCTGATGATGAAACCGAAGGCTATCCACCTCCATCTTCAACAAACTCCTTGGTTTCTTCGGAGCATCATCGAGAGGTAAACATTCTATGATGTTCTCGCTCACATCTTTAGGTTTAAAGTGGGGATGCTCACAGAGCAAGGGAGATAGAATAATGATCTCATATTCACATGTGGAGGTTTCTTTGAAGGAGTATACTTCGTGTTTGCCGTGGGTATAGCATACGTAATATACTCTGGTAAGACGAGGTTTGCCGCTCAAATCGCAGACTGTGCCTGAAAGGATATTAAGTACATTCAAATAATTGTCTATTTATCATAGACTAGTTTTTGCCCGCGGCTTCACTCGCGTAATAGTATATTGGGTTATGTTAGAAACAGTACTTATTAAAAATAAAATATAGACTATTTTGCTCGGTGATGATATAGTTTTCTAAAGGTGAAATAATTTTTAAAACCGGTTCAATAGTTTTTGACCTAAATCCTTACAAAAAAGAAACGAAAAATCAAATCTTTCTTCTTTATAAATATTTTAGTATAGATTACTTCAGACAAAACATGATGGCGCAGCTATATTGAATGAGATTGAAAGGGATGAGGTCTAACTCAGCTCTCGAAAATTCGATTATGGTTTGGCCAAAGTGGTATTGAAGGCTGTCAAGAAACTCTCGGTAGGTACATGCACAGACCACATTTGGCTAGGCTAGGCAGTCTTTTACGTAGAACTTAAAATGAAAATCGCGAAATGTGGATGTAATACATCTCTTTACAACGATGAATAGACATATTCATCGTAAACTACTTAAAAGTCGCTGACGCAGCAATGGTGAATGACACTGCTGGGCCTCTCAGATTCGATGTCTGATTGGGTAAGATATTATTAGATTTTTGTCAAGGAATCTTTAGCAGCAGCATGGGGCCTGGGCAATAGGCTTGCCCCTTATTACGTGGGACCTAAAATCATAAACTGCAAATATAGGAGTAAATAAATAGAAAGTATGTAGATATACTCAAAGACATTTTGTAAATAATATTTGCGCACGACATTGCATGTAGTAGCTTCGTTTATTACGTGACCAGGGCTTTAGTGTTTATCTTTATCTCTTTATACATATTTATTACATGAGCGATAAGGAGACAACACTTTACAGAGTGTATAGTTTTGTCTATTGAGATATTTCTTTCATTTATAAAATCTGCTCTACGGATAATGCCTGGATCGCGGGCATGTGACTCCACAAACAACTAAAACTATTTAGTTTGTGTGGTCGGTGTCTGGGTGTTCTTTGTGTCCATTGTTTGGATGTTATTTAGTTTGTGTGGTCCGACTCTGGGTGTTCTTTGTGTCCATTGTTTGGATGTTATTTAGTTTGTGTGGTCTGAGTCTGGGTGTTCTTTGTGTCCATTGTTTGGATGTTATTTAGTTTGTGTGGTCCGACTCTGGGTGTTCTTTGTGTCCATTGTTTGGGTGTTATTTAGTTTGTGTGGTCTGAGTCTGGGTGTTCTTTGTGTCCATTGTTTGGATGTTATTTAGTTTGTGTGGTCTGACTCTGGGTGTTCTTTGTGTCCATTGTTTGGATGTTATTTAGTTTGTGTGGTCAGACTCTGGGTGTTCTTTGTGTCCATTGTTTGGATGTTATTTAGTTTGTGTGGTCTGAGTCTGGGTGTTCTTTGTGTCCATTGTTTGGATGTTATTTAGTTTGTGTGGTCTGAGTCTGGGTGTTCTTTGTGTCCATTGTTTGGATGTTATTTAGTTTGTGTGGTCCGACTCTGGGTGTTCTTTGTGTCCATTGTTTGGATGTTTGTTGTGTGAAGATTAAACCCACAACACTCACAGTACTGGCAGTGGCGAGGCGACCACTTAAAGCAGTATACCATCCGTGTAGTCAAAGATGTATTACCTCTTTCGCGTTCGCACTAGCACCTCAGCTTCCGCTGCGTCATCGTACTAATTGATTACTACTATATTACAAATATTTGATTGATTAATTATTATATGTATTTATAATTCATACTTATTACTGCCTCCGTGGCGCAGCGGTAGTGAATGCGACTGCTGTACATGAGGTCTCGGGTTCGAATCCCGGTTCGGGCCAGCAAAAAGTTATTGGGTTTTCTGTTAAGAAATCTCAATAACAGCCCGGAGATAGGAAGTTGGCGGTGTTGGACAACCCCGTGCCTCGGAAAGCACATAAAGCCGTTGGACCTGCGCCTGATCTCTCTCCGCTCGTGTCGGATTACCGTCCCATCGGATCTTGAGAGTTAGGAAACAGAGAGTATACTTGTGTTTGCGCACACGCTTGTGCACTATAATATCTCCTGCGCAGCTGGCCAGTCATCGTTAAGATTGGCTACCGTGACCGAAATACGGTCTGGAGGACATTATTTACTAATATTTTAATAATTAATTATTATACGTACTTATAATTCATATTAAATTATTGTTTAGAATATAGATGTGTTTCTTCGATCAATAATACACATTGATCGAAGGTGTGTTTAGTTTATTTTTAAGTCGGAATGCCTATTATGTATTATAATATTAGGTATATGTTGTTATATTAATCACGCAGTTATCGAGATATAATAATGCGACGGCTAGACTGGTTGGGGATCCGTATGTTGAGTATGTTTAGTATTTTTATTTCTACCACACTAATCCATTATAATAGATGTTTTACGAGATGGTGATACAACCACATATTCTCATTGCTTGCATATCAAAATTAATTACATAATGATATAAATAGACTTACCCTCATCCAGAACCATTTCCACAGAAGGCAACTTGACTCCCTCGACCTGCGTCATCTTGTAAGGCTCCTTAAATTTTGTGGCTTCCAACTTTGCATGTTTTTCTGAACTCCAGTGTCCCAAGTAGTACTCCTGAGTTTTAACTTGTTTACCTAAAATCAATCAACAGTTTAACTGTAGATTTTCAGAGCTCTTAATTATATTGCTGGCAACTTCATTGTTCCATAAATATAAGTTTACACTGAGGCCCTGGACTTTATTCCCAAGTCTGACAGCTCAAATTTTACTATTAGGAAATTGTTAGTAGCAATATTGAGTGTATACAGCTATAGGCTTATCTGATAATTTGAAGATTGTTTTTGGTTTCAGTTTGGTAAAGGATAGAAGTTTAGCAAGAAAGATAAATTAAAAAAAAAAATTTGCTATCCAAACTGGTATGCTCCTCCAAGAAGACACAGTCTACTGCTGACTCAGTAAACTCCTCTTGAACATTTAAAGCAACAATTATGTAGAAGCTACATAGTGGCTAAGATGACACCTGCTTATATGATCATATACTGCAGAAGAATGTGCAACAAACTGGAAAGGTTTCTTAACAATCAACAAATGATGAACAAAGTATTGTGCAGCACCAGTCCTGGTATCTTTCTGGTCAGACCTGAGGCAGTATAACTAACCATACACCCTTTACAGAAAACACACATCCAACTAACTAAAATTGCTTATTGGGCAGAAATACTAATCCAAAACCACTTCATACATAGGCATATCTAATGTTTCCAAGTGGTTTGTTATAATACTAAGCAGCGATAGCTCAGTGGGGAGACCAACAGACTGCAATGCAGAGGGTCTCGGGTACGAACCCACTACGTCGCGCACCTCTGACTTTCAAAAGTTATATGACTTTTCGAAATGATGTGCGTATTGATTGACAATTATCTCCTGCTCCGTGCTTCGGAGAGCACGTTAAGCTGTTGGTCCCGGCTGCCATGAACATCTATGGCAGTCGTTATTGGGAATTCAGTGCGCTATAATATCCTGACACTGGTCTAGACCAGTGTCAGGATATTATAGCGCACTAAGGCTAACCTTAGGGTATTGTTAGCCTTTGGATTGCAGAGGTCAGGTGGCAGCCGCTCCATGTAAAAACTGATATGCAGTCAAATCCAGTTAAACTAGAAAAGCCAACCCCCAATGACTTGGAAATAATAAAGGCTAGAGAGGGTTTGTTATAATACTAACCTTCTCTTTCCTCATGGTACTGCCTAATATACCTTCCATGACACACTTCATAGCTCCAATAGCTCTCCAGTCTGTATGAGCATATCTTCTGAGAGAATAACGGCTTTAGAAGACTGATTGGTGAGGGTCCGTCATACTCTTCAATACTCGTTGTCTCCTTTGCTCGTAACTCTGGTATTTTACACTCATACTTCTCTTTGTTGGCAGTTGTGACTTTCAGGATCTCTTTCTTGTGTAACTAATTATAAATGGAAAATAGATAAATGAAATGGAAGGTCAATATGTGCACTTTTACAATAAACTCCCAAGAGACATTCAAAATCTAAGTTCTAATAAATTTAAAACAGTTGTAAAACGAAAATTATATTTGAAAGGTTATTACTCAGTGACTGAATATATAGAAGATAAAAATGCTTGGGATTGAGTTGCTTCCACTCACAGGTTATTTGTAATCATATTATTAAGTTAACTGTAATATAAGCTGCTGTGACTATTATTTCATTTGTTATTAATATGTATCTTAGATTTAATAAACTTTACTTTTTAAATCTTATTGAAATAAATAACTGTAACAACTACACAGAGCAGCTCATATAAGGAACATAATATAACATTAAATTGTATTGATGTAAACATTTGGCGATTGAAAAGAGTGGCCATGAGTTTCTTGCCTGCTTCTTCTCATGAAAGCTCTACTCCTCGAACAGGCTTTATTCAATGCTAAATATTTATTTCGTTCTATTTATTTTTATTTTATTTTTTATTAAGTAATATAATAGTGAAATGACGTGTCAAAGAATTGTTTGCACATTTTTATGGAAATAAAGATTTTTGATTTTGACTTTGAATAAGAACTATTTAATTTTGTCAGAGTTGTGAAAACCATGGGAACTGGCAAACACAATGTCTAACATTATATCTTGATATAATTAAACTGATAGGTTAAATCATCATCATTTAAAAGCACTGCTGTTGTTAATGAAGCAAACTTTGATATTATTTTCGTTTTTTTAGCTTTTTTTAACAATAAATGTATTTAGATCATTCCCTTCCTTTAAGAATGTTTATAAAATAGCAAGGTTTCAAGCTCCTATATTTCTAAAAACAATCCTTCTTCTAGAGAAGAGTTTTCTTAGGCAATGAAGTGACCCTCGTAAATTGGCCTATATACAAGCAGCAAAAACCTAGTCAGAGACTGTTGAACTAGAATTCTGTATTCTAGTTCTCGAGTTTGATCTCAAAACACGCACTGACTTTTTGAGTGTATTAAATAGTTATGTGTGTATTGATTGATAATTATCTCCTGCTCCGTGCTTCGGACAGCACGTTAAGCCGTCGGTCTCGGCTGCCATGAACATCTATGGCAGTCGTTATTGGGACAGTGTTGACACAAAAGATCCCAATGGGTCGAAGTGTCACGGGTCTGTACTGACTGGCCCCACATAAGATAAGATAAGATAACAGTGAAGGAAAACATCTTCTCAAAGACATGACATAACAAGTGAAGTCTGCTAACCTGCACACACGCACTTAGCCACAGTGGTGGACTATGGCCTAACCCTTGTCACACTGAGAAGAGGCCCATGCCCAGCAGTGGGACAGTTTATATACAGGGCTGATATATTATTGTTTTAAGGCATAAGGCATAGGCATTAAACATGAACTATATACTTTCATGCCTATATCCCTATATAAGTAGGCAGAGGTGTATCAAACCCACATTTCACCAGAAACAACTCCAGACTCCTGCTAATAAAAAAATTTTTGAAAGAAATGTTCATATAACTTTGCCTAACCTGGTAATGAAAGCTGAGACCTCATACACAGTACACATACACAACCAGTGCGCCACCAGAGCAGTATAAAAATGAATAAGAGCCACAGGATATAGTCATCCTAGATAAGGATTACACAAACAATACAATCAAAAAATAAATACAACAAATAGATACATCTAAATTCTCTTTTTGTTACTGAATCTGCTTTTGCTGAAGGTATTCTTTCACTAAGTTTCAAAGTAATAAACACCAGAAACTAACTTAACAGGCCTAAAAAACAAGAAGGATATCCCTTTTGGCAACTGTACAATACGTGCAATAAATTGCAGTTATAAATGTATAAGTGGCTCTATATATAATATTTACAAAACATACCTCTGGAGTGGCAGGAGGATTAATTTCTCCATCGACTAGATTTTCAAGATCCTTGCTACCGGGCCAGTTGATACCAAATAATATACTATCATCGAAACCTTTGAAATCATGCTCTATACTACTAGTTAATTTTACCAAACATAAACACACAATCCAAGTACGCTTCATGTTACTCGTTTATTATTTCATAATAAACGAAAATTAATTATTAGCCACCTAGTTATTAGTCCATTCGCAAACAAAATTTAACACTGCTAAATTAAAAAGCCCAATGAAACGAAGTAAACGCTTGACACCTAAAGAATAAATAAACTTCTTAATTTGCTAGAGTAGTCATTCATATGAGTTGGTAATCTGTCATTTGTACACATTAAACTCGTTCTGAAATGAAATAATTATTGGAAATGGTGGTAGTATCCGCGAAAGGATATATTTCCTCCTGGTAAATATTAAATGGTTATGCTCCGAACATAAATATAATTTATATTATTATATTAATAATATAAATTATATTATATTATAATTATTATGATTTATATAATTAATATATATATTATTTAATATAATATATATAATATAATTTTATTCTCATGAGCCTATAGAATAGCAATTATAATTATGAACATCTTGTGTGTCGCGAGGAGCACAGTCAAAATTAAAAGAAATAGGTGGAAAATGCTCCAGATGAATATATTCACTAGGTCAGATACTTATATGTATGTACGCATTGTACGCAACGCAATACTTTAAGCTTATTCTCTTGCAGCGATTGTTTCATGCGGTTTCATGGCACTCCAGTATATTTATGAGTCTCTCTATACAAAAGACCGATAGCCAGATCGAATAGATACAACCGTTTCAAAAAAATATTTGTGTAGTCACCTGTCAATTGTCTCTTAGTGTGACTGTCTAAGTTTTGTAAAAATGGCGTTTAGCTTTCCTGCTTTTTCCTATATTATAGCGTTAATTGTAGACGCATTCTTAATATTTTTCTCGATATTCCATGTTATTGCGTTCGATGAATTAAAAACCGACTATAAAAATCCTATAGACCAGTGTAATAGTCTAAACCCGGTACGTATTTATACATTTACGAAGTCTCACCAAAGTTCACGAGAGTTCAGATAACTAACCTATATTTTTCTCTTTCAGTTGGTGTTACCCGAGTATCTGCTGCATTTATTAATAAACTTATTGTTTTTATTATCAGGAGAATGGTTTTCGCTGTTGATAAACATTCCATTGATCTTGTATCACATTCACAGGTAAGCATCGGTTTAAAAGGTTATGTTATGATAATTTACGGAGGTTGATGCAAGGACAAGGTCTTGAAAAACAAGGCTCCGAGACCTTGTAATGGTGTTTGCGGTGAATACAAATATAGAACGGTTAACTATAATATGTTTGAAACAATGCAATTTGGGTTACATACACAATATTAAATATCATTGACCCTAAAGTCAGTAAACATGTCGATTCTTGGCACATTTAGTATTCAAATGTATTATTCATGACTGTCAAAGAAATTGTCGTGGTTAAATTGTACCTGGTAGTAATTGGTACTGCAAATGAATTTTAAATAGGTTTGTTATCCATACATCAAATGCACATCTATTTTAAGATGTTCTCAACTTTGTATGGTTTCATGTTCCTGCAGTTTATTTAATTAAACCAACACAATTCTAATGCAATAAAGATAAAGATAGAGTACTTAATTAGTTCTGTACCTTAAAATTGTATTGTTTTTGTATTGTATGTTTCTAAGCATTATTGCTGATTTGCATGCTAAAAGTAACTTCCATTTCCAGCTTTACCATATAACTTTGTATATATATCAAATGTAACAGGTGTTAAACTGATCATGCATAATGTTTTATGAACAGGTTACAATGTAACCTAGTTGAAATGTTAAGCATTAAAAGCTAAACATTATGCATGATCCCAATATGTATGTATGTCTTGCATGATATATATATAAAAATATATATCATGCAAGATGAAAAATTAAAGTTATTAATATAACTTTGTGTCTGGGCATCTATTAGTAATTAGAAGCATCCATATTATTTATGAACACTGATTGATACATTTTGTAGTTTTTATTGTATTACTAATATGAAAGGATAAAAACATTCATAATGATCTCATTATCTACTAATCTTACTTTTTCCTAAGAATTACTATAAAATGCTTAAATACTTTGTGTTTATACATTTTTTATCAGAATCCTCTTAATAGTATAATTGTGCCTAGTTCTGTCACCTATTTATGGTTATTGCCCACTATGTTTTTGTCACTTATAAATGGGTGAGTTAAACACCTTATCTGTAATGTAAGAAAACATCACTAAAACATGAAAATGTTACACTCGATATCTGAAAGGCTAATCAACAACAAGCCAAAATCAAACTAACATTAAAAAATGTGATTGACTATTGTTCATTTAGTCAACCAATCAGAGCATTTGCTATTGTGTTAATTAATCTGTGTTACTGAAATAGGTGTTTGTTCTTGCATAAAGTCCCACTTCAAAATCTATGTCTAATTTAGATTGCTGCATCAATAAATGTAAAAATTCATTAGATAATGATTAGAACCGCTATTATTAGCTGATTTATAGATTTGATAGTGGGCCAATGTTACCAATATACAGATTGATCATTCAACCTGTGACTCATTGTGCTAGTCATGTTCAGTTTATACAACCACACCCAAAATAGTGACCTTTAGTCTGTTATTAGGTTAATGTAACTGTACTGATAATCTCTGCAACATTACAGACCTATATGTTGAATATGATTGTCCGCCTGAGTTGTAGACTCATGCCTGTTTCCCTTCGGCTAGGTAGATATTATACCTAAGGATTTCATAAGACATGGTTCCAAATATTTGGCTATAGTGTATTAAATTTCTGTTGTTCAAGTGAAATAGCAATACCATTGAGGGCTTATAGATTAGTACCAAAAAGTAATCCACTCTTGTTTATTTTCTGTTAAAAATAGTAATACACTGTTTTATCGTAGAATACCTATGATTCATTAGGCCATTTAAAATTTGATATAAAATATAATAAAACATATGTCAATATCAAAACATAATGATTAAAGTATTGGTTCTGGATGCTGGCATCGTAATAATGATTCACAAGTTTAACAGGATAGAAACATTGTATGCCCGTTAAATCAAGTTTTCCTTGCCTCTTCATAAAGTAATCTAAAATGTGCTTCAAACTATGTCAATGTACAGTTTACTACTGCAATTGAAGGGTTATATTGCTGTTATATACTATGATCTTTATATAATAACACATGTAGCAATAAAAAGGGTACATAATACAAAAATATTATCAAATAAATTGGTATTTTATGAGAATGCAATATTTTGCATCAATACTTTTCTGGATGAAAGGTACCCCTGACAAACGTGTATGCGAAATATCATGATGATTGGTCAAATAGTTGGGCGTGGAAGCATAACGAGCAAATTAACTGTACGGTTGGCGTAGTGGTATAAGTGGTTCGTCGCTACCACTGCGCCGGGTGTTGTGGGTTCGAATCCCACATGGGACAAAAATTTGTGTGATCCACAAATGGTTGTTCTGTGTCAAGGTGTTCTTTATGTCTGTTGTTTAAATGTTTGTAAAATCCCCCATGACAGGAATTATACCTCGTATGGGAGGTGTCTTTAAAAAACAATCTCATATTCGCATTTATAATATTAGTTAGGATATGTTTAAACATAACTAACTATATAATCTATTAACTTTATAATATTCATATTAATAAATTATTGAGTCAATTGCTAGTTGGAATCTAGGCTATAAAAACCTATTTATAATTATATTTTCTTTTTGTTTCAGATACTACACAAGGCCAGTGATGTCAGGGCCTGGTCTGTATGACCCGACAAGCATCATGAACGCAGATGTGTTAACAGTCTGTCAAAGGGAAGGCTGGATCAAGCTGGCATTTTACTTATTGTCATTCTTTTTGTATCTTTATGGGTGAGTGTAGTGTTTATGATTTAAATTTTTGATAATCATACATAGAAAAAAAAGTGTATGAGACTTGACTTGACAGGTATGCTTGGAATGCCAACTATAAATAAAAACCGGCTGCCAATGTGACTCAATAGTTAACGGGTTAAGTCAAATTAAGATGGCTAACTTAAAGTAATGGTTGCCATAGCGCAGTTCGCGAGGCAAACACGGCTCTTTTTAAAATTCCCTATAAGCTATGTTCTTTTTTATTATTAATTGTTATAATGGCGACAGAAATACAGATTTACGGTTTATGAGATACGTCCACTGACAGGCAGACAGACGGACGGCGTGAGAGGCTTTGTACCATAAAAATACTTTGTTCTTCAGATATAACATGTTAGGAATATTAGGATCCAACATCTAACTTGACATATAATCTATACTAATATAATAAAGCTGAAGAGTTTGTTTGTTTGAACGCGCTAATCTCAGGAACTACTGGTCCGAATTGAAAAATTATTTTAGTGTTAGATAGCCCATTTATCGAGGAAGGCTATAGGCTATATAACATTACGCTACGAC
Organism: Catocala fraxini; assembly: GCA_930367265.1. Classification (NCBI taxonomy): domain Eukaryota; kingdom Metazoa; phylum Arthropoda; class Insecta; order Lepidoptera; family Erebidae; genus Catocala; species Catocala fraxini. Next base: position 25,967,646 of record OV884031.1, read on the forward strand.
CAATAGGAGCGGAGCAGCGATGGAAAATTTTTCAAAAACGGGGAAAATTCTGTTGTGTGAAGCAGACGAAGTTGCGCGGGTCAGCTAGTGTTATTATATTATTAGTCCTGTATGAAAACAAGGCGTGTGCCTGGCGGGCTTTAAATTAAACTTCAAGAAAACTCTGAGAGGAATGTTAAACTAATACGTCAATGGCGATTATTAGTACATACCACCCATAGCGAGGTCTAGGTAAACTAATATTACTTGACTAAATTGAATGCCGTCACGAACAAGGCACGGCACATGATAAGTGGGTTACACACGCCATGGTAATTCTATCTAAACCTTACTCCAATAATAAGTGCAAAATAACTCCAGCCTGTTTTGTTAAATTGTCACAGGTAAACCGTATTAAACTGTTTTTATTAAATACTAGATTTTGCTTGCTCGCGTAAATTAGTAGGTTTGGTGAGGTTAGATGAGTAATAGAACTATTTTCTGAAACAAAGATACTCTATGTCGTTTTCCGTTCCCCTGACAACAGGAAGGTACTTGCGAAATTTAATGATGATCGATCGAGTAGTTGAGGCGTGAAAGAGTAACAAATAAACTGACAAGGAAAGACTATTTCTAAAATACATACTTACAGGAAATCGCGGATCCTAGTCTTACTTTGTATGTCATTTCTGAATGAGATTGTAACCAACGCACGCACAACGAAGTGTTTCGATCGAGACCGAGATTTTATAAATGGAAGCCGAACAACATTATTTGAGTAGGATGCCCAGGCGCCTTATGTTACGACGATGTTATCAATAGGTAACCAGTGATCTTTGTCCCTTGTGCTGTCAGCACAACCACTCTGTTGTAGTTTTGGCGCGAATAATACTCAACGGTATAGCATCCATAGGCTACTAGTTACCCTAACAATTTATTTCTAGGAGAGCTAGATAAATATTATCCTTTCATTAGGTATTTCAAAGATTAGAAGTATTTTAAATCTCTAGTCACGTGTTCTTCCTGTACAGTTTCAATTGCCAATGGTCTCAGTCTTACGTAGGATTGAAGAAAATATTGTGTTAAATTTACGCGATTATACTACTTAATTTAATTGTTGTAAAATCCGTAAAAAGTTTAGAATCATTTGAAGATCTTACAGTAATAGTTCTTTATTGCTTCACCGTCTTCCGAAACCTCTCTCGAGATCTCCCTGTGTTGTTTACTGCCTTTTACACGCGGCTCTGAAGAACTGTTTTATATTATCTACCTTCTACCAAAAACTTATCATTCGATCCCGGTTGGAGTCGTTCTACTTGGAATGAGTAGTCATTCAGCAAAGTACGTTTTTCTTAAATAGCTAACCATTTACGTTTGAATCAACTCGGTCGAATGCACTAAATGATTGAATCTTATTGTGCTAGAATGTTCCATTACCCGTCTTATACATGTCGCACGTTAATATTACAATTATTAACGCTATTTAGTCGTCACGGTGATGTAGACAACAGATCAGATAACACGCAACTTGTATAAACATTGTACACGGTAATATGATGAGTTGTGATGTGATTGAATGAGTGGTATAGTTGTTATAAAGGCATTTCTTTCACAGTTACTAGTTCAAGCTCAAATGTAGGACATAAACTAAAAGAGTATATTGATTTTTTTGTAATAGTTTAATTGAATACGCTCGTAATTATTAAAACAAAAGCAGCGGTAGCCCAAAGGATAAGGCATTAAACTTGCGATCGAGAAAGGGTACGACTCCAACCTTTTTTACTCTCGACGTGAACCCACTCCTTAACACAAGCATTCGATCTTCGCTGGACGGGTTAACAAGAATGATAGTAATTTGCGTAACAAATTGCTAGAAATCTTAAAAATAATTGCAAGTAGAGGCACAATCATATTCCTGATTTCTTAATTTTAGGCTTAATTTGATAGATAACTACCTGTTTCTATACGAGAATAGATTTAGAAATATCACATGCACACAATTCTTACGCCTATATCCCAGACAAAGTAGGCATATGTGTGTTATGCATATAAAGAACAATGGCAGGTCTCCATACTAAAAAATGTCTGGGATCCAAATGACAGCGTCCTGTAATGAAAAATATGTCAAAAGATTCGGCGTTAGTTCCAGAATCTATAAGTGAAACTATTTTCGCTTGGGAAAGCCGAAAAAATTATATATTGTGGTTGAATTGTTTAGGTTACGAACTGTGTACGAATATAACAATTGTCGTAATAACCAAACAAACATTTTTTACCATCAGTTTAATTAAAAATAGATGAATTACAGTGCATATTAATAAAGATTCAAACAATGTCAATTAATCCATATCGATCATTCGTTTAATTTAATCGATACAGATAACTATAGAATACTACATGTACTTGCACCCCTATTTGTATGGTTGACATTTTGAAGGTAATTTGTAATTCGTACATACGTCATTTAAAATACTTTTATTAACATAAATAAGCTTTACGGCTTTTAGAAAAATGAATGAATATTTGATAAATCTTAGTAAATTAATTTAATTTCTTTGCTATAAATGAAATCTAAGGACGTCAAAAAAACACTCGACAAAATTCTGCCATTGTTCTTTCGCTAGCTATGAATTTAGATGCTACACTATTGTGCCCTATTGGGTGCAAGCCTATTGTCGTCCACTGTTTCAGACTATAGACGGCCTGAGATTATTGTATGTATGCCTATGCGATTATTTACTCAGAGATAGAAATAATCCACTATGTTAGTTATCTGTCAGCGTTATATGTTCGTATCGAGGACGCGTGATATGAAATATCGTGAGTCTGATAGCTGTAGTTTAGCTAGGCTAGGTGACATCACGGCTAGTTTTATGAACTATACTGAAATAAATTATTTTCTTTTTTAATGAGGCAACGCGCCTTATGCGGACCCTCCTGGCCACAGGGAGAAAATCGACTAAATTAACCTTTGTAAGTGAGTATTAGTTACAGAAGATCGCAGGCAAACAACTGCGCAGGAACACAATATTCTTGCCGTGACTAGAATTCCCAGGCTTCTTGAGTAGGCTGTCATCAGCAGAGGAGCGCCAATCATTATCCCAGCAAGAGGGACGAATATTTATAGATTTCAAATTCTTCGTCTTAATTTGGTAGCTTGGCCTGAATTGTAATCTAGATGTTAACTAGGGAAGACGCTAACTATTAGGCGAGCTGTATGCTTGTTTGCCACCTTCTAAGTATTGTCTTTTCTACAGTAAAGGGTTCGCACGATCGAATTTCAGTCAAAGCTACCAATCTTAACGGCGACTGGCCATCTGTGCAGGAGATATTACAGTTCATAAGGATGGTCGCCAATTCAATACAATTCTGGATGCTTTATGGATTAAATCATTCATTATTTCCAAGACTCATTCTAGGAGGAAAAATAAAGTAGCTGCAGATTATCCAGTGAATACTACATTTGCTTCAAAACAATTTATTAAGCAATCTTCCCGAATATATAACGCTCTCAATGAACAATGTGCCATCTACTCTATGACTTACCACGACTGTAAAAAAACACTAACTGAATGGCTCAAGAGTAAAAGTTACGAAGAAACCGAAGATATCCTACACAAGATCACATAACTAAGAAACACATATAATTTATACACATATACACACCACACCCACACATCCTCGCGCTACACATACCACATATCTCACACACATGCCCACCCACTACATCCCGACACCTACACAAACATACACTTACACACAAATGAACCCACACACATACACACACAACATATTCTACACCCAGTATGCTCCCTTACTGATATAAGAATTATAAAATGTTAATAATTCTTAAATTAATCTTTTTGCTTTTTGCTTTTTTGCTTATTTCTCACACATCTGTAGAATGATTGTAAACTGGAGGAGCGGATCCACCTAATACAAGCAAATCTTTGCTTAAAAGGTGACTCCAAACCTAACATAGTCATATCCTTAAGTGAAGAAATAAACATTTTTATTTTTATTATTATTTATTTATAGTCTAATATAATTTGTTTATTTGTTTATAATCATTAAAATATTAAATTGTTTGTTTCAGAATGATTGTTGTGTTGATCGCTGCATGAAACTACATCGAAATACCTTCATATTTGTTTCCAATAAGTCATAATTTATTGTTAGTGGCCCCGCGGTTGTATTGTGTGTCCGTGTTGATGAACAAGGGATGTTGTATAGTTGGTACGTCGCAGTATTTTGATAATAAAACATAATTGCTTATGTCTTGCCTTTTATTTTTATTTCGGAACATACAATCTGGATGTCTGTTAGAAAGATTGGGCTACTAACGTAACCAAAGATGGAAATAGCGCGGGAAGGATTTGTCATGCAGTAGAATACCACAGACTAAATAGCAAGAAATGTACCCCTGTAGCGGTGACTTCTGTAAGACTTGAATCCTAAGACAAAAATTAAAAATTAATTTCACCAATAGTATGAATAAGCCAGTTCGTTTGAGAAATTACTTGACTATTCTCTTACAGGCAGTCGACATAAGAGTATATCTGTTACTATGTTTCGAACGACTTATGACTGTAGGTATCTGTGCCTCCGAAGATCACATACCTACCTTTGCCTATCCTATTGTCTTTCTTAAATTCCTTTTCCCTGGGATCGCAACTCGCGGATGACAGGTGACTGTACCTCAAGCGACCGTAGGCTACGACAACCACTTAACATCAGGTGGACCGTAAGTTACATTGCTAGTAAGTGTATAAAAAAAAACAAACTAAATACCATAGAGCACAGAATACTGCGCTTTGCGTTTTACCATAGATAAGACTAAGTACTAGGTTATTAAGTATATAGTGTCTTATCTATGGATATTACAGCAAGCAGCAAGTAATTTCGGTTTCGTACTATGTGCCAAAATATGAAGCAAAAGGCTCCATATTTAAATTTCCATTTTAAATTAGCCTCGGACTTCGGATTTCAATTGACCAATTTATAATATAACTCATCTCATTACGAAGAGATGCATAATTGACATGATAATTATTATATTAGATCTAGAATAATATTAAAATTCTTATTAAATAGTAAGCATATTAGCATGTCTTGCTTTGCTTTATGTATTGGTTTTTATTTATTTATTTATTTTGGGAAAACAAACAGATACATACAATTCTTAAAATAAAATAACTTACATAAAAAGATGGTAGTAAGTATGTACCTCACAACGTTATCCACATGTTGGTAAAATATTTGTTTTGAACTTAATTGCATGCGAGCAGAACTTTAACAATGATGGTTTTATGCTATGAATTCCCAGCGAATAGAAAGTGTCCAACGCGCATTCACACGACAACTGGCTTATATCTCGCAAGGCATCACACATAGATGTAGTTATGTCCAACGACTGGAATATTTCAGGATGTCCTCTTTATCCAATCGACGCAAGCTACACGATGTGCTCTTTTTGCATAAAGTGCTTAATAACGATATCGATAGCAGTAATATATTAACCGTATTCAGTTATCAATTCCTAGTAAGCCACCACGTCACTCATAACTAAATCCTTCTGACGACCATCTATACGAACTAATCTTGTTCTTAATTCACCAATGGTTCATGCATGTAGTGAATATAATATGCTGAATGATAATATAGTGCAGTTGGATATTTTTACGATACCCGTATGAATTCCAAGAAAAATTCTGAAATACTTCGTATAATAACAATTAAATGTTATTAATATTTTCTTTTTTTTAGCAGCGATAGCTCAGTGGGGAGACCAATAGACTGCAATGCAGAGGGTCTCGGGTTCGAACCCACGTCGCGCACCTCTGACTTTCGAAATTATGTGCGTATTGATTGACAATTATCGCCTGCTCCGTGCCTCGGAGAACACGTTAAGCCGTTGGTCCCGGCTGCCATAAACATCTATGGCAGTCGTTATTGGGAAAAGTCAGTACCCTCTAATATCCTGACACTGGTCTAGCCTTAGGGTATCGTTAGCCTTTGGGTTGTGGAGGTCAGGTGGCAGCCGCTCCGTGTAAAAACTGATATCCAGTCAAATCCGGTTAGACCAGAAAAGCCGACCCCAAGTGACTTGGGAATAATAAGGCTAAGAGAGAAGAATATTTTCTTTTTTTTTGCTTTCCTTTATATTTTAATTTCTTTGTTAAGTGTATAAGATGTGTACAACTTTAGCTTCTTACATAAATGTTAAGTCAACATCTTGGTGCATTGTGTACATGCCTATGTTAGTGTATGTATAAGAACTAGTTTTAATGTACTGTATTGTGTGTAATGTTGTATATATATACTGTTGGCGTGTCTTAAATAAATAAATAAATGTCTGACCAGACAGCATGTTGAGACAAAAAAATATGTAGGTAGGTAACAAACGATCGTACGCTGTTGAGTCAAATAAATTTATCTTTACCTGGTAGTCTGTGTTAACTTAATCGTATAAAGATATAAATAGAATAATATCACAATTCAGACTCAATGGTATCCCTTGAATCTGAGTGTACCATTCGCCTTATCACGATCAGATATAATGTTATCATTGTCATGCTTCTTCTTCTTCTTTTCGTGTGGTTAGTGGCCAACCTGTTGTCAAGAGTTGTTCAAACCGCCCGTAGGCCTCTGACATGTCTTAACGACTGCTGTCAATTTGACAACAACCGGGACCGACTTTTTACGTGCCCCCCGAAGCACGGAGACGCTCAGATGAAATAACACTAAGCGGTCACCCATCTATAAACTGACCGCAACCAACGTTGCTTAACCTCGCTAATCGTTTACCGATCAGTGAGTGCAACTGGCTATGAACGCCTCATCATTTTCATTAATATACAGATACTTAAACGAGATTACAATACTAAAGTACCTGCTGACATTGCAGGTACAACATATTTAATTATTTACACAGTTTCACACGTGTATACATATATTGTCGAAAGGGCAGACAAGGGTATATTACACTAATTCGCTACACAAGTTAGGTACTCGTAACAGAGGCTTAGGTAGTTCCCTTGCATCAATCTATCATCATCATCTGTCATCAATACATCAAGCATTAGCAGTGCTGCAACTGAGAGCCACAAAATGTCATAAAACCATCTAGACGGTTTTCTATGTGAAACTTTATACTATAATAATAATAATAATACGTAATTTATTATAATCATTTGAATTAAAAAAAAATCTCTTAATCTAATACCTACATATATATTTTTAAAGCGCTTTGAATATGAAAAGACAATTCGATGACGACCGTTCTAGTAAATATACTTATATACATACATACACATAACATCTGCGCGGAAACTACTACGTTACACAAGGAAAAACCTACGCCACCTAGAGGGTCACTGAGGCCACTGCTCACTCAACAAACATCTTTTCAACATCAGCATCACTGACAGCCCCTTATATAGATGCTGCATGGAGGCTCACGTGATCAACCAACGGGTGCAACTACTAAACCGTCCAGGAAGATGAAGGAGTACTTCCTTCATCGTTTCTGGACGGATTAGTAGTGCGCAACAGCGGTCTCCTAATATCTTTCTGGACGGAGCTGAGGTGTATGAGTAACCGATCAACTTTTCACGTCGGTAACTTACGCACGATGGCCCAATGGGGCTAGGTGCGTATAACACACGTCCAACTAACTATAAATACATAGACACACGCCTGTATCAGAAAGGGTAGGCATAGTCGACCCACAACATTTAGCGGCAAAAAGATCGCTTGCCTACTGCGTCACACAAATATTTGTCCCGTGTGGGAATTGAACCCACAACACGGCGCAGCGGCAGTGGCGATGAGACCAAATAAGTCACCTGTGCAGTCATATTATGATAACGCCCTATAATATGCCTAATAGTAAATATAATGCCTATAGTTATTTACTTTATATATTATAGATAATGAGTTTTAAGCTATGCTGCCACCTATGTACGCCATCTAGTCAACGGCAAGTAAAACTTTAACATTATACACATACATTTTGTACATTTAATTGCGTTATAAGTCTTTGTGCGTAGGTATGTATTGATCTCCTTTTATTGTATATTCATATTAAATTATCCAAATAAGAATGGGACTGAACCATGACTAAACTTATTTTAACATCGTGTAAGAAACATCAAGTGTAACATTTTCCTTGCAACCAACACCATTGACGTCGAAACGCTATGTTGTTTTATTGTCTAATTGAACAGTATGTTGTTATCTCAATGCATTGAGCAGTATTGTAATTTTATATCACAATTGATAGGTCATTGGCGTTCCTATTCTTAGATTGCATTAGTACAGTTAAATGCAAACTTAATGGTGACTCGGAAGTTAGCTGCGAGTGCAGGTGTGCGCAGGTAGGTAGGTGTAGGCAGTTTACGGCTATAACTCACACACTAAATACAAGACGCGAAGGGCGAGTGCGAGTGAAAAGACTGGCGGAACGCGGACATCAAGTCACTGTCGAGTGTCGTCTCCTTCTTCCCGCCAAAGAAACCAATAAATAACTACACACATGTAAGTCTCCAAAGTCTCGCCACGATACGCATAGAAGCTATTAATTTAGAGCTGTATGAAAAACGAAATAAAATAATCGAAAGCTTAGGACTACAAATGGTTATGACGCAAGTTACAGCGTTTAAGTTTAATCCTTTACCCAAGATGGCGCTGGAAATATGCTCAAAGTTAGTAAAATACCCGCTTTCATAGGAAGTTTTAAAAATGGAATACGACGTGGTGTTGACGGAAAACTTTAACAGCGATTGTGTGCTTGGAGTTTTAAATATTTATATAATAAAAGCGCCTGTTATTTCGATGTTATCAAGCCCTATACTGCACTGGTCTTCGGACCGCATTGGGGTCACGGACAATCCTTCTCACGTGCCAGTAATCAGCGCCGAGATGACATCAAAAATGACGTTTCTGCAAGGAATAAAAAATACGTTGATGAATTTGTATTTTAAATTGTGGTACCGATATTCAATTCAAGTGAAGAAGAGAGCAATAATTAAAACAACGTTTAGAAAGAAGTATACCGGACATACAAGATCTAGCTAAAAACGTAAGCTTAATGCTCGTGAATACGTTTAACAGTCTGAATAGAGTGCGCCCTCTGATGCCGAGAGTCGTTGAAGTCGGCGAAATATATCTCGTGCCTATCTTGGAAACTAAACCACATGTAAGTACATAGCTAACTTAATCGTTTTCTTGTTTTATTTATCATTTACTAAACTTGCCTAATCGTGGAATCACGCCGTGGTACGTGATAAAATGTATAACTTAAATAACTAGGTTATGGAGGGTAGAGGTGAGGAGGATCATCTGTGGGTCGCGACCGCATGTGCAAGTGATTCGCGCGGCCCCGTTGATAGCGGTTTTGTTGAGGAACACCATGGTAGGTTTAGTCGGTATTCCGGGAGGTCCTTAATCATTTCAACATCTTTCTTTTACCCCGGTGAGTCCGACAATAATTTGTGATATACTTTGATATAATTAAATGAATATTTTTTGTAAATTAACCTTAAATATATGTATCAATATTTGTATGCCAGATAATGGTAGAATATGGTTCAAAACTATGTAGGTATATGTACACCCTCTGACGAATAAATGATTACTTACTTACTTATTAGGTACCTCCGGCATGGCATAATAAAACCCCCCGCGTATCTCTTTTTGTTGCATCTTGTCTGCGCCTCGCCTCTTCTGTACCTACATATGTCTTCGAATAGGGCGGAGTTGTCGAAGCGTCTATCTATGGAAGCGTCGTCGTGTCCGCGTCTCGTTTGCGCCTTGTATTTTCTGTGTATTTTGTGTCGCGACGCGTCTATACATTTTGTATGAAAATTTATTGAAGAGGCGCAGCGTCTGCGACGCGTCCTCGTCTTACTCTGTCTTTTCTGTTTGTCCCGCGCCTAAGATGCCGTATTCTATTCTGAGGACGGCCAAGGTATTATTGGGTTTTCTTTAAAGGAATTCTTGTAAAGTGCCTGAGTCTCAAAACTAGGCCGTAAATAAAAGTGCAAACTTATGCCATGGAACCAATGACACAGATTACTTTCTCGACAAACATGTAAAAAAATTCAGAGAAAGCAGATCGTCGCGATAATGTATAATAGTGAGGCGCCTGACAATTTCACGCTTTCAAACCAGATTTGCAATAGAATTCAATCAGGCACGACTTCTTTCTTGTTCATAATCATGATTTAATGTAAAACTGGCTTGTCCGGCCGCCGGCGGATGTTGCTCTCGTCAGTAGGTGGCGCACAACGATGGTGTTATATCCAATACAGCGTCGCGCAGCGGCACTGCACCTTTTTGCCATATTTTTAAAGAAAATATAACAATAATATTATATTTTATCTAGGAACTGTTATTGTGCCTTAGTGGTGCAGCGTTAAAGAATGTGCTGGCAATGCATGGTCGCGGGTTTAATCCCCGGGCTGAGCAAGGTGATATTGGTTTACTTACTACGCCAAGTCTTGTTTTACGACCCACGTAATGGCTAATCTTCACTCAAGAGTCAAGAGTCACATAGAACCTCATTCGCAAAACGACACTACTACGTCGCTCTAGTACCTACCTAACTTTATAACAATTTAAATATAAAGCTGAAAATACACTCTAAAACTAAATTTCAACTTTAACTTGCAAGCTTATCTTATGGATTATCCTTAGAAACTTACTTTTCGTAATACCGAGGAACTCCTGTTAGGGAATGAACAGTTGGATAACTTGAAATACTTACACAATTATGTAGAAAAATACTCTCACACACTTATATTTATTTATATTTACACTCAAACACACTTAGACATCCTTATAAACACCCACCCATACATATGTATACACACACACACACTACACACAACATCCTTACTTCCTTACTAATATTAGAAATGCGAAAGTAACTCTGTCTGTCTGTTACCTTTCACGCTAAATCCACCGAACCGATTTTAATGAAATTTGGAATGGAGATAGCCTGAGACCCTGGGAAGGACATAGGCTAAATAATATCACGCTACGGCTCACGGGAGCGGCGCAGTAACTACAAATACCACTGACGCGGGTGAGACCGCGGACATAGCTAGTTCATTATAAATCTCAAATTTTTATTAAAGCTGACACTTGCAGGTTTTATATTGCCACTAATAAGAGCAGTGATAGCTCAGTGGGGAGACCAACAGACTGCAATGCAGAGGGTCTCGGGTTCGAACCCACGTCGCGCACCTCTGACTTTCGGAAGTTATATGACTTTTCGAAATTATGTGCGTATTGATTGACAATTATCGCCTGCTCCGTGCCTCGGAGAGCACGTTAAGCCGTCGGTCCCGGCTGCCATGAACATCTATGTAATGGCAGTTGTTATTGGGAGAGTGTCGACACAAAAGATCCCACTGGGTCGAAGTGTCGCCGGTCTGCACTGACTGGCCCCCACGTAAGATAAGATAAGATTGCCACTAATACAATAAAGAAAGAAAGTTTTCTCCATTTCCACCAGCTCTAATTTATAGTTAATATTTTTTGCACTACTTATTCTTCTATGAGAATATCAACGATTGTAACCAACCAACAATCAGAATTCAGCACTGCCTTCTTAAAATACAGGTCCATAGTTCCATACCTAGTTTAGAACTCAGGGTCTCCAGTTTGTAAATCTAACCTTAAGCCCTAAATTTTGTACATTTTTTTTTTTAACATTTGGGAATGTTAGATTAATTGTAATTCTTATTGGTCTCCTTCTGTGAAGCTGTCATGGCGCAGAAGGAGACCGCGGAGAGGGTCAGGGAGAACAACCTCCTCCCTGACCCTCTCCGGCGCAGACGGACGGGAGCGAGAAGGAGGCGATTTGCCCGCCTTTTCGCTCCTGTATAGTGGGGTCACTGGTACAGAGTCGGGGGACTCTCTACCGGCTTGCACGGCCCCACACGTCTGGGGGATGGCCTTGGTGAGCAAGGCCTTCCCTCCATAGGTGCTGAGGCCCGGTCACCATCAGCCGGGCCAACCGCCGGGGCGGGATGGTGATTGCTAACGCGACCCCATCCCGCCCCACTCCGTCGGCGGAGGGACTGCTCACCCCAGGTTTTTAGTGTGTATACCGACCCCCTTCAGGGGCGGCGAGTCTCACATAACCACCCTCCCCCCCCGGGGGGAGGAGGTATCCATAAAGGATTTTACTGGGTCAAAAAAAAAAAAAGAAGTGTAATTCTTATGGAGTAATAAACTTTATTATTATTCTGTCTCTCTAATACCTGTTGCGGTCTACCGTGTACATTTAACAAACTTCATTCTCTGTTCGATTGGGGAATCTAATAGATTTTTCACAAAGTCTGCACGAATGGTGTTGCGGTGCAAGTGTCGCCTCGATATTTCCGTAGCGCTAAATAATATGAATTCGACAACCACACAAGATAAAAAATTGTGTGAGCCACAAATGTTTATAATCGCCTACGATGTCAAAAGTATCCTTATTAAAACAAGTGAGAAACGGCCATGAATTGCCGTAAATGTTAGAGTTCGAAAAAATTGTACTACGTGACCTTGAGGTCAGAGGTCAGAGGTCATAGTCATTTGGGAGGTCTATCGACTATGCGGTGTCGAATGGCGTTGACCGCAAGTCTCTAGCTCTTACGGTTCGTGAGTTGAAAGATGGTATCACGTGACCGTGTCAGAGGTCAAAGGTCAAAGTTCATAGTCATTTCGGGGTATATTGACTATGCAGAGTCGAATGGCGTTGACAGCGAGTCTCTAGCTCTTACGGTTCTTGAGTTGAAAGTTGTATAACAGACAGACGGACGGACAAAGCTGTTGTATAAAAGATTTTTCGAACTCTAAAAGTATAAAATAAGATAAGACAGAAACAGAATATAATATATTATACAAAGCCACGTGTACAATTGTAGTAAACGTAATATATGTAATTGTAATTTATTTATTTTACAATATAAACCTTAGGTACGTAACGAATAATAATAAACATTGTCAACTAAATTTATTCGCCCACATTGTAGTAAAACTGGTTAAATAGTAACAATAGTTGGTTATTTCATCATCGTATTAATCTAAATAAGTATGAGCTTCAATTGCTCACCATAATAAATATAGTATGCATATTGATTTAAAAATAACGCCTCGCTCAAGCCCGCATTTCTTGTTCGACTGTAAGTAACAGAAATCCTTGTGTTGTATGCCACCAGTAACCAGGGCTTTTTGCGTGAAAGCCCTACTTACTGAAGCCACAGCAGGAGACATCCTAAAAGAGGTCATAAGAGGAAAAAATAAATTGCCAGCTAGGAGAAAAATAAAATTTTTGGAAAGCTGATACTAGTAGATCACATGATCCCCGAGAGAACCCCGCGCGGGGAAAAAACTTTCTTCTTTCTGCCTTAGCCTTAATTATTCCCAAGTCACTTGGGGTCGGCTTTTCTGGTTTAACCGGATTTGACTGGATATCAGTTTTTACACGGAGCGGCTGCCACCTGACGATACCCTAAGGCTAGACCAATGACAGGATATTAGAGGGTACTGACTTTCCCAATAACGATTGCCATAGATGTTCATGGCAGCCGGGACCGACGGCTTAACGTGCTCTCCGAGGCACGGAGCAGGCGATAATTGTCAATTAATACGCACATAATTTTGAAAAGTCATATAACTTCCGAAAATCGGAGGTGCGCGACGTGGGTTCGAACCCGAGACCCTCTGCATTGCAGTCTGTTGGTCACCCCACTGAGCTATCGCTGCTTTTGTACGCGGGGAAAAAACTGTGTGCCACAAATAGTTGTTCCAAGACTGGGTGTTCTTTGTGACCGCTTTTTGAATATTTGTTAATTCTCTCGCGGTACAGGCTTTATTCCTAGTGCGAAAGTTGTCTTTAACAAAGCAGAATTAGTGAAAAGCAAAAGTTCATGTTGGCTTCTTCAACTCGACAGATCGCTGCTGCTAGCATATAAGAAAATCCTTGTCTAAACTTCTAAACTAATATTATAAAGAGGAAACATTTGTGTTTTTGTATGTATGTTTGTAATGTTTTCACACAAAAACTATTGGACCGATTTCAAAAATTCTTTCACCATTAGAAAGCTGCATCTTCACTGAGTGACATAGGCTATATTACATTTTCAAAGAAATATAAGGATCCTTAATAAAAATGCAATAATATAACCCAAGGAGTGAAAAATTAGTCATAAAAAATCTGTCATCACGTGCGCTGCGGAAACTATTGATGATAGAACATAAAAATGTTCTACAGTATTATAGAACGTATCAATATCTACAAAAAAGTCCGCAATATCATATGTCCAACTACTGTAGTTATGCTACAATAACTACTTTTTTACATTTTAAAAGTTGATAACACTGCCGACAATAATCAAACTATATTATTCATACCTCTGTATTAATCCTTATCCCATTAAATGATATTTTATTAAAGACCGTTTCAATACCCGTAAAATGCTTTTTAAATTATTAAAATCGGACATTTCATTCAAAAGATATAATTCTTTAGATATACATAGTAGGTAGTTTCTAAATATTAGTAGGTAGTTTTTAAGTATTAGCTATATATATAGCTAACTACACCTATATAGGTGTAGTTAGACTTATTAATTTCTTTAGTTGTAGTTTTATGTATTAAAATTAGATAACAAATTAAAAGTAGGTATTGGGTAATAAATTAAAGTCCACGCGGACGAAGTCGCGGGCAACAGCTAGTTTGTTTATAAAGATGCCAATAATTATAATTATTAAGGAGTTTTCCCACTACCCCGTCTCATACCATGACCGTGCTGGGAACGTGTCAGGCAAAAAAATATTCTTTGTAAGGATATGTATAAGACTATGCCCACTAGACCGTTCCGTCACCGACCAGCAGTTCCTATAGCAGGGCGTATTGAGTTGCTTTTCGTGTCTGATACGTTCCTAGTACGGTCATGGTATGAGACGGTGTAGTGGGCAGACTCCTTTATTCTTAACGGTAGCACAAGTCTATTAATATTACAGTCCGATATAGTTG
The DNA here is from genome assembly GCA_930367265.1 of Catocala fraxini. NCBI lineage: Eukaryota > Metazoa > Arthropoda > Insecta > Lepidoptera > Erebidae > Catocala > Catocala fraxini. Next base: position 25,982,662 of record OV884031.1, read on the forward strand.
AACCAATTTATCTTACGCTGACTTACGCGTAGTTATTTATTTATATTAAGTACCTAAGTAATTTAATTAATCAAGTATTCATTATTTTATAAAGTTATGATAGCGAATAAATATACATACATATACATATTAATGAAATGCGTGTTTATTTGTAAACGCTTATCTCCAATGGAAGAATCATGCCAGCCCATCTGCCATTTAAAAACAATGCTGTTTTGTATATATTGAAATCGCCATTTATGTCCTACATCTGTACCAGGGATGTTGCGGATGCAGATATTTGACATCCGCGGATGCAGATGCGGATACGGATGCGGATGTCCAAATCGATGCGGAAGCTCCGCAATCGCGGATGCAGATGTTGATGAAATTGTTTATCTTATTTAATAAAAAGTATCTAATATTGTGCCTTCGCAGATTCAAGCCTGTTTTGCAAACAATTCATAAATTAAACACGTACTACTGAACAACTAATTTCTTTGTTATCGTAACCTACGCTATATCTGGATCCGCATTAAGATCCGCGTTGATTATCGCGGATGCGGATGCGGATGCAGATGTCCAAATCAATGCGGAAGCTCCGCGATTGCGGATGCGGATGCGAATATTCGCATCATCACTGATCTATACATTATACAATTTGTATTTAAAGTTATATGGCTTAGTGTGTGCCCGTATCTATTGTCTCAATTCGCTATAATTACATAATGGTTGATGTATTTGTTAATTTAAGACAACCATAGTGGCTTTTATACAAGCTACTAATTATTCATGAGAAAATACCACAGAATTCGAATTGATCTTTCAAAATATATTGATGTGAAAACAACAATTTCACCGATTTATTTCATACAAAGCGGTAACTTCATGTTTAAAACTCTATTATAATATATGTTTATTTTATATTTGTTATTAAGTAGCGATAGTCTAGTGGGAAACCGTTGGACTGCCACGCAGAGTTCTCAAGTTCGGTCCCAAGACGCGCATATCTGACTTTTCGAAGTTATGTGCGTATTAAATAGTTAATTATCGCTCGCTTTAACGGTGAAGGAAAACATCGTGAGGAAATCTGCATGTCGCTGAGTTCTCAATAATGTTCTCGAAGATATGTGGCACTGGGCCAGCGTGGTAGAATGTGGCCTAAAGCCTTCTCACACTGAGAATAGGCCCAAGCCCAGCAGTGGTACAGTTTAATACAGGGCTGATATTATAATATTAAGTAGGTCTTCTCTCTTAGCCTTTATTATTCCCAAGTCACTTGGGGTCGACTTTTCTGGTCTAACCGGATTTGACTGGATATCAGTTTTTACACGGAGCGGCTGCCACCTGACCTCCGCACCCGAAGGCTAACGATACCCTAAGGCTAGACCAGTGTCAGGATATTAGAGGGTACTGACTTTCCCAATAACGACTGCCATAGATGTTCATGGCAGCCGGGACCGACGGCTTAACGTGCTCTCCGAGGCACGGAGCAGGCGATAATTGTCAATCAATACGCACATAATTTCGAAAAGGCATATAACTTCCGAACCTCAGAGATGCGCGACGTGGGTTCGAACTCGAGACCCTCTGCATTGCAGTCTGTTGGTCTCCCCACTGAGCTATCGCTGCTCTGCAATTATAATATTAAGTAGGTGCTTATATAAAAAAAAATGGCGACCACTATTCTTATGTTAACGGTGGGCCTAGTAACCTTCTACTATTGCTATACATATCTACAAAATAATACATAATCAGAACGTATGAAACTAATAATAGGTATATAGGTATTTACCTACATACTTAATAATTTAATGGTTACAATAGAAAACCTATATTTTTATATTTTCTAGAGAGATCAACAATAATTATACAGCTCAAATAGCTGCGTAATTTGATTTAATCGGTGGATGTAATATACATTGGTAATATGGCAGTACGTTTCACGTAGTACAGACAAAACTTTTTTTTTTCGTATTGGTATGCTCATTGTGCACAGGTACTCTCTCGCCACAAAGGGAGGCGACAGGGTTATGTCGGGCTCTCCCGAGAGGCCCTACCGACTAAAAACACTACGGTGTGCCACCTCGCTGCTTTGTATGGTGGATGGGTCACTGAAATTGAAACTACATCAGCGAAGGCCGACCCAAGACAAGGTGGAAATATGTAATGTTGAAAGACATAAAATTAAAATTCAAATTCAAAATAAATTTATTCAGATTAGGTTACAAGGTAACACTTATGAATGTCAAAGTTAACATTTACTGCCACGTTCAGCAAAGCAAAGGTGTAGGGCTCATGAGAAGAACGGGCAAGAAACTCATGGTCACACTTTTTAATCGCCACGTTTTTGTTTACAAATCATAAGAGCTGTAAGGTGCTGCAACCATTTCTCCATTAACTATTACTGAACATACTCAAGCATTTAATAAAATTTTATGGTAGCCTCTAAAGCAGCAGTATGGTAAATAAAAGCATCCACTTACATGTACATTAATAATCAAGACAAGGCATGATTGTAGTCCGTAGTTTAATCTAACATGTGGGAATGCAAGTTGCTTGACAACGATGTCAAGCATAGAGCTTACTTTTTTTTTTTAATATTTCTCTCGCTCTTGGCGTAATTCCTGTGTCGGGTACTTTACAAACATTTAAATAACGGACACAAAGAACACCCAGATTCGGAACAACTATATGTGGATGACACAATTTTTTTCCCTTGTGGGGATTGAAACCACAACATTTAGCGCAACGGCAGCATTTAAAGTTTTTGGAAAATAATATCTTTGTTATTCGTCTACACGAATGGCAGCATCACGTTATCACTGCCGCCGCGGTGTCTGTTGCAAGTTTAAATCCTACGTGGGACATAAAGTAAAAATATATATTACTCTGCATATAAAGAAAGAAAAATACGTTTACTTGCCACAGATATAGTATTTACCTACAAAGAAAATAGCTTAAAATAAAAATGGCCAGTAAATACATAAACAATCTTATACATTAAATATGTGACAATGTGTGTGGAGTGACGAGAATGGACAGAATTAGGAATGAATACGTAAGAGGTAGTCTGAAAGTGGTCCCATAGATGAGAAGGTGAAAGGAAATCGTTTGGCTTGGCATGGACATGTTATGCGAAGACATGATACGTATGTAGGTAAGCAAGTGATGGATATGAGGGTAGAGCGACGAAAAGGGAGAGGAAGGCCAAGGAAAAGATGGATGGACTGTGTGAGGATGGATATGAAAGGAAAAGGGGTACATGATCAGATGACGGGTGACAGAGAAGTATGGAAGCGAAGGACATACTGCGCCGACCCCAAATAAATTGGGACCAGGGCAAGAGGATGATGACATTAAATATGTGACAAATTGGTTCAGACTCGGCATATATATCATGGTCGATAGGGACCCACAAGTGTGATGGGTGAAGTGATCAAGGATTATACTTCTACTGGACACGACCTTCAGCAATTTAGGTCGTCTTCGCTGAAGACAGCGACTAAGAAGAAAGCGCCCGCAATAGAGCGCTGGTTTCCAGTACGGACCTTTGATTTCTTTGTGACCGTCTATAGTAGTATGTTAGTCCACGATATGTCGTGGAGGACCGTTGCTTCTAGTAGTCTTTTCAACAAGTACATCTTGAACCAAGTATAGTTTCATTTTTATCTTAAAAAGACAACTCTCGCACTAGATATAATTCCTGTGTCGCGGGGGACTTTACAAACATTCAAATTCAAACAACCGACACGCAGAACACCAAGACTCTAAACAAAAAAATTGTGGATCACAAATGTTTGTCCCGTATGGGGATCGAACCCATCCGTGCAGTCGTAAATTGCTTGAATCGTATATAATTGAAACCTCGTTCATTGACACACAGTCACCATGTTATTAGCGCCATTACACACGTCTTGAACTTTGTACAATTGTCAATTGGTCTCAGTCATGTCAAGTACCAAAGCATATCATATTGATTTGAAGAATATGAAAGCGTAGGCAGGGTCGTACTATACACACATTTCATAAGCTATTTTAATGTCCCGTTTCTGGTACCCAAAACTTAAGTTAACTCTTACCTTGGGTACCAGTGTTTCAACAAATTTAAGCTGTAACTTGTATTTAGATTATAAGTTTTCTCTGTGTTCATACTGTTTGTAACCTTTTTGAAAAATATTATTATTATTATGTTTATCTTATCACAGATATTTTTCTAACGTACCTATTAGAAAAATATCTGGCCCTTTGGGAGGCTCACACAGAGACATAGGTCCCACGTGACGAGGCCCTTCGAGAGTTATAATCTAAAGTAGAATGGAACACCTACGGTGGCACTTGTCGCAGCAGGCGTAGAATTATTGCTACATATTATTATTATTTAAGTTATGTATCTACGTAACTTATGTGGGGGCCAGTCAGTGCAGACTGGCGACACTTCGACCCAGTGGGATCTTTTGTGTCGACACTCTCCCAATAACGACTGCCATAGATGTTCATGGCAGCCGGGATCGACGGCTTAACGTGCTCTCCGAGGCACGGAGCAGGCGATAATTGTCAATCAATACGCACATAATTTCGAAAAGTCATATAACTTCCGAAAGTCAAAGGTGCGCGACGTGGGTTCGAACCCGAGACCCTCTGCATTGCAGTCTGTTGGTCTCCCCACTGAGCTATCGCTGCTATACTTTATTTAAGTTATATATCCTATTACCGTCCTACTTATATTGTAAATAAATATTTCTTAATAGACAAGTCCAATAGTAGTTTTATAGTTCTAATCATACCCACGATATTGAAATGCGAACTTATGCCACGAGACCAACAATGAAGAAAGATAAAAGAAAGGAAATATTTTATATGGTCACAGGCGACACCCAGAGATAGAAATATATATTTTAAATTAATTATTTTAATTTTGACAAAATAGGAATATTCAGTACCTATGTGCTAGGCTTAGAAAGCCTGGCGCCGTTTTTCAACTGGCTACAGTATCATTATTTATGATTTTTATAATAATATTAAAAGTAATAGTTTATTTTACTACATTGTTGCAACCAAAAACAATAAAAAAGTAACTACATATCGCTTCTGCGAATAAAAGTAAGAGTGTTTTAATAACTTTAGCTTTTAAAAAGCCTAAGATGTTTTTGCTGCCTAGTAAAAAATGTATGGCGGTCATTGACACCAACCGGTCAGTTGTTTGTATGAGGTCAAATACAATGAAGGTTTTAACTTTTATTTTGACTACTTACAAGTTGCACTAAAATCAAAAACTCTTTTTAAGTGGACTACATCTTGCCCCATATTACAAGCAAAACCAAATATAATCAAAATATATTCATATCAAATTTAATGGATATAGTGACAAGAATAGAAAAGGGTATGTTAAGCTGGTTTGGGCATGTAGAAAGAATGGACGAGGAAAGATTGACTAAGAAAGTTTATAAGGCTAGTGTGAATGGAACAGTCGCAAGAGGAAGACCTAGGCGAACGTTTCTTGATCAGATCGGAGGCGTTCTGGACAAAGGCCAGGTTAAGAGCACCTTGAACCGACGGGCGTGTATGAGGAATGTGAAGAAAGTGAATGAAACCAGAGAAGTGTGTCAGAATCGTAGCAAATGGAAATCCGTAGTCTCTGCCTACCCCTCTGGGAAACAGGCGTGAATCTATGTATGTATGTATGTATCAAATTTAATCAAAATTGATTCATTGATTTATGTGTATAAAGATAATCATAATAATATTCTATCACATACACACAACACCATCTAGCCCAAACTAAGCAGAGCTTGTACTATGGGTACTAGACAATGGATAAACATACATATATACTTTTTATTGTAAATACATACATATTATACATAGAAACACTCAGACCAAGACAAACATTCATGTTAATGCACACAAATGTTTGACTTGTGCGAGAATCGAACCCGCGACCCCGTGCGTGGCAGTCGGTTACACCAACCACTACGCTATCGAGGCCGACTGGGCCGACATGGTCACGGGGAGACTAAGATGGTAGTTGTCTCAATGTTCCAGTGTAGTTATTTCAAAGTACCCGAACATAATTTAATCATTGGTGTTTCTATTTACGCAGAATGAGCTCAAAGTATCATGAAGTCTAGCTGTGGTTTGCTTTGCTGCTATGCTTGGGTTTGACTATTTGTATTACTGGATCCCAAGCTGGTGGTACATTCCAACCATCTTCTCTATTAACATTAGGATATTTTTTGATTTCAATAGCCTCGCGAATTTAGCTTCTTTTTTTCGCGCTTTATCCATTAAGATATTGACTTAATGGATGAAGCCTTCCTTTTTTTTTGATCCGCTGAATACAGTACTTACTCAGTGAAGGCATACCTATGATTTATCGTTGGTTCTATCAGGTAATTCTCGGAACTGCAGAATGAATGCGCGTGTGATCCCTGTGCCCCGGCCATTGATTGTGAGAAGGAACACCGTGGTAGGTTTAGTCGGTATTACCGGGATACACTTTTTCCGGGTGAGTCCGACATAATCCCTCCGCCTGCCACCGCGGAGGGGTATGCGTCAAACCATTACCCCAAGTTAAAAAAGGTAATTCTCTGATGCCTAGGAATTAAAAATATATATGGCAAAATGCGATATTCAAGTCGCGTGTGAATAGGTATCTTCTAGGCAAGCGTGCTTCATCGTCGACTGCATCTTCACTTAAGATCAGGTGAGATCGCGGTCAAACGCAAGCCTATTACAGTATAATATATGTGTGTATATACAGGCGTGAGTCTATAGCACGCATGTCTTAGGTTCAGGTTTAAAGAGATATTTAATATTACTCAAAGAACATTACAGTTCACATAATGAGCTAACATAACATTGAAATTAACGTAAAATAACACATGAACAGTAGTACGATCGTAAATAATAATATCAGCCCTGTATTAAACTGTCCCACTGCTGGGCACGGGCCTCTTCTCACTGTGAGAAGGATTAGGCCATAGTCCACCACGCTGGCCCAGTGCAGGTTGGTAGACTTCACATACCTTCGAGAACATTATGGAGAACTCTCAGACATGCAGGTTTCCTCACGATGTTTTCCTTCACTGTTATTGCAAGCGATAATTAACTATTTAATACGCATATAACTTCGAAAAGTCAGAGATGCGCGCCTAGGATCGAACTCGAGACCTCTGCGTGGCAGTCCTATGGTTTCCCACTAGGCTATCGGTGCTGATCCGTGATCGTAAATATAATTATATTAAACCAATGACTAAAAAAATATGGTTTTAATTCCCATTAAGTGCTTCCATTAGATAGCAATAGAAATAAAATTTAATTTTTAAAATAATATGGTCTAATGATGGTAATTTAGTTATTTGTAGATATGTAGTATATTTAATTTTATATTATTGTTACGTGCTGGGTTCGACGGATAAGAATGTAAACAATATTACCGACTAAAACACGCTTTATTCAAACACAACAAACACTATACTGCACTTTTCCACTATAACTGCTTCAAACTCCGTAGTATTTCCTCTTCCGTTCGCTTCGATGAACACTTGACCGCTTACGATTGTAAACTGACTTGGCGGTGCGCGTGCGCTCTTTTATACGCGGGTAAAGCGTTTCTAGAGTTTTCTAGTAACGCTATACCCGGTATGTAAACAGTACGATGATTCGAGAAAGTGCCAGCGTACTCTATACTCTTCGCGTACCTCACACTACGTAGTTCCGTAAGATGTCAATAGATGGCGGTGTAATAAATTATTAGACGGAACTGTCTCCGAGTCTTTCCCACAATGCCGAGAGATGTCACTGGGCGTAACATTATTATATTACAAGATGGCAAGAGACCAGATGGTATGTCATTACTGCCATGGAAAATGGGTAGGCCTTTGGTGTGGGACGCAACTTGTGTCGACACCCATGTGCCATCACATCTTTCTGGCACAGCGGGTTGTGCTGGTGGTGCTGCTGCATCAGCGGAGACGCTCAAACGGTGTAAATATCAAAACCTTATTGGTGAGTACATACCTATTTAAGCCGTTTAGTGTCGAAACGCTGGGGCCATGGGGTCCAAGTGCTAGGTCCGTTTATAGAGACCTAGCTAAGCGGCTCATCGACACTTTGCGTGACCAGAGGGCTGGTATTTTCTTTGCACAAAGAATAACGATTGCCTTTCAATGTTGCAATGCTGCCAGTCTTCTGGAAAAGTTGTCAATTAATGACGATGCGGAGGAATAATAAGACGCTTTTTAATTATGAAGTTTTATTTTTCTCTTTATTTTATATTTCTTGTAAATAATTTGTGAATATATGTTGGTGTTCTTAGATAAGTTATTATATTATAAATGTGAATTTGAGATTGTTTGTTATGCTTTCGCGCCTTAATTACTAGACCGATTTTCATGAAATTACGTATACACGTTGTCAGGGGTACAGAAAAGGACATGCGGTACCTTTTATCTAGAAAATAGTATTAGTCCCAAAGGATGGAAAATTCACATATAAACCTACATTCACGCAAGCAGAGGCACGGGAAAATCTAGTATATACATAATATGTTTTGTAAGCGAAATAAACCGTATTTAAGAAATTTTATATAAACATGTAATACTCTCATAAATATAAGACAGCGTTAATAAAAACATTCTTTATTGTCATTTATATGTTAAAACACACACCTACTACAAATAAATAAAGTTATTAAGGGCGTGACTCGATCTGTCCATTCTTGGGGTGAAAGCGGTGAAGAGAAAGAGTTACCTAAAGGGCTAGGGTTGCCAAAAGAGGGCTACGAGCCCGTTTACCCCTTAATAGGTCACCCCTCCAAATAATTCTAGTACCTTTTCGCCCCGTATTAAGTATAAGATCAAAAAAAGAACAATCAACAAAAAAAATATCTATCAATATTTGACTCTCTAACGAGTGTATGTAGAATAATATTTTTTAAATAATTTAAAAACAAAAATATCTTGAAAATGATAAGTAATTTATTTTCAATTTTTGGTTCTACTACTAATATTTTTAATTTATCATTAAATTGAATTAAAATTTATTATTATTATAATAATTTGATATGTATATGCATACTCATGGAAACCCTTGTAGCAAACCTATGTGATGCCATAGTAATAAATCTAATACCCTGTGTAAAATTAAATAAATAGAAATTTTATTATTTTGTTTTTTCTCTGACTGTCCTTTTTTATTATTAAACAGTAAAGATATGACTAAGGGGCAAATGGGTTCGCTAAAAATAAAATATTTTTTTTTATCTTGGTTGTCCCCTTGATAAGGGGTGAAAGGGCTCTGAGTTAAGGGGTGAAACTACAACTTTTTATCAAAGGGGTGAAAGTCACGGGCTCTAACCCCAAATGAGTACGCCGCATGCGTTACGCAAAAAAAAGGAAAATGGCGGCATCTTAGCAATCTATTTAGAATAATAATATGTAGGTATTAGTTTAGGTGTCGTATAGATGAGTGGTTTTAAAATATGTAGGATAGTCTAGTAGGTATATTGTTAGGCTGTCAGGTAAAAGCTTGAAGTTCCATTCTATACCACGCAACTCTGACCTTTTGATGGTGCGCGTATCATATAGTTAATTATTGGTCTTTTTAACAATGAAGGAAAAGAAAAATGTCTGATAATTGTTTACAATATTCTCGAAGATGTGAGGGGTTTGCCAATCCGCCTTAGGTCAGTATGGTGATATAGACCGAACAGCTCGAACCGAACAGTTTGGGGTAAAGCTATACAGCTTAACCTCAAATTGAGAAAAGAGCCGTGTCCAGCAGATGCTGCTTATAACTTGACATACAGATATACTACGTCCCAGATTACCACATAGGACTGGAAGATATATAAAAATTGAGAGAAGCCAAAGGACTGCCGGGTAAAAGGGCAGCCTCACAGAAATGATTTATTTATCTTTTATGTGGGCAACCCTAACAGGTCCAGAGATTGTATAAGTAAACAGCAGGTCAAGGGCTGAACTCACATCCAGTTGTTTTGCAATCTACTTATAAATGCATTTTCTGATTTTAACTTGATCTGTATAAAACCATTTACTTATTGACTTTAATTCAATTAAATACAAGGTAAAAATATTTTAAAATGATATCAGAAATATAAAAGATGATGTTGCAAGTTGTATATACATACATATACATACGTAAAGCGGGTTACTTGGAGAAGAAAACCACGGCATTTTTAATAATGTAATTATTTGCATGATCAGCTATCCTATTCTAATCTTGTAGAATTAGTTAAAGATTATCAGCGAATCACTGGTTCGTACTGGCGACTAATGTGGTCATTGGCTTTGACCTTTGTAGTCTTGGACGATCTGAATTGAGGTTCTACCCGTTTTCTATTATGAGTTTCTTGGAGAATATGAGTGTCGTACCGTGACGGTAGTGGAAGTATAGGTAACTAACTCCAGGAACAATCCAAAGGCAGATTAAGATGGGTGTGTTCGTTTCTTTTGGGTATCCCGTAGCTCTTTTGTCGCGTACTTTAGTGGCTACTGTTGAATTGGGTAGAAATCCAACTTAACCTAGAATTCATCAAAGAATTCTCCCCAAAAACACAGTGCTGTTAAAAAATGTAACGCTTGTTAAAATTCGATGTTAATTAATCTTAGAGTTAATCAGTTTTCAATCCGGATTAAGAAATGAGTTCGAAAGTGTGATCTCACAGAGTAGAACCATTTGACTACACAAAGAATTCTGTGTTACATAGGTAGTTGCATTTTATATGGATGGAATGCAAGTTGTACAAGATCCTGCTTTCTTATTTCGCAACATTTGACACAGAAAAACAAACAAAATACTTTTAGCGGACAAAAGGCTGGCACTTGCCGAAGTTTGCGACGGTTAATCGGTAACAATAAACGGATGCATGCGTTTACGATCTTCACTGCTGTGACAATACAGCGTTTACTTCTTTAAGTGTCTACATATAATGTGCGACGCTTTTGTTGGAAGTCTTGATACAGTCAACGATAGCCGGTATCATAAGGCGCCGTGTGTTTTATTTATTCATATATTTATTTACTAGCTGACCCGCGCAACTTCGTCTGCTTCACATAAGAGAATTTTCTCTGATTTTGCAACATTTTTCATTGCTGCTCCGCTCCTATTGGTCATAGCGTGATGTTATATAGCCTATAGCCTTCCTCAATAAAGGGCTATCCAACACTAAAAGAATTTTTCAATTCGGACCAGTAGTTCCTGAGATTAGCGCGTTCAAACAATCAAACAAACTCTTCATCTTTATAATATTAGTATAGATTAGATTTAACAACGGCATACAAATATTAAACTTTTTAAAATTATAGGTAGACTCGGCATTCACTACATTAAACAAAATTAGTTAAAATTACAATATGTAAACAAGTAAAGGCAAACAAATAAAAAAAATTATAGCAACATGCCAATTTAAATGTAAGTATAATATCAATATACATAAAAGACAGTATAAGAGACAAAAGACTGCCTCAGAGGCGAAGGGTAGTAAATGTCTTGTTTGTGAGGACTCGGCTTCTATCTCTGGGTCCGGCAAAGTGTTATACAGTTTTCTGTTAGAACATTCCAAGTAGCACGAAGTTAGGAATTGTGCTCGCTAGACGGCAATACGTTTGTGGAGGAACAGTGTTTGATGTCCCTCCAACACAAAGGGAGGATCCTCCGACCAGGCTGGTTGATCGTGCCTGGCGGGCCGCGGCCCGACTGTTGATGTCGGGAGCTTGTATATATAGTTAGTCGCTGTGTAAACTCCGCTTGCGCGATGCAAGATTGTGACGTCATTTTGAGCGTATTTAGCGCCATCTGTTAGATGTAGGCGGAACTTCTTCGTCTGTACGGAGTCGCCACACGTTCATACCCTATTAGGCTATTAAGCAGGTCTCGAAAACCATAACTGAGGAAATGTGGGCTCAATAAATGGCTGCCATACCCATTGGGCATATAGCTGTGTATATGAAAGACGAAGACCATGGGTCTCGTGACACAAAAACAATCTGATATGCAAGAAAGTTCAGATAGGTACGTACGAGACAACCTTTTCAATGCCAAGCGAGCGACGAGAGCCTAAAGGCGGGTACAGACTGCTGTAACGTAACATGCAATGTAACATGAAAGAAGCATTTTATAAGTGTGGACACAGCGCGCGCTCGAACCGAGCATGTACCTACTCACATCTGTTACCGACATTCCCGCGTAGCTGTTGCTGTGTCTTCTTCTTCCATTTTCCGCGCGCGTTCCGCAGTACAGACACACACAACCCGTTCACACTGGGGTGTTCCGTGCAAACTGCGCGCCCCTTTGTATTCGGCGAAAAAACCAACAAATGATGGATCGCGGCGCGCACGAATTGTAATGCTCTGTTCGTGCGCGTAGTGTGCACGGTTCGTGCGCGCAAGGCATCCACACTATGTGAATTCAGTTACATTGCATGATACATTGCGACAATGTGGACCGCAAATTCTTTCATTGCTTGTTACATTGCATGTTACATTTCGTAAGTCTGTATCCGTCTTAAGAGGTGGCTCTGCAATGCGAAAAGTAAGAGAGCGGAGCAGAGATTTCTGCGATCATCCATAGCCCGCATAAAATTGTTAAGGTCAACATCTATAGGCAGACACATAAAAGCATAACGGCCAACACCCAAAAAAAAATCCTCGATACATGATGATAACGATCTAAAGATTTATTTTAATGATTTTATAACATATACATAAATTTAATTTTAATCAGTTATTATTCGCAGTTTCGTTAACATATTACACAAGCACTTAACTGGAGGGTAACCGATTAAGTTAAGCTACAGTGCTTACGTTAGGAGTATGTTCAATTTACGTCGGTGGTGCAATTAGTGGGATCCAGTTACAAACAAATCATAAAACAATCTAACAAACTGACAGTAACATTTATAATATTATAGTTAGGATACAATTATTATTGGAATAATCTACCCTACTCTAATATGACCATGTCTTTAGGTCACATGGTGTATGACCATGAAACTTGGCAGAGCACTTCATTAGTATCTACTCATACTATTTACATCAAGAGTCATCAGTACCTGCTTAGATAATTCACATCAATTCAAGAGTACACTTATTATATGATAACATTTACCTACTATCTAATAACAGTCGTGTGCAGTTAAACACATATCATGCGACATTACATGACTGTAATAATTCGTGATTGAGTACCACTTATTGTAAAGTACCTTTGTAATGTTTTCGCAAACTCATGCGCATGCATGCCTAAGGCGCATGTCTCACTGCCGCCAGGTAAGCGATTAGCAATCCACAGTATTTTCCGTTAAGAAAAAATGCTATAAGTTGCCGTCTAAAGAGATGCATATATCAATAGCCATGACGCTATTCTGCTTAATCACACTATCAAACTCATAAATAAAGGCGGTTGTTAAAATTGATGTTTTCACGGCAGTAAGATTTAGTTAACATTTGGTTACTATAGTTACTGGCAACTAACAATTTGATCTACAGAGCCTGTGGTGAACGGGACGAGTCCATATTACACCTACTGTGTGAATGTGACGCGTTGGCTGGACTAAGGATGGGTCTGATGAGGTTGGCATATCCGAACCCTGAAGACTTCAGGCTTCTCCCTCTGAAGTGTACGCTGCGATTGATGCAGTACATTCATAGGGAGATAGCTAAGGGATAGATCTCGGGGCCGACACAAAAGATCCCACTGGGTCGAAGTGTCGCCGGTCTACACTGACTGGCCCCCGTCATAAGATAAGATAGTTACTGGCGAGACGACAATCAAATTCGGATTGAAATTTTAGCAGAATAACACGGCTGATCGGAATCAATCGATAGATCGATGATCGCGACAAGAGTTTTAAGAGATAACTAACTGAGTGATGGTCGTTTTGCGGTTACATTATACGATTTGGGCAGTTGACGGCTGAAGCGAATATTCATACGATACTCTCATTCGTATATCGCTCATCGCTTTTAAATACACACTTGACACAATTTGCAGCCTACTTACTAGTTTCGCGCTCAACTCGCTAATCGTCGCCATCTGACCTGTAAAGCCATGTCTGTATCAGTTAAGCCAAACTTTTCGAATCATTAAACGAAAGTACTTACCTACACTTTCGTTTAACGATTCGGATAATTTAATCATTCGAATGTATTCGAATAGTATTTATCGTTATTTATGTAGTAATTAATTCTTGTTACTCGAATGCGTCCGTGGCCGATTAATTATATTATCTACTAGCAATACTGATACTATTATACAGTCGAAAGTCGATACGAAACGCTCTGATCCAAGTGTCATCGAGTCATGCATTCGTTTTTAATCGATTAGTTAAGCCTCATTCGCACATACCGAGGCACCGACCGATAGAACAAGGGTACGTACTATCACTCGCCCATCTGTGTCATCAGCAGAGCTGTTGTACAAGTAATGAAATCGATACTAAACTGATTACACCCAATTGACCGAGTGATATGCTTGTTTACTATAATAGTAGTAGAAAATTAAGTTGGGAAATAATATTATAATGCCTCTCATGGTAAATAGTTATCGCTGGAACAACAACTATTTAGGCAGAACTCCAATTTTTTTCGTTATGGTATCGATCCCAACAGTGGACTTATTAAAAGTTACGAAATAATCCAATGCAGCTTACTTATGACTGCACGGATGTCGTAGAGGCTTAAGTGGTCGTCTCGCTACTGCCACTACGCCAAGTGCTGTGGGTTCGAATCCCACACGGGACAACACTTTGTGTGATCCACAAATGGTTGCGCTGAGTCTGGGTGTTCTTTGTGTCCGTCGTTTGAATGTTTGTATAGTCCCTCGCGACACAGAATATATTCGTATAGTGTATAACTATAGAGCGAGAATGGTCTTTTAAAAAAAATTACAAATTAATATAGCCTCCTTTCAGTCTAATTTGTAATTGGCAAACAAACATTTAAAGATTTATTTTAATACTACCTTTTTCAATTATTACTAGTGTTTGCCGAGTGGTCAAAACACTACTCTATTCATAGCAACTTCGATATTTTTTATTTTGATTCAAAAGAAAGTCTGCTGACAAACAGTGGAGAAAAAGGTACCTACTGAATTATTTTGTCTTTGTCGAATTATATAAGTATAGATTACGGTGACATCGACGTACCTATAGATACAGGGTGATTTTGAAATCGTGTAATTCCTTTTAACCACGCATTCTACTGGTGACATAGAAAACCCTGACCATATTTTTTTTATAAGAATTATATTTTTTGAGAAATTAATGTACGAATTTTTTTCGTAAAAATGTTTCGGATAGTCATATGTTAACCACCCGACACAATCTTAATATTTTACTAATTTAAAAATCATATCATTACAATAACTGATGTCGTAAATAATAAGAGACAATAAAAAGGACCGCCTGTTATTATTTACGACATTAATTATAGCTATTTTTCATTTATTAATAAAAATCAAAAATTGCGTCAGGTGGTTAACGTATGACCATCTGAAACCATTTCAAGGAAAAAAGTACATTCATCTTTCCAAAAAAATAATACAGTTAAAAATAATATGTTAAGGGTTATTCTATACCACCAGTAGAATGCGTGGTTAAAAGGAATTACACGATTTCAAAATCAACCTGTAGTATTAAAAACTAAATTGAGTAGAAGTCCGAAACTAGAACAGTGGCCTAGAATTGTTGTCTACTAAATCAATTTTGATATGAATTTGTAACTACAAAATCATATCAAAATTCATTCAGTAGCTTTTATGTACTACGTACGTACCCAGCTGGCTAGCTTGGGATGAAACATAATCAAAGCTACGTTCATCTAGTTTCCAATTGCTTAGTTCTGGTGGTACGCAATGACATAATGTGAAACGGGTAAAATTAAAAGACACTAATGCTCGTTTTCACCAACAGACCTCCACCTAAGTTGGTGTCTTTTAAGCTAGGGGCATCCCTTAATCGAATACTTACCTAAATTCTATTTCACCATGCTAGGTATCACCTACGAAGGAATTCCATAAGTGACAGTTAACTTTTTCTAAAGTCCTGCTTCTGACATCGATGTTTTATCGATAAGATGAAAATTTCTATATTTCTTTTCAAATGAATGGTATTAACAGTAGTTTTATTAATATATTGAAAAACAATATTTTTTTACATATTTTGAACTCTATTCAGTTTAATTTAAAAATTAAAATATTTTCGGTGCATGCGTATAGGCTGTAAGACCCGTGTTCCTTTGCTTTTTTTTTGTCAAATGAACGAGAAACCTAATGTCATTTCTTAACATACGTCGTCGTGTGATTATTTGGAACTCCGATTCGTGTTTATTAAAGCTTACATCTTTTGTTATCTTTGAATTCTAAAAGATGCTCCATTTTTCTAATAAATATAGAACACTGTTTAGATAACCTATATCTTATGAAGAAGTCGACATCGTCGTATTTATCGAAGTGGTTGACTCTTTCACGGTCAATGCGTCGTCTTTTTACAATTTGCTGAATGTAGAGAACATTCAGCAAATTGTAAAAAGACGACGAGTCGACGAGAGTCTTAATATCTTCTAGACTCTCTATTAAGTGCCCTAAATAATTTTCCATGATAGGAAACACTCGTATGTCGCGTATGAATAAACAATATTCTGTTACCTAAGCATAAGAGTAGTTTAAGGAGCCAACAATCGGGCCCTTAAATATAAGAGCTGCTTTAGAGACTTAAGTGACACCTAAACGTTGGTGAAAACGAATTTTTTGTTAGGGGTTCTCTAAAAGCTGCCAAGGGATACTTATCTGTTGGTGAAAACGGGCATAAGCCTATTTAAAATTATAAATGCGAATGTGAGTTTGTTTGTTTGTTACGCTTTAACGCCTTACATACTTGACCGATCATCATGTAATTACGCATACACATTTTCAAGGGAACAGAAAAGAACATAGGGTATCTTTCATCCAGAAAAAACTACTATTACTTATCTAACCTCTAATCTAACCTACATTTAAGCGAGTGAAGTCGAGAGTAAAATCTTGTATAAATATAAACTATGTAATAGCTTTTTTACAAGCAGCAAAAGATGTATTCTAACTTAACTGATTATAATGTTACGCCCAGTGACATCTCTCGGCATTGTGGGAGGGACTCGGCGGTTCCGTCTAATAGTTTACACCGCCATCTATTGACATCTTACGGAACTGCGTAGTACGGTACGAGAATCTTAGAGAGAATGCTGGTACTTTCTCGAATCATCGTGCTGTTTACACGCCGAGTACGGCTTTGCTGGAAAGCTCTAGAAGCGCTTTACCCGCGTATAAATAGGGCGCACGCGCACCGCCGAGTCAGTTTACAATCGTAAGCGATCAAGTGTTCATCGAAGCGAACGGAAGCGGAAATACTACGGAGTTTGAAGCAGTACAGTGAAAAAGTGTGGTATAGTGTTTCTTGTGTTTTAAATTTAATTGTGTGTTTGAATTAAACGTGTTTTACTCGGTAATATTGTTTATATTCTTATCTGTCGAGCCCAGCACGTAACAATTGGTGTCAGAAGTAAGGTAAGAATATGCCAGTACTACCAAAGGAGGAAGTGGAAGGGGTGCGTACCAGGAACCAGCGCCAGCAAGATGTGGACCAGAGGCGCTTTGGAGACGCCCCCTCGCCGACGTCAGGTGAATCACGTGACTCCGCGGCTGCAGCGGAACCATCTAGTGCAGCTCACTCGCCAGTGAACCCTGACCTCGCGACTCTGATGGCGTTTATGCAGGAGCAGGCACGCCGCCAGGAGGAGCAGGCACGCCGCCAGGAGGAGCAGGCACGCCGCCAGGAGGAGCAGGCACGCCGCCTCGAGGAACAGCTGCAACGCGATAAGGAAGAGGGCATGCGCCGCCAGGAGGAGCAGGCACGCCGCCTCGAGGAACAGCTGCAACGCGATAAGGAAGAGGGCATGCGCCGCCAGGAGGAGCAGGCACGGCGTCTTGAGAAACAGCTGCAACGCGATAAGGAGGAGGGTATGCGCCGCCAGGAGGAGCAGCTGATGATGTTAAAAGATCTCAGCGCAACGGTTGGCAAGGAGATGAAGGAGGTGAAAGAGCAAGTCCAACGCCATGAAAGTCGCATCGCCGAGGTGGAGAAAACGATACGTGGGCTCAAGGCTGGCGATGGGATCGTGGCACCTGCGGTTGTGGCGTCTTCACCACGAGGCTTTAAAGTCCCACCATTCGACGGATCATCGTCATGGTCAGCCTATAAGATCCAGTTCGAGGCCGTCATGAAATCGAACGGGTGGACGCAAGAACAGGCTCTGACCGCTCTCACCTTGGGGCTTCGTGACCAGGCCTTGACCGTGTTAGAGGCGCTTGGTCAAGACATCACGTACGAGAAGCTGTTGGAGGCATTAGAGGCGAGATATGGCGACGCACACCTGGAACACGTGTTTCGCGCCCAGCTGAAAGACCGATCGCAACGTGTTAGTGAAACCCTGCAGCAGTGGGCCCTGGAGGTGGAGAAGCTGGTTCGAAAGGCGTACCAGTCCTCACCTGTGCTTATCGACGGAAACCTCGTTCAAGCTTTCACCGACGGGATCCGAGACCTGGAGGTTAGGGCCGCAGTAAGACTCGGACATTTTAAAAACCTGAAGGACGCCCTAGCCCACGCTCTGGAAGTGGAAGCAGTACGACGGGACGATCGAGCTCACCGTATCAGGGAAGTGTCGACTTCGCCCCGGTGCTATAGCTGCGGTGAGAGAGGCCACATCAGGTTGAGCTGCCCGAAGCGAAGGAGTCCACGCAGCGGTAACCAGTCGCCGGTAGAAGGAACACCTGATGTGCCTGCCGGGCAACAACAGCAGGGAAACGAGTAGACGCCAGGACTACGGGGCGGGTGCTGGCTGGTGATAGGAGAGCCCCAAGGATCTCGATCTCACAATCGTGTGACGGAAACAGCCTGATTATCGAAGGCGAAATTAACAGAATGCCGTGCAAGATGACATTGGACACCGGAGCTTCTCGGACAGTCGTCAGTTTCCGACTAGCAAGACGGTTTCTTGGGGACTACTACGGGAACCATGAATGTATACATCTAAGAACAGCTACCGGTCAGCACATAACCGTCCGAGGTGAGAAGGGGGTGGACATGAAACTAGGTAATAAAATTTACCGCCACAACGTCATCGTGGCTGACATAGTGGACGACTGCATCCTGGGTTTAGACTTCTTACGGAAGCATCACTGTGAGATCGACGTTAGTCAAGGAGTATTGAAGTGTGGCTCAGAAGAAGTATTCATAGAGGGCGCATCATCAGGCAAAGTGTACTGCCTGAAGAAAGTAGTACTTCGTCCGAGGTCGGAAACAATCATACCGGTTTGTCTACCAAGGAATTCTGATCAGGAAAATCGATGTGTAATTATAGAAGGCTTGGACAACGATGCTTCATGGAAGATTGCACGCACTCTGGCTAGAAATACCAACGTTACATCGGTACGTGCACTGAACCCAAGCGACAAAGAACTGGTACTCAAGAAGGGCACGATATTGGGAACCTGTGAAGGAGCAGTTTGGATGCGTAGATGCCATGAACAGCCTACCAACGCCAAAGTTCAAGGGACAAGGTACGACGTATCTTCTCTCTTGGAGGACTGCCAGAATAACCTGTCGAGAGAAGAAAAGAACAAGGCTGAGATGATGTTAAACCGGTTTGCCGACATCTTCTCGACAAGTGATGCTGACATAGGCAAGACTGCCCTAGTTCAACACAAAATAAACACAGGAAATGAGGTACCGATCCGCCAGCGACCAAGACGTGTACCAGTGGCACGGGAACATGAAGTTGACACTATGATCGAGGGTATGGTGAAAGAAGGTGTGATTGAGCCTTCGTCCAGTCCATGGTGTTCACCAGTGGTTTTGGTTAAGAAGAAGGATGGCAGCATGCGCTTCTGTGTGGACTATCGTCGGCTAAATGACATCACAAAGAAAGACAGTTACCCGTTGCCAAGGATTGACGACACTCTGGATACGCTAACGGGGATGAAGTGGTTTTCTACACTAGACCTAAAAAGTGGCTACTGGCAGGTCGAGATACATCCTCGAGATAAGGAGAAAACAGCATTCTCCACAGGCAAAGGATTGTGGCAATTTAACGTCATGCCCTTTGGATTGTGTAATGCCCCTGCCACTTTTGAGAGATTGATGGAACGGGTACTTACTGGATTGATTGGAGACGCCTGCCTGGTCTACTTGGACGATATTATCATAGTAGGACGCACTTTCGAGGATCACCTTCGCAACCTGGAACGCGTTCTCTCGAAGATTCGAGGAGCCAACCTGAAGTTAAGTCCAAAGAAATGCGCGTTGTTCAGGCGGCAAGTGAACTTCTTAGGACATGTGGTCTCCGAAGAAGCATCCAAACGGACCCGGATAAGATCATTGCTGTCAAGGACTGGCCAGTTCCGGAGAACAAGACACAAGTCAGGGCATTTCTTGGTTTGTGCTCCTACTATCGACGGTTTGTAAGGAACTTTGCTGACATCGCCCGGCCTCTGCATAAGCTCACCGAGGATAAGATAAAGTTCTGCTGGAATGAGAGCTGTGACGTCGCATTTCAGAAGCTGAAGGAACATCTGTGTAATTCACCAATTCTAGGCTATCCCGACAATGAACATGAATTTGTAGTAGATACAGATGCCAGTAACACCGGCATTGGTGGCGTGTTATCTCAACGTAAAGGAGAGCATGAGATTGTAATAGCGTACTTCAGCAAGGCCCTATCCAAACCTGAAAGGAACTACTGTGTCACACGAAGGGAACTTCTAGCTGTCGTAAAGACATTGCAGCACTTCAGTAAATATTTGTTGGGACGGAAATTTCACCTGCGAACTGACCACGCTGCATTGAAATGGCTACTACAGTTTAAAGACCCAGAAGGACAGGTAGCAAGATGGATTGAACAACTACAGGAATTCGACTTCGTAATACAGCATCGTAGTGGCAAGTCACATGGTAATGCGGATGCCTTGTCACGTCGACCGTGTCCCGACCAGTGTAAGCACTGCGCCAGGCAAGAGGCTAAGCAGGAAGGACTAGTGAGGATGTTGAGGACGGATCTTAGCGAAGACTGGAAGGAAACTATGCAGAGAACGCAACAAGAGGACAAAGACATAAGACCCATCCTCGAATGGAAGAAAACAGGAGCATCGAGACCTCACTGGAGTGAAGTTGCGGCAATGAGCTCTACCACCAAGAGTTATTGGGCACAATGGGAAAGCTTGGTTATCCAGGATGGAGTTCTGTGCCGGAAATGGGAGAATGCTCGAGGTGACAAGTGTCACCTGCAAATGGTCGTGCCAAAGCTCAAGGTACCGGAAGTTTTACAACTCTGTCATAATGGGAGTTCAGGAGGCCACATGGGAGTTAAGAGAACTCTGATTAAGATCCGGGAACGCTTTTATTGGATCCGTTGTCGAAAAGACGTTGAGGAATGGTGCCGTAAATGCACGAGTTGTTCTGCCATGAAGGGACCACGCACTGGCAGCAGGATGAATGACGTATACGAGCACATCAGACAGACCGGTCAGCAGATGTCTGAGAGGATGAAGACCCGTTACGACCGGAAGGCGAACAATAAAGGCTTCGAGGAAGGATCGCTGGTGTGGTTACATAATCCGGTACGCAGCAAAGGAAAATCTCCTAAGTTGCAGGCAAAATGGGATGGACCCTATCGCATAGTCACTAAGATGAATGACGTCACCTACCGGATCCAGAAAGGACCACGAGGTACACCAAAGATCGTTCATGTGGATCGATTGGCACGCTACTACGGATCCAACAATGTTCGGGACGAACATGTCTAAGAGGGGGGCAGTGTTACGCCCAGTGACATCTCTCGGCATTGTGGGAGGGACTCGGCGGTTCCGTCTAATAGTTTACACCGCCATCTATTGACATCTTACGGAACTGCGTAGTACGGTACGAGAATCTTAGAGAGAATGCTGGTACTTTCTCGAATCATCGTGCTGTTTACACGCCGAGTACGGCTTTGCTGGAAAGCTCTAGAAGCGCTTTACCCGCGTATAAATAGGGCGCACGCGCACCGCCGAGTCAGTTTACAATCGTAAGCGATCAAGTGTTCATCGAAGCGAACGGAAGCGGAAATACTACGGAGTTTGAAGCAGTACAGTGAAAAAGTGTGGTATAGTGTTTCTTGTGTTTTAAATTTAATTGTGTGTTTGAATTAAACGTGTTTTACTCGGTAATATTGTTTATATTCTTATCTGTCGAGCCCAGCACGTAACAATAATATATGTGAAGAAGAATTGAATAATACTATTTGACCGAAAATAAAATGATGCCTTGGCCTTTTTATGTCACACTATGAAAGCATGCGATAGGGTTACCACTTACTGGGAATTAAAAACATTTTAATATAAAATATGAACTGGATTCTTACCAAATTTTGGGAATAAATAGTGACAGGCATATTTAATTATACGTAGATAATTTTACTGTATTTTTTTTAATATAATTAACTATTTCAGAACGTAAATAAGAATAACTTTGCGCATAAATGATATATAAATGTACTACTTGCAATTGTAGCTCGTCGGTGTGCGTCGAATAATTGTTGTATACAAGTTAATTTTTGTATAATTATGGTGACAAGCGATATCGATCGATATTTGTTATATCAATATGAAAATAAAGGCTTTTGGTTGTATTTTTATTTATTTTGATTATAATAATCAGCATAATCACCTGTGTAAATACGGTGGAAATGCATTGAATTTATAAATACTTAAACAACGGACAGAAAAATCACCGTTATCTGAAACAACAATTTGTCGAACACTTTTATATGCGTGATCGACAAATTGTTGTTCTATTATTATCTTCAATGTAATATTATTAGTTTATTATTGTCATAAATATTATATAATCGGAACCACAGTTGAAACTAATCATACAAAAACTATTTGAGTGTGCGTAACTACGATAACCGCAAGTTATACCGTTATCTTTCTAAATGTTGTTATTATAAACTTGGTAATACGTGTAATGTTTTCATTAAACATTATCCCTAACGCCAAGCTGAAAACATTTAGATTACCTATTAACAGTGGCAGAGCGGTTATGAGCCACGGACCTACTGGCTTAGTACTCTACCCGAGACCTCGTGAGCACTGGAGGACCCTACATTTATTACAAAAGTTAAAACAAAGATTCACGAGACATCGAAAATTCTCTAGAATTCTTGCCCTTTTCATCAACAATAGAACACTTGATGTAGATGGAAAACAAGAGCCTATAATCAAAAAAATAATTATCTTTTTGTAACCAAGTACTCAGTTTTTGCATTAAGTGGGGGAGAGATGGTGCTGCCGCTGAATTTGCCACGGGCTTTAGATAGTATAGTTACGAATTCGCCACTGCTTATTAACTAAACCTTGCAAACACGTCGAGAGTTAGCTGTAAGTGACGTAAAGAAATTAGTCTAAAATAATATTACACTACAATAAATTATAATTATCTTAATCTGGTACATGTTTTACTTATACTTTAACCGGTCGACATTGTGCATTCTAATTTAATTTCAAGCGCTAGGTTTAATAAAGTCAATATGCATAAACTTAAAATAAAATATATTATTACAAATTACTGATGACTTAAGGTTATTTTACAACTGTAAGCAAATTCTCCGTATCGGAGTAGGTCAGTGTTTGCAGGTGTTTTAATAATTATAGACTGATCTATAGCAGAGATACATACATAATCTCACGCCTTTTACACCGAAGGAGTGGATAGAGATTACGCTAGTTACGGTTATAGGTCCCAACAGACTCTTTTCCACTACTGAGAGTATCTTGTCAGAAGCACCCAATAATATTTTGCCTGATCTAGGAATTACACCCGCGACTTAGCACAGCTCTCGCATTCACTCCCACTGCACCGTCGCCGCACGTTTAGCAGAGATACAATAAATATTAATGGGACTTATACTGCCGTGCTAAGCGCAAAAGCGGTATCTCAGTGACAGCTAGTTTCGAGATAATTGAAGTTATGTAAAAGTAGTTTTCTCATTACCTTACAGATAGTTATATTTAGTTATTAAATGGAATTCGACAAAACTTGGGTTTTTAAAATTTTGTTTCCAATTATGCTGGCAGTGATGGGATCCTAGTTAAAACCAGTTTTGTACGTCAAATCAAAACTGCCTCGTTTAACTTCTACTTCGACCATTTCACTTATATATGGACGCGGGTTAATTCGAGACAGTTTATACTGAGTTGTGTAATCTTCCCATTCATAAAAAACCGCTATAAGGCTTAGTTCATTAGATGCGTATTTTTCTAAGCTACCCGATGTCATAAAATCAAATTAACGAATTTTTTTGAGATACCGCTTCTGCGCTGAACGCGGCAGTATACTTTCATAACTTAGTTTTTTTTTAACTATATGATTTATGCTATGCATGATCTCTGTATCGAGAGTGACTTAAAACATTCAAACGAGTACACAGAATACCCAGACACGAAACAACTTTTTGTGGCTCACACAATTTTATGGCTTATGTGGGATCGAAGTTTCAATACTCAGAGATCTGACAATGGCAAGGCGACTATAATGCCTATGAAATATCTTCTTCTTCTTTTCGTGTGGTTAGTGGCCAACCTGTTGTCAAGAGTTGTTCAAGCCGCCCGTAAGCCTCTGACATGGCTTAACGACTGCTGTCAATTTGACAACAACCGGGACCGGCTTATAACGTGCCCTCATAAGCACGGAGACGCTCAGATGAAATACCACTAAGCGGTCACCCATCTATAGACTGACCGCACCCAACGTTGCTTAACCTCGCTAATAGTTTACCGATCAGTGAGTGCAACTGGCTATGAGCGCCTCTACTACTACTACTATGAAATATATTATTAGTAGTAGTCTGTGCTTCTACTTAGAATTATTATTTTCTAACGGCAAAGTCTAATCACATTGTCTGAACCGAGAACGGAACCCAAGGCCTCACGATCAGCCGCAAATATATAAAAAAAGCCTATACCACGAGACCACTGACGCATTATGTGAAGGTTACTTACAAAGTCCATTTGGAGACCAACAGACTGCAATGCAGAGGGTCTTGGGTTCGAACCCACGTCGCGCACCTCTGACTTTCGGAAGTTATATAACTTTTCGAAATTATGTGCGTATTGATTGTCAATTATAGCCTGCTCCGTGCCTTGGAGAGCACGTTAAGCCGTCGGTCTTGGCTGCCATGAACATCTATGGCAGTCGTTATTGGGAGTGTCGACACAAAAGATCCCACTGGGTCGATGTGTCGCCGGTCTGCACTGACTGGCCCCCACATAAGATACATACATACATACAAAGTCCATTTATGTAAGGATTAATTCTTATTTATTTAATGAGATACGCTCAGATAGTTCCTGTATTGCGGGGGACTTTACAAACATTCAAACAACGGACACAAAGAACACCCAGACTCGAAACAACCATTTGCGGAGCACACAAAGTTTTGTCCCGTGTGGGATTCGAACCCATTACACTCGGCGCAGTGGCAGCGGCGACGCGAACACTTAGCGCACGCGAACCGTGCAGTAAATTAATTATATCGACTTCTAATTAATTATACGATATTAAAAGAAATACCTACATTCATACATTTACGAATTTATACCCCGGTAAGTTTAGACAGAAGTGTATTAAAGCAGCATTTCAGCCAGTTATGGTTCTAGATTTAGCAGAATACCGGGCGAGCGTATTGTCGTCTAACGAGCACATTTCCAGGCTCTACTATTGACAATTTCCAAATAGAGAAATCTAATATTACCTCATCCGAGCCGGCGTTCGAACGTAAGACCTCAAGATGGAACGCAAACAAGCACAAAATACAGCGAGATTAACAAAGCAGCTAGCTGAATAAATTAAACACAATAGCTAAATACCGAAGTTCAACAACCATAGAAAGACTGGATTTTTCGAAAGATAGCTTAAAAGAATATCCAAATTTCTATTATTATATATTTCTGGTAATAATTACCTATTTTATTTAATTTCATAAATTATTCATGATGTTAACGAATAAGTATATACTTATAATAAATAATTTTATTGTACTTATACCCAGACGCAACACTTTTTCATTGTTTCTATAATCGTATTACAATATTGTGTCATCACTATGTAAATAAATGCACACATCTTCCTATTATTTGACATATATCTAATGATTATATTATAGAGATGAAACGGATATCCGGTAACTATCCGGTATCCGTCCTATCCGGCGGCCTAAATACTATCCGACCGAATACCGGAAAACTAGCGTCTATCCGGCCGAAAACCGGATTTATAATAAATATTTATCTAATTAATTGCTTTATTAAGTTAGTATCACTTAAGAAAAAGTGTTTCGCTGTACACACTGCTGCAAGGGGCTGAAAGATAGATTTTGGCAACCATTTTAAAATTTTTGATGCTCAGGTTAATTTAGCTTTTTATGAATCGTCAGCAGTTTTCATTGAGCTAAACCTGAGTGATTGAAGTGCGCTACAAGTCGTGTTCCAGTAGCAATCATTGTTGTCACTTGTATGACACATCTAGCAGAATCGTACTCAGCCAAACGAATACCCTTCACCATGTTAGCGCCACTATCATGAATGAGTAATGCACCAAACAGCAACGTTCCGCCGGATATTCGGCGGCCGAAATATCTATTCACTATATATATCGGCTATCCGGCTACAAGGTTGGCCGAATATCCGGTATCCGGTATCCGGCTAAACTGCTATCCGTTTCATCTCTAATATATTACCTATTATATTAGTAATTATTATTGTCACACTGTTCTGCTTCAGAGGCGCAGCAGAAGTGAACGGGACTGCTACGCATAAGATCTGAGGTTCCTGTAACGATACATGGACATATAAAAATATACGAAAAGTGAGGTTCTTCTGCCTCACAAACGGAGACATGACATCGCCGCACCAGTCAGTCACCTTGTGACGGCCGGTGTAACCTGGTCAAAACGTCAAGCATTAAGAGATAAACGTTAAGCGTGATCGCGTCAATACCCGTTACGTACCTATTATATATATGCATATATCACGCAACGGGAAAGTTTAAATGTTATTATCTGGGGCACAGACAATATAATATTATGTATCTTATGTGGGGGCCAGTCAGTGCAGAACGGCGACACTTCGAACCAGTGGGATCTTTTGTGTCGACACTTTCCCAATAACGACTTCCATAGATGTTCATGGCAGCCGGGACCCGACGGCTTAACGTGCTCGCCGAGGCACGGCGTAGGCAATAATTGTCAATCAATACGCACATAATTTCGAAAAGTCATATAACTTCCGAAAGTCAGAGGTGCGCAACGTGGGTTTGAACCCGAGACCCTCTGAATTGCAGTCTGTTGGTCTCCCCACTGAGCTATCGCTGCTCTAATACTATATAATACTATACTGGTATCTGGGATTCGATTCTGAAGTTAATGAATCTTGACGGAGTACGACAAGAAATTTCAGTAGGAGCTCGGACTTTGTTTAACTGTTCCCAGTAGACGATAATAGACTCGGACCATTTTTAGACAGAAAGAGTGAACTCAGACAAAAAAAATTACTATCTTTCATAATAAAATTGAAATTAAAAGTGGTTTTCTAAAATATTATAACAGGTTTTTTAAATTTATTTTGTGTCCTCTCTGGGCACCCTGTATATAAATTATCTTAATAAAAAGAAAAATAAACAAAATATTATTGACCAAATTTGTGCTAGAAAATTATATTAAAAACAACAATAATTTTAAAGGTAAAAGAGATAATTGTAGAAAATTACCACAACATTCACGCAGAAATATGTACGAATAATACGTTAAAATCCTAAAATACAGCACACGTTTCTTTCACGTGTTGTGTTACTAATAACGATAGTAACATTCACTTTAATGTCAAAAGTAACAGCCCTGCAGTAACATCGCATCACGTAACCCGCACTGAAAATAACCCGGCGTACGATCGCGTTCGCGCTTACACCGCGTGTCAACTCAACCGCCGTCAGTTTCTTTCCCGACGCGCCGTCGATCACACGTCATGCGTCCGATCGCATTTCTCCTCGCGATAATCGCGCTACAAAATGCACACGCCGCGAGAATACTTGGTCTCTTTCCGCACACAGGCAAAAGCCATCAAATGGTCTTCGATCCTCTGTTAAAAACTCTAGCCGAAAGAGGCCACCATGTCACCGTAGTTACCTTCTTTCCCATCAAAGAACCACCTGCGAATTATACTTCTGTGAGTCTAGAAGGATTGTCCGCTCAAGGAGTTGAAACTATAGACTTGTTGTACTTTGATAGTCCCAGTAAACTTTTAAATGTTTTGGGTGTGGATAAGATTATCAAACAAATAATGGAGTTTCAACCGCTGGCGGATTTAGCTCTGGATGTGTGCTCCAAAATCGTGGATTTCCAACCGCTAGCTGAAGCTTTGAAGAAGAGTTACGATGTTATTTTAGTGGAAAACTTCAATAGTGACTGTATGCTTGGTTTAGCGCATGTATATGGGTTAAAAGCGCCGATTGTATCGTTGTTATCAAGTTCCTTGATGCAGTGGTGCCCTGACCGAATCGGTGTCACCGATAACCCTTCATATGTACCTATCGTCAGTTCCGAATTCACATCGAAAATGACCTTTATACAACGATTGGAAAATTCAGTGATGAATGTGTATTACAAGCTCTGGTACAGATACGCGATACAGTTAAAGGAAAAAGCTATTATCGAGAAGCGTTTTGGTAGGATTCCTGATTTAGAAGATCTCGGGAAGAACGTTACCGCGATGTTGGTGAATACTTTTCACAGTATGAACGGTGTTCGTCCACTATTGCCGGGTGTTATTGAAATTGGGGGAATGCATTTGGATCACAGCAGGAAATCTATACCGCATGTAAGTAAAGTGTGTAAATTATCGCTTGGGCACTTGTTTAGCATTACAAACATCAACTATCGCAAATGAAGCGGCACTTTCCGCACGTCACAAGACACGCATCATAATATATGATTGACGACCGTAACCGTGCTAAAATTATACGGTCATTAACGGACGGTAGTACTTATTGAATACATTATTATTTCAATATATTCTGTAAAATATGTAAATGGGGTCCATTTTGTAATGATAATTGAGTTACAATTACACGGTGATCAGTCGAACGAGTGACAACGTCTATGTTTGCTAAATGTATCGGTTATTTTATGCTTTTGTTGCGGCGATAATTTATGTAATTTATTTTTGGTAACGCTAATGTATTTTGTAAAGAAACATAATTAGTCAGGTACTTATTTGGAACCTTGTTTAGCAGCACAAAAACCTTTTTTTTAATGTTAAAGTAACCTACCTGAACTTTAAAATAATGACTTATAGTAACAAACATAAAGGTTTACAAACGACTCGATAAACACTACACGCTTCTTCTCGCTTCTCATGGCCTATCTATACTAATATTATAAAGCTGAAGAGTTTGTTTGTTTGGTTGAACGCGCTAATCTTAGGAACTACTGGTTCGAATAGAAAAATATTTATTGTTGAATAGCTTATTAATTAGCGACTAACGAGGGCAGCGCAGTAATCATTAACGCGGGTGAAAACGCGGGCACATCTAGTTAAGTATAGTCCAGGAAGTGGTCTAACCGTGTGCTAAGATCCATCTAAATCTTTTAAACGGCATGATTAATTAACAAACATCCAAACATTTAATAAACTTTAATTATAATATTAGTAAGACAGCATTGTGGGTTCAAGTCCCACACAGGGCAAACATTTCTAACATTCACAAATGGTTTATTTAAATCTGGGTGTTCTTTGTGTCCGTTGTTTAAATATTTGTAAAGTTTCCCGCGATACAGGCATTATTTTTAGTGCGGAAGATGTTAGTCTCCCCGTGACCATGGCTGCTGAAAAGCAACCGAAACGTCGAGGAAAGTGTAAAATAAAAATAAATTAAATCTAAATAGTTTAATAATAATTTAATTAGCTTAAAAATTAGTAAAGTTTAATAGTAGTAGTAGTGTAACAATTTTCAAAATTTTGTAATAAAGTGTCATATAAACAACGCGATAAAATCCGTATATAGCAGTTTAATTTCAATGAATAATATTCGCGTAAATAGAAGACAATATTATGTCATTACTAGCGTTAAGAAATAAGAATATAACAGCACTAGTAGGATAATATAAATTATTATATTTTAAAGAAAGAGTTGTCATAATATATTTTCTGTGCTATAAAAATAATCTATTCGTTCCAATATCCATTGATTAAGACATTTTTATTAGTAATCATTGCATATTTTATGAAGAAAATTTTACTTAAGAATTTATTTAGAGCGTGAAATTGCTTGGCTGTTTACGTAATTACGAATGACCAGCCATGTGACCAACGTAATTAGTTGATGGTTTCCCTACTAAAACAACACGTCGTTATACCAACACTATTAATGAGTACCTACAAAGGCAGTTGATAAATATTGTTATTTAACTGTGACCGCCTGTTTTGGCACATTTCGCTCAGCGCAGTCTTAAGTTTGGAATTCTCATTTAAAACTATTGAAAGAAGAACATAGGCATACCAATTTACTTTTTACTAGAGAGTAGAGATGTACCAAATGTGCGCAACACAAAGAATGTATTGTTTCTAAGAAATACATAATTATTTTAGTCCATAAGTTTTTCAGTATCTATGTATAATATGTACCTATGTATTTACAAAAAAAAAGTATATATGTATGTTTATCCATTATCGAGTATTTTACCTAGTGTACAAGCTCTGCTTAGTTTGGGCTAGATAGTGTTGTGTGTATGTGATATAATATTATTAATATTATAAAATATAGAAATAGAAATAAAATAATTCGACATCAAAACATAATTAGGTTACCTACATAATTATGTTTTGATGTCGAATTATTTTAAAACTCAAGTGTTTCTTACAATTCTGGCACATCTCTTTTGCTTTATTCTTTCTGACTATAAGGGTCGGTACTCTTAAATTGAAGGTCAGAATAATTGTAACATGAAAACATAAAAAATATGAATCGAACGTGTTATCCACAGTTAGTCTGCTAGTTGTAATTAAAAGTAAAATTAGAAATATGCTCGTATGAAATCGGGCACAGCCCAACTAGTAATTAAATAAACATTAATACGATAGTCACGATAAAACGCCGGTCTTGACTGTTTAACCCTGAACTCATTATAAGCACAAGTTGGCAAGCTTCCTTCCTCCATTTTAGCCTCTTAAACTAGGTTGTGAAAATATATTTTTAGGAGATCAAACATTGCGTAACAGTGTGATGTTCTCACCAAAGGCTTACTATCATTTAAATTAAACTAATGTATAAGTACTGATTATATCGCGGCCTTTTTAACAAAAGAATATCACTTTATTTTTAATAAGCTAAAAAGAGGTCTTAATAACATTCGTGTAACCGTAAGGTTTTGCCTTTCTTGCCTGACTGATATTACTATCAGTCAGGCAAGACAGGCAGAAATTAAAATATAATGGCATTAGCTGTGTCCGCTATTTTAATGTGTTCAATAATCCTACGAGTATAATAGCCGGCATGAAGACACAAAAAATTCATAGGTATTTCTACCTACATAAACACACATATATTATTCCCAGGCAGAGCCGTATATGCCTGGATATAGCTATATTTGGCTTAATCAGGTTTTTACAGGATTGGGTATATTAGTCTATATTTAAGGTCTATTTGTCTATAATTTAAGTCCTACTCAATAAAGGACTAATCTATTGCCGTCTAGCTGACACAAGTCTAGACCGCATGCTTGTAATACCTAAACACATTTTTTTTATTTCTCTTTATTTGGGCAACAAACAGATATTTATATAATTTTAGAGAAACCTATCATATACAAACTATTATCCAAGACAGTTTCCAGAAGCAAAGCAGATAATTAATTATTCAATAAACAATAATAGAATTAAACCTTGATAAGAATTATTTTCCTGATTTGTTTCTAATACTTAACTAACTATTTTCCAATGATCTTTTCCTAGTGGAAAACATAATTGCAAAATATGTACGTAATAACGAAATAGTCATTTTACCATCCACCATTTTATCATTTTACCAGCCAACATAATTTACCATCGGCAGTTATAGTCATTATGTCTTATTTTTCCATCTATAAAATCTTTAAATCAATAATAAATATGTACTACGTACTAAATAATTAATAGCTTAATGTGACCAACTTAAAAAAGTAAATAAAAAATCAATTCGATTTCCTATGCAAACACAACACTCCGTTCTATATATATCTATCGGTCATTTAATGATTAATATCGGCCAATAAACCTTTCAGTCAACAAAGGACACCTTATTATAAAAAAGAAATAATAAATGTTTATGTATTAATATTCGATATTAAAAAATAAACCAAATTTAAAATTGTATAAAAACGTTATCTATCTTATTACGCAGCCTCTAAAAAAGGATTAAAAATAAATCTAAGACAGGTCTTAGGTGCCTACCAAATTTGTTAAATAATGCTTTGTTTTCTTATTAAGTTAGATATTTGCTGGCAAAGGGCCAGATTTAGGGTCAATAAACTTATTTTATTTGTTATGATCATAAATGTCATAACGTATGAACTTATTATACGAATTTCTAATTATTTACATAGATTTGTATTTATGAGCTCCCATGCTTGACATTTGACAAAGCCTTCTTATATATGTATATTGATATAAATACTTATTATTCAGTACTTATTGCCAAAGAATTTTTCTCAAATATGGCTGCACTAGGCATTATATACATATAAGCCTCGGCGCACTTTACAAAAAGTACAACATAAATATTTAGTTACAAAATTTTGCATAAAGTGCCTTCAAATCTAAAAAAATACACGTTACCGGTGAGATAGCTTTTTTTAGCAATGTGTCTTTACCAACATTTAAACAACAGACACAAAGAACACCCAGACTCAAAACAACTATTTGTATAATAATTTGTGTAATCACAAATTTTTGACCGTGTGGGGATCGCACCCATAATACTCGGCGCAGTATCGATGGATGCGACTACTTAACTAGCAATCACTATACTTGAATATCGTTATCGTTATAAATCAACATACATTCATTTAAATTTAACTAATTGCCATAGAAGTGAGGCAAAAATATAAGAAGCACCTTTGGATATAATCTGTACTAATAAATACTATGCATATTTAAAAAACGAGAAAGTTGGTTTATGGCCATTATGACATCAAGAATTATAAAAATTCACGTAATATTTAAATACACATTGATTAGAACAAGTTCTTTGTGATATTTTCTCTTTTGTAACTAATTATATTATTTAGATTATATGAGTATTAAATAGTTAATTATCGTTATTAAGTTAGACTTTTTGTCTATAGAAAGAAATCGAAGACACTGTTACATTACAACGACCTTTAGGGAATACAAATGTACTTTAATTTAAATTAATCAGTAATGTTGCTTTCCTATTTTTATATTTTATTTAATTTCGTTAACTAATTTAAAATTTAATTTATTCCAATCCTAATTACACAATATAAAAATCTATGTTGTACTAAAATTAGAGAAATGTCATCATATATTATGCAAAGTGAAACAAGTTTGTATTACACTGCATCACTTCTAGGGCTGAACACTGACCCCCAAAATACAGGCACTCGCCTAGTTTGGGGGAGCAGTATCAGTACATTTTACTAAAATACAACGTTCAAACTAACTCAAATAATCATGTTATCAACAGCTTACCAATTAAAGAAGCACCTCCGACACTAACATAATAGTACAATAAAAACCCGCGAAATCGGCTCCGTTGGAATAAACGCTCTTAAGATAAGACTGCGCCGAGCGTAAGACAGATAATGACAGAGCTCGTACGGCGCATATTCGAATCGGCGCACGGCAGCCATAGTAAAATTGTATGGAGGATTTGAAATGCTTTTTTGTTAAATATGTATCTTTATTGTCAATCAATAACTTAAATATTTGGGACGGACAAATTGTAATATAACTATTTATGTTTCGTTTAAGCTGTAAAATAGGATAGATTTTTACTGTTATAATCTAAAAATCACTTAACACGAGCTTGCGTTTTTGCATTTGCAAATTTACGTAATTATGTAAGCGAAGTTATTGATTATTTTAAGTTTTTTTATACGGAGTAATTGTAAACACATTCATTGTTATGTCAAATGTATATTTTATATTTGTATTAAACAAAAATTGTTGATTTTATTCACTTAACTGTGACCGTCTGTTTTGGCACATTTCGCTCGGCGCAGTCTTAAGAGGTAGGGCGTAGCAGTCTCCATTTTTAACCGACGAAAAAACGGAGGTGGTTCTCGAATCGACGCGTATATTTCTTTATACTTTATGTATGACCGCACATAACTTTTTAAAGAGTAGTCCGATTTTGATAATTCTTTTTTTATTGGAAAGGATTTATGTACCCCAAAGTTAATCTCATATAAATTTGGAAAAAAATCTAACTCTAAGGGTAGGAGAACAGGAGATTATTGATTGTTCACTTACTGATTGTAATGTATGACCACGCATAACTTTTTACAGAGTAGTCCGATTTGGATAATTATTTTTTTATTTTATTGGATAGGGTATACCTCGATGTTGATCCCATATAAATTTGGAAAAATCCTACCCTAAAGGTGCGAAAATAGAGGTGATTTGTTGTAGGAGACCAACAGACTGCAATGCAGAGAGCCTCGGGTTCGAACCCACGTCGCGCACCTCTAACTTTTGGAATTTATATTACTTTTCGAAATTATGTGCGTATTGATTGACAATTATCGCCTGCTCCATGCCTCAGAGAGCACGTTAAGCCGTCGGTCCCGGCTGCCATGAACATCTATGGCAGTCGTTATTGGGAGAGTGTCGACACAAAAGATTCCACTGGGAGGCGTATCGTGTTGCTTTTCGTGTCTGATACGTTCCTAGCACGGTCATGGTATGAGGCGGTATAGTGGGCAGACTCCTTAAGTCTTAAAATACCTAACATAATTAACATCTATTGTATCCAGCAGCCTATGTGCTGCTGTAACTCAGTAGGTTACAAGGAGTGGCTGTGAGTGCCTTACCAGTTCTTCTCATAACGTTGTTGCACTACTGAACGTGACAAGTTGGCAACAGATTATGATAATCCACAGTATTATGTGACCTAAATGAATATTATTCAGTTGATTATACGACCATAGCTTTTAAACTATGGGCATGTATAGTTTTTTAAAACTCATTTGGTTTTAGTATTTTGTCACTCACACACTCACAGAGATCATACATTTCT
This sequence comes from Catocala fraxini, assembly GCA_930367265.1. Lineage (NCBI taxonomy): Eukaryota > Metazoa > Arthropoda > Insecta > Lepidoptera > Erebidae > Catocala > Catocala fraxini. The sequence goes on from OV884031.1 coordinate 26,018,021, forward strand.
TTCTGTTTGGGAATCAACCACTCGACGCTCACGTTACGTAGATACTACACAATCCGAGCAGACATTTATTAGATCTTATAGAGTGATCATTAGATACGGTACTGGTTACCCACGCCAATAAATGGGGTTTCCTCTAAGCTCGGTTTGTTAACCATTCATTCAGTCGTTGAAATATAGGTTACACAACTGTTTACGTCATATGATCCGGCTTAAGAAGCCCTGACAATACATGCATAACGAAATATGTACTAATTTACCTTGTCGATGTGTTTTAGTCACGCCTTTTTATCTCGAAAGGGTAGGCTTAGGTATAATACATTATTATTAAAAACACACTTCATAAACAAGTATTTTTGTGTATCGACGTGAAATAGCAGTATTCCTACTGTTGTGTTTCGTTCGGTGAGTGAAAGTGCTGGAGGACCAATCACCCGCTTTCTCCCTTCCCGCTCCTTCTCCTTCCCACTTCCTTTCCTAAAGGGTCGGTAACACGCAAGTGATGCCTCTGGTGTTGCAGGCGTCTATAGGCTACGGTGACCACTTACCATCAGGTGGGCCCTACGCTTTTTTGCCACCCTAGTTGTTTAAAAAACTATATATTTTTGACTCGGAAGTGTTTAAGATATAAAGATGGGACTGTCTCGGTGCTGCAACGGTAGTTAATCCAGCTGGTGTATTAATCTTGGGTTCGTATTCTGAGTCACGCAAAATGAATTTAGGTTTATATATTATTTTTTGTAGCTGCACATAGTCTGGAATGTGCCTGGTAGACGTCGCACAATACATATTCAATAAATGACTAGTAAAGACTATTAAAGAAATATCTATTAGACAGTACCGATTAAGTCCATAGACAAACTGTTTAAAAATCTTTTCTTTTAGATTATATGTAGTTTTAATGTGAATTTAATACAATAAGTAGCCTGTAATGTGTTTTGAAAAGACTTTTATTTATAGAATAAAAAATATTTGAATATCATAAAATATCAGCCCTGTTATAAACTGTCCAACTGCTGGGCACGAGTCTCTTTTCAGTGTGTGAATGCAATAGTCTACCACGCTAGTACAGCACTACCGCACCACCTAATGCAGGTTGGCAAAGTCCATAATTATATCTTTGAGAACTTAACGGAGAACTCTTAGATATGCAGGTTTCCTTACAATGTTTTATAGGTATAATAGATAGTTATATATAAGTATAGTTAGTAATAATTTATAATATAGACAGTTATAATAGATAGGTAAGTTTAATGCATGAGTATAATATAATATAAGCTCTGTTATAAACTGTCCCACTGGGCACGGGTCTCTTCTCAGTGTGAGAAGGCGACTGGCGATTGTCTACTACGCTGGCCCCCAATGCAGGTTAGCAGAGTTCACATAAAATTCAAAATAAATTTATTCAGATTAGGTTACAAGGTAACACTTATGAATGTCAAAGTTACACTAAATTTTCCCTGTGAATTTACATTTACTGCCACGTTCAGCAAAGCAAGGGTGTAGGGCTCATGAGAAGAACGGGCAAGGAACTCATGGCCACTCTTTTTTTGTATTGTAGGTTCGAATATTACACCGGACAAAGATTGTGTGATCTACAGATGGTAGTGCCGAGTTTAGGTGAACTTTGTGCACGTTGTTTAAATGTTTGTTAAGCCCTTGTAATTTAGGAACTATCCCTAGTGCGAGAGTCCCTGTTTCGTAAAAAGACTTTTTTTTCCTGGATAAAAGGCAGTAGTAGTAAATATATCCTATTCTGTACCCCTGAGAACGTGTACGCAAAGGACATTGTTCAGCTGCCATACATTATTAGCCTAAGAACCAACAGCCTAAAAAATTATAAAAATGTGGTTAAGGATGACCACATTCAATTAAAAGTGAATATAATTCACGGACACTTCTGAATATTACTTCTGAATAATCCGGGAGGTCCATTATTATCATCCTTATTCTATCTTTCTCTTTTACCCCGGTGAGAACGACATAACCGCTTCGCCCGCCCCGTGGAGGGGTATGCGTCAATGCATTCCACCAAGTAAAAAGAAAAGGTTTGCCTTGCACTATAGAAAAACGTATAATACCGAGAAATTGGTATTTATTATGGTCTTTAACATTAAAACTTATGACTTTTTAGGAAATTGGTCATATCTATGTTGAAGTTCAATAATGGTATTTATAGAATAGCATTTGTATTAACTACGTAAGAAAATTACAGACAAGCTAAATAAGAAATAATTTCGCTGATAAAACCGTGCACATATTGTAATAACTGTAGGCATGGCAGCGTGTCTCAGATGTAAATAATGGATGCCGATGTATTTGAAATCGCGAAAATACTTTTTAACGCGAAAATAAGATTCAAAAGTGTCCGTGAGATTGTAATGATTGATTATTAAATCATAAAATAAAATACAAATTATTGTTTAGGTGGAATGTGTGTTGATTCATAGGCCAAATTGTTCATTGTCCTTTCATGATGAACATTCGATTAGTTACGGCGTGGAAGCGTAACAAGCACACAAACTCACGTTCGCATTTATAATATTAGTTAGGATTTCTTGTAGCCCGCCGTTGTCTAATATGAAGTAGTAGTTACGTAGGTTTCTTATCGATCTAATATGAATCAGCTTCATACGACGCGTCGTATGGCTGGCAGCTAACAGTTTCCGAGAAAAAGGGTCGAAAGTCTAGACAGTCAAAAAACTGAATCTGTTTTGGCACTATATCTTATTTTCCTTTTCCAGACCCCATTTTGGTAAAACGTAATAGAGATATTATAGTGCACAAATTTGTACGCAAACACAAGTGTACTTTATTTTCTCATTCAATTAAAGTTTTCTATTAAAGTAAATGGGATGACAAATCGACAAGATTAGAGACGTTCAGGTGCAGACGCATGTATTGTTTTCAAAAGCCATTTTCCTAATTCCGGGCTGCTAGAATTTGACAATTTCTTGACATAAGAACTCAATTATCTTTCTATTGGTCCGGCCGAGGATATTTGATATAATTATTCAATGTTATTTCGATCACTCAGGTTTGGCTTCAGGATAAATACCCGGTTTAGGCATACAGTCACAATTCCATTTACGTTATTAGGCTAACCATCTGTGTAATGTGTGGTTAAGTGTAAAATATGTATATAAATAACATTAGGGAAATATCAATAAGTTCTACATTGTCATTGTTATAAATTGATATTTATTCATTAAGGTCAAGTTTACTCACGAAGACATTGAACTTTATATTATCGTATACATATAATTTAATTTAACTAACATTATAAATGTAAATGTTTGTAAAGATGTTTGGTAGTCAATCGCGCGTAAACTATTGAATGAATTTGAGTAAAACTTGGCAAACCGCTGAATAGAGTTGAATAAAACTTGGCATACAGTTAGGGTTGCCATCTTTATTTTGAACGAATAGAGTAAATTTACTATCTGTGGTAAAATAAATAAAGTACGGGCTCTGAAAATAAAGTATTATTTATTTAACCTGCTTTTTTGTTACCATATTTTTGTTAATACTAGTAACATCTAACTAATATTTACTATCAAGGAACGTGTTAAGCGGATCCTTACGATATACAAAATGTCTATATTAAGCTGGATAAACAATTGTTTTATCAATATCTCCAAAGTGTTGCTTTAAGTAAACAACTTAAATAAAGGTTTTATTTAAAGCCGACACAGGTAAAATAAAGTATTTTCACGTAAGTACGTGAAAATACGGGAAAATAAAGTTATTTTCCTAACCTTTATATATATAATTCTACTGTACGTGTGTATGTCACTGAACTCCGCCTAAACGGCTGGACCAAAAATTTTGTGCGTGTTCATGTGGATTCGAGGATGGTTTAGATTTGGGTTTATTTTTTTCGTGTGTACCGCACAACATCTGTCGGGACAGCTAGTAAAGTATTAAGTACGTTTACCAGAAATAACGTACAATACTTGATTATAAAGTACCTACGGTTGGCAACCCTACATACAGTGTTCAGCATTAATTTATTTATTCGTTCGATCTAGTCTGACAGTCCGAGCTGTTACAGAGAATTTCCTTAAAAGCTAAAACACCTAATTACACTGACCAAGCCGGCAGTCGAACCCGACACATATACATCAGTCTCATTCACTGCAGCTGCGCTGATGCAGTTATCACCTAACATTATGTTTTATTACCTGTAACTCACGATGAGATGTGATATGTGCATAACAACTTAAGGACTACATTATTACTTGCAGTTTGTTTTGTAAAAGACAACGTGCTGTATTCTCGTCACGTATTTACAACGTTTTTAAGAATGGAATAGCACACTATTGTCAGTTAATATAATATTCCATTCAAACATTATTTTAAACACAAGAGCAAATAGTAATCAAAATAAATCTTTTTGTTTAAACAGTATCAAAATTGATTGCAGAATAAAGACGTTATCTAAACTTCTAAACTAATATTATAAAGAGGAAACATTTGTGTTTTTGTATGTATGTTTGTAATGTTTTAACACAAAAACTACTAGACCGATTTCAAAAATTCTTTCACCGTTAGAAAGCTGCATCTTCACTGAGTGACATAGACTATAATACATTTTCAAAAAAATAGGGATCCTTAATAAAAATGCAATAATATAACCCAAGGTGTGAAAAATTAGTCATAAATCTGTCATCGCGTGCGCTGCGGAAACTATTGATGATAGAACAAAAAAATGTTCTACAGTATTATAGAACGTATCAATATCTACAAAAAAGTCCGCGATACCATATGTATTTTTTGAATACATAGCTAACTACACCTATATAGGTGTAGTTAAGCTTATTAATTTCTTTAGTTGTAGTTTTATATATTAAAATTAGATAACAAATTAAAAGTAGATATTGGGTAACAAATTAAAGTCCACGCGGACGAAGTCGCGGGCAATAGGTAGTATATTAATATTTTAAATTTGGGTTAACAAAACAGTGTGGTATCTCGGAACGCTGATTTTAAATGGCGATTACGTCAGTTATAAAAAAAGACAACTCCCGCACTAGGTATAATTCCTGTAGCGCGGGGGACTTTACAAACATTCAAACAACGGACACAAAGAACAACCAGACTCGGAACAACCATTTGTGGATCACACAAATTTTTGTGTCGTGTAGGTTCGAACCCACAACGCTCGGTGAAGCGGCAGTGGCGAGGCGAATACTTAAACCACTACGCCATCTGTGCAGTCAGTTTGTATCGTACATTGTTATCCTGTCATTTGCATTTAGCCCTACCACCAAATTTGAAAACGCTTTTAGAGTTCGAAAAATCTCTTATACAACAACTTTGTCCGTCCGTCTGTCTGTTATACAACTTTCAACTCAAGAACCGTAAGAGCTAGAGACTCGCGGTCAACGCCATTCGACTCAGCGTAATCGATATACCTCCGAAATTACTATGACATTTAACCTCTGACCAAGGTCACGTGGTATCATTTTTTCGAACTCTAAGATTTACGGCAATTCATTACCGATTCTCACTTGTTATCTTGTTTATATTTTAGTTATCTTTTTTTATCTTCTAGTGTTTCTGTGTTGTAACTGTTTGACGGAAATTATAAAAAAACCTGAGTCAACTATTCTATTGGTGATGGTTTGCTTGTGGCAGTATATCTCTCATATAGACCGCATACATAAACTGCAGTTACCGTAGTATCAGTTTTACTGCGTTTACTCCGGTTAGCAAGAGCTCTGGGCTCTAACATGTCTACGGATCCGATAACTTTTCTTTCATTCTAAATCCAAGTTTTAGCATAATCTCAATTTCAAGCAACAATCTCGCTATCTTATTTAATTGTTTTTTAGATTGAAGGCTTATATCACTAAATATGTCAGGTATAATATTGTTAAGAAAATTCTAGTTACCTGACGTAACTAGAATTTTCTAGAAACGTATATTCTGTATAATCATGGCATCGTGCTATTAAGCGCAATGTTAAATAACTTATAACTAACGGTGAGGTCGGCGCAGTAATGTGTTAAGTACTCGTACAAGGAAATGCACGAACCAACTAACTACAGTTACTTGCAATAAGTTCTGCGAAAAGAAAACGTTTTGCAAATTTGCCACAAAACACACAGATACAGAATAAAGTTTAAAAAATAAAGATTTTGAGTTGTTATAAAATACTTTTGATAGTTTTTTACTTACGTAGACTTATGCCTTTTTGCCAAAGAGTCTTTATTCTCTGGTATGCAGGCGGATAAATGACCGCTTTTTGAGTATTTCAATGTACATATTTACGCTTGTCTATTACTGTACTCTTCACCAAAAATTATAGCTGGTTAAATGTGTTCTTCATTTTCTTTTTTAAAAGTATCGTTTCCGAGTTAAAGTTAACTCTGAAACAATACTTCTTCATGTATGAAAGGTACTCTATGTCCATTCCTGGCGTCCCTGATAACGTATAATTATGTAAAAGCTTAAGATGATCGGTTAAGTAATTAAAGCGTCAAAGCGTAACACACAAACGAAAAAACTCACATTCGCAATTATAATATAATATGAGTTCGGATAACAGAAGGTCAGTTCTGCTAATCATCTCGATCTCGGTGGTCGCTTCGTCAGTAATAGTGACCTACTGTTATTGCCATGGTTGCTGTAGAAAGCTCAATTATAACAGCCTCCAACTCGGATATATGATTGATAGTGAGAACATAATTTACCAGTAGGTCTGGTAGGACTGTACGTAGTGTGATTTTTTAGCACAACAATGTCAATGAAACACAGCTAAGATACGGACTATCGTAAAGAAAAAGGGAATTCGATATTATAGGTCTTTCAATCGGAACGCGAATCTGATCGGCGATTCTCTCTTTCTCTGTATAATATTCGTTGATACCTAAGGCTTTATTACATTTTATTAATTTTAGTTTTCCGCACTCCATTCCGATATAAACTATAACTACGCCAAATCGCACATTCCTCTGTACGCGCAATTTGCCTAAATTGGTAGTTTCATCTTCACGTATTAAATATTAGTATAAGTATCTAATTTATAATCCCTATTCTTTAACTTCCTTGCCTCAGCAATTATTTATAATCCCTATTCTTTAACTTCCTTGCCTCAGCAATTATTTATAATCCCTATTCTTTAACTTCCTTGCCTCAGCAATTATTTATAATCCCTATTCTTTAACTTCCTTGCCTCAGCAATTATTTGTCCTTTGGCCAATATGGACAGACATTGCTACGCTTCTGCGAGATATGTCGGTGCACTTAGTTCTTAATTAAATCACTAGATTTTAACCCGCGGCTTCGCTTGCTTAAATGTAGGTTATTTGTAGGTTATGTCAATTTTCTATTCTTAGGAAACAGTACTTTTTTCTGAATCAAAGGCACGCTATACCCTTTTCTATACTCCTATAACGTGTATTCAAAATTTCATGATTATTGGTCGAGTAGTTAGGCGTGAAAGCGTAACAAACAAGCAAGCAAACAGACTCACATTCATATTTATAATATTAAGTTATGATAACAGAAGGTCAATTCTGCTCATCATCTCGATCACGATTGTCGCTTCGATAGTAACTGTCCCATAGTTACTGTGGAAGAATTATAACAGCCAACTCGGAAGTCCGATGTTTTCTTTTGTCGTTTTTTTTGTCATGTGATTAGAGGTTAACCTTTTGTCAAGAATTGTTCAAGCCGCCGTTGTAAGCCTCTGTCATGGCTTAACGACTGCTGTCAATTTGACTACAACCGGGACCGACGTTTTACGTGCCCTCCGAAGCACGGAGACGCTCAGATGAAATACCACTAAGCGGTTAAGCATCTTTAGACTGACCGCACCGAACGTTGCTTAACCTCGCTAATCGTTTACCGACCAGTGAGTGCATTGCTGCATTGGTAGTAAGATTGAACATAATTGACCGGCAGATTCGAATACATGGGTATATTTTATTCTTTGAAATGAATTACTTAAACGATACGTAAAATAGAATAAGGCAGATATACTAAAACCTCGTGCGATATAGTTTTCTATTGACCGCGAGCGCTTTGATGGTCATGGTCAAGTTTACACTGGCAATAGAACCTGCAGCGAGGTTATTGCTAACTCTAGGGCTGGCAACCATACGTTACAATTACTTTTTATCCTACTAATATTATAAACCAAATTCTCCTTTCGTAAAAGGTCGGCACCGCGCAAGTGATGCCTCTGGTGTTGCAGGCGTCCATAGGCTACGGTGACCACTTACCATCAGGTGGGCCGTATGCTTGTTTGCCAACTTTTTTGTACAAAAAATGCTAGACCTTGCGTCACTCAAATTAATGTAGATATTGTCAATAAACTCGGAAACAGTATTCATTTTCTGTATGAAAGGTATCCTGTCTTTTTATATACCCCTGAGAATGTGTATGCGACAATGTTAATTTTATAAAAAGTAGAAAAAGAATTATTAAAAGAGTGGCCGTGAGTTTCTTGCAGGTTTCTTCTCATAGGCTCAACCCTTTGCCTGAACCTAGCAACTAACCTAAATGTAGCTTCAGTAACTTAGTAAACTCACTAACTTATATATTTTGACGTTTATAAGTGTTACTTTGTGACCTAAATGAATAAATGATTCTTTACTTTGACTTATAATGATCGGTTGGGTAGTTCCGTATTCATCCTATGACGTCTCATCCTATTTCTTAACTCATCCTAAACTAGTATGCCTAATTGGTCCGATAACATTATTTTAATAAAGTTTATTTATTCAACCGAAATGCGTTTCTTACTCTACTTGTGGCAAATATTACCCAATAAAGTATGGATAGCAAAACAATCTTTGGCTTCGTAAAAGTAGGTTGGGTTAGTAAAAGTACTTTAAAAAAATATATAGCCTATGTTAGGTACTCGGTGATAATAAAGCTTTAAAATGGTGAAAAATTTTAAATCGTTTGAGCAAATCTTTCCTCCTTATAATATTACTCATATAGATATTATAGGTGACGAAAACAGTAATTTTTATTCAGATGGTCATTTCGTAATCGGTTGAGCTAGGAATACTTGTATCTTGTACCTTATGTGGGGGCCAGTCAGTGCGGACGGGCGACACTTCGACCCAGTGGGATCTTTTGTGTCGACACTCCCAATAACGACTGCCATAGATGTTCATGGCAGCCGGGACCGACGGCTTAACGTGCTCTCCGAGGCACAGGGCAGGCGATAATTGTCAATCAATACGCACATAATTTCGAAAAGTCATATAACTTCCGAAAACCAGAGGTGCACGACGTGGGTTCGAACCCAAGACCCTCTGCATTGCAGTTTGTTGGTCTCCCCACTGAGCTATCGCTGCTCTAAAAATTAGGAATACTTACAGGAAGAATAAAGAATTGAAAATTATAAATAATTGCCGTCGGTTGAGTAAGGAACGAAAATAGATTGAGTTGGGAAAAATAACAGTGTAAGATGAAACGTCATCGGATGACGCCGGAACAACCCGATCGATTGAGTAGTTAAGGCGTGAAAGCGTAACAAATAAACACACATTCACATTTATAATATTAGTTCGGCTGCGAAAATTTGTGAATATGTTTGGATATTTGTTACTCAATTACGCGAAAACCGGATACTGGATTTGGTTAAAACTTTGCATACAAATAGACAATGTCCTGGATTGACACATAGGATATTTTTGTCCCGGTATGCATTCCCTTAGTCAACTAGTTTTTATAGACTTATATTGTTCCGTTATGTTCACACGAACCTTATCAAATGTATTTTCTGTGTCTTGCCCTCCTCTTTCCGCTGAATGAACGCTCTGATGAACTGAATAAAATGTCATGCGTAAAACATTTATATTAAATTAATGTTTACGTTCTTTACGTTCTTAGTCTTGAAAATATATAATTAAATATATATTTTAAAACGCTGAAAATGAAAATTCATAAATTCTCTCTCTTCTAAAAATGTTAGCCTTTGCATTTTTAAATATTCCGATTATATTAATATAAGATTGCATCAGGCATATGTGGAAAACCTGCCTCCCTCTTTGGTGTGACACTGCCAAACAAGGTTCCCAATGATAGTCCACATAGAAAAAATTTAGTATTTATATCATGAATCTGGATAAAGTTTATTCAAAACCAATAAAAAATCGATAGCAGTTATTCTAGAACTATTATTATTCTGTTAATTTTATGTGAATGTCTGTGTTTACCCTGTAAATATGCCTAATAAGTAAATAAATTCTCAAACCATTACATATTTCGTTGAATGCCACTAGTACCATTAATAGTTCCATGACAAGATGACTAATGCTTTTTTTAATCACTAGTTCCTTTTTAAACGAATCTGAAAATTTTGCCTAAAATACTTAAACAAAACAAATGTGTCATTGACATTAAGTTATTAAGTACCTACTACGTAATAGAGGAGATGTCTCAAGTATTTTTTTCTAACAGGCGTTAGAGGGCAAGCTCTCTAACTGATTCAATCGCTTGATCTAGGCGATTACTGAAACGATACATTTACAAATTTTACAATGTTTTAAATATTAAAATTTTGCACTCAAACCTGTCGTTGCAATAACCGGCTTAGTGGGTTATTTAAAATATGTGGTGACAAAAGTATACAGTACTAACTTTTGCGCGCGGCTCCGCCCGCGTGGTACCTACATCAGTAAACAGTAGCCTATGTCCTTCCCCAGGTTTTAAATTATATATGTACCAAATTTCATCTAAATCGGTTGAGTGATTTAGCTGTGAAAAGGTAACAGACAGACAGACAGAGTTACTTTAGAATTTATAATATTAGTAAGGAAGTAAGGATAAATCTATTCATGGTTAAACTATGGTTAATATTACGGCCTAATATCTTGATATCAAAGATAATTTAAGCCTCGCGGGATTTGTCTAAATACTTAACTTTTGAATTTTAATCACGCGATAACCAAAGTTTAAACTGTCTTCAAGTTTATACTTATCAAGCCACGAGCCTTGTGGCAACCCTATGTACTATACCTACCACATAACCAGTTTAAATCCTATCTACCGCTTTCAAAGCCGATGGGAAAACTAAAACTACTTTCACATTGGCAATCATCGCAATAATGGCCGCAGCGAATTCGAGTCCAGTAGCGCGGCGTTTTTTATAGATTCTTAAATTTGGTCAAGGTTAAATCGTATTGTTTATTTGGAGCGACCCGATAATACAAAAGATTTAAAGCACGGGTATTTGTCGTGATGCGTAAAGAATAATACTCATCGTTTATTATATAGTTAGCCCACAAGTGGACAGTTATAAAAATAAATGTATATACGTTAGGTTAGTGAAAGTACTTTTTAAAACGAGCGATAATTATCTTATCTTATCTTATGTGGGAGCCAGTCAGTGCAGACCGGCGACACTTCGATCCAGTGGGATCTTTTGTGTCGACACTCTCCCAATAATGACTGCCATAGATGTTCATGGCAGCCGGGACCGACGGCTTAACGTGCTCTCCGAGGCACGGAGCAGGCGATAATTGTCAATCAATACGCACACAATTTCGAAATGTCATATAACTTCCGATAGTCAGAAGTGCGCGACGTGGGTTCGAAGCTGAGACCTGAGCGATAATTAACTATTTAATACGTACACAACTTGGTAATGCCAGAGGTGTTTGATCGAAGTGTGATCGTGTTAGGATCGAACTACTTTATATAATATTAATTAAATAAATAAGAAGTCTGCCAGGTCATTAATATTATCAATAATAGCACTTTTATGCACATAGATTTAATAAAATATTCTAAATAAAAGATGCCAATATGTATGTGCATGAATTATCTTGGCACATCTGTTTTATTATTTAAAAATGACATTATGTAACAAACACAACTCAAAATCTTTATTACCATAAAACTTTACGATCATTTCTTGAACATGTCAATGAACTTATTAAATAATCAATAATATTTATGTGAGCTTTATTGTGGTGTCCGAAAATTATTATTACATAGTAGTCTCGTTGAAAAAGTATCCGCTTATGTTTGGGTCTTGGGTTCTCTAGTATAATGACATTTAGATGCCCTATTTGTGTTCGATTCACCTATCGGGCATAGTGACAATGGATTGGCCTATTTAAAGAACTACATAGACACATGCTCGCACGCACACGCAAGCACTCACACACACACACACACACACACGCGTGCGCACACAGAGAATAAGGGCCTGTGCACACCACGTTTTTTAAACGCGCCGTTGACGCGCGTTTTAGAAACGTGCGTCGACGGCGCGCTTTTATCCTACAGAGCAGTTTGGTGTTGTTTGTATCGATACATACGCGCGTTAGCATTGTTCTTCCGCCGATATACATGATCTTAGCACTGTATTTTGGCGAGTTCATTCCGGTTTAAGAATCGCAAGAAGTTCTTGAAATGATTAATACGACATTCGATAACAATTTGTTTTTTTTTTTTTAGTTTTTTTAATTTTCTATACAAACCTTCTCTCGCTCATAAATAGGTGTACCCACATACGTAGGTAATTTTTCTTCTTCCTTTTTAAAAAAAGTAATAACAAAGCGCATGCAATCAATGTACTGTTGACGAGGTTCTGCTTAAAAACGTAATATTCCAGCGCGTTTGTATCGATACACGCGCGCCTTTTCATCGCGTCTGTATCGCTACACACGCGTGTCTGTATCGATCCAAACGCGTGTTTGAATTTATACAGGTGTGCAAAGGTCTACAGGCTGCGTCTGACTCGCGTGCGTATCGCGTCTGTATCGCTACAAACGCGCGTCAACGGTGCGTTTAAAAAACGTGGTGTGCACAGGCCCTAAGACAGCCCAAAGAGACGTTACTCAGAGAATAACGTCTCGTTCAAGAGTAAGAGAAAAAAGAGGGAGTAATAGAGAGAGAGACATCTGCTTATATACATATACAATGCAGTAGGTACACCCCACAACAATATTACCTGTTTTGTTATTTGATCGAGGCCAAACACGAGTGCTATACGAGACTTCATTATATCAATTGACCGACGCCTCTTGTGTCAGGGAGGAAATGTTCTATTGAAATGACACGTTTATATCGCTTCAGGTGGGGTACTGTGCTTCTATAATTGTCACAAATTTGTTCTAGAAGTAACTCTTTATCGTGGATATTACTCGCCGAGGTAGGCAGGAATGTGTCATATCGATATCATATCAAATATAGTTATATATTGAATTGAATTACGGCCGCTTCCTATATCCAATCTCAATCGAAATGTTGCTATCTGAGTTAGAATTTTGACATATTTTCTATGGAAGATCTGTCATCATTCTCACTCAGATAGCAACATTTCGATTGAGATTAAATTTAGAAAGCGGCAGTTAGTCGTTACTTGGCGAAAATCCACTGTTATAAAATTATTGGGAAGAGAGGAACCCGCCTTGCACCTTAACTATTGCAATAGAAAAATATTGATAGTATCGAACTCCTCTGGATGCGGACAGCCTCGTTGTGGCTGTGCGTCGCGTTACTTATTAGTTCAAATTATCAATACAAGTGCAGTTATTAATAAAAATAAATAGTGTGACCACCAGATGGCCAGCTTAACACATTTCTAGACAGGGTTGCCAGGTCTTAAAACAGAAAAACCTGACAAACCAACCCGTTTAGCCAGCCCTTTGGGTAAAAAGGCAACATCCTTAGTTTTTTGGGGGAGGACAGCTGTGCTGCTCCGCTCGCTTACACTAGCGATACAAGGTGGGGCGAGCGGAAGAAACCAACACATGTCAAAATTCAGAATGAAAAGGTCGGGCTGCCTGGACAAAGTCTAATTTAGCCGCACACGCAACCAAAAACCTGACTGTGTTCGGCTTTATCTGGACGCCAGGCAATGCTAGTTCCACCTGATGGTAAGTGGTTACCGTAGCTTATGATCGCTTGCAATCTAGAATCATTTGCGAGCTTTGATCCTGAAAAAGGAAATAAAGATGGTGGGATAGGAGATAAATGGGAAAAGTAACTATGTGTGCACCTGGATGGAACTCTCTCTCTAAAAGACCTTTTTTGTATTATAACTATGGGCATTCTTCGGCCCGGCACATTCATGAAAATGGCAACAAAATGGCAACATCCATCTTCGAGTTACAAAGTAGACACTTCGCATGCTTAATAAAACAGCGACTTAACTCGAAATTTAAAAATAAGCCATTTTGAACTCTAATTGTATATGTTAAATTCTAATATTATATTTGTGATAAATCTTTTCAATAGAGTTCAAATTTGTTTAATCAAAAATACTGAGATAAGTCTCAGACTTATACTAAGTAATAATGATACAATTACACCAGATTATTAACTTAATATCTAGTTATCTGTATGTACAAGCAATCCTTCACCTAAATAATGTAGCTTGTAAAGTAATAGGCACTCGTAGATAAATAAGCAAACAATTGTGTAAGGTATAATCTACTGATAAGTCTTCTTCTTCTCTCTTAGCCTTTATTATTCCCAAGTCACTTGGGGTCGGCTTTTCTGGTCTAACCGGATTTGACTAGATATCAGTTTTTACACAGAGCGGCTGCCACCTGACCTCCGCAACCCGAAGGCTAACGATACCCTAAGGCTAGACCAGTGTCAGGATATTAGAGGGTACTGACTTTCCCAATAACGACTGCCATAGATGTTCATGGCAGCCGGGACCGATGGCTTAACGTGCTCTCCGAGGCACGGAGCAGGCGATAATTGTCAATCAATACGCACATAATTTCGAAAAGTCATATAACTTCCGAAAGTCAGAGGTGCGCGACGTGGGTTCGAACCCGAGACCCTCTGAATTGCAGTCTGTTGGTCTCCCCACTGAGCTATCGCTGCTCTAATATATATAAGTAATGCAAGTTTATTAATTATGTAAATTGTACATAGGTATACGTCATTTTGCGTTTAATTGTTTTATTTAGTAAATAAATATGGCAATACTGGTAGCTAAAGACGATAAGTACATACAATAAATATTCTTCTTCTTCTTCTAATTCCTCTCCACTACTGGAGGTTGGCAGTCAGCTCCGCAAATTTCTCTCTATCTTTCGCTAAACGGAATAGATCTTCTACCTTCCCGACCGCTCTTTTCCCCTCCACTTTACCCATGATTACTGTTTGGAGCATTATTATTTTGAACATTTTCTATTTTTTTACTTTGGCATATTATATATTATAATATGCCAAAGTTTTATATATTATATTAAACAGTGCACATAATAATAAAATTAACTACCTACATGTATATTTAAAAATTGTATCGTCATTAATTTGTGTAATCTCTGTTTTTTAGAAAACAAATCCGAAATCTAAAAGCAGTAACTGAATGGCGTTTGTACTGAGTTTATTGGTTGTCAAAAAATACTATAGGTACAGAAACATATCTATGTGTCTATCCTCCAGGACCCCAGTAGGCTGTAGTTTAGCTTCCTGTATTGCTGCTATTTATTTCATGATATATTTTTATATTATAGGGCCTTAAGCTATAAAACTGTGTTACTGTACACGATACAATGGTTTTTACGTGATGTTAATCATAATACACATAATCAACAGAAAAACTGACAACAATTCTAAATGCTATAATTTAGACCATTAGTTCCCAAAGTGGTCCAGGTGGACCCCCAGGGGTCCAAGGAAGACTCGATGGGGGTCTACGTTGGCGTGACATAAAAATGGGAGTTCACAATTCGTAAGCGGGTGCACGTAAATTAATTTGCTTTCAATAGTGTAGAACTAATTGGCTTGATTTCACCTATCAATGTAGCTCAGCGACTGTTACTTGTAAAAACTAGCAAATTACATAGGTACTCAATACTAGTCTAGAAAAAATGAGGTCAGCCAATACGAATGCCAAGGAATATGGTACAAATGTAGCTGCAGGGAGTCCACCGGATCCTGCTAAATTTTGAAAGTGGTCTATGAGAAAAAAGTCTGGGTACCTCTGGTTTAGACTCAGACGCTTCTAGATAGGTTATCCATATTTGATATTAAAAATATCTCAAATAGTTTCTACGCGTGGCCTTACCCACAAGAATCACTGAAACGCATACTGGGATAAAGTGTCCTAACGAAACAATACATATGTATGTATATATGTAGGTTTTACGTAGTCTTTCCTGACATATGTCTTTACTACTACTAAATTAAGTAGTAAGTAACTGCCTCTGTGGCATAGCGGTAATGAACGCGACTGCTGTGTATGAGGTCTCGGGTTCGAATCCCGGGTCGGGCCAAGAAAAAGTTATTGGGTTTTTCTGTTAAGAAATCTCAATAGCAGCCCGGGGCGGCGTTATGAAAGTTGGCGGTATTGGACAGCCCTGTGCCTGAAAAAGCACGTAAAGCCGTTGGTCCTGCGCCTGCTCTATCTCTGGTCGTGTCGGATTACCGTCGCATCGGGTCATGAGGGTTAGGGCACAGAGAGTGCACTTGTGTTTGCACACACACCTGTGCACTATAATATCTCCTGCGCAGATGGCCGGACTGGCCACCGTGTCCGAAATTCGGTCTGGAGGACATTATTATTTATAGTCATTACAATTTTTTTTTATTTAAAAGTTATTTGTAATATTCTACTTGTAAAATATATTTGTAATTCATGAACGCATGACAAAGGTTAATTATTCAGCCTAAATTCTTTACATTATCTGCACACAATGGTTTCCTAATGTCAAAAGATCATGACCTATTTTTAATCTGTGCGTAAATAAATAGTGCTTAGTTACGTACCTACTTGGTTTTACCAAGATTATGCTGATAGACTGCGTCAGAATGGAGATAAAATGTCGTCATTTATAAATTACTTCAAACGATTTAATTTATACCAATATTAAAGGCCGATTTAAATCCGTTTTTTAATGACAGTTGTTAATCCCTCAGTCGCATCATTTAATACTTTTTTACGGTTTCCGAACGTTAGTAGGTGCGTGGCCTATTTTTAATCTGTGCATAAATAAATAAACAGCGCTTACCTTGTTTTAGTAAGATAATGCTTAATTACCTACATATTGTGTTAGAATAGAAATAAAATGATGTTGCTTATGAAAGACTTGAAATAAATAAACCAGACAGAAATTTAGTTAAATGGGCTCTTAAAAGACTAACTATCGTAAACAGATTAATTACAGTTGTTAACCCATGTATCTCATTTAATTATCTAGGTTAATGACTTTTAAAATAGTTTAATAGTATTGGTAAAAGATAATTATGATGAGCTGCCATATCTGTTAAGATAAACGCCCTAAATAAATAAAGATGTAATAATAAAGGTTTAGCTTCATGATTTTAATAGGTATTCAGCAGAAGTTTATTAAAGGTAATATATTTATCGTTAGAGAAACAATTCCTGATTACCAATTGACCATTAATTCCAACAGATACGTACGTTCGTAGAACGTCATTGAATTATAAGCAGCTACCGTATTTTATGATCGCACGCTATGTGTACCAGGACAACGCGCGGTCAATATGCAACCGCGCGTTGTCCACTCTAGATATAAGTAATTAAATATAGAATAAAAGAAAAGTAAAGGGACACATAAATATATGAGCCTTTTCTTACTCACCGGACGAATCGCGAATCGTATTACTACGCTTATACCGGATTTCTGAAAAGATATTTTTTATGTCGACACTCGCACTAGGAAATATTCTTATTAATAGACTATACAAACAACGGACACAAAGAATACCCAGATTTGGAACAACCATTTGTCGATCACACAGTTTTGTTCCGTGTGGGATTCGAACCCATAACACTCAGCGCAATAGCAGTGAGGAAGTCAAACCACTATGCCATCTGTGCAGTTAGTACTACTCCGGACGAGGTGGCACATTACAATCACCAAATAACTGTCTACGTTGGACTCCTTTAGTTAAATTTCATTTCATCACTCATAGTCATCATCATTCTTATTATACCAAGAGTATTGGTGATATCTTTCTAGTATAAGTAGTGTAAGTGTGTACAGGATCACGCGGCTGGTACGCTATGTCACGGGTTCGTATGTGATACGATCAATACAAAGTCCGTCTTCCTATACAGAATCTTAAGGTTAAATTAATTGATCCCACCATAACTCAATGAATTCAACATTGAACTCAAACACGTGAGAATTGATTAACACTGTTTAATTAGAAAATGTTACATCTAAATTATTTATTAGATAATATATTTTACTTTGCATCTTAGTTGAACAATAGTCAACAAATCAATGGAATATGTGCTTACATCAATGTAAGAATAAAACGTTTTCTATATACAAGTATTATTTATTAATTATTATTGTAATTACAAAGTAGTGCCTATAGAATAGAATAGAAAACTTTATTCGCTTGAGAAGAGAAGAAGAGAAAGATCCCACTGGGTCGAAGTGTCGCCGACCTACACTGATTGGCCCCCAAAATAAGATAAGATAAGATAAGATTATTCGCTTGAGACATGGTATACAATCAAGGTGTTAGAAGTTGTAGTATCTTGACCTACTTTACAGATATTATATTATTATGGAATCACGTTTAAGTAATAGATATTTTGCAATTATATGTAAATACTCGATTGTAAATATAAACCTACATTTACTAGTATTATAAAGAAATAAGATTTCTATTTCATTTGTAATTAATTATTTCAAAATCGACTAGACCGATTAGAGAGTTTCCTTTATTCAGAAGTTACATAAGCTTTATAAAATCAAGAGCCATGGAAGCAGAGCAGTAATCTTAAACGCAGTTGAAACCGCGAGATGCGTTTAGTAGTTTAGTAGTACCTACCTACATATTTAAAAAGTAAATTACGATATCTTCCGTATAAATAATTTAATTTACGATTAAGCGGAATCTATAGGCAGACATGAAAAAAAAAATATTCGAATCTTTTAATTCGTAAATTTTTCGAATGCATCATTAAGCTATATATTTATTAGCAAACGAATATGTAGATAGACGAATTACCACGCAAAATCCTAAATAAATCGACAAGATCAACGATTGACGATCTACAAATCCTTATAGTCACTCAATAACAACATCAGTCATGTTAAATAAAAAAAATGCTTTTCCATATTATCATGAATAGAATTATAGTATCATGTTGAGATTTGAAAAGCAATCTGTGACAATACTGACAACTAATGGATTCATATTCGAATGCGAGATCTTATAATATTTAACAAACCTAGATCACACCAACATTTTTTAAATATATTATTTTAAAAGTATATGTATATACATAGCTTGACACAATCTCCCGACAAACTGCATTGCAGTTTGTAGGCAAAAAACTGAGGAAGTACTGCCATGTTCCAGAATAATAACCCAAGCAAATAACTTTACTTTTGTTGCAGTACATCGAACGTTTCCTGAACGAATCAGAGCATGGCGTTGTGCTCTTCAGCTGGGGTTCCCTGATCAAGACTGCGTCGATCCCCAAGTATAAAGAGGATATCATAGTGAATGCTCTCTCGAAAATCAAGCAGAGAGTCATTTGGAAGTACGAGGACAGTGATGAGGAGGGAACTCTAACTGGAAACATCCTGAAGGTTAAATGGATACCGCAGTATGAACTGCTGCGTAAGTAATGTTTTATTTTTTATATTAGAGGTTAGCAGCGATAGTTTAGTGTGAGACCAGTGGTCTGCCACGTCGAGGTCTTGAGCTCGATCCTATGGCACGCAAATGAAGTTACATGCCTGTTATATAGTTATCCGTTGTGATTTTTATTCCTTTGGTGATCCACGCCGCATATGCACCAATCCGACCTTTGACTGAATGAATGGTTAGTTGTCGCCCCTAAGGATGTTGCGAATATTCGGATCCGCATCCGCAATTGCGGAACTTCCGCATCGATTCGGAGATCTGCATCGGCATCCGCAATAATCAACGCCGATGTTAATGTGGATCCAGATATACCGCAGGTTACGATAAGAAAGAAATCAGTTGTTCAGTAGTACGTGTTTAATTTATGAACCTTTGCAAAACAGGCTTGAACCTGCGAAGGCGATATTAGATATTTTTTGTTAAATAAGATGAACAATTTTCATCAACATCCGCATCAGCAATTGCGGAGCTTCCGCATCGATTTGTACATCCGCATCCGTACCCGCATCCGCGGATGCAAGTTTTCAAATATCCGTATCCGCATCCGCGGATATCAATAAATCTGCATCCGCAACATCCCTGGTCGCCCCGCCACTGCCACTACGTCGAGTGTTGTAAGTTTGAATTCTACACTGGACAAAAATTGTGTGCTCCACAAATATGTAGATGTACCGAGTCTGGGTGTTCTTTATGTCCGTCGGTTGAATGTTTGTAAAATTCCCCAAGATGCAGGCATTATGCCTAGTGCGGGAGAGGATTTTTATAGAAGACATGTCCCTTCTGCCAACAAGACGTAACAAGTGGTAATTATTACTCTTGACTATTTTCTTATAATAATGTATAATTGTAAATCTTGTTATTATTGTTCTAAGAAGGAAGCTACGTATAAAATTAGCGTAGTATTAAATTATAATCAAGATTTTCTTATCACGCTTCTCAGTGGTTTGTGTGATTATCAGTAATTCGCACTAATAGACTGACTAAGAATTGAGATCTATGCATATTGCTACATCGCAACAATTATAAAATAAAACCAACCAATAGTATGTAAACTGGACAAAATATCTATTTAAGTGCAAGCTTCTCGCGTTATGTGAATTTTCAATCCCTCGGAAACAGTATATTTTTCTGAATTAAAGGTACCCTATTTTCTTTTGTGTGCCTACCCCTGTAAAACGATTATGCGAAATTTCATGATGATCGGTCGAGTAGTTAAGGCGTGAACGCATAACAAATAAACAAACAAACTCACTTGCGCATTTATAATATTAGTTAGGATTAATTTCGTACGTTTCTTATGTTAATTATTAGTACGCAGATTTGTCGACAAGGTCCTCTATATTACCTATTTGTATTTAATCTGAATTCTATTCAGAATGACGAAGATAAACTATAACCTAACTATAAAATTTATATAGCAATGACTTGCCTATGATAATCTATTACATTGTATGATTGTTTGTATCTTGCTTTGTATTGTGACTATAGACAATATAACTGTCTTCTTATCTCGGTCGTTAATGTTGTTTGTGCCGTCATGGTGCTAAAGTAATTAAGAGAAAAGCAATCAGTCACGTCGACTTACAAGTACAACGCCAGTATCTGCCCGAAGAAGGCAAAAATGTATTACCCCACCGCCCTTTCTCCATGGTTCTTCTAAGAATGTCCTTTATGAAATCCCAAACCAAGTAATGCTTTGTCTGACCGGAGAATTATCTTGGGAACTCTTAACACAAACTTATGCTTCGGGACTAACAAACCACTAATAATAATATAATAATAATGTTTATTTTATCTCCACAAATTACATCATGTTATACAGTATATAGTTGACACGATCAATTGTCAGTAATTCGTAATTTGTGGGAGATCTGGAGTCTAAACTAAGCCGAAGCCTGTACTATAGATCTCCAGGCCCCCCATTTCATAACATTGTATGGATTGTCAACATGTGGAAAGCGTACATGAGAGTTGTGAATGAGTAAACAGGAACAGTTTCAGTGTATAATAATGACATATTTGTGAGTGTGTATGTATGTGTTTGTGCGTGTGTAAGTATGTGTTTGTGTGTGTGTAAGTATGTGTTTGTGTGTGTATGTATGTATGTGTGTATGTATGTGTGTATGT
Organism: Catocala fraxini; assembly: GCA_930367265.1. Taxonomy (NCBI): domain Eukaryota; kingdom Metazoa; phylum Arthropoda; class Insecta; order Lepidoptera; family Erebidae; genus Catocala; species Catocala fraxini. Next base: position 26,039,720 of record OV884031.1, read on the forward strand.
ATGTATGTGCGTGGTGCGTGTGTGGCGTGTGTATACTGACAAATCATTTTTGTAAACTCACTTACCTCTAAAGTTAGACGTCCATAAATGACTTAAAGCAAAATAAATCATAAGTAATTTATTTTATTACATTCGATAATGTCAATACATTTTAATTTCTTTATGACTGTCATTATGTATAGATCGCAGACTCTGTTTATGGTGCTAACGTCATAATGCTGAAGTAATTATGAGAAAAGCAATCAGCCATATTGATTTATGCAAGCGAACTGAGTTGGTATTCACGAAGATGATTAGGTTTATCTTGAACCAAGCTATGACGAAATATAAATAATGCATGTAAGACCAACGTATAGTTGCAAACTTAAATCTGAGAGTCAATACTCGTAATAAAACTTTTCAAAATAGAGTTGCGTTCTAAACTAATACATGTCAAATATGAACAGAAATGCAATTTATGTGTAATGAATATTGGTGTGCGTAAGTTCTCGAGTTCGATACTCATCTCGGGAAAAGTGCTTTTTTTAAATTCTGTTTCAGTAAAATGAACACTTTTTAAGGTTACAATACGAATATAAGACACAACATTAGTAGATATATAAAAAAACGCTTGAGTATGTTCATCACAATATATGTTTTATTTACTTTTCTTTTAATTGTTATTTGTTTTTATTCTCGAAGTCAAAGTCAAAGTCAAAGTCAAAAATCATTTATTCATTTAGGTCACAAAGTAACATTTATGAACGTCAAAATATATAGGTTAGCGAGTTTACTAAGTTCATTGAAATTAAACTACTTACTATATACGGATTTTATCGCGTTGTTTATTTGATACTTTATTACATAATTTTGAAAATTGTAACACTACTACTACTATTAAACTTGACTAATTTTCAAGCTAATTAAATTATTATTAATGCTATTTAGATTTAATTTAATTTTACACATTCACCGACGTTTCGGTTGCTTTTCAGCAGCCATGGTCACGGGGAGACTAAGATGGTAGTTGTCTCAATGTTCCAGTGGACACTGGATTTTAATGAATAACATTCGCGTAAACAGAAAACAATATTAAGTTACTGAACACATTGTGCCCACCTAAAAGTTGTAAAGCAATAAAGATTTCTTTCTTTATTTCTTTTTTCTTATAATTACAATTAAATTCAAAATATTGAAATTGTAACTAGTAATCAAGGAATAAAGTAATTTTTTGTCATTAGATTTTATTTTATTGATTTTCTGTGACATAATAGCAGAACAAAGACTGACTGTGCATCGTACAGTAACGGTTTGTTCTCTATTAAGTGGGATAATAATTTAATCCAATTGTCTATTACAAGTCTACCCACCATCTTGCAGAAATATAGGCGTGAAGCTATGCATGTATGTACACAGCCTATTCTATGGTGTAGTACATTATACTAATGTATACTGTAATGTAGTATACGATACTTAGGGCCTGTCCCACCACCTCCAGATAGCATTTATCTATAAGATAAAAGTCTCGCCATCTATCTTCTTTAACCTAACTAGAGTGAGACAGCATGCGATTTATCTTTCGGATAACTTTTACTTGTTAGTTGTGGGACTTGCTTTAATTATAATACCAAGCACTATTTCACTACAGTTTTTTATATTTTTATGTGTTTTAATAAAAAAAAAAATATTTCTTTTTTATTTATGTAAACAACCAATCATCATAACTGTTTGTTTGCAGAACACAAGAAAGTTATCGCCTTCATCGCTCATGGGGGCCTGCTTGGCATGACAGAAGCGATTTCAGCTGGCAAGCCGATGCTGATCGTACCATTCTACGGGGACCAGCCCATGAACGGAGCGGCCGCCACTGCTATAGGACTTGGCAAGACCATATCTTATGCTGATATGTCGGAGAAGTCATTGTTGGAAGGTTTACAGACCGTGCTGAGCGCTGAGTGAGTATAAAGACCTTTTTGTCTCATTTTTGGGGTTGCAGTTGATTATTTCCCGCTTTAGGTCAACAACGGACACAAAGAACGCCGAGACTCTGGAAAATATTTGTAAGATTTTAAATTTTCTTTCATTTAAATTAACCGTTGTTCTCACTTTTTTACAACGGTAATAGTGAAGGATACTTACTTTAATAACGATAAAAAATACGTTATAATAACTAGAATGTAATATTGTCTTCTATTTACGCGAATATTATTCATTGAAATTAAACTGCTATATACGGATTTTATCGCGTTGTTTATTTGACACTTTATTACAAAATTTTGAAAATTGTTACACTTCTACTACTATTAAACTTTACTAATTTTTAAGCTAATTAAATTATTATTAAACTATTTAGATTAGATTGTAAACTGACTTGGCGGTGCGCGTGCGCCCTATTTATACGCGGGTAAAGCGTTTCTTGAGTTTTCTAGTAACGCTATACCCGGTATGTAAACAGTACGATGATTCGAGAAAGTACCAGCGTTCCAGCGATTAGATTTAATTTATTTTTATTTTTACACTTTCCCCGACGTTTCGGTTGCTTTTCAGCAGCCATGGTCACGGGGAGACTAGAACTAGAATGTTTTAATTTATAAACTAACTGTTACCCGCGACTTAGTCCGCGTGGAATTTAACAAAAAAATCTAAAATAAAAGTCACTACTTATAACATAAGCTATCTACTAGTGAAAGTCTCGGCAAGGTCGGTCCAGCCGTTTCTGAGATTAGCCGGCACAAACAGACAGACAGACAGACAAAAAATATAAAATTGATTTTTTGTATTATTTTCATATGCATTTAGTAAAAAGCTGTTATTTTGACATTACGAGATAAAGATTTATTGTTAGGACTATCTGAGTACCGAGTACTATACTAGACAATAGACATGCTGTTTATGACGTAAAACAAAATAAAATAATGGTATATTGGATACACCCCGCTCACCCCTTGGGGGAGACGTAGTCTATGTATGAATGGATTAATTTGCAACACCTGTAGTGCAATTGTCTAATGGGTTAATCAGAAAACACCTATTCGTACTTCGTATTGATCGTATTGTTACGTCCAGTGACATCACTCGGTATTGTGGTAAAGACTCAGCAGTTCCGTCTAATAATTTATTACACCGCCATCTATTGACATCTTACGGTCCTACGTAGTAGGTATGGTACGAGAATCGTAGAGAGAACGCTGGTACTTTCTCGAATCATCGTACTGTTTACATACCGGGTATAGCGTTACTAGAAAACTCAAGAAACGCTTTACCCGCGTATAAATAGGGCGCACGCGCACCGCCAAGTCAGTTTACAATCGTAAGCGGTCAAGTGTTCATCGAAGCGAACGGAAGCGGAAATACTACGGAGTTTGAAGTTACAGTGGAAAAGTGCAGTATAGTGATTGATGCGTTTTAAATTTAATTGTGTGTTTGAATAAAATGTGTTTTGGTCGGTAATATTGTTTGCATTCTTATTTGTCGAACCCAGCACGTAACAGTATTAATGTACGTTTTTGGACCCAACAGTTTGTCCATATCGGACATGCATCATGTAAGGATATAAGGCAACAGAACTTAACACTACATATTATACATGTCATATCATTATTATTGCTTTTTAAAGAACTCTTGCAGGCTGTAAAATAAAACCAACCAGACACTACAATTTTATTAATTTGTATAGATGTTACCAATTAATTCGTTTAGTCTCTTATGTCGCTATGTTTTGAGGTTTTCAAATTTATTTATTTATTGTTAGTTGCAAATACATTAGATTTATAGTCCATTTAACACGTAAGTATTGGGAAAACTGCCTCCGTGACGCAGAAGTAGAGATCCCGGGTTCAAATCCTGGGTCGGGCCAAAAAAAAGTTATTGGTTTTCCCTGTTAAGAAATCTTAATAGCAGCCTGGAATTAGTAAGTTGGCGGTGTTAGACACCCACGTGCCTCGGAAAGCACGTAAAGTCCTGCGCCTGATCTCTCTCCGGTCGTGTCGGCTTACCGTCCCATCGGATCATGAGAGTTAGGGAACAGAGCGTGCACTTGTGTTTGCGCTCACGCTTGTGCACTATAATATCTCTTGCGCAGATGACCAGTCTCTGTCAAGATTGGCCGCCGTGGCCGAAATTCGGTCTGGAGGACATTATTGGATCAAAAATTTACGATGCGTTATGAGCAGAGAAATCGTTATATTCTATCTATGATACACTTTTACCTTAGTCTATAGAGTACATTATTTATATATTATTTCTAAGTATTCATCATGTCATTTGTTTGTTAAACACCGTGATACAGATGTTTTTCCTAGAGCAGACGACGCCGTATGAAAAAAAATATTATCCTAGATTTTGTCCACGGCTCTGCTCGCGTAAATGTCCTCTACGTTTATGTCAGTTTTCTATTCCTCGGGAATAGTATGAATAGACTGTACCCCTGACAACGTGTATGCGAAATTGCACGATGATCGGTCGAGTAGTTAATGCGTGAAAGCGTAACAAACAAACAAACTCACTCATATTAGTTACGATAGAAGACAACAATACCCTTCTTATTTCTTATCATTGAACTACAAGCTTCACTTGTTCAAATGGACCAATATGTACTTACGATAACTTATCAAATAGTATACTAATATATGTATACTAATGCAACCAGCTATATATATATATATGTTGGATATGGAGTGCTTTCAGTAACCTCATCGATAGACATAATGCGGGCGTACAAAAGGGTGATCGAGCAAAGTGAAATAATAAATGCACACTGATCACTTTTATTGTCTTTACAATAAATTAACACGAATGTTTGCACGAAACGAATGACAGTTCCTAGCGAGGAGGTCCGCACTCGCCGACGGTAAAAAGATTCCCCGTCGAATATAGGGCACCTCCATTTAACTAGGATCCGTCGTAGCACGCGAAGTTGGCTGCGTGTTGACGTCATCGCAACAGTGCTGCCACATCTTCACAAACGTGCCGCGTTTCGTAACCATACTAATGACCGTCTCCGACATATATTTGTTTAATATAGGAGTAATTAGATAAACATTATAATCAACTATTTGTAAACATTACAATCATTTGATACACTAGTTTATCTACAGATTGCTACGATTTGTATAGCAGCATATTGCTCAATTATATTACTAGTATTTGTACTCTAAAGGTGTATAATTTAATATTATATCAGCCCTGTATTAAACTGTCCCACTGCTGGGCACAGGCCTCTTCCCAGTGTGAGAAAGGTAACCACGCTGTCCCGACTCCCGGTGCGCGTTGGTAGACTTCACATATTATCGAAAACATTATAGAGAACTCTCAGACATGTAGGTTTCCTCACGATGTTTTCCTTCACCGTTAAAGCGAGCGATAAGTATTATTTAAGACACACATAACTTCGAAAAGTCACGGCATCGACTGGTGACCCGTCCAACAGTCTCTCACAAGGCAACTGATGCTTTTCTTTTTAAATTATAATTCTATCAGTCATAAACTGTTGATACAATTTTAAAACAACGATAAATAAAATCGAATGGAAAGATTTTTTTTTTATGCCTCTATTTTGGCAAGCAGTCATACGGCCCACCTGATGGTAAGTGATCACCGTAGGCTATGGACGCCTGCAACACCAGAGGCATCACTAGTGTGTTGCCGATTCTTTAGGAAAGGAAGTGGGTAGGAGAAGGAGCGGGAAGGGGGCACGAGGGTCATTGGGCCACCGGCACTCTCACTCACCGAACAAAACACAACAGTAGGAATACTGCTAATTCACGTCGATATTCTGTGAGAGGTTGTCCTTCCCCAGTCGAGCCGGCCCATTCATGCTGAAATCAGCGAGATCATATTTTGCAATTAATTTTCCGGGTACAAAGGTGTGAGGTTTTTGTATTAAGAAGTAATTAGTAGCAGCTTATAGTTTGGTACCTGGACTGGTAGATGGCAATAGGCACGCTCCATATTACGTGAGATCTAGTATCATACTTGGCGAAATGTTGGTGACGCATACCTCTGCCTACCCTTGCAAGAATATAAGCTTCAAGCTATGGTTTTGTAGTGTACCGTCCTCACCTTAGTAGTAACGAACTGTATGCGCATAATTATATGATAGCACTAATACCCTAAGGCAGTGGTCGGCAACCTTGTCGACTAAAAGAACCAGATATAGATAATACACAATTGAACTCTATTCAAAGAGACATTTAGAAAAAAATAAGAGAAATTTAGAAGTTAAGCTTTGCTTTAGCAGAAGACATAATTACGGAAATAATTAGTAGTGGTTAGTGTAACCGTCTGCCACGCCTGAGGTCGCGGGTTCGATTCCCGCACAAGTCAAACATTTGTATGCATGAACATGGATGTTTGTCTTGGTCTGGGTGTTTCTATGTATAGCATGCATGTATTTCCAAAAAAATAAAAGGTATATATGTATGTTTATCCATTGTCTAGTACCCATAGTACAAGCTCTGCTTAGTTTGGGCTAGATGGTGTTGTGTGTATGTGGTAGAATATTATTATTATTATTATTATTAATTAGGATTAAACTAACTGTCTCGAGCTTGCCTTAGTCAAATAAGTCTTAGCTTAACTAAATAAAATAAAATTTGGTATCATACTTCTAAAGCAAGATAATAAAAAATATTCCGTCTGCACTAAACTTTTCGTGGAAGAGCTGTGGCCGAGGAGTCAAAAAGCCGCGGGTTGCCCACCACTGCCCTAAGGCCCTAGTCTGCCATACACTATGTGATGAATAAATAAATAGATAAATTCGGGATGCTTGCACCATGCGTCCTAAGATAACAGGCGGAGAGTAGACGGGATGTCCAGGATGAGGATAGATAATTCACTGCCAGTCGAGCAGACTCATACGACTGATCGGAGATGGTTAAAAGTGTAGCCTAATGAGAGGTTGGTAAGGTAATGAGTTAGTAGAAATATACATATATATAGATATATATAGCAGCGATAAATCAGTGGGGAGACCAATAGACTGCAATGCAGAGGGTCTCGGGTTCGAACCCACGTCGCGCACCTCTGACTTTCGGAAGTTATATGACTTTTCGAAATTATGTGCGTATTGATTGACAATTATCGCCTGCTCCGTGCCTCGGAGAGCACGTTAAGCCGTCGGTCAGTCCCGGCTGTCATGAACATCTATGGCAGTCGTTATTGGGAGAGTGTCGACACAAAAGATCCCACTGGGTCGAAGTGTCGCCGGTCTGCGCTGACTGGCCCCCACATAAGATACATACATACATAATATATACTAGCGGTTAATGTGCATTATAATTATTATAATTGGAATTATTACGCCATGCTTCAACAAGTTCTTGTTACTCCAGGCAAAATAAATAATTGCTTTTATTCTATGTGGTTAGAAAATCGTGATATATCTTCCTCGTAATAACCGCAATATAATATAGCTCAAGTCATTATAGACCCTTGGTGGTTAATTATCACGAAATTTACATAATTTCTAATTATTGAGGGAAGTGTAAATATTCTAATTAGTGTTTTCAAAAGTAACCGTGAATCCATATAATTTAATTTCGAAGTTTTCGAATCCAAATTTCAGTCACGGCGGTCAATCTTAACGGAGATTGGTCATCTATTCAGGCGATAATAATAATAGGGGTTAAAGTATGAAGTTGCCGTTGTATAGTAATATATACTTTGAATTGACATAAAACCTTCATGGTGTGAGATTTTCGAGTGACACTTTTTTAACATACCTATATGATTCTTCTTCTAAAAAATGTGCAACATTTGATTTTCGATCTTTAATTGTTTTTTTCATTCATCTTAGACGGGAAAGACGAATAATTTGAAAATCCGAGTCATTTTTTAATACGAGTTACGGCGCGAAACTAACGCGGCAGAAACGGCTCGCGATATCAAAGCTGCATTTAGAGAGGAGACCTCTAATTAACGCACCGTGCGTTTTTGGTTTAAACGTTTTCGTAATGGAAACTTCGACTTGAACAACGAACCACGTGGAAGACCGCCCACACAGGTGAATAACGCTGAATTGAAGGAGATGGTTGAAGCCGACCCGAGTTAAACTACCCAGGAATTAGCAGCATAGTTTAACGTTACCCTACCTACAATATTGGCTCATTTGCATCAAATCAATAAGATGAAATAAAAAATAAATGAAAAATGGGTGCCTCATGATTTGACTGATATGCAGAAAAAATGCGTGTTGAAACTTGTGTTGCCTTTTTGAATCGGTACAGAAATGAAGGAATATTGGATCGAATTGTGACATGTGACAAAAAGTGGATTCTTTACGATAACCTTAAGCGAAAAATGTAATGGCTGACCCCAGGTCAAACGCCGCAAAAGTGCCCTAAGGGAAAGCTTACCAATAAAAAGGTAATTGTAATTGTTTGGTGGTCTCTTCATGGTGTTATTCACTAAAGCTTTCTCAGGTCTGGTCAAGCAATAACAGCAGATGTTTACTGCGCCGAACTTCTAACAATGATGGCGAAACTGGCAGTGAAACAGTTCCGAATATCCTGCCCTCGTGAATCGATCTTCACCATTATTGCTCCACGATAACGCAAGACCTCACACTGTACGAGAAACCATTGTAACTCTACAGGAGCTGGAGTTAGAAACCATACGTCATTCTCCGTACTCGCCAACCTCGCTCCAACGGACTTCAAGATTTTTCGTGATTTGGTCAATTTTCTACGTGGTAAAAAATGTTCTTCCCAGGAAACAGTACAAAATGCTTTCACACAGTTTGTCGAATCTAGATCTCTGGAGTTCTATCGTAAAGGCATCATAAATTAATCTTTCGTTTAGATAGCAGCAATGTATAGATAATGAGGGTAAATATTACGATTAAATAAATATGGTACATCTCAGAAAAAATCGATTTTATTCTGCAATTTCATACTTTAACCCTTAATATTATAGAGCACAATGTGTGATCAAACACAAATGCACTCTCTATTTCCTTACTCTCATAATTCGATGGTCCAGCAATCCGACACGACCGAAGAGAGATCAGCTGCAGAACGTCTTTTATACGTGCTTTCCGAGGCACGGGGATTTGCAAAATCACCAACATCCGAATTCCTGCTGACTGCTATTAAGAATTTCTTGACAGAAAACCCCAATAAGTTTGTGTAAGCGGTTACGTCGTGCAGCAAAGCAGCTGTGCTTTCAGTAGGTCGATAAGAGTGCCAATTTTGACGAAGTAGACATTTTTGTCTTCGTTGGTGCAGCGGTAATGTCGATGTCCAGGCTTTGAATCTCGGTTGGTGACCCCAACCGACCGTCTTCTCAACAGAGCCTTATGTGCAAGAGTTGCATAGACTGTAGGGCTTGAGGATAGTAGTCAATGCGACATAACCGGTGCGCTACCTAGGATAAAAATGCCTACTTTGTGAGAATGCTATCAGTTACTGTGTGCATTATAATCGCTTAATTCTACGCTTCTCTCAACATTTTAATCACCATACGATCGGTTCTCTTGCGTTTACGCCGCTGGATCGATGACGCATTCCTAATAAACCTTAGATAAAATATAAAGTGCTATTGGCACTAGCCGTGACAGCTAGCAGTTGCTATTTCCGTAAGTCTTTTTGGCAACACATTCAGGAACCATGTTCATTTCTGTTTGGGATAATATTTAGTACTCTCACCTACATAGTTATAATCAAAGCTATAATGCTTTTTACCTTTAATTTGTTTCTCGGATAATAATTTACGTTTATATATATATAACTAGTAGTTTTCCCGCGGTTTCACCCGCGTAAGTCCCGTTTCCGTGTGAATATCGGGTTTCACCCCTTCCACTCCCTTCAAGGTGGAATTTCCAAAAATCCTCTCTTAGTGCTCCACTACTCTCTCCAAGGAACATACATGCCAAATTTCAGCTTCTTGCGTTCAGTAGTTTCGGCTGTGCGTTGTCTGTCAGTCACTCAGTAACGAAAGAATTTTATATATACATATATATATATAGAGATTAAAACGCCATTTTTGTAATTAGCAAGCTTTTGCTCGCGGGTTCGCTCGCTAAGGAAAAATATTTTTGGCGCAGCGGTAGTGTGTGCGACTGCTTTTAGATGTCGGGTTTAATACTCAGGCCGGGAATTTGATATTGGGTTTTTCTGTCAAGACAGTCTCAGAAGCCGGGGTCTGGAGCAGAGCCCGGTAAACTAAACCTATCGCTGGCGAAATATAGACCTACCCATTCGGGCATATAAATTCAATAGATACATGTAAACAAAATACAAATGTATGATATCAGTCGATTTGACTTTCCATTACCTGGGATTGTTGTGAAAAATTAGATACAGTAAAAAGATAATTGAAACTTTCACAACTTAGAGTAAATTCATTTCAGCGCAATTTGTAATACAAGTTTTAACATTCAATAAGTAAATAAAATTACTAGTGTAAATAAAACAAAATAATATCAATAGAAATATTTCAATAGCTTGTTAATTTAGTTGCCATGGCGTGTAAAATAGCGTCTCAATTCTACTAGATTTATATAAACTAGCTGTTACATGCGACTTCATCCGCGTGGAATTTTTAACCAAAAAGTTTTAATATTTTTTCGCGATACCCTATTATTTTTCTAAAATCAAAGTAGCCTTACTTGATCCTTATAACATCAGCTATTTGCCAGTGTCAGTCCCGTCAAAATCGATCCAGCCGTTTCTTTTATGGTAGGTACGCGCTGCCGTAGAGTTTACGAGACTTCATCCAGAGGCGATAGCTAGAATTCTCTACAAATCCTAATCCTAACTAATATTATAAATGTGAATTCGTTTGTTTGTTTGTTACGCTTTCACGCCTTAACTTCTCGACCGATTTTCATGAAACTTCGCATACTCGTTGTCAGGGGAACAGAAAAAGAAATATGGTAAATTTCATCGAGAAGAAAACACTGTCACAGACCTAACCTAACATAGTTTTACGCAAACGTAAATCTAATAGTGTATGAAGGACAAATATTACATTTATAAAATACTTATTATTAATCGGAACTGGCCATGTTCCAATTTTAATACGCCATATTGCTCATTAACTCATTAGATGCACATGTAGGTAATGCTCTTAAAATAAACCTATTTACTTAAAACCTTAACTAATTAATGAGACTAAATTATTATCATTATTAATAAGGTGACGAATTAACATACAGTTGATATGACCAGCTTATAAACTAAAAAATTGTAACAATTTTCAAAATTTTGTAATAAAGTGTCAAATAAACAACGCGATAAAATCCGTATATAGCAGTTTAATTTCAATAACCAGCTTGATAATAAATATCAGGAATATCACTAATTCCTATGTAGACTCACGCCTAAATACCCTGAAAGATTTAGGCAGAGTTATATCACGGGCACATCTTTTACATTACGCTAGTATTTCGTACATTCATTAGATTACGCTTATAAAAAAATCGCTCTCTCGCTTTTTCTCTCCCTCTCTCTTTATTTCGCCCTCTCTTTCTCCCTCACCCTCTTCCTGGCTATATATATCAGCCTTATTGCTCGTCTTCAGATAGCTATCATACTTCCTCATATCTCTTTGCACGACAGCCTTGCATCTTATTTTTGGTTGACCTCTATAACTACGACCAGAGAAAAAACATTGTAGTGCCAAGTTAACTACGTAGTTAGGTGGTCTTCTCTGAACGTGCCCACTAGAGTAACCATAGAAGAATAGAGAGAAGACCATATATCTCAGCCTACTCTCTTGCATCTTATCGGCGATATCGCGCACTCCCCAAGTTAGCTTGTACGTAGGTACTAGTTACAGAGTCAAAATCAAAAATCATTCATAAAATAAGGTCACACGGTGACACTTATGAACGCATCAGTTTATGAGTTAGTAAGTAAATTTACTATCATAATATAAACTTTAAGGTTCATAAGTGAAGTTACTTTTACATAACGCAACTAGTTGCTTGGTTTAATGAATTGAACCTTTAGAAATAGCCTATGAATAACCGAAATATTGTTACGCCCAGTGACATCTCTCGGCATTGTGGGAAAGACTCGGCAGTTCCGTCTATTAATTTATTACACCGCCATCTATTGGCATCTTACGGAACTACGTAGTGTGAGTACGCTAAGGGTAGAGAGAACGCTGGCACTTTCTCGAACCATCGTACTGTTTACATACCGGGTATAGCGTTACTAGTAAACTCTAGAAACGCTTTACCCGCGTATAAATAGGGCGCACGCGCACCGCCGAGTCAGTTTACAATCGTAAGCGATCAAGTGTTCATCGAAGCGAACGGAAGCGGAAATACTACGGAGTTTGAAGCTAGAAGCAGTGAAAAAGTGAAATATAGTGTTTGTTGTGTTTAAATTTAATTGTGTGTTGGAATAAAACGTGTTTTAGTCGATAATATTGTTTGTATTCTTATCCGTCGAACCCAGCACGCAACAATATCATGAATGTATGCAAAATTAAGAGCATTCGTCTGCACGGATGGTGTAGTGGCTGAAGTGGTCGCCTCGCCACTGCCACTACGCCGAGTGTTGTGGGTTCGAAACGTTCGAATCCTACTCGGAACAAAAACAGGTGTTATTTACAAACGGTTGTTCTGAGTCTGGGTGTTCTTTGAGTCCGTTGTTTGAATGTTTGTAAAGTCACCCGCGACGCGACACAGGATTTATTCTCAGTGCGAGAGTTGTCATTTTATATCAAAGAAAATACAAAAAACAAAAATGAATCTTTTTTTTAAAACGTAACATGACCTCACTCGACATATACCTACCCGATGTCATTGGGTAGAGATGAAAAAGGGCAAAGACCTTCGGCACAAAATAGGTCTTGATTTCTTATATCTTATCTTATGTGGGGGCCAGTCAGTGCAGACCGGCGACACTTCGACCCAGTTGGATCTTTTGTGTCGACACTCTCCCAATAACGACTGCCATAGTTCATGGCAGCCGGGACCGACGGCTTAACGTGCTCTCCAAGTCACGGATTATCCTACAATACTATCTATACTCCATTTGGTTCCATCCTCGGTGCCTCGGAGAGCACGTTAAGCCGTCGGTCCCGGCTGCCATGAACATCTATGGCAGTCGTTATTGTGAAAGTCAGTACCCTCTAATATCCTGACACTGGTCTAGCCTTAGGGTATCGTTAGCCTTCGGGTTGCGGAGGTCAGGTGGCAGCCGCTCCGTGTAAAAACTGATATCCAGTCAAATCCGGTTAGACCAGAAAAGCCGACCCCAAGTGACTTGGGAATAATAAAGGCTAAGAGAGAAGACTCCATTTGGTTCCAAAGGTAAACAATCTTGATGTGACTTTTACACAAACACATATTAAACAAACAAACTACTGCTTAAACCAACAGTTAAATTGCTTTAGTAATCATTATTGTTGTATTTACATTGATCTTTAGCAGCATTTATTTAATTTTTATACTTACTTTTTAGTTCAAATACACATCAAGATTGTTTACCTTCAGTTAAATACCTAACCAAATGGAGTATAGGTGCGTGAAGGTGCCAATGTAACGGTAAAATGCACCAGTCCCCTTGCTGACGTCACAGGATTTCTAGAAACTTCCGACCGCTTGAAACATAACACAGATGTTCGATTACAATGCATTCGACAGAAATAACAAACAAATACTACTACACAGTTCAGATTACGTCACAGCTGTGATTGTGGCCGCGAATGGTGAAAATCAATAGTAATATAGGTCACTCTGCTATTAGTTGCATATGAATAAACAGTGTAATGTTGCATGTCAGCTGCAAATTAAATCTATAGGGTACAGGCAATTCGTAAACGTAATTAAAAGAGAACGCCATCAGTGTTCCGTTCATACAGACGTATTCCTCTGTTTTCTCCCCAAAGAATAAAACGGGAGCAAAAAAGAATTTACCACTACCATGTTCTTATGTTTGACGATTTTTATAATTTAATTATACATATATATTATATGGATTATGATCCGTCAAAAGGAACAAAATTGGCCTAGCAGCAACAGCATAACTGTTGTATTCAGACGTTCAACTAACGAAATTCTTAAAAATGATTTCATAATGATTTTACCGTCTGCTCGTTTACCCCCTGATCATAAAAAAGAATATATACTAGCTGCCCGGACAGACTTCGTTCTGTCAAAAGTAATTTTCTTTTTTTTATGTTTACTTTATCACTAAGGGGTATGAAAAATAGATAATAGCCAATTCTCAGACCTACTAAATATGCATATAAAATTTCATAAAAATCGGTCAAGCCGTTTCGGAGGAGTATGGTTACTAACATTGTGACACGAGAATTTTATATATAAGATATATATATAAAAGCCAAAATCCTATCATATAGCTAATAAAAAATAAATAAATTAGTTGGGTATAATCATTCTGAGCTATAGTTATTTAGTTCGGGCCCAGCCCAGCCTTAACTTGTCCATATTGCCTCTTACACAGTTAGATTTAAATAGTAAACTGACGTGCAAAATTAGGGCCTATAGACTTCTTCTACGTCTCAGTACCTGTAGCTCCAGACTGCGTGTTTCAACTAAGAAGCATAAACAAAACCTATCGAGATTGCCAACTCGGTTATCGAGCCCGGGAACTCACAATAGCAGTAAAAGTGTAAATGCGAAATTCATTGTTTCTCCGTCTGGATGAAATTTGGTATAAAATTATATGAAAACACTAAGCATTACTGCAGTAATACTAATTTCTATTGAGGTATACATAGGTATAAGTGGTATAAAACTACCAACGAACGAAATTAAGCTAATTCTTCCCGATGCAATGCTGCAAAACAATTGTGTATCCTACAAGTTCAATGTTGCCGCAATGTTGTTTTTTGAGAAAGGTGTTGTGGTCACGATGGGCTTGAGATGTCTTTACAGAAAACACCAAATTAAAGCAAAGAAAATAAATGCTAGTACTGTGTGTATCGCGGTGGCTCAATCTGTCGTAAAGTAATATTATAGATCGCACACTGTATGATGGCCGGTCTGAACATTGCGCGAGTGGCGTCGCAGTTGTAAAGTTTAGGTCTCTTTGGTGACAGGGGGCGGGGGCGGGATGCAATCCGTACTGACTGACAGACTGTACATGCGCAACAATTCGGAGACGCTATGTTCTGTCCGGTCATCATAGATTGCGCGATCTGTACAATAATACTGCTACAAAAGCTACCTACTGGTAGGATTAGCTAGGTTGGAAAATGCAATGCGTCATTGCAACATAATTTTCTTTCAATGATGAGTGAGTGACATTTATTTGTTTTAGTCCAAGATTTACGATTTAAACCTTTGTTTTACGACGTGCACGATTTACAACAACAAAAGTGGTATAACATGAAGTGAAATATGAAATTGAAAATTATTTTGTATGTGTTGTAAAATTAATAAGTTTATATACATATGTATAGATCGTAACGGGTATTAACGGGATCTTGCATATTGTTACCATTAGATGCTTGACTTTTCGACCAGGGGCCTATTAATAAACGTGACAATCCGACAATTTTGTCACTTTTCGACATATATCTTTTGTTTTACGACGTGCACGATTTACAACAACAAAAGTGGAATAACATGAAGTGAAATATGCAATTGAAAATTATTTTGTATGTTTGTAAATTGATAAGTTTATATACATATGTATAGATCGTAACGGGTATTAACGGGATCTTGCATATTGTTACCATTAGATGCTTGACTTTTCGACCAGGGGTCTATTAATAAACGTGACAATCCGACAATTTTGTCACTTTTCGACATATATGTCGAATTGTCGCGACAAGTACTTTTAATAAAGATGAAAATTAAGTCTAAATGCGACAAGTACAAACTGACAGAATTGTCAGACTAAAAACCCCCAGTTTAATAAAGGCGACAATTGTCAGGTTTTTACCTGTCAAGTCTCTAAAAGAATACCTCCGACTTATTTGTCATGGTAATTGACATATTTGTCACAACACAATATCGAGGCATGCACATGAGAGAACTCTTTGCTGTGTGCGGAATTTGATGTGCAATTTTATTTATTAAGAATTCAACGATAGTTTTGCTTACTCGAAACATTTCTATGAATACTCAGTTTTCTTCCAGTTATTTATTTTAAATACCTACTGTTAAAATTAATTATATATAATAATATAATTAATCGCAATTCTACACAATTAAATGAAGACCGATTACTCCACGACCAGTAGATAAGTACTTACCTACCTCTAGTCTAAATTGCCAGTATATGAAATCAAAGAATAACCAATAAAAATAAATTTCAAAAATAAGCATTGGTTTATAATTATTATACAGGTAGATCATAATCTTATAGTGAAATACTTTTTTTTTCTAGCGTTTATAACATTCGAACATACATAGTCTCTTGCTTATATCCTCAAAAATAGGTAGAAGCGTTCTATACATCCACATATCGCCAGCTATGGTTTTGTGTCCCATGTAATGGAGGCAACCTTATTGCCATTTTCCGGGCACAATGCCAGACTTCCTGTTGCCATTTAGAATTTCTTGACGGAAAAACCCAATAACAAAAAGCATTTTTTGCAAGTAGGTTGGTACCTAAATGATTCGAAATTTGAATTCGGCCGTCAACATTTGCCACGAATGTCGCCAAAATATCGCATGAATAAATATTTGCATATTGCATGACGCATATAAATATTCAAGACGTCACGTGCAAGAAATCCTTAAAATGTATTGTTTTCGCTTCTAGAATACAAATGAACAAGAAATATTTAATACATACGGTTATTGATACCTTGCTTTTCGATCCACATACGCGGCAACAGTTTGTATAGGTAATCCACAAACAATTGTTCTAAATTTGGATGTTCTTTGTATTTTGCGACACAGGATTTATTCCCAGTGCGGGAGACGTCGTTAAAAGAAATGGTTATCTAATGATGAATACCATATCTGGTAGTTCTGTTTGTAAGTCTTAGCGATACATGTATTTGCTATTATATTATTTGGTTAGAGGCATCACATTCGCCTGCCTGCTAATGGTGCTCTTTGAAAAGATAGGTTGTCGCCATACCTCAAACGCGTCGAGTTTTGTCGAGAACTATGAATTTATGAAAGATCACAATATACCGTTATAGAGATTACATGCAGCTAGACAACTTTTACAGAACTCAAGCTGCATGGATAGCGTAGTGGTTAAAATTGTCGCCTCGCCACTGTCAATGCGCCGTGTGTTGTCGGTTCAATCCCTATACGGGCCAAAATTTGTTTGATCTACATATAGTCAATCTGAGAGTCTGGGTGTTCTCTGTGTCCGCTGTATGAACGTTAGTATACTCCCAGCGATACTGAAATTATTCTTAGTGCGGAAGAATTAAAAAAAAGAGAAACGTTTCATTAAAATCGAATCAATTACTACAATAAACTTTTGCTCTATTTTTTCCTAAGAGATTATCATATTATGACACAAATCTTTTTGAGGTTCCGTAGCTAAAGATTGCCCACAGGACTCCATTAGCCTACGCTGTCTGCCTACATCCTACCAGGATCTATATTTAGAGAACCAGCTAAGTACGAGCCGGGCTCAGGCCATTGTGTCATCGAAGCTTCGGTGCACAAGGCCGATTTTATTGGTAACTTACTAATATTTTACCCTTAACGCCCTTTGACCTATATCTTTATAATATACAATATTAATGCTAAATTATATTCTCTTGTTCCAGAATGCGACTAAGTGCACGACGGGCTTCCAAAATCTGGCAGGACAGAATAGCCGACCCATTAGACACGGCTGTGTACTGGGTCGAGCGAATCATCCGATGGGGCGACCTAGATCCTCTACACTCCACATCCAGAGATCTCTCCTTCATAGAATATAATCTTCTAGATGTTTTAGCTGTGATAACCCTTATTATTATATTTTCTATCATAGTTTTATGGATAATTATGAACCAAATACTTCGGCTCATAAGTGCTAGCTTCCATAGCAAGCAAAAGTTACATTAGTCATTGGTTAAAATATAGTGCAATTTGGCTTCCTTTCAAATGTCTAAAATAAGATATCAATCTGTGTAAAGAATTAATTCCTCAAAATGTTTCGTGTAATATTTGTGTTTAAATAAACATTTATTTAGATAAATTTATTGAGACAACAAATTTTGTATTGGCAGAATGAAATAATACCTAAATTAAACTGCTGTTTTAAGGACTTTAAAAAGTAATTACAATTTGTTTGTTATCTTATTTTAATGAATTTATTTTAGAAAAGGGTCGCTAATTTTAGATATAAGTATATTAATATTATACCTAATGTAGTCGTAGTTAAAATGTTACTATTAAAAATATATAACCTGTGTGATGTCTATGTGCCTATGTAGAATTTCCCAATGCCAATAACAAATCTTTAAATTGCTGATTTGTCAGTAAATGGAACTGAAATGTGATAATAATTTAGATATCTACTTATTTCCCATTTGATCCAAATAGTTAATAGAGAGATATACATTTATATTCTATAAGACTAAAGCATACAAAGCAAATTCAGAATATTCATAATTAATTAAGAAAGATGTAGAATAAATAATAGACAATCTCTGTGTGGCCTGGAGCCTACCGACCGTTGAGTTTATAATGTTACTAAAGAGTTTAGAATACCTTTAAAACATAGTTTTTACTTTACTACTCTCACAAAATAGCACCCATTCTAAGTTTTTTTGTTTATAATTGGCTAAACATTTAATAATTTATCATTACTATCACTAGATGTCGCTGTTGATTAACAGCTTAATGCCGTAAATGGCGCAGTACATACATACTATAGCCTATTTATATTTTCTGAATGATTAATCATTTCTGAACTGATCATCAATATGACGAACACAAAATACCTACACCCAGCCTCATTTGTTTGCCCTGTTAAAGATTTGAACCTACAACACTCCAATACGGCGGCAGCAAAGACATGATTGCTTGTTGCACCATCCCAACTTTAAAAGTGTACCTACAAGATATTTTGTTGTATTTTGACAATAGTAGTTAAACTATGACAACATTCTTACCTCCTTAGTAAAAAAAAGGGTAAAGGTTCCAGTAGTTTAACGTTCATAAACCGATTAAATCTACATTGTTATATATGTCATTTTAATTTTCATATTTTCTTTACCTACATAGTTTTTTTTTACACTTTTTATCAATATTGTTCATTTGTTTCTTTATGTACACATCTATATAATAAAACAATGTCCCCATAGCTACAAGAATATAGGTAAGCATTTAAGATTCTCGTTAAAGATATTAGCAATCTTAAATCTAGCTTCTTGTGGCACATAAATATAGAATAGGTATCATATACATAAGTAGACTGAAAACATAAAAATGGAACAAAATGAAGATGTGTGTATAGAGGAATAATCTGTAAATTGTTAATCCCTTAATGATACTTTAGGCAGAATACCGCACAACTTGTGTGCGATCTATGCCAAACATAGACTTAAAACTCGAATGCCAAACAAGCAGTGGCAGTCTGCGCACTGTTCCTTTGCCTATATTTGGAACGCAACCACGTCCCTACGGGGAGGTGGTGATTGCCAGCACTAGCTGTCACATAGAGCTCGCAAATCTGTGTACAACTAACAGCTTGTAAATCTAATTATTTCCTAATACAAGTGATCTTATAAGATTGGAGGCTTTTGTTTCCTTTCCATCAACCCACTCAGAGCCCGAGTCCTCTCTCTCCCGCCTTCTTGTTGTCGGGTATCCTAGATTTGCTGGTTTGTCTTTTATTTCATCTGATGGGGTCCCCAATTCAACAGATGTCATTTCCTTTACATGCCTATCGATGATTGCTGCTTGTGTCGGAATATGTGATGAAGATATTACGAAGCTTTCTCCCAAGAGTTTGATGTTTGGCGAACGATATTGCGGCATAATATAAGTCAGGGTATATAGCATGATTCAAATCTGGATGAGACCCCATGTCCCTAACCCTGCTATATTGAAGGTTTGGATCACTGCTCTGGGCGGCCTGCCACTTATCCTTTAAAGCCAGGGCTTTGTCCAAAACCAGTGGGATCTTCAAGGCCCTGCAGTGCGACTTGATAAATAAGTCCATATACTGGACTGCCTTCAGAGAAGCAAAGGACCACACCATCTTTACTTGGGTTAGAACCGCTGCGATAGCTTCTTGCTTCTCGATGAATAGGGTTCTGTTCACTATTTCTTGGCGCAGCTCGCTTCTGCCATCCAGTATACCTTGGAAAACCTTTGCGAGCGTCATTATACCTTCCCAGGATGGCTCTGATACTCTGTCTCCTATATTGACGGAGGCCAACGCAGCCTTCCAACGTTTAGAAAGAGCAGGGTGATTGAGAGATGTCACCGATTTGGTCATAGTCATTAGACACGATAGAAATAATAACAACAAATCTTGTTCTGACACCTCCGTCTCCTTTCTCTCTAGTGGCTCAGGAGGCAGTTCCGCTGTCTGTCACCTCTCAACACTTATCGTGGAGATAGGCGCAAGCATGTCCAGAACCACCGAGATCAGGAGATCATCCTAGTACACCGCCTTTCCGTCAATCTTCTCCCCTAATATGATACTGTTTCCAATTTGACACATTATAGAATTTCTTTGTGTCGCCGATGATGATGGTGTCTGTAGCTTGGATAGTGAACGCCATGCTGGCTAAAGCTAAGCTGACCTAAAAGAAAGTTGACTACAATAGGAATTCTTTCTTATTTTGGGTCAGCTTCTTTATAAACCGTAAACACATCAATCTGCACTCTAGCTCCTGCTCCATTGGGCCACAGAGCCAGCATGGCGTTCATTCGAAATGATTTATTTTATTTTATTTTACAATCTTAGGAAAACTTACAGAAAAAACTTAACTTACAAAAAAGAAGGCCTATTAAAAGTTTTCACTGATAGCATGAAACTAATATGTTATTGTGAACTTAATGTCCCTTTAGTTGCCAATAGTTTGTATATAATACTAAATGTATTGTATTTATGGTTACTATTAAAATAAAAAAGACAAAAATATAAGTAGACTTTAATTTTAATAAATATATTTTAACACATTTATTTTCACGAATCCTAACAAAATATTTCACTGTGTGATTCATAAGCTATAGTTTACGTCAAATGCAAAAGATCAATTTTTAATAAATATATTTTTAAACACATTTATTTCCACCAATTCTTATAAAATAGTCACTGTGTGATGTAATCAGTAGTAGGCTACAGTTTACGTCAAATGTGAAAGAATGGTTGACTGTTTTAACAATATTTCAAAATGAAGAACGTAATTTGTTACAAATATAAGAATACATCAACAATTCATTGATTACAAATAATATATCTAACCTTCTTGCACTGCTTAAGCCGACAATACATGTAGGCCCAACGATGCCGAGTGACAGCCAATACCAACGTATAGACAGACGGTGTATATGTTTTAACTTGCCAGTGCTTGGCATCACTCGCCTAGTTGGCCGACTGAAGGCAAGCGCCAACGTGTAGAGCTTAATTTACGTACCTTGTAACAACTTACAGTCCCTCGCGACCACTTGTCTCACTTCGGAGCAGTGTCGGTTTTTCTACACAAATCAAAGGCGTTGGTCTGCGCTCAACCAATAGCGTCCACATGTTGGTCCGGCTGCCATTTCGCGCTTGGCGAACATCGCCGTTATACGTACAAAATGTATTGTTTTTTACAAGTCTACTACGGTGTACACTGATATAATAATTATATGCGCTTATTAATCGTGAATAAGTCGTTGGAGTGCTATAATTAAATAAATACCAGCAGCTGCAATAACTTTTACAACGTCCATATTGTTTCAATGCTCAATAAAGACTGACAGCGCCCAACGTGTAGACAGATCCACAAAGCTCGTCTTCATTGGCCGTTTGCATTGGTTTTCTTCAAACTTGCCGAGCGTCCAGGCGGTAGTACTTGACTTGTATCAGTTTGCCTTCGCTCGCGTTGGCCTACGCTTGGCCGACATGTATTGCAGACTAGACATGTGCACTCGTAACACGTTGGTGGTGTCATGACAGATGACATAAACACGCGTGTTTTATGTAAGTTTGGCTAACGTGTTCATATCGATTATTTCCAAAGTGTAATTGTTTAGAAAGAGGTCAAGTTGTTTCAGTATAAAATTTCTACATTCTAGTAAACGATTTGGTCGTAATAATAATACAGAAGTCACCTCCTGATTTTTACCTATTTGAAAACTGTGGATAGTTTGTTTTTAGAAAAAAGAAAATATGTTTACGGTTTTGCACACTGCAGCTGAGGTATTGATATGCGAAAAGATATAAATATTAAATCAAAATTATATTCTATTCAATATTAATGAAATGAGATCTCAAAAAGAAAAGCACAAATTTTGTTTAAATATTAAAACGTAAATCAAATTATAATTACAGGTTCGTACAAACTATTAGTGTAATATTATAATTAGGCATGTTAAATCATTTCGTTATAATCTTCATTAGCTAAGAGGTATGTTTTTTATACTTGCTGGACGATTGTGGTTGGCCCTAATTAACCGACAGCAAAACTAATTTTAGGCCCTTGACTAGCCAAACAAAGCAAGCATCGAGTACACGCCAATCCATCACTCCTTACATTGTTAGTAATATCGTTTTCTTACTCTCACTTCATAGACACCAATTACTTTCAAACACTACTTGTGACAAAATAGAAGTATTTTTTACTGGTTATCAATCTTTGTAGTATAAACATTATCATCTCCAATGTTGCGCGATTATTACAAAATAAAAACATTCGAATAAATTTTAAATCGCGATCCTATTATCGACTTCTGGTCTTTTCATTCGATTCGATTATAATTCGAATAGTTGTCAATGATTCGAAAGCTGTTTAGCCGAAAAGCGCGCATCACTATCAGTGTTATCATCCAGTTGATTTTGTTATTTTATTGTTATATACGCTACGTACATTAAACGCTGACAGCTACCCTATCAGGATTGAGCCTTACAATAAAACTGTGAACCAATAGAATATATAGTCTGTACACTTTAAATTAATCAGTGTTAAGCTCATAAGCGATTTCACCAGCATTCCGAGTATACCATGCAACATTTACGTACATTATGATATCGAATAGCATCATAATGTACGTCTATTTCCTAT
The DNA here is from genome assembly GCA_930367265.1 of Catocala fraxini. NCBI lineage: Eukaryota > Metazoa > Arthropoda > Insecta > Lepidoptera > Erebidae > Catocala > Catocala fraxini. The sequence continues at coordinate 26,062,805 of OV884031.1, forward strand.
TGAGCTATCTCGAGTTGAAGCTTTTTGATCTTAATAGGCAGAATGTTAATCATCTCTTGGCATAACTGGAATTCTTCATGCATCATAGCTGCAGCCTGCTCGTTCGTAGTACATATGTCTACAACCGCCTGGTACGAATCCAAGCTCTTCTGGACATGGACCAGTTGCATATTCTTATCCAATGCAATTCTTTTCATGCTGTTTCTGCCTATGAAAGCGTGGGCACTGATCACTGGCCTTATCAAGTCATACATCAATTGCAGAGGCATTCTGCCTTCCTTATCTTTGACGGAATTTAGGAAAGCGTCATAATTTTCAATGCTTTTCTCGCAAAGCATGTTGATTTTCTTTAGCGCTTGAGGTGTTGGTTCCTTCGCTTGGTTCAGCTTCTCAAGTTTGATGTTCAGGATATCTGAGTACACTTCGCCCAGTTCATACCACAGTTGCCTGCAGTATTGTAGGTAATATACTGGGTTGATTTCCTTTAACAAGTCTTCGAGCATGTCAATACGCCTTTTGTGCATTTTGGCGCGTCGTTCGTCATCTTCTTCGAAGAAAGCTAAGTAGCTGTAAGACTGAGAACTGTCTTGAATAAGTTCTATATAATCTGAGGCCAAGGTATCCAGTTTATAATACTCCTTGGCTTTGTTTAGCCAAGTCTGGCAGTTTAAGAAGACTTCTCGAGCATCTTGGTAAGTAAGCAAGAATTTGTCACCGATTTTCTTTTCGTACTTCGAGACATCAATTTCCGGGAAAGTTAACTTTTTCAGGTCCCCTCCACAGATGTTTTCGTTGTCTTCTATGGTCAGATCTGACATATCTGTAAACGTTAATATTTTTGTCATTATTATTTGTTTCTCTTAATATTATTTAACTTGGATATACCTAATACATTAAGAAAATACCCAGCTCTTTGGGAGGCTTATATGGGTACATGAGTCTGACGGGCAGAGGCCTTAAAATGAGTCACAGTTGGAGCTGTTTGTGAAGGGAGGCAAAATAAATGTTAAATACTGTTTGAATAAATACTGTTTTTTACCAAAAGAACTTAAAGGATTTTCAAATATGTAAATGGAAGAAGGTCAAAAATAAGTGTATTCAGGAATGCTAAAATACTATAAATGCGAATGTCAGTTTGTTACGCTTTCGCGCCTTAACTATTTGATTAACATGACATTTTGCATACACTTTGTCAGGGGTATAGAAAACGACATAACGTACCTTTCATCCATGTTCCCGCGATATAATTATTTTTTGACAAAGTCTACATTAACGCCAGCAAAGCAGCGGACTAAATATAGTAAATAATAGTTCTCAGATAGTATTGTTTATACCACTAAACAATTGTATATCTAATGATAAGCAGTTTCCATAGCTAGTTAGCTACCACCCACGTATTACCGACCCTTCAAAAATTTGCTTCTATGCTACCAGCGCAAAGACCTTGAATACCCTCTTGTTAGTAGATATCTCTTAGATAGCTTCCAGCCCTTCAAATCTGAGGGCCTGGACGAGATATTCCCAGCTCTCTTGAAATGGGGACAAACAACAATTGTGCCGCACCTGCTTAACATATACAGAGCATCGATAGCGCATAACTACATACCTCGCCAGTGGAGGGAAGTCAAAGTAATCTTCCTACCCAAACCGAGTAAGTCAGACTATACACAGGCGAAATCATACAGACCGATCAGTCATCGGCCTAACCTCTTTTCTGCTGAAGACTCTAGAGAGACTAGCTGATAGGTATCTAAGGGAAGGTGCTTTGAGACTCGAGCCACTACACCGCCAGCAACACGCCTACAGGAAAGGCAGATCAACGGAATGAGCGCTGCACTCTGTTGTAGGAACAATAGAATTAGCACTATCTGACAAATTAATGACACTAGGGGCTTTCATTGATGTAGAAGGAGCTTTTGATAAGACAAAATTCAACAGCATCAGGCAGTCACTCAGCACATTTGGAGTTGATAGAACCATTAGTGGCTGAATCGATCAACTTCTAAAGATGCGGGCCATACAATTGACCGTGAACTCTACCACGAGAGGCATAGTAGCGAAGGGCTGTCCCCAAGGAGGAGTACTCTCGCCGCTGCTATGGAACATCGTGGTAGATGACCTGTTAGAACGCCTTAATAGCAGATGCTACTACACGGTTGACTATGCGGACGACATAACCATTCTGGTCAAAGGCGACTCAGAAAACATAATCTATAATCGGATGCAATCAGCCTTCAGGATCATGGAACAATGGTGTAACCATCATAAACTGACGATTAACCCGACTAAGACAGAACTGGTCCTTTTCACACATAAAAGGAAAACTCAGTTAATAATAATAATAATACATTTTATTTTCAAAGTCTAGCTAGGCTACTATACTAAGTAGCCTGTGTTAAGGATAGATTCTTTACTTTAACAGCCGTAAGAAAACGATTTCTCAAAATTGTTGACACCATATAGCGACCCTCCCGCGCCGTCGTGCACCTTGTTCGGCCTGTTCCTGGTCTTCGAAGATTGGATCCAGTTTCATGGAAATGCTGGAGCACTCGCTGAACTGTAGAAAGAGTCACACTAACAGTTTTCGCTGTATTTCGCTGACTGACTGCTCCTGGTACATTCTTCAGGGGTTAACGACATGATGACTTCAGAATAATAAAATTTATAAAGCAGAGAATGAAACAAACGCGAAATACTTGATTTGAATTTTTTGGTACTAAATTAAAAAACGACTATGATTTTACATTTTCAGTTTTTATACAATTATCAAAAATAAATATAAAGGATTTATATATTATGTTATGAGGCATTAGATATTCTTTAATTTAGTCTCTATTTCATAAAGCTAGGTCAGGTACTTTTGAAGATATTGAAGATTTTCTAACCAACCCATTTTCTTTGCGATCCAGTGTATTTGGATCGGATCTTACCCTATCGTAAGAAGTCAAGTATCTAGGCGTAGTACTCGACCATAAGCTAAAGTTAGCACCTTAACACGAAACCAAAGCATGCACAACATTCTGCCAATGCAGAAGATTAATAGGCAGAAAATGGGGCCTCAAACTATCTATAACCATATGACTCTACACGGCCATAATATATCATAACATATGGCGCCATAGTTTGGTGGCCCCGCACTCTTCTAAGCACAGTTATACACAAACTACAAGGTCTACAACGACTCGCCTGCCTGGCGACGACAGGCTCTATGAGAACAACCCCTACGGCAGCGCTGGAGGCTATACTAAACCTCAGACCCCTACACCTAATCATACAGCAGGAAGCAGTCACAACTGCCACACGGCTTGAAAAGGTAGGGCTCTGGAAACGGGACAATGGGATAACTCATGCACGCCTAAAGGAGTTAATATACAACGAAATTCCAATGACAGCGGCGACATGAGATATCATCCCAAAAACTTTTGTTTTCGACAAAAAATACCACATCCAACTTCACGAAGAATTTAAAGATAGCTCTGGTATACATGAAGTAAGAATATACACGGATGGATCCAAAACAAGGTCAGGACAGAGAACAGGAGTCGGAGTCTTCTCCCACGACCTAAACATCAATTAGTTAACAACCCTGGGAAACTTCAACACTATCTTCCAGGCAGAATGTGTTAGAATCACCCGAGCTGCAACAGTGGTTACATCAAGGGGTATAAGCGATAAGTCGATACGCATTATCTCGGATAGTGCCGCGGTACTACAAGCTCTGAAAAGCAACTAGCAAGCAGGAAGGTTCCATCCTTAGACATACATCTGTCACGCATACTGCTACAGTCTTCAAGGGAAAACCTGCGACATCTAATGGGTATAATAACAGGCCACTGCTCACTCAACAAAGACCAACATCTGCATCACTGACAGCCCCTTATGTAGAGGCTGCAAGGATACCGAGGGCATTGCAAAAGCGTGAGTAACTAACGGGCGAAACTACTAACAGTCCCGAAACGATGAAGGAAGCTACTGCGCAACACCGGTCTTGTCTTTCTGGATGGAGCTGAGGGGGTAAGGGTAACCGAACAACTTTTCGCGTCGGTCACTTACTTACGCACAATGGCCCAATCGGGTGGCTAATTGCGGATAACACACGCACACACACTAAATAACTAACCCTCTTGTTAGCACTATACTTACTTAAGGTACTCTGGAAAATGTCATTGTGAGGGCAGGAGAGAAAACAACAGTGAGTGGTGTAGGTAGGACCTATCATAATATCATAATATCAGCCGTCTGTATAGACTGTTCTACTGTTGTATGCATGGGTAAAAAGTGAGAATTCGGCAAGAGTTTACCACCCTGGCCTAGTACAAGGCACACTTCACATATCTTCGAAAACATTATAGAGAACTCTCAGACACGCAGGTTTTATCACAATGCCGTACTTCACCATTAAAGTGAGTTATATTAAACTACTTAAAAGCACATAACTTTGAACTGTCAGAAATCCAAACCACGCCTGGATTGGACTCAAGACCTCTAGGGGGAAGTACTCCTTCTAGGCTATAGCTGTCTGGTGTCCTATTTCTTTCAAATATGTGCAAGGAGCAGACATTAAACAGGTTGGCTTTCCAGTAGTCATTTATCAAGTGTAAGTATTGAGTATGTAATTTTTTTTATACTTTATAAAGGATAAATTCCGCACTAGGAATAATTCCTGTACCGTGGAGGACTTTACAAACATTCAAACAACGGAGACAAAGAACATCCAAACTGGGAACAACCATTTGTGGATAACACAATTTTTTGTCCTGTGTGGGATTCGAACCCATAACACTTGGTGCAGTGACAAAGCGATCACTTAAAACTAATACGCTATTCGTGCAGTCATATCAGATAAATGAGTGCTTTTAAAAAAAGGTTGAAGCATAGGTAGTATTAGAATTAGTATTATCAATGAATTTTTAGTAAGTTATTATTATGTCTTATTACATGATTGTACCACTTTATATGGTCTCCACAACATTTTGAGGTTTATTATACTACTTATATAAAAAACACTCTTTATAACTTTGCCACTGTTAGCATGAAACTAATGTAAATTTTACACAACCAAACTTCAATCTGTTTGGACCTTGTGTTATACAAATAGTCCGAAATTCAATCTGATAAAACAGTTGACTTTGAATACATTCATATGATAAGATATGACATATTATGTAAAACAGGAATGTAGCTTCTAGTTAATTTCCTCTTTTTGACACAGGATTTTCAAGTAGCAAGCAAATTTGAACACTTCAATAGAAACCAGACACAATAGGAAAAGCATTGTGCCTGATTTAAAGTTGCCAAAGTGAATGGTAAATTACCATCTAGAAGGCGCTTGGTTTGTTTACTATCATAGAAGTAATAATGGATTAAACATTTATGAAATTATATAAATAACTAGCAACCTGAACCGCCTATGCCGCACTTGGTAGCTAGGTAACTTTAACAAATTATACACCTAAACCTTGAATCACTCTGTCTATTAGTGAAAAGTGCATGAAAATCCTTTCAGTAGTTTTTGAGTTTATCATGAACAGACAGACAGACAGACGTGGCGGAGGACTTTATTTTATAATATGTAGTGATACAGAACTTAATACTGGAAAGCATTGATATATCTACATATCAATGCTGGAAAACAATTTTTACTTCTATATAGTGGCTTCATATTGATCATGGGAACAGTACTTTAAAGGTACCCTTTCATCCAGGAAAAAAGTGTGTGCGAAATGCGTATTCTGTAATTGATCTTTTAATTAGTATGCATAATTTCATGATGATAGGTTGAACAGTTAAACAAACAAACTCACATTAACATTTATAATATTAGTATGAATTATAATGGGTGCTTACTGCACTAATATTAATTTCACTAGAAACTAATAATAAAAAATAATCTAACCTGATACATTATTACTTATATGCAAGAGCAAAAAGCATTCAAATAAACCTTTTTTGAAAATACAATTGAAAAGGATTGAAAAATTATAAGGATTATATATTAGACACACATTTCAATAGTGGTTATGTAATATAAAAGTAAGGATGTCCAATCCTTTTTTCATTTCCATCATTTGACAATTACCCCTTCTTATTAGTTATTTTTAAGTGGATTAAAAGAAGGATGTTGGATAATGTGTACTATATACTAAAATAAATAAAAAAATTAAGTCATATAATTATTATTACTAGTATGAATGAATCTGTATTGTCTATCTGCAAATACTCAATAGTAAGCAATAATTATGCCTTTACCTGTTATAGCTTCAGTCACCTTTTCATCATCCTCCATGAGCCTGGTTTTAGACGCTGTCATTAACAGAATGCAATACTTGGCCCAACACCGGGCTACATCAGCAGACCTGTGCCTGAATGTCTCAATCTTAGCTAAATGCACCTCTTCATTATTTCCTTCTGGAGTCCTAAGCTCCTCCTCAAACTCCTCCAATATAGTTGAAGCAGCTGCTAAATGATGCCGAGACTGAAAGAATCCATTCTGTTCGGCAAAAACTTGGGATAATGTTGCAGCATTCAAAGCCCAATCAATCGGTTCATAATCGGAATACTGCAGCTGCCTACGTAGAGTAACATGGCAGTAAACTGCAGATTTTAGGTTTTGTTTCAATGAACCATACACTTGAGCTAGATAGTACAAAGTTAATGTATGTGCCTTCTCTAACTGCATGATATCGCCCATAAGGTTATCTTCTATTCTTATAATATGTTCGATAGGTAATGGCATTTCCAATGTGCATTTAAAGGTCTCATATAATTCTTTAGCAAGAAGCAAATATACTTTAGCTTTCTCAGGCTCGTCGCGATTAGACCATAAAATACCCAAATTATTGTAAACACTGACAAGAGTGATTATAATTTCGGGTTTTGTAGCGCTTGGTAGAAGCAGTTCGACGGCTTCTGTAAGTGTCTTCTCACTTGCAGTTAACTCTTCTGTATCCATTTCAATACTACCAATATTCAGTAAAACTACGCCCATCATTGAATGAAGCTTCAATTCATCCAAACTGCACTCTTTGCACGGCATTTTCTTCAGATTATCATACATACCAAGGAGTATTGTTTTGGCTTTGTATTTGGACATGTAGGGCTCATTCTCGGGATCATTTTTGCTGTCCTCGTCCAACAGCTTGCGCATCTTTGTATAATTTTCGTTAAAATCATTGAGAATCTCTTTCGTAGACATATTGTTACTCAAAGTCATGATTTTGTTTTGATTTGCCAAAATCGATACAACTTCAATAATAACCTTAAATTTCACAACTTTGACAATCCAAATTCTGTTTGTGCAATACTTTTGTAAGACGTATAGAAAAATGTTTAATTTTTAATACACCAAACTATAATAGGATGTGTGTATTTTATTATCTTATTTCTGCAAATAACACGTAAAACTTTCAAAACGCAAAACGTTCTTTCCCGTCGTCCGTTCCTTATCGTTATACGGGACGGACGACGGGAAAGAACGTTTCCGAACGAAATTGACCTGCCATGGCTGCCATCTATGAACAAAGGTTAGGTAGGTACCTACATATTGAAGGAAGCAGTTTTGACTTTTGTTTACAAAATGTAACCACGGAAGATGAAATACATTATACCGTGAATATAACGGTACCCTGTACCGACTCTTAATAATCATGTATTCGTGCTAATCTGACTTGAATTCATATTGACAAACACACAAGGCATAATGTTTTCCTGCTCATTTTTTACTGGGAAATTCCAGTATGTTCATTGATTGGGAATGTTATTTATAGTTTCTTCCATGAATGTGTGGTCGTCTGTTTGAATATATCATAGGAGCAAGAAAACAAAATTTTACTTTGCACTGTTTATTCTTAAATCAAGTACCTCACAATTTATACACCACCCATCAAATCATTGATGGACTCATCTCATACATCATTCATATCATGATTCCCTTATTCACAAACATATAACATAATTTTACATATTTATTATTTACATTGTACTGTTGAAAAATGTTAAAATATAAAAAAAGTGTCTAAGTCAGTCCATCATATAAAATTGTGTTATTACAAAACAGAATAAAATGTTGCATGAACAAGGGAAAACATATTATTTATATCTAAATAACAACATAATTAAGTATGTTACAAACAGTGCATTCTACGAATGGCATTGCCAATAATACATGTATTAGGAACCTGAGGGAGGTTCCTGGTCCTCCATAGAGAGGGCACGTGGAGGTGGTGTGTGGGCATTTAATTGGGAGAACACCTCTTTCTCTCCCAATGCTAGAGGGTCAGGCTGTGTAGCAGGCTCAGTGTGAGTATACTCCATCATAGGTGAAGGAGAAACTGGTCTTACAACCCCAGCACCTGTTGCTTCTTGTTCTTCCAAAAACCTGTCCATGTAGTCTGTATGACCTGGATGCAGAGTATACTTTTTCTTCTCCAATCTTGCTTTGTTTGCAAATATATCATGCCTCTCTGTCTTTTTCCATATGTAATAAAACTGTACCAATTCTCCAACAGACCTTGTTCTGACTTTGTGTTGTCTGATTAAATGGAAGTCTTTGCCATGGGCTTTTAAACCATTTTCAAAATTACGACACTCCTCTTCTGACCATAGACTAGCATGGGCAGGTGTTTGGGCAGAGATGCGTCTCCGTCTTAAGGCCTCTTCAACATTATGACCACACTGCTGAAGTAAGAACAGTGCTTCTTCATCATCTCTTAGCTGTTTCCCTCGTGGTACAGCTTCTACTCCAGTACCTGAGCCCATTACACAAATTTTCCTCATATAGTCCTCAGTAACTTTTTCTTCTAGCATGCATGGGTTCCATAATAATTTATCCTCATTTTCATAAGGTAATGCATCATCATAGCTACATAGACCTTCAGGAATTGCAGCTTGGTAATCACTACCAACCATAATAGTCTTTTTCCAATCATCCTCATCAGGACTGTAGTCATAATCATCTTCTTCTTCCGAGGGCGGCCTTGAGCCGGACCTAAGGCAACGAGTGGCTTCAGGACTAGTAGTCTCACTATATAATTGTTGTAATGCCGACTCTGATTTCATTTCAACCTCTTCAGGGATCACTTCAGGGGTCGGTTCTGGAGGTATAGGTTTATCCATGGTTCTATCGTATCCGTATAGCGCCAGTAATTCCTCTAAAGGCATATCACCCTCTCTTTGAAGGCTGTTAAGTTCGGCCTTGGGGTCTTGTTGCTCTCCCGCCGCTAAAGCCTCTTCTTCGTCTAGTGTTCTTTCGTCGTCAAAATCATTTACCATCATATCAACAGTGGGCTCGAATAGAGACTTGTCGTTCCCCACGTCCATGCTCGCATCGTGTTCGCTTACATTGGACACCAGCGCGCAATCTGACATGACTACCACGGTACCACACTATAGATATTGTATCACCAAAACATTATAAATATTCAATGTTATTAATACTAGTTTACGTAATTTAATATTATAATAAATAAATAACATTACAATTATGACATATTATGCGATTTTTTATGAAATATACGAAGAACAAAACAAAAATATTTTGACACGGCAGCCTCGAATATTATCTCTTGTCAAGGTTTTTAAAAAAAACATACTGCCGTATTGGGACTAAGTCTTTTAATACAAGCTTACTTTTCGGACCATTTGCTATATAATGTTACAATGTCTCAAATGCAGAAATATATATGTATAGATAGCTTAATAAATAATAATTATTGTATACGTTAAAACTGATTATGTTTTGCACCTATTTATGGGGCTATAAAAATTTTTATTAACGTAATATATTTTAGTAGAATAATATTAAAATTTAGCTTCTGTATGTTTATGTCCACAAAACCCGAGAAGAAGTTATGTACATGGAATTACTTTAAATTGATATGGAAGTGTGATTTACACACTATTCCTATATATTCTACCCACTATATTCTTTTATTTACTTCTCTAATAATTAATATCAGAAAGAGCCACAGCGAAGCGTAGCTGTAGGGTTTAGTAGCTGTTAGTGAATAAAGTAAGAAATGTTTTACATTCTTCATTTGATTATTTCAGCTATGCGTGATGTTATTGCATACTGATGATGATATTATATTGTAAGAAATTATTTACAGAAGTATGTATAAACGAAATGGTTCTACATTATTCTACTCCCGCGTGAATTCCACGCTAACACTTATCGGAATATCAATCTTTGAGATATCCAAACACCTTTATAAACTTTCACATTCTAAATAATTATAGAATAGGCTTGATGCTTCTACAGCAGGGCCTCTTGTTATTCCTTTTAAATATATAAGTGCGTAATAACACTTGCGTTATTTCGTTTTTATGAGTTTGTTAAACTATTAAAAAAGTTTTGATAAAATGTATAAGCAGTGTAAACCTTTAGTGTATGGCGGGAACTAGGGTACCTGATATGGCTAAATAAAAATACAGGTAATCGTAGGCGTAGATAGCTTATATCAAACACTTAGAATATTTTCGCTATGCTTATTATAACTAACCACAAACATCTATTAGCCATAAACCCTTTTATCCAGATCAGTAATTATCAAGTATCAGATTGTCATCAATTTTCCGTCAATGTCAAACAAATGTCTGTCAAGCGAATGCGTTTCCTTCCCAAAAAATTGTTATTATTAATTTAAACTATATTAAAATGTTGTTTGGTAGTATTTTAGTGTTAATAAAATAGTTTGTGGTTCCTGCAACTAAATCCAACACAATGTTGCGAAACTTATTTGTACTGTTTGTAGCAATCGTCAAAGTAACGCACAGTTTTTCAGATATTGGAAAATGGGATTTGCCGCTGCACGGGGTAAGAATTTTATATTTAATTGTGTTTAAATTTAGTTGTGCTACTTACCGTACGGCGTGTGAATAATAAACGAAAAGCTAGAGTTGTTAAGCGAGTAATTAAAACTTAAATTAATAGAGCTGTGCACCGCCTGCCTCATTAGTAAAATTGAAGCAATAGTTTCAGTATGACGCTGCATTATGTACATATACATGTAATTTAGTACCTACTGTTATTTATATACCAAAACAAGACTACGATCGCCTTTGTTACATAAAAATGCGAGTGAAACATATGTATAAATATAAAATAATATGACTAATGACTCACTGACAGATTATTAATACAGCATTTATTATTTTAATGAAAAACCTATAGTAAACAAAGTCTTGATGTCTGTTCTATCTCATTCCTTCTCTATGGACATGTATAATCAATACCCACATAGTATAATTCTCAGAAACATACTGATAAAGTTGAAGTACCTATTGATAATAAAAATGACTATATAATTACTTATAATAATGTCTATGGATTCTGATAGGTTTTTAATACATGCCAATAAGTTATTTATGATATGATGTTATGACAATATTTGTTTTCTTTTTCCAGGACAATTGTCTCTTTACACTAGCTAAGTCACTCTTTCAAGATTCTAAGCTTATTATAATGTGTAAGTATACTGCTAATTTGTTATTAGAACTAGCTTTCCTTCATCATTAGTCTTTTCCTTTTTAACATAGAATATTTAAAAATATATTCTTCCTTTTTTATACAAAAGTCATAAATTCTTTTATTTATAGTGTCTGGCCACTGCACCTCATTGCATTCAACTGTATATACATACATATATGTAAATAATAGAGAGTCGTTACATTTTAATTAAACTTGGTAAACAGAATGGGTATATTAATTAAATTGTAAACAACAAAAATATTTTTACCATGGGATTGACTACTCACTGTCAGGTGGAATAAATAAATTATTATAGGCAAACATTTATGAAAATATAATGACCTGGTAAGTCAAAGTCAAGTGAAAGAATATATTGCTTTTATGAATAAAAGAAGAATATGAACCATTAGTTAAAAAAATATACACACATACATACATGTAAGTACCATCAGCTCTATTAATGTTATATAGGTAAAGGGCTTGTATAAATATTGATGAAGCAATCTCAGGAACTTCCAGTCTGATATGAAGACCCATGCATACATATCCCTAAAGAGCTAGTCGCAAGTGTATTACACCCAAATTTTGCCAGTTATTTAAGCGGGTGAGCCTATTGCCACCTACGGAATACATAATTATCCAAAGATTGTTCTGCTGCTTTAATCCTCAACAGCAGAACATATTTTTAAAGAATTCCTTACAAGAAAAACATAATAAGATTGCCTGACTGGGACGTCAAACCCGAGACCTCATACACAGCAGTCGTATCACCACCGCTGCGCTACCGCCGCAGTTGAAGAATTCTATTTGCGTCAAGTACGAATCTTAGTAAACGGCACTTGTTGGAGCGCGCCGGAACGAATACGTCAGCGGTTAATCACGTCAGTCCGAACGAGAGAACGTGTAGGATGTGCATGTTTCCATGCATGTCGTCTATCATCCGTTAGCATGCTTCCACGTCTTTTGGGATATTAGTACCTCTGCTACGTCACGTATTCAGTAAATTTTCATTTCTATCATTTTGCAATGGTTTATCATTCCATGACATGCGCTTGACGCCAATTGGCTTCCACAGACAACGTTCACAGTCACAGGGACCGCATATCGGTAAAATATTTTATACCGGTAGCGTAACCGCAATTCTTAAGCGCTTTCGGTGAACCTTTAAAATAAAGCGCTACAGTTATTTTATACCCATAGCAAAACCGTATACCTTAGGGGCTAACGGTCCCTGGCACAGACAGACACCAACAGACAGATACAGATTCCAAAATTGGTGTCTTGTCGTCCGTATAGTAATGTTAGTTAATTATCGACCGATTTAACGGTGAAGGAAAATATAATGAGGAATACTGCGTGTCTAAAAAAATTCTACATTATGTTCTCGACGATATGCGAAGTCTACCAATCCGCACTGGGCCAGCGTGGTGGACTATGGCCTACCCCTTCTCACATTGGGAAGAGGTCCGTTCCCAGCAGTGGGACAGTTTATATACAGGGATGATATTATTATAGCAATGTTTACAATGATACGTATCAAAAATGTATTCCTTGTATAAGCTCGACCCCATTACGTTATTGTTGTGTGTATGATGATGCTAAAAATAGGACGCAGAGCAAGGCTTTTTTCTGATAAATGCAGGGTTATGTGGCGAATGCGGCCGCAATTTTGTTGTCAAAATAGTATCAACGTTAATCCCGTTAAAATAAAGTCTAAAGTTGTTAAATACCGACTAGGGTATGTAAGGGTAATTTCGCTTAAATATACACTCATGCTCAAAAAAAGATTTACACATTATATATTTACAAATTAATATACTTATACTAACTTACATCAATCACACTACGAGCACACAGCACACACTCTTAATAAAACAGCGACTTAACTCGAAATTTGAAAGTAAGGCAATTTGAACTCTAATTGTATATGTTAAATTCTAATATTATATTTGTGTTAAATCTTTGCAATAGAGTTCAAATTTGTTTAATCCAAAATACTGAGATAAGTCTCTGTTTTATTAAGGGTGCGATATATCCAGATCTACGGGTTTTTCATGCAATGCAATTTTATCTTGAACAAGCTTTTTTTGCTATGGATTATTTGATACTATGTGGCTTAGATTATATCTTGAACTAGCTTTTGCCCGTGGTTTTGCTCGCTCGGGATAAGTATTATTTCTGTATGAAATCTATCTTATATCCTTTGCTGTACCCCTGCAATATGAGTACGTTCAAAATGATCGGTCGAGTTAAGGCGTAAAATCGTAATAAACAAATAAACTTACATTCGCATTTATAATATTAGTTTAAATGCGAAGCAACTAAACTCAAAATCACGTTAAAATCCGTTCGGTGGTCTTTTCGTGATTTCGAAACAGACAGACAGGCAAACATTATTTCTTATTTGTGACTTACAGCAAAAGAAAAAGAAAATCCATGAAGCAGGATTTAAACTCGTGCCTTCAACAAACCTTGTCGTCACTTTGTCAACTAATCTATTCATGGTTCTACTACAGAAATTGATTTGCTTCTATGTTTTGCATCTAAGGCGATACTATGCATCATCTATCGTATATCGTATATAGAACTATGCGATCTTCTTTATGTTCAAAACTCTCTGAAGAGCCGACCGCAAATATTTTTAAAAAGCTTGTGTCGCCACCGTCGTTGTTCTCATAGCCTTCTTGCTCCTGTTTGCGACTGATCGTGATGGACTCTGGCATTTTAACAGTATGTAGTTTTCAAACATCCTCCATAGTTGGCTAAAGGCTATTAGGCAAATATTTTAAAACCAGTTCGATAGTTCTACAGCTTACTCCCTACTTTGTCATTATAGTTAGTACGTATAAATTATTGATAGCAATTTGTATGCAATGCAAGCTTGGCATCGCCTTACATGCCTATAGGCGAAAATTTAAATTCGGAAGTCTAACGGCCATGAATTTTCTTACCTGCTGACTGCCTTGATGGCGCAGTGACCTGCTGTGCAACTGCATAAGGTGTTAGGTTAAATTCCTACGTCGGTAAAGTGTTATTGAGTTCTTGTGTTTAGAAATTCTCAGCAAGAGCATGGAATCTAGAACAGTGCTCATTAAAATATACTAGATTGGCTTAAATTCTATTATCTTAGGCATTCAAGCATTGCTGGCATTTGGGTGTAATACGATTATGTAACTAGTGTTTTCAGGCTTCTTAACTTATCAATAAAACTAGGCACATTTAAAAATCATTGATCATCATCATCAATGATTTTTTAAATGTGATCATCAATCTGAAATCCGAGCGTTGACCAGATAATAACCTTTCAATTGTTGGAATGCCACACATAATTTTAAACCTATTGCATCTGGTCGGCAGTGCGCTGCTGCGACTCCATAGGTTAAAAAAACGATGTACTGTTAGCAGAAGGCCTTTGCGGTCTTTGTTCGTTATGGTATCAGCATAACGACACCATTTTTGAGAGATTGGCAACGGCTAAATGAAGCCTTAATGTTAAAAGCGTTCTTTGACTTGAACCGCCTGCTGACCATTTTCTTGTGTAGTCGTAGTATAAAAAAGAGGGCATACACCTACAGTGACAATTCATTAATGTCAGACGTAACTTCATATTGCTGTGTGTTAGATGATATCTTATCGGCTCGGACATTAGTCGGTTATCAGATGCTCTCTAGATTAGTTTTACAATCAGCGTTGCCATGATTCATATATGTATACTCATATCTTTTAATAGAAAAGGTGCGGTTAAGCTATTTGTAACTGTTTTAGTTTATCTATACAATACAGCATAATTGTAACCAGTCAACATAGGAGATAATAACAGTATCAGCCCTGTATATAAACTGTCCCACTGCTGGGCACGGGTCTCTTCTCATTGTGAGAAGGATTAGGCCATAGTTTACCACGCTGCGCGCTGGCCCATTGCGCGTTGATAGACTTCACATATATTCGAGAACATTACGGAGCATAGGAGATAATCTTATCTTATCTTATGTGGGGGCCAGTCAGTGCAGACCGGCGACACTTCGACCCAGTGGGATCTTTTGTATCGACACTCTCCCAATAACGACTGCCATAGATGAACTGGCAGCCGGGACCGACGGCTTAACATGCTCTCCGAAGCACGGAGCAGGCGATAATTGTCAATCAATACGCACATAATTTCGAAAAGTCATATAACCTCCGAAAGTCGGAGGTGCGCGACGTGGGTTCGAATCCGCGACCCTCTGCATTGCAGTCTGTTGGTCTCCCCACTGAGCTATCGCTGCTCAATAGGAGATAATAATATCAGCCCTATTTTAAACTGTCCCACTGAGATATTTAAGAAGAATATGTAAGGGATTTTTCGAGAGCTGCAGCCCAAACAATTATCTTTATAGATATTTTGTCTGCATATTTCTGAATGTTTGTACGAGCATTACCAAAATCTACTGTACAATATTGAATGTGGATTTCACAGTTGTATTTCAAAAGATATAACTCATAATCTAGTGGATGTTTCATTTTGATACTCTCATGATCCGATGGGACGGTAATCCGACACGACCGGGGAGAGATCAGGTGCAGGAGTCAGGACCAACGGTTTTACGTACTTTCCGAAGCACCTTACGTATAATATGTAGACAACGTATAATATTACTGTACTGGACTTGAAAGTGATCTCGTTCGTGATTGGTAAACAAGGTCAATTAGCACTCTAGAGAAACACGACCAATTTCACACTGATAATGTAATATTGTACGATATTTACAACACTCGTCGTTAAGATTACAGTAACGAGACGTATTTAACAATATATATACTTAAACTATATATTTATACGTGAAAAGAAAGCTTTGTTTACCTTAAAAGTAAACTATTTAATACTGATAATTCAGCGCAGTTTTTTGATGGCGATTTATATAAATTTAACGACAATGGCGATTTATATAAACAATGACGACTCGATGGCGTAGTGGTTAGTGTAACCGACTGCCACGCCTGAGGTCGTGGGTTCGATTCCCGCACAAGTCAAACTATTGTGTGCATGAACATGGATGTTTGTCTTGGTCTGGGTGTTTCTATGTATAATATGTATATATTTACAAAAAAAAAGTATATATGTATGTTTATCCATTGTCTAGTACCCATAGTATAAGCTCTGCTTAGTTTGGGCTAGATGGTGTTGTGTGTATGTGATAGAATATTATTATTATTATAAAAAATTACGAAACCTTTATATTCACACTAGATTTTGCCCGCGGCTTCGCTCGCGGTTGGCAATGGTACTTTTTTCTGGATGAAAGCTACCCTATGTCCTTTTCTGTTCCCCCGACAACGGGTATGCAAAATTCCATGATGATCGGCCAAGTAGTTAAGGCGTGAAAGCGTAACAAACAAACAAACTTATATTCGCATTTATTTTTATTTACTTACATATAAAACATCGAAAATCCTAATCCTAACTATAGTCCGTGTCAAATACAAAGTCCCATTTGACAGATGATCGTTGAATAGCAATAGTGAAGATACCGTTTAAATCGACACATCACGAAATCGATTACTGATTAACTTTCTAAACAAACTGTAATCATGGGTTTTAGAATCGAAACAAAAATGGTAGAAACAAAAGCATCCATTCAAGTTTGACATATTGAAAGAATAGTTACATCAAAGGTTTATATAACGTGTTCACTTGTAAAAATTATCTGGAAATACTCTTAATTAATTCCTAATATTTTTTTAAATTAAACTACTTTATTCGGATTTTATCGCGTTGTTTATTTGACACTTTATTACATAATTTAGATTTAGTTAATATATTAAGGGTTTGTAAAAGGGGATTTAAGGTACGTTGCAACGTAATAATAATTAATAATAAATACAAATTTACAATAGTATTTCACGGACAATTGTTTTTACCTCGAATTTCTCCGATTCATATTGTCGCGTCACTGTGATTGAAAGTAAAAAAAATACCCTAGTGCGTAACTATGGTATTGTAGTAAAATGCTATTTTATTTTGATGTTTAAATTACTTAAGACTAATATCAACAGAAATGATTAGTTAATTATGTTTGTGAAACAATTACATAATGTTTTGTATAGATTCTAATTATTTTTAAATAGTCTTTAGTACTATATCTTATCTTAAATACGGGGGCCAGTCAGTGCAGACCGGCGACACTTCGACCCAGTGAGATCTTTTGTGTCGGCCCCAAGATCTATCCTTTAGCTACCTCCTTATGAATGTACTGCATCAACCGTAGTGTACACTTCAGAGGGCCTGTAGGCTTCGGGGTTTGGATATGCCAATCCCATCAGACCTATTCTCAATCCGGCCAACGCGTCACATTCACACAGTAGGTGCGATATGGACTCGTCCTGTTCACCACAGACTCTGCAGATCAGATTGTTTGCCAATCCCAATCTGCACAGGAAGTCGTTGGTGCCAAAATGGCCAGTGAACGCTTCTGTGAGCAGGCGTATTTGGCCCTTGTTGTACCCGCTGATTTTCCGCGTGAAGCCCGTGGCTCTGTTTGCAATGAGTTTCTTGGAATGTTCCGGATCTCTGAGGGCCATCCACTCTAGCCTATGTTTATCATTGCCATGTGCATTCAAAGCTGCCTTGACGGTGCTCTCAGAGAGTCCTACGAATGGCTCGGGGCCCGCCGCAAACGGTTGCTCCGAGCCCTTTCTGGCTAATTCATCAGCCTCCTCATTGCCCTGCACCTCTGCATGCCCCGGAACCCACACTAGTCTGACTGTGTTCTTCCTGCCAAGTTTGTTGAGGGCCTTAACACAGTTCAAGACCAGTCCGGTGTCCACCTTGCAAGAGCCCAGAGCCTTGAGAGCAGCTTTAGTACCATAAATATTCATTGTTTATTTTAGCAATTTATATGAAATGTGCAGAGTTACGTGCTATGAAGTGTCAAAAAGGACTTCGTATTTGAAACAGACTATAACTGGTACTTTTGTCAATAATAGTGGGTTACGAAATTGTCAAACGTTTTGACAATAATAGTACGCTTAGTGGTTTAAGTCGCAACTGCCACTGCGCCGAGCGTTGTGAGTTCGCTTCTCTCATAGGTCAAAATTTTGTGTAAGACACAAGTTGTCGTTCCGACTATGGGATTTTTTGTATCCATTGTTTGAATGTTTGTAAAGTGCCCTGCAACATAGGAATTATTCGTAGTGCGGGAGGATATAATAACTGTACCACTGGTGGGCACGGGATTCTTCTCAGTGCGAGAAGGGTTAGGCCATAGTCCGTGATGATCTTGCCCGGTGCGGGTGTGCAGACTTTTCATAACATATCTCTTCGATATCATTATGGAGAACTTTTAGGTATAGTATGCAATGCAAGCAATAATTAATTCATTAATACGCACATCAAAAAGTCAGAGGTGCAATTTGCCTTGGGATCGAATGCGAGACCTCTGTGTGAAAGATCGGTCTCCCACTAGACAAAAGAGATCCTTGCGAGAAGTATAATCATATTATCTATATGTTAATAATAATAATAACATTACATATTCTAATAATAGAAGTTTAAATATGAAGTTGCCGCTTAATCGGTAACGTTGTGGTTATCATATCCGCTATTTCATCAATATTTATTGAATGGCTAATTAGAATTCTATGGTTTTTGTTTTTCATGTATAGTTGCTTGTATTTAGACCGCTACATTTTGTCTTAATATAACAAAAACATCACCCATCATTCAATTATGCCGAATTGAAACAATAAATACGGGATACTAAGCGATATAACTCAAATACAAATTATATAAAAAGTTATTGGTACATATTTATTATTAATAGTTCATGTTATTAATAATATATAGTCTACTAGATTTTGCTCGCGTAGTAACAGTACCTTTTTGTGGATGATAAGTACCCTATGCCCTTTTCTATAACCCTGACCTGACAACGTGTATGAAAAATTTCATGACGATCGTTCTAGTTGGTAAGGCGTAAAAACGTAACAAACTCACAATCGCATTTATAATATTAGTTAGGATTCTCAATATAATTTTTATTTTTAAATAACCAATGCCTTTGGTACAGATACAAACAGTAGGTACTTGTTATTCGCACTCTTAATAAAACATAGACTTATCTCAGTATTTTGGATTAAACAAATTTGAACTCTATTGCAATGATTTAACACAAATATAATATTAGAATTTAACATATACAATTAGAGTACAAATTGCCTTACTTTCAAATTTCGAGGTAAGTCGCTGTTTTATTAAGAGTGCGATATCATGGTAATCTGATTCTGTCCGCTTAAATACTCGATATTCGATTCGATAGGAATTAAGATTCTAAATATTACAATCTAGCGACCCGTCCAGGCTTCGCACGGGAAATACAAAACCTTAACAAATTATACATCTAAACCTTCCTCATGAATCACTCTGTCTATTGGTGAAAGCCGCATGAAAATCCGTTCAGTAGTATTTGAGATTATCGCATACAGACTGACTGATGCGGCGAGGGGCTTTATTTTATAAAATGTGATAGTACATGTTTTTAATATAGTCTATACTCGATATAGAAAATAATTTTAAAATAACCATTTGTACAGAAACCAAAAAATTAGAAAGACAAACGTCAATTTCATAAATAAAATCCTAGTATATTGTACTTGTCATTGACTGTGGTCATAACATATCAAGATAATCTGATTCTGTCCACTTAGATATGGTACGTATGATAGAATTGTACTTCCTATTCGCCAAATGGCACTTTAAGTTGTACTCGATTCGATAGGAAGCAAGAATTTATAGTATTACTAGCTTTTGCCCGCGGCTTCGCTTGCGGTTTAGGTTATTTTCTGCAGGATGAATGCGCGAGCGATCGCTGCACCCTAGCTATAGACCATGTGAAGGAATACCGTGGTAGGTTTAGTCGGTAGGACTTGGGACTGTCTTTATTGCCCCGGGTGAGCCCGACATGACCCTTCTGTCAATGAGGATGTGTACGAGTCACAGAAAAAAAATTCTACCACGTACACACAACACCGTCTAGTCCAAACTAAGCAGAGCTTGTATTATGGGTACTAGACAATGGATAAACATACAAATATACTTTTACTTTTTAAGTACATACATAGAAACACCCAGACCAAGACAAACATCCTTGTTCATGCACACAAATGTTTGACTTCAATGGGAATCGAAAATGGTTAGGTTATGTTAGTAGCAGTACTTTAGTAGAAATAAAATATTAAGTTAATAGTTATGTAGTTACATAATTAAGTTACTCGTTGATAAATCTATATATATAAAACTCTTCCGTTACTGAGTGACTGACAGACAACGCACAGCCGAAACTACAGAACGCAAGAAGCTCAAATTTGGCATATATGTTCCTTGGAGAGTGTAGGGGAGCACTAAGAGAGGATTTTTGGAAATTCCACCTTTAAGGGGGGTGAAAGGGGTGAAACCCGATATTCACACGGGAATGGGACTTACGCGGGTGAAACCGCGGGAAAACTACTAGTGTTATAATATACTAGTGATATAATATATTCTAATGGTGTAAGAAATTTTAAATAGATTGTGTAATTTTAGAGTTAAATCCTTACAAACAAACAAACAAAATATACAATCTTTCTCTTTATAATATTAGTATAGACAAGTTAAAATAAATAATAGTATTTACCGATTTTTAGCGTATATGCCTTATATGAGTTTCCCCTAGCAACTGTAGAAGTGTGTCAGGATCGTAGCAAATAGAAATCCGTAGTCTCTGCCTACCCCTCTGGGAAACAGGCGTGAATCTATGAATGAATGAATGAATGAGTTTCCTATAGCTTTTCTTGACGCTTATCGGCGTGCTTAATAAAATTAACTTTTTCTCCCTAGCCTTTATTATTCCCAAGTCACTTGGCTTTTCTAGTCTAACCGGATTTGACTAGATATCAGTTTTACACGGAGCGGCTGCCACCTGACCTCCACAACCCGACGGCTAACGATACCCTAAGACTAGACCAGTGTTAGGATATTAGAGGGTACTGACTTTCCCAATAACGACTGCCATAGATGTTCATGGCAGCCAGGACCGACGGCTTAACGTGCTCTCCGAGGCACGGAGCAGGCAATAACTATCAATCAATACGCACATCATTTCGAAAAGTCATATAACTTCCGAAAGTCGGAGGTGCGCGACGTGGGTTCGAACTCGAGACCCTCTGCTTTGCAATCTGTTGGTCTCCTCACTGAGCTATCACTTACTTGTCCTATCGCTATGTCCTTCACGCCTGACAATTATTATTAATAAACATTACAAATAAAACGGTACTCCAATTACGAAGAACACAATAAAAACTTAACTAGTTTTTACAAGCTAGAGTAAACATGTCAATCTGTTTGTAATTTTGAGAGATTATTCCGTTGCCTAATATATTATATCATAATGTTGTTGTCTGAGCGTGACGGTGTGTGAGGCGGTGTATGCGTGAATGAGGGTGTGTGCGTGTGTGTATACCTATCAATATGTATGTGACTGAGTGCACTAGTGTATTTTGTCCTCCAAGGTTTATTTTCTTGTTTTGGCTATGTGTCACGGCTTTTAACCATTAAAGTGAGCGATAAGTAACTAATTAATACGAACACAACTTGGAAAACTCAGCGGTGCGTGACACCACTATACACATAAAATAGCTGGTGAGTGGTGACCGATCACCAGCTATTTATGAAGTACTACAAAACTGGGAACGATTCTTATTGCTCTCTACAGCACAAATTACCAAGCGCCGTACTAATACTAATAAAATATCATAACATTTCTTTTATGTTTTTGAATTCAGTTTAAAATTTTGAACCCCTATCTAATGTTAATTTATATTTAAGACTGCACCGAGCGTAAGACAGATAATGACAGAGTTCGTGCGGCGCATATTCAAATCGGCGCGCGGCCGCCATAGTCAAATTGTATGGAGGATTTGAAGTGCTTTTTTGATAAATATGTATCTTTATTGTCAACCAATAACTTAAATATTTGGGACGGACAAATTGTAATATAACTATATATGTTTCGTTTAAGCTGTAAAATAGGATAGATTTCTACTGTTATAATCTAAAAATCACGTAACACGAGCTTACGTTTTTGCATTTTCTGTGCAAATTTACTTAATTTTGTAGGCGAAAATATTAATTATTTTAAGTTTTTTACACGGAGTTATTGTAAACACATTCATTGTTATGGTAAATGTATATTTTATATTTGTATTACATAAAAAGTGTTGATTTTATTCAACTGTGACCGCCTGTTTTGGCACATTTCGCTCGGCGCAGTCTTAAGGTTTACATTTTATGAACATTGTTTGTAAACTTTTAACATAGTTTTGTTGTCTCACTAGAATGTTGTGTCGTGATGTTATATAGCCTATAGCCTTCCTCGATAAAAAGGCTATCCAAAATAAAAAGAATTTTTCAAATCGAATCAGTAGTTCCTGAGATTAGCGCGTTCAAACAAACAAACAAACTCGTCAGCTTTATATTATTAGTATAGATTTAAATTCAAATGTCGGTAGTGTCCACATTATTTTCCTAACACGAATGTCCTACATCTAGTATTAATATAATAGCAGATGTTGTTTTATTGTTAAACATATTGTGTATTTGTCCTGTTTCAGTAAAATGTGACGTGGTGAACTCGACTGAGGTGACGCTTACCTATACGTGGGCTAAAACAATATGTTCGCCGGATTATTTGCACTATTTTGAGCAGGTATTGTTCATTTCTTTAGATTTTGATTTACTCACCAACTGTGGCACATAAACATGGACTCCTGCCGACAGCTTTTCTTTAGGTATGTGTCCTAAATAAGTGAGAAACGGCAATACATTGCCGTAAATCTTATAGTTCGAAAAAAATAGTATGACGTGGCCTTAATCCTGATCAGAGACCCACGTGACCTGGTCAGAGCAAGCATATCGACTATGCTTAGTCGAATGGCGTTGACCGCGAGTCTCTAGCTCTTACGGTTCTTGAGTTGAAAGTTGTATAACAGACAGACGGACGAACAAAGTTGTTGTATAAGAGTTTTTCGAACTACAAAAAGCTGGTGAATTGTGGGTTCTAATAGATCGATCGATTCGTCTATAAGGTACATTGCCAAGGTCAATACTGCTACTGAGAAAAATGTAACAGAAAAACCAATTGTACGATTATGATATCTAATATAGGTACGCTCCTAAAACTCAAGATGAATATAGAAAGAAAGAAAGGAAAAATATTTTATTGGCACACAAAAGAGCACACCCAAAACATGAAGAAAAAATAAAAATAAAATACAAGATAAAAAAGCAGAATAATAATAAAACTAGAAAAAAAAAATTATTTATTTATTTAAACTAGAAAAATAAAACAAACACTATCACTATAATTACATTTCTGCTTACTGGCAACACAACACCTTCTGCTTAGCGGAAGCTGCCTCCATTAACTCAAGTCAATATAGTCTTAAGTATACTGAAACATAGGTGAATAGAAAATATTGAGTTAATTTGTAATATGTAATAAATAAACTGTTTGTAATACGAGTTAGGGTGCACGCTCTCTAACTTACTCAGTCTGAACCGGGCGGTTACCCGAAGGACACGTTATGACATTAATTAAGCAGTATCGGTAAAATTTGCACTCAAACTTGCCGTTGCAATAATCGGTTCGTATTACGAACTATCTAGAAAAGATGTAGTGACCATGTAAACGTCGCGTTTTGACGCTCGTCAAATGCTGGACAAATCAAAACTGTCTAAAAGCTCATTAATTAGCAAAGCGGGAGATGCAATTAAGAATATATGTATATATAGGGTATCCCGTATGTAGTAGACCAAGGGGTTTTGGATGATAGTGGGGACTGTTATCTAAAAAAAATCACAAACAAATCATTTTTAATTTTAGTGATGCTAATAATTACGATTCAATATAATTTTAATTAGTAAGACCTTTGTATTTTTAACTACCTTGAACAAAAATAGATACTGTATTAATTTTAATTTTGTGTACATGAAGTACCTATAAAACTTAATATTTAAAAGAAATCATAACTTTAAATCTACAAGACCTAGGACAATGAATAAAGTGCTTTTGATAGATAGTAACCCCCTCCATCACCCAAACGCCCTTGGTCCACCACTTACTGGGCACCCTTGTAAAGACTAGAAATAGTTCAAGTTTAAGTCCTCACGTGGATGTGACATGAAGACAGTTTTTTTTTAAAAGACTTCTCCCGCACTATGAATAAATCCTCTGTCGCGGGGAACTTTACAAACATTCAAGTTACGGATACAAAGAACACCTAGACTCGGAACAACCATCTGTGGATCACACAAAGTTTCGTCCCGTGTGGGTTTCGAACCCACAACACAAGGCGCAATGGCGGTGGCGAAGCGACCACTTAACCAACCGTGCAGTCAAAAGTAAAGTATTGTTATGTTCTGGCTTCGACGGATAAGAATGCAAACAATATTACCGACTAAAACACGTTTTATTCAAACACACAATTAAATTTAAAACACTATACTACACTTTTTTCACTGTAACTGCTTCAAACTCCGTAGTATTTCCGCTTCCGTTCGCTTCGATGAACACTTGACCGCTTACGATTGTAAACTGACTTGGCGGTGCGCGTGCGCTCTATTTATACGCGGGTAAAGCGTTTCTAGAGTTTTCTAGTAACGTCGTACTCGGCGTGTAAACAGCACGATGATTCGAGAAAGTACCAGCATTCTCTCTAAGATTCTCGTACCGTACTACGCAGTTCCGTAAGATGTCAATAGATGGCGGTGTAATAAATTATTAGACGGAACTGCCGAGTCTTTCCCACAATGCCGAGAGATGTCACTGGGCGTAACAGTATCTATATGTTGTCTTATTTATCCGGTTTCTTTCAGCAGCAAGTGATATCATGTACAAACAGGGTGGAGAGATCAATCGATGACAACGGGACGACCACCCCGCTGATTATAAAGGAGCAGACGACAACTGTTCAGTGTCATGACAACCACCTCATCTTCATTGAGGACACCAAGCCCGATGTGGCTAAAGACACGACTGGGGTGGTAAGTCTTCTGAATTGTAGTCCTTTCAGAGATTTTGTATCCAAAAGACCTTAATGTCAATGATTTATGACGATGTGAAGAGGAAACTTTGTAGCCGTTTTTAAGCATATTGCACGCATAGTTGGCGTAGTTAAAGTTTGTATGAAGATGGAATGCAGTAAGATGAAATTAAAAAATTATATGCTCCTTGGTCGATCTTTGACCACTGGGCGACCACAAGTTATTGTTACTACGTTAAGAATTTTCACTCACTCACGTAGCAGTACGACTGGTAGTACTGCAGTGGCAGCGGCATTCGATAGTCACTGCTCGCCCGTGAAACTGTTATTCTTAATGTTGCGTACATAAAACGTTGCCTACGATGTTTAGCTCGGTGCTTTCGTAATAAACTGTCGTAAGAGTGGCCAAGCGTTCCTCGTCTTTCTGCCCTATATTTAAAAGCCTCTATTTTTTACTTTTATATAGTGGATATCCTGCACAAATAATTACAAAAACAATGTATAAGTGGGATCCGCGTATAACACACCGGTTTTTGAAAGTAAATAATAATAACTGCGCAATACAACGATTGCGTCAAAGAATCGTTGCATTCGAGTTGGAGTTAGACTTTAGGATATTGATTGATCTATGTTCCAAAAATAGACTAATCATCTCTGTAAATATGGCAGGCATACAGAACGACATCTTGTATTAAATTAGAGCTAATCCCTGTATCCTCAGAAATCCGCACACCACAGTCTGCTGACGGTGGACAAGGAAGGTATATACGTGTTGAAGATGAATGTATTTTCCAAGACGACGTTCAAGGCGACGGTCAGCGTTGAGATGGTGTCGCCGTCTGGGTACCTTAGCGCCGCAATATGGCCGCTATTACCGGTGAGAGCTTTTTTAAATCCTATGTGTCTGTATAGAATCACACCTGTTTGAGGGTTCTCCTACATGGTTTAATGATTCTTATCTAACCTACGCTCCGCAGTGACGACCACGGTAATCTTCAAGACTGACAATCGCGAAGTCCCGTAAAAAGTAGGTTTGAAATCCACAATGATTTTAATCAGAGGTTATAGAAGTTGCAAAAGAACTGTGACATTCTGCTTTCTATGATTCTGACAGTAAATATTCTGCTACATTGATTCCACAAATTATGTACTTGGCCGGCTTAATATAAGATCCACTCACGAATAGACGCAAAGGTACTGATTTCAGAAGAATCGGTTGCAATTGACTCAGCCGATTTAATCTAGATTGTGTGTACAATTCATATCCTAGTTACTAAAATAACTTACTTCAATCTTCTACATTGAATGGCGTATTGATTTAAAGTATAAGTCGCTTCTGCTCATAATGCCACATGAACCAAAATCATGTGACCGACAAATGGTTGATCTGATTCTCGGTTTTCTTTGTTTCCGTTGTTTGAATGATTGCAAAATCCCTCGCAAGCTGCAAGCACGGATATCTGTGAGACTGTTGGAGCATACGTAAAGTTGTCAGAACATACGCACGACTGTTTAAGTCGTCGTGCTTGTTTTACACTAGATGAGCAAAGAACAGGTTCGAGCATTTTGGCGCTTAATCTGAATTGATTCTTAGACCGGAATCTCACTTCAGCAGTACTTACATACAGATGAAAATACGGCTTAAGTTAGAGTCCTGTCTAAGGATCAACACGAGCATGTTCTTTTTTACTTGAATGGTCGTTGGTCAGTTCTTCGGCGTGATGTGCGGCGCGTACACACTGCTGTGCGCGTGCTGGCTGGCGGTGTGCTGGCTGCAGTGGCGCGACCTGCTGCGCATCCAGTACTGGATCGGCGGCGTCGCGCTACTCGGCATGGTGGAGAGCGCCACCTACTACGGCGTCTACTCCAATATCAATAGCACTGGGTAGGTATATCTACTTCTACGCTTCATTTTCGTTATAGCTTAGCAGTATCCTGATACAATACCGACTCTTATTCCAAATTTATAACATTAGTGATCAGTTTCACAACTATCAAGTAAAAATTATCCGAAAGATAAATCGCATGCTGTCTTACTCTTGTTAAGTTAAAGAAGAGAGATGGTGAGACTTTTATATTATATATAAATTCTATTTGGAGGTGGTGGGACAGGCCCTTAGTCGTTTTCACAGTAAAACAGAAACTTAGTTCGAAATTTGTAAGCTAGGCAATTTATTTTTCTTTAACAATTTCAACTCTAATGAGTTGAGAAAAATAAATTGAAAAAATAAAAATAATTTGCTTAACTTTCAAATTTCGACTTATGTATCTGTTTTATCAAGAGTGCGAAACACTCCCTTATCCCAACCGATTTAAATACTGTTTGCACGAAAAGATTTCTTTTGATTGCTCTTATGTATAAAATAAAGTAAATATCAAACATAGACTAACCACGCTATTATGAGTCTCTCCATAATAATTGAGTTACGCATTATTGGTTGGATTATATCGATAGTGATTAGCTATCACTAACTATCGACAGTAAAAATTTTCAACGATTGTTTAAATTTTTATTTACCATTATCGCGGCTGTACTGACATCCGCGAGTAAATGTAACTGATAATACTTCATTAGTTTGACGAAAATATTAATGTGTTAGTTTATGGTAACAGTTCAGAAATTCTATTACAAACCTGCTTTCTTTGTGTCTCAACGAAATTTTCAGCGGCGAAGACTATACGCCACGAAAAAGAAATCGCCTAAGATCTAAAATTTTCGAGCTTAATTATTTTACACCAAAAGAAAATATTAATCGATTCTTTATTTGTGCTTACGTAAGCAATGTTAGTTATTTTCATTATTTGATTTGACTTTAATGAGTAAGTCTTTAATTGTTTGATTACTCATTGCTATTAAACATACGATAAAAATCTTTATCTTATTCTATTATGACCTGTGTACATTTTCTGATAGTATTATCGATAGTATCGATGAATTTTTATGACTATCGATAGTTTTCTAAAACTTTCGATTATTATCTATAGTCCTAACAATCGATAGTATCCGACCATTTTTACGCATTAACGTTAGTAAGTACCGCTTTTGAGGATAATTTGACTTATGATTACGCGAATGTTACATATTATATATAATTAAATAAAATTAGTAGTATGTAACAATTGTATGTTACAGGTACTTCAACGCGGAAGTATACATGTTTGCTGAATGGATATCAGTCGCTAAGAGAGCTTTAGCGCGCATGCTAGTCATTATTGTGTCGCTCGGCTTCGGCATCGTCAAGTAAGTATGATATATACATTGTTGACAGGTTTCATTACTACAGCTTTACAATAAACCAAGACCTCTGAGCACTGGTCTATTCAAACCCGCTATACTGTCAACATGTAGAAAGTATAGCGTCAGCGTAGAGCAGCGATAGCTCAGTGGGGAGACCAACACACTGCAATGCAGAGGGTCTCTCGTTCGAACCCACGTCGCGCACCTCTGACTTTCGGAAGTTATATGACTTTTCGAAATTATGTGCGTATTGATTGACAATTATCGCCTGCTCCGTGCCTCGGAGAGCACGTTAAGCCCTCGGTCCCGGCTGCCATGAACATCTGTGGCAGTCGTTATTGGGAGAGTATCGACACAAAAGATACCACTGGGTCGAAGTGTCGCCGGTCTGCACTGACTGGCCCCCGCATAAGATAAGATAAGATAGCGTCAGCGTTGGTTGTCAAATATTTTGCGCTTATTTGGAATCTAAGGCAATGTGTAAAATAGGTGGTGTACAGCCAGCTATTTATTTATTTCACACAATTAATCCATTTAATTTGTTAGTAACAATCAACTTAGTCTAGTATTAGTAACACAATATAACGTTATACAACCAGGCAAAGACAGATACATTATTAAAAATCATTACTGCACAATTCCATTAGAAATATGTGCAACAGCGATTAATATAAAGACAATCTAGCTGACTCGCGATCATGTTAAGGATGCTGTTGGCGCTGCCACGCACTCTGTGCATCAGGCAAGCGCATCTTTTATAATGATTATGCAAATTTTAAAGCAATGATATCGTTCCAAATCCAGTCTACAAAACAGCATAGTCAATTAATGTAGTGTTAAATGCCTGTTATGAGTTCTTGTTAGCAGGAGACCAGTGCGATTTTGTCCTTGTATGTGTGCAGGCCGCGGCTGGGCCTTGAAGTATATTGTGTGTGTGCAGGCCGCGGCTGGGCCCGGCGCTGCAGCGCGTGGTGGGCACGGGCGCGCTGTGGGGGGTGCTGGGCGGCATCAACGCGTGGCTGCGGCTGCACCACAAGGCCAACGACTCCAACCGCGACCTGCTGCTGTCGGAGGTGCCGCTGTCTCTGCTTGACAGCGCTATCTGCTGGTGGGTCTTCGTCTCGCTCGCGCACACCATGCGGACTCTACAGCTCAGAAGGTAAACAACTTAATAATTGAACATTCACAAATTGCATAAATAACTATCTAGGAATTGGTTCGTTCTCCGATAGTCTTATAATTATAATATTACGCGGACGGTGGATGGGAACCTAAAAAGTTAGTTTTCAGTTTTCTAGTATGGTCATTCTGTTTTCTAATATATTTTTACCCAATTGGTTTCAGAAACACAATAAAGTTGTCGTTGTACAGACACTTCACGAATACGTTGATATTCGCCGTCATATCGTCCGTCGTATTCATGCTGTACTCCATCAAATCCTACCGGGTACTGCAGTGTATCACCGTGAGTATACAAACTTATTTCAGAAAAGTACACTGGACCGCAAAGAAAAAGGGTCCGTTAGACAATCTTCAATATCTTCAAAAGGACCTGACCTAGGGTGCGGTCCTTTTGTAGACATTGAAGATTTTTAAAATAATTTATAAAATAAATACTAAATTAAAGAATATTTCTGAGATACAGTTTCAACTAGTTCAGAAGGTACCGAACTTATTGTTAAAAAGCCTAATTTAGATACATAATATCCAAATGCAATTTCTAAAGAAAATTTAGTTTTAAGGATAATAATGTACATGCATGCTCTTTATGTTTGATTTATAAGGTTCATTTTTGGTGAAATAAATAAATAAATAAAATAAATAATAAAATTTAATGCCACATAAAATAATATATACAACCAATTTATTTATTTTTGGTAATTGTATAATTGTATAAATTTGAATATAGTACCAAAAAATTAAAATCAATTGTTTCGCGTTTGTTTTAGTTTTGCAATAATGAAGTTATAAATATGGTGTCTCTGCCTTATAAATTTTATTATTCTGAAGTCATCATGTCGTTAACCCTTGAAGAATGTACCAGGATCCTGACAATGCTTGAAGATGAGCACACTCAGAAAGTATTGCAAAAAAAATTTATGTGAGACTGGCGAAAATTTGATTATTTATAAGTAAAAATAGGCACATTCTAATTTAAAAATTATTACCCTCCAAACTTCTTTCCAGCTAATTTTTACTTATCGTGTTTCATTGAAAAATGGATCTGCGCCAGGAATATTTTCACGTTATGATTTTTTTACGATTTCAAGTGCCGCCTGAAACCGAACGAATCGTACGATAGACCTCAAATGGCATTCATGGATGAAGACCTTCCAAGGCAGCCGTGTTGGATTAATAAATTCAAGCGCGGTCGGCTAACTTTGGGGGATGAAGAAAGAAGAAGCCCTTTGACGGCTGTTATGGAAGAAAACTAACTACTAGCAGTGGAAATTTTAATCCAAGGCAATAGGCAAGTCAAGTTTTAGGAGATTCAGCACATGCTGCAGATTGGATTGGGGAGCCTTCACAAGATTCTACACGTGCATGTTTGCGTGAGGAGGATAGTTTTACGCTGGGTGCCGCACAACCTCACCGATGCTCAGAAGCAGGCCCGGGTGGAATGGTGCCGTGATATGATAAACAAATTTGTAGCAGGCTCGTCGCGGCGTGTTTACGACATCGTTACAGGCGATGAGTCCTGAAGTTATCAATACGATCCAGAAGCGAAGTGTCAGTGGTTTGGGTGTTGCAAAATGAATCGAAGCGAAGCGATCTAGACGCGGGGGGAAGATTTTGACCGCGAGCTTTTTTAATTTAATTGGCTACTTGGTGTCAATTCCTTTACGGAAACGAAGAAGCATCAACGCTGAATTGTATACTACCAAATGCTTGGCAGAAGTTTTCTCTGTTGTGAGCAACAAGTGACCAAACACAGGGCTCCGCAATTGCGCAATCCACGCTCAAACCGAGGGACAGGAGGGTCACCCTCCTTACAGCCCTGACCTAGCATCGTGTGACTTCTTTTTATTCCCGAAAATAAAAATCTGCTCAAGGGATACAATTTTCGTCGCCGGAAGATGCGCTGTCAGCGTTCGAGCAGGCTGTAAACGAGGTGTCTCGGGCGGACTAGAAAAAGTGTTTCGCATGAAACCTTGTAAAGCGGCTGATGGAGAGTACTTATAAAAGAATAATAAAAAAATATTTACCTATAGAACACCTTTTTTAGGTTCGCTAAACTTGCTGAGTCTTACGTATAACGTCACAATTCGCTTTAGTGACCCGTTGTCTAACTGAAATGGAAAGAATGGCACAATAGGCATGATAACAGGGTTAAAATAAGCGATTCTAATTAGTCCATCTTTTAGACTAGCAAAAAATATTGGACACTTATTTCTTGTTTTAACAATACAGTAAAAATTTACTTAGATATACCTACCGCATTAAATTTAGGGTGAGGGGGATTGTGACGTCACTGTTTTGTAAAATTTGTACGTAAAAGTTACGTTACACGAAATTTAAACGCGTTGTATCTTCGTTGTTATTAGTTTGTAGGACAAAAGAAAAATACGTATCTCATGTTTTCTGCTAAACTAAAAGATGGACTAATTAGAATCACTTATTATTTAAATCGTCTAAAAGACGGACTAATAACTTTGTTTTCAGTAATCATGCCTATTGTGGTTGGATAACCATGAATCAAGCGTTGCCAGGCATCCAGATAAAGCCGATGTTTTCTGGTTAGGCGTGTGCGGCCAAATTAGACGGTGTCCGTCTTGTCTGGCTTTTGTTAGGTTGTTTAAATTTGACCATTTCTTTTTTACATTTGTCATGTGTTGGTTTCAGCTCTGCCCAACTCATCTTGTATCGCAAGCGACCGGACTAGCACGGTCCTCCCCTAAAAATGTATTGAGTTATACTGAGACTAAAAAATTAGGGGCGTCCGGCCTTTTTAACCAAATGTCTGTCTAAACTGGTCGGTCTTTCCGGCTTTTCGGTTTTAAGACCTGGCAACCTTACATGAATCGATGCAGGTGACGCAAGCAGACCTACCATGAAACGTAATTGTCAAAGTTTTGGGCCGACTATTCGTACCATAAAACTCATTTATTCCGAAATTCGTTGCGTAACCTATTGATCGTCCTAAACCGTTTCATCAAGGAGTCCTAGCAATGAAGTAATGTTATTTTGAAAGGAAGACATCCGAAAAAACTACATTGTATTTTATTTTCCTTTGTCCTGAAGTTTCGGAAAGACATTTTCAATTAGTGTATCAGCCCAAAACAAGATAGAGCACAGAGAGTTTACCAGCGTAAACTGTGCTATTTAGCGTCAGCCAGCAGAACTCGGTGATAAATTATTTAGATTTGCTCAAACATCTCTTACACATATTACTTGCTCATTCTTTTTCGACGTGACAGACTTTTTACTACCATAAATTTGTTATTATGCCCTGTAAACTTCGCTGGCGGCGCGACTCTTGGAGCAGCTTTAAGTACAACGCCATCTCTTAGTCACTGTCTGTAACTTTGCCTTCGCTGTGTACTTTTAGGAATGGAAGGAGGTGTGGATGGACGAGGCGTACTGGCACATCCTGTTCGCCAGCGTGCTGACCGTCATCATGGTGCTGTGGCGCCCCACCAACAACAACCAGCGGTACGCCTTCACGCCGCTACTTGACAACGCCGAGGATGACGAAGGTCTATATTTTGTATATCCTAACTAATATTATAAATGCGAATATGAGTTTGTTTGTTTGTCTTTGTTGTTTGACTCCACGAATGGCGTAGTGGTCTAAGTGACCGCCTTGTCACTGCCACTGCGCTGAGTATTGTGGGTTCGAATCTTACACGGGACAAAACTTTGTGTGTTCCACAAATGGTCGTTCCGTGTTTGTGTGTTCTTGTGTCCGTCGTTTGAATGCTTGTAAAGTCACCCGCGACACAGGACTTAATTATTCCTAAGGCGGGAGATGTATTTAAAAAAAAACATATAAGTAACGCCGTCGCTCCTTAACTACTCGACCGATCATCATGAAATTTTGCATACACATTGTCAGGCGAACAGAAAAAGACGCAGGGAGTACCTTTAATCCAGGA
The DNA here is from genome assembly GCA_930367265.1 of Catocala fraxini. Taxonomy (NCBI): domain Eukaryota; kingdom Metazoa; phylum Arthropoda; class Insecta; order Lepidoptera; family Erebidae; genus Catocala; species Catocala fraxini. Next base: position 26,096,658 of record OV884031.1, read on the forward strand.
AAAGTACTGTTCTTAACCTAACCTATCGCACCTTACATTTACGCGAGCGAAGCCGCGAGCAAAATCTAGTTAGTGTATACAGTAGACAAATTAATTGTAAATTATACTATATTAAAATTGTAAAGAAGTTGTGTCTGTCACCAAAAACCGCTGGATGTATTTTGTCTAGCAGGCAGTTGAGTATTGTCTACCCACATTTCACTTTATAAGACAAAAGTTCCAGTGTTTGTTTTGCTACTTAGAATTTCTTGACTGAACAACCCAGGAACACTTCGCATAATTCGGGAAGCGTTCCCCAAGGGCCCTAAATTGAGCCGTCGTTAATTTAGACTAATATTAATTTGAATGTAAGTTTGTTTGTTTCTTACGCTTTTACGCATTAACTACTCAAACGATCATTGTACAATTTCCCATACGTGTTGTCAGGGTACAGAAAAGGACATAGGATACCTTTTATCCAGAAAAAAATAGTGTTCACAGTGTAATTATAAATTTATTGATAAAATCTAAATTCGCATTAATTTAGATTGAGTCAACAAATCTAGTTTACAATAATCCTATTTCAATTCTACAGAAGAAGAAGAACAATTCGTGAACGACGCATACGGTGTGAAGATGCGCGGCACTAACAGCAACAGCGAGGGTTTGGACAGCCGGGACCCCGAACCCAACACCAACTCGCTGGACTCCGACCTGCGGTGGGTCGAGGAGAACATCCCCACCAGCACACTGCCACTCCTCGATTCAGACGAAGAAATAATCAACACCAAGTTCGAAGTATCGAAAATGCAGTAATTACTTAAGTGTATAAAGTATTATCGTAAATGTGCAATGAGTTTTTATTTAACACATTAAAAAATAAATTGTGAAAATATTTATTTTGTTTTTTTTGTTAGCTGCCTTCTTATGTAAACCAAGAATGTTGCGAATGTTCGCATTCACATCCGCAATTGCGAAGCTTCCGCATCGATTTGGACATCTGCATCCGCAATAATCAAAGCGGATGTTAATGTGCATCCACATATAGCGTAGGTTACGATAAGAAAGAAATCAGTTGTTCAGTAGTACGTGTTTAATTTATGAACCTTTGCAAAACAGGCTTGAACCTGCAAACATTAGATACTTTTTATTAAATAAGATGAACAATTTTCATCAACATCCGCATCGGCAATTGCGGAACTTCCGCATCGATTTGGACATCTGCATCCGCGGATGACAAAAATCTGCATCCGCAACATCCCTGGTGCAAACTAACGTCACTAAACTTATATTTCATATTCACGTTTCTCCAATATTTTTATGATTTCGACGTTCCTGGAGGTGCTTGAGTTCGATCTCGAGGCGCCCAAGGTTGCCTCTGACTTTTGGAAGTTGTGCGTATTAAATAGTTAATTATGGCTCGCTTTAACGATGAAGAAAACTGCATGTCTGAAATTTCTTCATAATGTTCTCAAATACATGTGAAGTCAGCCAACGCGAACTAGGCCAGCGTGGTGAACTATGGTCTAACTATTTTCACACTGAGAAAAGGCCCATGCCCAGCAGTGGGATAGTTAACACGTTAGCTGCCACGTCAGGCACCGGTGCCTGACAGACATTGTATCAGTTTGGGCGTTGTCAGTCACATGTGCTTGACATTTTATTTAAGTCTTATTTTATGTAAAAAAAATCGCGGATATAAATACTAAAACAGTAATTTTTTATCACCTATATATATAAGACAGTACACAAAAAATAAAAAATGCCGTCATTAAAATATTGTTATGGCAGTTAACGTGTTAAAAACAATTTACTTGTATTATGTTCCATTTGGTACACTTTTACCCGAGTCTATGGAGAAATAAAACCCAAATAAATTAATTATACACCATGTAACAGAAAAGTGTGGTCATATTTAAGCGTCATATAATATAGCCCATGTAGAATAGAAAACCACGACAAATAAATTCATATAGGTACATTATTTTCACTTAGATATTATGGCATTTTTTATATCGACTTATAACTATGAGCACATTCTAGTCGATACTTAAACACTAACAGCTGACTCGGTGACCTGCGTGAACCCGAAAACGACTAGGATTGAAATTTTGTTTTGACCCGGGACTGGGCATATAGGTTATTTTTCAGATATCTATTCCTAAAATATAACCACACCTTTTTGTTACACGCTGTATATAAAAACCTCAAAATATGACATTCATTTGCGACGTTGCCGTTTAGAATAAGCCACAATGTTTAAATGTTCTTAAGAGTGCATGATAAGTAAGTAGGTACTATCCGGTATTTTCCTTTTTACACATAGTTAACGATTTTCCGCATTCCTATTCTTGGTATAAGATTGTGGTACTTCCCCGAGTGCGGCTTATTTGTACTGACACCAGATTCAGCATCTACTCAAGAAATGACTGCATGGATGGTGTAGTGGTTTAAGCGGTCGTCTCGCCGCTGCCATTGCGCCGAGTGTTGTGGGTTTGAATCCCATACGGGACAAAAAATTGTGTTATCCACAAATGGTCGATCCAAATCTGAGTGTTCTTTGTGTCCGTTGTTTGAATGTTTGTAAAGTCCCCGACACAGGAATTACTCTTAGAGCAGAAGTTGTCATTTAAATAAAAATACACTAAAAGAGAAGTAAGTACTTGAATGCTTATAGGAATAGTCATGATATTTTTTACTGCACAGCATAATCTCTGCTATAATCATGCCTGGAAATATACCTTACATATATTCGCAGTAAGGTAACCTGTGTTAAAAGCAGAATGTTAATTGTGCTAAAACTCTCAAGATCTCGATTGAAGCCTCACCAGTAACCATAGTTATGAACTGTTAACGCCATGATTACTGGAGAAAACTAAAATTATAATAGCCGACTCGGGCCCGTCTCCTGTATTCCAGAAAATAGTCGTTTTAGCTACCAACAGATAAATCTCGAGATATTTTTCATCAAATATGTGTCAAAAACTGTCCGTAGGTAGAATGACTTCTTACTCGAATATAGAAGCTCGATAGTGAGATTCAACCTTTGGAATCCATCGACTGAGCCCAATAGGTTTGACATAGTTGCCAAAACTCTTTAGGAAGCGCTGTACTGCCAGGCAATTGGGCGGTAACCTTTGTTCCTCGAGCTGCAATGCATGCGTGTGACACATGAGAATATTATGGGCCATAGATTACACGCGTCCGTATCTATATATCGTGCCTGTAAGAACTGGTGCATTTACAGCAGCTGTCCCGGATTCGAATTTCAGGGCGAGCCAACAAAAAGTAATTGAGTATTTTTGTCATGAAATGATCAACAGCAATCCAATATTAGGAATCTAAAATAGGAATCCAGTATTGGCGGTATTGCACACCTATTGTCTCGAAAAGCACGTAAAGGTCTTGCATCTGATCTCTTTCCGGGCGGACCTCGCATCGGATAAGAGTTAGGGAATAGAGTAAACTTGTGTTTGCGCAAACACTTGTGCTATATAGAGGATAGGGAGATACCATTATCTCCTGCGCAGATGGCCTAGACGCCATGAGGTCTTTATATTACGAATAAAAACAAAACAGTGGCTTTAAAACTTTTATTTATACATACACAATTAAATATATTTGTTCTTTAGACACGATCTTTGGTATATAAAATATAATATTGGTATATGGCCACAATACATTAGATTAAAATGGAAGTATTATAGAATTCAGTCGTATAGCATAAATGGAAATCAGTAATACATTATAACAATAATTTAAATAGTTAAGAAAATTATAACCTACATAATTATGATTTATAATTAAAATACTTTGTGCTCTCTTACAAATATAATGGAAAACATTTATTGGAAATTATATGACTTAAGACATGATTTTTCCCTAAACCATATAATACGTAGCTAAACCTTTACCTGACTTAAACACAAAATGGAGTATTACACTTAACTTGTCCAATGCTATCTTAGCAACAGATGCGTAACAACACTCTAGTAGGTGCATAGGTAACGTATTTGTCCAAAATCTACATATCGTCGTTCGGCATTCAATACGGCGAAAACAAAATTCACATTTTACAGGCGACAAATTATAATCGATACTGTACACCTACAAAGTTCGCTGTTTCCACGACTCGAAAAATAACAGGATTGGAGTAACTTTTGCACAAAATTTATCGAAAGGATCGCGTATTTTAACGTATAGAACGACATAAAATTAAATTCTGATTTTTGAACAAAATGTATTTATGATTTACGACGATATGCGTTTGTCTATGTGCAGTCGTTTTGGCGCGCAGCTAAGAATAGGTATCCTTTTTTAAAGATTAAAATCATGGTCAGATACTTTTCTTTCACATTGCAACTATTTTATGTAACTACATACCCCACCTCAGGTTACTTCAATTTTCGTGAAAACCATCTAGAAAAATATTTCTAATAATTGCAACATTTAACTTTCTAGTAGGTAACCACTTGGCTACACAGCAAATATAATGGTCACATTTCTAATTAAAATTATAATACATACAACTTGATCACTCTGTCGGAGCTTGACACTGGGTCACTGCTTTAAAATAAGTTTAAAACCAATAGTTAATTGTTGAAACCAGTAATAATCAACTGTGTAATTGCACTTATGAGGCATTTGCTTCTAATTATATTTTAGAAATTTTATTTGTTCTACAGAGTACAAACATTGGCATCCACAGACTATGCTTTTATAGTTAAGTCTCAATCTCAATATAGTTAAGCTGACAGGTAACTTAATTAATTCTAGACTAACAACATTTATTTAAGGTGATAGTAGAGGGTGCTTGTAGAATTAGTTAAAATATTATCAGACGCTAATGCCCCATAAGCGCGATTATCCAGTTGACTAAATAAATTATAAATCCATAATTCAACTAATCACACATCCAATAACAACATCCAACACAATCTATATTTGAGCAACATCAAAAGGATGACGTCGCACATAAGCAGTAAGTGAAAAACTGCAGCTCTGATGCTTATCGTAACTGAATGCAGCCATGGTTAAAACTTTTGATAGGCTTGTAAGTTACACAAGTAGGCTATTGTAGCTTTATAATGTAACTTTCTTGTAAAGTTAGATATTTTGATTACACAGGCGTGTTTTTTAAAAAGCATGTTACTATTTTCATTGCAGGCGCCCTATAGAGCATTCCCCAAAAAAACTAACGTTCTTAATTTCATAGTAATGTAGCGACGGAATTCATACAAATTTATTAAGTGATTTTGCAGTAATCGCTATGGTATATGGTATAAAATACGAACAATGCCACTACCTCCGTAGCACCTTTCCTGTTGTCTAAAAATCTCATTAGTATGCAAAGAGTGCGACACCGCGGACGCGCGTTACCGCGTCGATGCACTTATATAAGGATTCCTAATTTGGTATCTTATTGACTACAGAATTAACTTCATTGCTTTACACGCTAGATCGTAACGTTTAAAGAATTGTAATAATATACTATAACATTTAAAATAAAATGGTGTCTAACTTTCGTGTAATGTTGTCACCAACTTATGGAGTATCGCACATTTTGCGAGATCAAGAAATACTTATTTTATACTTGTTTCAATCTAGTGTGTGAAGTCATAAATATCAAATTTATACTAAAATAATTACCGCATATGCAGCATTCTCATATTCTTGACTCACGTCCAATAAATTGAAATATCACGACCATACACTCTTATATACAATATAGAAAGCTTGTATCAATAAAATGAAGCAATTTAGTTGTTATCATAGTAAAACTCATAATCTTCAGGCTCATCTGGTATCTGTGGCGGGTCTTTAGGTATGTCAATACCCTCCGCATCGAGTAGCCTGACTTTAATATCCATAGACAACAAAGTTTGCAAATCATTCTCAAAAGATTTGCTTGACATCTTTTCTTTTAACAATGCATTCACACCATCTGTCCAGTAATCAAATATTTGCTCGTCAGGTGCTACAAAATCCAGAGATGTAATTTCGGAAGATTTAAGGATCAGTGAGAAAGCCAAATGTGGAGTACTCTTACGTCCCCTCAAGTCTTTCATATGTGGACAGTCTTTACCGATTATAACACACTTAATATCCACAACGGCTAGTTTGTTGCCAAGCTCCTCTAGACTGGGAGTACTTTTTTCATCACAATCACCATAATGCAACACTTTGTGGTTTGGAGAAAGTCGAACAAACCAAAACTTGTCCTTTATTCTCTGGCCTCTTGAAGAATATTTCTTAAACCTCGTGCCACCAACTAATACACCTAACCTTTGCTGTTGGATGAGATCAATTATTTCAGGTGTAATTTTCTCCTTTAACTCAACTATTGGCCGTGCATGTGACTCCCAAACTTCTCTATTATTTCGTTCTTGTTGCCATAACTGAGTGATTTCTGCATACGGCAACTGGTTGATCTTCTGCCGAAATGTGTCAAAGCCTCTGGGTGACGAAGACAATGCTCTGCTTATTTGCTCCCTGACAACACTTGATACTTTAATGAAATCCTCAGTAGTTGCTCTCATTTCCTTCCATGTTTTATTTAGTAAAACTATGCAAATACAAAATAGTTCCTCAAAAGGCCTGTCATGGTTAAACAGCAAGGGATGGTATGTCTGTCCCTGTTCACTTGGAGGTTCACCAATATGCAAAATGTCACACAACAATTTCACCAGTTCCACACTTGTCTTACCAAAAGGACATTCATGCTCATCAGCCCTACAGCTGTTCTCCAAAACTATTTTTGTATAATCTTCTGAATAATTTCTTGCAAAGTACAGCATGCAGTCCAGTGCTAGGACTCCTGGGGGTACTTCATTGAAATCTTTTATTGGGTCAATCTCACATTTGAAACCAAGCTTTTTGGAATCACTTTTAGAAAAGGTGCCCCCTAAAGGCCGCCTCATAGTAACTTCCATGTTTGGGTTATTGTCAGTTTCAAAAGCAATTTTTCGCAGTTCCTTTATTTTGTCCTGTGACTCTTGTTCCTGTGCATCAGCTCTTTGTCTCATTTTTGGCTCTAATAAGCCCAACATGAGAGTTTGTAGGATATAAAGTTGGTGAGCCAGCTCAGTACCCAAAGATTCTTTTGTAGCTGTTTTGGAACACTCGCTGGCACCAATGAGGTTTTCATATATAATACTTCGACCTTGTTTGGAAGATAAGGTGGCAGCTATAGTTTTTCTCCTAGTCATATCAGCTTTAGAAAATATAGCATTGATGAGAGCTATGACATTTTGCTGGAACTTACAATCTTGTTTAGGATTCTGCAAATGCTGTATTAAGTTTGGAATTGTAATCTCTTTTTCCACATGTGAATTCTTTGAACTATTGAGGACTATATTTTCAAGGATTGATAAACAGCATTGTATAACCTTTGGATCTTGTGTAGTTGCTTGGTTGTTCACAAAACTAGCAATTTTGTTTATAAATTGATTTTCTAATATATCCCAGAATATAATGCCATGGTCCATAAGTTCAACAAAGGTAATGAGAGCATATTTTAGTGAGTTATCCTTAAACCTACCATTTTCTATGTTGTTTATAATTAAAGTTAGACCCTTTTTGCTGAAAAATTCCTCAGCGAACGTGAGATCGGTGCTTAAATAAGATAACTTTGTGAGTGCAGCGCTCTGTTCTGCGGCCGTGCCATTGTTTATCTTGCTCAGGATATCCTGAACGGTTTTCGCTGGCGATAATTCGAGACGCAATACCGACCCGTTTTTAATTTCGTTTCTATTTTTCTCTGTGATGTAATTCTGATTGTTAGTCTCGGAGAATTGTAAAGCGTAGTTTTCAGGATCGGGGAGGCCCCAAGGCTTGCAAAGAACCTGAATGATGCTCGACAAAGGTTGGCTTTGATCGAATTCTATAAACTGTGGTACCTTGTCGGGGGCATTGAGCATTTCCACAGCGATTTTGACAATCGTCGAATCCTTTTCTCTCGTTACCGACGGCATTTTTATTGGTTTAGTCGACATTTAATAATTAATTTAACATTTGACACGAAGACAATCAACACAACACACCACACCTCGCGATGTGACGCGCTATTTTCCCGTAATTATTGACATCTGTACCAACTGTCACGTTTGACAGCTTACCTACAAGCGAAATAATTTTGGAGTGCATTCCGTTTTATTATTTTTCAGTAGTAAAATGCAAGCAGGTTGTAACTTACAGTACTTATAAAAATAATGCACTATTATTCCAACATTAATTTTGTATGAATTTTCTACGGTTCACTCCTATTTCGAAGTCTTACTACGATCATAATACGTCATACTACTTACTCACCTATCTGGGCAGCCTTATAAAATTATATATTAATAAATATCAGACATACATAAAATATAGCATATAAGGCTTGTTGCCCAGAAGGGTGGGTAAGACGAAAGATTTACACTTGCTACGATTATATTCTATTATATTCTGGTATAACTCTTTTGCTTAAATATTTATTCACGCTCATTGCATTCGGCTAAGGATTATATAGATAGTCTAGATTTAATACTTAACCTGGCCGATCAATCTCTTCCATCTAAAAAGTTTAGACAAACGTTTGTCAATTTTTTTCCCGCAAAGCCTAGCCTAACCTTATATTCTAACTAGTCAATCTTTTATTGACAATTCATTTCTGTAATTAAATGTATATATTATCGCACGTAATATGTACATTTCTTTAAAAGAACACATAGGTACTTCCTTATTACTTTAATTTGCATTGCATTTATTCTACTTTCATATCCTTAAACTATATAATATATATTATATATACAGGGTGTCCCGAAACTCAACGATAACCTGGTACCTACTGGGCAAGTGGCCAAGGTATACCTATATGAAAAAGAATAAGAAAAATTCCATGTCACTTAGTCGAGCGATAAAAGACATTTTTCGAAAAAGTTGAAAATGGTCGCATTTTTAAGTACTGTGATCAGAATTTTCACAATATTACAGTGATTTTTTTAATAATGTAATCTCAAATAACAGTGCTATTAATCGCAAACACAAATCAAAGTAATAAACATTGTTAACTAAGTAAAATAAATTAAGTTCTGACGAGTTTTGGTTTACAAAATTATTGTCAGTTAACTTTGACACGCCATGTTGGAAAAAAATTTAGCACACTACCCTTGGCAATTTATTTCAAAAGATGGCCCATTTAGTCTAGATTTCAAAATGGTACAACATTTGCCACTTTTCTTGCTAATGAAAGTGCTACTTCGTATTTTTTACGAAGGGACCTCATGGAAAACTTAATCAAAATAAAACAATCAATTATCGTAACACTTTAATATCCTCCTAAAACTAAAGTAGATGCTCAAATTGTTTCCCTCCGGCACGAATACAAGCTCTGCATCGCCTCAGAAATGACCTCTTCACCAGTTGTGCACATCTACTCGCATTTATTTCTTTTGATGTTGCATCAATTTTTTATATTATATAATTATAATATAATATTAATATTTGCATGTCTAATACAGGCAGAATATAGCCTGAACTATTCACCATTGTTAAATCTAGTACCACCTGTATTCTGTGCAAATAAATGTTTCTTTCTTTCTTTCTTTCTTTTATTATACCCAACTTTTACTTTCATACTAAGAGTAAACACCAAAAGGCCATATTTATTTGTAGATATCTCAATTCTATGATCATCGTGAATCACTCTAGTAATGCCTAAACAATAAAACAATTTCTTTAGTCAGAAGCAAACTGCTGTGTAAATGTATCAGTATGAATCATAATTACGCATTTATCTTTTGCTTATTATGATTAACGGACAACGAGTTGTATATGAGGATAATATCTTAAATAAAATGTATATTGGGCTCTTGAGTGACCTATTTTATAAGAGATTTGACTGTCTTCTTGGTTTGGTTATAAGTGTTTACATGTATGTATGTATATCCGAATTTAGACTGAAGTTAGCAAAAAGTAAAATAGTTTTGCTGTATTGTGTAGATTCTCACAAGTAATCCGGGGTAAGTTAGCGCCTGATATTCTCTGATGGTGTCGGATTATCATCCTATCAGATATGTAAGTAAGGTAATAACATCACTTGTAAATGACGTCAGCAACTAAAGATCCTTTAAGCGATACTTAAAATCTATTTAAATAATAGATAGCTTCTAAACTGTCCCACTGTTGGGCACAGGCCTCTTCTCAGTGTGACTAATGTGTTAGGCCATAGTCCACCACGCTGTCCTACTGCGAGTTGACAACCCTTTGAAAACACCCAACTTTAGAAATCTTCGAAAATATTATGGAAATCTATCAGATGCAGGTTTCCTCACGATGTTTTCTATAAACGTTAATGCGAGTGAACTGCCTCCGTGGCGCAGCGGTAGTGAATGCGACTGCTGTGCATGAGGTCTCGGGTTCGAATCCCGGGTCGGGTCAACAAAAAGTTATTGGGATTTTCTGTTAAGAAATCTCAATAGCAGCCTGGAGTTAGGAAGTTGGCGGTGTTAGTCACCCCCGTGCCTTGGAAAGCACGTAAAGCCGTTGGTCCTGCGCCTGATCTCTCTTCGGTCTCACCGGATCTTGAGAGTTAGGGAACAGAGAGTGCACATGTGTTTGCGCACACGCTTGTGCACTATAATATCTCCTGCGCAGATGGTCAGTCTCCGTTAAGATTCGCTGCCGTGACCGAAAATTCGGTCTGGAGGACTTTATACTGCGAGTGATAATAATTAATTAACTATTTAATGCGCATGTAACTTCGAAAAGTTACAGATGCGTGCCTTGGGATTAAACTGGAGACCTTTGCGTGGCAGTCCGACGGCTTTCCTACTCAGCTATCGCTGGTTTCCGATATTATAAAAAGGTTTGAAGTTCGCGTACGAGCAAAGTATTCTTGATTTTTTAGTTAGCATATTGTCAATAGCAGTAAGTTGACTGCAGGTTTGTTCGTGACTTTATACTCAAAACTTAAAGACTCTCATAGAATGCCTACACAATAGCTGCCCGAATGTGCCTGTGTGATTTACCTCTGCCTGAATCTCTGGAATAATAGACGCGATGCACTGTTTTAAAGTTATTGCAATTAAGTTTTTGTAAGTAATAAACTCATTTGATATAAAATATAATTTTATTTTCCTGCTCGGATTCGTCTAGAGTCTAGGTACTGTCAACAATAACAGGATAATATGTAGGTATGGTATGAGTTAGGTGTTTTCTACGTGATCCATATTAACTAAAAGGAAAACTGCTTCCTTATTTTATAAGTTCACGCTATTCTAAACACATTTTACATATCTCAGCTTTATTACAGAATTCGTTGCAAACCAATCTATACCATTCATAATCTTTGTACGAATGTAACAGTTTACCAAGAAGATTTACCTACCTTAATAAAGAATCAGATTATCTTACCTTATCTTATGTGGGGGCCAGTCAGTGCAGACCGGCAACACTTCGACCCAGTGGGATCTTTAGTGTCGACACTTTCCCAATAAAGACCGCCGTAGATGTTCATGGCAGCCAGGACCGATGGCTTAACGTGCTCTCCGAGGCACGGAGGAGGCGATAATTGTCAATCAATACGCACATAATTTCGAAAAGTCATATAACTTCTGAAAGTCAGCGGTGCACGACGTGGGTTCAAACTCGAGACCCTCTGCATTGCAGTCTGTTGGTCTCCCCACTGAGCAATCGCTGCTCACCAAGATTCAGATTAAGATTCATTAGTTACATTTATATTTTAGCGATACTCAAATGATTTATCACACTTATAAAATTCAGTGTTTATTTTAGAAATAAAATACTCATATTGACATATGTTTTACGCGAATGTTACCAATATAATGCAATTAAACTAGGTAGGTATATTATACGAAAATTATCACAGATTATTGTTTAATAAAATTAAAATAATAACACAAAAATTAAACAGAATTCAGGCGTATTAGGAATTTATTAAAACCACAGCCTCACCTTACTTACCTCAGTTTATTGATATATCAGATAGGTAATTATTTGCACTTTCTAAAAATACATTAAAAGTTAAAATGACTAAAGCTAAATAATTTTAGATTACCACTAAAATGTTATACGATATCATAATAGTATATGCATTGTATTGTAAAACGGAGCATTATTATGCTAATGGCCATCTCAACTATCAAGTAAAAGTTATCTGAAAGATAAATCGCATGCTGACTCGCTCTTGTTAGGTTAAAGAAGAGAGATGACGAGACTTTTATCTTATAGATAAGTGCAATTTGGAGGTGTTGGAACAGGCCTTAAGGGTCCCTGATAGATCACTTAGACAAAGAAATTTAATCCAATTTAGAATAATGCGTCTGATAGTTGCAACTACATATACAGGGTCTCTCGTTAATAATGGATAACCCGTTAGCTAGATGTTAACCAGTTATCAGGCAGTAAGAAAATAATATTTTTATGTCGGGGTTGCCATACTTTTTTTTTTTCACAATCAGTGTTTTAGACTATACGTACGGAAAGATTAATTTTAAGAAATTAATTAAGTTGTTAATTTTGGTACTGTTTTACGTTAATGGCGCCTAAAAATGTAGTTAAATTAAATAATACAAGTATTAGCATGTACTATGGCAAAAGAATTACACAAAAAAACTAATTTTGTTGAAATAGCAACCAATTGAAAGGGTAAAGAAGTGAATTTTAACAAAAAACACAAAAATGTACCCCGTTTTCACGCTGTTGGCAACCCTGACATAAAAATATTATTTTCTTACTGTCTGATAACTGGTTAACCTCCAGCTAACGGGTTATCTATTATTAACGACAGACCCTGTATATTAAAGTTTAGCGAATCCCGCACTTTGTCGTTGTGGGTGCTTAGGTAGTAGTTAGCTTTGCTTACGTAGATAAACAAATATTTTATTTACAAATTACTATCGTTTCAAAATATCTAGATCGTATTTTCTTCTGGAATACACGAATTTTCTATACGTAGTAAATGGTCTAGCTTGACATTGCCGACAGAAACTGTGCACACGCGTTTTTCCCTATAAATGTATAGTAGGTATGCCAAAATATGTTACATACTTCTTCCTGAAACTGTAGATATTTCTGACACTTTTGAATTGTTCTCTAATTAGGCTGTTATTAATAGGTTTTATTATAGACTTGGTTGCGTAATTAACGATAGTGATCGTAATTGCATATTTACGTGATATTACGAGCCCATCAATCATCAATCAAAATCAAATCAAATCATCAATATTTGTAGTCAAAATGAAGAGTAATTGTAGGTATATAGGTAAGCTAAGTTCTCTTGGTCAGACTTTCCTTGAATCCTTAAAATAAAGCAAGGATTTATCATCATTTAGTATAATCTTTTAAATATGGAAAGTAGGTATATTATAAGCATATCTTACACTCAGTTTGCCTTATATTTTGACATATTAAACGATCGTATCACGCAAAACAGTTCAGACATTCTTTTTTTGTAAAGAAATGGGGTTAGCCATGCCTAAATTGACTCTAAATGAAATTGCCCATTTTTCTACGACAAGAATTTCTAACTCTTTGCCATAACTTTGTGATTTCTACAAACGGCTTCTGGTTGATTGTCTGTCGAAACTCGTCGAAATCTTTTGGAGAAGAAGCCAGTGCTTTGACAATTTGCTCCCTAAGTACACTCAAAACTTTGATGAAATCCTCTGTTTTTGCTCTCATTTCCTCCCACGTTTTATTGAACACAGCTATACAAATACAAAATAATTCCTCGAAAGGTTTTTCGTGATTAAAGAGTAACGGATGATACGTCTGTCCCTGTTCACTTGGAGGTTCACCAATGTGCAAAATGTCACATAACAATCTTACTAGTTCCACACTGATCTTGACAAGAGGACATTCATGCTCATTTGCTCTACAGCTGTTCGTGAAGACGATATCTTTATAATCCTTTGGATATTTTTTTGCAAAATACAGCATGCAATCCAATGCTAGAACTCCTGGGGGCACTTCATTAAAATCTTGAACGTTGTCTTCCTCACAATCAAAACCTAGGTGTTTGTATTCACTTTTGGAAAAGGTTGCACCTGGGCGCTTCTTTTTGACTTTAATGATTGAGTCAGATCCAAAGGCAATCTTTCTAAGTTCCTTAATTTTATTCTGTGACTCTTGTTCCTGTGCATCCGCTCTTTGTTTCATTTTTGGTTCCAGCAAACCCAGCATGAGTGTTTGTAGGATATAAAGTTGATGAGTCAGCTCTGAACCCATATGATATTCTGTAGTATTCTTTGAGGACTCACATGCACTAATAATGTTTTCATATATGATACTTCGACATTGTTTAGAAGATATCATAGCAGCTATGATGGTTTTCCTTGTAATGTCAGCTTTAGAAAATATGGCATTTATGAGAGCTATAACATTTTGCTGGTACTTGCAATCTTGTTTAGTATTTTGCAAGCTTTGTATTAGATTATGAATCATAATTTTCTTTTCTACGTGCAAACTCTTCGTGCTGTGAAGGACTATTTTCTCAAGTATTAATAAGCAGAACCCGATAGTTTTTGTATCTTGAGTGGTAGAAGGTTTGTTAACCAAACTAGCAATTTTATTAATAAATTTGTTTTCGAATATATCCCACTTTATAATATCATGTTTCATGAGTTCAATAATTGCAATAAGGGCATATTTTAAAGCGTTATTCTTATATATATCCTGTTCTATATTCTTTATAACTAAAATTAGACCTTCTAGTTTGAAGAATTCATCTGCGAAAGTCAGATCGGAGCTTAAATAAGATAACTTTGCGAGCGTTGCGCTTTGTTCGGCAGGCAAATCACACTCATTGTTTATCGCGGTCACAATATCCTGTGCATTTTTCGCTGGCGACAATTCTAAGCGCAATATTGACCCTTTTTTAATATCGTTTTTATTACTTTCTGTGATGTAATACTGATTTTTGGTGTCAAACGATTGTAAAATATAATTTTCAGGGTCGGGAAGGTCCCAATTTGTACATATAAGCTGAATGATGCTCGATAAAGATTCGTTTTGATAAAATTCTATAAACTGTGTTACCTTTCCAGGGGAAGTGAGCATTACTACAGCGATTTTAACCAGCTTAGAATCCTTTTGTTTAATCGTAGCCATTATTTTAACACAAATCGGAACGATACGTTAACACAATACACCGCACACACCGTATATATTACTGTGACGAATGTACTCTCTGTGATGAGTGATCACAACTAGGGATGTTCATGTATGTATAACGCGTTATAGCGATGCGCTATTATAATAACGTTTTTTATATTAAACGCTTTAATGTATCAGTATAATATTTGTAAGTAGTCGAGGAACATATTTTGTTACCGTTGAATTACGTGGCGTGTGCTGCTAGTTTTTACGCCTTATTAATAAAGCTATACATATGTGTCTATGGCTACAGACCTAAATATATAACTGTAATGTGTTACACATTTGATATGTGTGTGTGTGTGTGTATATCGTATTAATACTTAATTTCGGCTAGATATTTATGGGAACCTGGTTCTTATGTAGCTGCATAAAAGGATAGTTTGGCATGTCCCATAAAATAACGTGAGAACGATCCAATAACATACACATTAATAATATTTGGTTCTAATAATTATTAGTTTCCACTGAATATTGCTATTCTAATAATTATAAGGATAAAGTAAATAACCGTTACTTGGTTAAATAAGAAATAGATTATATGTTTATTAAAACTAATATATTATTTATACAGCTACCTACTTACCTAATATAACGAATACTGGTAACAGGTGATTCATAACTCAGAACCATTAATCACTAATTGCGAAATATAATGTTATTGCCTGAAAATAGCATTGATGTGAAAAGTTTTGTTAATCTCTATCCTTACTTACTAATATTATAAATGTGAATGTGAGTTTGTTTGTTTGTTACGCTTTCACGCCTTAACTACTTGATCGATCATCATACAATTTCGCATACCTGCACGTTTTCAAGGGAACACAAAAGGACAGCGTTCTTACCTTTCATCCAGACATTTTGTAACCAAACTAACCTAACTGAACCTACATTTACGCGAGCAAAGCCGCGGGCAAAATCTAATTAATATTATAAATTTGTTTGTTACGCTTTCACGACTAAACTTTTCTACCAATATTCATTCATGAAATTTTGCATACACGTTGTCAGGCGCACAACATAGGGTACCTTTCAACCAGAAACTGTAGGTACTGTTCCCGAGAGTTAGAAATTGACTGCCAAAATCTTGATGAACACGAGCGAAGCCGCGGTCTAAATCTTTTTATAATATAAAATGTTTGTACACAAACATCTATTAAATTATTATAGTTTTTTTAAATTTATTTATTTGTTAATATGGATAAACATTTGCAGATCTTATTAGCTAAAACAATGATTGGTCTTTCACCATATTCAACCATCAAGCATGAAAAAGAAAGAAAATGAGAGAAAATACATTACAATGTCTTTTCTCTCTTTTTTCTTTCTTTTTTTAAAATTAAAATTAACATTAATAATAATACTACATATCTAAAAATAGCAATAAATTAATACTTAATGTCAGGCTGTCATAATAATTATTCGGACCAATAGTTCCTGAGATTAGCGCGTTCAAACAAACATAAAAACTCTTCAGCTTTATAATATTAGTATAGATAATTATACAAGCGTGAACATTGACTTTATGGATGGATTTTATTTCAACTGCAATTGGATATTGGAATGACCTATCATAGACGCGCAGGGTTCCAGTATGTAGAAATACGTTCCTGTTTGCATCCTTGCTCTACATTAGGAACGTTTACGTATTTAACAAGACGAAGTGGTTCGATAGACGTACTTATATATTAGCTGATCATTTTACGCTCTGTATTATAAAACTGTAACGACGGTATGTTTGTATATAGAGCAGCGATAGCTCAGTGGGAAGACCAACAGACTGCAATGCAGAGGGTCTCAAGTTCGAACCCACGTCACGCACCTCTAACTTTCGGAAGTTATATGACTTTCGAAATTATGTGCGTACTGATTGACAATTATCGCCTGCTCCGTGCCTCGGAGAGCACGTTAGGCTGTCGGTCCCGGCTGCTATGTACATGGCAGTCGTTATTGGGAGAGTGTCGACACAAAAGATCCCACTGGGTCGAAGTATCGCCGGTCTGCACTGACTGGCCCCCACATAAGATACATATAGAAGTTTTTTATGAACCTTATTTAGAGTAGTCAACGGAGGGCCTAGTACAAGTGGTCGCATCGCAACTGCCGCGCAGAGCATTGTGGGCTCGATTCCCACACAGAACAAAAATTTGTGTAATCTACAAATAGTTGTTTCAAATATAGGTGTAAAATAAAGGGACTTTCAACACAGGAATCATTCCTAGTGCGTACGCTTGCTTATTTAAAAAAGATGCTATGAATTGGTATTTCGTTCTGTCCGCATGTTTGTGCCAGCATTATTCAAAATCACTGAATGAATTTTGATACGGTTCTCATAGTTCGGTAGAATAGTATTCAAAATAAAATCTGTTTGCATTAGTTCACATCTTATCTTATCTTATGTGCGGGCCAGTCAGTGCAGACCGGCGACATTTCGACCCAGTGGGATCTTTTGTGTCGACACTCTCCCAATAACGACTACCATAGATGTTCATAGCAGCCGGGACCGACGGCTTAAAGTGGTCTCCGAGGCACGGAGCAGGCAATAATTGGCAATCAATACGCGCATAATTTCGAAAAGTCATATAACTTCTGAAAGTCAGAGGTGCGCGACGTGGGTTTGAACCCGAGACCCTCTGCATTGCAGTCTGTTAGTCTCCCCACTGAGCTGTCGCTGCTCATTAGTTCACATAAAAATCGCTAGCGTCGCGAAACCGCGAATTGAGAGGCAATTATAGTAATAAAATGTGTTCAAAACAAAGATTCAATCTAGTTTGAGTATGAATTGTATTTCAGTGAACATTTGACTTTTATTAGACTACATCGAAGCTCTATTTTACACAGTTCTTATTACGAGAATTAGCCCTTAGTACTTCATGTGAACGAAGTCGAAAACAAAAGCTAGTTCACAAATTGTAACATACATAATACATTGGATCTGATCTTTAATGTTTCTGACCCTTATTAGACACAGAAATATATTTTCATTTAAACAATTAAACTGGCAACGCGATCCGCACTGATATTCAATCCACTATTGACCCTTTAAAACACACAGCCATGTTATTAGAACAATATTGAGACCATTATTCAAACGCTTTTGACGAAATAGGACTGTTACTGCTTCTGATATGTTCTTTTATTTGTATTTCTTTATTTTTGTTTTACCGTATGTTGTTTGTTTTCGATGCGACAGAAGACCTTATGGATCTAACACGGAATCTACGGAGGCTGATGGTCGATTTAAAATGGTCGTGGTTGGTCTTGATAATAACGCCTATATCCCAGACCAATTGTACACAGGTATGTGTTTCAAATTGCTATTGACTCTGTTTGATAGGAATTTAATTGTTGCATTCACTGCAAGATAGATCATCAGGAAAGAAGCAGTTTGTTTACTATCGTTGATTTGAGTGTTGTGGGTAGGAAACCCAAACGTGAAAATGATTTGTGTAATTAACTAATGATTGATCTGATTCTGGATGTATCTTTCTGTTGATTGTATGTTTTTAAAATCCCCGCGCCAGATACGTAGCGTGAAGTTATCTTTTCAAAATAGAAAAATTATATTGGCTTCTGTTTACGCGAATATTATTCATTGAAATTAAACTACTATATACGGATTTTATCGCGTTATTTATTTGACACTTTATTACATAATTTCGAAAATTGTTACACTGCTACTACTATTAAATTATACTAATTTTTAAGCTAATTAAATTATTATTAAAACTATTTAGATTTAATTTTAATTTAATTTAGATTCAATTTTACTATCAGTAATTATATTAAGTATGTAACTGCCGCTTACGTACTGAACAGAACATGAACGTGAAAATACACCTTTTATTGTTATTTCAATAGTTCAACTAACTGAAACGGACGAAGAATCTCGGTTCACAAGCTTTATGATATCAATCGAAGGTGATAGTAGGAGGGACCCTAATAATCCGAGGCGGACTATCCTGTTGGACCCTGGAGAACTAAGGCCTATGACACCAGAGACTGCTAAATTTAGCGACAGATGTCCCTTCTCTGTAGAACAGACTATGACTTCTGTAAAAACTTCTGTTGAAGTAAGTGTACTTTTATTATCGACACGTCTACTAGAAATTTTTTGATGTTACAAGCGTGAAAGAAAAATGGTATATTTAAAAAACAGTTAATAAGAAATCTGTCAAAAATTTTAATACAATTATACGAAAACCTGAACTACATTTCGCCTGATCTAGGAATCAAAGCCAAGAGCGCATGAACAACAGTCGTAGTTACTAACTACGGCTGCCGACACAAAAGATCCTACTGTGTCGAAGTGTCGCCGGTCTGCACTGACTGGCCCCCACATAAGATAAGATAACTACGGCTGCGCTATCAAGACATAATTACAGGAGAACCATCACTACATATTATAAAACAAAGTCCCCCGCCGCATTGGTCTGTCTCTTCACGATGAACTCAAAAATTACTTTACGAATTTTCATCAGGTTTTCACCAATAGACAAAGTGATTCATGAGGACGGTTCAGGTGTATAATTTTTTAAGATTTTGTACTACCCATGCGAAGGACCCACTTCGAACGGTCTGTATAAAACCTTAACTAATAGCTAGTTTAAAAATAAAAAAGAATACTTAGCATCGACCAACGTGTTTGCTCAATTATCTGACGATCGTCGAAAACATCCATTTGTGTAGGTTTACTGGCAAGCTCCTGGCTCGGGCAACGGCTGTGTATCTCTCCGCGCGATGGTGGCTGAGAATGACGCTGTCTGGTTTGAAGACGGCGCTCCCTTGACGAAGAAGCTATGCGAAGATCTGAGGCAGCCGGATGACGTAGCGCCACAGGTGAACGCAGAGTGTGGAATCTGCGATGAGGCTAAGTATGAGGTAAGATAAAGTTCTAAGGCCATTTCAGCTCCACCACCGTACAAATAAAATTAAAGAACTTGTAATTATAATAATAATCATCGTCTGCGTATTGGTCACTTTTACATGAGACTAAACTACCATTTATGTAGTCAAGATTCTTGAAGCAAATGTCGTGGTATCATCATCCTAACATCACACTAACATAGTATAACAATTGCTTGAAGAAACTTGTTTCTTGTAAACGGGACTAAGTCTTCATCTTGGAGAGCACACTAAGTGCTTTTCTAACTTTACCTTTTCTTGTGATAGGTATTAACAAAAATACATACAATACCTACGTAATGTGAAATAAAATATGTTATCAGTAATTTTGCGCAGAATATAAAGAAAAAATTAATAATGTTGTAAACGTCTATTGGCTAAAGTAACCACTTACCACTTAAGTTCCATGCCTGGTTGCAATGGTAATATAAAAAAAACTTTATCTGCTTTTGTGTAACAATTTTTCTTTTCAAATTCCTAAACCATCTTAGCTCAGCATAAGGAACAATTTGTTAATTAATAGGGATGATAATATTCTTAATGGTGTAGATGTCATTCACCGGCATTTGGTCGCGGAACACTCATCCGTACCTATACCCAGAAAACGACTGGGTGCCGAAGTACAGCGATCTGGTCGGCGCGTCACATAAGGTTGATTACATCTTATGGACCCCAGGAGGCTTCGCCTCCCCCGGTTTCAAGGATTTAGCAGAACATGCAAACACTAGCGCGTTAGAAGCTGAAATGCGTGAGAAGGTAAGATAAAGGCTAAGGAATTCTCTTGCTTTGTTTTCGGGTTTATTTTATAGTTTTATAGTCAGAGATTATAGTCAGCAATAGCTCAGTGGGGAGACCAACAGACTGCAATGCAGAAGGTCTCGGGTTCGAACCCACGTCGCGTACCTCTGACTTTCGGAAGTTATATTACTTTTCGAAATAATGTGCGTATTGATTGACAATTATCGCCTGCTCCGTGCCTCGGAGAGCACGTTAAGCCGTCGGTCTCGGCTGCCACGAACATCTATGGCAGTCGTTATTGGGAAAGTCAGTACCCTCTAATATCCTGACACTGCTCTAGCCTTAGGGTATCGTTAACCTTCGGGTTGCGGAAGTCAGGTGGCAGCCGCTCCGTGTAAAAACTGATATCCAGTCAAATCCGCTTAGACCAGAAAAGCCGACCCCAAGTGACTTGGGAATAATAAAGGCTAAGAGAGAAGAAGATAGTCAGAAATTTATCCTAGTTCAGTGGTCGGCAACCTTTACGTCCAAAATAGCTGAATAAAAAGACAATCTACGTGTAAAATCTAGTCAAAGAGCCATTTTTCTTAAGCTTCATTCTTCTTTTTAAGCGACAGGGATCATGATTACAATTGCCTTTGTCAAATAAGGCTTAGTTTAACTAACAGTAAATTAAATAAAAATTGGTATCATACTTATAAGGCAAGATAATAAGTAATATTCCGTGCCTACACCTAACATTTCGGGAAAGAGCCGCAGCCGAAGAGTCAAAGAACCGCTTGCGGCTCGCGAGCCGAAAATTGCGCGGACGGAGGAGTATGAAATTTGGTAGAGTTAAAGTTTATATGGAGAAGGAGTGGCGAATCCTAATATTTTTATAAAATAAGCATTAGAAATACATTAATGAAAAAACACTACACGCACACAATCATGCATTTGACACAAGCAGTCGAATCGCGTTCGTAGTATTTCGGCATTTTTTGGCTGATGTCGTAGAATTCTTCGTAACTATGGTAACATACGTATGTATGTGGAGAAGGTGAAATGAAATGTGATTATAAGGGTTTAGTTATAGACAATAAAACGTTAATAACGATCAAACTTAAAATTTAAATCAATTATAATTGAATTTCGATCACTTGGCGACCGCTAGTTTAAATAAACATTATGTAGTAGATATTCAAGTCGCCAACAATTTGTAGGTCTTACGTAATAAGGGCCTATTGCCGTTTACAGAACACAGTCCCAGACAACGTGAAAACTTCATGACGGCTAACTTAATAAAAGTTTGTGTACACTAAAGCTGCGGCATATTCGAATAGAATCGGATAACTGATACAATCGAATGATTCGATTGTTTGATTAACATTTATGCATATCCAATGTATTTCAATTTACGTTAAATTGTTTGTAAATATGTCTGTTGTACTTTCTATAGGTTGGCGATGGAGTACGAACCATAATCAAAGGCAAAGGCCATGGCTACCGCAAGATGGACGTCCCAACCTACTCGTTCTTTCGTGTAGACCAAGAGAACCATCTCATTTCAGCCGCCGTCGGTATCTATCCATCGCCTGACTGGTTCTTAGGAGTAAACAGATTTGAGTTGTGTCAGTCAGACAACACTTGGCTTCCAGAGAGAGAACTCAATCTATATCCGTGGGATGCTGGGACTGATAGTGGCATTTCATATGAGGTGAAAGTATTATTAAGCTTCTATTCTATTTCATTATTTTCGACAATGTTAAACGTTATCGCTTCGAGTCTATTGTGTTTTGATTCTGCACGCTTCTTGCAGAAACTTCGATGAACTCTGTGTAGTTATAGAACAGTATATATGTATATAAAAAACTCGCTATTGCTAATCGTAGCTATGTACAATTGCGCAAGCGATAATAGTATATTTTCTTCATCAAAAATGGATGTTTATTATGTATGTCGGAGCAACAAAATATAGTCGTGGTATTATACTTCGTACGTATACTAATGATAGGCAAATACAAGAGAAATAGAACAATAAAGGTTGACTGTGGTTATCTCTGATTTAATCCGTAACGCAGCGAGTTTGTCAACCGAATGTGTCCGCGCACGAGTCTCCGGCGCTTATATAACGTCAATATGACACTGACAGTTATAACTGTCACTCCAACTGACACATTGGCTCTGTTATGACTTACTCAAGCTTACACTTGACGTTCCGAAACAAACCAATAGATGGCGCTTTATTCTACTCCAATTACAGAAATAAATTACATTCCAATGATTACTTTCTTGACGATCCGACATGTATATGACTGCACGGATATCGTAATGGCTTATGTGGTCGCCTCGCCGCTTCCAAAGCACCGAGTGTTGTGGGTTCAATCCTCACGCGGGATAAAAATTTGTGTGCTCCACAAATAGTTGTTCCGAGTCTGGTATTCTTGTGTACGTTATTCGAATGTTTGTAAAGTACCCCGCAACACAGGAATTATTCCTTTTTCTAGAGTTGTCTTTATAAAGAACAAACAAACAGATATTCACTCGGTAATTAATGTTCTTATCCTCATAAGAGCTGACTCTTGTCAGATAAACACAGCTTAGTTATATTTCTTTTAAAAGTCTTTTCTTTTATTGTCTAGTTTATGTCTAGTTTAAAAATTTCTAAAGCCGTCTGTTATATAGAATCGTATATTATCAAATATCAAGCGAACAGCTTTAGAAGTATTCAGACAATGGATACAAGGATCATGGAACTCACTTTATATAATACGTACCATGTCAAACCTACATACAACACCACGCTTTGGCAATAGCGATATGATATATATTAAACCACAGCTGCATCCTCTTGTTAAATTATTATAAAAGAATGTCCTATGTTACAGTCACCAAACATTGTCACTTTCCCTCAAGACTCTATAAATCGCGTCGCAATGAGTTCTTATGACAAGAACTCACCCTTCTACGAAATGGAAATAAAGGATATGCATCCATTCGGCAAGTTAACCATCAAGTTGATTAGAACTTATCACAGAGAATGTCCAGAAGAAGTCACAGGTATCTATCAAAGTCAAAGTCAAATATAATTTATTAATTTAAGTCACAAAGTAACACTTATGAAGTTATGACTGTCACAGACAAAGTTAACTTTAATGAATTTACATTAATATTTGTTGCTCTGTTCTGGCAAAGGTTTGAAAGATCTGCAAGAAACTCACGGCCACAAATCGGTATTAAATTATAATTTCAGTATTTTATAATTCATCTCTTATAGAACACTAGCTGTTGCCCGCGACTTCGTCCGCGTAGACTTTAATTTATTACCCAATACCTACTTTTAATTTGCTATCTAATATTAATATATAAAACTACAACTAAAGAAATTAATAAGTCTAACTACACCTATATAGGTATAGTTAGCTATATATATAGCTAATACTTAAAAACTACCTACTAATATTTAGAAACTACCTACTATATCTAAAGAATTATATCTTTTGAATGAAATGTCCGATTTTAATAATTTAAAATGTATTTTACGGGTATTGAAACGGTCTTTAATAAAATATTATTTAATGGGATAAGGATTAATACAGAGGTATGAATAATATGGTTTGATTATTGTCGGCACTTATATCAACTTTTAAAATGTAAAAAAGTAGCTATAGTAGCATAACTACAGTAGTTGGACATATAGTATTGCAGACTTTTTTGTAGATATTGATACGTTCTATAATACTGTAGAACATTTTTTTGTTCTATCATCAATAGTTTCCGCAGCGCACGTGATGACAGATTTTATGACTAATTTTTTTCGCACCTTGGGTTATATTATTGCATTTTTATTAGGGAACCCTATTTTTTTTTTAAATGTTATAATGCCTATGTCACTCAGGGAAGAGGCAGCTTTCTAATGGTAAAAGAATTTTTTAAATCAGTCCAATCGTTTTTGTGTGAAAACATTACAAACATACATACAAAAACACAAATGTTTCCTCTTTATAATATTAGTTTAGATAGTTTAGATAAAGTCACGCTTTGATCTCCCCGAAGTTGTAGCCAGAAGTGTCGTGTATTCTAGTCACACTTCGTTAACAATCTTTTATATCCCGTTTATTAGGTGGTTTGGTGTATTGCCGTTTCCCTAAAACATTTCTAAATCAAGTTTTTAACGAAAACGGGAGCGTTTAGTTTGTTTTCTTTAGCAATATGTTATCCTTCTAGAGGAAGCAACTACTGAAGGAGGAGATGGCAAGGAAGAGGAATCTGGTGAGGAAGAGCAAAAGAGTGCAGAAGGGAGTGAAGAAGAAAACAATAAGTCGGAGCCCCAACCGCCTTCCAGGTACCATACAGAAATAGGTAGCAGCGAAGACGGGGGGTGAGGCTTATACTAGTTCAATACCATAATTATTTAGATGTATGTATGTAGTTTATGTATTTTTATCTCGTAAATAGGTGCAGATCTATCGAATATTTGGGTTTGAAGTAAGTACTAAAAATGGTTTTCTTCGAATTCATGGAGGTCGCAGACATATTTCAGTATAGATTGCTTGTCAATGAATTCTTTTGATAATGAGAATACTATGATGGAAGGTAATGAAAAAATTGGTAGTAGGTACGCACGATAGTAATGAGGTTTGAAGATGGTAAAACGTTACATTATCAAATCAAAACAAATCATTTATTTCGGACTGTATAGGCCCATAGATAAATACCTTAAACTAAATATGAATTATTTTTTTTTTATAATACTTACACACAACACCATCTAACCCAAACTAAGCAGAGCTTGTACTATGGGTTCTAGACAATGGATAAACATACATAATATATACTTTTTTGTTTTGTAAATACATACATATTATACATACATAGAAACACCCAGACCAAGACAAACATCCATATTCATGCACACAAATGTTTGACTTGTACGGGAATCGGACCCGAGACCTCAGGCGTGGCAGTCGGTTACATTAACCAATACGCCATCGAGGCCGATTTGATATTAGTAAATACACCTTAATAGTATGTTAGTAAAACTTCTTTTCGCACACTTAATTCTAGTGCGCTCGGCTGGTAGTTGTCCGCGGAAGCGACGGAATACCAGGTCTTGTGGCCAAAAGCTCTCGTCCAACACCTTGGTGCAGGTAACAGTCGGGTACTCGCACGACGAACGATTATGAATAACTAGTACTTATATATATAAACTAGTAATTATGTAACATTTATATTATTATTGACAATTATCGCCTGCTCCGTGCCTCGGAGAGCACGTTAAGCCGTCGGTCCCGGCTGCCATGAACATCTATGGCAGTCGTTATTGGGAAAGTCAGTACCCTATAATATCCTGACACTGGTCTAGCTTTAGGGTATCGTTAGCCTTCGGGTTGCGGAGGTCAGGTGGCAGCCGCTCCGTGTAAAAACTGATATCCAGTCAAATCCGGTTAAACCAGAAAAGCCGACCCTTAGTGACTTGGGAATAATAAAGGCTAAGAGAGAAGAATTATGTAACATTTATGTCGCCTTGTTTATAACCTATTGAGTCGCAGAGGCACACCAGTGGCTAGACAAAAATAAAAAATACATACGTGTCGAATATAGAATTGAAGTATGTAAAAATAATCATTTTCGTGAAGTAGGTAAAAATAAACTATTATATTATATTTTACCTTTCATTAATATTATTTTAAATTTAAGAATGAGTGGTTAAAATTTCAGCTTCACAATTTGAAGGTAGGCTATCATAAAGAACATACTAGACTTAAAATCTTCACGGATTCTAAGAAAACTCTAAAATGAAACACTTTATTATTATTTAAGTATAAGTATGTCTAATTTAAGTATATATAAGGGCACGTATATCTGCTAATCTTATTCTCAAAGCTAGTTCTAATGACTCCAAAAAACGTTTATGGTATAGCGAGACTTCTGAAGAAGAACCGGTGACGGAGCCAGCGATCGACTGTCCAATGACTGACTGGCTAAGATGGAGTGAGTGCGATGGTGACTGCGTGGATGGCAAGCTGACAGGATTCAAGTGGAGAGAACGGTACCATCTGGTAGACGGAGTTCCTGTGGAGAAGTATGATCCGCTTGTAAGTAAAAGTCGTTCTAGCGTTCGATGTTTTTATTGGGATTGGGTATTCGGAAAAGATTATTTTCCGTCGATGTAGCACCTATGTAGCTAGTTGTGATGAAATCCTCCTACTTTTGGGATTCGTAAAGTTCTGGAGAAAGTTAGACTGAC
Organism: Catocala fraxini; assembly: GCA_930367265.1. Lineage (NCBI taxonomy): Eukaryota > Metazoa > Arthropoda > Insecta > Lepidoptera > Erebidae > Catocala > Catocala fraxini. Next base: position 26,123,665 of record OV884031.1, read on the forward strand.
TTTGAACCCGCATTGAATTTAAGTAGTACCTAGTATATAGCTGCTTGGCACAGCTGGCGTTATTAAAATATTTATAAACACAGAATACACGATAGATATGTACTATGGAACATGGGCATTAAAAAGACCTGATATGTAAGCTTACTACCATATCTTTAACCACTGTTATCGCTTGCACGAGAACGAGACAAGCTTAGACATGCGCTTTCGGTCGCGGGCAAGCAGTGACAATGATAATATCTTAGAAAAGAAGGAAGAGATACTGGTAATGCACCAGAGTTCTAAATGTCTGTTGCAGAAATGCCTGAACGCACGTCAATTCGTACTACATACATGATCATGTACTTGTATTGTATTAAATACGTATAATATATGTAATTACTTTTATTTGCACGTTTTTTATGTGTCAATAAAAGAACAGCAATAACCAAGACCTCTCGACATGGTAGGCCTCTGGAATGACATGCAGAAGTCTTGGGTTCGAATCCTATGGACCTCTGCCTTTTCGAAGTTATGTGTGTATTAAATAGTTATTTATCGCTCGCTTTAACGGTGAAGAAAAACATCGTGAGGAAACCTGCATGTCTGAGAGTTCTCCATAATCTTTTCGAAGATATGTGAAGTCTACCAATCCGCACTTTTTTTTTACCTGGGGATTTCATGACGCCTACCCCTCCGCGGGGGCGGGCGGAGGGGTTATGTCGGACTCGTCGGGGTAAAAGAGAAAGATAGTAAAGATAATAATGGACCTCCCGGAATACCGACTAAACCTACCACGGTGTTCCACGACAAAACCACTATCGACGGGGCCGCGAATCACTTGCACATGCGGTCGCGACCCTGTCGAGGTTTCGGCCCGCCGTATGAAACGGCAGGCCACTACGCGATAAGACCTACCCTATAGGCACTTCTCACAAATTATCCCTACTGTCCCCCCCGCTAGAGGGGAGACGGACTCGACACAGAAGCGCGCGTGGGAATACGCACGCCGCCACTCGGACCTGGTGCTGAACGGGTGGTGGGCAGGTCCACGAAGCCCACCACCCCCAGGTCAAACCAATCCGCACTTGGCTAGCGTAGACAAACCCTACTCATTCCAAGAGGACCGCAGTAGGACAGTTCATATTTAGGATAGTATTAAAAACTTTTTTTGATGTTGCAATAACTATCTAATATAATCTGTTATAACACCAGGCTAGGCACTCGTACCACAAAAAGCCACCCGTGCCGGTGTACTGTAAGACTCACTTCGATACCTTTGAGAAGATGGACTGCGAGGAAGAGTGTACCGAGCCGCAGAAGGAAGAAGATGAAGAACTTACAGGTACTTAAAGAAGAGTTAAATGTCCTTTTGTCTATAGATAATAATGCTTATTGGTGTAGCTATTTTAGCCATTGAAAATGTCGACGCTATTATTACACGACGCTTTTATAAAATGTAATTATACCTAAAACATCTGGGATACGTATACGAGATAGATGTCGTATAGCGAGAAACTTAATTATTTTAAAAGTATGACGCTAGAAAAACGACGTGATATTAGCGATCTCAAATTCTTATATAAATTATTGCACATTTGTCGGCCTCGATGGTGTAGTGGTTAGTGTAACCATAGTTCTTATTATACTATGGTGTAACCGACTGCCACGCCTGAGGTCGCGGGTTTGATTCCCGCACAAGTTGTGTGCATGAACATGGATATTTGTCTTGGTGTGGGTGTTTCTACGTATAATATGTATGTATTTACAAAAAAAAATGTATATATGTATGTTTATCCATTGTCTAGTACCCATAGTACAAGCTCTGCTTAGTTTGGCCTAGATGGTGTTGTGTGTATGTGGTAGAATATTATTATTATTATTATTATTAATATAATATAGATTGTCCTCAGCTACTTCAGAGATTCCGCCTTAGAGTCCCTCGTAAACCTCCTCGGAGACCAACAACACCTCAGATTCCATCGTTCCGCAGGACAAAATTTGGCACAAATTCACCGGTTCTCCGTATAACCAAGCTACTGAATGAATATAGTGACATCATAGATATCCATTCTGACTCCCTAAATGAATTCATTAGCCACATAACAAAAGGCACCTAAACCAAATGTAAAAAGATAAAAAAGTTCATTGTTTTAAGTCTTACATGCTTCTATTATATATTATACATACATACATACATAGATTCACGCCTGTTTCCCAGAGGGGTAGGCAGAGACTACGGATTTCCATTTGCTACCATCCTGACACACTTCTCTGGCTTCATTCACTTTCATCACATTCCTCATACAAGCCCGTCGGTTCAAGGTGCTCTTAACCTGGCCTATATTATATATTTTATATATTTTGTTGCATGATATGTAATAGTAATAACCGTTTTTATTCTAAGTCTAGGTATGTATAGATTTAAATACTTTTTATCTTATGAATTGTATAAATGTAGCAAATTCTTTATTGCATGTGGTGTTTACCTGTAAAGATTGTACAGTTAGCATTTAAGTAGTAATATGTATGTAAATCGTTTTTTTTGTTTCACTGTAACAACAGCTGGAAAACCTGAATAAATAAATTTAAAAAAATTTAAATACAGGTTTAATGAAAAAGACTAATAACCTTTAACACATATCTATCAAACAATTTTTGTTTTAGCATTTTTTACAACAAAATGCTTTATCCAAAAATCATATTCAAAAAATTATATGTGCCCGCGTTTCGCTCAACGCCTTCCATTCCAGTGTATTGTTAGGTTACACCGCTTCCTTTTGTGATCGTGTGGTCTTAAGTCTGAGTCGTGCGACTAAAGAAACCTATTTCAATAGATGCATTTTTGTATAAAAATCTAATGTATGTATGTATCTTATGTGGAGGCCAGTCAGTGCAGACCGGCGACACTTCGACACTCTCCCAATAACGACTGCCATAGATGTTCATGGCAGCCGGGACCGACGGCTTAACGTGCTCTCCGAGGCACGGAGCAGGCGATAATTGTCAAGCAATACGCACATAATTTTGAAAAGTCATATATCTTACGAAAGTCAGAGGTGCGTGACGTGGGTTATAAAAATCTAATAATAATATTCTATAATAATATTCTACCACATACATACAACACCATCTAGCGCAAACTAAGCAGAACTTGTACTATGGGTGCTAGACAATGGATAAACATACATATATACATTTTTTTTTGTAAATACGTACATATTATACATAGAAACACCCAGACCAAGACAAACATCCATGTTCATGCTCATGTTTGACTTGTACGGGAATCGAACCCGCGACCTCAGGCGTTGCAATCGGTTACACTAACCACTACGCCATCGAGGCCGATTATTTGATTATTATAATTGAGCCGAGACAATTGAAATGAATGAAGCTTGTTTTAAATTTTAGTTTTTATCTATTTCAATAATAATTAATATTAAAGGCGCTCATAGCCAGTTGCCCTCACTGATCGGTAAACAGATAGCGAGGTTAAGCAACGTTGGGTGCGGTCAGTCTATAGATGGGACCCCTTAGTGGTATTTCATCTGAGCGTCTCCGTGCTTCGGAGGGCACGTAAAAGGTCAGTCGCGGTTGTTGCCAAATTGACAGCAGTCGTAAAGCCATGTAGAGGCATACAGGCTTGAACAATTCTTGACAACAAGTTGGCCACTAACCACACGAAAAGAAAAGAAGAATTTTAACGTGTATCTACTTTATTTCACAGTTCAACGACGTGTGAGTAGTGACAAGTATAGAGGCACGAGGTGGTTCACACGAAGGAACAATTGAGAACAGAGACATATCTTAAATAACTACTAAAAAAATTGTTAACATTCTACTTACTACTAATAAAATGTTCAATATTTAACTTGAATTATAAATATATTCGTAAATCTATATACATAGGTATTTCAATTTATATTAGAATAGAATAGAATAGAATAGAATAGAATAGAATAGAATATACTTTATTTGCTTTGAATGCAGGTACATACAAATAGGATCGTAAATAACATAATAAAGAACCGTGTACATTCTGCCTTGTTGGCATGCAAATACAATAATTATTATGTATACAAGTTATCAAAATAGGTTATTAAAATGTATCATTTAGGAAATCCTGAACAGAATAATGACATTTATCTACAAGTAATTCAGTAAAACATTTTTTAAATTTCATCAATGGCAAGGTTTTCATATGATCGGGAATTTTATTAAAGACAACAGGAGCCATGCAGATTACACTTTTTTTTAATAAATAAATAAATATATTAATATTATAAATAGGAAAGATTTGTATGTACCTAATTATTTTAACTTATAATAAATACATTCAAAAACGACTATAACCAAAATTCTGTCAGCATTATAAAGTTTTTTTTTTTGCGTGGGATTATGCTTTAACGCTTACCTCTCCTCGGGGTGACGGAGAGGTTATGTCGAGCTCATCGGGGAAAAGATACCCCGGTTATACCGACTAAACGTACCACGGTGTTCCTCGACATAACCATAGACGGCGGGGCCGCGCGAATCGCTTTCACATGCAATCGCGACCCCGCCGTGGTTTCGGCCCGCCGTGTGAAACGGCAGGCCACTGCACAAAGATCACCATTATAAAGCTACTTTAACCCGAAGTTTATTTTTTTTAAAAGACAACTATCGCCCTAGTCTTAAATTCTGTGTGTGTGTAAACGTTCAAACAACGGACACAAAGGACACCCAGACTCGGAACAACCATTTGTGGATGACAAAAAGCTATGTCCCGTGTGTGACTCGAACCCACAACACACAGGAAGTAACATAGGCTATGTAACATCACGCTACGAGCCACGGGAGCGACTCAGTAATTATAAATGTATAAGAAACTGCAGGGTAGTAATAAATATATTATAATCTGTAATTGTTTTTTTTTTGGTTACCTTTGTCTGTAGCGAATGTGATGGCAGAAAAAGTTAAGGTACTGGTTCGATAACATTGCCGTCATATAGACCTGGAGACCTGGTAGACTGAAATAGAGGCCTCTAGTCTAGTTTAGGTACCAGTCTCCCCACAATATCTAGTTTAAATAATTATGTAACCTTCCAAATGTTAATAATGTCTATATTGTGGTGAGAAAATAAATAAATTATTATTATTATGGGTATTATAGCAGCGATAGCCTAGTGGGAAACGGTCTCGTGGTCTCGAGTTCGAACCCAAGGCGCGCATCTCTGACTTTTCGAAGTTATATGCGTATTAAATAGTTAATTATCGCTTGCTTTAACGGTGAAGGAAAACATCGTGAGGAAACCTGCATGTCTGAGAGTTCTCCATAATGTTCTCGAAGATACGTGAAGTCTGCCAACCCGCACTGGGCCAGCGTGGTGGACTATGGCCTAACCCTTCTCACAGTGAGAAGAGGTCCGTGCCCAACAGTGGGACAGTTTAATACAGGGCTGATATTATTATTATTATATAGGTCCTTTGGTTTTTTCCTAGCTCAGGGCTGGTTTTGTCTACATTTATGGGCCGAAACCGAGTAAATGTAGCGTGTGGTGTGTTTAAGGTCACGCAGATGAAGTGTTTTGAGTAACCTCGTTTTCATCAAGAGACATAAACTTTATAACTATTCTGCAGGTGTTTAGAATGGCGGCTTTTTGGAGCATAATATATAGGGATCTTTAAGGTCTATTAATTTCAGACTATGGTGAAGATGTTTAGGTATGATACCAGTGGTAGATTATTATTATTATTATATAGTTATCGTAGCGCGGCTCTCTAATGTAATGTAATGCCGCTGTTATCACATAGCGCGTGAATAGCCACGGTTTCCTAGGATAACTGTGGTGACTCAGCGATTTTTTTCAGATGGACATAGTGTAGGTATGTAGCATGTTCAACGAGGGTGAAGTCGGGGCGGGCCGCTCGTTTGTAATAAGATGTTTATTTAATGTAATAAATGCTAGAGACAGTTTGCACTTGAATTATGACTGCCTTGGTGGCGCAGCCGTAGTATATGCGACTGATGTGCATGGGGACTTGGGTCCGAATTCTGGGTTCAGCCTTAACTAGAAATAAATTGAGTTTTTCTGACATAGATTCTCTGTAGTAGCCCGGAGTCAAAAAGTTACACCTGCCTAAGAAAGCATGTAAAGCCGTTAGTCCAGCGCCTGATCTCTCTCCGTGTGATCGGAACATTAGAGTTAGGGATGAGAGAGGGAGCCATATTTTCTACACCGACGGCCAGTGTCTGTTAAGATTGGACACCGTGACCGAAATAAGTACCTACTCTCAAGAAAAATAATCTTAATAAAAATAAAAGATTATTTAAACTCATTAATGCGTAATATATTGGTTTATAATTTTTGCTAGACTGGTTTCAAATTACGAATGAAACTTATGTTAAGAGTCTGAAAATCAAACCTAGACACTAGATCGCGAGTCCGCTGCCTTAACAATTGGCCTATCGCCGCTTATTAACAAGATCAGCAACACATGCCCGTTTAAAATAAATTAACACTACCTTGTTATGATACAAAACTACAATTTATTTATTATTTAATTCTAAATGAACTATCCCCATTTGTCAGTCCAGTAAATAATACATAAGCTTAACACAACGTAATAAAGTTCAGAATTGCTTGTCAAATAAATTAATTAAAATGACTCATATTTGTATTAAGGATCTCCCTGCATCGGGATCATTTAACTAATTGTGAATGGTCATTTCAGTTTGAGAACAATGTTTGAACAATAAACACCTATTTAATAATATTCAGAACGTTTTTAAGAGTGAAAATGCGTGTGGAAATATGCGGTAAGTCTTTGTTTTTACTGTGTCATCACGTTTTTATACTGCAGTACTAGGCAGAAGTGTAAAGTGGTGATGTGCTCGATTGTATTCAAAATCACGAGCATTCTAATGTATCAGCGCTGTATCCTTGACGACGGAAGGTAATTTCTCTCACGTCAAAAACTTAAAGGCAAAGTCAATAATCTTTTATTCATTTAGGTCACAAAGTAATACTTATGAACGTCAAAATATATGTCAGTTAGTGTATTAAGTTACGGAAGCTATATTTAGGTTAGTTGCTAGGTTTAGGCAAAGGGTTGAGCTTATGAGAAGAGCCTACTATCAATCAACTGAGTCAGTGCTTGACCAATTTGTTGAGATTTAGCTTTTAACGGGTAATAAGTTGCCGGTACAAACATACACATTTTATTTTCCACAATTAGGACATTAAAATAAAACTACTTTGATTGATGTGATGAAAGTGAATGAAGCCAGAGAAGTGTGTCAGGATCGTAGCAAATGGAAATCCGTAGTCTCTGCCTACCCCTCTGGGAAACAGGCGTGAATCTATGTATGTATGTATGTATGATTGATTTAAGCGTTGTATTTTTATTTATCTTTATCATTATCAGTACATATTATAAAACAAATTCCTCTGCCGCATTTGTCTGTCTGTTTGCGATAAACTTAAATAGGTAATACTGAACGCATTTTCATGCGGTTTTTACCAATAGACAGAGTGATTGATGAGAAAAGTTTAAGTGTATAAATTGTGTGTGATTTGTACTACCCGTGCGAAGCCTGGGCGGATCGCTAGATATTACATCATTTTGAAACTAAATTACTATTCATTGAAATTAAACTACTATATACGGATTTTATCGCGTTGTTTATTTGACACTTTATTACATAATTTTGAAAAACTGTTACACTACTACTACTATTAAACTTTACTAATTTTTAAACTAATTGAATTATTATTAAAACTATTTAGAATTAATTTAATTTTACACTTTCCCCGACGTTTCGGTTGCTTTTTAGCACGGGGAGACAGAGTCTCGCGTAAACAGAAGACAATACTATGTAAACTACTATTGTTAAACACTTCTTCCTGTCAACATGGCTTCTGAAAAGCATCCTAATCGTGGTAAAAGGGTAAAATTTTTTTTTTTATAAATACCTTGAAGAGTAACTAGTATTAACAGTGTAATTATAACGTAATAAAAGCGTTTTACAAAAATAAAAATAATTTGCTTTAGAAAAACCCATTTAAAGTAGTTTTATTTCAATGTAAACATAAGTCATAATTATTGAGCAGCGATAGCTCAGTGGGGAGACCAACAGACTGCAATGCAGAGGGTCTCGGGTTCGAACCCACGTCGCGCACCTATGATTTTCGGAAGTTATATGACTTTTCGAAATTATGTGCGTATTTATTGACAATTATCGCCTGCTCCGTTCCTCGGAGAGCACGTTAAGCCGTCGGTCCCGGCTACCATGAATATCTGTGGCAGTTGTTATTGGGAGAGAGTCGACACAAAAGATCCCACTGGGTCGAAGTGTCGCCGGTCTGCACTGACTGGCCCCCACATAAGATAAGATAAGATAAGTCATAATTATGTAAATTAGGATAATTCCACAAACCTATTGTTTACTTTAGTTGCGATCAATAATGGTGATTTATTTTGTAGGTGTTTACCTGGTGATACACATTCTATTGCTGCTGAGACTATGCGTGTGCCTCGAAGATGGTATCTGTGACCGGCGCCCGCTGGGGACCACCACCGAGCCACTGGCCCCTGACAATCAGTTCCAAATAGAGATCAAGGATATCAGAGAAAATTTGTACTTACCGAAACATCCATATGATGGTACGCCATTTTCTTACTAAAATCGAATACGAGACTTTATAAACTGCAGCCGCAGTAATGGTGGTGCAGCGCATTGAGGAGATTAATAATAATAATAATTTCCTCCAGACCGAATTTCGGTTATGGCACGGCGGCCAGTCTTAACAGAGACTGGCCATCTGCGCAGGAGATATTATAGTGCACAAGCGTGTGCGCAAACAAGAGTGCACTCTCTGTTCTCTAACTCTCATGATCCGATGGGACGGTAATCCGACACGACCGGAGAGACATCAGGCGTAAGACCAACGGCTTTACGTGCTTTACGAGGCACGGGTGTGTCTACCACTGCCAACTTTTTAACTCCGGGCTGCTTAAGATTTCTTAAAACAAAAACCTAATAACTGTTTGTTTTCCCGACCCGGGATTCGCACCCGAGACCTCATGCACAGCAGTCGCATTCACTACCGCTGCGCCGTGGAGGCAGCCACTACAACGTATATACATATCTAATGCTGACTGCAAACATGGCAGAGCGGGCAAGCACTTACCTTGCCATCAAGTATTTTGGGTTCGAATCCCACAGGGATCAATGTGTGTGATTTACAAATTATAGTTCTGAGTCTGGATGTGCTTTGTGTCTGTTGTTTTTTATTTGTAAGGTTTTCCGCAACCCAACACTTGAACTATAATGCGAAGTAGTATATTTTTGGTGAAAATCGATAGAAAACGGTTGGCAGCGCCGCCGCACAATAATAATAATAATAATAAACCCCTCTGGGACAGTCGTTATCTCTTCATGAGACTAACGCGATATCGGAGGGCACAGTACACTAGCTTTTAAACTATCACCTTCGCCTTGTGATATATACAATGTATCACCAGGTTAAATAATAGCGCACAAACCGCAGGGCAGCTTGTGGCGAGCTGAATGTGAGTGGCGACACTGGGGTCCTGAATGTCTCAGAGAGTTGGTTAGGGCCTCGTCCCCAGCTTGCCGTTACTGGTTGATTGGGGTGGAACTACAAGAGTGCCCGTAGGACTTTCAACTCTGGCTTGCCTTGGTCGGCCGGTCAGAGGGAGGCCGCTAGAGCTATATGCTTAGGGGTGGAAGTGTCATTTTCAAGGGCATAACTACGGGGAAACCCGCTCCGGGTCTCCGTTGCCACGAGACCCGTGATGGTGAAACCGGCGCCGCACCGCTCGACACCCCTAGCCACTCGCACCGGTGTTGCCCTCTGCTGCTGGCGTATATGCCTATAGTTGCTATTCAGGGGCCCATCTAGTGAGTTGGCGAGTCACCGTCTGCCCATTGCATTGATGCTATTAGAGTATTCAGGGCAGACGCCGTTTTTCATCCATAGTTAGCAATATACCGGTCCACCAGACACTCATACCCATAGCCCATATATTAAAATCCATACGTAGTAATAGTCCTATGCCTGCTGTGGCTAGTGCCGCTGTAGGTGTTCCATCCCACCTTTGATTAAAACTCTCGAAGGGCCTCTTCACGTTGGACCCATGTCTCCGTGTAAGCCTCCCAAAGGGCCAGGTATTTTCTAATATAATATGTTAGAAAGTACCTGTGATAAGAGAAACATAATAATAATAATATTCTACCACACACACAACACCATCTAGCCCAAACTAAGCAGAGCTTGTACTATAGGTACTAGACAATGGATAAACACAAAAAATTTTTTTTTTTTTGTAAATACATACATATTATACATAGAAACACCCAGACCAAAACCAACATTCATGTTCATGCACACAAATGTTTGACTTGTGCGGGAATCGAACCCGCGACCTCAGGCGTGGCAGTCGGTTACACTAACCACTACGCCACCGAAGCATATAATACATTGTCAATACACCGATTTTCTTCAAATCCCGCATGGTGCAAACATTTGTGCGCCCTACAAATAGTTGTTTCGCGTGTGTATGTGTTTTTTCTCCGATGTTTGAATGAAAGTCAAATGGAATGACACTTAGTAAAATACCTTGGCATTCGCACTGCTCCAACCACTGCGGTGCGAATGGTCCCATTCAGAAATAGTACTTGGACGAGTCGCGCCGCGGTTCGAATAACTCGCGGTGCGAAACGACAAAAGACTCGTGCGAAGATATCATTAAAAAAATGTTTGGGAGGTGCAGTGGTTCAAGCTGCCACTAATAGTGCAATATCTGCTGTAGGTTCGAACTCCACAGGAAATAGTTATTCTGTGTCTAACTGTCCGTTGTGTGGATATATATTAAATCCAGAGTTAAGTCAAATAATTAAGAAAATATTCGCATAATCAAGAATAATTATCAAGGTTCTTCGGTCCAGTAGTACATAATTATAATCATTATTTTTTTAATTAAGAAGATAACTCCCGCTCTAGAAATAATTCCTGTATCGCGAGAGACTTTACAAACATTAAACAACGGACACAGAACAACCATTTGTAGATCACACAAATTTTTGTCCCGTGTGAGAATCGAACCCACGACACTTGGCGCAGTGGCAGTGGCGAGGCGACCACTTAAACCACTACACCATCCGTGCAGTCTATTATATCTATACATCTATTATTTCCAGTGCGATTATTTGCAAGAGACAATGCTTCTTCCTTCATCGCTTTCTCCATATCTCTTGGGCCTGACTCTTTGTACAACAAAGATAACCCTAGGAAGCCGATTATACTGAGCCCTGGCTCACTAGAACCTGAGTCTGACAACGCAGTGCCCAGCCGAAGATGTAACAACACCATTATACAATCAGATATTACTCCTAAGAAAGAAGTTAAGGTAAGGATAGCTCGATCACATTTATACAGCAAGAGGTCATATTCTACTCGTGGATTCTAACGATATCTACTTATATATTATACTGCCTCCGTGACGCAGCGGTAGTGAATGCGACTGCTGTGCATGAGGTCTCGGGTTCGAATCCCAGGTCGGGCCAACAAAATGATATTGGGGTTTTCTGTTTAGAAATCTCAATACGAGCCCGGAGTTAGGAAGTTGGCGGTGTTAGACACCCCCGTGTCTCGGAAAGTATGTAAAACCGTTGGTCCTGCGCCTTATTTTTCTCCGGTCGTGTCGTATTACCGTCGCATCGGATCATGAGGGCCAGGGAACAGAGAGTGCACTTGTGTTTGCACACATACATGAACACTATATCGCCCGCGCAGATGGCCAATCTCCGTTAAGATTGGTCGCCGTGGCCGAAATTCGGTCTGGAGGACATTTTTATTATATATTATTATTTCACACTTCGAGCATCGATAGCTCAGTGGGGAGACCAACAGACTGCAATGCAGAGGGTCTCGGGTTAGAACCAACGTCGCGCACATATGACTTTCGGAAGTTATATGACTTTTCGAAATTATGTGCGTATTGCTTGACAATTGTCGCCTGCTCCGTGCCTTGGAGAGCACGTCAAGCCGTCGGTCCCGGCTGCCATGAACATCTATGGCAGTCCTTATTGGGAGAGTGTCGACACAAAAGATCCCACTGGGTCGAAGTGTCGCCGGTCTGCACTGACTGGCTCGCACATAAGATAAGATAAGATATGAACTAATGCAAACAGATTTTATTTTGAATACTATTTTACCGAACTATGAGAACCGTATCAAAATTCATCAGTGATTTTGAATAATGCTGGCACAAACATGCGGACAGAACAAAATACCAATTCATAGCATCTTTTTTTAAATAAGCAAGCGTACGCACTAGGAATGATTCCTGTGTTGAAAGTCCCTTTATTTTACACCTATATTCTACATAAGATACATACATACATACTACCGATACGATTCTGAGACCTCTCGTTTATGAGATAATAATAATAATAATAATAATTGCTTATTAAGTTTAAGTTGGCACAAATATGAATAACAATAGGTTTTAAAATACTTAAATAGGATACATTACTTTGGACGCCTATACTAGGTTATTCCTGTATCACAGGCGATGATTATGTGCTATTATAGTGTAAAAGGAAATACATTCTTAACAATATTTAACAAATATAGACTGTTCTATAATAAGTTACTATTACAACGAAAATAATATAACTTAATATTGTCTTCTATTTACGCGAATATTATTCATTGAAATTAAACTGCTATATACGGATTTTATCGCGTTGTTTATTTGACACTTTATTACAAAATATTGAAAATTTTTACACTACTACTATTAAACTTTACTAATTTTTAAGCTAATTAAATTATTATTAAACTATTTAGATTTAATTTATTTTTACACTTTCCCCGAAAAAATCCGAAAAAAAACGCTATAAAATCCGTATATAGCAGTTTAATTTCAATGAATAATATAACTTATTTATATAATTTCGTATTTAAATATTAGTTGACATACATAATGTTTATGAAATAAACATAGGATTTGTCTAATAGTGGGAATCTAAGCTAACTAGTGTAACTGATAAAGATATAAATAAACGGCGATCTAGGCTCCCTCATAATATACTGAGTTTATGTACCTATATTCAGCTTGTTTTCTGGCTGGACAATCAGTTCCACCCGTCTTGTGGTTGCTAGGCTTCTTAAAACGAGAGCATGATGCACATTTAGGGACATCTTCCTTCTTTGTACATTCGGTCATCGAATGTCCAGCTTCGGCGCAATGACCACACGTAGGGGTAACCTCTCTGCAAGATTTCGCTGCGTGACCATACTGATGGCATTTGTAACATCTTGTAACTAGTGTAAAATCTCTCATGGGGCAGGACGTCCAATATAATAGAATCCATATGACATAGAATCTATAACTTATGAGAATTTCTCGGTTATCCGACGCTAGCTATAGATAGTCAGTATGACTTTATTGCGGACAATAGTGGCCTTGAAACCTTCTATTGAATATTCCAGCGAGCAGCTTTGCTTTCCCCTAGCATTTTCAGTGTAATGGATAATGCGTCCTCTGTTACCAAAAGCGTTGGCTTGTCTGTCCTACTGAGAAAGCGTCTCACGCAGCATTTTCTTATATAATTTTATTACTCGAGAACCTTTTAGTTATAATAATAATTATACATTATTAACTAGTTATCACCTAGTGATCAAAATACGACCGTGGGTAATACATTATTCTTTTTTATTTTTATCACACTCAAATTCTTCTAAACAAAAATTTTTACTGCACCATATCTCACATTCTTCTGTGCACTTAATTTGCTTAAAAAGGGGTAAAATCTTTTCTTCAAGTATACCTACATTGATTAATTTATTGATTGTGTATTAGGTGAAGTGGATGGCGCCATTAAAAGACAATAAATGTGTGACGATATACGCGGTGGTAGCTGTTCAGCCAGACGTGTGGTATAACTTCGAGGGTCCGCTGTCGAAGCGAGTGTGCGAGGACAGCCGCAAGTCAGACGATATGCTGCCGATGGAGAATAGCAACTGTCAAGTATGCGTGGATGCCAGGTATCAGGTAAATCATAATTACCGCCCTTTTCATCAGCTATATCAAGAAACGGGTTAAACAGTTAATCATTGACACATATTCTATAAAAAAATTGTAGTACTACTATTGTTATAATAATCTACTTTTAATTTGATAGCATTTATGTATGTACACACAGTGACACATCAACCTAGACCGTTTGGAAGTTGAACTATTAGATGTTGAATCGTGCGACGGAGTGCGTTATATTTTTGTTACGCTCTATCCTTACCATTACATCGACACCACTATGCACAGTCCTTTTCTGACAATTCTCTATTTTGTATGTAGCGTAGTTATGCGTATATAGGGTGCTTAACTTGATGTGTAGCCGTGTGTACTACTTTGTCGCAGCTTTGTCGCTGTGATCTCTCCTAAGTAAGAAAACATAAGACATACAACTGTGCTTAGCTTTTAATTGAAAAAGATGTGCACGTATTTCTTGTTAGAGATCCTTATAAACAAATAAATCAATAAAAAATATAACAAAACAACTACCGTAGTAAAAACAACTCGTTGCATGCCGGGATTAAAGAACTTTCATGCGCAAGATCGTGATAGCGCTTTACAGCGTGTTTAGCTACTCGTATATATATCCTAACACAGGTATCATTTTATACTTACCTACCAAGATAAAAGTATGTATGTCAAAATATTTTAATTTAAAAAAAGATTCTTCAACAGTCATGGTTATGATGCCCGTGTTTATTGTGGTAAGGCCCACAATAACTGTGGACTATGTAAACTTATGACTTTGGTTACTGAAGGCTCAAGACCAACAAATCACGAGTGCGTTGTAGAAGTATAATACGTTCATCTATAGCAATATATGACTGTTTAAAAAAGCAATACTTCCCTACCAGGTGACCTTCGAGGGTATGTGGTCTCCCAACACGCACCCTACAATGTATCCCGAAACTAAGGACCTGGCAAGGTTCAGTGACATCGTTGGCGCATCGCACAGTAAAGAGCATACTGTCTTCAAGATCAGCTTTGAAGCCAGCCAGGGCCTGCAGTTGCTGGCTGAACAGGGAAACACAACAAATTTGGAGGTGGAGATTTTAAAAGCGGTAATCATATTTTGTTATATAGCAATCTTACACGACCGGAGAGGTCAGACGTAGGAGCAATGGTTTTATATGTTTTCTGATTTACGAGGTTGTGCTATACCGCCAGCTTCCTAATTCCGATGAGGCTTTCAGGCATGATCAGAGATATTGCATAGCGTGTGTCATTCCTTTCTCAAAGGTTCTCTTTTCGTTAAAGAGGAGCCAAATAACTTCTTATTACTTATTACTCTTCTTTTGAAGTGACAACTACTGGGAAATAGCACTAGAAGATTTCAACGCAAACGTTTGGAGACCACGGCGTTGACAAAAATTCTATATACATGTACTTACTTAATTACTTGCAAACTTAGACAATTCTAAGGCTATCAGATCTATAGCCAGCGTTGAGAGAAGGAGAACATCAAGAGAAGCTGCGATCAAGCTACAAGCATTGTTTTTAGTAACTTCGCTGATTACAAAAGTTTAAGCTCACCTCATTAAAGCAACGCTGTGCTGTCAGCCGGAGCTCAGTTTCCTTTGCAATTGCAGCGCAAAGATTCATTATTGCTATTTCAACAACACACGGGCGATTATCTAGTGTTGCAACCATAGAAGGCTGCGGTAGCGACTTAATAATGCGGGTCGTTCATTGTTTGCTATCTAAACCCATTATATTAAATCTGTAACGCCTATTATTTTAATATCCATGTTTAAGCTGACTCCTGAAGCCGATAAGCGGTACGTCCGAACGTTAATAAAAGCGTCAGCGCCGGCTCGTCCCAACACATCAACCCTGGCCACCTTTAGGGTGACGCAACGCCACCACCTCGTGTCTTTAGCTACTGCGTTACTGCCATCCCCTGACTGGTTCCTCGGGGTATCCAACCTGGAGCTGTGCGATGCGTACACCAATAAATGGGCTGAAAAGGTCAAACTGAATCTGTATCCATTTGACGCTGGGACTGATAGTGGAAAAACGTTTGAGGTGCACAGTACTTTATTAATATCATTGCTAATATTATAAAATATTGTTTTTTTTTTGTAAGAGGTTTCCTAAAGTACGGGACCGATTTCAAAATTATGTAATCGTAATATAGGCTATGTTATAATGATATAACACGCGAATTAGAAATATATGTGGAAAATAAAAACATCTTTCAGTTATCTACTGTTACTAATGAAACAATTCTCATCTTTCTGTATCCTCAACATTTAAGTCTCCTATAAATACTCTAGAGAAGTCATTGTTTAAAACATTCCAAAACGCATATATTGTCACGAGGTTTTCCTTAATTGTGGAATTATTTAATTGTTAGTTTTTTGGAAATGATGTGCGTACCAGCACATCATTTCGACTGACAAGAGGTATATACAATGAAATGCTCTCCAATAATCAAAATAATCGCTGATCAAAATAATAAGCCTTTGGAATACACCTTTACGTGACAGTAAATCGGTCTCTCAATTAGGCTATGGCTGTTTATAACCAAATTTTTTATATTTTTCAGTCGGCAAACGAAGCGACGTCTCCTCCGCAGCCAATAAAAGATGCGACTATATCGAAGTCTATTGACAAAGATCATATGAAACCGTTTGCTCGACTTGTGTTCGACTTGGTGCGCACCTACATGAACCCTAATTGCCCTACAGAGTCTACTGGCACAGATATACCAGGTATACTTACTAATGACTTTTGTGGAGAGAAAAGCGCTACATTAGCAGCGATAGTGATTCCGTTAGACTCTTGGCCTGCCACGCAGAGTTCGATCCCAAAGCGTACACCTCTGAGTTTTAAGTTACGTGCGTATTAAATAATCAATTATTGCTCGGTGTAAAGAGAGCAAAGTGCATGCAACTTGCATGTCTAAGTGTTCTTCGCAATGTTTTCAAACACGTGCCCTGGGCTTGCGTGGTAGACTATCGTCAAACCTATTTTACACAGAGGAGGCCAATGTCCAGCTTTAGGACAGTTTATAAACAGGATTTATCATTGTACTCTACCTGTGACGACAAGATGGGTTCATCAGGCAGTCCGAATCAGAGGAGATGAGACGGCAAAGAGTTGTAGTTGTCCGATGCCCTGCCAGAATGTACTTCAGGGAGCAGTTAAGCTATTCTGGGTGGGGCTGTCAGACACAGTATGGCAGGGGATCCAGTAAGCTCGTTCCTTAGAGGATCTTGTGTCTGGTATACTCAGTATCATCACTGGGTTGATTTTAGTGAGTAGAAAATGCACATAAACAAAAATATATTCATTAATAGCTATCTTCTAAAATTTTCTTCTGCCAGAAAAAGTAAGTGCTTACTGTTTCGACTTCAGGTGTCAGAAATGCCACTGCTGAAGTTTTATTTAATGCTGAATGCCCTGCTTTATGTTTATCTGTCAACTGCTGTGTATAAGATCTTGGGTTTGCTTCCAGCATTGTTATTGGGTTGCTTATCAAGATTAAGATTTGTAGAAGCACGAAGTCTTGTACTGCCGCACAGACACCAAGAGGGTCGCCCTATTTTACGTGGCATCTAAAAGATTGATGATGACGAAATGTGTGACCTATCTCTGCCTACACCGTCAGAGATAAAGGCGTGTGTAACTAAGACAGTTGAAAGGTTACTTAATAAAGTTTGCTTACAGAAACAACCGGTTATGTTGAGAGCGACGGGAATGAACAAAATGTTGGTGGTGGTGGTGGTGGTGGTGGTGGTAATAGAGATGGTGAAGATGAGGCAGATTCTAACCGGGAGTACCACCCCCAACAACAGACAACTACCACCAGGTACAGTCGACAACACATTCTGACTACTCGGATGGCATCTTTAAATGGTCGCTTCGCCACAGAAACAGCGCTAAGATTTGCGTTTAAAAAAATAACTACAAATGAATGTGTGAATGAGCTGAGTGTGGGTGTTTGAGTGTTTGTGTTGGAACTATCTTTAAAAGAAACAGTATATGAACACATTTAAACTCGCTACAGTGATAGAACTCAGTAACGACTTCATACCGTCATTCATCACCTCAGCTACGCAATTCTATAAAATCTCAGTATCAAACTCACTTCTAAATATTATACTAATACCATAGTAAAATATATAATTCTATGAGTATGGTTACTATAAAAGTGACATTTTAATACGAGATAAAATAAATTGCTTTTTATAGGTGTGTACTTCACTTCTTAATCTGCAGTGCATAATAAATAATAAGTAATAGTACTAAGGGTTATGGGACAAAAAAAATCTTTTGAATCTGTTCAGTGTACCTAGGTATTTCTAAATACTTTCAACCGTTCAAATATATATTTTCACAGCGAGGAGCCTCCAGCCGTAGATCCGGAGACTCAAGAGTCACAATGTCCTATGACGACATGGGGTGAATGGGACCAGTGTGAGGGTGAATGCGTAGACAAGAAAGTGTCTGGATACCACACGCGATACAGGAAACATGCTGTGGTTAGTAATAGCGCTTTATTAATTTAATTGTAGTCTTAACTTAACTTTTAGTATTAACTGATATAATTAATATAATAATACGAGAACAGAAATCTTTGTACACACGGCTACACATTAAGTTAGACACCCTATATACGCATAACTACGCTACATACAAAATAGAGAATTGTCGGAAAGGGACAGTGCATAATAGTGTCGATGTAATGGTAAGGATAGAGCGTAACAAAAATATAACGCACTCTCTTGCACGATTCGCAGCGTTCAACTTCAAATAGTTCAAAGTCCAAACAGTCTAGGTTGCTGTGTCGCTGTGTGTAGATTCAGCAATATAAGTCGATTCACAGATGAGATGATGATGACTTTGATTTGATTGATGCTACTTCAGCTTACTTACTATAAGACTCTTCTTCTCTCTTAGCCTTTATTATTCCCGAGTCACTTGCGGTCGGCTTTTCTGGTCTAACCGGATTTAACTGGATATCAGTTTTTACACGGAGCGGCTGCCACCTGATCTCCGCAACCCGAAGGCTAACAATACCCTAAGGCCCAGAGACCAGTGTCAGGATATTAGAGGGTTGACTGACTTTCCCAATAACGACTGCCATAGATGTTCATGGCAACCGGGACCAACGGCTTAACGTGCTCTCCGAGACACGGAACAGGCGATAATTGTCAATCAATACGCACATAATTTCGAAAAGTCATATAACTTCCGAAAGTCAGAGGTGCGCGGCGTGGGTTCGAACTCGAGACCCTCTGCATTGCAGTCTGTTGGACTCCCCACTGAGCTATCGCTACTACCTATCTATCCTACCAAGCTATCCTTACTATAGGACTAAAGTTGGTAAATTTGGTATTTTGATGGTTAAGCTCGGTTCTACTTTCTCTCAAAGAATCGCCAAGCATAGCTATTCAACGAGCTATTCAATAGCTTTTAGTGCGACTTTTCATCCTAGACCTACCATGAGCGTCCACCACTGCCACACCTCTATTTAGGCTTCACTAATGCAGCTTTTCAAGCTTGGAGGCTCCGGGCACAGACACATATGAGAAGAGAAGCCAGTCTTGAAAATATTTTAAATCGTATCTGTTTAGGCTTCTGTTTTACGAAGGCCTTGTTTGAGGCCTAGACCGAAAGCCCTTTTTGACCTTCCCTAAATTTGGCCCTGTGCTGAACAATTTTATCTATTGATAGTAATATTTCGTGTACAGGACCCACCCTCAACAAAGTGCCTAAATATGACCACAGTGGACTTTGAACCATGCGAGGAAGATTGCCAGTCAGAAGAAGAAAACCAAGAAGAAGAGTATGAGGAGGAAGAAGGAAAATAAAAATAGACCGTTTACCATTTTATCTGTAACTTAGATATCGTTCTCTTTTCTTTTGAAGGTGGCAATTAAAAATATATACCTACTTACTCAAACGTAATTTATTAAAAGTTAAAATACGATATACATCTTTTTCTTTTATTAATTTACTCTTCTTCTTTTTTATGGATTAGTACAATAATTGTTAAAACGGCGCAAGCAGTATCGCAACGCCATTCTGCCGTAATGATTCAGAAGAGCGCAATATAATATTATAGTTACTAGCCCGTTCGCCCATCAAGGTTCGCTTCCTAGTAGATATTTGTTAGGTTTCTTCTTAAAATACACCCAGAAATAGGAGCCCCGCGAAGTGGAGCTCCGTCTTTCTATGAAAGGGGCGAAAGTCAAGGGGCGTACGGGCTCGTAGCCAATTTTATTTATATTTACTCAGTGTACCTGTACCTACTCAACATACAACACAACGTACAAAATATGTTACTCAATTTTAAAATTCTCAATTGATGATATTTTTTATTTTCCTACTGATTTGCAATCATAACATTCATATTATAATAACATTTTATTGTAAAGTACAGTGAATATGTAATAATAGAACTTGAATTGAGACTGTGGACAGTGTAGAACTGTAAACTGTAGACCCCCACAGTCTCAATTCAAGTTCAATGTCCTTGCACGAGCGAGAATGTGACAGCGCGTTGCAGAGTTTATAACTCTGTCTCGTTCTTGCGCTTGGAATGACAATGTGTCCTAGGAGACAATATGCCGGTAGCGTCCATCTATTGTCACAATGTAATTTTTATTGTAACTTAAGTTGTAAAACACAACATTTCTCGTGATTGGTGATACTGCCATTGCGCCGGGAATCGGCATAACACTGACATGGCGCGCTTTGATGCGCATGTGCAAAAGCGGTAAGGTAAGGTAAGGTTGCGCTAACAGAGAAGAAGAAATCATAAATCTTAAGTTTTGTTAAATGGAGTCAGATTAAAAAATAAAATAACATTTTATAATAATATAATATAATATCAGCCCTGTATTAAACTGTCCCACTGCTGGGCACGGGCCTCTTCTCAGTGTGAGAAGGGTTAGGCCATAGTCCACCACGCTGGCCCAGTGCGGGTTGGCAGACTTCACATATCATTGAGAACATTATTGAGAACTCTCAGATATGCAGGTTTCCTCACGATGTTTTCCTTCACCGTTAAAGCAAGCGATAATTAACTATTTAATACGCATATAACTTCGAAAAGTCAGAGATGCGCGCCTTGGGTTCGAACTCGAGACCTCTGCGTGGCAGTCCATCGGTTTCCCACTAGACTATCGCTGCTTTTTATAATTATATTTATTTATAAACATTTTATAATTAAAACAATAATAATTATGGTTTTAATTTTCAAAATGTTATAAAAACATTTATTATTGTCTTATTTAGACTAAGTCAGTAAGTATTTATTTAGTCATTTATTTTTGCAAATAGACACTAAACGAGCAAGTCTTTTGGAAAAAGGCAATTCGAAGGCGATGTTGTATTTTTCCATAACATAACAGAGCCTCGTCCAACCAGGCTGGTTTCCAGTTGATAGCTGCTTATAGCTTGTCCAGTAGGTATAGTATATTTCTTTAAAAGGCACATCGTGACTTTATGACGCTTGACGAGTTATTTTAAGCCGTTATTATTAATTTAATCGTGTTTTAGCCACTCCTCGACACTTCTGAGCTTCTGTTGCACATCAACGTCTGTAAGATGACGATTGCTCAGCGAAGTTGATACGATGAAGCATTGGTCCCTTTCCAGATGTGATCTGGTGTCTATTGGTTTGTGGTCTCCGAATGTAGCCACCATTCTCTTTGAATCTTTTGTATACTCGTGAAACAGTAGATTGGCTCATATAAGTTAATGAGCGACTTGTCGTTGATAATGGCTCGCTTGCTTTGTTAATCCAAATTGCCGGATCTAGTTCCCTGGTCTTATTGTGAGCGATTTTTCCAGTTGTGGTTTTTGTCTATACTAATATTATAAAGCTGAAGAGTTTGTTTGTTTGTTTGAACGCGCTAATCTCAGGCACTACTGGTCCGAATTGAAAAATTTTTTTAGTGTTGGATATTTCATTTATTGGGGAAGGCTATATAACATTACGCTACGACCCACGGGGGCGGCGCAGTAATTATAAAAGCGGGTGTAACCGCGGGCACATCTAGTAATTTACATATACAATAAGTAATAATATGTTGAACCGCGATTACTGCCAAAAATCTGTTTACTACACATTTGTTTTAATTTGGATACAGTGGTAATAAACAGATTGACATCAGCATTCCGGCACGCCACGTTGTACATTCGACTCGCCCTAACTAAGTATGAGTTCTGTCTATAATTTGTACTCACCACAGGATTATGTACGAGATGCGATCTGCGTAGAAACGCAGATGGCACGCGCCGACTAACCTTGCTCACAAATTCTGTTACATCAATACATTATCTATATTAATATTATAAAGCTGAAGAGTTTGTATGTTTGGTTGAACGCGCTAATCTCAGGAACTACTGGTTCGAATTAAAAAAATATTTTCGTGTCAGATAGTCCATTTATCGAGGAAGGCTATAGGCTATATATAACATCAAGCTACGACCAATATGAGCGGCGCAGCAATGGAAAATGTTGCAAAAACGGAAAAAAATATCTTATATGAAGCAGACGAAGTTGCGTGGGTCAGCTAGTACAAAATATACAGACGAAACTCTGAAATGAAAAACAACATTGTTCTATCATTGAAGGCATAATATAAAGTAAAACAGGTAAAATAAAAAAGAAGACAGAAATTGAATGATTATGTAGCACAATAATTATAATATTTATGCTTAGATAAAACTTATTCATTGAAGCAGTGGTGCTTAAATTTAGTTCATTATTCTGTAATACTACAGTAAGATGTTTATTTGTAAAAAGTAATTATAGCTTGATATCTTTTCACACTTTTAAAGTTAGCAAATCGAGTAAACGATTTGCATACCTTGGATAAAAAGCTGCGTAGTACTACACTACCAGTAATACTATATTGTATTTATATTTATCGTGACGCATATAGTGTGCATGCGCCCAATATCTTTGGTGCGCCACGATAAATACAGTGTAATGGAACGTCCGTCTGTTCAAACATTTGATAAATGTCGTGTCTGTATCTGTATACACAAAAAATATTCTACACATAATATTCTTAAAATCAAGCCACCATATATAATTTAAGTTTAATTTAGTGCCATAATATTTTATTGGATAGAAAATAATAAAAAAGTAGCAAAAAATTTATTTAAATTTGAAATAATACAATACTAACCACGATTCTTAATGAGATTTTTAAGAATTTGAACGCTTCTCTCCTTACGTCATCGCGTGAGACATTCAGTAGAATATTTTTATGAAGGCAATTTTTAATCGGGATTTATGAAAATAATTCGCTAATTTTGTTATTATGCTAACCAAAATTCCGAAGCCTGCATACAAACGGTTCATCACTTTTTCTTTAAAGACCGTTTTATTAGTCGAAGCTGTTGGATTAGCTGCAACCTACGGTCTGTGGTATAAGCTCAATTCCGACAGAGGTACGTGAACTCTTTTTATTTTAGTGAATATGTGCGTAAGTATTTAGATTTTAGAACAGAGAAATTTACATTAAGCAGTACATGTTTCTTGTTCGACGTCGCGAAAGATCATTTATTAAGTCGCAATAATTATTGTATATGAACATGTGCATTACTTGTCTGTGTGAAAAAGTATTTGGGTCGTTTCTGCTTTTATTTTTTTTTGTCAGTTGATCTGTACTTGATGATAAACGTTATTTTTAATTTCAGTAATACACAAATTAGTGACACATATTGTATATTATAAATATTTTCAAATTCAGTTGTACCCATTTCAGTTTGGAAACCAATCATTTCATTATACCTATATAATGTAGTAAAGTAGTATCAATACTATTGTGAAAATCTAGTAACTTTCTTCTGATAAAATGATTTATATATTGTTATAGATTTGGATTTTCAGAGTAATTATAAGTGTGTAATAAATTGTGACCGATTATATATCTTGTGAATATTATAACCTACATATATATTATATCATGGTCCTAAATTATAGAGCTAATCTTATTGATGATAGTTTTGCAGGAGATATGCACATAAGTCAGAAGGTTACCATAGCAATTTATCAATAGATATGCTATGTTATAATTTTACATTTCTAAACGGTTATATGTATAGTGAGTAATTACAAGATGTAGATTACAGTGGACTGTTGAAACTAGCAAATATTTTCACCTAATAGGAAATAACTTCAAAGTAAACTTGTGTTGTGTTGTTAGGGATAAGTATGATTGCAAATGGTTATAAAGAAGGTACTGTACAGTTAGCTGATAGTTGATACCCTTTGTATTGGCTGGATAGCAATTACTTTGCTCAGATTTTAAATATGTAGGTTATTACCCTAGTATTGGAAGCATCAGTAAGCTTTTGCAACTAGTTTCCATTAAGAAAGTGTTATATTTTTATAATGCTCATTATCCTTTCTCCACATATACAAAACTTATTAACACCAGTGGCCAGACGCAAAAGACTTTTAATTGTCTCTGGTATTCTAAGACTTGCAGAATAACTGCATGCACATTATATTAAGTGGCTTCGATGGCGTACTGGTTAGTGTAACTGACTGCCACGCCTGAGGTCGCAGGTTCGATTCCCGCATAAGTCAAGAATTTGTGTGCATGAACATGGATGTTTGTCTTGGTCTGGGTGTTTCTATGTATAATAAGTATGTATTTACAAAAAAAATTGTATATATATGTATGTTTGTCCATTGTCTAGTACCCATAGTACAAGCTCTGCTTAGTTTGGGCTAGATGGTGTTGTGTGTATGTAATAGAATATTATATTATTATTATTATTATTATATAATAAAAGTCCAAGCTACTATCTTCAATAATTCAAATAATTTAGATGTGATGAAGCATTTTGGCTAGCATTAAGTTAATACTGAAATTAAACTTCAATTTAGTGTGTTTAGATAGTTAGATGGAAAATTTTGGACCAGGACCATCTCATGTTGATATGTCGCACTTTGAAATTAAACTGCCTTATACATATTACATTACTGTTTATTTTAATGATTTATTTATATATGGTATTATTTACTTCTCTAACAAATATAACAATAATACAATCAAATAATTAACACATAGCATAATAAGCCTTGTAGAGAAAGTTACATCCAATTACAAGGCAACACAGCATGCCCATAATAATTGAGTATAGTTTCAAAATCCTCTAAAAAAACAATTTAAGACATAATATAAATGGACTCTTTTAGCGGTGTTTGCAACAAACTGCTACTTTTGTGAGCTGATTTAATAGAATTTTAGTAGGTTTTGTTGAAAACTATCAGTGCAATGCGATAGAAGCAACGAAGGAGTGTAGTGTGTGACGCATCGTACGCATATATAATTGTACCATAGTAAGTAAGATCATTCATTATACACCAATCATTAGACTAAACAACATCTTTTATTTGACGAACCTAACGCCCAACATTGCATGAGCTTCATATTCAATCGGAACATTATTTTTGTTCGGATATCGTTTTGGCGGCTTTTGAAACTATACTCGTCAATTATGGATACATATAATAAAAGAAAAGTAGATTTAAATAATTAATAATTATGATTTACAAAGAAAGTGTGGTTTTATTGTTTTACTTGATCTATTTATAATTTTTATGAAATAGGTACATATTTCAATATGCTTGAATAACAACATATTACAATTGCAACATGTTTGCATGTTTAACTGCATGGATGGCTTAGTGGTTAAGATGGTCGCCTCGCCATTGCCACTACGTTGAGTGTTGTGGGTTCCAATCCCACATGGGACAAAACTTCGTGTGATACGTGATGTGTGACAAATGTTTGTTCTGAGTCTCTTCTGTGTGAGGGGTGTTGTTTGTGTCCGTTGTTTGAATGTTTGTAAAGTCCCCCGCGACACGGGAATTATTCCGAGTGAGTTATCCTTTTTTAATGAAAAGAAATTGAGAATGCATTGCATTTTATTTCTTTACATTATTTGAAACCATTACACATGCAGAATATACAGTACTATGTATGATTGCCTCATTTTAATGATGCATCACTGATCACGAATAAATAGTTAAAAAGATATGTTGAGCTTAGTTTAGTTAGTATATCAACTTTCATACAAATAACATTAAAACAACTATATAATAAATCTTATAATAAAGTTTTGTTTTTCTTATTTGTGTTGTTAATTATGTAGCTAGTCTCATTCCAATTTATATTATGTAAACTGCTTACTATTTATCTCATCCATATTAGTATAAGATCACAAAAACGATGTAGGTATTAAAGGATAAAATTGTAGCTTGGCACCGAGAGCACTCTTTTTTGCTTTTTGATGTGGTGGCCAAAGGGTTAAGGCTTGCAATGGCAGAGGCATAACTTGCATAGCCTTTAAAAATGAAGCATCACTGCATTGCCCAAACATAGGACAAAAAAGTTTTAAATAGAAACTTGCACTACTGAACTTTTATCTATTTAATATTTATGCCTATTATCATTGTGTCAAGAATTCTATTTATGCCTCTTTTTTATTTTACCTGTTTTACTTTACATTATGCTTTCAATGATAGAACAATGTTGTTTTTCTTTTCAGAGTTTCGCCTGTATATGTACAAAAACCACAACTGGGCTTTGGAAGGTTATTACGGCGTCGGCGAAAAAATCGCTCACAATAAGACCAGGGAGCTAGATCTGGCAATTTGGACTAACGAAGGCAAAATATAAACTAGCGGTGAGATGTCTATTGCTATTAGAGCCACATTTTGGGTGGCTACGTTCGGCACCATCGGTTATACACTATTCAAGTTGTTCAAACCTGATGATGAGCTACTTAAGCAGGTCATTATATCCAGTATTTGTTGATTGTGGTCACTGATCATTCAATTTGTCTTGGGTATCGACTATGTTCGCGAACTAGTGGCGTTGTGCGCGTTTACCGAGCATATATGCTCCGGAATTTTGAATTTTTGAACATATATCTGGGTTCTTAATATGGGTTATTAAGGCCCTTGATAGCGTTGTTGTTGACGTCTTCTCATACTTTAATGGTCATTAATTTTCTAATATATGCTATACACATGTTCGCATCAGTTTTAAAGAATTTCACACATGTTCGGGCTAACAAAGCTGAAACAGTACCAGAAAATACCCACATACACATATTTCGGTTGACAGCCGCATAGAGCTGAATAAACGTGTGTTTTACCCGCTAAAAGCCAAATAGAGCATAATGCACCAAATTGATAATTAAATATTCGGATTTGTTCCTTAACAATAATTATAACATTTTTCGCATACACTAAATCAAAAGTGTAAAAAATAACTAAGGAAAATACACGTCAATACTGTAATACATAATTGTTCAATTTTAAATTGATGCCGCTAGCTATTGCCCGCAAACCCTGTCTCCTTTTGATCGGTACAGGACGGCACACACTTGGTACGCGAACTTAGTGGATATCTAACTAGATGGTTTTATTGGGACTAATCTCTGCATGTTTCTTGTTTGTGATCACTACGATATACCGTTTTTGGCTTTATGGGTTGTCCGTGATGTTCTTAGATTAGAATAACATTTTCATAAAGTTTGCCCCAATTTTATTGACCAGAAACATTGTGGTCAATTACGTAAATATATCAGTGCCTATTCCATCAGTATTCATGTTGAATTTAAATTATCATAGAAGCTACTAATTCATCAAGTTTGATCCATATTATCTTACAGCATAAGGCTGCTTTGATTTCGCGAAATCTCAGCTCTCTATCGATCGAGACTCAAAGTAGCCGTGTGTTTTAGATTCATTATATTCATTCATTTGTTGGTATGTTCAAACGAAAACCCTGGTTGCTAATGTTATTTTACTTTATAGCTCGATTCAGGATCCAAACATACAGATGCAAGGAAAGCAAGTCACCAAACTGTAGAAGTACTTAAAGGCGCAATAAATCAGAATTCTGATCTAAATAAAACAATAGAAGATTTGTTAAAGAAAGGAAAATGAGTGATAAAAGTACTGTATTAGAAAGGTTAAGTAGGCGAGATGCACAACGTTTAGAAAAACTACAGAAAGCGCACAAAGCAAGGGAAGAAGTAGATGCATCCAATGAAAATGAAGACTATTTCTCCGGAGCGTTCAAAATCAAATCAGAATACATAGAAGACTTACTGTCTCAGATCCCGACGACTGAAACGAATGTGCTGCCTTCGCATTTTGATAGCATAAAAAGAGAAGTTAACGAATTACAAAAATATGTAGTCACCTCATCGTTCTTTTTAAAGGAGTTCAACATGCGCAAATATTTAGGCATAGTACAGAATCTACAAACAAAATGCTACGAATTAGAAGACCGGTATGTACCTAGGAAAAAGTTTGGCTTCTCAAAGAAAAAGCTGCCGAAGTCCCACAGTCAAACGCAGAGTTCGATCGACGAAAACGACGGTGCGGGCAAGATTGATAGCAACAAATGGGATGAAAAATTGTTCGGTTTCGATTCACAGGCAAACAAAGTATTACTGCTCGAGAATGACGACTTGTTTCAAAGGGATGTTGCTCTGCGGAATCTTAAAAACTGTACTATTGGCTTGAAAGGCGTCATGGGAACATTGCATTTAACTAATTTAGAGAATTGTATAGTGCTTTCTGGGCCTGTCACTTCATCCGTGTTTGTAGACAAGTGTAACAACTGTAGAATCATAACGGCTTGCCAACAGCTACGTATGCACACATCGACACATTGTGACATCTACTTACATGTTACAAGCAAAGGGATTGTGGAAGACTGCTCTGATATTCGTACGGCTCCATACAATTTGTACTATCAAGACTTAGAAAAGCATTTGAATATGTCATCGCTAGATCAAAATTCAAACCACTGGGATAAATTGGATGATTTCAATTGGCTGGCACCAGATGTTCCATCGCCTAATTGGTCAATTTTGGAGCCATCGCAACGCGTAACTAACTGGGACGAATGGTGGACAAGGATTCCTTCCTAAAAAAAAGTAGGATAGATAATTAAAATTTGACGTATAATAATGCTCTTAATACTCCGTATTTAGGATATAACATCTACTAATTTACTGTAACGATTTATATGTAACACAGTCAATAGTAATGTTTTACACTTCACATTATACAATATTATTTTATAGAATGTGCAGTTTTGATGTTTAACTGATGCCAGAAATATATTACGTAATACTTTTCTCATGGTAAAGCCTCAAAATTACACAGTCTTATCTCTCACAGAAGTGACCTTGCCTTTCTAATATTGTTTAATATTATAAAACTATTATAAAGTTACACCTGTAAATCAGATCGTCAAGTTTAGCAAACAGATATGAGCTGTGAAATGTATCTTGTTACTACTAATGGGAAGACAGTGCGGGTAGTCGCAAAATTCCGGGTAAAAAACACACTACCCACAGAAAACACAGCGCTTTTGCTGCGTCTACCACCAACTATCGTTTTAGGAGGTGGAGGAGCTACTTCAATTCGCTATTATATCTATTCTTGCAATAGTTATATACAATAACTCTTTACATTATGCATCAGCTGGCGGCAATTTGCAACACACCCATTTTAAAAATAAATAACTAAGATTTAAGCTTATTATGGACCACCAGTCACACACATGCACACACTATCTCTAATCAACCTTTACCCACCAATGTGACACTTGTGTCTTTCAGTTGGTTTTGTTAGAATTAAATATTTCTATAAAAAGGGGCAAAAGCCTTCGCACTAGTCTATTAGTAAATACATATATATTTCCAACGAAAATAATAATCAAGCAATAAAGAATTGTCAGATTGAATTACGTTTCAATTTCATCGTTTCTTAAAATGATATGTAGGCGCCATGCTGTCAGTTTCTATCATTTATGTTCTTTTCTGTTAGTAATGCTTAAAAGCGGCAAAATATGAGTTATGTTCGGTAGACGAAACTAGGTTGCATACAGTTACTTACAGTCAGTGGCCTTTAGGCTGCGGTGTACTATAATGCGCAATAGCTGTACGTATACAACATGTCACAGATGTAACGCATAACCTCAAACACCCCAATTAGATTATTAAATCGTAATAATAATATAATCATTAAAATGTTACTCTTGTGTACTTAAATATTCTAATTTAACGAATTAGTTCTTATTGTGCGCGGATAGTCAAAGTCAAAGTAAAAAATCATTTATTCATTTAGGTCACAAAGTAACACTTATGAACGTCAAAATATATAGGTTAGTGAGTTTACTAAGTTACTGAAGCTACATTTAGGTTAGTTGCTAGGTTCAGGCAAAGGGTTGAGCCTATGAGAAGAAACCTGCAAGAAACTCACGGCCACTCTTTTAAATCGCCAATCGATAGTATGGGTATATTACAATAAATATAACATTATTGCTTTTACTGCATCAAAATCCTTATTACCTTGAATTATGATAAATTTTCGTTTATTTCAGCTGTTTAATAAATGGGTGACTATAATTTAATTCGTTATAATTAGATATATTAGAGATAAAAAATTACCTATATTAAAAATTGCTGGAATTGATTCAGTAGCCGATTTTGAACAAAGTACTTTCAGGATGTGCGTTTATTATGTTACATGTTGTATATCCAAAGGATTACTATAAGAAATAAAGGGTTAGGGTCAGTAAACAGGCTATGGCATTGAGTTATATCTTCAATCTGGCGATTTTAAATTGATCGATTATTAGTTTCGGGCTGCTCATATTTGTTTTAACTTTTTTAGTTAAGTATTGCAGTTGTTGGTACTTTGATTTTCGATGTTGAAGTGTTGACCGGTTAAGTGCGCCATAAAATTATGTTAGCAAAGATTTCTGCTTATTTAATTCAATACATCATATTATTTATGAAATAAATAACTTTATTAGATTGATGTTGTCTTATTGTTTTCCTTTACTGATGTTACCTATTGGTAGTAATATGCATAATTGTATTCGAATACAGTCGCGTAGAACGCGATACCTGTATTGCGTAGTCAAGGATACAATAGATCATGTCGCACTCTTAATAAAACAGTGACTTTACTCGAAATTTGAAAGTAAGCCAATTTGAACTCTAATTGTATATGTTAAATTCTAATATAATATATATAATATAATATATTTATAATATAATATAATATATTTATTTATTTCTCTCTTCACAAATGGTTAACATACTTAAATCTATAACATAATTAATGTTCATATCATTTGTGAGAGACTGGTGCCTGAAATAGGTATTTGGATACCTGTGTTACAGGTCACCAGGCCCCCTCAGTAAAGGATGACACATAACGTACTTAGTATTATCTATCGGAAGAGAAGATACATTTAAGACTAATTTGCAATATAACAATTAAAGTGTAAGTAGTGTGTGAGTATGTGTGTGTGTGTGTGTATGTGTGTGTGTGTGTGTGTGTGTGTGTGTGTGTGAGTGTTTGCGCGCGCTCGTGTATGTGTGTATATGTATATGTGTGTGAGTGTGTATGTGGTTGTTATCGTGCATGGACGAGGGTCTATGCGTTTGCGTCTGGTTTGTTTGCATTTATTTATATTTTAGGAGCATATAGTGAGTAGATTTTCAGTATTTTGATAATCTAGTGTTTTCAGCCATGAAGATATTGATGATTTACATGCAGATTTGCACAAAGAATATATTGATAATTTCGAGTTAATTTTATTATATAGATAACCACCAAGAAAACAATAAAATCTATGAGACATACTAGTTTTTAGAGGTTTAGAAGGACAAACTGTACCCTTTCTACGTTTATCTTTTATGAGGTTAGGATCATATAATGTATGGGAGTGTTTTTTCAAAACTAAAGATAAAATAAAACATTGTCTCACTGTTAGAACATCCCAGACCTTATAAAGTTCCGTGGTTGGGTATCGAAAGGGCAGACCAGCTCCGACTTTTAATATGGCCCTTTGGGCTCTTTCAACGTCCAAAATATATATTTTTGCTGCACCACCCCAGGAGGAGATACAGTACATTATTATAGATTGAGCAAGAGCATAATATACCATTTTCATGGTTCTCAAATCAGCTGCATGCCTCAGTGTCTTAAATATATAAATTAATTTTCGTAGTCTGGCAACAAGTACATTGATATGGGGTTTGAAGCTGAGTGCTTGGTCTATGTATACTCCGAGATATTTGATGTTATCCGTCCTTAGTAAAGGCCTACAGGAGCATGCTGCAGGCAACAGACCATCACATGAGTGAGCGGTAATGGAGAGAGTCGGTGGTGGAAGAAGATTAGTTTTTGGAGCAAAAGTAATATACTTAGTCTTTTCGACATTAAGTGTTAGTACATTACTTCTGAACCAGTGAAAAACCTTGTCGAGACCACATTGAGCACTAGTGAATACCTCATCCCATGTATTTCCCGTGAACAAAAGCGCTGTATCATCAGCAAAGGACAGTATTCTACCATTTTGAATATCAAGATCAAATAGGTCATTAATGTAGACCAAAAAGAGACTCGGGCCAAGCACACTTCCCTGGGGTACGCCGTATTGGATGCTAAGCTCATCACTAATCCAATTATCTATCTTTACACGTTGCTTTCTATGATTCAGATAGTTCTCGAATAGTTTTAAAGGAAGGCCTCTGACACCTACCCGCTCTAGTTTCTCAACAAGGAGTGTGATAGATACGGTGTCAAAGGCCTTAGCTAAGTCGAGAAATACAGTTAAACACTTCCTTTTTTATCAATATTAGTTACAATAGAGTTGACAAGTTCGTGAACAGCTTCATCTGTGGATTTTCCGGCTCGAAAACCGAATTGAGCAGGTGAGAGAAGCTCATTTGATTCTAAATATCTTAGGAAGCGTCTATTTATCAGGCGTTCTAGAATCTTAGACAGTGTAGGGAGAATTGAAATTGGCCTATAATTATTTATGCAACCCTTGTCCCCGCTTTTATGAATTGGCTTTACAATGGCAATCTTTAGTGCGTGAGGAAAGACACCAGTATTAAAAGCAAGATTGAATATATGGGTGAGAGACGGTATGAGAGAGTACTTATAGCGTTTTACGATTTTGCCAGATATTTGATCAATTCCAACCGCAGCGTCATCTCTTAATGCTAGTATGGTTTGCTCTATTTCTCTTTCATCTGTGGGAAGCAGCGCGAATGAGTTCAAGGATCGTCGGGTAGAAGTTTGGTGAACACATTTTTGACTTAACGTTATCTTTTCAGATAATAATTTACCTATGTTTGCGAAAAATGTGTTCACATTATCAACGCAATTTTTCGGGCTATCAGTCGTGATAAGGGAAGACGAACAATCTATAGTTGTTTTTGTGGAGCACATGGTATTAATTGTATTCCACAGTTTCTTACTATTATTTTTTGTCTTTTCTATTTCCATTTTATCATAGTTTCTTTTATGTTGTTTCAAAATTGTATTACAATAATTTCTGTATCGTTTGTATGTGGTTTGGAGAATTACGTCTTTAGGATTCTTTTTTAGTTTTTTATGGAGGTTGTCTCTGTTCCGTATACAACGTAATAAACCATCAGTAATCCACGGTTTATATACTTTTTTTCGATTTGAGACTTTGACTGTTTTAGAATTATTCCTAATTGCTTGGCTCAAATGGGATATTAAGAGATTAGTCGCTAACTCAGCATCGTGGCATTCCAATATCTTTGTGAAGTCTACATTATTGATTGCTTGGTCTAGTTGGATGTAGTCAATACGGGATATTGTTTTAATCTGTCGGCGAAGTTTAGAGGACAGATTAATATAAATGCCTACACATTCGTGATCTGTTACAGATGACTCGCATACAAAGCATGTAGCATCAAGTTTAGTTTTAATCATTATATGGTCTAGGCAAGTCAAACCGTGGGTAGACTGATCATATCAATATTATATTTGTGTTAAATCTTTGCAATAGAGTTCAAATTTGTTTAATCCAAAATACTGAGATAAGTCTCTGTTTTATTAAGGGTGCGAATTGTACTTACATGGTGATGTCGATACAATTCGAATGCAATTGTGCATATCATTGCTTAGTATTTAAGAGGGTCATGAGTCATGACACGGCACTGAAATCTAGGCCGCCCTATACCAGCACAATAAATTCACTGCCTCAACTTTGCCTGTGGTAAGTTACAGTACAGACTTCCACAGTTGTTTAAAGCAATTCTGTCTTACTATCTCTGGCTGGCTCAGCCGGATGTTCGTCATACGAATGTTTACCACGTTTTTTTATGGCCAGTGCCACAAGAAACAAAAAGTTATCCGAAAGATAAATCGCATGCTCACGCATCTCACTCTTGTTAGGTTAAAGAAGAGAGATGGCGAGACTTTTATCTTATAGATAAATGCTACTTGGAGGTAGTGGCACATGTCCTTAGACTGAAATAAATCCTCTTACCTGCCGTTGTTGATGTGTGTAGGGTATAAAATGTTTATATTTAACAACGTGATGGCAAACTAGAATGCGACCACAAACAAACATAACTATATTCAATCTATAATTAATAAATATTTCGAAAATAAATCCCATATAATTCGATTACTTTAAAAACTTTCAAAATATGTCTTCTATTTGCGACGATGCCACTCGGCTGTCTTACGCGACAAACATCACTATGTATAAAGTAAGTTGGTCTCCCCTCTGAGCAGCGATAGCTCAGTGGGGCACCAACAGACTGCAATGCAGAGGGTCTCGGGTTCGAACCCACGTCGCGCACCTCTGACTTTCAGAAGCTATATAACTTCGAAATTCTGTGCGTATTGATTGACAATTATCGCCTGCTCCGTGCCTCGGAAAGCACGTTAAGTCGTCGGTCCCGGCTGCCATGAATATCGATGGCAGTCGTTATTGGGAGAGTGTCGACACAAAAGATCCCACTGGGTCGAAGTGTCGTCGGTCTGCACTGACTGGCACCCACATAAGATACATACATACATACATACATACATGTATAAAGTATAAGATGCCAAGTAAGTAAGGTGATAAGGCAATAAAACTCACAACAACAATAAATAATAATTTATTTATCTCATATATCTCATACATTGGAAAATATATAAAACTGTCAAGATGTATAATCACAGTAATTTTATAAACCAAATTTACATACACAGGCTTCAGGAACGTTAAGGGTCCATAGCATTCTTGTTATAAAGGCGAATTTTAAGGGAATACAAATACCGATATAAAATTTTACGCTTCATTGACCCGTACCTTCCTGAACACGATTATATATTAGGGTTGAACCTCATTTGTTCCAGTAGGGACATTAAAGGCGTAACGTCACTGGTCGGTCTTGAATGTGATTCCGAATGTGACTCTTCTGAAGAGACTTGTCTCATTGTACTTTTACATACGATGGTACATTTACGAATATATCTGAAGAAATGAGGTCCAACCATTAGACTTATATACATGTAAAAATCAGGAAATAAATAAAACGTATTTGCTTTTCATAAAAATATATATAAGGATCTCATAAATTTAAAATATAGCAATTTTGAAATCATTTCTTTTTAATACCAGATATACATAGACTAGCCGGTTATGAGAAAATTATACAGCTACCTTGCATGGAAATAAAGGCACGCACTCACTAACTATTAGCATTTACAACGTAAATATGAATTGTCAGAATCAACAGGTTTTGCGAGGTTTAAGTAAAATACTTTTTTATCAGATTCTCACTTTGATAGCATTGTAATTTCACCCAGACTTGGAATTATTATCTGAGAATTGGCTTTAGTTGACTAATACGTATCGGTACTGGCTATGTGATAACGTATATACTATATAGAAAATCGCATTAAATTGGACAGGTATACCATTTTTATATCTAATAAATGCGTGCCTTCAACTCTTAATATTACATTTCATTGATATCTTATTATTTCTGCCCTAGCCTATTATTATCATAAGCTACTTTCAAAAACCAAAACGCGCCTTCTAGCATTTTAGTTAGTAACGCTAAACCGCGCATTTTTGCGAAAATAGCCAGTCTGTGAGGGCTTACAAGATCAGTCTACATAAGAACATTGTCTTTATGATATGACACAAAATAAATTCATCTCTTTATCTTACAAGTACTGGTTATCAAGACATATTAACACGTTTTTATTTCTTGGATGGTAGGCAGAATTACTTGGTATCCAAATATTTTACATAAATTACAGTTATGTGTAGGTCGTACGTCATAAGGCCGGGTCTATTTTAAACGATGCGTGTATTAAGGCATACTTAATTGCGTATTTCATGCAGATTCTGGAAACTTATTATACGAATCTATTGTTAAAACAGTTTATGTTAATTTAAACCAAAGGTGGCGCTACTTACATGACAGATATCTATCCATAAACACAAAAGAAAAATCGTGCCTGAACGGCTGTGTTCGCGGGGGCCCTTCTTCGCTTACCTTATCCAGCGGCCGCAAATAAAAACACGGCTATGCCCTGGATCGTGGTTCTTCCGCCGGCAATTGTTCTCAAGCTAAGTGATCCACTGTGCTCCAGACGGACCTCGCACCGAAGCCTTTATACTAGAACGATGCCCTGTTACATATTGTATAGTAAATAATTCGCGTACTTTCATCAATTTCTAAAAACGTGGCAGACTAAGCACTACGTTACATCTATAATTTCGATAACTCTGCCTACCTTACCGAAATAAAAATTTAATAATGACACATTATCATCTGTTAATAAATAGATACATAAAATCTTCATCGGAGCAATAAATCATGGCGATAAATAAATAAATTCAATATTCTAACTTTAAACATTTACGAAACTAAGTACATAAAAGTCTTATGACTATAAATTATGCTGAAAAATAAAATCGTAATATAATTTTCATAGTTAACTACATTCTGATTAATGTCGCGTTGAAATATTTTAACAATTTAAAATAATATAATTAAGCGCAGAGTGTAGCCAGATTACTTTTAACTTTAAGCAACCTTATTTTATACTTATTAAAATTATTCACAAATCGTCGGTTAACTTACACTTTACTTATATAATTTTATCCAGTCCCAATACCAAGTTTTGTAACCTGGCAACACTGAGTTGTTCTACAAGGAGAGCCAAAAATATAGACCGTCTACATACTCCTATTTTTTGCCTCTTACGACTTAAGAAACCGCAGCGGTACTAAAATAAACGATATTTGTCTCTTATCTCGAGGGATTTTGTCATTGAATAAAAGATTCTTAGATGGCTGAATAAAGCCTAAAATCTTGTAAATGTAGGTATCGACGGGTAAGATGCTTTTTGCTATTCAGCAAGATCTCATTTCGATCTCTCTTTTAAAACCGGAGTGGAGGCTCTATCTTTACTATTCAAAACTGTAATGAGACTGTGTACGTATACAGCTGATTTTATAAAAACTAATTATTAGAGCCTGATCTCATGGTTTTAGAACTTTTGCCTGTATGTTGGTGCAACCGTCATGTAAGAAATGTAACCCTTTTATTACGTGTCATCTTATTCCGTTGAGTAGATCCGATAAGAACATGATAATCTATGGTCAGAGATAAGGTTTAAAAAATAATATCTGTATAACCTGCTAAGAAAACCTTTATGAAAATTTGCATGAAATATCCATAAAATGTGGACACTGCGCGCATCGCCACGTCGCACACAGCTGTCGAGCGTGCCGCGCTACCGAGGCTAATGACCTTTGATAAGAAAAAGACGGGCGGGGGTGCAAATTCGGGAGTGCCGGGTACGGTAGCGGGTGGCGGGGGCGGAGGTTTTGTTTAGCTTTGGTATATGCGCAAGAGTGTTCGCACACTAAGTTTTTATTGGATAACTAGGTCCAATTTTAAGTATCAATTTTTTTAGATAATCGGTTCCAGAATCGAGTACTCCAGTCTTTTACCAATCAGCCTGTATATTCACGCCAATGACATCGCACTATGGTTCGTCTAGAACAAGCTAGCTAGACAAAAACGACCCTTAAATTCCTATTAAGCTAATTACTAATACGAACTCATTACCCTTATATATTAAGGAATACACCTATTAATTTCCTTTACTACCCTTATTAGGAGCGTCATTAATTTAAGTATATAAAATATTGATAATTCAAAGTGCATTCATTTGCATTTTACACCAAAAGATGTTTGTGATTGTGTTTTTGGGATGGATTGTGTACATAAGGGTCAGTAGTTTGGTTTTAGTTATTTATTTTTCCAGGAACGTCATATTTAATTTTATTAAATTAAATATTTAGATAATCGTGAACTATTTCACCCAGTTTTAAATTCAATGGTCAAATAATTAAATATCCACTCATGTCCACTCCGTAGAAACTATCATATTATACGATTCTCATAAGTATCTAGTCGTGATTTGTATAAAAATATATTGCGAATTATTTGCACAACTATATTTTCCTTTTTTTCTTTTAACAGTTTTCATCGTCACAACAATTTTTTTTTTCGAAGTATGTCTGAAACTCTCCAAAGAATACCGGAATGAAGAGCTCTTTCGGTTTATATCTTTAAGACATGATTTTGATGGTGTTACGGGGCAGTCTCTGAGCGACGTCAAGGTTGTTATCTCAAAACATTCATTAAAATTGGCTGAAAAGTGGAGCAGCTGTGGTAGAAACCGAGAGCGGTTCCTAGAGAAGAATTCGACGTGGCTGAAGGATGTTGACATATCTTTTGCTGTGTCCATCTATTTATCCATGCCAATTACATCTACAGAACCGAGGCCTGGATGACTCATTAAAGAGTTTGAAGATTCCAGTCTCAAAACGAATAGACGACTCTTACAGTCCAGGAGTGCTAGTGAATTAATTTACACTGCAGAGGTGTCAGCGCGATTGTCGGGTCAGAGAAGTGTAGCACGTCAAATTAAATATATAACTGGTGGTCCTTCAATATCCGAAATATCGAGCGAAACAAGTGCCCCGGGTATTTGACAAGCGAGGTATCTTTAGCGTACTATGTTGACAGTAAATCAAGTGGCCATAGCTATAAGCAGACTTGGACGTGGAGCCTTAAAGCCGGATAAGATATTTCAGTCAATGTACAGTGTTAGAACGGCTAAAGTAGTCTGCTATCCTCCAGATGAACAGTTTAAGAGAAGTTCCCCGGAAGAATATAGGTACGCTCCCTACTGAAGTCCTAGATTTAATAGTTCTACCTAGCTGTAAGGAACAAAATGTTAATGTAGTTTCTAGTTTTCATAGTTCTGCCACTGATGATCATGACTATTCAATGGATGAATTATCTGGTAACAGTGATAGATTTAGTTTCGAAGTATTTTATATATCTGTTATTAGATTTTATAGTTACATTTATGGTTACATTATTTTATATTTTATTTTATTTTATTAGGAAGGAACAACAAACAGCAACACTATAAAATTTTACATTAATGTTGAACATTTCCAAATGATAACAATAGTGAAGCCCACAGCGCTGTTCACAGATTAACAATAAAATTAAGGTTAGCGCTAGGTGACCATCGATTTGAGTTAGAACAGGTTAGAACAGATGATACATCTTATACAATCGAATTAGACATTATATAAGTACATATTTATATATAGAATAATAGTAAATATTCATTATAAATATATATTATAAAAATGTTTATATTATATATTAGGTACATATTCCTGAACATTGTTTTATTTATGATACCTGCTCACAAAAGTACAAAGAGCGTTATATCTATGCTTAATAACCTCATTTAGATATAAAAATCATAACAAATAATTTTGTCCAGCTAGCTCGCTCTAGTCGAACCATAGTGCGTCGGCACTAACGAAGTCGTGGCAAGAAGTGGCCACTCATGGGTACTAGTAATACCATTATTGTAAATGACAATGTGACACTAGAGTTCGAAATTAATATCTTGGAGAATAGTACAGCAAAGTATTTTCGGGTTGCAAATTGTTACAATCTATGAATAATGAATTCCGTCATTTACCCGTCGATATCTGTTATAAAATCACAACATTGAATACAAATATAATCATATTATAAATGTGAGTTTGTAAAGATGTTTTGATGCTTGTTACTGAATCCCGCGGTAATAGATTTGGATGAAACTTAGCACATAAATATGAAATAGAATATTTCATGTGGGCGAACAAACTGAAGGTGCAATGCCGAGCCATAGTGAAAATATTCCTCCACAGTAAAAAAAGAATCCTGATATATACAAGGTATCACTTGGAAACAGTACTTCTTTTCTGGATAAAAGATACCCTGTGTTCTTTTCTGTACCTCTGACAACGTGTTTGCGAAATTTCACAATGATCAGTCGAGCAGTAATAATCAAACCAATTTACATTCGCATTTATAATATTAGTTACGATAACACTATCTTATTCAATCTCGTGATTTTATAACTAACAGCATGCGTTCGTCACTAAACCCCTTTGCTAGAAAATAATGATAGAAGAATATGTATGGTTAAATTAAACGAAATAATCAGAATCCCAAACTTAAAACAGTTTAGAAAGATTTTCAGAATTCATACCCACTGGTAACTGGTCTATGCTGACTCGACTTAGTGGAGAGTTTTAGAATCTTTGCCGGATTTAAACAGTAGGTCCATTATGAAGATTTCTATCCGAAACTTCGAGGCGAACGAAATAAACTTACAATGAAGTTTCATTGGCTTTCTTTTTATTAACGGACTGCTTCATGAAATAATTTAAGACAATCAAGACGTTACGTACCAAAATTCAGGAAGAATTTTGCAATAAATATGTTGCACGGTACGAACATTTGGCCCGAAACTTCAGCATTCACGTTTCTTGGTAAACCTACACGTATAACATGAATAAAGACTACTTGTAGACCTACAAGGCTGTATTTCGGCTCCATTCTAGACTTACACAATGCCAATATAAGGTTATATCTTGGCTTTGGTAACACCGTGATAGTGAATAAACGACCGTGGCGTTACATTGGCACAACACACATACGTACAGATGATCGGATCAATACAAGATGAGAAAAAACATGCACTCACATATAGACAAGTGTATATCGGTTCGATTTGATCTGAAATAGTAACAGAGCACGGAATACTGCGCGCCGTACTTCTAGAGATAAAAGTAATACAACCATTCGAGTTAGCGATGCGCATAATTACTATTATATTCGAATATTTATAATAATAGTCGAATGATATTCGAATTCGAGCTATAAGCAACTCAATATCTACTGTGAATGATGAAGGACGAAGGACATATATTTAACTATAAAAGCTGTTCGTTCGAATTATCATTCGGAATTGCTTTCGAATGACGAAAGTTATAATTTATTTGTATATTAGTACGTGAAGATAAAATTTTGTACGCCATTTTAAGAATAGGTATTACGCGTATGGGGCATGAGAGATTTCTCATATAATATTGTCTTCTATTTACGCGAATATTATTCATTGGAATTAAACTGCTATATACGGATTTTATCGCGTTGTTTATTTGACACGTGATTACAAAATTTTGAAAATTGTTACACTACTACTACTATTAAACTTTACTAATTTTTAAGCTAATTAAATTATTATTAAAACTATTTAGATTTAATTTATTTTTACACTTTCCCCGACGTTTCGGTTGCTTTTCAGCAGCCATTGTCACGGGGAGACTAAGATGGTAGTTGTCTGAATGTTCCAGTGTAGTTATTTCAAAGTACCCGAACATAATTTAATCATTGGTGTTTCTATTTACGCAGAATGAGCTCAAAGTATCATGAGGTCTTTATATAATATAACGTGAGAGCATGCTAATGCGAGCGGGCGTGCAGCGTAGGTACTTAAACGCGCCCGATCACACGACACACTCACGGTACGGCCCACGCTGCCGCCACAGTATTCCGCCGTATAATATGCTAATGTGTGCGTGTCAGCGCGTGCGTACACGGCGCCCGGCGCGCACGCACACATTCAAACCGGCAGCGGCACATTTCTATGAAGACGACCTTCTGTTCTTAGTATACTGTGGTCGAGTGGACAGTATAAGTGTCATATGGATCGCCTATATATGACAAATAGGTTGCCTCTAGTAAAAGTTCTGCTCCAATTGGCTCCGTGCTCTATAGGGTTATATCTTGTTGTCTATACATTAGTGCATATATTTTCTATGTAAGCTATGACATTGGGGTAAGTGAACAATGATTAAGCTGTGAACAATGATTAAGCATTTCAGTATATGACAATGCAAAACTTATTTTATCATTTACCAACTATTTTCTTTCATGTGTTATATTTTTTAGACCTAGAACCTAATAAATGACAAGAGTAAAAGTTGAGCATAAGAAAGCTTAATATGTAAGGCAGTTATTGTGTAAGGGGAATGTTTCACACATAATTAAGTACTAATTTCTTTTAATATACATATAGTGTTATGGAAAATATACATACTTTTATTTAGTTGGTAGACTCATGACTTAAGTGGGAAATATTTATATGAATACTAGCTGACCCGGCAAACGTTGTTCTGCAATATAAATTATTTTCTTAGGGGTATGAAATATACTTTACGACCTATTATCATACCTACCAAACATTCATAAAAATCGGTCAACCCGTTTCGGAGGAGTGCGACCACAAACACCGTGACACAAGATTTTTTATTATTATTATATATAGATTATAAATAGTAAAGTTTGAAAATGTTTTGATTTTTGTAAACCGTTGTACGGATTTGGCTGACACTTGGCGTAATAATAGTCAATGTTATGGATAATCCAGATATCTGGCGTCGACTGCATAGGGCCTGGGGCTACCTTAAGTCACTATCGGTAGGACTGATCCCCTTAATAATGTATTCAGTATTAATTGACACTAATTACATGAACAGTGTTAAAATGATAAACAAAGAAAATTATCTAAATTATATTTTATATTAAAGCCCAAATGTTTTATGAAGTCGACGTTGCTTGCATTAATACATAGGATATATTTAATCCTTTCTTTAGAAAGACGAACTCCCGTACTAAGAATAATTCCTGTATCGCGGGGGACTTCACAAACATTCAAACAACAGACACAAAGAACATCCAAACTCGGAACAACCACTTGTGAATCGCATAAATTTTGGTCCCGCGTGGGATTCGAACCCATAATACTCGGCGCTGTGGGATTTACGCAGACGAAGCCGGGATAGTATTACATATTACTAATATTATAAATTCGAAAGTAACTCTTTCTGCCTGTCCGTCTGTCTGTCTGTTACCCTTTCACGCCTAAATCACTCAAACGATTTAGATGATATTTGATACAGATATAATTTTAAACCTGGGGAAGGCCATAGGCATACTATTTATTGATATAGGTACCACGCAGGCGAAGGCACACGCAAAAGCTAATAATAAATATTTCCCATTTTCAGTCAAATACTAAATTTATAAAAAGTTTATAACTAGCAACGCTATATCGTGAAACACATTCGGCGCAACAAACTTACGCGTAATGGCAATATTGCTGTGAACTACAGTTGCGATATTGAAACATTAATCTACATCCTAATCAAGTCAACTTTTGTCTCTTACTATTCACTTATGACACCTTTAGAGGGACAGAGATAATATATTTCAAATGTTTATCAATCATAGGCTGTTCTATTTGTACCGCAGTTCCATTCTGTTTTAAAATTAATTATCAGAAAAATATATTATTATTAATAGCTTTAGCTTTCACTTTTAAAAAGCAAATTAGGCAAATTCTTGGAGCATTCCTGTGTCGCGGGGAATTTAATATGCACTAAATACGTTTACAATAATGTATACAAGGAACCCGAAAACTTGAGACAAATGTTTGCTCCGTATGGTTATCGAACCCGAGACTGTACAAGTCAAAATACCACTTAAACCATTGCGCAATGTGCGCAATCTAAGGAGAAATAAGTTAATATTAAATAAATTTAATTTCATAAGTTACTTACACAGACATTTTCTCAATGATAATAATACAACCTGAAATGTTAAAATCATTACATTGTTTTCATAATTTTATAATATGCCGTCTGCTGGTATTTGATATAGGCGACTAAACTGTTTATATAAGGGATTTTTCTTAAAGCTGGTATAATGCCATGCCTCATGTTTTAGTACGTACGACAAATATAGCATGTAAACGTCAACCTTCATTTGAACCACTCTTCCTTTTCATTCGAATACAACATGTATTCGAATGAAAAGGATGGGTGGTTCGAATGAAAAGGTTATTCTATTACATGTTATTATTTTGCTCTGTCATGGACGCAAGAACTTATTTGTAATAACGACAATTCATTCGAATACATGTTATACGAATAAATCTATAACATGTTAGTACTTTGCTCTGTCAAGGACGCAAGTACTTATGTTTAATAATGTCAATTCATTCGAATATATAATATGTTATTCGAATGAAAATATTAGTATAGTAGTTACGTCTATTATTACACAAGGCATTTAACACTCAAATATCGCAACCGTCTTAAACTACACTATAGTACGTATGCTACACTTATCTAGCTCACCAGTTGGGCTTCTTGTGTTGTATGACCCACTGCTGGTATGTGTTGTTGGGGTCGCAGGGCGCGAGGCCCAGCTGC
The DNA here is from genome assembly GCA_930367265.1 of Catocala fraxini. NCBI lineage: Eukaryota > Metazoa > Arthropoda > Insecta > Lepidoptera > Erebidae > Catocala > Catocala fraxini. Next base: position 26,168,244 of record OV884031.1, read on the forward strand.
TTGGAGTGTGGCTGTAGCGTGAGGCAATAGCCGTGGAGACGGTGGATCAACTGGCTGTGCTGATCGTCATAGCTGGAAAGTAATATTTACTTTTTATTATTTATGAGTGGCTATTTATTTCGGTCACTGTTTTGGAAATTATTTTCACGAAAAGCTCTAGTTTTCTTGATATATTAAGATCATCCAGAACGAATTTCAGTCACGGCTGCCTATTTTAATAGTGACTGGGCATCTATGCAGGCGATACTATAGCGCCCATGTGTGCGCCATGTGAGGCTCGAGAGAGATGATAGGCATCATTAAGTGGAATGCATTGAGATTATATCCGATTATAGTTGCGTGCAACACGTTACCTACTTTGCAATCAAAAATATGCGCTTTATAACAATTTATTTAAAATTGATTGACTGATCGAATCATTAGTTTTAAAGAGTTGGTGGTGGAAAATTCCAATCAATATAGAACCCTACCAGAAGTAATATAAATAGGTGGGAACGAATAGGATACTAATAGGGCGAATGGAACAGATCTGGTTCATTTGTACCCAGGTCAGAATGGACGCTGTTCTGATTGTAACCTGTCCAGACAGGTTACAATTAGAACAGCGTCCATTTTTTGACTTTCAGTATAAGTTACCTCCAAGGCCCGTCAACGGTGCCAAGTCTGCAGAAGGCCTGCTTCACGTTGTTGACGTCGGCTTCCACGCAGCGTTCTCCCACGCCCAGCTGTCCCGCCTCATTCAGACGGAACAATTGACTGTTCCCGGAGCCGTGACACGTTGATGTGCCTGGGATAGATGGGCAAGTTTTGAATACAAAGATACAATGTGGTCACACAAAATACAATTTGCAAAATCAAAAAAGAGGCACAGTAATTATGTAGGTGGTGGACATTTTACAATACTTTACAAATAGTAATATGGTTATACAAATTAGCGAAATGCTATATCAACTTTTTTATCAGTGAATTTTACACGGAAACCGAAATACCGCTTAGGTAATTTAGGTGAACTATTTACTTAGAGAGCTGCAGACAGATTTGGTGATTTTGGTAAATATTTTGCATAAAATCTGTAAACCGGTTATATGATTATGCCAAACGGTTTTCACAAAACTGAACAATCTGTTTAATGATTTTGGCAAGTGCGTATATTAGATAAAACCGGCAAACCAGTTTTCTTATTTTAGTATTTTTATTGCGTTATATATTCGTCAGCGCCATTGTTAAATGTGCTCAAATGATATTAGAAACAATTTTACAAGATCTTATCAGTATATTCGATTTCTGACCATTTAAGGAAATGCTAAATTTAATTTAAGATACTTAACAAATTAGGAAGGATAGATATTAAACTATCTCCATACTCAAACTTGTGCAAGCACATCTAATTTTTGCTCTACAAATTAGTATGTAATATTTAAAATAGTCCAACTTTTTATTGTATAATTCAAACTTTTTCATTTTTTTTTTATTTTGTATATTATACTTTCCTTATGGAGTCTGGAACAAAATTCGCATCCTATTCCCGTAATTGGGCGCTGATAGCTGCGCCACAGCTTTCCAAATATGTTCTTTCACATAAATGTTATTATTAAAAAACACTATTGTGTCTGGCCATCAGTGTGCCGCTGCGTCTCGTAAGATAATGAACAGTTGAATCGTTAACCTGAATTATAATTGCCAACGAGCACTCTATGTTAAATATAAACATAATACCAAATCGCATAATACTAAACTGGTTATTCGTTCTGTAGTGACAACATCCGTTTTCGATGCATATTTATGAGAACGACTAAAATTACATAAATATTCAAATCAAAATCCTTTTCAGAATGGTCGTCTTACCGATAAAACACCTGTCATAAAGGTCATTTTAAGGAATAAAGACTTGAGTATCTAGGCGAGGAATCAACGTTAAAATAATGTTAGCTAAGTTATATGAAATATACTTGCCTTCTTCTATAAGAAAAATGATATTGAGTAAATTGTAATTGTAAATGTAATGATAATACTGATTTCACATATCACATATTTTCTGTAAATCTTAAGTTAATATTAAATATATGCAGATAAAACATTCTTTATTGAGCACTTTACAAAATGAGCGCTCAATACATCAAGCGATTGGTTTGTTAATTTTGTTTCGATTGTCAACTTACTAGTGTGTACCTCGTAAAAATCCAATGTTAAATCGGATTTTTACGAGGTTAATCAGAATTTATGATTATTATTTCGATTTTTTTGTGACTCATTTTAATGGAGGTTTTGCATGGAACTGCGCAACTTATTTTATAAATATATCAATATTATACCAACAAAATCAACAATAGCCTAGCCTCTGTCTTTTCAAGTGGCAACCTAAAGGAACATATAAGAACAAAAATAACGGAACGATAAAAACTAGAAGAACAATTGTGTCACGTTCATAATTGTGTATAAAAATCTTACCTATATAAGCGGGCGCAGCTTTCCCCATAGTGTCAAGGCAAATACCCGTAGCCTTATTCTTGACCATACCCCAATGGATATTCTTCGGTAACTTAGGGAACTTATCATATACATCATAAGCTACGTTCTCCATAAACCAACTGAATGGTTTACACTTTAACCGGTCTCTTAAAGCTACCTGCTCGGTTATATCGCCCATATCCAAAAACCTGGCCATTGGTTCTCGTGTGTAGAAGTATTCCTTATGCTCCTCATCGAACCAGGTCTCGATAACTCTCTTGTAGTTTATCGTGATTAAGGATCCCTTCCTATTCTTCGCTAAGTTGCCGAAAGAATACGGCATGAACGCTCTGTACACATGACCCACTCTTGAACAAGGCACCCATTCAATACTACCACCGCACTGCCAGATTTTGAAACTCAGCTCGAAATTTTCTCCTCCCCATACAAGAAGACCGGGATCGTACGCGCCAATTTCGAGGAAATACCGTCTATTAATAGCGAAAAGACCACCAGCATGCGTAGGACTCTTGTAAGGTTCTGACTTGTGTTTGTGGAGACTTGATTCTCTTTCAGGAACCTCGTTCTCTTTGTAAAGCATTCCCCATTCGAAGATACCTCTATAGTTCGCTCCATGTTGGTAGACTGGTCTGTATTCGAATGTTCTGTGGTCGATACCATCTATGACTGGTACTGTCATGATCCTGTAGTCTCGGTATATAGGAGCTAGTAAAGGAGGCAACCAGTTAATGTTGACCTCACAATGAGCGTCAAGGAATACGATGACGTCACCGGTGGCTTCTTGTGCACCTCTGGAGCGAGTTCGGATGAGACCTTCGCGTTGGGTGTTCCTGATCAGACGCACTTTGCCCTTCCATCTCTTTATGTAGTTATCTAAGTTGCTTTTTAAGTTATCCTTGTCTGAGTAGTCGTCGACCTGCGGATTAATGAAAATAGCATTTGATATAGTCTCTAAACATAATAATAACAATCCTGCCAAGGTGTTCTTTTGCCTGTCCAATAAGGTAGATGCCGATGATTATTTTGTACATTATTTTACACACAAGAGCAAATAACAAAAGAATGAAATATTTGTGCAAATAGTATCAAAATTTGTGAGGATAAGCCGCATTTAAATGAAGATTACGTCACAGCAGTGACGTAGCGTAGTGGGGACCCACCCAGTCAGTGTCAGTCAGTGCAGACCGGCGACACTTCGACCCAGTGGGATCTTTTGTGTCGACACTCTTCCAATAACGACTGCCACAGATGTTCATGGCAGCCGGGACCGACGACTTAACGTGCTCTCCGAGGCACGGAACAGGTGATAATTGTCACTCAATACGCACAAAATTTCGAAAAGTCATAGCTTCCGAAAATCATAGGTGCGCGACGTGGGTTCGAACCCGAGACCCTCTGCATTGCAGTCTGTTGGTCTCCCCACTGAGCTATCGCTGCTCATATCTATATATACTTAAGAATAAAAAGGCTGTATACAAATTAAGCGAATGTTTGAAGCCGGCTCATTCGTGAAGTGCCGCAAGGTCGGGCATTCATAAAATCACATAATTATTCATAACATAATGTAGTAAAAAGTTACAGTAGATATGCTTTATTGGCAATTTTGTCATAAGAATGTATTGGTGATTATCGCTTATATGCCCGTAGCATGTCGTAAAGACCGATAACAAAGCATTAAGTTACCGACACTCGTAGCAATTAATACATTTTCATTATTGACATTTAATATTAGAAAGGATGTGTCGGTGAGTAATTTACAAAACATACTATTGCTGTTGTAAAATTGTTGCCGTTTTGTTCCTTCCCGTAGTCCCATGAAGTCCGAGGCTAAAGTACATTCATACCTTAAACGGACATTATAGAAATACTAACTGACGCGGCAAACGCTATTCTGCCATATAAATAATAGATACGGACACCCTCATCATTTAGCGGTATGAAATATACTTTACAACCTATTCTCATACCTACAAAATATACAAAAAAATATTCATAAATATCGGTCGAGATGTTTCGGAGGAATGCGACCACAAACACCGTGACACGAGATTTTATATATAATATAGAAGATTTTATAGCTATAAACTTCTTCTCTCTTAGCCTTTATTATTCCCAAGTCACTTGGGGTCGGCTTTTCTAGTCTAACCAGATTTGACTGGATATCAGTTTTTACACGGAGCGGCTGCCACCTGACCTCCGCAACCCGAAGGCTAACGATACCCTAAAGCTAGACCAGTGTCAGGATATTCGAGGGTACTGACTTTCCCAATAACGACTGCCATAGATGTTCATGGCAGCCGGGACCAACGGCTTAACGTGCTTTCCGAGGCACGGAGCAGGCGATAATTGCCAATCAATACGCACATAATTTCGAAAAGTCATATAACTTCCGAAAGTCAGAGGTGCGCGACGTGGGTTTGAACCTGAGACCCTCTGCATTGCAGTCTGTTGGTCTCCCCACTGAGCTATCGCTATAAACATGGTACATTTAAATGTTATAAGGTTTTTAAAACATATCATGTTTCGTCGAAAGTCTGACATGTATAATGTACCTGCTATAATCAATGATGCATTATAAAGTTACATAGTTGTAATATTTAAAGTAATTCCCGCATGCATTAATGAAATATATTATAATCCAAACTATCATGCAAACCAGAAACATAAATATAACACAAAATACACGGACTCTTGACCCATAATTAAGACTGAGCCGAGAGTAAGACAGATAATGACAGAGCTCGTGCGGCGCATATTCAAATCGGCGCGCGGCCGCCATAGTAAAATTGTATGGAGGATTTGAAGTGCTTTTTTTTTGATAAATATGTGTCTTTATTGTCAACCAATAACTAATAACTTAAATATTTGGGACGGACAAATTGTAATATAAATATTTATCTTTCGTTTAAGCTGTAAAATAGAATAGATTTCTACTGTTATCTATCACGTAACACGATTTTATGTCTTTGCATTTTGCGTGCAAATAATTTATGTAATTTTGTAGGCGAATATATTAATTATTTTAAGTTTTTTACACGGAGTAATTGTAAACACATTCATTGTTATGGTAATGTTTATTTTATATTTGTATTAATCAAAAAGTGTTGATTTTATTCAGTGTGACCGCCTGTGTATTGGCACATTTCGCTCGGCGCTGTCTTAAATCAATAAATGATTTCATAACATATTTCATATTAAATTGTAGGCGTTATTAAATTAAACGGAAATTATATAAAAAAATGTAAAGAAGCTATATTACTATTACTCTCTCTCTTAGAACTGAGTACTATCAATTAATTAATCAACTAAATTGGAGTTTCTGAATACGAAAACAAGTCTTTCTTCACCATTGTTTTTAAAGTCAAGCAGTAACCTCTAAAAGCTTTTCCATAGTAGGTTTCGCAATTAAGTAGCTTAGAATTCAAATTAAAATCGAAGCCAAGCTTTATTTACAACCGTTCGTTTAATAGCCACATAAATGACATTTCTTTCCGCTAAGTTTTATCCAAATCCGTTCAACGTTATACTCATGATTGAGAACGGACATACACCTTCACAACTAAACAAACAAGCGAAACAAATAGAAGCTTATAAAAAGTTAAAGAAGCAGCCATCTATGTATTCAAACGGTAAATAATTACCATTGCAGTTACAATGTTTTTTTTCTTACACCATTATCTATTGAAGTAATTGCTTTATACTGTCTGTTGACCTCATTGCGCTGTGCGTTTAAGTGGCGTTATGAACTGTCTCTTAATTAAGTTTGACAAATTAATAAATGTGCACTCTGATGGTAGTAGTTTATAGTCTCGATGTAGGTCAGTCTTAAAAGTTTTGAAGTGACGTCTAAGGTCGGCTTTGCGATTGAACGATCGTGGGTTCTTTGCCTACTAAATGTAATACCAATGTGAATCAATTGCCTGACAGCGTATTGTTAATAAGCTTATAAAACTTGAACGAAGCTGTTTGTACATTAATTAATTAATTAGTCAGCAATTAGACACAATAAAAAGGCATTGTCTCCACCAAGGCGAGCACTGGTCAAGGGGTTAATATATTTAAAAAAGATTAACTAAAATACTAATTAGTTTAATGTTTTTGAGCTCAAACTGTTTTTCTCATGTCTATTTGTATTGTCTTCATGCTAAATACTAATCTGACTTTAACCTGTTTTAGTAGCTTGTGGTTCAACTTATAATCTATGCTCTAAAGAACGTAAATAATATCGCGGCAGCGATAGCAGCGATAGCAGCGATAGCCTAGTGGGAAACCGTTGCACTGCCACGCAGAGGTCTCGAGTTCGAACCCAAGGCGCGCATCTCTGACTTTTCGAAGTTATATGCGTATTAAATAGTTTATTATCGCTTGCTTTAACGATGAAGGAAAACATCGTGAGGAAACCTGCATGTCTGAGAGTTCTCCATAATGTTCTCGAAGATACGTGAAGTCTGCCAAGCCGCACAGGGCCAGCGTGGTGGACTATGGCCTAACCCTTCTCACACAGAGAAGAGATCCGTGCTCAGCAGTGGGACAGTTTAATACAGGGCTGATATTATTATATATTATTAATATCGCGGCAACCATATTTTACGCAGAGGAAGCCGCTGATCAATTTAGTAGAATACTGAAATAAGCTGAGCAAATGTTTTAAGTTTTATAGCAAGCATCCTTCTAATATTATAAATGCATAAGTTTAATTTAATTAATTAACCGGCTATCGGTTTTGGACACAACTTGACGTACAGATAGACCATGTTCTATAATATTCTAAGATTAACAGATACTATACTATTTATCAAAATATGCGTCCAAAGCCGCGGACAGAGTAATCTATACTAATATTATTAAATAAATTGCGCATTTTGTAAGTTTGTGTACCTACCTATGCATGGAGGGTAATCTCCGGAACTATTGTCATCTATTTTAAAATTCTAAACATTGTAAGGAAACCCGCATGTCTAGTTTCCCGTAATGTTCTCGAAGATATGTGAAGTCTGCCAACCCGCACTGGGCCAGCGTGTTGGACTTCGGGCTAATCCTTCTCTCACTGAGAAGAAGCCCGTGCTTAGCAGTGGGAAAGGTAAATTATTCCAGATGGACATACGGATATCATGTTGCATTCAGGCAAAATCGGAGCGAACAGGCAGTAGATAATATTGACCTATGTAGATACTAGATATATTATCAATAAACAAGTCGCTACAGGTCCGGACCAAGCCCGATATTTTGCATACCCACTTTTGCTATTAAGTACGAAATTTACTTAATACATGAATAGTAAGTTATTGATATAAAAATAGCTTAGATTATGTCAACTAGTCGTCGCCCAGTGACCGAAATTCAACCGTAATTTATTCGATATATAGATACTTTGTGATTTATAAATGTTAGCATTCTGCACTCATTCTTTATATTAACTTAACCATGCCAAATATCACATCTCTATGTGCGTGCTGTATGCTTTAATAACAGTAAAAAAATGGACGTATTAATCTATACTAATATAATAAAGCTGAACAATTTATACGCGTTACTCTATGGACTGCTCGTCAGATTTGGAAAAATCTTTTTGGCATTATTAGACCGATTCTAGAGAAAAGATATATAACATCACGCTTCGAGCCACAGGAGCTAAGCAATTGCGTATTTGATGTGAAGTCTTATAAAAGTGAAGTTGCTTTCGATTAAACAGCGTAACGTTCCAATACGGATTTTATGAAATCTTCGCGCTAGTACCATGTCTATTAATTTTATGCATCCAATGTCATAGCATGTATATCTACAAGTTTAAGTTGGTCGCTGCAGAAATTTCGATTAACCAACCGAACAAACTCGTTTCAAGACAACCTTGGTATCGTTGACTTCAAAATGGGTCTATCACTTTCACTATCATCCAGTTCGTGTAGGTATCCTAGTTTTCAGGCTTCGCTAATCATTTAAATCGTTTAATTTACTTAACATGACAGCCTCGGAGGTGAGGTCCGGTTCGATACCCGGGTCAGGCAAAATGTTATTGGTTTTTCTGTTAAGATATTCCAATTAACAGCACAGCAACAGACCAGTATATGGAATCAAATCGTCCCTATTGCGTGAGACTAACAGCACGAAAAACGGCTTAACGTGCTTTTCGAGGCACGAGGATGTGAAGAGTCTCCTCGTGAACATGGCTGCTGAAAAGCAACACAAACGTCGGAGAAAGTGAAAATTAAATCTTAATTGTTTTAATAGCTTAAATAGTACCAAGTTATGTTTAACAGTATTAGTGTAATAGTTTCAAAACTAGGTATATAATATAAGTGTTAAATACACAACGCGATAAAGTGTGAAATATTTAATTTCAATTAATAACGTCAAAGTCAAAGTCAAAAATCATTTATTCATTTAGATCACAAAGTAACACTTATGAACGTCAAAATATATAGGTTAGCGAGTTTATTAAGTTACTGAAGCTACATTTAGGTTAGTTGCTAGGTTCAGGCAAAGGGTTGAGCCTATGAGAAAAAACCTGCACGAAACTCACGGCCACTCTTTTAACTTGCCAATTAAATATAATTTCAGTATTTTACAACTCAGATTAACAAGGTGTTGCAGCCATTATGCCATATACTACTGACTATAAAAAAACTAAAGATAATAACAATAATAACCATGGCGTAAGCTTAAGAAAGTATGGTGTGTAACACTTCCGACTTCCTAACCCCGGGCTGCTATTGGAATGCCTAGGAAGAAAACCCTAATAACGGTTTAACCGACCCAGGAATCGAATCCGTGACCTTATGCACAGCAGTCGCATTCACTTCCTCCTGCTACTAAGGCAGTCGAATAAACACAGCGTGTAACAGAAAGTTGTGGTCATATTTAAGAGTCACATACTATAGCCGCTATACAATGGAAAACCGCGATAAATAAATCCGTATAAATTATTTTCACTAAGATATAGCATTTTATTTTTATCGACCTATCTATATTATACATTCTAGTCGATACTTAAGCAACACTTCAATATTATACATTCTAGTCGATATTTAAGCAACACTAACAGCTGACTCGGGTGAAATACAATAATATCCAGGCGCAATTTTGATAAGCATGTAATGTTTATATATAAATAAACAATAAATAAATAAAAATACTGAAATTTTCATAAAATTATTTTTTTGTTTTTTGTCTGTGGCTAGGATACGTAGGTGCTTTATCAGATATACATTACGGTCCTTAAATATGACCACAACTTTTTGTTACACGCTATACATATATTATAATAAAATACATTTTATTACAATAGGCAACATGAAACAGCTTATCGGTTTGATCAATGTTGTAACAAAAGTTAAAAACAGGAAATAGTTCAGTGTTACGATCTGTAGTCGAGTCAACATTTTTTTTAAATTAACCTTTAAGGCTTCTCTCTTAGCCTTTATTATTCCCAAGTCACTTGGGGTCGGCTTTTCTGGTCTAACCGGATTTGACTGGATATCAGTTTTTACACGGAGCGGCTGCCACCTGACCTCCGCAACCCGAAGGCTAACGATACCCTAAGGCTAGACCAGTGTCAGGATATTAGAGGGTACTGACTTTACCAATAACGACTGCCATAGATGTTCATGGCAACCGGGACCAACGGCTTAACGGCTCTCCGAAGCACGGAGCAGGCGATAATTGTCAATCAATACGCACATAATTTCGAAGTCATATAACTTCCAAAAGTCAGAGGTGCGCGACGTGGGTTCGAACCTGAGACCCTCTGCATTGCAGTCTGTTGGTCTCCCCACTGAGCTATCGCTGCTTTTAAAATAACTTTTAAATATGGACATAATTTTTTTATAACACAGCACTAGCCTGCACATATAGTCTCACAGGAGTATAGCCGCGTGATTTTTTAAAAATAATTAATCCGAATTGCTTAAATACTATATCTAAATAAATTATCAGGTATCTAAAAACAATAAAACGTAAATATAATATCAACTATTTTATTAAAAATTTTGAAACTTATCTAGCTGACCCGGCAATCTTTGTTCTACTATATAAATTCATTCGATAGTGACCACCTTAATCGCCTAGCGGTATGAAATATACTTTACGACCTATTCTCATACCTACCAAATATATATAAAAAAAACATAAAAATCGGTCGTACCGTTTCGGAGTGCGACCAAAAACACCGTGACACTAGTTTTTATACCTAGATTGTATATATGTCAACCATAGGTATCCGCTAGCTGCCTACTAAAAACCCAATATAAAGCCGGGTATACACTATGTTCGCAATCTAACTGTGCTCCGCTCATTTGCAACCGCTCTGATGGAGACGGTCAGTCCCCTTGCGAACATTGAGCGAACATGTCGTCACCATTAGTGGCTAGTACAGCATATATTTTATTTCATTTTCTTCTCGAAGACTACAGAAGCTCTCCTCGCTTGTGGGAATCTGACATTTACAAGAAAAGACTGAGGATCCCACAGCACAGTATAGTTTCGGCACAACACGATTAGAGTTAAAAAAATTCATCCAAACACTCCATTTATCCGAGCGTGAAGCGTGATACACGACACGTACGCACTAAACGTAGTATTTTGCTCGCTTCCACGAACAGACTGAGCTCCTCTTTGTGATCGCCCAGAAACCGCCATTGATAGAGCCGATTGGAGCGCGCACCGCGCGTTGCACGCTCCAGAAGCGCGAACGTATCCACTATGTATGTATGTATCTTATGTGGGGGGCCAGTCAGTGCAGACCGGCGACACTTCGACCCAGTGGAATCTTTTGTGTCGACACTCTCCCAATAACGACTGCCATAGATGTTCATGGCGGGACCGACGGCTTAACGTGCTCTCCGAGGCACGGAGTAGGCGATAATTGTCAATCAATACGCACATAATTTCGAAAAGTCATATAACTTGCGAAAGTCAGAGGTACGCGACGTGGATTCAAACCCGCGCTCCTGCAACGTATCCACTATGTGGAGCAGTTGCAGGAGCGCGGAGCGCAAGAGGTTCGCGAACATACCAGGCTTAAATCTTAATATTTTGAATATTTTCATGACAAGTTACGCTCGTGATTAAGTTAGATGCACTGTATAGATAATTCGAACCGTATCTATCAGTTGAAATCGATTTCGGCGAATCTTTCCTCATAAATTACTTACAAATTCTTTATCCTAGTAACCGAGCACTTAATCTGTTGATTGATTATAGATAAATACATGTAAATACTATTAAAATCAATTTACGGTACAGATATAATGAGATACTACTTAGAAATAACCGTAATCTTTTTATTTTAAGAATTTGTCCTATTTGGTATTCGACAACTCAGTTATCGTTGTATATATAAAATATAATATCATTCCTGTATTAAACTGTCCCACTGCTGGGCACGGGCCTCTATTCAGTGTGAGAAGGGCTTGGCTATAGATAACCATGCTAGCCCAGTGCGTGTTGGCAGACTTCACATATCTTTTAGAACATTATGGAGAACTCTCTGATTTCCTCACAAGGTTTTTTTTGTTGGCTCTCTATATACCTGTGTGTAGACTAGATTTTGCCGTAATTACGTGAATTTTCTATCCCTCGGCAACAGTACTTTTCTGAATGAAAGGCTCTTTTCTGAACCCCTGGCAATGAGTATGCGAAATTTCATGATGATCGGTCGAGTAGTTAAGGTGTGAAAGTGTAACAAACAATCTTACATTCGCATTTATAATATTAGATGATGTCTTGATATAATTAAGCTGATAGCTGATAGCTAAAGAAACACTTACCAAAACAACTTCATGTAGAGCTTTAGGCGGTGATCTCTCTATGACGGTGTGGACTGTCCTCATGAGGACAGTGAAACCCTCGTTGTGGAAGACGATGATCACAGATGTGCTTGGAAGCTCCTCGGGGTAGTGCCAGTACTTGCACTCGTCCAGCCTGGTATCTGGCACCGTTCTGGTGGTACAAACAGTTCAAGTCAGTAAGTAAATTTAAACAAGCAAGGACTGCTTTACTGAACATGAAATGATTGATAAGGACTCCTGCCATATATAAAACTAGATTAAGCCCGCGGCTTTGCACACGTAAATGTAGTTTACTTTAAAAAAAAATGAGATTTGGCCTATGTTACTTGGTGACCGGGATGTTGCGGCGATAGATGTTTTTTAAATCCGCGGATGCGTTCACTGTTATTTGAAGACTCACGTCCGCGGTTGCGGATACGGATGCGGATGTCCAAATCGATGCGGATGCGGATGTTGATGAAAATTGTTCAATTAATTTAATAAAAAGTATCTAAAATCACCGCCTTCGCAGGTTCAAGCCTGTTTTGCAAAGGTTCATAAATTAAACACGTACTACTGAACAACTGATTTATCTTTTATCGTAAGCTACGCTATATCTGGATCCGCATTAACATCCACTTTGATTATTGCAGATGCGGATGCAGATGCCCAAAGCGATGCGGAAGCTCCACAATTGCGGATGCGGATGCGAATATTCACTAAATCCCTGCTTGGTGATAATATAGCTTTGTTAAATGATAAAAGATTTTTTTAAATCGGTTAATTAGTTTTTGAATTAAATTCTTTCAAACAAACCAACAAAAAATCAAATCTTTACACTAATATTAGTATAGAATAGATATTGCCCGCGGCATTGCTTGCGTAAATGCAGGTCAGGTTCATAACAGTACTTTATTTGGATGAAATGTATAATATGTCCTCTTCTGTATCCGTGACAACGTGCATGCGAAATTTCATGATGATTGGTCGAGTAGTTAAGGCATGAAAGAGTAACAAACAAATAAACTCACATTTGCCTTTATAATCTTAGTTACGATATTGAAGTTATAAGAAATCTGAGCAGCTATAGCTCAGTGGGGAGACCAACAGACTGCAATGCAGAGGGTCTCGGGTTCAAACCCACGTCGCGCACCTCTGACTTTCAGAAGTTATATGACTTTTCGAAATTATGCGCGTATTGATTGACAATTATTGCCTGCTCCGTGCCTCGGAGACCACGTTAAGCCGTCGGTCCCGGCTGCCATGAACATCTATGGCAGTCGTTATTGGGAGAGTGTCGACACAAAAGATCCCACTGGGTCGAAGTGTCGCCGGTCTGCACTGACTGGCCCCCACATAAGATAAGATATAAGAAATCAAGACCTATTTTGTGCCGAAGGTCTTTGCCCTTTTTCATCTCTACCCAATGACATCGGGTAGGTATATATTGAGTGAGGTCATGTGTTGTTTTAAAAAAAAATTTAAAAGAAATGTCATGTTATGTTTACATATGAATAGGCATATACTGTAATACAATGTCACACAGTCACGAAATAGGTACCGAAGCGTTACATGATTTTCGCTATATAAAACCGGCCTTATCAAGTTAATATAATAATATTTTAGGCAGTCACTAAAACTGTATTGAGCAATACAAGTACAAAATACCTACGAGGATTGCGTCTTTGGTTACGTGGGAATACCGCGCTGTCATTTTTGCGGCCGATTGCAAGGTCCTGGGTTCGATTTGTCGAGGAAAGGTATTAGGGTTTTCTGTTAGTAACAATGGGAGCATGGTAGATAGGTCGGTAATGTTCGAGTGAAAATTAAGCAGCTTATATACTTACTAATATTGATACGCACACATAATTAACTGTGTTTAAAATTGTGTCTCTAAAGAAGAAGGAAATATGTATAGAAAGCAAGTGAAAATCGGCAATGAATTGCCGTAAATCTTAAGAGTTCGAAAGAATGGTTCAAGAAATATGCAAAGGTCACGTGATGCCACGTGACCTTGAGGTCAGAGGTCAAAGGTCATAGTCATTTCGGGGTATATCGACTATACCGAGTCGAATGACGTTGACCGCGAGTCTCTAGCTCTTACGGTTCTTGAGTTGAAAGCTGTATAACAGACAGACGGACGGACGGACGGACAAAGCTGTTGTATAAGAGTTTTTTCGAACTCTAAAAACTCTTTAAACATCCACTGACTGCACTGGTGATGTAGTGGTTTAAGGCGACGCCTCACTCCCAGTGCGCCGAGTATTGTGGTTAGTATAACAAAAGCTTAGTGTGGTCCTCGAAACAGGAATTAATTCTAGATCAAAAGTCGTCTTTAAAATAACAACAACCCTAAAATATGGCTACATCTTTGTTATATGCTAAATGCGACTAGCCAAAAAAAAAAAAGGTAATGTTGATGCCATCAGTATGCAGCCAGGACTTCATAGTCTATTAGTCTCGTCTATTGTTAACTGCATGGTTGGCGCACCGGGCAAGCGGGCGCCTCACCATTTCTGCCACGCTGAGTGTAGTGGTTTCGAATCTCACACGGTATAATTATTTGTGTGATCCACAAAATATGATTGTCAAAGTACACCCAGTACTTTGGGCATAGTGGACGATTCGCCCGAATTTAACGCGCCAGAATCGCGCAAATCGACACTTTTAAAAATATTATTTTTCTATAGGCGACTCGCACGAATTGCATTTATTGCAGGGAAGTTAAGAAAAGTACAGTCAAGTACAGAAGTGACACGGGTAGTATATTTTGACATACTCACACCCGTAACAATATAACTTCTTCTTGCAACATGTTTCCCAATAAGCATTTAAAAACTTTCTTAACATACTACCCAAAAGAAAATAGTGGGTTAGGTTAGGTTAGAACTGCGACCATCGGCAGGGTCGCGATTGCATGTGAAAGCGATTTGCGCGGCCCCGCCCTCTATGGTTATGTCGAGGAACACCGTGGTAGGTTTAGTCAGTATTATCGGGGTATCTTTCCCCCGGTGAGCCCAACATAACCTCTCCGTCGCAACGCGGAGAGGTATGAGTCAATGCATTGCCCACGGAAAAATTAAAAAAAATTTTAGAACCGCGACCTTACAACGCTCTAGCCGAGTGACCGAAGCGAGCGTGCCGCGGCAGCGGCTGGCGAGCGCTAAAAACAATTTATTTACACAACCAAACAAACAAAATTACCTCTTCCTTCCTCCTGATATTCCCCCGTCATTACAACAATTGAAGCTCCACTTTTAAATAAATAGCAATGCGTCACGAACTTAAATTTATGTTAAGGTTAAAGTTTTGAGATAACTATGGATTTTGCTGTGTAATCAGTATTTTTGATTAGGTTAAGGATTCTTGTTTAATGCAAAAGGAAGATTTTTTAATTTGCTGGTAAGTACTACCCTTAATTTAATACAGCTAGATATATTTTACTCGACTGTACTTTTCATTGCATAAAATACAATTTATGCGAGTCGCCTACAGAAAAATAATATTTTTTTAAAGTGTCGATTCGCCCGATTCGGGCGAGTTAAATTCGGGCGAATCATCCACTAAGCCGTACTTTACTGTTTGTTATTTCTAGTGCAGGCGTTGTTTTTAACTTAACTTGAAACTATTGTGAGTGACCATTTTAGTTTCATGCTAAGCGCAAGGTGTCCACGCTCGAACAATTCTAAATAAACATTAAGAAAAATAAACGCAGGAAATTTGGCGACAATCCATTGTATAATAAAAAATAGAGGTAAAGAAGGGAAACGATTTGTTCTTTTTTATATAACAAAGGCGGCAAACAAGCATTTCGTCTATCGACATGATAAGCATAATTGCTTATAATATTGGTATGCTTGTTAGCGATGATGGGCCACGGTATACCAGGGTGTCACTGTGTGTTGCCGACGTTAGTGGAAATGAATTAAAGATGACATGACATGAATGGGAAAGGAAGGTATGGTCTTAGAATATACTGAGAATTTCCCAGCGGAAAATCACAATAACTCTTTGCTCGACCTGGGTATCAAACTCAGCACCACACGGCAAACTTACAAGTGACTGTAAGTACGCGTCGAGTCAGCTACCATAATATAGGTAATACTAGCGACCCGCCCCGGCTTCGCACGGGTAGTAAAAAAACCTTAACAAATTACACACCTAAACCTTCCTCATGAATCACTCTGTCTATTGGTAAAAACCGCACGAAAATCCGTTTAGTAGTTATTGAGTTTATCGCGAACAGACAGACAGACGCGGCGGGGGCCTTTGATTTATAATATGTAGTGAACCGTTTACGCAATTTATAAAATAATATAATTAATTTGTATGTAGACATACTAAGCTCATACTCATATCATCTCATTACGTTTTGTTAACCTTCAAGTACTGAAATATATCTACACTAATATACAGTGTGGGTATTTATAATGTGCACATATCGAAATTAGGGAATTTATGCTTAATTTTATAGACGGATTTTTTTTTCAAAATATAATTTTTAAAAAATATATATTTTTTATGAAATTTTTGTTCGCTACTTTGACCCCAGTGCAAACAAAACGGTGTAACTTTTAAACAAATGATCTATCGCGATGAGACAAACTCCATAATGATTGGAAGTAATTAGGCGTCCTCAGAAAATGAAATATGTGGAAAATCTACCCTTAATTGAAAATAAACATGTTTCTTTTAGCAAAAATCTGTTTTGTTTCCATCTGAAGAGTGTGTTTGTTTGGTTGAACGCGCTAATCTCAGGAACTACTAGTACGAATTAAAAATAATTTTAGTGTTGAATAGCCCATTTATCGAGGTATAAGCTATATAACATTACGCTACGACCAATAGAAGTGGAGCATAAATGACAAATGTTGAAAATCTGAGAAAATTCTATCATGTGACGCAGACGAAGTTGCGCGGGTCAGCTAGTAAATTATAACAGAGAAAAAGACAATCCATGAAGCAGGACTTGAACGAACTTGCGACCTTGAAAAACAATGTCGTGACACTCGTGACTCAACAAACTGAACTATTCAAGGTCCTGCGTCAAGGATTGAGATATCCTAGTTTATCTTAACTCTACCTAATCTCCGAATAGTGACAAACCGTGTAACATCAATGTTCCCTACCAAATATCAATTAATCATCATATCAGAACAGTCAATCTGTATAGATAACCATTATCTATTTATCCAGTAGAATATTAAATGGCTGTGTTACCTATTCATAGCAATATCATCGGAGGCTGCAATATTCATGCCATATTCACTCTCTGACTCAGCGATGTCATTGGCCCTATCCTGGGCCATGTGGTACGGCAGGCCCTGCTCACCAGGACCACTCACTACCTTCAGGTCGCGAGGCTCAAAATTCCCAAGCTCTGTAAAAGGAAACCCAAAATTAGAACACAATTGCAAATAAATTATAGTGCGACCGTAAGCGCTGTATCACGACTTAGGTAGTAGTGTGACGGAGCAGTGTAACAGACCATTTTGTCAGATGGCCGTCGACGTTCGTGGCGATCAGACGTCTTATTTGTTTCGAATTTCTACGTTATAAACATCCCGTCTGTCGATTCCAAGGCGTGATACAGCATTGATAGTCAAACGAATAAAAATAGGATTGATTATAACAATTACACACATGTAAATTTTATATGATAATGGTTATGCAAAAATAAATAAAAATAAAAATATTACGACTAATACAAATAAAAATCATGATATAAAAATGGTTTGATGATGTAAACCCAGTTAACACAGATGTAGTTTTAGCACATTTGCCTTTCTGCATGGGTGGTAAAATGTATTTATGCAGCAAAATCCACTTTTATGTAAGTCTTAGTGAGTAGTCACTCACAGACACACGGGGAGACGATCTTTAACCTTTTGACCGCCGCAGTCATGTATACATGACAAAGAAAAATGTGTCCAGCACGGTACGGTCTACATGACAAATTAAAGGATGAAATCGTACCTTGGCGCCGAGAGCACGCTTTTGCTTTTTGACGTGGCGGTCAAAGGGTTAATTACTTTGTCTAATAGTGATGCGTATAATTGTATTCGAATATCATTCGAATAGAGTCATAGATAGCGCACTATCTATAATGAACATTTGGATGATGTAATGTTTATATTTATATATGCTGCTATTTTGGATATTTGAATGCAATTGTTCACATCGGTAATATCCAATTCTTCATCGAGGTAAGCTATTGTTGTCTTCTAAATAATTACTTCTGACTGTACAGATGGCGCAATGGTTTAAGTAATCGCAACTACTAATGCACTGTAAGTCGAGGGTTCAATCCCTATAGAAATAACATTACCGTGATCCACAGATACTTGTGCCGAGAATGAGTGTTCTTTGTATCAATTGTTAAAGTTATCATAGCGCCAGGCAACACAGGGATTTCATAATTACTATTGCACTTAGTATAATTATTGTTTATAGTATACAAAGCCTAGGGTCATTGTATAACTGATAAATACTCCAAATAATAATTCAGTATATACATACGTCATCACTCATCACTCTATGAATAATTCGAATGTCATAAACTCAGCAATAAGTGCACAATAACAACATACTTAATTATAAACAGCTTATCAGTAAACACAGTTGGGTTTTCTATGCTACTGATTGCATTGATTTATAAATTATAAGTTACTAGCTGTGCACGCGATTTCACCCGCGTTTATAGTTACTGCACCGCCCCCGTGGGTCGTAGCGTGATTATTAGCGCGTTCAACCAACCAAACAAACAAACTCTTCAGCTTTATAATATTAGTATAAATTTATTAGTAAGATAATTTTTGTGGAAAGATATCATTGTCTGTCTGTCTTGCTGGTTCTATACCTTTGAAACTTATGATTATTTTTGTGGTACCTTTGGTTCTGGTATAGGTCAGTATAGACTACTTTTCTACAAAAATATTGCTATATCTATACTAATATTATAAAGCTGCAGAGTTTGTTTGATTGAATGCGCTAATCTCAGAAACTACTGGTTCGAATTGAAAAAATCTTAGTGTTGGTAAGCCCATTTATCGAGGAAGGCTATAGGGTATATAACATCACGCTATGACCAATAGGAGCGGAGCATCAATGAAAAATGCTGCAAAAACGGGGAAAATTCTCTTCTGTAAAGCAGACGAAGTTGCGCGGGTCAGCTAATAAAAATTTCTCTCACAAAAAAAATACTGAATAAGTTACATGAGATTGTGGTACAAGGAATGCAAGGAATGAAAATGAAGCATGATCTATGCAGTTATGTACTGAGCTACATCAGATACCCATTCTCTTTTGGGGTCGAGCTGAAAGCAAATATATGTTTAAACACTGGTAACTAACCACAAAATGTTTAACACGGTTCTCAAAATATTCAGTGTACTGATAATAAGTGACTACTTAAATGAAAGCCTCATCATTTAATGTAAGTATATAAATAAAATAATTATAAAGTTACATACTATTGCAGACTCTAATATATCCACATAGCTGGACTATATGTCCATCAATTAGTACCCAGGCATATTACATTACTCAGGAATTAATCAAGTAAATTTTCCACTTGTGTTTCATAACCATGCTATGAACCAGAGGTCACAAATTGCCAATATTTTAAATTTTTTATGAATTGTAAGGGGTATTGACAATTGAGATGCTACAAATTATTGGGTTATCTTAAAAATGCAGATAGGATTGAAATCTGTCAGTACATATGTTTATATATTTTCTAATTAAGTACTTTATTATCTTGTTATGATATGATATATGATAATGTGAATATTATAGATAAATGCTGAACTATAACAATGTAGGTATCTATGATGGAGATATGTGATACAGAACTTGTAGAAAAAAGCTGTTAAGAATAATATTCTGCAATATTTAAGGGCTTTTTAGTGAGTAAGTAAATAAAATTGTGTGTGAATGTTGTGTGCAACAGTTAAAAGAGAAAGAATCATTGAAAGGAAACAATAAATAAAATAGGTAACATTTTTATGAAAGAGGTTGTAGTCTCTGAGCTACGACTTTAAAGCAAAATATACTTGCGCCATTCGTATGCAATATTTTTTCAAGTCTCTATCTATAGTGCCTGCCTAACCTCCATAATATCCTGGAAACAGCTACATATTGATGTTGCTAATAAAATCTAACGACACATATAAACTCTGAAATCTACAATTACATTAAACTTATTACTACTTTCCACTCTATAAGTAACAAAAATTAGTGTTATTTTTCAGTATGTTAAATTACATGTCAGACACATAAATACTCTACAACATTGTTATGTCATAAATTTTACGAATACCATAAACACTCTTTGGTCCAGTCAGCTTTGATTCATTTAAATTTAAATCAGGTAGAAAGTCTTTGTACAGGTGCCCTAGAAAAGAATGTAAATATGACTTTTCTAGGAAACAATTCCATTATCATACAAATGATATTCTTCAAGATTGTTATAATTTTACTGATAAACTGTAGTAACATTGCACCTGATATTTCATAAAAAAATATTTGACAGTGTCTGGACATAATTTGTAATGCCCTTAACCTTTAAGAATAGCACACACACAGCACACTTGCAGTCAAACCCAATAGGTTTTAATTATATCTGGCATTCCAAGAATTTACAGGGTTAAAAACACTATAAAAAAACTGAACTAATTTAGAATTGAGATTTTTCACCTTATTTTGAACTTTGGAATAAAGTTACCATCAGTGAAATTACAACATTAATGCAGAGTTATGGTTAGTTGTAGATATGGTTTAAATTAATTCAATAAGGTTACTTACAAGAAATTTCTTGTATGCGTAAAGCTATATTAGTACACATCTTTTATATTTTTGATATAAGAATTGTAACCGGTGTACAAGTTTGTAACTTAACAAAGTAGTGGAACTTAAAAAAGGAGTGGGAGGTGAAAGTAACTTTGCATGAAGTTAAAGAAAATTGAGTTTTGTGACCTAAGTATGAGCTTTCAATGTACTATTTATTTTAAATTCATGTCTTTCATTCAAGTTTTGGACAATTAAGAAAATATTATATATTTGAGAACAATGCAAAACTCGTAATATATGTAACATAATAAACTCTAAATATATCATATAAATATTTCCTAATATGTATTTAGATAAACATAAGAATAATGCCAAAAGTATATAGTAACATAACTCTGGTACATATGACTCAATATTTGTTACAATGACTTTAAATTGGCATTAAATAATTGCTAACCAGTAGCACTACAACAAATGTTTGATCATAAAGTATTCACATTGTTGCAGTTTAAACAATAAAAAAATTAACTATTGAATTACAATGGAAAGTAAACGTAAATTGGGTGTCACAATAGTTTGCGACACAGCTGTGAATATAACGATACATAAGCAATTGTACACCTCACAAAACACGTATTGACGTAACAAAAACACTGCTAGGTCGGATAGTCACGCCGGCTGAATAGGGCACATAACTGTACTTACTAAAACATGCATTTACTAAGAAATATACCTTTTTAAACTAATTAACTTTATTACCTGACTTTAGAGTAGGGTAAACATCTCGGTGGAATTTATAATATTCAGGCTGGGAGTCAGAAAGTATTGCATTACTAGTTTCGGCTTCAACGTTCTCATTGGACCACTTATGCAAAGCGAACAATAATACTAAAAGTATCGCGCACGCTCCTCCCATACGAATAATCCGCCCTCGTCTTACGTTAGTGATCCTCATTTTTTTATTTAATACTAGTACATAACAAAATTATTACTTTCAAATAAATTTTGAACGACTCGGAAAATCGTCGACGATCGACTCGCGGGTGACGTTATTATGACAACGTCAACATATGCTGCGTTTCGTTTCTAGTTACCTATATATGAAAACTATATAATTTTAATTAGGTAAAGGTTAAACAAAAGTGTGTGCACACGTGATATTCAATAAATATTTATTACTGGCTTATTTGGTAATTATATTTAGTTAGAATTTTGGTGTAGCTTATTAAGTTATTAAAAGTTTACTGGTGAAAGTATATATACTCTAACAGCTAAAAACAACAAATTAATAGTAGGAGACATAAACATTAACATTGCACCCAAACCGAACGAACTAGCTCACGAATATAACAACGGAGTTAACTACTTAAGCACTCTTTCCGATTATGGAATACTGGCTGGACACACTTTACCTACAAAAGAAAGAAACTGTTTGGATCACATAATGATAAAGATTAATAACAATAAATACTCCGCAGTTTATGCAATCTTGCAAAACATTTGCAAACCACAGTAACAGACCATTTTACTATACTTCTATCTCTATCTAAATCCAATAGCAAATTATTGTGAAAAATATAAAATACATAACTTAGTTTAATAAACCACGAGATAATAATAAAGAGCTGATCAACCTTAAAGGTAATCCTGCTGAGTCTGTCAATTTTTTAAATACAATCGAAGAAGAAGAAGTCGAAAGAATCCTCATGAATTTAAAATCTAATAGTGCTCCCGGCTGGGATAACCTTCCTATGGCATCCTAAAGTTTGCAAAGGATAAACTTGTTCCCGTAATTACGCACCTAGTTAACCTCTGCTCTCAACAAGGTTTATTCCCAGCTCATTTAAAAAGTATTTTATAACCTCTGTGTACAAGGTTGGTGACAGAGGCGACGTCGGTAATTATAGGCCAATTGCTGTACTGCCAGCTATCTCGAAAATATTGGAGAAATTATTAAACTCTAGGCTTATAAGTTACCTAAATAGATACCAACTTCTATCACCCTCACAATATGGCTTCAGGCGTGGTAAGTCAACCGAAGACGCAGTTATAACAGTAACTCAATTTGTCACCGAACAGGTTGATAAGGCTCAAAAATGCTTATCGGTATTTTTGGACCTGGAAAAAGCCTTCGATACGGTCTCTGTCTCTATTCAAATCTACAAACTAGAAAAAATTGGTTTAAAATCTATGGCACTGTCTCTCTTCAGCAGTTACCTTTCTGAAAGGAAGCAAACTGTGAGACTGAACCAATATAAGAGTGAAGACGTTGCAGTGTCTTATGGTGTTCCACAGGGAAGTGTGCAGGGCCCTACACTGTTTCTAATATATATATAAACTACCTCTGTAGTCTAAACATTACTAACTCACATACTTTTTCTTATACTGATGACACTGCGCTGGTCTTTACTGGGAAAACATAGGCTGCTGTAAAAGAAAGTACAGAACATGGCTTGTGCTTAGTTGCAAAGTGGTTAAATCATAATCTTCTTATACTGAATACATTAAAAATATCCTTATCTGCTACAGTATCCAAAACCACACACAACCTAATACCGACATTAAACGTAAAATACACTCATGGAAAAGATTTACTACTAATACCGACACTTGTGACTGTCCCGCTATAGATAAAATTGAGAATGCAAAATCATGGTTGACCAGAGACTGTCCTGGCATTCGATCAAGTCACTACCAGAATTAGAAAACTTATATGGATTTTTAAAACCTTGAGACATGTGGTGCCAGGGGAGCAGCTCAATGATCAAAACACCTCAAGGAATATTCTTAAGGAAATCTATAGGTACACCATTGGTGCAGTCCATACTAACCTACTGCATACCTGCCTGGGGAGGAACGGGTAAAACAAAAATGTTGGAACTAGAACGTGCTCAACGTGCCTTGCTAAAAGTAATGCATTTTAAACAAAGAAGATTTTGTACTAGCAGTCTATACTTCATCAGTAAAGTCCTATCAGTAAGAAAGCTTTATATTCTCTATACTGTTTTGAAAACATGTAACTACTAACTTTACACCAACCGCTACATCAAAAAGAAGAAAATATAATATAATTGCTCGTTCTCTAATAAAAATATCATTTACCAATAGACAATATAAGAGTCGATCGGAGACTTTATACAATAAAATAGATAAAAACGTAGATATTTACACTAACACCTTTCAAGAAAATAAAAAAGTAATAACTAACTTTCTACTACCATTAAGTTTTGAGGTAACGGAGTCTATAATACAACACACACAATAACAAAAACACTAACTTATACACGCACGCACACACACACACACACACACACTCACACACACACACACACACACACACACACACACATACACAAACACACAAACACACACGCACACAAACACACATTATAGTGAGAATGATTAAAAACGTTAATTAAGATACTATACTGAATTATTCTGTAATTAAATATGTTCGCAGTACTTAAGATTTAAGTTCACGTATTAAGTACAAATTATAATTATTATTTTAATGTTTTAGTTTTTATTAGCTATGGAAGAGCGTAGTCACCTGTCACATGCATTGTTTGCTTACTATACTCCATTTGGTTAGGTATTTAATTAAAGGTAAACAATCTTGATGTGTCTTTTTTATCTTTTCATCTAAAAACTCAGTTTAAAAATAAATATACATAATACCTAACGATTACTAAATCAATTGAACCGTTACTTTAAGCAGTAGTTTATTTGTTTAATATGTGTTTGTGTAGGGTAAAAAGTCACATCAAGATTGTTTACCTTTAGTTAAATACCTAACCAAATGGAGTACTAATAGGTGACTTCGATCCCTACACAAAAAATGTAAATCTGTTTAATGAAAATAAAACAAATTATTATTATTGTTTCTTTTATTACAGGCATTCTAACATAATATATTAGAAAATACCTGGCCCTTTGGGAGGATTACACGGAGACATAGGTCCAACGTGATGAAGCCCTTCGAGAGTTTTAATCAAAGGTGGGATAGAACACCGACAGCGCCACTAGCCGCAACAGGCCTAAGACTATTGCTACGTATGTATTCTAATATATGGGCTATGTGTTTGGTGGACCGGTATATTGGTAACTATAGATAAAAAACGGCGTCTGCTCTGAATACTCTAATAGAATCAATGCAATGGGCAGATAGTGACTCGCCAACTCACTAGATGGACCCCCTGAATAGTCACCATAGGCATACAAGCCAGCAGCAGTGGGCAACACCGGTGCGAGTGGAGTCTTGACAAAGGAGACCGGCAGCTGGTTTCTCCACAGTTATGCCCTTGAAGCCTAGCGGCCTCCCTTTGACCGGCCGACCAAGACAAGCCGGAGTTGAGAGTCCTACGGACGCTCTTGAAGTTCCACCCCAGCCAACCAGTAAGCAAGCCGTAATCAACTCTCTGAGATATTCAGGACCGTAGTATCGCCACTCAAATTCAGCTCGCCACAAGCTGCCCTCCGGTTTGTGCGCTTTTATTTAACCTAGTGATATATTTTTGTTTATATCACAAGGCGAAGGTGGTAGTTTAAAAGCTAGTGTACTGTGCCCTCCAATATCGCGTTAGTCTCATGATGAGATAACGACTGTCCCAGAGGGGTTATTATTATTATTATTATACATTTTCCATTTTACTTGGTTCATTCAAAATAGTATTAAAATAGTGTCTCAAAATGTTCTACTATTATGTAAATATAAATAGTTTCATCTTAAAATAAAATCTTTTTGTGATCATGTTACAAGCTGAGATCAAAATTACCTACTTGTGCAAGCAATCAATCAATCAGTCCACCGCAGTCCACTGCTGAACATAGGCCTCTCCCATTTTACGCCACAACATCTTGTCTTCCGCCTTCCACATCCAGTCTAACCCAGCTACCTTTATCAGGTCATCGGTCCCCCTGGTCGGGGGCGTTCTACCTTACGCTTACCAAGTCGCGGTCTCCACTCTAGGACTCGCTTGCTCCAACAGCCATCGATCCTTCTACAGATATGCCAGCCCATTGCCACTTCAGCTTGCTTATTCTGCGAGCTATGTCGGTAACCTTGGTTCTTTGATGGATAACCTCATTTCTAAGTTTATCCCACAAAGAAACTCCAAGCATAGCTCGCTCCATAGCCCACTGGGTGACTTTCAATTTTTGGACTAGCCCTACCGTGGGTGTCTACGTTTCGGCACCATAGGTCATAACAGGTAGGATATAGATGTAAGGCCAGTTTAAAACAAATTAAATCAATCCGTTTAAAATTTAAAAAAACCGTTTAAAACCGAAATAAACCATATTTTTCGATTTAAAACGGTTGGTGTTGATGACTATGTTTTTCTTAATTATAACTACATTTTCTTAATTTTACTGAGGTAGGCATATAACGGAGAACCTAGACAGTGTAAAGATTTATTAAATGTGTGATATACTGATATTGATATACTTAGCAGGTTTAGTTCTTGTTGGTCCGTCCGATCGTAGGTGTTACCTACTTGAGTAATAAAAACTCTATTGATAAATTAAAAACTCTGTGTTGGAAACATTTTTTTCATTGTTTTCATTGTGTTAATGATGTCTTCTAATCTAGTGTGTGTAATATAATATAATAAATAAGTATAGGTAGGTATACCTACAAACTTAATTTTTCGTGTAGTAGGTAATGTAGGTAGGTACTTTATATTGATTTTCTATAAACTAATTAAAACGAAACATGACGTCAGGTGACCAAAAATTGCCCATAATGAAGTGTAAAACACAGTTCTTTTATTTTTGTAGGCGAGTTTTCAACCGTTTAAAACGATTTATTTGGGGTTTAAAACGACAATATTTTATTTAAAACGTTTTAAATCGGTTATTTTACATCAGAATCTATAGGTAGGAACGCACCAGGGTCAAAGACCTACTTGTTAGTGACCATAATTGATTTTGAACGAAAGATATACATTATAATCTATTTCAGAACAGAAGATTGTTGTGACTGTGGTTGTGAGTTGTGACAGCATAACGACGACTGACAGTGACGAGCCCGTTTATTTTGAATTTGAAATTCAGGCTGCTTGTTAGCGAATTAATACTTCGTCAATTATTTTCAACAAGTTTATTTACTGTGCTCCATTGTGTGTTGACGAGAACGGTGTTTTTCTAAACTATAATGGAACGACGTGAGTATCTTGTGAGGAAGAGCAACTTTACAGTATTACATTAATTTTGCGGGGACTACAATCGTTCTCCGTTCTTGTGTCGCTTGCAAAGATATATATAAGATGAAAAGCTTATATTGAGAAGCTTTTGTAGAAATTTATTAATCATTAACCCTCTAAGTTTAATTTTTATGTAAACGTTTTAGAACAAACATTCACGCCTGAGAACTTCATAAACAATTGGAATGGGGAGTTTTCAAACTATCCGCTGACGGCACCTGATTTGAAGAAGCCTCATGCAGTAATGGGTGCTCTGTTTCAAGTGTTTGATAGGTTGGGTATTGACAGAGATGCTGTTATCACGGTAAGTTATTACCTAAACACAACAGATAATGTTGACAATTCATAACAGAATATTAATATAAAGAGTTTCATTAGGAAACATTAGGACAATTAGGCATCAGATACTGCTATTGCTAACTAGTCCTTTGATAAGGTAATTATTGTTAATGCCTGTCTATTGTTGGATCATCTCAGAATTGTCTAGTGCCCAACGCAGTGTTGGTACTAACTTCACATTATAAGAGTTGCTGTTTAGAGGTTGGGATCCCTTCTGGAAAAAAACCTTAATAATAATAAACCAATACTGCCTATTTACAATATAATATGGGTGATCATTATGTTAGCATTGGTTGTCAGATGACAACTTAACATTAAACAGGTGACCACATTTAATCATTGCTATGATGTAAATAATTGTATGCTTTGTGTTTTCATCTTTATTAAATATTTATGGTTGGTAGGTGGTTTTCTAAGAAAAGCCTGTTTTGTGGTGTTTTTCAATATTGCTCTGGTAGTTACTGAGATTAATGCATTATTCAAGCATACAAGTTCTATAAAATTTCTATAATATAATAACTAAATTAAAGATAATTATTATACTTTTACTATATATGTATGTTTCAGCCACCACCAGATGATATGCGCAATGAGAGTATGGTTTACTACTGGGACTTGATCCCAGTTATCAACATGACCCGTGTGTTCAATCACCTAGTGTCCATGTTGCCTCAAGTGGGTGGTACTATAAGCATCCTACACTTTCTACAACCAACCGCTACCGCATCGCATTCTATATTACTTCTTTTGTTTAATCTGATGGTGTTCAATGAGCAACGGTTACAAGAAATTGCTCCACATGAAGAAGAGCTGTTTGTGAAAGTTGATGAGGTACTTGTCAATTGATATAACTTTCTAAGCATGAAAAAAGAAATGTAATTTTATTATGAGTGGCTTTATACTGAATAATAATATTTTGTAAGTTATTCTGATTACTACAGCAGTGTTTAGCGTTGTGGGAGTTCTTGGATTGCCATTAAAAGGTCTTGAGTTTAGTCTATGCACCTCTGATTTTTAAAATTATGTGCATATTAAATAGTTAATTATCACTCACTTTTACGGTGAAGGAAAATAAAGTAAAGGCACTTGCATGTCTAAGGGCCTGTCCCACCACCTCCAAATAGCATTTATCTATTAGATAAAAATCTCGCCATCTCTCTTCTTGAACCTAACAAGAGTGAGACAGCATGCAATTTATATTGCGGATAATTTTTACTTGTTAGTTGTGGGACTGGCCATAAGAGGTCTATACATATTATGTTCTTAAGATGTTCTAACAACAATCTAACATGGTCTAGGGGTCTATGGTCTAACCCTGAGAAAAAGCCAGTGTCCAGCAGTGACTGTTTATTAACAAGCATGATATAGCATATGATTACTAGCTTTCGTTGGTAACCCCTCCAGCTAAGGTCTATGCTTGTATTAAATGGTTCAAATTGATACAGAGCTTAGGTTACATTGTAAAGGTAATATTTAAGGGGTGCCTGTACTAGGGTAAACCTGTGCCACAGGCATTAAGGGCACATACTATATAATATAGATATAAATTCTAAAACAATACTTATAAAACATTATTCTTTGTATATAAAAACTTACGAATTATATTATAAACTATGTGATTACTATGACGACTTAAACAGCTATTTTATTGCGTAACACTTATTGAACAACAGTCATCAAATTTTCTGTTTGATCGTAGATCAAGGTTTGTAAATATTGTTGAACTAATTGCTTAGTGTTAGCATAATTTTTGTCATAAATCGCAGTTATTTTGTTTATATTAAGAACCTACAAATGCAAAAAACCTATTGGTAAAAATATACTTAGATTGAGACTAAGTAGTACAAACAATATCTTTCCGTCGTTTAGTGTTAGTAAGTTCCGGGTTATAATCAAGAGTAGTATGTTGTTTTAGTACAGTGTGCATTATAAAAAGCTGCCGGACTGTTAGTACTTTAGAATTTTGATACAAAAGGCATGTGGGATAGCGGAAAGGTCGATGTGTAGCTACTTTTAGGAGTGCTCTTTGTGCTCTTTCAATTGGAAGAATAACCGATTTTTATGTAACACCAACCTTTGTTAAAATGTTTGTGACACAGGCCTATCCATATAGGGAAAGCAGTCTCTTGATAAATAAATAGCAAACAACCAAACAAAAGACACGAAGAACTGCCAGACACGGAACAACTACATATGTGTCATAGCACTCGGCGCAGTGACAATGATTTGTCGGCTTCGGTGGCGTAGTGGTTAGTGTAACTGACTGCCACGCCTGAGGTCGCGGGTTCGATTCCCGCACAAGTCAAACATTTGTGTGCATGAACATAGATGTTTGTCTTGGTCTGGGTGTTTCTATGTATAATATGTATGTATTTACAAAAAAAAAGTATATATGTATGTTTATCCATTGTCTAGTACCCATAGTACAAGCTCTGCTTAGTTTGGGCTAGATGGTGTTGTGTGTATGTGGTAGAATATTATATTATATTAATAGCTGACTGCACGGATGGATTAGTGGTTTAAGTGGTCGCCTCGTCACTGCTACTGCTCCGAGCGTTGTGGGTTCCGAGTCTGGATGGACGTTGTGTCCGTTGATTGAATGTAAAAAAAAAGTAAAGTACAGTCGCCCGAGACGTTCATTCCTAGTGTGGGAGATGTATGTTAATAAAAAAATACACGCGCTGCTACGCTTTTTTACATTAAAATTATTAAATTGTTTTCTATATTATAGTTAGTATTTTTTTAATAAAGCGTGTTTTCCAGTTTGTTTAAATTGTTATTTTCTATTTTTTCTATATTATTGTATTATCATCGGTCCTCGATAAGTGTGCATAGTTTTAAATCAATCCGTCGGTTTGAAAGGGGTGAAAATCACGTTCAAAGATTCAGTTACATAGATTCATAGATACATAGACACATAGATACATAAATACCACGCTAATAAAAGCGTGTTAAAAACAATGGCGATGCAACCGCTTAAACCGCAACGCCATCTTTGTATACGAAGTTAATGTACAAAAATATCTATATAGTTAATAAAAATTTATTTGTAATAATTTCAGGTAAAAGCATTGGAAGAAAAGAAGAACAAACTATTGGAAATGTTAAATGAGCAAGCCGAAGAAAAAGGTAAACGCGGTGAGAGATTGGATAAGGTAAGTTCTCTACAGTTGTATTATAAAATGTTACTTATAGGAAACTAGCTGTCCCTCGTGGCTTCATCCACAAACGGATGGAAACTTGTTACTCTTTAACGCAAAAACTACTGAACGGATTTTGATGAAACTTTACGGTATTGTAATTGTAATTGTAATTGGACTCCCTTTTCCGCATTTGAACTCTAAGTTGGTCCATTATGCGTGAGAGTCGGCCGGTTACGGAGATAGCCAGCCCAACTCCGCCCAGAAGCACAGAAGTTTCCTGGGGTCTTCGCAGGCTTCGCAGAGTGACCTCGGATTGTTGAGGATTTCCTTACGTTGTGCTGTTACTCCCACACATTCCAGGACTACATGGGCAGCAGATTCTTCTTCGGTCAGACATCCTCTACAGAGTGGGCTGTCTGTTGCTCCGATGTTGTAGAGATGTTTGTTCAGGGGACAGTGTCCTGTTAGGATCCCCACGATGATCCGAAGGTCCAATCTTTGTAGGTTGAACAGGCGGTGTGTAAGACGTGGTGAGATGGCCGGTAGGGCTGCTCTCGACTGTCTACAGTCCGTAGTCCGTGCCCAGCGTTTATTATGTTGGCTCTGAGTGCGAAGCCGCATCCATGTTTTTAGTTGTGAGAATGGTAGAGGGAGGAATGGAGATGGACCTTCCGTGGTGGTTCCCGATCCTCTTCTAGCCAACTCATCTGCAGCATCATTGCCCAGCGATTCACTATGCCCCTTTATCCATTGTAAGGTCACTGTGTTTTTTATGGATGTTCTTTTGAGAGCAAGGTGGCATTCGTAAACGAGCCTGGAGTTGCAGCTATTGCTCTCTAGGGCTCTAAGTATTGCTGTGCTGTCGGAGAGGATTCGTATACACTTAACAGTATTATTGTTTATACATCAGAATAACATATAGTCTACTAAAAATCTATCTTAACATAAATCTACATTATCGCGAGCGAAGACGCGTGCAAAATCTAATAGGCTATAAACTTGTTAACAGTTGGGCTATCAATTGCATAAGGAATTTTGAAATCCCACTAGTAGCCCAGTGATTATTGCGTTTAAAAAAATAAAAACTTATTAACTCTTCAACTTTATTATAGTAATTGCGTTAGCTACAATCTAATTTATTGATTTTAAAATAATGCGAGTATGTAATAATTTATTATAATATTACGATAAACCTGCTCTTTGACAGAGGCACATACGAGCCGCTATATTTGTACCGTGTATTTGTTACCTGCTCGGATACGAGCCACCTAGTGCGCGCCACTTTAAACCTTATTTTACTAACCTTAACGCTTAAAACTGATTGTTTATCGGCTACGAATGGATTTGTTTTTGGTAAAGGACATATCATAAGGCTTTACTAAAATAAAAATATACGATAGGTTAAGAAAGCATAGTATGTGCGTTATAAAATGCATACGACGCTCATCGTTACAGTCGCGCGATGTATGTTGCAATCTATATTCGTCAATAAGTATGAAAAGCTGCGTCGACAAATCCCAACATGTAACATAGTAATACTGACTGACTCGGCAAACGTTGTTCTGCCATATAAATTATTAGTTAGCGGTATGAAATATACTTCACGACCTATTCTCATACCATACACGCATAAAAAATTATAAAAATCGGTTGAGCCGTTTCGGAGGAATGCAACCAAACACCGTGACGCGAGATTTTTATATATATAGATTAGATAAGGAATTAGTAATAAATATACTAACCGCAAACAAGTCAAGAATGCTACTAGCTACCATCTAAAACGTTTTAGCGAAACGTTACATTTACAAACAATTTAACATGGTTTATAAGGAAACAAGTGATGAATATGAGGGTAGAGGGACGATAAGCGAGAGGAAGGCCAAGGAAAAGATGGATGGACTGTGTGAGGATGGATATGAAAGTGAAAGGGGTAAATGAACAGATGACGGGTGACAGAAAAGTATGGAAGCGAAGGACATACTGCGCTGACCCCAAATAAATTGGGACCAGGGCAAGAGGATGATGATGATAAGGAAACAAATTGCTCATTCCTAAGATTACCAAATAACTGGCGACGGCGGGATCTGTCAGTCAAAAATGTTATTTCAAACCATTATAAGAAATGTAAAACATAGCCCTAATATTTAAAGCAGCTAACATTAAATCAGATGTCTTATCCTGTTTCAGCTAGAACATAACATAAAACAATATGAAGAGGAATTGAAACAAGAGAAAGAGGTCCATGATGAAGAGAAACAGGAGCTTGAGTCTATACAGAAAGAGAACAGACAGACTCAGATGATTCTAGAACAGAAGAAGAGTCAGAGAGACGCGCTTATGGCTGAGGTAGCAAGGAAACGGGCTTTAAGGTAAGAATATTAATTATCTTGATGCCGTGGAATTAACGGTCTTTGTTAGGAATAATACACATCTTATTGTACAGGGTAGTAATCATTACATTACCCTTAAATATCTCTCAACAAAATGACAGTAATGAGTTGATAGCAATGTCATTTTAGTGACAGGTTTGCCTAGTGTAGGCCAATGGCTAATGTACAATATTGTAATATAATTCAACACTGACATATATTTTTTATTACTGCAATTTCATTGCCATTTAGGCGAAGAAGTTTCGATAGACGATAAGAGATGGCGCTGTACACAATTAAACACTTCGCCATACAATCCTGAATCGCGACGTGAAGTTTACACTATATGCTACTACATATGTATATAAGTTCTTGATGTTAACCGACTGGTTGCAATACCCCATGCACTATCACCCAGTCTGGTCGGAGGATTTCAGGAACATTTGTGTTCGAGGTACAACACACAATATTTCTCCACAATCTCATCACCACTGTTTTATTGCCATAGTTTTTTTCTTATCGTCTCATCATCATTGCTTCATTGCCATCATTACATTATTTCGTTACCATCAACTGAGCACAGTTTCAAGAATCTTACTTCTGCTGAGAACTCACATATAGGAAAACTCACAAATTTTTTACCTGACCCAGTATCGAAACGTAGATTCCATATGATCTGCAGTGACCTTAACCAGCACTAGACGAACGAGACAGCCATTACAATTGCTTATATTATTTACGTAACAAAATCCATTTTTCAGAGTATATGACGCTGACGATATCAAAGCGAAGGCCGAGAAAGCAGCACAAGACGTGCAGGAAGCGGAAGAGAAACTCAACTCGTTGCGGGCCTCCCTCATGGAGAAAGAGAACAGCCTTAAAAACCTGCAGTCCATCAAACCTAACCTGGATACTGCTAATAATCTGTTACATGAGATTAAGAATTTATCCGATACTTTGAGGTAAGATTCTTGTTTCATTAAGTCCGTACGCCGGCGTCCGTACACCTATACGGACGCCGGCGTCTAGATAATCCTAGCTATCCTAACTTTAATTATAAATGCGAATGTTTGTTTTTTATGCTTTCACGTCTTAACTACTCGCCAATCATCATGAAATTTCGCATACACGTGAGGGGAACAGAGAAGGACATACGCACCATTCATCCAGAAAAAAGTACTGTTACTAATCTAATCTCACCTACATTTACTGAATCAAAGCCGTGAGCTAATTGTAGTAATATATTTAAAAATATATCAGCCCTGTATTAAGTTAAGTAATTGTGAGAAGGGCGTCTAGATACAATACTTTTATATTTATTACTAGCTCCTATTCCTCAGAAACAGTACTTTTTTCTGGATGGAAGATACCCTATGTCCTCTTCTCAACTCCTGACAACTTGTATGCAAAATTTCATGATGATTAGTTGAGTAGTTAAGGCGTGAAAGCGTATCAAACAATCAAATTGACATTCACATTTATAATATTATTTATTTATTTATTTGGACAACCAACAAGAACATACACCTTAAAAGCTAAGTTACAAAGTCAGTGGTATACAAGTATTGGTGCTGCCTTAATTACAGGTTGCCACGGAAAGCAAAATACAAACGATAGTTGGGAGCATAAGGCTTCCCAGAACTAAAAAATAAAATAAAATTCTTACATAATTAGTATATACTAAAAGAACAAAACTATACTACTGTGTTATTGAATCTCAGCATAGTGATAATATTTTCTTTTTAAAAGTTGGAAATAAAAATATATTAGGAAGGATAGACAATAAGTATATTATTATATTTAAACAATTTGTGTTCAGTGTTTTTATCAGGGATGTTGCGAATATTCGCATCCGCATCCGCAATTGCGGAGCTTCCGCATCGATTTGGACATCTGCATCCGCATCCGCAATAATCAACGCGGATGTTAATGCGGATCCAGATATAGCGTAGGTTACGATAAGAAATAAATCGGTTGTTCAGTAGTACGTGTTTAATCTATGATATGATCCTTTGCAAAACAGGCTTGGACTTGTGAAGGCGGTGATATTAGATAGGTATTTTTATTAAAGAAGATGAACAATTGTCATCAACATCTGCATCCGCAATTGCGGAGCTTTCGCATTGATTTGGACATCCGTATCCGCATCCGCATCCGCAACATCCCTGGTTTGTATAGTTTCGTCGATTAGTTGCATTTATATGACGTTATTGATAATTTGAAATAAATGTTACTTGGTACAAAGTCAATCACACAAATGTAAACTAGCCACAAAAAAAAAAAAAAACTACTATAACAACATTATCGATTTCCTACCTTTATTTTATTTACCTTACTTTATATTATTTATTTAAAATATATCTATCACTTATTCTTCTCATCAGGGATTTCGAGTGCGGTGATTTGGAATCTGACAGCAAGGATGGGGAACTGCACGTGCTCAACACGGAACTGAGCGAGTTGCAAGCACAGCTGGCAGAGCTCCAGGTGGCTAGGTATGTCAATGACGAAACTGCACGTGCTCAACATAGACCTGAGCGAGTTGCAAGCGTAGCTAACTGAGCCACAGGTGGCTAGGTATGTCAATGACGAAACTGCACTTGCTCAACACAGAGCTGAGCGAATTGCAAGTGCAGCTGGCTGAGCTACAGGTGGCTAGGTATGTCAATGCCCAAACTGCACGTGCTCAACACAGAGCTGAGCGAATTGCAAGCGCAGCTGGCTGAGCTACAGGTGGCTAGGTATGTCAATGACAAAACTGCACGTGCTCAACATAGACCTGAGCAAGTTGCAAGCGCAGCTGGCTGAGCTACAGATGGCTAGGTATGTCAATGCCGAAACTGCACGTGCTCAACACAGAGCTGAGCGAATTGCAAGCGCAGCTGGCTGAGCTACAGGTGGCTAGGTATGTCAATGCCGAAACTGCACGTGCTCATCACAGAGCTGAGCGAGTTGCAAGTGCAGTTGGCTGAGCCACAGGTGGCTAGGTATGTCAATGACGAAACTACACATGCTCAACACGCAACTGAGTGAGTTGCAAGCGCAGCTGATAGAGTTACAGGTGGCTAGGTATGTCAATGACGAAACTGCACAGAGGACGAAGTAGTTTAAGT
Organism: Catocala fraxini; assembly: GCA_930367265.1. Lineage (NCBI taxonomy): Eukaryota > Metazoa > Arthropoda > Insecta > Lepidoptera > Erebidae > Catocala > Catocala fraxini. Next base: position 26,204,434 of record OV884031.1, read on the forward strand.
GCTCACCTCGCCACTGCTACTGTGCTAAGTGTTGTGTGTTCGATCCCCACAAACATTTATGTTTTTCACCTCTGCACTGAGAGTTGTAAGTTTGATTCCCACATGGTACAAAAATGTATATGTAACATTTATGTTTTCCAGAGCGGATGCGGCTAACAAGAGACTGGAAAGCCAAACGAAGAGACAGCAAGAGAGTACAGTGGCACACAGGTGAGATATGAGTAAAACCTAAATGCATTAATTGAGGCGTAATTTACCTTAGATTTGCGGTAATAAAAAGGTAATATACAAAGGTATTTATACTCCAATCAGAATATACTAATTCGACTTTCTTAGTAACGTATTCTGTGTTTGGAATCGTGGTAATTATAACTGCTAGATAGAATGTAATAAACTATATATTGATTATATTGAGAGAGTATGGTGTCAGCGAGCTTTAGTGCCTATCCATGACTTGAACAGTAAATAGAGTAACTTTTATTATAAAACTATAAAATAGGTTATTTACCCAGACTTGTTATTTACTGATATTTAGCCAGCTATCTGCTATTCTATTCCTATATTGATTAATTGCTTATATGCCGTAATCTTACAATTACGTTGAACATTTATCGTCGTAGATTGTATTCCCAGGTCGGGCACTGTGTTTTCTGTTACAAAATTTACAATAGCAATACAGAATCTGGCAAAGTGTCGGGTAGACGCCAATATCGCCTGGCCGCTGCCACCGCGCTGAGTTGTGGGTTAAACTCCCACACAGTACAATTATTTGTGTGATTCATAAATTAGTGTTCTGTGTTTTTGTGTACTTTCTGTCCGTTAATTGTACTATTGTAAAACCCGTGATGCAGTACTTTATCTTTATCCAAAGAAGGAAAATTTACATTTAAAAAAATTAATTGACCAAGTCTTGCTACCTTTGAAGATGAACAGGTGTAATATTATTTTCTCCTACTAACAGTTCTGTCCGGGAGGCTGAAGAAAAGGACAGGAAATTACGAGAACAGTCAAAGAAGGCTGTACAACGTACCGAAGAAATAAAGCAAGCGACAGTCCAGTACGAGGTGGAGAAGGCCGCGGGCATTGAGCAGCTGGCTGCCATCAAGAACAGCTTCTGCAACGAGGTAGCTTGGTTTATATGTTACTAGCTGTCCCGGTGTCAACCATGTTTATGATGATTGCTCCGATCCTGTTAGCCGTATCGTGATGTTATAAAGCCTATGTTGCTATTGAATAAAGTAGTTAATAATTCTATTGGTGAAATAATTATTCAAATCTGTCTGGCAGTTTTCGAGATTTTATTACAAACAAAGATAAATATCAATATACACATATTTATTTATTAAAAATTGTGACTTTGACTTTCTTACATTTGTGGAGGAACGGAGTGTGATATCCTTCCAACGCAAAGGGAGGATCCTCCGACCAGGCAGGTTGATCGTGCCTGGCGGGCCGCGGCCCGACGGTTGATGTCGGGAGCTTGTATATATACTTAGTCGCTGTGTAAACTCCGTTTGCGCGATGCAGGATTGTGACGTCATTTGAGCGTATTTAGCGCCATCTGTTAGATGTAGGCGGAACTTCTTCGTCTGTGCAGAGTCGCCTCAAATTTATTAATTTTTAACCGGTCGTATACCGCCGGCTCGCATACCAGCCGGCAGATTTGTACCCGTCGTAGGCCGGTGGCTCGCATGCGAGCCACCAAATTGGCGCCAAAACGCCGCGCGCCGCCTTCGCTTAAGCTTAAGCGTTTTGGCGCCAATTTGGTGGCTCGCATGCGAGCCACCGGCCTACGACGGGTACAAATCTGCCGGCTGGTATGCGAGCCGGCGGTACACGACCGGTTAAATAAATAAATATGTTTGTGAAAAGGAGATATAAATAAAAATATTATTTTCTTTCTTCTTTCTTTCTCATATAAATGTTTCCTCTTTATAATATTAGTATAGACATAGAGTTGTTTTTGTGGCGATAGCCTATTAGAGAGAGCATTGGACTACCTCGTAAGGTCTCGAGTTCGATCCCAAGGGGTACACCTTTAACTTTTCGGTGTTATGTTGTTGAATGCACTAATGGCGTGGTGGTTGGCTCACCGCTGCCATTACACCGAGTGTTGTGGGTGTGACCCCACACGATACAAAAAATGTTCACAAATAGTTGTTTCGAATCTTGGTATTCTTTGTTGTCCCGCGACACAGGCATTATTACTAATGTGGTAGTTGTCTTTGTAAAGTTAAAGAAAATTGTTTGTTTGTTACAGTTTGAGACAATTGATGATATGTTGCTACAAAAAGCCGTCGAAGCCAATAAGAGGATTGAAGAGAAGCTACGAAATAGAAATGTTTAAATTAGAGGATCCTAGACGTTTTTTGCTCATAGACCACTTTCAAAATTTAGCAGATTCGGTGGGACCCTCTGCTTCTATGTAGCTGCAGGAGGTCCCACCGGATCTTTCACCATATTCCTTGGCATTTGTATTTATATTTCATCAAATATCTACGGGTTGACCATTTTTTTTAAATTCTCGTTTCATAACCTACCACGGTAGGCGCACTGACCTTTTATTTTTATTAAGCCACTGGTACTGAATATGGAATATGCAAGTTTTTACATGTAACAGTCGCTGAGTTTAAAATATTATCTGCCTACATTGATAGGTGAAGTCAAGCCAACATTTTAGTTTTTCACTTTTGAAAGCTAATAAATTTTCGTGAACTCCCGCTTACGAATTCCAACCCCCGTTGAGTCTCCCGTGTACCCCTGGGGGTACACATGTACCACTTTGGGAACTAATGGTTTAAATTAAGTTTATTGTTATTATCTATGTAGAACATAAGTATTGTGAATATCATATAATAAATACATGAGACGTACGACAAATGTATTAATCTTTATTTAAGTGACGAATGAGTTTTGAATGACCATGAGTGTAACCACCTTCTCACAAGCTTAGCATAAATGTCATGCGAAAACTATGTGCGTCAATGCTTCGGCGAGTCGGGGATAGTCCCAACAATACTCTGGCAACTCTGGCGAAAGAAATTTATGGGCTGTTTATTCTTTTGAGCGTCATATTTATGTATAGATGAAAAACCAAAATGTGGCCAGCATACCACGGTCACGAGTACATGACAGACTTTTAAACGATAATAAATCTTATGAAAAGGTATTGCTTTTTTATTTGTGTTGTTAATTATGTAGCTAGACTCGTCGTAATTTATATTACGTGAACTGCCTACTGTTTATTTTATCCATATTAGGATAAGGTCTCAAAAACGATGTAAGTAGAGGTATTAAAGGATAAAATCATAGCTCGGCGCCGAGAGCACGCTTTTGCTTTTTTGACGCGGCCAACACTGGGCGCGTAGTCATGTGCGTGCAGACGTACATGTTGCTAATTAAATAGTTTGGTTTATTTATTATTTACTACTAGCAATAGTCTAAGGTGATACTAACTATAAGGATCATTGGTCTGAAATAAAAATATTATGTTTTTAATATCACAGGTATTATTCTAACATATTAGAGAAATATCTGTCCCCTGGGAGGCTTGCACGGGGACATAGGTCCAACGTGAAGAGGCCCTTCGAGAGTTTTAATCTAAAGTGGAATGGAACACCTATGTTGGCGCTAGCCGCAGCATGCGTAGGACTAAGGATTAAAATCATAATATAATAATTATGATTTTAATCCTTTCCCTGAAGCTTGAATATACCTACATACTTACTTACGAATCATTATACTTTGACGTTCATAAGTGTTAGTTTATGAGAAATGAATACATGCTAAAATGAATAAAAGTAGGTGTTACTTGGCGGCAATCCATTGTACCTACTGAAATAATCGGGGAGGAACCCGCCACGTACTCTCGGATATATGCTGTTTTATTTGACTTGAGGAGGTCTGCCTGCCTTTTCGATCCTGTGCTTCTGCAATTCGAAAAGTCCCAGGTTCGATTTCGGGCCGAGGAAAGTAGGGTTGCTATCAGGCTCTCAAAAATATATGTCATTATTTGGTCTCACGTGCGGCCTAAATGTAACGGGCGAAATATGGATGTACCACACTTCAAAGCCTTCAGTCTTACCTAATAAAACCTTGCACAGTTTTCAGAGCTCGTGCATTATGTTCACCCCTCGTGCATTATGTTCACCCCTCGTGAGTGATATTCTGGGCTGCCCAGGAGATATAATGTATATGTAAGGTACATAAAAGGGAGAGGAAAGCTTTTTAAAATCTCTCTAGTAAGAGTAAGTAGGTGGTTGTATGGGGATTTCAGATGCAGGCGTTGAATACTAGCTTACTGCGTACCAATGAATTGTATTGTGTTCTTACCATGTCGTTACTAGGAAAGTCGTTCGCATAGCTGGGGATGGAACCCAGATGTCTAACGAACGGACATATTACCTACCATTTACCGAGACAATTCAGAATTCTGTTTTGCTACTATATATAGGTAAAGCAAATAAAACTGCATGAACTGCATCACACCCCATCCTCTTATTTAATACCGCTGCTTCACTGAGGCAGACTCACTACACTATCTTTAGGCAACAAAATACATCGCGAGACGACCTCCAGCCACCCTGAGGTTTGACCTGGGGGTGGCGGGCTTTGTGGGCCTGCCCGCCATCCGTTCAGCACCAGGTCCGAGAGGCGGCGTGCGTGTTCCCACGCGCGCCTCTGTGTCGAGTCCGTCTCCCCTCTAGGGGGGACAGTAGGGATATTATTGTGAGAAGTGCCTTTGGGTAGATCTTTTGCGTAGTGGCCTGCCGTTTCATACGGCGGGCCGAAACCTCGGCGGGGTCGCGACCGCATGCGAAAGTGATTCGCGCGGCCCCGTCGATAGTGGTTTTGTCGAGGAACACCGTGGTAGGTTTAGTCGGTATTCCGGGAGGTACTTCATTTTTCAACATCTTTATTTTACCCCGGCGAGTCCGACATAAAAGAAAGGCAACAAAATTCATCCTCTGTTGCGTCTGTTACAAGGACAAATAAATACATTTTGTACTTTATCAATATTATAAATAAGTTTGTGAAGATGTTTGGATATTTGGATGTTTATTTATCAATCACGCGTAAACCGCTAGGTGAAATGACAATGTCCTGGATGAACACATGGAATACTTACTTATTTTTGTCTTTTCTTTTAACCTGTCAATTGTTGGAAAGACACAATCGACAGACTATTGTGTCTAACCGCCCGCCGGTGTACCGCTTCGATTCAATAGGTTAAAAACGAAACTGCACTTGTAATATTTTATTATATAATATAACTTTACAGGCATAAAAAAAGGGAACAAAGAACATTAAGTTTCAGAAATATTTATTCCGTGTGGGTATCGAACCCAAGGCACGTTACGCAGAGGCATTGGCGAATCCACCATTCATACTTCTATGGCATCCGTGCATAGTAGGTATGCACTGCAGTGAGATATGCATCAGCGAAGTAGGTACTAGTTCATAATATAAGTAAGTAATAAAAAAAGAGTAGCGATAGCTCAGTGGGGAGACCAACAGCCTGCAATGCAGAGGGTCTCGGGTTCGAACCCACGTCGCGCACCTCTGACTTTCGGAAGTTATATGACTTTTCGAAATTATGTGCGTATTGATTGTCAATTATCGCCTGCTCCGTGCCTCGGAGAGCACGTTAAGCCGTCGGACCCGGCTGCCATGTACATCTATGGCAGTCGTTATTGGGAGAGTATCGACACAAAAGACCCCACTGGGTCGAAGTGTCGCCGGTCTGCACTGACTGGCCCCCACATAAGATACAAGATACGAGTAATAAGGGCAAGGAAGACCGCTAAATGGACAATAATGTAAACTCTTACTGGAACTGTAAAAATATTTTATTTAATTATATGGCGGTAGGTATTTGATTAACATCAGAGTCACCAGACCTTCTTCATTTTAGCACAGCTGACATTTTTAAAGTGCCTACCTATATCTATGCTAGTAGGTATGATAAAACTAAACAGTTTTTTAGTTTTAAATGAACGGTTTATATTCTGGAACTACCATTCGATTTGAAAAATATTTTTGCATTTCATAGCTCTATATTTACGGAAGGTTACAGAAGGTTACGGAAGGTTACGTTACGTTATTATATAGATAATATTACGATCGGGCACGCCACGATCGTGGCGGTAAGTCCCGTGTTTGAGGAGTGGCTGGAGAGGCGCCATGGCGCCCTCACCTTCCGGCTGACACAGGTAATGACTGGCCACGGTTGTTTTGGCCAGTTCCTGTGTCGCATACGCCGGCAAGAGACGCCCGGTTGTCACCACTGCGGCGACTGCCGCGACGTTGTTGAGGACACGGCGCTGCACACTTTGGCGGTTTGCCCCGCCTGGGCATCGCAGCGCCGTGAATTGATCGCGGCAGTCGGATTGGTTGCCCTCTCGCTCCCGGCCGTAGTTCAGTCTATGGTCCGGAGTGAGAGGTCGTGGAACGCCGTCGCCTCCTTTTGTGAGGAAGTAATTTCCATCAAGGAGGCGGCGGAGCGGGAGAGGGAGCGTTTGAACCCTCTCCCCAACCGCAGAGCCGGGCGCCGGAGGGCGCGGGACGACCTCCAGCCACCCTGAGGTTTGACCTGGGGGTGGCGGGCTTTGTGGGCCTGCCCGCCATCCGTTCAGCACCAGGTCCGAGAGGCGGCGTGCGTGTTCCCACGCGCGCCTCTGTTGTTTCGAGTCCGTCTCCCCTGTAGGGGAGACAGTAGGGATATTATTGTGAGAAGTGCCTTTGGGTAGGTCTTTTGCGTAGTGGCCTGCCGTTTCATACGGCGGGCCGAAACCTCGGCGGGGTCGCGACCGCATGCGAAAGTGATTCGCGCGGCCCCGTCGATAGTGGTTTTGTCGAGGAACACCGTGGTAGGTTTAGTCGGTATTCCGGGAGGTACATTTTCTTCTTAACATCTTTCTTTTACCCCGGAGAGTCCGACATAACCCCTCCGCCCGCCCCCGCGGAGGGGTAAGCATCAAGCATTCCCCCACGTTAAAAAAAAAAAAAAAAAAAAAAAAAAAAAAAAAAAAAAAAATAGATAATATTACGATACGAACCACAGGAGTGGTAATCATATACCTGATTAAAACCAAATGTGATGTTGTAATAAGTGAGTTCGCACAGATTTTCGATCTCGAATCAGATTTTCGACGTCCATTATTACGAAAGTAACGTCTACCGTCACCAATCGCATCATTTAATATACTCTAATAAAATTTTGCTGTGCAAAAACGTTGGTCTGTTGGTTCTGGGGTCTTGTAATATAGTGTACAATATTTATTTTAGTCTTAAGGTTATAGGTGTCTAACAGCTGCTAATATCAGGCAGAGTCTTGCCCTGGCAATGGTTGCGCCATCCGTACCAAGCCTGGAACTTGTGACGCTTGTAGACCTTCTTGGCGCAGGTGGAAGCCTTCGTGATGTCATCCAGCAACATATCTATAAAGAAATCATGTTAAAATTAGTTGACTTGATTTTGCAGTTGACTATTTCAGAGTTAGACTGTATGGATGGCTTTGTGGTAACTTTGCAATTGCTACTGATGCCGAGCGTTGTGCGTTTGAATACCACAAGAAACAAAAATTTGTGAGACCCATAAATGGTTGTTCCGAGTCTGGTTGTTCTTTGTGTCCGTTGTTTAAATGTTTGTAAAGTCTCCCGAGATACAGGAACTATTCCTAGCCCAGCTGTTGCTGTAGGTTCTGATACCTACCACATGGGACAAAATTGTCAATGCTCAAGCGGTTTGGGTTTGGGTGGTCTTTGTGTCCATTGTTTAAAAGTTTGTAAAATCCCTCGCGACACAATAAGTGCTCCTAGCGAGGAAGTTGTCTTTTAAAAGGAGGAAAAGACGATAGCGAATTTGTTTACAGAAAAAAACAATAACTTTTTGATCGGAATTTTCGACCTGATGCACAGTCTGATGGCAATCACTACCGATGCGCCATCAAGCAGGTAAAGACATAACTTTTTTTATTGACATCTGTCAAAATGGCTAAACTCTGTCTGGTGGTAAGCAGTCGTGTAGTTCACGAGCAGAGCACTCCACACCACGTCCTCACGTGAAGTGGTGCCGGTGTCTCTACTTTGAAAGACTAAGGAGGTGTTTTGCCACGCAGTTCTTTTTTTGTAATACTTACCAGCACAAGTCACGTTGCAGTCCTTTCCAGGAGTGGAAGTATTACTGCACCAGTACTTGTCGTTGATCTGGAACAGTCCGTAGTCCCTGGAGCCGTTCTTGTTCACTGTGCCCATCTTATGCGTCTTCCTGCCACTCTCGTTCTGAATCAAACATACCCCTGTAAGGAAATGACATTAAAAATTTGCTGTCCCATACATTATATGAAAAAAAAAATACAATGTGCAGGTGGATTTAGAAATATCTAATTTCCTTCAGACCGAATTTGGGTCACGGCGGTCAATCTTATAAAAGACCGGCCATCTGCGTAGGAGATATTATTTGCACGAATGTGTTCACAAACACAAGTGCACTCTCTGTCCCCTAACTCTCATAATCCGATGGAGCGGTAATCTGATACGACCGCAGAGAGATCAGTCGCAGGGCAAACGGCTTAAAATGCTTTCAGAGGCACAACTAATTACCTTACCAACGGCAGCCTGACATCGCCACACCAGTCTGCTTTGTGACCACGGTTAATGCTACCTGGCCAAAACGTCACGCCTTTCAAAAGGCATGTAAATACTGAACATGATCGCACTAATACCTGGTTTCTGTAATATAGATAGCTCTAACTCACGCCTATATTTTCGAAGTAGCCAGATGTGTAATCTACTAGTGTACTGACGACTCGATGGCGTAGTGGTTAGTGTAACCGACTGCCACGCCTAAGGTCGCGGGTTCGATTCCCGCACAAGTCAAACATTTGTGTGCGTAAACATGGATGTTTGTCTTGGTCTGGGTGTTTCTATGTATAATATGTATGGATTTACAAAAAAAAAAAAAAGTATATATGTATGTTTATCCATTGTCTAGTACCCATAGTACAAGCTCTGCTTAGTTTGGGCTAGATGGTGTTGTGTGTATGTGATAGAATATTATTATTATTATTATTATACTAATATTATAAAGCCGAAGAGTTTGTTTGTTTGAACGCGCTAATCTCAGGAACTACTGGTTCGATTTGGAAAATTATTTTAGAGTTAGATAGCTTATATACCGAGGAATGTTATAGGCTACATAGCATCACGCTACGACCTACAGGGGCGGCGCAGAAATCATAAACGCAGGTGAAATCGCGGGCACATCTAGTATACCTATATTTCGGTATGTTTGTAGGTCTCACATATTAGGTGACGAGTTTATTGACATCTACCACCGACTCTGTGCTGTTACTGAGAATCCTAACAGACAAACTTAATAAAAGTAACTATTTATCTCCAAAGGGATAGCCAGAGATGAATTGCGCCAGCTTTATACCTCACATGATAGGGAACGATTCTATTGTCGTCTTTTGCCAACTGCGTGCGCTACCAAAAATAATATTATACTAGTGCTGTTATGAATTAAATATCAGAAAAGCTTTATAACATTTTGCTTGACACGGCGATTGAACTCAAGGCTTCTTAATCGTACGCAAACTTAAACTACAGGACCGATAAGGTAGTTTTGGTCCATACTAAGAAAATATATAAATGCATGCTTGTATTATTTAGGTACGTGTAGCGCAAGGCAGAGAGAGTTACAAGCGATCAGGCTACGGTAACGTAGGTACGGTAGGTAGTAAAGGCAATCTAGCATAGCTATGGTTATGCTTTTATGTCATTTTATTACCATGGCCGGATTTATGGAAAGGCTACGTAGCCTCAGGTCTCCAAAAAAGAGCCTTCACTGGGGATTCTAACTGCCTCTTTCTTTTTTAATCTGTTTTAAAATAAATGCAGGTTCCACTTTTTGTTTCAGGCCTACTTGTTTTATATAAAAAGGTGGTCTCCTAAGGTGGAGGTGAGATCTATAAGGTGGACGTGTTCATAGCGATTTTGAGAGATATACTAGGTATGTTTTATACAAAATTGCTTCTAAAGGGTTTAAATCGAAAGTGCCTGAACAAAAGTTTGTAGAAATAGTTGCCCACCGCCATTTTTCGTAGCAGCGAGATAAAATTGTGATTCAGTAGCGTTACGATATCCGGCGAACTGGCGAAGTGCCAAAGCTTCACAGCTTTAGAAAATATTGATCTAGGTAATACCTGACAAAAGGGAAGTGACTGCCACTGTGATAGTTTAAACTTTTAAGGAATACGTAATATCAAAGATATCTACGTTTTTCAATATATGTTTATTCTAAAGATTTTATGTATAACATACACATTTTGTCAGCCTATAGTTTCAATGTAATAGTAGTCTATTACCATCTGCTATTGAAATAGAGAATAAAGCAGCGCGAGCACAATGGATAATAATGCATTGGTCCAGAGATTGTGGGTGCAGTAACATTTTTTTTTAATGTCGTTGGATGCATTTACGCATCCCTCTTCTCGGGAAAAGGTGAAGCAGAGAGAGTACGTCGGTCTCACCCGGGGAAAGAAGGATAGCTTCGGGACCCACCGACAAAACCTACCATGGCCTACTCCTGTCTTGAATGGTACATAGGCGGGTCGTCGAAACTGAAACTATTTCCGCGACCCACACGGGTTCAGTAACCAAACATTACACTACGAACGTGACACAAGTATTTAGCGTAGCTTGAGGGGTTGACAAGAATACTAATAATTACTAATAATCTGCATCCCAATTGCTAATAATCCTAACTAATATAATAAATGCGAATGTGAGTTTGTTTGTTATGTTTTCACGCCTTCAGTACTCGATTGATCATCATGAAATTTCGCATGCACGTTGTCAGGGGTACAGAAAAGGACATGATATACCTTTCATCCGAAAAAAATTTACTGTTTTTGACTTTTATAAATAATAGATAAATAAACTAAGGTTCTTTACAGCGAAATTTTGCCTACAATCCTTTGCCCGTCTATAGAATCGAACCTGAGACAGCATGCTTAAACTTAACAAATACTTACCGAAGCCAACGTGCGTAGAGTAATCGACGCTAACAAAATTGCGGACAGCGTCGTAGATAATCGCTAGTCAATAAAATACTTACAATCTCTCATTTTATCTTCAGGGAATCCTTGTCTTCTCAACTCATGTACTAAATCGCATTGCGTAGCAAAATACTTCGCATCGCAATGCAAGCAGACCGCCGCGAGAGCGAACAGAAACACCGTTAACTTCTGCATGATTAACCACAGATTAAAATTACAAGCGCACAGATACAAAATATAGTGCACAGAATAAAAATAAGAGTGCACAGATAAAAAATACTAGCTGTGCAGATAAGGTACTGTTGTGAAGTACGAATTGTTTGTGAGCTCTGTTTGAATATCTTGCGTTTATATATGGGTGGATTATTGTGTGTTATGTAGTTAGGTATATATTGATAGTGAGGCTGGGATGCGGGAATTCCTTTTTATCAAGTTGACAGGTCATCGCCATAACTAACAATGTCATTGACGTTAAGTTAGCAACATTGTTATCACGCGTTTAGTTATGTATGTATGTATGTATATAATTTTCGGCTGATGCTCGTTGGTGTAGGACGATATGTTTATAATAATAATATTCTATCACATGGGTACTAGACAATGGATAAACATACATACATACATACATTTTTTTGTAAATACTTACATGTTATACATAGAAACACCCAGAGCAAGACAGACATCCATGTTCATGCACACAAATGTTTGACTTGTGCGGAAATCGAACCCGCGACCTCAGGCGTGGCAGTCGGTTACACTAACCACTATGCCATCGAGGCGACGGCGATTGCATGTGAAAGTGATTCGCGCGGCCCCGCAGATTGCGGTTTTGTCGAGGAACACAGTGGTGGGTTTAGACGGTATTACCGGGATGTCGCTCACCATCTTTCTCCGGTGAGTCCGACATAACCTCTCCGTCGCTCCGCGGAGAGGTATGCGTCAATGCATTCCTCCAATTTAAAAAATAGCATTATCTTTGCGTGTGATGGTTAGGGCTCGGGTTCGATTTCCGAATCGAGTACATACATACATACATAGATTCACGCCTGTTTCCCAGAGGGGTAGGCAGAGAGTACGTATTTCCATTTGCTACTATCCTGACACACTTCTCTGGCTTCATTCACTTTCATCACATTCCTCATACACGCCCGTCGGTTCAAGGTGCTCTTAACCTGGCCTTTGTCCAGAATGCCGCCGATCTGATCAAGAAACGTTCGCCTAGGTCTTCCTCTTGCGACTGTTCCATTCACACTAGCCTTATAAACTTTCTTAGTCAGTCTTTCCTCGTCCATTCTTTCTACATGCCCAAACCAGCTTAACATACCCTTTTCTATTCTTGTCACTATATCCACTTTCATGCCGCATCTCTCTCTAATCACACTATTCCTTATTCTATCTTTCAGAGTCACACCACATATATTTCTCAGCGCTCTCATTTCTGCAGCATCGAATCGAGTAGAGTTATTATTTTTAAGGTGGGCGTTAGTCTTTAGAGAAACATTATTATTTCATTCGGGTATGCGTCGGTGGCTTATCGCCGATAGCCGAATTGAAAGCTATGCGTTCGACTCGGTTAGTATGATTGGGTTTGTGTACACGAGGTCCTAGAACCGATACTTGGCTCGAGTTTTGATTCTGTGCCCATAAACAATATGCTAACAGCTATTACGTGAGACAAAAACATATCTGGCGATACGTTGAAAATTCAAATATGTATATATGTATCTTATGTGGGGGCCTGTCAGTGCAGACCGGTGACACTTCGACCCAGTGGGATCTTTTGTGTCGACACTCTCCCAATAACGACTGCCATAGATGTTCATGGCAGCCGGTACCGACGGCTTAACGTGCTCTCCGAGGCACGGAGCAGGCGATAATTGTCAATCAATACGCACATAATTTCGAAAAGTTATATATTTTCCGAAAGTCAGAGATGCGCGACGTGGGTTCGAACCCGAGACCCTCTGCATTGCAGTCTGTTAGTCTCCCCACTGAGCTATCGCTGCTTTTTATTCATATATGTAGGTACCTACCTATATTAACCTACGCCTTCGGGGATTTACAGACATGAGTATGGCTCTTGTAGAGTTATATATAGAGTGTGTATATATGTTTAATAATGTGTCGGTACAGCTGTGCATTATTTATCCAAATGTTCACTTGAAAATTCAACAATTTTGATGTTAATTCGATGTTTTTGGTACCGTGTCATACAATTGCGTTTATGTTGCTGTGTGGTTCAAGGTTCGATTCCTAGGTCAAATACAGTTTTATTTGAATTTATCTTTTAAGATTTCAAGCGCAGCCGCGGTCCCTCCAGGTCAGTAGATATTTGAAAGTGTGTTTAAAAAAAATGTATCAGTCTATTATAATGTCCATACTTTGTATGTTCAAAGATGCAGATCACGTACAGTCAGCAACATAAGTCGATACACACCAACGAGATTTTGATTTGCTCTATTGTTTCAAATTAGAACAACTACTATGGCAGTACTGAATGTCTTTTAACTAAAAAGACATTCATAGTTCAAAACCACATGGATTAGGATTTTTATCTATTGAATCGAGGCGGTACATCGGCGTCCAGACACAATTGGTTACTAATTATTATTTGACGACTCGATGGCGTAGTAGTTAGTGTAACCGTCTGCCACGCCTAAGGTTACGGGTTCGATTCCCGCTCAAGTCAAACATTTGTGTGCATGAACATGGATGTTTGTCTTAGTCTGGGTGTTTCTATAAATTTATGTATGTATTTTACAAAAAAAAAGTATATATGTATGTTTATCCATTGTCTAGTACCCATAGTACAAGCTCTGCTTAGTTTGGGCTAGATGGTGTTGTGTGTATGTGATAGAATATTATTATTATTATTAATTATTATGTCTGATATACCAACATTTGACAGGTATTTTTAATTTAAAAATTAATCTATAAAATAGTTATGTTGCTGACTGTACCTGTAGTTGTGTATAGTGTTGTCAAATTATTCGAATATAATTCGCATCGCTACTCAAGTTATATGTGACGTCAAGGAACGGCAAACAAGACGCTGTGTTCGGGCCTTCCCCTTTTTTAGCATTGAATAATAATAAGTATTGGTTTTCCTGTATGTGCTATATGTATGTTGTACAAACATAGTCAGACGGAATCTTTGTTTATACTTCGACCAAAGTTTTCTTGATTAAGGCAATATGTCATCTATAAAAACAGACTCTTGCAAATTTCATTTTATTAACTTGAAACCACTCACATTTCCTTCGATTTACATATATGAAGTCGCCATGTTTGTTAGGACTTAGGACTAACACTTATTTTCATGAAAACAACAATTAATCGCAATAAAACACATCTACCGTTTCGGACTGCTCTCTTACATAACAGTGTCTGTTGTATGGCTGTGAAGATATACAATAAGTTACAGTCCGATGCAAACTTAATTTAAAAAAAAAAATATAGTTTTTGATAAGTAAAGCCTATTAAACTATATATGATTTTCTAAATGATAATAATATTGATATTAAATAATAATATACGATTTTGTGATACAGACCAATTTAATTGACAATTAAGTACATTCTTGATATATTATTGACAAATACACTAAATGGATTTAAAAGTATTGTAAAGGGTTGTTTTTTGATAATGTCCTTCGGTCGAGATGCATAATAAAAGACCTATTCTTTTATTCAAATTCAAATTCAAATTCAAATTCTTTATTTGTAAACATAGGTATTAAGGGTTGTTACAATGGTAGTGTGTGTGTCCAACTATGTTTTGCTTTAGAGCGTACAATTTTTAGGAAAATAAGAAATTTAGGAAAATAGGAAAATAAGCATGCAGTTGGAATTATTGCAATATTACATTATTGTTATTTACATACGTTAAATATATCGGATGTCTGAGGCCTACAGTCTTTCGTTCAAATATTCATCAACCGTATAATAACATTTCGTGATTAGCAACTCCTTAAGGCATTTTTTGAACAGGTCTAGTTTGTTTATTTCTATGATGCGTTTAGGTATTTTATTATAAATTTTGGGTGCCATGCCTAGTATATTTTTTGTCAATATGGCTTTTTTATATCGTTTGGTGCATACTCTATGTTTATTACGGGCACTGTTTAGGTGCTCATACAAATGTATATTGGCTTTGACATATGAGGCTACTTCATATATGTAAAGACACGGAAGTGTAAGTATCTGGAGCTTTTTGAATTGCGGTGCGCAGCTTTCTGTGCTTTGTATGCCACATATTGCTCGTAAGCATTTTTTTTGGGCTTTGAATGCCAATTCTCTGTCTGGTGAGTAGCCCCAGAATATAAGTCCATAGCGCAAAGTAGATGATACGTATCCGTGGTATGCGGTTAACAGTGTTGTCAGGCTTGCAACCTTTCTCAAGTTATACAGGGCATAGGAATATTATATTATTATGCATCTCGACCGAAGGACATTGAAATGATTTCTATTTTTGATAGTTAGATTAGTATAGGGAACGATGGGCTGACATTTTATTGTTAAAATAAAAAAGCCCTAAAAATAAAAAAGACAAAATAAAAAAAAAGTATAGGTAGAATTAATTATTCCCAACTCGACCACGTGGACGAGTTTTTCGCGGTCGAGTTGACGAATAAGTCTACATATTTTGACCAGTTGTTTAATTGTTATTTTGAATAATTAAGTGCAACATTTGCATGCCAGTTAGGGTAAAATACAGTGGACTATTTTGGTTTATGTACCATCATCTCTAACCTGTATTTAGCAAATAAAGAATTTAGATTTTTTGATTTTGATTTTGGTCGTTACTGACTGGACTAAAGAAAGACCAGATTAGGAGAGTGATCATTGCCGATTTTCTTTTTAATACAACACTACACACACACACACTAAAAGTATGTATGTTTTCTACACTAAAAGTAAATCCTGTGTCACGAAGGACATTACAACCAATCAAATAAATAACAACTAGACTCGGAACAGCTGTTTGTGGATTACAATTTTTTTTTGCCTCGTGCGTCTATCGAATCCAAAACGCTCGGCGCCTTAGCAACGGCGAGGTGACGGTATTATTCGTTTATCTGCCAAAAAATTCTCAGTGGTAGCGGAGTTTGTAATAGGGATGGCTGTACGATAATCTCTTAAAGCATTGCCATTGCATGTGCAAGAATAACACGTTATAGGCTGTGTAGCTGTTCTTTTTTTTATACAACTCTGATGGCAAACAAGCGTACAGCCCACCAGATGGTAAATGGTCACCGTAGCCTATGGACGCATGCAACACAAAAGGCATCACTTGCGCGTTGCCGACTGTTAAAGAAAGGTAGTGGGAAGGAGAAGGAGCGGGAAGGGGGATAGAGGGTGATTGGGCCGCCGGCACTCTCACTCACCGAACGAAACACAACAGTAGGAATACTGGTATTTTACGTCGATATTCTGTGGGTAGTCCTTCCCCGGTCGAGCCGGCCCATTCATGCTGATATCAGCGAGGCTCTACTACTCTATTAGCTTTGACTCATTCTCGCACATGCAATTACATTGCTTTTAATGTTCCTGTATTCAGTAGACGTCAATTGCCTCGTCCATTATTACGTGGGATCGAAACCCATACTCTTCGAAATTTAGTTCTGCTACGTCACCACTTACCTTTTCGTTGATATAGTTGTGTTGTTGATATGGTGTATATTATATTATGTGCTAAGATAATATAGTTATAACATAACAATAGCATACATGATGTGCTAAGAATCAGCTTGTGTGTTTTATGGGGTCAAATAAATATGTTCCTTATCATTGCAATATTGAAGTGTGTTTATCCACACTTAAATAATAAGTTTACAAAATAAATATTATGAACATTGAGTTAATATGTATATATTACTTGCTAGAAGAGACAACTGAAAGTGTTTCTATCACAGAGAAAGCAATGCAAGCTCCCTAAAGAAGCATCTAATTTTAACACAGAGTTCAAACTTCCTAAAAGAGCATCTTAAGGCCGTCCGCTGCGTTAAGCGGGTGCACGGAGCGGGCGCCCGCCGCGGAGACCCGTGATAATAGAAAACAGCACGCCGCGCGGGCGCCCGCTCCGTGCACCTGCTTAACACAGCGGACTGCCTAACTGGCTTTATTTTTATCGCAATGCGTGTGTGCAATTCACTGGCTGGCAATAACAGCCATATTATAGAAAGAACATCAATATTTTCCATAATATGGTCTTTCAAAGAATAACGTTTGTAATGCCCAATGTATTTAAATATGGGCCGTAGATGTTCTCATCACGCATCAACATGATGGCGTGCAGCCACGTAGTGCAATAAAATATTGTTAGTTTATCTCCTTATTCTACATCAATTTGAGCCATACTCTTATTGCAACGACACACAAAGACAAAAATATGCTACGTCACGGGCAACTATACTAACATTTAAAAAACGGACACAAGGAGCACCCAGGCTCCGAAAAAATATTTGCAGATCAGCGAGGCAGCGGCAAGGCGGCCAATAAACTTCTACGTTATAAATTTACTAAGCATTACTGCAGTACTGCTACACAGGTACACACACAGGGCACACACGAAGGCATCTTAAAATATTAAATGTTTATTATAAAATTAGATGTTCCCACGGTTTCATCAGCGTTTATCATTACTGCGCCGCCCTCGTGGGTCGTAGCGTGATGTTATATAGCCTATAACCTTCCTCGATAAATGGGCTATCCAACACTGAAAGAATTTTTCAATTCGAACCAGTAGTTCCTGAGATTAGCGCGTTCAAACAAACAAACTATTCAGCTTTATAATATTAGTATAGATGTGCAGTGCAGTATACATTATATACATCAATAAATATGAAGGCATATTTTGAATGTTATAATTTTGCACTCAAACGTGACGTTGCAATAAGCACCTAGCACAGAGCATGTTACAAATAATTTAGTTATCTCTTCTAGTACGTATTACATTTTAATTCAATGACTACCAGTGCGATTTTATCAGAAAGTAATTAAGGTTAAATATTAACTGATACAAAACATTTATAATGTGTATCTTATTGAAACAGATTTCGCAACATGCGGTTTTATTTCTGAATAGGTAATCAAACTTAAGGATAATATTGCAATATATTTATTTTATTGAATAATGACATAAACAGCTACATTTAATATTACAAACAGAAAGGATAAGTAGGTATGTATGTAAACACACACTATTGTCTATCCTCGGATGCAATATATAAATTAGAAATGGAAACAATAAGTTTATCTTAATAAGTTATGTATATTAAAATTATCTTAATAAATGTTTTTCTTTGGTAATAAATATATTTCATTTTCGTATCAAATAATATTGTAAATTAAGTAAAGCTACAAATTAATCTTTTTAAGATGTAGGTAAGTATAATTTTAATGTGACACTCTATGGCTGTTTGTAGAGGAGCTCAATTACCATGTCAATATGACGCAAGACGCAAGGTAGACGCATCGCTAGATGTGGCAAGAAAGTTAAAATAATAAAATTACAAATATGCATATATTTATAAAAACTAGTGGTCACCCAGTGGTTGAAATTCGACTATATTTATTAAATATTATTCCTTTTTTATAAATGGTATTTTTATGCACTCCTCTAAATTTGACCATGCCAAATCTCACATTGCTCCGTGCAGTCAGTATATAGTGTCTTATCTATGGTGCAGTCTGCAGTCTGTGCGTCTATATTGATAAAGATTAAAATTTGTCTCCATTGTTTTGATATTATAAGTTAGGAATTCTATAGCGCTTTTAATAATTTACATTTGCTTTTCAATTTCTTCTTTTTTAAATATTGGTACTTTATTACTACCTATTATATAATATATTAGGTATATAATATTATTAATAGTTTAGTTTTATGGTATACATAGAATGAGTCATAAATAAATATCCAGCAAGAAGAAATAAAATAAAACATACATATTTTACGTATAACATAACTACTTATACATTAACGGTTGCAAGAGAGGTAGGGTATGGTGCTAACTCACTCTACTGAAACCTGGAGCAGTTGTACTTGTTTAATGGCAATTAAATATCTTAGCAATGGCTGATGTCAGGAAGGTTTTGTTGGCAATAGTCGTGCCAGCCATGCCACGCGTAGAACTTGTGCTTTTTATAGATCTTCTTCGCGCATGTCGATGCTATTGTGATATCGTCTGTTAGCAGATCTGGAATATAGAATGGAAATTGAGTGGGAGAGAACGCCGATCAATTGATAATGGTAAATACATAAATAGACTGGATGCGGAAGGCGGAACACTAGATGATGTGGCGTAAAATGGAAGAGATCTATGTCCAGCAGTGGACTGCCACGATCAGGTTGATTGATGGATTAATAGGTACATATGTACATTACAATTCGGCATCAATTTAATTTCAGCCAGATCCGGTTGCATCGATTCGGATTGATGGGAATCCACTGACTGGTCAGATTGAAATAATTAGTTTTTTTTTTAATAATTAAAGCAACCGTCTATGTAAGATCAAGTGAATATATAAGAACTTGAAAAAGTAAATTAATTTATTTCTTATGAAATCCCTTATCATTGGAAGAGATGGAGGTATCGAATCCCATCTATTGCATTAAGTTTAGCTTGAGGGTTAAACACGAATAATAGTAATATGCAAACGAAAGGACATTATAAGTCTAGAATAAAATGCATTGTACTGTAAATATTTAAATTATATACTTAAGACTGCGCCGAGCGTAAGACAGATAATGACAGAGTTCGTGCGGCGCATATTCAAATCGGCGCGCGGCCGCCATAGTAAAATTGTATGGAGGATATGAAGTACTTTTTTGATAAATATGTATCTTTATTCATTGAAATTAAACTGCTATATACGGATTTTATCGCGTTGTTTATTTGACACTTTGTTACAAAATTTTGAAAATTGTTTCACTACTACTACTATTAAACTTTACTAATTTTTAAGCTAATTAAATTATTATTAAACTATTTAGATTTAATTTATTTTTACTTTTACACTTTCCCCGACGTTAATACCAGCTTGCGTAAAACCTCCAAAGCTGTATGGGTTACCAAAAATACACAAGGAAAACGCTCCCCTACGTCCTATTGTGAGTCAGATCGACACACCAACTTACAGACTGGCTCAGCACGTAGCGAAGATACTCTCACCACTCAGAGGCAACTCGAGAGCACATGTAAAGGATTCATACCATTTTGTGAGTGAAATTAAACACCTACGTCTCACTAACAATGAAACAATGGTTAGTTTTGATGTACAGTCATTATTTACATGCTTACCTGCACATGACTGTATTGAAATAACTAAAAGGAAGCTAATACAGTACAATATGCCTGAGGAATATGCTGAACTACTTAAGCATTGCTTAACAACTGGCTATCTGTTGTGGGACAATAAATTCTACATACAAGTCGATGGTGTCGCAATGGGCTCCCCAATATCGCCTGTCGTTGCTGACATATATATGGAGGACTTCGAGGCTCGAGCTTTACATACTGCCCCCATCACACCCAGGATTTATAAGAGGTTTGTAGATGATACTTTTACAATATTACCAACAGATAGTGCAAGTGTATTCCTAGAACATCTTAATTCCATTAATAATAACATCCAATTTACTATGGAATTAGAGGCAAATAATTCATTAGCTTTTTTAGATGTACTTGTCATCAGGAATCCTGATCATACTTTGAGCCAAACTGTATATAGGAAAAAGACCCATACAAATAGGTACTTAAACGGTGAATCTCACCACCATCCTAAACAGTTAGCTACCGTGGGAATGTCTTTGTTTCAGAGAGCCCATGGGATCTGTGACAAGAAACACCTGGACGCCGAGCTTCAACATGTCAAGCAAGTACTGCAAGACAACAAGCTCCAACAGCCGCGCCGCTGTCACAGATCCCGAGAAAAGCCAGCCACAGTCGAGCGCCAGCCTGCTATACTGCCTTATGTAAGGGGTGTCACTGACAAGATTGGCTACATCTTGAAGCGAGCTTCAATCAACACATACTTCAAGCCGCCAACGAAGATAAGTCAATTTTTACCATCCGTCAAGTGCCAACTACCTTTACAAGATGCAGGGGTCTATAAAATAGATTGTGACTGCGGACTCTCATACATTGGTCAAACCAAGAGAAACATAGGCATAAAAGAACACATAGCTGATGTAAAACACCAACGCTCGTTGAAGTCTGCTGTGTGTGAACATGTGCAACAGGGGACCAACCACTACCTGAGATTTGACAAACCACAGATTCTCGCTAAAGAACACCGATTCCTACCAAGGATGCTTCGCGAGGCTATTGAAATCAAAAAACATCCTAATTTTAATAGAGAAGATGGTTGGAATGTACCACCAGCTTGGGATCCAGTAATAAAAATAGTCAAACCCAAGAAGAAGCAAACCACAGCTAGACTTCATGATACTTTGAGCTCATTCTGCGTAAATAGAAACACCAATGATTAAATTATGTTCGGGTACTTTGAAATAACTACACTGGAACATTGAGACAACTGCCATCTTAGTCTCCCCGTGACCATGGCTGCTGAAAAGCAACCGAAACGTCGGGGAAAGTGTAAAAGTAAAAATAAATTAAATCTAAATAGTTTAATAATAATTTAATTAGCTTAAAAATTAGTAAAGTTTAATAGTAGTAGTAGTGAAACAATTTTCAAAATTTTGTAATAAAGTGTCAAATAAACAACGCGATAAAATCCGTATATAGCAGTTTAATTTCAATGAATAATATTCGCGTAAATAGAAGACAATATTATGTATCTTTATTGTCAATCAATAACTTAAATATTTGGGACGGACAAATTGTAATATAACTATTTATGTTTTGTTTAGGCTGTAAAATAGGATAGATTTCTACTGTTACAATCTAAAAATCACGTAACACGAGCTTACGTTTTTGCAATTTTCGTGCAAATTTACGTAATTTTGTAGGCTAAAATATTAATTATTTTATGTTTTTCACACGGAGTAATTGTAAACACACTCATTGTTATGGTACATGTCTTTTTTTTGTTTTTTTTCAAATTGTTCTGTGCCTTAATGAGAGCTGGAGTCTGTACTGGGCTCGTGGCCTGTTTTACAAATCTCCAGGCTCCCTTATTTCTAAATGACATAATGCGAGTATTGCTTTTATCCAAACATCAAGATACAATATTACTTTAATAATTGAGTAAACTAAGTAGGTACCGTATACAATTTTTGTCTATTAAATCGTGGGTAACCAAACATAATTTAAAACTACTGTCAGTTATTCGCGTCTCTTTACATATTAATACTGTAGGTGCTTAAATATTAGTGAGAGGTAAGTAGGTAGGAGGTAAATGTATATTTTATATTTGTATTAAACAATAAGTATTGATTTTATTCACTTAACTGTGACCGCCTGTTTTGGCACATTTCGCTCGGCGCAGTCTTAAGCAATATTTAGATAATGTAGGATGGCTAAGTTCAAACTGTCACAAATTCTATCAACGATATCTTGTAATGTGACATTGTGTAGCAGTAATGGTAGTGTCATTACTCTCACGATAGTTTCCTAAGAAGATAGCGGTTTAGGACTGTCACCAAATAACTGGCAAAGACGGAGACTTCTACTAAACATTTATTTACGCAGACTGTAAGTTTGTATGGTGACTTCATCATTTCAGGCGAAAGTTGTCAATTGCTGGACATAGTCCTCCCCCAATGTTTTCCACACAGACCGGTCTTGGGCCACCAGCATCCAACAGCCTCCCGCAACTCTTACCCAGTCGTCGGTCCACCTTGTAGAGGGCCTACCCCTGCTGCGTGTTCTGGTATATAGTGTCTAAATATTTAGCATAGAAAGCAAACCTCCACAGGTGACGTTACAGTCCTTTCCCGGGTGAGATCCCTTATTGCACCACCACTTGTCATTGATCTGGAACAATCCGTAGTCCCTGGAGCCGTCCTTGTTCACTGGTCCTATGATATTAGTTGTCCGTTGACTCTCTGCGTCCACCAGACACACCCCTACGCAAAGAGTTAAGAAATCAGTATTAAGAAGTATTGTTAATTATCTTGACGTCGTGTTGGTTGTGTATGCAACCCGTTTTCGGGTCGGGCAGAGTGTTATATAGTGTTTTCTATCCAATAAATCTATAAACATACATAGGACTGCACGGAGGGCTTAGGGGTTTAAGTGGTCGCATCGCCACTGCTACTGCGCCGAGTGTCGTCGGTTCGATTCCCACCAAAAACAAAGGCAAAATCTTGTGTGATCCACAAATGGATGTTCTTTGTATCCGTGGTTTGAAGGTTTGTAAAGTCCCCGGCGACACAGGAATTATACCTAGTGCGGGAGGCGTCATTTTTAAAGAAAGAAGGATAGTTGCCAAAATGTATATTATTATGTGTAATTCATACGCCTTTCATGTTCCTTTGGCTATATAGGCTTGGGATAATGTACCTATGTATTTAAATATAAATTTGAGTAGTAGACCCTCGCTGATTTCAGCATGAATGGGCCGGCTCGACCGGGGAAGGACTACCCTCTAAATATCTCGACGTCAAATAGCAGTATTCCTACTGTTGTGTTTCGTTCGGTGAGTGAGAATACCGGTGGTCCAAACACTCTCATTTTCCCCCCTTCCCGCTCCTTCTCCTTCACACTTTCTTTCCTAAAATATCGGCAATGCGTAACTGATGCCTCTGGCGTTGCGTGCGTCCATAGACTACGGTGACCACTTTCCATCAGGTGGGCCGTATGCTAGTTTCCCACCTTGATAGTATTAAAAAAAAACCTGGCGCAAATTTGCCTCCTATTAGATACTTTGCTATGCTTTTCCTTCATGATACACAACAATTATTATTGCTGATACTCCACTTTACGTAGCTGTACCGTATCCCAATCTTTAGAACAATATGACTAAACCGAAAACCGTTTGGTCGAACCGAAAATTCAAAGCTTTGCTCACGATCGGTAATAAACTTGAGCTCGAACCGAAGCCAATTATCAACCAAGCAGTTAGTGCTTATTATAATCTTATACTAGCCCTGTTTCTTCTTATATAACTAACCTATGCTGTGCCCGACAGAGCTTTAAGTTTACCTATCTATACTAATATTATAAAGCTGAAGAGTTTGTTTGTTTGCTTGAACGCGCTAATCTCAGAAACTACTGGTCCGAATTGAAAAATCTTTTTAGTGTTGGATAGCCCATTTATCGAGGAAGGCTATAGGCTATACACCATCAAGCTACGACCAATAGGAGCGGAGCAGCAATGAAAAATGTTGCAAAAACGGGGAAAATTATCTTATGTCAAGCATACAAAGTTGCGCGGGTCAGCTAGTTATATTATATATTACCTATTATACTACATTGCAGAAAGAAATAAGAAATCTAAATCAATTGATTTGTTTTCTTTTATTATTAAAAAGTTTAAAGGAATTTGGGTTTGAAATTACTAGTATTCTTGTAACCTCTCCAGCTAAGCTAGAATGCTTGTATTAGGAGTGGGTTCACGTCAGTAGTGTAATGGGCGGGATTCGAACCTGCAACCTCTCGATCGCAAGTCCAATGCCTTGAACATTGGGATAACGCAGCAATAAAAATACAATTAATTTGGATTTCTTATTTCTTTCTACAACTTAGTAGAACTAATAAAATCACTAAATTTCCAAAACCTTTGAATCTATATATTAATACGTGAAGCAAAAACTTTGTACCCCTTTTTACGAAAATTGCGCGGACGGAGTCGTATGAAATTTGGCACAGTTAAAGTTTACATGGAGAAGGAGGGGCGAATCCTAATATTTATATAAAATATGCATTAGAAATACGTTAAATTAATGGAAAAACACTGCATGCCCACAACCATGCATTTGATACACGCAGTCGAAGCGCGTAACTATGGTTACATATCTTATATATACAATTTTCGTGTCACAATGTTAGTTACCATACTCCTCCGAAACAACTTGACCGATATTTATGAAATTTTATATGCATATTTAGTAGGTCTGAGAATCGGCTACTATCTATTTTTCATACCCCTTAGTGATAAAGTAAACGTAAAAAAAAAATCCTCTCTCTCAAAAAAATCTCCACCCATCGGTTAATCCATCACATCGGTAATCCCTGAACACTAAACAATATTGTATTGTATTTCTTCAGTAACATTTCCCAATGGCCATTCTTTACAATACAGAATTTTCTTTTTACTTGAGTAGCCTATTGTGTCGCGGGATTTGTATATTTTAGGTAGATAACTAGATACATAATTATAATGAACTAGCCTTAGCTTGCTGCTTAGTCTGTGTAGACTAGAGTATTCACAACCTCATTTACAGAGCCCGCCCTGGCCCTTGATCAGGTTAAAGAGAGACTGTCTTTCGGCACCCTTTGGTCGAAGCTTTCACTTCAGCTTATTTCTACTTCGGTATCATGTTAAATCCTAACTAATATTATAAACACGAATGTGAGTTTGTTTGTTTGTTACGCTTTCATATCTTAGCTACTCGACCGAACATGATGATCATGAAAGGAGAACGCGCAGGCTTGTATGGATTCTAGTACCGGTTTAAATTGCTATAAATATTTGTTAGGCCAAGATGAAAGTTACCTCATTGACATTCAATTACTTATGAAGAAAATAGAGTCTTCAATAATTACATTCACTACCGCTGCGCATCTACAACAAGTACATTATAACCAGTACATGTTTTTGCCTGTGATTCTCAAGCTACCATACTGGAGTGGTGTTATTCTTTAAAATATCTTTCTATATCAAAACGTAACTGCTACACTCAGAAACATTTAATGAATATATAATTGACCACTTAGTAAAGGTTTAGTATGTAAAATAATTACTAAGGTGTACCTTAAATGCTTTTTAAATAGCTCTGAATGTGGCAATATGTTATGTTTTTTTTGTGCAGGTCTGCAATTGTTTTTGATAGACTATTAGTGTATATTATTAAAAATAAAACAAGGTATAAACTGTTTATTTTAATATTTATTATTTATTTGAGGAATATAGTCCCTAGTTATAAAATATGTAAATGATATCTATTTATTTAATGTATACCTATATAAAATACATTATTTTCATTAAAGAAGGCTTATATTTTATTCATTTAGACATTATAACAATCATAAAGGATGTTGGTGGAACTATCATTGCGTGACTTACACCTATGTCATAGTATCAGCTTGATATCGACAACCATTACATAAATATACTCGGCATAGCCCTATTATTATTATGACCTGTAGTACTCTTTTGGTTATCAATATAGACAAAATGTTGTCTGTGAATATTTCTAGAAGCAGTCTTCCAACATGCACTGCAAAGTTCTGTCGTACCAGTTTCTTCAATTATGATATTACATATTATTAGACACCAATTACCTAGAACAAAGAAAGAATACTTATTTATTTAACTTCAAGCACAAAAAAAAAACATACACTACCACAAAAAACAGAACAAGAAAACTAAGGGATACAGCAGAAGTGACTGACAAATCTATTAATATGCTAATCTGGCAATTGATAATATCTAATATTTAGTATAATTCTGCTCCTAATGAACTCATACTTGACAAAAGTAACACATATTATGGTACATATATAGAGACAATATTAATCAGTAAAGCTAAGATAAAATAGGGGTAAGTAGATATAAAAAATACATACTGAATGATGTGAAATCCAACCAATTAGAACACTCATTTGGTAACTATTTACTTACTTATTAGAGTTGCCGAACTATCGATAGATGACCTCGAAAACTAGTAACAATATTGATAGTACTATCGATAGTATTGATACTATCAATACCATCGATACTATCGATATCACAAATTAACTAATACTATTGATTGGAAGCAATAGTGTCGATAGGATCGATACTATTATATGATAATAATGAGTAATACTATCGATACTATCGGTATTATCGATAGTACCGTTGTATTAAATAAAAAAAACTATAAATACTATTGATAGTTTGTAAAACAATCGATAGTATTACACTATCGATAGTGTGTGCAATCGATACTACCAATACTATCGATAGTATTACTCCTAAACATATGCTGGTCTTCGATAGTATCGATACTATCGATAGTATTTATACTATCGGAGCTAATACTTTCGATACTATCGATACTATTATTGTATCTCAATAGTATTATCCTATAACACACTATCGATAAGCTATCGATACTATTGATATGACGTCAACAATCGATAGACTATCGATAGTTTAGCGATAGTCCACTATCGATAGGCAACTCTATTACTTACTGAATAGCAGTCACTTTTGAGAATTATTACACCATAAGCAAAGCGTTGATTTTGGTGTTCCAATCTTGCTAGATCAGCTTCGGATGTATTTAATATAAATGGAATGCACTCAACCCAAAGTATACACCAAATGATATCTGCAATATTAATGAAGTATAAGAAATAACAACAAGAATTGTGTATAGTGCTTAATACGTACCGCGTTGTTTCAGTTGCATGTAATTACCATATTAAAACATGAACCAGGTTGATATTTTCTTCCAACGCACAGTCTACACAATTGTATTAAAACGAGTATAATATGTAGGGATTTGAATTCCAATTTCGTTTTATCTAATCACCAAATGTTTTATAATTTACATATAAATAATAGTTATACCGACAGAGATTGATAATGACATAAAACTCGGAACGGAAATATGTTGTTGCACTTGTTGCAATATTAAGAACATTAATATATCGATATATATCAACTGCTTTCTTCATTATATATATAATTGTTTTGCAAATAATTAATTAGACGATAGTCTCCCCGTGACCATGGCTGCTGAAAAGCAACCGAAACGTCGGGGAAAGTGTAAAAGTAAATTAAATCTAAATAGTTTTAATAATAATATAATTAGCTTAAAATTAGTAAAGTTTAATAGTAGTAGTAGTAGTAGCGTAACAATTTTAAAAATTTGTAATAAAGTGTCAAATAAACAACGTGAAAAAATCCGTGTATAGTAGTTTAATTTCAATAGACGATAGATGATATTAAAAAGTATTTAAGTATATTTTTTGCAATTATAATACGTTTCTAATATGTATGACTGGGATATTTAAATAATGATGTCTTTATAGCTGATAACCCTGATAACCCTTCACAACTGTTTTAAAAACAGTTTTGTGAAGTCAAAATAAAACTATATGAATCGTTTCAAATCTTAATCTACTGAAAAAAAACGTATAGCTTTTAGAACTCAACACTACAGGACAAATCATGACCAATTTAATAATGTACCTATGTGGGTTTTCGAAACATTGGTACACAATACCTAGTTCTCTTTCAAGCTACGATTTCGATGCTACGATTGCCCATTCTCCTTTTGCATACACGTTGTCACTGGTACAGAAAAGTATAAAAGATTTCTTTCATCCAGAAACAAGTATAAGAAATATAGTGATCAGAAAATTGACATAACCTACATTTATTTTACGCAAGCGAAACCGCGGGCAAAATTTGTTATTAATTATAATTCTCAAATTTTCAATTTTTCATTTCATTTATCCCAAATTTGTGCTGGTAATTGGATTTCGCGTTTGGATTTTTAACGCTTCTTGCCATCTGGTGCCTAGAGCGACTGTTCATCTCGCTCTACCACAGAGCCGGCGCTGCTCATTTACAACGATCACACTATGAATTATATCTTAGGTTATACTAAACAATATTAGATACATTTCATAAGATATGTATTACATTTCTAGACTCAATGCTGATAATGAGAATTCCCTGACTAGAAAATCCAAATATACTGTCTGATACAGAAGCGAACTTGGGCCACGACCGGTTAGAAAGATAAACAACAAAATGCCACATAACCGATAAACAACAATGTTATCTATTTAATTCAAAACATATCTTCCCGTCGTTCGTAAATTTGATTCAGAAATATATTTTCTCAACTCATCCCCTGTATATCTATGACCATGTACTAAGGCTATCAGCAGTAGCGGGGAACTTTACAAACATAATTAACGAACACAAAGTACACGTAACACGATTATTTGTGGATCACGTAAATAAGGACTATTTACTACTATTATATTATAGGCTAAGAGAAAGAGAGAAGTCCAAGGAGAAAGTATACAGATCAACCAAAAGAAACTGTGAAAGTATATACCTACATATAGAGAATTAAATGGAGATCGAATAGCAGAAATTCTTTCAAATTGTATTAATAAATGCATAAGCGAAGGGTATTTTCCTGATTCTCTTAAAGTTGCGATAGTTAGTCCCATATTTAACTCAGGTAATAGAATGGATCCTAATAACTACAGACCCATATCTGTACTACCAGTACTATCAAAAGTTTTTGAAAGAATATTACACAACCGTTTAAATCAGTTTTTAACATCCAATAATTTATTATATAAAAAGCAATATGGTTTTAGGCCGAAATCCAATACTTTGACCGCGACTGTAGACCTGGTAACAAATATAAGATTGAATGTTGACCAAGGCAAAGTAACTTAGGACTATTTATAGCTTTAAAAAGACTTTCGATACCATGAGCCATAAAATACTTTTATCAAAACTGAGAGGCTTAGGTATTACGGATGCATGTTATGACATTATCAAATCATATCTATCAAATAGATCTCAAGTTGTGCAAATTGATAAACTTCAAAGTGAACCTAAATTCATTACCTGTGGCGTGCCTCAAGGGCCAATTTTAGGTCCATTACTATTTCTAGTCTACATTAACAGTATACATAGGATTGGATTAAAGGGAGACCTCACTCTCTACGCCAACGATACTACTTTATTCTATTCCGGTAATTCGGCAGACATAGTAGCTAATCAAGCTCAACATGAACTGAATATATTACATACCTGGCTATATATACCTCGGCGCAGTCTTAATAAACATGAATTTTTTTCTGCTTGAGCGCTTTTTAAGTTACAACATTACTACCTGATACATTTTAAACTTTAATTACTACTACCTTACTGACTACGCTAGTTCGTTATCATATTTTTGTTTACTATTGTATTTTCTCTGTAAGTGATTATTGTAATCTTTTGGGGAAAATAAATGTCTTACCGTAAATGATTTGGCAATGGATCGAGTAAGTTGGAAATTGTTACATCGACAAGTGAGTTGTTGTGAGATATTCATCATAATTATAATCATTTATGTGCAAACTATCATAGATAACATATATTATATTACAATTAAAAAATTTACGGGCTTTTAAAGCCATGTCAAATTTAAGGGCACTGGAAAATATATCTATAGCTAGTTCACATAAGAGAGATAAGGAGCATTCTAGTATATTTTATATTCTTCTGTATGTGTCTGATACCTCCTATTTCTTGGATAGATGCACACAATTGTAATTTTGCAAGATTGGGACCCACAACACATGACGCGTTGGCACCGAAGAGGCGACCGCATTCCCACAACACCATCCGTGCATCTCAAAGAAATAAAAGGGTTCAGAGACTCCAGCCTTGTACAGTGTGACTGTGGTGAGTTAGAGCAGACAATGGCTCATTTCTTTGGTATGCACTTGCACAGTATAAGAGCTTTGTGTGACTCTCGTAATGCTATTAGAATGCCCGAATATTATGCAATTAATATATAGTTTGACACAAGAAAAACCATTGACACAAAGAAAAAGAAGAATTAAAAGTACATAAGAACCTACAGTTTTCCATTAAATCTTCAGAAAACTCATGTCTTCGTAGCTCATGCACCAGGTCACAGTTTGTCTTAAAATATTTCGCATCGCCACGCACAAACAACACTGCAGCTACGATATACATCAACATTTTATTTTCGTTTTATTATACTGAATTTGTATAACAACTGACTTGTTGATGCTATATTGAAGTTATTTATAAATTATTTTGTAGATATCACGTAAATATATTATGTTTTTATCTCACAAAAGTCGTTTAACTTGGTATTATTATCTGTATTAGTATTATGATATAATATTAAACTTGTTTACAATCTGTTCCATATTTGGTCTCGGGTTATCTGCCATTTTTTTATACAATAAGATGAGAGAGCTATGTGGTTTATTAATTACTAGCTTTTGCGTGCAGCTCCGCCCGCTTGGTACCTACTTCAATAAAAAGTAGCCTATGTACTTCCCCAGGTTTTAAACTAAATCTGTACAAAACTTCATCTAAATTGGTTGAGTGGTTTAGCCGTGAAGAGGTAACAGACAGACAGACAGGCAGACAGAATTACTTTCAAATTTATAATATTATATACAAAATGGCGCAAATGTTATCACATTAATTGATACCATACATGGTATTCTTTAACGATTTACAAATTATGAACCAAATGTATTCAGTAGTTTAGCAACAGGACTTTTTTTTGTTTTCTTAATTTAGAACATCATGTGTAATGCAGAGATAAATGTCAAAGACCTCAAGCAGCCATATTAAAACAAAACAAACAAACGAAAAAAACGATAAACAAAAAACAAAAGAAATAAGGTCCATAATCTTGAGACGAAAATAAATAGATTAGTGTGTGCTTATTACAATAGTGTTTCAATTTGTGTCTAATTTTATATAATCTATTTTGTTCAAGAAAATCATTTCTTAATTTCTGTGAAAATAGGTTATTTTTGTTTATGTTAACCGTCTTATATCAACCAGCTTAAGGCAGTATATCATTTAATGTGATAAGTTTTGCGCCACTTTGTATAAGTAAGGAAGTAAGGATTTGAATCTTGTTTATCCCTCCAGATAGTGTATGGAACTGTGTCCGGAAGATGACAATAAATGGCGCGCTTCCTATAACGTGAGACCTAAAATCATATTTTGCGAAATGTGTGTTTGTGACACACCTCTGTCTACTCCTTTGGTAGACAGACTGTGACGGTGAGACAACGAAGAAAGTTATGTGTTATGTTATAAGTGAAGTTGTATACGAATGTCAGACATTAGGCCTGTTCTAGAAGTGGGTGGTTACTTCCAATTAGTGGGAATCAAAGCATCGATAGCAAGTCTTTTTGTCGATACCTTTAAAAAACCGAATTAATTGAAATTAAACTACCATATACGGATTTTATCGCGTTATTTATTTTACACTTTATTACAAAATTTTGAAACTGTCACACTACTACTAGATACTATTGAACTTTACTAATTTTTAAGTCTGTGTTAGGTCTCCCCGTGACCATGACTGCTGAAAAGCAACCGAAACGTCGGGGAAAGTGTAAACTTAAATATAAATAGTTGTAATAGTTTTAATAAATTAATTAGCTTAAAAATGAGTAAAGTTCAATAGTATCTAGTAGTAGTGTGACAGTTTCAAAATATTGTAATAAAGTGTAAAATTAATAACGCGATAAAATCCGTATATAGTAGTTTAATTTCAATGAATAACATTCGCGTAAATAGAAGACAATATTAACCGAATTAAAGTTCCATCTAAGAGCGCCTTCAAATTTGCCGCAAAGTAAAGCGGCTGCAGCGCTGCCGTCGAGTTTGTTTTACGTTATCGCGATCGACACGTTTATGACGATTGGCGCTCCGATTGGCTCGCTCCAAGCTCTTGGCCAATCAGAGAGCCAAACGCGGTAAACATTTCGATCGTTTTAACGTAAAAACAGCTCGCACTAGGCACCCTGTTCATCGATCGACTAGTGACTAGTGACTGCAGCCGCGCTGCAAATTTGAACGCGCCCTTAAACATGACAGCAGATTTTTACTTCTTAATTTAATATCAACAATACAACGTTGGATACACTTCGATTATTGATTCATTAAGATAAAATCTAGACATAATGATAAAGGTATCGCGTCTGAAACACTGAGTGCCAGTGTAATCGTGGTAAAAGTGAACAAGAATAGGGTAGTGACTCACAATTTTGATTAAATAGTTCCATTACTAACTATAAAACACAAATAATTTTTGAAATCTACTCAAATTTAAAGAAGATACAAGCATTTCAAATCTGGTAATAAGGGGTAAATGTCGCATGACAGGAAAATATGCACGATACAAACTATGACGTAACCGTTATTCAAATGCTGCTGTGCGAAGGACACAGCAAGATATCCTCACCACTTTGCCTTATATCCGATTTTAAAATATTAACACTATTAAAATTGGTTGCAAAATAATGGAGTATTCCATTATTTTGCAACCAATTTTAATACAGTTTTGGTTTGGGACTTTAAGATGCTATTTGCTCTTGTCTTTGAAAATAATTGAAATTAAACTACTATATACGGATTTTATCGCGTTGTTCATTTGACACTTTATTACATAATTTTGAGAAACTGTTGCACGTCTACTACTATTAAACTTTACAATGTTTTAAGCTAATTGAATTATTATTAAAACTATTGAAACTATTTAAACTATTTAGATTTAATTTAATTTTACACTTTCTCCGACGTTTCGGTTGCTTTTCAGCAGCCGTGGTCACGGGGAGACTAAGATGGTAGTTGTCTCAATGTTCCAGTGTAGTTATTTCAAAGTCCCGAACATAATTTAATCATTGGTGTTTCTATTTACGCAGAATGAGCTCAAAGTATCATGAAGTCTAGCTGTGACAACGCGATAAAATCCGTATACATATAGTAGTTTAATTTCAATGAATAATATTCGCGTAAACAGAAGACAATATTTTGAATAAATGTTCAAAATCGAACAGACATAAGCACCTACCTTAAGAATTTCTTATTTAAGTTTACCACAACTTGTTTTCAAATATCCTAACTAATAAACTACAACACTACAACTAACTAAACTACAACTACGTAACTAAAAACTAATATTATAAATGCGAATGTGAGTTTGTTTGTTGGTTACGTTTTCACCACCAATCAACATACAATTTCACATACACGTTGTCAGGGGCCGAAGTCTACTAATACAATAGTGTCAGAATGGTCTATCATTGACATCATAATTGTTGATTTTGACAAGTTTGGTAATCTACTAATATAATGGCGTCATTATGACTTTCCGATGGTCAACCACTGACACTCCATTGAAAATGGCATAGAATGGTAATCTCGTACATTTAATTTTATCATTTGTCATTATACAAATGATAAAATTTTGACAGTTCCTTCGATCAAATTGCTTTTAACAATAATAAATAATATGTAAAAATATATATAAACGAAATCTGGCATGAATAAATGTTCGGATTTAAATATAGTTTTTCAAAAATCACTTCTACTAACTGGTTTTATAATAATGACAATACATGTTATTATACCACAATCCTATTACGAGACCATTGAATGACCAATGATCGACCATAATGAATTTAGCAGATTACGAATTTTTAACAAAATGACAATGGAATCGCAGTTACGTCGTGTCGGAATGACGAATTTATAAAAATAGCAGACTTGGGCCCCAGGTGTACTGAAAAGGACAATGGGTACCTTTCACCAAGAATTAAAGTACTGTTAACTAACCTATCCTATGTATGTATATTTATGCGAGCGAAGCCACAGGAAAAATAATAATGTAAACCGCATCTCTTATCTCGCAGCGCTCAGGGCATAACCTATAGCTAGTACAAACCACTACGTCATATTATTGTTCCTTTGTGTTGGCCCTTTGTGCTCTCGCCACGCAGAATAATAGGCATTCTTTATTCTTCTGATACGTACATAGAATAACGCGTTTATCCCTTAAGTGGTAGGTATTTTTAGGGTTCCGTACCTCAAAAGAAAAAACGGAACCCTTATAGAATCACTTTGTTGTCCGTCCGTCCGTCTGACTGTCTGTCAAGACCCTTTATCTCGGGAACTCGTGGAGCTATCGAGTTAAAATTAAAACGATATACTCAAGTCTACAGTCTCTTGAAGCTGTGAAAAAATCAAACTTCTAAGATAACGTAAAAAAAGACACGGCCGTTTATGCCGCAAAAATCGTATATTCGACATTCTCAAGGGAATCAAAATTTATAGGGTATTTTCCGTTGATCTAGAATTATGAAATTTGGCAAGTAATACCGTCTTATACTACAAATATAGTAAAAATCTGAAAACTATAGGTACATTTGTAATTAAATCATAAAAATCATGGTCTTTATGCAAGGAACGGCGCGCGGCGGTCCAAATTTTGAATTGAGTTAACCGTGTCATGTGGTTTGTACAGAACTTTCGGTGGGAGAGTCAGACTCGCACTTGTCCGGTTTTTATTTATCAGGCACATTATTGTTCTCTTAATAAAACAATTAGGCAATTTGAACTCTAACCGACACACTATTAAAGTTCAAATTGCCTAAATTCCAAATTTCGAGTTAAGTCTCTCTTCTATCAAGTGTGCGATGGTCAGCCAGTGTCAGCTATGGTCCTATGTAATAGATTATTTTATTATTTATATACAAGCAAACAATCTCAGATTACATTTAAATAAATTTATAATAGACTAGAGCAGCGATAGCTCAGTAGGGAGACCAACAGACTGCAATGCAGAGGGTCTCGGGTTCGAACCCATGTCGCGCACCTCTGACTATCAAAAGTTATATGACTTTTCGAAATTATGTGCGTATTGATTGACAATTATCGCCTGCTCCGTGCCTCGGAAAGCACGTTAAGCCGTTGGTCCCGGCTGCCATGAACATCTATGGCAGTCGTTATTGGGAGAGTGTCGACACAAAAGATCCCACTGAGTCGAAGTGTCGCCGGTCTGCACTGACTGGCTCCCACATAACATAAGATAAGATAAGATAATAGACTAGATTCTACCGCTGCGATGGCGTCAATGTAGGTTAGTAACAGTACTTTTTCTGGATGAAAAATACCCTCTGTCCTTTTCTGTTTCTCTAACAACGTGTATGCGAAATGTCATGATGATGAGTCAAATAGTTAAGACGTGAAAGCGTAACAAACAAACTCACATTCGCATTTATAATATTAAGGATTTCATCCGCAAAACTGTTTTAAACAGTTTGTTTGATGGACTTAATCGCTACTGTCCAATAGATATTTCTTTAATAGTCATTTATTGAATCTAATATATTGTGAGACGTCTACTAGGCACATTCCAGACAATGTGCAGCTACAAAAAATAATATATAAACCCAAAATCATATTGCGTGACTCAGAATACGAACCCAAGATTAATTACACCAGCTGGATTAACTACCGTTGCAGCACCGAGGCAGTCCCATCTTTATATCTTAAACACTTTCGAGATAAACAATTTTTTTTATTCGGCTATGTTGGCAAACAAGCTTACGTAAGTGTTGGGACGCGCGTTGTCGACCTTTTAGGAAAGGAAGTGGGAAGGAGAAGGAGCCGGAAGGGGGAAAGAAGGTGATAGGGCCTCCGGCACTCTCATTCACCGAACAGAACACAACAGTAGCAATACTGCTATTTCACGTCAATATTCTGTGAGAGGGTAGTCCTTCCCCGGTCGAGCCAGCCCATTCATGCTGCAATCAGCGAGGCTCTACTACACAAAAATGATAAATAAAACACTACTACACAAAAAAAAACCTAATACATTTTTTGTAACTTATAAATGATATTGCTTGCTTTTGGAAACTCAAGGACTTTTGGTTATTTAAGTTTGGTTAAGCTAAAATTATATTTGTATATTATTCTCTCATACTTTCCTTAAAGAAGGTAGTGTATTACACCCCCTTTTAACCAGGTACGTCTTAGGTCCCATCCACTGGGAGTCGGCAATCATTGCGGTTTATACACATTACCGTGGACTGTGTAATTACTGAAAATTTTCTAAGAGTAGGTATATACGCAAAAAGATTGCTTGCCCCAGGAATAACCCTCGACACTTTTAAGTACAGTATTCACTACTATTGCAACACCGTTGTAACTATATAATGTTCATCTGGTTCATCAACATAAACACACAACATAAACACACAACTCACACACACACATGTACTATATAGTTTTGTTTTAACATTAATTTTTCTTTTATTTTTATTTAAAAATGGTAACTTTTAAATTGTCCCTAGCTCACTATTTATTCATACAATTTGTGATTAATTGTTAAGTTTGGGAGCCTGGTAATCTGTCTGACAGGATTTTCCTAGTTCAGATACCAGTCTCTCACAAAGGTCCATTTGGTTACATAATGTTACAAAATGTTATAGAATGTAAGTTACCTTTGTGAAAGAAAATAAATAAACTTATTATTATTATTATTATTATTATTATTATCTGGGGCCCAAGTCTGCTATTTTTATAAATTCGTCATTCCGACACGACGTAACTGCAATTCCATTGTCATTTTGCAAAAAGTTCGTAATCTGCTAAATTCATAATGGTCGATCATTGGTCGGTCAATGGTCTCGTAATAGGATTATGGTATAATGACATGTTGTATTGCCATTATTATAAAACCCGCTAGAAGAAGTGATTTTTGAATAACTACTACTAAATTCGAACACTTATTCATGCCAGATTTCGTTTATATATATTTTTACATATTATTTATTAGTGTTAAAAGCAATTTGATCAAAGGATTCATTTGTCGATTCATTTATCATTATGTACGAGATTACCATTCTATGCCATTTTTTCAATGGAGTGTCAGTGGTTGACCATCGGAAAGTCATAATGACGTCATTATATTAGTAGATTACCAAACTTGTCAAAATCAACAATTATGAAATCAATGATAGACCATTCTGACACTATTGTAATAGCAAACTTGGGCCTGTATGTGTGAATTGTAAAGGGACGCCCCGCGGTTAAGGTAATCTTTGGAACAAAATGTAGTGTTCTTTAAGATGAGTCATTGCTTCAAAATCGAGGTACTTGTTAGGTTTCCTGTCATTTTTAATAACTTTATAATAAATATTGAACTAAGTCTAGATTATTGCCATATTGCTGTTGTAGTTATTTAAATAATGACGAGATTGTGTTGCTGTGGACTTTATTAAACTTAATGGACACCCAAACACAAACCAATAGTTAGTGGATCACACAAATTGATCCGTGTGAGATTGAAACCCACAACACTTTGATGTAAGTGACCTAAACGCATTCCCACTTCGACTTTAATCATCATCACTCGCAACACTTGGCACAGTATCTAGGCGATCACTTACACCACAACGCCATCCGTGCGAACAACATTGACTCGTGATCAAACATAATTACTTTATTTGTATTAAATTATAATAACAATATTTGCGTCATATGGTCGGCGATTTCTGAGATCAATTTGGCTCTAAGGAATCCCCGATCACACACGCGCACACATACACACACACTCACATATACATATATACTTTATAATACGTAATGGTTGTCTTCATTTAGTAGTAGTCACAATACATTTTGAGCATAAACAGTACTGTCAGTTAGAGACTTAAAGAAATTAATCTGACAAAGTTTTAAGTTGGCAATAAAAATTTACACCTTTTTACGGTTAAGGTAATTTCTTAAATATACATATTCTGATGCCTAATATTCTTAGAGACGAACGGGTATATTACACCTATATTTTGTCCAGCTGTGATTTTAAGTCACACATAAAAACGAGCGCGCTCGTTGCTATCTCCAGGTACAGTTTAACCGCCACACCTCGTGGTACTGCCGTTTGTACTGGGAATTTCTAGAGAGAGAAACTGAATGATACTTTTTTTCCCCGCACTAGGAATAATTCCTGTGTCGCGGGTAACTTTACAAATATTAAAACAATGGACACAAAAGCAACTATTTGTGGATCTCACAAAGTTATGTCCCTTATAGGGATCGAACCCACGTCACTCGGCGCGGTGGAAGTGGCGAGGCGAACACTTCAACCGATACGTCATCCGTGCAGTCATTGTCATGTTGCAGACACAGGACGATCTCCGTATTGGTTACATATCATCGAGTTCGATAATCCAAGAACTGAGGTATAGCAGTTATTTATTCATTACCACTGCGCTGCCCAGCAGAAACACTGCTATTTTGGCAGTTGCCTGTAAGAAGCTGGTAGTCTTCGAAAGAGTCTCCTCAAAACTCAATTATTAATTTTATTCCACAGTTAGTTTAGACGGGTAAGTATAAAGATAATTATTGATCATCGTTTACCCTGAGAGAGAGGAACATTATTTGAGGAGATTTTCGCTGAGATATTCGATAACACTACTATAAGATTAACTTATATATATGTATATATTTTGTTCTTTAATTGTAAATAGGTGATTTTCTTTAGACTTTATACTTTTAGGTATCTTATCGTATATTTTTACTGACTCATTCGTACCGTCACCAAATTTTCAAAGAAAAGGTTCTTTCGCTCTAAATAGCCAAAATTAGCACGAGTGGGTGTGAAACAAATAATAAAAACAACATATTATTTATTAACTGCCAATATTTAATGATCTTCTTATTTAATACTATATCGCAATATAATAACTTCCTCAACAAAAGTGAGAAGATTGATGTTGAAAACTATACTTATGACTCATGTCGTCTACGCAAAAAAGGAAAATAAATAACTGAATATAGAGGTAGTGCAACCTAGCTTTTATACATAAATTATAAGAACCTTTTTGTGTTTGAGGCTTCAAAACTCCTCGTTTAAAATTGTAAACTATGGTACGTCACTGATGGCACCTAATTGTCAACCTTTAATGAGGAGTTATAAGGGACAAAAATTACAAATATTGCTTCAAAATGCTTACATTTTGAAGCAATATTTGTATTAATATTTCTAGTAAAGAGTTACAGTCCCTATAGGTACAATCTGGGTATCTTCAAGTCGCGAGTGCATAGGTACCTTCTAGGTACGAGTTCTCTATCATCGCTTAATATCAGGTGAGATCATGAATAATCGCAATCCTATTCAGAAAAAATAAAGTTGTATGGCACTAAAAGGCAAAGATAGAAACAGATTGAAACGAAAATTAGGGACAGGCACAAATTCACCGGGAATTGTGGAACCTTCTATAATCAGCAAGTGATAGGTTCTCAGCGGGTTGGAAATCAGGATCAGGCGTGGGACTGTTATCATCACATTGGCCATACTTCACTACTGTGGTAAGCAGTCGAGACTTGATAGCAGTGCAGTGCAGAAAACACTCGTTATCATATGTGTTTCCATCAGAGCCGCAGACTGGGTCAAAGTTTAGGTGGCAGTAGCAGTGCTCTCCGTTGTTATCATTTTCATCCCACGTAGTTAGTGAATAGCAGATTTGTGCACTGATGATCAACAAAGCGCCTGTAATGAACATTTGGTAGGTTAAGGGATTTGTAAAAAAGAGAGAATGAGTACATGATGCTATGATTGCTGGCAAATATTTCAGATCTTTTCTAATAGATGCCATGATTGAAGAAGGCCAAAAAGGGGGCCAGAAAGGGGCAAGCAAAATTAATTGATTTACTTAAAGCCCGCTTAATGATAAGCGGTTGATGGAGCTTATGATGGCTTGCAACGTTAGAGGTATCAATCAAGTGAAGTCATCCCTTGCGAAATGCTAGGTCACCGTACAGTCTTTCAACATTATATTTTTTACTAAGCAGAAGCTATCTTATAAATATACACTTGACAGAGACTTTTAGAGTACCTACACGATCACAGGCAAATAATCTTGTAAAATGTCCCTGCGCTTATATCTTCATAGCTCTTTAAGGCTTTATAGATAAACAATTTGCTGTTAACAGATCAGATGTCTGTCTCTTGCAGCACAACTACTTCTTTTCCGCAGGGCCTTGAACGCACAGTAATTATTCTGATATCGCAGACCAGTCCATTAGCTAATTAATTCAATTACATATTGCTTATCACCATGTCACCAACAAACGCTAGGCGTTCTCTTACTAAAGAATTAAAATGACGTCACGCGTATGTTGCAGATTTAAGACACAAATAAGGTTTTCGAATAATTAAAAAGGGCACTTAATAAAAAATATAGGTAAAATTCATACCGAATTTAACATCCATAATGTTTCTCGTTCAGTTATTGACGTATTGAATTACAAGTTAATTCTTGTACGTAAAGTAACTCAATTTATAATAGAGGTTATCGGTGCGACTAATAGGTACAGCGACGGAGTCACACTTAAATCCATTTCCATAATGATCGTGACAAAGAACTAACCTCGCCAAACGT
Source organism: Catocala fraxini (assembly GCA_930367265.1). Classification (NCBI taxonomy): domain Eukaryota; kingdom Metazoa; phylum Arthropoda; class Insecta; order Lepidoptera; family Erebidae; genus Catocala; species Catocala fraxini. The sequence continues at coordinate 26,245,590 of OV884031.1, forward strand.
AAATTTAAACGTCAAAGATTTAAAAGAATAAAAAAGCATGCTTAAAGACAAAGCGTTGGATTTTAATGGATGCTATGCAGTTTAAAAGCACATTAATTTCAAAGTTCCAGTTACGCTCTGAGGATTAATTGCAACTATCAAGAATACAAACAGCTTGTTTGAGCAGCCTGTTGTTTGTCAGACTTAGTGATTTATGTATCATAGCTATTTTCGGAGCCTAATGTCTTGTTTTACATAATCCAGACTAACACAGAAAGATGGTCCGTAGATTTATCCCGATTCTTTAAATTATTCTTTTCTGGACATTTCACTTCTCACACCTCGCCCGGAAAGAAGGGTTCAGCTGCACAGAATTTAAAAAGACAATAAGCTTTATAATTAATTAAATGGCACACAATTATTCTGAATATTGATTTTTTAAATTCAAATTTGAACGTGTTCATTGTGTAGAAGTTACGATCGATTGCTCGTCGTTACACATATTTTTTCACAGTGCTAGTTAAATAACATTATGGTACGGTTGAAAACAGAACTGCAGTAATTGCCTCGTACAACGTAAGCATTTCCGAAGTGTTACAAAAGTAATGATGACCGTATGTTTGTTAATCAGACCGTTGATGGATTCACTTATTACATCCTTCATAGAAACGTCATAAAAAGAAAGAAATATTTGAAATAATGACGCGAAGCTTAACGAATCAGCGATTAATGATGAACCGAAGCTGAGAATTTATGCAAATGCCTTCGTGCAAATTCCGTATAAGATCGATAAAAAGGAGTTTAATGGCACTGGCGATATGCGTGTAGACTATACACATGTTGGCCCCTATCCTGTATCAATAGGGGTGGTACAATTTTTTTATATACTAGCTATCCCTTGAGAATAGTACTTTTTCTGGATGGAAGGTAAACCATAGGAGCCACTTGATCAATAAGAAAAGAATTCATTTTTCTCGATTTTCATAATGATTGATCGAGTAGTTAAGGCGTGAATGCGTAAAAACTAACAAAATCACATTAGCGTTTATAATATTAGGCCGGATTATGTGACCAGCTTGAGTAATGTTGCGATATTCTATTGCATAATGAACGGTGCCTTTTCGAGTAAATTTTAATTTGGATTAGAAGCTGTGTCAGAAGCCTTTTAGAGTTTAACGCCATTCGACTCAACATAGTCGATATACCCCCGAAATGACTATGACCTTTGACCTTAAGGTCACGTGATACCATCTTTCAACTCGAGAACCGTAAGAGCTAGATTCGCGGTCAACGCCATTCGACTCAGCGTAGTCGATATATTCCCAAAATGACTATGACCTTTGAACTTTGATCTCTATCACGTGATACCATTTTTTTGAACTCAGAGATTTACGGAAATTCATTGCCGTTTTTCACTTGTTTAAGTGATGTCTCACAATTCAATAAAGAAAAATAACAAGAATTAGAGAACCCTCTCAAGAATAAAAGTCGTTTAAAACACATTTATGCTATACTAAATCGTCGCGTAAGATAAATAATTGTGAAAGAAACTATGCCTAGTATGTAGCTGCTCTACGTTTTAACTGCTAAAATAAATGAATCGATTTTCATGAAATATTTAGACATTAAGGTAACTTAAATTATATGAAAGGCCATTTATTAAACCCAAAAGTTAGACATCATTTCTTAAGGCTTGACATTTTTAAAGAAATCTTTACGGTGTCAGGCCTTAAGTAATTATGTCATGTATTAAGGGAAATACTAAACCTAATTGAAAGTATATCAAATCCATCAAACAAATTCATCAAACAGACATAATTATGTCCTTTATATCACTAGTGATGTCAAATGTGCCAGTGTAGCCTGGTGAAAGGTGAATTCAAATCAATTCAATGCAAATCATGAAGTTAGTCCTTAGAGTAAATGAAGTAGAAGATAGAGTAAATGAAGAGAAGATAGATGTGCCAAGATTGTAGCAACTTAAAATCCACTATACGTTTACTTTATCACTCTTCCGTCAGACGTGGCATATGTAAGTATCTTTAGTTTAATAAACTGCGTTCATTCATAGGTTAGAAAGAAATGATGATGATAAAACCTTTGAAGGCAATTGACAGCAAGATGCCAACGCCAGCTGTATTACCTTAGCTATATGGTTTTAAATTATTTAAAGAAAGGTAAACATTAAATAGGTATGTTTATATTATCATTATTATTACACAATCCACCAAAGTTTATGATAGTGTTCTAATCTTCAATTTCATGTTTCTTGTACTGACATTGTATCCAAAGAATCTCCATCTTCTAATTTGGATAATATATCAGTTAGTTATTAGGTTTCCAATATCTGGTAGCATCACAGGGCCCGTTTCCAACTTTTGTCATTTTAACCCCTCTAATGGCAGCGTCACACTTCAATAAGCATCGATTTTGGTACGATATAAACTTTTCACCATCCGAGCCGCACACCGTTTTAGTAAAGGGTGGACAGAAGCAAGGTTCTTGAGGCTGCACTCGGCGCGACGATACTATGATGAAGATGTGTGCAGTGATGATCAACAGCGCCCCTGAAACCATACATGAATAACTAGGAAAATTTGTTAAATTAACTACATGTATTATATACTACAGTACAAAGTCGCTGACCTTGTAAGCGAAACAGACACACATTCTTAAAAGGGAGTTCGCTTTTTCCTGAACCTGTAAATTATTGGAATGCCAGACATAATTGTAAATGTATTGTGCCTGGTCGCCAGTGTGCCATTGCCACACAATAGGATCAGTGCGAACGTGAGTTCCAAGGGCTCACTAGCCATCGAACACACGAGAAAATTTGTAATATAATTTATTTATTCTATTGTATATATATTTCTTGTTTACATATTCCAAAATAGTCAGACAATGCATCAGAGGAGTTAATCCGCTAGCTTCCAACTAGAGACTTGTCATATTGACATTTAACCCTATCCAAGCGTGCCAGTGACGACTACACTGGCGATGCTTTGCCAGCGTTCATTTTCAGTGTTTTATGCGGTTGCCAAGTGGTCAAAATTCGAACATTATTGATTTAAATTTTAAGTTTGATAGTTATAAAGGTTTTATTGTCTAGAACTACATCTCATTTAGTCACCTATTCAACATACATATCTAATCATAGTTACGAAGAATTCTACGACATCAGCCGAACAATGCCGATATACTACGAACGCGATTCGACTGCTTTGGTTAAATGCATGGTTGTGTGCGCGTAGTGTTTTTGTAGAGTTTGAAAAAACTTTTATAGAACCGCTTTTTCCGTCCGTCCATTCGTCCGTCCGTCCATCTGTTATACATCTTTCAACTCAAGAACCGTAAGAGCTAGAGACTTGCGATTAACGCCATTCGACTCAACATAGTCGATATACCCCGAAATAACTATGACCTTTGCCCTTTGACCTCAAGGTCACGTGATACCATCTTTCAACTCAAGAACCGTAAAAGCTAGAGACTCGCGGTCAACGCCATTCGACTCAGCATAGTTAATATACCCTGAAATGACTATGAGCTTTGACTTCTGACCTCAAGTTTTGAAGTTATGTGCGAATTAAATAGTTAAGTTCGCTTGCTTTAACCGTGAAGGAAAAACATCGTGAGGTAACCTGCATGTCTAAGAGTTCTCAAAGATATGTGAAGTCTGCCAACCAGCACTGGGCCAGCGTGGTGGACTACAGCTTAACCCTTCTCACACTGAGAAGAGGCCCATGCCCAGCACTGGGACAGTTTAATACAGGGCTGATATTATTGTTATAGTATTTTACCGCGGCACATCGCCGCAATACTGGCAATTTTACCATAGGAATACATTCGCGTGTTATGTACATAACATAAATACAGCCACTGTCGGTATGTGTATAGTTTTTCTTGCGAACCAGAAGTCCAAAGTCAAGACGGTTGTATACTATCTATTCTTTCACACAATTAGCATTTCTGAATTTTGCCTTTTGACAAATTACACAATTGATGTTGATCGCTGCTGTGATCTAGCCATATTGTATGTGTTTCAAACGCTTTTCCTAAGTCAGCAGCTGTTCGTTTAGTCTAGACTAGGATTCAACCTTTAATCGGGAACAGGGAACTATTTTCTCACCCCGTCAATCTAGCTAACTACACGAATATTTTAAAATGACTACTCTCTGGGCTCTATTTTTTACCCCAATATAATTTTAGATAATTATTGATTAATTTTATTGACAACCCCACCTATTCAAATGTCAAATATCAACATCAAAGTCAGATTAACGTCACGTTTGAAAAAATTGCGCATTTTTAAAGTAGTGCAGACATAATTCTGAGATGTTTCTTCAGAAAAGATTCTAGTAAGTAGGTATTTGATTCGTTATTGACTAATTTATTATATTCTGTATAACGTTGTTATAATATACTACGCGAAAAAATATATATATTTTTTAAATATGTAAAGTACTGTAATCAAATTTATAGACGTAATTGGGCAAAGGAAAATAATTTCCCACTTAGGTTGTCCGTAAACGGGCAGAGGTGAATAATTTCCCACCTGAAAAAAACCTTTGTTTTCCAGTTTCAATAATTTATACCTTATTTTATTTATACTAGCACTTAACAAGGCATAAGATATTACAGTTAAATTAATAAAAGTTGAATGCTCGGTTAAGGGTTGAAATGAAAACAAAATCATAACTCACCGAATTTGAGATCCATCATGTTTCTTCTACCGTGTCTGAAGCGTATTGAGCTGCGCTATCAACGACTATTGTTTCTGAAATAAATCAATTTATTGTAAGGTTTATCGGTGCAACTAATAGTTAAATTACAATGAAATCCATTTTCTTAGCAATTGTAATATATAGATAGACTTTGATAGACTTTCTTACTTTTCTATTCTATCTCAATATAATATCTATTAGATAATACATACACTGGTCACTTTAACGATTTCATCTTCTTCTCTCTTAGCCTTTATTATTCCCAAGTCACTAGGGGTCGGCTTTTCTGGTCTAACTGGATTTAACTGGATATCAGTTTTTACGCGGAGCGGCTCCACCCGACCTCCGCAACCCGAAGGCTAACGATACCCTAAGGCTAGACCAGTGTCAGGATATTAGAGGGTACTGACTTTCCCAATAACGACTGCCATAGATGTTCATGGCAGCCGTGACCAACGGCTTAACGTGCTCTCCGAGGCACGGAGCAGGCGATAATTGTCAATTAATACGCACATATAATTTCGAAATGTCATATAACTTCCGAAAGTCAGAGGTGCGCGACGTGGGTTCGAACCCGAGACCCTCTGCATTGCAGTCTTTAACGATTTTATACATTACATTATTTCTTATGAATGTTTATATACGATATTGTTTTATAATATTTATATAATATAAAAATTTATACGATATATATAAAGGCTATTGTTTAATCGAATTTGGTTTGGTTTTTTATAACGCACACAGTGGAGCAAAACATAAATTGTATATAATGGACATATGTAATTATTTTCGTTGGTCATCCAACGGGTGCGATGGTGGAACCACAATCTTTCAAACGCAAGTCCAAAGAGTTAACCGTAAGACCAAAGCTGAAATATTTTAATACATAATAATACCAATTTATTAATTTAGATCACTAATTAGTAACACTTACGAACGTCGAAGATTCATAGGTAGTTCAAGAGAGTTAATTTAATTCAATAAAATATTCTCAGATGGTGGTACAGAGAAAGCATTACCGTGATGATAATTATGTCAGCCTGTAGGATTATACGAATAAATTAAAACACTCTATTGTGAATCCTAACTAATACTATAAATTCGAATGTAAGTTTTTTGTTTGTTACACTTTCTACTTAACCGATTAATATGAAATTTTACATACCTACATATTATCAGGGTTACAGAAAAGGAAATAGGGGACCACGCGGGTATAAGACCATATATTATTTGAAATTATGCAGGCAAGTATTGTAAGAAGAGCAGCGATAGCTCAGTGGGGAGATCAACAGACTGCAATGCAGAGGGTCTCGGGTTCGAACCCACGTCGCGCACCTCTGACTTTCGGAAGATATATGACATTTCGAAATTATGTGCGTATTGATTGACAATTATCGCCTGCTCCGTGCCTCGGAGAGCACGTTAAGCCGTCGGTCCCGGCTGCCATGAACAAATATGGCAGTCGTTATTGGGAAAGTCAGTACCCTCTAATATCCTGACACTGGTCTAGCCTTAGGGTATCGTTAGCCTTCGGGTTGCGGAGGTCAGGTGGCAGCCACTCCGTGTAAAAACTGATATCCAGTCAAATCCGCTTAGACCAGAAAAGCCGACCCCAAGTGATTTGGAAATAATAAAGGCTAAGAGGGAAGATGCAGGCAAGCATTGTTAACATTTACGCTCTATTAACATATCTCTATCAATGATTAATTAATTAACCAATACTGTTTTCTTGTTACTGACGTATATGGATAAAAGAAATCTTTATTTTCCAGTACAATACATTGCTGGCGTACCGCAAGGTAGCGTTTTATGTTTTTTACTATAAGGATTAATTAGGAACATGTCGAATGAAATTCTGATATCCTTCCATCGCTGTATAAGCGTTGCCTAAGAATTACTTGTTCGAAGCCCTGTCTATTCTTGATACGAATTTGCAATAAGTTCATGAATTGATATATTCTAGAATAATGAGTATTATGTATAGTAGTAGTTTTTAGTGTAGGGTACCGACAACCTGGTAAGAGCAGCGGAAGTCGGTTGAAAGCGTGCTTACCTCGGGTAAGTCTATGTTCAGGTGGACATAGACTTACACTTGTCTAGTCATAGGTCTAGTAGACGTCATTCGGCTGAGATGATACTGATATCAGTAGATACAATTCGGGCTTAGGCTTGTGCACATAGACTTACACTAGTCCAGTCATGGGTCACTTCTTCTCATAGTCTTGTTTCTTGTGAGTAAATTTAACCACCAAGTTAACCAATTTGTAATCGTTGTAGGTACCCACAGGACAGGCTTTGCCTAGTGTGGGACCAACGGATATTGCGTACATATTGTATTGTTTTTGGTAATAAATATTTTATTGTTATTATTATTTATTATAATTTTACAAATGCTTTGCCTTTGAATTTATCTATTTAACTTATATAATTAAAGATTTTGAGTCAATTACCTAAATTACCTTATTCATACCATAGCAGCTACTATGAGTTTATAAGTGATTTCAATTTTGAGATCTCACTTGATCGCTATAGTATCGCTTCAATATGGTATTTCTATGAAATTGGAACATTTTCCAGGTCCCCTAGGGAGGCACTATGGTTACCCGGAAATAAATTAAAAAGGTTTTTGTGTATCAGGTACAACTGACCGTTTTGTTGTCATTATGTAGTAAAAGTTAATTATTGTGCCACTCTTCTAATGCCGGAACGAATTTTTATGGATATAATAGATGATGTGATATACTTTCTTTTGGTTCCCTGCAGGTTAGGCATTAGCAGTCTAAGATACTTATTAAACTTGAAGTCGCACACGTTACACGTCACTTGCATCATTATGTGCGGTGAAACAATTCTAAGTTAGGTTGGTGAATATATAATATAATCATGAGTTTTAAAAATAAAGTAAATGCAATTTTATAATAGTAAATACGTTCGTTTATTACCATATAATTTAAGTGACTTATATTAGGACGTATAAATAAGATTAGCATCCATTTGCATTGGAGCTATGTAGACCAGGTACTCCTCCCATAATGCCCATATTTTGAGAATTGTATTTTTACTATTGTCATTTTGCCCAAAGTCTACATCGACAGATTTGTGAGTTTGGACTGTCAGACGATTATAAATCTCTGCTGCCATTGCAATATCCTGATCTTACTTTTGTGATCTTCGTTCCTGTCTTGAGGGCAGAGCAGTGCATATGGCACATGCTGGAATAAGTTATTCCATCAGAAGCACACACTGGCTCTAAAACGTATAGGGGGCAATAGCATGCATCTTCGTTGAGGTCATCACCAAGGTAAGCTATTGTAGAGCAGATTTGTACACTGATGATCAACAATGCTCCTGTAAATGTTTAAAAATAAATATAGGTTGGCAAGTTATATGTATTTAGTAAGTAAGGATCGTTAAGTTATAAGTACTATGCGTGTTTTAAAAATTAACGCGTTCCTGTAGTATTTATGAAGTTTGAATTCTCTATATCCTACCAATTAAATTATTAAATTAAATTATATATAAATATTAGATTTTTTTGTAACAGCGCAATAATATCGATTATATTTTTATACTATCATTTTTATTATTAAATGATATCCTGCTACACTGGCTAAATTGCCATAGCAATACTTATGTAACTCAATTAACAAGTTTATCTAATGTTTTAAAATGATTATAAAGGAAATCTTACCGAATCTAAAATCCATAATGTTTCTTCTTTAGTGCTCAAAGTGTATTGATTTACAGAAAACGATATATAAATCAATTTATAGTAAAAGCTATCAGTGCAACTAATAGTCAATATTACAGCAAAATCAATTTCCATAACGATCGTAACAAACTATTTTCTGGCTTACAAAGGCTGAGTGAATCTCGGTAGGCATTTAGACGGCATGCTGACGTCTTTTAATGTGTATAGGAATAAACAATCAGTAGCAGATGAAGTATAATATTTTCTTTGCGTTGCAACATTGCATTTTGCATTGAAAATTGCATTTTCATTGCAACAGTCATATATTTGTTATGTTGATTTATCAGAATCCGTGATCTATCCAAAACTTTTGATTGCGTATACATGCAAATATATAATAATATTATATATTTGCATATAAATATAAAAAATATAAAATACTTTCGGCAAATCTAATGGTATCAAGGGCATTTAATTGCGTTAAATGTATTTATTGGCATCTGTATTCGTCTTGATGTCAAGGAGTTTAAGAACAGTCTTGCAAATTATCTGTCCAAAAGGGGTATCCCAGGGCTCCATTCGATTTATTGCCCTTCTAATACAAATGTAACTTATAACAGAATTAATGAGTATTCTTTAGTCTATTAATTAATTACGTGATAATTATTGTGATCATCTATGTGATTGTGAATGTATTTTAATAATCTTTCTGAAGCTGAATATCGGATTACGTGCTTGTCGTTAGAAAGTCAAGTTACAAGTGATCTTAACGTATAAGTGGAAATATGAGCCTGTATTTATATGCACATATATATTTAATATTCTATGCGTGGTTATTCGTCAATTATTTTGTTTAAGGGCCATGTTTGACATAATATTTACTGCATTGTAGTTTATTATAACAACTAGTTATTGGAGGAAAATCACGGCAATAAATATATAAATATAATTTGAAATTGTGAATTCTTTTGACGTGCCTTGACAAACATACAATTATATATATATATATGTTATATAAAATAATATGATAAGCAAGTCATACTAGAGCATCACTGCTTTAGCATTTATGAGTAGAGTTTTGAAGCTGGGCCCATGGCCAAGTAATAACCATTATATAATGTAATTTGGGCTAAACATAAAGTTATTTCATCATTCGTAGCATCACATGCGATGTAAATAGTCTGTAAACATTTAGAAATGTATTCTTTATTTGAGATACTTAACGTAAAAGAAGCTAAGTACTATTTTATACGAAAGTTTTGTTATATGTTATATAAAAATAATATGATAAGCAAGACATCTTATCTTATCTTATATGGGGGCCAGTCAGTGCAGACCGGCGACACTTCAAACCAGTGGGATCTTTTGTGTCGACACTCTCCCAATAAAGACTGCCACAGATGTTCATGGCAGCCAGGACCGACGGCTTAACGTGCTCTCCGAGGCACGGAGCAGGCGATAGTAATTGTCCATCAATACGCACATAATTTCGAAAAGTCATATAACTTCCGAAAGTCAGAGGTGCGCGACGTGGGTTCGAATCCGGGACCCTCTGCATTGCAGTCTGTTGGTCTCCGCACTGAGCTATCGCTGCTCATAATTAAGCAAGACATACTAGAGCATCATTGCTTTAGCATTTATGAGGTGAGCTTTGAAACTGGGCCCATGGCCAAGTAATAACCATTATAAAATGTAATTTGGGCTAAACATAAAGTTACTTTCATCATTCGTAGCATCACATGCGATGTAAATAGTATGCAAACATTTAAAAATGTATTCTATATTTGAGATACATATAGAATACATTTTTACATACATAAAGATTGATTGATACATAAAGAAGAAACTAAGTACTATTTTATACGAAAGTTTTGTTAAAATAGCTTCATTTGAAATAAAGACTAGATTATTTATTATTAAGTCTCTTATGACTTAATAATAAGCTACTTTTATTATGACTGCATTCCAACTGCAAAATTCCAACTTCGTAGCAGTCGTTCCTCCTGAAAACTATTATTTGTTTTTAAATATGTCTTGTTACTAAAATTCTCTTTTATTTCTTTTTAATGTGCTTTTGCTTATTAACGTGTCATATATAATATAATATTTAATAATGTTTTTATTTCGTTGGGTACATCCAAACCGAAGATAGCATTAAGATGAAAAAAGCCCCTAATGAAAAATTCTGAGCAACATGACTTTAATCGCTAACGAATTGTGTAGTATTTACAGATTCACAACTAAATATTAGCATTCAAAGTCTAAGCTACAATAACTATTTACTCGTAGTGAGGTTTTTTGAATTTGCGAGCGAAGGTGAATATTTTTTATGCTATACGTATATACTATTTTAGTAATCGACGCGAAATAACAACACACAATTACGCACAAACAAACAACGGAGCTGAGGTGGTATGAGTATACCACCTGAAAGATAATAGGGGACCGATGTTGCGCAGTAGCATAGTTTCTGGACTGTTTAGAAGTTTCGCCCGTTGGTTGCTCACGCTTTTACAATATAGGAGTACGTGACCCGGTGTATCCTTGGTCTCCATGCAGCCCCTACATAAGGGATAATCAGTGATGCCAATGTTGAATAGGTGTTTGTTGAGTGAGCAGTGGCCTGTTATACCCACTAGGTGGCGTAGGATTTTCCTTGTGGAACGTAGCAGTTTGCGTGACAAATGTTTGTCATGGATGGAAGGGCTTCCTTCGTCTGTCTACATTCCTTTGTTTCTGTTCACTGTTTTTCGTGTAGCTCCTTGGTTCTATCGCATAACCATGTTTTGAGTTGGCAGAAGGGCATCGGGACAATTGGTTCGGATCCTACAATTTTGGTGTTCAATCCTCTCTTTGCCAGTTGATTTGCAGCACCATTGTCAGAAGAGTTGCTGCATTGCAACGTTACCCGATTTTTTGATGCAATACTTTGTAGCTCACGGTGACACTCCAGGATGAGTCCACTGTTGAAGCAGTTGCTCTTAAGAGATTGTAGTACCGCGGCACTGTCCGAGATAATGCGTATTGACTTGTCGCTTATACCTCTTGATGTAATCGCTGTTACAACCCGAGTGATTCCAACACATTCTGCCTGAAAGATAGTGTTGAGGTTTCCCAGGGTCGTCGAGTAATTGATGTTTAGGTCGTGGGAGAAGACTCCTATTCCTAAGTAAATGCAACGTTTTTTATAAAGAGGAATTAAAAATAGTTCTGTGAGCTAAATTGCCATTATTTCTTATATACTCCAGACCACAAATAAATGTTCGTCGTCGTTTGTCGTGTTGTTCGTTGTCAACGATAATCAACACTGAAATACATCACGTTACGTTGTCGTGTAGCCAAAATACTTTTGCGTATAAATAAATAAAAGATTACCGTTTACAATCGATGATATATTATATTATCATTATAATTGTACAGTGCATCTGAAATTTCAATTCAGTTCGTCATACATAATGTAGAGCCTCTATAACCTCTGAAATTTAACCTTTTAAGCGAATGGCGGATAAGGTTTCACATACTTTATACCATCACAAAGGCTTATATCAACTATACTAATATTTGTATTTCTGCTGCTGGCATCGCATTTTATATAGCACTTATTATCATATAATATATGCCTTTCGCCATCATAACCGCATACTGCATTATAATTTCGAGAACAAAGGCAGGGTTCTAGCTTGTCAGCTGGTACCTGTTGAAGTGTAGTGCAGATCTGAGCACTGATGAGCAGGAACACGCCTGAAATTATTTCAAAATCAGTAGAAGATGTTAAGTTTAGTATTGTATTAGAAAGGGGTGTCAATTTTATTTGATATCGTTTCTCTTGTGTGTGTTTACTTAATACTACGATTTAGGATTTCTATTTTGTCGTATTTAAGCCAAATGTGTAAATATATTGTCTTTGATAGATCAAGATCAAACCATATTTCTTTAATAGGTGTTGCAGCGTTAATCTTTTGAGTAGCAGTGGCACACAAGCGCTTAGACACAATACGTTTTTAATTATGTCATTTTAACAATTGACAAGTTAATAGTACAGCTAGGTGTGCGTCTACCTCGTACGTGCGATTGCATAATTTAGCCACAATTAATGTCAAATGATTTAAAAAAGTATCAGGTAGAAGTATAAAACATGTTAAGGTGTCACCTAAAAGGGTTCAAGCCTATTCTCTCAGCCTCATCCTCGGGGAACTGGTACCAAGCTCTGTGTAGTTACTGAATATTTACTAGAAAATCGTAGCTGTACTTTGCGCGACATGGCTACAACCGGCAACCAATCTTCCAATATTCTTATATATATATTGACAGTTTTTTAAGTTCTTTGCGTACTATTATTAGCCCAGTCTCCTCCTATAAAACTATAGCATTGATGGGTGATGTCAACATAGATATTAAACCTACCAATACCGACAGACATAGTGCACCCTACTTAAATTTAACTGCAGAATTGGGTATGCTACCTGCTCATACATGTCCTATTAGGCTTTACAATTCACTAAATCATATTATATTAAAAACTACATTACCTGCAAAAGTGTTTATAGTAGACTCGACTATCACAGACCATTCTTTAGTTGCACTTAGCTTGGATCTTGAAAAGATTAAATCAAAGAAAATAAGATATTATAATAAAATTGATTATCAGGGGGCTATAAAAGATCTTCAGGGTGTTGACTTTTCTTTCATTTTTCTCTCTGACGATGCAAATTACGCGGCAACCGTTTTTGTAAGCAAGGTATCCACAGCATTTAGTCAAAACATTTTCATTTTTCATTTATTTATTCACAAACAATTTTCATTGTGTCGGAACATAATACATATTACAATTGTTATAATATTACTTACTATAATTTAATGTCAATAAATGCAAAAAAAATACTATACTTAAAAGTTAAACAGTTCAATGTCAAATTCATAACAGCAAGGAGTCATATAATAGAAAGATAAAAATAAATAAATAAATGTCCCACAAATCTACAATAAAAAGAAAACAATCAAAATTCAATTATGTTATAAAGTTAAAAAGATCAATGTCACATTCATTAAAAATAAAAAATTATTGAAATATACAACAAAAAATACCAACAAAGAAAACAATTACAGAAAAATCACAATAATACACCACAACGAGAAAAGTCCTTCTCTCACTTATGCCTACAATTCCTCAACTGAGTAGAGACACCTATCTAACAGGAACGCTCGAAGCTTTGTTTTAAATGTCGATGTGTATATCAAACGTTTTAAGTGAAGTGGCAATTTGTTGAAAATGTGCACTGCTTGATATTGCGGACTGTGTTTCACAATGTTGAAATGGGGACTAATTTTGTTTCTCAGATCCATTCTGCGTGATCCCTCTCTATCTAATCTTTCTTCTTGTGTTTCGTATTCGTGTAGGTACTTCTTAAGGTTAGTCAGGAGTACTAAAACATAGAGACTAGGTACTGTGAGAATATTTAATTGAATAAAATAAGGACGACAACTCTCTCTCTGTGATATCCGGACTATCGTACGTACAGCTCTTTTCTGAAGGACAAACGCTCTGTGACAGTTATAATTATAGCTATTGCCCCAAAAGTGCACACTATATCTTAGTTTTGACTCGATTAATGCGTAATATACGATTTTTAATTCTTTAACGCCTATTTCATCCCGAAGGATTCGTAACGCATAACACGCAGACGATATATATGCATCTATGGCGGCTAATTCTTTTTTCCAATTAAAAAATTCATCTACATGCAATCCTAAGAATTTAGCTTCATTGACTAGTTCTATTTTATCCTCACTAAGTACAATTTCCATAGTTTCTTTATTGCGAGCAGTCGTTTTGAAGAGCATTATATTAGTCTTTGCACTATTGATTTTTAACTTATTTACCGAAAACCATGAGTGAAAATGGCTAAGTGCTATATTAACTTTTTCCGTAAGGTCTTTAATGTTATTTGCTGCAATAATAGCATTAGTGTCATCCGCAAAAACTACAAGTCGTAATTCGGGGAAAATTTCATTTATATAATTTATTAAGTCGTTAGTAAATATAATGAACAATATGGGACCCAAAATAGATCCCTGCGGAACACCGGCACAGATATTGAAAAAAGATGATTTATGAGCTTGTCTACGCCCTTCCCGTGTCTCAGTGATTTCAACAAACATTTTCCTATTTTTAAGGTAAGACGATAAAAGTTGTAAGGCTTTACCTCTAACTCCATAGTGATTAAGCTTAGCAATGAGTAGATCATGATCGACAGTGTCAAATGCTGAGCTTAGATCCAGGAATACACCAGCCACTTTCATTTTGTTATTAATGTTAGTTATCACGTCATTAACAAGAGTGTACATAGCATCTCCTGTGCCAACGTTTTTTTGATAACCAAATTGTCTCCTCTGTAAGACTTTGTTTAAGTTGAACTTGTCCCAAGCAGGAAAAAGACACATTTAAACCATGGATTAGTCCTGGCCTATTACGCTGTATCCGAAACAGGAATAAGCTACATAGAAAACTAAAAAATGATATAACCAATAATGTTCTTGATACGACGTATAAACGATATCGAAGTTTTTGTAACTCATTATTAAAGAAACAAAAAAATAATTACGATAAATCCTTACTCGGCAAAGAGCACGAAAGAATCCTGGAAGGATATCAAGAGTATAATCGATTATAGTGAGCCCAAAAATAATGCAGACGATTTGTTGTGTTCGACGGGTAATAAGGTTAATAACATTGAGACTATAAATAATTATTTTTCAAACATTGGCAAGCAGCTTGCTGAAGCAGTTAAAGAATCTAACATTTTGACTTATCTTCTCTAATTTGTGATATTTCTTTCTTGTCAAACTCAATTGTATTGCTGCCACCAGATGAAGCAGAAATCGAATCACTTATTAATAATTTAAAAAACAATTGTGCAACTGGATAGGATTTAGGGTTTGCATTATCCGTTAAATTTTACTATCCGGATAATATCAGAGAAAGAAAAATTTTATGCGGATATATCCGGATATTTGTTGGAAAGTAAAAATAATAATGAAAATACATATTTACGTAGCTTTTTTTATTTATATATTTGACAATTATTTTCATCATGAGATCATAAGTAACAAATTCTTATTATAAATAAAATCACAGAATAATAACTTAAAATACCTGAACAAAAAACAAAAACATATATTCTCTTAACCGGCTTAACCAGTCATCTTTCTACGTTAACAGATAATAAAACTAAAGTATAAAATCATAAAAAGTCAACTTATATAAATCTAGAAAACTGTAACAATTGTTAAAAAAATCTTTTATTTTTCAATTATTGACTTCTATTATACGTAATTAAAATAATTATTAGTTGTCTACCAGGTAACTGAAACTTAATTCCTTTAATATTGGTTATGGCTTACTAATTTTATGTCTTTGGTAGTATGATCGCAAAAAACTCAAAGCATCGAGAGTAGTATCATGCATTAAACTACGTATTTTTTGCCCACGTAACCCGTAACCGAAAATACTCTCTCCGTTTCTACACTAGAAGGTGGCACAGTCCTGAGTAAGTTGTACGCTCGGGATAAATATTGGCCTCGTTCGCCGCCACTATCGTAAAGAGCCATCTCAACTCGTACTTTTGTTTCGATTTCCAATTGAAAGGCTTCGCAATGTGATGATGAAGACGGCACAGCCAACGTAGCTTCATTTATTTTCTTCTGCAACTGTTCCTTAATGGAAAGGCTCACATTGCATTCATCTTCAAGCGATATCATCTGTGGTTCTGGCGAAGGTGCAAATATGATATCAGATGTAAATTATTGCGTATTTATTCTAACGATGACGTTCAATATCTCCTCACTAACGGGGTTTTCAAAAGGATAATTTGAACTGCCTTCTTTGTAAAAGTTATTACAGTGTAAATATTTTAGTGTACCACTTAGAGCAGGAATACGTCGTTCAGCGATCCTTCATTTTAAGGATATCATAAGATCATTGCTGATGCCACTATGTTCCTCATTGAGCTTTTCAATCATGAACTTCAATGCAGTTTCTGCTGTGAGCAAATTTGCCTTTTCTTCGCATATCGCTTTAACGGTTGCTCTAATTATATTCAAAGAATTAGACAGCTTCTCTAATTGCGAAATCTCAGCTTCAGTGAAACAAATTTCACTATTATAATCGATAAGTGACTTGCGAACACAGTTTTTTAATGTTAAAAAGTTCTCAATCATTAGAACAAGGCTGTTCTATCTAGTTTTAACGTCCAAACTTAATTTTATATTTGCTTTTTCCCCTTCTTCATCATATTTGCGTAAACGTTATGATCGGCGGGGAGATTTGAACAATTTTTCTGACTTTCTCTATAATATCTTTATAAAATTCAGTTATCTCCGGCAGAATATTTTATGTGTTTATTACATTAGATAATTCTATCACAACAAAAAATTCCTCATTAATGTCTTCGTCATTAGAGTCCTCAAAATCCGACGATTCCATGTGTCCTTCTGTGGTGGGCTCTAAATCATTTCGAGTAATATGTTGCACCTGGTTATTATTTTTGAATAACACATCGATTACCGCACACTGAATTGCATGGGCAAAACAGAGTTGATGAAAAGAAGTAGTATGCCGTTCCAAATCCTTCATAACAGATGCACCATCCGAGGTTATACAAAAATATCACCTAGTGATAAATTATATTCAGCGAGTTTATTTTTCAAAATATTGTAGCAGTTTTCCGCAGTTGCACTGCCCGTTATTCTTGCCAGCCCCAGATTCCTGGAAGGTTTGTCCTTGAATTCTTGACATTAAATGTTTATATTCATGTAACGAATATTCTTAATTGAGGTTCACTCATCTAGACTTGAAGTGAATTTATAATCACGAGATTTTAAATCTTCTAGTTCTTTTCGGAGCTCACGTTTTAACTCGTTGCTCTGAGTAACTACAATCTTCCTGATGGTGTGTGGAGACATTGGTAATTTTAGTCCACTTTTGTTAGAGTTGTCTGATGGTTGATGATTCACAAATACAGTTAAAAGATAGTCCATCCAATGAAGCCAGCTTTGAAATTAAAACTTCAGCACTATCTTCGATTTTAAAGTAATCAGTCACTTTAATTTTTTTTGCACGAAGGTTCAGTTACAGTTACATTCTGTGTTGCAGCACAGGTGGCAGTTCCAGCTAATGTGGAAGGCATTGACACAGTCTGTTCAGATGTAGTAGGTCTTGTAGAATACAGTTTGAGATGTTTGTGCAGAGAAAAGGTGGACCTTGATGTTTTTAATATCTATTTGCATTGTTTGCATTATGCTTGCGCGCCATCTATACTACGTAAAAAATATCGTCAAACAGAACTTGCTTTCGTGGACTTTCTGGACTCTTTAAATTCAATTTTATTTGACATTTTACTGCATTTATAAAATTGAAGTGGATAGTTCAAAATGTTCAACGCAGACACTGAAAAGTAAAAACAATAAACCTGTATTAAGATGGAGTATACCCACTAGTAAGTACACAATTGAAATATAAAATACCCTAAAACGAAAAGTTAAGTTGATAAATCTCGTAAATTCTAAATGAATGAATCGTTATGATATATCTTTACATAGTATAAAATAAAGTCACTCCTCGCCGTATGTACGCTGAGATCTTTACAACTACGCAAAGGATTTCAGTGCGGTTTTCACCAATAGATAGAGTAGTTCAAGAGGAAGGTTTTTACGTATAGTTCAATATTGTTCTGTTTTAATTTGATGAAACATAACGATAATTGTACAAAATTACGGCAAAAACCTAATACGCTGCCTAATCCGTTTGAGATTCTCTCTTATAGGTCTACAAAAACTCCGCGATGGCATATCTCTATCTCCTATGGTTAACTCACAATAACCACTTTTGTCTTTATAGTTTTCATAAAAAGTATCATGCTTTTTGCGAAGCTGTTTTCTTAAACCTAATATTAATCTTTATCCAAACAAATACGTTAATTATATGGACATTAAATATAGATAAAACGTGTTCTTTATACTATATTAATCCGACGAATACAGATACTTTATACTACCTACTGCAGATATTTTATATTAGCTTACTGGCCAGTAAACCTTTTGATTTTTTACTTATGTAGGATTATAGAACAATATATATGTAACGTACAATCAAACAATAGCTACAAGAAAAAATAGTAATAGATTCTTACCATATAACATATCCGAGTTGTACAAAAAGCGAGATTCAAAACACCACTAAAACACAATACTTTCTTTTGAGAGGTAATGCACTACTGCTCTGCAACAAAACTCAAAACGTGTAGCGTCCCTTCCTCTGCCCGCTCTCCGCCCCGCATTCCCCTTTTCTCTCTCTATCGGTTGCATCCATGCGGCCCGTGCGTGATGCCAAGATGTATTATGACGTGTTCACGTATAGCACAAGTAGAGAAATGCATAAATACCTATATAGTAACGACAGCATGGTGTGTTGTATGTATATATTTATAGATTATTTTCAATTCTCGCGTATGTATAAATTAGGTAATTCATTTAGCTTTATTGTATAAGGGAAATGTGGTGTAAAGTAAACGTAATTAAATTTACATCTCTAACAACATGAAAACTAAGTCATTATTAAAGGAGGATAAGGCTCGTAGATGGATTAGATGAGAAATAATCGATATTATTAGATATCCGAATATCCGGATTCTATGGAATAAATTATCTGTAGTCGAAATATGACGGATATCCGGGTTGCAAACCCTAGTTGGGATTCCATACCAGTGTAGTTTTTGAAACTGGCCAAACATATAATATTTCCTCCATTAACCGCACTCATTGATCGTTGTTATAGTCAGGGAGTATTCCCTACGGTATGTAAGAAGTCATTAATTACGCCTATGCACAAGAGTGGGGCTCGAGACGGAACGTCAAACTATAGACCATTCTCAGTTCTCACGTCTCTATCTAAAATTATTGAAAAGTCTCTCAATGCCAGATTACTCAATTTTCTTGACCATAACAAAGTAATCTCAAACTCTCAATTTGGATTTAGATCTGGAAAAGTACTTAAGACGCTATCAGTGAATTTACCAACTTTATAACTTCTAAAATAGATAACAAATAAAAATGTCTAGCCATTTTCTTTGATCTAGCAAAAGCGTTTGATACCATTTCGATCCCTACTCTTGTGGACAAGTTACACAGAATTGGTATTCGTGGCCAATCTTTATTAATTTACAAAGACTTTTTATTTAACCGTACGCAGCAAGTTAAAATTGGTGAACATATAAGTAAGGAAGTCCCAGTACGCTATGGAGTTCCGCGGGGTAGTGTCCTCGGTCCGAGTCTGTTTCTCATTTACGTAAATGATTTATGTCAACAATGTTTAACGAATGGAAAAATAGTCGCATATGCCGATGATACCGTCTTGACGTTCTATGGCGATACATGGGCTGATGTACAACGCAAAAAACTAATGGGTCTCTATAAGATTAGTCGCTGGCTTTAGATACGTTAAGTGTTAGTAGAAATCTACTAACACTTAACGTATCTAAAACCACATTCTTACCATTCGCTTTTACAAGAACTACACGTTGTGACTTACTTATCAGAGCTCACTCATGTAATTTCCCATCTCACAATTGCTCATGGGCATATTTAGCTAATTCAAAACACATTAAATACCTAGGTATTGTGGTGGATGAAGAGTTATGTTAGCGTCCTCATATTGAGTCAATGACATCCCGTGTCAGAAGACTATTATGGTTAAAAAAAATTAAGGTACGTTGCAGACTTACAGCTTTTAATTTCAATATATTATGCACTGGCACAATCGATTCTTGGATATTGTATTCAGGTATGGAGTGGTGCCTGTAAAACTATTATAACTCAAATTGAGAGAGCGCAGAAATCATTTTTAAAAGTCATGACATTGAAGCCATATAGATATCCAACAAGGTCCCTTTACGAGGATTGTAGAGTTTTAACTGTCCAACTGCTTTATATTTTCCATCTTATTATTAAACAACACAAGTTAACTCCATTTACTCCTGACAATTATAGCAACAAGCGCACAATAACTAATGTTTGTATATTGGCTAAATTCCGTACTACATCCGCCAGACGACAGCAAATCTTTATAGGCCCTCGTGTTTCCAATAAATTAAATAAAACCATTAACCTTTATCCACTCACATGTCAAGATATGAAAAGTTCTACGAAACACTGGCTTTTAGGTTAAGATTATAATGACTCAGAACGTATACTGCAATATGTAAAACTTTATGTATGATGTTATAGCTTACTCTGTTATAACTCTTATCTGTATCTAGGTAAATATTTATTTTTTATAAATTCTACTAACAATAAAAGGTGTGTGTGTAATGTGTACTTAAGACAGCGCCGAGCGTATGACAGATAATGACAGAGCTCGTGCGGCGCATATTCAAATCGGCGCGCGGCCGCCATAATAAAATTGTATGGAGGATTTGAAGTGCTTTTTTGATAAATATGTATCTTTATTGTCAACTAATAACTTAAATATTTGAGACGGATAAATTGTAGTATAACTAGTTATGTTTCATTTAAGCTGTAAAATAGGATAGATTTCTACTGTTATAATCTAAAAATCACGTAACACGAAATTACGCAAATTTGCGTAATTTAGTAGGCGAAAATATTAATTATTTTAAATTTTAAGTATTTTAAAGTTTTTTACACCGGGTAATTGGAAACACATCCATTATTATGGTAAATGTATATTTTATATTTGTATTAAACAAAAAGTGTTGATTTTATTCACTTAACTCGTGCGCTCGACGCAATCTTAAATTGTATATGTACTAATCTAATGTATGTATATCTAATGAACTGCTAGCATAAAATATTTATTTCAGCATAAATTGTGAGAAGGCCCTGACTTCTGTAACACAGGTAGTTCATACCTAGCTCAGAAGTCAGAGACTTCAAATATTCTGTGTAATCATTTTATGCAAATAAACGGTATTATTATTGTTATTATTATATATTTAACAGTGAAATACTAGCAGTAGTTTTCATAAAATTTAAAATAACAAATTTCTTACCGTATTTACAATCCATTATGGTGCTCGTTCAATCCCTGAAGTCTATTGTAGTAGTTATCCATTTACGAAAAATAAAATCATTTTATATTACTAAAGGTTATCAGTATATCTAATATCAAATTGGACGAATAATCGTAATAATCCTAATCCCATCTTTCCAATCTTGGTAGATTGGTTCAAGTTAAAAGCCTAACCACGGCGTGCTGTTGGTGAAAATCAGGCGAAAAATTGCTTGACCTCTTAAACTGGTTACTTACACTCACATGTACACATGGCGATTTTCTGCAGCAATACAGTTGCTCTACAGTTGCGATACAATCGCTAATTACACGTTCCGAGTGTATCCCATCTGGCCCGGTGACTTGGCCCGGCGCCGGGCCACATGGGAAAAAATGTTTTAACTGGCCCGGTGATATGTTTACCGGGCCAAATGACACAAATCAAGTGCCATCGTCCCCGGTAAAGTGAGAAAAGAGGATACGCCTCGTAATTTGTGAAATACTAAATACATGCATCTATGAAAGGGATTGAACTTATAAATCAAACTGCTTAGTATACAATAATCAGTTTTTATTTGTGAATGACGCGTATCAACTTGTGTCATAAATCTCAACTTGAAATAGACTTCTTATAAATAGATCTTTTTGAATTTGAACATAATAACCATATTTTTATAATAATAATAATCAACGAAGTCAAAATGCTATGGATCAAACCAGGTACAAACAGTCTACCTACAGTATGATTTTTTATGAACAATCAACAATATACATATATAATGGTCAAAAACAAACTTTTTAATAATAGTCATCCTAATCAACGAGTCAAAATGCTATGAACCAAACAAAATTATTAATAAATACTTATTATAACAAACAGTCTTCAATATGGTTTTTTTTATAAACAATCAACGATATACATAAAAAATTTGAACATAATACCAATGTTTTAATGAACGAAGCCAAAACGCTATGAATCAAACGAAATTAAGTACTTATTTATAACATACAAACAGTCTCCAATATGTTTTCTTTTTTATAAAAAATCAACAATATATGTACATATTAAATGGTCTCTTTACCAAAATGAGAAAAATAACTAACCTCTTATCGACCATACTACAATATTATTTTTATAAGTATATCACAAATGTTAATAATCACAGATTATAATTGTGTATAATCATTATCAATAACAATTATTAAACTTTCTTTTAAAATAACATCTTCGAATAAGTCTTAAATAAAATCAATAATTTCAGAATTCTCTATCGCACTTTTTCTAAAAAATGACCGACGGTTATTTGACCGGTCACTAGCTCCATGGTTGCCTCCTGAATAAAATCTTCTCGAAGCATGGCCTCCTTTGAATGGCGTCGAGTACTTGGTATCTTATTTTCAATTTGTACTGATCTTGTTTTGTAATAAGAGGCGTCAGTATAAAGCGCTTTTAACATCTCGATCATATTGGGCTGCTTTTTTTTAATTGTCTTGTTAAGCTTGCTGTGCCACGCTTCCAGTGCATTTGTCGTACGGTGGCGTTGTCCGAAAACGCACCACACGTTTATGAACTCGTCACGCAACCATTGCTTTAACATGTAATCACGAAATATCTTGCTATTTTTATCATCGGGACTTTGAGCAGCTACATACCACCAGCCATTAAAAATTTCGTTTTGCGGCAGAAGGGGTAGTACAGCACTGAGGGCTATTTGTCTGCGGGTTGTTTTTAACTTGGTGAGTTGTAATTCCTTTCCTTTCTTCCACACTGCTTGCGAATAATGGAAGTAGCAACCTTTTGTGATTACATTAGGGAATACTGATACAATAGCGTTCATGACGGCCATCTCAAAATCAGTTTTAAATGTTTCTGGGATTCAGTCTGGTACTTGAGCTTTCAATAAATGAAAAAGAACCTCATATGTGTCCGTACTTTTGTCACTTAATAACGCGTACGCCACTGGCACAATATTTGTATCTTCTTCACCAATAGCACAATGTATACTGTAAAGCTGTTTAAAAGGCTCTGAGCAACTCTTGAATGTGCCATCTCCAAAGAAAAGCTTACCCTCAGACATAAGTTGTCTGCCCTTTTGAGTGGCAAATATCAAAATTCTCTTTCCTTCGTGTGAGTAGTCTGCTATCAAAAAATCTAAATATTTTTCGGGTACCTTCACTTCGGTTAAATTTTTGTAGGCAATTTTTTTCAACCCAACGGAAGCATTTCTCGATCTATATAACGTACTCTTAACTTGGTGTAGTTCTGGAATTCGTTTTATTAAATCGAGACCCGAGTTTTGGTATGAAGCTATTGTAGCATTATATACCGAAGTAACGGTCGGAAATTCAGGTGCTGATAATTCAATTTTGCATTTGTATAAACTCTCGTCTATTTAATTTTTAGCAAAATCTGGCATGCACCCATGATTTTTCTCTCCTACTTTATCACTGCCCTAAAAAGATACATGGATATTAATTACTATTACTTAGATCATAGATAAGTCAGCACGACATTATAAGCTGAATGCACTTTTGTACTTACTTTCAAAGTTATTTTGCCACCACATCTTTTTCTCTTTCTATGAATGCATTCCCATGCCATTGTCCCATTTTTGTATTTTTCTTTCAATGTGTACTGGTATCCAGCATGAAGAAGGACAGTGCCGCCACCTCTTTCTATATATTTTAAAGACGATATGTCATTTGAACATCTTGGATTTTCGTCGACCATAGCTCCTGAAATCGTTACGTGTTATTTAATCAGTAGCACCACATCAACGAATATTTTTAACCACTCATCATTTTGATAAATTAAATGTTAAACAAATCAAATATCACTTCACTTACTAAGTTGCAGATGTTGCAGTTCATAAATACCACGTGCACATTAACCTTGACTGACCGTAACCGACTGACCCGCACACCCTTCTTGCTCTCCGTGTATCATAAAAAAGGGACAACGAATAGAAAGAGATAACCAACGCACGTTGCGTTGGTTTATAAAAAACCATATTGGAGACTGTTTGTATGTTATAATAAGTACTTAATTTCGTTTGATTCATAGCATTTTGGCTTCGTTCATTAAAACATTGGTATTATGTTCAAATTTTTTATGTATATCGTTGATTGTTTACAAAAAAAAAACCATATTGATGACTGTTTGTTATAATAAGTATTTATTAATAATTTTGTTTGGTTCATAGCATTTTGACTCGTTGATTAGGATGACTATTATTAAAAAGATTGTTTTTGACCATTATATATGTATATTGTTGATTGTTCATAAAAAATCATACTGTAGACTGTTTGTACCTGGTTTGATCCATAGCATTTTGACTTCGTTGATTATTATTATTATAAAAATATGGTTATTATGTTCAAATTCAAAAAGATCTATTTATAAGAAGTCTATTTCAAGTTGAGATTTATGACACAAGTTGATACGCGTCATTCACAAATAAAAACTGATTATTGTATACTAAGCAGTTTGATTTATAAGTTCAATCCCTTTCATAGATGCATGTATTTAGTATTTCACAAATTACGAGGCGTATCCTCTTTTCTCACTTTACCGGGGACGATGGCACTTGATTTGTGTCATTTGGCCCGGTAAACATATCACCGGGCCAGTTAAAACATTTTTTTCCCATGTGGCCCGGCGCCGGGCCAAGTCACCGGGCCAGATGGGATACACTCCACGTTCCTACTTATTTTTAAAAGCGAATGAAATCTGAATCAATATAATAACGTGGTTGATTGGATAAATGCGCGTATCAGCATTTACAAATTTGTAGTATCGCGATACTGTTGCAGGTTTGTATCATTAAAGTTTCTATATGTAACCTCCTTTAATGTATGGATTTTTAATATTATCGATATAGTAATGATAAATGAAGTGTCTGTTTTGTCACATAGAGCGTGCCACAGGGCTCTATTCTCGATCATTACCTACTAATATATGATATAAAGGTCTTTTTAGTTCCTCAGGACGATGACAAAATATTTCGCATTTTGTATTGAAAAAGACAATTCCTGCACTAGGAATTATGCTTATATCGCTGGGGACAAACACATATTCAAACGATGAACATGAAGAACCAGATTCGACAAAAATATTTATGGATCACACAAGTTTTTATTTTGTGTGAGGATAGAACCCACAGTACTCGAGATTATTTTATTTTAGACACCGGGTGTCAATGCTTGCTTTCCTTATTTAGCATGGGCGTCATTATTGTTTATGACCTTGCAATGGCAAAATGTGCAAGTCCCTAACGAATGGGTAAAGTTATGGCAGGCCCCTCTACTCAATTAAAAAACCCCGACAAGCTTGATACTAATCCAGGTTAAACTATAAGATTAAAACCATATAATTAAATAATATATACATAACAAAATTAGAAACATACTATGTTATAGTATATCGGTATTTTATTTGTTGCTATGTATGCTAGAATCAATATTGTTACAAATTGTGAGTGGCTTGACTGTGAATCTGTAATGATATTTCGGGCTGTCTTAGATAAGCCACTAATGCAAAGCGATGTATTACGAGACGAGAGTAATATGTATTTTGGTCATTACTTGTGTAATAATGAAAAATGTTATTATATAAGTTTTATTTTTTCTTAAATGTAAGAGGTACTTACTTATTTCGTTTTATTTGTTACGCATGTTAACTATTAATGAAAACATATAATACAGTGCCTTTATTATAGAAAAAACCGGACAAGTGCAAGTCGGACTCGCCCACCGAGGGTTCCGTACAAATTTATAAGTACTACTACCTACTATTACTAAATATTACCGATCTATACTTATAAAAAAGGGTAAAGGTTTTTTTTTATTCTTCGTCATAAATCGAAAACTGTACATCATAAAAATAATAAAAAATCTGTTTAAGCTTGTGCCAATGTTGTCCTTTCATACGATACACCACATGACACGGATAACTCAATTCAAAATTTGGACCGCCACGGTTCGTTGTATAAAGACCCTGTTTTTTATGATTTAATTACAAATGTATAGTTTTCAGATTTTTCCTTATACTTGTAGTGTAAGACGGTATTACTTGCCAAATTTCATAGTACTAGGTCAACGGAAAATACTCTATAAATTTTGATTTCCTTGAGAGTGTCGAATATACGTTTATTGCGGCATAAACGGCCGTATCTTTTTTTTACGTAACTTAGAAGTTTGATTTTTCACAGCTTCAAGAGACTATAGACTTGAGTATATCGTTTTAATTTCAACTTGATACCTCCACGCGTTCCTGAGATAAAGGGTCTTGATAGACAGACAGACGGACGGACGGACGGACAACAAAGTGAACCCTAAAAATACTCACTTTATATATTTACAAGAAAACACATTTTGTGAATTTCTTTGCATTCATCGCCAAAATCAAGAATCTATTCTAAAATTAATTTCTTTGCGTTAATATTTAATTGATTCAGTTGTAAGACGCCGTCATTTGATTTTATGTTAACATATTCCCTTATTCGTCTATAATATATTACATAAGTATGATTAATAGGTTAGAGACGCTAGGTTCAGGGGGTCCGGGCACTCGTGCGCTTTTAACAGATATTTCTAAGCGGCTAATCGACGCTTCGTATGACCTGGCTTTTTCTTGACTCAAAGAATTAGCATTGCCATTCAACGTGGCGATGCTGCCAGTCTTCTGGGCAATTTCCCGGTCGACAGCGATGCTGAGGAATTTTACGACGCTGTCTAAACCAGGCTTTTTCACAAAATCTTAGTCCTATATTTTATTCTACTTATAAGTAGTTAGGTTTGTTAATATTAGTTTAGTTGTTAATTATGATTGTTGCTTTTGTTAAGTAAATAATTAATTTCAACAAATATATAAATAGCACTTCAAAAATAACATATTTTTATATTATGAGATTTGAATTTAATTATAAATAGTGTATAAGGAAATTTTCAAAAACAAATTATCTTGTGTAAGAAGACCCTAGCTTGAACGTTCCAACTTATAAAACTAAACAATAAGAACACGTAATAATTACCGTCCCTACACGCTCGTGGTAGAAAGACCTATCTTTCTATGAAAGACCTATGTTTGTAAAGTCCTTCGCGACAAGGGATTTGTTCCCCAGACCGAAATATGGACGAACATTATTTTTCCACTGCAAAGTTAAGTTTGTCCTCAAATCCTACTTACCATTTTGTTACAGCAATTTTCAGTGCTTATTTTGTGAATTATAAAATTACGTACTTTGGTGATTGTCGGTACTTAATTGCTCATAGTTTTACCTACACTTGTATTGTCGGTATAGCTCCAGGTTGAGAGAAAAAGTTTTCTTTTTTATACGACCAAACACGCATACGGCCCTCCTGATGGTCAGTGGTCACTGTAGCCTATGGACGCCTGCAACACCAGAGGCATCATCGTTCATGCATTCATCATCATCGTTGCTGATCCTTTAGGAAAGAAAGTGGGTAGGGGAAGGAGCTGGAAGGGGGAAAGAGGGTGATTGGGCCTCCGGCACTCTCACTCACCGAACGAAACATAACAGTAGGAATACTGGTATTTCACATCGATATTCTATGAGAGGTTAGTCCTTCCCCGGTCGAGCCGGCCCATTCATGCTGAAATCAGCGAAGCTGAATACGGGCAGACACAAAGCGATATAACTAAATACAAATTGTATAAAAGGTTATTGATATTTATTATTAATAATACATCTTATTTATATATATAGTCTATTCTCGAAATGTAAACCGTAGATTTAAATCGTGGAAGAGCCACTTCGGCACAAATGGGCCGGCTCAACCGAAGTGATACCACTACCTTACAGAAAACCGGCGTGAAATAGTGCGTGCGTTGTGTTTAGTCGAGTGAGTGAGGGTACCGGAGGTAACCAACCATCCCTCCCTTCCTGGGAGAGGGGTGGGGAGGGAGACTTGAAATTTAAAAGGCTGGCAACGCATTTGTGACTCCTCTGGTGTTGCGGATGTCCATGGGCGGCGGTAATCGCTTACCATCAGGCAATCCGTCTGCTCGTTTGATAAATATTAAAATAATTATTTTATTTTGTACAGAAACCAGGAAGTTACGTGTTGGACATAAACGGCAATTTCATAGTTAAAGACCTATAATGACTTTCAGATATTTGTAAGTCTCTTTACTGTACGTTCTTTGCGATTTAATGCGCAATTGCATTCCACCGTCGCTTTCGCATTCTCGTTGCAAATTACCCCGTGCAGTTTTATTTAGTCGTCTTTGTAAAAGCTGTTCAGGATAACATGACGTAACACATAACACTTTTAATGTATACATAACTCTCGTCTGTATATCGTGGAAGGGGTGGATAGATTTGTGTTGTACGCTGTCGCTTCGTAAGCTATATACATATGTATGTTGTGCGTAATGCAGGTGAGTCTATTCCCTTTTCAAAACTCTATAGCCATTTGACCAAAACAGGAATTGTTACCTAGGCCTCATGATTGCCTGCAAACATAAATGCAAACTTATTTTATAGAACCAATGAGCTACTTTACAACACATAAGGTTTTAAACGATTGTAAAGCATGAATGCATTAAATTGAATTCTAACCGAATTTTAAATCAATAATGTCGCGTTCAATATTGGCAGTGGTTTAAAATACATTTTGCAGACGTTTGTAAAATAATTTTATTTATGTTCATTGTACACACAGCAAAATAGATAGATTTGCAGGGCACACCAACATAGATGTTGGTGTGCGTGAAATCAACGTGTGTATATATTGTATATCGCCTATCTGTTAGTGTTTGCTACACAATAACCCGTTGTCCACGCACACACTTGCAATTTTTCCCCACTCTAATGCTGTAGGGAATAATATGAAGCTTATAATTATTTAGCTTATATGATAATTATTCTCTTCTGGCGCATTAGTCGAGTATGCGGTAGATAAAATCTTACGTCGCCGGCGCCGTAAGATCAAATCCGACTGCCAAATGCTCAATGTTTTTGTATATTTAATAAAATATTTAAATTTGTTTATTCAATTCATTGCTTAACTATTAAAAGGTCTTCTTTATAATTGGGTTGGAATACATTTATTGTCTACCCTCTTTATAAGTTAGTAATTCAAGTTCATCGTCATAATGCTATTGACTATCGGGCTTTCGTTACGTTTTTATACATAATATACACTGCGTGTTTTGAGGAATGCTTATGTTTGCGAATCAATATGAATCACTTAACTACACTTTTAAGAGCTGATATTGTTATTTTGCATGAGCAAATCGTTTAAATTAGTGTAATTGTGAGGCGCTTAAAGATATCGGTGATGTTACGATGTTTAGGAGTTTAATATGTTTAAATAATCCAAATGTTATTGATTGTTGATCTTTGTAACAATATTTTATTATTGTTCACAAAGAGCTGTGCAATTGTGGGTCCATAGTTATGCAGATTCGGGAAGCATTGATCCTTACGAACCGGGACCAAAAGCTGAATTTGTATACACAGATACCAATGCGCGGCACCGTGATATAGCTGCTATGCATAATTATGACTGAGCCCTCACTCACTACTCGTACCATGGCGACTAAACATGACATGACATTACAAACTACACGGAACCACTTGCGTGCAGCTGGTGTGAAATGTCGTAGGCCAGCCAAGATAATTCTACTGTCAGATATTCACAGGCAAAACCGGGTACGCTTCGCAAGATATTTGGATTTCGATTAGTGTAATAATATAGTTATATTTAGCGATGAAAAATGTTTTAAGTCTGACAAGATTGGTCGCAAAATATTGTTGTCGTTTCGTGGCACTGATTTGTGTGGGAACATGGTTGTTAGCATGAGGACACGATTGCAACAAGTAATATATAGCGAAGATGCACCAATCATCTATTAAAAACAATATTAGGGGGTAAATAAATTTGTTTTATGTGAGTGATGTTATTGTTAGTGAGATTACAATTAAGCATACCTGTATCTTAATATCTAACTTACTAACATGTTCATTCATATCACTAATAAATAAATTACCCACTTGAATATGGAAAATAACGTTAATTCTTGTCAGACTTAGAATATTTGTCATTCACAAAACTTTATTATTTATTAATTATAATATTATTATCAATAATATTGTTGATTTCTTATTACAAATAGTTTAATTTTTAATTCCATAATTTTTTCTGGAATATCTATAATCAATATATATATATATATATATATATATATAACGGCGCCTCACAGAAATGTCGGTGTCAAGAGTGACGTTGTCAACGATCGCATTCGAAAGCCGGGCTGTCACTAGAGCATGTTTGACACTGACCGTCACCTTTCATATCTGTCAGAGTAAAACATGTCGAGCTGTCATAATTATTTTATTTGGTTACTCCAAAAGTATGATATAAATATTATTGACCAGCGATAGCTAAGTGGAGAGACCAACAGACTGCAATGCAGAGAGTCTCGGGTTCGAACCCACGTCGCGCACCTCAGACTTTCGGAAGTTATATGACTTTTCGAAATTATGTGCGTATTGATTAACAATTATCGCCTGCTCCGTGCCTCGGAGAGCACTTTAAGCCGTCGGTCCCGGCTGCCATGAACATCTATGGCGGTCGTTATTGGGAGAGTGTCGACACAAAAGATCCCACTGGGTCGAAGTGTCGCCGGTCTGCACTGACTGGCCCCCACATAAGATACATGCATATAAATATTAAATCAATCAATGAATGTAACATATATATATATATAAATATACGAAATATAATAAAAGCTTTTTACCAGCCGGATACGCTTATGCCACGGACACAGTTAGAAATATGGTTTTTATGCTTCATATTCTCTGCAACATTAAAGTGGCGAGAAATTGCAAGTGTGTGCGTGAACAACGGGGTATTGTGAAGCAGACACTAATATATAGAAGCAAGACACACGTTGATTTCACCAACATCTGTGTTGGTGTGCCCTAACACCTAAAACCTATCTATTTTGCCGTGTGTACATAACTACGTACTATAGTTTATGACTTTATCAGTACAACTAATAGTTAATACATATCTATTATAATAATAATAATATAATATAATATTCTATCACATACACACAACACCATCTAGCCCAAACTAAGCAGAGCTTGTACTATGGGTACTAGACAATGGATAAACATACATATATACTTTTTTTTTTGTAAATACTTACATATTATACGTAGAAACACCCAGACCAAGACAAACATCCATGTTCATGCACACAAATGTTTGACTTGTGCGGGAATCGAACCCACGACCTCAGGCGTGGCAGTCGGTTACACTAACCACTACGCCATCGAGTCGTCGATATTATGAAACTAACAAGAATAAACATCTACAGATAATAATATATTACCAATCTGCTGTTATTATTTTTCTTAGCTATCGAGAATAGGTTAAGTCCGTTTACGTCATAATTTTAATGTGTATTTAGAATACATGTGCGGACTTGCTACGTGCTGCAATATATTCTGATGTGTACTTAATGCCTTGGACGTGCTGAAAATAATATAAAAATCTAAATTATGCTTGCGGATTCGCTTGCGTAAATGTAGGTTTAATTAGTAACACAACTTTTTTCTGGATGTACTCTATGTCGTTTTCTGTTATCCTGGCAACGTGTATTAAGTAGTTAAGGCGTGAAATTGTAACAAACAAACAAACTCCCATTCGCATTTATAATATTAGTTAGGATTTCAAGGATACTGTGTCTATTAAATCTATACCAATATTATAAAGCTGAAGAGTTTGTTCGTTTGGTTGAACGCGCTAATCTCAGGAACAACTGGTTCGAATTGAAAAATTATTTTAGTGTTGGATAGCCTATTTATCGAGGAAGGTTATAGGCTATATAACAACACGCTATGAAACACGGAGGCGGCGCAGTGATATAAAGTTATAAACGCGGGTGAGACCGCGGTCACATCTAGTCATAAATAAGGTAGGATAAAGAAACGAAGGAAGAGACCGAAAGGATAATTGGGCCTCCAGCGCTCATAAGGATACAATAACAAATTTTAGACGTTTTAAGATAAGAAGTCAATTTGGCAATACCTTAACATTATTATTATTTATTGTACTAAAAAAATGGAGGTGTCTTCAGAAAAATACACCAAAAATTATTATTATTATGGTAAATAATCCAACATCAGCAACAACAATTGTTTATAAGCCTCCTCCAACAGGTAAGTTATTGGATATGAATTCCTAGTTAATTCCTGAGGGTCTTGGATCCTGCGACTATCACACACACCTGGCTTCATCGTCGTTAATAGTATGCCTGTTGTAGCCTTGACGCAGTCCAGATAGCATTGGTTGTCGTAAGTGTTTCCATCGGAGCCGCACACTGGGTGGTAAAATTCGGGACACTGGCAGGAATCGAGAATCTTCCAATCCATAGATACTGCGGTACAAATCTGTACGGCGATAAGTAACAAGGTGCCTGTAATATTATTGTCGTAAATATAAATACACATATTTATATGTGAGCAATTTTCTTACTTCTTTGATTTGGCGAACAAACTTATTAAAATATATTCAGTTACTGCTTTATATACGTTCTCTTATAAAGAGAGATGATAAAAAATTAAGATTATACGTTGCGATTGGTCTGTTAACTTTCGAACTTCTATAACAAACATTTTTTATTGAATATTTCATAAGAGCAACGAGTTTAAGATTAATTGAATAATAGGTCTTAGATTAATTCTTGCTAGAACCTGCTTCGTTGTAAAGCATAAAGATAATTTATACCTAGTCTATGATTTCGTAAAATAAAACTATTATGTGAACCGAGACCAAATATATTGTTGACCTGACTGCAATTCCATATATATTAAATTGCATTGCTTATTCTTTTACGAAAATTAATACATCTTCTACAATGTATTAAATAAAACACGAACATTTAAAGTGAAAAGTATAAAAATAGTTAAGTCAAGTTATTATACATATGTAGATATATGGGCACGCCACGATCGTGGCGGTAAGTCCCGTGTTTGAGGAGTGGCTGGAGAGGCGCCATGGCGCCCTCACCTTCCGGCTGACGCAGGTAATGACTGGCCACGGTTGTTTTGGCCAGTTCCTGTGTCGTATACGCCGGCAAGAGACGCCCGGTTGTCACCACTGCGGCGACTGCCGCGACGTTGTTGAGGACACTGAGGACACGGCGCTGCACACTTTGGCGGTTTGCCCCGCCTGGGCATCGCAGCGCCGTGAGTTGATCGCGGCGGTCGGATTGGTTGCCCTCTCGTCGCTCCCGGCCGTAGTTCAGTCTATGGTCCGGAGTGAGAGGTCGTGGAACGACGTCGCCTCCTTTTGTGAGGAAGTCATTTCCATCAAGGAGGCGGCGGAGCGGGAGAGGGCGCGTTTGTACCCTCTCCCCAACCGCAGAGCCGGGCGCCGGGGGGCGCGGGACGACCTCCAGCCACCCTGAGTTTTGACCTGGGGGTGGCGGGCTTTGTGGGCCTGCCCGCCATCCGTTCAGCACCAGGTCCGAGAGGCGGCGTGCGTGTTCCCACGCGCGCCTCTGTTGTTTCGAGTCCGTCTCCCCTCTAGGGGGGACAGTAGGGATAATATGTGAGGAGTGCCTTTGGGTAGGTCTTTCGTGTAGTGGCCTGCCGTTTCATACGGCGGGCCGAAACCTCGGCGGGGTCGCGACCGCATGCGAAAGTGATTCGCGCGGCCCCGTCGATAGCGGTTTTGTCGAGGAACACCGTGGTAGGTTTAGTCGGTATTCCGGGAGGTACTCTATCATCTTTAACATCTTTCTTTTACCCCGGCGAGTCCGACATAACCCCTCCGCCCGCCCCCGCGGAGGGGTATGCGTCATGCATTCCCCCACGTGAAAAAAAAAAAAAAAAAAAAAACATATGTAGATATATAATAACTTGACTTAACAAAAGGAGTGCAAGGTTTTATTATCACATATTAATATGTGATAATAAAACCTTGTACTCCTTTTTAAGTAAGCAGAATTTTGTGTTTGAGCACGAAGAATTCTATTTGCTTAAAACTGTGAGGAGGATATGTAGAAGTGTGAGAATTATTTATATGGAGAAGAAATGCAGCGGACTAAAGTTCAATAAAAAATAATTACTGCCAATATTCGACGACTAGGTAACAACTATCATAATTTTATTTTCTACAAAATTTCAGATCAATATAAATTTTATATCAATATAAATTTAACATTACATTGTAAGTGGCTTTTTTTAATCTAATTCAACGTGCATTTTTAGTGACTACACAAAGAAATATTGGAAATTCTTACCGAATTTGAAATTCATCGTGTTTTTCGTTTAGTGTTTCCTGTACTTACAACCTACTAACTTGCTCTATAAGGTGTACACAGAATGTAAAACAATCCAACGAACATTATACTAATTAGAGGTTATCAGTAAAACTAATTGTTAAATTGTTAATGTGTCAGTAATCATTGCACTAATAATCGCTACTAAGATTTAGCATTTTTTTTAATTAGTCTATTCTTTTACTTTAGTATTTCGTAGGCACTGCACAATACTCACACATACTAAGACATAGGCGTTAAATAAACTCTGAAATAGAGGACTCTGAAATTTGTGTTCCAACAGGGGAAGTGCCTCTTCCTAAATGTACTTGAGTGAGACAGTAACTCGAATAACCTGCTCTGTCCCTTCTTTTCCACCCGTCCCCTTCACACATACTGCGGTAGCTGCTTTTCATCAGGCAGACCGTGTTACTTGTTTGGTACCCATAGGTACCAAATAAGTAACACGGTCTGCCTGATGAACTCAACGAAGCTGTTGCCTACCATACTCCATAGGCATAGGCAGCAGCTTGTTTGTGTTTTCTTGGAATCGTGACTGTGATTTCCAAGGATATATACACGTATATATTATGTTCTGACTTTCGCAAGTTATATGACTTTTCGGAATTATGTGCGTATTGATTGACAATTATCGCCTGCTCCGTGCCTCGGAGACCACGTTAAGTCGTCGGTCCCGGCTGCCATGAACATCTATGGCAGTCGTTATTCAGAAGTCAGTGCCCTATAATATCCTGACCCTGGTCTAGCCTTAGGGTATCGTTAGCCTTTGGGTTACGGAGGTCAGGTGGCGGCCGCTCCGTGTAAAAACTGATATTCAGTCAAATCCGGTTACACCAGAAAAGCCGTACCCAAGTGATTTGGGAATAATAAAGGCTATAGGGAGAAGAAGATACTCTTACTGCTATTGTGTGCCTGTAATGTCCAAGCATATCTACATCTGTCCATACTTTGTAACGCTATTGAGAATTTTCTAATAGAAACGCTCAATAACACTTTATTGGACTCGGAGTTTTTTTCAAAGACTGGAAGTAGACAAGTACAGAAACTCCCGCAATAATAATATGAACTGGGAGCTTCACAAATATTCACCGGACTTAAAGAACATCCAGCCTCCGAATACAATTTCTGGATCACGTTGTTGTTCCATTTGTGATTCGAAAGCACAACACTTGGCGTAGTGACAGTTGCGAGGTGATCACTTAAACCACTTAACGCCATACCATTAAACGCCATACGTGCAGTCAATCGAACCTGGTACACAACAAAACCGTGTACATGAGCACCGGTTACGCCTTAGCATCAGGTGAGCCACTTGCTCTTCTGCCAATACTCCTAACTAATGTGAATTTGTTTGTTTCGCTTTCACGCCTTAACTAGTAGACCGATCATCACAAAATTTCGCTTTCACGTTGTCAGGTGGCGTAGAGAACCTTTATTCAGAAAAATATACCGTTACTAACCTAGCCTAGCCTAAAATACATTTAGAGCAAATCGGAAAAAAAAGGAAAGCGTGGAAATGAACATAACAATAAAAAAGAAGTAAGGCAAACGTTATTAAGTTATAATTGTTCTTACCTACAAAGAAGAAACTAAGAGAAAATCACACGACAGAAAACGACTTTTATTAACTGAAAATTGTTCATTCACTCAAATACTAAGTTGCAAATTGTATAAAACCAATTTACTTAGCATTTTCTTTAGATTCTTTTAGACCTAAGTCAGTAGAGCTAATCAAAGAACAAGTAAAGGAAAAGCGCTTATTGAAATCTGCCTGTTTCAATAGTTAGGGATGTCACTCGTTAGTTAAACTATTATTTAAATATAAAGGTTCAGAAAAATTATTAGTTAATCAAAACTTTTCGTCTTCTACAATTACTGTATTATAGGTACTAAGGAGAAATCACTCATGTAGGTTCCTCACGATGTTTTCCTTTAGCGTTAAAGCGAGCGATAATTTATCACTTACTACGCGCATAACTTTAAGGAGTTTGAAATGCGTGTTACTCCTGTAATTTTTTACGACATATCTACTTGATTTCAAAACGACTCTCTTTTGACAGTTTTGACGTTGTGTGTTAATGTATAAATTAATAGAATAAAATAAAACTATCAATGTACTGACTTTTACTAGAAACTGTGTGGGCAAAAGAAATATTACATCAAGATTTTGCCAGTGTACCGATGACACAATTAAAAAAAATTATAATAACATACCTACGCACTTTGAAGCACACTCGTAATTTAATTTAACATGCAAACTATGAAACCGAATAACCAAATGTGTACCTTTCCGCCGGTTCACAGAAAGGTTATCCCGTGGGAGTACCAACACAGTGTGAAACCGAAACAGACGATCCCCAATTAAACTAGGGTGATTAACAGCATCCCAAGAATAGTTTACTTAAGTATTCATTACGATTTTACAATAATCCTTTACATTGGATTTTATTATTGTCGGCTTCGATGGCGTAGTGGTTAGTGTAACCAACTGCCACGCCTTTTCGGGGTTCGATTCCCGCACAAGTCAAACATTTGTGTGCATGAACATGGATGTTTGTCTTGGTCTGGGTGTTTCTATGTATAACATGTATGTATTTACAAAAAAAGAAGTAAATAAGTATGTTTATCCATTGTCTAGTACCCATAGTACAAGCTCTGCTTGGTTTGGGCTAGACGGTGTTGTGTGTATGTGGTAGAATATTATTATTATTATTATTAATAAAATTAAAACTCAAAAGACAGCTACGCGAGCGTTTTCCGTTGTATCTGCGATTCCTTGAGGTAAGCTAATATATAGCACGATGTGTATAAAGCATTTAGAATTTAACATTGAAGTAAGTTGCTACAGTATCTTATGTGGGGGCCAGTCAGTGCAGACCGGCGACACTTCGACCCAGTGGGATCTTTTGTGTCGACGCTCTGCCAATAACGACTGCCATAGATGTTCATGGCAGCCGGGACCGACGGCTTAACGTGCTCTCCGAGGTACGGAGCAGGCGATAATTGTCAATCAATACGCACATAATTTCGAAAAGTCATATAACTTCCGAAAGTCAGAGGTGCGCGACGTGGGTTAGAACCCGAGACCCAAGTTGCTACAGTATACGCTCATAGGTCTCGGAAACCCCAAGAAAATACAAACTTTACATAATATATATAATATAAGTACATTAAGTTATGTCCTAGAAAAGGTAGGCAAAATTGTATTACACCCACATTTTAATAATAAGTTTAGGACCCATGCAACAGGGGACTAACTTATTTTCGTTTACCGGGCACCATCCCAAAATCTGAGCTGCTAATAAGACATCTTCGACTGTAAAATAAAATAATTAGTCTTCTAAATGTCTTGCATAAAAAGCTTTACATGAAACCTCAAATACGTTGCTAAAATGTTCAGTGGAAGTTTCTTCTTTCTTTCTTTTTTTTCACATTTTTTTTCGTGTGGTTAGTGGCCAACCTATTGTCAAGAGATGTTCAAGCCTCTGACATGGCATGGCACGACTGCTGTCAATTTGACAACAACCGGGACCGACTTTTTACGTGCCCTCCGAAGCACCCGAGATGCTCAGATGAAATACCACTATGCGGTCACCCATCTATAGACTGACCGCAGCCAACGTTGCTTAACCTCGCTAATCGTTTACCGATCAGTGTGTGCAACTAGCTATGAGCGCCTCGAGGGAAGTTTTCTGGAAGTTTATTAAAGAAGCTATATATACTAAATATCATTGACAAAATTAATTGGTGAACTGACTTGATGAATCGAGTTTTGGCAGGCTATATTTTAAAACTTCGATGATTTGATGTCATCATGCTTGCTACTGAATCACTTCTTAATCGTTAAACGAATATTGATTAAGTTCATTAGCTTGAAAAACGTTTACCCTTTTTAATGAGAGATGTCCGTGTCCGGAGAAAACAGTTTACAAACAGATGTGGAATCATTCTTATTAGGATTCTCAAGTTTAAGACAGGGGATACTACAGCACGCTAAGAAGCTTTAGACTGCTAAGCCATAACCTGCCCTAACAATGTGAAATAGAGTTGAAAATCCAAAGTTGGTAAAACGTCGAAGGATGATCAGGGCGTTCGTGACGTCACTAGGCTTCAGATAGACTAGATACCGTCTCATGAATTTATAACGCCGTCGCTTCCAACAGGTGGAAGATATTACCCAAGATTGTCTGGAAAATGTCTACCATTTCCTAAAAAGGTTCATGTGCTCTAATATAAGGACAATGTACCGCATTGTGTTCAAATATAATAAATTTCATTTAAAACGGCTGACACTGAAACCCTGAGGTTCAGTGAAGATGGTTATTAAACTATAAATTTAGAAGGCAGGTATAATTGTTCGGTTGTACCAACAAATTGAATCTTTGAAGAAAATCTATGTTAATGTAAGTGGAGTTTGATGTTTGAGGCTTTATATCACGTATTATATAATATATATGTACTATCAGTCCTGTATATAAGCTCTTCCACTGCTAGGCACGGGTCTTTTCTTAGTTTGAGAGGGTCTAGGCCAGAGTCAATAGCATAATGCATATAATTATGTTATAATTGTCGGTCTAGATGGCGTAGTGGTCAGTGTAACCGACTGCCACGCCTGAGGTCGCGGGTTCGATTCCCGCACAAGTCAAACATTTGTGTGCATGAACATGGATGTTTGTCTTGGTCTGGGTGTTTCTATGTATAATATGTATGTATTTACAAAAAAAAAGTATATTTATGTATGTTTATCCAATGTCTGGTACCCATAGTACAAGCTCTGCTTAGTTTGGGCTAGATGGTGTTGTGTGTATGTGGTAGAATATTATTATTATTCTCTTTATTACTTTTTCTTTCTAATAATTACATTTTTAAATATAAATATAAAATCTATACATATTTAAAAATATAAAAACTGAAATGACCCACAGACATCGGGAACAGGGTCCAAGCTGCCGGTGGTTAGGGCCCCAGAGAGAGGAATCTCCTCACAATACACGCCGTGTCGAGTAGTACTGCCTTTTGCATCAAGGACTTGATCCAGCCATCTAACGCGAGCCTCTGCAGGTGGTGGTCGAGGCTCGTAGGTATTAAACCATTGACTGTAATGACTAACATTATTATGTAATAACTATTATTATTATTATTATTATCTCAAAACTTTCGGGCAGAGGTCAATTATATCTGCCTATCCTTGTTTGTTTCTGTCGCATTTAATACAGGGCATTTTTTTTTGCCTCAAGAGCTCTCTAATAGAATAAAAATATTCCAATAACACTGCTCTATTTGGGTATCAAATTTTGGACCTCACGATTGGTACGAAACAAGTTAACTTCCTTTCGTTTAGGTCTAATGTCTACGTAATTTTACCTATTATAATGTTTGATATTATAATTACTGTGATTAAGTCGATTTATCTATTCAATAGTAAAACGGTAATAGCAAACTCAATAAAATAAAATCACAATATATTAGAAAATATTATTACGTATTCGTAAGTGACAACCTTAATGCGACTCGAATTAAAAAGAAAGATACTGGCAGAAATGACAGCACGTATTAAAGAAAGCCAATTGCCAGCAATCAAAATTAAAAAAGGACAAAAATTAAAATGGCTGCGGTGCGTGCCGCGCATGCGCGTGGCATCGACTCGCATTGTAGCAGAGTGGCGGGCAGCCGCCAGTTCACCGTGTGCATCGCGTTGTGATGTCCGCGCTCGAATGGGAGGCGCGGGATGGGCGCGCGGCGAAGCGCGCGTCGCCGATGATTCGGACTTTGAAGCACTAAAGAGCCTCCTTTCCTCCGAAGTAGGCTGGACCTTAGAATACGAGAAAGACGGAGTGAAGGTCTGGGCTGAAGATGCGGCCCACGGCGCGCTGCGAACTGTCAAGGTGTGTTGTTGTCTTCCGCTTTGAAAACAAATAGTAAAGCTTTTACTTCTAGTTTTTTTGTTCTACTTTTTCAACTTTTAAACGTTTTTTTAATCGAATTTATTTGTCTCTCGCCTTTTACGGGTACGGGCCTTACACGGGTAGAACAATTTCCGCCGGGCTGGTAAATTATGGCATTAAACATATATTATTAAATGTAGTGAATATAAAACATCTATGTACCAATAAGATCCCATGTACCTATATTTGTGACTCATATATAAATAAATAAATAGGTATGTATACCTGACTAACCCTCTGTTGTCCGCAGCTGCGTTGACAACTTTTTACTTAACTACCGTTTTCAAGTTTCAGCGGATTCTAGAAAATACTTTAGGATGTACTTTATTCAACAATTTAAACTGGTAATGAGGGTTAAATTTGTGAAACTTGGAGGAATTTTACAATTAGGTACGTGCCGTTGTAATCAGCAGTTTAAATTGGTTCAAAGTTCTCATTTTGGGCATCTGTAATCCGAGAAGATAAGCTTATGTATACATTTTTAATTCCTTTGTATACTTATATTCGAATTATATTTTAGTAACTATCATAGTGAGGAATTTAACGCAATAGGTTTTGTTTTATAAAGGCAGCTGACAAGTCCTGCTTTAATAGCTGCCAATGGTTGTTAGCGTAGGCTGTGTTCTCGTCATAGAAGTATGCGCTATGCTGCCAGCGCTAGGGATTAAAACCACTGCCTTTCCTCCGCCAATATAGCATCCTAAAGAATTC
Source organism: Catocala fraxini (assembly GCA_930367265.1). Lineage (NCBI taxonomy): Eukaryota > Metazoa > Arthropoda > Insecta > Lepidoptera > Erebidae > Catocala > Catocala fraxini. Next base: position 26,287,024 of record OV884031.1, read on the forward strand.
TTGAAAGCTCTACTCACCGCAGTAACACAATACGAGATAATTAGATTGCGATGTTTTGTAGGTAGGCGATTTTGTATCAGCATCTTGTAATCAGGTGCTATGAGACTTATATATTTTACAGACTCATGCCTGTATATTCGAAGAGGTAGAACACACAACCGGCTAATTTGAAGCCCACGTTATAAATTACTAGTATAGTCAAAGTCAAAATCATTTATTCATTTAGGTCACAAAGTAACACTTATGAACTTCAAAATATATAGGTTAGTGAGTTTACTAAGTTACTGAAGCTACATTTAGGTTAGCTGCTAGGTTCAGGCAAAGGGTTGAGCCTATGAGAAGAAATCTGGAAGAAACTCATGGCCTCTCTTTTAAATCGCCAATTAAATATAATTTCAGTATTTTATTTTTCATATCAAGGTGTTGCAGTCATTATTTTCTTTGTAATTCATAAAACAGTTATGGCACCTTATAATAGCTGTGTTCAACACGCTATATGCCACTTTCTTTTAACGAGATTCAAATCGGATCGTGCGTACTCATGTTAATTTCGGTGACAACGGGTGGTGACAACGTTTGCTTAGAATTAAGCTCTTTTCGGATTGCAATACCCTATATCCATGAGTGTTACTTGAGATTACATTGCTATAAATAGTAATTAAATTACGAAAACGGTTTTGGTATCTCTGAATCATTTGTGAACCGGTCTTATTTACGCAATGAATTATAGCCGAATAATCTTATATCTGTATTATCTTTATATCTTGCTCAGGCTGTCCAGGGACACTTTTTTACTGCAAACAAGGGAATCGGTGGACTTTATTCTTCACGTTAAAAGCATAGCGACTTGATTCTTGAAGGGTTGGTAGTGATACGAATTACAGTAACGGCTCACTATTATTCGACTCGTAAGCTTGTCCACCACCACAAACCTATACCTATATTTCAGAGCTTTAGGCACGGTGTCTTACACCCAGGTTATAGAGGTTATACTTTTTTATAGGCAACTAGCGTATTGCTGTTGCTAGTAGGAGTTTCTTCACAGAAGAACATTAAACACTTTCCTGGATCCGGTAATTACACCCCAGGCAGTCGCTTTACCTTATATGTATTGCAAGGTACTCGCAGTTAGAGGGTATACTTACCTATATTTAAACATAGAGTGTGCAGCTCCCTCAAGGACTGATGCATCGAACATAAGCAGCTTTAGCTACAAAAAAAAAGTTATATTCTCTTTATCTTGCTTCCTAAATCCTTTCCGATACACTATACTGCAAGATTAGACCTTTGTCTCTTAGACACGTACAGAAGTAAAAATATTTTGTAGCTATAATCTAAGGCTAAAGAGTTTGTTTGTGTTTTTGTTTGAACGCGCTAATCTTTGGAACTGCTAGTCCGATTAGAAAATTCTGTCTGCATTTAAAAGAACAATTCTTGATTAAGGCTATTCTTATCCTGTCTGTCTGTCTGTCTGTTACCTTTTGACAGCTAAACCACTCAACCGATTTACATGATATTTGGTACAGATATAGTTTAAAACCTGGCGAAGGACATAAGCTACTATTTATTGATGATGGTACCACGCGGGCGAAAATAGGCTCAAAAGCTAGTAGGGTGTACAGGATGTAAATTTAAAAGCTGAGCAGAGTAATTTTCAAAAAATTAATGTTTGTTTTTAAAAAAATATCTCTTGGCGTGAAATGTGGTTTAGGGTGCTTAAACTATAGTAAGCGATACTCCCTTTCAGCCTATTTAATTTGGCAAACGATGTACCAAACACCCTGTATAACATGACGTTACGAGGAACGGGATAGCTATAATCTATACTAACATAAGTAGAATGCATTAATCTCTGGGACAAAGAATCGGACTTGAAAAATACATTGCATTGAATAGCCTAATTCTTATTTTTTTATTTATTTTTAGCCTGTACCGTCCCACTGCAGGGTAAAAGCCTCCCGTCGATCTTTATACTCATTTCTGTCCAGCGCCAATTATTGTCTCCAACCCTATTGAACGCATTCAATTTATCCCGCTATCTCATTCTGGTCCTGCCGCATGGCCGTTTGTTATTTGGTGCCCAGTCTATGGTGAACTTCTCTTCAGACATGGCCAGCCCAGTTTTATTTGAGTTCCTAATTCTTAAAGAAGGCTATATAATATCACGCTACGAGCCATAGAAGCGGAGCAGTAATTATGAACGTGGGTGAAATATCGTGCAGCTAGTTACATCACATATATTGACAATTATCGCCTGCTCCGTGCCTCGGAGAGCACGTTAAGCCGTCGGTCGCGGCTGCCATGAACATCTATGGCAGTCGTTATTGGGAGAGTGTCGACACAAAAGATCCCACTGGGTCGAAGTGTCGCCGGTTTGCACTGACTGGCCCCCACATAAGATACATACATAATATATAAAAGTTTTATAATGTTCTCACCTGCGCCAAGTCCAGTTACACTTAATAGGGTATGAAAAACAACACATTTGTTATTTTAAACGTCTGTATTCTCTTCATTGTCATATACTATTAACAAATCATCTAGAAAAGGCGCAGAAGAGCATATATTGGACTCATATCTTGCCCAACCTATATACCAAAGCACAGTCATAGTATGTGCACTAGAACCTACCGCGCGTTTTCCTATTATACAATCACAATCATATTATTGTATTTGTACAATAATTGCATTTTGTTAAAAATATGTTTTTGAAGCTGGCAATATTTTGCAACAACTTCTCGTTTTTCAATTGACTTACTCCTTTTTACTATTTTTTTGTATTTGCAGTGGCGTCAATCTGAATCAAAGTAAATACATATTGTTTTACGACAAAATCAACTGGAAAGTATTTTTCTCTTTCACTCGTCGCCTCAGATTATGTGGGATTTTTGTTTGTTTTCCATCGATAACTAAAGCTAGGTTTCACAATATTCTTCTCATAAAAATATGTTTTATTTAAAACAACTGCCGCTCCGGCAATGGTGCCAGAGACGAGGGATATTTGCAACCATTCAAACAAGGAATAAACATAACACTCAGACATACTTAGGTCCTCAGACATACCTATTGGACTAACATAACGAATGCAGAGGCGAGCCGACCACTTTAAAACCACTACGCCATAAGTGCGAATTATTTGAGAGAACGCCGATTTCATGTAAGAGAGCGGTATATTTTTAAAGGAGCTGGCTAGTGACGTCATAAAAAAATTGGTAGCGGTATGCTCTTTCAATAGAGCGTGGCTTATTCCCGCCCGCTCCGCTATTTTGCTCCCAAGCGCTCCAAGACTAAAATAAAATAATATTATTATTTTGTAAAATCGTTCCCAAGGACTCCAAAAGCTTATGCAAATTTATTTCTTTACAACCTGAGATCTCCATACATTTATTCCTAGGAGTTCCAAATTACATTACAAATAAATAAATATAGACATACTTACTAGTGCGTTCCCGACAGCTCCAAAACAAACTGTATGGTTAGCAGAATTAAAACATGTAATAATATATTATTAGTTTTTTATTAGAAATAAAACCTCAAAGTACCTAGAGAATGTTTTAGAGCTGTAGGGAATGAAATTGGTAAATGTGCCTTTATTTATTATTTTCATATAAAAATCTTTGGAGCTCCTGGTAATTAATGTATGGAAAAATGAATTTTAGACAACAATAGATTTGGAGCACACGGGAATAAGCCCTTTCAATCCCTGCTGACGGTAGGTAGGAATGCAATAGCGAAGGCTATTATACCATAGAGGCAGTCGTTGCAGTTTTTATCGTGCATTGATCATACGTGTAAATGCCATCACGCATAATGCAATTTCTATGTAACACGCACACTCAGATACTTAGACCTGTCATGGGGTAATCCTTATAATGTGTCATGTCAAGTGTATTGCAGCTGTCATAGTCATTAGAAAAAAAAGGTATGTATGTATGTTTATCCATTGTCTAGTACCCATAGTACAAGCTCTGCTTAGTTTGGGCTAGATGGTGTTGTGTGTATGTGATAGAATACTATATTATTAGACTATGACAGTTGCAATCTTGATTGGATGGATAGCGAAGTGGTTTACGTCCGTTTTCTGTATCCTATCTATCTGTTACTAGCGATAGGTTTTGACATTAGCTCCATACAAGGTACGTCAAAAGTCTATCTCCAGTAAACAAATCCACAGATGGAAAGGATATTGAAAACGGTCGTTAAAAGGTTGCCTCGCCACTACAACAGCGACGAAAAATTGTTTTATTATCAAATAGTTGTTCCAAGTCTGGGTGTTCTTAGTTTCAGTTGTTTGAATGTGTGTAAAGTTCTGCGACATAGCAATTATTTTTAGTCTTGTTCGTCGAGTTCGTCTTGCTGACATAGCAATTATTTTTAGTGCGAGCGTTGTATTTCATAAAGGAAAGAGAAACAAAAGTGTATTATCTGATAAATATCCTCCCTTCAAGTAGATCTTCTTCTCCCTTAGCCTTTATTATTCCCAAGTCACTTGGGGTCGGCTTTTGTAGTCTAACCGGATTTGACTGGATATCAGTTTTTACACGGAGCGGCTGCCACCTGACCTCCGCAACCCGAAGGCTAACGATACCCTAAGGCTAGACCAGTGTCAGGATATTAGAGGGTACTGACTTGCCCAATAACGATTGCCATACATGTTCATGGCAGCCGGGACCGACGGCTTAACGTGCTCTCCGAGGCACGGAGCAGGCGATAATTGTCAATCAATACGCACATAACTTCGAAAAGTCATATAACTTCCGAAAGTCAGAGGTGCGCGACGGGGGTTCGAACCCTCGACATTGCAGTCTGTTGGTTTCCCCACTGAGCTATCGCTGCTTAGAAACTCACTCTATATAATTATATATATTATTATATATTGTACACCAAAAAATTCATATAAAATATATAATAAAGGTACAATGGGCGACCCTATCGCTAAAACCGATCTTTTTCAACCACGTTCAAGTATATTAGAGTACAGTTGAAACTCCATTGAATTGTGAAGTAGATCGTAGTTAAAACCTTAATTTATGTGTAGCACATTTTCAAGATCTATTAACAATACCAAATGCCATCAAAATTAACGGTTTTATAAATAGTATATTGAACTTTGAAGTACATCTTTAAATTCTATGCTACCATGGATAGAATTTAAAGCTATTTATTATATATATATTTATGCTACCATTTGTGTAATATGACAGGGACTAGCATGTATGCCTAAAGGATTAGTTGTCTATTATTATCTAATTAATTTCATTAGTGTGTTATGTTAAAAAATATATTTGTGTATAGACTCATGTTATTATATAAATTTAAAATATCTGTGGCCGTAAAAAAAACCACAAAAATAAATTTGCATGCCGTTATACGGTGATACATGCTGTGCTATCAATAAATGAAACTGCTATTAACAACTTTCATGTAACCATGTTTCTTGCAAATAAACGTTCTTGATTCTTGATTCTTGATTCTTGATGGGTTTGACATTATCATATTTAGATTAAAAGGTCATATTAAATGGAGCTTTAATAAAAGATACGTAGAAGACCGCTTCGGTAGGCTAGAATTTAATTTCCCAGTCAGATACTGTTGTTAGGTTGTTCGGTTAAGAATAAAGAACAGCACCACAGAGTTGAACTCTGTCTTATATCGGTTCTAAAACCATAGTTAGCAAAGTATGTATATAATACACCCTTCTTATATTCTTCCTAGAAAATATTTACTAGGATACGCCTATATAGGCGTAATATAAAATCGTATATATGTAAATAAATAGATGATTTATTGAATCGAATTAGGCGTTACTTGGCGGAAATCCATTGTAATAAAATTATTGGGAAGAGAGGAATCCACCTCGCACCCTTTGGATTGCCTTCCCCAACTATTGTTATAGAAAAACGTTGACAATACTGAACTCCTGTGGGTGGGGACAGCCACATCGCGGGACCCAGGCGTACTCCAATTTACAGTGGAATACTGTATAATATGCAATGCATTGAACACAAAAGTATACGTCTGTTACGTCTGCGACGCATATTTTGTCGGTGGCGCGGCGGGCTCCACTCTTGCCAATAATTTTAAATAAATAATGATTAAGTACTCGTGCTGAAAACAGCACGAGTTTGTACGAATTAACGTGAAGAAATTGCGAATACTTACCTATCTATTTTGTGATACAGATATATACATAAAATAGGTATTGCCACTAGCTCTCTCGGCTTGGAATAATTTATGAGTCACTAATTACATCCAGTGGGCGCCGTAAGAGGCGATTAAAGGAATCCGTCAGGGTGATGGGTGATGTAAGTTACTCGCAAACATTAGGCATCTGTTACACATCATTACTCGTAATGGTTTTAGTCGGTATGTCCTTGCCTTGTTGTTCTTCAAAACAGAGTATTATACAGCATGTAACAATGAGGTGTGGTCATATTTTAGGTTGTATAGACCTTGTAATAACCTTATAACATTTAAAATTGTATGAATAATTTTACACAGAAAAGTATTTTGAAGTAGCGGTATAGTCTGTTCATAGATAAATCGTTTCTTTCGTACAAATTGTATTAGTCGGACTGCGTCAGTGGTATCACTAGTGTATGTTGACTGCTCGGCACGTGGTCTCGAGTTCAACTCCCTGGTCGGGCAAAGTCTAATTAGATATTTCTGCCTATAAATTCGTAGTAATAGCACAGAATCTAGAAACGGTAATAGACCTGTCTATATTACAATTGTGCCTCGTAAAATCATATCTAGTGAAATGTGACTGTGTATTACTGCTTCTGCCTACCTCTTCAGAGATATAGGCGTGACAAAGTAATGCAAATGAAAATCAAAGCTTCGCCTGTAAAAATCACCAGGAATGCATATCGAATAACAAGTTCCTATTGTGTGTTCCTAGATATTGCCACAGTTTACGTTATGTTAGTAACAGTAGATACTTATTTCTGAATGAAACTTTTCCCAGTTCCCCTGATAATGTTAATGTGAAATTGCATGATGATCAGTAGAGTAGTTAAGGCGTGAAAGCGTAACAAACAAACAAATTCACATTCGCATTTATAATATAAGTTAGAATTCCAGGACGTGGTCAATGTGTGTTCCGATTTCATCCAAATCTGTTAAACTGTTTACGCGTAATCGATTAACAAACATCCGAACACCTTCACAAACTTTCACATTTATGATATTAGTAAGGAAAATAAACATTTCTAACAATAAATGCGATTATTATTTTTAAGCTAATTAAAAATAAACTTAAAAATTAATAATGTTTAATAGTAGTAGTAGTGTAACAGTTTTCAAAATCTATATATATAAAACTCTTCCGTTACTGAGTGACTGACAGACAACGCACAGTCGAAACTACTGAACGCAAGAAGCTGAAATTTGGCATGTATGTTCCTTGGAGAGTGTAGGGGAGCACTAAGAGAGGATTTTTGGAAATTCCATCCCGAAGGGGGTGAAAGGGGTGAAACCCGATATTCACACGGGAACGGGACTTACGCGGGTGAAACCGCGGGAAAACTACTAGTTATGTAATAAAGTGTAAAATAAACAACGCGATAAAAGTCGTATATAGTAGTTTAATTTCAATGAATAATATTCGCATAAACAGAAGACAATATTAAATAAATGAGAGTTGATTGTTGAAAAAAACTTTTAGGCTCCGTGTGGTTTTGCAAAAAACATTTGACCACACATCAGATTTCAGGCGTGAGGGTGTTTATTGTGTTCGATATTTAAATATTTGTCTACGACTCGAGGTTTAAGCTCAATCAATAACGCCCTCACAGATATTGAAACCACAGATAGGTACACAAGAGTTTATAAAATACGGGACACATTACAACATCAGTATTTTATCGGTATCGCACTGCTAATGAATCTGTGTCGCAGGAGAATGTACAATCAAAGAAAACTCATACTCGGAACAACTATAATATATCGCACTCTTAATAAAACAGCGACTTGACTCGAAATTTGAAAGTAAGGCAATTTGAACTCTAATTGTATATGTTAAATTCTAATATTATATTTGTGTTAAATCTTTGCAATAGAGTTCAAATTTGTTTAATCCAAAATACTGAGATAAGTCTCTGTTTTATTAAGGGTGCGATATGTGGGTCACATATTCTTTGTGTGAGAGACCCAAAGAATAATAAGTGGTAGTATAACAAGAAACAAAAGTTGTATTCAAGAAACTAATTAAATTATAGCTAACGACTGAAAATTCACTGTCAATAAAAAAGAAAGTATGTCCTTAATCCTTAATACTTCAACGTATGTTTGCCATAAAAGAAAATTGTTTTTAGTGTTGCCACTCGTAAACCTTTCTCGATAGTTCTGTGGCTATCGCGCACTCTACTGCATAAAATATCGTTATTTTACACCCGATTTTACGACTTATTGCCACAATAGATACTTTATTACTTTTTCCCGCAAACGCTTGAAGCGATGTTACGTTGAACAGATAAAATCATATTGTTATTAAAAGTGATTTGGAGTTTTCAAAAAAGGCCTTTATGTGGCTAACTCTTAATAAATCACAAATAAAAAGTGGCTATTTATTCGTAATTTTATCTTTACATGTAGTCGCTTAGTGATCGCAATTCGAATGTATTTTTTTTAATACTCTATTAGGTTTACCTTTGATCGCGATCTCACCTGATCTTAAGTGAAGATGCAGTCGACGATGAAGCATGCTTGCGTAAAAGATACCTATTCACTCACGACTTGAAGATACCCAGATTGTTCTCATCGGGAAACACAGACTTAGGTAGTGAATTCCACTCTTTAGCGGTTATGCATTATAAAAGTGGAAGCAAAGCGCTTTGTGCGTAAATGTGGTATATCCACCATGTACCTGTGTCACTGGTCTGATTGTCTGGTCGTCCGATGGTAGAATAGGCAAGGAGGAATCAAATTATGCAGTTCCTCTGCACACTCTCCGAAATGTATCCGATAGAAAACTGAGAGACTAGCAACCTTACGACGATGTTCCAAGCTTTGGAGTCGTGTGTTGACCAACTGGTCATCGCCGATAAGTCTCCTGGCCTTCCACTCAATCGACCTAATTTATTGTTATTTCTTATAAATTATACCTAGCTATTTTACTTCTCTCAATATTAACTTTAAGTGTACTATACACACTTCTCCGTGCGCACAATGTGGTTAAAAAGCGATACAAATCTTTCTCTTGTCATATTAATACATATTTACTAATATTACAAATGCGAATGTGAGTTTGTTTGTTACGCTTTCACGCTTCAACTACTCGACCAATAATCATGCAATTTTGCATACACGTTGTCAGGGGTACATAAAAGGATATAGAGTACTTTTCATCCAGAAAAAGTACTGTTTCATAATAATAATAATAATAATATTCATTACGGTAACTTTTTAATAACTATTGCTAAGTTATATGCTTAAATTCTAGATTAATTACAAAAAATCTTGTTATAAATTTTTAAATTTTTTATTTATTTGTAGCCCAAATTGTTAAGTCAAGCTGCTTATCATATAACGTCTTTTTACCCGACTACGGCGAAGCCAAAAGGAAGGGTAATGATTTTGGCAGTCTCGGTATGTATGTTTGTACGTTCCACCGTAGCTTCTAAACTACTAAACCCATTTTAATGAATGAGGTGTCAATAGATTTGTAATAATGGCCCGGGTGACATAGGCCCCTTTGACCCCCTTTTTTACGTAGTTGGGTTATAGTTTTTAAACTTTAATGTATTCGCTCACGTCGGCTGAATCATAGGTTACGTCTTAACGACCTCTGCGATACAAGACCGATGTTATTTCATTTCGCTTAAACCTATTAGTTGAGACTGTCAATTTTTATTATTTTTGAAATCTACCTTTTCGTAATTTTGTGTTGAGTCTGGCAGTGATAAAGTAAAGTTTTAGTGTATTTGGTGTTTGCAGTGTTTGCACCAACAAACATAAACCCACAATTGATACGTCTTGATAGTCGGATCTGACAGTATACGAGTTGACTAATTTACAGTTAAAGAAAGACAAAGGCAATTCAAGTAGACCGTACGTAAGTTCGATTGTGTTTCTAGTGCAACAAAAAGCAAACTATACTCGAAAACGTGATATAAGATTTAAATAACAACCAATAAATATCTTTAATATTATCGATAACCACACAATTAGGCTATAGTCTGTCACGCCATATTTGTTTGCACAAGTATAGTGTCTCTTGAGCAGCGATAGCTCAGTGGGGAGACCAACAGACTGCAATGCAGTGGGTCTCGGGTTCGAACCCACGTCGCGCACCTCTGACTATCGGAAGTTATATGACTTTTCGAAATTATGTGCGTATTAACAATTATCGTCTGCTCCGTGCCTCGGAGAGCACGTTAAGCCGTCGGTCCCGGCTGCCATGAACATCTATGGCAGTCGTTATTGGGCGAGTGTCGACACAAAAGATCCCACTGGGTCGAAGTGTCGCCGGTCTGCACTGACTGGCCCCCACATAAGATACATAAATACATAGTGTCTCTTTAAAACATCCACATAATATGATGTTAATTCATAATTATAGATGAAATATTTTATAAATAAAAACAAAGAGCTTAGTTGAGAAAAGTGTCCTTTTTTGAAGTCCGTAAAATTCACGAGAGAATGTTTGCAATACTTTCCCAATGCAGCAATCTCAAATCGTATTCGATCGCTATTCGAAAAATAATTTGTGACAAAACAACAATCGACATTCAAATACGGTTCAGAACGATTTTCAAATCACTCGGTTTTTCTATCACAATATCCCCAATAAATTATCTTCAATAGCCAATAAACCCGATGGTTCACCGTGTGAAGTGATAACTGCTGACGATAAGGTACTTAAATCAAAACGACGCTCTTTATATTGATACCCAAACATTAGTCCATATACTAGGGTTCATAAATCCGAAGTGTTATTACCTGGGGTCACAGCCCTCTAATGACAAAGGCTTGGCACTACGCCAGCTATGCCTCAATATCGCTTTGTCAGTACTCCGCCTCAGTCACTTGTGTTCTTTTGCCTGATTTTTACGTAGATACTTATTTTTATTTAAGGTGCTATCTACTGTGTATTAAACTGTCCCACTGCTGGGCACGAGCTTCTTGTCAGTGTGAGAAGGGTTAGGCCATAGTCCATCACCCTGAACCAGTGCAGGTTGGCAGACTTCACATATCTTTGAGAACATTATGGAGAACTCTTAGACATGTAGGTTTCTACTGTGTATTGTGTTTTAAAAGAAACACATTTTGAATCGTTATTTTATCCGGGTTTTATGGAGCACTGATAGGCAACAGAATTGCGATCAATAAAGTATTAAACAATAATTAATTAATGGTTGAAATACCTGTTGGAATGTGACTACATCGTTTGTCCCGTGGTGTTTGCAACCGATGGCAAATTTTTGGATTTGTATCCTTAGTGGAACAAAGCGTTATTGGATTTTCAGTACTTTCAGCAATGTGGGTGTTACACACCTCTGTTTCGAATACAGTAAGTGGTTCACTTAAACGCAATAAGTAAGCATCGAGAGTTTAGATAATTTTTACCACTTAAAGATTTCAATAAAATCGTTTCAGCCGAAAGACGTGCGCTGATAGACCTAAGCCTCCCTCGAGGTTTTCCATACAGGCTTCCCACGAAACTTACCAGCGACGGTCCACCCTATACGGTACCCCCGCTGGTATAAAATTACACTTTTTAGTTGATTCGTCGGATTTAGTACAATGAAATGAAATGAATCGATCTTCGTAATAAGGAAACATTCACCACCTCGTCTTCCTGCGAACCTGGTAGGATGTTTAATATCCGAAACGTCTGGGAAAATTTATAATATACCTACAAAACAAGCTACGATAAAAACCGTATATAAAACATTAAGTTAAAATGTACTACGTACTAAAGGCGTTCAAATAAACTAGATTGTGTTATAATGCAAAATTAATTAAGCCGTACTGCAAGCATATTTTGTATATTACAATTTACCTTTGAAACGTGTCATTCTAGTTAGCGCATTGCTTAGACTAATGGAATTTGAGAGCATGCTCACAAACAATTTAGTTGAGTTGTCTCCTTCAGTCGGAAGTACACATTAACTTAATGGTAAATACCTTAAATTACATACATACATAGTGTCATGCCTTTTTTCTCTCGACAGCGTAGTGGTGTAACCGACTGCCACGCCTGAGGTCGCGGGTATGATACCCGCACAAGTCACACATTTGTGTGCATGAACATAGATGTTTGTCTTGGTCTGGGGTCTTGGTGGTTCTATGTATAATATGTATGTATTTACAAAAAAAAGTATATATGTATGTCTATCCATTGTCTAGTACCTATAGTACAAGCTCTGCCTAGTTTGGGCTAGATGGTGTTGTGTGTATGTGATAGAATATTATTCTCGAAAGGGAGATCTATTAGGACCATATTTGGACATGTTTAAGCTCTCAAGTTATAGAGGGCTATAATATTGTTTTATGTTTACGCGAATGTTATACATTGAAATTAAATATTTCAATGTATAACATTCGCGTAGCTAGTAAAAAGTGTTTAACAATAGTACCTAGTTTAAAGTTTCAAAATTATGTAATATTTGTGTTTTATAAAATATAAATGTGTGTATTCAGTGGTCAACAGCATGGAGTCCATACTACGTGCTGTTATTGAACATTTTATTTAAAGCCGGGGAAGGACTACCTTTCACAGAATATCGACGTGAAATAGCAGTATTCCTACTGCTGTGTTTCGTTCGGTGAGTGAGAGTGCTGGAGGCCCAAGCACCCGCTTCCCGCTCCTTCTGCTTCCCACTTCCTTTTCTAAAGGGTCGGCAACGCGCTAGTGATGCCTCTGGTGTTGCAGGCGTCCATAGGCTACGGTCACCTCTTACCATCTGGTGGGCTGTATGATTGTTTGCCAACTTAGTTATATAAAAAAAAAAACTCTTGTTCGACTTCGAATCGAACCTGAGACCGCATGCAGGTACAGCAATCGCGTACACGACCGATGCGCTACTGAAGTAGTCACTTAATTCAATTCTAACTAATATTATAATTGCGAATATAAGTTTGTTTGTTACGCTTTCATGCCTAGACTACTCGACTGATCATCATTAAATTTGGCATTATTGTCAGGGGTACAGAAAAGGACATATCCAGAAAAAAGTATTGGTTCCGAGCGAGCGAAGCCGCGGGAAAAAGCTAGTAGAAAAAAAAACATGCGGTGCAGTCTTTGGGGACTGCCGATAGAAGTGAAAACTAAATAACTTGCGAATTGTATCGTCGAGCTATTAGATTATTATTTTTGAATTTGAATGCGTTCGGTGACGATGACGCGAGTTCCATTATTTTTGTTCACCCAAAAAGTGCTCAACGCGCCCAAAAAAGTTTTCACTTCAATAAGTATTATAAATCTAGAAGCAGCGATAGCTCAGTGGGGAGACCAACATACTGCAATGCAGAGGGTCTTGGGTTCGAACCCACGTCGCGCACCTCTGACTTTCGGTAGTTATATGACTTTTCGAAATTATGTGCGTATTGATTGACAATTATCGCCTGCTCCGTGCCTCGGAGAGCACGTTAAGCCGTCGGTCCCGGCTGCCATGAACATCTATGGCAGTCGTTATTGGGAGAGTGTCGACACAAAAGATCCCACTGCGTCGAAGTGTCGCCGGTCTGCACTGACAGGCCCCCACATAAGATACATAAATCTAGAAGTTCTAGAAGAATTTCCTAAGGCAACAAGGATTCTGCGGCCACCTATGTAAGAAAGGATAAACAATATATATGAAGTTTGTTTTATTAGATTCAGATCACTAGTCAAAGAGTTGGTTTGAAAGGGTTCGGGTATGAAAACAAGACCCTTTTTAACTAAAAGGCAACGTTTTATTAAAGTGGATAAGTGATTTTAAGTGCTAAGAATTTCGGTATTAAAGTTTCATGGTCAGATTTCTAGCAACTACAAGACAAAGCGGTAATTGGCCAATGTTTAAAGTTAAGTTAAGATAGAAAAGCTGTGAAGTTAAAACACTTCTATTAAATATAGACATAACAATAATAATGTCCTCCAGACCGATTCCGATCACGGCGGCCAATCTTAACGGAGACTGGCCATCTGCGCAGGAGATATTATAGTGCACAAGCGTGTGCACAAATACAAGTGCACTCTCTGTTCCCAAACTCTCATGATCCGATGGGACGGTAATCCGACACGACCGGAGAGAGATCAGGCGCAGGACCAACGGGCTTTACGTGTTTTCCGAGGCACGGGGGTGTCCAACACCGCCAACTTCCTAACTCCAGGCTGTTATTGAGATTTCTTAACAGAAAACCCAATAACTTTTTGCTGGCCCTACCCGGGATTCGAACCCTAGACCTCATGCACAGCAGTCGCGTTCACTACCGCTGCGCCACGGAGGCATACTATGTAAATAAATAAATTTTTTTTTATTTGAGAATAACCATTACTACCGGATGAAACCACATGTAAATTATTTATTTTTGGTTGGGAGCACATTTAAAAAAAATCTTTGAGTATTTTAAGGTTTCGGTGATGTAATCATTTGACTTAAATAATTAAAGAATATGAGTCAATACCTTATATTGTACCGACAATATCCTGGGGGTGGTGGGCTGCGTGGGCCTGCCTGCCACCCGATCAGCACCAGGTCCGAGAGGCGGCGTGCGTGTTCCCACGCGCGCCTCTGAGTCGTGTTTTTGTCCCCCTACAAGGGGACAGTAGAGGGTCTTTTAAGTAGTGGCCTGCCGTTTCACACGGCGGGCCGAAACCTCGGCGGGGTCGCGATTGCATGTGAAAGCGATTCGCGCGACCCCGCCGTCTATGGTTATGTCGAGGAACACCGTGGTAGGTTTAGTCGGTACCGACAATATAATAAACATCGTACAGCAGTTCATAATATACAAGCATATTGGAACACGCACACAAAAATACAACATAGATTTTTCACGACACGATTTTCCGATGTCAATATTTTTTAGAGACGTGAGTAAAGTGAGACCTCTTTTTCGTTTCTGAATAAGTTCCCGTTCTTCAAACATAAATTGCTTAGCATAACACGTGACGTTGGGGAGATGTGAACGTCCTTTATATTGCCTTCATAACAAGCGATCGGCTTTTGTCTCTTATTATATCTATGTGTTCTGTTAAGATAAGGTTATGTCAATTTTCAATCCCTCGAAAACAGTATTTTATTCTAGATGAATCTACCAATTACCCTTTTCTGTACCCCTTACAACGTATATGTGAAATTTCCTGATGATTCGTCTAGTAATTAAGGCGTCAAAGCGTAACAAACAGACAGACTCAGATTCGTAGTTATAATATTAGTTAGGATTGGAATGGCTTATATACAGAGTGTCCCAGAATATGTGAATCAAATTGTAACGGGGGATTCCTTAGGTACGGATCTTACAAATGTGCTTAATAAAAAGAAATGACAATTGTGTAAAAATAAAAAAAATAAAGTTTTTAAAAAGGTACGTCTTTTTTCAGACTTTCAACTACGGGTGCTTCGGTTATGGGTAATTTTAATTTTTTTCACTATTATTACTTGTGAATGATTGATTCGTCAAACTACAAAAGATATTTTTTTTAAACTGACGTAGTTTTGAAATCGTGGCATTATTTTGGTTTATTTTTTTTTGCACCAAAGAAAATCTTGTAAATTTGACCAACAACAAAATACTTTTTTATTTTTTTTATTTAGCCCATTTGATAGGTCAGGAATCTTTCGGTACAATTTGATTCACATAATCTGGGACAGCCTGTATAAGCGGGCAAGACTTAAGTGTATATAGGTAGGTAGGTATAGAATATAGATATTCTGATTTTGACTAGCTTCGTATTATAGGATTTAAAATAATACCTGGAACCTTCACGTGTATCTGTTATACGCCTTTGCCCTTTAATGATAGAGGTGAGATTTGTGTATGTGGATAGTTTGATAGCAAACAAAAACATGGCTCGCTTTGCGATTTTTGTAAACTATGAATGCGTAATTGCCTACAAAACCAGACAAAAATAATTTTGTCTGGTGTTCTAACAGTCTAGTTTACTGATGATGAAGATGATGATTATACGGCCTGAGCGATTGCGGTCAGTCTAGTTTGCTAAAGAGTAGAAGAAGGCGGTTAATTTTTCGTTCCAGGCTAGATTGGGGCTACTTACTGCTTCCTCTCTGTTTCATTTATAGTCTCTTTTCACCTTGCAAATCGAAAAGAGTTTGTTTAAATCAATATTTTCGTTAAATCCTGGCTCACATTATTTGTTATGCATACTTAGATACAAGTTTTCTCAAGATATAATACCCGATATCTCAGCAAGATTCCGTGAACGTTTCCCGATGGAAAGTTCTCGAAGTAGTTCAACAGTTAGGTTAGAAGTTAGTCACCTCGGTTTGTCAGTTTGTTAGTTCGAACAGTTTGCGCCGGTTGCGCTGCTCATTCCAAATGGCACCTGACTTGAATGCGATGTATTTGTGTTTGTTATATACTTAGAGGGTAGTCCAATATTTTTAGCAGATAGTAGTTTGAAATTGGAATAGGGTAAATATAACCAGTATGTATCGATAGCCCCTTCGATTTCAATTAAATCTTGAATTAGAGCGTACAAAATATAAGATATTGTATGTTTGCTGTAATAATTTTTAGACTATATTTCCAATAGATATTTTGATGGTAGAATTAGTCAGTTCGTTCGTGATCGTTTTTAACATTAGAATTAACGTATATTATTTCAATTATCTATATATTAATACGTGAAGTAAAAACTTTGTACCTCTTTTTACTAAAATTGCGTGGAGGTGTATGAAATTAGGCACAATTAAAGTTTATATGGAGAAGGAGTGCCGAATTTTTATAAAATATGCATTAGAAATACATTAAATTAATAAAAAAAAACACTACACGCACAAAACCATGCATTTGACACAAGCATTCGAATTGCGTTTGTGGTATTTCGGCATTGTTCGGCTGATGTCGTAGAATTCTTCGTAACTATGGTTACATATATTATGTATGTGGAGTAGGTAACTAAATGAAAAAAGATGTGTGTGAACATGTGCAACAGGGGACCAACCACTACCTGAGATTTGACAAACCACAGATTCTCGCTAAAGAACACCGATTCCTACCAACGATGCTTCGCGAGGCTATTGAAATCAAAAAACATCCTAATTTTAATAGAGAAGATGGTTGAAATGTACCACCCGCTTGGGATCCAGTAATAAAAATAGTCAAACCCAAGAAGAAGCAAACCACAGCTAGACTTCATGATACTTTGAGCTCATTCTGCGTAAATAGAAACACCAATGATTAAATTATGTTCGGGTACTTTGAAATAACTACACTGGAACATTGAGACAACTGCCATCTTAGTCTCCCCGTGACCATGGCTGCTGAAAAGCAACCGAAACGTCGGGGAAAGTGTCAAAATAAATGAAATCTAAATAGTTTAATAATAATTTAATTAGCTTAAAAATTAGTAAAGTTTAATAGTAGTAGTAGTGTAACAATTTTCAAAATTTTTTAATAAAGTGTCAAATAAACAACGCGTTAAAATCCGTATATAGCAGTTTAATTTCAACAAATGAAATGTGATTATAAGGGTATAGTTATAGACAATAAAACCTTAATAATGAACAAACTTAAAATTTAAATTAATTATGGTCGAGTATCGGCCACTTGGCGACCGCTAGTTTCAATAATTTGGCATTGTAATCAATAGGACATCACGCAACTATTTCTATATACAATACAAGTTATGTCAGCTAAAAGCGCGTAATTTTTTAATCGAACTTTTGACTCTCTAGATTATTTCCGCGGCTTGGCTCGCGTTAATGTACGTTTTGTTAATGAAATTCTATACCTCAAACAATACCTTTTTTTTTGTTTAACCATATGTCATTTTCTGTATCCTAGTAACAAACAAACAAAATTACAATCGCATATATAATACTAGTTAGGATATAATAACAAACATAGTTATATCAGTCATAACCCCATTTCTGAACATAGGCTTTGCAACAGCGGTCGATTTCAGCATAAGTATGCTACACAAAAAATCTGTTGATGTAAAATTATAGATATGATTATTTTTTGTTGTTCTACACCTCTAAAAGTAATATTACAATAGTTATGATATGCAATCATCTTATACGGAATAATCTGTTCTGTTTTACGATCTAAATACGCATTTTCATACACCATTAAGTACAAATCTGATAAAATATCAATAATATTTTTGCATTATTCCGCTTAATGATTTCAGTGAGTCACGCTTTATTTAGTTAAATTTACGGTAGTATTCAAGTGTATTCTGATAACATAATATTTAAAAAAAAGGAGAAAGTAAACAAAAGATTCCACACACTCAATATAAAAATAAAACCGTTTAGAAATCAGGACTTTTCACAGTTCATAACGAACGTTTGCATTCATTCCAAAAATACTCATTTATCAAAGTCAAATTCTGTTTTGTAAGCGAAAAAGGCAGATGTCAGGGTGATTTAAAACTGTTTGTGTTATTCAAGGAGCTTTGAACATCGACGTTTTATACGAAAATCCACAAACAAGCACACCCAAAGGGTTTTCTCATGAAAGGCCTATGATTTTGTGAAAGCGGTAACGAGGAGACATTTTTCCGTCTGCCGGTAGAAGATGGCATCCGTTTTCTTTAATCCAATATGGAATCAAACTTAATTATAGACTCAGTCAATCAATGTCCTTTGCTACGTTTCAATAGAGGCCGGTGGGTACCAGCAATTTGATTTTGTAGCGAAATTAAGCATTGGCTTTGATGATAAAAGAGAAAATAAAATAATCCGCCTATCGTGATAAATAAATTTAATGCTTATATCTCTTGCTTTTAATTAAAATGAAGTCTAGTAGCTCCGGGTTAGTGTAGAATCTGAACGTGGTAGATTTTAGTCTGTGATTTTCTTTTATACTATTTAAAATAACCAGATGTAGTCCAAATCACTTTTAAGCTTACGGGTTAGATACACACACGATACCATAGTACCATCACCTTTTAAAAAGAGATCAATAAACGAAATAAATGCATTGATTTCTGTTCTTTGTTTCTATTGGCGAGGTATTTAACTTTGCGTGGATATTTAGGAAAGGGAGTTTTAAAATCTCAATATAGGTGCGCAATTTTGTATTGTGAAAAATATAGACACCAGGCCTGTTGGTCTGTCTGTGTACCTGTCTATCCTGATAACATTTATAAAAATCTTTTCCATCAGTACATGATACCTAGTAAGTCTTATTTGGTAGGATTCTATGTACCTCTGCCAAAACTGATTACACTATTCCATGTTTGGACTATGGGTACTAGACAATGGATAAACATACATAATATACATATATACTGTTATTTTTGTAAATTTACACATAATATTATACATAAGAAACACCCAGACCAAGACAAACATATGGATTATTATGGACAAACATTTGTGTGCATGAACATGGGTTCATGCACACAAATTTTTGACTTGTGCGGGAATCTAACCCTGACCTTAGGTCTGGCAGTCGGTTACGCTAACCACTACGCCATTGAGGCTGAAATATTCAGAAACTATACCATATGCAAATGTGTTTCGTCTCGTATGTTGAGGTAGCTATAATCACATGATATCATTTGTGAATCTATTTTAGGCGGGCTGCGGTAAAGGTGATCTAATCAATATCGACGCGATGTTAACCGATCACAAAATTAAGTTAACTGGCGCAGAATTATTACATGCACGTTACATGTTTATTATCAAATCATTATATTAAATGAATAGGTACTTATGAGTGATGCGTATGGCGCACTAGGTTAAGGGGATTGCATCGCTCAAACCTTAAAAACACGCTCGGTTTAAATAAGTTTGTAGATGAATCCTTTTATGCATTTATATTAAAAAATATACAAGTAAACTAGATTATATGGGGAAAAAATCGTATTGATTAAAAATTTAATTGAGTTGTCGATGAGTTACCAAAAAAAATGAGAAAATAGGTCGTTTTAAAACTAAATATTAAATTTTCTATATAACGGCTGAGATACTATGTATGAAATTTATACTAAAAAGCATGTAGTACCCTATTTAACAATGTGTATTGTTTATTTTCACTTATATGTTTTAAAACTTTGTAATAATCAACAATAACCCGAATCTTTACATAAGTACCCATCAAGCAGCCCCGCTACACCCGTGACGCTTACTCGGGACTGCAAAGCCCAGATCTTCAAGATCAATGGGCAATGTAATACCTTTAAGTGGACGCTTGCAAATGTGCCGAGAGTTCTGGGTTCGATCCCCATACGAGTCAAAAGCTTTTGTGTGATCCACAATTAATTGTGCCGAGTCTGGATATTCTTCGAGTCTATTGTTTGGATATTTATAATGTTACACACCCACAGGAATTGTTCCTACTGCGGGAGTTGTCCTCTTTAAACAAAGTTATAGGACACAAATTTGTGCGATCCACATTTAGTTGTTCCGGATCTGGGTGTTCTTTGTGTCTGTTGTTTGAATGTCTGTAAAATCCCCCGCGACTCACGAATGAATCCAAGTGAGAGAGTAGTCTTTTAAAAGAGCAAAACATCAGCGCAGGTTTTCAAAATAATTTATAATACATACATACATAGATTCACGCCTGCCTGTTTCCCAGAGGGGTAGGCAGAGACTACGGATTTCCATTTGCTACGATCCTGACACACTTCTCTGGCTTCATTCACTTTCATCACATTCCTCATACACGCCCGTCGGTTCAAGGTGCTCTTAACCTGGCCTTTGTCCAGAACACCTCCGATCTGATCAAGAAACGTTCGCCTAGGTCTTCCTCTTGCGACTGCTCCATTCACACTAGCCTTATAAACTTTCTTAGTCAGTCTTTCCTCGTCCATTCTTTCTACATGCCCAAACCAGCTTAACATACCCTTTTCTATTCTTGTCACTATATCCACTTTCATGCCGCATCTCTCTCTAATCACACTATTCCTTATTCTATCTTTCAGAGTCACACCACATATATTTCTCAGCGCTCTCATTTCTACAGCATTTATTCTGCTCTCATGCTTCTTTTGCCATACCCAACTTTCACTTCCATACATAAGTGTGGGCACTAATAGTCCTCTATGAACAGCCAAACGTGCCTTTTCGGAAACATTTCGACTGTTCATAAAAGCGCGCGTATATATATTCACAGTTTATTACCAGAAGGTCAGTTCGCGTAGAAGAGTTTCGATCTAATTTAATAACCGTGATATATGAACTGATATGCAACTTATGTTTACATTTGAAATTTATTTTAATTTAACAGGATACCAATAAATTTGTGGTATCTGTGTCACAGAGACTAGATCTGAACTCTTTTTAAACAATTTTTATTACGAGAATTGGCCTTTGGTCCCTTTATCATATCAATATAGACTATTCAAGTATTTATTTAAAACTAATAACTAACTAACTATTAATCAAGTGGTACTTACAAGATGTATACTATACTAGAATTACATGTATTAATTACTAGATTTTACCCTCGGCGTCGCTTACTTTTGCTGGATGAAATATACACTTTATCCTTTTCTGTACCCCTGATAAACTGCATGCGAAATTTCATGACAATCGGTTGAGTAGTTAAGACGTGAACGCGTAAGAAACAAATAAACTCACATTGATTAATATTTTGTAGCGTTGCCTTCTCACATTGAGGAAAGGCCCGTACCCAGCAGTGGGACAGTTTAATACAGGGCTGAAATTATTATTATTATATATTACTATAAAGATTGGTACTAACTAAAATATGAACGTCACTGACAAAAAATTGGAATGGAAAATGCCTAGTATATAATTATGCATAAATGTGTTTTCAATATCAAAGCTTATAAATAACCATCCATCTGTTTTCCTCGGAAATATTGAAAATCAAACCAAAAAAGCTTATTACCTTTATCGATCGCTATTTTAATGCCGGATTTCGTGGTAAACTAAAGTTCTGTCTTTGATCTTTTAATAAAAACACCTAAAAAACATGATTTCATTACGGACTTGGGTTATGCTTGCAGCTTCGCCAGTTTAATTCTTACAAGAACACTTATCAGGATAAAACGTATCGACGGCATGGTCAATGGTGCCAAGTTACTTCCGAATCTGTTGAATAGTTTACAAGTAAGAGAGACAAATGCCTCAATATCTTAATATCTTTAATCATCTATCCTAAATTATGTGCGTATTGATTGACAATTATCGCCTGCTCCGTGCCTCGGAGAGCACGTTGAGCCGTCGGTCCCGGCTGCCATGAACATCTATGGCAGTCGTTATTGGGAGAGTGTCAACACAAAAGATCCCCCTGGGTCGAAGTGTCGCCGGTCGGCACAGACTGGCCCTCACATATGATACATACATAATATTTTTATAAACTTTCATATTTATATTTTTGTTTTAAACACAACTTTTACTAGGCATACCTAAATCCTGTATCGCAAAGGACTTTACAAACATTCCAACAGCAAACACAAGGAACATCTGGATTCGGAACAATAATTTGCGGATCAAACAATTTTTTGTCCCGTGTGGGATTCGAACCCACAACTCTCGCTGTATTGGCGAGGAAAAATAGTACATAATTAGCGAATTCGTACGTATGCTTCATATGTTATCCATCCATATGGACCCGCGTCGTCATTTAGATAATACATACATATGTCGATCACACTATACACCACATCTCCAGTTCTACTAAACGTACGTTTTGGAATAGTTGTAGTTGAACCGAAGCGACCAAACTTTGAAAACCGAATACGAACCGAAAAACCGATCAATACTTTTTGTGTGTTGCCGCTGCCGTCACAAGCAGGCAACAGTTCAAAAACTTTTCTTTTGGCTTCAGGCCCCTGTTAGTAGGTCTTCAATGTGTACATATAGTCTAGCTACAGTGGTATATTATGTATTATGTAATGCTAACTAATCCTACTTATATCCTGTATTTTTGCTACGATTTCTGGTATTGTTGCTGTTTTTGGACGTCCTTGACGTGGATCGTCTTCAAGGCTTGTACGACCACGTTTAAATTCAGCAACCTATCTTTCTACTGTACTAATTGAAGGCGAAGAGTAATTATAATCAAATCAAATTATAAATGACCTTTGCTATTAACTATTGCTCGCATGCGGCCGGCCACCGGCCACCGGCCTACGACGGGTACAAATCTGCCGGCTGGTATGCGAGCCGGCGGAATACGACCGTTTAAACCTTACAAAAATAAAAATTCAATCATCGCACGATACTTGATTCTTTCCATTATAAAAGTATTTTTTACACGTGTGACACGTCGATACTAAATGGCTTTTAAACAAAGAATCGATTGACAGATTGAAATGAAACTCCACATACGTCCATAAGAAAAGTGTACCAACATAACAAAAAAAATGTTGGCTTGTAGCAACATCCTCTCTTATCAAACCGCAAAACTTATTGAACAACTCATGTATTATACCTAAATGTGAAAATTTGTGAGGATGGATGGATGGATGGATGTTTGTTACTCTTTCACGCAAAAAATACTGAACCGATTGCGATGAAACTTGGTATGCAAGTAGCTGAAGACCTGGATTAACAAAACACTAACTTTTGTCCCGATATTCCCACGGCATCGGGACTTACGCGGGTGAAACCGAGGAGTGCAGCTAGTATTATGAAAGCGAATGTGAGATTATTTCTTTGCTACGCTTTCACGTTACCTACGCGACCGATCATCATACACATTGTCAGGGGTTCAGAAATGAACATAGGGTACTTATCATCCCGAAAAAAGTACTGTTACTAACTTACACTACATTTATGGGAATAAAACCGAGGGCAAAATCTAGTATTATATATAACAGATGTTGCTTCAGAAACATGGCTGTTTCAAGTTGAACGTAATTGCCGTGGCTCATAATTTATTCAGGCGTGTACCGGCACGTTACTTGAGTTATGGGTGCATTACCATGCCGAGTCCCCCGTCTGATATAAAATAAAGCAATTTCAACGACACGCCAAGTGCATTAAGGCACGTACTAAATAACATTATGTTGCGTTATGTTTGGCAACATTATATGCATGTGTGTGCCTGTATATCGTTCATATGATGGTTTTTAGCTGGTAAGCTTCGTCAGAAATTTTTGAGGCACGTTTACCTTTTGGCTGAGGTCCGTCTGGCTAGTTAGACGGATAATATAAGAATATTACGACTGTCATGTGTATAAATGATGGACGTCAGCGCAAGCTTTAAAATGTTGGTGGTTGTTACTAAGTTGGTTAATTTCGTCATAAATTTTCGTGCCAAGTAAGCTTTTGATTAGGGTCCGTCTGGCTAGTTAGACGGATAATATAAGAATATTACGACTGTCATGTGTATAAATGATGGACGTCAGCGCAAGCTTTAAAATGTTGGTGGTTGTTACTAAGTTGGTTAATTTCGTCATAAATTTTCGTGCCAAGTAAGCTTTTGATTAGGGTCCGTCTGGCTAGTTAGACGGATATTATAAGAATATTACGACTGTCATGTGTATAAATGGAGCAGCGATAGATCAGTGGGGAGACCAACAGACTGCAATGTAGAGAGTCTCGGGTTCGAACTCACGTCGCGCACCTTTGACTTTCGGAAGCTATATGACTTTTCGAAATTATGTGTGTATTGATTGACAATTATCGCCTGCTCCGTGCCTCGGAGAGCACGTTAAGCCGTCGGTCCCGGCTGCCAAGAACATCTATGACAGTCGTTATTGGGAGAGTGTCGACACAAAAGATCCCACTGGGTCGAAGTGTCGCCGGTCTGCACTGACTGGCTTCCACATAAGATACATATGTACATGTATATAAACGATGGAAGGCAGCGCGAACTTTAAAATTTTGGTGGTTGTTAGTAAGTTGCTAAGCTTCGTCAGACATTCTCAAGCGAACTTTTCGTCAGAAATTTTAACTTGGGAGAGCCACGCTTCGGCACGCTCAGGGGCTTCGGGATGGCTCAACCGGAGGGATACCAGGGCCTTACAGAATACCGGCGGGAAATAGCGCGTGCGTTGTGTTTAGTCGAGTGAGTGAGGGTACCGCAGGCCCAATCCTTCCTCAGCTGGGGTGAGGAGCAATTTAAAAGGCTGGCAACGCACTTGTGACTTCTCTGGTGTTGCGGGTGTCCAAGGGCGGCGGTAATCACTTACCATCAGGCGATCCGTTTGCTCGTTTGCCTCCTATACCACAGAAAAAAAGAAGTAGCTTCTGTATTGTTTCCGTCTGAGTAGTCAGATCGATATTTTAAGAATACTACGACTATCATGCGTGTGCAGGATAGACGGTAGCATGAGCTTTAAGTCTTTCATCTATATAATGATACTACAGTGTAACACTTTCATCAACCAGCGATTAAAAGCGTTGATGACTAGATAGAAAATTGCTGAAATAATTGGATTATAAATAAAAATAATATAACTTCTTAACGAGGTCCTGTGCTGTATCCAAGTTACTAGTGCTTTTTATCACCTAAGCTAGCAATTCACAAACTGTTTATTTTAAAGAGTCCATGAACCTGATGCTGCATGAGTTCATAGGCTTCGACCTCAAAACTAATTTAAGTATGCTGGTTTAACAGAAGTTCTAAGATCGTCTTGGGACAACTTGAACCCTAATTTGGGATATGTAATTTATGTTCATAAGTTGTGATTTGGTTATGAGTGCATTGAACCAGTTTAAGTAAAGTTTATTTCAAGAACGTGTTAAGGTGAACTTGGTCTTTAATACTTCTATAATTACTTAATCTAAAGTATTTCTAAAATTACAAATTAATAAGGTTTAATTTTATGGAAACGTTAATTTAGTTTGCCTGTAGTAATGTTAAGACTGCGCCGAGCGAAATGTGCCAAAACCGGCGGTCACAGTTAAGTGAATAAAATCAACACTTTTTGTTTAATACAAATATAAAATATACATTTACCATAAAAACTAATGTGTTTACAATTACTCCGTGTAAAAAACTTAAAATAATTAATATTATCGCCTACAAAATTACGTAAATTTGCAAAAAACGTAAGTTCGTGTTACATGATTTTAGATTATAACAGTAGGAATCTATCCTATTTTACAGCTTAAACGAAACATAAATAGTTATATTACAATTTGTCCGTCCCAAATATTTAAGTTTTCGGTTGACAATAAAGATACATATTTATCAAAAAAGCACTTGAAATCCTGCATACATTTTTACTATGGCGGCCGCGCGCCGATTTGAATATGCGCCGCATGAGCTCTGTTATTATCTGTCTTACGCTCGGCGCAGTCTTAAATATAGAAAACCACAGCCAAATGCAATTGTTTTTCTGCAGTAGTTCGATTGTACAATACAATAGACTTAGACAAATACAATGATTAGTGATGTTTGTTATTTTATGGCAACGCAATCATTACTTTTTGCAGCTTATGCTTGCAACACGAGTCAAAATGTTTCAAATGTTTTCATGTAACATTTTTCTACACATTTGTAAAAACAAATGTGAAGTAAAATACACACTGTTAGTTCAACGAGTTGTATGATCACAATATTCATACGCACTGCTACAGAAAACTCAATAGTTTCAATAGCACGTAAGCCAGAAATTAAAACTGTCACATTAAATCAAATCAACAGTCATGACTTAATTAACACTATTTAATAAATAGGACAATCTGCTGTAGATATAAATGAAATTAATTGAAGCATTCTTACACACCACAAACATCACATCCCGATCCCGAGAGGCTAAGATAACTCCTTGTTATCAAGCAAACCAACTTGTTTGCCACTTTCATATATAAATATTATTAATGAGCCCGTGATACCCTCGCGTGGCAAGTCCTTAAGCTTCGGTAAACGTTTGGCACGAGGTAGGTAAGCTTGTTCGCTACCTTAAAACCCGCTTTTCTCGGATTACCCAATTTAATCCACTGTGAGCTGTTCGAAGGCGTCTTAAAATCTATATAATTATAATTTTATTGAATGTGGCTGTTTATTGTTTAGTTCAGGCCCTGTTAGTGTATCCTATTGGTGGCAGAACACTACTTTATTTGTTTTTTAGTATTGCAATGATGATTTATTCCACATCTAACTATGTTTTTTAACAACTACTATTACACGATAACAAAGGTGAGCCATTACCGTAGCCTATGAAAGTAATAGAGATTCAACACTTCATCAGATCTTGGGTTACATTTTCAGTTCCGGCGAATTGTTATTCAGGTGTCACTAAATTCTCAATAAAGCTCTTAATCAATTCAACTTCCTTTTTCCTTTCGTAAAGGGTTGGCAACGCGCAAGTGATGCCTCTGCGTTGAAGGTGTCCATAGACTACGGTGACCACTTACCATCAGGTGGGCCGTATACTTGTTTGCCAACTAGGTAGCATAAAAAAAACTATGCACGGTAGTCACCAATAGGCTCCTCCTGTTGCGTGTGATTTTAAACATTGCTAGCGAATTGTGGTTTAATACAATTTCGGGAGATAGGCGTGAGGTTATGTGTGTATATGCATATATAAGCTTGCTTAACCTGGTTAAGCTGCCGTAGAATTTCCTAGTAGAGGCCTTCTGCCATAGAATATCCTGATATTCTATGGCAGAATAACAGCCAACTATTTTATATATAAGCAAGTAACACTTACGATCGTCAGAAGAAAACTCATTAATTTGAATTTACATAATTCATATAATTAATAATGAATTGTTGCCATATTCAGAAATGTCAAGGAGTAGAAGAAGAGCATTTTTACTAAAGAAATTTACTGCCACTATTTTTACAATACTACTTATTTTACAAATTAGATCTGTAAGTATATTAGGTATAGTATATATTAGAAGTAATACTTGTACTACTTATAAAACACTAAAGTAAACAATAACATTTAAAATGTTGCCTCTAATAGTACTTTATGCTACAATACGAGCAACCACTTACTAGTACTCAAAGAAGAAAGAAGAGCAGCGATAGCTCAGTGGGGAGACCAACAGACTGCAATGCAGAGGGTCTCGGGTTCGAACCCATGTCGTACACATCTGACTTTCGGAAGCTATATGACTTTTCGAAATTATGTGCGTATTGATTGACAATTATCGCCTGCTCTGTGCCTCGGAGAGCACTTTAAACCATCGGTCCCGGCTGCCATGAACATCTATGTATTACATAGATGTTCATGGCAGCAGCAGAATAACAACTGCCATTGGCAGTTGTTATTGCGAGAGTGTCGACACAAAAAATCCCACTGGGTCGAAGTGTCACCGGTCTGCACTGACTGGCCCCCACATAAGATAAAATAAGATACTAGTACACAAAATAAAAACAACGCGCGATCACACTGCATTGTCTAAAAACTATTCGAATAAGATTTCTTAAAACTGATTGCTTTTATCCACGAAACCATGGCCGACCAGTCACCACAATCTGTATCTCACCGAGGTCTGTTTAAAGATAGCAGAACTAAACTTGTTTAATTATGATGGGCACTTTAATCCTCTTTCCGATAAATACCATTTTCATCACTATCCATTATTACATGTTTGAAAATTGAAATATCTCGAAAGGGTATTTTAATCCTTTTAGTAGGTATACATAATTATACGTGATAGTGATTCTTTTGTATTTGAAATTAACTATTCGATGTTCGGATTAATTCGTTCATACAGAGATGTATGTAGGTATATGCTGTAATTATTGTTCTGATAAATAATCGTAATTGAGGTATAGGTTTGTGTTACAGAAAGGTCTAAAGGTCAGGTAGCATTTCGGCTTTTGTGCAATTTTGCGTATGTTTGTAGTCAATGATTGTCTTCGAGGCTGGATTTTTGGTAAATGTAATATAATATTGATTACAGTAGCGGTTCAAAATATAAAAATCTGCCGGGCAGATAGCAGTTTGCTCGTTCCCAATTATGTGGTACTTAAAACATAGGTCACAAAATGTGAGTTTATTACATCAAAGTCAAATTCAATAATCATTTATTCATTAAGGTCCGAAAGTAACACGAACTTCAAAATATTTTGCAGAGTAGTAGAGACTCGCTGATTTCAGCATGAATGGACCGGCTAGACCGGGGAAGGATTACCCTCTCACAGAATATCGATGTGAAATAGCATATGCATATCTAAAGGCATAATGGCATAATGCGGATGTGTTGTACGTCTTTACCCGGCAAGAATATACAATGGTGAATCTATAGATAAAAACGATTATAAGATTAAGATTCCTTTTTTGTAATAATATTTTAAAATGTGTCAAATTCTTTATTAGATTTATTCACTTTGACAGAAACAAAAACAAATGAAAACCGGCGGCAAACAATATTTTACTAAATAGTTTCTTTTTTGAAATGTTACCTTTTTAATGGTATCAAAACCAGCCAGATACAACTAGTACAGCTACAGAGATTTTATTAAAAAATTATACAGACTATATGCGAAAAGACTTTTTCCCCGACCTTATATATCAATCAACGTAGTAATCTATGTATATAAGTAGTATACCGACCCCTACCGGGTGGCTCTCGGCAAGCTTTTAAACTGTTTATGTTCCGCAAATGCCTATAGAGCGCCGAAGGGAGAAATTTCCACTTGAATGGAATTAGGAAACTACATGGAAATGCTCTTTAAACAACCTACTTCGTAACAAAAGCTTGGATAGGAAGTATTACGGAAAATATTGACAAGAACTTATTTGTTAAGTTGTTTAGGTTCTAACAAAAAGTTTTAAACATTATTGACCAGCTGTTGCCTTTTTCCGCGAGTATAATTGTGGTTACTAGTGACACAATCAAAGGTCAGGTTTGCTTGGGTGCTAAAACCAAACCACCAAACCGAGTGTTAAAATGTGAGTGTAATAATTATAATAATTTGTTTATTGAGTAAAAATATCCTTTATTTTACTATAAAATTTTACCAGCTACATATAAAGTACACTTACAGCTACTTGTACAAACTAGGTTATACCTGTGTTTCAGGCGAGACAGGACTTACATACTATTTTCAGCTCAATAAATTTTCATTATATTTTTTATATGGTTAACTTAAGGTAAAAGTAAAAAATAATTTAAATATTCTACTCTGGCACTAATTTGCAAATGCTATTTTCAGATTGCAAGTAACTGCTCAGTTTGGTCATATGATAGGGATTAAATTTGATTTGAAATTAAGTTCCTACAGTGGAGGTGATTTAATTTATAAATACTTAATTCTCTATTACATTGGTCCTAAACAAGGCAGGCCTGTGTCTTGGGCAGTTGAATTTTAGCTATTAAGACTGCGTCGAGCGAAATGTGCCAAAACAGGCGGTCACAGTTAAGTGAATAAAACCAACAAGTTTTGTTTAATACAAATATAAAATATACATTTACCATAACATTGAATGTGTTTACAATTACTCCATGTAAATAACTTAAAATAATTAATATTTTAGCCTACAAAATTACGTAAATTTGCAAAACTTAAGCTCGTGTTACGTGATTTTCAGATTCTTACAGTAGAAATCTATCCTATTTTATAGCTTAAACAAAACATAAATAGTTATATTAAAATTTGTCCGTCCCAAATATTTAAGTTATTGGTTGACAATAAAGATACATATTTATCAAAAAAGCACTTCAAATCCTCCATACAATTTTACTATGGCGGCCGCGCGCCGATTTGAATATGGGCCACACGAGCTCTGTCATTATCTGTCTTATGCTCGGCACAGTCTTAAACACGCTTATAAACATTTCTTACATTAAGTTATATAACTAATAAAATTTATTACTATTTTATTCTCTCTTTTAAAATAAATCCTGTCGTTGGAGTAATTCCTGTGTCACAAAGATTTTTTACAAACATTAAAACAACAGCCATGAAGAACATCCAGACTCAAATATTTGTGGGTCATACGATTTTTGTCTCGTTTCGTGATCAAACCCAAATCACTCGGCGCAGAAGGTGAAGCAGCGGCGAGGCGACCACTGAAACCGCTCATCTTCTAAATTCCACCCATGCAGTCATTTTGTTATATTATGTTATATAAGTATGTGACTGCTTACCATTATGCTGAGTGTATCGAAAAACCTGACTGCAGTTTACAATACGCCATATTTGCACAAACAAACATATCAATATCAAACACAGATTTACAACAGTAAACAGATAAGAGGGCTCGTTTTATTTACGCCACGTCGTCGATTTATTGCCCTCGTTGATTCAACATATTGGATATACGCGGCAAACTATTAAATTGCTTCATTGGTTTAACTTTAGCTGAGTTGTAAAAGGAAACCATTAATTTATTATGAACAGTAAACTGCGGACGGTTATTTGGCTGGCAATTTAAAGTTGATCGTCTTAGGTTGGCAGTAATGTTTGTGGTGTGGATGAAGACTTTAAATGCATCTGCTGACGATGATCCTATTCGTTTAATGACGGTAGTTAAAGCGTGACTGCTGAGCAGAATGTTTCGGTTTCCATTTCTGGATTACGTAATATTATTGGCTATTTGTGTGAGAGAGTTTTCAATAGCACGAAAGTGTTTGATTGTTGTGATCATACAAGTAGTTGCTCAAATAGTGTGCAGAACATGGGACTTTAATATGTTTGATGAATTCGATTTCGCTAGGCAAGAATAAATTTTGGATTCAACAATGTTGGCAATCTTTTATAAAGCATTTTTGGTGGTAAACAATTACCGTAGCCTATTATTACCTGCAATACGAGAGGTACTATTTAGGTTACTACTCATGCGTTGCCGACCTGTAGGAAAAAAGTTTGGATGAAAGGAATGAGAGAGAGAGGTATGAAAGACTTTCAAGCGACGCAGTAACTGTGTCATTACTCTTACGTCGGTTTCTTGCATGATGGTTGGGCTTCCCTAAGATGGTCGTCCATTCGTACCACCTCAAAATAATTGGCAACGATTCTATTATAAAAGGCTCACTTTTATTACTGAACTTGTTTAAGGACGGTAAAGTGTTCCTAAAAAAACAATAACCAAGTAGCCTTTCATAAAATAACAACATTGGCAATACATATGTTAAGAATGGTAGTTCCGAAAAGTATCCTACGAAATTTTCGCAGAAAACCTTCGATAGTTTTGTAGTTCATAGCACGTTTTATCTAGAACGATAAGTACTGAAACCCAAACTATTCTGTATGAACTACTTAGGAACAACCATTTAGAGGTAGAACAAAATCGTGTTCTGAATTAAAATTAAATAACACTTCAGTTATATGAACTCTTATATATATATATATATATATATATATATATATATATATATATATATATATATGTATATCTTAACTATTACTGAGTCTAGAAACGGATTGGCCAAAGGTTTTATCGTCTACAAGGTGGCGCAAATGTTATCACATTAAATGATATACTGCCTTAAGCTGGATGATATAAAACGGTTAACATAAACAAAAAACCTATTTTCGCAGAAATTGAGAAATAATATTTTTTAACAAAATAAATAAAATAAAATTCTCAAATTGGAACACCATCGTGTGCTGTTCCCAGCTCACTAACGGTCATAGGTTCCGAGAAATCGTCATTGACAACTCGTTAAGACCGGCAATTCCTGGACCCGAATACAATACGACGGTTTTTTTAATATCGCTGCTTAATGTCTTTGACACCTAAGTACTTTATCTCTGCATTACATTTTGTTCTAAAATTTCTAAATTATGAAAACCATAAGAATGTCTTTTGTCTAAACTACTGAATACATTTGGTTCATAATTTGCAAATTGTCGAAGAATACCATGTAGCATATGTGGTATCAATTAATGTGATAACATTTGCGCCACTTTGTATATTGTTATGATAGGGGTTTAAATACGAAGTTTCGCTTTGTATAAAGAAAATCAGTAACGTTGTTGTTTTCATACTAACAATTTCATTAATATTTATTGAACGTGCGTTAAAAAGTAATAATATTAATACATACAAATCCTAGGTTTTTATGTATTAAATTATTAACAAAAACATTAACCAAGACACTAAGCTATATATAATAAAAGGTTATTGATATTTATTATCTATACTAATATTATAAAGCTGAAGAGTTTGTTTGTTTGGTTGAACGCGCTAATCTCAGAAACGACTGGTCCGAATTGAAAAATTATTTTTGTGTTGGATAGCTCATTTATCGAGGCAGGCTATATAACATCACGCTGCGACCCACAGGGGTGGTGCAGTAATAAAAAACGCGGGTGAAACCGCGGGCACATCTAGTTCGCCAATAAAAGCTGGGTTAGAAGTGTTACGTTTCGACATATAAATATTTTGAAATGTTATAAGCAAAGTCAAGTTAGCTACCGGAGCTCTTACTATACAGGCTAAAAGCAGTAACATAATAATAATAATAATAACCGAGAGGTGTGCAACCTCAGAGAATACTTTCTCCAGGCAGATGTGGGTATGCATCGTGATGTAGTTGCTGTGGACACCGGACTCACTCCGCTCAGTTTGGCTAAAGAGAACTGGCGCAAGCCTGTAGTGCTTAGCACTAACGATCGCAGGGATGTATGGCAAAGCAAGGAGCTTCACGGTAGGTTCTACAAGGTATGTAGCTGAATCAGTTCTCGAAAATGGTCATGTCACGTTGTACTGGGATCGAACTATCATCACAGACAGGACTGTTGTGGTCAACAAACCTGACATTGTATTGATAGATCGATCAGAGCGCTGCGCAATGATTATCGATGTCAACATTCCGCATGACGGCAATCTCGCGAAAGCTGAAAAGGATAAACAAATTAAATATCTCGATTTAGCTCGCGAGGTTGTCGACATGTGGAATGTGGATTCGGCAATCATTGTGCCGATAGTCATATCTGTCAATGGTCTAATTGCCAAGAGCCTCGATCACCATCTAAAGAGGCTCGCGTTAGGTGCTTGGATCAGGGGTTTGATGCAGAAGGCAGTGTTATTAGATGCAGAAGGCAGTGCTATTAGATGCAGCATGCATTGTGAGGAGGTTCCTGTCTCTGGAATCCTAACCACCGGCAGCTTGGACCCTTTTCCCGATGCCGGTGGGGTACCATACATTTTATATTTTTAAATGTATTTTTTATATATGTATATTTAAAAATGAAAAAAAGGAAAGAAGATAGAAATAAAGAGTATAATAATAATAATAATAATTTATTATCAAAAGCCAAATACAGTTTGTCCATCTCAATCACATAATATATAAAAGTACCATTATGTTCAACGTTACATATTTTTAGAGACAGTGTGAACGTCAGTGCCTGTGCTAGTATTAACTGTGTTACAGACACTGGCGCCTTCCTCTTACAGATTCGTGTGACAATATTGGTTTAGCATTGACAAGTTAAAACAGAAGAAGTTGAAGACAGGGCGCTATGGCGCTCATTAGGACTATTATAACCTGATGATGATGATGGTAATTGACAAGTTGATAAACTACTAATAATATTACTGGTATTTATGGCTCACTGCACTTGAGGTACCAGTTGGACTATTTATATTTCAGAATGAGTTACGTCTTAGTCCTATTTTCTATTCTAATACAAGACTGCATATTAACTTATTGAGTGGCAGCAGCACACCGGCGACACAAAAGGTTTTCAATTATGTCTGGCAGTCAATACGTGCATACGCACGATTAATAAGTATGTATACGTATATGTATGACTGGCTAATAATTATGTACATAATCATCAAATTGAGATAAATTTATGCTTAATCATACCTTTGCTTCTACAACAAAGCTTTGTAATTAACTTTAATTTCCAAACGTAATTACAATTTAGATGCTTACATCTATTTTCTAAGGTAAACTATATAAATATATGTAAGGAAATTATTTAAAGCTCTACATAGACTGTTGTGTGTATGTGTGTGTGTGTATGTGTGGTACAGGTAACAAGCTTTTTTGGCAATGAGTTGTTCACTCTCATCATAGATAAATTTTTGGAGATAACTATTTACAACGCATTTACATTTCAGTTTTGGTAGCGGATATATGTTACAGCATTTGTTAATAGTATTGTAAAGATGGCAGCTGAGACTTGTGTAGTTTCGGCTCGCCAGAGCAGTTTTAGTAGCTACCGGTGGGCATACAAGATATTTTCGACGTTTATGATCTAGCAACATCGGGTCATAAGTTAATGTTGAGTGTATACGTACTATGATGTTGAGCGCGCACAGTTGTCGAACAGTAAGTACAGATATGTCTCTGTATAGCTGGGTTGTCGGGTAGCGGTTGTGCCCTCTCAAGGCGAAGCAAATAGGTTTTAAACAAAATGACTACAGCGTTTCTTTATTTCTTTAAAAATGACACTACTACTACTCCCGCACTAGGAATCATTCCTGCATCGCGGCATACTTTATAAATATTCAAACAACGTACACCCAGACTCGAAACAGCTATTTGTGGATCCCACAATTTTTTGTCCCGTAATTGTAATTAGACTTCCTTTTCCGCATTTGAACTCCAAGTTGGTCCATTATGCGTGAGAGTCGGCCGGTTATGGAGATAGCCAGCCCAACTCCGCCCAGATGCACAGAAGGTTCCTGGGATCTTCGCAGGCTTCGCGGAGTGACCTCGGGTTGTTGAGGATTTCCTTACGTTGTGCTGTTACTCCCACACATTCCAGGATTACATGGGCAGCAGATTTTTCTTCGGTCAGACATCCCCTACAGAGTGGGCTGTCTGTTGCTCCGATGTTGTGCAGATGTTTGTTCAGGGGACAGTGTCCTGTTAGGATCCCCACGATGGTCCGAAGGTCCAATCTTTGTAGGTTGAGCAAACGGCGTGTCAGACGTGGTGAGATGGCCGGTAGGGCTGCTCTCGACTGTCTGCAGTCCGTTGTCCGTGCCCAGCGTTTATTATGTTGGCTCTGAGTGTGAATTTTTGTCCCGTGTGGAGATCGAATCCACAACAATTGGTGTGGTGTGAGTGGCGAGGCGACAACTTAAACCAGTACATCATCCGTGCAGATGCTACACCGGTTTTGATCGTCTCGTGCGTTTGCCTATTCGTACCGACACCTACTAATTGACAACAGACTCATCCACTCTACGGCTACTCAATATGTATGTGCATTGTGCATATTACAATATACACATGTATAAGTATAGCGGGCTATATGACAAAGCAATCTATTTTCATACAGCTGTATCACACACACAATTATGTTTTAATAGCTTTTGCTAACGGTTCTGGTAGAATTGAACGCACAATGTCCGCCGGGAGCGAGGCATTATTCTGGAATGACTGGTCACACTGGTCTTTATTGAAATTTACGTCATGGGACGAACTGATTTCGTTGTTTTTTGTTTCAAAGGAAGCTTTGTTTGTGTATGAGGTCACTTTTATTGTCTTTGGTCTGAGGGATAAACTAATTTAAAAATTTCATCTGTTGGATTAATAAAAAATATATACATTTTAGAGTCACAACTGTATATTCCCGTTTGGGGTAGGCACCAGCTATTGTTTAGAACTCACATTGTAGACAACCGGTCTATCGTTGTCTACCGGTATATTCCTAGGCTGTGTGCTGTAATTAAGAACTTTAGGACAGTAAAAATCCAATAACTGTTTTATTGACTCAGAAATCGGGCCCCACGATCACACACATACAAAGTGGCGCAAATGTTATCACATTAATTGATACCACATATGCTACATGGTATTCTTTGACAATTTACAAATTATAAACTAAATGTATTGAGTCACAGGACATGTTTGTTACCATAATTTAGAAATTTTAGAACATCATGTAATGCAGAGATAAAGTACTTTGGTGTAAAAGACCTTAAGCAGCGATATAAAAAACTGTCGTATTGTATTCGGGTCCGGAAATTTCCGGTCTTAGCGAGTTGACAAAGACGATTTCTCGGAACCTATGACCATTAGACAGCTGGGAACAGCGCACGATGGTATTCCAATTTGTGTCTAATTTTATTTTAATCATTTTGTTCAAAAATTATTTCTTAATTTCTGCGAAAATAGGTTTTTTGTTTATGTTAACCGTCTTATATCAACCAGCTTAAGGCAGTATATCATTTAATGTGATAACATTTGCGCCACCCTGTAAATGAGCGCAAACTTATAACTTTTGTCATACTCAAAATGCCTTGACTGATCAATCTAATCATACAAGAAATTTGCTGTTAAAGAAATGCTATTACAATCTTAATGACTATTTAAATGATAAACATTTTACAAATTAATTTTATGATAATGTGCATAATTATTCCTCTCTGACATTTTAATTTTGTAATTTATTGCTATGATTTGATTTATGTTTTATTTTCTTTAACATTTCCTTTCTTTTTCTTCATTATATTTCTATTTTTTTTTTATTTTTGTGTTTACTTGTAAAAACATTTGCATGCCAACATTACTTGGCGGAATGTGCTGTCCTGTCTATTCAAAATTGTACCAACTTTTATACCACATTTTCGCAAATAAATGCTATTATTATTATTATTATTCTGAATATACTTATAGTGGAATTGGTGAAGCAACCATTTCAAACCACCGAAGTAGAATAAAAAATCGTAATTAATCCACCAACATTTTAATACCAGCATTTCTTTTATATTTACAAATCAGTTCATTATCCAACATAGAATTGTCTGTGCAATATAAAAGTTGGTAAAAGTTAATCAAAACTTGTTTAATGGCACCCGCGCTACACTCAAATGTATTCCCAGCGGTATCTCTGTAAATTTACCTTTTTCAGTGTACAGTACTTTGAATAAAAACTGAGGGATCTTTGTTTTATTCCTTTAGCAATTCCTTTTTTTCGGTTAAATAAGTTGCGAGTGATATCTTCGGTTGCAAGTACAGTGACACCTTCTTATGTGTATACAAAGTGGTGCAAATGTTATCACATTAATTGATACCACATATACTACATGGTATTCTTTCGACGATTTACAAATTATGAACCAAATGCATTTAGTAGTTTCGAATTATCCAAATATTTTTTTGTTTTCATAATTTAGAACATCATGTGTAATGCAGAGATAAAGTACTTAGGTGTCAAAGACCTCAAGCAGCTTGTTGCCGCTTTTACAAAACCTAGAACTAAAATAACAAATAACTTATCAAAAGCAATGTCAAGCATATTGCAAAAGAAATAAGGTCCATAATCTTGTGACGAAAAGAAATAAGTTAGTGTGTTTGTGTGTCCGGGAATTTCCGGGTCCTAGCGAGTTGACAAAGATAATTTCTCGGATTCTATGACCGTTAGCGAGCTGGCAACAGCGCACGATTGTTACAATGGTGTTCCAATTTGTGTTTAATCCTATTTTAATTTTTTGTTAAAAAAAATATTTCTTAATTACTGCGAAAATAGGTTTTTTGTTTATGTAAACCATTATATCAACCAGCTTAAGGCAGTATATCATTTAATGTGATACATTTGCGCCGCCTTGTATAAAGACCACGCCTATATCCCCGAAAGGAAAGGCATATGTGAATTATACACATACATATAATATAAATGTATAGTATGTATATGTGTAAAGTTTGTAATATTATGTTAAAGTGATTATTATCACGATGTTTAATACACCAGCTAAGTTAATAGGCCCACGTAATAGGCCAGCGCAGTGCACCGAAAATAGTTCTAGACTCTTAACTAAAATTGCAACAACAAATATGCAATAACTGTTTATCCGACCGATAAAACAACTCCGAGACAACATGCACAGCAGTCGAGTTGACTACCGCTGCTGAATGTAAATCATATCTTTTTATTAAATAAGAAGACACAGAACTGTTAACAGGGAACCTAGTTCCTTGGATAGGAAACGCAAGCGTGATATGCCTAGTACCTATAGCAAGCCAATGCTTGCTTTGTATTTTATGTATATTTTAAATGGTTACCGTAACATTCTAACCTAGATTCGCGCGGCCCCGCCGTCTATCGTTATGTCGAGGTACACCGTGGTAGGTTTAGTCGGTATTACTGGGGTATCTCTCCCCCGGTGAGCCCGACATAACCTCTCCGTCGCCCCGCGGAGAGGAATGCGTCAAAGCACACCCACGTAAAAAAAAAAAAGCATTCTAACCTAATCATTTAAAAAATAAGTTGTTGCATTTAAAAGCTATTAGCAGTTACAAAAAAACATAGCAATCTGTGAATCAGGAGTATAAAGCTGCTGCAAGGAAAATATTTTTTTACGTTAAATCTGTTCAATTCTTCTCCGTCTCGCTACTGGGACACTATTGCAATATAAATCTAGATCAGAATCGAATGCAGATGCGTTAAATAATAATAATGATAATAATTTATTTTCTCTTCCACAAAGGTAACTTAAAACTATAATTAAAATACTTAAATAAAAACAAAAGACCTTTGTGGGACACTGGTATCTGCACTAGGAAACCCTGTCACACAGATTACCAGGCCCTCTAAAACAATGTATGTATGTATCTTATGTGGGGCCAGTCAGTGCAGACCGGCGACACTTCGACCCAGTGGGATCTATTGCGTCGACACTCTCCCAATAACGACTGCCATAGATGTTCATGGCAGCCGTGACCGACGGCTTAACGTGCTCTCCGAGGCACGGAGCAGGCGATAATTGTCAATCAATACGCACATAATTTCGAAAAGGCCATATAACTTCCGAAAGTCAGAGGTGCGCGACGTGGGTTCGAACAGATCTTCTGCATTGCAGTCTATTGGTCTCCCCACTGAGCTATCGCTGCTACTAAAAAATAAAAAATATAACAATGTAAGTATTATTAAACTATTCTTTCCAACGTGGAATAGCATATAATATATCAGTAACTAAATGTAGGCTATGGAGTGTGTGTGTGAGCGAAAGTGTTTGGTGTGTGTGTGTGTACATGTGTGCATGTGTGTGTGTATGTGTGTATGCGTGTTATAATTATGATATGATAGTGGTAAATGCAAGGGTTATATAGATCCGAGAGCGAAGCGCTGATTCAAATGGTATTCACTAACGTATTTACCCCCGTCGAATTAGACTTCAACAATATTTTGTAAGTTAGGTCGACTTAAAGTTTAAGGGATTATATGTACTACTTCGCTCGTCCTTATTTCGGCTCCAGACCATCACATCTTAGAGCATTGGTGAAGCATACTACAGCAAAGTGAATACTACTGTGAAGTAATCTGTAATCTACGAATGCCGAAGTTTCGGATCCACTGTTCTTACTGTGAAACATATTTATTCCGAAATTAGTCCTGATTTTCTGTTCGTAACCTCTTGATAGTCCAAAACTGTTATAAGAGCAGTCCGAACTACGGAGTAATGTTATTTTAAAAATAATCAAAATATGCAACTTCATTAGAAGTTGCGACAGACATGTTCATGGTGTGCGGTCCATGGTCCTTTATGGGGCACCAGTTTGGGGAGATAACCTGACGGCCCGTAATATTTCGGCGCTTCGTGCGCCACAGCGTGCAATGGCCGTCAAGTTAATTAGAGGCTACCGCACGATCTCGTTCGAGGCAGCGAGTCTCCTAGCCGGATCGATGCCCTGGGACCTGGAAGCGGCGCTTCTGGCGTCACTCTATCGTTGGCGCCAGAAAGCACTAGCTCGGGGTGAAGGACCAAGTCTTCCCGCTTTAGAGACGGCACGGTCCGAACTCCGCCAGGTCCTGGTGGAAGAATGGAGAAATAGACTTGTGCACCCCAGTGCCGGGCACGCCACGATCGTGGCGGTAAGTCCCGTTTTAGAGGAGTGGCTGGAGAGGCGGCATGGCGCCCTCACCTTCCGGCTGACACAGGTAATGACTGGCCACGGTTGTTTTGGCCAGTTCCTGTGTCGTATAGGCCGGCAGGCGACGCCCGGTTGTCATCACTGCGGCGACTGCCGCGATGTTGTTGTGGACACGGCGCTGCACACTTTGGTGGATTGCCCCGCCTGGGCATTGCAGCGCCGTGAGTTAATCGCGGCAGTCGGACTGGTTGCCCTCTCACTCCCGGCCGTGGTTCAGTCTATGGTCCGGAGTGAGAGATCGTGGAACGCCGTCGCCTCCTTCTGTGAGGAAGTAATTTCCATCAAGGAGGCGGCGGAGCGGGAGAGGGAGCGCTTAAACCCTCTCCCCAACCGCAGAACCGGGCGCCGGAGGGCGCGAGATGACCTCCAGCCACCTTGAAGTTTGACCTGGGGGTGGTGGGCTGCGTGGGCCTGCTCGCCACCCGATCAGCACCAGGTCCGAGAGGCGGCGTGCGTGTTCCCACGTGCGCCTCTGTATCGTGTCTTTGTCCCCCCCGCTCAGGGGGATGGTGGAGGAAATATTCTTCGTGCAGTGGCCTGCCGTTTCACACAGCGGGCCAAAACCACGGCGGGGTCGCGATTGCATGTGAAAGCGATTCGCGCGGCCTCGCCGTCTATGGTTATGTCGAGGAACACCGTGGTAGGTTTAGTCGGTATTACCGGGGTATCTTTTCCGCGGTGAGCCCGACATAACCTCTCTGTCGCCCCGCGGAGAAGTATGCATCAAAGCATTCCCCTACGTAAAAAAAAAAAGACATGTTCATGGTATACCTACTGATCTTTTATCCCTATGACAGCGTTGTATGCAAGACTGTATTTTAAAGGAATACCACTGCAGTTTTCTTATATCTGGAACAGTTCTGAGGAGTATAATGTTCATCATTCAGTATGAGATAAGACAGCTGTTGCGCTGAGACTATCGTTTACGAAATCCTTAGAGCGACAAATATTTTATAAGTTTAGTTATTTCTTTAAATATAAAGTACAGATATAATTTGTAAAATAAGCAGCTTTATAAAATTGGCGATTAAAAAGAGTGTTGTTGTTTTGTTGTATTAATCTGTCAAGTATTAGAATATTGCCCACCGGTGTGCCATGCGAGTGAATAGGAAAGCAACACCCGCACTATGCCAAATTCCTGTGACGTGGAAGACTTCACAAACAATGGACACAAGTAACATGTGCGCATGTTACTTGTATCAAGGAACAAGGATTTTAGGATAATACATTTTTTTTATCGTGTGTGTATTTAATAACCTTCAGCATGGGCGTTATGGCAGTGGTGAGTAAATTTTAATGGTTGACCAAAATCACTCGATTACTTGCCATCAATATTTATAAAATCTGCCATCTACGAGTATATTAATATTATAAAAAGGAAAGATTCAATTTTTTGTTTGCTCGTTTGTTTGTAAGGATTTAACTCAAAAACTACTCCACCGATTTCAAAAACATCTTTCACCGATATAAAGCTATATTATCATCAAGAAACAAAGGCATTATTAATATTTTTAAAAGTACTGTTACATATTTTTAGCATAGTAAGTGTTTAACCTCTTAAACCCACGTAA
Organism: Catocala fraxini; assembly: GCA_930367265.1. Lineage (NCBI taxonomy): Eukaryota > Metazoa > Arthropoda > Insecta > Lepidoptera > Erebidae > Catocala > Catocala fraxini. Next base: position 26,329,382 of record OV884031.1, read on the forward strand.
ATAAACACACACACACACACACACACACACACACACACACACACACACACAAACACTCACAAATACACACACGCACATAAACACTCACTCACTTACCGACTTAGACACACACACACATATACACAATTACACACACGCACACATGCTTTCATACAGAGAGACACAATGCTCATAGAAAATATTTATTATTTTAACTTTTGCTCTTGTATGGATCTTCTTATTTCATCTATACTAATATTATAAAACTGAAGAGTTTGTTTGTTTGTTTGAACGCGCTAATCTCAGGAACTACAGGTCCGAATTGAAAAATTATTTTAGTGTTGGATAGCTCATTTATCGAGGAAAGCTATAGGCTATATAACATCACGCTACGATTCACGGGGGCGGTGCAGTAATCATAAACGCGGGTAAAACCGCGGGCACAGCTAGTATAAAAAAATGTTTATATAAATTTTATAAGATCCTGTAAAAATCGATGTAATGTAACCTATGCCAAATACAAATGTAACTGTTACTTATAGCACAGGTTAACTTAATTTAAGTGACAATGTTCATGATTGTAAATAAACGTTTATTATTATTATTATTATTATTATTATTATTATGAGTGCAGTCTGATATAGAAATATATGTAAGAATAATATTCCTTCTGTTTCTAGCATCCGTATAAAAACAGAGATTGTTCTAAATCAACTTGCAACTAGACGGTTTGTTTCAACAATTAAATTAAATAGTTTCTCTACACGTTGCAAAACTTTTTCTTCTGAAGTTTTCTTTTATTTGCAGTTTCTAGTTTATCAGGATTAAAGTTTATCTGTAGTTTAATTCTCTAACAAAGAATAGAGTAACAATTTTGATTATAGCTGGTAAAACTAAATCTAATTTGGCCGTATTAATTGTTCTTTTAGCCCAGTACGTAGTTCAGGAGTGCATTATTGTGCTATTGTGGGAGTGTATTGGGGGAGGAGGACGATGTCAGAAACTATAGGCCTATTTCAGTTTTGCCAACACTATCCAAAGTATTTGAGAAGCTGTTAAATAAGAGGCTTATCAAATACCTAGACCACAACAAAACTCTGTCAGATGCGCAATTCGGCTTTCGACCGGGCAAAAGTACGGATCACGCCGTAAATGACCTCGTCCAGTACATCACTAATAAACTTGACGAGAAAAAGAAATGTCTAGGGGTGTTTTTAGATTTAGCCAAGGCTTTCGACACCGTCTGTGTCCCCACCCTTGTGAAAAAGTTAGAGCATATCGGAATACGGGGAGAAGCCCTTAAAATATTCACAGATTTTCTTTCTAACCGCACACAAAAAACTAAGATTGGAGAACGCATTAGCCATGAAACCGGCGTGTGCCATGGTTTACCACAAGGAAGTTCCCTCTCTCCGAGCTTGTTCCTCATTTATGTAAATGACCTGTGCCAGCTACCACTACACAATTGTAGAATATTTAGCTACGCCGATGATACGGCCCTCATATTTTCCGGAGAATCTTGGAATGAGGTGCGCAATACTGCAGAACTAGGCTTATGCACAATTAGTCATTGGCTTGTGGATAACCTGCTTACACTCAACATATCTAAGTCCGTATATGTACAATTCACCTTTGCTAAAACGAAGCCCATGGAACTAAATATTAAAGTACATTCATGCATACCTCCTAGTGGACTTTCCAACTGTAATCCCCAGTGTTCATGTTTGTCAATCTGTAGACAAGCGACAGTAAAATACTTGGGTATCATTCTAGATGAACACCTTACTTGGCGCCCCCATATAAACCTCACTACCTCGCGCGTTAGAAAGCTTATATGGGCTTTTAAGAGACTTCGACATGTAGCCGAATACCAGCTTCTACGATCAATATATTACGCCCTAGCCCAATCTATCATAAATTACTGCATCACTATTTGGGGTGGTGCCTGCAAAACCACCATCATCCAGCTAGAGAGAGCCCAAAGATCACTGCTGAAAGTCATGACATTTAAACCATACCGATTCTCTACTAAAAGCCTTTATGAAAATTGTGGCGTCTTAACGGTTAGACAATTGTATCTATTTAATATAATATCTAAAAAACATCGTGTCACTCCGATTGACCATGCAAACTTAACGAAACGAACTGCTACTAAAGTTTGCACACCCGTAAAATGTAGGACCTCAGCAGCTAGACATCAAAATGGCTACCTGGCCACTTATATTTATAATAAAGTGAATAAAATCCTTAGGATTAACCCAATAACTAGAAACGAAGCACAAAAGAAGATTAAGAAATGGCTTTTATCACTAGATTACACACAAACAGAAAATATTTTACTTTAAATTATTAGTAACAGCCATTTACTCATCATTTAAGATTGGCAGGGCACACATGTAACTTAAACTACATACACACTCAGACGCTTATACGTTAACATACACACACCACACATACATGCACACAACACATACAACACACACACATACACATACACATACACGTACAACAGCATGCACTATTATATTATTTTATTGATAATTATGTAATTATGTTTTTCCTGGGGAAGACACTGTCTCCTGTAACACAGGCCTCGGCCTAGCTCAGGAGTCAGGGTTTCAATTTGTTCTTATGTACTGTACTTTTATTATCAATAAAAATTTATTATTATTATTATTATTATTGTTAAACGGGAGGTCTCGGATCCGATTTACGGTCAAAGCAAATTGTTATCAGGATTACCTGGCAAAAAGACCGGTTATTTCTTAATTTTCAAAGATTTTATCATCAACAGGCTAATCTTTGGGACTATCAGTGCAAATATAAAATATATCCGACAAAAATAATAATAATTTACAAAATTACTTAACTTTATAAAGATCGTATCAACAACACGCAGCGGACAGTGGCAAGACAGCAACTAAAGTCACTGTACCTTCCAAGCAGTCAATATTGTAAAAGGACAATGAACAATTTGGCCTATGCATCAACACATATTCCACCTAAACAATAATTTGTATTTTATTTTATGACTTAATAATCAATTATTACAATATCACGGACACTTTCGAATTTTATTTTCGTGTTAAAAAGTATTTTTGCGATTACAAATACATCGGCATCCATTGTTACATCTGAGACACGCAGTGTTGCCATGCCTACAGTTTTTACATCATGTGTACGGGTTTATCAGAAAAATTATTTCCTATTTAGCTTGTCTGTAATTTTTCTTACGTAGTTAATACGAATGCTATTCTATAAAAACCATTATTGAACTTCATCATAAATATGACCAATTTCTTAAAAAGTCATAAGTTTTAATGTAAAAGACCATAATAAATACCACTTTCTCGGTATTATACGTTTTTCTATAGTGCAATCACGGCAACACTTTTTTTTACGTGGCAGAATGCATTGACGCCTACCCCTCCGCGGAGGCGGGTGGAGGGGTTATGTCGGACTCACCGGGGTGAAAGAAAAAGATGGAATAAGGATGATAATAATGGACCTCCCGGATTGTTCAGAAGCAATATTCAGAAGTGTCTGTGACTTATATTCACTTTTAATTGAATGTGGTCATCCTTCACCACATATTTATAATTTTTTTGTGGCCGTTGGTTCTTAGACTAATAATGTATAACAACTGAACAATGTCCTCTGCAAAGTGTTTTTTTTTTAAGACATACCTGTACTAGGTATAAATCTAGTGTCGCGGGAGACTTTACAAACATTCAAACAACGGACATAAATAAAACCTAGACTCGGAGCAACCATTTGTGGATCACACAAAGTTTTGTCCCGTATGGGATTCGAACCCATACCACTCGGCGCAGTGGCATTAGCAAGGTGAGCGCTTAAACCACTACGAAGTTCGTGCAGCTTATGTCTTTTCAAAATAAAGCTTAAGTTGTGACACTATAATAAACATTTATTTAAGATAGTAAGTTGTCAAAATGATAAAGGTATACGTTTAACTTCAACAACATGAACAGCTAAACGACAAAGAAAATGAATGAAATCTTTTCATGTTAAGTTATGAGGGTAAACGGCGTTGACGCTGAAAGGGCGTTATGACAAATGGCGGAGGGTACTTGCGATGATGTTGAGGCAATTTGTAAAGCCGTACTTTCACTTGCTAACACGAATCATAACTATATCCTAACTAATATTATACATGCGAATGTGAGTTTGTTTTTTTTGCTGCGTTTTCACGCATAAACTACTCGTCCATGAAATTCCTCATACACGTTGCTAAGGGTATGGAAAAGAACATAAGCTACTTTGTATCCAGATTTTTGAATAGTAGAGCCTCGGCTGATTTCAGCATAAATGGGCCGGCTCGACCGGGGAAGGACTACCCTCTTACAGAATATCGACGTGAAATAGCAGTATTCCTACTGTTGTGTTTCATTCGGTGAGTGAGAGTTCCGGAAGCCCAATCACTCTCTTTCCCCCATTCCCGCTCCTTCTCCTTCCCACTTTCCTAAACGGCCGGCAACGCGCAAGTGATGCATCTGGTGTTGCAGACGTCCATAGGCTACGTTGACCATTTAGCATCAGGTGGGCCGTATGCTTATTTGCCACGTTAAGCTGAATAAAAAAAATAATTAAAAACCTGTCTCCGAGCGAGCAATGCCGCGGGCAAAAGCTAGTAAATATACACGAAGGGTGCAGATTTAATCACCTGCTATAATCAAAGAAAGTAGAAAATAGTCTATTGGAAGACTGTTCGACTGCCGCGCAGAGGTTTCAGGTTCCCTTCCTAAGGCTGACAGACTTCTCCAACTTATGTGCGTATTAAATAATAAATACTTGCTCGTTTTAACGGTGGAGAAAAATGTTATGAGGAAACCTCCATCTCTGAGAGTTCTCCATAATGTTCGTGAAGTCTGCCGAGCTGTAGGCTAACGTAGGAGACTATGACCATCTCAAACTGAGAAGAGGCCCGTGCCCAGCAGTGGAAAGTTTATAGACAAGACTGATTATTATCATATTGAAAAAGAGGAATCAGACCACGTTCTTATTCTTCTTTTTTTTTGACCTCGAAGTACTACAGTCAATTTTTGTCAAGATATCCATTCCATCCAAAATCGAAGACGAAGGAGAAATTCATCAAAAGCATTAAGCAGTCTGAACTCTGTCCCCTGTACACAGCAAAAACGTAGCTCCTTATTACGTCGGACCTAAAATGATAACTAGGAAAATGTAGCTGTATTTACACCTCTGCCGACCACTTCGGGGATATAGGCGTGACACTTTGTAAATATTTAGATAAAGAAAAGCAAATAATAAAAATATCACATAAGTGTATACTAAATATAATGAATAAACAATGCTTTGACCACACACACTTAACAATATAAGCGTCCAGCGCACACCAAGAGCAGAGCATTTTCTGAGACTACTGAAAAATTAATCTTATGACAATTCCATACATTGCAAAATTAAATACACGTCCAAACTTGATGCTCGACCATGCTCAAGCTTACAAGATGCGTGTTCGAGTATGCGTTATTCATGCGCAAGCGCGCTGTAGCCGCCGCCGCGCGCCGTCCGCGCTCAGTATTGCCACAGCCAGAAAACTGTCTGGACGTATATTTACTACCTATGGCACAGCCGGCGTCAGTTGGAAGTCATGGATCATGACGTCTTATTTTATTTACATATTCTTTATGTTCCTCTTCCTCCGCCAAAAGGACAATAGTTTCTAAGTCCCAATCAACCATATTGAACACGTCTGCCAACGTCGGATTTTGGCATCAAACTGGTCAGGCACACCCGCCTGGCAACCCAGAGCATTTTCAATGATGCTTGCTCGCGGAGGGGCGAGCATGCCGTCTGCATGGTCAAGCAGTCAAAACTTTACTCGACCATTTTACCGTTCGGTGTGCGCTGACCCTAAACAGCTTCTAACCAAAGCTCAAAAGCCAACAAACCGTATCATTGTGACGTGTTGAAACAATTATCCGATCAAACACCTACCACTATATCCGTAACCTTTTGTCAAACAAAGACTAACCGACATAAAACGACGTCCATGTCCAGCCGTGTTCGCGTTAGCTATACGCCGTTAAGAACATAAGCGGTAATGATAATGTTCCATTATTACTTTCGCTTCGCCAGCATTGCGTGGCAGTTTTGTTGTAGCCATTAGCATGTAGTTATATGAAGTCACGAGGGAGCATCGCCGCCTTTTGTAGGGCTGGAAGGTGAACCGCTTTTTGCACATTCACCTAATTATAAGTCTTTAAGCTAAATCTACGCCTGGGAAGACAAATGCGTTTTTGGAATTACTTACTTAATTTGATGGAACTTTGACAGCCTCCTTGCTCTTGTGATGTATATAAGTTGGAGTTCGATTACTCAAGTCGGTAAAATTAAATATTGGGTTTGTTGGCCTCGATGGCGTAGTGGTTAGTGTAACCGACTGCCACGCCCGAGGTCGCGGGTTCGATTCCCGCACAAGTCAAACATTTGTGTGCATAAAACTTGGATGTTTGTCTTGGTCTGGGTGTTTCTATGTATAATATGTATGTATTTACAAAAAAAAAGTATATAATATGTATGTTTATCCATTGTCTAGAACCCATAGTACAAGCTCTGCTTAGTTTGGGCTAGATGGTGTTGTGTGTATGTGGTAGAATATTATTATTATTATTATTATTATTTTTAGTCGGACATTTTAAGTAGAAGCACAGAGTCTGAAAAGGAACCCTGTATATGGCAATGAACTTACCTTTAATTATGTAAGACTTAAAAACAAACAAGAGTTAAACATAATGGGCGATATATGGTTACGGTAGCATATGCAGGTTTGGAAGAGCCAGTTGGTTACCATATTTTAGTGTTTCCTTCTTCCTTCAATCCTGGGTCCTTTAAGCGGAGCGTGAAAAAGCACCTTCTCAGGACGTCAAAGTAGAGACCTCAACATCGCCTCGGCTGCTATGAGGACGGCGTGGAGGCCACTGCTTTTAGACCACACGACTGCTTACCATCAGGCGTAGTGTGGTAATTTTGAAGAGCAAAATAAAATATATCTGCTTGTACTCTTCTTTTTCGTCTTTTCTATAAAATAATACACAGTGTCGTCCGAATTTTGGCTATACATCTGCGCAGGAGATATAGTGAATCAATCATAATTATGTAAAAGCTTAAGTGCACTCTCTATTTCCTTACTCTTATAATCTTTTAATGATGATGGCTATTGGACATGATTGGAAAGAGATTCGCTATATCTAAGAGCAGTGACTTTTAGTTTTTCTAAGGCACGCAACAAATAGCTCCAAACTGAATGACAACTTTAATATCTTTTCGACTTAGGATTTAAAAATGAGATCTTATGGTCCGTATACACGAGCTGCCACACGAAGGAGACAATCTCACCTGTATTACCAATATCGACACTTATTGTGTATTATGGTAATAGAACATCTATGACTAAAACATAGGCGATACAAGGGGTCATACACCCCTGCCAAACCATTCGGGACACTACCGTGATGTGCAAAACTACTCATAAATTAAAAACTCACTGTAATCGGACCAGCGGGGCGTGCCTCTATGGCGTCTGAACGCATTATATGTACAATGGAGCTGCCATAAACTACAACAATTTATTATAGATTGTAATCTGGAAATGACGTCGATATATCACACGAGGTTATGAGAAAATATCGTTTTTTATTTCCTGTGACGGAAGAAATGAGGCGTTTACTGTCATTCCTATAAGTTTCTTTAGTGCTGGCTTAAGAATATCTATATATGTTTTGTAACAATAAGACGTGGCTATTTTTAAAGGTCGTATCGAATGAATTACAAATACAACATTTTAAAAATCAAAATTTGATATTAATGTAATATTTTTTCTTTATACAGTTAGGTAAAAAAAAATACAGCAAACGTGCTGATGTCATAACCGAATTTGTCCGGCAAAGAATAAAGGAGAAATAGAGAGCGAAGATAACTGATATTGACTTGCAAACCTAATAAATTTAATTCAAAATTATATAAGTATCCCGTCCTAAAATAAATTAAAGCAAAATATTATAGTCTCAAAAATAGATAGCTCTAGACTAATTTTAATTTCAATACTTTAGATTTTAATTATGTATAACCACAATTTGAAAGCAGGTGATATATTCATAATAAATCTGTACCTAATAGTAGGCAGTAAACATTTTGATATAACAGACTAATTGAATCAACATTTTAACCATTCATTTAAAACCAAAATGCTTAAACCAAAGTTATAAAAGTGGCAAGCAACGTTCATCAATTAATTTTCATCAACCAATAATCCGGAAAGACAAGTCAAGATACATTTACGTCATAGTTCCCAGACTTCACAACATCCCAAACTAATTTGAACATTACAATAAGCTTCGCTTGCATCAGTGAAGGTAAATTGTTCGATCAACATTTTCCTCACAACAATGCGTAACAGAATTCCAGCTGGAAAATATTCCAGTACAGTTGGAAATTGAATGTGAAGTCGGGAGTTATTTTGTTTTGCATGACGCACATTCATGTCTGGCACAAGTTTGATAATACTGGCGTCGGCTTATATTATGTACTTAGTTAGTCTATGGTTAATTCTTTGATCTCTTATTTGGAACGTGTTATGTGTTTGTGTGATTTAGAGCTGGGAATTGTTTGTATCTATTTTTTCGATTTGGTATTACATTTGAGCTATCTGACTACTAAGATATTTTGTTGACCCTACTATATTAAGTAGTCTAACGCGTATGTCGAGGTTAGGCAAAGATAGGATAACACTGGCATTTCGACAGCTTTAGTTAATTTCTTACGTAAAAGGGAGCGGGCATGTTCTCATCTACCGGGTACCGTTCCTGTCTACAAATAATTGTATCCATCAAATTCTTTGTAGCAGTACAGACTACTACTAATAATTTCTAGATAGAAAAACGCAACCAACACCTCATGTACCTATAGCAGAGTAATTCAATACCGCTGCGTCACCGAGGTACTCTATTTTATAATAATATTATGTAACATATTATATGCATATAATTTCACGCCTTTTTAGCATTGAAGAGATAAGTGACAATTAAGGCGTAACATATCCACACTGGCTAATACTATGTCTTGTAATTTTATATAACGAATGAGAAGGCTTCTGCCGTCCGCCAGACATTTTTAGGTAGTATCTGGAAGACGGCTAATGAGAAATACCTTAAACATAGAGTAGGAGGAACCAGTCAACCGTGTTTGATTCAGGAATCAATGCAGGTTTCCTGGTCACGAGACATATATAATAGCTTTAGTTGAATAATTTGAAATTTATGTAATAAATGTATTTTAAATAAACAACGTGATAAATACATAGGTATATATCACATTAAAATTAAACTACTTTATACAAAGAAGTTTAATTTTAATGTGCAGCATTCGCGTAATCATACATACATACATAGATTCACGCCTGTATCCCAGAGGGGTAGGCAGAGACTACGGATTTCCATTTGCTACGATCCTGACACACTTCTCTGGCTTTATTCACTTTCATCACATTCCTCATACACACCCGTCGGTTCAAGGTGCTCTTAACCTGGCCTTTGTCCAGAACGCCTCCGATCTGTTCAAGAAACGTTCGCCTAGGTCTTCCTTTGCGACTGTTCCATTCACACTAGCCTTATAAACTTTCTTAGTCAGTCTTTCCTCGTCCATTCTTTCTACATGCCCAAACCAGCTTAACATACCCTTTTCTATTCTTGTTACCATATCCACTTTCATGCCGCATCGCTTATTCTATCTTTCAGAGTCACACCACATATATTTCTCAGCGCTCTCATTTCTACAGTATTTATTCTGCTCTCATGCTTCTTTTGCCATACCCAACTTTCACTTCCATACATAAGTATGGGCACTAATAGTCCTCTATGAACAGCCAAACGTGCCTTTTTGGATACATTTCGACTGTTCATAAAAGCGCGTAGAGCTCCATTCACTTTAATAATATCGTAATCGTAAGATAAATTATTCACATAAATGTAAGACAATATTACGATTACATATTTTAATGATTAGTAACGTCGATCTACATTGAGATGACCCGATTATGATAAAATTGACAACCCAAATTTATTATCGTCCTTTAAAGAGCCCGCTTTAAAACTTCGATGAGTAGCGAAAAATGGTTTTGACCTGTCAGCTTAAGCACATCGATATCTATAGATCAAACCAAAGATTTAAATCATGGATTTCGTTTAAATATGATCACCATTCTGGACGTTAAGTTTTCATATGACACACAAAGCTAACATGTCTGAATTGTTAATATAGTATTATCACGCTCGTTAATATTGAAAATTCTACACTGTCGTTTCCTAGCATGTACATAAATGTAATAGGTGAAAAGTATGACTGAATGTAAATGTAAAATGTGTAAAGAAGTATGAGATACTCTAAAAGTCGGTGAAGTAAAGTTTGGTGAAGGCGTATATATGAATTAAATATTTGATTAAAAGCATTGCGTCTGAATTCCGTCGTCCGTATGGCGATGGAAATTTAGAAATTAAGGTCATTTTGTAAATCGTTGCGTCTGAAGTACATTTAGCGATTTATTTAGGAATTTTTTGAATGATGTGAACTCTATCAGTGGGCTTGTGAGTTGTGACATACGGTAGAACTTACACTTATTTAGATTTACGGGTCGCGAAAAGTAAAATTGGGCTTGATTGAGATTTTCAGTAGCAGAAACGAGTCCGGCAATATGTCGGAAAAGACAGCAATAAGCTCGCCTTAAACCTAGTTGATTGATGAATTCAGCTTTTAAACCTATAGTATATGTGATTGTTGAATGTATCTGCGGTGAATAATTTCCACAAGATTAGGTCTTGTGGAAATTATTCACCGCGGAATGTTGAACTGTTAACAGGGAAGGTCCTCGTCTGAGTCTATTGGATTAAAAGAACTGCTATTCCGGTCTTGCATGGCTTGGACGTAATATCGTAAGAGCATAAAGGCAACGGTTACTGTGTTGTCAAGCGGACCACATGCTTACTACCTTCGACCTAAAATACTTAAATAAATAAATCGCTTTGATAGCAAGTGTTAGAATCCAATAAAATATGGATACACAAGATCAACTTTAACGTCAAGAAACTTTCACGCTCGAGTTTTATCCACACTTTCTCATCTTGAGCACATAAACTTATATTCACGCCTGTTAAATTATTTAGACGCGTTTCTACACGAACATAAAAAGCGGAACATAAAGTTCAGAAATTATATAGCACTGACGCCGTTCAGAAACTAGTTATTTGCGTCGTCGGCATTACACACAACTAGGTCATTCATAAGCTCTAAATGGACAACGGTACATTTGTTAAATTACCTCCAGCGGGTAACAGAAAATCAATAACAATAGCTAAATTATATGTAGTAGTTTTCGACAGAGTTTTTCCTTTTTAGTTTGGGAAATAAGCTCAATTTCGATCGCTTGACGGCGAATAAGAAGATACGTATAGTGATTTTATGTTGGAAGAGCCGTCAATTGCGGCTTATTGAAGATTATTATAGATACATAACACGCTAGCTGTCTACAAGATAAGCTTGTTATATTCTTATAAAATCCAAGCGTTTCAATATACAGGGTGTCCCAGAATATGTGAATCAAATTGTAACGGGAGATTCCTTAGGTAAGGACCTTTCAAATGTGCAAAACGATAAAAAAGAAATGATGGCATTTGTGTAAAAATAAAAATAAAGTTTTGGTGCAAAAAAAATACACCAAAATAATACTGCGATTTCAAAACTAGGTCAGTTTTAAAATAAACTTTTTTAGTATGACGAATCAATCCTTCGCAAATAATAATAGTGGAAAAATGAAAATTTGCCATAAACGAAGTACCTGTAGTTGAAAGTCAGAAAAAGTAGTACTTTAAAAAATAAAAAGATTTTTTAATTTTCATTCAAACGCCATAATGGTTTTTAGCACATTTTAATGGTTCTTACCTAAGGAGTCTCCCGTTACAATTTGATTCACATATTCTGCAACACCCTATATGTTGTGTGTAGCAGTGATAGCCTAGTAGGACCTCCTTTGGACTGCCGAGTTTGATTCCGTGGCACTTACTTTGGAGATATGTACGTATTAAATAGTTCATGATTGCTTTACTGACGAACAAATACATCGCGAAGTAATTGACATGTCTGAGAGTTCAACCCACAGGGAGTCAGCGTGGTCGACTATGGCCTAACCCTTCTTACATTGAGAAAGGACCTCTGAAATCCCTGTATATACATATATATATGTATATTGCCCGTATATATGGTATATTGCCCGTCTTCTGTAAGGCAAGGCATGTATATACAGGGCTGATATCATAATAATATATTCAAGTGTGAGAGACAACCACAGAAGCAGTATTAGAATTAATATAGCAACATATCATATATATATACTACGTATCTTAGAAGAATGTACAGAGTCGATATAAATATGTCGTTATATTATCAAAATAACGAGGCTGTCTACTTTGAGCAGCATCTTTCACTCAGCACAATTCAATATGATTACTTGCATCTCTAGTTCCCACTAAATACGAAAATATCGCGAGGAAATGTGCACGTTTGAAAGTGTTCCATAATATTGTCAAAGATGTCTGCCAACTTGTATTGGGCCAGCTTGGTAGAGTATGGCCTATATCTTCACACCTAAATATGCTAGGCAGGGGAAGCCCGTACTTAGTAATGAATAGGGCAGTATATAAATTATATTAAGAGGACTGATGGTGTCATTATTATAGCCCGCGGTTTCACTCGCGTTTATAGTTACTGCACTTCCCCCGTGGGTCGTAGCGTGATGTTGTATAGCCTATAGCCTTCATCGATAAATAAGCTATCCAACACTAAAAGAATTTCAATGTGAACCAGTAGGTAGTTCCTAAGATTAGCGCGTTCACCAAACAAACAAACTCTCAGATCAATAACTCAGCTTTATAATATTAGTATTGATTAAATGTAAAACAATGCTATTTAATTTATTATGTGTGTAATAAAATTATTAATAATAATAATATAATAATAATATAATATTCTACAACATACACACAACACCATCTAGCCCAAACCAAGCAGAGCTTGTACTATGGGTACTAGACAATGGATAAACATACATATATACTTTTTTGTTGTAAATACATACATATTATACATAGAAATACCCAGACCAAGACAAACATCCATGTTCATGCACACAAATGTTTCACTTGTGCGGGGATCGAAGGCGTGGCAGTCGGTTACACTAACCACTACGCCATCGAGGCCGACAATTCAAAAGCTGATAAGTCTTTAATGGCGATTATTGCTGTGCTGAAATCGCGTTTATAATGAGACCATATCTACAATGTATAACAGCATCAATACAATATATTGCTCTCTCTCTTAAACTCATTCGTTGTCTACATTGCTGTTAACAGGAGCAGACGCTTGTTATTCTAATCTAACGATGGTTGTAACGTTGCCTACGTTAATTTGGTGCCTCAGGTGCTGATGTTTTGACTGCGTAACTTACAATCGGTGGTTGCCATATTATTTTTGCTGAGTTTTAATCATGATGTTATTAAACTTTATACACAGATTAGTCGACTTAATCCGAATGGCTTTAACTGACAGTTAAATGTAGTGTGATGCATAGACTTCCAGTGAAAGCACAATTGCTTAAAATATTTAAATCTTGGCCTTTTTAAGCCGTACGTTAATACAATATTGACAATTTAGCGATTTTATCCGAGACAGAATTTGTTTAGAATTATTTTACAAAGGTGGGGCTGTATTGGAAATATCTCGCTATCTCTCTCGGACAGCTGTAATAAAATACATCATTGTGAGCTGATAATAAATTAGTAATAACAGTAGCTCCTCAGAAAGATATTTGTCCTCAAGGTAGAACATAACTTATAAAAGCAGTTGCTATTAATAAAAATAAGATTGTTACTCCAATTATTCAAGTATGTTTTAAATTGAAAGATTCATAATAAATTCCTCGTCCAATATGAAGATAAATACAGATAAAAAAAAAGATGCACCATTAGCATGTAATGTACGAATTAATCATCCATAATTTACATTTCGGAAAATATAATTTACTCTATAAAATGCTAATTCAATATTAGCAGTATAATATTATGTTAAAAATAATTCCGTTAAGATTTGAATAATTAAACATAATGAGAGTAAAGATCCAAAATTTCATCAATAAGAAATATTAGAAGGAGAGGGTAAGTCAATTAATGATCCATTAATAATTTCAAAAGTAGGGTAATTTTTCGTAAAAGAATAAAATTATTATTATTATTATTTATCATTTATTTATTTATTAGGTTTATTATTATTATATTATTGATCGTAGAGGTCCATAAAAAATGTTAGTAATGTTTACTGCAATTAATGTAATAAATAAATAAATCATTAATATTTATATAATTATAAAAGTTTGATTATTATAAAGTTTACTTAAATTAATTTTATTTTCATTATGTGTGTGTATGTATTAATTTTAGAATGGTACTTTTTTTGTCATTTGACAATTGCCTGTACTACTAGATTCGAACATCTTATATCTTCTTTTCTAAACAGTAGATTTAAAAAGTAATGTGTATTTCAGTCTATATATAATATAATAGATAGATTTTATGGTTACTAAATGCTTTATTATATAATCGATATTAAATCTAAATATTAGATTATTATATATATATGTATATATATGTTATTATTATATTCCGGAACACGCAGCAGGGGTAGACCCCCCAAAAGGTGGACCGACGACCTGGTAAGGGTCGCGGGAAGCGGTTGGATGCGGGTGGCCCAAGACCGGTCTGTGTGGAAAACCTTGGGGGAGGCCTATGTCCAGCAGTGGACGTCTTTCGGCTGAGATGATGAACCTTATGCATCGCACAGCTGCCGTACATATCTTCTATTTTGCGTGAGACTAAAACGACTAGGGAACATTTTTTTGGTATGTGCTTAATTATGACTTATTCAGTTACAAGCATAGTTATTTCACTGGTTTCAGTCACAGGTTGCATTTAGCATCCCTACTTGTTGGTTCGCATTCATCAGTGACCCTTATTTGCAGACGGGTGAAAAATGTACAGCGTCGAGGCACGTTTTTTACGATGCGCAGTGATAGCAACGCGTGGTTGAAGCTGCGCTAACATTATTATATTACTTTCATATCTAGTTAGCATTCCGTAGGAACGTTACTTTTTGCCATATGTATGCAAATTGATATTTTGTGATGCGCAATTAATAGTTATATCTTATAAAATCATTTCTAGGAAAATGTTTGCTAATAAGCTGTACCTATGTAATAAGGCTCCTTGCTACTAAATTATTTTTATTATATAAATTTGGAAAATATAAGAAAGGACAATAAATTTTACTGATACTTCAAGCCGCCAACGAAGATAAGTAAATTTTTACCATCCGTTAAGTGCCAACTACCTTTACAAGATGCAGAGGTCTATAAAATAGATTGTGACTGCGGAATCTCATGCATTGGTCAAACCAAGAGAAGCTTAGGCACCCACATAAAAGAACACATAGCTGATGTAAAACACCAACGCTCTTTGATGCTTCGCGAGGCTATTAAAATAAAAAAAAACATCCTAATTTTAATACAGAAGATGGTTGGAATGTACCATCAGCTTGGTATCCAGTAATTCAAATATTCAAACCCAAGAAGAAGCAAACCACAGCTAGACTTCATGATACTTTGAGCTCATTCTGCGTAAATAGAAACACCAATGATTAAATTATGTTCGGTTACTTTGAAATAACTACACTGGAACATTGAGACAGCTACCATCTTAGTATCCCCGTGACCATGGCTGCTGAAAAGCAACCGAAACGTCGGGGAAAGTTAGTAGTAGTGTAACAGTTTTCAAAATTATGTAATATAGTTTCAAATAAACAACGCGATAAAATCCGTATATAGTAGTTTAATTTCAATTTACTGAGGAAGTAATTTTTTAGGTACTGATATTATTTACTTAATAAAGTATACCCGGACTCGAAGAAATCATCTGTGGATCACAAAAATAACGCGCGAAGCGTTCACTGGCCCGCTGGACCATTCGTACAGTTAAATATTATGTATAGAAAAGTGGGTTTTGCGGTTTGTGGGTTAGTGCATAGAATACTTTATATCCCGGAAATGGGTTTCTGTGGGGTTTACGCAAGCAATGCCGCGGTTAAGAACTAATATTCAATAAAGGGTCAAAAATTTCTTCATTGTTTTCTTTTTTATTCATTGCAATATGAAATAAGTTTTAACCAAAATGGATAGCTATTTTGATTTAAGACAAGGCTGTCTGCTAGACCATAATACATACAGATATTCCTACAAGTACTGTTGGTACATAGTAGATCGTGTGCCTGAATGAGAACGTGCAGTGCGAATGGAATTGTTAGTTGTTTTGTATTCATCGCTGCACCGGCGCGGCGGCGTCGTCGCATCAGCTATGTAGGCTGGAAACGGAATCCAACGCGCTCAGGAAATACATCTATAGCTCATCTGTTTTTGTTTGCGTGTGTTGAACGAAAATAAAACATATTATCTTTCTTTAGCTTGCGTGTTTTCTTCTCCCTTAGCCTTTATTATTCCCAAGTCACTTGGGGTCGGCTTTTTTGGTTTAATCGGATTTGACTGGATATCAGTTTTTACATGGGGCGGCTGCCACCTGACCTCCGCAACACGAAGGCTAACGATACCCTAAGGCTAGATCAGTGTCAGGATATTAGAGGGTACTGACTTTCCCAATAACGACTGCCATAGATGTTCATGGCAGCCGGGACCGACGGCTTAACGTGCTCTCCCAGGCACGGAGCAGGCGATAATTGTCAATCAATACGCACATAATTTCGAAAAGTCATATAACTTCCGAAAGTCAGAGGTGCGCGACGTGGGTTCGAACCCGAGACCCTCTGCATTGCAGTCTGTTGGTCTCCCCACTGAACTATCGCTGCTCTTTAGCTTGCGTGTTTTAACGGCAGAAAATATGTTTTCTATCTTTCTTTCTTCTTATCTTGTCGATGGCAACAGTTTTAAATGATATTAGCTACGCGAATCGCATTAGGTATTGCTTGGTATTTCATCAAGCATGCACAATTCTGGAATCGTAGAGCACGTCAGCAAATTTCTCATTGTCTGTGGGGATGCACCGCAGTCGCACTTGTTTGCACTTGGGTCGATATAACCCCACCTTGACATTTTATCTTTAGATAATGACTGACTGAAGAGCAGCGATAGCTCAGTGAGGAGACCAACAGACTGCAATGCAGACGGTCTCGGTTTCGCACTTCTGACTTTCGGAGTTATATAACTTTTCGAAATTATGTGCGTATTGATTGACAATTATCGCCTGCTCCGTACCTCGGAGAGCACGTTAAGCCGTCGGTCCCGGCTGCCATGAACATCTATGGCAGTCGTTATTGGGAGAGTGTCGACACAAAAGATCCCACTGGGTCGAAGTGTCGCCGGTCTGCACTGACTGGCCCCCACATAAGCCTAACTAGTGTTAGTTCTTTTGTCTGGTCACTTTACAAATATTCAAAACACCAGAGACAAAGAACATCCAATAATGGTCATTTGTAGGATTTGAACCCACACAATACTTATACATGTCTAACTTTTGCCCGCGAATTCGCTCGCGTAAAAGTAGGTTAGGTTTAATTATGTTACAAACAGTACTTTTTAAAAATAAAATATAGCTTTTGTTACTCGGTGATAACATAGCTTTCTAATGGCGTAAGAACTTTTTCAATTAGTTGAACAGTTTTTGTGTTAAATCCTTATAAACAAACAAAAATCAAATCTTTCCTCTTTTTAATATTAGTAAAGATATAGACAAACAGACAACTGCGTGGCATGGGACATGCGAAGGCTCGACGGCTGCGCCATCCAAGCAATGCCTTATGTTCTTAAAGCTGAAACATGTATTGGTCATTAATCATCGTGTATCGATAGACCGTTTGATCCAATCTACGGCAATATAGGGCAAGGAGAAAAAAGTTGGGGGAGGCCTATACCCAGGCGGCGAAGGGTACGAGATGACCTCCAGCCACCCTAAGGTTTGACCTGGGGGTGGTGGGCTGCGTGGGCCTGCTCGCCACCCGATCAGCACCAGGTCCGAGAAGCGGCGTGCGTGTTCCCACGCGCGCCCCTGAGTCGTGTTTTTGTTCCCCCACAAGGGGAGAGTAGAGGAAGTGTCTCATGTAGTGGCCTGCCGTTTCACACGGTGGGCCGAAACCTCGGCGGGGTCGCGATTGTATGTGAAAGCGATTCGCGCAGCCCCGCCGTCTATGGTTATGTCGAGGAACACCGTGGTAGGTTTAGTCGGTATTACCGGGGTATCTTTCCCCCGGTGAGCCTGACACATAACCTCTCCGTCGCCCCGCGGAGAGGTATGCGTCAATGCATTCAGTCAAGTAAAAATAAAAAAAGGGCCTATACCCAGAATGGGGCCCATACCCAGTAACTAGATTTAATTTAAGAAATCTAACTTTAACTAGCATTAGATATTAAGTACACCTATAAAAATACTAACATCATTAGAAATGTAAGGGTTATGGAATAAATGGCTTTATTATTATTATTATCATCTATCCCCAGGTGGTGGCAGAGTTCGAGGACGTGGAGCCAGATGCGCTGTACGATGTGCTCCACGACCCGGAGTATAGGTCCGTGTGGGACACACACATGCTCGCCGCAGAGGACGCGGGACACATCAACGTTAACAACGACGTTGGCTATTATGCTAGTGAGTTACTATTTATTTGTTAGTAGTGTGCCGCGATTGTTATTCGAATGATTCGATTATACAGACGTATTCGATATATTGAATCGAAATAGGCGTCACTTGGCGAAAGGCCATTGTAATAAAATTATTGGAAAGAGAGGAACCCGCTATGTATCCTCGGATTGCCCACCCTAACTATTGCAGTAAATTAAGTTGACAATACCGAACTCTGGATAGGGACAGCCGCGACCCGGGCGTACTACAACTTGCAGTATTCCGCTTCGAGCACAAAATATGCGTTGACACGGCCTTAGCCTCAGCACAAGGCTTCAGGACCGTTTGGCAACGAACGACCCCAAATAAATTGGGACCAGGGCAAGAGGATGACGACGTTGTGAAAATATTTCCACCGTACGCTTTCACTATTCTACGCCGTTAGCTTTGATCTGTCTTTAAACATTAAGAATATTATTTTTATACATACGTGGTACAACATAACATAACATTCACTAGTTATGGTTTAGGTACTACGCAATTGAGGTCGAGAGGCTTCTGGGCACTGTTCCAGACTCGATGATGTTACTGAGAATTTTCTAGCAAGAAAATCTAATAGCATTTTGCCTGATTTACGCTCCCAAGATCAGCTGATAAGATGAACACAATTATTTGGCAACGAAGTCCTGTTTCCCATTTTTATCAGAAGGGCATTTAGAGATCATTTTTACAAATCTTGGGGACTGTCTCGGTGGCTTGGCGGTAGTGTATGCAATAGCTGTGTACGAGAACTTGGATTCAAATTCGCGGTCGGAGAAAGTGTTATCGGGTTTTCTTGTCAAGGAATTCTCGATAGCATCTTGAAATTTGGAAATGTGCTCGGTATGCGACAACAGGCTCTACGTGGGACCATCTACGTAAGAGGCTATTAAGTGAGATCCAGAAATATGATTGGTAAAATGTGGGTGTAATACATATCTAGTCGTAGGCAGTGGCCTTACCCCTTTGCAGATATAGGCATGAGGCTATGTATGTTTGTATACTTAACCGAGAATCGAACTTTAGACCTCATTTTCATCATATTATAAACCGCTGCCTTGGTAGCCCAAGGCAGCGATTTACGATAAGGAACACCGATTTAGTAATCCAATCTCAAGACGTCCATTGCTATTGCAAGAATGATCAGCCGACTACACATTAACCTAGAAACTCTAACAGAACCGTGTACGAATTCACACCTCGTTTACATGAAGACATCTTTAATACAATGTTCTATACATGAACAGCGTATAACATTGAGATATGGGCATATGTAAGGCCGTGTTGTGGACCCTGTAATTCAAGTAAACTTCTTAAAATTTAATTTTTTATGGCAATGTATAATTAAAATGACTTGATGATGAGAAATTCACTGTAAAGACAGGAGAGGTGATTTCTATTTAAAGTTTAGATTTTGAATGTTTTTATTTCTCTTGAAAGGACAACTTATTGGGTATCATTCTTGTTTCGTGGGAGACTCTACAAACATTTAAACAAAACACACAAATAACATCCAGACTCAAAACAACTATGTGTGGACGAGTCACTTTATTCTATGTGGAGATCGAATCTACAACTTATTATATTGGAATAAGCTATATGATGACTCTCGAGGGTGCCGATGTCATGTCTAAATTGTCCGAATAAACAAATTCAGTAACAAATTACTAATATTGACAAGCAAACACAATAGCCTTCGGTAAGGATTGTATATGTCCATGGAAAATTTATTTATATAAAAATGATTTTTGGGATGATCATCCTGGAAAATATTTTTTGCTCACGATCCTACTTGTCCCACGAATATCACTACATCTCTATGTGATAGGCTGTATATAGACTATCTTGCTGGTTAAGCTGTAGTAAATGCGACGACTGTTCTCAGAATGATTCCCGAAACGGAAAAGTATGTACCCGTATAATTGAATTTTACTGTCAATAAATTATTACGGTGTACAGAACTGTGGCCTAAAGACGTCAATAATATCACCTCAATTAATTGCTTCTTCAAACTATCGATGGCAAATCATGGATAGTAAAATAAATAATAAAATACTTTATTTCGTTATCAACAAGCTAAGACACAAATGTAGAGGCCTTCTTTTAAGTATAGAAATACCTGTGTCAGAAGACCCTTAAAGGTTTTTACAGGGCCGGTAACGCGCAAGTGATGCCTCTGGTGTTGCAGTCGTCCATAGGCTACGGTGACCACTTACCATCAGGTAGGCCGTATGCTTGCCAGACACTTAAGTCGTATAAAAAAATATTTCATACACTTGTGTCTACTAATTTAAGAATATAGTGGTGAGAATATTGTACTCAATATATAAACCAGCTTCACAAGACTGTTTCGGTGACACAGGTCAAAGAAAACACTCTGTATAAGTACTTCTAGCCCAGTAATCAACATTAGTTTGGACCCGGACTGTGTCCAAGATACCGGGAAAAGAGTAATGGCGAACATTAACCTTTTTGTCCTCCACACCGCTGTTTCTAGTTGAGCGATCGTCTTGTAGGAAAATACGAGTAGGTCAACTTGCTGGAAAGATAATAATAGATGGTAAATGGAAACTTGTATATACAACGTGTGACAATTAGGTGTGGTCATAATATATTGCTTCTATGTATATAGAAACAATAAACGAGGTAATGTAATAGTCGTTATTGAGCCTACTGGCTAAAGAAAACCCTTAGCATTTTAAGAAAAGACAACTTTTTTAAAGAAGTGCAGGTACTTATAAGACAATTTTGTGGCAAAATCACCATGTCAGTATTGTAAAATGTTGATACAGTGAATTTTTGTATCAGATAGATAACCTGATTGGAATTAACTGTAGGCCATGATTATCTATGATGTTGATGTCATATCCAAAGTCCGAAAATGTCAAGGGAATATTTTTATAAAACAATCTCTTGGATTTTAGCAAGCAAACATAAAAAAAAACCTTATTGTGTATTTTTACACTTAAATAACCAGACTTTAACCACATAAATGTTTTTAGCTTCCTGATCCTGAGTGATTGTGCATCCAAAAATATTTCAAATCACTATTATGGGTTGCCATCCCATAAAAAAAGAATTGTTCTGCTGTCAACCTACGGGGCAAAATCTACGAGAAAGTGCATTTTCGTCAGTAAAATACATCACGCAAAGGTATTCTGTTACCTAATGTAATCATCTGCAAAATTATCTCCGTAACTTTCGTTTGTGATTACGGACTATACATTATAATCTGTACCATCTATATTGTGTATCTACTAATATCATCACCAATCAGTCTACCGCGGTCCACTGCTGGATATAGGCCTCTCCCATTTTACGCCACAACATCCGATCTTCTGCCTTCCGTATCCAGTCGATACCTACTAATATAAAAGTCATAAAATGTTCTATCATATTAGCGGATGCCTTCTCCAATCATTACTTATATAGTTAGTCAGGGCTGCTTCTGTGGTTGCTTTTGTATTTATATCTTGTGTAAGATAAAGCCGGTCCATCCTATACTGTAAAATCTTATTGCCTTCAGAGGCTACACTTCTAGAACCCTGTACCAATTACATTGTAATAAATTGGCAGTTAATAAAGTACTCAGCCCGCCTGCTGCCGCACTAGATTAAGCTCTTGATTGATCTCCCTCGAGGCTTCACTGTATGTGTATTATGTTTAAATGTTTATCGCTACTGACATCTTAAGTGATATATTATTTGTGTAATAGAAGCGATAGTCTTGGGAGTATTGTTGCAAGGCCAAGTTTGAAGCACAAAATATGTATCTACGTATAGAAAATCGATTTCTTGAAGTGCGTGAGAACTGTTGTACATATGTACAGTAATGTCGGTGTAAAATGCACTTACCGAACTTATTATTATATCGCTATATTGTCGAGAATAGTTCAATACCGCGTAACTCTGGTACAAAGTTCGTATAACTGATGAAAGTAGTCAAGTTGAGTTATTACCGAGTATAATTCGAACTCGTAAACTTAAAAATTTTATGTTCTATGCATATAATATGTGAGTGTTTCTGTTTCCTTGAGTTGTATTGTTTCGGCCTTCTGTTTTTAAGTAATTTGTGAATGATAAAAGTCAAATCTAATTATTATTATCGCCCGCTTGCTTATTAGCATTGAAAAATCGGCTTTACAGAAATAGGCAACATACAGCATTTTATTTTATTAAGTCATGTTCGCTATATTGATTGATTTGTAAATCGTTTAAATCTCGCAATTTTTGCATTCTTATGATGGAACACATTACTCTTCGCAATAGCAACAAGATGGTCTTTTAAACTATTGTGATATTAATGTAGTCAAATTCTGTCTATAGGTGAGGTCAAACCGAAATCCGTATTTTCTGAATACAGCTTTGTGGATCAAACATGCCAAGTATATACATATAATTTTGTATTTTAAATTGTGACGAAATAACGAAAAATATTACATGCGCGCCCTTTAGTATGCGTAGGGACTTAATCAAGAAACCCTGTAGTAATATAACGGTTTTTCCAGCAAAGCCGCACCGATGGAATCATAATGAGTGTTATTGTAAATGTGAAAAAAAATAAAATGAAATGATAAGCCGGCTCCCGTCGCTTGTGAATCGACCATCGCACCAACGCGGCAGTGCCTTCAAATTATGTAACATTTTCTGAATCCCTTGTTGTGTTCGTGTCAAATAAAAATAATTTAATTTGATGTTATTATGACGCTTGTAGGCGATATTTCAGGCACCATTTTTTAATTATAACATGGCCGTAAATTTTGCCAGTCTGGCGTGGTTGTGACTAAGTCTGTAATGAATAAAGTTAATATTACGAGACATAAAGAGAGATAGTTGACGTCAAAACTATTTATTCTTTTAGATCACTAATAGTTGAATTTTAGTGGTTAGTGAGTTTAAATTATATATATTGATATTCAATTTAAACTCATTTACCACTAAAATTATATAACAGTTTGCAGAAGTTTGAACTCTAATGGGGTATTAAACTGTAATCGAGCCTTAATCAATAGATTAGTGTATGTGCATATTTAATAACCTTAAAACTAATTAGTTGCATGATTAGTAATATTAGCGTTACAGTTTGATTTCAATTGCAATAATTTGTGTTACAGCTATTCGTGGAAAAATTATTCTAGGTACATACTACGCTCTATAGTGATTTTGAGTTACAATGAATCTGGGGATAGTGATTTGATTTACAGTGAATCTGGGCACAGTGATTTCGGTGACAGTGAATTTGGGCTCAGTGATTTGGGCAAGTTAGAGTAAATCGAGGTACATTTAACTTTTTCTTTTTCTTTCAATTATACCAGCTACTGTTGTAAGAAGATTGACTGCAATCACCAAGACTCCAGCAAAACTAAGTACTTAACCCACAAAAACCAATAAACTGCCTTACGCTATTTTACGACACTGATTAAAAGAATATTAAGGTTGTAGCCGCCAGGTCAGTAAGCAATAATGTTACCAAAGATACCCTTTATTACTTAACTATAAAGGCTTCCACGTTTACTACGAATTAAATGCCGTCAGTAATTGCCCATTATCCTCACCGTAGCGAAGCCTACTTTACGGCTAGCACTAAACCTCTTACGAAAGTACGTTTTATACCAAAAAGTAACTATTCTTATAAATCCTAAGGTTATAATCCCGTGAAGGTTTAATATGATCTCGAAATTGGATTACTGTGATGTATTATAATTATACGAGAAGGTCATAAATCTTTTGAGGGTTGTCTTTGTTCGTATTTGTTTTAAGGAAACCACTTTCAAGTTTTATGTTACGAATAAAGAGTACGGCGAGTTATTTCTTTGGTCATTTGTTCTGGAAGGGTTTGAAAAGGTACTTTAAGGTTTTTCAATCGATCGATCGGCTTAAATGTATGTAAGATATCATGACTGCCGCTTTTGTGTAGGGGTCGGTCTTTGGTTTCTTTGGGCCTATTGTGGGTGCTTTATTTTGTTTTCCTGTGAGGCCATTCTCAGTAGTGACACGGAATCTAGAAATATGCAATACTTATCTAGGAGCTTACGCCTAGATTCTTATGGTGAGTTGGCATGGTAAGAGATGTTTAAGTTATGATTAGTAATACCAACTATTTAATATTATGATATTGTAGTTAAAATACTAACAAGGCCGCTTTTAGTTTAAATATGCAATGTTGGCATCATTCTTTATTTGGCTACGACCTTTATAATTGACGGTTTCTAGTATAAGTATTATAATTTTTATAATATTATCTTACGTTTAAGAAAATGTTTGAATTTATACGGATTTTGTCGCGTTGCTTATTTTGAAGCTATGACACTACTATTTAAGCTGAAATGTACTACAATTTATGCTATTTAAATTATTAATACTAATATGTAAGTTATATGTAAGTTTACAGTTTCTGCGACGTTTCGGTTGCTTTTTAGCTGCCATGTTCTCGGGGAGACTGTCTCCAACAAGGCTTCCACGCGTGAGCATGGCGTATAAATCTGTATGAAGAAGTTTAATCAATGTTATAATTTAAATACTTATTTATTACTTAAAAATGCTTGTTGCGTTCTGCTAGTATGCGCCTGGTCTTGTTTATAAGAGTTGGAAAATACTGAAATTATATTTAATTGGCGATATAAAACAGTGTCCGTGAGTTTCTTGCAGATTTCTTCATAAATAATAATATTCTATCACATACACACAACACCATCTAACCCAAACTAAGCAGAGCTTGTACTATAGGTACTAGACTATCGATAAACATACAAATAAATTTTTTTTGTAAATAAGTGCTTATTATACATAGAAATACCCAGACCAGAACCCGCGATCTCAGGCGTGGCAGTCGGTTACACTGCACCTATTTCTTCTTACCTCTGCATCACACTAATGTTGTCTGGTAGGTAATGCCCTTGGCATTAAGTCCGACATTGTACTATTTTGTGCAAAGTTTTAAAATAAAATAAAAATAAATAAACATAAAGCGCTATTACATTGCTTTAAAATCGAATATTAATTCCGCAGCAGTATTTGTCAAGAACCCAATCTAAAAACTTTCACCGTTTCTGTATTTAATTTATTTTATGCAAAGCTTCTGGGAATACAATGGATAAACGAACGTTCCAATAATTGTTCTCGCGGGTATCGGGTATTCTCTAACAAACATTGAAATTAAACTTTTGTATACGGATTTTATCGCGTTGTTTAATAAAGGAGTTTAATTTCAATAAATAACATTCGCGAAAACAGAAGACAATATTATGTAAATCAGTACGGACTGTAACAAACAGTTTTTTTATGTTTCCAAGTTAACAAACAAGCTTACGGCCCACCTGATGGTAAGTGGTCACCGTAGCCTATAGACGCCTGCAACACTAGAGGCATCACTTGCGCGTTACCGACCCTTTAGGAAAGGAAGTGGGAAGGAGAAGGAGCGGGAAGGGGGAAAGAGGGTGATTGGGCGTCCGGCACTCTCACTCACCGAACGAAACACAACAGTAAGAATACTGCTATTTAACGTCGATAATCTGTGAGGGGGTAATCCTTCCCCGGTCGAGCCGGCCCATTCATGCTGAAATCAGCGAGGCTCTACTACACAACTATTTAACTATTTTCTATTATATAACTATTTTCTCGTTACCTTATTAACATATGAGGACACTAATTGTTTCATTAATACAGGGTCTGTCGTTAATAATGGATAACCCGTTAGCTGGAGGTTAACCAGTTATCAGGCAGTAAGAAAATAATATTTTATTACGGCGGCCAATCTTAACGATGGCCAGGAGATACTATATTGCACAAGTGTGTGCGTAAACGCAAGTGCGCTCTCTGTTCCCTCACTCTCATGATCTGATGGGACGGTAATCCGACACGACCGGAGAGAGATCAGGCGCAGGACCAACGGCTTTACGTGTTTTCCGAGGCACGGTGGTGTCTGACACCGCCAACGGGCCCATTGCCATTTACCAGGCACAGTTCCAGACTTCGTGGTACTAAGAATTTTTGGCAATAAGCGCCCTACGTTGGACTTTAAAATCACTGGCGAAATGTGGATGTAATTCACCTTCGCCTACTCCTTCGTTGATGTTGAATTGAAAATTGTTGAATGTAATTTCGTCCAGACCGAATTTCGGTTACAGTGACCAATCTTAATGAGATTGGCCACCTGCGAAGAGGATATTAGTGCACAAGTATTCTTTCTGAAGATATTAATAGTGCACTCTTTGTTCCCTAACTCATGATTCACGGTATGCTTCCAGCACATACTATACCCACAAGACATAATCTGACCTGTATCGATCATCTTATTCTAAAAACCAAAAACTTAGCGTTCTGTTATGTAGCACAAACCTCTGTCACTGACCACGACACTATCTTGTTCTTTTTATGCACACAGAAAATTAATACTAATACATGTAAATATAAAACTGTCGAAATTTTTGACCACGACAAAATAGAAACTGATCTTTTGCATACAGACTTCTCCCCAATTTATAATAGCCGCGACGTCAACGAAGCTACCAATTACTTCATTAGTAGTCTAAAATCAGTCCTGACCTCAAACAAAATCTTGAAAAGAGTACCCAATAGAAAAAGACTTAAGAAGCCCTGGATGACACCAGGTGTTCTTAAGTGTTTACGGAACCGGGATAACCTTCATTATAAGTTAAAAAACTCACCAGACAACTACACTTTGATAACCACATATAAAAGGTACAGGAACTACTGCACAAACCTACTACATAAAGCTAAAAAGAACTATGACACAAGCCAACTACAATCAGCGAAAAAAGACAATAAAAAGCTCTGGAAGGTCATAAAAAATATTACCAATACCACCAAAATAAAATCACAGGCCATTGAACTCCTCTCGCCCACTGACCCTATAAAATCAATAAATAATATAAACACCTACTTTGCTAATGTAGGTCGTTTCCTAGCCGAAAAAATCACAAAAACCCCCAATTCCAATACAGTCTCTGAATCGCGCAGTTTGCCAAACTCTATCGTTATGCTGGAAACGGATGAATCAGAAATCCAGCGGTTGGTACTGAACCTCAGGAGTGACAGCGCAATAGGCTCAGACAACATCTCAGGCGCTTTTTTCAAACGTTTTAAAAACGTTCTGATCCCACCATTCACCCATCTTTGCAATATGGCGTTAAACCTAGGAGTTTTTCCAGACGCATATAAATTAGCCATCGTACATCCAATCCATAAGAGTGGGGACAGAGACCGTTCAGACAATTATAGGCCAATAGCCATTCTACCTACACTCTCGAAAGTGCTTGAAAGGCTAATGAACAACAGACTCATTAAACACTTAGAACAATATAAACTTCTTTCGTCAAATCAGTATGGTTTCCGCTCGGGGATTTCAACAGAAAATGCTGTGTTAGATCTAACTAATAACGTTATTACCAACCTTGACAATAAAGAAAAAGTGCTAGGCATATTTTTAGACCTCGCAAAGGCTTTTGATACGGTCTCTGTCCCACTGTTACTGGCTAAACTGGAGAAACTGGGAATAAGAGGTGCCCAACTCTCACTTTTCTCTAGCTACCTTATAGATAGACGACAATGTGTGAGGATCGGAAAGTGGCTGAGTGATGAACTCCCAGTGGCTTACGGGGTGCCTCAGGGTAGTATTATCGGCCCTACGCTATTTCTTATTTATATAGACGGCCTCTGTCGTCTAAAGCTACAAAATGGCTCCATCTTCACTTACGCCGATGATACTGCCCTGATATTCCACGATTCTACGTGGGAATCGGTAATTACAGGTGCACAAGCGGGTCTCAACCAGATCACAAATTGGCTTACACAAAACCTGCTTACTTTGAATCCCAGCAAAACGTTTTACCTCTATTTTTCACTCACATCCGCCGGTAAACCTGATCCTTCCCCTGGCCCCTTGTTTGCTCACTCTTGTGGTTCACGACCTCGCGCAAATTGCAAATGCTCTTCACTCCAACAAACTAACCGTATTAAATATCTAGGCATACTTATTGACGACAGACTCACCTTCCAGCTCCACGTAGAGGCATTTGCATCCAGATTATGGAAGCTCATCTTCGTTTTTAAGAACCTGCGACATTCTGCAGACACGAATGTTCTGAAATTGGTCTATTTAGCACTAGCCCAGTCTCTCATCCAATACTGTGTTATTGCATGGGGCGGCACTACAAAAACCAACCTCTTAAGACTTGAGCGAGGCCAAAGAGCTCTACTAAAAGTTGGTTGGCAGCTGCCTTATCAATTTCCCACCACCGAATTATATAAAATTTGTGATGTTCTCTCCGTCCGTAAATTGTTTATTCTCAAACTGATCCTAAATACTCACGCCCAATCCCCCCATGATCCTTCCAAATATTACTCCTCCCGCCGTAGATTCAATGTCTGTCAAGTAAACCCCGTAAAAACAACCGCTGCGCAACGCTGCTTCCATTTCTTAGGTGGCTACGTATATAACAAAGTCAACAAAAAATTAAACATCTATCCTTTGAACACATTTAAATGCAAAACAACAGTGACAAAATGGCTTATTTCCCTAGATTACATGGAAACAGAAAATATTTTGACTATTTTAAAATAACTACTACCACATACACACACACACACATTCACACGCATACACACACACACACGCACACACATGCACGCACACTGTACATCCACACACACAGACACACTGTGCATGCATATATTAAATATTTATAACCTCAAATTGCTCCAAAATGTACTAAATAGCTTTAAATACTAATCAATAAAGGAGAGAGCCTGGAGATCTGTCACACAGGTCGTAGAACCTACTATGGACTCCAGCTCTCACAAGGTTCCTAATTACCTAAGCTGTACTCATTTTGTAAAAACTTGTAACCTTTTGAGAGAAATAAATAAATCTATTATTATTATTATTATTCGATGGGACGGCAATCCAACACGACCAGAGAGAGATCAGGCGCAGGACCAACGGCTTTACTTGCTTTCCAAGGTACATGGGTGTGCAATACTACCAACTTCCTAACTTATTAAGATATCATAAATAAAAAGCCTAATAACTTTTGTGCTGTAATGTAATGTGCTACAATAAGTTCGTAGCTAATAAAAGTATTGCTACAAACTGTACATAAAATTTTCTTATTATGTAACGTTATAGTAAAACATTTCAACTAGTTCTCCGAGACTGGCCGAAAGAAATCTCTCGTGGCACTAAAACTTTTATACCTAAAAAACCGCGTCGCTTTAGGAAAAAGCCTTTTTATACATATATACTTGCAAAACATTCTTTCGTTGGTAAATTTTACGTGCGGAATGAGCGCCGGCGGAGTGGCGGCATCCATAAAACAGTACGAACAAAAAAAATCACAATGTTATTACCTCGTCGTAAAAGATTATTTATAGATAGTCTTACGCCTGTGCTCCTGAAAGGTTAGGCAGATGTCGCCAGCTATAGTTTAAGTTTCACGTAATAGAAGATGACACTGCCGTCTGCTTTCTTCTGAGCATAGTTCTAGGCTCTGTGCTGCAACTGAGAATTTCTTTACCTATCTTATGTTTATATTATCGTAATTCTTTACAATACCGTTGACCCAAAAATATCCATTCGTAGCCGGAAAACAATCAGTTATAACCGTTAAGGTTAGTAAAATAAAGTTTAAAGTGGCGTGGCATTCTGTAGATCGTATCCGAGCCGCTGGTACACAGAGGTATATAGATAACATTAGTTAGATAGTAGTTAGATAAGTTTCCTGTCATACGAGCCGCTACATAGCGGCTCGTATGACAGGAAACTTATAATAACATTTATGGCCAGTCCTACAATTAATAAGTAAAAGTTATCCGAAAGATAAATCGCATGCTGTCTCACCCATGTTAGGTTAAAGAAGAGAGATGGCGAGACTTTTATCTTATAGATAAATGCTATCTGGAGGTGGTAGGACAAGCACTTAGCCTGACACAAGAATTTAATCAGAGACCTCCCTGCACAGCAGTCTCATTAAATACTGGTGTACCATCGACGTAGTCATAAAGGTCATGCTAAACTAAGTTATGTTTAACGAACTGTGCGCCTGCAGGCGTTTTGAAGGCCGTTGTTACGTGAGACGAGCCTGAAATTCAAATATCTTGTTGCGATGAAACGTGATCTATTGTCCATTTAGTATTGTTTAAATTTTGCAATGGGTTCTGACAATATTTTTTATTATTGTAATCAAAACGTTCCGTAATATCGAAATTAAAAGGAATTTTCTTATCCACTTTATTGATAAATATGACAGAAGCCTCTTTAATCATTTCAATTCTCGTAATCAAATTTAATACTAATATGTAGTAAAATACCGTTTTGTTTTCTGTGGCAGTGAGACTTGGTCAGAGCTCTATTTCGAACATTTTTATACTTGTATTAGCCCTCTGGTAGTAAAGTAATTGTCAAATGATGAGTTAAGCAGGCATACGAGAGAGATAGCGAAATACCCTCGCTACCTCAACTTTATATTATACCCGAATTGGTAATTTATTTAGGTACTTACTCTCGCATTTCGCAACCCATTTCGATGCTGATTTTACAAACGAGACGTTTTATATCATTAGATGTTGGTACAAAATAATGTGCCTACATGCCTAATATATAACGTTCTTTGTCATAGAAGCCTTAAAGCTGAATTATAGACTTGCTTTCTTAGTAAATACGCTACTAAAACCGTCCTTTTACTATTCCCCAGTGCCTCAATTCTAAACAAATACAGTTATACGGTTGATATTAGTGCTCCTCGGAGCAACAGCCATCAGAAGCTCACTACCCAAAGGATAACAACATTCAAGTTTCATTTGTTTGTGTAATTCGCCGGCTGCTCTGTTTGCTCTTTGAGACAAAGCACGTCTTTGAGGATAGTCTGAATGTAATACTATAATGGATGCTTTTGTTGTTTTGTAATAATTGTGTGATAAGAGCGTTGATAGGCGAAAATTAAGCCTGATTAGCTATACAGTATGTTAAGTTACGTAACACTTGCTCATATATTCGCTAATATGTTTAAAATAAATGCATTGGTGAGTATAATCACGAAAATTAATAATTTGTTAAAATCATTGAGAAGCTTTATTAACTTAGTTTGGAAGTTAAGGGTTGCTCAAACATCTTTTAATCAGCAATGAACTATTTTTATTGATCCAAATTAGTGGCACGTAATTTTACTCTGCATTTTCCGCTTGAAGTTTCTATGAGTAGTGTAGAGCACGTAGAGTATCTGTTTTACGTGTCCGTTTATAATTTAACGCCATTGATGTCTAATTAATTTTTGTTTCTGGTTACAACATTTTATTTTTTATAAATGTGTAATAATTTGTAAATTATATGTAAATCGCCTAAACGAAAACTTAATAACAGATTACTGAACCCTGGAATCGACCTTAAGGTTTGAGATATCTTTATTTCTCATAAGAATATACAACAATTCACTTACATGAGAAAGTTTAAACACATACAAACACATATTAATCACATCCTAGGCGTACACTGAATTTCACTCAACATATTTAATTAAGAGTGCAATTTTTAAGCTATTTTTAGTTCATGGATATACGAAAAATAATAATATACAGACCTTGTGACTACTAAACTTATTTGCTGGCATAAATTTCATCAACGAGGCAAAATGTAACATTTTTGATAAAGAGATACGTGTCTAAACTGTGAAAAAAGCAAGTTATATATGTCAGGATCGTAGCAAGCGGTTACCTCTTCGGGAGGGACCGCCTCTATTCGCCATCGTCCTACGCGACAGCATTTTCATTCCCATCATTTAGATGCTTGGCAGTCCACAACTGTGCGTATCTCCAGGAATTTTCTGCATCGCACAACAAAATTGTGGAATGAGCTGTCGCCTGCGGTATTTCCGGACCAATACGACCTTTAACACTTCAAGAAAAGAGCGTACTCCTTTTTAAAAGGTTGGCAACGCACTTGTAACTCCTCTAGTGTAGCGGGTATCCATGAGTGGCGGTAATCGCTTACCATCATCGATCCGTCTGATCGTTTGCCCCCAAATCCATAAAAAAGGTAAATGTGAGACGTGAATACATTACGGAGTGTAACAATGTACAAGTACCTACGTAGCTCAAACCACTACGACATCAACTTTCTAACTCCGGACTTATTGTCGGCGCATTTGCTACTGATATTTTCTTGTCAGAAAAGTCTATATATGACCCGGAACCTTATGCACAAAATTCGCAAATACGCTGCTCCACCAACACAGCCCAAAAATACATTTACTTTTTAATACACATTCGACCCTTGCTTATAACTGATCGGTGCTCACTATACAATTTATCACCATTTTACGAACCTAAAATATGTTCACATCTTATTCTTACTCTGTATATTATAACGGAATGTTATCGTCCCAGAAATGGAGAAATGTGATATGTCCTCTTACATTCCAGACGCAAAACAATAAAAAAGTACGATCTAGGGTTGAATGAGAATACTAGCGTTAGGAATTTAGATCATGGTGAAAGGCTGGCGATAAAAGTATTTTAATATGGCGTCGCTATGACATGTTTGTCCTTCATACGTCCCATGGATTGTGTTATTACTTTTACGTGACTATATAGATGGGTAGACTAAGTCAAATAGTTCCCGAAGGGTTAGTCAGAGCAATGTAAAGTTATTTTTGTTATAAGGTTAAGATTTTTTGTTGAAAGTAAGCATTTCGTCAGTTTTATTTTCTTCTTTACGTAAAGTTGTCGAGAGTTTTGCTGTATACCAGTTTTAATTCTAGACTCCATGTAACTACATGAATTTCTTAAGAGAAGAACCTTAAAACACATTGCTTGACTTAAAAACTGAGAACTTAATAACATTTAGTATAACTTGGAAATAAAACTCGCGATCTTGCAGATAAAATACAAAAACCTAAAATTAATTTATCGTACCTAATAAATTTATTGGTTTCACACATTAACTAACTTCAAGAAACTTACTAAGTACTAAAATTTTACGATTATACAAACCGTGGTACGTTGGGATTAAAATAAATCTATGTATTTTTAATTTGACTTTCAGGATTTGCCTTTAACAGATAGCGCAGTGAACATGATTAGTCTACTAACGACACCGACTTCAAAAATCTTTAGAACAAATTGTCATTGTAGGACACAAGACAACATTATTTAGATACAATCTATAAGCAGCGATAGCTCAGTGGGGAAACCAACAGACTGCAATGCAGAGGGTCTAGGGTTCGAACCCACGTCGCGCACCTATGACTTTCAGAAGTTATATGACTTTTCGAAATTATGTGCTTATTGATTGACAATTATCGTCTGCTCCGTGCCTCGGAGAGCACGTTAAGCCGTCAGTCCCGGCTGCCATGAACATCTCTGGCAGTCGTTATTGGGAGAGTGTCGATACAAAAGATTACACTGGGTCGAAGTGTCGCCGGTCTGCACTGACTGGGCCCCCACATAAGATAGATAGATAGATACAATCTTCTGTAGAAATACTTCAAAACCGTTTAAAAAAGCAAACGATTTAATAAAAATAAATAACAATTTTGTACATTTATTATGCTTTTGAATATTTAATCTATAACCGCAAAGCTGATCAAAAGGTATTACGTCGGCCTATTCTACGAAAAACCTCATATTTTTCCAGGCGTGAGCCTTAGGCATCGTAACAAAACGCCAATGCCCCTTCAGACGGCATTAAATATTCTTTATGTGGATTGATAGCAGCTGAAACTCCCTAATGTTTCTGCTGCGAGCGTTTAATATAAAGTATAATATGTTTTACAGAGATTTATTGACATGGTATGTGAGGAATATGAGACTAACATAAAAAGGTATAAAGAAAAGTCAATGGTTATTGACTTAAAGGCGTGAAGACGTAAGTCTGGCAGGTAACCAATCCAGCTTTGGTCGATTCGGGAATCGAACACGAGTTTTTAATACTGGATTAATTAGTCGATCTCATCGTGAAATTAAAAGTTATTTTATGTTAGTTGATTAAGGAGACAGTTAAATTTTATTGCTTAGTATTTTTTACCCGTAACTCTGCGCTTGGTATTTGTTCTAAATATTTCCTGTCTTTTCGTTTCCTAGGCGGCGTACCATTGAAACATGCACCAAATTTTAAGTCAAAAGTGAAAATCGCACTTAATTTCAGGCAGTATTTTTTGCGTGATAGGCGTACAACCATGAATAAGACAGACAAATTATCTTAATTTTAATTATTTCGGCTTCTATAGCTCTGATAATGAACCCTCACGTTTATATTTTCTTATTTTTTTTATATACAGGCATCCACCACATGTAGATGATAGATAGTTTTTAATAATATCCAAACATGTCACGATTTGAAGAGCCCGCCTTTGTCAATCATCTGAAGACAGTATAGATGAGCTGGCTCGTCAGTCGAAGTTCCTACCACCCTATTATAGGAGATGGTCATTAGTATAGTAACACAGTTTTTCGTCTCGCTCGTCGAGTAAACGTTACCGATGCTGACATACTTACTAAATACGTTTAAACCCAATCAATCAATGCGAGTGATTCCCATAGTATTGCCAGAGATCTTAAGCTAGGGTAACTGCTTACCATTAAGCATGCCGTATGCTTGTTTATTGTAGTTTAAGTAGTCGTCACGCCACTGGCACTGCGCCGAGTGTTGTGGGTTCAAATTCCACGCGGGACAAAAATTTGTGAGGTCCGCAAATGGTTGTTCCGAGTCTAGATGTTCTTTGTGTTCGTTGTTTGAATGTTTTTAAAGTCCCCCGCGATACAGAAACCTAGTGCGGGAGTTGTCTTACTATGAAAATAAAATAAATTTCTTCAATCTGTCTACAGCAGTCCAACTGCCCACCAAAACTTCGTAAAAATGATAATATATTCTAAATCATCATAAAAATGAAAGCGGCACTCAATTTAGGTTTTATTAAACAAATAAGAAATCGTTGAAAGAATTCATATTTAACTTAGAAGCTCTCGAAAAGATTTTCTCAAGGATGAATGAAATTATCGTAACAGTGAGAGTGATTTTTTATGGGTTCAGTTCGGACTTAGTTATGTACTGGTTGGCTTGGAGCCGGGATCTGGAGATCTGATTTCGTTTTATTCATTTCGGCAAGTTATGAATGTTGTTGACACGAGCGTCAACGATATGTTGGCTCCAATTTATAAGCGCTTGGGTTCGTACGTTTTGGTTATTTACTAAATGTATGCATCGTTTTATAGCACGCTGTGTGTCTATGTGAATACGATGTCAATGTTTGTATCTTTAGTAGATTAATATTGAATCGTTTAGCTATTTGATATATGGTTGCAATTGTATTAACTGTCATTGAGGGGTGCCAATTTGGGAACCTGGAGCAGGTAAGCCAGCTGGGTGATAGGAGGGAACTGCCACTTATGGACAAGGCTGTGTTTACTCGATATTATAGAAGTTTTTACCAACAAGTTTGGGTCCTCATACCTCTACCGAACGATCAAGGCATGGAATTCTCTGCCAAGGCACGTGTTTCCTTCTTCCTTTAATCCTGGGTCCTATAAGCGGGGCGGAAAAAAGCACCTTGCCAGGCCGTCAAAGTAGAGACCTCAACATCGCCTCGGCTGCTATGAGGACGGTGTGGAGGTCACTGCTCTTAGACCACATGACTGCTCACCATCAGGCGGAGTGTGGTCATTCTGACGAGCAAAAAAAAATAAAAAATGCAATTTTAAGGAAACACAACCAAGCCGCTGCCTTCCGTACACCATATAGGTGGTAAACAAGCACATGGCTAACCTGATAGTCAACAATTAGCTGTCTATGTGAAAATGAAGTGAATAGGCCAAGAAAAGGACTGAAGAGAATCCTCCTCCGGCGCTGTCACTCATTAAACAAAACGTATCAATATACTGCTACTTTACATCGATATTCTGTATGAGGATATTACTGCTAAGGGCGAGTCAGCCTAGTCGTGCTGCAACTTTCAAGACCCTACTGTTCATAAAATACTATGGTTTAAATATGCATATTACAAACATACAAAATATAACACGCCTGGGACCTGGGCCTGGTGCCTGGTACTACTGTAGCACACAGAATAAATATTAGGTTTTTATTGAATTTAAAAACTGTTAGAGTTGTTGCTTTCACGTGTTTCTTAGAGCTGGCATTCTATACCTATTTTTTGTGACTACATCAGCACTGTCAAAAAGAGACTTTACATTTATGCACGATTAAGTGTTGTAAGTGTAACTAAATTGTTGAATACCGCATATATGTACAATGTACGGTTTGTAGTTACGTGAGCACTTTAAAAAAACTTATGCAAAGAGTTTCTTCTAGGATCTTGTTGAAGGTTAAAGTGCTTCCGCAAAAGTGTTTATACTAGTCTGTCAATTTCCAGTAGCTGTATAGTGAGCAATTTTATATTACACTATAATATTCATGAACAAGACTGGGGTAGTTCTAAATGAAACGATTTCTAGATGCAAGAATGTACCGTGCGGTTTGGGTTTGTAGTATTTGAAGCAAGGCTATTACCACTTCGTTTCACTGTACGTTTGACGTAGTATTATTAATAAATACTCGACTGATCATCATGAAGTTTTGATACACGTTTTCAGTGGTACAGAATAAGACATAGGGCATACATACATACATAACACCTTTCTTCCAGAAAAAGCGCTGTTACTAAGCTAAACTACCCTAATCCAAGGTACATTTACACGAGCGAAGACGCGGGCAAAATCTTGCAGTTATTTAAATGCGCGTACTAAAAGGGGCTAAAAGGCAAATTATTTAGGCAAAATGATCCAATATTTGAACCCTTTTCTCTTTCCGTATTACGCAAACCTACACGTACCGTAACGCCTGACCGAACCCCATATCGC
This sequence comes from Catocala fraxini, assembly GCA_930367265.1. Lineage (NCBI taxonomy): Eukaryota > Metazoa > Arthropoda > Insecta > Lepidoptera > Erebidae > Catocala > Catocala fraxini. Next base: position 26,367,027 of record OV884031.1, read on the forward strand.
TCCTCCAGATTGCATTACGTATTTTGCGTACGTCCCCTTACAACAAACGTGACATATTTCTACAATTCGATAGAATGAGTTATGTTTACTCAAATCGATCTAACAAAACATGATTCCACTAATATTATAAATGTAAAAGTTTGTAAAAACGTTCAGGTGTTTGTTATTCAACAAGCGCTATATATATTTGGACGAAATTTGGCGTTTCCGTAGTAAAACTTAGACGAAGCCACAATATAAACTAGTTTAAATATAAAACTTATGTAAAGAGAGATGTGACCAGAAATGTTGGGACTAAGCTAACGCAAGTTCCCAAGGTGCTGGCAAGATTGCTTTGAGTTAAAAATAGAGCCTCTTTGTAAAAACGCTTTTGGTTGAGTGAAATGAATGACCGTTGCCCTTTAGGCTTAGAAATAGATGTTTATCTGAAAAAAGTTGCTGACATACAGCTTGTCTGGTGGTAAGCGGTTATTACAAGCTTTGGACCTGTTCAACGCCAGAGGTATAGAATTGATAACTGCTTGATACCTGCTGGTGATTGCATACCTGTCTGTGCCAAAAAATCGAACGCTTCCTAAGAATTGACAGAGCTGAAAGAATCGCCTTTTATGTTCAAGTGTTGCCAAAATGCGATTAGCCTTGACGAGGTTTGACCATACCGGCGACATTATAAATAAATAAATACAATATTCAAACAACGGACACACAGAATACCCAGACTAGGAACAACTGTTTGAGGATCACACAATATTTTGTGCCGCATGAGGTTCAAACAACACTTGGCATGGTGGTAGTAGCAACCACTTAAGCCATCCGTGCAATCAAAGACATTCCAGAGAAAGACCAGGATAGCAATTCAATGAACATTCAATGAACCGACGATGGAGTTTGAATAATGTAATGAGAGTGAATGAACCAAGGAAGACATGCTATAACCGTAGATAGTGGCAATCTGGATTTTCTCCCTATCGCGAGACAGATGTGAGTACATATACAACATGTAACATAATAAACGCACATCCTGAAAGTAGATTGTTCAAAATCGGCTACTGAATCAACTCCAGCAATTTTTAATATAGGTAATTTTTTATCCCTAAAATTATTAAAACGAATTAAATTATAGTCACCCATGTACTAAACAGCTGAAATAAACGAAAATGTATCATAATTAAGGCAATAAGGATTTTGATGCAATAAAGGCAATGATGTTAGATTTATTGTAATATACCCATAATTACCCATAAAACATAAGGAGAACTAATTCGTTAAATTAAAATATTTAAGTACATAAAAGTAACATTTTAATGATTATATTATTATTACGATATAATAATCTAATTGGGGTGTTTGAGGTTGTGCGTTATATCTGTGACATATTGTATATGTATATACCTATGTACCAAAGTGGTTATAACATACAAGTAAAAAATTACTGCGCTTTCATATGTATGTATTTACAAAAAAAAGGGATATATGTATGTTTATCCATTGTCTAGTACCAGCTCTGCTTAGTTTGGCCTAGATGGCGTTGTGTGTATGGGGTAGAATATTATGTTATTTATTATTTATTTTGTATAGTCTCATTCCTTAATTACTAGGAGTTCCAACGGAAGTTTTCCTGAAGAAAATCGGTAACGTTGTGGTCTTCATACTAACAATTTTATTAATATGTTTTGTATGAAGAAAGAAAGAAAATTTATATATTTGATAAAATAAAATATATAATAATAACAAGTAAAATAAAAAATTATAATAAAATTTGCCAAATGGGGCTTAGTTCAGCATATGCCAGGTTAAGGAAGCCTGGCGCTCGGGCACGCCACGATCGTGGCGGTAAGTCCCGTGTTTGAGGAGTGGCTGGAGAGGCGCCATGGCGCCCTCACCTTCCGGCTGACACAGGTAATGACTGGCCACGGTTGTTTTGGCCAGTTCCTGTGTCGTATACGCCGGCAAGAGACGCCCGGTTGTCACCACTGCGGCGACTGCCGCGACGTTGTTGAGGACACGGCGCTGCACACTTTGGCGGTTTGCCCCGCCTGGGCATCGCAGCGCCGTGAGTTGATCGCGGCAGTCGGATTGGTTGCCCTCTCGCTCCCGGCCGTAGTTCAGTCTATGGTCCGGAGTGAGAGGTCGTGGAACGCCGTCGCCTCCTTTTGTGAGAAAGTCATTTCCATCAAGGAGGCGGCGGAGCGGGAGAGGGAGCGTTTGAACCCTCTCCCCAACCGCAGAGCCGGGCGCCGGAGGGCGCGAGACGACCTCCAGCCACCCTGAGGATTGACCTGGGGGTGGCGGGCTTTGTGGGCCTGCCCGCCATCCGTTCAGCACCAGGTCCGAGAGGCGGCGTGCGTGTTCCCACGCGCGCCTCTGTGTCGAGTCCGTCTCCCCTCTAGGGGGGACAGTAGGGAGTTTTTAGATGTGCCTATAGGGTAGGTCTTTCGTGTAGTGGCCTGCCGTTTCATACGGCGGGCCGTAACCTCGGCGGGGTCGCGACCGCATGCGAAAGTGATTCGCGCGGCCCCGTCGATAGTGGTTTTGTTGAGGAACACCGTGGTAGGTTTAGTCGGTATTCCGGGAGGTACTTTAACATCTTTACCATCTTTCTTTTACCCCGGCGAGTCCGACATAACCCCTCCGCCCGCCCCCGCGGAGGGGTATGCGTCATGCATTCCCCCACGTAAAAAAAAAAAAAAAAAAAAAAAAAAGCCTGGCGCTGGTTTTCATCTAGATCCCTTTAGTGACTGCGCGGATGCTAATAACAATTCCCATAAATTATAATCATAATTAAAAAATAACCTTAGATTACTAACATAAATAATTTACAAAAAGAAATACAAATATACATAAATTCATAAAAATGTCAAAACAAAAAATAAAAAATAAATGAAAAGAAAAGAACATAATAACAACAACATAAACAATATATATTTTATAATTAATTATACAATGTGAAATGTGTGTTGCAATACAAATATGTAGACATAACATATAAGCACATAAGAGAAATAAAATTATAATTAATAAGATAGATTGTCAAGCTTTAACCGCTATATTAAAATAGTAATAAAATAATATAATTAAGAAATTAATGGCAATGGGTAAGAATTCAATTTTCATATCAAAATTAGAAATTGATTATATCTGAACAAGGTTTCTACTAGTTATAATATAATAAAATAGGAAATAATATATATAACAAGAAAAATAAAGTATATAATAAAGTTTATAATAATATGCAAATTATAAATTATAGCAAATTATGGTTGATTATTCCAAATCTCAAATAAAAGAAGCATTTAGAATGGCATTATCCAGCTTCCGCTGCGCCTCCATGAGGAACTGTCTTAATCGGCTCCTAAAAGTCTTTATTGACCGGCCATGTATGGCCGGTATGGCCAATTCGTATTCTATATTTTCTTTTGCATGTATAGTTGCTTATATTTAGGCAAGCCTGTCTTTATTTAACGAATTTATTTATATTTAAAATAGAAAGACACTACTACTACTAGGCAGACACTAAGCGGTATAACTTTAAATACAAATGTATAAAAGTGTATTGATATTTATTATTAATAATACATGCTATAATAATAAATGAATATAGTTTTTTTTTCGCAATATAAATCAATTTTTAAGATAACCAAAGCATTTTGTACAGCAGTCATGAAATTGGATGCAGGTTATAAACGACAATTTCATAGTTAAAGATCTAATATTTGACCTCATTAAATGACATATTTAATTATGAAACTAGGTATGTATATATCGCCCGAGAACTTATGCTTGCATTTCAGGCGCAAAACAATAAAAAAATCCGAAGCAGAATATCAATTTACGTGTATAAATTGTCTATAAGACTCTCATTCGTATTTGATTGGTAAGGTATGAGGTAGTAGCTACGTGCCTAACAGCTATCATTAGTTTACTTCACGGTTGATTCTCACCACTTCCCTAATTAATACTTCATCAACTAACATTAGCAATGTTTCCTTACCGAATGAATCATCGGTCTTACATTACCGTGCTCTATTTCTCAGAGTGCCACCTCCACTGATCAAAATAATAAATTATTGAGCGAGTGAACAAGGCAGGAAGTTTTCTTTTCATCACTCGTCGCCAATTTATGGCATTTCATTTCCCTGGAGCTAAAAACTTTTCACGTAATTATTTGTAGCTTTAACAAAAAAACTATTTTGTTTACTGCCTTATTGGTCTATAAGTTGGCCACTTCATAAGATCTCAAGGTCTCAGATGCTTAGTAAATCATAGTACATTCTTTATTTTGATTACAAAAATCTTTTTAGTACGACAAAGTCAAAACTCAAAGTCAAAAATCATTTATTCATTTAGGTCACAAAGTAACGCTTATGAACGTCAAAATATATAGGTTAGTGAGTTTACTAAGTTACTGAAGCTACGTTTAGTTACTAGGTTCAGGCAAAGGGTTGAGCCTATGAGAAGAAACCTGCAAGAAACTCACGGCCACTCTTTTAAATCGCCAATTAAATATAATTTCAGTATTTTACAACTCAGATTAACAAGGTGTTGCAGCCATTATGCCATATACTACTGACTATAAAAAACGAATATTAAAAAGATAATAACAATAATAACTTAATAATATTATAGAGATGAAATAATTTGGGCTAAGGTATATGTTGTAATATAAATCTAAAACAGACAGTAGGATGGCATGATGGCGCATACACTTACACTTTGTGACTACTAAATTACATTACTACATTACTAAATTGACTTATAAGTAATACAGATCTTCGAATCCTGAATGCAACAAGCAACTAATGCCATGAGTTTTTGTCAGTTAAGTAGTCGTTGATTGAATAATAACCCTTCCGAATGAGCTGTATTTTAACGGCGCTTTTAAATTTAAGCAATGGTAAATTAATTATATTAATAGGTAGTTTATTAAAAAAACGTATACCGAGTCCCGCAAATGTATTGTGAACTTTATGTAAACGATGATATAGATAATATAACAGTTAAAGGATGGTGTTTTAAATTTACATGTTGTTAAATATACATACATTTACTCATACTCACTTCTAATTCGGCGGCCTCGATGGCGTAGTGGTTAGTGTAACCGACTGCCACGTCTGAGGTCGCGGGTTCGATTCCCGCACAAGTCAAACATTTGTGTGCATGGACATGCTGTTTGTCTTGGTCTGGACGTTTCTATGTATAATATGTAGGTATTTACAAAAAAAAGTATATATGTATGTTTATCCATTATCTAGCACCCATAGTACAAGCTCTGCTTAGTTTGGGTTAGATAGTGTTGTGTGTATGTGATAGAATATTATGATATACACGTAGTATATAATCAGAAATTTACTCACATTTAGCCGGCTGTATTTATGTCCCATGTTATACAGGGCTAGACACATGTGTACTAGACAGTAGCACATATAGAATGATTAAGTACTTAGTTGTACTTTAGAACTTATTCATTCTATGATAGCCCTCTACTAGATACATTAGGAGACACCGGCTGCTGCTACGAATTGTCTTACTGTAAAAATTAAGAAAATTTGTCCTACACGGGAATCGAACCAAGTACCTCACGATTGCACGCAATCATAACCACAAACTTATACCAAGGAACGAACGACGCAGTCATCATTCATAAATTTTTCTCACTAACGCTTAGCTTGTGAAATGACCATGGTTTCCCAAGAGAGTACAAAATGGCTTTCTTGACGAAAGACATAAAGGTTATGGCGGGGTCGGCAACGCGTGAATGATACCCCTGCTACTACAAACATCCATAGCTTACAGTAACACATGCATTATATGTTTGTTTTGAAATTAAACTACCTTATACGGATTTTACCGCGTTGTTTATTTGAAAGTACTACATTAAACATTTACATAATTTTGAAAGTATGGTTAATCGTTTCAAAATTTATAATAATAATAATAAAGAATTAAAAAATCTCTCGATGGGCCTCTTCACGTTGGACCCATGTCTCCGTGTAAGCCTCCCAAAGGGCCGGGTATTATCCTAACGTATTAGGTGAAAACCCGTGAAAGAGAAACAAATCTTCTTCTCCCTAGCCTTTATTATTCCCAAGTCACTTGGGATCGGCTTTTCTAGTCTAACCGGATTTAACTGGATATCAGTTTTTACACGAAGCGGTTGCCACCTGACCTCCGCAACCCGAAGGCTAACGATACCCTAAGGCTAGACCAGTGTCAGGATATTATAGGGTACTGACTTTCCAAAAACGACTGCCATAGATGTTCATGGCAGCCGGGACCGACGGCTTAACGTGCTCTCCGAGGCACGGTGCAAGAGAAACAAATAATAATAATTTATTTGCGTAAAATGTGTTAGTTGCAAAAGTAGGTGGTAAGTACATAATAATAGGCGCTGAGCACATTTCGCCATATTTAAATAGCATGCAAATTTTTATACGCTTACACTTTTAGTAAATAGGAACAGTTAACAAGAACACAGTACTTTACATAATGCAAATCATAAATCACAGTATATTTTATATTAATCCTAAATCAAAATCAATTTCAAAAAGAACAGAAACATAAACATAAATATCTAAAATAATAAAAAAACTTTAAAAACGTGTTTAAAATTACATTTCTAAAGTGATAGGAATGAGAGGCAAACATTTTAATAAATTCGTCAATTTAGTAGAAGCTCACCAATTTCTTAAAGCTGTACAAAAATATGAATCTATTATTTATAATCTTTACTAATATTTTAAGTTATTTAAATAAATAAACTACAAAATTTTTCTCTGGGCTTCGCTTGCATAAATGTAGGTTAGGCTAGTAACAGTGCTTTTTCCTGGATGAAAGGTAATGTTTGTAAAATCTCCCGTGACACAACAATTATTACTAGTGCGTGAGATATGTCTTTATATTTAAAATATATAATAAGAACCTATGACTGATTAGATTACTTTTATTTATGTTTTGTAATCTTGTGTTCATCTTTTCAACAGAATAAAAGTTTAAAGGTCAAGTTCCACCGTGAATAGCCGCGGATGTAAAAGCCTCACAGAGGCCGAGTCTGAAATTAAAAACAATATTTAATGCACGCCTAGGTATTAAAATATACATGCGCCTTGAAAAGTTCTCGCCTCTAGAGAATGGTTTAGGAATAAAAAAATATTAAAGAAAGTACATCTTCAAAAATGTTTGGATAAGTAAACAGAAGGAAATGTGAATATTTGTTATAATGCTTTAATATTGGTCACTCAATGAGGCGAAAACAGAAATAGGTAAAACTTAGACAGCTAATATACCAAGTCCTGGATTAATAGGATGCTTTTTATCCCGGTAATGCGCGGCCATTGGATAATTGCTGAATTGTAATGTTATTAAAAAGCAGCGATTGTCTAGAGGGCAATCGATGGACTGCCACGTTGAGGACTCCCGAAACATCTCTGAGTTTTCGAAGTTATGTGCGTATTAAAAAGTTGTTTATTGCTCGCTCTAACAATTAAGGAAAACATCGTGAGAAAACCTGCATGTCTGAGAGTCAATGTTCTCGAAGATAAGTGAAGGTCTGCCAACCCACACTGGGACAGTATGGTGGATATGGTCTTCTCACACTGAGAAAAGACTGGTGCCCAGCAGTGGGACAGTTTAATACAGAGTTGATATATTATAAATGTTATTTAAACAAAACTTTAGACCTGATCTTATAAAAAGAAAGCAATGTTCCAGTAATACCGCTTAGAGATCGGTGTTCAGACTCACATTCAAATTTTTTTATTGGTTTGAATATTGTATAATATGATCAGTATTTCAAACATTTAGTCATTAAAAGTACATATACATTAAAATAGGTATTCAAATTTAAGTGACTTTTTAGGCAAATGCTTCACATGGGAATACTTTTCACGCGTGTAAAACCGCAGGCATCAGCTAATTAAACACAACCTCGGAAAATAAACACAGAAATTTAAATAACGCTGAACATACTGACTTGTTGATTTTGTTTGAAATCAGATTTACGGTGTTTGAACCTTCTTATTCATTGTCAATATGTTTTTGTGGTGTATCTAAATGTGTTTCAATGCTTTTAATATACTTTTTAATTCAACATTTATAAGAACTTTTCTGTCCATAGTGCTGAATCATAGTAATCAATCAACATTAAAATATGTATCGTGTTAGTGTGTTAGTAGTAGTAGAGCCTCGCTGATTTCAGCATCAATGGGCTGGCTCGACCGGTGAAGGACTACCCTCTCACAGAATATCGACGTGTATTCCTACTGTTGTGTTTTGTTCGGTGAGTGAGAGTACCGGAGGCCCAATCACCCTCTTTCCCCCTTCCCGCTCCTTCTCCCACTTCCTTTTATTCCTAAAGGGTCGGCAACGCGCAAGTGATGCCTATGGTGTTGCAGGCGTCTATAGGCTACAGTGACCACTTACCATCAGGTGGTCATGCCTATGGTGGGCCGTATGTCAGTTTGCCACCATAAGGTATTAAAAAAAAATAACTCTTGTTAGACTTCGAATCGAACCTGAGACCTCATGCAGGTACAGCAATCGCGTACACGACCGATGCGCTACTGAAGCAGTCACTTAATTAAATCCTAACTAATATTATAATTGTGAATATAAGTTTGTTTGTTACGCTTTCATGTCTAGACTACTCGACTGATCATTATAAAATTTCGCATGCATATTGTTAGGGGTACAGAAAAGGACATAGGGTACCTATCACGATAGATGGCGTTAGCCACACGTTCCAAAGGTAGGGTATGCTTCATTTTAAACTATGTTTTGCCCGCGGCTGCTCTCGCGGCAATGTAGGTTATTTCAATTTTTTATCCTTCGGTAACAGTACTTTTTCTGTATGAAAGGTACCCTGTCCTTTTCTGTTTCTCTGACAACGTGTATGCGAAATTTCATGATGATCGGTCAAGTAGTTAAGGCGTGAAACAGTAACAAACAGATTCACGTTCTCATTTATAATATTAGTTTGGAGTTAAACCACCACCAGCAACTTAATTCCATAACAAAATATCGCATTACGTACTGTATATATTATTCAAATTGTTGCGTGTGAAATAATCTTAGTACTTACAAATTCCTTGGTGAAATGAAATCAGTTAAATATGTCAGAACATTTATTTCCTTTTTTCTGTAATTGTCCATCATATTTTTCTTTTATACTTTACTTTCTCGGAGTTTATAACGTTTAGACATTACGTAAAGAAGAGAGAAGCATTAATTTATTACCACTGTAATTTAAAGGTGTAAAAAATTTAAAATGAAAGCAAAACAACTGTAGAAGAAGCTTTTGACTACACGAAATCCCAAGCAAATAAATAACCTTTTATAATTATAGATACGTACATAGCCTTACGCCTTCGTCCTCAAAGGGGTAGGCAGATGTGGGTGGTGTGTTTGTGTGTGAATGTGGGTGTGTGTGTGTTTGTGTGTGTGTGTGGGTGTGTGAGTGTGTGTGTGTGTGTGTGTGCGTGTGTGTGTGTGTGGGTGTGTGTGTTACACTTACATTTCGCTTACTAAGTTTTTAAGTACCATGTAAGGAAGGACTTATGACCGTTACCGGGCACAGTTCCATACTCCGTGCTGCTACTGCAAACATTTCTTGAGAGAATTTAAAAAGATCAATAGCATGTTGTCTAACCCAGGTATCAAACCCAAGACCTCATGCAAAACAGTCACATACACTACCGCTGCGCCACCAAAACAGTAGGTACTCTTAATGATACTTATTAAGAATTATTCACGTTAATAATTCTGGTTAATACGACTCGACTACGAGTTATGGTTCCGGAGAAAAACAGCATTGGCCAAAATGACGCGTCATGCAGAAATATAGCCGCACACTGCGTTGGAATTTGCGCTAGTCCGCATTATGTAGAAACTACTGCACTGGATAAATCGAGCTTTCACTGCAAGCGGAGCGGGTTTCGTACGGATGCCTTTTAACCAGTAGCCCAATAAATAGGCATTGGGCAACGCTCGAGAAGTCGTGGGTTTGAATTCTATCCATTGCACCACTAACGTGAGCCCATTTCTGCGTCACACGCTTATAATTTACAAAAAAACTTGTAATCCAAATGGTTAATAATTTTTTTCAAAACAAATAAGGACATCTAATAAAGTTCCATTACGATGTGAGTAAGTTACAAAAGTATAATATTTGTGTTTTTTTCAATATAAGGTATTTTAATTTTTATCGCATACTAGTTTTACATTATTTCAATAAATTTCTTTGCATTGGGAACGGTATCTTTTTCTGGATGAATCCCTAAGCTCTTTTCTGTAGCCCTGACAGCGTGTATGCAAAATTTCATAGTGATCGGTTGAGTAAGTAGGTAAACAAACTCATATTTATAATATTAGTAAGAATATCGATTTATTCGTTGAAAATTATATTAAAACAATACGGGTTTACGTCTTCCATCGGAAACAGTTCTCAGACGCCATGACAGGCTCCATGCTGCTTACTGCGAATATCTTTACAGAAAACTCAATAGCAATTTTCCCAAAACCTCCTATAAAGCAATCGCCACTCACTACCGCGGCTTACCGAGGCCAAATAATATAATGGCTGACTATCACAAACTAAATGTATTCTCGAGTTTCGTGCTCGGCTTAAAATAGGGGCTTAACCGAGGATTATGCCGAAATACTATTCCATTATCAACGCTCTTAAAAGATGTGTCAGTAATGGTTGGAAGCTCTTCACAGTTTGCATAATTTTCCTGCCTTCCAGAATACGAAAAATCACAATATATTTTTGAAGTGCCTTATTTTATATCTCCCTTTATAGACCGGACTACGACGCCTTCGAAGCAATTCTTGATACTGTATTATTTATGAGTCTTGTGATATTAAAAAGGTTGTTCTTTGTATATCTATATAAGCGGCCCGACCCTACTTTGCCCAGGTAGAACAAAGTATAAAAGCCTAGGTCTACAAAGTCTATCTGGAATAATGTAGTACATTTTAAATCCTTACTTAATAATATAAATGCGAATTTAAGTTTGTTTGTTTGTGACGCTTTCACGCCTTAACTACTCAACCGATTATTATGAAATTTCGCATACACGTTGTCATGGTATGATTTTTGACCCGCTTTTTCAAAATCCATTTATGGCTTGGTATGCGTTATCGTCAATTTACTGTTTGTCATATATGGCTTCGTATGCATTAAGGCTTCTTTTTATGGCTTTTCAGAAATGGACTCGTCACGCTGTTATGGTTCTTCCAAGCATGTGAATCCTATTCCTGGTGATGGTTTTTTCTGTGAAGATGAGCTTGTTTCCGATTCTGACCTAGAATATAAACCTACCCCTTAACGTACACCCAAAAAAAGCATGTTATAATACCCCAGTCTGACTCAGATAGCCCCGATGATGATATACCATTACGGAATATGCAGGTTATAAAAACGGAGGGGCAAAAAAGCTAAAGAAGACCTAGTTGTATGGAAGACGATAAAAGGGAGTATCTTTTTTTAAAAAAAAACACTGATTTACCAGAGGAAATAAAACAATTAGAAACACCAGCAGATTTTTCAAGTTATATTTACAGACGATATTATAAATTCAATAGTTGATCGATCAAATCTAAAGTCTGTTTAAGATAACATCAACAAATCGGCATTACAAATGAAGAAATGGAGAAATTTATTGGAATTGTCATTTTTATGCCATGTGTGAAGTTGCCAGCACCAAGGATGTATTGGTCCAAATCCGTTGGCCAGGCACAAGTGTGTGAAGGTACGACGTAAACAGGTTTGAAGCTGTAAAAATTCATACACTTCAATAACAATGATATTTTCAAGCCCTTTGGAACCGAAGGATATGACAAACTTTTCAAAATTAGACCTCTGTTAGATAAAATTCGTGTTCGTTTATTATTAGTTCCGAAAGAAGATTTTTTTAGTAGTTGATGAACAAATCATTCCTACAAAGTGTCGTCAGGAGCTAAAACAGTATAACCCAGCAAAACCACATAAGTGGGGTTATAAAAATCAGATATTGAGCGGGGTCTCAGGATTTAGTTATGACTTCGATATTTTTGCTGGAGACCAAAGCAACAGTCACCCTACAGATGCACCTGATCTCGGCGTTAGTTTAAATGTTGTTACGAGACTCACTGCCACTGTTCCACAACATGTCAACCATAAAATTAGTTTTGATAATAGCCAAATCTTCATGTTTATTTATTCAAAAACGGCTTATTGCCTCTAGGTACTGTAAGACTCAACCGTGTGCCAAACTCGAACATGCCTTCTGAAAAGGAATTGAAAAAAGAGGGGGAGAGCTGGTTTTGAAGAAAAGATAGCAGTTATAGATGATGTAAAGCTAAGTTTGATTTCGTGGTTTGATAACAAGAATGTTAATATTCTGTCAGCATATGTGGGCAGTGAACCAACAACAACAAAACGGCGTTATTCTCTGAAAGAAAAGCAATACAAGGAAGTCACATCTCCGCAAGCCATTGACGTTTATAACCAGCATATGAGAGAGGTCAACTTGCTAGATTCAATGCTCGGTTATTACAGAATCCAATTACGATCACGCAAATGGTACAAAAGGATTTTCTTCCATATGATTGATTTGTGCATGGTAACGCATGGCTTCTTTGGCGCAGAGTCAATGACGATAAGTACATGCTATTGTTTGCTTTTAAACTTGCTGTGTCTGAACATATGCATAAAACAGCAAAACTGCTCTCAAAGCCAAAGAAAAGGGGTCGCCCTGGCCAGTCTCCATGGAACACCGACATCGTCACCGGCTGGCAGACCGTCGTGCCGTGCTGGAACTCCACCAAGCATACCAGGTTCTCCGATTTCGACAAATACCAAGAAATGCCCAGACATCAGGAGATGCCATTGTCGTCAGTGCGAACCAACTACATCGACCATTTTCCCATTTGGATGAAGAGTCGCCAACTATGTCAAAATTGCTCAAAACAGCGTTCTTTCACAAAATGTGAAAAGTGCGAGGTGTTCTAATGCTACAATGAGAAGCGTAACTGTTTCAAAGATTTTTACAAAATCTGAATTGCGCTTCTCGTTGTGCATAGAAAGCCATATATGCTTACAGTGATTTTTAACGTATTGCATACGAAGGCTTTTTAGTTAACAGAAAAAAAATTTTAAAATACGATTACATAAATACATTTATGACGATTTTTTTTTTATTTTATCGTCTTCATATTTCTTGCAGTAAGTAAGTAATTCAAAGTCAATTTCAAGACAGAATCTCACTGAACTCGAAGGCTCTCAGACTCAGAATTTAAATTTCGAATTATGATTATTTTGAACTCCGTTTTGCAAAGCCGAAGATATAATGCGGTGATCGACGAAAATGAAATCGCGGCGAACCGACATTCATGCTGACAAAGTGATAAGCCAAGTGCTAGTACTTATTGTTAATCTATCTAATATTATAAATGCGAATGTGAGTTTGTTTGTTTGTTACGCTTTCAAACTTTAACTACTAGACCGATCATCATGAAATTTAATATAAATGATAAAATTTTGGTACAGCAAAGGATATACAGGACCTTTTGTCCAGAAAAGAAGTACTTACCCTGTAAAGACTAGTATGACGAAAACTTCGAAGACTTAGTATTGCAAGCCGAATTACAGAGGGGACTCGTCCGACACACACTCCGCGCTAATCTATCTTGTTAATAACGGTTAGTTGATTTCGATTTAGATCTAGTATTTCATTTCTAAATTCATTTTACTTGTGTTCCTATCGCTGTTATCTATTCTTATATACTTTAAACTTTCTTCTCTTCTGTTTCGCGTTATTCCTACTCTTTAGTGACTGTCTATTCTTGTGTAAAAACTGTTATAATAAATAGCCGTTAAATTTCAAATTGAACCATTTTATTTGGAGGACAACCGTTACATTGGCATAATGTATGTGTCTTATAAAGTGTTTCATTTCGACATCGAAATTAAACACTTTATAAGGATTTTATTGCGTTATTTATTTACCACTTTTATTACTTAACTAGCTGACCCGCGCAACTTCGTCAGCTTCAAATAAGAGAATTTTACCCGTTTTGCAACATTTTTCATTGATGCTTCGCTCTTATTAGTCGTAGCCTGATGTTATAGCCTTCCTCGATAAATGGGCTATCCAACACTAAAATAATTTTCAATTCGAACCAGTAGTTCCTGAGATTAGCGCGTTCAACCAAACAAACAGATAAACAAACAAACAAACAAACTCTTCAGCTTTATAATATTAGTATAGATTTTGAAACTATTACACTAATACTCTTAAACTTGTCTACTATTTAAACTATTTAAATTATTAAAACTAATTCGATATAAGTTTAAACTTTTCCCGGCGTTTCGGTTGCTTTTCAGCAGCCATGTTCATGGGGAGACTGATTTCGACATCTCTATGTAACATTTCATCTAACTCTCCAGAAGCCTATAGCTGCTATGGAATTCTTTATATCTGTGTGCTTTGTTTCAGTGTCATGCCCGGCCCCCCTCAAGAACCGGGACTTCGTGCTCCAGCGGTCGTGGCTGGACACTGGCGACGAGAAGATGATCCTCAACCATTCCGTCTATCATAAAGATTATCCGCCGCGCAAGGGATATGTCAGGTACTTTCAAACCTTTTTGGAATATAAAAAGCAGTTATAGGATCTCGTTAAGTTAATTTTGACATGACTGTATAAGAATGTTCTGTACCTTCGCTTGTGTAGTGTCAAAATTGCGTAGTACAGTCGACTTTTGTAATATGTCGACGATAATCGTTAAAATATTATGAATTGGATGAATTGGATTCGATTCGCTCCGATCCGTAAATAAAATGCAGGCTATCACTATGCCTGCCTACATTTTATTTACGGATTTAACCTTACTATCGATTACCTGTCAAAATAATTCAGTTCAGTTAATAATAGCAGCTTGGAATCGAAAAACCTTTATATTTCTGACGGGATAGGCAAAACTGTTTTAAACTGACGTTCTGCCAGCTAAATATTAGAAGATCCTACGAGATAAAGCATATTGTCACCAATCGAAGCACATCCTAATACAAAATCTTAATAGCTCTTTGCCTAGCCTGTCAAATAATGCTTATCAAATCACAATCGGACTTGATTATAATATGTTTGAAGGCCAAAAAGGCAAGTAAATTAAATAATTTTAAAGTTATTCTCGCCTAGAAATTTGGAACAACACTGCGGTATTTAATTCAGCTAGCGCAAAGTTACCAAGAACAATTTGTAGTTAAAACATTTTCAGCTGCAGTGAGTAATATTCGCTTTGTGAAATTGCAGAGTACTGGCTGTTTCAGAACAATGGATAACACTTATTATACTGCACATTTATTATTGCATGCTTATTTTCTTATCTATATCTATACTAATAAAGACGAAAAAATTGTTTGTTGTGTGTTTGTTTGTAAAGAATAAATTCAAAAACGAATAAACCGATTTTTGATTTTATAATGTGCCACTTTCAAAATTCCTCTAATAAACTCAGGGTTGTGACTTCCTATTTTTGTTTCACCACAAATCCATCGCAGCAATCTCCTCTCAGCTGCATGCAATCCCAAAAAGTCTAGCATTCCTTTTGTTTTTTGAGTATACAATTCCCGCTCTATGTATAATTTCTGTATCGCGTGGGATTTTACTGCCGTTCAAGCAATGAACACAAAGAACATCCAGATTTGAAATAACTATTTGTGGATCACACAAATTTTTGTCCCGAGATTCGATTTTCACAACACTTGTCGAAGTGGCAGCAGCGAGGCGATCAACTAAGTCACTACGCCTTCCCTGCAGTCTAAAATTAATTAAATATATACCATACGACATATCAATTCCATGTCGGTTTAGCGGTTATACCGTAGAGACGCAAAATAATCATGTTACATTGGCATATTTATATAAACTAGCGGTCGCCAAGTGATCGAAAATCGACCATAATTGATTTAAATTTTAAGTTTGATCATTATTAAGGTTTTATTGTCTATAACTATACCCTTTTTTAAATTAATTACATTTCATTTAATCACCAACTTCACATCCACAAACCATAGTTACGAAGAATTCTACGACATTAGGCGAACATTGCCGAAATACTACGAAAGCGATTCGACTGCTTGTGTCAAATGCATGGTTGTGTGCGTGTAGTGTTTATTCATTAATTTAATGTATTTCTAATGCATATTTTATAAAAATATTAAGATTTGCCACTCCTGCTCCATATAAACTTTAACTGTGCCAGATTTCATGCTCCTCCGTCCGTACAATTTTCATAAAAAGGGGTACAAAGTTAAAGTGCTTCACGTATTAATATATAGATACTTTTATACACGAACCGTTGCATGATTTATAAAACAGAAAACGCGGTAATTAACGCGTCAACATTGACGTTTCGGTGAGATTGCACGGGTCGTGGTCACGTGAAGGCTGGCGCGATGTCAGGCCTCCGTTTGTAAGGTAGATGTTCATATTTTATTTTTCATGTACTACCAACATACTACATTAACTGTGTCTATTCTGTGAGTTAGACGACTGCAGATCATAGACCGGTTATGTTATTGTAAATACTGGATTCCACTCTACGTCGCAGATTGCACGGCTGGCGTATTAGTTTAAGTGGACGCCGTGCCACTGCCACAGTGGGTTCGATCCTAATGTAGTATAAAAAATGGTATGATCTACAAGTTCTAAGTAGTTCAGAGCCTGGTTGTTATTTTTGTTAGTAGTTTAAATGTTTGTAAAGTCCTACGATACAGGAACTACGCCTTGTCCGGAAGTAGACTTTTAAAAAAGAAGAAGTAGACAATAGTTCGAAGCCAACTTCCTAATGGATAGTCTCATCTTGTTTTATTTCCTGTATGATCCTAATTTTTTATATAATTATAGTCCCGTTTTCTGTTTTATAAATCCTTACTAATATTATAAGTGCGCATGTGAGTTTGTTTGTTTGTTACGCTTTTACGCCTTAACACCTATAGCCATAAACACTTAATTTTGCATACACCTTTTCAGGGGTACCTATAGAAAAGAACATAGGGTACCTTTAAAAAAGTACTGTTAGTAACATAACCTAACTTTATGAGCAGCGATAGCTCAGTGGGGAGACCAACAGATTGCAATGCAGAGGATCTCGGGTTCGAACCCACGTCGCGCACCTCTGACTTTCGGAAGTTATATGACTTTTCCAAATTATGTGCGTATTGATTGACAATTATCGCCTGCTCCGTGCCTCGGAGAGCACGTTAAGCCGTCGGTCCCGGCTGCCATGAAAATCTATGGCAGTCGTTATTGGGAGAGTGTCGACACAAAAGATCCCACTGGGTCGAAGTGTCGCCGGTCTGCATTGACTGGCGCCCACATAAGATAAGATAACATAACCTAACCTACATTTACGTAAGCGAAGCCGTGGGCAAAATCTAGTAACAAATAAAAAACGAAGAGAAAGTATATCAATGTTATATTGTACAAATAATGACATAACTTAAGTCTGACTAGTGCAAATAAGCGCGGCGCCCTCAGGGCTCCGTACCATAAAGCTATGTACAGCCAGCAATATAAGTCGATACACACTCGCGAGATTTTCATTTGCTTTATTTAAAAAATTATAATTAATGTTAGTTTTTATAGCAGTATTAGGTAAAGGGTAGTAGATGTAATTACATCTTAAAACACAGAATATTGATTAGGATTTATATACTGTAATAAATTTTCCTGTGTTTATTTATTCTGGTCTGCCAACAGTCGTTACAATGGTGTATGATAAATTTGTAAGCAAGTGTATTTATTGTTATACAGCACAATCGATGACAGGCAAACGCAGCATGCTAAGTATTCTGTTTTGCAAATAGACATTTTAAAACTTTTAAATATAAATAACAATAAGTGAGAAACGGCCACGGATTGCCGTAAACCTTAGAGTTCGAAAAAATGGTATCACGTGACCAGGGGTGACCAGGCGTAGGTCAGAGGTCAAAGGTCATAGTCATTTCGGGGGTATATCGACTATGCTGAGTCGAATGGAGTTGACCGCGAGTCTCTAGCTCTTACGGTTTTTGAGTTGAAAGTTGTATAACAGACAGAGAGATGGACGGACAGACGGACGGACAAAGCTGTTGTATAAGAGTTTTTACGAACACTAAAAAGCACTAGTACTCCGAGAGAATGTGGCCAAACTATCGACGTATTTCAGGTACACTCAGCAACAGAAGTGTTCAGTGACATATGTTGCTCACTGTACCTATAGGTATCGTCATATACTTTCATATTTCATTTACTTTTGTGTTAGAATGTTTTATTTTCTCGACAGCTGTTTCAGGGTCAACGAGAAGTTACATTCAGGTTTTGGTAATCAGTTATATACTAAAGTAATATTGGCCTTATGAACATACTTTGTTTTCGAGTTAAGGATTTTTAGTAACTGCTCTACGTCTGGCCCTATATATATATATATTACTAGCTGACCCGACAGACGTTGTCATGTACACACGAAAAAATAAAATAAAACCCCAAATCTAAACCATCCTCGAATCCACATGAACACACATAATTTTTTTTATCAAAATCGGTCCAACCGTTTAGGAGCAGTTCAGTGACATACACACGTACAGTAGAATTATATATATAAAGATTATATATGTGATAGTTTGTGAAGACGTTTAAGGGTATTGATATTTCTGACGTAATCGCATGTGAACTATTAACGAATTTCTATTTAATTTGGCACAGAGAATTCATTTCCTGGATCAATACATTGGATACTTAAGCACGATATAGTAAAGATAACTAAAATTGTATTAGTCACGATTAAAGAACCAACCATGTAGCGCTTACACTCCCAAAAAATAGGTCATAGTACTCATCGTAACAAATAAAAATCGATGGACCACTCTCCTTATAATTGCTAACACTTAAACTTCCATTTAGTTAAATTTCACAGAAGGAAATAATTCCTCAAAAAGGTATAACTAAGTGCTTCAATTTCACTGAGCAGTTTGTCTAGAGCCTCACTTGGAACGGTTGAAAATATTTAATCAGTCGTTCTGCTCGTCTGAGCGGATGCTCTTGGGAATACAGCCTTCAGCGGCTTGTACGACTCAGCACAATTGATTTGAACGCAAGAAATCCTTAGAATATTCGTGATCGATGTGTTGAGATAGAATTTTTAGTAATATAATGCATGATCATAGATATTCTATCTTATTGTAACTTTAAAAGATTGAAAGATTTTTTTAAATAGGTTCTGTGATTATGGAGATTACTCTCCACTTAAACATTAACTCACGAAATTAGCACTATCTTCAATTCATGAATATAAAATTATGAGCAAGCGATAGTCTTCTAGAAGACCATAGGATTTCCTCGCAGAGTTCTCGAGTTCGATTCCAAGGCACGCACCTCGGATTTTTCCATGTCATGAGCGTATTAAATTGTTCATTATCGCTCGCTTTAACGATGGAGGAAAACATCGGGAGATTATCTGAATGACTGAGAGTCCCTGCATGTCTGAGAGTCCTCCATGATGTTCTCGCAGATTTGTGAAGTCTGCATAATCCTTCTCACACTGCAAAGAAGTTCGTGTCCAGCAGTGGGACAGCTTAGACAGGGCTGATATTATTATTATCATATTACTCTTATAGAAGTATAGACATGAGAGAACTATTTTTTTTAATTATTTTTACTTCTATTGGTGGCAGGCATTGCCAGGAACCTTACTGATAGCGGTCACTTTTAGGCATGGCTGTATTTTGTTTACATCATAGAAGCGTTTCCAAGTTAAAACAACCATAGCACTGAGAGCACACAAGCACACAGTCTCTCTAGTGATCAGTTACCTTAGCCTATGGGAAGGGGTAGGATGGAAGGGAGTAGGAAAAGGTAGGCAATGGGCTGAAGGGATGTTTTGCCCTCCCGTATATAATATGATAAGTAACTAGATTATGTTTGAGTATGAGAAATGGGTAAGAATATATTGGTAAAAATGATATTGTATAACGGGTCTTAATTGAGACTACAGGTGAAATAAGTCGAAATGAAAGTAATTATACCTTTAAATATAAATGAGAGGCCTATGGTCTAATGTTTCTTCTTTTTAATTCTTGTTTTTTTTTTGGAACCTTTACGCACAGCATATGTGACTTCCATCGTAACCTAAACATAATGCTAACCACATATCAAGCTATTTTAATATATCCGTGATGAATTTGAACAGAACTTTCGCGTCATTGCTATTAGGTTCCGATAAAATATGATGTAACATCCCTATGTCAGCTCTATTCAAATTTTCTAAACTATTTCTGCTAGACTCATATCTGACACACTCCATCAACAAATGGTGTAAGTATTCCACAACCCTACATTCCTTACAGTCAGGCAAAGCAGTTTGTTTTATCATGTAAAGAAATTTGTTGCATGAAATATTAATAATACAATATTGTAATACGTATATAAATCATAAAATCAGAATCAGAAATATTTATTTGTAAACATAGGTAATACATGGAATGTTACAATGAATGGATATGTCCATCTGTCTTGCATTGAAGCGTACAAATTTGATACCGTAATTATATGCTTAAGCTTCAAAAATAATATTTTAACAAATTTTACATTAATAATAATAATAATAACTTCAATTAACAATAAATTAATATTTATTAATGAACAATAATTATTAAAAAACATAATTATCAACTTTAAAATGTCATATACTTAAATTAAAATGTGAGTGTAAAGATTCAGATAATAAAGAGAATAAAGTATGTTACAGCATAAACACATTATCTCACGTTGAATCCCCGAAAGGGTAGGTAGAAAGAAGTGTATTACAACCACATTAAACTAATACATATGGTTTTGAAACAAGGTCAATCTCGAGTAATAGGGGGAAAGCCTTTTGCCAGTTATCGCTCACAGCTCCAGATTGCGTGTTGCTACTTATAATTTCTTGCCAGATAACCCAATAACACTTTGCCGATCCCGGTAATCGAACCTTATGCACAATAATAGCATTCACTACCGCACTGATGTAGTCAAGTTTATTAGATTACACGAATCTATACTAATATTATAAAGCTGTAGAGTTTGTTCGTTTGTTTGTTTATTTGTTTGTTTGGTTGAACGCGCTAATCTCAGGATCTACTAGTTTGAATTGAAAAATTCTTTCAGCGTTGGATAGCCCATTTATCGAGGAATTTATAGGCTATATAACATTACGCTACGACCAATAGGAGCAGAGCAATAATGAAAAATGTTGCAAAGACGGGCAAAATCTCTTATGTGAAGCAGACGAAGTTTGCGCGGGTCAGCTAGTGTTACAATAATACTTACATTTATGTAGTATCACACAAGAATATAGCAACATCGACAGCCTACTGGGAAACCATTTGACAGCCTCACTGAGGTCTTGAGTTCAGTCTCAAAGTGCGCATCTCTGAACTTTCGGAGTTCAATGCGTATAAAATAGTTAATTGTCGCGCCATTTACGGTGAAGGAAAACATTGTGAGGAACCTGCATATCTTAGAGCCCTCCATTAAAGCTTTCGAAGGTATGTAAAGTCTGCCAAGTCGCACTGGGCCAGGGTAGTGGACTATGGCCTAACTTGGCCCACATAAAAACATTAAAAATAAAATAGTGGGAATAAATTGTTTTGTATTCCTACGGTGAGAAGAGTACCCAGGTTATTTGAAAAGGCGTTATAATTTACGCAGAGGAACAGTGTAATCGTTAACACATTTGCTAACAGTTATTTATTTTTAATTTCGGAAACGTAATGTGATACTATTTGTGGTTGCTAACAACAAAACACCGCTTCCTTAAAGAGTTTTGAAGGCAAATGACCATCGGTAATACAATACGAGATAATTTGGCTGCGATATTCTGTTGGATGACGGTTCTCTTTGGGATGGTTTTTCTTCTCTAATTGAGTTAATTCTTCTTCTCTCTTTATACCTAAAGAATATTTTTCTTATATGTCTTGGGAAAACTGCCTAAAGAATCACGGTTAAGGTATACAAGATTTTAGTCTCGGCAATTCCACGCAATATTCATATTTTCCGTAACTTTTTACTTATCATAGAAAATCCTAATTATAATATATTTATTATAATCAGGATTTTAGGTTCTTTTTAGACAATTTATTTATTGTAATCTTACTAACGTTATAACAGGCAAGTGAGTGCGATGTTAGGAGATACACACGGGTAAACTAGTGATGCTTATAATATTCGAAACATATTCGAATATGGTCGTGCACAACGAGGTTCCTACTTTACATGGCCAAAGATGTAGCGTACTTACATAAGTATAGTGTTGTGAATATATTCGAATAAAACTAGAATGCAATAGTAGACATCGCTAGTATAAGCCACTGAATGGAGTTTGGTGAAATTCGGCACATAAATTGGTTTTGTCCTGCATTAACGCGTAGGACTTCTTACCTTGATATTGTGAGATTTGCGGGTAAAACTGAGAGAGAAGTTTACTCTCTGAATCCTTTCATGAACTTTAGACCTGCGTCTGGCTGCTCTTTACATAAACACGCTAACAACTAATTTAAAACATATTAAATTGTTATGTACTCTTACATTTTACAACGTGTCACGTGTTTACGTAAACACGTATTTCAAAGCCTTCTCGTAGCCTTTTATTAGAACCCCAAGTTTACGACAAGAACAACACAATAATAATAATGATAGTTTATTTATCCTAACATACAAGGTATACAGGCAAAATATATTAAGGCTACGAACCTTATATTCGCAGAGTTACGGCCCAAAAGGTAAAACAATACAACATTTACGGCACGTCCCATCTATAGATTAACCGAACCTGACCTTTACTAATAACTTGTATGACAAATAATCTGCTAAAGCTGCGTTTTTACAGCGCATGTTTCAACCGAAACATTCAATACAAACACGAACGCAATGTTGTTTCCTGTTTTGGGGAACCTGTTTTGCCACACCTGTATATGCTTTTGACAAAAGGCCGTGCTTTAACCATAGCGTCTGAAAACTTTATCAGTAAATGATTTACCTTAATTTAAGAGAGAGTTAAAATTTTCTAGCTAAGCTTACATATAATACAGCTCTGCCCACCCCACCCTTTCTTTGAAAAATGTCTATAATATGTTTTATTTATATTTTAGAAAGAAACTTCCCTCACATGTTTCAACGTTTTTGTTGAATGTTGACGACAAAACAAACTACTGTAGTGACACCTTTACAAAACCTTTACCATCCCCACGTGGGCGGAGAGTGGTCGCGTTTCATTAGTTTATTTGCACAATTTGCTCGCCACTCCAATGATTAGATAACATATCGTGCACGTCAATCCGTGACTGTCAACGTACGAACAAAAAGGTGACGCTTCGCAGAACCTCTTTTGTTATCTTTTGAGGTTATTCCGCTTTGAGTGTCTTTGCTTTGATTGCAATCTCGGTTTTGCTTGAAGCTTGACGTTCGCAATGCCAATATTTAAGCTAAAACTACCTACTCTAGCTACTAGCTACCTACGTAAAATAAAGCCTGAAAGTTGGTATATGAGGTTGTTCAAAGCGGTTTCTCCAATAAGCCTGGAATTTTGCTCAATCTAAGGTAGTCTGACTGGGGAAATATCACTCTAGCGTAAATCATAATCAAGCAATTTTGAGGTCACTGGCAGGCCCATTTATAGCGATGGTTGTGGATGGTGTGACAGATACCACACGAAGAAAGTTACAGCTAGGTAAAAGAAAAGGTCTTGTATTCAATAACACGCCACTGTCTATACTATTGAACCACACAAGCGAAGGTTAAAGTACGAAAACACAAAACGAATTCAAACAAAACTTTTCTATAGGTAGGTTAAACAATATTTCATGTTCAGATGAAATATTGTTTGATTGATTAATACTACACAATAAAAACGAAAAAAAAATTTGACGATATTTTAAACTTTTTTCTTTTCACTTATTCTTAATGGCTCTACGCCCTTGCCACAGGTAAATGTAAATATAACTTCACATTAATAATTATCTGTGACATTCACAAGTGTTACTTTATGACATAAATGAATAAACATATTTTTTATTTTGATTTGATTATTTTTGATCTAGGAATAATCCTTTTAACGTCCATATGCGGCACCTATATTTTAACTCTCAGTTAATAAGGTGACACTATTACAGTCTAGTGGTCATATTATTAGATTCTGCGCTGCTACTGACAATTTCATATTAGAAAAACGTAATAACATTTTGCCCGAACTTGCACCTCAGGATCGATCTTCAATATAACAATACAACATAACGTCGTCCAGATCGAATTTCGGCCACGGTGGCCAGTCTTAACGGAGACTGGCCATCTGCGCAGGAGATATTATAGTGCACAAGTGTGTGCGCAAACACAAGTGCACTCTCTGTTCCCTAACTCTCATGATCCGATGGGACGGTGTTAATCCGACACGACTGGAGAGAGATCAGGCGCAGGACCAACGACTTTACGTGCTTTCCGAGGCACGGTGGGGTCTAACACCGCCAACTTCCTAACTCCGGGCTGCTATTGAGATTTCTTAACAGACAAACCCAATAACTTTTTGTTGGCCCGACCCGGGATTCGAACCCGAGACCTCAAGCACAGCAGTCGCATTCACTACCGCTGCGCCACGGAGGCAGTCAAAACTTTTCAATATAAAGCGCAGACAAGCCACAAAGAAATGAAGCGAATATACGAACCGAAAAATAATTTGGAGGAGACTATTTTAATATAGATACTACATATCTTGTATATGTATAGAAGTATAGTGGTCCTTTGAAGCATTTTACTGCTGATAGCTTGCGGTTGAAGACAACAAACCCATTGAACGATCTCGACGATTACAGTCAAATTGCTCCGTTACTGCATGCCTTTGGCAGAATATGGCAGTGTATTTTAAGCTGCATTATTTCGAGAATATTTGTAGTAGCTTAAACCAAACATATTGATAAAACTACATATGTGCGTAATAGTAGTCATACCTGTTAATTGTAGGAATTCTAGACCTAATTAAAAACCGAATGTGTCTGGCCGCTAGTGTGCTGCAGTAGCCAATAGGTTAATTATCGTTTTAGATGGAGAGGATAATCGTGTGAGGAAGTGTTGAATGTGCATAATATTTCCTAAATGTTGAAGAAGTGTGTAGTCTAGCCTAGTGTTGTAGGCTACGTTTTAACCCTTTTATTAGTAAAGAGAACAGATACCATGCCCTTTACTATTGATATAATAATATCTGCCCTGTATTTAAACTGTTCCACGGCTGGACACGTGCCTTTTCCCTATTAGAGAAGGGAAACATTTTATTGTTAATATTTAATACTTATTTTATTAAATTCTTGAGACGTTATTAGTGCTTCAACAGAAACTCGGAATAATATTTCATTTATATAAAATATTTATTAGAACAATTATAATACATTTCCACGAAACAAGGAATCAATAAGGAGCTTAGCCATTATCGACATCAAAGGCTGTTGCTACGGGCATTTATACGATAAAATAATAAGCTGTAATAGACTTACTTCTAAGAGGCTTCGTCAAAGTCAATCATCCTAAGCTTATAATAATATAAGTAATAAATACGTAGCCATAGCCCTACGCCTGCTGCGGTTAGTGCCGCTGTATGCATGTGCCACTGTAGGTGTTCCATCCTACCTTAGATTAAAACTCTCGAAGTTCCTCTCCACGTTTGACCTATGTCTCCGTGTATATCGTAACGGTATATGTCGTAACCATGTATACCTGTATATCGTAACGAACGTCGAGCTTCAAGCAAAACCGAGATTGTAATCAAAGCCTCACAAAGGGCCAGGTATTTTCCTAATGTAAGTAATAATAAACTTTATTGGTTTAAAACAATTATACATAGATCCTCTTATAACCCTTAAACTATGCCAAGCTACAGCAATCGTGCTGGTAATGAAATGTGTTCCAAGTAGGTTTAGGTGCTAATTTGCAGTAGATTTTTGTTTTACTGATTCCCCAAACTAGGCATGCCTGACTTTGAGGACCTGACTGGCAGGATAAAAAAATAAAAATGGCATATATAGTATGTGCTACATTAAGAGGTGTGTAAGCGTGTGATTCATTGTGTGTGTAAAATGTTGAATGCATGAATGCATGTACAATACATTTGTTTGATTGTATGCATATGCGTGACATATACGGGTATATAAAATAATTATTAATGGTAAAGAAATGGGTGCAAATTTAAGTGTGTATTAGTAGACTAAATTTCTTTTTTAAATGTTCGAATTGCTACTTTCTTTGTTGCAAGCGCCACTTATCACCAGGCAGTTGTTAGCTTATCTTCTTCGCGATTTCAAAAGTGAGTGTAGTTTAAGTTCCACTGGTCCCAACTTTGGTTGGTCCAAAGTACCAACTGGTCAACACACGACTCCAAAGCTTGGAGCATCGTCGTAAGGTTGCCAGTCTCTCGGTTTTCTATCGGTTACATTTCGGAGAGTGTGCAGAGGAACGGCATAATTTGATTCGTCCTTCCCCATTCTATTATCGGACGACCAGACAAACAGACCAGCGACACAGGTACATGATGGATATATCACATTTAAGCACGAAGCGCTTTGCTTCCACTTTTATAATGCGTACCGCTAAGGAGTGGCGTGTGTTCGCTATCTAAGTCTGTGTTTCCCGATGAGTACAATCTGGGTGTGTTCAAGTTGCGAGTGAATCGGTATCTTCTAGGCAAGTATGCTCCATCGTCGACTGCATCTTCACCTAAGATGAGGTGAGATCGCAGTCAAACGCAAGCCAATTAGAGTATAAAAAGAAAGTTGATTTGGGCAAAAGAAAAGATACAATTATGGTATCACACCTCTATATGTATACTCATACAAATATGACCGCACGGGTGGCGTAAGAGTCAAGCGGTCTCCTCGGGGCTGTCGTTCTGTAGTGTTGTGGGTTCGAATTCCAAACAGCAGATTTATTAGTAGATCACACAAATAATTCTTGCAAACAGTATATATCAAATTTAGGCTTATTCATATAACGAACGAATGTTAAGTTGTGTAAGTCTATTTGTCAGCGGATA
This sequence comes from Catocala fraxini, assembly GCA_930367265.1. Classification (NCBI taxonomy): domain Eukaryota; kingdom Metazoa; phylum Arthropoda; class Insecta; order Lepidoptera; family Erebidae; genus Catocala; species Catocala fraxini. Next base: position 26,394,091 of record OV884031.1, read on the forward strand.
GCTCGATAAGAAAAGTCTATTAAGTCTAAGAAATAAAAAAAATAAGAAGTTTCTCTCTTTCAAACTAATTTACAAGTTTACGTTGATCACATATTATAGATTAATGTGAAAACTCAGCTATTCAAAGTTTGACGATCTTTTATAATAATAATGTCCTCCAGACCGAATTTCGGCCACGGCGGCCAGTCTTAACAGATACTGGCCATCTGCGCAGGAGATATTATAGTGCACAAGTATGTGCGCAAACACAAGTGCTCTCTCTGTTCCGTAACTCTCATGATCCGATGGGACGGCATTCCGACACGACCGGAGAGAGATCAGGTGCAGGACCAACGGCTTTACGGGATTTCCGAGGCACGGGGGTGTCTAACACCGCCAACTTCCTAACTCCGGGCCCTTTGTTGGCCCGACCCAGGATTCGAACCCTAGACCTCATGCACAGCAGTCGCATTCACTACCGCTGCGTCACGGAGGCAGTTCTTACGATCTTTTACTATAAGCTACAACCACCGGCACCGCTTATAGGTATGGGTTTGCTTTCTTGTGATTGCTTATTAATTGACAAGGCAACACAGACAAGCTGTTGCCTACTGTAAATAGTTTTAATTGGATTTCCATTTCATCTTTAGATTATGCAATGATCTCTTTGTCATAGTTTGCCCACGTGATTACAAAATGGCAATACATATGAGGATGAAAATGCTGCCTTTGTGGCGCGCTGTGCATGAGGTCACGGGTTTGATGACCAGGATAAGCAAAGTGTTAATAAGTTGTCTGTCAAGAAATTTTCAGTAGTAGTACGGTGTCTGAAACTGTGGCGGATAGACGGCAATAGAGCCCTATTACCTTTATCTATTAGCATAATGAGATTTTAATAACAAAATAACAAAAATTCGATTAAATTCATTCATGGTCGTAGTGTACAAGAAAGTAAAAGATGGTAATTATAAAAAATCATATCTCAGGTAGTAGTTAGGATAGATTTTATTTCATATTTTTTTTTGAACGACCATTGTTTCTACTATAAGACATTTCAAGGTTATCCATTAATTACCGGACAACCTGTATATATGTACAATTCATTATTATTACATCTCCTACAGTACCCACATAAAACAGATTGTGGTCAATAGACAATCGGTTTTATCTTTTTGTACAAAATGTTCACTCGCAATTTGTACTCCTGTTAACCCAACCCAACACTTAATTATCTCATTAATAAAAACAATTTCGCCTCTGGGTGTATTTTGTACTTCAATATTTGTGAATTGCTCCGCAATACAAAGATAACCCCCGCTGGAATGGCTATACAGAACTGTACGTGTACAAATATCTTACTTGTGAATGTTGTCGAATATTACACATTGCAATTAACCAACTATATAGTTGATACGTGGCTATGGCTGCTGAAAGGCAACCGAGACATCGAGGAAAATGTATATTTAGATGTACATAAACACACAGACGTCACACTTTTTCTTTAACGCCCAATCTACTTATAATTTGCGGGGGCCTTTATAAACATTTAAATAACAAAGACAGCCTAGACTTGGAACAACACAAAAGACGTGGAAATTGTTGGTTTCGATCCAGACGGCAGAAAACTTGCATGATCCACAAATAGTTGTTCCGAGTCTGGGTGTTTTTGTGTCCGTTGTTTGAATGTGTGTGATGTTACTTGCGATACGAGAGATTTCCGTAGTGCGGGAGGTAGGTTTTAAAAACAAAATAAAATATAATAGCATCATTTATGTTTATAAATTGTGCCAGTGCTGAGTAAAGGCATCACGCTGACCCAATTCAGGTTGGCAGACTTATCATATATTCGAATAACATAAGTTGGAAGAGAGGAACCCGCCATGCACCCTCGTATTGCCCATCCCAACTATTGCAATAAAAAAACGTTGACAATACCTCCTCTGGATCGGAACTGTCACGTCGTGGGATCCGGGCGTACTCCAACTTGCAGTATTCCGCTTAGAACACTAAATATGCGTGACACGTATTTCGGCTCAGCGCGAGGCATCTCCAGGACCGTTTGGCACCGAATAAGCCAAAGAAAATTATGGATATCACTTAGGTTGCCTTAAGATGCTTTCCTTTACCGTTAAAGTGAGTTAAACAATTTAATACGCAGATATCTTCGTATAGTCAGATGCAAAAAGCCTTAGGATCAAATTCAAGACCTCTTCGTGGCAGACCAAAATCTCCCATAAGGCTAGCTGCTGCGTTGTAGATGTACTTTATGATAAATAAATGAAAAATTAAAGCTAGTCTATTTATAAGACTAAATAGAGATGCATTTCTAGTGAGTTCAAGTGCCTTCATTTATTCACGGCTTTTAAATTTGTATTCTGGCAAGCATTCCGTAACCTACTTTAAAAATTGAAACAGGTGTCTCACATTAAAACTGGGTCGGTTCGAGGCCGTGCATTATGTGCGACAAAATCTTACCCCGTCCTTATGACTCGTAATGGTGCAATGTTCATATATCATTACGACTTTATTCCAAGGATTAGGCAGCATCAAAGACATATTTTGCATATTGTGAGGCAAATGAGGTGATTTACATTGTGTAAAGCACTATTATTTTCTTTCATTAGGAGTATTGTAGTATAATATGATGGTAAGTCATACTGCAATTAAGAATTTATTGGCAGAAAATGTCGTTAATAGGGCTGAAATTGGCAATCAAACAAAGAACCTTATAACCAGTAATCATAAGGTTGGAAATCAAATTAAGTTTCTTATGTCAGCCAAAAGGTTCTTAGTTAGATCATATTATGCGGACTACACTTAAGTCGCTGGATCTGCGTGATAGCCAAGGTTTAAATGTATTTGATTTTCAAATAGTTAGATAAAATATACTTATACTTAGATATATACATAGCCTCGCGTCAGTATATCCTCCAAAGACACATAGACAGACATTAAAATATAAAACATCTAAGAAGAGGGCTTAGATAAAGTTACACTCTCCTTATGCCAGCTATGCTTTTGGGACTTATTTAACAGGGATAAGTGTGCCTTCTACCTAACACATCTTCATACTTAGTTCTGCTACTGTAAATTCCCTAACAACAAAATCTAATTCCAGTTTACACGAACCGGCGCGATAGCACCGACCAAAAGAGTAACCGCAAATCTTTCGCAGAGAGTCGTGTAATATAATATTTTTCTGAGTAGAAACGAACAAAACTCCGAGACATTTGATAACAACAACAAAAACAAATATCCACAAAAACACAAACTTTTACTCGGTGGAGCGTTTGAATAAAGGCTGTGGTAAACAAACGAGGCTCTGAACGCTTCCGCAGCACCATACAATTCTATTGCGGTGCTCACAACAAAACACTCATATATTCTCATCCTATATAATGTGCTTCATACAAAAGAAATCGGTGGATGAAGTAACGGCTTAAAACCATACGTTAGATATGTGTGTATTGTAAGAAAACGAACGTACTTCCACAAATGGAAGAGTTCGCCGTTGTTATTTACTTGGTGAAGAAGTATAAAAGAGCTCACACGGAGAATTGTATCCCTATTAGAGAGAGACTAGTAGTTCTGTTACTGCGTTCCACCTGATAAGTGATCCTTCAGGTTTCTGCACGCGGTGTGCTGAGGTAGGTACATTCATTTAGTTCAGCCTTCTGCGCGGAAGATATTATAGTGCACAAGAATGTGCTGAAAGACAGGTGCACTTTCTTTTCTTTAACTCTTATAATCTGATGGGACGGCAATCCGACATGATTGGAGAGAGATCAGCTGCAGAACCAACTTTCTTACGTGTGCGCCACCCGCCAGCGCCCTCAATAACTTTTTGTTGGCCCAACCCGGAATTCGAATTTAAGTCATGCAGAACCTAATTCATCATTATTCCTGCGCACAGCGATTTCAATAAATTAATAGTCGAAATATGTGAGATAGCATACATATGCCTCGTCCAGTATTTTCGTACCATCTTTAATTCGTTTTCTTAACGAGTGAGGGTCTCTCTACCTTATATTACAACGATTATAAGGTAATGTAATAACTTAACATCAAGCGGGATGAATTCTTGCTGAGTTCGAAAAATCTCTTACACAACAGCTTTATCCGTCCGTCCGTCCGTGTCTGTCTGTCTGTTATAAACTTTCTACTCAAGAACCGTAAGAGCTAGAGACTCGCGGTTAAAGCCATTCGACTCAGCATAGTCGATATACCCCTGAAATGACTATGGCCTTTGACCTCTGACCTCAAGGTCACGTGATACCATCTTTCAACTCAAGAACCGTAAGAGCTAGAGACTCGCGGTTAACGGCATTCAACTTAGAATAGTCGATATAACCCTGAAATCACTATGATCTTTGACCTCTGACCTCGTGGTCACGTGATACCATTTTTTTAACTCTAAGATTTATGGCAATTCATGGCCGTTTCTCACTTGTTTGTTACTAGATAGATTTTGCCCGCGGCTTCGCTTTCACAAATATATTAGGTTAGTAACAGTGTGTCTGGATGGAACGTACCCTATGTGCTTTTCTGTTCCGCAGACAACGTGTATGTGAGAGCGTAACATACAAACAAACTCACATTCGCATTTATAATATTAGTTTGGATAAGTTAGGATATTCTGGTGCTTAAAGACTTTAGCTCCGTGAGTGCGGCCTTCAAGACGCCAGTGTATACGAATTCTCTACTACGTTTGATTATTCTAATGCGACGTCGAAAACAATACTAATAATGATTATTTGTTTCCATCTAACTATTGATATTCGTCGCTATTACAATATGGTGACTAAAGGTTTCTGCCACTTTTTTGACGATAACATTTAATAGGACGCCTATAACATAACTAACACTAGGCAATGGTTAAGTGAATAACATCAAAAAAATTATTTTGCCTGTCTATTCGCTCCCGTAGCATAAGCTTGCCTTATTAAAGGTATCCCAATATTTCCACATTAGCTTTGTAACCAAATTAAAGTACTAGCAGCTTCAAAATTAAGATGCTCGTCGTTATTTTATGTGCTAGATTAATTGTTAATATTGCAGATAAGAAATTATTAATTGAGAATAATTACTCTTTGTATTGGAACTCTTTCGTTATAAATATATAATTAATAATAATAATAATAATATAATATAATAATAATAATAATAATATAATAAAATATGACAACGTCAAAAGTGAAAATTTTCTCCGACACCGAAATTATTTGTAATAAAACACGATGTTAACAAGAGCCAGAAGAAGAGCTGCACTACTACCACCTCCGGGTTCGCCGCTTAGCTCCGCCTCGCAGCCGTCGGTGCCTCGATCAGAATCGCCGGCCGCTGCAGTTGCGTCGAGCTCGAGCGGTGAATATTTCTCTCCGCCCTCGTCACCGTCACCTGCACGTCGGCGGGGAAGAGGCCGGCCACCGACCCGCTTGGGACCCCGAGGCCCACCGACCTCGAATCGGGCCCCCGCTGCCGGTGGTGATGTGCGCCGCATGCGATGGACCGAATCCATTAATGAAAACGTCATGCGGGCATATTTTGGGGCTACAGAGGGAGGAACTAACCTCACTGCGTATCGCAGCCGCATGCTTGTTCTGTCTCAGGCTCTTGAACCAAGCGTCAACGTTTCAGCACAGCGATTATCGGATCAAGTGCGGGTTATCCAACGCAGTCGACAGTTGGATGATACCGTGCTTGGTAGGCTACGCTCAGAATACTTACCTACGAGTCATGCCATTCGCATCCAACCCGCAGTTACGCAGCTATCACCTGGTGCGACGCGGACGGGCAATAGTGCCAGCATGGAAGTGGATGACATGACAAATGATGTAAGTAATCAGTACAATGAGGAGGTAAACGATGCTTTGGAAAGTGCGATTCAGGAATACCGGTACATGCAATTTACGATTCGGCCCCGTCTGCCTCGGTTACCTATGCATAGAAAAAATATAGCATTGGTGAGTGTCCTGGACTCGCTATTATCTAGCTATTTAGATAATAGCGAGAATCTCGCCGATACTCATTCGATCCTGTACTGTGCTGCTGAGGTGGCAAGTCGTATAGCGGGCATCAAGTTACCCACACATTTCTCTGCTATACGACAAACATCTGTCGCCCCGGCTTGGCAGTGCAGGATTGAACGGCGTATTGCTGAGGCAAGGACACTCATCGGTAAGCTGATCTGCTTCAGGGAGGGCAATACACGGCCAAGGGTAATGCGCTATGTGGGCCGGGCTTTTCTGGGGACTGGGGTCAGTCCTCATGACTACTTGTCTCGGGCCACAGAGCGCATTGACTTCCTGAAGCAGAAAGTCTATGCATGGGCAAATCGACTGCGCAGATATAAAAAACGCGTGGACCGGTATGTCATCAACCGCACGTTTCGAAGGGACCAAAGGTGGCTCTATAGAACCTGGGAACGGCCTGATCTATGTGTGACCGATGTGGGGCTACCAGATGCCGATGTTACAAATACGTTTTGGAGGAACATCTGGTCGGTACCCGTCGGCCACACTGAGGGGGAGTGGATACGGGACGTCAAGCAAGCAAGTGAGCTAATTCCAGAAATGGAAAGCGTGGTCATTGATAGCCAGGACGTAATTAGTGCGGTCCGATCCTTATCGAATTGGAAATCGCCAGGCCCGGACGGACTGCACAATTTCTGGCTGAAATGGCTGCGTAGCTCACATGCTTGTTTGGCTGCTCAATTTCAATCTGCCCTAGAATCTGGGTCGTTACCAGATTTTATGACCACGGGAATAACCCACCTACTCCATAAAACAGGTAGTACCAATGAGCCCGGCAATTATAGACCGATAACATGTTTACCATCGATCTATAAGCTTCTTACATCTATTTTGAGAACCAAGATATCTAAACATATTGATACAAATTCAATAATGTCAGCTTCTCAGAATGGATGTAAGAGGGGGGCTCGTGGCACTAAGGAGCTCCTCCTCATTGACATGGCCATTAGCCAACAGGTTCGCCGTAAACGAAGGGATCTGGCAGCATGTTGGATAGATTATAAGAAAGCGTATGATTCGGTGCCACATACATGGCTTTTGAGGGTGTTAGAGTTGTATAAAGTAAATGCAACTCTGCGCACCTTTTTGAAGTCATGCATGGGGCAATGGAAAACGGTTCTTAGCTATCCAGGATGTCGACAGATCTCTGGGAACGGCGAACTGATAAAAATTGAGCGGGGTATATTTCAGGGCGACAGCCTGAGTCCTCTTTGGTTTTGCTTAGCAATGAATCCTCTTAGTACATTACTAGAGGGTTCAGGGCTAGGTTACAGGTTACAAAGAGGTGGTGGAGTAATATCCCACTTGCTGTATATGGATGACTTAAAGTTGTTTGCCCACACTGATTTACAGCTGATGGATTTACTCAAAGTAACTGAAACTTTTAATAAGTCTATCAGCATGGATTTCGGTGTGGATAAATGTGCTGTCATCCATGTAAAGCAAGGAAGGATAGTGGAATCCGAAGGAATACAACTTTTGGATTCCATTAACCTACGATCACTTCTTGTAGCCGATACTTACAAGTACTTGGGTATGTCACAGGCGTTAAGTATCAATGAGGCTGACATGAAGCAATCGCTGCAGGAGCGTTTCTTTGGTCGCCTGAAAAAAGTTTTAAATAGTCTTTTATCAGGTGGCAACAAGGTGCGCGCTTGTAACGGTTGGGTCATGCCAGTGTCATGTACTCCTTTGGCATACTTAAGTGGACTCAGACTGAACTGGATGCCCTGGATCGGCGAGTCCGTACACTCTTGACGGCATACCGTATGCATCACCCACGTTCGTCTGTGATGAGGTTGTATATTCCGCGGAAATGTGGGGGCCGAGGCTTTCTGAATGCCAAGGCCCTTCATAACCGCGAGGTGTGCAACCTCAGAGAATACTTTCTCCAGGCAGACGTGGGTATGCATCGTGATGTAGTTGCTGTGGACACCGGACTCACCCCGCTCAGTTTGGCTAAAGAGAACTGGCGCAAGCCTGTAGTGCTTAGCACTAGCGATCGCAGGGATGTATGGCAGAGCAAGGAGCTTCACGGTAGGTTCTACAAGGCTCTATATGGAGCCGATGTAGACCTGTTAGCCTCCGTGAACTGGCTACGTTTCGGTGACCTATTTGGGGAAACCGAAGGTTTTGTCTGTGCTATTGCGGACGAAGTTATCAAGACGAATAACTACCGGAAATATATCTTGAGGGATGGTACGGTTGACATTTGTCGGGCGTGCCATCTACCTGGTGAGTCCCTCAGGCATATAGTTTCCGGTTGTTCTCGTCTTGCTAACGGCGAGTACTTGCACAGACATAACCAAGTAGCCAGGATTATTCATCAGCAACTTGCTCTGAAATACAAACTTGTAGATGTTGAAGTGCCGTACTACAGGTATGTAGCTGAATCAGTTCTCGAAAATGGTCATGTCACGTTGTACTGGGATCGAACTATCATCACAGACAGGACTGTTGTGGCCAACAAACCTGACATTGTGGTGATAGATCGATCAGAGCGCCGTGCAATGATTATCGATGTCACCATTCCGCATGAATGGCAATCTCGTGAAAGCTGAAAAGGATAAACAAATTAAATATATCGATTTAGCTCGCGAGGTTGTCGACATGTGGGATGTGGATTCGGCAATCATTGTGCCGATAGTCATATCTGTCAATGGTCTAATTGCTAAGAGGCTCGATCACCATCTAAAGAGGCTCGCGTTAGGTGCTTGGATCAGGGGTTTGATGCAGAAGGCAGTGCTATTAGATACAGCACGCATTGTGAGGAGGTTCCTGTCTCTGGAATCCTAACCACCGGCAGCTTGGACCCTGTTCCCGATGCCAGTGGGTCGTTTCAGTTTCTATATTTTTAAATATGTATGTTTTTATATTTATATTTAAAAATGTAATAATTAGAAGAAAAATAGTAATAAAGAGAATAATAATAATAATTTTATTGTAAACCTTGTTACATTTTCACAATAATTATACGATAATGACTATAGTAGTATAAACTGTGTTGTAGCCATTAACGCCCACATTCGAATATATTTTAAATGACTAAGGTTAGTAAAGGTACAATTTTATTGTTTGTTTATAATAATTTTGTGCCTATGTTGAGGATGAGAGTGCATGTGTTTGTCGGTGAGTGTATGTGAGTGTCTACGTGTGTATTGTGTATATGCAGATATGTGTGTGTATGTGTGTATCGGTATGTGTAAGTGTGTGTATATGTATGGGAGAAAGATTTATTTGTTATAATGCTATGATGTCCTCACATTGTGTATAAGTTTGTGAAAGAAGCCACTCTGTTAGTTTCCGCTTAGATTTATTATAAGTCAAAGGATAGATTTTAAGCACCCTATTTATCTTATTGTAAAGTTTGGGACTCAGAAAGTAATATTGACGAGATGCCAGAGAAGTCTTGTGTAATTTAAAAGGACAGACTCTGTCGGATCTACGGTTATTTTTAATAAATTCTATGTCATACGGAGTTTCAGTATGCTTACGCAAAATCAGCTGCAGTATATATAATTGTCGTACTGTCAGCACCTTGCAGAGATTATAGAGATTAGACGTTGGAAATCTTCTAGGCTTACCAGTCATGACCTTGAGTATACATCTCTGGGCTCTCTCTAGACGTACCATTAAAGTAAAATTTACTAAATTTGTTTTTGGTTACTTATTTGGCTCATGTTTGCAATTGTAAGTTGCTTGATCAGATTCCCGGTGTTGAACAAAGTGCTATTAAGTTTTTACTGATCGGCAATTCTTAGACGGCTTTAACCTCATTTGGTATTAGTGTGAATCGTAAGATATAGTTGTCAAGGAATGGTTCGGTGATATACTTCTACAGTTCTACCGGTAAAAATAGGTACTGAACCAACTTTCTGGCTGTATGTATATTAAAGAAAGAGTACCTATTGTTGAATACAATTGTAAGTCTAAAAGGCCCCTGGCAATCGACCATAGATCGAGCAAAAGTCTTTCAAAATAATACTCCTTTTATGAAAATCGCATACAAAATTTGTAATGCTCATAAAAAAGATAGTTCAGTTATAAACATACTGATCGTAGCCATATATTTCTAACTGCGGTTTTTCTATGAAGTATGGGTTATAAAACCTATACATAACATATGAAGTGCGCTTAATAATTACACCGTTCTTGGAAATTGTGTTCGATGAATACGTTATATCCAATAGCTTATAATAGTATCAGTGCATTTTATATTAATTTATATGCGGCGGTTTGATGTATCGGTATTCATATCGGAATCTAGGTCAGCGCTAGCTATCGCATAAATCAGGAAGAAATTGAAGGCTGCATTCAGAAAAAGCTCGTTTAATATTACTGATTTATTCGTACTAGAATTTGTCCGCGGGTTCACTTGCGTAAATGTAGTTTAGGTTGGGTTTGTTAAAGTAATTTTTTTCTGTTGCCCTGTTTTTTGTAACAAGGTGCGAAATTGCATAATGATCGGTCAAGCAGTTAAGGCGTGAAAGCGTAACAAATAAACAAACTCAGGTTAAAGTAGTTATTTCGCCATAGCCACAACGCCGAATGTTTCGGGTTCGAGGCCCACATTTGACAAAAAAATATGTGATCCACAAAATATGGTTGTTCTGAGTCTAGGTGTTCTTTGTGTCCGTAGTTTAAATGTTTATAAAATCCGCGCGATATAAAAATTATTTATAGTAGAGCCGTTGTCTTTATTTTTGAATAAAAAGACTACGCGCGATACATAAATTATTTATAGTAAAGCCGTTGTCTTTATTTTTGAATAAAAAAGACTACGCGCGATACAAAAATTATTTATAGTAGAGCCGTTGTCTTTATTTTTGAATAAAAAAGACTCCGCGCGATACAATATTGTTTATAGTAGAGCCGTTGTCTTTATTTTTGAATATAAAAGACTACGCGCGATACAAAAATTATTTATAGTAGTGCCGTTGTCTTTATTTTTGAATAAGAAAGACTCCGCGCGATACAAAATTATTTATAGTAGAGCCGTTGTCTTTATTTTTGAATAAAAAGACTTAAAGGAAAAGACTGAATTTTGTGTGTTTGTTTGTTTGTAAAAAGTCATATCAAAAAGACAGTTATTTGAAAATACAATATTTGAGATGGATATACGCTATGTACTGTATTATTTATAAATTTCAGCTGGTTGTATTTTTTATTAGGCATAAGGCTTTTATGCTTAATAAAAAATATATGTCGGTTGCGTAGCAGTGATGTGCTGTCAATCAATATCATCCTTTGTTATGTGACATTATCGTTATTATAAAAGTTCATTTTTATTTCGAGAGAATATAAAGCAGCGATAGCTCAGTAGGGAGACCAACAGACTGCAATGCAGAGGGTCTCGAGTTCGAACCCATGTCACGCACCTCTGACTTTCGGAAGTTATATGACTTTTCGAAATTATGTGCATATTGATTGACAATTATCGCCTGCTCCGTGCCTCGGAGAGCACGTTAAGCCGTCGATCCCGCCTGCCGTGAACATCTATGGCAGTCGTTATTGGGAAGTCAGTACCCTATATTATCCTGACACTGGTCTAGCCTTAGGGTATCGTTAGCCTTCGGGTTGCGGAGGTCAGGTGGCAGCCGCTCTGTGTAAAAACTGATATCCAGTCAAATCCGGTTACACCAGAAAAGCCGACCCCAAAGTGACTTGGGAATAATAAAGGCTAGGGAGAAGGTAAGTGAAAAACATATTATTAATAATCTAAATCAATATTTTTATAGAACTTGTATTAGATGTGTCCTCTGTCAATAGTAGGTACCGGATGCTTTAACTTGCAATAAGGATTTGATGATTGCTGTTTTGACAATTTAAGATAAACTATACTTGGCCTATACCTTGACCGATGATTTTTATATCCTTGTGAACTGTCCCACTGCTGGCCACGAGCTTTTTCTCACTGCAAGAAGGGTTAGGCTAGTCTACCACGCTGACCCAGTGCGGATTACCAAACATCACATACCTAATTATCTCCAAGAACATTATGAAGACATTCAGGTTTCCTCACGATGTTTTCCTTAACCATTAAAGTGAGCGATAAATACCTATTTAAGACGTATATAACTTACTAGCTGTTGCCCGCAACTTCGTCCGCGTGGACTTTAATTTATTACCCAATACCTACTTTTAATTTGTTATCTAATTTTAATATATAAAACTACAACTAAAGAAATTAATAAGTCTATAGCTATATATTCAAAAAATACATATGGTATCGCGGAAATTTTTTTGTAGATATTGATACGTTCTATAATATTGTAGAACATTTTTTTGTTCTATCATCATTAGTTTCCGCAGCGCACGCGATGACAGATTATTTATGACTAATTTTTTCACACCTTGGGTTATATTATTGCATTTTTATTAAGGATCCCTATATTTTTGATAATGTAATATAGCCTATGTCACTCAGTGAAGATGCACCTTTCTAATGGTTAAAAAATTTTTGAATTCGGTCCAGTAGTTTTTGTGTGAAAACATTACAAACATACATACAAAAACACAAATGTTTCCTCTTTATAATATTAGTTTAGATAAATGTCTGATGTAGCCTTTGAATCGACATAGATACCTCTGTGTGGCAGTCCAACACACCAGGCTATCGCTGATTTATGCGATAGTTTGAATTAAAACACAACGTTGCCGTTTAGGTTCAAACTAAACACTTTCATAGGTCTAAGTACTGTCACTACATAAGTGAGAATAAAATCTATGGAATGTGTAAAGGAAATGCAACAGGTGGCGTTAGCGTCGGAGATTTAATTAAACTCGCGACGTAGATGGGTTTATTGTTGCAGTTGGTACGCCGGTGTTTTGTTCCTTCAATAAAATATACGTCTCCGTCACTTGCAGATGAATTAAATGTTTGTGAGAGAGGCAGCATAGTTAGTTACAGTTCGCTTTGAAACCGGTGTTTTGTGACGTCTGTGTTTGGTGAACATTTAAACAGTTTCGGTTTAATATGTCTTTATTTACAGCTGCAGTTATGTCGCTTAAGGCGGACTAAATGTATTTTGGAATTTTGTACTAGTGTATTTAGTGCAATTATTTTTAAGTGAACTACTAAACTCGCATCCGGATCTTACGTCAACGTTAGTGTTTGGAGTTCTCTACATTAAAATTTCGAATACAGTGGCCAATCTTAACGTAAATACAAGTGTCTCCCCGTGACCATGGCTGCTGAAAAGCAACCGAAACGTCGGGGAAAGTGTAAAAATAAATTAAATCTAAATATTTTAATAATAATTTAATTAGCTTAAAAATTAGTAAAGTTTAATAGTAGTAGTAGTGTAACAATTTTCAAAATTTTGTAATAAAGTGTCAAATAAACAACGCGATAAAATCCGTATATAGCAGTTTAATTTCAGTAAATACAAGTGCCCTCTCAAATGCTTGCCAAGGGGTATTCAACACCGCCTACTTCCTAACTCTGGGTTGCTATAGAGAATTTGTTGGCAAATAAACCCAATAACGAATGCTGGCCCGATCCGGGATTCGAACACGTGACTTCATGTCCAGCAGTCGCATTTACTATAGCTACGCCATTCAGGGAACCCATAATAATAACAGTTGGCTGGCGAAGCAACAATCGAGTTCGAGATGAGTTTTTAGCGGTATAGTACGACTAGTAGTACAATTACACTCAATCGTTGATAGAAACAGGCACTAGGCTGACTGATAACAGTCGTTTACCTTTATTTATGGATGCTTTTAGGATTAGTACTTGCATTTTATCTAAAGAGGTGCATGTTCTGTTAGTTGGATTGAGAATATTCAGTGGAATCTTTGGTTTAAAAGGTTCTCGTTGGATCTTTCGGCAAGAGGTAAACAAAGTCTGCCAGTCAACTAGTATTTAAATAAAAATAATTGACTGCATGAACATCGCAGTGGTTTCAATGGTCGCCTAGGCATTAACATTGCGCCTAGTGGATTTAATAAGATGTTCCGAGTGTGGGTGATATTTACATACACAATACAGCAATTATATGTAACGCGGAAGCCGACTTTTTTAAATAAAAACCAATGGTAAAATGGTGTAATTTCGTCTCACTTCTTAACATTCGTATCTGCGCTGGTTTTGAGGTAAAGCGAGAGAAGAGGTCGCTGTAGGCGCTAGATAACAAGGGGTGCTGAAAGGCCAAATACGAAAAACAATTGCTAACGCAAATTTGGGCAAATTGAAGCGCAACATTGAAAATGATTTATAAAACATAAAACCGAAGTAGACTTTACGTGAAGTGAAATCGTCGACCAAAGGACAATCTCGTTCTACCCTGATCAAGGGCTGGCGCTGATCAATACATATGTGTAATTACAGTCTTATCACATAATTTCTCTATAATTTTGTGGCAAATAATTTAGTCTCCAGAGAATGTTACAAGTTGTAACAAACAGACTACTAACTATATTTAGAATCCTTAGATCATCTATATATATAAAACTCTTCCGTTACTGAGTGACTGACAGACAACGCACAGCCGAAACTATTGAACGCAAGAAGCTGAAATTTGGCATGTATGTTCCTTGGAGAGTGTAAGGGAGCACTAAGAGAGGATTTTTGGAAATTCCACCCTGAAGGGGGTGAAAGGAGTCAAACCCGATATTCACACGGGAACGGGAGTTACGCGGGTGAAACCGCGGGAAAACTACTAGTGATATTATAAAATCAATTTTTTATCAGCTATGACAGGCAAAGAAAAAAAAGAAACGTGGCAATGTTTTATTCTCTTTGTTGATTGACATAGTGACATGGTTCCAGATGCCTTAAACCTTATCCTGTGGAACCTGACATCTGGTAAAATGTGGATGTATGTATAATACATCTCTGCCTACCCCCTTGCGGATATTCAGCCTTGAGTTAAGCATATATGTATGTGATGTATAATTTCCAAATTTGTGTTTTCAGAGCCATGTCACTGTTGACGGGTTTCGTGGTCCGCACTCGTTCTGGCGACGGCAGCTGGCTCGGCTACGTATCCCGGTCAGACCCTCGAGGAGCGCTGCCTGCTTGGCTTGTTAACAGGTAACTTAATATGTTCAGTTATAGAATAATAGATGTCCCCGCAGTTTTACCGACGTGGTATCCGCTCCTGTGTCTGCGTGATGTTATATAACACCTTATCCAGAAGAAGCATAGGCATAATGGTGAACGAATTTTAAATCGGTCCAGTAGTTTTAGAGTATATTAATTACAAACAAAAATACAAATGTTTATAATGTAAGTTTAGATATAGATTAGTATAGATTTAAAAAACGTACAGCTGCTTCACGCTATTTCCTACATACGCTTAGATTTGAATTAAAATTAAAGTTCAAAGAAAGTTTTGCGCTGCATGCATTATAAGTGTTATCATTTTAAGTGTGCATATGAGGCACTACTTATAATAACATAATAATATCAGCCCTGTATTAAACTGTCCCACTGCTGGGCACGGGCCTCTTCTCAGTGTGAGAAGGGTTAGGCCGTAGTCCACCACGCTGGCCTAGTGCGGGTTAGCAGACTTCACATATCTTCGAGAACATTATGGAGAACTCTCAGACATGCAGGTTTCCTCACGATGTTTTCCTTCACCGTTAAAGCAAACGATAACTAATTATTAAATACGCATATAACTTCGAAAAGTCAGAGATGCGCGCCTTGGGTTCGAACCCGAGACCTCTGCGTGGCAGTCCAATAGTTTCCCACTAGGTTATCGCTGCTATTGGAACTACTTGTGAAATATAAATGCATAATATTGGAACACAGACGACTATATTTAGAAGCAATGTTACTGTACGACCTTTGTCACAATAAATATGATTGCATTCAACTGACAAACAAAATATGTTACCGAATACCTATGCGAACTCATAGCCGTAATCCATGTAAATTTTAGCTACTGCTCGTTGTCGTACAAATGCAGGCAAACGAGCACCTATGTATGGCTTAGTTGAATCTTTTAACAATAATTTCAACAGTATTGATTTATATGCAACACGACATAGCATATTTAAAAAGTTGTTACATAGTGCTTTATCCTTATTATGATCTCATTTGATTGATAAAACAAAACCAAACAATAAGTGAATATTCTTAATACTTATGTTTACTAAATATTGCCCATGTCTATTGGTTCTCATTGTAGTCCATGAATGTATTGTATTTAATATGTGGTAAATGTCACTGGTGTCACAATTATGCTATATTTATTTTGTACAAACTATTAAAAACTATATATTGTGTCATTGTTTGTGTAACTAAATAAATAAATAAAAAATAATGAAAATAGCACATACGAATATGGTACGTACTATTCCCCATAATTATTGACAAGTACATTTCTACCAGATTTGAAAAGCTTGTATCTAACTTATTCATAGTTTAGTAAATAAACTATAATGTTTATAGATTTTAAGAATCTCTTGTATTAATTGTAATGTAATTCCAAATTGAGGATGATGCTATTCTTGTCTACCGACCACATTCCTGGATTGTGTGCTGCTAATGATAATTCCTAACAGAAACATCAATATCAACTTATGATAATTATAATAATGTCCTCCAGACCGAATTTCGGTCATGGCGGCCAATCTTAACGGAGACTGGCCATCTGCGCAGGAGATATTATAGTGCACAAGTATGTGCGCAAACACAAATGCACTCTCTGTTCCCTAACCCTCATGATCCGATGGGACGGATAATCCGACACGACCAGAGAGAGATCAAGCGCAGGACTAACAGCTTTACGTACTTTCCGAGGCACGGGGGTGTCTAACACCGCCAAGTTCCTAACTCCAGGCTCGTATTGAGATTTCTTAACAGAAAAACCTATACGTTTTTGTTGGCCCCACCCGGGATTCGAACCCGAATCATGCACAGCAGTCGCATTCACTACCGCTGTGCCACGGAGGACCACAGGACTAGGTTCTAGCCCTCGGGAACTGTACTTTTTTCTAGTCTGTGAAAGATACCCTATGTCTTTTTCTGATCAGTCGAGTAGTTAAGAAAAGCCAGGTGGTTCAACTATAAACAATTTCTAATACTAGTTCCTTATTTAGGGTTACAGCCCAATTGGCACCGCGTCTCGTTCAACAGTTACACGCGGCAGCGCGGCGCTACCCTGGCTGGAAGGCACTCACTGACCTGCCCTACCACAAACCTTGGAGACACCCGGAGCAAGTGCCGCCGCACAGGATCTCTTTAGCTGATGTAAGTCTTAAAATATAGCACTATAACTTGCCTGGGTGAACGGTTGATGAAGTTCAGGTCTGCCTATGCAGTTCCTGTATACACAAGAAGTTGATGATGATGCCAAACGGTTGGATGGGTAATGAATTCACTTCTACTGTCCCATTATGCCGCTTCTGTTCGTCTTACTATCGAGTAAGACGTAAACCATGTTATATTTTACCACGCGAATGTTGATACGTTAAAAATATACTTTAAAATGTAACATGGTTTATGAAAAGAAACTGACTGTATAAATGTCACAGTGGTGTATATGAGTGTTTTTTTGTGTCCACGAATGTTTGTTAAATCTGTCGCAATAAAGTGTTAAACCCTAAAGTGGAAGGTTTTCCTATGAACGATATATCTTAGTCCGGGTAAGATATACTAAGCACTAAGCTGGTTGATATTTCCACAGCGTTCATATCTTAACCCGTTCAAGTTCGTGAAAGGAGCACTTTTAAGATTCTTATACTTAATCTTGTTTTGCAAACTCAGCGATAGCTCACTTAAAACCGCTCCTAGAATACATTTTTATATATCTGTCGTTTAAATGTTTACAAAACCTTTTGAAACCCATGTAAGACGATAGTTTTATTGAAAAAAAACTGTGGTTATTGCTAAGATAGATTATGGTGTTTACAGCATACACAAATCATCTTTAGACGAGGTCAAACATTCAGATATCACATAGACCTGCCGCATTCGAAAAACTTTCTCTGAAATAAGGGAACTGCATCTCAAATAGAATATAGATGAAGCCTTTTCAACCAAAACCCTTCAAATAAAATATCCCTCAAAATATTTTGTTGGCAATCTAAAATATTTCGATATTGATTCTGTCAAACAAAACACATCCAATTGGAGAAAGTTAGAAACAATAAAACCGATAATAAGGGATTTGGGAAACTTACAGCTTTCTAAAGTAACTTTAAGAAGGGCTTCAAAGAGCTCATGTTTATGTAATGAGCCCCGTGGCAACTTCGCGAGTTCCGCACTTCTTTCCCAACACTAATGAAAGACAAAATGACAGTTAAAGTTGAAATGCGAACTTCTGACAGTCTCGTTAAAAGTTTTCGGCAGATCCCTCGCGTGTTATTTCGATGACGAATGACGTATGTTTGGGCAAGGAAAAAGAAACCGATAATTTTTCTTCTTTTCTTGTTATTGCTGCCTCATTTACGCTTACATTTACCTACTAGGGATGGTAAAATGTCGGGACTAATTGCAGACTGTCGGTATTTTATTTCTGTTTGTTGTTATTGTCGTCGCCTATAATTTCTGGATTTCAAAGACAGATGAAAAGGCAAGTAGAAGTCTGTATAATTAGATATCTATAGAGAGTCAATGAAAGTGTTATGTACATGAAATTCTAACCTTAATACCTATACATATGTATATTCTAAGGTAATGCTTATGCTGTAACGAGTTTATTTTAGGACTAGAATGAAAAAGTTTGTAAAAAGATGACAACTGATGTCAATGTTGAATAATCGAGATTAAAAACAATTTAGGAGTGCTTTCTTTTATAAACTTTTAAACTTTCGCGTTGCATGATTTAGATGTAATTCATATTGGGAATAACGCAAACGTGGTTATTATTTACCTTTTATGTGCTCTGTGTTTCGACTAGGTTGCACCGGAGGCCAGAGTCAGAAAATTTATATTTAATAAAAAAAAATTCCTGCACTTAATATAATCCATGTATCGCTAAGGACTTTACAGACATTGTAATAATAGACGTAAAAAGGCCCCCAGACTGCACGTCCTAACTAATATATATAAATGCGAATGTAAGTTTGTATGTTTGATATGTTTTCACCCCTTAACTACTCAACCGATTATCATGAAATGCACACACAAACACACACACACGTTGTCAGAGCTACAAAACATATCATCCAAAAAAACGCGAGCGTAGCCGAGGGCAAAATCTAGTCACTAATAATTACGAAGTATATTAATGCTAAGACAGTAGAAGTCGAACTTTTTTTTTCTTTATGCAACTCAGGTGGCAAACTAGCATATGGCCCACCTGATGGTAAGTGGTCATCGAAGCCTATGGACGCCTGCAATACCAGAGGCATCACTTGCGCGTTGCCGACCTTTTAGGAAAGGAAGTGGGAAGGAGAAAAAGTGGGAAGGGGGAAAGAGGGAGATTGGACCTCCGGCACTCTCACTCACCGAACGAAACACAACAGTAGGAATACTGCTATTTCACGTCAATATTCTGTGAGAGAGTAGTCCTTCCCCGGTCGAGCCGGCCCATTCATGCTGAAATCAGCGAGGCTCTACTACGTACAACTACTTTCACTTTCTTGTCTAAGGAAATATTTTCAATATGCATAAGATTGCGCCTATAACCTACACCCGTGCACTTTACGGCTACGCTTACCGAGATAAAAAGTCCTATGTGTATACCTATATATGTCATTATTCATTTGTATTCTAAGTTTTATCCAAAACCAACAGTTTACCTTTAATTGGAGTAATGAAACGATCTTTAAAACATTCACAATTATTATATTAGTAGGATCATCGTGTTTTCTTGCGTTGCGTAGGATTTCCACAGCGCCTTAATGATTCCGTATGCTGTTTGTAGAAGAATTGTATGTAATTTATCCTTAGCGTATTATTATATGAATAACTGTAGGTACAGGGCGAAAATACGTCGCCGCCTCACCGTTTCGAGGAATCGCCGAAAACCTATTCTCTTAAATACAATTACGTCTTTGTACGCATCGTCGAGTTTATCGTTAAGACAGTCTTACCAACGATTGACTCAAACAGTATTCACTAATACATTAATTATGCCCGTCGACGCACTCAAGATGTTCATTGTTACTTGTGATACGAACTAGGGCATGAACAATGATTAGCCAGCCTTGCATTCGACAATAGGTATCCTGTAGATAAAAGCGAGGCTAGGGAATAATCATCATCTCAGCCGTTCACGTTTAGTTGGATATAGGCCTCTCACAAGGTTTTCCGTAGAGACCGGTCTCGGATCATCCAATCGTTTTCCGCGATCTTTACCAGATTCTCAGTCTACCTTGTGGGAGGCTACACCCGCTGCGTCGCCTGGCTAGGCAATAATTGTATATAATCACTTCAAAAAACAATGCACAGCAAACTTTAAAAATGTTTCTATAAATATTTGCTTACATAAGTTATTCTGTCCCGGGTCAGTGCAGTTTAAATTAAAGCTGTACTGAATTTTATAAACTTGGCATGAAGTCAAAAATGTTAACTGGCCAAAATGGCTTCAACTCTCAAACCATTTATTTATTTATTTATTTATTTATTTATTTATTATTAATAGACACGCCAACAGTATACATATATAACATTTATACATTTAGCTCTCTATACAATTATTATCCTTATATGTACACCTATAAAAGGCATGCACAACATACACTAGAATGGACAAGGTTGACATACATACAAGCTATTTAAGATTAAAGATAGAAGTATTATAACTAAAACACAGATCAACATATACGAAAATTACAACAATAGACAAATAATAATAATACAATAATATCAAATATAATTAAAAATAACCAAGTTCTTACTATTCGAGCTCTTATTATTGGACTAAGAATACAATTACTAATTAAGCGAACGTTTTCAATATTTTATTTTTGAATGAATAAAATGCATCGGAAAAAATATCAAACTGATCCATTTTTTTATTAAATCCATTGTACTCATTGCACGCTCGCACCAAAGGTGAGTTAAGTGCGAGGTTAGTTTTTGCGGGTGGGTGGCAAAAGGTTTTAGTGATTGGGTAACGTGGTGGTAAACGAGGAACTGCCAATTGGAGACGATTGAGTAGATCACTGCAATTTATGTTGTTATTAATAATTTTATGCAGAAAGAGCAAATCGTGCAATTTTCAGCGATTCGATAAAGATGTCATTTTAAAATGCTTAAGTCGCTGGTCATAACTGCACCTATGTGTGATACCTGAAGACAGATAGGCCAAGTGTCGAGTGAACGCACGTTGAACGTTTTCCATGCGTTGGGAATGTATAGCATAGAAAGGATTCCAAATCACGCATGCATATTCCAGATGTGTCCGTACCAGAGCATTGTATAAGACTATTCGGGTTTTTGGGTGTTTGAAACCCTTAGTGTTGCGCTTCAAAAATCCGTACATCTGACAAGCTTTATTTATAATAGCATTCATATGTGAAGTGAAACGAAGCTCTCCGTCAATAGTTACACCGAGGTCTGTTGTGTTTGGAACGGTTTGAATTTCAGTTGACCCGATTTGATAACTAAAGTTTGTTGAACATTTCTTTCTACTAAATTTAAGGTGGTAACATTTATCAACATTAAGCTGCATGTGGTTGAGATTACACCATTCCTCTACCCTACGTAGATCCTCTTGGATAAGATGATTATCAAGTTGCGATTTAAGAGGTCTATATACTTTTAGGTCATCTGCAAAGAGTAAATATTTACAGTTATGTATTACTGATGTTATGTCATTAATAAATACAGAGAACAGGATAGGTCCTAGATGAGATCCCTGCGGCACGCCAGATACAGCGTAAAACGAGTTTGAGATGTAACCATTGACTGAAACTATTTGGAGTCTTTTAGCTAAGTAAGATTGAAACCAGTGTAACAAAGAACCTGTGATGCCAAGAACCATTAGAACCATTCCTTTATCTAAAGAATGTTAACGCCAAAATTGTACTCGTAAAATATACTTTGAGCTTATGCAGCTTAGAATGTTCTTTTGTTGATGATTTTTAATCAAATGCTGTGCATAGTTTTAAGTTTTCGACGGTGACATATTCATCTTCTTAGTTGTACACTCTTCTTAAAAAGGTCGTTTTCCTTAAGTTCTCAATAGGTTTGCGTTTGACCGTGATCTCACCTGTTGTAAAGTGACGATGCAGTTGACGATGAAGCACCAGCAGGAAGATACCTATTCACCCGCGACTTGAAGACACCCAGATTGTACACATCGGGGAAAACAGACTTATGTAGCGGGTGCCACGCCACTTCTTTGCGGTACACATTATAAAAGTGGAAGCAAAGCGCTTCGTGCGTAAATGTAGTATATCCAAATGCACCTGTGGCGCTGGTCTCATAGTCTGGTCGTCCGATGGTAGAATGGAGAAGGACGAATAAAATTAAGCAGTTCCTCAGACGTGTTCATGGATTGTCTGAATGAGTGGTTGCGGATATTGCGAGACGTCTTTATCTCTCTCAATTTGTGTCATATTATGTACTTTCGGTAAGGGAACATTTTGTAGACGATTTGATAAGGTCTGCCGAGAAAACGTTGACCTTCTATTCGTCCTTGTACCATTAGATATTTCGTTGTGGTTGATATGTCCAAATATATTGTCCGTATAGTTACATATTGTCTAAATCAACGATACGATTTCATACGCATATAACTTCTAAAAGTCAAAGATGTGCACCTGAGAACTCGAGAGCTTTGCGTGGCAATCCAACGGTCCCCCACAAGGCTCCTGGTTCATTACTATTGTATTATTTTGTTTTGCGATTTTTTAGCCAAGTCTATGGACATGGGTACTTTTTAATAGCGTTGGCAACTTACCTCACCTTTTCAAACTAAGGAGTAGTTTGAAAAGAAATAAATGTTGCCATAATTTTTTTGCACAAGTTGAATAAACACAATGACCATAATAAACTGGGAAGAAAGGTAAAGTAGCAAAAAATTAAGAATTATTTGTAATAGTAAATATTTTTTTGGGTAATTAATAATAACTATCTTTCGTATGAAAATGGTACTGAAATAGATTTATTCGTTTACAATGTCAAAGACTGGCACTGAAATAGATTTTTTCGTTAACAATACCAAAGACAGACGGCGCCCACACAGACAAACAAAACTTATCAAACCTACACACACATTTACATCGGCGCCAAAATAACTTACAATCTTAGTCGATGTAAACACTTGAACACATGTACCTAAGTAAGTGTATTTTTATCTCTGCGTCACCCTACGGTTGACTGGAAGAGAATGCCCTTAGCATTAAGTCTGGCGGACTGTATTGTTTTGTGCATGAAGTTTTTAAATAAAATAAATAATATGTAAATAGATGACGGAAACACAACAACTAAAATAATTACACAACTAAAAAAACATTCTAATAATAATTACAACAAGGTATTTTGTGTTGTTATAGTAAGACTATATTGTAATCACTTAATTCAAATATAATTTAGATTTAATGTTAAATAAACTAGATTGGGTAAGCTTTGATATGTTTGCTGTTAGATAAAATTGCTTAATTTGCTTTTACATAAGCTCCAGTAACACGTGACATCTACAACAGTAAATAAATGAATACATTTATTTGTGTTTTACTTATTCACTTCTTTGTTGAACTAACTTTGTCTAACTTTATTTTTATTATCATTCTGTTAATGTTAGATCATTTGTGGTTAGTGTTTGATCACTTTTGTATTGTGATTGATAAACATCGTATAACAGCCTTTCTGTTCATGGACATATTTTAGGACCGTAATGTCTATCTGATAAATAACCTACGGATATACGGAACCTACTATCCCCGGATCAAAACAAATTATTTTACAATTTTAAACATTTTATATATTTATTGAAATTAAACTACTATATACGGATTTTATCGCTTTATTTATTTTACACTTTATTACAAAATTTTGAAACTGTCACACTACTATTAGATACTATTAAACTTGACTAATTTTAAGCTAATTAAATTATTAAAACTATTAAAACTATTTATATTTAAGTTTACACTTTCCCCGACATTTCGGTTGCTTTTCATCAGCCATGGTCAAGGGGAGACTAAGATGGTAGTTGTCTCAATGTTCCCGTGTCGTTATTTCAAAGTAACCGAACATAATTTAATCATTGGTGTTTCTATTTACGCAGAATGAGCTCAGAGTATCATGAATTTTATATATTTATTGTTTAAACATAGATCTCTCGCTCGAGACTGCCACTCCGCCGCCTCCTTGATGGAGATTACTTCCTCACAGAAGGAGGCGACAGCGTTTCATGATCTCTCACTCCGGACAATAGACTGAACCACGGCCGGTAACGAGACACTGCGATATAAAGCATTTGACAAACCTAACCGTAAGCGGTTACTGAAGCTTTTAATTGCTTGAAGTATTAATCATTACTAGGTTTTAAAGATAAAATGAAAGGAAACCATATTATTTACCGAGCATAACATAGTAACAATGTTACTATCCTTTCACCAGTGTTCTGTAAGATGTTGGGTAGGTACTCAACCGGGCCAGCGTTCGAAGCGTCTGCAAATAAATTAGGTTTTGTCTTTTCACTTGTTTACAAGGTTGCAACGACTGTACCAAATTAAATATTGTTTTTATGTGCATTGTATTGAGTATAAGTTTCGGTATTTATTTATTTATGGACAGCCAACAAAGCATACACTAATTTAAACATCGTGATAAAACATAAATGCGGGTACATAAGATAGTGCTGCCTTATTTACAGGCTGCCACGGCATGCATTAACATTGTGAAATTACAAAAGTGAGATTACTCACATTAAAAATCATACAAACAAATACTTACATTTAAATAAAAATAAAACAGTAATAATCATAACAGAATGCATGCATAGTTTGAACATATAAATTATATTGAAAACGGAAATTGAAAAGACAATTATTAATTATTATTAAACTTAAAATGCTGACACTGTAATTTATATTAAATAATGGAAAATATAATAATTTATTATAATTAAATTAAAGATATTAAACCAAATTCAATTATAGTATTAGTGTAATGGATAAAATCCATAAGAATATGTAGATGATGTATGCGCACTAATTCATGAGAACAACTAGTCTATACATTTCACTTCGAAAAACAAATATGTATGCATCGCCATGTGTTATGCAAGTTTGCACGTGTATTCTACACTAGGAGTAATCGCTACAATGTTTATGAATATCAATTTACTACATGAAGAAAGCCTTTATTTTTTGTAAAATGATAGCTGACGCAGTATGAACAATTCTTATGCCGTGGGCAATTTACTAAAATGTAAACAAAGGACACAAATTACACTCAGACACGGAATATATATTTGTGCATAATCAATTTTATTCCATATTAAGTTTTATCAAAATAAGTGACATGACTAAAAGTTAATTCGCTCCATACATCGTATTAATATGAAGTTTAAGCAACTTCGTTCGAGCACACGAATGTCTTCTATTCTTTGTAATAACATAAAACCTAATTTGTTTCAGTGTGTAGACCCCGACGCGCCTCCTCCACCAGAAGAACCGAAACCCGACACGTCAAAAAGCAAACTGGTAGTACCACAACCGAGAGAAATCGAGAGCCATAGCGTCGAGGACCTTGGAGACATATCCTCAGAGTTTAGCGTAGAAGTCGAAGAAGATACATTAGACCATGCACATGACTCGACAAAAAAGAAAGGGAAATTCTACAAGCTTGTTAAGTCTATGAAGAATAGGAGGAAAAGCGTCCAGGTAGCTAAGAGTGCAGATAATCTGGTGGACAAGCCGTTGGAAGAAAGGCATGAGAAGAAGAAGATGTTTAAGTTCCATAGGCGATTCAGCCTCAGCAGAGGGAAGGAGGATTGAGCTTATAAGCGTTGTGAATAGTTCAGATATTGAAGGTAGTTGGGGATTGTTTTAAATCACGTAGTATGTTACGGTGTTTGTTGAGGTACGATTAAACTATGATTCTGGTTATGGTAAAGCTTTTGTCTACGTTACAAGGACTCTATTTATCATACATACGAAGGTTTTGAGGGAAGTTATAGAACTTTTGTTTGAACCGTTATATGTCGTAATATACATATATATGAAATTTCATATTTAATGTAATGAAAATTGATATATTGGCATTGTATTTTGGTAATTATTTATACACATCGCATGAAATTACTTACTCAAACTCGTATTTGCAGCGATCTTGCATTAAGTCTATTGAACTTAGTAACTGTTTTTATATTCGTACCTTAATAGCTATGTGTCTTGTGTATGACGAATAAATAGCAATAATTTCCAAAACATACACATCATGATAAAATTTATTTTGGAAAATATTCTAAAGAATAATTTTCCAAAAAATTATCAATTATTATTAAGTCCAATATGTCACCCGTCTTCTATCTTATTATACATTTATATGTTATCCAGCAATACAATATATCGATATCTTCATTCAAAAAACTCCTAAATTCCTTCAAACTTCAACTGTCAGATACTAGCGTGATTTAAAACAATCCTTTGTATTTGGGTGACCGCAATTGGTCTTTAAATGCCAAAGAATAAGTGTAATTGTTGATGTTAATCTTTCATATATTGGAGAGTGTAGCTTTCGTGTATATAACTCATTCTATCATGTATCTTACTAGGTATACTATTACTACACAGTACAACTTCAAGTACGTAAAAAATTTTTGCGTCTTAAATGCTGGTTTTTATACACTCTGCAATTATTTCAAATAAAGCGTGAAATATACATGTTCTTATGCAAATTTAAAATATACCTTTATTTTCCTTAGATGGCAATTGCTCATCAGATAAGGGATAACAGTAACTAAAGGACATGGCTGTGTGTCATTGGTTCTGCGGCAGTAATGTCAAGGAAACTACCATTTCCCTGATTTCCAAAAAGGAACTATTTAGAATCGTTACATTGAACGTACTTATAGAGTGGAGCCAATGGCTTATCTGATGCTAGAAGGCTACTGCCACACAAGGATATGCAAGTCTTTCTTGCATTGTTTCTATAAACCCAAGGAAATATTATCAAATTTGCATTTTGTACAGAGAAGTAGAAATCATGTACGGTTATTCTGGCCAGCCAGCACGCAAAGTTTGACTCTGAAATATTCAGTATGGTTAACAAATTCTGCTTGAGAAAGGGTTTACTTCAATATCCATTAATAAACTAGAATCTGCTATCAGTGATAGGAGAAAGGTTGGCAGGAGCCTACTCCATGTATTATAATACTGCAGAGAGCCGGTGTCGAATCCTAAGTCACTGTTTTGCAATTTGGATTTATGAGATTTATGAGATCTGAGTAAGAAATCTGAATATGTTTATTTCATGTCTTATCATAGCCATGAAGAATGAACTGTGCATCACCCTCCTAGGGTTAAACTAAATATGGCTTGAAAGTGAGAGAGGGAAAAATACTATGTTGTCAGTTATTACCTCTATCTATAATTCTGACTATCCAACGATTTCATCTCGGGGCATTGTGTTTGTCATTATAGAGCCATGGAAAAGAGATAGAGATACTGATCACATAATATTTTATATCTTTATACTAAGCGATTTTATGGGACTATCTTCGAAAGTCTAAAGAAAGTGGAGGGGGTAAACTGGCTGCGAAAGGTAAGGCGTTAAAGCCCAATGTTAGCTTGGGACTGAAACAGCTAAGTAATTGATTGCTCAGTTCATTTTCTATGTGAGGTCTAATAACTATATAATCTGAGTTGTGCTTATTTGCTTAATGTTTACAATTTCCAAGTTTTATATTATACTGGAATACTAACAACTAATATATATTTTAAGTAAGTTTCTTGTGTTTTTATGTTCAAAGACCCGATGAAAATGAACATCATATTTGAACATATCTGTACAAACGCACACCTATTATCATCTTTGTAGAATAACCAGTCGGTCTGGAAGGATATCTTATATTATAAGTTCTTTGCGTGAAGTGATAATTTTTCGTGCGTGTGTATGTATTTATAAATATGTTCGTTTTATATATTAGACATTCTAAGCTGTCTACTAATATTTTTTATTTAGAACAGTTGGATGTTTAAGTGTTATTTTAATATATCTGGAGACTTAAGGTTAATGTCATGTCATTACCACTACGAGCATTGAATTAAACAAAGACATTAAATTACCCTATTATAAAAGTTCATAGTTCTTTAAATAAGAAATAGTTTTTTTATATCGCTTAAATGAACCTTCGCGCCTGTTGGCTAATCAAAAATGACGTTGAAATCGCTTTATATTTTTATTGCTCGATAATTAAATTAAGACTTATATTTGAATATCATTTAAACATTCGTCAATCAACTATTTAACTAGACTAATTTAGTTTTCGAAAGTTGCATCATTCGCTAGTGTTCAAACTATTATAAATTCAAAGAGAGAGATGCTGTTAAAATCATGTTTGTATAAAATATAAGATATATAATACATAAGATGTTGCTGTAGCTGTTATATAAACAATAAGAAATAGCTCATAGGTCTCGTGTTTATAAAACTCTTTACTATTAATAGGTACTAACAATATTCCATTTTCCGATAGAAAAGAAATAATTCTAAACGGTTTTATTCGATTTTAAAGTTAAACAGCTTTTGTTAAAAATTTTAAAATGGCCTTTCTCGCAAAGTTGGCAAGCCCTAACTGTATTCTATTTTTGAAGTCAAAACATATCTCTATACAAAAAACGTTAAATTTTTGCTATTTCGAACGATTATGACTTGCAATAGATATGTTAGTATCTAATCAAAACAGTTCAGAAAAACGTAATACGAGAATTCACAATAGACGTGTTTTTGTGTAACTGTGTAAGAGCGAATTCCGGCTTAGAAAAGATTAACCATAGCACAAAGAGTCCCATTTTTTCCATTTAGATAGACGAGCGAATGATCGAGAGAAAATTAACCTTGTTGTTCAAAATGTGTATTGTTATCTGATGTTTTAACATAGTTTGTATATTTGTTTTATGTATATTAAAACATAATCTTCTCTCTTAGCCTTTATTATTCCCAAGTCACTTGGGGTCGGCTTTTCTGGTCTAACCGGATTTGACTGGATATCAGTTTTTACACGGAGCGGCTGCCACCTGACCTCCGCAACCCGAAGGCTAACGATACCCTAAGGCTAGACCAGTGTCAGAATATTAGAGGGTACTGACTTTCCCAATTAATGACTGCCATAGATGTTCATGGCAGCCGGGACCGACGGCTTAACGTGCTCTCCGAGGCACGGAGCAGGCGATAATTGTCAATCAATACGCACATAATTAGTAGATTAGTCAGAGGTGCGCGACGCGGGTTCGAACACGAGACCCTCTGCATTGCAGTCTTGGTCTCCCCACTGAGCTATCGCTGCTCTTATATTAAAAATTATATTAAAACATAATGTAAAGACAAAATGTTTTACTTTTCTTATCTATTCTGCTATTGCTAATAAAAGTAATCTGAATCTTTGTTTGCTGGAATAAAGTGTTTTCTTTCCTAAAGTACATAAAGAGAAGACTATTATATAGAGGACTATTAGTGCCCACACTTATGTATGGAAGTGAAAGTTGGGTATGGCAAAAGAAGCATGAGACCTAAATAAATGCTGTAGAAATGAGAGCGCTGAGAAATATATGTGGTGTGACTCTGAAAGATGGAATAAGGAATAGTGTGATTAGAGAGCGATGCGGCATGAAAGTGGATATAGTGACAAGAATAGAAAAGGGTATGTTAAGCTGGTTTGGGCATGTAGAAAGAATGGACGAGGAAAGACTGACTAAGAAAGTTTATTAGGCTAGTGTGAATGGAACAGTCGCAAGAGGAAGACCTAGGCGAACGTTTCTCGATCAGATCGGAGGCGTTCTGGACAAAGACCAGGTTAAGAGCACCTTGAACCGACGGGCGTGTATGAGGAATGTGATGAAAGTGAATGAAGCCATAGAAGTGTGTCAGGATCGTAGCAAATGGAAATCCGTAGTCTCTGCCTACCCCTCTGGGAAACAGGCGTGAATCTATGTATGTATGTATTATATAGGACTTGAGTCTTTGACCTCGGTGATAATTCAATATTGTATTTCATTTCGTTTACGTGTAGTGTTGATGATTTAATTCCAAGATCTAAAATACGCTGAAGCCCATAATATCCATCATAGTTTAAATCACGAAGAGTTTAACTGTCGTTGATATTTAAAAACGTAAATGAAAGTTTACTCTCGTAAAAGAATTTTGTTTTCTGTACCTAAGTAAGCTACAACAATACATATTCAAAGATATGAACAGTTTCGTTGCTAAAGTGCTGAGGCACCTTCAGGTTTTGCTTTGAGGCTGTACTTTTTCAATTTGTTCTCATTTCTAATATATTCCTTTTATTGATATTCAGGAATTCAGTATAAAGCTCTTTTATACATTGGCAAGTTAGTAGTGTCCTGTCTAAAGTATTAAGACAGCTATGTGTAATTTTATTTATATAGGGGTTAACCAATTTTTATTTTTATCTTGAAAGCGAAGAGTATTTCTTGCTCTACAGCTGCAAGCTGCCGTTCTATACGTTAGTATTATATATATACACAAATCTATGTGTATCGTTATTTTTAAGCTGGTGTCTTTAATATTATGTAAAAGTGAGTATATCGTTTAGAATTAATTAATATTTTGCTGATTTAACACAACTAGCAAGAAGTTCAAGAAGTTGAGAATTAGAAAGAGCCTTAGAAGCTGTACTGACTAACAGAAAATATACCGAGAAAATGATCAATCAATAATCGTCTCTTAAAACTCGCAGCACGTTTTGGCATTTAAGCAAATAGGTATTTTATTTTCAAGACATGTATTGTCACGAATAGATAAATGCAAATGTTGGATCTCGTACATCCTGCTTTAACAGACTTATTCACACATCGAAACAAGGCGCTTGCGATCTTGCGGTATTTTAATCAAAGTGCTATCTTACCTAAAATATTAAATACAATAACGTTTTTAAACCCAGTATGTCTTAAAAATCAATGATATTATTGATCTTTAAGATATCCTGCACGTACTCTAGGTGCCAGCCAGTGAGAGCGAAAGAACTCGATTGCACATTGAAATGAGATATAACAAATATCTCACGTCGAACTTACATAAATTTTACGGACACTCTCTTTTCAAAGTAGAAACTATATATTTTATTTTAAAGACCTTGGTCTTCGATCTGCCACTTAAATGATAATATTTTTGGTTATAGATTCATACGGTAGGATTATTTCATCTTTATACATATCTAAAATGAGATAATATGGAATGCAAGAATGGTATTATTGCCCTATTATCTAACTTTACCAGTATTACTTCACAGCTTATAAAACTAGTTGATTTTCGGCCCCAGAGCAGTTCAGTCCTTACGTTAAGATTGCAGTGTATGTAACTGTTCTTAGCGAATGTGTGTACGTGTATGTGTGTGTATATGTATATGTTTGTTTAATCTGTAATATCATACAAGCTTTGTTAGTAATGTATTCATTGTATATCTAACTATTGGATAATTATTGATGTAATGTGCCCTTTTCATATAAACAATACTTCGTACTGTCTAATACGTTTATGATGTGTGCCTTCAATATTTTATCTTTGTAACTCTATTGTACTTATGCGTAGGTACCTATACCTACTTTTCATCTTATTCATCCGCAATATCATCTTTACCAAGTTTTCTAACTAAATACATCTTTTCAATATGGTTTTCTACATATTCGAAATCCCTACTTAATCCTTACTAATATTATAAATTCGAAAGTAACTCTGTCTGTCTGTCTGTCTGTTACCTTTACACAGCTAAACCACTCAACCGATTTAGATGAAATTTGGTACATATATAGTTTAAAACCTGTGGAAGGACATAAGCTACTTTTTATTGATATAGGTACCACGCGGGCGGAACCGCGCGCAAAAGCTTGTAATATTATAAATGCAAAGTAACTCTGTCTGTCTGTCTGTCTGTTACGCTTTCACGTTTAAACCACTGAACCGATTTTGATGAAATTTGGTACAGAGATAGACTAGACCTTGAGAAAGGTCAAAGATTATCTTTTGTTGTAAAAAAGGGCATAAAGGGGTTAAAATAATGGATGAAACTTTATGTGGGAATTCGTCATTATCCCGCCTAAACCACAACTACTTTTGATGAAATTTGTTACAGAGATAGACTAGATCTTGGGAAAGAACATACCTTTTGTTGTAAAAAGGGCCATGAAGGAGTTGAAATATGGGATGAAAGTTTGTATGGGAATTTGTCATTAAGGAAGATAAAACCACTTTGTATTTAGGCACTTGATAAGAAGGCAATAAATAAACATTTGTTGCAGCGATTTTGAAATTTCGACGTACGTGGGGATGAAATAGGCGACGAAAGTTCGTGTGGAAGCCCAAACAAATCTGTCTATTTTTACAATACGTATATATATCAGAAACATTTATAATTAGTAAAAATGCTGTCTTAATATATAATCGTCGCGCGAGTGAGGGACACGCCAATCGCCCTACACAACGAACGATGCGCCGGCGGCGGTGCACCGCGACGTAGACAAGGAGTCTATAACATTAACAAAAGCGGTGAGCGCGGGAAAATGTTGCAGCAGTGTGCTTTTGGTTTGGGATGAATGTACGATGTCCCACAAAAGAGCAATCGAGGCACTATACCGCGCCATGAAAGATATCAGGGTATTATTGAAGGGATGGTGGTACTTTTAGCTGGTGGCTTAAGACATGCCTACACAGGCAGATGAAATAAATGCCTGTTGAAAGACATCTGCATTATGGGTACACGTAAAAAGTTTTGTCTGACTACAAATATGCGACTACAACTACACAACGATTCTCACGCAGGGCAATATGCGGCTGCTGTTCTAAAAGTCGGAGAAGATTGTATGCTAATAGAAAGTAAGAGTATGATTACACTAAGACGTGCATTCTGTCAAATTGTCCATAAAATAGATGATTTAAATAATAATGTCTATCCAGCTCTACAAATAAGTATGGGCAATCGAGAATGGTTGTGTGACAGGTTAATTTTGGCGCCGACAAATGAGACAGTAGGCCAGATAATCGAACACATTATGTCAGATGTTGAGGGAGATGTTGTCGTGTACCTCTCAGTAGACAATATTATGGACACTAAACAATTGACAATATACCCTATAGAGTTTCTTAACTCTTTAGAATTATCAGACGTGCCTCCCCATAAGTTAAGGCTGAAAGTTGGTATTCCAGTTCTTCAGTTGAGAAATCTTGACGCACCAAGGCTATGTAATGGTACACGGTAACAAATTACGCATCTAGGACGCAATATTATAAAAGCTATAATCATGACTAGAATGGCAAAAGGAGAAAATGTTTTAATCCCATGTATTCCGATAATTCCGTCCGAATTGCCATTTCAGTTTAAAAGAGTGCAGATTCCCCTAAAAGCAGCAATTACGATAATAATAAACAAAACTGTTTTCCATGGGCATCTCTATGCTCAAGAGAATCAAACCCGCAAAATCTTTATGTTTTAGCATAGAATGGAAGAACAAAAATGTAGTTAATCAAAATGTATTAAAATAAACTATTTGCAGTAAAACCATTTATAAGCGAATTTTTAGCAAAAAAGTTTTGTAAGAAAAATTAAAATGCTGCCCAGAGTAACTATTCCACGCGGACGAAGTCGTGGGCAAAAGCAAGTATTCGATAAAAACATGGTGAAACAGTGGCGTTTTCTATGGTAAATACATCTGCATCTAGCGATTTAATATAGAACAATAATTAATTATAGTGAATATGCATCCCAACAAACTGGTTTTTTATAAAATCTTAGTCGTCTGCTTGGCCTTTCAAAGTATATTCAGGGCACGCACCTAAATCTGAAAACAGAATAAAATCCATAGACTTGGATCAATTTAATCACGACTTATGTTCCAATACTATATTGTATGTATATTGTGTGCACTTGAATGATGTGCAAAAGTGATACTATGTGCACACCCTATTATGTACCCAAGACATTACACACATAAAAATGTTAGTAGCATTAGACAAATGACATGTCATTAAATCAATCAAAACACAAGTGTACCCTGTCTCAATTAGCATACTGGTACACTGGTTCACTTCTTGCGAATTAACTTGATGTTATATAAATCAATGCGATTAGACTGCGCCGAGCGTAAGACAGATAATGACAGAGTTCGTGCGGCGCATATTCAAATCGGCGCGCGGCCGCCATATTAAAATTGTATGGAGGATTTAAAGTGGTTTTTGGATAATATATATCTTTATTGTCAACCAATAACTTAAAATATTTGGGACGGACAAATTGTAATATAGCTATTTATGTTTCGTTTAAGCTGTAAAATAGGATAGATTTTTACTGTTATAATCTAAAAATCACGTAACACGAGCTGACGTTTTTGCATTTTTCGTGCAAATTTACGTAATTTTGTAGGCGAAAATATTAATTATTTTAAGTTTTTTACACGGAGTAATATTAAACACATTTATTGTTATGATCAATGTATATTTTATATTTGTATTAAACAAAAAGTGTTGATTTTATTCACTTAACTGTGACCGTTTGTTTTGGCACATTTCGCTCGGCGCAGTTTTATACTTTATGCCTTAGTGGCGCAACGGTATTGATGATGATAATTCGACTACTGTCTCAGGTTGAATGCCTGGGTCGGATTATCTATCTAATATAAAATATTATAAAGCTGAAGAGTTTGTTTGTTTGTTTGTTTATTCGTTTGTTTGGTTGAACGCGCTAATCTCGGGAACGACTGGTTCGAATTGAAAAATTCTTTTACTGTTGGATAGCCTATTTATCGAGGAAGATTATAGGTTATATAACATCACGCTACGACCCACGGGAGCGGCGAAGTAATTATAAACAAGGGTGAAACCGCAGGTGCAGCTACTAAATTATATATTACAAAGCTAAAATGGTTTGGTCTCTATTTCATTGATTATTATTTGAACGTATTAATATGATTTTGTTCACAAAAAGCTAATGACTGGTGAATTTTTTGATCTGTATTTTACTTTCGTTAAACTATACATAAATTATTATATATGCTTTTTTATGTCTGTACTCTACAGAATGACAAATATTTATTATCAAATGATGCAGAACGTTTAATAATTCACGAAACTGCAAATGATTTTATATACAAACATTTTTGCATACAATGTATTCTAAATACAATTCGTTTAACTTATAATCAATAAGCAATACGTGTGTTATAGTATTAATAAATTTTCTTTGCTTTTTAAATGCTCAATTTTGTGTAGATGATTGGTTCAATGTAACGATTGATTATGTTATTTTACGTTGTTCCTCGTTCTCGGAGTTAATATTTGACAAGTAGAAAGTAATTTACAGGTTAAAAGTACATTTTTGTAAGACTCGAGTAACCTTATTGGTAATTCTATACGAATATGGCTGCAGTAAATTAAATTCTACTGCATTTTTTCTTCTTCTCAACAGGTTTGCCTATTTCTGGATTAATTAATTAATAAATTGTATAGTTAAATTTAGAACTTCAACATTCTGTTTTTAATCTGTAACATATTACATGTACGAAAGGTTTACCTTCATTTAATTCAACAACTTTTTGGCTAATAAATATGTTAGATGATAAATAGTTACAAAATTGTGTCCCTATGACAATAATTCATGATTTTAGAATTCGAAAGATAGATTTTAATTTTAAAGAAATTGAAAGAAAATTTTCATGTTTTATGTATGTATACTGATTGTTTTATAATAATAATATATATACAAAGTCATATCTCTTAGCTACTCTTAATGACGTATATGTAATTGTACGTCCCTATCATGCTTAGCTTATTTCATTTATAAAACACCTTCTCAAAGTACCTACTGAGATGTAGAGAAAGTTCAGAAGTTACATGCCCATATATGTACAGTGTCGAAACACCAATTGGTGATTTGACACCTAAGTATTTATATATTTATCTATGTTATCTATCAGAGAATAGGACAAATGTTGTCTTTCGATCTTAAATTTATATTACAATCCTTTTCAAAATACTTCCAGAGATAACTTCTGAACATTGTCTATGTGTTCAAGAAGGTAAATTGGGCAAAGCTAATTAGAAATCTATGTTATTGTTGTTATTACCCAGATAATATTCTATCTATATATGGATGTGTCCCGGGTTGTACGAAGTAGCTTCAGAATGATTTATATTCTTGTAAATAAT
This sequence comes from Catocala fraxini, assembly GCA_930367265.1. Classification (NCBI taxonomy): domain Eukaryota; kingdom Metazoa; phylum Arthropoda; class Insecta; order Lepidoptera; family Erebidae; genus Catocala; species Catocala fraxini. The sequence continues at coordinate 26,430,334 of OV884031.1, forward strand.
ATTATGTAGGTTATTGATAATTTATTCGCACTTTAGGCAGAGGTGTAGCAATGTTGACATTGTGTAAAATAGGCATTATTATCCTCTTTAAAATTGAAATGTTAAAGCACTCAAAATAGAAAATGTAAAGTAAATAAAACCCTTGGTACGCTCGATAAAGTTTCATATTTAAATATATACCTTATAAACTTTGCAGATTTAAACATATGTAACTAATTATGTACTTAATCATTTAAAAGCCACTCAGTTTTATTATGAAACGCCTAAACTTGATGCTATGAATCATCCAGGAATAACCATTCCCTAGCGTACTTACACTGTGCTATAACAAGATTTTTGAGATAGATAACTAAGTTTAGGGCTGACTGAGGTTCAATTTCATTATAATCCGCGTTTTATAATAAAACCAATCAGCTAATATTCTCATTTATTTTACCTAGAGCTATTAAACTAAGATTATGTGTATCTAATGAGGCGATTACATAATAAGTGATTAAACCTTTTACTAGTCAATTCAAGTATGAGGTATATTTGAAATGTAAACCAAGCATAAGCATGTGTTTTAACTCTTTAAACGTACATAGTACACACTACATAGAAAATTATTATAGCTGGCATGGATTTTAGACACAGAAATGAACCTTCTTTTTACACATTTTCGTGCATTTCTTACAGCCTATCTAAACTTATAGTTGGTAAACAAAAAAAGGGCGACCGAGTAAAAAGTGGTCTCGTTCCAGTGTTCAACAAAAGTGTTTGAATGTTTGTGTTTTTACTAGATCCAACAAAAACTGTGTACAAAACATTATACGTCATACGCTACACCTCGACAATGTTGATCTATAGTTATTGTCACGCAACGCGGTTGATCAAATGTTTATAGTCATGTTATACTGTTCCATTTGTTGATCCAATTAGTTTTAATATAGAAAATATACACTATGGCGAAATACATGTGTTTTATTTAAAGATTGTGTTGTCTTTGTGTTTAGAACATCTTTTGAAATGAACTGGAATATTTTAATACATAACTTAGCCTGCCAATTATTGAAATAAGACCGGGCTGCTGCCACGCAAATGATTAAGGTTCATTTGAATAGTTACTACATAGTTCCTTAAAGCAAAGGTCGTGATATCTTTGTCTGACTTATTATAAGAGTAGTATGATACTTGCTTTTAGAATCTTGGATCGTGTAAATGGTACTTAATATTGTCTTCTGTTTACGCGAATATTATTCATTGAAATTAAACTACTATATACGGATTTTATCGCGTTATTTATTTGACACTTTATTACATAATTTTGAAAACTGTTACACTACTTTTACTTTTAAACTTTACAAATTTTTAAGCTAATTAAATTAATATTAAAACTATTAAAACTATTTAGATTTAATTTAATTTTACACTTTCCCCGACGATTCAAAACAGCGACTTAACTCGAAATTTGAAAGTAAGGCAATTTGAACTCTAATTGTATATGTTAAATTCTAATATTATATTTGTATTAAATCATTGCAATAGAGTTCAAATTTGTTTAATTCAAAATACTGAGATAAGTCTCTGTTTTATTAAGAGTGCGATGTAATTCTCAGCTCAGAAACCGGGGTTTAGTACTCTTACGACCGTTTTCAATATCCTATCCATCTGTGGATTTGTTTACTGGAGATAGACTTTTGACGTATCTTGTATGGAGCTAATGTCAAAACCTATCGCTAGTAACAGATAGATAGGATATTGAAAACGGACGTTAGGCAGTTTTCCTCTAAAAGGATAGTACTTGGACTTGGACGCACGGGCACGTGTCGTCGCCAAAAAATTGACAACAATTGGCTTTTCTAGTTTAATCTTTATTTGAAAGTCTTTTAACCTATTGAAGTTACATTTTCTCTATTTTACTTTTATTTTTTATAGTAATTCTTGATAATAATTTAAACAACCAACAAAGACTGCGTTAGTGAAAACGACTATGTTTGATATCCGGGTCAGGCAGTGTTTCTGGGTTTTTCCGACAAGAAATCTTCACTAACATCATGAAGTCTGGAAATCCTTGCCCTTATTACGTAGGACTTAATATTAAATTTTAATTTTAATACTCTATCACATACACATAACACCATCTAGCCCAATCTAAGCAGAGCTTGTACTATGGGTAGTAGACAATGGATAAATATACATATATCTTTTTTTTGTTGTAAATACATACATATTAGGTATACATAGACTTTTCCTTTGTAACGCTTATAACGACGTAGATAAAAAATAACATCAAACAAATTCAATAAGTTTTTATTTATATAAGTAAACAACATAATAAACACTGAAATGTACTTTTTATTATTAAATTAAAAATTAAAAGTAATATTCTTTCTATAATGTTCTATAACATACAACACCATCTAGCCCAAACTAAGCAAAGCTTGTACTATGGATTGACAATGAATAAACTTACGTATATACATTCTTTTTGGTAAATTCATACATATTATACATAGAAACACCCAGAACAAGATAAACATCCATGTCCATGCACACAAATGTATGACTTGTGCGGGAATCGAACCCGCGACTTCAGGCGTGGCAGTCGGTTACATTAACCACTACGCCATCGAGACCGACAAAAAAAGTTTGCTGCCGACAAGTAGATGTAAAACGCCTACTCATTCAGGGATAGCGTCATCTATATATATATAAAACTCTTCCGTTACTGAGTGACTGACAGACAACGCACAGCCGAAACTACTGAACGCAAGAAGCTGAAATTTTGCATGTATGTTCCTTGGAGAGTGTAGGGGTGCTCTCTTAGTGCTCTAAGAGAGGATTTTTGGCAATTCCACCCTGAAGGATGGTGAAAGGGGTAAAACCCGATATTCACACGGGAACGGGACTTACGCGGGTGAAACCGCGGGAAAACTACTAGTATAATATATGTATCATATTCTAACTTTATTATACCGGAAATCAGTATAAGAGCTTTGGGACAACATAATGTATTTATGACGCCATTATTCCCTGAAAGGTAAAAGTACATACAACTCGCAATAAAAGTGTTTTTATCTTTAATAGTTTATTGTAGGTACAACCGAATTGACATAGTTTTATACATGGCTAACGCATTAAGTATTATAATAATTAGATATGTCCTTAATGGTGAATATACTAATAGTAACAAGAATATTACATACTAGCTTTTGCCCGCGGCTTTGCTCGGAAACAATGCTGGATGAAAAAGTACCCTACGTCCTTTTCTGTGACTCTGCCAAAAAAAAATCGTATGTCTGTTTGCATGGTTAAACTACTGAACCGATTTTATTGTGCTGGCTAGCAGAAAAAGGACTGAGTCGCATCCAAATTTGCAATTAAAACAATTATGACTGAGAATATATTCCTTATACATATATCTGAATATATATCTAAGGATAAATTGACTGACTGACACAGGCACACCCCAAGCCCTGTCAGGAGACATGCAATTTTGGACAGAGTTTCTTCTAATCTTTAAAAGACTACTATCGCATTAGGAATCATTTCTGTATTGCAGGATTTTATAAACATTCAAACAACGAACCCAAAGAACACCCAGACTCGAAACAAATATTGGGAACACACAACAATTTTTTGTCCCGGGAGTTACAGTGGTGAGCTCACCAGCCCCGAAAGGTGTGAAATGGTTTGCGATATAATCGAATTCCACGCGGATAAATTCGCGGGCAATAGCTAGTAAAATATAGAAACATAGAAAGCCGAAAGCCTAAACATAGAATTGTTTTCAGAAAAATTAATAACGACACTTCTCAGAAAGAGATATCGTGGGCAGTCTATGTTGACATAGATTAGTGAGTTTTACATTCGAGAGCTTCATGGAAATTAGAACTTAACCAAACTGTTCTTCTTCGCCATTAAAGCAAGCGATATTGAAATATATGATAAGTACATTACTTTAAAGATTCAGAAGTGCGTTCCGTAAAATCTAATTTAAGACCGCTGGCAATCTTGTAAATATATATATATATAATATAAATGCAGGGTGTGGTGTAAATAATGGATAACTCCGAAACCGTCGACTGGCCAGATTATCATCTATCATTTATATCACCATATGCCCATGGATGACCAAATTATTGATATTTTTAATATTTCAAATAAAAATTGTTCTCACTCATATAAAATCAGCTACCATTTCTACAAGCCGACATTTTCTCGATCTGTTTTTTTTATGTCACTCCTGAATACTTGTATCATCAGACTAGTATCAAGTTTTTTTGTTACAATAATATAATAATAATATAATATTCTACCACATACACACAACACCATCTAGCCCAAACTAAGCAGAGCTTGTACTATGGGTACTAGACAATCTAAGACAACTTAGCAAAAAATACTTATTCTCAAATTTTAACACGTTTTCGAAGGAATTACGAATTTCTGGGCCCCTGTATCGAAAAAAAATGTCCATGGGTATATGATGATATAAGTGGGGTAAATGATAGATGATAATCTGGCTAGTCGGCAGTTTCAGGGTTATCCATTATTTACGCCACACCCTGTATATACAATCGTAACCCGTCTGACCTAGGATTCAATCTCAAACCAACATCAAAATCATATGACTACTAAGACACTAAAGGAAACTTGATGACGTAAACCCGTTTTGATTAAAAACTTTTTCAAGTTATCGAAGCGTAAAGGATAGCTCGCAGACAATCACAATACAATCAAATCGATTTCCAAGTAATTAATGTTCTAAAATTGATTTACACTTGTCTACATATAATACAAACCAATGGCCTTCACATTGGATTGTCACTGGCCATTTGCTATTTTAATGTTATCTGTGAACGCGGCCGGAGCAGAATATTTCGCGCGTAGCACTCTACGGGTGACCGCGTAGCTTTCCCGCCAAAGTGATTCCATTTTTAAAAGTGACATTATTATTTAAAAATTTGTTTCTTTTTTGGCTCTGGATAAAAGTTCAAGATGAAGATCAACTTGGATGATGGGGTGAGCAAATTAAAGGCTGTTTTTATAAAATTAACATAATACCTACGTATTTATTTCATGGACTTGAATGTTTTTGCTACCATAATTTATTTTGTTAACGTGTTACGTGTGTGGTTAATACACCTTTGCCTATTGGTTCGGGGATATATTCGTAACCGTCAAACTATATATATCATGTATAGCGGCAAACTACTAAACAAACCGTCTTCGGACGTTTGCTTGGGCTTTCAATCTATCCTTTCGATAATGTAAATAAAGTAGTTTATCACAGGAGCATCATGGATCACGATACCTTAGATATTACTACAATGCCCATACAAAAGATTTGTGTTACTTTTCCACAAGGCAGCGAATGATCGTATCCCCTTGTAATGTAAAATTTGCTTTGCTCCATTGAGCTAGGTAGCGTGACGTTTCCTTAGTAAAAGGGTAATTAAAACGGGTATTAGCAATTTACTGGCCGGCAATAGCAACCTTATTATAGAAAAGCGTCAATATTTTGGATATGGCTATCGAAAGAATAGAGGAAGTAGTTGAGTTACCATTATTTATTATATTTACTAGCGACCCGCCTCGACTTCGCACGGGTAGTAGAAAACCTTAACAAATTATACACCTAAACCTTCCTCATAAATCAGTCTGTCTATTGGTGAAAACCACATGAAAATCGGTTTAGTAGTTTTTGAGTTTATCTCGAATAGACAGAAGACGCGGCGTGGCAGTTTGTTTTATAATATGTAGTCATCATCATCATCATCGGGTTATAATAGTCCACTGCTGGACATAGCCCTCCCCTAATGAGCGCCATAGCGCCCTGTCTTCGGCTTGCCGCATCCAGCATCTGCCTGCAGTCTTTCGCAGATCGTCATCCCATCTGGTCGGAGGGCGTCCTACACTACGTTTGCTGAGTCGCGGTTTCCACTCAAGAACAGCGGCTCTCGGTTCTTCGCGCGATATGGCCAGCCCACTGCCACTTCAGCTTGCTAATTCTCTGAGCTATGTCGATGACTTTGGTTCTCTGTCGGATGTATTCGTTACGAATCCTATCCTTCAGAGAAACTCCGAGCATAGCTGTCTTCTATAATATGTAATAATAGTGATGAACTCAAATAGTTACGTTATCAACTCTAGAATACAATGGTTTTTAAAATTTAATCAGTACTAAATAAGTTACCGTTGTTTCCGGGGATAATTATTGTCTAAAGAGAGAAAAAGGATAAAATTTAAGATGAACTGCTATTTCCAAGGGAGATAGCGAGACATCCTCACTACAACTTTACTTTTCATACGCCCGTCTTTTTTATTATATTTATTCTCGACTCAATAGTCACAGCGACTCACCGGCGGTCAAACACACTAAGTTTTTAATTATGCTTGGCATTCCTACAATTGACAGGTGAAATTAATTATTCATTTATTTTAAAAACTAATTTTGATATTGTTTTTACAAAGAGGGTTTCTTTTGATTGCTGTTTGTGTTGTTGGTAGAATAATATAAAGATGTAAACATAGGCATATCCATGCATCCGAATGTGTATAGCATGGCCAATGCGTTTAAATATTTTTGAGCTCGCCGGGCTATAGTATGTAGAAAACACTACAGCCTCGTATTGCAATGAAATATTGCCCGTCTAGAAAAAATATATGATATATATTATTCAAATCAGATTCATAGTTTCGTAGACCGTATTTGCAAAAATTCTTCAGCTTTACTTAAGGAACTAGCAATCCGCCCGGGCTTCGCACGGATATGTTATATTACTCTCAAAGGGATTAGGCGGCTTGAATTCCTCTGACATTTTTAACAATTATCGTCATATTTCAACCAATTTACAACAAAACTTTAACAAATTATACATTTAAACATTCCTCATAAATCATTCTATTTATTGAAAAAAACCGCATGATAATCGGTTTAGCAGTTTTTGAGTTTATCGCGAACAGACAGACAGACGTGGCTGGGGACTTTTTTTATAATATGTAGTAAAGTGATATTGATAGGCGGTAGCCAATTTCACACTGCAACCTATTGAATCCTAACTTGAAAATTATCTGTGTCTTACAAAAAGTGATCACCAAATAAGATTATGTTTTTGTTGCTGCAGTCACAAGGAATGTATGCATTTCAACCATCGAAGAAACCATCCAAGGAATCCTTCTTGCAAGATACTTGGCAATGAACCAGCGTTACCCTTTTGTGATAGATATCAAATTGGCTTAACATATTGCTCGACTACAAAGGCATTTTTATTTTTATATTTTTTATACTTCTATGTTGGCAAACAAGCATACAGCCCACCTGAGAGTAAGTGGTCACCGTATTATTCCTATTGACGCCTGCAACACCAGAGGCATCACTTGCGCGTTGCCGACCCTTAACGAAAGGAAGTGGCAAGGAGAAGGAGCGGGAAGGGGGAAAGAGGATGATTGGGCCTCCGGCACTCTCACTCACCGAACAAAACACAGCAGTAGGAATACTGGTATTTCACGTCGATATTCTGTGAGAGGGCAGTCCTTTCCCGGTCGAGCCGACCCCTTAATGCTGAAATCAGCGAAGCTCTACTACTCAAAGTAGGTTAGGTTAATTTAGGTAAGTAACGGTACGTGTTTTTAAAAATAAAATATAGCCATTTTACTCGGCGATAATATAAGCTACATTACCATCGAGTTACATAACTATATTATATGTAACGGTGAAACAATTTAAGAAATCGATTAAGTACTTTTTGAGTTTAATCGTTACAAACAAACAAACAAAAAATCAAATCTATTAGTTGTATATAATACGGACATATCGACGATAAAGTATCAATATCCAATAACTAACATTTTAGCGATTTTTACATCTCATCTTATCTTATTTTATGTGGGCCCCCACAGTCAGTCAGTGCAGACCGGCGACACTTCGACCCAGTGGGATCTTTTGTGTCGACACTCTCCTAATAAAGACTGCCATAGATGTTCATATCTGCCAGGTTATATCTACTAATATTATAACAGGTTAGGAATATAAATGTAGATAGAAGATGCAAGTATGTAAAAATCGCGATAGCTCAGTGGGGAGACCAACAGACTACAATGCAGAGGGTCTTGGGTTCGAACCCATGTCGCGCACCTCTGACTTTCGGAAGTTATATGACTTTTCGAAATTATGTGCGTATTGATTGACAATTATCGCCTGCTCCATGCCTCGGAGAGCACGTTAAGCCGTCGGTCCCGGCTGCCATGAACATCTATGGCAGTCGTTATTGGGAAAGTCAGTACCCTCTAATATCCTGACACTGGTCTAGCCTTAGGGTATCGTTAGCGTTCGGGTTGCGGAGGTCAGGTGGCAGCCGCTCCGTGTTAAAACTGATATCCAGTCAAATCCGGTTAGACCAGAAAAGCCGATCCCAAGTGACTTGGGAATAATAAAGGCTAAGAGAGAAGAAATTACTATAATATGGAAATATGTCTGCAAACCCGCACTAGGCCAGCGTGCAGAGCTGTTGCTTAACCTTTCTTATACTGAGAAGAGGTCTGTTCCTTGTAGTGGGATAGGTTATATAAAAGGCTGACATTTTTATATAAAAATGCAACGTTGTGTAAAAACATTAAGTTAATCCAACGACTACTTTTCTAGTTTCGAGACACAAATATATTGAAACAATATTTTACATTTTCAATTATTTTTAAGTCATCTCTCGCACTAGAAAAAATGCCTGCATCGCGGGCAACTTTACGTCAGAACAACCTTTTGTAAATTAAAAAGTCCCGTGTGGGATTCAAACCCTCAGCGTAGTGGCACTGGTGAGCCGAAACTTAAACCACTATCCGAATTGTGATTATATTGGAAGAATATAACCAATTAACATCGTTTTATATATTTGTCGGCCTCGATGGCGTAGTGGTTAGTATAACCGACTGCCACGTCTGAGGTCGCGGATTCGATTCCCGCACAAGTCAAACATTTGTGGGCATGAACATGTATGTTTGTCTTGGTCTGGGTGTTTCTATGTATAATATGTATGAATTTACCAAAAAGAATGTATATACGTAAGTTTATTCATTGTCAATCCATAGTACAAGCTTTGCTTAGTTTGGGCTAGATGGTGTTGTATGTTATAGAACATTATAGAAAGAATATTACTTTTAATTTTTAATTTAATAATAAAAAGTACATTTCAGTGTTTATTATGTTGTTTACTTATATAAATAAAAACTTATTGAATTTGTTTGATGTTATTTTTTATCTACGTCGTTATAAGCGTTACAAAGGAAAAGCGATACGTTTTTTTCTTGCTCATTCAAATCAGAGACAAATCGAGTTTACTTAAACAGGTAAATAAACCATTTGTTCGCGTTTTTATTTAAATGGGTTTAAACAATTTACCTTGGCCTTCAACCATTCATAAAACATTATAGATCAATTGCAGCATACCTATCACTTGAATATTAACTTCTCTAACTTGATGGCAAATTGTATGAATTAATTATTTATAATCTCTCTATTACCCAGAAGCATGTAATAGTAATGTCCTACAGACTAAATTTCGGCCACGGCGGCCAGTCTTAACGGAGACTGACCAACTTCGCCGGAGATATTATAGTGCAGAAGTGTGTACGCAAACACAAGTGCACTCTCTGTTCCCTAACTCTCGTGATCCGATGGGACGGTAATCCGACATGAGCGGAGAGAGATCAGGTGCAGGAGCAACGGCTTTACGTGCTTTCCGAGACACGGGAGAAACTAACACCTTTCTAACTCCGGGCTGCTATTGAGATTTCCTAACAGAAAAACCCAATAACTTTTTGTTGGCCCGACCCGGGATTCGAACCCGAGACCTCATGCACAGCAGTCGCATTCACTACCGCGGCGCCACGGAGGCAGTATTAGGAGCATGTATTAGGAATCTTTATGGAATCTATATATTAAAACGTGAAGCAAAAACATTGTACCCCTTTTTACGAAAATTGCGCGGACGGAGGAGTATGAAATTTGGCACAGTTAAAATTCATATGGAGAAGGAGGGGCGAATCCTAATATTTATATAAAATATGCATTAGAAATACATTAAATTAATGAAAAAACACTACACGCATCCAACCATGTATTTGACGCACGGTTGATGATCACGGTTCGCACGCAGTCGAATAGCGTTCGTAGTATTTAGACATTGTTCGTCTGAGGTAGTACAATTCATTATAACTATGGTTACCTATACCTTATTTTTATGTAATAGAGAAAAACAGAAAACAAAGTAGCAACCTTACGAATTTTGATCACTAGGCGACCCCTAGTATTTCATAATACTTTAACCTCTTAATCTGAGATGAACCTCTATGCGCAGTCAGATGCCATAGGATCAGAGAACAGGTAAACATAAAAAATAATCTTATTTAGTATTAACAAAGAAGTACATTACAGATGCCACCAAACTTGTCCGAGAGCCTACTCCCAGAGTCTCCAAGAAACATGCCGAAGCTCGAGAAGGCAGGCTCTATGGAGAAAATTGAAAGGACGAGGTCAATGGAGTCCTGCGTCAGCATCCCGACGGAGCAGTGCACCTGCGACCAAGTTAGCTACGGTATAGGTTACTATAAACTGTACTATTATACTTTCATGGCTTTATTATATAAATGAATGAATTAAGAATGAACTCTTTATTAGACACTCACATAGTACAGACATTAACATTTAAAACAGCAGAGAGCTAAATGACTCTAGCCCAGCCTATGCTGCAGATGATCGCAGCGCTGATTTTCAGCTGAGGCATACGAGCGACTCACGAACGAAAGTACGGACTTATAATGAAATTAAAAGATTAAATAGGTAATGTAGACAAATGGAGTATCCTCCGAACAGGCTGGGTGATCGTGCCTGGCGGGCTACGGTCCGACGGTTGGGAACGGGCACTTGTGTACATAACAACTCGATGTGTAAACTTCGATTGCGCGATTCAGGATTGTACAGCGCCATCTCTTGTCAGATTTCGTAACTACTTATTTTATGAAGTGTCGTTACACTAGTAAAAGTTGTAATTAGGCGTAGTGAGCCAATAGTAAGCGGTAAACTGGCAATGGACGCTAGCAACACCATCATTTAGCCATATTTTACACTCTACGATGACAATTATTATTTCCAATATCTCACACACACCTAAAACCGTTAGCAAATGCATATGCAAAAGGACCGTCGAGGCTATCATAATTCTATTTAATTGGTCTCTTATGATAATCCCGAGAGTTTGTCCAAGTAGCTGATGCTTTATAAAAAGTTTTCAACTCACCGTCCTCTTAAAGACTTGACTTAACTGCACAACAAGCGTAGTGGTTTAAGTGGTCGCCTCGCCACTGTCACTGCGTCAAGTGTTGTGGGTTCGATCCCTACACGGGACAAAAATTTGTGTGTTCCAAAAATAGTTTTCTGAGTCTGGTTGTTAAAAAGCGTAAGCAGTCCTGTGCCACGGGTCAATTATAGTATTATTTTATGCGATAGCTGACCTTTCAAAAGAAGACGTTCCTCACCGCTTTCTTAAGGAGTCAGAAAATCTTTCACCCCTTACAGGAACGCAACACAAGATTATTTGGCTGCAAGCTTCTGTTCTCTACAGAAGCTTGCAGCCAAATAATCTTGTGACTCCTGGAGAAACGTCTTAAAGTAGGTTGCTCCAATTTGAGCTCTTTTGCCTAAAAACTGTATTTGTATTTTTTCTTAAAACTGTATTTGTATTTCCAGGTGATGCAGTGTTCTCGTGTTTCATCGTAGCCCCGCAGGTGGTGAGCGTGTGGCGAGGGACCTGGGGCATCATGGAGCTGAACCCTAAGCTGTTCCCGTATGCCCAAATATACATCCTTGGCATCGTTATACACTTTTGTTTTGCATTACTTAGGTAAGTACACATTTAAGTCTATCGTAGTCCACCCTAGTCTCAAGCACTTGACGTCACTACCAACTTTGTTACTTAATACGTGATTGATAATGATGTTGAATGAAGCTAATATAAAATCCAACCAACAGAAACTATTTTTCTTTTTAATAAATAATAGTTTAAAAACCAAAACACGGTTTAAAAAATTAAAAATAATCTAATTTAATAATTTTAATGTAACTAGCGTGAGGTGGGTGTTATCAAAATATCTTAGAAAGCACCCCACGCATTTATACATTAAAATTATTATATTATATTATTTTTTGTCCTGTATTGTCACCGTTCCTTGATAAGTGTACAAAATTTCAAATCAATCCGTTGGTTTGAAAGGGGTGAAAATCACGTTCAAAGATTCCGTTACATAGATTCATAGACACATACCAAGCTAATAAAAGCGTGTTAAAAAGCTGCTCCTGCACTAGTGATGCTTTGTATCGCAGGGTTTTACAAACATTTAAACAATGGATACAAAGAATAACCAGACTTGGAAGAACTATTTACCTCTGATTTTCGGAGTTATGCACATACCCTACCGGCCAAAAGTTTGAGACCACAAGTTAAAATATTGTTTCACAATAAAATTTGTTAAAAATACATATGATAAACAATTAATTTGAACACCTGCATATACAATGGATATTTAACTATTTTTCGAAGTCATTATTTCTATTTATTTTTATGTAATCATCGTACAAAGGTCTTTTGTCTAGAAACATCAATGGGCGCCGCGTGCGGACCGCGCGCTAAAGTCATTGTAATATTATTGTTACCTGACTATTATTCATTATTTGGGCTTTGTTTTGTGTTAACAGAATTTTAGGAAATTTTAACTTCCTAAAACACTGTGAACACCTGAGTTTCCATGGAGTAAATATTTCTTAATCTTGGTTAGTCCGAGCTCGTCGTTCTTACAGTGAAGACATCTCATTATGGGAAAAGTACGCCAAATTAGCGGTGAAACTCGTGCTGTCATCATTGCTTTACACAACGAAAGCAAATCTGAACGTGCGATTGCTACTCAGCTCAAGTTGTCGAAGACTTGTGTTCATAACACAATAACCCGATACAAGGAGACTGGCAATAATCAAGATCGTTCGCGGTCGGGAAGGCCGAGAGCTACCACTTCTAGCGAGGATAAGTTCATCGTGGTAACAAGCAAGCGGAATAGACGCCTGACAGCACCAGAAATCCGCGCTGAAGTGAACAAATCCCGGTCTACACCTGTGTCATTGACCACAGTGAAAAGAAGACTAAGAGACGCTAAGTTATTTGGTCGCGTAGCAGTGCGAAAACCTCTCTTAAGGCCACAAAACAAAAAGAAGAGAATGCAGTGGGCCCTTACCCATCGAGACTGGAGTGAAGAAGACTTCAAAAGAGTTCTTTGGACAGATAAGTCCAAATTTGAAGTGTTTGGGAGCAAAAGACGTGTTTTTGTTCGGCGGAGTGCCGAGGAAAAGATGATGCCAGACTGTGTCCTGCCCACAGTGAAGCATGGCGGTGGTTCCGTTATGGTTTGGGGTTGTTTCTCGAGCCGTGGAACTGGAGATTTGGTACGAGTCGAAGGAATTATGAAAAAGGAGCAGTACAAAGCAATATTGGAGTGTAATGCTGTACCATCGGGACTTCGGCTAGTTGGAGATGGCTTTATTTTCCAACAAGACAACGACCCTAAACACAGCTCCAAATTATGCCGGGGTTATTTAGATACAAAAGAAGCAGAAGGGGTGTTAAAAAACATGGTGTGGCCCGCTCAGAGCCCCGACCTTAACCCTATAGAACTATTGTGGGAAGAGCTGGACAGAAACGTGCGCAGTTGTTGTCCCAGCTCACAAGAAGATTTGTGGAGAGCATTGCAAGAAAGCTGGAACAACATTTCACAAGAAACAATCGACAAATTGATTGCCCGCATGCCAAGACTTGTCAACAAAGTGATTCAATGCAAGGGAGGGTTTTTTGATGAAAAAGCTGTTTAGCTTGTCAACATATATTTTAAGTTAAATTGTCGAAATATTTAATATTTTTTATTTATATTTAATTGCATTTGCCATACTTAATAAATATCACAATAAATCCTTTCATGTTTAGCTTTTTATTTTGAGTTTTACATCCATTTGCAACTTTGATGTAGGTGGTCTCAAACTTTTGACCGGCAGTGTATTTAATACAATATATAGAATAGAAATTGCTAGCTTCAACGGCCAAGGGAGACTTCCCCATAATGGTCTCGAAGAAATATGAAGTCTGCCAACCCACAATGGGCCAGCGTGGTAGACTATAGGCTAACCAATAAAAAACTAATGTGAGAAGTCACATGATAAGAGACCATACCCAGCAGCGGGACTGTTGTATAAGATTTTGACCGTGGGAGAGCCACGCTTCGGCACGAATGGGCTGGCTCAACCGGAGTGATACCACGGCCTCACAGAAAACCGGCGTGAAATAGCGTGTGCGTTGTGTTTCGTCGAGTGAGTGAAGGTACCGGAGGCCCAACGTCTGCCCCCTTCTGGTGGGGACAAATTTAAAAGAAACGCAGCGCACTTGTGGCTTCTCTGGTATTGCGGGTATCCATAGGCGGCGGCAATCGCTTACCATCAGACAATCCGACAGACCGTTTGCGTCCTATACTATAAAAAAAAGATATATAGGGCTGATATTATTATTATGGAAATCAAACCCTCTACACTTGACAGACTGACAATACAATCACTGAGCCATCCGTGTTAAAAACACGTAGATATTCTTTACGTAACGAATACTTTTTATCTGATGCCAGTATTGGACCTACACCACTCCGCAGACTGTCACACGCGATATGAGCACCTAAACTGTTGCGCTATCTATGCAGAAGACTCCATTTTCGTTTAGGTATAGAGATAATTTTACAATAACGCTATACTCATGCTAAGGGAAATATACGTAATACTTTAAGCGCCGCCGTCATAATGGGATTAGAACTTATGTTCAAGGCGTCATCTTGGAGACTCGAACTCAAATACGCTTGTTTGCCCACAGTTTACATTTATTTAGTACAGCATTATATTGCATTATTCAACGTAAATTCCAGTTTTACCTCGAAATTATGTGTGAGCTAATATTTTTTCTACAAGTTACCTTTAGATATTCAAAGAGTTCAGTGTGTTATTTAATTGTTACGGTTCCGTACAGATTAATTTTATTTTAACCTGTAGAGTTGCAGCGGCACACCGGCGGTCAGGCACAACAGGCTTTTAATACTTGACAGTGACTTGACTTGTCTGGTTGACAAGTTAAAGACAACTTCCACACTAGTTGTCTGTGCTGTACCGCGGGGTAGCTTACAAACATATAATTAACAAACATTAAGTACACCCAGTTACAGACAAATGATGATGATGTCCTCCCAGACGTATCCGTCGACGGCGACACCCTGTCAATTCTCAGACATCTGTCTGCATCTGTGTGCCCAGACGTGGCTCGCAAAACCAAACCTAGTCTTGAAAATGCGGTCACAAGTAACGCAGAATAGGTCCCCTAGTGCGTTATAAGTATACGCATAAGAGGATTTGGGACGGGCTTTCCGGAGCTGGCGTTTAACGTTAAGGTTCTCAAGACGCCTACTCTCATAGTATTCTAGGCTTTCATGAAGAGCTTTTCGCCACTCTGTCCTTCGAGTAGCCAATTTCTGCCACGTATCAGGTAACCCTATTGGCGTTAGGTGACGCTTTAAAACATCTCTAAATCGTAGGTACTGTCCTCCAGAACGTCGTTTCCCGTAACTGAGTTCCGAGTAGAATACAGTTTTTGGCAATCTGGACGACTCCATACGTTCAAGATGTCCGCACCAGCGCAGAGGCACTCCATACCCGCCAAACCCGTCCGACGAAAAACTTCTGTGTTGGGCACCCGATCCTGCCAGCTAATCCGAAGACATTTAGGATGGAAAGCGTCGAGGCGTTTGATATCGCCTTTGTAAAGACACCAAGTCTCTGATGCATACAGAAGCAGTGGTAGTATGATAGCTTTGTACACAGCTATCTTAGTTTGCAGCTTGAGATCATGAGATTCCCAAACACGATCATTAAGTCCACCGAATGCTGCTGCGGCCTTAGCAATCCTTGCGGATATCTTAGACCCGAGACGGTTGTTGCTTCGTACCAGGCTCCCAAGGTATCTAGAAGTACCTACTTCCTCTAGAGCTAATTGGTTTAAGTAGACAGGTGTACCGTCCACAGATTGCCGCCTTGTGGGTTGTTTTAGTATGTAGGTCTTCGTAGCACTGATTACTAATCCAAATTTGCGAGATGATTCGTCTAAATGGTCAAGACATTCCTGGAGATCAGCTAGACCATACAGACTAATAATTGGTGGATCACACAAATATTCATCTCGTCTGGGATGCGAACCCACAACCGATGCAGCAGCAGCAGCGATGCTACCAATTGCCCGTTGCTTTAGCCGTGTAGACATATAAATGACCATTTCATTATTATATACTTTTTATTGATATATCGGTATAACTATACTTAGAAGTGGTAGAGCACAATGGGATCCTCACTTAACTGGGATTTGTCAAACCGAAACGGCCCGATTGAGTATCGAGTTGAGTAAGCTTCCTCGGCTCCTTAAGGACACAGTATTCAGTAAGTAATCTTTGCCCTAAGGCTGGCAGCACAGTGATTTCTATTTGGTAAAGGTCGAGAACGGGTAAATAATATTTCCAAGGCTTACTTCCATCATATGGTTTGTAGCTTGAAGACCACCTTGATACTAGAAGATACAAAAAACCATATGGTCAGATAATATACAGGATATCTCAGAAGTCGACATCAAGAAATCAGATAACAAGCTAAGTTATAAAAGCTATCAGAAAAATATAAAAAAATGTAGGTTAGGCATTTCAAAAATAATAAGCATAAAAAAAACAAAAAGTCTGCATCTTGTGACGGTTTTTACGCTCCTGTTACTACAGCTATTAACTTTTTTGTATTTTTTTTTCTTTGTTATATAATCTCGAATAATCTATAAAAAACGAGAGCTTAAGGGAATGCGTTGACGCATACCTCTCCACAAGACGAAGGAGAGGTTATGTCGGACTCATCGCGGGACAGGTATTCTGGTAATACCGACTAACCCTACCACGGCGTACCTCGACATAACCAGAGCCGGCGGGGACGCGCGAATCACTTTCACGTGCAATCGCGAGTCCATCATGATTTCGGCCTGCCTTATGAAACGGCAGGCCACTACACGAAAAGACCTACCCATGGGTCACTTCTAATTTTAACCATACTGTCCCCTTCAGGGGGGACAGACACACGACACAGAGGCGCGCGTGAGAACACGCACGTCGTCTCTAGGACCTGGTGCTGAACGGGTGGCGGGCAGGCCCACAAAGCCCACCACCCCGAGGTAAAACCACAGGGTGGCTGAAAATCGTCTCGTGCCCTCCGGCGCCCGGTTTTACGGTTGGGGAGAGGGTTTAGCGCTCCCTCTCCCGCACCGCCGCCTCCTTGATGGAACTAACTTCCTCACAGAAGGAGGCGACGGCGTTCCACGACCTCTCACTCCGGACAATAGACTGAACCAAGGCCGGGAGCGAGAGGGCAACAATTCCGACTGCCGCGATCAACTCACGGCACTGCGAAGCCCAGGCAGGGCAATCCGCCAACGTGTGCAGCCCCGTGTCTGCAAAAACATCGCGGCAGACGCCACAGAGGTGACAACCGGGCGTCTCTTGCTGCCCTAGTGCTTTTCTGTACCTCTACCATCGACAAGTTCATGATGATCTGTTGCGTAGTTAAGGCGTGAAAGCATTTAACAAATAAAGGAACCAACTCAAGTATGCATTTATAACATTAGTTAGGAAGTTAGGATGATTTAGGTTATATGTTTTCTCGTCGATTCGTGTTTAAAAAAGCAAAATAATAACCTCTGTAAATATGAATCTCTGTAAATGTGGTAAGAATAGTGAACCTTGTATTTGTTTTCACAGAGCAAAACTCCTGGAACGTTCAGTTGGTGCCTACAGCAATCCAAAGGGAGGTGCTGGGTGTTGGGTCACAGAACGCCTGGTGTCCAGGGTGTACACCTATATCTTCTTTCTCAGCAACATCATGCAATGGCGAGGTGGATGGGGCTTGTTCGACCAGTTTGTAGATACCGTGATTCCTAACAAGCAGGATCCACATAGGTAAATTTAGTTATTACTACCTCGTAATTTAAGTACGTAATAAAATTCTGCTAGTATGACTCGAATCCCAGATCAGAACAAATGCAAATTTTATTTTTTTAATTTATTTCTTAGGTCATATAATAATAATAAAAAGTAATTAGGTAATAAAAACTATGATGATAAATAAACCAAGGTGACAGAATTAAAATATTTTAAGAGGTTGGAATCTCAAATGTGTATATTTATTGTAATTATTTATCATCTAAGAACTCATTTATAGAGCATTTAACGACGAAATAATTAAAAAGTACTTTTTTGAATTGATTGATTTTTAATGCTAACAGGTAGCCTGTTGTATACAATAGGTGTCATGCAGATAACACTTTATTTAACAATACTGTTTTATATCCAATATTTTTACTTGCAGCACGGCACGTAGAACTGATTCGGCGAAATGTAGGTATAACCGTAAGAATATGTACCTACTTATGAATTTTTTCAGCAGTTATATAAATCTTCATATATTATGTATATAATTCTTATATATTGATTTATATATGTAACTGAACTCCTAAACATCTATATTAAAATTGATAAAAAATATCGTGTGTGTATGCTAGGTTAGACCCGATAGGTGGCGTTGCAATCAGACAGGACAACGTTGGTCGGGTTCGCTAGTCACTACCTACATATTATAAAACAATGGCCCCCGGCGCGTCTGTACGCAAGAATCTCAAAAAGTACTGAACGGATTTTCATGCGGTTTTTACCAATAAATAAATGAGGAAGGTTTAAATGTTTAATCTGTTAAGCCTTTGTATTACCTGTGCGAAGCCGGGGCGAGTTGCTAGTATTATATAAATTGCTAATGGTATATTTTGTTCCTAGGCCAGTACTGATAGCAGCAATGATGGTGATGTTGTACGTGATGATCATCGCACTGCGGAGCACGCGCAACCTTCTCGCGTCTCCTTACTTTCTAGTCACCGACGGAAAAGAGCCCACCTATATATTTGATACCAGATTTAAAGTTTCTGTAAGTATTTATTTATTTATTTATTGAACATGGGAAAACAAGCAGTAGTATATTAGGAGGATTCATTGAGTACTTAACACTAAACTTAACAAATATACTACCCACTACATTTTCCACAGAGTACTTGTAATACTTAAATTTAAATCTGTAAACAGACAATAGCTGTCATCTCGAGTTAACCAATAGTAGCAAAGGTTAACTTAGTAACATATCCAAAGAGAAAAAAAAAGTAAGAAATTATAATAACGGGCTATGGTACATAAGCAAGTTAACTAGAATTAATTAAGTGCGTGCTTTACAAATAGTATAAAGTTGTAATTATGCCTATTAGAATAAAGTAATAAAAAATAATATATATGAAAGTTAATAAAAATCTTATCTAATAGAGAAGTATTATAAATATTTCATTTATATTAAGATAAAGTGCGGCATTCTAACAGGGTCAGCTTCAGAAGCGAAGGTTAACTCCACCTTACAGAAAACCACAGTCAATGTATCCGAAAATATGTACGAAGTATTTATTTTAATTTTAAAAAAGACAATTCCCGCACTATCCGTCATTCCTGTGTCGGTGAGAAGTTTACAAACATTCAAACAATGGACACAAAGAACATCAGACTTGGCACAACTATTTGTGGATTACACAAATTGTTGTTTCGTATGAGGATCGGAATCGACAATGAACGAGACGACTACTTAATTCACTATGCCACCCGTATAGTCAATTGGTTACTGTACGAATAAGCTGGGGCACCTGGATAAGTACTACTCTCTTATTGCAAACCGTCAAGAGAGTAGTAGTACTACTACTCCCTTTTTTCCGGTGAATAAGAGTAGCAGGGGCTTCTATACTGAGGTAGATAATTATGTCAACTTAGCAACGCATTGACGACTTTACAAAATGCTGCAATGTCATTGCGGCATCGCAAGGAATCTGTGTATTTTTAAATGATGACTTCATTTAAAAATACTCGCTTCTTCAACAGCATAGCACTGTTCTTGCTTCACTGTTCTTTACCGGAACAATACAATATTAGGTTATATTTTGTAATACTACCACGGTGGCAAACAAGCATACGTCGCCTTTGAAGGTATGCGGTTACTGTAGCATTTTTGACATGCTATCTTTTTGGTAAATGACAAAAATTTAATGGTAAATAGAAAAGAGGAGCCGTGAGTTTCTTGCAGTATGATCACATAGGCTCAACGCTTTATATAATAATAATATAATAATAATATCAGCCCTGTATTAAACTGTCCCACTGCTGGCCACGGGCCTCTTCTCAGTGTGAGAAGGGTTAGGCCATAGTCCACCACGCTGGCCCAGTGCAGGTTGGCAGACTTCACATATCTTTGAGAACATTATTAAGAACTCTTAGACATGCAGGTTTCCTCACGATGTTTTCCGTAAAGCAAGCGATAATTAACTATTTAATACGCATATAACTTCGAAAAGTCAGAGATGCGCACCTTGGGTTCGAACTCGAGACCTCTGCGTGGCAGTCCAACGGTTTCCCACTAGGCTATCGCTGTTGTAACTTAACTAACTTTAGTAATCACCTCAATGAATAAATCATTTTGTACCATGGCTGACTTTAAAGTAAATTTGCTAACTTTTTGGCCATGTTACATTGTTTTAATTTCCACTTGTTGGTTGTATAGTAATAGTGTTCAAAGGTCGTCCTGACCAAACTACCGGAATGACCGCCAATGAGTTAGGAAGTACGCAGTTGCGTCCTGCCCTACTGATCGTGATTTGTGAGCTATTACTGACCGACCTATGAAGAGCCGTATAAAATATATGCAATACGCAGTACTTAAGACATCAACACATATTGGAATTCTCCACAACCTTTTATTGGTCTGAAGATATTTCTTTTTAGTTGACTACGTCTTAGAACTAAGGTGCTTAGCTTTAGAATCAGCTAAGCTTAGCTCGGCCGACATTCCTCAACCTCCTTGATCACCTCATAACCTGTTATTATATAACATAATATTCTACCACATACACACAACACCATCTAGCCCAAACTAAGCAGAGCTTGTACTATGGGTACTAGAAAATAGATAAATATACATATATACCTATTTTTTTGTAAACACTTACATATTATACATAGAAACACCCAGACCAAGACAAACATCCATGTTTATGCACACAAATGTTTGACTTGTGCGGAAATTTAACCTGCGAGCTCAGGCGTGGCAGTCGGTTACACTAACCACTACGCCATCGAGGTTGACAAGTATATGATTTGACAGTACTAAAATCAAATGTATATACAGCGTGTAACAGATTGGTGTAGTCATATTTTAGAGCTGTAATATATAACTGATAAATAACCTATGTGCAGGGCACACGGAATCAATTTTTTGAATCCTTTGCATTTTTCTGTTATTTTATTTCTCTACCGGATTTGCCCACGACTTCGCTTAGCTAAATTTAGGTAAGGTTAGTTACAGTAATTTTTATTTTTTCTGGATGAGAGGTACCGCATGTACTTTTCAGTTCCGCTGACAACGTGTATGCAAAATTTCATGATAATCGGTCGAGAAGTTAAGGCGTGAAAGCGTAACAAACAAATAAATAAACAAACAAACTCACATTCGCATTTATAATATTAAACGATTACTGGAAACAGGCAAATGGTATGGACGTTATAGAATGAATCCTGGAAGTTGCCATGGTTTGATGATTGTACACTGAGCCGACAAACCTCAACTAAAGCTATTAGACTGCGATCCGGGCACGTTCCACTTAATAAATTTGCTTATATGACGAAGAAGGTTCCATCACCTCTCTAGTCCGAGTGTGGCTTATTAGAAGATGTGTTACACATCATAGTGGAATGGGTCCGGAACGAGGATATTAGAAATGAAATGTTACTCATCACTAAAGATTTGAAGGACCTGGGCACTTTACCTGGGCACTGAATTTTGGCCTATCCTCTATCTGAAGCCGCTATTGCTTTATATAAAACTAGATGCCCCCGCAGTTTCACCCGCGTTTATCGTTACTGCGCCGCCCCGTGGGTCGTATCGTAATGTTTTATAGCCTATAGCCTTCTTCAATAAATAGGCTATCCAACACAAACAAAATTTTTCAAGTCAACCCAATAGTTCCTGATATTAGCGCGTTCAAACATACAAACTCTTCAGCTTTATAATCTTATATATAAAATTCTCGTGTCACAATGTTAGTTACCATACTCCTCCGAAACGGCTTGACCAGTTTTTATGAAATTTTATATGCATATTTAGTAGGTCTGAGAATACAAAGAAAAGAAAACATAAAAAAAAGAAAAATTACTTTTGACAGAACGAAGTCTGTCCGGGCAGCTAGTATTAGTATAGATTACTGCGTGTGGAATGCGGCGACGTTCACTATGCACATGAATGTTCAGTTTTTCATTGTTATTTTGATATATGTATTGTATGTGTAGACCTAATGGAGTGAAGTAGTCCTCGAGACTAAAGCATCAAAAAAACAAAGGATTATAATATTAGTTAAGTAATAAGTATTATTTAAACATCGAAAATACGCATTATACCACTATCCAAATAGCGCCCGGTCGTTTTCAGGTTCACTGAAATTACCCGAGGCAGCTATTAGTAGGTATTATTTAAGTATCGACTGACTGTATGATATTGATAAGTCGATAAAAAGAATTTGCTATATCTAAGTGAAAATAATGTATACGGATGGTTTTGTTGGTTTGTACAGTACAATAGTGTACAGGATGTATATTTTTTTTTATACCACCAAGGTGACCAGCAAACATATGGCTCACCTGATAGTAAGTGGTCACCGTAGCCTGTGGACACCTGCAACACCAGAGGCATCACTTGAGCGTTGCCGACCCTTTAGGAGAAAAGAAAGTGGGAAGGAGAAGGAGCGGGAAGGGGTGAATAGCGTGATTGGGCCTCCGGCACTCTCACTCACCGAACGAAACACAACAGTAGGAATACTGCTATTTCACGTCGATATTCTGTGAGAGGGTAGTCCTTCCTAGGTCAAGCCGGCCCATTCATACTGAAATCAGTGAGGCTTGTCACTTGTGCGAGCGTCTCTACGCGCTCGGACAGCACCACGTGCCACCTATGTATGTATATAAACTATAGATAAACACGGTCTCTGTTGTCCTAGTAGCTGAAGTCCAGTCGATAGTGCGTCATGGTTCTTAACAGCAATCTAATGGATTTTGGGACCCAAGCACAAGCAAAGATGCATTATGCAGACGTGAATTTCAAGCAAAATGTTTCGATTGGTTCCAGAAAAGTTTAAAACGATAGTACCGTTGCAATCTTTTTAAACTCTAGTATTTAGACTGATCTTTACTGAACCGTTTCGGAGATATAGATGCTACACTGTGTGTATAATATGTATAGCTATAAATTCAAAAATTCAAAATAAATTTATTCAGATTAGGTTACAAGGTAACACTTATGAATGTCAAAGTTACACTATTTTTTTCTGCGAATTTACATTTACTGCCACGTTCAGCAAAGCAAGGGTGTAGGGCTCATGAGAAGAACGGGCAAGAAACTCATGGTCACTCTTTTTAATCGCCAAGTTTTTGTTTACAAATCATAAGAGCTGTAAGGTGCTGCAACCATTTCTCCATGAACTATTACTGAACATACTCAAGCATTTAATAAAATTTGATGGTAGCCTCTAAAGCAGCAGTATGGTAAATAGGAGCATCCACTTACATGTCCATTAATAATCAAGACAAGGCATGATTGTAGACCGTAGTTTAATCTAACTATAAGAATAAAAACGAGAAAAATGCATCCGCGTTACCGAAGTCTGCAGATAAAGTAACACAGCTGAATTTTTACGAGAAACAGAGTATTTCAGGGTTCTTGACGCTTAGCTGTAAGCGAAAGATTTGACTGTCTATTTTTGTGGAACCATGTAGACTTTTCTACCCTACAAAAACATTTTTTTATAGGTTAGCAATCCCTACACGGAAACCATTTATGATCAGGCGAGTTTATGAGTACTTTGAGCTTAGTAGCTACAAAGAGACACATTGCTTATTTACCCAACCCGTGCAACTTTGTTTTCGGACTAAATCTGCACATCGTTAGCTCTTTTTTCTTTAAGAGAATAGACGTTTTCGGTATACAAATGAAAATTTAATTATATAGTTATAAAAGAGTGACAAGGCTTTGTCAGTAGGAACATTGAAGATATATTAAACTAAAACTGGCCAAGTGTGTGTTGGACTTGCGCACCGAGGGTTCCGTACAAACTAGTTATTCATTTTGTGATGTTACTATAAAACTGTGTTCGGATTTCTTTACATTATTATTGACATCTTGCATTGCAAATACAAATTTGTACTGTATACTCATATTTTGAGAAATAAATGTATTATTTCGTTATATTTTTTTTTACTTGATTTTGCTTCTCTAGCGAGTATCAATATATGCAGCTTAAATAGTCGTATCTTTTGATTGCTTTGACATAGAAGTTAGATCTTTTCGCAGACACAAGGGATTGCCTCTTCACGCTCTTAAAAAAATGGTCTTGACAGATCGAAGGACAACGAAGTGATCCTATAAGGGTTCTTTCCGTTTGAAGTAGGGAACACTGAAACGAATGGCTTTGGAATATGCAGATGGGTCTCAAGACCTGAATTCAAAATAATGTAATGTAGATTTTTAGTCTCTCTGTTTGTTTGTTCCGAGGCCATGTAATTACTACTGCTTAGATTTTGATGCAGCTTTCATAGTTTAATACCTCAACTCAAAAACTGAGCTAAAACTATGTTTCACCTAATAGTATTTTCAGTAGATATAGTGCGTACACGTTTATGCCATCGCGGGCAAATCTTTTTGTTTGCGTGGAACTAACTCAAGCTTCACATTACAGAACATCAGAAGGAAACATCTTATGAAGTAATCATACATTTTGTCGTAATTTTCGATACTTACATCAACTGAATTGCTTTCATATTGTGATTAGAATTTGGTCGGGACTCCTTTCGCATTCTTTCCCGATATCTTCGATTATGCTACATGTAATCAGATTTTTCTATTTTTTTATTTATACTTTGGCCTTTAGAACCACATGTATACTGCGATATTATATATTTATTTACGCTTAGTGAAAAGCATTGCAAGAATGAGCAGATTCTACTTTGTAGCATTTCCCACGTACGTATATAGTTAAACGCATTATTAGTAAGCTAGTTATTAGGCTGTTATCTAAAACAAACAAGATCGAAGTATATTATATAGAGGTACCGCTAGCAAACGTCGGGAGAAACCGAGCGCGCACGTCACAGTACGGCGCGGGACGGGCGATAATGCAATTACACGGAGTAATCTGCGGTTCGTACGCGCCGGTGGGACTCACTCAGTCAGCAGCCATGCGCGGAAGCACTGCGGGGCTGGCGGACACGCTAGCGAGCGGGTCGCGCGCGCACGCCGCGCTGCTGGAGGCGGCCGACGCGCTGTTCGCCGCCGCCGTGGTGGCACCCGCCGTCGTCACCTACTGGCAGTCCACCTGGACCCTCATGGACCTCTACGTCCTCCCCGACCGCCCCGTCGCCAGCGCCGCCGTGTGCGCCGCCTTCGGACTGTGCTGTGATCTCTTGTTTTCCGTGTTCCAAGGCCAGTTGAGCAAACATCTCAGCCCCGACCGGGGCCGCTTGACTTACTACGTGCTGTCGCGGTTGTGTACGTATATCGCTGGGGTGGCGTGTGTGGGCGCCTGGCGAGGAGTGTGGAACCTTCTAAATGAGTGCACGGGCAACAGTGCGAGGACTCTGCTGTCCACCACGGCGGCGGCGACGCTGTCGCTAGCGGCGCTGCGGACCTTGCGTAACATTTGCGCGGCGCCCTTTGCCATAGCCGTGGACTCGCCGCAGGACTACTTCGAAGTTCCCACCATGTTCCGCAC
This sequence comes from Catocala fraxini, assembly GCA_930367265.1. Classification (NCBI taxonomy): domain Eukaryota; kingdom Metazoa; phylum Arthropoda; class Insecta; order Lepidoptera; family Erebidae; genus Catocala; species Catocala fraxini. Next base: position 26,456,349 of record OV884031.1, read on the forward strand.
GGTTGGTACCTAACACCTCAGATATCGTCGGATTAGACTGTATGATAGAAACGTCCTTATGGGCCGCTTACAATACAGAGCAGGGACCTAATATTTTTTCATATCAGTTTCAAAGTACCTAATGGATAACTTCCTCCCGGTATGTTAAACGATGCTCGTAACGGTTATCAGTGTTCCGGAACAAAATTGGCAAACGGAACGCATGTGGAATGTCTCTATCTATCTCACACAATGTTATAAAGTTGAAACAATTTTATATTTGATATACTGCAGCGTTGTTCTATGAGAACTAACCATAGAACTGCCAAATTTTCAGTGAATACACTATGGTTTGAAAAGAAAAATTGTAATTAGCGATACTCAATATGTTTTTCTATTAGGATACCCCTTTTACATTTATTTAAATCAAAAGCAAAGCTAAAAGATTGAAGCAATTTAAAGTTAATATTCATACTTATACCTGCTTAAATACTTAGACGGTGTCTCGCTTTGTGTTCGAGTATCACATTTTCTTCTCATTTTCTTACGAAGAGTATCAACAGCAATCATGAAGAATATTTAAATTAGGAATATTTAACATCAAAGACATCTGCCATAGCCAAAACCGCTCATAAACTCAGAATATACAAATAGGTATATAATGTAATTATTTTTTTCTCGCACGTTGTATTTGCCCCGGATTAAGACTCTTAGTGGAACTAGCTTTAAAACAACTAGATTTGGCCCACGGTTTTGCTCGCGTTATTGTAGATTTCGTCTATTTTCTATCCCTCGGGAACAGTTCTATTTTCTGGATGAAAAGTACCCAATATCCTTTTTTGTACCCCTGGCAACGTGTATACAAAATTTTATGATTATCGGTTTTGTCGACAATACGTGAAGGCGTAACAAACAAAAAAACGCACATTCACATTAAGAAAATTATAATTATTGATATAAAAATAAAGATTATTAAACTCTATTATGTAGCGAGTTCACTACGATCTTTACGCAATTAGTTTTCGTTCGTCGGTATATTTCTTTTAAGCCTGGACTTGAAGAAAATCTCTTTTTATTTAAATTCTTCTTTTTATCAATCCAAAACAACATGCTCTGGGTTGAAGTCTCACTATCAAACGACATAACATTATAATTAAACAGTTCGGTATATCTATGTGGAATTCGTTTACAGCGCACATGTTACCTATTTTCACGCCTAGAAGTTTTCGTGAATGTATCCAATATCCTTTTTTGTATGCCTGACAACTGTATGCAAAATTTTATGATGATCGGTTGAGTCGTTAAGACTGTGCCGCGCCAAATGTGCCAAAACAGGCGATCACAGTTAAGTTGATAAAATCAACACTTTTAGTTTAATACAAATATAAAATAAACATTTACCATAACAATGAATGTATTTACAATTAGTCCGTGTAAAGAACTTAAAATAATTAATATTTTCGCCTACAAAATTACGTAAATTTGCACGAAAAATGCAAATACGTCAGCTCGTGTTACGTGATTTTTAGATTATACCAATAGAAATCTATCCTATATTACAGCTTAAACGAAACATAAATAGTTATATTACAATTTGTCCGTCCCAAATATTTAAGTTATTGGTTGATAATAAAGATACATATTAATCAAAAAAAGCTCGTCAAATCCTCCATACAATTTTACTATGGCGGCCGCGCGCCGATTTGAATATCGAGCTCTGTCATTCAGTCCAACCGCGTCTTACGCTCGGCGCAGTCTTAAGGTTTAAAAGCGTAACAAACAAACAAACTCACATTCACATTAATTAGAAATACGCAATGTTTAGTTAATTTTCCTGATTTAGGATTGCCTAAAGCTCGGTTGCTATATCAAGAAACTAGTCATTTTAGTTACCGGCAGTTCAATTTTGACATATTTTTCATAGACTAGCATTTCTCATAGCCAGGAGCGCAAGCACTGATCAGCAAGAAGATCAAAATCTTGCTTTAAACTCTTTAAAAGTGTAAATCTTGCTTCTTTAACTATTCTATAATTTCAATTTCAATGCTTTATTGCTCTCTATATGTTGCTACAAAGATTATTATAAATAACCAAATATAGACCCTGTCGGACACGGCAAAATAGACAGAAGAGAAGAAAGGAGAAAGGCACTGGTTTAAGTTTCATAATATTGCAACGTAATATGAACCTTATATTCACTTTCATGTTTACATATTAATAAGAATACTCATTGCCTGCCTAGTGGTTAGTGTTGTCACCTCGCTGACTGTCACTATCAATCAGTGTTACAGGTTTGATCCCTGTACGGCAATTGAGGGATATATATATAATTGTTACGAGTCTGAGCGTAAATAATGTTCATTGTGTTATGGATATTTATATATAGGTACTAGCGGTCGCCTAGTAGTCTAAATTCGATCAGAATCCTAAGCTTGCTACTTTGTTTGATTTTTTTATTTATTACATATAAATAAGGTATAGGTAACCATAGTTACAAAGAATTGTCCGACGCGACGTCAGACGAACAATACCGAAATACTACGAACGCGATTCGACTGCGTGTGTCAAATGCATGGTTGTGTGCGTGTAATGTTTTTTCATTAATTTAATGTATTTGTAATGCATATTTTATAAAAATATTAGGTTTCGCCCCTCCTTCTCCATATAAACTTTAACTATGCCAAATTTCATACTTCTCCGTCCGCGCAATTTTCGTGAAAATGGGTACAAAGTTTTTGTTTCACGTATTAATATATAGATAGATAGAGAGTATAAACCGGGTGTTAGACCTATCTTTTTTAACAAACTATTTATGAATGTAATTACTATTCGTAGTAGGAGGTTGGCAATATGCCTTTTAGTTGACGATAAGCTTGTTACCAATTACGTGCTATATAAATACAAACCTAGCGAAACGTGGATATAATAAACTAGCTTTTGCGCGCGGCTCCGCACGCGTGATACCTATGTCAATAAAAAGTAGCTTAGGTCCTTCCCCAGGTTTTAAACTATATCTGCACCAAATTTCATCTAAATCGGTTGAGTGGTTTAGCCATGGAAAGGTAACAGACAGACAGGTGGAGTTTCTTTCGAATTTATAATATTAAAAGTAAGGATTTCTGACTACATATTAATAACAACACACGTGAAATGAAATGAAAATTTATTGTTTGTCACAGGTACAGTATAGATACAGGTGGTAAGATTTAGCATGTTTCACTGCAACATACCCAACATACATAGGGTGTACAAAAATAAAAACGTTAAATACATGATAATTTAGTTAAATGCACATTCAATAATACGTAATAACGTGACGGAGTTTGGGCCTTAAGAAAATCGTCACATTCACTATAATCAATACAATCAAATTCTCATACATTTGTATTTATTTTTCATCTTGTTTGGTTTTGTCTCTAGATTTCATAGTATATAGTTTATATTGAATTTTTTTAACTAGCGACCCGGCTCGGCTTCTCATGGTTAGTACAAAACCTTTACAAATTATACACCTAAACCTTCCTCATAAATCACTCTGTCTATTAGTGAAATTCGCATTAAAATCCGTTCAGTTATTTTTTGAGTTTTTCGTGAATAGAAAGACAGACAGTCGCGGCGGCGGACTTTGTTCTATAATATGAAGGGATTTTAGAATTTTTATTTATTTATCCTTTTATATTGGCTTCCGGGTTACAGGCTTGCCTAGTTTAGGGTTAATGTAACTCCGTATTTCCCATTATCCAAATAAACTAACTAATTGTCTACTTAAATACAAGTTTCAGTCTATATAGATATATGTGTATTATCTATGTGAGACGCAAAATATCGATGATATTATAGAGAAAGGCCAGGTTGAGAGAAACCTTAATCGAGGAAAGTGCATAAAGAACATAAATGCAACTTTATTTTATTACAGACTATATAATACATTTCTACTTATCCTTTCAGGATATTAAAGCGCGTATATATGTATGTATGTACTGACAATTATCGCGGATAAAGTCGAAGTCGAATGTCAAAAATAATTTATTCCTTTAGGTCACTTATGAACGTCAAAGTTAATGAGTTAGTGAAGTTACTGAATTTACATTTACGTTAGAGTATGGCATCCATTACACCATATGCTTCTGAATATTAAATCTGAAATTATAAATCCTATAAGTATTGTATCAAGAGTATGTCCTGGACTGATAATGACACAATAAAGCTTGTAGAAGAGCTCAGATCAATATGTAATAATTCATATTGGCGATATAAAACCATTCCTTTGTTGGTTTCCGTGTTTATCGTATGCGAATTGTATGACATAGATACATTCATCCAGTCGTTTTGAAATGTTTTCTTTAAATGTATGGATTACAATTACATTCAATCAAAACTGCTAAAATATACCTAAGTATGACAGTTTTGAAATATGACGTAATTAGAGAATTACAAGAAAAATATTATGAATGGCATTTCTTATTTACTGATAGTTCAAAAAATGATACTGGACACAGGGCTGCTTATTTTGATGCATGCCATAGAACATCAGCTATGTTTAAAATTGACTGTTGTGTATCCATTATGACATTGGAACTTATTGCAATCTCAAAGGATATAAACGAGGCTATTTCGCTTAATAGTGACCGGATAGTTATCTTAACGGATAGTAAAAGTATTTTGCAGCATGTAGCTCGGTGCGCCTCTGGTTTCAGAGGTGCACCGATAGCTTATGTAGTACTAAAGCAAATTCACGAATTGAATTCATCAGGTAAGTCTTTGAGATTTCAATAGGTTCCTTCTCATATTGGGCTCCAGGGTAACGAGCAGGCTGATATGTTGGCTAAGTTAGCGTGTACAGATGGAATTAATTACGCTGTTAAAATGTCTTACTCTGAATACTCTGGTAACATTAAAAAGCTATGTAAAAGACATTATAAAGAAGATTTTGACGAGAGGAGTAAAGAAAAGGGCATTTGGTATAAAACCATTCAACATCAGCCTGCTAGGATGGTTTATTAATAGTAATTTAAATATAAATATTATTGTTATAGCGCTCAGGCCACTATCCATATAAAACATTGGACATCTCATAAAAAAAGTCGATACGCCCGATTGTGATACTTGCGGAGTCCTTGTCGAACACTTACTGATGGATTGTGTCAAATACCAGCGCCAAAGGAACTCGTTGATGTTCAAATATAATCTTAACGTGTACGATGTAGGACTTTTCATTAATATTCTAAGTGACCCTACTTCAAATGCGGCGTTAGACCTATTTGAGATATATGTACAACAACGACTTCCTCTGTCTCCTATCATTACATAGTAAGTTAGTATCTTAGAATAAGCCACGATGGGGCTAACATATTATTCTGTAATAAAAGCCTCTAAATAAAAAAGAATTAAATAGGTACCTAATAATATAAATGGGTTGAAGCAATCCAGGTACTTTATTTATTTTGATGTGTGTGTTAGTTGTTGGCCCCAGATGGCCTTTACAACTTTACGCGGCACATGGGTGAGCGCAGAAGGCTCCCAACCCGTATTAGGTTCTTTAGCAATCGTAGTCATTTATAACAGACAATAGCATGGTATGAATCTGCATATAACACTTATGCTTTGTGACAAAAGACTTTTTTTTATTATTTAAGACAAATTGTAAATGTTTACTTTAAAGGAGCAGACCTAAACCACGGTAATGATATCTATACAGTATTGTTACTCGGCCCTGTCCTTGTAATAATTACCTACAACAGCGCGGTTCATAGGGACGCGTTAGAGCTGCCTGCCTACAGTATTTTAATTGTATCTACCTATTTGAGTTTCTTTCTAGTTTAGTGATTGTAAATATTATACAAAGTGCCGCAAATGTTATCACATTGATTGATACCACATATACCACATGGTATTTTTGCCGATTTACAAATTATGAACCAAATGTATTCAGTAGTTTAGCCACAGGATATTTTTTTATTATATATATATATATATATATATATATATATATATATATATATATATATATATATATATATATATATACCAGCTTTCCACCCGCGGCTTTGCCCGCGAGAAAATCCAAATTTTCAAGTCACTAACTTCAACGGTGTAGAACTTTCATATAAAAGTTTTTCACCCCTTTCACCCCCTTCGGGGTGGAATTTCCAAAAGTCCTCTTTTAATGCTCCCCTACACTCTCCAACGAACATACATGCCAAATTTCAGCTTCTTGCGTTCAGTAGTTTCGGCTGTGCGTTGTCTGTCAGTCTCTCAGTAACGGAAGAGTTTTATATATATAGATAAATGTGTATATATATATCTATATATAAATAATTTGTTGACATAAAACAGTGTGTATGTTTGTTACTCAATCGCGTATAAACCGTTCAACTGATTTTAATGTTAATGTATAATAATATAGATAGACTAGATAGAAGGTCTGGATAACGCATAGAGCGCTATATCCCGGTAAAGTATCATCAGGATAAAAAGCTCTATATGTCAATCCCGTACCGGGAACGTATCTTATTGGATACACATGAGTGAAAATTCTGGCAGAAGCTAGTATTATTTATTTACCTTAAACCCGATAGCTAAGCTTCTGTTAGAAGTTGGTTCATATCTCTATTTGAATGCGTGGGGATCAATCTCACGACCTTTTGGTCACAAATACATCACCTGAAATAAAGCCAGTTTATAAAAATAAACAGTTATATTTTCAGCATATTATGACAATATGATTATCTTTCAAATATCCACTTAATATTAGCAAACAGTTTTAATCAAGAAATTAGAAAGAACTACTCCCGTGGTAGCCCAAACGTGTACCTACTGTGCATAAATGTCCAGCCGTGAGTTCTCGGGGTCAATTACCAGTTCGGGCAACTTTAGGTTTAGTCGGTATTACCGGTCCATTATTATCATCATTACCATCTCTCTTTTACCCCGGTGAGTCCGACATAACGCCTTCGCCCGCCTCCGCGGAGGGTTAAGCGTCAAAGCATTACCAAACGTAAAAAAGAAAATTATTTTTCTGATAGAAATTCTCAAAACTAGTGTCCCGAGGAGTCCTAAAATCATAACTGTAAAAATGTGGCTTTTTCGTTCTCTTTCGGGTATATATAGCGAGTTTATGTATGTTTTCTAACTTCCTACTACCTGTTGTTATCTATATTTTAAGTTCATCAAACACATAAGTATTTACAAACAGACACCTGTCACGTGTAGGTACTTCACGACCAGCTGATGTGATTTCATTCATTCAATACACTGAGTATATCTTCTCTCTTAGCCTTTATTATTCCCAAGTTACTTGGGGTCGGCTTTTCTGGTCTAACCGGATTTGACTGGATATCAGTTTTTACACGGAGCGGCTGCCACCTGACCTCCGCAACCCGAAGGCTAACGATATCCTAAGGCTAGACCAGTGTCAGGATATTAGAGGGTACTGACTTTCCCAATAACGACTGCCATAGATGTTCATGGCAGCCGGGACCTACGGCTTAACGTGCTCTCCGAGGCACGGAGCAGGCGATAATTGTCAATCAATACGCACATAATTTTGAAAAGTCATATAACTTCCGAAAGTCAGAGGTGCGCGACGTGGGTTCGAACCCGAGACCCTCTGCATTGCAGTCCGTTGGTCTCCCCACTGAGCTATCGCTGCTGGTATATGGCTATAGTACTTCATATACTCAATACACTGAGTATATGAAGTACTATATTTCTTACTTACTTACCTCAACTCATATTCAGTAATATATTATACATTCGGCCAAGAAAGTGGTCTATCAGTTTTAACAAAAGTCTCTGTGAGATCTAATTATCGCTAAGGTTGACTTTTGTAACGGAGTGTAAGAGATCTTAGACAAGAAGGTGATTTGTTGTTAGCTGTGATAATTCAAACTTGACACATGGCATGACGTAAGTATAATACATAATAAAAAGAGCAATGGTTACTGTCATAATATTATACTAAAATCGACCTTGTTTCATGACGTTCAAATGAGCCTGAACCGTAGGGAGGGTAGACCACATTTCTGGCTAACTATACTGTGCCTGTAACATCTTGTACATACATATTGTATTATACTTAAACGATTTAAAAGAGTGGCAGTGAGTTTCTTGTAGGTATCTATTCATAGGCTCAAGGCATCTTTTTGTTTGAACCTAGCAACGAACATAAATGTAAATTCAGTCACTTCAGCACACTTACCAACTTATAAACTTTGACGTTCATAAATCGCACCTTTAATAAAACAGAGACTTATCTCAGTATTTTGGATTAAACAAATTTGAACTCTATTGCAAAGATTTAACACAAATATAATATTAGAATTTAACATATACAATTAGAGTTCAAATTGCCTTACTTTCAAATTTCGAGTTAAGTCACTGTTTTATTAAGAGTGCGAAATGTTACAGTGTGATCTAAATAAATAAGAGATTTTTGAATGACTACAGCAATGCTTAGCTTAATATAAAACAACCTCGCGTACCTACCGTATTTTGTTTGTGTAATTATTTAAAACCTACTTTTAAGCGTACAGATTGATTTGAAAAGCTTGTCAGCCAATAATAATAACGTCCCACTTTCAAACTAACGTACAACTTTGTAAGCTATGTATACTGTAAAAAAATGCATACTTACAAAATGAATTGTTTAAATAACTAATGTATTTTGTATATTATAATACGTAACGGGTATTAACGCGATCATGCATAATGTTTATCTTTTTTATGCTTGACGTTTCAACCAGGTTACACCGGCCGTGGTCACAAGCTGACTGGTGCTGCGATGTCATGTCTCCGATGGTGAGGTAGAAGAATCTTGATTCACCCTCACTTTTGGCATATTTTTGTTTGTCCATGTACCGTCTCACACTACACTCACGGTATCCCTATTTCGTATGCTAGCCGTCGCCGTCGCGTCGTGTCCGTATATGTTTTGCACAGTCAGGTAATTCACAGAATACGAACACGACGGCTAGCATTAATACCCGTTATGCATGATCGCGTTAATACCCGTTACGTATTATATAACTACCTATATATCATGCAACGCGCTAGTTTAAAAGTTATTAAAGTATTTTGTATAGAAGCACGAAAATTATTTACATATTCTAATATCTTGCTTTTAGAAAAATCTTTTCATTCATTCATTGCGGGGCTTTCTTACTAACTCTGCAGTTTCATAGTTAGTAGTAGTAGTAGTATTTTCAATAACAAGAATTATTATAGGTATACTAGATTTTGCCCGCGGCTTCTCGTATGTAATGTAGGTAAGGTTAGGTTAGATTAGTAACACTAAGTACACTGGAACATTGAGACAACTACCATCTTAGTCTCCCCTAAACCATGGCTGCTGAAAAGCAACCGAAACGTCGGGGAAAGTGTACTTAAATATAAATAGTTTTGATAATTTAATAAGCTTAAAAATTAGTCTTCTTTTCGTGTGGTTAGTGGCCAACCTGATGTCAAGAGTTGTTCAAGCCGCCCGTAGGCCTCTGACATGGCTTAACGACTGCTGTCAATTTGACAACAACCGGGACCGACTTTTTACGTGCACGCCGAAGCACGAAGATGCTCAGTTGAAATACCACTAAGCGGTCACCCATCTATAGACTGACCGCACCCAACGTTGCTTAACCTCGCTAATCGTTTACCGATCAGTGAGTGCAACTGGCTATGTCAGTAAAGTTTAATAGTAGTAATAGTGTAACAGTTTCTAAATTATGTAATAAAGTGTCAAATAAACTATAGTTAATTTCAATTAATAACATTCGCGTAAACAAAAGACAATATTAGTAACACTAGTTTTCCTGTATTAAAGGTACTTTATCCTTTTCTGTTCCCCTGACAACTTATATGCGAAATGTGATGATGATCGGTCGAGAAGTTAAGGTGTGAAAGTGTATAATATTAGTAAGGAAGTAAGGATCGACTTCAGAATTTACAGACGTATTTACCTCTCAGGGGCCGCGCGCTCTTAATGTAAACAAAGCCCAGGCGCCAGATGTTTTTGTCACGTGACACGCCGCGTGCCATATGGTGCCACTTGAGCGCAACTTGAGCCGCCTTATAGCTATTTATGTTTTTGTGCTCTAAGTTATGATAACTTCGCTTGTGTTTCTTAGAAATATACATTGTAAGCTACGCCAAGTATAATGAATCACCGCATTAACGTGTATAGTTTATTTTATACGCGTGGTTAAACTTACGAGATCTGTAAATCTTGTTCGATATTTAAAATATTTGCTTCTAAGTGTATGTAAATGTAATAAAAAGAGGTTATATTTTTCTATTTCCTAGTTAAATACTCTTTGTCGTACAAAAAAGTATTTATATATGTCTGTGAGAAAAAAATAAGATATTACCATGTGAAAGTAGCACTTGAAATGTGTGACGAGTACATTTAGAGGGCGGCGAAAGCAAATTTAGAATTATTTTTTGAAATATTCGACTTGGCGTTGTGCTTTATTTATAGATATTTTTATAGAAACACGAAAAAATAACACTATTATATTGATTAAAACCTGAAATACGATATAATACTGTACTAAAAAAATACAAATATCAAAAAGGGCGGGCAATCCTATAAATAATAATAGGTTAATACGGGCTTCAGTTTGTTATACAAAAATAACATAAGTCAGTATTGTTTTTATTGTGTCTAAAAATAGAAAGAATAAACTTTCTAATAATGTATTACACTTATATACTTGTCCTACAAAAAACTACAGAAAACAGCGGAATAAATAACATCGACGAACGAACGTTTGGCGCAAAGTCACGTGACATGACAATTACAATAGTATTTGAATTTTATCCGGTTGGCAACTGGTTCGTTCGAAAAGCTCAGTTTATTCCGAGTACATTGATATACAATACTAAACTTTAAATACAGGCACTTCAATACAAAAAAGGAAAACAATAGCGTGCACGACCCTTTTTTTTGTGCGGTCACGTCACGACGCCTTAAGGCGTCAACGGGGTTTGAGAGGTTTATGTGAGACTGTGAATAATATATTTTAGTAATTATACTTTACGTATTTTCGTGTAAAACAATGAATGGCTTTACTTCGTAAAAATACTTAATTTATATTTTTAGGTAACACTATTGACTTTTATACTTTTACTAGCTGTGCCCGCGGTTTCACCCGCGTTTATGGTTACTGCGCCCCCCCTTTAGGTCGTAGCGTTATGTTATACAGCCTACAGCCTTCCTCGATAAATAGGCTATCTAACACTAAACTCATTTTTCTATTCGAACCAGTAGTTCCTGAGATTAGCGCATTTAACCAAACAAACAAACTCGTCAGCTTTATAATATTAGTATAGATATAACTGTCGTATCGTGTAGTGTGAGTGTGTATGTACAGTTCGGCTGACATGAGCGGAAACAATTTTTAGTCTAGAAGGTGTATCTGTAAATGCCTACGTCTGACTATGTCAGTCGTTTGTAAAAAATTAGGTATACATTTTCCAAAATCTTTGGCATGTGATAGCACATCAAAAGCATGAAGTACCTTCAATGATCACTATAAGTGTAGCAAGTGTTGTGATTGGCTACGAGCCAAAAATCCGCGAAAAACTATCTCATACGTAGAAATGGTTTTAGTCACGAGTTATTTTATGTGTGTTTTGATGATGGCCTCTTGGGTCTGTCACGCTAAAGTGCCGAGTTCGATCGCAAGACTGACCACTGACTTTTGAAGTTACGTGCGAATTCATTATTAATAATAGATCCATTTAAAATGATCAAGGAAAACATAATTACATTGTCGGCCTCGATGGCGTAGTGGTTAGTGTAACCAACTGCCACGCCTGAGGTCGCGGGTTCGATTCCCGCACAATTCAAACATTTGTGTGCATGAACATGGATGTTTGTCTTGGTCTGGGTGTTTTTATGTATATAATATGTACGTATTTACAAAAAAAAAGTATATAAGTATGTTTATCCATTGTCTAGTACCCATAGTACAAGCTCTGCTTAGTTTGGGCTAGACGGTGTTGTGTGTATGTGGTAGAATATTATTATTATTATTATAATGGGAACTCTGCAAGTGTAAGAGATTTCCGTAGTATTCTTGAAAATAATTCGCACTCTTAATAAAACAGCGACTTAACTCGAAATTTGAAAGTAAGGCAATTTGAACTCTAATTGTATATGTTAAATTCTAATATTATATTTGTGTTAAATCTTTGCAATAGAGTTCAAATTTGTTTAATCCAAAATACTGAGATAAGTCCCTGTTTTATTAAGGGTGCGATATGTAAAGCCTGCTAACCTGCACTGGGCCAGCTTTGCAGGCTACGGCCTAACTCTACTCACGCTGACATGAGGTCTATGCCCAGCAGTGGGACAGTTTATATACAGGGCTGATATTATCAGTTAATATCTTATGACAACAACCTGATGTGCTAAAATGATGTCTTAACCTCAAAATATATAGTAGTTAAACATTTTCTAAGCCTAAATGACCTGTATTCTATATTGTATGCTCGTGATAACTAGGACTTACGTCTTTATGAGATCACCAGCTGTGCCCGCGTTTTCACCCGCGTTTATGATTACTACGCCGCTCTTGGAGGTCGTAGCGTGATGTTATATAGCCTATAACCTTTCCCAAAAAATAGGCTATCCAACACTAAAATAACTTTTCAATTAGAACCTGTAGTTCCTGAGATTAGCACGTTCAACCAAACAAACAAACAAACTCTTCAGCTTTATAATATTAGTATAGATAGTAATGAGATCATAATCAGCGATAGCTCAGTGGGGAGACCAACAGACTGCAATGCAGAGGGTCTCGGGTTCAAACCCACGTCGCGCACCTCTGACTTTCGGAAGTTATATGACTTTTCGAAATTATGTGCGTATTGATTGACGATTATCGCCTGCTCCGTGCCTCGGATAGCACGTTAAGCCGTCGGTCTCGGCTGCCATGAACATCAATGGCAGTCGTTATTGGGAAAGTCAGTACCCTCTAATATCCTGACACTGGTCTAGCCTAAGGGTATCGTTAGCCTTCGGGTTGCGGAGGTCAGGTGGCAGCCGCTCCGTGTAAAAACTGATATACAGTCAAATCTGGTTAGACAAAAAGAAAATCCGAGCCCAAGAGACTTGGGAATAATAAAAGGCTAAGGGAGAAGAAGTAATGAGATCATAATATCTATAAAATACTAGTGCTAACTAGTGAATCAGTACTGCTACTCAAAACGTAAATAACTAAACTGACGCCTATATTACTCTGAAAAGGATGTGCATTGCGACCACATATCTACACTGATATTATAAGCTGAAGAGATTGTTTGGTTGAACGCGCTAATCTCAGGATCTACCTGTTTGAATTGCAAAATTATTTTAGTGTTAGATAACCCATTTATCGAAGAATGCTATAGGCTATATAACATCACACTACGACTAATAGGAGCGGAGAATCAATGAAAAATTTGCTACATTTCATTAAATTTGCAAAAATGCCCACATTAATGCATCCGTAGGATATTGCGGCTAAGTGTGGCGTTACGTTATCAATAATACTTGTAACTAATTTCACAGAAAAACCCCACAAGTCAGCAGATTTATTTGAATTAAGTGACTTAAATACTTTTATTATGTCATGCGGATGTACATATTTAAAACTAAACAGGACTTTACACTCCACCACGCTATCCCTAACCAAAGATTCTGCTTTAAGTGGGCAAGACCTTAAGGAACTAGTTGTATTAACAGGTATCTTTGCAAAGTAGTTATTAAATATTTCAGCTACTTGCAAGTTATTTTAAATTATCTTATTATTTACATTAAGTTTAATAGTATTATCACGCAGCTTGGTGCGTCCAGTTTCATTATTAATAATGTTCCAAGCAGCTTTCATTTTGTCGTCGCCATTTCAAATTTTGGTTTTTAAATAAAGGGACTTGGCTGTAGCACATGTATATTTAAATAATTTTGAATAATTTCTAATATATTTAACAAAATTGGATCAAAATTATATTTCTTCATTCCATATAATTCATATAACTTAGCTCTACTTGTATATATCCCAAGTGTTGCCCGATCACAAAACTTAACTTTTAATTATTGTAAAATGTGTTTAATTTAAAGATTTTGTTATATTCCAGTGTAATAACGTTAACCAAAGACTCATATAGTTCGTCGGGACTATTGCAATCTAGGTCCATATTGACAACTTTGGCATTAATGTTATTATTAAATTCCTTTAGGCGATTAGATGTTATTGGTCTACATGTGATCATAATTTCTTTTTTAATTGTATTTATAGGAAATACAACCTTTTGCCCACAGTGGTCGGATGTAAAATCATTAAATATAAGTAGGGCCACTTAGAAATTGGCATTCGCAGAATATATTGTCTAAACAGGTGGCAGAATGTGATGTAATTCCGGTTGGTTCGAAAAATAAATATTTTAAATTAAACGATCTAAGTAAATTAATAAGTCTTACAGAAAGAACTGATTGCTGAAGTAAATTAATATTAAAATCACCACAAACCACTATATGCCCATTACCATAATTTAAGCTTTTTAAAATATCCTCCATTACTGTTTCAAATACACTAAAGTCACTCTGCGGTGGTCCGTACACGCAAACTATGACATGTTGCTCCAGCTCCACACAGGATAATTCAACAGTGCGCTCGATAGAAAGATTTACTATATCATTTCTTTCCTTACATTTAAGATTATTACATACATATATTAGAGAGCCACCATGTATAGAATTTCTTCATACAAACGCACTTACAACTATATAATATTCATTATTAAATATTAGTTGACTACTTCTTAACCAATGTTCTGTTAAGCAACATAATTTATGAATGTCATGTTCTTTAAAAAATAAATCTAATTCTAACTCCTTGCTGGATAGACCCTGAATATTCTGGTGAATAAGTCTAATACTATGTGTCTGCCTATCCTTTGTCTTATCTAATAGTTTAAACTAATAGAAGTATTAATATAGGAATAAATAATTAGTAAATGTAGTAATATTACTACAATGCTCTAAAATCTTTACTACCGTACTGGTACCTGTGTCTCTAAATAATAATATATTAAATGCTAATAACATAGCAAGTTGTTTTTTTATAGAAATATGAAAGATTCATTGTATCTTTAGTCAATAAAAATCTACTAATAAACTTATTAGTGTCAAAAAATGTACTATAAGTTGTATAACATGTACTGTTATAAAATAATAAATTCAGATTTTGAATATATCTAATCTGTTCCTGTATTAATGAATATGAATACGGTAATGCGCAAAGAATACATACATACATAGATTCACGCCTGTTTCCCAGAGGGGTAGGCAGAGACTACGGGTTTCCATTTGCTACGATCACATTCCTCATACACGCCCGTCGGTTCAAGGTGCTCTTAACCTGGCCTATGTCCAGAACGCCTCCGATCTGATCAAGAAACGTTCGCCTAGGTCTTCTTCTTGCGACTGTTCCATTCACACTAGCCTTATAAACTTTCTTAGTCAGTCTTTCCTCGTCCATTCTTTCTACATGCCCAAACCAGCTTAACATACCCTTTTTTATTCTTGTCACTATATCCACTTTCATGCCGCATCTTTCTCTAAACACACTATTCCTTATTCTATCTTTCAGAGTCACGCAACATATATTTCTCAGCGCTCTCATTTCTACAGCATTTATTCTGCTCTCATGCTTCTTTTGCCATACCCAACTTTCACTTCCATACATAAGTGTGGGCACTAATAGTCCTCTATGAACAGCCAAACGTGCCTTTTCGGAAACATTTCGGCTGTTCATAAAAGCGCAAAGAATAAAGTTACAAATTCTATTAAAAGTCTCACTTTTAATAGATATATATTCTCGAAAGTGGATGGATGTGGTTCTGGGTTCTGCTTAAGGGGAGCGAGCTTTTTGCCTGCAGAGCGGACAGACACGGAGTGTTGTTACGGAAATTTTCTTGACAGAAAACCAAAAAAAGTTCTGTCTAAGTCTGGATCCTAAACCTAACCCAAGACTTCACATGTTCACATTAAAATGTTGCATTCACTATCGCTGCGCCATCAAGGCAGTCACAGTCAGAATCTAGTGGCCCATTCTTTAATTATTTATTTATTCGAATTATAGTAACAAGCATACATAGTCATATAAAACTAATTTTACTGACCTATATTTATTTAATAAATCGAACGTAACTAAAAAAAAATCACAATACGCACGAAAGTCTTCTTGCAGGTTGGACGCTGACGCTAACTTTGACGCTGGGCGTAGTCCGGTTAAAAATTATTGCATACAAGTTGATTTTGTGAAAGGCGCATCACGCGGGTTGACTTGTTATTTATCAGTATGTATTTTAGTGTCTGTGTTTTCATTGATCAGTGTTTAAAATAAGTAGTATAATATGTATTATATTTCTTATTTTGAACACTAATCAATAAAAAATGTATATGTATGAGTAAATAAAACCTCTGTAAAATAGACAAGAATGTAAATGCAAATATTGTATATTGAATATCAACACAACTGATTCATCATTTACATTGCTACAGTGTAGCTATCAAATCCTCTCTTAGAAACTCAACTGTACATCGCACCGCACCAAATCTCATACATGTCGTACATGTTTCCTACTGGAAAATTGTAGGGAAGACATATCGCATGCTTAATAAAACAGCGACTTAACTCGAAATTTGAAAGTAAGCCAATTTGAACTCTAATTGTATATGTTAATTCTAATATTATATTTGTGTTAAATCTTTTCAATAGAGTTCAAATTTGTTTAATCAAAAATACTGAGATAAGTCTCTGTTTTATTAAGGATGCGATATATCATTATCATCATCATCGCTAAATCTACTTACATTTATGGTGTTGTAAGTATACGACACCATATTTGAGCAGATCCAGTGATCCTATTAGCTGTAATAACTCTACACAAGATCATTAGAATGCGCCCTTCTTTAGGGTTGAGGTCAACATCCACTTAAATAGATAGATATATATATGGCTTCGCCGGTATAAGAAGCTATACGCTATATAAGAACACAAATGTGGAAATTTTCATTGTTTAAATTATTGTGAAGAAATTCAGCTAAATAAATTATTATTATTATATTTCTCTTATCACAGGTATTTTCTAACATATTATATTAGAAAGTATCTGGTTCTTTGGGAGGCTTACACGGAGACATTGGTCCAACGTGAAGAGGCCCTTGGAGAGTTTGAATCAAAGGTGGGATGGAACACCTACAGCAACACTATCCGCAGCAGGAGTAGGATTCTATATATATCTATATATATATTTCTACGTATGGATTCTTATTATTAATATTATAATTCATAAAACACCTATTTTTTGTAGCTTCAAATACTGTTTGTGTAGTTTTTGGCTGCCTACTAAGCAACTGTCTCGGTGGGCAGCGGTAGTGAATGCGAAATCGGTGCGTGAGATCACGGGTTTATTTACCGGATCTAGCTAAGAAATTAGAAAAAATAAGTTATTATAGATAAAGAATTATATACATTAGTGATATATAGTTTTTATCAAGAGATTGTTAATAGCAGCCCGGTGTTCGAAAGTCGACGGTGTGTGCTACAACGTCAACTTTGCTACCCTACCTTATGCTTTGGAAAGCACGTAAAATCGTCTACACTGCCCTAGATCTCTCACCAGTCTTGTTGAATTGTCGTCCAATCGGTCTTTAAGAGTAAGAGAGAGTGCACTTTAGTTTGCGCACGCACTTGTGAGCTTAAGCTTGTAGCTAGCCTCCGTTTAGATTGGCTACTGTGACCGAAATTTGGTCTGGAACACATTTTTTCGCTGTTACAATTTTCTTGTGCTTCGAATTTTTATACCGATCTTAATAGAAATCTCATATAATTTAATTAATCTCAACTCTAAATGCATTAAAACAATAGTAACCATGTATGTATGTATCTTATGTGGGGGCCAGTCAGTGCAGACCGGCGACACTTCGACCCAGTGGGATCTTTTGTGTCGACACTCTCCCAATAACGACTGCCATAGATGTTAATGGCAGCCGGGACCGACGGCTTAACGTGCTCTCCGAGGCACGGAGCAGGCGATAATTGTCAATCAATACGCATATAATTTCGAAAAGTCATATACTTCCGAAAGTCTGAGGTGCGTGACGTGGGTTCGAACCCGAGACCCTCTGCATTGCAGTCTGTTGGTCTCCCCACTGAGCTATCGCTGCTCTTAACCATAATAACCGTTTATTATTAGCAATAGTTACGTTTAATTCCCTACAGGTTCGTAAGTGAGTTAGGTAGTGATGTTTTATAGAATTTGATAGCAGATATGCGTAATATACCGAGAATTGTAGTAAGACACCCATAAAAATATAAATTTAAATCGTAAACACTATTAAGCTAAAATAGCATCATCATATTCACGAATAATCTTATTTAACTATTTCAAATCATAGTTAAGTATGTAGTTGCCATCTGTTACAGCTTACCAGGAATCTCAATTATGGAAAATACGAGAGCCCTGGTACCCATACCACAAGTTCAATCTTAGCTTGAGTACCAGTGTTTAACAAGTGGACTGTAAAATTACTTGTTTACTTTTATGTGTTCAAATGACTGTATCTTTTAATGCCAATAAACGTTATTTTCTAATAATTACATTTTTAAATATAAATATAAAATCTATACATATTTAAAAATATAAAAACTGAAATGACCCACCGACATCGGGAACAGGGTCCAAGCTGCCGGTGGTTAGGGCCCCAGAGAGAGGAATCTCCTCACAATACGCGCCGTATCGAGTAGTACTGCCTTTTGCATCAAGGACTTGATCCAGCCATCTAACGCGAGCCTCTGCAGGTGGTGGTCGAGGCTCTTAGGTATTAAACCATTGACTGTAATGACTATCGGCACAATGATCGCCGAGTCCACACGCCACATGTCGACAATCTCGTGAGCTAGCGGATATGAGAAAATATTATTATTATTATTATTATTATCAATAGTATTTTTTTAAACCTAGTCATTATTCTGTCGTCATACGTAAAAAAGACGTATCTAATACATAAACGAAATTTAGTATTTGGAATCAGTAAAAAAAGACGTATCTGCACGTATTTTTTTTTGGCAGATATGTCTTTTTTCCTTATTACGGCAGTATTGTTTACGATCAGTAAATATAACAATATTTTAGCTTTTCCGCTATCAGAGAAAGTATTAAGAGTCGTTATTCATATTGGCAAATATTTATAAACAATTATTGTATATGAAAAGCGAATCAGAAGTTATCTTTCAATTGCTTACTCTACCAGGGATAATACTCTGCAGTAGTTATGTCATATTCATGTAGAATCTGCGAAATATCTCATCATCTTATTGTTAATGATACCTAGGTCATGTGACATCAGCCAGTGCTCCTGTATACATATCACGTCAGCATATCTATATACATACATCACGTAACGCAAAAATACAGCTGTTAATTGCGTGGCAATTAAAATAAACCAACTTTATATTTTTTTTTGTTGTGTTTTATCTTGCTTTATCTTATATTACACTTATTTATTTACTTTGCTACGTTTTAAACATAGTACCACACTTATTGCTTATTTGCAACGCAAGGTAAAGTTAAAAAAATAATCTTATTAAAATACCATTTAAATTTTTCGACACACCCCGCGGATATTTTGCAAATATTTGTTCATACAAACCTTGTCCTAACATTTACAAACATGACAAAAAAAGATACAGCCAAATTCTTGACAATTGATTTTTATTTATATCCTTCTTCCTTAGCCTTTATTATTAGTTATTAAGTCACTTGGGGTCGGCTTTTCTACTACTTTTTTTTTTTCTTTTTTACACGGAACGGCTGCCACCTGACCTCCGCAACCTGAAGGCTAACGATATCCTAAGGCCAGACCAGTGTCAGGATATTAGAGGGTACGGACTTTCCCAATAACGACTGCCATAGATGTTCATGGCAGCCGGGACCGACGGTTTTACGTGCTCTCCGAGGCACGGAGCAGGCGATAATTGTCAATCAATACGCACATAATTTCGAAAAGTCATATAACTTCCGAAAGTCAGAGGTGCGCGACGTGGGTTCGAACCCGAGACCCTCTGCATTGCGGTCTGTTGGTCTCCCCACTGAGCTATCGCTGCTAATTTTGCTAATTTGCTCTGAACTATATTATTTATTATATTATTATTAACAACAGTCAAATTAAACCTCACTTTACTGTTCAATTTACTGAAGACATACTACTATTGCCCTACAATTACCCTCGATTTAGGCAGTTCAATATTTTCCTCGACATCAATGACCCTCGATATTTCCTTGACGACCTCTTTCTTTATCTTATCTTAGAGGAACAAACGAAGCATGGACTCGACCTCCACATTGCTCTCTGTGCCAGTTTAGCTGCGATGCTGAGTATAAGGGTCCATGTTTCGAACCCGTGCGTCAGTTTAGATATTATAAACTCGATTTATAAGTACTTTTGAAGCATCTCTCATCTTAATTAAACAAAATGATTTATAGGTTTACAACTCTCTTCTCTTGGGTAAAGATTTGGTCTTGCTATAGAATTTGTCATATTTGTCAATCAAGTTTACATATCTATAAATATTTTAATTCTTTTTATGCAACTCAATGGAGTTATGGGAGAGTTATGTGAACTTATAAATCTCTTGCTCACTGGAAAAACGAAGTACAAGAATCAAAGCTTCTACACTCGTTTCTTGTACGAGGGTAGTACTTCGCCGAGTGAGCCAGCTTTTTCATATTGTCACCAAGTAAATGTCAGTAATGTGCGAGTACACGCTACTACCATTTATTACACGTTTTGCTATCTACGCGATGTATATATATAATAACATTATATCACATACACACAACACCATCTAGCCCACAACAAACCACAGTATATACATATACAGTATTCTATCTTCATACAAGCGGTCGGAACTCGAGTCATACCTACGCGTCTCGGCGTATGCGATTGGTTCGCAACCAGTCGCGAATGCGCCGCAATGACGAACGGACGGTGTGATTGTTTTGTAAGCAGTAAGCGTACGATTTGTGATAATTTGATTTTATTGAACACTTTCCATTTCATTCATTACGAATTTTATTTTTTATAACTGCAATTACATATAATATTTACAATCACTAAACTAGAAAGAAACTCAAGTAGGTAGATATAATTAAAATACTGTAGGCGGGCAGCCCTAACGCGTGTCCACGAACCGCGCTGTTGTAGGTAATTATTTCAAGGACAGGGCCGAGTTACAATACTATATATGTATGTACTGTGCGCAAACTAAGCAGAGCTTGTACTATGGGTACTAGACCCATACATATATACTTTTTTAGGACAAACATACATATATACTTTTTTTTGTTAATATGTACATATTATACATATAAACCCAGACCAAGACAGACATCCATGTTCTTGCACACAAATGTTTGACCTGTGCGAGAATCGAACCCGTGACCTTAGGCGTGGTAGTCGGTTACACTAACCACTACGCCATCGAAGCCGACAATATTATGTTCTATTCATGTGTGCCAACCTGTACGAAAATTACTGTTAGATGTTCGAAGCTAAAGCACATTCCTCAGTGCGCTAAATACTATGACTTTTGCATCGGTTAGGTTTGTTTTACAGCAGACATAATTGTGTGGTTTGTTTGCGTCCAACCTATGTACTAACACTAAAATGTTAATGATTTTGATCATATTTGGTCTTCAATAACTGAACCAATTTAGATGCAACTTACCACACGGATAGTCCATAATTAAAAACTTTTGAAGCGGATTTTATACTTTATTTTTTAGTGAAGACGCCACTAAAATCTTACTTTTATTTCGTATTATCAGAATAAAAGTGGAAAACATGCTGGAAAAGCCGCGAGCAGTCAATTACTAGTAATATAAATTAAAGACCTTTTTAAAGAGCTATATAGGGGTCAAATCAGCGTGAAACTTCTTCTCCCTATTTTGTTTATGGCAGCCATGTTAATCTCTATATTATTTATTTACAGAACAGCCGAGACACCGTCCTGTACATCTTGGACTGCATATTCTCGGTGGGGGTAGTAGGATCGCTCGTGGTCTTCGTGTGGAGAGGCTCATGGGCTCTGCTCGACATATTCCTCTTCCCTGAAGACGCGAGCAAGTCCTGTTGGACGTCACTGGTGAGTTCATTTTATTACTTTTTTTTCAGAGCCAGAGAATTTCGCTTATCACGACAAACATTTTAAGTGTCATATTAAGCTAAATTATAAATGCGAATGTTACGCTTCCTCATCTTAACTGCTTGACCGATCATCATGAAATTTCTCATACACGTTGTCCAGGGTATAGAAAAGGATATAATGTACCTTTTATCCAGGGAAAAGTACCGTTCTAGAGGGATAGGTATTTATTGTCAAAATCTACATTATGAATGTGAATGTGACTATCCCGCACCAGCTGACCCGCGCCACTTCGTCTGCTTCTCATAAGAGTTTTGTTCCCGTTTTGCAACATTTTTCAATAATGCTGCGCTCCTACTGGTCGTAGCGTGATGCTATAGCTTATAGCCTTCGTCGATAAATGGGCTATCCAACACTAAAATAGTTTTCCAATTCGGACCAGTAGTTCCTTAGATTAGCGCGTTCAACCAAGCAAACAAACAAACTCTTCAGCTTTATAATATTAGTATAAATTAGTTCGAATTTTTATCGACGGATGATGGTATTAACCTCATCATCAGTATTCGATAAAAAGAACGACGTATAAAAATAAGTATTAGATATTAAAATATTCAAACGCCCTTTTTTACTAATTGTAAACTAAATAGTGTCATGCAATATATAACTAAACCATGCAATATACAAATAAACATAATTACTAATAACCTTTAAAATCATTTCTTTTGTTGGAACGGGCGTTTTGCACTCTGTATCTAAAGGTTATACTATGGCTTAAAATAAAGGTGAGGATACCGACATAGGAAAGGCCGTATTGTAAAAAAAAATACGTATTATATTATGCAAGGTCATAAACATATCAAGGAGGGTTACTATCACAAAAAAATAGCTCTTTAGATAATAAGGCGTAGTGTGTAGTTATACTTATAATTCTATTTTAATATTGTATACTCAGAGCTTTACTTACACACGACAGAGATGTACTCAGCTGCTTATGTATCATAATAAAATATTTACACTACAATATATTAATTACCTAATGGCGTTCGCTACGACCGGTAACACTAAATCACATCAAAATCAAAAGCATAATTTAATAAAACTTCAAACATTATAAATAATAACCGGATAAAAAATTTCAATCATGCCCAAACAGTACACAAATCACACGAAAAAGTATCCATGTTAAGAAGAGTGAGCTGATACATTAGATAGAGAAAGATAGTGTACAATTTTTAATATGATTTAGCATTGGTTACCACGATAATAATAAATTTGTAATTCGGATGTCATGTTGCCTAGACACACATTGGCAACATGACATGACAACTTAACGTCCAGAAATTTTAATGTGACCAAATTGAAAGCAATATGTTACTTAACCCACATTTCGCCAGTTTGGTTTATGTCTTATTTTTTTTTACGTGGGGAATTCCATTGACTCATACCCCTCCGCGGTGGCGGGCGGAGGGGTTATGTCGGACTCACCGGGGTAAAAGAAAGATTTTGAAATGATAATGGACCTTTCGGAATACTGACTAAACCTACCGCGGTGTTCCTCGACAAAACCACTAACGACGGGGCCACGCGAATCACTTGCACATGCAGTCGCGATCCCGCCGAGGGTTCGGCCCGCCCCGTATCAAACGGCAGGCCACTTTACGACAAGTCCCACCCTATGGTCACTTCACTTATTCCCTACTGTCCCCTCCGTAGAGAGGAGAAGGACTCGACACAGAGGCGCGCGTGGGGCACGCACGCCGCCTCTCAGACCTGGTGCTGAACGGGTGGTGGACAGGCCCACGAAGCCTACCACCCCGAGGTAAAACCTCAGGGTGGCTGGAGGTCGTCTCGCGCCCTCCGGCGCCCGGCTCTGCGGTTGGGGAGAGGGTTTAAGCGCTCCAACACGGGACTTACCGCCACGATCGTGGTGTGCCCGGCACTGGGGTGCACAAGTCGCTTCTTCCAATTCGCCACTAGGACCGGCGGAGCTCGGACCTTGCCGCCTCGTGAGCGTGAAGAGCTGATCTTTCGCCCGGAGCTAGCGCCACCCGGTGCCAACGATAAAGCGACGCCTGGAGCGCCGCTTCCAGGTCCCATGGAATCGATCCGGCGAGGAGGCTCGCAGCCTCAAACGAGATCGTGCGGTAACTTCTTATCAACCTGACGGCCATGGCGCGCTGTGGCGCACGAAGCGCCGAAATGTTACGGGTCGTCAAGTTGTCCGCCCAAACTGGGGCCCCGTACAGGGCCATGGATCGCACGACCCCTCGTAGAGCCTCCGGCAGGAGGTGATTGGCCCCCCAAGGTTGGGCAGCAGGCGCGATAGCGTGCCTGCAGCGCCCTGGAGCTTGGTTTATGTCATGAAACTGAGAATTTCTTAAGAGAAACCCCAAATAACACATTTTTCGCCCTATTTATTTATTTATTTTGTTTTATACATTTATTTTCTTAATTAGAACGACCGCAGGCCAGTTATACTAACTAAGGACGCAACTATCATACTACCTTTTCACAATATTCCTTACAAACTGACAGTATCTACTTCCATTCATCCGCGAACACATCACACTGAGTATTGTCCACAAGGAGAGAAGTGTTGTCCTATGAATAGTAACGCCTTACGCACAACAGTCGCAAGCACTATCATTGCGCCTTGAAGTTATAAACAATGACTATAATATTATTCAATGTATTATTTGTTAGAATAAATAAATAATATTTATACATGACAACTCCAGCTCCGACATTACACGGCGGTAAAAACTGCTTTCTATAATTAACAAAGTATTAAACAAATAGAGTCAAGAGATAGCACACTATTTGCAAAGATGATTATTCAAATAAAACCTGTTGTATTTAACAAAGTATTAAGATATTAAAAAGTGTGATGTAGTTATCAAATTGTACACTTTTTGGATAAATTGATTTTATTTGTTTCTGGTTGGATTTTGTAGTTATCTTGTGTGTAGTATATCTGATATGGTTAATACGGTTCATTAAGATATTAGCAAAGAGGACATACGTACATGCAGTATGTAATTTTACCGTTGTCAAATATTCTGACGTAAAAATATACATGCCTACATAGTCTTGTGTATCACACACACCTACATGTCGCTGGGTATGATTTTTGGACTCACGTAATATGGGGCAAGCCTGTTGTCAGCAAGCATAGTTCCGGACTTCGTAGAATCCTAAGAATTTCTTGAAAGAAAACCAACAGAAACATACAAAATAAACAGTATCAACACTAAAAGCGTCTATGGGATTTCTTTCATTGTAAAATTTGTAAGCAATCAACTTTATAATGCATGCTAAACATCAAATTTAAATCAGAATCTGTCAATATTTTGTCTGTTTTATTTAGAAATTTCGATTCCTCCTTTTAATGTAACTATTGTTGATATTTCTTTGAACATTTGTAAGAGACTGTGCACAAATCTGTTTATGCATATCATTGCATAAACAGATTAGATTTAGATCATTAGTTTCATTTACTGTTTATGAGTTCATATCTTGTGTACAACCACAGAAAAGATAATAATTTATTTATTTATGTGATAAAATATACACACCTTACACAAGATCATAGCCGAATAACGTTATCATATTATGTATAATACTGCAGTGGAATCTAAATGCGGTGTGGTGGTACGTGTTAGACGTAATATAGTCATGGATTGTATTGGCAATTACGACGTTGAGACGTCTCGACGCTCAGAATGATTGTAGTTCGAGCTACTGTGCCCGACCAACACAACATAAAAAAATAATTGTCAACCACTCCCGTTCAAGGTATAATCCATATGCCGAGAAAAACTGTCGACTCGTTTAAATAACACGATAGCGATTCGTAATATTAGGCAATCCTTCATTGTGCATAAAATTTTATTATAAATATAATATAATATAATAAAGTTTGTTACTTCATAAATATAATTATACATAAGAATACACTTAATCTTCTCCCTAAGCCTTTATTATTCCCAAGTCACTTGGGGTCGGCTTTTCTAGTCTAACCGGATTTGACTGGATATCAGTTTTTACACGGAGCGGCTGCCACCTGACCTCCGCAACCCGAAGGCTAACGATACCCTAAGGCTAGACCAGTGTTAGGATATTAGAGGGACTGTCGCAATAACGACTGCCATAGATGTTCATGGCAGCCAGGACCAACGGTTTAACGTGCTCTCCGAGGCACGGAGCAGGCGATAATTGTCAATCAATACGCACATAATTTTGAAAAGTCATATAACTTCCGAAAGTCAGAGGTGCGCGACGTGGGTTCGAACCCGAGACCCTCCGCATTGCAGTCTGTTGGTCTCCCCACTGAGCTATCGCTGCTGTCCAAAAGAATACACTTCGCATCCTTAATAAAACAGAGACTCATCTCAGTATTTTTGATTAAACAAATTTGAACTCTATTAAAAAGATTTAACACAAATATAATATTAGAATTTGAACTCTAATTGTATATACAATTAGAGTTCAAATTGCCTTACTTTCAAAATTGGAGTTAAGTCGCTGTTTTATTAAGAATGCGACTTAATGTAGGTACAAAATATAGGGCTTAAGGTATAGATTTACAAACTGGTGGTTCTGACTTTTTAACTAAGTATCGATCTGTATTTTAGAAGTCAGTGTTACCTTCTGATTGTTACATTTATATATCCTCTCAAATAGTTACATTCACAAATAGCAAAAAACATAAAAATAAAAAGGAATGGTACAAAATATGATTGTAAATAAAAAAAGGCTCGTTTAGTCAGCGTAAGGGTTCTATTCCTCAGCATTGCTGTCGACTGGGAAAGTGTTCAGAAGACTGGCAGAATTGCCTCGCTGAATGGCAATGCTTATTCTTTGAGCCAAGAAAAGTCCAGCCTGCTGGTCACGCGAAGCTATATAGCGCAATATATCATTTTAACAGTTTGATAAAATCAGAAAGATTGACGTATACAGTTAGCTCACTCATATTGTTGGTTTAAAATCTTCGGATTTAATACTGATAATATACATACTTCTAAATTTTAAGTGATGTTGCTCTTCACTTGAAGGTTTTATAAAAATTACCTGCTGGTTTTGTTTTTAATTGATCAATCTAAAAAGCCTATCTGGACGACTTTCCAAAAACCTCTTTGCTTTTTTGTACAAAATAATGGATTGATCGGTAACACTAACATATATGTTTTGTGGTAACACTCAGTATACGTCAATGATGAACTCTATAAAGGAACCACAATTGAAAAGTGTCACAATAAGTAAACAAAAATGCAAAAAGTTAAGCCCAAAGTGTTAAAAAAAAATCATACATAAACATTTTGTAAATTTTTCGAATGGTAATCGTACGAATATAAAAATGGTATCACGTGACAATGAAGTTAGAGGTCAAAGGTCATAGTCATTTCGGGGTATATCGACTATGCTGAGTCGAATGGCGTTGACTGCGAGTCTCTAGCTTTTACGGTTCTTGAGTTTAAAGATGGTATCACGTGACCTTGAGGTCAGAGGTCAAAGGTCATAGTCATTTCGGGGGTATATCGACTATGTTGAGTCGAATGGCGTTGACCGCGAGTCTCTAGCTCTTACAGTTCTTGAGTTGAAAGTTGTATAACAATCGGACGGACGGACAAAGCTGTTGTATAAGAGTTTTTTTGAACTCTAAAAGAAGCATAATATCAACGCCGTAATGTCACGTCAAAACATTACTAATTAAAATTACACTGCTTTATACGGATTATATCGCGTTGTTTATTAACACTTTTAGTACAACATTTTTAAAACATTACACTACTACTGAATCTATATTATTATTTTAGATATATAATATGAAATTATCAAAACTATTTAAATTTACACTTGCCCTGACGTATCGGATGCTTTTTAGCAGCCATGTTCATAAACATAGCGATAGAATTCATATAACGCAGTTTAATTTTAATGTATAGCATTCGCGTAAACATTGGACAATATTATTACCAATTAACATAACAAAAAAAGCAATATAATATAATCACGCTGAAGACAGATAATCTGATATAAAAACGTCCACATTTTCCGCATATGGGTCATTACGTAGTACTGAGTCAGTGACCACTTACTCGCTCGCAATTGGGGCCTTCCTCTCTCGTCCGTCTTGCGTCCCCCAACTACACGTACTCGGTTATTATTGTATTTTAACTCAGCTAGAATTAGGACGTATGGATTGTAAATAATATTCAACCATCAGTACATTATGGTACCTAAGGTCCACCTGAGAGCCGTATTACAATGTATTATTATTATAAAAGTCATTCAGAGTCGTATTGACGTTTATGAAACCAAAAACGAGCGAAAAAAAAAGAATTGGGTATGGTAATAACAGTTTTTACAAGTTGAAAAAAGTACTAACATATTTTAACCAGGCTGGCATGCAAGTAACAATATGAAATCAGTATTCTTAAGCAATACCTGGTTTTACAGATCATTGTTCCTCTGCAAAACCGATTATAGTGTAGCTATAAGCATCTGAGACGAAATAAACGTACATCTAGCTAAAAAAAGCTACAAAAAATTAGCTTTGTACGGCGAAATTTTGTTACGAATAATGTTAATCTTAGTTAAAGTATAGCAAATAAGTACAATTATGATGATTACTTTTTAAAAACACATGCATTTTAATAAATAAATAAATTTAGTCGGCGCTTATTTGTATACACAACTTCAAGTTATTTGAGTTCAGTCAACGATATTTTTCGATAAACAATCGTTAGATTTAGAATTGCTTTATCATACACAATAATGGCGTTTTCTTATCTTTTGAAACGATTAAATGAGAGTTATTTTAATCACAATTCATTACAAAAGAGAATTAATAAGTCAAATTTAATTTATTAAATACTTTAACGAATTTGTTAAATGTTTAGTTACTTATGTCGCTCACTGTAAGGCTGAATTGTTCTTAAACAAGTGAGAAACGTCAATGAATTGCCGTAAATCTTAGAGTTCGAAAAACAATATATGAAAAGATCACGATAGATTTAGATAAAATCTGTTGCTTTCGGACAGGATTTCTTCGAATTCTTCCCTTCACTGCTTTGATCTTCTTTTCCGTACGAATACTACGTAGACGACCAGATCTTTTCCTGTCACAGAGGAGGTTTCATTGTACCTATCAATAGCCCGGTACACAAACATTCAACTAATAGCAAGCGGATGAAGAGTTTCAAAAATTGCATTTGTCTCCATACCTACTTTGTTTAATGCTATCCAGCAATTCGGTTCTCTTATCAGCCCTCTCCATTTTAATATCACAAAAATATTTAACACCGATTGGCGCGTAAATGAGAAAACACAATGAATGTTCATATAAGAATGACAGATTCCAAATTCAAATGTAATACATATTATGTTTTTTTTTAATTGTAACAGTATTTATGGCCATACTAAGAATAAGTACATATGGTAGATGATACATACATAATGCATTTAATAATTTGAAGTGTAGTAAATTCATATATGATAAGTATAATCACAGATATTTGTAGTCATAATAATTCATAAAAATCACAGCAAATATATGCAAATATTTTCTATTCAATTGATGACTAGCTTAAGCTAAACTTACTTAGTAAAATAAATTATAATCTCCAGTTCTATATTTATTAAGTAACTGGCTTATTATAAAGCTGGCTGTCTGTATACAACGATAATAATGAGACAGTGCAATCTTATACAAATTTTCATAATCACGTACGGTATTTTGTCACGGTGACAAAATATGTGTACGGTACTGTAGGCAATTGGCTCACCGACTATGATGTGAAACTGTAGATATAACACATCTCCACGTATCCCTTTGACAATATACAAGTCTGTTGTTATTATTATTTTTAACTGGTGTACCTAAAAACAAGTGAGAAACAGTCCTAATTTGCCGTAAATCTTAGAGTTCAAAAAAATGGTATCACGTGGCCTTGAGGTCAGAGGTCAAAGGTCATTTCGGGGGTATATCGACTATGCTGAGTCGAATGGCGTTGACCACAAGGCCCTAGCTCTTACGGTTCTTGGGTTGAAATATGGTATCACGTAACCTTGAGGTCAGAGGTCAAAGGTCATAGTCATTTCGCGAGTATATCGACTATGCTGAGTCAAATGGCGTTGACCGCGAGTCCATAGCTCTTACGGTTATTGAGTTGAAAGATGGTATCACGTGACCTTGAGGTCAGAGGTCAAAGGTCATAGTCATTTCGGGGGTATATCGACTATGCTAAGTTGAATGGCGTTAACCGTGAGTCTCTAGCTCTTACGGTTCTTGAGTTGACGATAGAGCTCCAAAAACGAGACAAAAAAAATTGTGATTCGCTAATAGTTGGTCCTAGTCTGGGAGTCCATTGTGCCCTATGTTTCCAGTTAGTAAAGCTCCCCGCAACACATGCAACACATATTCCTAGTGCGAGAGATATCTTTTATAAGATACTAATTATATTATTATGTTATAGTTATATATACTTAGATTTAATTCACAAAAAAAACCCATCGCAAATTGTATATAAAGCTAAAGGACATTTTATAAGATGAAACAGATGAGAGTCACTTCGGGTCAAAATTCGTCATTTGAACGGAGCTTGTTTTCGCTTTAATGTCCGTACCGGTACAGGAGATGACTCGGCCACGATTACCCTATTTAGCATTTTAAACAGTGCACAATTACCCCCTGCAGGGCGTGCTATTCTTAGCATGTAACCTCATACAGTGGCCATGCGACTCGTGCACTTGGTCTTCATTTCAACGAACCGTGGCGTAAGCGTCTTGTGCAATTGCCTATTATGAATTAAGGCATGTGCCTTAATATTGTCTTCTGTTTACGCGAATATTATTCATTGATATTAAACTACTATATACGGATTTTATCGCGTTGTTTATTTTACACTTTATTACATAATTTTGAAATCTGTTACACTACTACTACTACTAAACTTTACTAATTTTAAGCTAATTAAATTATTATTAAAAGTATTAAAACTATTTAGATTTAATTTAATTTTACACTGTCCCCGACGTTTTGGTTGCTTTTCAGCAGGCATGGTCACGGGGAGACTAAGATGGTAGTTGTCTCAATGTTCCAGTGTAGTTATTTCCAAGTACCCGAACATAATTTAATCTTTGGTGTTTCTATTTACGCAGAATGAGCTCAAAGTATCATGAAGTCTAGCTGTGGTTTGCTTCTTCTTGGGTTTGACTATTTGTATTACTGGATCCCAAGCTGGTGGTACATTCCAACCATCTTATCTATTAAAATTAGGTTGATTTTTAATTTCAATAGCCTCGCGAAGCATCCTTGGTAGGAATCGGTGTTCTTTAGCAAGATTCTGTGGTTTGTCAAATCTCAGGTAGTGGTTGGTCCCATGTTGCACATGTTCACACACAGCAGACTTCAACGAGCGTTGGTATTTTACATCAGCTATGTGTTCTTTTATGCGGGTGCCTATGCTTCTTTTGGTTTGACCAATGTATGAGAGTCCGCAGTCAAAATCTATTTTATAGACCCCTGCATCTTGTAAAGGTACAAGGTTCAAATAGGCACGTGCCTTAGTTAGAAACAAAGGGTACGTACTACGTACCCTTAGTTTTTCAGGAAAAAGTGCTACTTCTTTATATACTGAAGCTGACAAACTGCCTAGTGAGATCATCGTGAGGTCCTGAATTCATTTTCAGTGGCGGTCAAAGTGTTATTGATTAAAAAATATAAAGATCAGTCACCAATCTTCTACCAGATACTTATAATAATAAAAAATCTATCATTAAGATACGAAACCTACGTTACCAAATTTACAGTTAGAAAATTACAGTTGCAGTAGAAATGTGCTGGGTAGACGACAATGGACTCACCCTCTATTAATTGGGATCGACAATATTGCTGACGAAATATAGCCTGATACTTCACTACCTCTTTGGAATATATATATGTATGTGAGGTTATGTATGTACAAATATGGCAGAAAATTTGCATGCACCCCGCTTGTTGGTAAGCGGTTATCGTAGCACAGCATCGGGAGTATCTTGCCCGTAGGCAGCATTGTAAAAGCAGTCGCTCTGTTACTAGCAAAGGAATCAAAATGGCTAGTTCTCCTGGTGATACCGCAGCGCCTCCTTCTGAGACTAGGAACCTATTCTCCTAGATGAAAGGTGACCTATGTCTTATTCTGTACCCGTGACAACGTGTATGCGAAATTTCATTATGGTCGGTCGAGTAGTTAAGGGGTGAAATCGTAACAAACAAACTCACATTCGCATTTATAATATTAGTTAGGACTGATTAGGATTATCACGTTGAGTGCATGCTCGAGTGCAAGCTCGTTTCTTATAAGCTAACCGAATAGTAAAACCTTAAACTTTATGACATTATGAATAGCGGCACGAATAATACCGCTACGAATGTCAAATGTGTTTACGCTTAATTACGAAAAACCAAGAAATTACTGCTATGTTATTGTTAATACACACTGCCTGGTCTTTAGTCTAAGAACACAAAAAGGTGACATTATACAAAGTAGATCAGTGAAGCGTGTAATTTTTAGAGCCGAAAAGTAAGTAAAAGAAAAAAATCTTAAACACAAATTGAAACGACAATAACATTTTTGGTATTGTACTTTTTTTAATTATTTTCTCTCTATTTGCTTTTAGCCGAGATGATATAGAATTCTAAATACAGCTTACCTATTTAGGTCAAAATCAGTAATCTAGCTTTTTAATTGTTTATTGGATCATTGTCGAGCAATTTCCACCATGTCATTCGAATCCTCAAAAGTCATTAGCCTTAGTAAAATCAAATCAGCTTATGTGATTCACAAGAAATTCTTCAAATCGTAATTTTTTAATTCCATATACAATACTTCATTATTCTATGAGTGTTTACAAGGGATGGTAAACATGAGGGAGATATGATATGAAATGAGAACGATTGCTGGCAACAAAGTGAATGGAGCTCTACGCACTATTATGAACAGCCGAAATGTATCCGAAAAGGCACGTTTGGCTGTTCATAGAGGACTATTAGTGCCCACACTTATGTATGGAAGTGAAAGTTGGGTATGGCAAAAGAAGCATGAGAGCAGAATAAATGCTGTAGAAATGAGAGCGCTGAGAAATATACGTGGTGTGACTCTGAAAGATAGAATAGGGAATAGTGTGATTAGAGAGAGATGCGGCATGAAAGTGGATATAGTGACAAGAATAGAAAAAGGGAATTAAGCTGGTTTGGGCATGTAGAAAGAATGGACGAGGAAAGACTGACTAAGAAAGTTTATAAGGCTAGTGTGAATGGAACAGTCGCAAGAGGAAGACAAACGTTTCTCGATCAGATCGGAGGCGTTCTGGACAAATGCCAGGTTAAGAGCACCTTGAACCGACGGGCGTGTATGAGGAATGTAATGAAAGTGAATGAAGCCAGAGAAGTGTATCAGGATCGTAGCAAATGGAAATCCGTAGTCTCTGCCTACCCCTCTGGGAAACAGGCGTGAATCTATGTATGTATGTTTATATATTTTTCAAAAGTTTTACCTGAACTGAGTTTTCTGTATTAAAGGCTATAAATGGCGAAGATTATTCTTTTTCAAAAACGTTTATTATACAACCTCAAAAAATGACCTAACCTTATTGCTACAAGTCGTCGACACAGTACAATAACAGCACGTGGGACGGAATAAAACCGTCTTCGTTAACAAACATGTTCGAGCATTTACCTCATTATTTAGTTCCTGAAACGGCAGACGTCGTTTTGCACGCAAATTACGCGCTTCTCTGTAAGGCTATTTGCGTCCCGTGACGTCAGAGTTCTCCTTATTAGATGATGGACGACAGTGATAATATAATTTAATATGCTTAACGACACTTCATCGGATAAGAAGTGACTTCCTCGTGTTAAGGATGATTTATTTCCAAGACGAAAACATCATAATAGCACCTCTGGTAACAACCTGTTTTTGCAAGCATACATGGTCGTCGTAACTCTTCGAAGATAAGGTAATCGCGTTATCTTCGAGGAGCTAAGCAGAGTCGTATAACACCCACATTTTGTTAGCTGCGGTTTTAGGCGAGCTTACTGTTATATACCAGGCAGATTTGACAAAAGGGTGATTATTTATTAGTAAAGTTGATAGTCTCTCTGCAAAATTTATTTGTATTATCTGTTAAAACGAACCTCTTCTGGTACGTCTAAAATGAGATCCTAACTAATAATATTATAAATGCGAATATGAGTTTGTTTTTGATTGTTTGTTTTTGATTGTTTGTTTTTTACACTTTCACACCTTAAGATTTAACCGATCATCATGAAACGCCTACCCGATATCAGGGGTACAGAAAAGGACATAGGGTACCATTCATCCAGAAAAAAGAACTGTTACTAAACTAACCTAAACCACATTTCCAAAAAAAAAGTGTATTATGTATGTTTATCCATTGTCTAGTACAAGCTCTGCTTAGTTTGGGCTAGATAGTGTTGTATGTATGTGATAGAATATTATTATTATTATTTACACTAGCGAAGAATCAGGCATAATCTTGTATAGGTATAATATCCGTAATAATCTTTGACCAGATGCATTACAGAAATCCGTATTACGTAAAGGTTTCTTGGCATTAAATTACCTAACCCAAAATTGAAGGCGGTACCCCGCGATCAACATCACTGCTACAGATAAGACTGAACCAATGCGGTCCTCTAAAATAAAATTACTATCACTGTGGTTCAAAAGTCGTCGAATAATGTAAATTAAACAATTATCTTAAGTATGGATGTAAATATTTACAAACGTCTGTTATGATACTTAACTGTTGAAGATAACAACAGTCTAATCTTTAGTACCGTAGTTTACAATTTTATTTACAAATAGTAGGTAATCATAAACTCAGCGGTAGATACTGTAATTTGCTTACATTTTTTACTACCTAGATTGCGTAAAGCTGTTTGCCACCTTACATACATCACGCCTTTACTCCGAAGATTTGCAATAAACGTTTTTAGACTATCGCGATTTGTACACATCTATATGTATATAAAACTCTTCCGTTACTGAGTGACTGACAGACAACGCACAGCCGAAACTACTGAACGCAAGAAGCTGAAATTTGGCATGTATGTTCCTTGGAGAGTGTAGGGTAGCACTAAGAGAGGATTTTGGATTCTGAAGGGGGTGAAAGGGGTGAAACCCGATATTCACACGGGAACGGGACATATGCGGGTGAAACCGCGGGAAAACTACTAGTACTTAATATAATGCAAGTCGGTCGAAACGTCGGACAATCAATATGTATTTATTACCTTTTAAATACTTTATTGCGAGTAAGACCCGTTACCTAGAATGATATTTAGTATATTTAGCCAACCTCAGGCGACTGCCACGCCTGAGGTCGCGGGCTCGATTCCCGCACAAGTCAAACATTTGTGTGCATGGACATGGATGTTTATCTTGGTCTGGGCGCGTAATTTCAGTAGTTATGATTTCTTTAGTCCTATATAATAGAGCGCCAGCCTGCCGTGTACAGACACAGTTGCAGCCCCCATGCGGCTACTGAGAATTGCTCCAGATACACCCAATAACGCTTTGACTGACACGAGAATTCCAAATCCTATGCACAATATTTCCATTCAGTACCATTGCCCCACCGACGTAGTTGCTATCTTAGTATTTCGTTACCATGGTACCTACACTACGCCATGTGGGTAGCGTATTGGCTCGACAAAATATAAGAGATAGTCTGCTGCCAGAGTAAGATATAGATCACGCTAGTCCTTTCTTACAGCACAGTCTTGTGGACCTTGGAAACTCTAATCAAAGCAGGAACACAACACAAGGTTGTTTACGTAAATTTGTGCTGAGGGAAAGTACTTCCGTAGTCGAGCTGTTCAAACTGAACAAAATTAAGGTCTGTACTGCATTCTTTATAATAAGACAGCGCGTTACAGACTGTCTTTTTGTGCTTTGTCTCGTTGTCGCCAATGCAATGACAATACATTAAGAGATGGGGGTAAACAGGAAGAGATATGGATTTAAGAGATAGGGATCAGATAGGCATCTCATCTCATTTCTGATAAAATTTTAACTATCTTGTCTTCGTTAAGAGGTGTTCTTCTAATTTCTGTTTAAAATTACTAATAATCTTTCTTATGAGCGTTTATGACTATTTCAACGGATGGAGATTGAATCCATGTCATTGTAAGTTCAATGACAAGATCTAAATACAATGTGACAATAAGAAAATATAAAAGCTATAATGGTCTTGGGTCCTATTTAACGGATTCATGTAAAATTCCTTGAAATTGAAATCAACAACAACATTATCTCAAAAATATCGATGCCATTCTTCTCTCTTAGCCTTTATTATTCCCAAGTCACTTGAGGTCGGCTTTTCTGATCTAACCGGATTTGACTGGATATCAGTTTTTACACGGATCGGCTGCCAGCTGACCTCCGCAACCCGAAGGCTAATGATATCCTAAGGCTAGACCAGTGTCAGGATATTAGAGGGTACTGACTTTCCCATAACGACTGCCATAGATATTCATGGCAGCCGGGACCGACGGCTTAACGTGCTCTCCGAGGCGCGGAGCAGGCGATAATTGTTAATCAATACGCACATAATTTCGAAAAGTCATATAACTTCCGAAAGTCAGAGGTGCGAGACGTGGGTTCGAAACCGAGACCCTCTGCATTGCAGTCTGTTGGTCTCCCCGCTGAGCTATCGCTGCCATTAAAAACAAAATAATACTCACATCTCTATGCCATAGCCATCGGGCTTTAATTAATAGTTTATGTAGTAGTGACACTGCACATCAATAATTTCTCCCTTTCTCTTTCCTATCATTTCCTTGATTTCTACCTAGTAATGGCATATTCAACTAAAAAAAATGGGAAATAAAGACCTTCTTACTCTATTATACCACATTGTCGTTCCCAATTTTAGGTACTGTTTTCTCATAATCTCAAGAACATTTACATTCGGTCGCTGACGAGCCTACGTGTCTTTCAAAAGTACCTGGAATTGAATTCCAGCCTTGTAAAATAATGTAAATAAAATTGTTAATTGAAATTAAACTGCTATATACGGATTTTATCGCGTTGTTTATTTGACACTTTATTACAAAATTTTGAAAATTGTTACACTACTACTACTATTAAACTTTACTAATTTTTAAGCTAATTAAATTATTATTAAATTATTTAGATTTAATTTATTTTTATTTTACACTTTCCCCGACGTTTCGGTTGCTTGTAAGCAGCCATGGTCACGGGGAGACTCTCCCCGTGAGTCTCTCTGAGAGGTCTCCCCGTGACCATGGCTGCTTACAAGCAACCGAAACGTCGGGGAAAGTGTAAAATAAAAATAAATTAAATCTAAATAATTTAATAATAATTTAATTAGCTTAAAAATTAGTAAAGTTTAATAGTAGTAGTAGTGTAACAATTTTCAAAATTTTGTAATAAAGTGTCAAATAAACAACGCGATAAAATCCGTATATAGCAGTTTAATTTCAATTAACAATTTTATTTACATTATTTTACAAGGCTGGAATTCAATTCCAGAATAATATTCGCGTAAATAGAAGACAATATTATAAAATTGTTAATTAAATAAAGATATAAATATTTACAAGAAACTGCTATGATAATAAATTGTAGAAAGAAAGTAAATTAAGAGTAAATATATAAGCCGGGGCCTGCGCTTAAAGATGAAATGACGCGAGATAATAAAGTAGACACTTTTTTTTAAGAGATGACTCCTGCCTTCAGAATTATTTCTGTGTTCAAGGGTCTTTATAACCATTCAAACAATGAACACAAAGAACATCCAAACTGGGAGCAACTATTCATGAATCACGCAGATTTTTGTTCCATGTGAGGATGGAATACACAACCCACAACACTTGCTGCAGTAACAATGGTAGGCTACTTCATAAACCACTATATCATACAGTATACGCTCAGTATATGCATATATACGCCGGACTAGCGTAGTTGACATCAGCATGAATGGGTCGGCGCGACTAGGAATGTACTATCCTAGAACAGAATATTGACGTTTAGCAGCATTATTTGTACTGTTGCGATTCGTTCAGTTTCAAAAACTTTGAAAGTCTAATTACCCCGTCGCTCCCTCTCTATTCATACTCCTTTCATTGCGTTCCCTTTATATAGGCTACGTTAATTGCTTACTATCAGGCAGCATACCACGTGTTTATTAGCCACCTATGTGGCTTATGTTAGGCAACCGTCTTAGTTGTGTTTCCTTGGAATCGCTTCCGCTTCAGCTGCCGTTTTGCATGCCATCAGATGGGCCGCTGAGTTTTCGTCTGCCCCCAACCAGTTCCGAGTCGGGCTGTTCTTAGTACGCTTATTTGTAAAGGACTTTCTTGAGACATAATCCTACTAGATAAAGCTAATTTTTACTTTTTACAAGAGTGCTATTAATTTTTTTTTAATATTTCATATTTTTGTTAACCTCTCCAGCTAACCTAAATAATGCTTATTTCAGTATAAACACCTTGGTAGTGCAATAGATGGAGAGCTAACCCACTGTACGGCCTCTCAATGCCTTAACCATTGTTACCTTTAGTCGCTAATGTATATTAGTGAGTAAAGGTCACTAATGTATATATAGGCACTGTGGCTTAGTTGTCACTAAAAATAATATCTGCCACGTGCCCTTCCTTATTGACTTGCTTCCTCCTGCCTCACGCACTATATTTTTACTATCTTTGCTCACATTACGCTTTCAGTAGATTTTCTTTGTCCTCAATTACATGAGAACTAGATATAACGGCGCGAAATATGGGTGTATTACACTACATTAATTCCTGCAGGAATATTTCACTGCATGTTTGAACCGATGGGCGTGTATGAGGAATGTGATAAAAGTAAATGAAGCCAGAGAAGTGTGTCAGGATAGTAGCAAATGGAAATCCGTAGTCTCTGCCTACCCCTCTGGGAAACAGGCGTGAATCTATGTATGTATGTATGTTTGAGTAGTCATTTGGTCCCTTCTGGTGCGCTGAGTGGTTCAAAGTACCTACACAAAACAAAAATAGATGTAACCCACTAATAGTTGTTTCGTATGTATCTGTTTTTCAAATGTTCATTAAGTTTAAATTATTTTTAATAATATAGCTGTATCCCTCACTCTTAACTCTAAATAATATACAGTCGTGATTATGTATGTATTTTTTTATCTTTCTTTGTTTAGAGGCTTTTATTACAGAATGTTATGTATTTGTAATGTTCTTCACAAACACGAGAACTGGAAGTAAAAGAGAAAGACAAACACAAGAAATAAGATAATACAATATAATCTGTCTTTTATCTTTATTTGTTCTGTATACCCGGGTGTTTCCACTGTACGTCAAACATCGTTATTTAAAGATTTGTTTACAAACTATAAAGAAAGTATACATGGAAAGCCTTATGGCTCGCTGACGACAACATCAGCTGATGATAAGGAAGCACCTACAATTAGAGTTTACGATGTGTACTTGTGATTAGACAGGCGCCTCGCTTTACGTAATGTCTGTTGTTGTATTGAACTTCTGTGAAGATATTTAGGTATTGTTTATCATAATACATGTCAATGATCTTTGGTTTTTTCCTTAAGTGATAGTTAAGGCAACTAGAGCATTTAGCGCCAGTGCTCTGAGACATAACTGCCATTATTGTGCACTATCTATGCAATGGCGCGATGTCAAATAGCCTCTACAATATTGAAATTAAACTACTATATACGGATTTTATCGCGTTGTTTATTTTACACTTTATTACATAATTTAAAAACTGTTACACTACTACTAGATACTCTTAAACTTTACTAATTTTTAAGCTAATTAAATTATTAAATCTATTTATATTTAGGTTTACACTTTCCCCGACGTTTCGGTTGCTTTTCGGGAGACTAAGATGGAAATTGTCCCAATGTTCCAGTGTAGTTATTTCAATGTACCCAAACATAATTTAATTATTGGTGTTTCTATTTACGCAGAATGAGCTCAGAGTATCATGAAGTCTAGCTGTGGTTTGCTTCTTCTTTGAGGTTGGATTTTTTGAATTACTGGATTCCAAGCTGCTTTTTGCTTTCTTTGGGTTTGACTATTTGAATTACTGGATTCCAAGCTAGTGGTACATTCCGACCATCTTCTCTATTGAAATTAGGATGTATTTTTTTATTTCAATAGCCTCGCGAAGCATCCTTGGTATGAATCGGTTTTCTTTAGCGAGAATCTGTGGTTTGTCATATCTCAGGTAGTGGTTGGTCCCCTGTTGCACATGTTCACACACAGTAGACTTCAACTAGCGTTGGTATTTTACATCAGCTATGTGTTCTTTTATGCGGGTGCCTATGCTTTTCTTGGTTTGACCAATGTATGAGAGTCCGCAGTCACTAACTATTTTATAAACCTCTGCATCTTGTAAAGATAGTTGGCACTTGACGGATGGTAAAAATTGACTTATCTTCGTTGGCGGCTTGAAGTATGTGTTGATTGAAGCTCGCCTCAAGATGTAGCCAATCTTGTCAGTTAAAATTAGTAAAGTCTAATAGTATCTAGTAGTAGTGTAACAGTTTTTAAATTATATAATAAAGTGTAAAATAAACAACGCGATAAAATCCGTATATAGTAGTTTAATTTCAATGAATAACATTCGCGTAAACAAAAGACAATATAATCTCTACAATAGACTATGGAAGAGTTACGTTTTATTATAGAAAGATTGTACATGTAAAATCCTTTATTTTTATTACTGTTATATACAAATGGACGTACATATAAAAGAAAATAAAATTGATGAATTTGGTACTAAATTAATTTGACACACCGGTAAAAAAAGATCTAATAGCTTTGTATTTTTTCTATATTTATTAGTGCAAGTATATCTAACAGTAATCATTGCAATACTTTAGTCATAACTTATATCTGTTACAAGATATATTAATTTCAAAGCTTCACAAGCTATAATTTTCTAGAAAACAAGCATGAAACACCTTGCTATCTTGTATTCTTTTTCTCATTAAGAGTTATAGCGAGGCAAATCCAACTATCAATTCCTAGCTTTTATTTTTAAGTAATGATGCATTCTCTATTGTGTTACTTATTACATAACATTTTCTTTGATAAATATATTGTAAATGACATCTTTCTGAATTTGTTTTATTTAAAATTGTTATGGTTTTCCAAAAAATACTTTCATCCTAGAGTAAATTCAGTATCGGTGAGATGTAAGAGCACCAGATTAAGGAGGCTTTCAGAA
Organism: Catocala fraxini; assembly: GCA_930367265.1. Lineage (NCBI taxonomy): Eukaryota > Metazoa > Arthropoda > Insecta > Lepidoptera > Erebidae > Catocala > Catocala fraxini. The sequence continues at coordinate 26,497,789 of OV884031.1, forward strand.
CCAGAAGAGAGATTGAATGGTTTTTATTCTTACTAGCGGTTCAACAATTTTCTTTTTTTGTTAGGTTGGTGATGTGTGTGTTAGTTTCAATCAATCTAATGAACAATTTGACATTTGCATCTTAATCTAGACCGTGGAATTTCCGCCAGGTCCTAGTGGAGAAATGGAAGGAACGACTTGTGCACCCTAGTGCCGGGCACGCCACAATAGTGGCGGTTAGTCCCGTCTTTGAGGAGTGGTTGGAGAGGTGGCATGGCGCCCTCACCTTCCGACTGACACAGGTAATGACTGGCCACGGTTGTTTTGGCCAGTTCCTGTGTCGAATAGGCCGGCAAGAGACGCCCGGTTGTCACCACTGCGGCTGCTGCCGCGACGTTGTTGAGGACACGGCGCTGCACACTTTGGCGTACTGCCCCGCCTGGGAATCGCAGCGCCGTGAGTTGATCGTGGCAGACGACTGATTGCCCTCTCGCTTCCGGCCGTAGTTCAGTCTATGGTCCGGAGTGAGAGATCGTGGAACGCCGTCGCCTCCTTTTGTGAGAAAGTAATTTCCATCAAGGAGGCGGCTGAGCGGGAGAGTGTTCCCACGTGCGCCTCTGTGTCGTGTCTTTGTCCCCCACAGGGGGACAGTGGAGGAAGTATTTTTGTGAAGTGGCCTGCCGTTTCATACCGCGGGCCGAAACCTCGGCGGGGTCGCGATTGCATGAGAAAGCGATTCGCGCGGCCCCGCCGTCTATGTTTATGTCGAGGAACACCGTGGTAGGTTTAGTCGATATTACCGGGGTATTATTCCCCCGGTGAGCCCGACATAACCTCTCCGTCGCCCCACGGAGAGGCATGCGTCAATGCATTCTCCCACGTAAAATAACAAAAAAAAAAAGACCGTTGAATTAATAAGTACTTATGTACAACTAAGCTCTCTTTATTTATTTATTACATTTTATGCTCCAAAATATACAAGCAGACGAGTCTGCGTACGTTTAAATTATTTAATATACAATGTGATCAACAATTAAACTTATTTTTAAAAACATAGTTGATCTCCAAAAATTGACTCAATTTTAACCGCTGCGTAGGCTGTATGTAGCATTACTTAATTACGTAGAGCTACGCCGTAGCAATTTCTACGAGGCTTGAATCTCTATCATTAACCAAGTGTTTATTTGCCCACAGGCAGTTGGCTACGCCCTGGTTGTGGCGACGTTCGCGCTCCAAGCTCCCGTGCGCTGGTCAGCGTCGAGGCTGCATGGAGCACCGCGTCTGCTACTAGCTGATGTGTACCACTTTGTGTCGTTCTTAGCCACCGTCAACGTGTGGAGAGGAGTTTGGGGACTGCTGGATATTTATTTCTTTCCTGGTAAGTGTGAATGCCCGTCCATTCATAGATATACTTTATAAACTTTTGTAGGTAGGTTCGGTTATGTTAGTAACAGTACTTTTCTAAATAAAAGTTACCCCATGTCTTTTTCTGTTCCTATGCCAACGTGTATGCGAAATTTAATGATGATTGGTCGGCTAGTTAAGGCGTGAAAACGTCACAAAAAAACTCATAATTGCATTTATAATATTAGTAAGGATATGAGCCCTGTATATAAACTGTTCCACTGCTGGACTCAGGCCTCTTCTCAGTGAGAAGGATTAGGTCATAGGCCACCTCGCTGGCCTAGTGCAGGTACTTCACATACCTTTGAGAATAATAAGGAGAACTCTTGGTCATGCAATATTCCTCACGACGTTTTCCTGTACCTTTTTAACTAGTGATAATTATCTATTTAACGCTCATAACTTCGATTAGTCCGAGGCTCACGCCTTAGGATCAAACTCGAGGCATTTGCATGGCAAGCCAACGGTCTCCCACTATTTAATCACTTACTATAGTAAAAATAAGACAAAATTCGTTTAAAACATAAATATTCTTTTGTACTCTACGGTAGCGACTATAGATTATAGTATGACTTACCATCATAGAACCATGTACGTTTATACTGCAAACTAAGCCTAGCTTAGGCCTACTATATTCAACATTCAAACAGGCTTAATAATTGAATATTATCACTTCACTAGTATATCCTTCTTCAATGTAATTTTTTTTTTTTATACAACTAAGGTGGTAAACGAACATAAGGCCCACCTGATGGTAAGTGGTCACCGTAGCCTATAGACGCCTGCAACACCAGAGGCATCACTTACGCGTTACCAACCCTTTAGGAAAGGAAGTGGGAAGGGGGAAAGAGGGTGATTGGGCCTCCGGCACTCTCATTCACCGAACGAAACACATTAGTAGGAATACTGCTATTTCACGTCGTTATTCTGTGAGAGGGAAGTCCTTATCCCGTCCAGCCGGCCCATACATGCTGAAATCAGCGAGGCTCTACTACTTTAAAAATATCTACTTATAGTATATCCCTCTTAAATGTAATTTGGTTACCGTGTATATCTATATCTACATACATATATAAATAGCCTTACGTCTATATCGCCAAAATGGTAAATTCGTCATATACCTACTTTCCACCAATTATGATTTTAGGTACTACGTAATAGAAGATAAAACTATTGCGATCTACTGAGCACAGTTCCAGACCCAGTTCAATTTTTTTTGCACAGAGTATGTCTAAATCGGGCTTCGTACCTAAGACTTCAAGCACTACCGCGGCGCCACCTAGGCAATGCTATTTATCAAAGAGAAATTAATCCAAGATATATGTTATCTTTCCAGAAACACCAAAACTCAGCAACTGGAGTTCCCACGTCATCAGTCTCACACTACTAATACTCCTGAACTGCTCCAACTCAGTCATAGTTCGAGGAGTATACATCGACGCAGAAGAGCCTGCGGGCGAATGCGTTGTCTTCCCCTGCCATTATCTTCGGCTCTTCTTCCACAAAGAAAGAACTAAGAAGAGACACAGAAGAGCTCTTCAAGCCGCTGCTGCAGCAGCCAGAAAGCCAGAAGAAGCGAGTCTTCCTTTACAAATACCAGAAGAGAAAGTTTAGCCAAGTTTGGTATTGTGGAAAGTTCCAAACTACCGTATTTGACTTGAAATAGTGTGGACTACATTAATATGTTAGTGCTGTTCTCCCCAGTGAAGAGTGTGATCTTCAAAGTGCTTCCAATGGGGAATCATCGTCAACATTATGTTCGGGCAAGCGAACTTCTTGAAGCTATAGTTATATATAGTTTTTAGAACTAAAACCAATGTTAGTCTTCCAAGAGAAAACGATTTTAAATTCACCAAGTGTTATGAAACTATTACTTGATATATTGTGATAATATTCTTGAAACAATTACATTTAAATTAACGTTAAACCTACCTCTGTATTCATTTAATTTTAGTTCCTGTAATTTGCCGCGTTCATGTTTAGTGCTATTATAAAAAAAATACAGGCCAACCTTTTTAGGCGTGCTTAAGACGTGCTTTTGGCGCGAAAGAGTGATTTGTAAAGACAATCAAAATGGCGTTTCGCGAGCAAAACTTTGATTACAAATATATTTGTTTCATATACATATTTGTTTCTTAGCTTAATTTTAAGTATTCGTTCTAAGTCAATTATTAATCTTTAGTTGCACTAAAGACGGAATATGTAAATACGAAACAATAAATATCTAAGCACTAAGTTATTATAAGTTTTATTGTTGAAAGATAAATAAACGTATTGATATCTTATCTGTTTGTTTTATTATTAACTTTAGTTATTGAATTAAAACGACTGTTCAGATTTACGATGTTAAATGACCGCGTTACAAAATATGGCGTTCTGAGATAATGTCTGTGTGTGTATGTGTGTGTATGAATCAATTGTTCTAAAGAATAGGGTTGGGTCAAACTAGGCCGCACTATTTGTAACTTTTGCACCCGTATGTATATTTTTCAGGATTGTTTCTTATTAATTTTTAACCGGGTTTTAAAAGATATATGTATGAACGTAGGTATTAACAATCCAGTCTGCTGGCGATTATTCAATATTTTTATTTTAAAGAACAAATATTTAATAACCGTAAAATCGCACTCCTGTGCACGTCTAATCGAAATCGCGGTCCAGGTGAAAGAGGAATGAAATAGAAACTCTTTTCATATTATTAACATCCCAAATACACGACAAAAGCGAGTCAGTCCACAAATAATCGAAACCATGATATTATATAGTATTAAAACCGTGTCTATATAGGGCATTCCACTACGTCTGGAGTTCACCAGACATAATATCCACGCCAAAAAACACTTCAAATATCTGCGAATCAAACTTTAAGTATAAAATGGCCGTTTATAATCGCCTATCTCTGATGCTTTATTACGATAATTAACAACTTAGTATTGGTTAGTCAGGTCAGTTTTGGTGTAATTTCATATGAAATATTTACTTAATCTATCATATGATTGATTTGATTGATTGTAAAAATACGTGCACCTCTACCTATCTTTCTAGAAAAAAGAGGTAAGTCTATGTACGTATTGAGATAACGCCAATCGTTTAAATGTCTACTTTAATCATGCATAATAGGTTACACAAGATTATTTAGTTCTTTAGGAAATCCATGGGTCCATCCTCAGTCGAGCTGCTTCAGTTCACCTCGTCTATCGACGTATGAACGCCGGCGTCCAGAAACAATTATTTTATAATTATGTCCAAATATGTTTAAGCATCAGCTTAATCAAAGCAGGGCAGCAAATTTTCCCTTAATCTATCAATATTAAGCGGAAAAATAGCTTTAAGATACCGCTGTGTCCCACCTCTACCTTTCCTAAATCAATGAACAGAGTACACACTAAGATAGAACTGAATTCGTTCGTAATATCATTAGCTGTTCAACTACTACTATATCTCATTGAAAAACTCGCTTGAATTAAAAACAATCAATCAATGAACTTTATTGAATTGAATGCGCGTACTTTCAAACTGTCGCGCAATTATTCATAATTATTATGAATTATGTGACTACGGCTGGAGAAGGCAAAAAATACTTCCCCGATACATGTGGTTAAATATAGTCTTTGGAAGAACACTAGAGGTCCTCGACCTTTTCACTTATTACATACATAATTACACAGTTATATTAACCCTTATGACTATTAGAATAAAGTTCAAAATAATAGAATATAGAAGTAAATCCACGGATTCATTGAGACGACAATGATGCTGATAAGCTATCGAATGAGTTACGTGTATTATTACAGATGCATAAGACTTCTTTAGTTTTGCTACTGGCTTTTGTTAACTGTACTTACAACTTACCAAGCAAGTAAGTATGTACACAGTTACCATAGGTTATGGACACTTGCAATACCTGGTGTACCGCTCGCTCGTAGCTAACTCTACAAAAACCGGCTTTGCTGTGCTATCACCGCCTAAAGCAAATAATACACTAGTATCCTGCTAAAAGTACAGCGCATCTTAAGATGTTCTGGAAATGCTATTCTTGACACACAACATAAGGTTGTTAACCAGCGATTTTGTTCTGGGTATGTCTTTTCCCAACGACTTCATTAGCTCCATTTGATAAGACATTTATGCAAAACCAAAACCTATGCGTTGTCGGACCTAAAACTGAAATCGCTGCGCTGCTACTCAAAGACCATATACTCTTCTTAAAAATGCTTCAAACCCTATTAATGGCGAGGAACACATCACAAATTTATTCGAAAACGGTCTTTTGTATAGATATTCGTCCCTAGTCGAAATGCTTCCAGCTTTGCTTAAAGATGCTTTCGCATCAATATTATAGTGGTAACATTTTTTAACTATCTGAAGCTGCATGGTAAACAGGAATCTAACTATTCTCATAAGAATATAGTTTATAAGCTCCTATTATATTATTAAAGCCAGTGAACACCAATTCATTCCATCGAGCTACACAAAGCAAAACCGTACCCTAATCAAACCTCAAATTCGTCACACAAACATCATACTATCACCAAGACAAATACAATAATCAGGCCCCAAATTATCGGAAATTTCCGAACAAACATACATTTTAATTAATACATTAGCATCTACTCTACCTACCGCGTCGCGTTTTAAGTTGTAAATATTGTATTATTGACACTTATTTACGATATTCTCTTATTATCTGTGGACATATGCTTTAAAACAAACATACAGTCAGCAGACAATGTTTATGTCTGCTCATACTGCGATATAAATTACGTATTTATAAACTATTCTTAGACTTCTTACGTGCCGAGCTGAGATTACAGAGAAAGGAGGCAAACCAGTTTCAACTGATATAAATTATCTGACATATGTATTTATTTAAATATACATATATATTTACTTACCTACATAATCTGTCGCCTGTATCTCCAAATTGGCAGGTGTTTCACACCCATATTCCGCCAGCTAAGTAGCCATATCTGTTCTTAATAGTACCGCAACTTAGGTAGGCCTTACTACTCTTGTAAAATGCTTATGGTATAGTTCTACGTGGTATGTTTTAATGTATCAGTTAGTATGGATAGTATGGATAAGCAGCGATAGCTCAGTGGGGAGACCAACAGACTGCAATGCAGAGGGTCTCGGGTTCGAACCCACGTCGCGCACCACTGACTTTCGGAATTTTATATGACTTTTCGAAATTATGTGCGTATTGATTGACAATTATCGCCTGCTCCGTACCTCGGAGAGCACGTTAAGCCGTCGGTCCCGGCTGCCATGAACATCTATGGCAGTCGTTATTGGGAAAATCAGTACCCTCTAATATCCTGACACTGGTCTAGCCTTAGGGTATCGTTAGCCTTCGGGATGCGGAGGTCAGGTGGCAGCCGCTCCGTATAAAAACTGATATCCAGTCAAATCAGGTTAGACCAGAAAAGCCGTCCCCAAGTGACTTGGGAATAATAAAGGCTAAGAGAGAAGAAGTTAGTATGGATACCATTATTCTATAGTGCAGTTATCTTTAAACTATTATTAGGGTTTTCTGTCAAGAAATACGTAATAGCAATCCGGAGTTTGCGGTGTTTTACACTCCTACCTCGACCCGCACGAGCTATTGATCCTACACCTAATTATCTCTAGTCGTGTTATCCGACACGACTGCGGCATCCCATGGGGCACAATAATGTACAAAAATATCTTCTGCAGCAGAGCAGATGGCCTGTCTCCGTTAACAGCCGTTGTAATACAAATTCACTCTGAAGAATTCTTTAAAAAAAAAGAAACAAATACGCTTACATTAGTTTATTATACAAAACACCATTTATATAAAAAATTACGTTACATAAGTTTGTTAATACAGATACAAACATGAGATATACTAAAACCGTACAGTGAAGTCGGTATACGCGAGCTTCGCTACGTACTCCCAATTGGTGAGGTCACATTTCTCGATCTTGCAGCCGGGAGACCCCGTGGTACTCAGCCAGTCGATCCTGGAACATACACACCAAACTATTAAAAATGCTGCCTAATTTTAATGTTATAAGACCATCAAAAGAATCCTAGAGATAATAACCAGTAATTGCTTGTTATGAAGAGTAAGAAGGAGGGAGAAGTAGGCATGTCTCTTTTTGACTGTGCAGACGGCGTTGTGGTTTATGTGACCGCCTCGCCACTACCGTTGTGCCGACTGTTGGTTTCCCCACGCGAGATAAATAATCTTGTGCCGTTGCCGCTTCTGTCTGTTGCTTAAGTGTTAGTACAGTTACCCCCAGAATCATAATTAGTGCAACAGTTTTCCATTTTAAATACATATATACATAGATTCACGCCTGTTTCCCAGAGGGGTAGGTAGAGACTACGGATTTCCATTTGCTACGATCCTGACACACTTCTCTGGCTTCATTCACTTTCATCACATTCCTCATACACGCCCGTCGGTTCAAGGTGCTCTTAACCTGGCCTTTGTCCAGAACGCCTCCGATCTGATCGAGAAACGTTCGCCTAGGTCTTCCTCTTGCGACTGTTCCATTCACACTAGCCTTAAAAACTTTCTTAGTCAGTCTTTCCTTGTGTATTCTTTCTACATGCCCAATTTATATAATGAAAGTAGTTTTCTATTTATTTACAAAACATAACTTTTATACAACATTAGCTTTCTCACAGTTTCACCCACGTTTATAATGACTGATGGCTCGTATCGAGGTATTATGTAGCCTATGTTACTTCTCGATAATGTAGCTTTGTGAAAGAATCGGTCGGTTCTATACTTTTTAAGTTTATTCATTACAAACTACATTACAAATCTTTCCTTTTTATGTTTTAGTATACGAAGGTACAACAAGCACAAGACCTATTTGATGTTGAAGCAATTAAGTTGAAATTCTTTATAGATCCCAGGTCTGCAACCAATTAAAGGTTTCTCAGTACGAAAGTAACTTTATTTCTTTGTCTAACTCCTCTGATATACCACTGAATAGATTTTGATATGGTTGTCGAAATTTAGTAACTTGAGGAATTCCGCTCTATGGTAACGAAGGCATAATAACGAGGGCATAAGTGTGGGTGTGGTAGAATTGACACTTATTGATTTAATTATTGCAATTTGTGTGTATTTATTTTTTGTTTTTGTATTTATTTTAATTGAATTATTTTATTGTGTCATATCAAAAATTGTTGGTGCTTATATAAATAAACTAGCTGGCCCGAGAAAAAAACATATCTAAACCATCCTCGAATCCACTTAAACACATATAAAAAATTTCATCAAAATCGATCCAACCGTTTAGGAGAAGTTTAATTACAAACACACGCACAGATTTATATAATAATAAATAAAGATAAATAAATTTATTAGCCAGAACTTACACCAAATAATCATAATCGCATAACAGCATAACTAATCGACATATAACTACTCTCTTATACATGTAGGTTCTTCACCTAGCAGACTGTATCATAGTGCATTCTGTGACAGAACACAGAACTTGTTTCTACGAATCTCTACGCATTGGAAGCCGGCGTGATGTGGTTCCGTGCTCTATGATTTGAACGTTGTATGTTCGAATGCAATCCAAAGTGCCAATTACATCTTGGTTGGACAGTGGCTTAATTGGTCACCTAGCCACTGAGACCCTCCGAGAAATGCAGTTCGATTCCCAAAGCGATGTAATTGTATGCACCACAAATAATTGTTCCACGTCCGGGTACTTTTGTATCCGTTGGACGCCCATGATGCTGGTATTATTTCTAATAGAGAAGTCGTTTAAAGGAATTCGTTAATTGTCAATTTCTTCTATCAGATGTAAACGTTGGCACTGACGTTCATTACATAATAAGCTAAATATTTATACTAGTGGTCGAAATTTAACCATAATTGATTTTTTTATTTTAAGTTTGATAGTTATTAAGGTCTATAACTTAACCCCTTAAACCCCTATTTACATTTCATTTAGATTTCGCCAAGGCTATACAGGTTAATTTACCTATCTCTTCAAACAAATTATTATTTACCTAACTATAATCTTTAATTGGCGATATTCCTAAGCTTGCTACTTAGTTTTCTTTCTTCTTTATTACATATAAATAAGGTAGCCATAGTCAGCCGAACGAAGTCGAAATACTACGAACGCGATTCGACTGCGTGTGTCAAATGCATGGTTGTGTGCGTGTAGTGTTATTTCATTAATTTAATGTATTTGTAATGTAGACATATTTCATAAAAATATTAGGATTCATAATTTTTAACTGTACCAAATTTCATACTCCTCCGTCCGCGCAATTTTCGTAAAAAGGGAGCACAAAGTTTATGCTTCACGTATTAATATATAGATTTGACATTGACATTACTAATTAGAACAATCCGGAACATGTATCACCATTTGGATAATATCCAAAGTGATACGACGAATAAACGGCACTTTTCCTAATGATATTCAATAATAATAATAATAAACAACTTTAAAGTGATTTGTATGCCTGACTTTATCGCTATACGATTGAAGAAATTAATTAATTAGACAATGTTTTCATGCTAAGTAGGAATGTAAATTATAAACGAGGAACATAACTTCTTTTATTCTCACAGTATTTTAGCTCTGTTTACATTGTCATGTATTCGTGACATTTACATTAAAATAACAACGGTAACGGTGTGAGTGCACATTAATTTGTATGTAATTATTTAAGCTAATTAGATTAAGGATACTGTGTAACTGTTTGTTTATCCAAAATAAATAAATAACGTCATTGTATAAATGAAAACCCGAAGCCGCGACCTAGACAAGCCGCGGTGTACCGATCAGGCCATGAGTAAAAATTTTACTCTATGTTAAAAACATTTTAAACGTAGATAAGTGCTTTTTACCGCATACTTTATAATTAATTAGAATCATTATTTCTTACAGATTTTATTTTCTAACTATAAAGGTGGTAAATAAAGATTAATCCATCTAATCGTAAACATTCTTGCAACTCCAAGAATACCACGTCTCCCGTTAACCCTGCAACGCTAGAAGTCTACGCTTTTAAACCGACGCAATTCAACATGAGATGCCACAATTTAAGGACGCTTGTAACACCGGCGTTATTACTCGCATGCTATCTTTAACGAAATATTACCAACTATTCACAAATCAGAATCTATGATGCCAACGCAAATTGGTATAGACTACTTATTCCGTATTGACAGTTAAGGATACAGGGCACGGAACACGCTAGCTTCCCACTATTGGAAACGTTCCGTTTGTCATATTACCTACATTTCACGCGTGTCAGTGTCAACTACACTGCCAATACAAACATGACTTTTATACAGGGTTAATTGTAAAATATCTAATAACCTTTTACCCATAGTTACCGGTACTACAGATAACTCACTTATATATAGTAAGTACCTTATGCTTACTATACCTACTATAATTAATAACTTTTGTTCTACCACTTTTCTAAATATTTGATTTAATTCATAATTAAGAATTAAGACAATACGCGGTCGTAAAAGAAGGCAGCGGAGTAACTAAGCAACGCACCGCGGAGTTTGTAAAAATTGACAGAACAAAAGTCGTAGAGTACGTGTGGCATCAAAAATATGTTATAAAGGATACACGGGTAAAAGGATATTAGTATTTTTCATTTAACCCTGTATATTCTTGGTGAACTAATGCTAACAGCAATCGAAACGTATTTTGCTTTGTGGTTCAGGCGTTTTAGTAACTCTACTTACAGTGAAAACACCTTTAATTTATTGCAAAACGAAGTCGTAAATTTTGGTCAGCCAACCTGCTAGCTTCTGTGATAATAGTACTCTCTTTAAAATATTCCCTTATTTAAAAAAGGATAACTCCGTTGGGAAACAGAGGATACGAAGTACACAGCTCTATAAATGCATTTCTATAAATAATTGTATTATAGACCTTACAAATAATTGTACCATGTTGAAATGGAACCCACAACGGTCAGCGCAGCGGCAATATATGAGATGACCGCTAGCCCACTAAACTAATATCCTTGTATGACGGTGATATCAATTTATGTACTCCAGGATGTGTGTAGTTCTACCCTTAAAATGTATATTGGAAACTTCGAGCTGAATAAAACAAACTTACAATTAAGAGACTTGGGAAAGGGTTTAGGACAATTACGAGGTTACGTACCGGAATTCAGACTGAATTTCGGAATAACGTAACGTTTCATGGTATGGTTTACTCGTCTGCGATTGATTGGATTATTTAATGTGCTCAGCCTTTTATTATATTATTTTAACTGTGGTAGGTGGAAGAAAAAGCTACATACATGTGATCTAACTGTTGCTTAGTCCCCTGTATCTTGCCGACGATCGTTCCTTTCTTGGAGTTCTTCACCCAGCCGCCAACACCGAGCTGTTCTGCCAACTCCTTGCAGTACTTTGTGAAGTAACATCCTGAAGAAATTAAAAGTACAAGTACAAGCCATAGTCCAGTACATATCTTCAAGTACATTAAGGGGAACTCCCAGACATGTAGGTTTCTTAACAATGGCTTCCTTCGCCGCTTTTATGGCATTACACAGACCAATATTACCTTTTCCGCAGACCAGTATAAAATATTTCAAAGATCGATATTTCATTGGCCAAGGCTGTGGCAGAATTATATTTATTTTGCTCAATATTAAATTTTCTATGGATCAATATTACAATCTTCGTGGCTTGAAGTTGCATTTTGCCTGGATCAACTACACCTCTGCAACTAACAGGGATAGGGATATCCTAAGATACCTACATAAGTATGGCCGCAATTTAAAGATTACAGAGTTTTAACGTAGTGAGACAAACCATTGCGTTATCTATTTATTAATATAAAGATAAAGAAAATACATAATATATTTAGTGTATTTAGATGACCGTGTACTCATTTCAAAATGTTTTCCATCTACAGTAAAGATTAATGGCGCAATGCCTAAAACCCACGTTTTATTGACGCACTCAGAGACATACTTTTAACCACTTCAGTTTAATTTCACATTCGCGTAACCGTAAGATAATATTAAGACTTAGCATTTTATTTTTTTATTTTAACAGCTCTAGCCCGCGGCTTTTTTTAAAATAAAGTATGGCCTATGTTACTCGTTGATAATATAGCTTTCTAATGGTAAAATATTTATTAAAATCGGTTAAGTAGTTTTTGAGATAAATCGTTACAAACAAACAAACAAAAAATCAAATCTTTTATCTTTATAATATTAGTATAGATTGTAGTATTAATATTAGCATATTTTATTCAATACGTAAACAAAAGTAATAGCTGATTAAGGTGACTTCCGTTAACCCGAAAATTACCTGGCGCCATTTTGACAGCTATGTTATGTGTTTTTTCGATGTTTAAATAATAAATTGTGTGAATTGGTTTTAAAAAATATATTGATTTCGTTAGATCCGGGTAGTAGTGATCCGATACATTAATTACAAAAATTTTCCTCATTCGTCCCTCTTTTTAAATTATAAATTGTGTGAATTTGTTTTATAAATTAAATTGATTTGTTTAGATCCGAGGATAGGTCACATAGGTTACATTTGCCCCAACATTACGTCCCACATTCAAAAATGTTCCTCTTTCGTCCCTCTTTTTAAATTATAAATTGTGTGAATTTGTTTTATAAATTAAATTGATTTGTTTAGATCCGAGGATAGGTCACATAGGTTACATTTGCCCCAACATTACGTCCCACATTCAAAAATGTTCCTCTTTCGTCCCTCTTTTTAAATTATTCCTTTCTCATACTACATTTCTGTGCATATGATTAGGTTACAACAAAACAAGGTTAAAATGCCATCGTTAGTTTTGCTATCACTTTATTTCCACATATTATATTTCAAATCTTTTTCATCTCACTGTACTAATTAGCTTCAACAATTCTATGGTGTCTGAATTGTCAGATAAAAATATATTAAAATTAAAATGCGACAATTCGGACACTGTGTCCGAATATATTGTGTCCGAGTCGTCAGCAACTCTATTTATCAGATTTACATTACGACCCTAAAATACAATCATAGCTTTTTGTTACCCGCTGTATAATAGTCTCGCGCTTTTATGCTATCAGGCGTGGACATAAGTTTATAATACTCCTACGATTCGACAGTTATATTTTTAGGTCTTATGTATTATAGGTTAAGCTTTTTACTGCCTCCGTGGTGCAGCGGTAATGCATGCGACTGCTGTGCATAAGGTCTCGGGTTCGAATCCCAGGTCAGACAAAGAAAAAGTTTTTTCTGATAAGAATTCTCAATAGCAGCCCTGGTTTAGGAAGTTGGCGGTGTTAGACACATGGCAGCCGGGACCGACGGCTTAACGTGCTCTCCGAGGTACGCAGCAGGCGATAATTGTCAATCAATACGCACATAATTTCGAAAGGTCTTATAACTTCCGAAAGTCAGAGGTGCGCGACATGGGTTCGAACCCGAGACCCTCTGCATTGCAGTCTGTTGGTCTCCCCACTGAGCTATCGCTGCTCTCATAAGGCAAACATAGGCTATACTATTTCATTTTAAAGTACCTACTGTTACTAACATTACCTAACCTACTTTTACGCGAGTGACGCCGCGGGTAAAAGCTAGTCTAAAATAAGCACATAGGATAATTGTATGTGTTCCCTTGGGCTTTACACGGGCGAAGCCACAGTAAGAAACTATTGCGTAAATAAAGTTTTTGTGTGTTAAAATTCATTAACAATTACATTAATTATATGATATCAACAAAGCGTTAATTGTGTATTTAATTAATGGTAAATATTTTAACGAGGCCACTTTCACAATGATTTATCACAATTATATAGTGATATGGTATTGATTGCCAATTTTCCTTTCGAGCTCAATGTACTGAAATGACGGTTTCGTTATGATATAGCTTCTATCTGCAGCTTTTCTCCCGTGATTATAAGAAATTAATTGAATAGTTGACTCACATTTTCTTTATAACTTAAGTCAAACTACGGCTACATAACCCAAACCAAAAAACAAAAATATTTTTTTTTTTTTTTTTTGAATATGTCTCTGAAATAAATCTTATTCTCCCTTAGCCTTTATTATTCCCAAGTCACTTGGGGTCGGCTATTCTAGCCTAACCGGATTTCGGGCACGCCACGATCGTGGCGGTAAGTCCCGTGTTTGAGGAGTGGCTGGAGAGGCGCCATGGCGCCCTCACCTTCCGGCTGACACAGGTAATGACTGGCCACGGTTGTTTTGGCCAGTTCCTGTGTCGCATACGCCGGCAAGAGACGCCCGGTTGTCACCACTGCGGCGACTGCCGCGACGTTGTTGAGGACACGGCGCTGCACACTTTGGCGGTTTGCCCCGCCTGGGCATCGCAGCGCCGTGAATTGATCGCGGCAGTCGGATTGGTTGCCCTCTCGCTCCCGGCCGTAGTTCAGTCTATGGTCCGGAGTGAGAGGTCGTGGAACGCCGTCGCCTCCTTCTGTGAGGAAGTCATTTCCATCAAGGAGGCGGCGGAGCGGGAGAGGGAGCGTTTGAACCCTCTCCCCAACCGCAGAGCCGGGCGCCGGAGGGCGCGAGACGACCTCCAGCCACCCTGAGGTTTGACCTGGGGGTGGCGGGCTTTGTGGGCCTGCCCGCCATCCGTTCAGCACCAGGTCCGAGAGGCGGCGTGCGTGTTCCCACGCGCGCCTCTGTTGTTTCGAGTCCGTCTCCCCTCTAGGGGGGACAGTAGGGAGTGTTAGAAGTGCCTTTGGGTAGATCTTTCGTGTAGTGGCCTGCCGTTTCATACGGCGGGCCGAAACCTCGGCGGGGTCGCGACCGCATGCGAAAGTGCATCAAGCATTCCCCCACGTAAAAAAAAAAAAAAAAAAAAAAAAAAAAAGCCTAACCGGATTTGACTGGATATCAGTTTTTACACGGAGCGGCTGCCACCTGACCTCCGCAACCCGAAGGCTAACAATACCCTAAGGCTAGACCAGTGTCAGGATATTAGAGGGTACTGACTTTCCCAATAACGACTGCCATAGATGTTCATGGCAGCCGGGACCGACGGTTTAACGTGCTCTCCGAGGCACGGAGCAGGCGATAATTGGCAATCAATATGCACATAATTTCGAAAAGTCATATAACTTCCGAAAGTCAGAGGTGCGCGACGTGGGTTCGAACCCGAGACCCTCTGCATTGCAGTCTGTTGGTCTCCCCACTGAGCTATCGCTGCTTTTTTCTCTGAAATAAATAATATAATATAATATTCTACCATATACACACAACACCATCTAGCCCAAACTAAGCAGAGCTTGTACTATGGGTACTAGACAATGGATAAACATACATATATACTTTTTTGTAAATACACACATATTATTGTACATAGAAACATCCAGACCAAGACAAACATCCATGTTCATGCACATAATTGTTTGACTTGTGCGGGAATCGACCTCAGGCGTGGCAGTCGGTTACACTAACCACTACGCCATCGAGGCCGACAATATACTAGAGTTTCGAATCTGGTAGTAGGTACTAATCGTCAAATGGCAGAAAAAAGATGCACGATAATCGCTATTTAAATGCAGTCATTTGAGGGAGATATCGAGACATCCCCACTGCATTCTTACTTTTCATATATTCAACTTTAAACTCTCTTACTATGCAACCAATTTTTTTAATACTGTTAAGTCAAAAAGATTTCGTTTGATCGCTAATCTATATATTAATACATGAAGCAAAAACTTTGTAAACCTTTTTACGCGGACGGAGGAGTATGAAATTTGGCACAGTTAAAGTTTATATGGAGAAGGAGGGGCAAATCCTAATATTTATATAAAATATGCATTAGAAATACATTAAATTAATGAAAAAACACTACACGCACACAATAACCATGCATTTGACTTTGATTACATATCAATATATAATGAAATATATCAGCAATATCTTACAGGCAAACTTTGGTCGAATTTCGAACACTAGACGACCGCTAGTATAAATGAAATGTTCTTCAAAATAAGCCTCAAAAAATTATTTGGGTGGCGTACTGGTTATGGAACTGCGATTTTAAAGAGCAAAGATCATGTTTGGCTTCCTGCTGACTGTTTAGCGCCTTTTCAGATACTTAAACCAGTGCAGTGTAGCAAAAACATAATACACGGTCGTTTGATAGCGATCGTCTGCAGTGACGTTCCGTGACGAATGACGTTACAATTATTACGACATTGTCAGAATCCGGCTTATAGTTATACTTCATTTGGTTAGGTACTTAAATAAAGGTAAACAATCTTAATGTGTCTTTTTATCTGAAAACTCAGTTTAAAAATAAAATGCTGCTAAAGATCAATGTAAATGCAACAATAACGATTACTAGCAAGCAGTAGTTTATTTGTTTAATATGTGTTTGTGTAAAAAGTCACATCAAGATTGTTTACCTTTAGTTAAGTACCTAACTAAATGGAGTATAGGTGAATCGCGAGTAGCCAATCATTTTAAGAGCGCTGGTTGGTTGATATGAGCATTATGCACTGTAGGATACGCTGATTGGCTAATCGCTGCGTTCCACAACGCTAAACAGACGGATAGGGTGGACAAGGGATTTTATATATGTTTTTTGACTACACTGATAACAGAGTGGTTTGTGAGGTCGCCTTGCCATTGCCACTGCGGCAAATGTTATGATTTCAATACCCACATGAGAAAAATTATACAATCCACAGTTAGAGTTCTGAAATCTCATAAATCTAAAATCTACCTCTCCCGTTCCTTTAATCCTATCATTTAGGTTAAGTGTTCCGAACGCCTTAGCCGACCCAATATACCGAATATGTACTATGATATTTAAAATAACCTGTATTTTAATTTACCTAAAATTTATTCGAGGTTTGGTCATTTTGGTTCGGCATTTCGTAACCATGCATTCTATCTATTATGATGTTTAATAATACAATGTGTTAGTAACAAGTTTATTAAATAGGATCTGGTGCCCTCTTGACCTTTTTTTTTCTATTGGGTGTCGTCGGTGTCATATCTTGACAGTGCAAAATTTAAATATACTTAAATCATAGGCTTGTATATCTGTAAATAAAGTAAAAAGAGAGGTTCTAAGTCCAAGTAGACAATGTTTCGAATGATAGTGCCTTAATTCCTCTTCTCTAGTGTACGTAACTTGCGTTTGATAATTTTGCTATTGCAAGTGGGCATAAGCTATGCTAGGGTGAATGATAACCATTACGATGTACCTACGCCATCTTTGAAAAACAAAACTGTGCTTGAAAAATCTAGTCAAATCCGCCCAGACTGTGCTGTGGCTTAGTTTAATATTAATTATAAGGCAAATAAAGTCCTTCGGGATAAAAAGTATAAACTCGTTTATTTATATAGAAAAGCAACGATGTGTTAAAATTTCAAGTCAATTCATTGACATCTAGCTTTGCGAACACAAACATAAGTCAGCGGAATTTTTAAATATAAAGATTGTCGCTATATATACATTTAAATATTCTGGAAATGGTATGTGATAATTTAGTAGTCTGCTCATTACGTAGCATGTTAAAAGGTGTGAAGGTTACCCGTCATTCTAAGTTTATTATCGGCAATTTAACGTCCAAACTGCTCATTGACATCGACCTACATGCAACGCCTCTAATTATAGCCAGTTGAGTGATTAGCGCGACATAGATCAGCTGTCGATTAAAAGCGCTTTTAGCGGCGTAGCATCACGCTATTGCACCCGATAGTCTAGGCAAACCAGTATAATTGTTTAGGTTTGCAGATACAAACACCTTCAAACCATACTAATCTTCTTCTTCATGTATATTTACATAATTAATTTAAAACGAAATAATCTAATAACCCATATTTACAAACGTATTGAAAAAGATAACATAATTACAAAAATACAAATAATTATAATACTAATTTACTTTAATTATTTTAATTCATTTACTACTATTTACAAAAATGGTTTAGGCATCGTAGAATTCTTTAGCATCGCTGTCAACTGGTAATGTGCCCAGAAGACTGGCAGAATTGCCACGTTGAATAGCAATGCTTATTCTTTGGGCTAAGAAAAGACCAGCCTTCTGATAACGCGAAACGTCGATCAGGCGTTTTGCGATCTCCCTGTACAAAATACGAGCGCTCGGACCCCATGAACCTAGGGTTTCCACCCCAAACAGCTCAAAAATGTAATTTCCAACTAAATTACTACATTTGCGCCGTTTGAGGGTTTCCGCGGTTGCAGCAGCAGCGCCGGCACATCCCGCAGTACTGACTTCTTCTTCATTATATGTAAATTTTTAGAACACGTATTTTTCTTTCCGCAAAACATGAAAGTTATTGTTTTTTTAAACAAAGTTGTAGAAAAGTGTTTTTATGTACCTACTTTCTGTTCCGAAGTTCCCTTGCGAGCAGGCTTAACATACCGGACTGAGCTACAATGAAGCTTGTTCAGCCGGGTTTATCTAGTATTATATGCGTTCAGTCCGTTTGTTTATTTCGTTTAAACGTGATATCTAATAGATATAGTTTCTATCTATTTCTATTACAACCTATTCTCCATCCGAATTATGTCAATTTCCTGACGCTGAGCACCATATAGTTTCGAAAATTAGCATAAGCCACTGTAACGATTTTAGATAACGCTCTTTAGGGAAGGACATAAACGTCCCACATTACACGGGCGAAGTCAGAATCAGGATAACTGTCAGTAAAATATAAACTCGGTGTATGCTGGTCAAGGACCCTTCTCGGAAAGAAAGAGGTTAGACCATAGTCCATTGCGCCAGCCAAGTGGAAATTGGCAGAGTTCACGCAATGTTGAGAGCATTATGTCAAACTCTCAAGAATACAGAATTCTTCACTTCGTCACGTTCAAAGTGTGATAATAATTGTGGTCTCGATTTAGTTTATTTATAGTGGAAGGGAATTTGGTCCTTACGATTATTCTAGCTTAGTTTTTTGGAATCTCAGTACAAAGAAATCATATTATTATCTTTATATAATTTACTAAGACAGTACAATAATTATGATGTGATTTTTGATCCATACAAATTGGTTTATTATAATATTGTCTTCTGTTTACGCGAATGTTATTCATTGAAATTAAACTACTATATACGGATTTTATCGCGTTATTTATTTTACACTTTATTACAGAATTTTACTAATTTTTAAGCTAGTTAAATTATTAAAACTATTTATATTTAAGTTTACACTTTCCCCGACGTTTCGGTTGCTTTTTAGCAGCCATGGTCACGGGGAGACTAAGATGGTAGTTGTCTCAATGTTCCAGTGTCGTTATTTCAAAGTACCCGAACATAATTTAATCATTGGTGTTTCTATTTACGCAGAATGAGCTCAGAGTATCATGAAGTCTAGCTGTGGTTTGCTTCTTCTTGGGTTTGACTATTTGAATGACTGGATCCCAAGCTGGTGGTACATTCCAACCATCTTCTCTATTGAAATTGTTTATTATTCTATGCAACTTTGATAACTGTAATGCCAGTTATCTGAAATATAAATCACATGCTGATTTTCTCTTGTTAGTTTAAATAAGAGATTTTTTTATTAATTAAGATACTCTTTTATCTTCTGGATATTTCAACTATTATTTGGCGATTTTAAAACAGTGCTAAATTACTTTTAAAGGATATTGAAATATTCAAGACTCCTATTTGCTTCAAGGATAGAGAAAATATTTGTTACTCATCCGCATTAACAGCACTCGTGTTTCCTTCTTTCATCAAAATAGAATGGGAATTTATTTAGATAAATTAACAATGGGCTTAATTCGGATCGAACCTAGATCAAACTAGATATTGGAAGATCGAACTTCGATTGATCGAATCGGAGATCAATGCGCGCTTAAATGATAAGAAAATAAAAATTACAAATAAAAACAATTATGCCGAATGGATCTTCGGCATAACTGCACCTTCTTAATTAAGCTTGAAAAATTGAGTTACCTTAATACAATACGTAACCTACCAACTTTAAAAATGGCCGAGAGAATGGCCTTACAATACTAAACGAACCCTCAATACGTGTACTCTTGTGACAGCTTTTTTTGCTTCTTGCATCAGGATTTGATATGGATACCTAATTACTTTTTTATAATCCAACCGTGCTTATAAGTATTTCTGTAAATCAATCCGTGTCGACAAGTGTTCAGATCAGTACCACGGTTTAATTAAAGATCAATTGATTACTTGATCTCAGATCAACTTCAAACCTGGATGCTTGAGCATGCAAACGAATGTATCATTGTATCATTGTCAAATTGATCACATTGACTATAGCAACAAAAGGTAAATGTGGCATGCCTACAAATAAAATTGAATCTAATATCAATAATAGTACCTATTTAATTGATTATAGATTTATTCTTAATATTATTTTATATTAAATTTACTAATACATTTACTATAAAATCTAGGCATAGTATTCTAGGAACTTTTAGGATAAGCACCTTAAGTAGATATTATAGTGTTTATTTATTAGTGATACTAGCAGCTCTTATCGCACACAAGAGCTGCTAGTAATCTCCTTCTTCTCCCTTAGCCTTTATTATTCCCAAGTCACTTGGGGTCGGCTTTTGTAGTCTAACCGGGTTTGACTGGATATCAGTTTTTACACGGAGCGGCTGGCACCTGACCTCCGCAACCCGAAGGCTAACGATACCCTAAAGCTAGACCAGTGTCAGGATATTAGAGGGAACTGACTTTCCCAATAACGACTGCCATAGATGTTCATGGCAGCCGGGACCGACGGCTTATCGTGCTCTCCGAGGCACGGAGCAGGCGATAATTGTCAATCAATACGCACATAATTTCGTAAAGTCATATAACTTCCGAAAGTCAGAGGTGCGCGACGTGGGTTCGAACCCGAGACCCTCTGCATTGCAGTCTGTTGGTCTCCCCACTGAGCTATCGCTGCGTAATCTCCTATTATATATGTATAATTTAAAATAGCGTAGCCAGAATGCGTAAATATACATACAGGCATAAGTACCTATATGTAAGTACTCAGTATAAATTATTATGTGCTATTGCACATTATGGAAAATTAAATATCCAACATTGTCTATCTATCATCTTTCTGTGACACTTCAATCGTTTTTGTCAGAATCTAAATCATTAAAATTTGGCAAACTATACACAAGCATATACATATACATTCATATGTACATTAATTTATGATTAAAAAGACGAATGTTCAACTTTGGACGAGGTTAATGAAAAGATAAAAGTTCTTTCCTTTTAGAATTATAAAAATTTGTTTTTCTTTGTAAATTTTCCATGAAACAATTATTTTATTTTTCATTTATCACTAACATTGATATAATTATAAGACAGTTTAATTTTTCTAGAATAGGTCGTCCAGCAAGCGTGAAGATTGTCACTTTCACCAAAATTTATTTCAGGTGGGTTCTACTAGAACCCCCCTGAATTGATTGATTACATTTAACGTGTTATTGGTCTAACCAATAACACGTTAAATGTAATCTTATATTTTTTAAAGTAAAGTAATATTATTAACAGATTATACAAACCTTGCACTTGTCCATAGACCTCAAATTCCACAGCAGCCAACGAATTGGGATCATCTGAACCCATCACAGATATTTTATCTTGATTTTAATTTATGTTTTAATTTTTATTCACTCAAACACGGTACACTATAAAATACGAACTTTTTTCAGCGCGGGATCGCTGGCCAAACTATCGAATCGCGCCGCCCGCCCAAGCGCCAATGCTACCCGCCCGCCCTACTTTGGCTATATTTATTTACCCACAGATTCAAGTGTATTAGGTATTATTATTTATGTTCGTCATAAAATATATTGATGTATTTGAAAGCGTCTGTTTGTTTATCATGCATATATCATACCGGAAAAGAGGTCAATATTCATGTTTTGAAAATATTACCGTCAATTGTGTAATCCTTATATATTAGACATCTGAAGCCTCAAGCGTCCCATCCGTACTAAACACACCAATACAAATTTTGGTTATCTTGTAGGAATGTTTTAACAAAGCGCAACGTATTTTTTGTATCAAAGATACTTTCAATTTGCGCTACAAGTTACTGGTATTCTACTCTTACTAAATTACCTATCTATCGCAAGTCCTAAACTATTGATTTCAGCTATAGGTACTATGTAAGAGTATTGGAGAGCAGCGATAGCTCAGTGGGGAGACCAACAGACTGCAATGCAGAGGGTCTCGGGTTCGAACCCACGTCGCGCACCTCTGAGTTTCGGAAGAATATGACTTTTCGAAATTATGTGCGTATTGATTGACAATTATCGCCTGCTCCGTGCCTCGGAGAGCACGTTAAGCCGTCGGTCCCGGCTGCCATGAACATCTATGGCAGTCGTTATTGGGAGAGTGTCGACACAAAAGATCCCACTGGGTCGACGTGTCGCCGGTCTGCACTGACTGGCCCCCACAAAAGATACATGTAAGAGTATAAAAAGTAAGTTGATTAATTACATACCGTTAAGCAAAAGGACTTATTTTAATTGTATTAATAATGCCAACTTCGAAAAATCTCCTAAATCTCCCTAATATTAGTGTGTTATTAACACTTTGTTTTACTTGCGAGTAAAACAGTCTAAAGGTGATGGTATTTTTAAAAACCGACAACTGATTACTGCATAAAACATAATATACTTATTTAATGTTATTGTTATTAGATGAATAGTTAATAAACACCCGCTGTCATCAAAACCTGCATGTCTGAGGCTTATCCATAATATTGTCAAAGATATTTTATGTCTGCCGATCTGCACTTGGGCAGTGACATTTTTTAATCAAAGACTACCGTTTTCGAGTGTTACGATAGTTGACTCGTTGTGAAAATATACGTTAGCGTACGTAAATATGGATAGTGCCTTTGAGGATTGATCGGACATACAATCCCTGGTAGACTTAAACATCTATAATTTTAGGAGACTTCTAAGTGACAGGACGTTGGTCTTCCCATTAGGTTATCACGTTTTAGTTACCCTGTGAACCCTGTAAAAGTATACTTTGCCTATATAGGTATTTTATAGGAGGGTGCTGCTTTTCCGCAAAAGCCGACTCGCTTGTAGTCACCAACAAAATAATCAGCAATGGAGGACTTATTCACACAACAGCAGGCTTTAATAACCAGTTGCCACCACGTAGGTGTATACATACATACGTAGACATACATACTTTAAAGTAATAAATTCTACTATAAAATCTATAAGCAAATTAATAGCAGTATAAAAACGGACGGTCAAGAAGGAAGCCCTGCCCCCTCTGCCCTGGAGTGGACGGTTCCGCTGGCAATTACAATTATATGATTGTACACTGATTGTACTAACTGTTTCCTAATAAACTATGGCCTCCGTACTACGTACGTACGCACTGGGAATGTGGGTGAAGGATGTAATTGAGGGACTGCCTCGTTGGAACTGTGGCGTAAGTTTGCATACATGTTTCCGTATCTGATTTCCAGGGTTGCGTTTTCTGCTTCAGTCATGTCAAGGAGTTCGGATATATGGCCGATGGAAGGCAATAGAATCGTCCTCTATTATGTTAGACAACAAAGTTGACAAGTATTTGATTTATTGGTCTATTTTTGATAGATACATTTTTTTATGCAATCCCAAAAGCGCTAATAAGCATCTTATCCGTCCGATGGTAAGCCATTACCAAAGTCTATGACCGCTTGTAATACAAGGAGCTCGCGCGTTGCCGAATGATGGAATATTGGAATAGCAAAGGAAAATAATGAAAGTTGTGTATTTATGAGATACCTTCTTACTCTTTAGTAATAGCGACGTCACCAAATAAAAGACAATGGCAAGCTCTAACCTTCTGAATTGCGAAGATCATACAATACACCTGTGTAGCCAGGTCTAGGAGTGATGGCCATAGAAGTGACTGACTTTTGACACTAGTAAAGTACAATTGTTCGAATTGGTACCAGCATTTACGGCCTACCTACTAAATTTTAATTAGCTGACATAGGTATTGTATGGAAATATAATTTTCATCAATTCCGAGAATGATGATTTACGCTTACCAGTAGAAATGAAATAGTATAATATAACAATAATAACCGGGCGGCGAAGGCGCGCGCATGCGCGCCTTATGCCGCCGTAGTGAAGGCCGTGGGTGGGCGAACGGGGATCTCCCACCCGCCAGCCGTTGAGTCGGAGCGACGCCCTCTGTTGTGCCAGGGCGTCGTCCAGGAATCGTCGTCCGCAGACACAACATCTCTGCATCGGGCACTGCTGCTGGGTGGGTTGCTGATGTAGTTTCAGTTCCAGCGACCCACCCACAATACAAAGCAGCGAGCTGGCACACCTTGGTGGTTTTAGTCGCTAAGCCCGAAGACTCGGGAAAGCCCGACATAACCCTCTCGCCTCCCCTTGTGGCGAGTGTGGGTATATGGATAATAAGCCAACGCAAAAAAGAAATTTGTTCATAGGGTCCCAGTGCTCGTGCTATCTATACAGAAATCGCAAAAAGGTTCATCGACGCTGCCCAGAGGGCTGGTCTTTATTTCGCGGAAAGAATAAGCATTCCTATTCAACGTAGCAATGCTGCCAGTCCTATGGGAACACTACCAGTCGACTGTGATGCGGAGGAATTCTATGACGCCTGTTAGAAGGTTTAAGTTTTCTTTTTATTTCTCATTATAATATTTTAGGCAGTAGTTAGTTTTAAAGAATTGTGTATATTGTATTGATATGTTAAAACATACTACAGTTAACTACTGACTTGATATTTTTTTTAACCATTATCGCCTTTTAATTATTTTCTGATAGCACCCCTGTCCATTTTTGTAATATGCGAATTGTTGCAGTACATAAATATAATAAATAAGTAGGTATTAAAAGAGTCTAATTTCCGAACAACTTATTTTAAATGTTTTGTAGTCTGCCTTTAAGACATAATTATGTAGGTACATAATTATAACTAAGGCTTTTGCATACTGTATTATGCAAGATACAACTGAACAAAACATTATTAAAATTTACATAGAGAAACTAGTGCCCAAGCAGTAGAATATAGATTATTGATAAGAAAAATTGTGGACATCAAAACTAATAACATAAACAAATCAAGTGCAATATAAAGTATTTGAATTATTATAATTATGTATTTAAGGACCACCTACAACTTAAAGGGCCCTAGATATGGGTAGGTTAATGGCAATATTCAACCTTCAGCTATGGTGAATTTATGACTTAAAAACCAAAAAATGTTTAAGATCAATATTTCCCAAAAAGATAACTCCTTAAAATATCAAGACTGATAACAAACTATGTGTATTTGCCACTATTTTATGCATAGGCGTTTTAAATTAACTGCCAATTTGATGGTATGAAATTAATAATTGCATTTATACATTAATTTATTATTTTATTATCTAGTATATCAAAATAGAACCTAAATTTTTATGGGTAGAGCTCATGTATTAAATGAAACAACAATTTTACGGGTATTTAATAAATTAAGATAATTTTCTATACCTACTTTATCTTGCTTGTATCCGAATAAAGCACCTGTCAAACTGTAGTTTGACAATTTTGACAAAGCAAAATGCTTGCTTTCTGCATTGTTCTAAAAGTGTAATCTATTGCCTTGCATTAAAGACTATTTCAGCATATTTTGTTTGCAATTGAATTTCATGAGTATTGATTTATTTGTTCATTCGCGAAGCTCGTCAAATCGGTTTATTGTATTGGCCGTGTGAGCCACTGTGAGCAGTTTTGCATTAATCAGTAAATTCTGTGTTTTGTTCGGGAACTGGTGTGCCGTCATTAAGTTAATAATTATATGACTAAAGTCTAAGAAACCTTGAGACAACATACCGGTATTTGTTACAAAAAAGCCGCTTTTGTTGAATATTTGAATAAAATGACTCTTTGTAACAGTGGAGATGTGAAATTAGATGCAGCGGTAAATGGCTGGCTCAAAATCGACAAGGTCTGTGTAAAAAATGTTATAGTTTTGATAAAATAACTAAGTAGGTACAGTAATCTGTTTGCCCTTGACTTATCGACTTGACTCTTATTACAAAGAAAACCGAAAGTTGCTTGATATAAAACTAATACTGGCTGCATTCATAGACTGCTAAGATATTTTTTATTTGGGTATAGAGTCTACTGTCCTATATATATATTGATTTAGCTAATAAATACATATATTAAGTAGTTATCTAAATCAGCTCATAGATAAAATAATTCATCCATGTAATAGTTTGAATACCTAATAATAACAAGACACACATAAACATACTGTGATAATTATACACTTATTTTATACATATTACTTATATAAATTCTGTGACATAGAAGCAACAAGCAAATTATGTTAAACATTACACATTTACATTGTCAACATTTTTCTTTCAAGTACCTACAATAGTTATCTGTTTTGTTATTTTTTAAATATCTTTATATATATGTATAATTCTACTGTATGTGTGTATGTCACTGAACTCCTCCTAAACACCTGGATCCATTCTAAAAATGTTTGTGTGTGTTCATGTGGAACTAAGGATGGTTTAGATTTGGGTTTTTTTTTTTCGTGTTTGCAGGACAGTGTCTGTTGGGACAGCTAGTTAGATATATAAAAGGATACAAAGCAGTCATGTCTCATCAAATCATCATCTTAATATCTTAATAAGTTCAAGTTTGTGTAAGAAAGTGTTTGGATATCATTATAGTTTCTTTTTAATGTACAGTATTTATACTTGTGACTTATGAATTTACACATGTACTGAAAAAGAGATAAATAATAATAATAATGTAATGTTTACATGACTGGTTACTGGTAACATAATAATTTTATGACATGACTGGTTGAGGTCATAAAAAATTCGAATAAATAGCAATATATCTGAAATAAATTATATACAATTTTATTCAGTTTTAAGCTGGTCCTATAGGGAAACAAGCTAAACCATATAAAAAAGTACAGATTTTCTGTGCATATATTTCTTCATCTTATTCAATTCTAGTCAATCTTATTTATTATTATTATATACTTATAAAATACTTTTATTCACAGCTATATTTAACTTTATTATTATTAATATAAAATGTATCTGACATCCCTCTTTAGCTATTAACCTGTTGAATGGCAGCTGCCCATCAGTAACCAGACACAATGGGTTCTAAAAATGTCTGATACTCAAACAAGTTAACCGACCTTTGATAAAAAAATAACTTCATCAAATATTTAGTATTATTGCAGTACAAGAGACAATAGGATTCAATTACTATCGCATTAATGTAAATATTTGTGTTGGTGGGGACAATACAAGTTTGTCCTAAAATATTTTTTAAATAATGAATGGGTATGATATATACATAAGTAATTTTTGTAAGCACGCATATTCTACGAGTCCCTGGATCATTCCGTCTGGGGGATTGCCCTGTCCTATAGAAAATAGCAATCATATTTCCTAGTATTGTGTTGCTGCAGGTAGTAGTTTTAGATAAATTTAGTAAAAACACCAATGACAAAATATGATTAACTTGTCTTAGAAAACCAGACATAATAAAATTAAAATCCTTTTCTATCTGGCTGCCTGTGTGCTGCTGTGACTCAGTAGGTTAATTTGATAAACAGCAGTTCATATAAGAAACGGAAGCATCTACAAATTTTTATTTTATAGAATCAAATTGTAAACAATTTGCAATTGATTTTCTTGCCTGCTTTTTCATGTCAACTCTATTACCAAACAGTCCTTTTTCAAAGTAATTTACTTTTTAATTACTTTTTTAATTATTTTTTAATAACCTGTCAATTGTTGAAATGTCAAGCATGATTGAAAAGATATTGTGACTGGCAGCCAGTGTGCAGCTGCAGCTCAATAGATTAAAATATCAATTAATTGAATTTTCCAAGAAATGTTTGTTCATTCCTACAGCTGTTTTTGTTATTAAACTATGAACTGCCATCTTTGGTTAGACTAGTATGCTCTGTCCTATTTTCTGGCTGTGGAACAAATTTGTGTTGCTTAGATGTTGCTAGTTTCTATAGGTTTTCTATAGCAAGGCCAATTATAATTATGATTGCTTGTCACTAACTACTACCTCAGTATTATATACAAAAACTATTATATGCCTATGTATTTATAAGTGCATCATCATGTATTATGAATTTCTTCACCACTTTTCTTGAATTTTCTACTCACAAAATATTGTTATGTTATGGTAATTTAAATGTCTGCTTAATTTCCAGCTGATGCATATCTCTTATTCTATATTATATAGGCTGTTTTTTTTTTGGTAGGTAACTTGCTTTTTAAATTGGCTTTTAATTGCATGCTGTGGGCTCCTATATCTAAAGTAGTACACACTTAAAATCTTTATGTTTATGAAATGATCTGTGTAAATTGCAGAGCATTCTTTGCTGGAGTTACTGAATAAATAAAATAAAAAAAATGTAATGCTGAATAATGTTTAAAAAAAATGTTCCATTACTACAGTACCATTATTTATGTATTGTACGTCAAATAACACGGCAAGTACACCAATTACACTTATTGATGTCTCATATAATTTTACTTGTTGCACAGAACCCCAAAACCCACAAGGACGTTTTGGAGGATGTTAAAAACTCGAGATGGGACAAGCTGAAAGGGACCATGTTCGGTCGACTGAAGTTCGGCACAGCTGGTCTGCGTGGCCCGATGCTGCCTGGATACAAGGCCATGAACGACGTGGTTGTACTACAGACTGCACAGGTTTGTTATTGGTATTTATTATCATATTGCTTTCCTTTCTGTCCTCTCCTCTCTCTTTCTCGCTTTCAGAAAGAAGGGAAAGCGCTTCCCCTGTCTTTCTCAATCCCCTTTCGTTTTACCTTCTTCTTTCTGTTAGATCCCCCTTTCTTTCTCACGAAAAAGAAAGGAGACGTTCTTGACATCTTAAAAAAAAGAGATCTATCGATCACCTTGTCTCTCACATTAGGAGAGCGGCACGATGTGAAAATCCTCGTTAAAAAAAATGAAAGGAAATATTTAATCTACTCGTACCTAATAATAATATAGTTTAGTTTTCCTGTATAACATTAGATAATACTGAAAATGTCTTACCGTTTTAACTTCGTAATTTCATAGACATTTGCGTGGAGTCTGGTTTTGAATATAGCAAGTAGTGTTTTGTTAATATTATTTTACAGTTTAATTAAACTTACAGCTAATAAAGTATAGTCAGCGACATAAGTCGCTAAATATTTGTGAGATTTTGAGTCGCTTTAACATTGACAATGATGATGATTCCCCATTTTTACAGCAGTAACAGTAAAAGGATTGTTATTTTAATCACAATTCATTACTATAGAATAATAAGTAATAGGTAAATTGTCATTCATTAGAATATTGTGAAAAAAAGGATGTTCTATTTATGTCGCTGATTGATTGTAAGTAACATGGTTAAGAACAATTAAAAGTTGTCACATATAGAAATACAAATAAAGACAAATAAATAAGATAAAAAGTTAACGAACAGCTAAATAATTTTACGTTATCGGAAATAAGATGCAGCCTTTTTAATTTTTGGTACTGGTGTTGAGAATATCAATGTCAACCTCCTGGCCGCATTATACAAACGACTTGCTAGTATCTTATTAAGTAAGTTAGCGTTTTCTTTTGAACTAGCCTATTGTCGTGCTGAGTACAAGGCTTTTTACAGCATAACACAAACCGATTATACGTAAAAACACAATTAATCTTAGAATACATAAGTAAGTATTCTTAGATTCATTAGTCAGTAACTTAGCGCTGGTGGCAACATTGTACAACTCTAATAGTGTATCTAATTAAAGCAGCAACAAAAACTATATACATATTTAAGGTTCCCAACTTTTTGTACGAGAAATGAAGTATATTAAGATCGGAGAATTAAAATGAACAGTATTTTACAAATGAAAACAGTATTTTATTTTATATTAATTTATAATATTAATTATATTATACATGCGTTCTGCGCTGCACATGCGTAGCACTCATTTGACATTGACAGTTTCGTTCTGAAATGTAGTTTGTATACGGACGTTTACATTTTATATAGCCATACATAAGGCTCCGGATACCAGCGGACATAAAAACAGTATTTTGTATACTTTTTTTTATAGAACAGTAAAAAGTATTAACGAACGAAAAAACGTATAATACTGGTTTTAACAGTATGGTTGGATGATGTATTACAATTATTATCTAAGAGAAAAAGGTCAAAACTACAAATATAATGTTTTAAAATAGGTTTGAATCAAAACAAAATTAAGAGAAGCAATTCGTTTCTAATGGTGCTGGTACTACTCTAAGTAATTAACAGCTAAAGTTACTTGCCGATGTATAGCATAAATTACATTAACAGAGATGTCCTACGATGCGCGGCAATGCAGCTGAGATTTGGCTGAATTGATTCTAAATCGCTTAACTGACGCGCTGGTATGTGTGTGCATCTGTTACTTTCGGTCCTGTATTATATTTGACCAGCCTTCTGTACCTGTAGTATTTTGTGTTTGTAATAACCTAAATTTTCACACAGTAAAGCCTATTAAAAGTTCACAGAAATTTATGTTTGACGCTTCTGCAAATGATCTACATTAATCCTTATAATGAGACTAACATGAATGTAACAGTACTATATGTTTAATGGAACAAATACGGCTTACACTATAAATATCTAATCCAAATACAACCATTATTGCATTTGACACAGTGTCATATCTGAATCGCACGACTGAAGTTCGGCGCAGACTGCATCGACATATAATGCGAGGTCAAAGCTCTGCCCTTGATTCCACTACCAATATATCGGCCTGGTCCACAACCCAACTAACTACCAACTGTTCTAGTCATCCCCATCCCAAACAGGTTGGGCTGTAAATCGTACAGCGCATTTACACGACGTTAGCTACGAGCGAGCCCAGACAGATCGATTTTGTGAGCACAATAGGGTCCACCCCAAGCAAACGGGATAGGGATCATTCTCTGTGTTACTACAGGGGTGAGGCAGACGTAGGGCGAACGCGCTACAACAGACACACAACCACATACACCGAGTATTCTGGAAACTTCCATCAAGTTGTGTGCTTACGTTTTTATTTTCGTAAAAAAGTACATCAGAAACATTTTTGTGTTGCATCATACACCTATAGGTGAGTTTTAAATCCTATTGATTTCATTGTTATTCGATATCTAGTTTTATTATCAAATCAGGCTAAGTGTGACGTGAATAGCAATGCATTTTTTTGTGTAGTTATGCTTATATTGTCGCCTAAAGAACTTCAATTGGTGTGTAAGGTTATCGTGGCGCTAGTGTAGTTTTTGTACTGGAACATTGTAGTTTCAATGTTATTCCGCGAACATGCTTACGTGATGCATTGTGTACGGAGAATCAATGTTAGCTCATAGTACTCAGTGCATTAGAGTGAATACTATCGTTATTTTAAGGACTAAATTCAGAGTATCTACAGTCGATATAATCATTAACCAGTCTGAAAACCTCCATATTAAAGCTACAATAATTTTATTAATGTTGGTACTTCTGTTATGTTATGTTTATAAATTTTGTTAATATAAGAAATGAGAACATTTGTAAATATGTTTGAATATGTTACTCGCTAACGTGTAAACAGTTAAAATTTTAAAAACGTAGGAGGATGGAAGGATTTAAAAAAGGATTCCTTTACGCACAGATAGACCACGTGCTGTATTAACACGTAGAATATTTTTTGGGATTTACGCGGCAGCAACCACGTTCAAGATCTAGTAATTTATATGTCGTTATACTTTGAAATAAACTTGCTTTTTTATAGTGTAACCGTGTGTTGTACTCCTGTGGTGAATAGCATCACCAGGTTCGTGCGTGGCCATCCTACTAAACCAGCACGTGCTGTACTATAAGGCCGTCCGCTGCGTGTGCGCGGGTGCACGGAGCGGGCGCCCGCCGCGAAGACCTACGCCGTGCTCCGTCACGGACTCGCGGGCGCCCGCGACGGACTCCCGCCTCTCGCGGCGCCCTCAGTAACAAAGCATCTTAAACAGCTCCGCTGGCGTGCTCCGTCGCGCGGACACGTTGTCCGCGGGGCGGGCCCCATGATAATAGAAAACAGCACGCCGCGCGGTCGCCCGCTCCGTGCACCCGCTTAACGCAGCGGACGGCCTAAGCAGGGAACTAGTAATCTTTATCCCTTAAGCTAACAGCACAGCTAAGCCTCTTTTGAAAGGTCAGCTTGCGTGATATTCCTGGTATTGTAAACCTCTATAACCTACAGTTACTACTACTGTCATGAGGTGGGGCAATGTAGTGCCTTACAGCCTGTATTGACTACTAATCATCAGATAGGGCTGGCCTTACAACTAAATGCATTACATGTTTTCTAGTCTTCGCTCGCTCGCATAAAATCCACGGGAGCCTATTGTCGAAATATAAAGGTTCCTGTTTTAATCTAGGACATGGTCTATCTAAGTACCAAATCCGTTCAGTGGTTTACGCGTGATTGTGTTACAGACATCCAAACTTTTTCGTAAACTTTAAGATTTTTAATATTAGAAAGATATAATTTGACATGAAATAAATGCTAACAAATAATATAAATGCGAATGTGACATCTTTCAGCCAGAAAAACATGTACTGTTCCCGGTTCCCGGGCGAAACCGCAGACAAAAGCTAGTATGTAATGCAAATCAATATATTTAGTAGTTAAAAATAAACCTGTATTTGCTACTCAAATAGAGAGTACGGGTGTCCACTTTGAATCTGATTAGATAAATATGCATGTCAATATTTTAATGAGTCGCGCTAAAGAAACAAAAATGTTACTCAGTCATGCTTTAGCAATAACCGACAGGTTGCCTGTGACAACAGGTTGATTATTATAATAAGTATAATTTAGAACTAAATAATATATATTATATACCCATAAATATAGACATAGGTGAGACGTAATAACCGCCATGTGGAGGTCTCGCGATTGATCCCACGTCATTCATTTATGATTAATAGTTCACTACATTTTGCCCGCGGCCTCACTCGCGTTAATCTTATGGTTAGGTTATGTTAGTAACAGTACTTTTTTCTAGGTGAAGGGTACCCTGTATCCTTTTTGTTTCCCTGATAACATGTATACGAAATTTCATGATGATCGGTCCCGTAGTTAAGACGTGGAGGCGTAACAAACAAACTCACTTTCGCATTTATAATATAAGTTAGGATTATCACCAGCTTAACAAAACCACTTCGTAACCTGCATGTGTTCTCGAAGATATACGAAGTCTACCAAAGCGCACTGAATCTGAACTTGCATAGTGGACTATGGCCTACAATCAGTTAGATTAAACTACGGACTACAATCATGCCTTGTCTTGATTATTAATGTACATGTAAGTAGATGCTCCTATTTACCATACTGCTGCTTTAGAGGCTACCATCAAATTATATTAAATGCTTGAGTATGTTCAGTAGTACCTTACAGCTCTTATGATTTGTAAACAAATACTTGACGATTAAAAAGAGTGACCATGAGTTTCTTGCCCGTTCTTCTCATGAGCCCTACACCCTTGCTTTGCTGAACGTGGCAGTAAATGTAAATTCGCAGAAAGAAATTGTGTAAATTTGACATTCATAAGTGTTACCTTGTAACCTAATCTGAATAAACTTATTTTGATTTGATTTGCCTAACACTTCACATACTAAGAAGAGGCCCAAGTCTAACAGAGTAACAGTTTATAAAACAGGATATATACTGTGACTGGGCTGATATTGTGAATACGTTATACTGTACTTTTCTTACCATGTTTAGAAAACGGTCATGTTTCGAATGAATACGTTCTCGTTTTACGATGAAGTCGTCGCAGGAAGTATGTTTTGCATTAGTCATTATACGGCGTGTAAAGATAGGATGTCGTCATATTTTAAGGGCGTATAATGGATCGTATGATTAATAGTATACACTCAATATCACAGCTTTTTATTCAATAATAATATTTTGCGTCTATAGATTTATGGAATTATGGATTTATTTATGGCTGGAAGTGACTGGATGGTGAAAACGGCAGATCGGGCCTTGTGGCGCACCCTGGGGGAGGCTTATGTCCAGCAATGGACTGCAATAGGCTGAAATGAAGATCAAGATGATAGATTTATACTTTAAATAATGCAATCAGAGAGATTTTCTTATGAGGTATATGAGCTATTTTGTATCAATTGTGCGGAATGACGAGGGTGCTAATAGTATATCCGGCCAGAATCATCTGAGTGAGTCTTCTTCTTTTCGTGTGGTTAGTGGCCAACCTGTTGTCAAGAGTTGTTCAAGCCGGCTGTAGGCCTCTGACATGGCTTAACGACTGCTGTCAATTTGGCAACAACCGGGACCGACTTATTACGTGCCATCCGAAGCACGGAGACGCTCAGATGAAATACCACTAAGCGGTCACCCATATATAGACTGACAGCACCCAACTTTACTTAACCTCGCTAATCGTTTACCGATCAGTGAGTGCAACTGGCTATGAGCGCCTCATCTGAGTAGGTAAAAAATAAAAACATAATAAACTGTATTTAGATTTGTGTAGCTTTGAGGTAAGAACCTAATAAATAACTTGAATGAATATCCAAAAGATTTTTTTCGTTACTAAATCATACTATCTATAACAAGTGCTCTACAACTCTAAAATATAACTACACCTAACTAGCCATTATCTTTTATAAAGGGAGGCCAGGTGAGCACACACCCCGAATAAAAGCTATCGATTTAAAATACTAAATATTGCTAAACACTTATCTTATATGCAGTCCATAAATCTGTTCTTAAAATCATTGAGAGTGTTAACATATTTAAAACTAAACTGAAGACATTATTACTTGAAAAAGCTTATTATACTATTGACGAATTCTGTGATGATAAATAATATTGTAATGTAATTTAATGTTATATAATATTCTAAATTTAGTCCTTAATGTTCAATTTAAATTCTGACATGCTATTTAATTCAATTTAATGGAATATTGTATAATTTTAATTATTTATATTTATGACATTTGCTAATGAATCGCTATTAACATGTGCATGGCTATTTAATTTTATAATGTTTAAGTTTTTATTGTAAATTAACTTTCTGTATACATTTCGACACAAAATATTCTTTGTTATGAAATTACATTACAATTACAAAAAATTATAATAAATAAAGAAATAAATAAATAAATGCTAGAGCTTTAGAATTTTGAGACGAATTCACCGTTTAGAGGCCGCCACCTCGGCCTTGCATACGGCAATGATCATAATAGACTACAATTATAATTGCCAAATCTTATCGATAGTCTAGATATCAGGCTAAATAGACTTAGGGCTTGTCCCACCACCTCCTAATAGCATTTATCTATAAGATAATAGTCTTTCTTCTTTAACCTAACAAGAGTGAGACAGCATGCGATTTATGTTTCGAATAACTTACTTGTAAGTTGTGGGACTGGCCGTAAATATTTTATTTGTATCTATCCGAGATAAAATGTAAATCCATAATTAGATAATCTCATGCACAACATTTCTGAGATGCATATTGTCAAACGCATGACAACAGTAATGACTGCTTAATTTTGGCAACTGAATTAGCCTCAGCCAATCAAAGCACCTGATGTGATTTGATTTCAACATGCGTTGATTAGCCTTTGAGGAACCGAATGTATAGATTCAGACTTCGTGTTGCTACTGAAAATTTCATAATGGGAAAAGCCTATACCACTTTCCTGAACCAATAATCGAAGCTGAACCGCCACTGTCTTACCTGAATATAAAAGTTGGCCACTAGACAGTAACTTACTAAATATAGTGCTTATGTATTATAATAATATTGCTATAAGATACGATACGATGGTATGACATACGATGGTAAGGCCCTTGAATTTGTAAGGATCCATAGGCTACAGTGAACGCTTACCGTCAGTCAGGCTGTATTCTTGCTTACCACATAAGATGCTGTATATATTATATTATATTCAAACAACGTACACACGGCGACACATCAACCTAGACTGTTTGGACTTTGAACTATTAGAAGTTGAACGCTGCGAATTGTGCGGGAGAGTGCGTTATATTTTTGTTATCTTGTCTCATTCACGCTGAACGGGATGCGACGCTCTATCCTTACCATTACATCGACATCACTATGCACCGTCCCTTTCCAAAAATTCTCTATTTTGTATGTAGCGTAGTTATGCGTATATAGGGTGTCTAACTTGATGTGTCGCCGTGTGTACACAGAGAATGGGTATTCTTTGTGTACGTTGTTTGAATATTTGTAGAGTACACTAATATTCGTCCCGTGTGGGATTCGAAGGCACGATACTGGATGCAGTGGCAGTGGCGAGACGACAACTTAACCACTATCCCATCCGTGCAATGAATGTGAAAGTAGCTAACTGATACGTTTGTCTCCAGGGTCTGTGCTCGTACATAAAGAAGGTCTGCAGCCAGGCTCAATTACATAACGGCGTGGTCATCGGCTACGATGCCAGATATAACAGTAAAAGGTGAGTTTTATTAAACACTCATCATATACGGCGTGGTCATCGGCTACGATGCCAGATATAACAGTAAAATGTGAGTTTTATTAAACACTCATCATATTTTTTTATTTATTAAACTATCTATCTGCCTGTTTTTAAATGTGTTAAAGAAGAAAACTGCCGCTGTAGGCTTAATTTCTGGGTCGCGGAGATCTTTACAAACATTCAATCAATGGAGACAAAGATCCTGAGCTGCGGGGAACTTTTCAGACATTCAATGGACACAAAGACTATCATTATCAGCAATTTTGGATCACACAGATTTTTGTGTTGGTTGTGGACCGAATCAACAGTACTTGGTGCACTGGCAGCGGCGATAACTTCTTAAATCACTACGCCATGCGTGTTGTCCCTATACTTCTGTACTAATATTATAAAAAGGACAGATTTATATTTTTGTTGGTAACTAGCTGTTGCCCGCGACTTCGTCCGCGTGGATTTTAATTTATTACCCAATACCTACTTTTAATTTGTTATCTAATTTTAATATATAAAACTACAACTAAAGAAATTAATAAGTCTAACTACACCTATATAGGTGTAGTTAGCTATATATATAGCTAATACTTAAAAACTACCTACTAATATTTAGAAACTACCTACTATATCTAAAGAATTATATCTTTTGAATGAAATGTCTGATTTTAATAATTTTAAAAGTATTTTACGGGTATTGAAACGGTCTTTAATAAAATATCATTTAATGGGATAAGGATTAATACAGAGGTAAGAATAATATGGTTTGATTATTGTCGGCACTTTTATCAACATTTAAAATGTAAAAAAGTAGTTATAGTAGCATAACTACAGTAGTTGGACATATGGTATCGCGGACTTTTTTGTAGATATTGATACGTTCTATAATACTGTAGAACATTTTTTTGTTCTATCATCAATAGTTTCCGCAGCGCACGTGATGACAGATTTTTAAGACTAATTTTTTCACACCTTGGTTTATGTTATTGCATTTTTATTAAGGATCCCTATATATTTTGAAAATGTAATATAGCCTATGTCACTCAGTGAAAATGCAGCTTTCTAATAGTGAATGAATTTTTGAAATCGGTCCAATAGTTTTTGTGTGAAAACATTACAAACATACATACAAAAACACAAATGTTTCCTCTTTATAATATTAGTTTAGATAAAAATTCGAAGCTGTCATACCTACATATATGACAGCCATACCATCGAGATATCGTATCGGGGAAGTATGAAATGCATGTCCATACTTTTCCGAAGAGGTGTACAAAGGTGTTTGATGTTTTGCTAACTATATCTTATGTACCACGTAGTTAACGACTCTATTGGCGTCTACCAGTACATCGCAGGCTCCACGCTGCTGAGATTTTTCTAACAGCGAAACGCAATAACGCTTTGCCTGACAGCTGACATAAATTAGGAAATTCTCAACAGAAGAAGAAAAAGAATAATATTTTTATTTGTCTCCTTATCACAATACAATAAAATATAAATATATACAGAATATGGAGACCAAATAGGTAACTGCGTCAGCTATTGTTGCAGTCGAAATGGCAAAGTTCGTATTCTTGCAGGACCTATACAGTATGTTCGTGAGCAAATTACAACAGCAGATAAAAACCGGCAGTGAAGCGCGAGATTTAGATGTATAGTGAGCTGCAAAAATGCATACCCATTTCAAAACTAAAATGGTATAAGCCGGTAATTGACGACATCTAACGGAAATCGATACAAGAACTGTTAAGTTGTATATTCATATCGGAAAAGAAGGCGGTGCACTACTATTAAATAAAAAGAAAGAGTAGAGAAATAACTGAATTTTGATTTTACTTTAAACAATTTTTTTATCTCTATTCACAATCTTCTCTCTGAGCCTTTATTATTCCCAAGTCACTTGGGGTCGGCTTTTCTGGTCTAACTGGATTTGACTGGATATCAGTTTTTACACGGAGCGGCTGCCACCTGACCTCCGCAACCCAAAGGCTAACTATATCCTAAGGCTAGACCGGTGTCAGGATATTAGAGGGTACTGACTTTCCCAATAACGACTGCCATAGATGTTTATGGCAGCCGGGACCAACGGCTTAACGTGCTCTCCGAGGTACGGAGCAGGCGATAATTGTCAATCAATACGCACATAATTTTGAAAAGTCATATAATTTCCGAAAGTCAGAGGTGCGCGACGTGGGTTCGAACCCGAGACCCTCTGCATTGCAGTCTATTGGTCTCCCCACTGAGCTATCGCTGCTTTTCACAATATATCTATTCACAATAGTTTATTTAAAAAAAGAACACATTTCAGAGTAAAACAAGAAGTAGAAGAATTACAAATGAATTTATAAATTTATAGTGGGTAGTTTATTTTATAGATACTTTCGATGACTCGCTATTCTGTTCGTACGCAAACATTATTCTGTCCCTGTGTTCGAGTTGTCTTTTTCGGTTGAGATTACAATTTCTTATAAATTTCACCTATTTCCTAAAATGAGTACGCGTTGCAATATTTATAAAACAACGCCATCTAGTTCATTCATATTCATTCTAATTCGAGGGTTCACAGGATTTTGGACCTTAAGGTACCCATGCACTATTACAGGTGATTGTACGTGTACCTGGTAGATAACCATAAGTTCGTAACCTATTTCGTGTGACCTAAACGTGTCTAGCAAAATGTTTGTGTATACCATCAGCTATATTAATATTATTAAGAGAAAATATTTAATTTTGTGTTTGTTTGTTTGTAAGGATTAAACTCAAAAACTAGTTAACCGATTTAAATAATTCTTTCACCAATACAGAACTATATTATCACCGAGTAATACAACGTTACTAGCTGACCCGCGCAACTTCGTCTGCTTCACATAAGAGAATATTTCCCGTTTTTGCAACATTTTTAATTTATGCTCCGCTCCTATTGGTCGTAGCGTGATGTTATATAACCAATAGCCTTCCTCAACAAATGAGCTATCCTAACAAGAAAAGATTTTTTCAATTCGAACCAGTAGTTTCTGAGATTAGCAAACAAAGAAACGAAACTCTTCAGCTTTATAACATTAGTATAGGTATTAGGTAGATTTAAAAAAAACTGTTACTAATTTAACCTAACCTACTTTTATGCGAGTGAAACCGTGGCTAAAAGTTAGTACCGTATACATATGCCTATAATGTCGTAGATAAAACAGGCGTACTGAGGGTCGTGACTACCCCGCTAAATTACTTTCTGATTGACAATCTCCCTCCATATGTTCCGGTCTTTTGCTTCGTGGAGGGCTTTGTGGAGATTGGTGTCAAGCGACGATCGGATTTGGTCCGACCATCTCGTTGGACTACGGCCTCTTGGTCTTTTGCCGTCAACCTTGCCTGTCACCATCAGCTGTTCGATGTTGTTTATATATACTATATTATAAATATGTAATCAATTTCGTTCTTGACATATTATACAGCGGGTCGAAAACAGCTGTCATATTCTCGATAAAAACGTGCTAAGACCGCTTTGGAATTTCTACGAGTTCACATGTTTACTAGATAAGAACCTTGTGAACAAATACATATGTAGTTAGTTATTATAATGATTTCAAACTAGATTTTATATAGGCCAGAGGTTCCCAGACATTCTTCTCATAGACCACTTTCAAAATTTAGCTAGTTCCGGTCGACCCCCTGCAGCTACATTTCTAACATATTGTTTGGCAAAAATTTAAAAAAATGATCATATCTCAACGAGCTGCTACCACTGTAGGCGAGTTGACTTTTTTTATTATCAGGGTCTTTAGCGATTGGTATTCCTCAAAATATCCGTCGATCGACGTTTACAGGTGAAGTAAAGCCAACATTTTAGTTTTTCACTATCGAAAGCAAATAAATTTTCATGGACCCCTGCTTACGAATTGTGAACCTCTATTTTTTTGTCACGCCAACGTAGACCCCCGTCGAGTCGCCCGTATTTATTTAGGAACTACTCTTCTCTTCTCCCTAGCCTTTATTATTCCCAAGTCACTTTTGGGGTCGGCTTTTCTGGTGTAACCGGATTTGACTGGATATCAGTTTTTACACGGAGCGGCTGCCACCTGACCTCCGCAACCCGAAGGCTAACAATACCCTAAGGCTAGACCAGTGTCAGAATATTAGAGGGTACTGACTTTCCCAATAACGACTGCCATAGATGTTCATGGCAGCCGGGACCAACGGCTTAACGTGCTCTCCGAGGCACAGAGCAGGCGATAATTATTAATTAATACGCACATAATTGCGAAAAGTCATATAACTTCCGAAAGTCAGAGGTGCGCGACGTGGGTTCGAACCCGAGACCCTCTGCATTGCAGTCTGTTGGTCTCCCCACTGAGCTATCGCTGCTAAATAAACTGCTGTTAAATAAACAAATATAACTTTGTTATATTTAATACGAATTTAAATGCTATCTCTAGTGATCGACCGATCGAATATTATTGCGTCACGCGGAGATAGGAGCACTTGTGTATCGTAATATCTTAATGTTATCCTGATGTCATAGTCCATGGGTCACTGGTCCTATTGATACAAATATTTGATTCTAAAGTGGTATTTTACTCTATTATTATTAATTTAGGTACTCGGTACTCGGGTTAACCGGGGTTTCATCCGCGTGGAATTTAACAAAGAGTTATTTTTTTAGCGCAACCTTAATTTTTTTTTAATAACAGTATCCTCACTTACTTCTTATAATATAAGCTATCTGCCAATGAAAGTCCCATCAAAATCAGTCCAGCCATTTCAGAAATTATAATTTTAATAACTGATTTCTGTTATCCGTACCGGATATACTTTCATATGCATTTAGTAAAAAGCTGTTATTTTGCCATTACAAGCAGATACTTCAATTTTATTTATTTGTATGTATATATAATTAATCTAACTTGAAAATATAACGTATTTTAAATCTATTTATAAGTGAAATTACGATAAAATGCTTTTTAATAATAAAAAAAATAATAAATAATAAAAATTATTTATTACCAAAATAGTACAATATTTCACATAGAATCCATTGGCCCCACACTACTACTAATCTGGTAGTAGGGGTGATTGTCAAATAACAGAAATAGGGCGCACGATGATTCTATTTTGTGACATGACCGCAATTTAAATGCAGTTGTGCAAAGAAGACTGCGAAGCACCCCTACCACGCTCTACTTTTTCTCATACTAACCTTAAAGAAATGGTCCTTTATTTTGCTACCAATTTTCGTGTGGTTTGCAAGCAAGGATTTATTTTGAATGTTATTCGCTGTTGCGTTTAAAAGTGTGCGCTTAATAAAACGTAGGCAAAAGGTATACTTCTAACAGAAATATAACGATAGCACAGTCTAGAGTTTCAGAGGAGAGAGAGTCCGATAAATGTTATCTTAGTTGTGTAATCCATATTGTTGCCTTTTTATTCTTTAATATCAATGTCATGTCATCGATGTGCTCACCAAAGGATGCATGCTAGCGATATCCTCAATTGCATTCGAACTATACAAAATACAACATGCAAATATATATCACGTTGTACACAGCTGTATTGAATTATCATTCGACTTCAAATATGCGCATCTCTCATGCGTGTTGTTAGATTCAATATATACCTATGTATAACAAACTATTATATATTTTGAATCTTACAGTTTCTTAAAGCAATCTGGGCTTCTGGAATTATAAAGGTTCATACATATAATTTGAAAGGCCCGGCTTGCTTTGCCATAAAAAGTTTGACTATCGGATATTTGCATTTCGTCCAATCTCTGGCCACCGTTCAGCTACTTACTGTTTAAGTTGCCCTATTAGGCTTGCCTTTCAAAGTCTTGAAGCAATTTCAATTTTATAGTGTTGCTAAATTTACATGAATTTACATTTATGTTAGTTGCTAGGTCCTGGCAAAAAGTTAAGCCTATGAGAGACCTCCAAGGATCAGACGT
Source organism: Catocala fraxini (assembly GCA_930367265.1). Taxonomy (NCBI): domain Eukaryota; kingdom Metazoa; phylum Arthropoda; class Insecta; order Lepidoptera; family Erebidae; genus Catocala; species Catocala fraxini. Next base: position 26,540,611 of record OV884031.1, read on the forward strand.
TCAGTAAATAGTTGTTTCGTCTATTCTGTGGCCACCGTTCAGTTACCTACTTTTTGAGTCCTACATTACAAAGTGTTAAAAAACGTAATGAGTTGCATATGAATACTATTTTTATTCTATAGTGTCCATTGAGATGTGTCAATCTCAAGAATTGTGTTTTATTGTCTGATAATACTTCGTTGACGAGCAACGATAATTGCGAGTAAACAATGTGTGTTGACAACACACATATCACACATACACACACTTATACAAAAGGTATCAATTGTATAACAACTGAGTGCGTATGAACCAAAGATTACATTTTATCTTCTGAAACTCGTAAAAACTTCGGTGCCAAACAAGTAGAAGGCCCTTCTACTGGTAGTGGTGGTCGGTTTCAGTTGTTTATGGATGCAAGTTACACAAAAGATATCACTTGTGTTTTGCTGGCTGTTCCAAGAAGGTGTCACTGACGCTGTCAGAGCAAAGTGTTCGCTTGCCGACATTACAGCGCTTTCTAAAGGAAATTCTTTTCACCAAACACAACACAAGGTAGTTTGGCTTCAACTTTCTGTTAGAAACTACAAATCAAAGCAGACTTCTTCACGTTTAAACGAGAATTCGACAGCTTACCTCGCTTAGAAAAAGTAATATAAAAATTCTTTTTTTATTATTTGATTTTATAGCGGCAGCAGAAATATACACTCTTTAAAAATGTCAACTGTCTTGACATACAGCCCGCTGACATACAGACGGACGAATGGACAATAGAAGCCTTGTAATAGGATTGGCACCCTTCGGATACAATACCCTAAAAAATAATATTCAATTTGACAGCAGCGATGGCATTTCAGGCAAATTACCTCTGGTCACTACCAGTACGTCAATCGTATCGCAGATACGACACTGCTGTAATTGTGTGTTCCCCAAATAGTTGTTTAGTCTGGTTGTTCTTAGAAGACCCGCGACACAGAGAATCCATAGACTAAGCGTTTTTAAACAAAATAAAAGCGCTCTAAATTTATACAGAAATTCGCTATCCTATCTTTAAAGGCCAATACAGTGAAAAATATCCCAGTATCCGTCTGATTATTCTGCTTGGTGATAATGGCTGCATTGTACAGTGCGACAACTAAGTAGATATGACTAATACATTACGACTAGATATCTGCGCAGCGTAATATAATAAGTACTATATACATTATCTTCGTATACAAACAGATCGTGATAATACTGTTAGCTGTGTCTATATTTGACTTGACAATAGATTTGTCATACACAATATGAAAGAGACAGGTTTTGAAAGAGTCCGCTGTTGCAATTGCAATGCAATTCGTGTCGATAAGACGAATTGCTAAAGAAAGTAGTTGGCAACATAAGGCAATATACTTATGCAAGATTTTAATTTGCTATAAACTACTCGACCGATCATCATAAAATTTCGCATACACGTTGTCAGGGGAACAGAAAAAGACATAGGGTTACCTTTCATCCAGAAAAAATACTGTTACTAAGCTAAGGGCCTGTGCACACCACTTTTTTAAACGCGCCGTTGACGCGCGTTTTTGAAACGTGCGTCGACGGCGCGCTTTCATCCTACAGAGCAGTTTGTTGTCGTTTGTATCGATACACACGCGCGTTAGCATCGCGTTTGTATCGATTCAAACGCGTGACATCGGCGCGTCTATATTGATACACACGCGCGTTAGCATTGCGTTTGTATCGATTCAAACGCGCGACACCGGCGCGTCACTAACACTATAACAAAGCGGGTGCAATCAATGCTATCTCGATCGACGCCATCTTGCTACTGTTGACGAGGTTCTGCTTAAAACCGCAATATGCCAGCGCGTTTGTACCGATACACACGCACGTTTGCATCGCATCTGTATCGCATCACACGCGCGTCTGTATCGATTCAAACGCGTGTTTGAATTTATACAGGTGTGAAAGTTCTACAGGCTGCGTCTGACTCGCGTCTGTATCGCTACAAACGAGCGTCAACGGCGCGTTTAAAAAACATGGTGTGCACATTCCCTAATCAACATTTACACGGGCGAAGCCGCGGGTAAAATCTAGGCATTCATAGTTATAACAAATGTTAGTTTATTAGAGCATAAAAAGTAAAATATATAATAATAATAATATAATATTCTATCACATACACACAACACCATCTAGCTGAAACTAAACAGAGCTTGTACTATGGGTACTAGACAATGGATAAACATACATATATACTTTTTTATTTGTAAATACATACATATTATACATACATCCATGTTCATGCACACAAATGTTTGACTTGTGCGGGAATCGAACCCGCGACCACAGGCGTAGCAGTCAGTTACACTAACCACTACGCCATCGAGGCCGTTGATTTACAAACACAGTTTAGAAACACAAAATATTCATTAGTGTCATTAATTCATAAATTGGTACTAAATGAAATTTATTTTATGTTCAGCTACTTATTTTGCTAATTGTACCAGCTATAGTGCGGTTCAAATACGAAGTCCCATTTGACAGATGATCGTTGAACAGCAATAGTAATGAGACCGTTTCAATCGACACATCACCAAATCGATTACCGATTAACTTTCCAAACAAACTATAATCGAGGGTTTAGAATCGAAAGAAAATAATAGAAACAGGAAAACAAAAAAAGAGACCACCTAAATTCCTTTTTTGTTTACTCCTTACTTATCCTTGATTAATTCCTAGTATCACATACTTATTCCATACTATATAAGGGTGAAATAAATGTGGTACTTATAACAGACTTTGATTTTCAAAACGACTACTCTTTAAAAACTATGGGATATTTAAACCATACGTCCAATATCGCATCTTCAAATCCATTTTTTAATAAAGAAAATATATCAAGGATTTGCAGAATGGGATTTAAGGTACGTTGCAACGTAATAATAATTAATACAAAGTACAAATTTACAAAAGCATTTCTTGGACAATTGTTTTACCTCGAATTGGTTCGATTTTATCCGATTCATATTGTCGCGTCACTATGACTGAAAGTAAAAAAATACCCTAGTGCGTAACCATGGTATTGTAGTAAAATGTTATTTTATTTTGATGTTTAAATTATTTAAGACTACTATTAATAGAAATTATTAGTTGATTATATTTGAGAAACAATTACATCATGTTTTGTATAGATTCTAATTATTTTTCAATAGTCTTTAGTACCATAAGTAATCATTGTTTATTTTAGCAATTTATATGAAATGTGCAGAGTTACGTGCTATGAAGTGTCAAAAGGGACTTCGTATTTGAAACAAACTACAGCGAATTCGAATAATTATGTTGACTATATTGAATAAACAACGCGATAGAATCCGTATAAACGTTGTCAACGTTGAAATTAAACTGCTTTTAATTTCAATGTTGACAATATTTTGCCTAGGTACGTGCCTTGCATGGTTAATCATCTTAGTCTCGATCATATAAAAATATCTCGTTGTGACTTGATTCGAAAATTATTCGAATGCGATTATGCCCATCACTAATATATAATTTGTCTACGCCAAGTATGAATTGTCTTATATTGACATACGTTACGCCACGAAACCAGGAAGACACGAAACAAATTAACTTTAAACACGAATTGCACACAAAATAATTGATTAATAAAACTTACTACCTTTTTCCGGGAACAGAACGTTTTTGTCTTGATGAAATTTTATCCAGAAAATATCATTTCTGTTCCTACTATATTTAGTAGGTACCCAATATCCTATTCTACCCATGACAAGGTGTAGCCATACGAAATTGTATGATGGTCGATCGAATAGTTAAAGCGTAACAAACAAAGTCACATTCGAATTTATAATATTAGTAAGAATATACATATATTATCGAGCAGCGATAGCTCAGTGGGGAGACCAACAGACTGCAACGCAGAGGGTCTCGGTTTCGAACCCACGTCGCGCACCTCTGACTTTCGGAAGTTGTATGACTTTTCGAAATTATGTGCGTATTGATTGACAATTATCGCCTGCTCCGTGCCTCAGAGAGCACGTTAAGCCGTTGGTCCCGGCTGCCATGAACATCTATGGCAGTCGTTATTGGGAAAGTCAGTACCCTCTAATATCCTGACACTAGTCTAGCCTTAGGGTATCGTTAGCCTTCGGGTTGCGGAGGTCAGGTGGCAGCCGTTCCGTGTAAAAACTGATATCCAGTCAAATCCGGTTAAACCAGAAAAGCCGACCCCAAGTGACTTGGGAATAATAAAGGCTAAGAGAGAAGAGTAAGAATATACATATACGAAATTAGACGTAAGGAAAAAAGGTAACTTCAAAGATAAAGACTTCATATTTCGTTTATATACAGTAGTACATATTTGTTTATATATCGTGTAGGAGTTAACAGGATGCGCTATGTATGACATCATACGAGGTAAACGACTCGACTCTGATATTAGCCTGAATTCAGCGCTTAAGTGGGCTCAAATACATAATAGGCGTTCCTAACAAATAATATAGGTACAACGAACACCAAACTAATTTTAAACATAGTCAGTATTTATTTAGAAAAAGACAATTTCTGTACTAGAATTCCCGGTGCGGAGATTTTACAAACAGTCAATTCAGATAAAGAACATCCAGATTAGGAAGAAGCATTTTCGTATCACACAAATTTTTGTCCCGTGTGGGGTCTCCTGCGGTTTTAAACACGATTACGATTAGTGCTCTGCGCCCGCAGCCGGAAGCATGATTTATCCTATATACCTCCACATTAAATGAATGCTAAATTAATTTTCTAGTAGGTTTAGTTGTTTCAGAGATTAGCGCGTTCAAACCTACAAAATCTTAATCTCTTCAGCTTTATAATATTAATAAAGAAAAGTCTAAACCACTACAATACAGGTACCGTATAGTACATATCAGGTACCGTTTTCACAGTGGCGTAGCGTACTGGGGGTGGTAGGGGCGGCACTTTTAGGGGGCGGCAAAATTTAACAATAAATAATAATAATATCTTGTTAATATTTCAACTGTATAATACACAATTATCATCACTGTTCTTGCCGCAACGTTATTTAGAATGACTGAATATTAAAGTTTTTTATATCGAAATATTTAAATAACAGGACTGCAAAATTTTCTTCTGCCCCGGGCGACACCCCCGCTACGCCACTGCATTTTCAATAATAATTCACCTTGACGGTATGATATATAGTTTTAAATATGATAACATTGATATACAGTTATATAACCTGACAAGGTAGAGTTAAATACCTCAAATTTATAAAAAAAATCGTTCGAAAAAATTTCAACTGTCATGATATACAGCTGTTTCTCACTTGTTATCATTATCTTTTAATGAAGCAAATTCCGTTTTATTTTCGATATTTATTCTTTAATTCCACTCGTATCTCGTAAGCGAGCGCACCAGACCACAAGATATGCTGGTGTAAGTTTGAACAATAATACATTCTACTCTCGATAGAATCCAATCTCTTGGGCTAATAGGAATTGAAATTAAATATTAAGATGTTTTGCTATCTCTAATTAATGTCTATCTTCAGCGACCTACTACGTTCCATCTTCATTCGCGCTGCCAAAAATTAATTTATACCAATCAAATCCGCTTAGTGTTGCAGCCATCAATTGAATCCAGTTACGTATCTGCACACAACTGATATTATTCACGCGAATTCAGTTATTACTCAGAATTGAATCAGTCTTCAGTTTTATTGAGTCATTATTTATTTAAAGTCTTCAGCTATGATAACGGATATGCTTGTAGTTGCAGTAAGATAACAATCTTAATGGAGACTAGAAATCTGTTCAGAAGCTATTATAGTGCGTGCAAACACAAATGCACATTCTATTCCCTCAGTCTCAATGTCCGATGGGATGGCAATAAAACACGATGGGACATAGATCAGGCACAAGACCAATGGCTTTACAAGCTTTTTGTTACATGGGGTTATGCAACACCGACAACTTCCTAACTCCGGGCTGGTATTAAAAATGTATTGGCAAAAAATCCCAATAACTGTTTTGGTTTTACGCGCCACCTAGTCATTCAAGGAGTGCAGAAAGATAAATAGACCACGGCTGTTACTTTGCATATACATTTTAGAGTAGCAGGGCCTTCCTGGCTTAAGCATGAATGGCTTTACCGAAGTTCTTCTCACAGAATGTTGATGTACATATATGTACTGGTGCATTTCGTTCGCCGAATGAGAGCGTCTTAAGCAGCTACCACTTACCATTAAGAGTAAAGGCTCACCTACTAGGGCTTGAAATAGAAATAAAATAAAGTTAGAAGGAACCGAAACGGCTTCTTTGCTTTTCAGTAGAAACACATAATTGCTTGGCAACTGTGATTGATATACAACTAGCTTCTGTCCGTGGCTTAGCCTGTGTTGATTCCATAGACACAAATACAAAATACGAAATAAAAAGTATCCTATGTTTTATTCCAGGATATGGTTTATCTGTGTGCCAAGTTTCATCCAAATCCGTTCAGCTGTTAATTAAGCAACAAATATGCAAACAACAAGTAATATACAAACACTTTCAACTTTAAAAATATTACCAGCTTTGTCCACTGTTTCAAGCGCATTAGTCTTACGGAAACAAAATCAAAAGTATCTTATATGTTAATCCAGAATTTTATTTATGTGTGTGCTAACATTCATCCAATTCCGGTCAACGGTTTAAGCATGCTGAGTAATGAAGAATAAAGCACAGTAAATGTAATACTATGAGGTATGATATTTCTCCGACGTAACTGGAGTATCCTGCGACTAGGCTAGGTGACCATGCCTGACGCGGCGCGACTCCACAATTGTTGAGGAGAACCTGTACCTATATATACAGAAACTCGTGCTGCAAACTTTGCTTGCGTGATTCAGGACCTAGTACAAATTGTATGGAGTAGTGTGCAATTGTGTACAGCGCTATCTGTTGTCATTTATGGTATCCGTTAGGTGAAAGGCTCACATAAATGACGTATGACGCTAGGATGGGACATTTGTAATCCCTTTCTTATTTCCAGCAAAACATATGTAAGCGAAGTGAAATAGCATGCTATGGAGTGGGCGCTCGTACGGCGTATCCACGAATAATACTTCATGCCAGAGCCAGACACCACTTTAGTGTGGCTTGCGGCTTTCATCTCAAAGCATCTTCAAATATTCACATTTATAACATTAGTAGGATTACACTATTAACGTTAATTCTTCATTCCAGGTTCGCAGAACTCACGGCGAAGGTCTTCGTTTCATCATCCATTCCAGTTCACATATTCTCGGAGGTATGCCCCACACCGCTGGTCTCTTTTGGGACCATCCACTTTGGGGCGGCTGCTGGAGTCATGGTCACTGCCTCCCATAACCCTCGGGAAGACAACGGCTATAAGGTGTACTGGGGTAATGGATGCCAGATCATTTCACCGCATGATGATAATATATTGGAGGAGATTGAACAGTGTTTGGAGTAAGTATCTCAAATATTATATTATTACCCTAATAATTGGTAGCGGCACACCGGCAGCCAGACACGATACGTTTTCAATAATGTTTGGCATACCAGCAATTTACAGGTTTATATGATAGCTTATTTAATTTACTTTTAACTGTTTTCCGTCAGAAAGTTACAATAACATGAATTTTTAAAAATCTTTTCGTAGATAAATAAAGTATTTATATATAATTTAATACTTAAAAGTAGTAGCGGTAATTCTGAAGTAACAGTAAAACAACGCAGGATACAACGTTATGACGTGACCGTTATTTAAGTGCAGGTGTGCGAAGAAGATAGCAAAATACCCACTACAACCTAGTTTTTCTCAAACTTATATTTAGCCAGACACAATAGGTTCTAGCATCCCGTTAAGAATCAAATTGAATAATAATAATAATATTGTTAAAAATACCAGTTATAAGAGATATATGTATATATATATCATCATCTTTAGCATCCACGAAGACCACTGGGAAATCAAGGACATACGCACGCACGAGCTCGTGAAGGATTGCCAGGAAGAAGTCACCAATAAATACATGGAAACCATCATTACTCTAAGTCCTGAGATCATGAAGGTGAACAAGACAGCTTCAATAGACATCTTGTACAGCCCCGTGCACGGCGTCGGGTTTAATTATATCCGGAAGGCTTTTAAGGCAGCTAATTTAAAGGTAAGGAAACCCTTCGCACTGCTTACGAAACAAGCTGCTTTGTAAAAACTTGCTTGTCATGCCTAATATTTCTTTTGTATTATGTAATATATTTGACTGCACTGATAGTGTCGTAGTTCACGTGTTCGTCTTGCCACTTTGCTAAGTGTGGAAGGATTCGAGATTCACAAAGACAGGACAAAAATATGTGATCCCCAAATGGTTGTTACGAGTCTGAGTGTTGTCTGTGACCAATATCTTTGATTTATTTTTTATATAATTATTATGTCTTACTTTTTCGTAGAATCTTATTTTTTTAATGACAACTCGCGCATCACTCCTTATTTTAGTATCGCAGGGGACTTAACAAAATTTCAAAAATAGAACACCCAGCCTGTAGCAGCCCTGTAGCTCACACATATTATTGGCCTGTTTGGGGATCGAAAGCACTAAACTCCCCCGTGACAATATCCAGAACGAGGTGTATTTAAAAAAAAAGAAATAATTAACTTACTACTAGAGAGTCAATTGTTATTCACATTAATATTTATATACATACAGGTTGTCCCAGAAGATGTGAATCAAATTGTAACGGGAGATTCCTTAGGTAAGGATCTTTCAAATGTGCTTAAAAAATTATGACCAATGGTTAAAATAAAAAGCCTAAGTTTTTAAAAAATTACGACTTCTTCAGTCTTTAAACTACAGGTGCTTCGTTTATGGCTAATTTACTTTTTTTTTTACTACTATTATTTGTGATTGATTTGTTAAACTACAAACGATTTTTTTTAAACTGACGTTGTTTCGAAATTGTACCATTATTTTGGTGTATTTTTTTGCACCAAAGAAAATCTTGTATGTTTGATTAAGAACACAACATAATTTTTATATTTTTTTATTTAGCACATTTGAAGGGTCCTTACTTAAGGAATCTTCCGTTACAATTTGATTCACATCTTCTGGGACACCCTGTATATAAGTCTTCTTAACGTGTGTATATGACTTAACTCTTTTCGGCTCGACCAATTGTGATGATATTTTTTTCACAGGGACCAGTAAGCATGACGGAGCAGCAAGATCCAGACCCAGACTTCCCAACAGTGAAGTTCCCAAACCCTGAAGAGTTGGAATGTTTGGAGAGGAGCTTGAATATGGCCTTGGAGCGAGGAATTAAGTTGGTACTCGTGAATGATCCTGATGCAGACAGGCTGGCAGTGGCCGAATATGATGAAAGGTAATTGTTGATTAGAGGTATAGGTAGGTCAATTCCCGGATGGTGCAGTGCCTTCGGTAGCCACCTTGCCACAAATAACTTTTAAACTTTCGCATTGCATGTTGGATCGATCGCTTTTGTACCCTTTTTTTGTGCCTTGTCACTGTCAGTATTCAATTCGGGATAGTATTTGTACCATCATGCCTGTATTACTTAAGTAGTCTCTTCGACAGTGAATATTGTGGGCTCGATTTCCACACGGTACAAAAATGTGTGAGATCCACGAATATTTGTTTTGGATCTTAGAATACCCCGACTTTCGCACTAGGAATTATACCTGGATCGCTGGTGACTTTACGGACATACAATCAACGAACACAAAGAACACCCAGACTTAGAATAACTATATGTGGATTACACCATTTTTAGAGTTCGAAAAACTCTTATACAACAGCTTTGTACGTTCGTCCGTCTGTCTGTTATACAACTTTCAACTCAAGAACCGTAAGAGCTAGAGACTCGCGGTCAACGCCATTCGACTCAGCATAGTCGATATACCCCCGAAATGACTATGACCTTTGACCTCTGACCTCAAGGTCACTTGGTATCACGTGACCTTTGCATATTACTTGAACCATTTTTTCGAACTCTAAGATTTACGGCAATTCATTGCCATTTCTCACTTGGTTTGTCCTGCAACCCACAAAACTCGTGGCAGCGGCGAGGCGACCACTTGAACCGCTAATTCAACCATGCAGTCAACATTTGCCCGAAATTTTATCAGGAGAAACCTTAGTTAAAACTATTTAGGAACTCAAGGCCGCTCTATTCGCTCTTGTAGTACCCAACGTTGGCATGTATTCACTGGTAACGAGATGGGAGCTCTGCTAGGCTGGTGGGTGCTCCAGCAATACAACAAGGAGCACCCTGATAGTGAGGTGTACATGATGGCCAGTATCGTCAGCTCCAAGATGCTGAGGGCTGTCATCAAGGGAAAAGGCGAGTTTGTGGAGACGCTCACCGGATTTAAGTGGATGGGTCAGTATTTTATATATATTTTATATTCTCTTGTTTAATTATTTTACTAAATATTGAATAGAATTAGGCATTACCTATCGGAAATCCATTGCATTAAGATAATCGACACAATATTCAACGTGTTTTGCCTCAGCGCGAGGCGTTTTATTTTTATATTTTGTGTTCCTGGACAGTGTATTCACCAGAGGAATTTGGTACTGTTACCCTTTTTTATTACCATTGTTAGATGTATAATCGGAGGGCGTAGCGGATTAATCTCTTCCCGATTATTGTATTTATTTTCAATAAAAATGTCCGCCTTTTAATAAGATTTATGTCAGCATTTCTCATGCTAAGGTTTATTACACATATCATTTTTTAATGCCTTGGAATGATAAAAACACAGAGGCAAATTTTAATTCCTGGCGTGGGGCTATGAATAACTTAGGTGACAAAGCGACGCCACGATTTGTTCAGATCCCAGATTCTTCATGGATTGTGTTTTCCTCTCTTATAATTTACACTCTAAGTCAAGGATACCAAATTTCGAATTGGTTGTACTCACATCCCTTCATGAAAATAGCTGATGATCTTCAAACGTCAGAACAGTCTTTCTTGAATCATAGCTAAAAGCATTCTTGATTAGGTCACTTTTCAAACAAGACAATAAATCAAAATTGGTACATCCGATTAAAATTTTAAATTCTCTTCTATAATCATCTTAATTAATAACTGTATATATATGGAAATAGTCTATAATAGCCTCTCCTATAGTGACTTAATGTATGTATGACTAAATAGCATTGCGTTGTTTGCAGGCAACACAACGTTACTGCTGGCACAGGAAGGCAAGGTGCCGCTGTTCGCGTTCGAGGAGGCCATCGGATACATGTGCAACCATCAGGTGCCAGACAAAGATGGCATTTCTGCTGCCGTCCAGGTCAGTTTCACTGGTATTTAAGGACTGCCTTGAAGTGCTGGTATCTTAAGACTGCCTTGCATTACTGCTGCAGCAACCACCAGGCAAATTTAACGTGGGGGAATGTATTTATCTATCCCTCTCCGTGGGAAAAGGGGAGCGGTGAGGGTACTTCGGGCTCGGCCGGGGAAAGATGGCAAGTCCCGGGTTCTACTGACTAAACCACCCACGGTGTGCCTGCTCTGCCTTGAATGGTGGGTAGTAGTTCTAGTGACCCACTGAACTGGAACTACTTCAGCGACAGCAACCTCCAGCCTAGCAGGCACACATCTCGAATTCCTTAGTTACCACAAACATTTTTTAAACGGCGTATCCCGTATCAGGCATAATTCCTGTGTCGGGAGGAATCTCCGGATACTGAACAACTATTTGGGGATCTCACAAGTTTTTGTTCCGTGTGGGGATTTAACCCACAACACTCGACGCAATGGTAATGAGGCAACTCCCTGCCAACCACTACCCATCTGTGCATTTAGCAGCTTTCGACAAGCAAGGTGTCTGCTAACAAAAATTTATTAAGTTTCTTACCAAAATATTAACAATAGCATCCCAGTGTTAGGAAGATGGCGGCGATACAGACACCTGTGTTTCGATACGCACGATGCGCCGTCGGAACTGTGCCTGATCTGGATGATCTGAGATGGTCGTGGCGGATTGTCGTTCCATCAAATTATCATTAGGGAATAAAGAATGTACTTGTGATTGCGCCCACACTTGAGCACTAAGATATTCGACGCTATGACTAAAATTCAGCCAGCAGAACATTATTATTTATTTATGTATGTTTTCATTAGGTGGCATCTCTAGCCTCGCACCTATACCTCACTCGCTTCTGTTCCGTGCTGCAACATCTGCAGAAGCTGTACGCGGAGTTCGGCTACCACGTCACACACAACAATTACTACATCTGCCACGAACAGGCCACCATACAGAAGATATTCAGACGCATCAGGAATTATCACGGACCTGGAGAGGTAATATGATGATATCAGACTTCTTTATATAGTGTCCCAATGCGGGAAATTTTCAGTGTGAGAAGTGTTACGTCATAGTCCCCTATGCCGGCTTGGTGGATTTAACATTAACAACTCATGATTATCTTCGAGAATGCTTACATGGCGGTTTCCTCACGGTGTTTCTTTTTTCTGTTGAAGCGAGCAATTATTAAATTTGATTACGATTATATTTGGTCTAACGTTTAACATTCAAGATTTTAAATATTTAAACATATTTTACTGGATTGTTGATTATGTTACTGAAACAAGATTTAATTTAACAAAATCATAACTTGACACACTAACAAGTAATGATTTTTCTTATTACACAAAGAAACTTACGAAGTAAATTTTAAAAATAAAATTATCTGGTATTAAAAAGAGTCATCTAAGATATGATCTTAGATGACTGATGATGATATGGTACTGATTTTAGTTTATTTCTAAACTAAGTCGCAAACGTCAAGTTTTTAATTTAAATTTAAATAAAAGAAACCTATAATTTAATCACTTACATCCACGTTTTGTATTCACACATACACTATTAAATAAAATCACTCGCGTATTATAAGAATTTATGTTCTATGAGCTAATTGACTAAAATTGCATCGTGGGATTCTTGGCATAAGTTTCCGAACGAATGTGAGGCCCAGGTTCGATTCCCTTCCAAACAGTTTATGTGAATATTGTACGTCAAGACATGCTCAGCGTCAAATAGTATGGAAAATTACTCCAAAACTCGTCCATTATTAATCGATTATTACATCCATTATACATAACTGGCGTAACGATAAACTTGTGTTTAATACACAGCTTCCTACCCTTTCGGGGATAATCAGATGTGATTCTATGCATGTATGTATGTTTATGCTGTACAGTAAACGTAAATAAAACATGGAAGCAGCGCTTTTATACTAACCACAGTTTATTATTGTCACTAAAGCTACGTACTCAACTCTACTACTCAAAAATAGACGGTATTGCTAAAGGAACAAGATAGCTATAAGCTGTTCTGTTTAACAGTTTATTCAACTGCCTCCGTGGCGCAGCGGTAGTGAATGCAACTGCTGTGCATGAGGTCCCGGGTTCGAATCCCGGGTAGGGCCAACAAAAAATGATATTGAGTTTTTCTGTTTAGAAATCTCAATACGAGCCCGGAGTTAGGAAGTTGGCGGTGTTAGACACACCCGTGCCTCAGAAAGCACGTAAAGTCGTTGGTCCAGCGCCTGATCTCTCTCCGGTCGTGTCGGATTACCGTCCCATCGGATCATGAGGGTTAGGGAACAGAGAGTGCACTAGTGTTTGCGCACATACTTGTGCACTATAATATCTCTTGCGCAGAAAGCCAATCTCTGTTAAGATTGGCCGTCGTGGCCGAAATTCGGTCTGGAGGACATTATTATTTACTCGCTGTTAATGTCACGAACCCATTGATATAATTTGCCGTCATAAGAAAAAAGACGTATAATTTCTTGTATTTCGCCTACCTATTTGGAATCAGTAAAAAAGACGCATCTGTTTCAGATGTATCTGCCAAAATTTTTATATTTAATATAAAAATATTAGTAGATACGCTATCCTTATGACGGCACTAATTATACGTTACTATAGCGACACGTTGGCCTATTGGGAGACCGTTGGACTGCCACGCAGAGGTCTCAAGTTCGATCCCAAGGTACTCATCTCTGACTTTTCGAATCTATGTGCGTATTAAATAGTTAATTATCGCTTTCTTTAACGGTGAAGGAAAGCATAGTGAGGAAATCTGCATGTCTGAGAGTTCTCCATAATGTTCTCGAAGATATGTGAAGTTTGCCAACCCGCACTGGGCCAGCGTGGTGGAGTATGGCCTAACCCTTCTCACAGCCCAGCAGTGGGACAGTTTAATATAGGGCGGATATTACATTACATCCATAGCGACACTGCATAGTTTTATTAACCCCGCCCTCTTTGTGTAGATTCCTTAGTGCCATTTTTAGCAGTGAGAATACTTCCATATTTTATTGTCGCTCACTGTTGCTGTATGATAATTAACCTTATACATGTATATGTCTGTTATTGTTATATGATTTCTGCTCTGCACGATGCTGCCCTGAACTTTTCTTTTACGCGATACAGATAAGCTCGGGGTATTGTATTGTGTAGAACTGGCATCGACACGTCCGCAGCGGTCCCATGGACCTCCTCGTATTTATATATGTATGGTTTAATGTACTGCTTGTATTGTAAACGTATTCGTAATCGTTTTGCAGGGTTAATTGTGATACACTTGATAGCTCCTGGACTATAATTTTCTTGAAATTATTTTTTAACTTTGTTTCGTTTCAGTATTTTTAAGTCTTAGAATTTGTGATCCTCAGAGTGATATCGGTAATTCACTATTGCTGATGTAGAATGTTTACGAATTATTGTTGTAAACGTTATTGTTGTTTACATAAAGATATAATTGAATTCGAATGTCGTTCGAATTATGCGCAATATTATTTTATAATGCTATTCTAACGCTCTTGAAGTTAGGATGTTTAATAGTAGTAAAATAAATATAAACAATATATCTATATAAAATATAGTAGTTAGTCGTAGTTGCATATAATTTTGCAAACATGATAACAATATAAATGCTTTTAGACTGTTGCAGTCTGCACACGTGATCAACAAAAAAATGGGTATTCTTGAAAAATTAAAGGCAATTATAATTCGTTGTCTAATATTGTTTTAACAAAATAAACATCAAACAAAATTTGTTATAGTCAGGGAGCTATCTGGTGTTTTATAATTAACTTCGTCAAAATGTCTTGCATTTTTTGGCGTAGCCAGGACGTTTCAGATTTTGAGGATTCTAGAGCTATGTCAGCTTAATTAAGTTCACAATTCGATTTTATTAAAAGTAAAACTTATATATGGATCGATAATTACAATCCCCTTTTCCATAGTTGGGTATTATTTTACTATAATAATTGAATTAAATCATTCATCTATTGTAATACATAAGAGATTTTCCTTTTAATAGAGTTGGTGTAGATATACAAGTTTATCGAGAGTAGGCTGTGTTTTCTTAAAAGGAAAATTATCAAGGTCTTGGAATGCTAGCTTACCAACCTCAGCCTTACCTGGCTACGCCAATACATGCATTCTCTGTAACACCTCGTATGCTGTACTTAACTAACGTTTAACAAAGCTCCTACTAACCCTTCAAGACCGAAGACCCATCCATCATCGCATACGAGCCAAGTTCGTATCCCGTGCTTCTTCCACTTTTGATACCAAATATTCAAAAGTTAGAGAAGCAAGGATTCCGCGCTTGGCTCCTTCAGCGGCCTTCGACCATCGGCACTCCCTGGACTCACCGCTCGGGAATGATCCATACAATCAATGATAAGAAGAAAAGAACAGAGTAATGTATTACTCTCTTCTTTTCTTACTCTTATCGCTTATTGTAGTAACTGCTGCGTGGGACATACACAACAATCAACATGGTTTTCTAAATTTTCTTTATTTTATTACTTACATTTTTGTGTCCAATTTTTGCCCACTGATGATACGATACACCTGTTCAAAAGCTATTCAAAAAACGTTTGAGAGACATACAGCGACCTCTATCATATTTTTAAAATATTTCTTGCTGTGTCTTAAGAGCTTTTATGCTTTGTGGTATGTTTCGAACGTTGCAAATAAGTGTAACATTTGCAAGTTTTTAAATATAATTATTTCATTTGGACTTTAAAGTCGAAATGTTTTTAATACACTCTATAGACTAAGTGTAAATGTGTAGATAGAATATAATTACAGTTGTACTCATTTTACTATGCACATTACACAACGAAAATTTTCAATAAAGCTTCGTTTTAAAAACCTCTTAATATTTAACACTATGTTGCGATGTTGCCATTCGGAACAAGCCGCAGGGATTAAACGCTTTTAATCTATTACTTTTATCAAACCAAGCCGTCCTTCTTTTTTAAGTAAGTAGGTAAAATTGGACATAAATACATACTTTTTTATTAATTTTTAGCCATGTGAATAATTTAAGTCGATAAGGCATTTATAATATGTCAAGATTGGAAGTGGTAAAATAAATCTTCGTCCAATATTGCCCATTATCCCCAAGCTATACTTTCCATTAATAACCTAGAGTTAGGCACTTGTCTCACCGACGGTGATTAGTGAGAAGCGAACCGAGGAAGAAACTTGAAATCGGTTGACCGAATACATCCTACGATTACTCGCACTGCATTTTAACAGCTCGAATCTGTACTCTAATATTATAAAAGGACAGATTTGTTTGTTTGTAACCGATAACCTCTGAAACTACTCAACCGATCTTAATCATTCCTTCACTATTAGAAAACAACTTTATTCATCCATAGGCTTTATAACATTCCGCTACGGACCACGGGAGCGCAGCAGCAATCGTAAACGTGGGTGATTCCGCGTGTCACAATGTGTATCTTATTTACACCGAGTCTTATATTATTGCACAATTCTTAAAAAAGCAAGAAAAACGTTGATCTGCATTCGCTTTCTCGCACACAGTGAGACAAATACCCAACTCTACTTTTAATAGTAATAAGGTTTCGATTAATAACATTTTATTTAATTTTCTTTTTCTACTCACATTACTAAAACTGTCTTAACTAAACTAACTTTTTACTAACCACAACTAAATAGAAATTATGTGCTATAAAATTATATTATTATGGTTCCCAAGCAGCGTATGTTGCGTCCTAGAACGCTAACAATAACATATCAATGTGCTTTACATTGTAGTACTGAACTTATTATTGACGGCATTAGATGGCGCAGTGGATTAAAGTGGCATTAATTGCGCGATGTTATAGGTTCAAACCCCGTTGTAGATAAATTGTGTGATCCACAAATGTTTGATCAATCAGAATGTCTTTTACAGAAATTATCTAAAGTGCAAGAAATGTCTCAGAAAAAAGAAAGATTCAAAATAAATTTATTCAGATTAGGTTACAAGGTAACGCTTATGAATGTCAAAGATACACTAATTTTCTGCGAATTTACATTTACTGCCACGTTCAGCAAAGCAAGGGTGTAGGGCTCATGAGAAGAACGGGCAAGAAACTCATGGTCACTCTTTTTAATCGCCAAGTTTTTGTTTACAAATCATAAGAGCTGTAAGGTGCTGCAACCATTTCTCCATGAACTATTACTGAACATACTCAAGCATTTAATAAAATTTGATGGTAGCCTCTAAAGCAGCAGTGTGGTAAATAAGAGCATCTACTTACATGTACATTAATAATCAAGACAAGGCATGATTGTAGTCCGTAGTTTAATCTAACTGTAAAAAAATATGTAATAATCTTTTTCAATGTTCCAGTATCCTAAAAAGGTGGGTTCGTGTGATATCGTATATATTAACGACTTCAAAGCCGGAGTCAAGATCCCTGAAGAAGTGAATGGCGAGGGGAACCATCTTAGTAAGTAGATACATATTTTAACTTGAAAATATCGTACATGTACGTATTGGAACGATTGGATACTGATCTACTGCGGGATGTAGGCTGCTTGGTAATATTAACATCTTCATGATTGTTCTTTCTTATTGTATACTACTGTAAAAACATTTCATACGCGTCAATACCTTGAAAAATTTACAAGGATAAAAAGTCGGCCTCGATGGCGTAGTGGTTAGTGTAACTGAGTGCCACGCCTGAGGTCACGGGTTCGATTCCAGCTCAATTCAAACATTTGTGTCCATGAGTAGGATGTTTGTCTTGGTCTGGGTGTTTCTATGTATAATAATATGTAAGTATTAATAAAAATAAAAAAAAGCATTGTCTAGTACCCATAGTACAAGCTCTGCTTAGTTTGGGCTAGAGGGTGTTGTGTGTATGTGGTAGAGCATTATATTATTAGAGTATTATTATCCAATATATTAAACTGGGACATGGGATATTTTGTGTCAATTAAAATCCTTTAAACGGTTTTCACGTGATTGAGTAACAAACCATCCATCTATACTAATATTATAAAGCTGAAGAGTTCGTCTGTTTGTTTGTTTGTTTGTTTGGTTGAACGCGCTAATCTCAGGAACTAGAGGTTTTAATTAAAAAATTAATTCAGTGTTGGATAGCCCATTTATCAAGGAAGGCTATAGACTATATAACATCACGATGCGACCAATAGGAGAAGAGCATAAATGAAAAATGTTGCAATAACAGGGAATATTATCTTATGTTAAGCAGACGAGTCAGTTGCGCGGGTCAGCTAGTCTTTATACATAAAGGTGGATGGTGTGGTTCGGTAGTGTTATTGGATTTATCTGCACGTTGTCTGAAAATCCCTGGTAGATGCAAATACTCCTACTGCGTATAACTTAAAAATATAGCTAGCAAAACAGAGTAAAAATAGGTTTACTCTGTTAAACCCATAGGGGTTGGGCAAGATTTTCATAGAAATTCTTAGAAGCACGCTGTCTGAAATGCGTCTGATATAAAGCATTAAGGTTCCCCATTTCTAGAAACGAGCTATACCCGACCTTAGGTGTGGCTCAGCCTAATCTATATATTAATACGTGAAGCAAAAACTTTGTACCACTTTTTACGAAAATTGCGCGGACGGCAGAGTATGAAATTTGGCACAGTTAAAGTTTATATGGAGAAGGAGGGGCGAATCCTAATATTTATATAAAATATGCATTAGAAATACATTAAATTAATTAAAAAAACACTACACGCACACAACCATACATTTGACACGCAGTCGAAGTGCGTAACTATGGTTACATATATCAATATATAATGACATACATCAGCAATATCTTACAGGCAAAATTTATTGAATTTCGAGCACTAGGCGACCTCTAGTAATAATTATTATGGAAGCCATTACTTACCGTTTCTGTGCAAATTTGGAGATAAAATTATAGAAAAACTCTGTGATACAGATCTGCGACTTTGTAAAAAAAATGTCAACACAATCCAACGTCTACTTTTCGAGTTTAGCGAACACAAACATAGCTAAGCTGAATATTTTGTTAATAGAAGTGCTCGGTACCGGCCTAGACCAAGACTACACATCAGGTGAGATGGTACTGCTCAAATGTCACAACGGACTCAGCGTCACCATCAGGACAAGCGGCACCGAACCTAAACTCAAGTACTACTCGGAACTTGTGGCCGATGCGCCTACTAAGAGGTACGTAGTTATTTAAAAGAAAGTCCGCATTAGGAGTTATTCCTGAATGCCGGGACTTACAAATATTTAAAGCGGACACAAAGACCAGCTCGAGTCGGAACAATCATTTAAATAGTTAATTATCGCTCGCTTTAACGGTGATGGAAAACATCGTGAGGAAACCGACTGTCTGAGGGTTCTCCATAATGATCTTAATAAGATATGTGAAATCTGCCAACCCTCACTAGCCCAGCGTGGTGGTCTATGGCCTAAACCTTATCACACTGAGAAGAGGCCCGTGCCCAGTAATGGGGAAGTTTAATACAGGGCTGATTATATTATGTATATATATATATATATATATATATTATATCTCAGGGTCGAACCCACGTCGCGCACCTCTGACTTTCGGAAGTTATATGACTTTTCGAAATTATGTGCGTATTGATTGACAATTATCGCCTGCTCCGTGCCTCGGAGATCACGTTAAGCCGTCGGTCCCGGCTGCCATGAACATCTATGGCAGTCGTTATTGGGAAAGTCAGTACCCTCTAATATCCTGACACTGGTCTAGCCTTAGGGTATCGTTAGCCTTCGGGTTGCGGAGGTCAGGTGGCAGCCGCTCCGTGTAAAAACTGATATCCAGTCAAATCCGGTTAGACCAGAAAAAAAGCCGACCCCAAGTGACTTGGGAATAATAAAGGCTAAGAGAGAAGATATTATATATATTATGTCGGAGAGTAGGACGGCAACTCGCTTTTGACATGATGAAGCAACAAAATATAAGCGTGGTATTCTAATGATAGGCACGTATCTTCTCTCGTACTTCGTACGTATACTAATGATAGGCAAATACAAGAGAAATAGAACAATAAAGGTTGACTGTGATTATCTCTGATTTGATCCGTAACGCAGCGAGTTCGTCGTCGTCATTGGTTCTTCTCGTAGACCCCTACGGGGTCTCGGGGTAACAAGACCAGGCCGTGGGCCTGTCTTGGTGGTGTTCGTCGCCGCCTGCTCAAACAGGCGGGTCATTGGGGTGGGCCCGTGTGGGCCCGTTGGTCTGTAGGGGTCGTCAGAGCCGGTGGGTAGCGCAGCTAGCGAGGTCCAGCACGGGTGAGTCCCTGCGGGCGACCAGCGTGCCAGCAGGCGTCGTGTCGCTCGGGTCGTGCCCGATAGGTCCCTTCTGCATTTGGTGAGGTCGAGCTCGTCGGGAAGGGTTTCCCGGGAAGCGCCCTTCAGCCAGCATCAGGGAGGGGCATCACGTAAGTTCGGTGAGGGTTGCCACGGAGACGAGGTCTCGTGGCAGGGCCATCCTGCCCGGCGTTCGCCGATGGTAGGGCGCAAGCTCCCGCAGATGACGGGCGTGCGCGTCTGCGCACGAGTCTCCAGCGCTTATATACCGTCAATATGACACTGGCAGTTATAACTGTCACTTTAATTGACACATTGGCTCTATGGCGACCTCACTCAAACTTACGCTTGACGTTCCGAAACAAACCAATAGATGGCGCTTTATTCAACTTAAATTAACGAAAAAAATTACAATCTAATGATTATTTTCTTGACGCTCCGACATATATATATATATATATATACAACATGAAACATAATAAACGCACATCTTGAAAGTAGTTTATTCAAAATCGGCTACTGAATCAATTCCAGCAATTTTTAATATAGGTAATTTTTTATCCCTATAATAATTAAAACCAAAATAAATTATAGTCACCCATTTATTAAACAGCTGAAATAAACGAAAATGTATCATAATTCAAGGCAATAAGGTTGTTGATGCAATAAAGGCAATAACGTTAGATTTATTGTAATATCCCCATACTACCGCGCACAATAAGGCGAACTAATTCGTTAAAAATTAAATATTGAAGTAGATAAAAGTAACATTTTAATGATTATATTATTATTACGATTTAATAATCTAATTGGGGTGTTTGAGGTTGTGGGGTATATCTATGACATGTTGTATATATTGTTTCGTGTGAGATTTGAACCTACGTCACTTGACGTAGGGTCGCCAGCAGTGCCATCGCTTGTCGTGTGTCATAACTTATTTCACATGTGTAGACTTGTGAAGCCACTAGATCGTTATACAAGTCATGCAATGCGAAAGTATAAAAGTCTTTATTATCTTTATGCATTATGTGGCTGCATGAATGGTGTACTGGTTTAAGTGAATGCTGCCGCCGCGTCGACTGTTGTAGGTTCAATCCCCATACGGGACAAACATTTGTGTAATCCTTAAATAGTTGTTCCGAGGCTCGATGTTCTTTGTGTCCGTTGTTTAAATGTATGTAAAGCCTTCCACGTCACAGGAATAATGCTAGTCATTTAAATTTAAATATGTTCTTCAATATTTATCCATTTTAATATTCATAATTAATATATTATAATAAGATTTTCATGCGTCTGTGTCAGTAAAACATGATGGACTAAAAATGTATGTACTCTTTGTTCCACGTTTCTAGCTAATAAATAAACGTGTGCATGTCAAGTAGCTATCAGTACGTACATGCGTAGCACGAACTGTCAAGACCATCCTTCATCAGAAAGAAGAAACAACATTCTAGAACATTCAGCAACAGTCATCGGACAGAAGACGGCAGATGTGACAACATTCCGGAACGTTAAGCAATATTGCCACCACCGGGTCCTTAGACGGGCAACAATTTTCAACAGAGCCTGGGTGGTCACTTTTTTTAAAGTTGTTGACCACTTCAATGACTTGGTTTCAACGGATGCGTGGAAGGATCTTGGAACACATCACTGATCTTGCAAATATCTGCTAAGTTGTTAGTCTGTTCGAACATGTAACAGTCACTCAGTTAATGCTGTGTGTAGAACACGGTGTATTGTAATGGCAGCAATCCATTGCGTACCGCGTAATTATGTTAATCAATAAAAAATCTTAATCTTGCGTTATTTTTATTAATAGAAGTAGTTTGTGTCGATATATGTACCTATAGAAAGACGTCTTGCTAAATGTACCTACATATATTACGTACTAGAGGTGACATCTGAACTAGATTCTTTGTAACATGCGTTCAAGCGTATGCTCTCTAAGTAAGTAGTATATGTGTTAAATTAAAAGAGCTGTTTCGATCGTATAATCTAAAAAAAAACTTACCACAGCCAACTAGAAAAATGCCTTGTACTTGGTACTTAACTTTTTATATCCAGATATTAGCCTCAATCAAAAGAAAGTATAAAGTCAAAATCATTTAGGTCACAAAGTAACACTTATGAACGTCAAAATATATAGGTTAGTGAGTTTACTAAGTTACTGAAGCTACATTTAGGTTAGTTGCTAGGTTCAGGCAAGGGGTTGAGCCTATGAGAAGAAACCTTCAAGAAACTCATGGCCATTCTTTTAAATCGCCAATTAAATATAATTTCAGTATTTTACGACTCATATCAAGGTGTTGCAGCCATTATGCCATATATTACTGACTATATAAATCTAAAGCTTATAACAATAATTTTAAATAAATAATTACTGAATAATATTATATATTTATAAGTTAATTGGATTCTGAGCCTCGTGGCCAACAAATCTCCTTCTATGATAATACTAAACATTTATCGTGGCTAAACGAAATATTGTTGTAAAGTTAAATCCCAAATTAAATTAATACCAAAAACTGTTAAGCGCTCTGAGGATTGAAAGTTTACTTTTTTATAGTTGTCTTTTGTTAAAGAATGACGAAGATCAAAACTTACTCTATCATAAAAAATATACCTTTTGTAAAAAGATAAATTGATACAATCGTCACTCCAACAAAAGATTTCATTTAAAAGTACTGCAACTTTTAGTAAAAATAGAAAGAGACAATGATGAATAAAATTGTAACATTATTGAATAATCTATGTATAATATGTGTCTGTTATTGATAATATCTACAAACTATATTAAATACATATATATGTGCTATAAGTTTTACATACATTTAGTAACCACGGAGCATCCCATATTTATTAAAAAAATAAATGTAATATACAGAGTGTCCCAGAAGTTGACGTAAAGCCGAATTCAGGTAACAGGCCAAGTTATAAATCAGAAAAAAATCTATGTTATGAATTTTACAAATTACAGGCATTTAAAAAAACAACAAAAAATGTACGCCTTGTGACGGTCTTTTCACACCTGTTTCTATAGTTATTTTTTTTTTAATTTTATTTTTGTTATGTAATCTCAAATAATAAAAAAAATGAGAGCTTAAAGAAGCATTATTCGATGCCTATAATTTATAAAATACGTAACTACGATTTTTCTATATTTTTGATAGCTATTATCACTTAGCCTGTTACCTGATTCCGGCTCGACGTCGACTTCTGGAACACCTGTATATTGTATTCATATGACGATTATAAAGAGCGGCCATGAATTTCTTGTCTGCTTCTTCTCATGGCAGCTCTACTCTGAACTGACTTTTCTTTTCAATATTCAATTATTTTCTGTTTAGTGTTATAAAATTTTGTTGTGTCTAAATAATATTTGAAATTATTAAGTAGGTATATGGAAATTAAATATTTGTATTTGACTATGATTCTCAGGTCGTGTAAGTGTTATTCTGATTTTCTGTGAAGAAATCGTCAT
The DNA here is from genome assembly GCA_930367265.1 of Catocala fraxini. NCBI lineage: Eukaryota > Metazoa > Arthropoda > Insecta > Lepidoptera > Erebidae > Catocala > Catocala fraxini. The sequence continues at coordinate 26,564,707 of OV884031.1, forward strand.
TTGAAGCATGGAGTCTGAAACTGTGCCTGGTTGACGGCGATAAGCTCCTTTTTACGTTAAACCTAAACCATAATTGGGAAAATATGGCAGTAGTACACCTATTCCTACCTCTTTGGAGACGACGTGTTACTATGAGTTTATTGTTTGTTTTTGTTGTTACAGTGAACAAGAAGCCGTGAACAAGAAATTAAAAGAAATGGTGAAAGAATTCGTTGAGGAACTCCTGCAGCCGGCGGAGAATGGTCTCATTGGTTAAAATGACTTAATATACAGATAATTACTTATTGGCTATCTGATACCCGATGAAAATGTTGAATATAATTTTATTTATAGCGTTTTACAGTAAGGTTGGTAGGTCGTATAAATCCTGTGAGTAAAGTAAAATCAAAAGCTTTTGGATAGTTTCTGATGCATCGAATCGGTTTTGATTTTTTTTAAATATTAGCCGCTTATAAAATGTGACGAAAAAAAAATGCAACGAATTTGTCATAAGAAATAGGTGCGTTAAGTATATTGACATTTTAGGTTAATCTGTAAATTTTTATACCCATAATATACAGAACCTTAACCAAGCTTCGGGAAATGTCGGTGTAATGCACATTCTTCCTTTCAAAGTTATAGTCTCGTAAGTTGTCTTTTTAGTATACGATGTTTTTTTTTTCACCAATTCTTTATTATCAGGGATGCTATATGACCACACTTTACTGTAAATACCAAATACCCCCTACAAGAACAGAAAGATCCAATTTGCGAATGCGTGTTGAATATTAGGTAAGCATAGGTAGCTGCATAATTACATCGCGTACGAATGAAATGACAAAAGAAATTGGTACTTTGTTCAATATACCCACAGTACATAATATCAAATAACGTGATTCCCGAACTTGACTGCAAACGTAAACCTTCCAATGAATTATGTCAATGTTGTGTTTTTGAAACTAGTTGACAAATATTTACCGCGATACAGACCTCGAGCTTAATGCGGAAACCGCTGCCAATTATAAAAATATGTAATGTAGATCTAAAATCAGATATTACTGCTAATCATAAAGTATCTGATTCGCGTCCAGGCCGGGCAGGCCATGGGTTCTTGTTTCTAGCCGCGGTATCAGTCGCGTGACCACACATTACTGCGATAAAATTTATTCTGTAACTTCCAAACTTATAATATAAGCAGAATTTTTCGTGATATCACTCACTGTGCTTTTAGTGAAACAAGCATTCGTAAATTGTAAAAAATAACATTCAAGTTAATAAAGAGATTATACTTAATTATACGGTGAGACTTCTAAAGACTTAATAATGTCTTACGTATACGCTAATGTTTGCGTGTTCTGTATAACGTAACGCAAACATTGAAATTAAAATACTATATACGGATTTTATAACGGTTCGATCGCCAGTGTGCCGCGGCGACTCAATAGGCTAAAATCCGTATAAAATACTTTAATTACAATTCATAACGACGGCCACCAGTGTCGCTATATATATATATATATATATATATATATAGATAACAAATCAAAATCAATGTTTTTATAAGTTATATAAATGTTACCAGTAACTAATTATTATATAAGTTAAAATCAATGTTACCCGTTAATAAAATTTTACTATGTGGAATATAATCGCATTCCTTATAATACCGAAATACGGTGCTGCCAGTTTTTTAAAGATTGTTGTTGTCATCGCTACTTATTTAGATAAGGTTATTGTTTTCATACGATTTTAATTTTGATATGTACCTATACCAAAGAGATATAACCATTCCATGTTGTGATTTATTTAAAAAAAACATTGCCACAAGCTAAATATATACAGATTGCTGACGTGACATAACACTCTAGTGTAGAATAAAGCCTACCACACACATGTGTACCCTGTGTGTGCTAGGCCTAATCCCCGGATTCCACCAAAGAAGATTGCGTTCAAATTATCGCTTGGTAATTGTTCTACCGGCATTCTGTGTGTATTTATTTTGTCATATAGGTCAGCTATAAGCTAGATCTTTTAAGGAAAAATGCTTTTAACACTTAGCATATATTCAGGATACTATAAGACTTACTATAAATGAAGTGATTTTGGATTTTTGTTTTTGGTGACATTCAGTAGTAGCAAAGTCTGGAACAGTAGCCGGTAACAGGGAAAAAGCAAATTAAACCGTTATTGTTTGCGACATTACACAATGCTATCTAAATGTGTAATACATATATAACCCTGTTAAAGACTTGTCTTCACATCTTATTCTGAATGTATTTTAAACGTTTAACTTATTATATTACAACTATTCCCTACACTTCATCACAGAGTATTGAATACCACTACGGAGACTTACACGAGTTGAAAAAAATGGACGGCGCTGAGCGCATACAGCTGTCAGTTCCACAATATAACTCATAATTATATCGCGTGAGTATCGTTACGTCTTATTCCAATATACTTACACATCCGTTGTGCCGCCATTTAAAAATAAATCCAAACTTCGTTCGTACAAAATATCTAGAGATCTGTTCATCTAGAACAGTGATTCTCATGCAAGGGTAGGTAATTAGTTCAACTGATTGAATGAATTACCTTAGTCAGCAGTTTCCTGTGTGATACTCTTAAAGGGGTCAAGTACGTAGTAAGTTTACGTACCTCTGGGATCCACATACCTTTAATTGAGAAACACTGACCTTGTGTATGAATTATCTTCAATGTGTAGAAGTATTAAATGTTGTGGCTTATAAGACTATAAGCAGACAAAACGAAAATTAATAAGCTATCCCTGGACTGTTTCAGCTATCATAGGTATATGACATTTCCTTGGAACTTCCCAATAAACAATGTTTAGACATTTTAATTAATTAGTGATTAGACTGCTTTCAGTATAAAGCCTATCGGCGATAAATGAAATGTGATTCACGGGTCTAGGAATATCTGAATATATATTTGTAAATATATTATATATACTAGTGATATTTGGTATAGAATTAGGCGTATCTATATATTGAAAGAAGTCTAGATTTGTATGAAGTAGAGCGAATACTTGGATGATCACGTCGTCGCCAGCGGTAGCGATTAGAAAGCTTATCATACGTTTTCATAGCTTGCGTAGCACTTATAAGTACGTTGGACTGTCGATACTATATAAAGTAAGTATAAATGTATTCGAATATCATTCGGAAGTAATTATACGTATCAATGGTAGCACTTTTAAAAAATGTATTGAAAGGCATGTTGGCGTTTAACGTGTGAAGATGCGTTAAAAGCTATGAAAGTTTATAAGTAGTAAATCTTCTAATCACTCCCAGCCTTCGACGCATATTGGGTTTGACAATTAATAATTATATTTGTAAACAATTTTATGTTCATGTTTACAAAAGCCGACGCGCGACGTTCAAATATTTTCATCGATAAATAGAGCAAATGTGTTGCAACAGGCGCAGTGGTTTTATTAGTTACTTTACTACTGTGAATGCGCCGAATGTTGTGGTTTCGATTCCCAAACAGGATCTGAATCCACGTATCTCCATTAAAATTGTATAACAATATTGCCTAAACCATATTTATCTAAAATCAATGTTTACTACATCAATTTTATTGTTATAATAAGTTTAATGTATGTAACTGTTTCACAATAAAACAATACACAATTATTATGAGTTTATTTTTATTTATAAAGATTTATAGGAATTTATCTAGAATAATATTGATACAACATAAAAAGACATTAAACAATATAAAAGCGGCGTTAGCTCAATGGATAGGACATTGCATTTGCGATGGATACTTCGTCAGTTCGAATCCTACCCATTACACTACTTCTTCAACTTGGCCCAATGTAATACCTAATTGATATTGTGCGTCTGACAATAGTCAGTATTATAAAAGAAACCACAGAAATTAACTACAAAGATTTTAATCATAGTACACCTCACTCTCGCCATACATAGACCACACAAAATTGTCTATTTTAAAGAACTCACATTAGATACATAACTATACCTAGTATAAAACATTAAATATGAGTGAGTGTGATAAGTGATAATACTTAGTATATCTATATATTAATACGTGAAGCAAAAACTTTGTACGCCTTTTTACGAAAATTGCGCGGATGGAGGAGTATGAAATTTGGCACAGTTAAAGTTTATATGGAGAAGGAGGCGCGAATCCTAATATTTTTCTAAAATATGCTTTAGAAATACATTAAATTAATGAAAAACACTACACGCACACAACCATGCATTTGACACACGCAGTCGAATTGCATTCGTAGTATTTGTAGTATTTCGGCATTGTTCGGTTGACTTCGTAGAATGCTTTGTAACTATGGTTACATACATATGTATGTGGAGTAGGTGACTAAATGAAATGTGATTATAAGGGTATAGTTATAAACAATAAAACTTTAGTAAAAAACCCAAATTTAAAATTTAAATAAATTATGGACGAATTTAGACCATTTGGCGACCGCTAGTTATAATAGAGATGTCATGTTGGCCTTGTGTGTCGGATGACAAGTTAACAATTAGAAAGGTAGCCATATGTAAACGTAGTAGCATCTATGATACACAGATATCCGTTTAAATAGGCATTTATTATCTAACTTTAAATAATTCACCAACGCGGTAAAGATCCGTTGTCTAATATTATATTAAGTATGTACCTACGCCGTTTTGACGTTCGTTAGAAAAATATAAGTTGTTAGCAATCAATCATAAGCTCCACCTGATGTAGGTAAAATCTCCAAAGGTAGGCGAATATAATAAAATATGTTGAACCTGGAACAAAAGGCATCACTGTATTGACAGCGCGTTAACAGGACCAAATGGACTACTTGACACAATCGTGTTCAATTACTTCACAAAGCTTTTTTTGTTCATTCTTATTCTGTTTGGGAGATTTTAGCCAAAAACGGACATTTCAGCTCCATCATAAAAAATGGGTCGTTGCATGATATGATTGAACAGATGGCGTAGTGGTTTAAATGTAACCTTGGCGCCGCCACCGCGCGTTGTGAGTTCGTTTCCCACTCGTGACAAATATTAATTGTGGATACACAAATATTAAGTGTGTGTCGGTTTTTAGAATGTTTGTAAGTCCACTACGACACGATGATAGTATGATGGCGCAGTGATTTGAGGTCTCAGCAGCCAGAGCGCCAAAACAACGAACACAAAGCTCTGTGCTCGTTGTTTCAATGTTTGTCAAATCTCCCACGATTGATGGATTAACCTTAAAGCAAGAGCTGTCTCTTAAGCCTCGGTCACACACAGCGAATACTCGCTGCGAGTGCATTTGCTACAAATAATGATCGCAGCGACAATTCGCTGCCTGCCTGTCACACACGGCAAGTTCTACACGAGAATTTCAACAGTCTGTTGGTGCGCAAATTCAAAATGCCGTCTGCTCGTCGCGCACGTGTATTCGATTGGCATGTGCTAACTCGCAAACCAAATGCTGATTAAGCTAAAATTGAACATGCTCAATTCAAATCGCGGCGACTGAATCTATTCGCTGCGAATAGCCTGTCACATACAGCGATTACTCGCGGCGAGTAGGCATTCGCAGCGATTAATCGCTGTAATAGCGATTTGTAAATTCCTAATAGTGGTAGGTATCAGCCTGTGGGCTGACTATACTCAAAAATCGTACAGTGCCCTTCGAGTCCAGTTTAATAATGCGTTCAGGGTGCTGATGGGGCTGCGGCGATACTGTAGTGCATCAGGGATGTTTGCTGAACATCACGTAGACTGTTGGTATGCTACGATGCGTAAGAGATGCGCATCCCTGGTGCGCAGAGTGCGTAGCAGTACCAACAGCATCCTTAGCATGATTGCGAGTCGGCTAGACTGTAGTTACATCAATCATTGCTGCGCCATTTCTCATGGAATGGTGCAGCAATGAATGATAATTCTGTTTTGATAATTCTGTTTTGTTTGTTTATTGTATGTTTTAGAAATGTAAATTACTAACACTAGTTTATAAGAAAATTGTTACTAACAAAATGGACACTATTGGTCTGAAATAAAGTCATATTATTATTATTATTATTATTATGGCGAGTTTTTCGTGCGTCCTATTTGTTAGAACTACTTATTTCAGCAACAAGGTATTACTTTTTAACTGCTAGTGGCTTTAATCCACAAATAATTGTTTTGAGTGCGAATGGAGGCACCTACTTTGTATCCGCGAATTGTACATAGGTACATAGCTTCACTCCTGTTTCGCAGAGGGGTAGGCAGAGACTACGGATTTCCATTTGCTACGATCCTGACACACTTCTCTAGCTTCATTCACTTTCATCACATTCCTCATACACGCTCGCCGGCTTAAGGTGCTCTTAACCTGGCCTTTGTCCGGAATGTCTCCGATCTGATCGAGAAACGTTTGCCTACGTCTTCCTCTTGCGACTGTTCCATTCACACTAGCCTAATAAACTTTCTTAGTCAGTATTTTCTCGTCCATTCTTTCTACATGCCCAAACCAGCTTAACATACTCTTTTCTAATTCTTGTCACTATATCCACTTTCATGCTTGTCTCTCTCTTATCACATTATTTCTTATTCTATCTTTCCGCTTTTAAATCACTTGAAATGAGTTTAATTTTTGACACGTTACGTTGATGAGCCCTTCGTTTTTTTAACTCTCGCACTATGAATAGGTAAATCCTGTGTCGCGGGGTACTTTACAAACACTCAAACAACATGTACAAAGAACATACAGACTCGGAACACCTATTTATGGATCACACAATATTTTTCGTATCATACCCTTAACACTCGACTGACGATTAGGCGACCATTACACCATCCGTGCAATCAAATTATATTATTAATTTGGCAAGGCTTCATACTTGTGACGCCAACTCTTCACTTAGGTTTTTTTTGCTTTGGTAGTGGCCGGGGCGGCTGCGGGGGCGGCTGCGGCGGCGGCTTCCTCCTGCATACGCTCACGTTCCAATTGTTCTCTCTCCAACTCTCTATCCCTAAGATTCTTCTCTATGAGAGTATCTAGCTCAGGACTTAGGAGCACTGCTAGACCTGCCATTATCGGGACCTAAGAATAGATGGATCATGAGTATGTCGTGTAGCAGAAAGGTGTTGTTATATTTAAGCGTCACATAATATTATGCATGTTCAATAGAAAACCACGACAAATAAATCCGTATACATAATTTACCCTAAAACAAAGCGATTTTTTAAAATTAAACTGCCTACTTTATACGAGTTCATCACGTTGTTTATTTAACACTTAATTAGAAAAAAATTAAACTATGCTAAGACAGTATCATAATATAGCGTTTTCTTTTTATCGCCTTATCAATATCAGCACATTCTAGTGTGTATTCTTTAGTAACAGAAACGGCTGACTTTGTAACTTTCGTTAATCAGTTAACAGGCAGGAGCAGTTTTGAGAGTGATGTAATTGTCTGTTTCAACGATTAAATAATCATCCTCTTGCCCTGGTCCCAAATTATTTGGGGTCGGCGCAGTATGTCCTTCGCTTCCATACTTCTCTGTCACTCGTCATCTGATCATTTACCCCTTTCCCTATCATATCCATCATCACAGTCCATTCATCTTTTCCATGGCCTTCCTCTCCCATTTCGTCCCTCTACCCTCATATCCATCACTTGCTTACCTACATACGTATCATCTCTTCGCATAACATGTCCATACCAAGCCAAACGATTTCCTTTCACTTTCTCGTCTATGGGCACCACTTTCAGACTACCTCTTACGTATTCATTCCTAATTCTGTCCATTCTCGTCACTCCACACATCCATCGTAACATTATCATCTCTGCTACATGCAATCGTTTCTCATCCATCTTCTTAGTAGCCCAACACTCAGCTTCATACAGTACGACAGGTCTTATAACCGCCTTATACATGCGTCCCTTTAATTTCAAAAGCAGTTTAGGATCGCATATTGTGCCCGAGATCTGTCGCCATTTCATCCATCCTGTGTTTCTATTTTCAACGATTAAATAATAAAAAAATAAAATTTTTGACATTGTCATAATATTTATAATTATTTTGTTTTAGCGAGGATAGGCTACTTTTCAGATATACATCACGGTCCTAAAATAGGGCGACACCTTTCTTTTACACGCTGTAGTATGGTTAAGTACCTATGCAATATCTAGTAGGTAGGTACTGAATAAGTAATATTCAGAAGATAATATTTAAAGAAATTGTCACCGACCGTCTATTTTCTTTTCGCATCAACTCTTCACTTTGCAGGCAAGTTTTTTAGATTTCCGTAGGTCTATAAGACTGGGATGAGTAGGTATTTAGGGAAATTACCCATACTAAGTGAATAATTTTTAAATTTTTACCCTCTCGTCTCCCTTCGATGACCACTCGTAGCTAATATACGCAAAGACCCCTCTCCCCTTCCCCTCTATTTTTCTCGTAGTTTCAATTATGTATTCATAAATATGGTTATCAAGCATTTTTTGCAAACATAAATTCAATGTATTTTGGGTCATAATTTGTCGCCATATTTGAATAATGCGCAAGATTTCCCTAGAGGATTGATAACGTGATGAAAACCTAAGTCCCCCCGCCCTCGCGCCAGAGACCAGGCATGGTATTTTGAAGACTTACCTTACCACTTGAACAAGTCCCGCAGTATAGATACGTTCCCTTATCATAAGCGCGTATGAAGTTATTACTACCTATACAACGACTCTTAAGCGATAGTTACCTCAGCAAATACCGGTTTGGCAGCATCCCACCTCTCAATATGGTTCTCTATTATTTTAATACAAGGCAGAGCCTTTGGCAGGATCGTCCCAACAATCCTGTAAGAATGTACTTAGTATTAATAACCTATGTAGGTACAGACTGATCATCAATAAAAATACGATAGTTAAGGGGATTAGGAGGTATATCTTAAAGCAATGCTTATTGTGCAGCGAGCGGCATAAGTCGATAAACATTTCCGAAATTTTGAATTACTCCATCTTACATGTCTCCATCTTAGGTGGCTATATCTCGTCTTTCACTGCAGTGATAGTTATTTTGATCACTATTATTTACTTTAGATATTCTTCTCTCTTAGCCTTTATTATTCCCAAGTCATTGGGGTCGGCTTTTCTAGTCTAACCGGCTTTGACTGGATATCAGTTTTTACACGGAGCGGCTGCCACCTGACCTCCGCAACCCAAAGGCTAACGATACCCTAAGGCTAGACTAGTGTCAGGATATTAGAGGGTATCTGACTTTTCCAATAACGACTGCCATAGATGTTCATTGCAGCCGGGATCAATGGCTTAACGTGCTCTCCGAGGCACGGAGCAGGCGATGATTGTCAATCAATACGCACATAATTTCGAAAAGTCATATAACTTCCGAAAATCAGAGGTGCGCGACGTGGGTTCGAACCCGAGACCCTCTGCATTGCAGTCTGTTGGTCTCCCCACAAAGCTATCGCTGCTTTTAATTATTTTATAAATTTTTACTTTAGAACAATCCTAACCAATATTACAAATGCGAATAAATTTATTTAATTATTTGTTTGTTTATTACGATTTTATGTTTTAGGTAACTACTCGACCGATCATCATGAAATTTCGCATAAACGTTGACAGGGATGCAGATAAGGACATAAGGAAATAGTAGATACCTAGTTTTCCTGAGGGGTAGAGATTTATTGACAGAATCTATATAAACGCGACTGAACCCGCGGGCTATATCGAGTACCTATAATATGATCTATAATGCTTGCCGAGCGTTAAATAATAATAATCTATACTTACTAATATTATAAAGCTCAAAAGTTTGTTTGTTTGGTTGAACGCGCTAATCTCAGGAACTACTGGTTCGAATTGTAAAATTATTTTATTGTTGGATAGCCCATTTATCGGGGAAGGTTACCTATAGACTATATAACATCACGCTACGATCCTCGGGGCGGCGCAGTAATCATAAACGCGGGTGAAACCGCGGGCACATCTAGTAAAATATATTTCTTGAAATTAAACTAATTTATATGGATTTTGTCGCATTGTTTATTAAACACTTTGTTTTAAAATAAACAACGCGACAATATCCGTATAAAGTAGTTGAATTTAAATGTATTACATCATATATTATCAACTAGCTGTCCCGAAAGACGTTGCCCAGTACACACGAAAAAAAAGAAAAAACAAGCCAACATCTAAACCATCCTCGAATCCACATGAACACAAACAAAAATTTTATCAAAATCAGTCCAGCCGTTTAGGAGGAGTTCAATGACATACACACGTACAATAGAATTAATATATGTATATAAAGATATATTTCTGTCATGCCTCTCTTTCAGGTAGGTACTACAGGAAAGTGCTATAAAGGTAACTGATAGCAGTCTAAAATAATAACAGTATGTTACAAAGCCATGTTATATTAAGTATGACTCTATTCACACAATAAAAAAGAAAGAATTTTATTTTCTGCCACATATTTTCAAAATATTTCGAATTTATTTATTTGCCAAAAAGTGTTGGTGGGTACAATTTAGGTCTTAAAATTAGTATACATATTTAAAACATTTTTCATTATAGTAACACGCAAATAATCATTATCTATATATATAAAAATCAATTGCTGTTCGTTTGTCTCGCTAAAACTCGAGAACGGCTGGGCCGATTTAACTGATTTTGGTTTTGAAACGTTTGTCGTAGACCAGGGAAGGTTTAAACGATGAAAAAATATAGGAAAATTCGTTAGGATAATTAATACGAAGTACACCGGGTCATCTAGTACTTAATAAATAACTGAATATAAATAATATTATTCAAAATGGTGTAAATAGACATTGTATTTAATTATAATATTAGAAGGCAATTAAATACTATCGAATACATAAATATGCAGAAAAAGTTTATTTCTATTAGCCAACAATTGACCCTCTGAAGCATTTATTTATTTTTAAACGTGTCAAGCAACAGAACTCCATTCCGCTAAGAGTTGTACGAAAACTACCATAACATTAAATTAAATCGAACAGGTAGACAGATTGTATAGTTGCATTTACACAGCAGATCGATATACATTGATAAAATCCTACTAACTCGAATAGTGGTACGCAGATGTGTTTCAGGAAATCAATCTCGAGGTCGGGGATGAAGCACTTCTCTCTGTCCATCATGAGCGCGGGCAGTTCGCCCCGACTCTTCTCCACGTCGCCTTGCTTGAAGAACTCTGTCAGAACTGCAGCCTATGCAGAATCGTATACATTAGCTAAGTAGGTATGTCTTATGGAGTTCTCTCCTCATGTTTATCTCAAAAGTATAATACAAAATTTCAAATAATGTTATCCAGACCGACTTTCGATCACGACGGCCAACCTTAACGGAGATTGGGCGTCTGCGCAGGCGATAATATAGTGCACAAGTGTGTGCGCATACACAAGTGCACTCTCTGTTCACTTAGTCTAATGATCCGATAGGACGACCATCCGACACTTCCAGAAACAGATAAGGTGCAGGACGAGCAGTTTGAGGGATTCTAATACTACCAACTTCCTCACCAACTCCGGGCTGCTATTGAAATTTCTTAACAGAAAAACCAATAACTTTTTGTTGGCCTGACCTGGGATTCGAACCCGAGACATCATGCACAGCATTCGCATTCACTACTGCTGCACCATGGAGGAATTTCTGGTTCGTTAATTAATGGTTAGTTGAAAATTGTGTATGGTTCTGCCGTAGCCCATGCAAACACGTTAACAAAAACGAGATGGGTGCAAAAACCCAGGATTCAACCTCTATATCCCGGAGGTCTTTTGACCCACAGGACCCATATTCAAACTCGACCAAGGTATGAACCAAGGTGTCTGCACACCAAGATACAAGTCAATCGGTTTAGTGGTTCCGGAGCTATGCCTATCACTAACATCAATCTGTCACTAACACACAGACCGTTACAAAGTGTTTTCAAAGACGTTCCGTTACAAAGACTCAGATGTTAATAAAGGCCCACATATTATATACGACTGCACGGATGGCGCAGTGGTTTAAGTGGTTGCCGTGGCACGGCACTACGCTGAGTGTAGTGGGTACAAATCCCAGCCAGAAAAAAAATTGTGATCCATAAACGGTTGTTACGAGGCTGGATGTCTTTGTGTCAGTTGCTTGAATGTTTATAAATACCCCTGCGACGCAGAATATATTACCAGTGCAGGAGTTGTCTTTTTAAGTAAAAACATAGCTTTTCCAACTCTAAGTCATCATTTTCTATTATATTACTTAAAGTACACACACTCTGACTCGTGTCAACAACAATCTGAATTTGTTGATTTCACAATTTATTTTCAATTAAAATCGAAGCCTTATCGAACCTTTGACACGCGCTAGCAGTGGTGAGGTACGGTTGCAGTACCAAGTCTTGTGAATTCAAGTACAAAAATTTGTAAACATTATCTAAAATATGTCTTTGGGTCTGGGTAAACTATTCTTCTTTCGCGAAGCAGGGATGTTGATCATGAGTTAAATAAGAATGTAAACTGGATCTGCTTCCCCAGGACTGGTTCGCTAGTAGCCACTATTTATAGAAAACCACCAATATCAAACGGATGATTGGTGATGATATAACTTACAGCGGTCTTCTTGATGCTGCACCAGTCCTTGAGCTGATCGCTGAGGTCAGCGCAGTTCATGAGCAAACAGCTCAGTGCGTTGATGTGTAGACGGTTGCCTTTCTGGAAGTCCATCGCAATGATCATGTAATCGTTCTTCTTCCTGTGTAGAGCAATATGAAATAGGTATGAAAGCAGTAACACAAATTAATTTAATGTACGAAGGTACATGCACGGGTGGATTATACTCATATATACAATTGACAATCGACGACCTCGATGGTGTAGTGGTCAGTGTAACCGACTGCCACGCCTGAGGTCGCGGGTTTGATTCCCGCACAAGTCAAACATTTGTGTGCATGAGCATGGATGTTTGTCTTGGTCTGGGTGTTTCTATGTATAATATGTATGTATTTACAGAAAAAAAATAATATGTATGTTTATCCATTGTCTAGTACCCATAGTACAAGCTCTGCTTAGTTTGGGCTAGATAGTGTTGTGTGTATGTGATAGAATATATTATATTATTACAGAATATGTAATATAAAAAAATTGTGTGTGTTCATGTGGATTCGAGGATGGTTTAGATATGGGTATTTTTTTTCGTTTGTACAGGTCGACGTCTGTCCGGACATCTATTAATTATATAGTATTGAAATTATTGAGTATTTATGACAAATTTATTAATAATGTCTAGAAAAAACTATTAAAAATATTTTATAATAATAATGAAATTCGCTTTACTTAATATTAATTATAAATGTTATTAAAAGGTATATGTCATGTAATTTTCAGTCAAGTCACTAATATTGCAATAACATTTGATTGTTAAAATATTTTTAGTCGAGATGTCACTATTTTATACAATATAATAATAATGTAAATTCAAGTTCAGTGACATACACACGTACATTAGAATTATATATATAAAGATTAGATATCAAATGCTATTGTAACTTTTTTATTTGTACGCCTTGACAGGTAAAACATATACGACCTGTAAATCTATTCCATCTTGCATGCTCAACGTTGTATGTAAACACATGTTTTTTGACAAATAAATTATCTTTATCTTTTATCTTTTGGCCAGCTGTTTTTGGTCAAGCCTACTACTATCTAGCAGGCTCTTTTCTAGAACTCGTGTATGTCTGATTGCAAAATCAGTTTTACAATTTATTTTGTGAAATATACATACATATGATCCAGATGCAACAGACATAATATTATGTAGATTTTCTTTATACTACTGTTAGGGGCTGAGATCCCTTTAACCTAAACCTAGGTATTGAGTTCTACAAAAATACCTCAAAATAACATACACAAATCACATTCAAACCTGACACAATTATTTGTGGATCACACATATTATATTATTTTGTCACGTGTGGGGATCGAACTCGCTAAATAATTAAATAAATAAGTAAGGGCAGGTGCCGTAACTCGCACTGCACGAAAGCGTCGCTGAGGTCACCAAACGTCGGTCAACCCGGGACTACTATCAATTGGGGAGACCAACAGACTGCAATGCAGAGGGTCTCGGGTTCGAACCCACGTCACGCACCTCTGACTTCCGGAAGTTATATGACTTTTCGAAATTATGTGCGTATTGATTGACAATTATCGCCTGTTCCATGCCTCGGAGAGCACGTTAAGCCGTCGGTCCCGGCTGCAATGAACATCTATGGCAGTCGTTATTGGGAGAGTGTCGACACAAAAGATCCCAATGGGTCGAAGTGTCGCCGGTCTGCACTGACTGGCCTCCACATAAGATACATACATACATCAATGCAAGTTCGTCGCAATAATGGGTTTTTAGAATTCGAAAAACTCTTATACAACAGCTTTGTCCGTCTGTCTGTTATACAACTTTCAACTCAAGAACCGTAAGAGCTAGAGACTCGCGGTCAACGCCATTCGACTCAGCATAGTCGATATACCCCGAAATGACTATGACCTTTGATCTCTGACCTCAAGGTCACGTGATACTATTTTTTCGAACTCTGAGATTTACGACAATTCATTTCCGTTTCTCACTTGTTTTTTATAAGTACCATGTACCTATTATGTTTAACCTTAATGATCATAAGTTGTAAGTCGTGATCAGTTCGCAAGTTGAATTATACATACTTATAAGTTATTAAGGGAAACCTGTTATTGGCTATATAAAACTGTTAATGTCCTCCATACCGAATTTCGGTCACGGCGGCCAGTCTTAACGGAGACTGGCCATCTACGCAGGAGATATTATAGTGCACAAGCGTGTGCGCGAACTCAAGTGCACTCTTTGTTCCCTCTCTCTCATGATCCGATGGGACGGATAATCCGACACGACCAGAGAGAGATCAGGCGTAGAACCAACGGCTTCACGTGCTTTCCGAGGCACGGGGGTGTCTAACACCGCCAACTTCCTAACTCCGGGCTGCTATTTAGATTTCTTAACAGAAAAACCCAATAACGTTTTGTTGGCCCGACCCGGGATTCGAACCCGAGACCTCATGCACAGCAGTCGCATTCACAACCGCTGCGCCACGGAGGCAGTTAAAAAAAACTGTTACATTCATATTGTTAAACAAATTAATACGCTGTTGGTTATCTTAATAAAAAAATGTAATCTTCATCGCGGGTAAGACACGTTTTATAATATTAAGTAGGCATATATACCTAAAAAAGTTTGCCAGGTCTGTTGCCAGTATGAAGTCTCTGAGTAGTAACAGCGCCCTGTCGTAATCCTTCCTTGGCAAGGGCTCCAGTATGTCACATCCTTCAGTGTTCAGAATGCACATCGCTTGAGAGAGGTGGTGGCGCTCCATCACGCTACCCTCCGAAGAGTACAAGGCAGCAAGGGTGGTGTCTGTAATGATATCAAAAGTAGTTTATGGCCGGGTACCTGTATCGAGAAACGTGTCGTGTTAGCTATTGACAGTTAAATAATGACATATTTTTCATAGCATATATGTCAAAAATTAACTGTCCCGGGCCTAAGTGGAGGAACGTTATTTTTATACTGGTTATTCTATTTACGATATTCATTTCCCTTTCACCTGTCTTGCTACTCATCAGCCCTGCAAAATTTGTTACGAAAGTATGGGAACATAAAATATCGAAGATTCAAGAGTGAAGACAATACCTGGATCGCTATCTATTCTGTCACACATATCTACATCTATTCTGTCTGGTAAATACCCATTTACCTAATGTTATGACCATTAGGTAAATAGGTATTTACCTAATATCCATAGTCCTTAGACCTTAGTCCATAGACCTTATCTTAAAATTGCTATACAACTTTATAATTTATTATCTGAGTATATTCGTTTACGCATGTAAGTAGTATTAAGATTGCGCCGAGCGTAAGACAGATAATGACAGAGCTCGTGCGCATATTCAAATCGGCGCGCGGCCCCCATAGTAAAATTGTATGGAGGATTTGAAGTGCTTTTTGGATAAATATCTATCTTTATTGTCAACCAATAACTTAAATATTTAGGACGGACAAATTGTATAATTACTATTTGTTTCATTTAAGTTGTAAAATAGGATAGATTTCTACTGTTTTAATCTAAAAATCACGTAACATGAGCTTACGTTTTTGCATTTCTCGTGCAAATTTACGTAATTTTGTAGGCGAAAATATTAATTATTTTAGGTTGTTTACACGGAGCAATTGTAAACAAATTCATTGTTATGGTAAATGTATATTTTATATTTGTATTAAACAAAAACTGTTGATTCTTTTCACTTAACTGTGACCGCCTGTTTTGGCACATTTCGCTCGGCGCAGTCTTAAGGCTGACCATCTGTCCTTTAGTATTTTATGTCTTTTTATACTTACGTCCTTGTATTTGGAAGCTATTTGTCGTGCCACGATGATCTAAATCATGCATTAAACCAGCTAATAAGAACATCAATACTTGCAATTCACTGCAAACAATGTGACAATTATATAAGGATATAGTTTAATTATACAATATGCTACAACAAAAATATAGCCGACTTATAAAACTGAGGCAGTCCACCAGGCTTCTTATAGTATGTGACACCTATGTATATGACAACACCTTTCTTGTTACACGCTGTATAGCAGCCCTGTCTATAACCTGTCCTACTGCTGGACACGGGAGTCCCTAATATGGGAAAAGTTAGGCCATAGTCTACCACGTTGATTTGTTTCCTCCTTGCCTATTCTACCATCGGACGACCAGACAATCAGACCAGCGACACAGGTACATGGTGGATATACCACATTTACGCACGAAGCGCTTTGCTTCCACTTTTATAATGCGTTCCGGAGTGGAGTGTAAGGAGTGGAATTCGCTACCTAAGTCTGTGTTTCCCGATGAGTACAATCTGGGTGTCTTCAAGTCGCGAGTGAATAGGTATCTTCTAGGCAAGCGTGCTCCGTCGTCGACTGCATCTTCTTAAGATCAGGTGAGATCGCGGTCAAAAGCAAGCCTATTAGAGTATAAATATTTAAAAAAAACGCTGGCCCAGTTTAATTATGCAGACTTTACACATCTTGAGAACATTATGCACGTTTTCTCATATTGTATTTTTCGCTGTTAAAACAAGCGATAATGAACTATTTAATACGCATATAACTTCGAAAAGTCAGAGGTGGGATTGCACAGGAGACTTCTACGAGGCAGTCTAACGGTCGACTATCGGGAAAGGTGTGGTGATATTTAAACGTCCCGTAATATAGGCCTGTAGGTACAATGGAAAACCGCACAAATAAATCCACTTAGCATTTTATCACTCATTATAGATTTTATTTTATATTTTCAATATCAGCATATTCTTATCGTTACTTAACAACAACAACAGCTGATTCGATGACATCCGTGAATCAAAAAATTATCAGACGCAATTTTAGATGAGATGAGATGTTTAGGTAAGTACTTAATAAATAAAATATTTAAAAATTTTATAAAATTAAAAATAATTTGTTTGTGATCCGGGGATAGCGCACATAGGTTACTTTTTAGATACTGTATAGGTATTTAAAAGGTAACCTAGCAACCCGTCTCAGCTTCGTCCTGGCTTCGCACAGGTAGGAAAAACCTTAACAAATTATACACCTAAACCTTCCTAACAAATCACTCTGTCTATTGTTGAAAATCGCATGAAAATCCGTTCAGTAGTTTTCCAGTTTATCGCGAACAGACAGACACACCGGAGGACTTTGTTTTTACCCGACTACGGCGAAGCCAAAAAGAAGGGTAATGATTTTGGCAGTCTAGGTATGTATATTTGTATGTTCCACCGTAGCGCCTAAACTACTGAACCGATTTTAATGAATGAGGTGTCTATAGATTCGTAATAATAGCCCGGGTGACATAGGCTATAATTATATATATTTAAATTCGTCCTTTTTAGACCCATTTTTTACGTAGTACGTTTAAATTGAAATTTCAATGAATGACATTCGCGTAAACAGAAGACAATATTATGTAGTACGTTTAAACTTTTATATAATATTTATATGACGGCGCGAGGCTTGGCTGAATATTATTTAGTTAAGTTTAAAAGAAATAGTTATTTAAATGATAATTGATTTAGCTAATATAAAATTGTTTAAGATTTAAATCGATACGATTATCGTTAATTTATATTGTTCTAAAATTATGGATAAAATATAAGAACGGGTAACCCCGAATAGAGTAGTAGGTGGCGCCAAACGTAGTGACAGCTTGTCATTTGATTGACAGCTAGTACGCGAGACGGATACGTGCTAACCTACTGGCTCTAAATCAAGTTTAATCCACATCATTGTGATATATTTGGTGCATTAGTGTAATAAATTGAAATTATAGAAGATTAACTAGTGCAACTGTGTCTTTATTTCGAAACATCCGCCTTCTACACGCGCACAATGGAGAATGATGGCCGAGACCGCTCCGCAGGCATTTCTGATGCTCTGTTATATATATATAAAGATGTAGTGGTATAGTGATTCTGTTCCTAAAATATGACCACACCTTTCTGTTACATGCTCTAGGGTATGATGGCTTACTTGAAATATCCACGTGAAACAAGTCTGTAGTTGACGACGGCAGCAAAAGCCCACTGCGCCACGTTGAACGAATGGTTCCAAGAGTGGTACGGTACATCGCGGTACCCTTTCTTCACATACAGAATGAAACAGGCTAACTTTCCTCTCATTATTTTAAACCTAACGAACATACGCTTAGGTCACTAAGGTAAAATATAGTTATTTAAGTTATTTTCTTTCTACCAGGTATGGAACTTCAAATATGCGATTGTCATGTAAATTATCAAATGATTCGATTATTGTTTTGTTTTGCTTATATTAAAAGAAAATACTCCCTTACTAAGAATCATATCAGTGTCCATAAACATTCAAACGACGGACACAGAACACACAGACTCGGAACAACTGTTTGTGGATCACACAAATTGTTGTCCCGTGTGGGGTTCTAACCCACAATTACACTCGGCTATACTAGCACCAAGACGACCACATAAACAACTACCGTTTAGTCAGTCAATAAGTCAGTTTATGTCATTCTAGCTTGGAATGTCATCTATTTACTGTAAATAAATATAAAAACTGATTGTGTCTACATACATATTTATTGCTATTTTGGTCGTTCTTGATTAATCCTTTTTTTTTAAAGGTATCTCCCGCGCTAGGCGGCGATAGGCGGAAAATCACATATTATCTTGTGTCGCGGAGGTCGTTACAAACATTCAAACAACGGACACAAAGAACGCCCAGAATCATACAAATGTTTGTCCCGTGTGGATAAAAAGACAAAGTAGTCGTTAATAGCTAGTTGAATAAACAAAGATACTTCTTATCTAGTCCAAGATCGGAGAACATCTTTAAGACGTAGCACGGTAACTCTCTCGGCGGCAGGACCTTGGCGTTGAAGTGCAGGCTGGTTATATGGGGGTGAAGATGGAAGCCCGTGCACTCTAGCATATTCTCTACTTCTTGGTCAGATACCTAGAAGATTAAAATAAATAAAACTAAGTATTTTTCCTGTTACCAGCTATTTGAGATATTTAATAACTTTTTAAACTTTTGCGTTGCATGATAAACACACAAGCTGACATCAGTCAGCTTGTGATCAGAATCAGTCACCTTGTGACCACGGCCGGTGTAACCTGGTCGCAACGTCAAGCATTAAAGGGTAAACATGCATGATCGCATTAATACCCGTTGCATATAATATATGAGTAGTTTAGTTTCAAAATGCTCTAAAATAGTTTTCACCAAATAATGGTATATCTCATTATAAGACATAATATAAATGGACTCTTTTAGCGGTGTTTGCAACAAACTGCTACTTTTGTGAGCTGATTTAATAGAATGTGTTTTGTTGAAAACTATCAGTGCAATGCGATAGAAGCAACGAAAGAATAAAAGGAACTTCATATTCAATCGGAACATTATTTTTGTTTTGTTATCGTTTTGGCCGGTTTTGAAACTATACTCCTCATATATGAATTGTACAATGTTCAGCTACTAAAGGCTCTGAGTGGAGAAGTACAGACTACTTTCCCATTCAGAGTCGTTTCGCTCGCACATTAACAAAAAAACTGCTAAGTGATGCAACTCCAACACCTGTTATACGATAAAAATGGAACTCACCTTCATATGGTACATAACCAGCTCATTTGCGAGCGCGTTTCTGATATGCGCTTCCTGAATTCTCTGGTACACTACAGAGTGTATGATACACACTCCGCAGTACACGCTAAATGCTAACGCAACCTCCTCGTCCATGCCATCGAAGTATGGGTCTCCTAGTTTATTCACTAATTGTAACACACCTATGATCCCTGCTTGTTCGCGAAGGGGGAAGCAGAGCATGTTTCTATAGAGAAAAATGGATTCATAAATTACAATCAGATCTTCTTCTCTCTTAGCCTTTATTATTCCCAAGTCACTTGGGGTCGGCTTTTCTGGTCTAACCGGATTTGACTGGATATCAGTTTTTATACGGAGCGGCTGCCACCTGACCTTCGCAACCCGAAGGCTAACGATACCCTAAGGCTAGACCAGTGTCAGGATATTAGAGGGTACTGACTTTCCCAATAACGACTGCCGTAGATGTTTATGGCAGCCGGGACCAAAATAAATTACAATCAGATACTAGGACTTAAAAAGAATTTCAACCTTCCAGAAACGATCTAGACCTTGTTGACCACATTTACGGTATTGATTTGATTTTACTCGCGGTGACGCCGCGTAATTGTAGGTTATGTCAATATTCTATCCCTTGGCAATAGTACTTTTTTCCTGGATGAAAGCTACTCTATGTTTTTTTCTGGAAAGTAACTAAATATGGGCTACCATTTTGTTTTTGGATCAAATATCAAAAACTATTAAAAAATCAAATTATTATTAATATAATATTAATCAGTCACATATTTTTAGATTACACAATAACAGTCTTATATTTTTATTAATAAACTAAATTATAAAAATGCAATAAATAAAATTGCAGAATAGGCGCTAAGTATGGACCAGGTACTCAAATATGGGCTGTAAATATGGATTTGAGTATCTGTAACGTAGCGTATGCTAAATTTGTCACTGTAAGAGCATAAGCTAAGTGTGTCGTCAGTATATAGCCCTGTATTGTATAATAAGACAGTCGTCTCCCCGCAACCATGATATTAGGTCGTAGCCTGATATGTATATTAGTAATTATAGCTGGTACACACGGCTACACATCAAGTTAGACATCCTATATACGCATAACTACGCTATATACAAAATGGCCTACACTATATAGGTCATATGTAATTAAATTACATATGGCCTACTGACTTTCCCAATAACGACTGCCATAGATGTTCATGGCAGCCGGGACCGACAGCTTAACGTGCTCTCCGAGGCACGGAGCAGGCGATAATTGTCAATCAATACGCACATAATTTCGAAAAGTCATATAACTTCCGAAAGTCAGAGGTGCGCAACGTGGGTTTGAACCCGAGACCCTCTGCATTGCAGTCTGTTAGTCTCCCCACTGAGCTATCGCTGCTTATGGCCTATACACTATATGGCCCAATAACTATAATCATCCAAAATATCTGTTCATAATGTTGCGTCTTTGCTGTGTGAGAGAAAAACAAAACGAGGATAAGTTACCTGCATTCTTTCCCTGGCAAGCAATCGACTAATGGATCGAAAGATGGATGCTCTTTAGCGTTCTGTGTGTTGATTAGCATCCCGGATCTGACCACTGCGCCGGCGATGCCGACGTTTAGAGGAAAACGTCGCTCATCCGCTTTATCCTACCAATTATAAAGTAAACACTAGCTGTCAAGGCCAAAGAGAGAGGGATAGATCATCGAAAGCCTTGCATAATATTGGCATTTGGGTTAAACCGCAGAAGCTTTATGGAGGAACGTGGTGCCTTGTGTCTCCAACACAAAGGAAGGATCCTCCAACCAGGCTGGGGATCATGCCTGCCGGCCGCGGCCCGACTGTTGATGTCGGCAGCTTGTATAATTATATACTTAGTCGCTGTATAAACTTCACCTGCGTGAATCAGGATTGTATAGTGAACGTGATTATAAGCACTATTATGTACAGCGCTATCTGTTGTCAATCATCGAAACTTCTTCGTCTGTGTGGTGTCGCCATAATTCCATTCCTTTGCCCTAAGGTCAGCAATGAGCCAGTGATATTTCTGATAGGTATTATGTTAGCCATACCTCCTTGGCATACTTAGTTTTGGAATCTAAACGTTTATTAACTACGGCTAAAGTGTGAGGTATGACGGCACACCCTACTGTGCAAGTTAAAAATAAATGTACATACCTTCTGGAAAGGGTCAAACATCTCCATTCTGTCAGTATCTATCAGCATTACAGAGCAATATTCAGCCTTGATCAGATCCTTAGCCAAGTCTGTTGTTATATGAAGCAATGTATCTAAAGATGCCACCTGTGTTCCAAATTATAAACATTTTCTTTATAATATTTTATGTCAAGGGGCGACAAAAAGTCAAATGTGAAAAACAATTTCCAGCGCAAATCGGGGAAATCGAAGCGCCAAATTGAAAATTCGAGAAGAATTTTTTTTTTAACCTCGACCTGAAATGGAATTTGCGTGAAGTGAAGTCGACCAAAAGGCGCCGAAAGGCAACCTCGCTCTAGCCTGATCAACGGCTAGAGCCAGCACTGAGTGAGTAGATAGGCTACAGGGGAGGCCCGCTTCAGACTGGGATTTCGCTTAAACTAAGACAGCGCATCTGGGAAAGTACCTCCGTTCCACAGAAAATCGCAGCTAAACAGGATTATGTTTTGTTTTAGCGCTGAGTAGAGTTCTCGGACTTCTTCAGAACATGTTTAGCTATCAGAGAGAGAATCAGTGTAAACATTTTCTCGTGCGCTGGCACCACAACGACTCTCCTTAGAGATGATACGATACGCGAGGGATGTCTCTGATTCCGCATACATCCAGGCTACAGTAACCGCTTACCATCACGCGGGCCGTATACGGATTTTTTTTTTTGTTACCGATTGTTTATATCCTTATTAGTATTAAAAGACGAAGCAGATATAGGTATGTACACGCACATTTCATAATGTGTTTAGGACCTGGTGCTAACTTAATATAATTTTTATACCAAAGTAGGCTTTGTGTCCATAGTTTTGACTGCACAAATATCGTAGTGGCATACGTGGCTACAGCGGTGCCACCAATTAGAAAAAAACTAACGCACTTACACTATTAGCCTAAGTACAAAGATATCGGAGCCAGTCTAGTAACATTTAACCTAACTCGTTTGAGCCTAAACTGACCTGATTACGGAGAAACAAGGTTTGATTTTCCGTCGACACAAAGGGAGGATTGTCCAACAAGTCTAGGCGATCCTGCCTGGCGGCGGCATATTTAGTTAAATCACACCTACTAACTACTACGCAAACACTTACCCGATTCGGGATCAGGTACAAATTATATAGAATAGTAATGTAATTGTGTTTAGAGCTCTTGTCCCTCGTTGTAAGTTCGCTACACAGTTTAATAAGGAAATTCTAAGTGCAATGAGTACAATTGCTTGCAACCGTACCCTGCCCTGTGCCCACCCTTATAATTATAAGTAGTCGGACTTACTTGACTAAACAATCTTTTGGCAATACGTAGCAGGGTCTGACATTTAATTTTTAGAGCCACCTCGTATTCCAACTCAATAGTTTTCTTTAAAGTCGGCCAGGTAAACCTAAAAGATGAATACATGATAACTGGTATAATTGTATAGTATGGTAGATAGGGAGGTAGGTAAGTAGGTAGGTATGTATGTAGCAAATCGACTGCATGAGTGGCGCAGTGGTTAAGACGGCTGCCAGTGTGCCAAATGTTACAGGTTCGATCACCACATACGCCAAAAAAATAGAGTATCACACAATTTGTTGTTAAAATATTTCGAGTGTTCTATATATCCATTAATTCAAAGTTTTAAAATCCTTTGCAACGCTGGTATTATCACTAAGTAGTAAGAAACATGTCTTAAAAAATATAATAATTATAAAACGTGGTGCAGTGTGACTTGGCAGTTTAAAGGTCCCTTCAACAGCGCAGTGTAACCGTTCTAATTTAATAAATAAATAAATAAATCTGAGGCCGCATCACCATCTTAGACAAGAGTTGGTGGTACGGGATTGTCAATGCATTTGCGGAATGAGGAAAAGCTATAACTACCATCTGTGATGCACTGTAAGAGATATTACGACCTATATTATGACCTATGTGCAACAGGGGACCAACCACTACCTGAGATTTGACAAACCACAGATTCTCGCTAAAGAACACCGATTCCTACCAAACTTCAACTTCGCGAGGCTATTGAAATCAAAAAACATCCTAATTTTAATAGAGAAGATGGTTGGAATGTACCACCAGCTTGGGATCCAGTAATAAAAATAGTCAAACCCAAGAAGAAGCAAACCACAGCTAGACTTCATGATACTTTGAGCTCATTCTGCGTAAATAGAAACACCAATGATTAAATTATGTTCGGGTACTTTGAAATAACTACACTGGAACATTGAGACAACTGCCATCTTAGTCTCCCCGTGACCATGGCTGCTGAAAAGCAACCGAAACGTCGGGGAAAGTGTAAAAATAAATTAAATCTAAATAGTTTAATAATAATTTAATTAGCTTAAAAATTAGTAAAGTTTAATAGTAGTAGAAGTGTAACAATTTTCAAAATTTTGTCATAAAGTGTCAAATAAACAACGCGATAAAATCCGTATATAGCAGTTTAATTTCAATGACCTATGGTGGATTGAAGTTATGGTGCCTAACCACAAATTTAAAATAGATATCAAAAGAGACTATGGATCGGTTTAAATGATAAAGTATATTTAATTTATAATCTATTAATTAAAACTGGATGCAATACGTACAAAGCACATTCATGTACAAGCTGACTCACGGTGTCCTCGTCAATCTTGGGTGCAATAATGTAGAATACAACCGCAAACGGTTTGTCCAATATCGGCACCAACAATACACGCCTCTTAGCGTTATCATTAGGAAGGTGCTGTAAAGAAAATTATTAAGTATTTACTAGATTTAACTTGCGGCTTCGGTCGTACTTTTATCTGGATGAAAGATACACCATGTCCTTTTCTGTTCCCCTGACAATGTGTATGCAAATTTTCTTGATGATCGGTCGCGTAGTTAAAGCGCGGAAGCGTAACATACGAACAATCTCACATTCGCATTAAATTTATAATATTAACGGGTTAGGATTATAGGTACCTACATTAAAACATATTTTACATTAAAATAACATACCCAATGCCAATAGGCAAAGATTATTAGACTTTGGATTTTATCGTGAGAATTCAATCATTTATTATTTGAACATAAATAATTGCATAGATTAATTTTTTTTGGATAATTGTTGGTCTCTGAGGACTCATAAACTTTGACGTTCATAAGTACTACTTTGTGACCTAAATAAGTAGGTAAACAATTTGTGACTTTGTCTTTTAAAGGTTCGAATCCAAATTATGTGCAGATTTAAGTGTGAAATAAAATAAACGTTCCTTGCAACTCGTTGGCGTATTTTAAGGATTTCAATCCATTTGGATAAGTTTATTTTAGTTGAGTTAAAGTAAACATACAGCAACGGCTGTACGGTCCGTATTTGTGTTAAAGTAACAGGAACCTTGCCACCTTCTCTTAAGGCATTGTCATTGCATGCACAAAAACGACACAAAGGTATTTAACCTGTATAACGCGCTGCGGTAAGGCTCCAGTAGGACCTCCACCTATACACAAATATTATAATATGTATGCGTAATGCCGGCGCCAGACAGGAGTTGCTCAGACATTTGGTCACATATCTGCCAGAAATGTGTTCAAAGATTTGATCACTCGTTTGAGCTCAGTTTTCAAATAGACTTCACAAAACATGGACGACGATTTGGTCGATACAGTTTGCTTTTATTATTTATGTGCGTGTTATTATTAGTTCGTTGGGTTGTTTACGCACGAGAGCTCTCCGCGACGGTCGCGCAACTGGGCTTCGCGCAGTGTGGCAGGCACACAAACATTTGGACTTGGATCCCTTTGATGTGCGCTAAAAAACCGACACGGAACGGCAAAGCGCACTTAAGTGATCAAATATGTGACAATAATATCAAATGCCCATGCCACACATGTGAACACTTATTTGATCGCATCTTTGAACTCCTGTCTGGCGCCGGCATAATGCCTATACATTGCCAATGTGCACTTTTATATACTTCTGAACTGAAAGTAGATAATACACCAACACTATACAAGCATAATTATGTATTTTGATGTTTTCCTTGGGACAATATATTGACGCATACCTCGCCGCGGAATGGCGGCGAGGTTATGTTAGACTCACCTGGGGCAAGATGTCGACTACCTACCAACTAAACCTACCATGGTGTTCCTCGACGTTACCAGAGTCGGTGGGGTCGCACGAATCGTTATCACATGCGAATCGCGACTCAGCCGAGGTTGCAGCCCGCCGCATAAAACGACGACCTCCCCTACACGAAGCTAAACTACCCAAAAGCACAAACTGAGTGCTGCCTGTAACCCTAACTTTTTTTTTTATCAATTTGATCTGCAGATCCTGTGGTGTACAGGACGAGTCCATATCACATCTACTGTGTGAATGTGATGGGTTGGCTGGACTAAGGATGGGTCTGATGGGATTGGCATATCCGAACCCTGAAGACTTCAGGCTTCTCCCTCTGAAGTGTACGCTGCGACTGATGCAGTACATTCATAGGGAGATAGTTCAGGGATAGATCTCGGGGCCGACACAAAAGATCCCACTGGGTCGAAGTGTCGCCGGTCTACACTGATTGGCCCCCGAAATAAGATAAGATAAGATACCCTAACTCTATTACCGGCTGTAGTATGTATTTAGTATCGAACCTTACATATATATCTAAACATTCTTATACAACACAACTAATTATATATATGTATTTACTTACAGGTGTTACAATATCCTGAAATTCCGAATCAAAGTTCACTAAGAAATCGTTCTTTTCGGTATTGGTATTCAAAACTTCGGCGAGGATTTTAGAAATCTGGTCACAGATATAAATAATACATTAACTTAACTGGATAATTAATTATCAATTCAGCCCTGTGTTATTGTTACACTGCTGGGCGCGGACCTATTCTCAGTGTGAGAAGGGTAAAACCAGAGTATACATATATATTTATGTACATACATATATGTATACCATACTGGCAGGTTTCACATATCATCGAGAACATTATGGAGAACTCTCAGAAATGCAGGTTTTCACACGATGCTTTCCTTTATCGTTAAAGCGAACAATAATTAAAGGTCATAAGCACACATATCAACTTGGAAACGGATCGTCACCGTATCAACTAGAGCAGTGCAGTATTCTTTGTATGAAACACCCTTTCTATGGTTTTTTTACACGTTTAGAAATGCACCTGATGCATACTCCCTCCCCCTCTCCACGCCACAAGGGGAGGCGAGAGGGTTATGTCCGGGTCTCCCGTATTTCGGGCATACGGACTAAAACTCCACGGTGTGCCCCTTCACTGCCTTGTATAGTGGATGGGCCGCTGGTAAAGAAACTACGACTCCTGGACGACGCCCCGGCACTACAGAGGGCGTCGGATCGACTTAATGGCTGGCGGGTGGAAGATCCCCGTTCTTTCGCCCGCAGCTTTCATTATGGCGGCATGAGGCGCGCGAATGCGCGCCTGCGATGCCCGGTTCGCCGGCGTCGGCTCGGATTCGCAAAGATACTTTCCTCACCCATCCGCTCCGCCGCCTCCTTCTGCGAGATGATGTCCTCGCAGAAGGATGCAACCGTTGCCCAATTCCTCTCGCTGTCGACCATGGCTTTGATCACGGCCGACAGCGAGAGGTCTTTACCCACAACCTCAATGAGTTCACGGCGCTGCACCGCCCAAGCAGAACATTGTTTGAGCGTGTGGTGCGCCGTGTCCTCCACACACTCGCAGTGGTGGCAGATGGGACTCGGACTCGGTCAAAGCCACCGTGCCCTGTCAACAGCTGCACCAGCCGGAAGGCAAGGTTCCTATGCCGCCGCCCTGCCCACCGCTCCAACACCGGCTGGAGGGCCCCAACGGTTCTGAATCCGGCCATAGGAGCCTTCAGCTGCGCCTTCCACTTTAAAATCATGCTCTGGTGGGCTCGATTCCGCACGCATTCTATGATAGCCGGAAGGGGACGACAACCCGTCTCCTTCCGCACTTCCTCCGTTTACACTTCGGCGAGCACCTCAGCCTCCAAATCCCACGGAGGTGTCCCGGCCAATGTGCAAGCTGCGTCGGCCGACACCGTGCGGTATCCACGTATTACCCTGACCGCTATTAGTCTCTGCGGTCTTCGCAAGAGAGTCCTGCACTGAGCGGTCAGGGAGTCCGCCCACACCGGTGCGCCGTAAAGCGCCATCGACCGGATAACCCCCGTGTAGAGTCGCCGGAATTTGGCAATAGCCGCCTGAGGGCGGACGCAGTGCCGAGAAGCTTCGGGGCGAGCTGTCTAAAATGCTCATCGAAGTGCCACCTTCCGTCCAGCACCAAGCCCAGATATTTCATGTGGGCCTGGACAGGAACGCGCGTCGAGCCCACCATTATCGCGGCGCCGCGAGGTGGACCGCGACGAGGCCCATGAATAACCAGGGCCTCCGTCTTGTTAATAGCTACCCGTAAACCCAGCGCCTTGATACGCCCGACCACCTGGGAAACCCCCACAGTGGCCAAACGGGCCGCCTCCTCGAAGGTAGCCCTACGGGCTATGACGAGGGTGTCGTCAGGGTAACTGATGACACTCCTACCCCTCGGGCTGAGTGCCTGGAGCCTGGAGGGTGCCCCCTTCACCACTCTCCCCCGCCCTCTGCTGGCAGTGGGTACCTTGGCGGCCGCCGTCCCTTCGGTCTCCGTGTCTTGAGTCTAAATACCCAGGCACGGAGAATGAAGTGGACGGCCGCTTTCGGCTGCCTGCCTCCCTGGAGGTGGCCTCCACCACCACTTCGGCACGTGAGTCAAAAGACTCCACGTCCGAAACCTCCTCAGGAGTTGTATGAAACTCCCTACTGCAACGCACACTAATCGAAATTGTAACGTAATCGGGACAAGCTCAGAAAAACCGCGATGCGGTACATGGTCAACTTCCAGTCCCCGCGCTTACGTCACTTCTGTTGCCGATCGTGCTGTCAATTCCAAGATAACTACCAGTCGTGTTGCGACTTGCGTGCGTCTTTTATTGAATTTGTAGGTTAGATTTCAAATATAAAATAACGATGAAAAGGGATAAACTCATAGAAGAAGTAAGAAAATATCATATTAATATGATTTAAGTAAGCGCGGCGTAAGCACGGCGTAGCCTAGCCCTAGCCGAGTCGTCGTACCGGAGCTGCTGATCCGCTTTGGTTACTTTAAGTTGACGCCTGGTTGACGGCGAGGCGAAAGGCAATACGGTGTCGATCCCTTTCCGAGTTGATATGTCTGCTATGACCTTAACTCTCATAACATCGAAAAGTCAAAGATGCGCGCCTTGGGATCAAACTCGAGACCTCTGCGTGGCAGTTTAATAGTCTCCCAGTAGGCTATTGCTGCTTAATTAATTGTGAACATTTATTTGATTAATGAAACTTAAAATAGTAATTTATAGAACAGGAATATTCGTTAATATTTTGAATATCGTACTGTTAGCTTAAGTTTCCGTAGTTGAGTCGTACCGATCACTTCGAGGACCGCTTCAAACCTTTCACTGTGCACAACTACTTGGAGTACCAATTCCGCTTCACATTCTTCACACAGCTGAAAAATTACCAATGGGAAATGATACTAGAATAATTCAGCATTGGTGTTACAGTTTTTAGTTTTAAGGTGCTGATAGACTTAAGCATTCAGATGTAATGAGCGTTCTAGCGAATGTTACATTACAGAAAAATAAATGGGAGTGTTCTAGCGGGTATTCTAGCGAGCGTTCTACCGAAAGGACAGTAAATTTGCTTCGAAATTACATCGTTTGCTAGAATGATCGTATCTATCTATCTTAGTACACGTAAACCTTAAGGAATCACGAACATACCTACAGTCAATATAGATGATTAAGACTGCGCCGAGCGTAAGACAGATAATGACAGAGCTCGGGCGGCGCATATAGTATAATTCTATGTAGGATTTGAAGTGCTATTTTGATAAATCTTTATTGTCAACCAATAACTTAAATATTTGGGACGGAGAAATTGTAATATAACTATTTATGTTTCTTTTAAGCTGTAAAATAGGATAGATTTCTACTGTTATAATCTAAAAATCACGTAACACGAGCTTACGTTTTTGCAATTTTCGTGCAAATTTACGTAATTTTGTAGGCGAAAATATTAATATAAAAAAAATATTAATTATTTTAAGTTTTTTACACGGTGTAATTGTAAACACATTCATTGTTATGGTAAATGTATATTTTATATTTGTATTAAACAAAAACTGTTGATTTTATTCACTTAACTGTGACTGCCTGTTTTGGATGGATGTTCTGGATGTTCGTAATTGACCTGAGCCTTCAAGCTGCCCGTTAGTTTTAACTGTACCTATGTACGTATGTATGAAACAAGAGTTCTATCTATCTGGCAGAATCTTGATGCTCCGAAATTTATTTGGCATAACACAGTTGACATAATCTTCTTTAAACGAATATTAGTAAGGCATACAAATTATTTAATATAAACATTGTTTGGCTGAATGTTTATATGTTTGAATTTACAATGGCAAAATTTTATCTGGCATGATTACCTTTGGCAGAATTACCTAATATTCCGTATAATTTCATTTAGCATAACGTTCATTTAGAATTATAGATCAACGATTATATGGTATAATTTCCCTTGGCATACTATGAAAATAGCAGAATTTCATTTGGAATAATTTTATTAGGCATATTTCTACTAAATAGCATTTTAACCTTAAATTAAAATTAAAATACTGATTTAAAAAATTGTATGTGCTGTGCTACAAAAGATCGCGACAGAAAGTTCCTAACCCTAGAGTATAATTTAGAATCGTGTAGGTGCGTAGGGGCGCGGTGGCCCGCGAGCTGAGGAGCAGGTGGTTTTTCTACGCTTGCCGTCGCGGCTGAGGCTGGCCGGCCAGCAAGCCGAAGCTGCGGTGGTAAGCGTTCAAACCATCTGCGACGATAAGCTCGCGTGGGACTGCCGGAGATCCGCAGCGCCGGAGCCGTGACAGAAATCATGCCTGCTGCATGTTGCATGTTCGCTTCAAACACCTCCAGATTATACTGACTAAATGATATGATAGATCAGTCTTTCAATTATTATGGATATGAAAAGTAGGTATGCTAAAAGATGATTCTAATTGTAAACTTTCTGAGCTATGATGGTTCCACCCTTTTAATGACTACACATATATACTAAATGAAGGTATGCCAAAAGATGTTTCTGACTATGACCTTTTGTGATATGATGGTTATACTTTTTAATTATTATGGATATGAAGTTTATGCCGAAAGATGATTCTGACTTACAAAATTATGAGTTTTGAATGTATGATAAATGAGTGTATGCCAAACGATTTTCTGCGAAATGAAGTTTATGCTATCCGTTGTTATGCAAAACA
Source organism: Catocala fraxini (assembly GCA_930367265.1). Lineage (NCBI taxonomy): Eukaryota > Metazoa > Arthropoda > Insecta > Lepidoptera > Erebidae > Catocala > Catocala fraxini. The sequence goes on from OV884031.1 coordinate 26,596,400, forward strand.
ATATTATGACATAAAAAGTTCTGCCATAAAAGGTGGACCCATAAAACAAACGCCTTGAGTTGTCTGTCCCGATTCGAATATCGGCGTAAAGACCTGACATCTGCGTCCAACGCATTTATGTACATGCCGGGTATAACTATACTTAACCTGTCAATTATTAGAATGCTAATCATAATTGAAATCCTATTGGGTCTGGCCGCTAATGTGCCGTTGCCACTCAAAAAGTAAGCTAGTATTCCTACGCTCGAAAGGTAGTATATATAAAAAAGATTGATTCACGCGAACATGCTGCGGTAAGCATAAAAACACGAGTATCTAAGTATTCGTCGAAAATACAACCAATCGCTCTTGCCTAAGGGTCACGATGCATATGTGGCGTATGTACATATACGCTCAAGCAACATATAAGTTTATGAGGAACCTGGAATCGAACAGAGCATCATACGTCTAGCCGCACCGAAACCAAGCGACCGACACGCGAAGGCGATCGAACGGAGCATCATACGTCTAGTCGCGACGAAACCAACCTACGGACTAAGCGACGGACGTGCGAAGTTGGTCTGTTTTTATACGTGGCAGTATTTATAGTCGCCGCACCGCACGCACACACGCTCAAGAACTCCTTGTAAAATCGTCGGTTACACTAACAACTACGCCACGCGCCATCAAGGCCGACAAATCTTTGGGTCATGGCAGTTAAAAGAAAATGGTAACAAAAAATATGCATTGCTTCTTACTCCCTTTGTAGTTTAAACTCCTAGTCATATTAGGTATATGACAGTAATTGAGAATTAGAATAATTATGATTATACGCACGTATGTATTTATTTTTATTTGTAAGTCGGCACTTGTATCGTCTGTAAGGTTCACAACCAAATCCAAGATTTTCCCTGGGTCACTAATATGAAGAGATTTTCTTTTACTGGTTCTTTTTGCTGTAGACATTCTTGCTTTTTATTAGTTTACCTATTATATTGGGCATAAAATATGCATCTAAATCGTAGACGGGATTTGAAACGTCGATCTAAATGTATAAATATTTGACTTGACAATCTAATTCACAAATAATGAGTATAGTCAGGTATATAACACTAATAATCGTTTGAGTTTGGTAAATGAGGTGCAAACTGCAAACATACTTTTTGGTGCAGGTGCAGATACACATAATATTATTATACCTTTACTGACAAATATACGAGCTAAAAGTGATGTTATTATATTAAATGTAATGTGTTTATAATACGTTACTGTGAAGTGAGATAAGCAAAGCTTCATAAATTTAAAATTATATTTTACTAATCAAAAAGTATTTACTGTGGAACTCGTAGATTAATACTCGTACTCTGTCTACGGCAAAACTAAACGTTGTATATATTATAGTCTGTGGGACAGTGCTTTTAAAAAATACAGCTGATAGGTGATGAATTCATATTTTGGAGTTGAATATAATTAAATATATTATTAAATAGTTATACAGCAGATAATTACAATATGGCAGAAATACAAACACTTATCGAAATGGGCTTTTCCAAAGAAAGAGCGTGAGTAATTTGGCATACAGTATTTAGTACAAAATTCGGTAACCTAAAATTCACAATGAATTTACGTGTTTTAGTGAAAAAGCTCTGGCGATTACTAACTATAAGGGTGTGGAGCCAGCTATGGAGTGGCTGTTGGCACATGCTGATGACCCTGCAATGGACGCAGGGCAAACTATTGGGTCTTCGTCGAGTGTCGAGGCTACACCGGCCCCTGTTCCTGAATCATCGACGACAACGGAGGAACAGACTGAAAATGCTGAAGGTCCAGAAGTCAAGTCATTCAAATGTGATGTTTGTGGTAAATTGCTCAAAGATCAAGATGAGATGGAGTATCACGCTGCTAAGACTGATCACAGCAGCTTCTCAGAGTCTACAGAAGAGAAAAAACCATTAACAGAAGAGGAAAAGAAGGCTCAGTTGGCGCTCCTTGAGGAAAGGATGAAACAAAAACGAAAAGAAAGAGAGGAAAGGGAAAAGGTATGTATCTGTAATGTTATTGTTGGCACTGGCCAGTTTACAATTCTAGAAGTGTTGTAATCATTTGAATATCCTCTTTAAATAATTTAAACACTGTTTTATTTGTGGGTATTACATCTATGTATTTAAATTTTATGTTATCTGTGTTTAGTAAAACATTTCTATGAAATCTTACATCATCATTTATATCAAAATTGCAGTCATTTCTGTTCATACTACTTGCTAATGTATTGATTAATTTTGTATAATGTCTTTGTCTAGTGCATAATAATTATTGTCTGGACTAACTCCTCATAGAAAGTGATTAGCCTTTATTGAATACCAGTAAGTCTAATACAAATTTGTCTGTAAAAGTTATCAATATAAAATTTACACACATTCACACAATGTAGGTCAGTAACTTTTTACATTATTCTCTGGTAATATAATCAAACTTCTAAAATATACCAGTATATATTGAATTATACACACTTTAGTGTTTTATAGGACACATTTTCTTGAAAATACATACATCATTAATTTCATAGTGAACATATAAAGGAAATTATGTATAATGCATGATTTATATAACTGCCAATCAAGCTTTTTAATAGATAAGTAAATACCTAGCATGATTGTTGATAGATATATCTGTTGCCCAAAGGGGTGAGCAGAAGCTAAGGTTTTCCAATTAATACAATTATATCGGATCATTCTTGGTTAAAAAACCAATAGCGATCTGATAGACTTGTATCTATGTATCTACATAATAGATGTAATGGTTTAAGGTACTCGTGAACCAGCCTGAGCTTTAACTTACTACTTAGCAGTTGATAAATAAATTTAGAATAAGTGAACTTGAAAAGTGTCATTCTCTACTGAATGCTATGCATGAGGTATCAAGTTCAATTAGATCAGACAATGTGATTAATGGATTCCAGAATCCAGAACCATGCCTGGTAAAAAGTACTAAGCTTGGTGTTTATTATATGTGACACTGGTGGGGCACATACAAGTGTAAGTGTACTATATCTCAGGCAACATTTTCAGGAATACATACATACATGCGTAACAAACATACTCACAATTACATTTATAGTATAAGTTAGGAAGTACTTGAGAACTCTAATGTGTAACAATAACAAATGTATTGCATTGCAACAAATGCAATAATCCAATTATGGTAATTAGTTTTATTCTGATTGTGGTTTATATGTTTTTTTTTATACAACAATTATTATTATTTATTTAGTTATTAAGTACTATCATAGTAATGTTTAATACGCTGCTGTTTGTTATCCCTAAATAAATAAATAAATAAATAAACTAAATTGGCAAACAAGCTTATGGCCCACCTGATGGTATGTGGTCACTGTAGCCTATGGAGTATGGACTCCTGCAACACCAGAGGCATCATTTGCGCGTTGCCGACCCTTTAGCTAAGGAAGTGGCCGAGTCAAGCCAGCCCATTCATGCTGAAATCAGCGAGGCTCTACTACTCATAAAATTATTGTTATTAGTAATACAGTTCTTACAACTTACAAAGGCGAGCGGGCTTTACTTATTGAATGTGTACATGCACAGTGCGGTAGTATGCATGTTTGACAGAGTGGTCAGTTGTGAGAGACAAATAGAATCCGCTCGCCTTCGTGAGTTGCAAGAACTATAATAGAATTGAAGGAATACAATTCAGTCTGATGTGTTGTTTATCTCTGATGTTAGGTTAAGGACTGTGAGGCCTTAATCTCTTGCACCTAGATGTCGGATTTGGGGTCTAGATTCAAATTTCTTCTTTATTGTTTTTGCCTTCTGTCTACTAAAGAACAATTTAACCCACACCACCCACCTTTTTTTTACCTTTTTGCACCCACAAAATAAAGACAAGACAACTTATTACTGGTAAATCTATATAGTCAGTCTTGGTGATGCAGTGTGAATGTGATTCATTGAATGCATGCATTCCTGGGTCAAACAAAGTATTATTTGGTTTCTGTGTCAAGAAGTTTTCAGTAACATGGTCTCTGGAACTGTGCACCTTAAATGGAAATAGGCTCGCCCCCATATATGTCTGCTATTAAACAATACAATATCATGGAAAAATGTGGGTTTGTATTACACCTCAGCCTACCTCTTTGGTGGAAAGGCATGATTATGTACATACTTCTATACCACCCTGCCTAGTTATATAGATAATGAGTTATCAACTATGGGTATATACCTCTGCAATGTTATGTTACACTTTCTATTCATGTGTCAGTCACGTCATTGGGATCCTCCAAAGATATAATGCTTCATATTAGAAAAGAGTTTTTGCTTGATATGTTTATGTACCAGTTTATATTAATAAAAGAATCAATAATTTTACTAATATAAATAAAATATAATATGAGTTTGTTAACATATGGATGTTTATTACTGTATCATATATAAACTTTGGAACAGATTTTCATTAAACATAGCACATGGATAGACCATATACAGGATTAACATATAGGATACTTTCTATCCCAGTATTCTGGTAGTACAGAGGTTAACCTGAAAGTGCAGCCAGGATATTTTAAAATTATTTATTTTATGATCACAGATATTTGTTGTACTAGTTAGTTAGTTAGTTAGTTGGACGTGTGTTATCCGCACTTAGCCCTACAATTGGGTCATTGTGCGTAAGTAGCCGACGCGAAGTATTGTTCGGTTACTCATATCACCTCAGCTCCGTCTAGAATGATAATAGGGGACCGATGTTGCGCAGTACCTCTTTATCGTTTCTGGACTGTTTAGGAGTTTCGCCCGTTGGTTGCTCACGCTTTTACAATGTAGGAGCACGTGAGCCGATGTCTTCTCGGTTTCCATGCAGCCTCTACATAAAGGACTGTCAGTGATGCCGATGTTGAACAGGTGTTTGTTAAGTGAGCAGTGGCCCGTTATTATACCCACTAGATGGCGTAGGTGTTTCCTTGTGGAACGTAGCAGTCTGCGTGACAGATGTTTGTCTAAGGATGGAAGGGCTTCCTTCGTCTGTCTACATTCTTTTGTTTCTGTCCACTGTTTTTCGTGTAGTTTCGTGGTTCTATCGCATAACCATGTTTTGAGTTGGCAGAAGGGTATCGGGACAATCGGTTCGGGTCCTACCATTTTGATGTTCGATCCTCTCTTTGCCAGTTGATCTGCAGCATCATTGCCATAAGAGTTGCTGTGACCGCGTATCCACTGCAACGTTACCCGATTTTTTGTTGCAATACTTTGCAGCTCACGGTGACACTCCAGGATGAGTCCAATGTTGGAGCAGTTGCTCTTAAGAGCTTGTAGTACTGCGGCACTATCCGAGATAATGCGTATTGACTTATCGCTTATACCTCTTGATGTAACCGCTGTTGCGGCCCGGGATTTGTTGTACTAATGTATGTGTCTGTAATCTGTGGCAAACTATATATTATACGTCATGCAACAAAAAGGATATAGTTATATGTAGTTAAAATTTTCAACTTCAATAAATATTATGTTTTTATTGCACAAGTAGCACAATTATTTTAGCTGTTAGCTTGCCTCTATACACTCTGATCGTTGTAATTTGATTTCTACCTTGCGAATATGTTACGCTGAATGTTATAAGTTGTATCACTAGTGGATAAGTTAAAACGTAACTGCTTTGTACGTTGGAAGCAGTAGTGCTTGCATCTGCTGTGTATGAGGACTCGGGTACGAATCCCGAGTCGGGTCAACAAAACGATTTGGATTTTATTGTCATGAAATATGCCATCCCATCGCACTATAAGACTTAAGAAGTAGAGAGCTCATTTGTGTTTTCGGACACACTTGTGCATTTTAATATCTCCTGCGCAGATGGTCAGTCTCCGTTAGGTTTGGCCGCTACAAAATTCGGTCTACATGCCCTTATCTACGATAAAACCATTTTTAGGCGTAATCCTGGCTTGTTCAGAGGAGAGCTGTGTTGTACAAATTACCCACATTTGAAATAGAGACGTTATCAATTCACTCCATATGTATATATTTCAGAACGAAGCTCTAGAACGTGAGCGAGTCCGCATCAAGTCAGGCAAGGAGATGCAAGATGCCCGGCAGCGGCTTCAGGAGCAAGAAATGCAGAAGCTGGTGGAACAGCGCCGCAGAGAGAAGATTGAGGACCAGAGGGCGAGGGAAAGGGTCCGAGCGCAGATCGAAGCTGACAAACAGGCTAGGAAGTAAGTACCCTCAATTAAATACTAATAGGTACTTTTGCCCGCGGCTTCGTTCGCGTACATGTGGGTTAGCTTAGGTTAATAAGGTACCCTATGTCCTTTTCTGTGCTCCTGACAATGTGTATGTGAAATTCATGACGATCGGTCAAGAATTTAAGGCGTGAAAGCGTAACAAACATACAAACAAACTTACATTCTCATTTATAATATTAGTTAGGATTATAACGAGAAAGTTTGTAATCGATAAACTGGAAAACTACTGAACCGATTTTAATAATTCTTTCACCATTAGATAGCTTTTTTTTTTTTTTTTTTTTTTACGTGGGGGAATGCTTTGACGCATACCTCTCCGCGGGGCGACGGAGAGGTTATGTCGGGCTCACCGGGGAAAAGATACCCCGGTAATACCGACTAAACCTACCACGGTGTTCCTCGACATAACCATAGACGGCGAGGCCGCGCGAATCGCTTTCACATGCAATCGCGACCCCGCCGTGGTTTCGGCCCGCCGTGTGAAACGGCAGGCCACTGCGCGAAGTATATTTCCTCCACCATCCCCCTGAGCGGGGGGGACAAAGACACGATACAGAGGCGCACGTGGGAACACGCACGCCGCCTCTCGGACCTGGTGCTGATCGGGTGGCGAACAGGCCCACGCAGCCCACCACCCCCAGGTCAAACTTCAAGGTGGCTGGAGGTCATCTCGCGCCCTCCGGCGCCCGGTTCTGCGGTTGGGGAGAGGGTTTAAGCGCTCCCTCTCCCGCTCCGCCGCCTCCTTGATGGAAATTACTTCCTCACAGAAGGAGGCGACGGCGTTCCACGATCTCTCACTCCGGACCATAGACTGAACCACGGCCGGGAGTGAGAGGGCAACCAGTCCGACTGCCGCGATCAACTCACGGCGCTGCAATGCCCAGGCGGGGCAATCCACCAAAGTGTGCAGCGCCGTGTCCACAACATCGCGGCAGTCGCCGCAGTGATGAACCATTAGATAGCTGCTTTATCCAGAAGTAACATAGGCTATATAACATCACGCTACGAGTCACGGGAGCGGAGCAGTAATTATAAATGTGGTTGAAACCGTGAGGGATAGCTAAGATCATAGCTGTTGGAACAAAAATGCCAAAAGGAGAGATTGTTCTATGTATTGAAATTTTATAATTGCGAAATATTATATGGCTTTTAAAATCTACGTAGTTTACTTGGAAAGTCGTTAGATTGTCCTGTAGAGATATTGACTTCGATACCAAGACACACACCCCTTAAATTTCGAAGTAATGTCTATAATTAAATATTTATTTATCGGCTCTCACGGTGAAATGAAACCTGCATGTCTAAGGTTTCTCCGTAATGATCGCCAAGCTCGGTCAAGGCTGCCAACTTGCACTGGGCCATCGTGATTACATGTGGCCTACATATATAATCCTTTTCAGCTTAAGATGTGAACCGTGCCTATCACAGTGGGACAGTTTATGAACAGGACACAAGGATTATTGTTAGTTTTGTGCGTATATAATATTGTTACGTGCTGGGTTCGAGGGATAAGAATTTAAACAACATTACCGACTAAAACACGTTTTATTGTAGCTTAATTTAAAACCACACACTATACTACACTTTTCCACTGTAACTGCTTCAAACTCTGTGGTAATTTCGCTTCGATAAATACTTGACCACCTACAATTGTAAACTGACTTGGTAGTGCGCATGCCCCGTCTTATATTTGGTTATAAGCGTTTCTGGAATTTTCTAGCCATCTTCCATACCTGGCGTATAACAGTGCGAGAAAGTTCTAGCGCTCTCTCTACTCTTCGCGTACTGAGAAGCTACGTAGTTCAGTAAGACGTCAATAGATGGTTCTGTAATAAATTATTATAAGAAACTGCCGAGTCTTCTCCACAGTGCCGAGAGATGGCACTGGCTGTATCATTGTCAATTTTAATGTCTTGAGGTGTAAAGTAATTACAAAGTACTATAACTTAGTAAATTGACCAATGGTATGAACTCAAAATCGATTAAAGGATTAGGGTTGCACCATGTAGTTACATGGTACATTTCCAGCATATGGTCTACTAGCTTTGCCTGCAGTTTCACCCGCGTTTATGGTTACTGCGCCGCCTCCGTGGGTCGTAGCGTGATGTTATATAGCCTATAGCTTTCCTTGATAAATAGGCTATCCAACACTAAAATAATTTTTCAATTCGAACCAGTAGTTCCTGAGATTAGCGCGTTCAACCAACCAAACAAACAAACTCTTCAGCTTTATAATAAGATTTAAACGAAGATTTTCCAATATTAATAATTCAAGATGCTTGCTGGATGGTAAGCGTTTATCGTAAGCTGGGGATTTTGGATGTACCAGTAGTGTTATTTGCATGTAAAGTAACGAACGTTGTCACTGCGCTGCCAGCATAAATGCGTTTCGTCGTTTTTACTGACAGTGGAGTGCATTCTGTCTATCCAGTCTGTTAAGGAGACCATACTTACTTCACTTATTTTTATTAGTAATGCTTAATTTTACTTACCATTTAGTCTATCCTGTGTCTCTTAAAACATAATTTTCTTTTTCTAGATCTGCTGCTATAGTTTCTTCAAGCTTTTCACTTTGCCAAACCTTTCTGATGTAAAAAGAAATGAAAGAAAACGTATGGCTCGTTGCAGGCTAGCGGCATCAGGCCAGCCCCCGGCGGCGGCGCCGGCACCTGCGCCCCTGCCCGCGCCGGCGCCGGTGGGCCCGCGCCCCACCTACGAGCAGGCGCGGATCCAACTGCGCCTGCCGGATGGGAAGGCGCTCGCGCACACCTTCGGGGCTAAGGAACAACTCGCTGCTGTGCGGTCAGTTATAACATGTTTTAATTAATTTGACTTGTGATATAATATAATGAGGAATGTAACTATGTATGAATGTAATGGAATCTATGAATCTAATGTTTATCCACTTTCAGACGTTTCAATAATTTGTAAATTTTACAAAGGTGTTGAAAATGAAAAATAATATTTTTTATAGTAGCAAAATTTTATTATGAATCACGCTATATTTTTAATCCAGTAGTAAGACTGAAACTAAAAATATTTCTCTATATCCCCTTGTCGCATTACAATTAATCATGTCACCTCTTTCATTGCAAAAGTATTGAGTTTTGTATTTCAACCCAAAAGTGAACGATAAAAAGCACACACATATTTCGAAAAACCTTTTTGCAGATTATACAAATAATTATGCTGTGTGTGGTAGTGATGCCGATAACTGTATTCGAATTTCATGCAAAACCCAATATCTACATTGCATAGTCAAAATACAGCGCACGCGTACGTATTAACAATGTGCAGAATTATATTAAAACTAGCTGACCCGCGCAAGGTCGTCTGCTTCATATAAGAGATTACCCCGTTTTTGCAACATTTTTTATTGCTGCTCTGCTTCTATTGGTCGTAGCGTGATGTTATATAGCCTATAGCCTTCCTCGATAAATGGGCTATCCAACACTAAAATAATTTTTCAATTCGATCGAGTAGTTTCTGAGATTAGCGCGTTCAAACAAACAACCTAACCATGCAAAGTAGTGTTGTACACAAGGCTACTGCAACGGTTTTCAAATTTTATTCGAATGCAACTATATTATGTACAGTGTTATCAATATATATTATATTTCGAATGTAGGTAACACTTAGTGCGAGGTGGCAACTTAAACCATTGCGATTACAATGAAATCCTAGTATACTAATAATATAATATTAATTTCAGATTGTTCCTGCAAATGAACGCGAAAGAGTATGCGTCGGAGGACAGTTTCAAGTTTATGACCACATTCCCAAAGAAGATATTCTCCCCAGAGGACTACGATAAACCACTCGACTTCTTAGGTACGCCGCCTTCACTATTACCATAGATTACGTAGGTTTAAATATCTGTCTCGGTAATAATATTCGAATACAACTGTGCACAATGCGATAAGTACACACGGCTACACATCCAAGTTAGACACCCTATATACGCATAACTACGCTATATACAAAATAGATAATTGTTGGAAAGGGACGGCGTATAGTGGCTGCCGATGTAATGGTAAGGTTAGAGCGTCGCGTCCCATTCAGCGTGAATTAGACAAAATAACAAAAATATAACGCACTCTCTCGCACGATTCGTAGCGTTCAACTTCTAATAGTTCAAAGTCCAAAGTGTCTAGGTTGATATGTCGCTGTGTGTACCTGCTTTGCAGCGCATCTATGTGAATAATTTTGAATACATAAATAGTGTAGTGGTTCAAATGATCGCGTCGCCACTGTCAGTCCATCGAGTGTCGCGGGTTCGATCCTTATTGACAACAGACCAAAGCACCCAGATGAGCAATTGAAAGTACAGGAGGCCTCGTCTATTTCTTAAATTGGAGAAATCTGTTTGAGTAGTCCAGATTCAATTATTATTCTTAGTGCAAAAGTTATTAAAGCAAAATGCAAAAGTTATAGGTATTAAAAATACACATTCGAATATAATTGTGCACATAACTAATTCAACGGGTGAAAAAGACACCTATGTGTGTCTGTGCCAACTAAATGCATTATTTGATATTAGAAGCTGTTTCGTTTTACGCATTGGTCTTTTGTAGCCTTGTTTTACTGTATCACATTGGTATAAAATTTTATAGAAGTAAGTCTGTATAAGGGGCCTTCCATAAATTACGCCACACGGTAATGGGTGGGAAGGGGTCGATGAAGTGTGACGAGGGGTGGGAGGGGTCCAGAATTTTGTGACGTCACATTTCCAAATACTCATATTGGCATTTATAATATCAGTCATGATAAAAAAAAATACTTACCTTTGCTCTTTATAAGATAAGTTTAGATAGTCATATGAAAACATTTTACTGGTGACTAGTTTTACCTTAAGACTGCGCCGAGCGTAAGACAGATAATGACAGAGCTCGTGCAGCGCATATTCAAATCGGCGCGCGGCCGCCATAGTAAAATTGTATGGAGGATTTGAAGTGCTTTTTTGATAAATATGTATATTTATTGTCAACCAATAACTTAAATATTTGGTAAGGAAAAATTGTTGACAGTTGTAATTGTTTCGTTTAAGCTGTAAAATAAGAGATTTCTACTGTTATAATCTAAAAATCACGTAACACGAGCTGCAAATTTACGTAATTTTGTATGCGAAAATATTAATTATTTTAAGTTTTTTACACGAAGTAATTGTAAACAGATTCATTGTTATGGTAAATGTATATTTTATATTTGTATTAATCAAAAAGTGTTCATTTTATTCACTTAACTGTGACCGCCGGTTTTGGCACATTTCGCTCGGCGCAGTCTTAATGCGTCAGAAAAATATCTAATATATCTAAGAAGTAAATATACCTAATTTTGGAACTGCTGTTTTATTTAATACTTTTTAATGTAAAATTGCAAAATATGTGACGTCACACTAATGAAGGGGAATCTCACAAATGTGACCAGCGGGTCTACCGTGAAAATATTTTTACGCAATGACGTGCCGAAATGAATGACGAACGAAATAATAAGCATATACCTACCATGAAAACACTTCGGATTTTTTAGGACGTACAAATGTCATACGACGATATTCGTCACGAATGTCGGCGCGAATTATGTTTCATGGTAAGAATAAGCACGAACGAACGTACGCAATTGCGTATAATGCGTTTCACGGTAGACTCCAAGGATAGGGGAGGGATCCAAAAATCATGAAATTGAAGTGACGTAATTTATGGACGGCCCCTAAATATATAACAAGTAAATTATTTTAAAATTAAGCTGACCATGAAAAAAGAAAACACTAAACAACAAAAATGTTCCCAATTTTAATCTACCTAAAACAGGAACCTTGAACGCATCATTGTTTACCTATATATTAAATACTAACTACCCACAGGCATATCTCAATGTATTTCTAACTGGTTGTTTATTTTTCAGGTCTGGTACCATCAGCAGTAATCATAGTATCGCGGGGCACCCCAATGTAATAATATATAATATATAACAATGTATAATGTTCGGGTTTGGGCAGCACAAATGTTCAATTATTGTAATTCTCAGTCAAGACTTGATGGAAATAAAGTCTGTGTTGTGTATCATTAGTTCTTTCTTTATATATATAGCGTGACAATCAAGACGATTTATACTACCCGAGTTCGCACAGTTAGTACAAATCCTTAACAAATTATACACCTAAACCTTCATCATGGCTCACTCTGTCTATAAGTGAAGCCGCATGCAAATCCATTCAGTAGTTTTTGAGTTTATCGTGAACAGACAGGCAGACTCGACGGGAGACTTTGTTTTATAATATGTATTTATATAGTTTAGTCATTTCTTGGTCTGATGATACGATTTGTTAGTTAGGCTCTAGACAGACGGACTGCATTTCAACTGCAAAATTGCAGTTTGAATGCAGTAAGTACAACTGCAACAAAACTACAAACCAACCGCACAGTCCAATTGGAGTCGGTGTGCAGATTGAGAGCTAGCTGCACGGTCGACGTGCAGTTCAAATGCAGTTGGTCTATAGCAATCTTAATGCAGTTGGTCCAACTGCATTTGTACTGCACACCGACTGCAAACGGGCTGCACGGTTGGTTTGCAGTTTAATTGCAGTCGTACTAACTGCATTCAAACTGCAAATTTGCAGTTGGTATACAGTTGAAATGCAGTCCGTCTGTTTAGATCCTTAGGACAAATAAGGGAGGCAAGGGCTATTTCCACAACTTTGAGCCCGGGTTTGAAGTCCGTATAGCGCCAGCAAAAAGTTACTGGGATTTGCCGGTAAGAAATGTACAATATCAACCTGGAGTTAATAAGGTGGCGGTGTTTTATACCGTGCCTCGGCAAGTACGTAAAGCTGTTGGTCCTGTTCTGATACCTGTCTGCTCGAGACGGATAGCCATCACATCGGATTATACATAGATAATAACTTGTGCTTGTGCACACAGTTGTGCATTACAATATCTTTCGCACAGATTAATAATATCCAAACTGAGAAACAAAAATTCGAATATTTCAGCTATGTTTTGACTTCTGTAGGTCTTATAAAGAGCTCTCACATTATTTTTCTTAAATATATACATAAGATAAATTAACTATTAAAAAACTGTGAAATTAATCGTGAATATGCGTGTTGGTTGCGCGATTGGCAACAGTCATCGATATTCCGTTATAAGACATAATGGAAGGCGATGCGAGTCAGTCTTTATTCACCATAATTGCATTGCAATGCACGTTCGCGTTTTACTGTTGACATATTTTTTAATTATATAAGTACCCGTCATCGGTTCTTCTGAGGAGCGGAGCCAACTATCACAAGCATATTGTTTGCTTAACAGGTGACTCCAATTACCTAAATTGTAAAAATGTACTTTTTGTTACTGAAAATAAACATTTTTATTATTATTATTATTATTATATAAAACAAATGAATTGTGAGAAAGGTAGTTGAATGAAAACAACTTATAGGCACATAAACACATTTATTTACTACAAGAAAAAGTACAAAATATGAACAAAATGGAGGCACAAACATAATCGATTTATTACATAAATAAAATATTACCAATTTTAAACATTTATATCTATTATCACTAGATAGTTTGAATTAATTTATATATAAAAAAAATCTCGAAAGATCCATGGCAAGAAGATGTCATGTATAAGCTATGGATTCTTTATTTAAAACAAATGTGTATGATATCTACTCCATAGGCGATGCATAAGCAATAGAGGTTAGTGTACAATATTAAGCCTTATTTCAGAAAACACCGGAATATAAATTCTATTTATGTAAAAATACGGTATATTTTGTTAGTAGCAGTTAATGTAGAAGAACCACCTTAAACATAGGACCGGATCCAGACAATCTATTTTGTGTCTGGGTACTGGCTTGCTAAGCTAATTGTTAAAAGCAATAACTAGAACATTGGCACAAATGACGTTATGAACAACCATTCTAATACCTATAGTGTTATAATATTATGCAAAGATTTTGCTTACATGAGTATGCTTAAGTACAATGAAATTGAAAAGTACGCAATTTTTTTAAATAATAGATTAACAACATATTATTATTTGAGTATATAATAATAACTATATAGTTCTAATATAATGCGCTGAACTCCAACGTCGCTTGAACGCGGTCAAATACATTCTAAAATTAATTCAACAAAAAACTGTATCCTACATGGCTAGAACATAAAATTAATAAAATAAAAACAGAATTAAATAAGTATCATATATATTGCAGTCAATAATCAAACCTTTACAGTCGTGTAAGTAAGTGGTTAAGTATTAGTAAAAAAGAAATGTTTCACACAGATAGTAAAATATTATGCAGAATATTTTAAGTACATCGCTTAAAAATAACACTCACTTTATTTAAGGGATTAAATATAATGACCATCAAAAATATTAATTGTACAGCAAAATATGCTTACTAAAATATATCATTACGAGCACCTATACGCCTCAAATCACTGCATTCCGTCTCGGAAGGGTTAGGTTATGTTAGGTTCCTTCTTAAACCCCCCCAAAAATAGTCGACTTAGTTTGATCTCTTTAAAATATTTTAGTAAGCATATTTTGCTAGGCAATTAGTATTTTTGGTGGAACAAAAGCAAAAAATTGAGGAACAGTTAAATACTACCCTTTATTGATTGACTGAGTAATAAGAAAACAATATAAAATTAATTTTAACGTACAAAATATACATAGATTAATACATTTATTACTAATTTACTAGTAAGTAAAAGATAATGAAAAATTAAAACATTCATTTCCAAACTGGGTATAATGGGCTCAATTAAACATTGGAGGCATATTGTAACTGGCTGTATTGATATATTCTATAGACTTATTGCCGACTGTAAAAATATATTTGAATTTAACTCCACCAGTTTAAAAACAAATACACTCACAAATAGATAAATGTGTATTATACACATAGTTCATAAAAATACTATTGAAATTTAGACACCTGGTTTTAGATAATGGCTGTTGAAGCCTACAAGT
Source organism: Catocala fraxini (assembly GCA_930367265.1). Classification (NCBI taxonomy): domain Eukaryota; kingdom Metazoa; phylum Arthropoda; class Insecta; order Lepidoptera; family Erebidae; genus Catocala; species Catocala fraxini. Next base: position 26,611,614 of record OV884031.1, read on the forward strand.
CAAACATTATGAAGACATCAGGCAATAAATATAAATTGGCTTTAATATTAGTAGGCGATGAAAATATAAAAAACTTGTAAACTATGAATAAAAAAATATTTTAGACTCTGATTTCATAAAGTACATCTTGCTTACAAGCTAAATAAATAATTAATGTCATATTATAAGTACAGGAATTATGCGTGTAGAAATGACTACAATTTATTGTTTCATAGATACGAGCGAAAACCTCGAGTAGGTATTGCCAGTATTATTGATAAGCATTGCCTTTTAGGAGTGTAGCAACTTTTCGTAACAGGCTTTACATGCAGTCTGCATGTATGCATGCTGTCATATTTGATAATCCAAGTAATAACGTTATTTCTATCCTACATGGAAATATAGTAGAATATATCTTTTGTCTCAAATATACGTTATCTTAATCAAAGAGGTTACACTGTTAATGTATGATGAAGACATTTATTACTTTCTGTCGGGTAATAAAGTTAGGGTAACTGGTCGTAATAATAAAGAATTATTATTACGTATATTTTTGTACTTGTACAAAAAATATAGGTACGTAATAATAAAGAATTATTATTACGTACTTATATTTTTTGTACGTGTACAAAAATATAAGTACGTAATAATAATTCTTTATTAAATCCGACAATATAAAACCATACATACATAATCATTCAATGTTATATAGTGATTCTTGGTTTTATACAATCTAAATGGATCGCAACCAGTAGCTTTGCTAGGTTACAAAATAACATGTGTTAAAGCTACTTCTTCCTTTCCCAATGCTAGGTCAATCATTACATATATCAAATGAAAGAATTTAAACTTAAATTCGTCTTTAAAATACATATGCGTAAATCAACGACTATAATACCTTATTTATGTTGATATTTAAATAAGTAAAGTATAACATTGATGCGCGTAATAACATTTGATTTCAATTGTGGATAACACTAACTTTACCTTGTACAGTAAGAGCGGCGAAGTACTTACTGAAGTATTAAGTTATCATTTACATTCATATGCATACGCTATATAACATCGACAATAAGCACACATATAAAAAAAAAATTGTGACTTGTTTCCCTAACTTTATTACCAGCTTAAGGTTTGGGAGCTCGCTATGGCTAATAAGCTTGTAACTTCAAGGTCTAAAAGCTAGTTAACCCATATATTCTATGACCAATATGATGGACAGATGGACGATGGGCAAAAAGCGCAGAACGTATAATTAGAGAGTCAGTAGATTTAGGCAAAAAGGCCGGCGTTGCAAGTGGTAGGTATACAATATTCCGTGCTTAAAATTGTCTATAAGATCAATGGAACGAAATCGGGTGAGCATTGCACTAAGATAAGATATAAGCTAAATGTAGAGCTTTCTTTCATTTGATTCGTTCTAGACAGACATTTAATTTCATTTAGTTTAAATATATTTCCTAACAGAGCTTAGTAATCTGAATATTCTATATTGGACAGCGATAAGACATGGACTTTCTATTATTATATGAATATTTTAAAGGATGGTTATAAGAGTAGGATCTTCATATCATCTTAAGCTAGGATGTTTATTAGGTCAGCCTTTAAGTATGTTGTAAAATATCATTTATTTGAGCGATGCCTCTGGCTATAATAATATATGGCGTAAATTTGTCCAATTCTGCATGCATACATTGGTTTTATTTTTATTTCATCTTAATATTAAGTTGTATTGCACAGATACCTATGTTGATACATGCATGTATAGCTCTCAATTAGTGGACAGGAATATGCATTCACACTTAAGTAGTCAGCCTGTTATACTAAGAACAGTGCACACTTCATAATGTTACTGAGAATTTCGTAACAGAAAAATGCAATAGCACTCGCAACTTAGTGGTCGGTCGCAAACTTAATGGCTAATTTTTGCCATCTTTTCATACAAAAATAAAGGAACGTTATCAAAAAAATTCGTCTGTCAGCATTTACGCCAAATATTTACGAGTATTCCAAAATGCTCACTGCAATAAAGACCCTGCTCTTACAATCTCCACAAGACATACACTATTATTATCTAACATTTGCATGCATAGCCACATTGTCAAATTTATAACGTGAACCATTGCAACCAGTTAGTAAACTTGTATAACTGAATAAGTTCCCTTTTCGGCGGTTCTTGATCTGGGTAAATAATATCAGCGTTCACGTTGCAATTAGTAAGCGCTCCCTGAACATCCCTGATGTTTTTAAACGCAGGCAACATAACATCACAGTCAATTAGCTGCAGTTCTTTATCTAAGCAAATGCGTAACTCAAACAAATACTGGATGTGGTCTTCATATTTACATTGAATGGAAGGTCTCTTACCAAGCCTTGATACTATAGCCTCGTTCAATTGAGCTACGGTTACCGCTGTAGTGTCTGATGGTTGGATGTTCGCTCCAGCTAAGATATCAGTCATGGAATATTCCTTGAGGAGTTCCAGGCCTTGGCTGAAGTATTTAAACTCGCTGTTCATGGGTTCGATGGCGGCTGCGCAGGTACCATGTTTGTTCCATTCGTGGGCCCAGAAATCGTATAGTCCAGTACCTGAAGATATGAAATGGAAGATATGAAATGGAAGATATGAATAGGTTAAAGAGAGTAGGACACAGGCATCGCTATCCATTGTTGTCCAGCTGGGAATTTAAAAGTCTAGCAATTAACGTTGCAAATTACTAATATTTTGGTACCTTTCCAGCTAAACTAGAATACTTTGTGTTAGGAATAGGTTTTCGCCTAGAGTGCTATGGGTAGGTTAGGTATTCGCAATAGAGGCCTCTCGATCGTACTGATGCCACAGGGCTTTTACCATGTTAATGTAATTGGTGGGATTGCAAGGGCTTTTTAAGACAGTGCTCTGCTGTCAGCAGTTTGTATTGATCTCTTGCCTTCCATCATTCTATTATGTATTGATCATCCATGAGGGATATTTCTGATGTTCAGGCATACAAAGACTATAGCAACTGCGACTTTTTCCATAAGATGGGCTTTATGGTTCTCTTCGCTTTAAGATTATATATATTTATTGACAACACTGAGAATGCTTGCCATTTCGCCGAGTATTGTTGGTTTGAATTCTCTATGTGACAAAAATTTGTGTGGTCTACAAAGGATTGCTCCAAGTCTTGTCTAGTCTAGGTGCTCTTTGTGTCTGTTGTTTGCATATTTGTAAAACCCCGAGTCACAGTGATCATTCTTAATGTGGTTATAGTCTAAATTGGTTGCTTGTTTTTTAATTGCTAAACAACAATTGCAGTTCTTATCTAATACTAGATTGTGTCAGTGGCTTCTACTGCTTTTATCCAATAGAAACACAAACCAAGATAAAATATCCTATGGCTTAATCCACATCTAATTTGTTTAATAGTTTGTGCATGACTCAATAACATCTAAATACTTACAAGCCTTCATATTGTTTATAAATATTAGTTAGATAAACAAATAAGGTGTAACAATGACATGAATCCTAAATTACTAACTTACTTTCCATGATTGCAACATCATTGTTTGATTAAAAACCACAAATTAATAGATATTGCAAGAAATAAAAGGTAATTTTTATATGAGGTATTAGTAGACGGCAGTTTTGAACTCTATGAGTATGACGTGGTTAATAGACTGTCAAAATACTTGCGAATGAGAATACTATGTGTGTTGCTTCTCACAGTTAGCGATTTAAGTCGATATACATTTTGTGATTTTGAATTACCTATAAAATAAAAATATAGTAAATACTTTTCAACCATTGTCTATTACATCAATGTTTGACCAGTCACCACACAGAGCATCCCACTACCCAATGAAAATAACAATAACAGCTCTTTAACAATAATAATAATAATAATAAAACTTTATTTATATAAAAACACAGATTGAATACATTTGTAATTATGTAACATACGATTTTAAACATTTAAAAGGTACATCTTCAATCAGGTGGGTGAAGTGCTGTTCTCCTAGCTAGGCTATAATATAGCCTGTGTTAAGGAATTGACACAATAGACAAATCTATCGACTGAAATATATAGAATAGAGCAGAACTTGTAAGTATTCTCTCACACTCTTTATACATGTAAATTTTAAATGGTTGCTGTTATTCAATTTGGAAGTTATTACTTTCAAAGATTTATCTTTTAATGACATGGGTTTATGATTTTCAATATTTTATGTAGTGCATTTAGCCTACACACAAAATATTGTGTAACATAAAAAAGCATCCTTAGTTTTCTTGTTAACATCCTCATAACTTTTACATGCTTCATACACTATACCGCCATACATTTTACTAGTGAACCCGCTAACGGGGTCCTCGGTAATACCCACGACGTGGGTCTGTGGTATACAGCAATTACTCGTAACACAAAACCCTCTGGTTATTAGGAATATGGTCATAGTTCTTCTAGATATAGGATTCCTGTAAGTATTCTAGTGCCGTTTTCTAGTTAGAATGTACATACATAAGATATGGGTAAGTAAACAATTTTTTTATATTCGCTGTCATCATGAGACATGAATCATCAACCTTTTTAGAAAGATCAATTAAAATTGTTTATTTTCAATGTATTTCTGAACCTACATTTATCACATCCTTTTATTTACTCATTTTCTTTTTACTAATTATTATTTCAAATCAGCACAAGATTACCAAACATGGTAGTAACTTAATTTCGAATCTCAGAATATTTGTACAGAAACTGAAACTTTGCCAAAGAAAACCAGGGTGTCAACAGACAGCCAGGAAACCTGTGTCTCGCAAGACCACCTGTAATTTATCCACAAAAATACCACTATCGCAACAAGAGAAATTGGTACTATGACAGAATACGAAGGTTGCAACATGAGTGCAGAAAAGCAATTTCAATGTAACAAATATTTTGGGAGAATGGTTTGGAGATGTCAAAGTTTCACAGTAATACACGTTATAATAAGATGAAGGAAATATTGGATATTTTGAAGAATAGTACCACTTAAAAATAATTCTTCTGCAAACAATTATATTGAGTCAGTTCACTATAGGAACTTATGACATCAAGAGTTCTAGAAAATCCTATAAAATAATTATGAATAAAAATTATTTGTATAACTTCAAATCATCGATATTACATTTAAATGAATATAAATTTTAGTTAATTGATTAAAATGTCCTTAAATTAAGTTGATTTTGTGAGTAATATTGAAGTTGTTTGTATAATATTATTGTTTACCAGCCCTGTCATACAACCCACGCAGAGGGTCTTTGGCATCTAGGAAGTAAAAAAATCTAAAAACCAGCACCACCACTAGGAAGATCTGTTAAATAAATATACTGTAGTATATTATTTGAATTTTTATTGTGCATTTGAAAAGAAAATGTATTTTAACATGAGCCCTTGACATGGGTTCTTGTGCTGTCAAATGCAGCAATAGTGAGCCCACAATGTGGGTCCAAGGCGATGAATGTGTTAAGATAGTGTCTTGAAATTGTCTATAGCAGTACAGATAGCACTGGTCCTAGTAGATATAATTAGGCTTGCCTTCTATCATATAGGACATAAACATAGTCAGAAATATATAGGTGTAATACACTTCATCTTATTGAGGCCATGATGTCATTCTAATTATTATTTACATAACAGACAACTTCTGCATTAAGAATCATTCCTGTATTGCAGAGTTATTATTACTTTTAATGCATTTCAACATACATGACCACATTGAATGTCAATAATGCCAGTAGTTTTAGAGATTGTATGGCAAGACATGCAAGCAATCACTCATGAAGAGGTCCATTAAAACCTTATAGTCATTCTAGACTCAATCATTGAAGCTCTAGTTATTCTAAGACTATGCAGTCACAGTGTTCAATGTTTGTAAAGTTGCCTGTGATACATTATATATATGAGAGCACATGTCACTCAGGATTAAAATTTCTTACTGTTACTATGATACTATACTGCTAATACAATTTGATTACAATAATAAGGTATATAATGTAAATACCTTTTTCAATATTAGTCCAGGCTTGCTCCAAGACATCTTCAATAGGTTTAACTTGTTCCGGATCAAACAACCAGGTGCTGTTGCAGTTTTCTGGTCCTCTGGAACCAGTTTTAGTTGGCCATGAGCCGTGGATAGTCCACGTGTCCCTCTTCTTCGGGTAAATGCAGCTGTGGTGTGGTTTGAGATGCGTCCAAACTTTGCAAACAGTTGTTGGCCAATGTTGGGTGAAAATCAAAAAGTCCCAATCAGTATCTGCAGTATAAGCTTGCGCTCTTAAATGTTTCACATCTACCAGATGTGCGAAATCCAATCTAAATAACAAGGAAAATAAATAGTTTACAATTTGCTGTCAGACAAATAAATATACTTATCTAAGCACAAACTCATATAATCATAATATCTTACCCTAAATAGAGTATTATTAAGGTAATAACACTCCTGTTGCTCATGTTTGTATATTGAAATTGTATCCGTGGTTTAGAAGTGAATATTGATAACACAAACAATTTTACTTCGCGTTTATATTTTGTATATCAGTCAATTTAGCTAAAATCTAAATAAGCTTACATGTCATTGTCAAATGTTAAGTGTCAGCGATTCATATCAAGGTGACATAAATTTTTTTCGTCCGGAAATAAATTGTCGTTGGAAATTAGATATTTATTATTAAAAGCTGGAAGATATATATTTAATACGAATAATGTTTAATAATGTATTATATTCAATTTATATTACATTTGTTACGATTATGATATATTAAATTATAAGCTTAGTTTTAAGTAATTGCAATAGATGGCATTACCGTCAAGAAAATAACTATCATGTACTGGATTTATCACCGACAGCTGATGATTATGATTATCTGAGTAATGAAATTCTTTTGATGTTTGTCCATGAGTTTAAGTATAGTATTTTTGGGTCTAAATATGCACTGCTGACGTGCGCACATCTTTGGGTTTCTAAAATTGGTTGGATGCCTATATTGTTTGTAAAATTTAATATCTTTGCTTGTAGATTACAATTACGTCCGTTTCCTGTAGCTGCTTTGCAAATGCTCAAATTAGAATATAAATTGTTAGTACCCATTGAAATCGGCTACCTGGAGAGGACACAATGTCCAAGAAATATTTATAATCATAAGTTGTCTTGAATTGTACTTATCTCTACCTCATCAATAGATGCTATGAAGTACTGCCTCTTTCACTAGTGATCTAAACTTTAGACGGCATTACGTAGATGTGACTGATCACTGCTCAGGCAACATTTTAGTGAAATACAGCCAAAATAATATATAGACTTCTTCTCCCTTAGCCTTTATTACCTACTCCCAAGTCACTTGGGGTCGGCTTTGACTGGATATCAGTTTTTACACGGAGCGTCTGCCACCTGATCTCCGCAACCCGAAGGCTAATGATACTCTAAGGCTAGCCTTAGAGTATCGTAGAGTATCGTTCGAGGGTACTCCCTCTAATTTCCTGACACTGACTTTCCCAATAATTACTGCCATATATGTTCATGGCAGCCGGGACAGACGGCTTAACGTGCTCTCCGAGGCACGGAGCAGGCAATAATTGTCAATCAATACGCATATAATTTCGAAAAGTCATATAACTTCAGAAAGTCAGAGGTGCGCGACGTGGGTTCGAACCCGAGACCCTCTGCATTGCAGTCTGTTGGTCTTCCCACCGAGCTACCGCTGCCATAAAAAATAATATATACTAAGTAGTAATTATTATTTATTTAGCATAGAACCGAAGTAGAATTAACGTGAAGTGGAAGTGCCAATCAAAGGGCGCCGGTAGACAATCACGCTATACACAGATCAAGGGCTAGGGCCGACGCTGCCATACACTATGACGTGTCGTCCAGAGTATTGGTAACTTCTGTTCCCCGCCTATAGCACTAGTGGTAACGTATCACTTAGGACTACCCACATAATCCTCGCCAGAAACGGGTTAGTACCAACATTCTATATATTTCAGTTGCCAAGTCAATTGCAGTTCTAGTTTCAGGACCACTGTTTTTATTTCCCCCATTTATGGTAGACTGTGACTATATTTCTTGAACGTTGCAAAACTTTACGTCTATAGCCACTTCACAATAGCCATTGCTAGGATCAGCGATAGCTGATGAACTAAGTGCAACGCAAATTGACAGGTTAAATCATTATATAAGGCAGATGCATTATATAATGATTTAACCTGTCAATTGTTAGAATACTAGACATAATTGAAAACCGTGTCTGGCCGCCAGTGAGCCGTTGCAACTCAATAGGTTAAAAATTTACTTACATTTGCACTGATTGCAATCGATCATAATTAATATTTTCTTGCACGATATTTTCTGTTTTCATTTACGATTATCTGAGTTGCAACTCACTCCTAGATTCTTAATCCTAACTAATTATGAATGCGAATGTCAGTCTGTATGTTTGTTACGCTTTCACGCCTTAACTACTCAATCGATCAGTATGAAATATACGTTATACGTCGTCAGGAGTACACAAAAGTACACAGATACTTTTCATCCGGAAAAAAGTAGGTACATACCTACTGTTTCTGAGGGATAGAAATTTATTGACATAACATACATTATCACCAGAGAAGCAGCGGGCAAAATCTAGTAATTAAAAAGACAGCACTTACTAATTTCAACAAATAAGTAAATTTATTTGTTTTAACGTAACCAAATATTATCTTCTTCAATACACACGGTTACACATCAAGTTAGACACCCAATATACGCATAATTGTGCTACACACAATATAGAGAATTGTCGGAAAAGGACTGTGCATAGTGGTGTAGACCCATCACGGTGTACTAGCGCGTGCAGCGACGCCCGCACGCGCGCGCGGCCCGTTCAGCGTGAATGAGACAAAATAACAAAAATATAACGTACTCTCGCACGATTCGCAGCGTTCAACTTCTAATAGTTCAAAGTCGAAACAGTCTAGGTTGATGTGTCACTGTGTGTACATGAACGAAAGCAAACCGTGATGGAAATAATGTTTGATGATCAAATATTTACTTATACTTCCAAATACAATGTTTAATTAAGCTAATCAAGAATAACCTGTTTGTAAATCGACTAATATGCAAGTTTCATTTTATTGAGACTTTATTTTCCATCACCTAATTTTATGAAGATTGCTCGTATGATATGTATACCCATCAAGAATATCACTACGGTTAATCATAACTTTCGTAGGCTACTAAAAGAGTCTATCTTGTCGTAGGTGGCGATCAAAAGCGGGCGGTCACTCATAAAATTTACACAACCCAGAAAAAATGGTGACGGGCTCTGGTCATCCGATGCAGTTTGACTAAAAGAAGAAAAAAGAAGAGTTATGCCTAGCAAAACGAAGCAGTGGTATCTTAAAACAGTCCTTTTTGGATATCATGTCATGCCCTCCGGTGCACTTAAAAAGACTGGCGGGATATTCCATTTCCAAGAAATTGTGTATCTTCTAAAGTAATCCCTCGAAAAACAGACTTACTCACAGTACATAAAACACCTAAGTCACTTTACTAATGATCCTTACCAATCCACACTTCATCTTCGTCCAGTAGCTAGCAAAAGAAAATAAAACCGGCAGCAATATTTGGTCCCTCGGAGCATCCGGCCGCTGACCCAAGCTTTTTCACAATACCGTTCGTAGCTAACCTCATTCCAAGTTTTTCTCCAGCCGTCACTCGCTCCGTTGCACCAATGAAAAAAGGCGATCGCGTGTTTCACGATACGATGGGCAAGTATCGCCACATAACAACAGATGCATTATGAAGCTCGGTATGAGCGCAATTAAATGCGCGCGCGCCGCGTACGAGCGGCCGCGTGAATGCTAGCTATCCTGGGATGCCAGGTGTTTCGAAAATGGGTTTGCAATAAAAAGAAAGATGCAATAAGAAGTAGCTAGACTTGGTACGTGTAATTGAAGTTTTTTTATGGATCGTTTTGTTTATTTTGTTTTTAAGTAGCAATGGGTCTGTAATTTGCTTGTAAGTTGATGGATATAATGCCTTTCAAGACGTGATAAGTATCTCCTATGAAGATTCAAGTAGTTAAGGAGTAAGCTAATAAGTATATCTGCGAACTTTAAGACGTAAATTGTAGCCTATATTAACCTGTTGTACACCCGAATACCAGACATAATAGAAAAAGCATTGTGTCTCGTGCAGATCCACGTTCCGGCATACCAGAGGTTAAGCTGTTACGATTTCACTGCTGAACTGACTCTATCATACCTCACAGTATCACCTACCTTCCATGTCAAGCTACTATAGCTTGACCGAACTCCCAGGCTACAGCAGGGAAACCGGCGTCCTATCTATTCGAAATCGAGTCGACTGCCTGGAGTACAATACATATAGTCTTGGAAGCCCCCTTAGTCTTTGGTTACTGTTTACCATCAGGCGGATCGTAGTTATTTTTGTTATCTTGGTATCATAATAACTGTATCAGTATCTGTATCTTATGTGGGGGCCAGTCAGTGCAGACCGGCGACACTTCGACCCAGTGGGATCTTTTGTGTCGACACTCTCCCAATAACGACTGCCATAGATGTTCATGGCAGCCGGGACCGACGGCTTAACGTGCTCTCCGAGGCACGGAGCAGGCGATAATTGTCAATCAATACGCACATAATTTCGAAAAGTCATATAACTTCCGAAAGTTACAGGTACGCGACGTGGGTTCGAACCCGAGACCCTCTGCATTGCAGTCTGTTGGTCTCCCCACTGAGCTATAGCTGCTTCATCATAATAACTAGTTATATATTAAAAGACAAGAGTGTTTGCTGCATAGAAGCAGTCATCAACGCAAGTTTATAAGATATACCTATGTTATAACTTTCCTTTCCTGGGTTTTCTATTCGAAAATTTGCAGCAGCAGCTCGGAGCATGGAAATGTAAGGTTATATACTCTTAAATAGAAATTCTAATAGTGATGTCTCATATAATAGAATTTCAATTATTTTCCATTTATTTCCATTACTGTCGTAATGTGTCTGAATATGCGTTATAAGGTTAGGGTTATCAATATTTAGTTAGCTAAAAGACACATAGCTAGCGAATTACGGGTGTAATGTACCTTTACATAGGTAGGTACTCCGTTGGGAATATACATAAATTAATAGAAGAGACAGTATTACCGTAATTAAATAATAAAGCACGTAAAGCCGTTGGTCCTGCGCCTGATCTCTCTCCGGTCGTGTCGGATTACCGTCCCATCGGATCATGAGAGTTAGGGAACAGAGAGTGCACTTGTGTTAGCGCGCTCTCTTGTGCACTATAATAATAATTATCTCCTGCGTAGATGGCCAGCCTCCGTTAAGACTGGCCGCCGCGCGCCGTGGCCGAAATTGGTCTGGAGGATATTATAATTTTTTAATCTTAATTATTTTGTAGATTACTGTCTGCTTCTAATATTATTTTGATCGTAAATCTAGACCTTAGATTAGATTAATAATGAATTTCAACTTTATAGCACCATTTACTAGTCTTAACTATCACGTCGCATCGTTACAAATTCATACAGCAATCAAAGAAATTATAAAAGGCAATCGCTTGATTCGCTCACTCGGTAGCCCGACGAGATAAAATAATGTTCAGGGCACCTTGCGGACTCAATGTCGGCAGTTCGATGACACGATGCTCGCGACCCTTGAGATAAATGCCTACCTATAGCGCTGCACCTACGCACCGCTCGCACGATCGAACAACGCAAACGCAATTTTTTAATAAAACTCGTTTCTAGATGTTGGATTGAGTTAAATGCAGGTTTTTATTAATCTCAATTAATGAGAGGTTATCTATGTATTAACATGAGTAGAGAAAATTTTGTACCCCTTTTTGAACATATTGCGCGCACGGAGGAATGTGAGATTTGTCATATTTAAAGTTGAACTTTATAAACGTTAACTATGAACTTTACTAGTTTAAATAAAACAACAAAATTTATGATTTTCTCTATATGCGACAAGTATTTCTTAAGAGGTCATCATTTAAAGCAGGAGCAATCGGAAATTCGTTATTGTCGTCCGAGGTATACGAAGCATCGTATCGTTAAACGATCGATCGACCATTCGAATGTTAATCGGTGACAACGAAGTGTTCAAAATTTATATGCCGCCCATACAATTTTCGAATATAATATTTTCTTTTTTGCTCGTCTATAATATTTTGTTCATTTATAATATATAATCAATTATGCAGCGTACTAATGTACGAAAAAGCTGGTTTGCCAAGGAAAGTACCAAGGATTGCCACATCCTACTTCTAGCATTCCATTTATTACTATTCGATACTGACTAAGCTTTCCCTTTTTTTTAGCTTGGGGGAATGCTGTAACGCATACCTCTCAGCGGAAAAGGGGAGCGAAGAGGTTATGTTGGGCTCACCCGGGAGAAGATGGAATGTCCCAGGTACTACCGACTAAACCCACCACGGTGTGCCAGCTCGCTGCCTTGAGTGGTGGATGGGTCGCTGGAACTGAAACTACATCAGCGACCCACCCAGCAGTGCTCAACGCAGGCAAGGAATGCCTGCGGGCGACAACTCCTGGGTGACGCTTCGGCACGACAGAGGGCGTCACTTCGACCTAATGGCTGACGGACGGGAGATCCCCGTTCTCCCGCACGCGGCCTTCACTATGGCGGCATCAGGCGCGCCTGCGTCGCCGATCCGCAAGGTTACTTTTCGCCGCCTCCTTCCACGAGATATTGTCCTCGCAGAAGGATGCGACCGCTATCGAATTCCTCCCGCTGTCGACCATGGCTTTGATCACGGCCGGCAGCAAGAGGACAACACCCACAATGTCGATGAGTTCATAGCGCTGCACCGCCCAGGCAGGACAAGTCTCGAGCGTGTGCTGCGCCGTGTCCTCAATACACTTGCAGTGGTGGCAGATGGGACTCGGTTCCCTCCTTGCGACCGTATGCAGGTACTTGCCAAAGCAACCGTGCTCTGACAACACCTGCCGACTAAGTTTTTCGTATTCTATCCGGCTGTCCACAGGGTTGTTTGCTTTCTTGGTAGTTTAAATAAAGCATAGACAATCCCATTTTAAACCTGGAACAGACTGACGAGAAATAGAGGGTCCATCCAATTGAAAATAATTTTATTAGTTATCCAGCTGATGAAGGTAATAGCTACAGGAATAATTACACTTATTTATGGAAAGATAGAGTTGAAAGGCGCTGGTGGCATAAAACTATCGGCAACTAATAATTTACTAGAAAAATACTTTTAGGTGTACATAGATATCCCTTTACTCAATGTGGGATGAAGTTCTTCCATATCTCGTTAAATGGTTATTATGTAGCTTCCTTAGGGTCCAAAACATACGAGAAAAATATTGAAAATAATTCTCGTGGAGCTGGTCTCTAGTAATCAGACCCTCACGATTGTGAGTTGCCAGAAATAATTGTAAGTCGCACGATCGTGAGTATGTGTCATCATAAAGTATTTTCACAAAGAAAATATGCAATAAAACTATTGAATATATTTATTAATATTTATTTTTGTAAAATATAACAATTAAGATTTATTTATTATTTTAGCCAGTCTTTAACTTGATTAGCAGCGATAGTAGCGATAGCCTAGTGAGAAACCGTTGGACTGCCACGCATAAGTCTCGAGTTCGATCCCAAGGCGCGCATCTCTGACTTTTCGAAGTTATATGTGTATTAAATAAATAATTATCGCTTGCTTTAACGGTGAAGGAAAACATCGTGAGGAAACCTGCATGTCTGAGAGTTCTCTTATACTATTTGTCCGTCCGTCCGTCTGTCTGTTCTACAACTTTCAACTCAAGAACGGTAAGAGCCAGAGACTCGCAGTCAGCGCTATTCGACTCAGCGTAGTCGATATACCTCCGAAATGACTATGACCTTTGACCGTTGACCTCAGGGTTACGTGGTATCACGGGACCTTTGCATATTACTTGAACCATTTTTTCGTACTCTAAGATTCACGGCAATTCATTGTCGATTCTCACTTGTTAGTTTTTAGTATATTTTCTATAGCAACACCGAATCTGGCATTATGGTAAGCAGCTCATCTCAAAAACATACCAAGCGAAATTAAGTGTTAAACACCTCTGTCTATCCCCGGAGGCTTTAGGCGTAAGCCTATTTAATATGTAAAATATCCAAGAACATCGTGTTCTTGATGTACCTAATAATGAATTCAATTCCAAGGTCCCACGCCAGTCCTCGCATTAACCAGACGGGGCAACGAACCTGTCACCTATGGGGTCAAATATCAAGTGAAAATGCAGCATTGGGACATCGCGTTAATACTAATGAACTTTAAATAACTTGTTTTGTTCAGGTAACATTGTTTTAGTTAATTTGTTATGTACGCTGTTGGTTTTAATTAATTGAAGTAGTTGTAGGTATTAAATGCCGCTCTAAAATGTATTTAAAATACGTATTTTATTTATTTATTAAAAAATACTACTCCACTAATAATAACTGTATCGCGGGACACTTTACCTTCAGATATATAAACAGCGGAGACAAAGATCATCCAGAACGGAACTGAAAACAGCGATTTGTGGATTATACAATTTTCTGTCTCGTGTGAGGACCGAACCCATAACAATCGGCGCAGGGGCAATGTAGACTTAAACCACTACACCATCTGTGCAGTCAAAAATGTTTACACTCGGTGCAGCGGAGGTGAATTCGCCTGCTGTGCCTGAAGTCTCGGGTTCAATCCCAAGTCGGGCAAAATGTTATTGGGTTTTCCATTATGAAATTCTCGGTAGCAGCGATAGCTCAGTGGGGAGACCAACAGACTGCAATGCAGAGGGTCTCGGGTTCGAAACCAGGACCCGCACCTCTGACTTTCGGAAGTTATATGATTTTTCAAAGTTATGTGCGTATTGATTGACAATTATTGCCTGCTCCGTGCCTCGGAGAGCACGTTAAGCCGTTGATCCCGGCTGCCATGAACATCTATGGCAGTCGTTATTGGGACAGTCAGTACCCTCTAATATTCTGACACTGGCCTAGCCTTCGGGTTGCGGAGGTCAGGTGGCAGCCGCTCCGTGTAAAAACTGATATCCAGTCAATCCGGTTAGACTAGAAAAGCTGACCCCAAGTGACTTGGGCATAATAAAGGCTAAGAGAGAAGAAAGAAGATTATGAAATTCTCGGTAGCCAGATGATTGATTGTATGTAGGTCCCACGTAACATCAGTGCTTTATTGTAGGCTCCATGGACCACAATACAGCAATTAAATAGATATTATGTATTTACATTGTACATATTATGTTGAGTGCGTACCAATTTGCCACAGATTGCATATATAAGTTAGTAGTATAAATACCTATTTTATTCAAGCTATTTTTTTTTGTATTGTATCTGCGGCAAATAAACGATATTTTTATATATTTCTTTTTAATAATATTATTCTATCAATTAAATTAAACTACTATATACGGATTTTATCGTGTTGTTTATTTGACACTTTATTACATAACTTTCAAAATTATGTAATAAAGTGTCAAATAAACAACGCGTTAAAATCCGTATATAGTAGTTTAATTTCAATGAATAATATTCGCGTAAACAGAAGACATTATTAAATATTCTATCACATAGGTACACACAACACCATCTAGCCCAAACTAAGCAGAGCTTGTACTATGGGTACTAGACAATGGATAAACATACATATATACTTATTTCTGTAAATACATACATATTATACATAGAAACACCTAGACCAAGACAAACATCCATGTCCATGCACACAAATTTTTGACTTGTGCGGGAATCGAACCCGCGCTCTCAGGCGTGGCATTCGGTTACACTAACCACTACGCCATCGAGGTCGCCGATATCGTCTATTGCCATTTACCGGGCAACATCAGGGCACTTTCAGATCCCGTGCTGAATAAAAATTCCCTAACATAGCCAACAACCCAACGCCCAACCAGGTAACCAAATGTGAGACCTCACGTAACCATAAGCCATGAAACTAATGAGGCAGTAACATGTTTACAATACAGTTTAACTGTTTAGATGTTTGTATATGTATTTAACCACGAACTGTTGAAGCGTAAAGTTGCGTAACCATCCTTAACTGGTTTTTGCGCAGAACCCCTTAACCATATACGTATAATCGTTTGTAAACATACGCACGAACACATCGACGCTCGTCAAATGAAAAAATATATATACATACATTAGACGCCAAAGCAGCGAAGCCTGATTTATTTATTTTATATTAAATTAATTAAATTAAATACAACGTAGCAGCGATAGCTCAGTAGGGAGACCAACAGACTGCAATGCAAAGGGTCTCGGGTTCGAACCCACGTCGCGCACCTCTGACTTTCGGAAGTTATATGACTTTTCGAAATTATGTGCGTATTGATTGACAATTATCGCCTGCTCCGTGCCTCGGAGAGCTCGTTAAGCCGTCGGTCCCGGCTGCCATGAACATCTATGGCAGTCGTTATTGGGAGAGTGTCGACACAAAAGATCCCACTGGGTCGAAGTGTCGCCGGTCTGCACTGACTGGCCCCCACATAAGATATATACATACCATCAGATGGGCCGTATGCTTGTTTGGTAACATAGATGTATAAAAATAAACGCTTTCCTGTTTACATTTTTATACTTTTCTTTCATCAGTCACTAACGATAATTGTCTATAATAATTGTTTAACTAATATTACAAAAAAGTGACTACTAGCTGCTTAAAAGGTGGTGATTTTCTAGGATTCGATTCCAGTTTCCGTCCGTCTTAAGTTGGATTTCCTGGATCTGTAAAGTGTAATTGGATTTAGCTGTTAAATTCTCAGTAGCAGAACGGATATTACTATATAGTACGGATGTACTGTGCCTGGTAAACGTTAATAGTTTATATCGCCACCTTTTATATGAAACCCGGCTACCCGGGTACCCAGTAACCCTTCCAAGCCCTGGAAGGGTTTCTGCCAATAATTCTCAGTACCAACACGGATTCTGAAACTTTGACAGATAAACGGCAATAGGTTCGGCGGTAGTAGTAGTTACTCTTAACTAGATTTTGCGCGCGGCTCCATTCGTTTTATGGTACATTATGTTAATACATTTATAACTCTCGGAAACAGTACTTGTTTCCTGAATGAAATGTACCCCATATCCTGATTTGTATCCCTAACAACGTATATGCAAAATTTTATCATGAAACTTCGCATACTCGTCGTCAGATGAACAGAATAGGACATAGGGTACCTTTTAACCAGAAAAAATACTGTTACAATCTAACCTAACCTACATTGTCGGGCTCGATGGCGTAGTGGTTAGTGTAACCGACTGCCATGCCTGAGGTCGCGTGTTCGATTCCCGCACAATTCAAACATTTGTGTGCGCATGAACATAGATGTTTGTCTTGGTCTGGGTTTTTCTATGTGTAATATGTATGTATTTACAAAAAACAAGTGAGAATCTACAATGAATTGCCGTAAATCGAGTTCGAAAAATTATTCAAGTAATATGTAAAGATCACGTGATTCCACGGGACCTTGAGGTCAGAGGTCCTAGGTCATAGTCATTTCGGGGGTATATCGACTATGCTGAGTCGAATGGCGTTGACCGCGAGTCTCTAGCTCTTACAGTTCTTGAGTTGAAAGTTGTAACAGTAACAGACAGACGGATGGACAAAGCTGTTGTATAAGAGTTTTTTCGAACTTTAAAATGTATATAATTATGTGTATGTTTATCTATTGTCTAGCACCCATAGTACAAGCTCTGCTTAGTTTGGGCTAGATGGTGTTGTGTCTATGTGGTAGAATATTATAGAATATTATTATTTACACGATTGAAGTCTCGGGTAAAATTTAAATTACTTAAGATACCAACCTCTCTTGAGCGACTGCTTTCATTCCAGACAGTCTGGCAGTTACATGATATTTCCATTCAATATATAACTGGATTGAATTCAGTCTATTTTCGATAATTGCATTAGGACAAATGTAGAGCGGCTTTCAATTTGGGCGTGCTTGATTGACGGACTAATATAGAACTGAATATTGCACTCAGAATTAGCCGGATTTATACTTGTGATAAATTTAAACTATGTAATAGAATATTTATTTATTTATTATTAAAATGACATGAATAACATTACGGTATATAAGTTAAAACTTATATCTAACATTATGTTACATTAATATTAATATTTCCATAATATACAAAGCATTTATTTATTATTATTACATCTGCTTACATTAGTACAATAAAAGATTTGTTACATAAGTAATTAACTAAACATCCATCATGTCACAAAATCTCAAACAACTACGACCTCCAATAGGGTGCTTTTAAGTACATTTTTTTACACACAAAACCAAATAGTAATCAAAAGGGATATATATATATATATACTAGCTGTCCCGACAGACGTTGTCCTATACACAAAATGCAAAAAAGTACTGAAAAAAAAAAAACCGTGCTCGAATCAAAAATTCACACAATTTTTTTAATCAAAATCGGTCCAGCCTTTTAGGAGGAGTTCAGTGACATACACACGTTGGGCCTGCCCGCCATCCGTTCAGCATCAGGTCCGAGAGGCGGCGTGCGTGTTCCCACGCGCGCCTCTGTTTCGAGTCCATCTCCCCTTTAGGGGGGGGACAGTAGGTTTTAAAGTGAGTCAGTGCCTTTGGGCGTCTGTTCGTGTAGTGGCCTGCCGTTTCATACGGCGGGCCGAAACCTCGGCGGGGTCGCGACCGCATGTGCAAGTGATTCGCGCGGCCCCGTCGATAGCGGTCTTGTCGAGGAACACCGTGGTAGGTTTAGTCGGTATTCCGGGAGGTACATTATTCTTATTCCATCTTTCTTTTACCCCGGCGAGTCCGACATAACATCTCCGCCCGCCCCCGCGGAGGGGTATGCGTCATGCATACACCTACATAAAAAGAAACATACACTCGTACAGTAGAATTATATATATAAAGATATATATAGCGGTTACGTCACAGTTTGTATCGTGCATCCTTTTCCCGTCATTTGACAATTACCCCTACTACATAGATTTGAAATACTAGCATCATATTTCAGGTTTCAAAAATTTCTTTGTTTTCAGCGTTAATATTTGGCGACGAGAGAAAGTATTTAACATATATAATAAAAAAATATGATTCAACTACCCTATGTTGGTATACCAGACATAATTGAAAACATATAGTGTCTGGCCGCCGGTGCGCTGCTGCGACTCAGTAGGATTATCATTTAATACTGCTGTAGTGCCGTGGTATTAAATGCTGTACAATACTCTGCATGTATGCATTTAAAGCAGTTGCATTAATTGCCGCTTGTCTGTCACACAACACTGCCTCGAGTTTGAATCCGAGTCGAGCAAAAATTATTGGATTTTTCTGTCCAAAAATTCTTAGCAGTATGGAGTTTGTAACTATGGAAAGTTAAGGTTTTCATGTCTAAATCCATGGATCGATTTTAAAGTGTTTCGGTTTAAGTTTGAATGCCGAGAGTACCTATACTTATTCTTTCAATTAGCTTGTAGTGTTAGTTCAATATGATGTAATAAGCCAATTCTTTTTACATATTAAGATATGAGTATATATTATATAGTAGACTAGCTGTACAGACAGACGTTGTCATGTACACAAATAAAAAAAAATAACCCAAATCTAAACCATCCTCGAATCCACATGAACACACACAATTTTTTTTATCAAAATCGCTACATCCCTTTGGGAGGAGTTCAGTGACGTACACACGTACAGTAGAATTATATGTATAAAGATAATAATATGTATTACAAAAAGGAGGGATATGTATTATTGTTGGTAATATATAAACTTTAAAACGACTAAACCGATTAAAAAACGTCTATTTACAATTAGAAACCTACTTCATCCAGAACTAACTGCTGTATATCATTACGCTACGGGCGGTAGGTGCGAAGCATGTGAACCTGTGAGACACACACAGATCATAAAATTTTAGCCACTACTAATTATGCACGCCCTTAAAAGCCTATTTCCCTTTTAAAAAAGTAGCCCTATATCCTTCTATAGAGCTTCAGCTATTTTTATACCGAATTAACGATCTCCATACATGCATTCTAATATGTTGGACTTTACATAAGTACGCGTGGCACGTCCTTGACCATACAAAGTGTGTATCGCGTTGTGTACAACTGTATTTGAATATTATTCGAATGAAATTATACGCATTACATACTATTTCTTTAAATCGACTTAATGATTTAATCACATAATCGATATGGACAAAATTTAGGTATAGGTTTAGATTGAAAAAAGAAGCATTAGGTCGTTACCTATAAATTAGTTTTTACATCTAATATGTACCGTAATTCTGTAAAAATAATATGTATAATTGCAAAAAGTTTTAATCATAGAATAAATCATATATATATGTTATTTATAACATTAATTAATCCATAATCTTCGGATATTTATTATATTATTTATTAATCAACTTATTTTCAAAGTTATGGTGTTCAGTAACTTCCCAGATTCGTTGCTTTAATTCCCCATAATTTCATGATGGTTGCCGTTTATAATAGTTCAAGACAACACATACTGAACTTAAACTCAAGGAACTATAAATGCAAAATACCATTGAATAAGGATAGGTTAAATCATAATAACCAAAGAAACAGTTTGTATAAAAACCCAACATCACTGATTTTCATACAACATGATAATTTCATAACCCAATTCATATAGAAACAGCCAATCTTCAAATAACAATTCTCTTAAACAGCTAGATCATTTTACAAACCGGCCAATGCTCTCAATCGCATTAAAAATTAATGCACTATTGCAAAAAACAGTGATCGCGCGTGCGTTTCCGGACGGGGAGTATGCCACGGCAAAAAGTGCGCGCGCGCCGCCCGCGCTCCGTGACGCGTTTTTCTTAGTAATTAACGTTGTAAAGTGTGCGGGGCACGCGAACCAGTTCGTATTACAGCCAATTTACACTTGTAGGGAACATATTCTATGCAGGCGCCGATGGGCTTCGATTCTTCCCTTAATTGTCCTGTCTAGCCGCGATTTATCACTCATTCTGTCTATGAAAGCTTACTATTTGTTGTATGGATTCATCGTTTCTACGTAGCTGGATTAATATACACGGCAAATAAAAGAAAGTTGGAAGCTGTAAAATAAATGATAGTTATTTGTTAAATGCATGAACTGTGAAAGGTTAATGTGTATTTTTTATATCTGCTAACAAGATGGTATACATGCGTATGGTACGCTTGATGGTAAGTTACCGTAGCGTATGATCGTTTGCAAAACTAGGCGTACTGGGGCGGATCACTATTTCGTTAGTTTAATTCGTACGGGTAGTAAAAAACCTTAACAAATTATATACCCAAACCTTCCTCATTCCTAATAATATACAGAGCGATGGCTCTGTATATTATTACAAATGCACGAAAATCCGTTTAGTAATTTTTGAGTTTATCGCAAACAGACAGTCAGACGCGGCGTGTTTTATAATATGTAGTGGTATTGGTAAATTGAATATGAGATAAAAATAAAGATATGAGGTAAGAATGTAATTTTTTTAACTTTAGATCTCCAGGCGTTGCAGTGGCAGTAGTTGGTTTCATGTAAAAATATTTAATGTTCCAGGCTACCCGATAAATTAGTTCTATCACCAAGTGATTATAATAATTTGTTTCTTTATCCAGACAACATAGACCCATACAAAAATTTTGGTTACATGTATTCTTATAAACGAATGTTAGTATACTTATTTTAATTTATTACATAATTTAATTTAATACATGAACTACATGCATACCTTAGTTAAATTGCAACTTTCATTTGTATCGAGACCAATGCACTTATTTTAGTATTATAAGCTTCGCACTTCTTATGTGGGGGCCAGTCAGTGCAGACCGGCGACACTTCGACCCAGTGGAATCTTTTGTGTCGACACTCTTCCAATAACGACAGCCATAGATGTTCATGGCAGCCGGGACCGACGGCTTAACGTGCTCTCCGAGGCACGGAGCAGTCGATAATTGTCAATCAATACGCACATAATTTCGAAAAGTCATATAACTTCCGAAAGTCAGAGGTGCGCGACGTGAGTTCGAACCCGAGACCCTCTGCAGTCTGTTGGTCTCCCCACTGAGCTATCGCTGCTCTTAGTATTATTATTATGTACGTAAGTACTTGGTCGTATGATCGAACCCGAGGTCTCGTGCTTGGCGGCCATGTTTCTCTCGCTGCCCACCGAGTCAATCGACTAACCGCTAGTTTTTAGGTAATATTTTGTATAGAAAAGTTACTCTTTGATTTTAACTTTTTGATCAAAACTGTCGCACTATTTTTCCAAATAATTGTAGAGTTCAGTGTAATAATAAATGGGTACTTTTATAAAAGAACTAGTCACACGCCCCGGCTTCGCATGGGTAGTTCAAAACCTTAACAAATTATACACCTAAACCCTCCTCATGAATCACTCTGTCTATTGGTGAATGCCGCATAAAAATCCGTTCAGTAGTTTTTGAGTTTATCGCGTTCAGACAGACAGACGGACGCGGCGGAGGACTTTGTTTTATAATATGTAGTGAGAACTTAGTTGTGGGTACCAGCTAGTCACTCTGTAATTATAATAAACTAACTTTTACCTGTGGTTTCAACCACGTGAATCGAACGGGAACATATCCCGTCATAAAAAAATTCTATGTTAATCCAAGATATGAACTATCTGCGTGGGTGCAATGATATCAGCCATGTATGTAAACTGCTGGGCTCGGGCCTCATCTTAATGTAATAAATGTTAGGCTCTAGTCTACCATGAGTGGAAGCCAGGGTAGGTTAACAGACTTCACATATCTTTGAGAAAATTATGGAGAACTCCTAGACGTGCAGATTTGCATACGATATGTTCCTTAAGCGAGGGATAATTGACTATTTTACTCGCGTAAGTCCTGTTCTCGTGTGAATATCGGGTTTCACCCCTTTCACCCCCTCCAGGGTGAAATTTCCAAAAATCCTCTCTTAGTGCTCCCCTACACTCTCCAAGGAACATACATGCCAAATTTCAGCTTCTTGCGATCAGTAGTTTCGGCTGTGCGTTGTCTGTCAGTCACTCAGTAACGGAAGAGTTTTATATATATAGATAACTTCGAAAACTAGGAGGCAGCCTAAGGATCGAACTGGCGACCTCTGTGTGGCAGTCCAACGTTCTCTTACTAGGCTATCGTTGCACTATAAGTTACATCCAAATCCGTTCAGCACTTCATGCGTGATTGAACAACAAATATTCAAACATCTTCACAAACTTTCACATTTATAGTATAAATATTGTTCAGCAAGTGTGTACGGTATACAATATTCGTATTTGTACACATCAGTCAAGCAAAAAGAAAGCTAAAGTGTAACGTAGGTATGTATTATTGAGCTATTGTTGGTGTTTAACTATATATAATAGTCGACGTGACTATAATAAATATTTCCCCCACTCACATTGGGGTAGGTCTGACAGCTTTTGGATCTCCCGACACCAGCCATTGAGTCAGAGCGACGCCCTCTGTCGTGCCGGGGCGTCGCCCAGGAGCCGTCGTCCGCAGGCATTTCTTGCCTGCATCTGGTACTGTTGGGTTGGTCGCTGATGTAGTTTCAGTTCCAGCGACCCACACACCATTCCAGACAGCCAGTTGTTACACCGTGGTAGGTTTATTCGGTAGTACCCGGGATGTTTCATCTTTTCACGAGTGAGCGTGACATAACCTCACCGCTCCGCTTTTCCGCGGAGAGGTATGCGTCAATGCATTTCCCCATGTTTAAAAAGAACTTGGTTGGTTTAGTCGGTAAACTCTGAGACTTCCATCTTTCCTCGGATGTGCCCGCCATACCCTCTTCTCTCCCTCCCTTTCCGCATATGCGTTAATGGTATTCTACCAAGGGGAAAAAGTTCTAACAGCTTTTAAACAACTTCACGGTACTGGTTACCTGGATAGCGCTATGGTTTAAGTATTTATCTCGTCACTTTTTTTTTATTGAGACCCCCCCCCCTCCTTTACCCCACCCCTCCATCTCTCTAATACATGTGTAGCCATGATTTAAAAACGCCGAGTATCGACACTTATGAAGGCGCGGAGAAATTTAAATTTTCTTGGAACCTGCAACGAATTTAAACAGAAGTATCTATGTATTATATATAGGAGTTAGATCAAGAATGTTACGTCCCTAATTAGCAAAAGGGTAACAAACTAAGAATAAGGTCCAGAAAAGATAAGCGCAAAGGACACTAGTATTAAAGGAACCTAATTGTGAGTTATACCTGATTCCAGTAATATGTATGGCAGAAACGCCCACGAAAGTTCATTCTACTTGATATCTACACGATTCGCACAATATACAACTTTAGAAGTGGCTTAATGCATAGCAGCGATAGCTCAGTAGGGAGACCAACAGACTGCAATGCAGAGGGTCTCGGGTTCGAACCCACGACGCGCACCTCTGCCTTTCGGAAGTTATATGAATTTTCGAAATTATGTACGTATCGATTGACAATTATCGCCTGCTCACTGCCTCGGAGAGCACGTTAAGCCGTCGGTCCCGGCTGCCATGAATATCTATGGCAGTCGTTATTGGGAAAGAATCCTGACACTAGTCTAGCCTTAGGGTATCGTTAGCCTTCGGGTTGCGGAGGTCAGGTGGCAGCCGCTCCGTGTAAAAACTGATATCCAGTCAAATCTGGTTAGACTAGAAAGCCGACCCCAAGTGACTTGGGAATAATAAAGGCTAGGGGAGAAGAAGAAGTGGCTTAATGATCGTAGTGGTTTATGTCGTCACTTCGCCTCTGCCTGTATGCCGAAGGTTGTAGGTTCCATCACCAAATTAACAAAATTGTGTCGTTGACACATTTTTGTTTGTTTTTCATGTTCGATGTTTACATGTTTGTAAAGTCGCCCGTTATTTATTTCTTGTGGCAGTTATCTGATTTAACCAAAAGTTGAAATAACGTTGCACTATGGCGTATAAAGTAATCAAGGGTAATATTAGGTAATATAACAACCCCACTTCGTGAAACATTTGTAGCGAAACATATATTCTAGAAAAGTATAATTTACTTTAAATATATATTTTAAAAATAAACTTTATTTCAAATGAAATAAAGAAGGGAGTACTGTACGATACTTCACTATGTACATACCTACATTGCGTTACACGTAGTCACTAGTCAGCGTCGATGCCGACACGCGCTATTTCAACCAATTCATTAACCAGTCCACGTTCAATCACCAATAGGTTCACGTGTACTTACACAACCGGTAAACATACATACAAAGCTGTCGGCCTCGATGGCGTAGTGGTTAGTGTAACCGACTGCCACGCCTGAGGTCGCGGGTTCGATTCCCGCACAAGTCAAACATTTGTGTGCATGAACATGGATGATTGTTGTCTTGGTCTGGGTGTTCCTATGTATAATAAGCATATATTTACTAAAAAAATAGTATACATGTATGTTTATCCATTGTCTAGTAGCCATAGTACAAGCTCTGCTTAGTTTGGGCTAGATGGTGTTGTGAGTATGTGGTAGAATATTGTTATTATATTATAATATTACTATAAATATTACAATATAATAATAATATATATATATATTTATAAGCAGCGATAGCTCAGTGGGGAGACCAACAGACTGCAATGCAGAGGGTCTCGGGTTCGAACCCACATCGCGCACCTATGACTTTCGGAAGTTATATGACTTTTCGAAATTATGTGCGTATTGATTAACAATTATCGCCTGCTCCGTGCCTCGGAGAGCACGTTAAGCCGTCGGTCCCGGCTGCCATGAACATCTATGGCAGTCGTTATTGGGAAAGTCAGTACCCTCTAATATCCTGACACTGGTCTAGCCTTAGGATATCGTTAGCCTTCGGGTTGCGGAGGTCAGGTGGCAGCCGCTCCGTGTAAAAACTGATATCCAGCCAAATGTGGTTAGACCAGAAAAGCCGACCCCAAGTGACTTGGGAATAATAAAGGCTAAGAGAGAAGATTACTATATTATTTTAATTTAAGCTTTGTTTTTATTCGTATATGCATGCTGTGGTCTCCTATAACTGATAGAGTACACTATACAAAGCTATGTTTATATGTTCAATTTTATGTATATTCTTAGTCAGAGATCCTTAATAAATACCTAAATAAATAAATTATTATAATATTATTATTATTATTAACCTTGGGGGAGGCCTATGTCCAGCAGTGGACGTCTTTCGGCTGAGATGATGATGATGATGATTATAATATTATATGCATTTAGTAAAACGCTTATCTTATTTAAATATCTTATTATCTGTTATAACAGGCAATTTCTAAAGTTTTTTTTATCAATAAACTGTCTTTCGATTATTTGGTTCATCAGAGATAAATATTTAACTCAACTACTATAAAACCTATGTCAAATTTCAATCATTAGTAGGTTTAAGATAAAGATAAAGACAGTTTTATTTGTTAAAACATGAGTATGCATACATAGGTATACAAGTTGGAAAATTTAAAACATAATAACTCAGTCATGTTTTGGCGTTAGGGCGTACAAATTTACTATAATATATAAACTTAAATTACCACTCACTGACTCACTTAGAGAAATAGAAGGGGGAGTCGTAGGAAATAACTAAATATAGCATTGTATAGAGAATCGTTCAGAAGGCCCGGGAAAAATGCCTGACCTTTGGAAGGTCAGCTCTTGGTGGTGCTACCCCATCGGATCTCGGAAACGGTGATATCTACGGGAGTCGTTCTCGAACAAAATCTTCCTAAAACCCCGGACACTTTTAGGGGACGCGAAAAAAATATGACTTCCATACAAAAAAACATGGCCGCCATACTAACTTACCTAAACCTCAAAGTCTAATATCTCTGAAACGGTTAGAGATAGGCGGGGTGTGTTCGAACAAATGTCATAGAGGTCGACGAGATCTTTCCAGAAAAGGTCATTTTCAAAGTCACCGGGGATCATGGGTTTTTTTACTTTTTTTTTTTACCCCTCCCTGTATACCTCCCCCCTCGTGGGCCGATTGCGGGCCGTGCAACCGTGCGAAATACTAGTTTTAAATATAAAATTGTAGTTTAAACATTGGTAGATCTACCATGCTATGCTATTGTTCCCTAATAAAATGACTAAGTATTGCTACGAAACCGAAATTGTGCCATTCCATATATTCTCATAGGTCCTTTGTCTGAACCTAACATGTAACCTAAATATAAGTTGAGTAACTTAAGCAAATTCACTAATAACTTCAATTTGAGGTTCATAAGTGTTTATAATAATAATAATAATAATAATAATTGTTTATTAAGTTTAAGTTGGCACAAATATGAATAACAAGAGGTCTTAAAAATACTTAAAATAGGATACATTACTTTGGACGCCTGTACTAGGTTATACCTGTATCACAGGCGATGATTATGTGCTATTATAGTGTAATAGGAAGGGCATTCTCAACAATATTTAACAAATATAGACTTTTTTATAATAAGTTATAGAAAATAATATAACTTATTGTAACTTAAAATAATAAATGCTTTTCACTCTATTGCTTTTTACGCAATTGAATAAATGATTTGATTTAATTTAATTTGATTTGTTCTATTTACTGGCAGCGGTACACCGGCGGCCAGACACAAAATATATGCCTACCTTCTTAACAATTGACACGTTAATTTGATTTTAAATACCCAGCCTTCTATGCTATTCACAATAATACCACCTATTTTAATTCCAGAACCATCATCACACGTTGTGCATCCTTTTAAGTATAATTAAGCTCACTCACTTACAATGGCTGTCCACAAATAAGGAATGTAGTTTAAAATAGCGATGTGTCGGCGCCCGCGCACCCTGTGACGTCATATGGAATCCGACTCGGAAATGAGTCACAGCGAGCGATCCTGACTCACTGAGTCACTGAGGGAATGTGGCGCGAGTCTGTGGTGCTTTTATATGATACGTCGTTTTGTTATAAATGTTGAGCTTTTAAACTTAAGTTAGCTTGCTTTGTTTGAACATGGTAACAGGAAAATATCATTGAATTTGTTTTTTTTACACAACTCCTGAAGTAATTGCTGTGATGCAGAGAACTTGACAAACATTTAAGGAATGAAAGAACGTACAGACTGGAAACATCAGTTTGTGGATTACACAATTTTTTTGTCTCGTCTGGGGTTATCTAATCGATGACATTTGGCACAGCAGCAGTCGCGAGGCGACTGTTTATACTGCTACGACAACCGGGCAGTCAAAATTAATTAGGCAAGAGGAAAATATAAGTAAAATTATTTTTAAATTTCGTAGGTCTAACTTTGATAGTCAGATTTATGCTGTTCTTGCCTGATGGTAAACGATAACCATAGCAAAATATAATAAAACTCGATTGTGCGATGGTGTGTAAATGAAGGTTAGGCAAGGTTAGTAAAAGTACTTTTTTTGGATAAAAGGCACCCTATGTACTCTACTCATACAATGTGTATGCGAAATTTCATGATGATCGGTCGAGTAGTTAAGATGTGAAACCGTAACAAACAAACTTACATTCGCATTTATAATATTAGTTAAGATTTATATATATTCAAAAGTACATACCTACATACGTATGGTTATAATTTATATTGTTGCTACATTTGTATTTATAACGTTTTTGAGAATTGGACTATGTTTTAGGTTCAAAACTTGTTTGACAAATCTACAGGTCCTTTAATCGCTTGCCATGTAAAATAATTAAATCGGATAATTATAGATATTAGAGAGACTTACTTTTACGTTTTTAATTCTTTTTATATCCGTAATCTATTTTTGGTATAAATTTGTTATATTAGTATTCGTTTAATGGATTAATATTTTTTTTAATAATGATGATTATTTATTGTGGATCATAGGTACATAATACAGAAGTTATAATTCACATTATTTAGTTCAGCTTTATCCCGCCCTTTGGGCATACAAAAGTTATAATTTTATGTACATGTATTAAATAATAAAATTAATTATGTCAATATGGATCGCAATGTCACAGAAATTATAAACAGACAATATGTAGATTTAGGTAAGAGTAGAGATCCAGTTAAGGAGAGGGGAGCGGGATACGTTGCGGCCGCGTGGGGAGGGGTCATAGTCGTTGGTGTGTACTTCTCCCCCAACAGGAGTCTGGCAGATTTCGAGGCCTTTCTCAACAACTTGGAGGCCTCGATACGGCGGATATCATCTAGCCGCATCCTTGTGATGGGGGACTTTAACGCAAAGTCTACTGCGTGGGGGTCCCCCCGCACGGATGTCCGAGGAAGGGCGGTTGAGGAGTGGGCCGATGCGGCGGGCCTCTGTTTGCTGAACAGGGGCGCCGTCAACACATGCGTGCGACGGCAGGGGGGGTCGATAGTGGACCTCTCGTTTACTACCCCTGCCCTCGCCGCACGCGTAAGGGGATGGCGTGTCCTGGAGGAGGTAGAGACCCTTTCGGACCATCGCTACGTCCGTCTGGACGTCTCCCTGCTTCGGGACCCTAGCAGGGGTCATCGCCCGTCGGCGGGCAGAACTTCTCGCTTTCCGCGGTGGGCTGTGAAGAGGCTGAACCGGGACCTATTGGAAGAGGCAGCCATAGTTCAAGCTTGGCTGTCTCCTGCACCCCCGTCTGGGGAGGTAGACGCTGGGGCTGTCCGCTTTCGCGACAGCATCCAAGCTGTTTGCGACGCGGCCATGCCCCGAGTGCGACACTGGACCCCGAAGGGGGTCTACTGGTGGTCCCAGGAGCTGGCGGACCTCCGTGCGGCCTGCATTCGTGCCCGGAGGCTGTACACACGCAGCCGAGGCCGTCGCCACCGCGATGAGCGAGAGGAGGGCCGACTGTATGACGCGTATCGCGAAGCGAAAGCGTCTCTGCAGTCGGCCATCTGCCGCGCCAAGGAACGGGCGAAAAGTGAGATGCTGGAGGGTCTAGACCTTGACCCCTGGGGGCGCCCATATCGGGCGGCGCTGAACAAGCTCCGTGCGCGGGGCCCCCCCCCCTTACAGAGACTCTCCAGCCCAACTTCCTCTCCGAGGTGGTCGAGGAGTTATTTCCTGACCGGGCAGGGCACATGCCTCCGACAATGGCCCCATCGGGAGGCCGAAATCGGGAGGTGGACCTTAGTGCTACCCCGGTTACAGATGCGGAGATGGGGGCGGCTGTCTTGCGGATCCGCTCCAAGACGACCGCCCCTGGACCTGACGGTGTGCCGGCGCGAGCTCTCGCGCTGGCCCTCGATCACCTGGATGTCCGCCTCAGGGAGCTTTTCGACGCGAGCCTGGTGTCGGGACGATTCCCTGAGTGCTGGAAGGAGGGGAAGTTGGTACTGCTGGCCAAGCCGGGACGGCCTCCAGAATCGGCCGCGGCGTACAGGCCCATAGTGCTGCTGGACGAGGCGGGCAAGATGTTTGAGAAAATTCTCGCCACCCGCATCGTCCGGCACCTGAGCACGGTCGGTCCCAACCTGTCGGACGCTCAGTTCGGATTCCGGGAAGGACGTTCGACGGTCGGGGCCATTATGCGCCTGAGAGCCGCGGCCGAGGAGGCGGTCGCTGGCGGCGGTGTTCTGTTGGCGGTGTCTTTAGACATCGCCAACGCGTTTAATAGTCTGCCATACAGCTGTGTCCAGGGGGCGCTTCGATATCACGAAGTACCTTTTTACCTGGAGCGGCTGGTGGCGGACTATCTGAGAGGCAGGAGTGTCCTCCTCGAGGTTCGAGGCGAGGTTTGGCGGCGGCCCATGTCGTGCGGTGTTCCACAGGGATCGGTTCTTGGTCCACTCCTGTGGAACATGGGGTACGACTGGGCCCTACGTGCTGTCCTACTCCCCGGGCTGAGCATCATCAGTTACGCTGACGACACCCTCGTCACAGCCCGTGGGGGTACCTTCGAGGAGGCGGCCCGTTTGGCCACCGTGGGGGTTTCCCAGGTGGTCGGGCGTATCGAGGCGCTGGGTTTACGGGTGGCTATTAACAAGACGGAGGCCCTGGTCTTTCATGGGCCCCGTCGCAGTCCACCCCGCGGCGCCTCGATAATGGTGGG
Organism: Catocala fraxini; assembly: GCA_930367265.1. Lineage (NCBI taxonomy): Eukaryota > Metazoa > Arthropoda > Insecta > Lepidoptera > Erebidae > Catocala > Catocala fraxini. The sequence continues at coordinate 26,642,670 of OV884031.1, forward strand.
CTCGACGCGCGTTCCCGTCCAGGCCCGCATGAAATATCTGGGCTTGGTGCTGGACGGAAGGTGGCACTTCGACGAGCATTTCAGACAGCTCGCTCCGAAGCTTCTCGGCGCTGCGTCCGCCCTTGGGCGGCTATTGCCAAATTTGGGCGGGCCCAGTGCTGGTTACCGGCGACTTTACACGGGGGTCGTCCGGTCGATGGCGCTTTACGGCGCACCGGTGTGGGCGGACTCCCTGACCGCTCAGTGTAGGACTCTCTTGCGGAGACCGCAGAGAGTCATAGCGGTCAGGGTAATACGTGGATACCGCACGGTGTCGGCCGACGCAGCTTGCGCGTTGGCCGGTACACCCCCGTGGGATTTGGAGGCTGAAGTGCTCGCCGAAGTGTTTGCAGTGAGTGAGGCGGTGCGGGAGGAGACGGGTTGTCGTCCCTTCCCGACAGTGATTGAGTGCGCGCGCAATCGAGCCCATCAAGGCATGATTTTAAAGTGGAAGGCGCGGCTGGAGGCGCCCTTGGCTGGTTTCAGAACCGTTGGGGCCCTCCAGCCGGTATTGGAGCGGTGGGCAGGGCGGCAGCATGGGACCCTTTCCTTCCGGCTGGTGCAGGTGTTGTCAGGGCACGGTTGCTTTGGCAAATACCTGCACACGGTCGCTAGGAGGGAACCGAGTCCCGTCTGCTACCACTGCGACTGTGAGGAGGACACGGCGCAGCACACGCTCGAGCAATGTCGTGCTTGGGCGGTGCAGCGCCGTGAACTCATTGAGGTTGTGGGTGAAAATCTCTCGCTGCCGGCCGTGATTAAAGCCATGGTCGACAGCGAGAGGAAGTGGGCAGCGGTCGCGTCCTTCTGCGAGGACGTCATCTCGCAGAAGGAGGCGGCGGAGCGGATCCGTGAAGAAAGTATCCTTGCGGATCCGAGCCGTCGCCGGCGAACCGGGCGGCGAAGGCGCGCTTTCGCGCGCCTAATGCCGCCATAATGAAGGCCGCGGGCGGGCGAACGGGAATCGCCCGCCCGCCAGCCATTGAGTCGGTCCGACGCCCTATGTAGTGCCGGGGCGTCGCCGAGGCGTTGTAGACTGCTGGGTGGGTCGCTGAGGTAGTAACTTTTGCCAGCGGCCCATCCAATATAAAAGGCAGCGAGCGTGCACACCGTGGGGTTTTGGTCCGTAGGCCCGAAGAACGGGAGAGCCGGACATAGCCCTCTCGCCTCCCCTTGTGGCGAGAGGGTATGCATCAGGCGCATTTCCCCACTAAAAAAAAAAAAAAAAAAAAAAAAAAGGTAAGAGTAGAGATTACTGAACACGTCAGGTGTAATGGAGCAGAGATTTATCACTCATGAAATCATTTACTTAATTAACAAGTCTATAAAGTGTTTAATATAGAAGATTCAAAGATATTGTATACTAAGTAATTGAATCTGATAATTTATATATTGGTATAGGTAACATGACGTATGATCGTTTCCTTTTTGCATTAAAATGTTTTGCGGATGTCATTAAATTTATTTTATGGTATTTTTATCATTAATATTGTCCTCTAAAACAGCCTTTTAAATTGTTAGAGGTTATTCTGGACATTCATCTTAAGATGCCAGCTTTTTTGGTCACGAGGCCAGTTATGATTGCGACTGTGAGGTATTTAGTTCGATGCCTATGTAGAGTAAATCTTATATTGGTTTTTGTTTTCGGGAATAGTCAGTAAAAGCGTTTAGTTGAGATATGCGTTAGATAACAGGCTCGTCAACTATTAATCTGTCAATGCTTGGAATACCAGATATAACTGAAATCCTATTGCGTATGGCTGTTGGTGTGCCGCTGCGACGATAGGTTAAGTTGTATGTCCCTACAATACAGCTATAGATCGACCACCCGATGGACAGATGCCATCTAGCAGTCCATTACCTGCAACATCTAGGTGGGTAACCACCTAACCAATCACAGAAGCAGTGGACAGCAACTAGCAACGCTACTCTTGGTGGCAGCACCCTCAGCCATAAGGATACGATGGAGAAGAAGAAAAGTGAAATGTCGTTGTAATCACTGTGTACTTCTCACTGATTTACAGGCGTGAATATATGTTATATTGAAATGTGTTTAAGTAGAAGGACGTTTGCATATGTATGAAAGAATGTTACGATATTGTAAGTGTAAAGTGTAAAGAGTGTAATATGACGATCGCGACTGAGGCAACATTGCGGCGACGCGACGACACGACGCGCCACTGCAGATGTATATTGAGGTTGATTTATATTTCTAATCTTTATATTTTAAACACGTGTACGGTTATAGAATTTATTTACACGAATAATTTAATAATATAATTAATAATTTATTTATTGATTACAGTAAAACATGGATACAGTCCATAAAGTACTTAATATAGGTAATATAATATGGGTGCTTGTGCCTTTAACGCCTGTGGCACAGGTTTTTTTGGTACTTATTATATAAATATTTGCATAAATAGGCCAAGATTATAATTATTATCATGGAACTTGTTATTAATTATTTAAAAACAATCAACAAATCTTCAGTATTCTCATAATTTAAAGTTTGTAAGTACCGACAAACTATCCGCATAGATCTTTTTTCTTTTTTTTTTTTTTTTAGGACAACCATAATTTGTTACATTAATACATGCACATATTATAAAAATATCTTATGAAAAGGGTATAAATGCACAACATTTCAGGTGTCACAACATGCATAATGACTTAGTGAGATAACACTGATATTACTGTAACTTTGAAGTTATACAAAAATCTTACATAATTTAGGTCATATAATACACCTATTTGTTTATTTATCTTGTTATAAATAAAAGGCTCTAAGAATGCGAAAAATCTATTTGTAAAAACAAACTTTGATTCAGAAAGTGTGGTACAGACAATATCTTTCCGTCTTTTTGTGTTAGTAAGGTTGATGTTATAGTTAAGCGTTGCGTGATGTTTAAGTACGGTGTACATTATAAAAAGCTGTCGGACAGTTAATACATTACAATTTTCATACAAAAGATGTGTAGAAAAGCGGTAGGGTCGGCGGGTTGCTACTTTTAGATGCACTCTTTGTGCCCGCTCAATATTTAACATGAAGGATTTAGCGCTACCGCCCCATGAAGTGATGCAATATTGGATTAAGGACTGACACAATGCCTTATAGACCTGTATTATGAGTTTGTGATATTCAATAAGGTGCAATTTTTTGAAAATAAAGCCTATTTGCGCACTCTGTTAGTTAAAGCAGATATGTGTTCTTTATAGGAGAGTGTGTCGTCTAATATAACACCTAAATATTTAATATTAATAGTGTTAGAGATAACAGGACAAGTGCAAGCGGTAATGTTATTACAGTAATATGCATATAAATTAATGTGACTTAAATGATGTTGGTGTATACTGTCTACGTATACAAAATTAAATAAATTTGCTTTATCTTTATTTAATGTGAGCAGGTTATATTGAAGCCATTTTTTACTATATTAAACCCGCACTGTGCATATTCATAGACTTCCACAATGGTGACAGCGGAAGAAAGAGCGCAGTATCATCGGCGTATGAAACAATTTTGCCGTGATGTAGACTTAGATTACAGAGATCGCTAATTTACACCAGAAAGAGGGTACCTTCGAGGACGCTTCCTTGAGAAATACCGAATTGGGGTAATTTTAAATCGGTACTGAGGACGTTATCTATTGAAATTAAACTGCTATATACGGATTTTATCGCGTTGTTTATTTGACACTTTATTACAAAATTTTGAAAATTGTTACACTTCTACTACTATTAAACTTTACTAATTTTTAAGCTAATTAAATTATTATTAAACTATTTAGATTTAATTTATTTTTACACTTTCCCCGACGTTTCGGTTGCTTTTCAGCAGCCATGGTCACGGGGAGACTAAGATCATACATTGGTCAAACCAAGAGAAACATAGGCACCCGCATAAAAGAACACATAGCTGATGGAAAACACCAACGCTCGTTGAAGTCTGCTGTGTGTGAACATGTGCAACAGGGGACCAACCACTATCTGAGATTTGACAAACCACAGACTCTCGCTAAAGAACAACAAAAAGAACACCGATTCCTACCAAGGATGCTTCGCGAGGCTATTGAAATCAAAAAACATCCTAATTTTAATAGAGAACATGGTTGGAATGTACCACCAGCTTGGGATCCAGTAATAAAAATAGTCAAACCCAAGAAGAAGCAAACCACAGCTAGACTTCATGATACTTTGAGCTCATTCTGCGTAAATAGAAACACCAATGATTAAATTATGTTCGGGTACTTTGAAATAACTACACTGGAACATTGAGACAACTGCCATCTTAGTCTCCCCGTGACCATGGCTGCTGAAAAGCAACCGAAACGTCGGGGAAAGTGTAAAAATAAATTAAATCTAAATAGTTTAATAATAATTTAATTAGCTTAAAAATTAGTAAAGTTTAATAGTAGTAGAAGTGTAACAATTTTCAAAATTTTGTAATAAAGTGTCAAATAAACAACGCGATAAAATCCGTATATAGCAGTTTAATTTCAATGAATAATATTCGCGTAAATAGAAGACAATATTACGTTATCTATCTTGATACATTGGTACCTATCTTGTAGATAGTCTGAGAGAAGCTGTAACTGTGTGCCCTTAATTCCTAGTGCCTCCAATTATCTTAGAAGCATAGAACAGAAACGGTATCAAATGCCTTCGCCAGATCAAGCAAGAAGCCAATTACCTGCTTACTCTTCCCAAATTCCTCTGAGATATAGCTGGTTAAATGATGTACTGCGTCTGCTGTTGATAACTTAGGTCTAAAACTGAATTGCCTGTCTGAGAAGGGAGTTCTTTTCAAGATATGATACTAGTCTTTTATTGGGCATTTTTCCAGTAATTTGGAGAAAGAAGGTAATAGTGTGATGGGCCTGTAGTTCGTCACGAGATTTTTATTAGATTATATAAAGGTTTAATATTCATTTACAGAGAATATAATAACTATTTGTTCGAAAATGATCCTTACTATAATATTATAAATTCGAAAGTAACTCTGTCTGTCTGTTACCTTTTTTCACGGCTAAACCATTTAACCGATTTAGATAAAATTTAGTACAGATATAGTTTAAAATCTAGGAAAGAACATAGGCTACTTTTTATTGATGTAAGTACCACGCGGGCGAAGCCACACGCAAAAGCTTCTAAAATATAAGAACCTTCTTTTTTAACTTACAATCTAATCTATCTTCGTATAAACTAGATTTTGCTGCAGATTTGCTCGGGAACTTTATACGTCCCATTCTATCCCCCTAGCAACATGTATGCGATGATAATCGTTCGATTAGTTATGAATTGAAAGCGTAACAAACAAACAAACTCACATTCGCATTTATAATATTAGTCAAGACTACGTTATTAGCTATGTATGTATCTTATGTGGGGGCCAGTCAGTGCACACCGGCGACACTTCGACCCAGTGGGATCTTTTGTGTCGACACTCTCCCAATAACGACTGCTATAGATGTTCATGGCAGCCGGGACCGACGGCTTAACGTGCTCTCCGAAGCACGGACCAGACGATAATTATCAATCAATACGCACATAATTTCGAAAAGTCAGAGGTGCGCGACGTGGGGTCGAACCGGAGACCCTCTGCGTTGCAGTCTGTTGGTCTCCCCACTGAACTATCGCTGCTTTTAGTTATTAGCTAAATAATTTTATATATTGTGAAGGTAGCTTACTAATAGAGTCTGTACATTGCTAGTTTGTGAGCTATACCCGGTACGGTACAAGTAGTTATATTTCACGAATGTTACACAAATACATGGCCGCACGCCTATATCCTGAAAGAGGTGGCCATGGTTGTGCTACACACATAATTTGCTCGCTACAATTTTATGTTCTCCATTATCGAAGAAAAGCCTGTTGCCATCTACCGAGCACATCCTAGGACCGGTGCTGCCACAGTTTTTATTTATATCAAAGCTCAATAATACTTTGATAGATCAGGACTTCGAAACCGACTCCCCACGATCGCCCGTAAAAATAAATGCAAGCTTAAGCCAAGCGACCGCAAAGGCAAACTGTTCCAGATTTATCTATTTCTCCATACAAACTTGGTACAATTTTGTTTTGTGAATCACACAACTTTTCTCGTATGGAGATCTGACTAAAACACTCTGCGCATTTTCCACGCGGCCACTTAAACCATTGCGCCTTCTGACTGCAATAGTGAATGCGAGTGTTGGGCATGAGGTCTCGCATTCGATGTCCTTGTCAGACAAAGTATTTTCGTTTCTATTATTTTTTAATAATGTAGTCATAAAATAATGTCCTCCAGACCGAGTTTCGGCTACGGCGCCCAGTCTTAACGGAGACTGGCCAACTACGCAGGAGATATTATAGTGCACAAGTGTGTGCGCAAACACAAGTGCACTCTCTGTTCCCTAACTCTCATGATCCGATGGGACCGGAGAGAGATCAGGCGCAGCACCAACGGCTTTACCTGCTTTCCGAGGCACGGGGGTGACTAACACCGCCAACTTCCTAACTCCGGTCTGCTATTGAGATTTCTTAACAGAAAAACCTAATAACATTTTATTGGCCCGACCTGGGATTCGAACCCGAGACCTTATGCACAGCAGTCGCTGCGCCACGGAGGCAGTTTTAATAACATAATAGTTAATTGACGTATCCAAGAATTCTTTGCACATTTTTATGGAAATAGAGATCTTTGACTTTGACTTATTATTGCGAGTTTCTGGCAAAATATCTCAATAGTAGCACTAAGACTAGTAAGCTTGTCCGCTATCGAGTAGAACCTGAAACTATAATTGACAAAATGTGGCTGTAATACACCATTACTTCCTCCTTCAGCGATGCCTATGTATGTACATACATACATAGATTCACGCCTGTTTCCCAGAGGGGTAGGCGGAGACTACGGATTTTCATTTGCTATGATTCTGACACACTTCTCTGGCTTAATTTACTTTCATAACATTCCTCATACACGCTCGCCGGTTTAAGGTGCTCTTAACCTGGCCTTCGTCCAGAACATCTCCGATCTGATCGAGAAACGTTCGTCTAGGTCTTCCCCTTGCGACTGCTCCATTCACGTTAGCCTTATAAACTTTCTTAGTTAGTCCTTTGTGTCTGATGTCCAAACCAGCTTAACATACCCTTTTCTATTCTCGTCACTATACCCACTTTCATGCCGCATCTCTCTCTAATCACACTATTCCTTATTCTATCTATCAGAGTCACACCACGTATGTTTCTCAGCACTCTCATTTCTACAGAATTTATTCTGCTCTCATGCTTCTTTTGCCATACCCAACTTTTATCTACTATGTATGTATCATACAGCTTACCCACACATACGAACATTGGCATAGTAATAACACACTACACATTACGTATGATTTAAATAAACAAACAATGTACCAACCATCATGTTGATTGTTTGCGGGATCAATGACTCTAGCCAATGATGCGAGCAATATTGTACGGTACTTAGAGAACAATATGGCTTATGTACAAGATGGTACTGGTGGGATTACTTGTAAATTCGGTAACGTTTTATTTGTTTCTTATCACTTGGCTATATAATAATATCAGCTCTAAAATTATTGGGAAGACAAAAACCCATCACGAACCGTCAAAGTCAAAGGCAAAAATATTTATTTCCAAAAACATGTACCTATAAACAATAATTAACTGATATATTAATAAACCTGATAATAAAAAATAAATAAAAAAAAATTTTGCCTTAAAAAACCTGTTCGAGGAAGAGATTCGGATTGCCAACCCCAACTATTGCAATGGAAAAAGGTTGAGTACACAGTTCTGATCTGGTTAGACAGCCACGTTGAGGGATTTGAACATACTTCAATTTGGAGTCAAACTTTTTCTTTTTCCAATTATATTATTACAACGGATTTCCGCCACGGACCTCTTCGAAGTGTGGAAAGCGTTAGGCCATACTCGACCACGCTGGCCCAGTGCAGACTTCACATATCTTCACGAATATTATGTAGAACTCTCATAGATGCAGGTTGCCTAACGATGTTTTCCTTCACTGTTAAAGCGAGTTATAATTAACTACTTCATACGCATATATCTTCGATCCCATAGTACTCAGCCTTGGGATCGAATTAGAAACCTTTGCGTGCCAGACGTGGCAGTCCAAAGGTCTCTTAATATGCTACCGCATGATTTTTTGCGTATCACAGTTTTCTATATAATTAAGATGACAAAATACTTGCCATCAGGCAAAACATAGGTAAGCTTGTCTTGGTCCGCTTAGTGGTAAATGGTTCTCGTTGTTTCATGGTCGCTATACCAGGGAAATGACACGCACGTAGCCAATTCTTTAAAAAATTAGGCTGTGTTGCTAGCAAAAAAAGGTAGGATCTCACTGGCTCCTGCTACTCACTGGACACCATCTTGTCAAGGAGTCCGACAATTCTACTTACTGGTAGGACACAACACAAGGTTGTTTGACGATCTTCCGTACATCCCCAACTCTTGCACACAACAACCCTATACAATCTGAAAGATGGCATAGGACTTAAAAAACAAATAATAATGTTCTCTAGACTGGATTTCGGGCATGGCGGTTAATCTTAACAGAGACTAGCCATCTGTGCAGAAGATAAAAACGCAGGTGTACTCTCTGTTCCGTAACTATCATAGTCCATTGAGACTACAATCCGACACGACCGGAGAGAGTACATGCGTAGGACTGTTGGTCTTTTCGAGATTCACGTGCTATCAGAGACTCCGAAATGTGCAACACCGCCTGCTACCTAACGCTGGACTGCTATTAAGATTTGTCCTGACTCAAATCCTCGTGCATAGCATTCACATTTAGTACCACTGCTTCACCAATACTGTACTGGTCTCCTAGGGTAGGTTTGGTTGTACAGTAGGGCACTAATATTAATTTTAATGTTGTGACAGTTATGAATATTCATACTGACCTACTTATCCAGTACTTTCCGGAAGAGCCTGTTAGCATAGTTATGAACCAAATTAGAATTGTGACGTAAATAGTGTCAATTGCAGGTTAGACTGTCGGTAACACCTAGTTTTATATTTACATAAACGCTATCAGACTTTTAGCAACCTTCAGCCATAGGACTTAAGTCTGAATCGAATGTAGATTGATTTTGCTTATATTATCAGTCCTGTTCATAAACTGTCCACACACGGCCACGGGCCTCTTCTCAATATGAGAAGGGTTAGAACATAGTCTACCATGCTGGCTCAGTGTAGGTTAACAAACTTCACACGTCTTCTGTAGAACTGTCAGAAGGTGTTCTCACAATGTTTTCTTTCACCGTTAAAGTGTGCGATAATTAAGTATTTAATATGCACACAACTATGTTCAGCAGTGGACGTCTTTCTGCTGAGATGATGATGATGGTGCACATAACTTGGAGAACTCAGAGATGCGTGCCTTGGGATCGAAAACATAAGCTCTGCGAGGCAGTCCAGCGTGTTCCCAATAGGCTATCGGTGCTGTTATATTTGTAGATTGATTGCTATGCTATTGCTAAAATAATATTAACTTTCGCAATTATTGTGATATTAAAGTTGGTAGTAAATTTATAGCCCACCTGGTGCAAAGCAGTTACAATTAGTAATGCGCATGTTTTCGAATAATATTCGAGTATAGTACTTTCTGTGCAACGCAGTACCTCTTTAACGTGATTAAAAACACATGCGCTTACGATTACTGTTCTTAACATATTAGAATGCAAATGTACTCATCGTTAGTGAGAATAGCTTTTATAAGCTGTGGTGTGTGGTATCTACCACATAGGGAAGGAAAGGAGAAGAGGGCAGGATGAGGGAAGACTCACGCATCATCAACTGAGAAATGGAGATGTTTGAGTGATGAGGCACGGGGGTGTCTAACACCGCCAACTTCCTAACTCCGGGCTGCTATTGAGTTTCTTAACAGAAATCCCAATAACTTTTAGTTTGCCCGACCTGGGATTTGAACCCGAGACCCCATGCACAGCAGTCGCATTCACTACCGCTGCGCCACGGAGGCATTAATTTATACTAATACTAGCTGTCCCGACAGACGTCGCCCTATATAAAAGAGAAAAAAATCCAAATCTAAATCATCCTCGAATCCACATGAACACACACAAAAAAAAAAACAAAATCGGTCAAGTCGTTTAGGAGGAGTTCAGTGACATACACACGTACAGTAGAATTATATATATAAAGATTATAAAGCTGAAGAGTTTGATTGTTTGTTTGTTTGGTTGTATGTTGTAATGTAATCTCAGGAACTACCAGTTCGAATTTAAAAATTATTTTAGGGTTGGATAGCCTATTTATCGAGGAAGGCTATAGGCTATATAACATCACGCTACGACCCACGAGGGCGGCGCAGTAACCATAAACGCGGGTGAAACCGAGGGAACATCAAGTAAAGTATAAAGTGTATATAGCCATTACACATAAGTATTTTTATGCTTATATGGTTCTCCATATAAGCATTAAAATGTCCAATTAGCCTAAGACCCGGTAGCTTAGCTTAGCAAAAAAGGCTAAATAAAATTTTACTACCTAGTTATTTTTTGCGTACTTAAAATTCAATTAATCATTGAACTGTGAACGAACGGACACAATATACGACAATTCTTTGTTTATATATTGAACGTTGACCTTGACGGGTTTTGAACGCACGACGCGAGGAGGAAGTCACTGTCTGTACACGTGTTCCGAGTTCGATTCCAGATATTAGCGGTGTGCTAATTTGCTGTTTGTTTTACTTAGATGCTAATAATGTGGTGTAAAGTGGTTTTGTATAGTGTGATTATGATGTGTCATTATCGATAAAATGGTAGTAAGATAGAAAGAAAGAAAAATTGTAAAAAAAAAACAATGTACAAATAGGGCCCAGCTCAGCATGTGTCAGACGAAAGCCTGACGCTGGTTAATAGTAGTGGTTAAGGCATCCGACTTGCGACTGGGAGGGTGTTCAATTCCCGATGGTTTCAATATTAATTGCAATGCAATTTGGCTTAGCTGGTGGGATTAACAAAAAAACATAGGTATTAAGTTCAAATTGTTAGTAATCTGCTTAATCCAGCCAAATAACGGTGTGTGGCTGCATGGATGGCGTAGTGGTTTAAATGGTCGCTTCTCCACTGCCACTGCGCCGAGTGTTGTGGGTTCGAATCCCATACGGGACAAAACTTTGTGTGATTCATTAATAGTTGTTCCGAGTCTGGGTGTTCTTTGTGTCCGTTGTTTGAGTGTTTGTTAAGTCCTTTGCGGCACAAGAATTATTTTAAGTGCAGGAGCATCATCATCCATTTATATGTATACATTTACAAAAAAAAAAAAGTATATATGTATGTTTATCCATTGTCTAGAACCCATAGTACAAGCTCTGCTTAGTTTGGGCTAGATGGTGTTGTGTGTATGTGGTAGAATATTATTATTATTATTATTATATAAAACTCTTCCGTTACTGAGTGACTGACAGACAACGCACAGCCGAAACTACTGATCGCAAGAAGCTGAAATTTGGCATGTATGTTCCTTGGAGAGTGTAGGGGAGCACTAAGAGAGGATTTTTGGAAATTCCACCCCGAAGGGGGTAAAAGGGGTGAAACCCGATATTCACACGGGAACGGGACTTACGCGGGTGAAACCGCGGGAAAACTACTAGTTATACAGGATTGAGTCTATGTTTTAGTAGGTAGGTACTACTTAAACTGTTTACTGCCTTGCTCGGCATGAATCGCGAAGAGGTAATCAATGTAACTACTCTGCTGAATTAGGCCTTGGGTTCGAATTTCTGGTCGAACCAAAATATAGCGTTTGCAAATAAGCTAGCGGTGTTAAACATCTCGTGCCACGTTAAGCACTTAAAACCGTTGGTTCTGCGTCTGATCTACCGGCGCGGTTGTATCGGATTGCTGACCCATCGGATTATGACATTTATTTAGGGAATACAGAGTACACTTGTGTTTGCGCATACACTTTTGCGCTATTCTATTTCCTGCGCATATGACATGCCTTCGCTAATATAGGACTCCATGATCGGAATTCGATCTGGAGGACCATATATATGAATATATGTACATACATGTAAAATAACAAACGACGTTCAACGTTTCTGATATTACAAAAAAAAAACAATTGTTTACAACAAGCCTCCTTCAAAATTTACATTTTCTTTTTTACTTAATATAATGGAAATGAACTCGTTTCTATATGGCCAGTGGCCGTTCTCAGAACGTTACGGTAATATTCAGATATGTATCAAGTTCTATAGATTTACGTATTCTATGCCGGTAACGAGTGACGCATCATTGATCTTCTCGGTACAGCTTTATAAGAACATGTTTATAGTGCTGATGTTTACAGTAATCGTTTAACATAAAGTATATAGATTGAGTTGTTTGGTGTCGAATCGCTGAGGCCACGCTGGGGTCCTTGTGCCGTGTCGTCTAGCAGGCATACGTCCAGGCTCTGCGGTTATTGAGCGTATTACTCAATCCAAGATTTCCTTAATTATTAAATTTGTTACCCACATAAAATGTTTTAATATTTATCTAATTTCTAATTTTACGTAATTGTTAACTATATTTGCATGCCATAATAATGTATACTTGAATCACACATTTTAGCAAATAATAATAATAATAATAATACCAGCCCTGTATTAAACTGTCCCACTGTTGGGCACGGGCCTCTTCTTAGTGTGAGAAGGGTTTAGGCCATAGTTCACCACGCTAGCCCAGTGCGGGTTGGCAGACTTCACATATCTTCGAGAACATTATGTAGAACTCTCAGACATACAGGTTTCCTCACGATGTTTTCCTTCACCGTTAAAGCAAGCGATAATTAACTATTTAATACGCAACAACTTCGAAAAGTCAGAGATGCGCGACTTAGGATCGAACTCGAGACCTCTGCGTGGCAGTCCAACGGTTTCCCACGGGGCTATCGCTGCTTTTGTATTTGTATTTTGTATTAGCGTTTATACTAGCTAGACCTGAATAAAAGGTACCCCATTTAGTTTTCTGTAGCTACCCCTGACAACGTGTATGCGAAATTCATGATGATTGGTCGAGTAGGAAAGGCGTGAAAGCGTAACAAACAAATAAACTCACATTCACATTTATAATATTAGTTAGGAATAGTATTGTTATATATATTTTTTGTTTTGTTACATATTCCAAAATGTAAAAATATTGTATGCATGACTGCAGGACATACTAAAACCTATGCTTTTATATGTCCACAATATTTTGCCGCTGCGCCACCGAGGTGAGGAAAAGGCGATAATAAAGAAAATAACTGTTATGTTTAAAAACTTATTGTCAAACATTAGCGTATACGTGATAATGTCCACCATGACAGTTATGTAATTGACTAGACGTCATAATGCTGTGTTTATTGACTATTTAGAGCATTGTTGCTATTTTTTATTTCAATAGTGGTCATAATTTAACAAATAGTATCGTAGAGAAAATATTTATTTGTGTCAGAGTCAAATTCAAAAAACATCTATCCTTTTTGGTCACAAAGTAACAATTATAAACATATCTTTTGGTTACTGAGCTTACTAAGTTAATGAAGCTAAATTTAGGTTATTTGATAATTTTAGCAAAGGTCTACACCCAGTGCCGCATGTCAAGAGCGTAGCTTGGTCGACGACAATAGGCTGGCCTCCAGTTACGTGGCACTTACAAAACCTTACTTAAAGGCATGACCTTATATCTACATATAAGAATAATGTCTTCCAGACCGAAGATCGGTCAGGTCGATGGAGACTGACCATCTGCACAGGAGATATTATAGTCCACAAGTGTGAGCGCCAACACAAGTGTACTTTCTGTTCTCTAAATCTCATGATCCGATGGGACGACATTTCGACGGGTTTTTCCATATTCATTATATGACATCTCATCCTAAACTAGAATGCCTAACTGGTCCGATTTCATTATTTTAATAAGTTTCTTTATTCAACCGAAATGCGTTCCTTACTCCCTTGGCAAATATGACCGAAAAAAGCATGGATAGCAAAACAATTTATAAGCTTCGTAAAACTATTAGGTTAGGTAAGGTTAATAACAGTAACTTTAAGAAAAAAATGTATAGCCTATGTTAGGTACTCGGTGATAATAAAGCTTTCTAATCGTGAAATAATTTTTAAGTCGGTTGTGTAGTTTTCGAGTTAAACTCTTACAAAGAAAAAAAAAACAAACTCTATAATATAATAATGTAATATAATATAATATTCTACCACATACACGTAATAGATCAGGATAAAATATTAGTTATAGTTATTGTTATTTTGGAAATATAATGTTAAACATGTTATACTATTTAATAATTTTTATTGTGAAAATTTACTATTTAATTTGATTATTTCCAAGTCTGATCCTATTTATGTTTGAGTAATGGCAACCCACATGTAAAATGATTATAAAAGGCCCTCCCGGGCAGAATTTCTCCCTTTTTCTGTTGTGAGCTGAAGAAGTGAACGGACCAAAAGCCTCTTAAGTTAAGTAGCCTATTTTATTTTCACTGTAATGACTGTATTATATAACTATTTTAACCTAAATATTATAACATTTAGGTTATAGGTTAGGTCATGTGAAATTGTGAATATTGAGAATTATGTGACCTGTGTTTTAAAAAGGATATTAACAATACTGGTGTGATTTATTCTTGTGTTAATTTTCCATTTAACCAAACCATTATTAAATATGTTTTATAAAGTTGTTCCTCGTTTCCATTTACATCCACCTTCACCACACATAAAGTTTAATGTTTGCTGTTAACCTGATAGGTATATTAAACAGTAACAGTAGTAGTTAATATTTAACAGTATATTCAATAACTATAATTGATATATAATAGTAAAGAAACAAATTCAATTTTATAACCTAGCTGTACTTAGGAGATTTTTCTTGTGGCTATAATTCTATTTGAATTATCACACACGCAACATCATCTAGCCCAAACTAAGCAGAGCTTGTACTATGGGTACTAGACAATGGATAAACATACATACATACTTTTTTTTTTGTAAATACATACTTATTATACATAGAAACACCCAGACCAAGACAAACATCCATGTTCCTGTACTACTATATAGATATAGATTACAAAAGCAGTATTTTTTGTTTGAGATTTTGTGTGATTTCGTAATCGGTTGAGCTAGGAATACTTACAATTGAATAAAGAATTGAAAATGAAATAGTTGCTGTCGGTTAAGTAACGTAAATAGGATAAGTTAGGAAAAAAAACAGTGTAGGATGTAACGTCATCGGATGACGCCGGAACAACCCGATTCGACACGAGAAGTCGCAGGAACACCGCCAGTTTACTAACTCCGGACTGCTATTGAGATTTAACTTTTTTTTTGCCCGATCCTAGATTCAAATCCTAGACATCATGCACATCAGTTGCATACCCTATAGCTATCTACAGTAACATAATAAAGGTATAGAGTTCGTTTTAATGTTTGAACGCTCTAATCTTTGGAACTGCCTTTTAAATTTGATACATAATGAACATTTTGGCGGCCTTGATTGAAGCCCTCGGGAATCGAACACCCTCCCAGTCGCAAGTCGGATGCCTTAACCACTACTATCAACCGGCGTCAGGCTTTCGTCTGACACATGCTGAGCTGGGCCCTATTTGACTAGTGTCAAATAGGGCCATAGAAAGAAAGAAAGATCATCGGCCTGGATGGCGTAGTGGTTAGTGTAACCGACTGCCACGCCTGAGGTCGCGGGTTCGATTCTCGCACAAGTCAAACATTTGTGTTCATGAACATGGATGTTTGTCTTGGCTTAGGTGTTTCTATGTATAATATGTATGGATTTACAAAAAAAATAAACAGTATATGTATATGTATGTTTATCCATTGTCTAGTACCTACCTATTGTACAAGCTCTGCTTAGTTTGGGCTAGATGGTGTTGTGTGTATGTGATAGAATATTATATATTAAATATATCATTATATATTATTTGATAGCCATATTCTCGAGAAATGTAATAAACTATATAATATCACGCTACGAGCCATATGAACGACGCAGTACCTCATTAGGTACTGCACCGTTTGTCATTACAAACGTGGGTGAAACCGTTGGGCACAGCTAGCGTATGATACAGAGTTTATACGTAATGCGGGCGTTGTGTTTTAAACAAAAAAAGATATGCCGTTAATTTATGCACAAGTGTATACGACTGTTTGTGTTGATATTAACTTTTAGTGGGTGTTAAGTCTACCCGAAGTGAGATGTGTGCTAGACTCGAATATTTATAGTCATCATTATTTTATATATTAACTAGCTTTTGCCCGCGGCTTTGCCCGCGTTAATGTACCTATATAAAATTTGTCAATAATTTTCTATCCCTCTGGAACAGTACTGTTTTCCTGGATCAAAGGTAAACTATGTCATTTTCTGTACACCTGACAACGTGTAAGCGAAATTTCAAGTTCATCGATTGAGAGATTGCGTTTAAACGTAACAAACAAACAAACTCACTTTCGCATTTATAATATTATTAGTTAGGACATTAACTAGCTTTTGCCCGCGGCTAATGTTGCGTTTTTCTGGACGAAAGCTACTCTATACCCTTTTCTGTACCCCGAGACATTTTTCTGACAAACTTTCATCCCTTATTTCAACCCCTATATGGCCTTTTTTTACAACAAAAGGTAACCTATTTCGTTAAGGTTTAGTCTCTGTACCAAATTTCATCAAAGTAGGTTCAGCGGTTTAGGCGTGAAAGCGTAACAGACAGACAGATAGAGTTAGGCCCGGCGCCCATTGGCGGCACGGCATAGCAAGGTATTTTTAGGCGACGAATAAAAATATAACCTTATCGTATCGAAATAAAGTTGAAATTTCAATGTTAACAGTCGTAAGTATAAAAACAATACCGCGGTATGCTTAGGCATACCGTGTCGGCAGCCTTCGGAACGCTTCGGCATCCCTCGGAAAGCTTTGGCAGTCTTCGGGATACTGCGGCAAGACAGCGCCCACCCGTACCCAAAGTACATTAGACGCCGAAGCGCCGAAGCATACCGAAGTATGCTTAAGGACGTCGCGGCATACCTAAGGATGTCACGGCATAGTTACCGCCAGTGTGCGCTTACATGTAGGGATGCCGAAGGATCCTCTGCCTTGCCGTGCCGCCAATGTGCGCCGGGCCTAACTTTCCCATTTATTAGGTGTATTAAGTAGGGGCACATACATACATAGATTCACGCCTGTTGCCCAGAGGGGTAGGCAGAGACTACGGATTTCCATTTGCTACGATCCTGACACACTTCTCCGGCTTCATTCACTTTCATCACATTCCTCATACACGCTCGCCGGTTTAAGGTGCTCTTAACCTGGCCTTTGTCCAGAACGTCTCCGATCTGATCAAGAAACGTTCGCATAGGTTTTCCTCTTACGACTGTTCCTTTCACACTAGCATTTAATAATTTATTAAGTAGGGATAAAGTTCTAAGCTATAACATAAGCTATAACATAGGAGCTAGCTAACAAAATGTGATAAAGCTACAATTCTGCTTACCCTATAATTGATGTACGTTTTATGGTATCTTTTAATGTAAGTATAGCACTTTTAAATCTATTAATAATAGGCCATGAACATCTTTTGTTTCAAGTTGAGCGCGTTCGTTGTGCGGTTCATTGACCAGTAAATATTGCGTGAGGTTAAGCAATCTTGGCTGAGGCCGGTAAATGGATGGGTGTCGGATTAACGTGAATTAATTATATACTTATTTGTACAGAGAGAGGAAATATATAAGGTTTAAAATGTATGTAATTACTTTACCGACTACCATGAATTTTTTTAAAAACGTTAGAAGTGGACGTGGGTTACCTTCATCTAGTAAAAAGTACAATTCTTGAGGGATAGTAATTTCTTTTTAAAAGTCTAGATTATCGAAACGGGCGAAATCTACACTATCTATCAAACCTGTCTATTTGTAAGCTTGCCACACAGCTTATGTATAAAAATTGTGGCAAACCGGAACCGCTTTTTGCTTAACGCAAGGATCGAATTTGGTACCACGGGATTGACGAAGTGTTACATAGTAACAAAATAATTCGGAGTCATTGTCTTACTCCGTTCGTCTTAATCTAGGTTACATAGGCGGCGATGACGTCACAGCATTCTACTAACTATGTAAGGTGACCATGAAAAAGGATGGATATCTTATCGGATTTTGTATCGTTGGTTCCGTGGTATAGGCTAGTGGCTGATCGTCAGGTCTTGGATTGGATGTCAGGGAAAATTTTCAGCACGTAGATGTGCCTGATAAGTGTTAATCGAATCAGAATCTATTACGTGAGTTCTTAAATATGACTAATAAAATGTAGGAGCTATCTATGTTTTTGAGAGTTTTCTAAGGAAGTTCTAAATAGCAGCACAGATCTAGAAATGTGCCTGGTATTTATTATTATACCTACCTGGTATATATTGCCGAGGTGCGTGCCTTGACATCAAACTTGAAACCTCTGTATGGCTGTCTAATGGTCTTCCACTAGGCTATCGTTACTTCTTAAAAGAATAAGTGTCGGCCCTAAATAATTTTTTATTTACGAAAATCCAACTATTATTGAAGTAATTTTAGTAAAATGTATAGGCCCCTTTTTGTAACTTCTTTATAGCTGTCCCCCAAATTTTGACCTGCATAGGCATAGATAGTTACTTTTTAAGTTAACTGGGTGAATTAATTTTACTGAGTATATCCAAGCTCAACCAAGTGTAGTCTCAAAGGATACTTTTACATTCTCATACCGTGCTGTCTCAGTGACGCAGCGGTAGTGAATGCAAAGGTACTTCCACTCCCATTCTTCTTCTAAAATTTTTTGTCCGAATATCACTATCCATAACACGTTTGCTATAAACTTCAGTAAACATAATGTTAAAAATACGATGTTTTTTTTAAATATATTTTTCTATTTTATTCCTATTTTTTTCTATTTTTGTTTTACATAATAATTATCTTTACTTCTAAAACTATTGTTTATTGTCATAATATCGAGTACTATAATAATTAAATCTCCTAATTTTGTGTGAAATAAAGTGATATGTCCTAAGTATTGTACCTATTATATAATGTGTATTATCCCGAATAATAATAATATTCTATCACATACACACAACACCATCTAGCCCAAACTAAGCAGAGCTTGCACTATGGGTACTAGACAATGGATAAACATACATATTTTTTTTTTGTGAATATTTTTACATATATTATACATAGAAACACCGAGACCAAGACAAACATACATGTTCATGCACACAAATGTTTGACTTGTGCGGGAATCGAACCCGAAATGTTCATTTATAATAAAATTGTTAGTCCTAAAACATAAACAACGCGGCTGAGGCTGGCCAGCCGATGCTGTGCTGGTGAGCAAAAGTCGTCTGCGCCGATTAGCACGCGTGGGACCGCCGGAGAACCGCAGCGTCGGCGCCGTGAGAAAAGCCAAGTTTGTAATATAAATAAGGTTCAAAATCATTAGAATTAGGATAAATAAACATTAAATAATATGAATTTAGGACTTATAACTTATCTAAAGGCCTCGATGGCGTAGTGGTTAGTGTAACCGACTGCTACGCCTGAGGTCGCGGGTTCGATTCCCGCACAAGGCAAACATTTGTGTGCATAAACATGGATGTTTGTCTTGGTCTGGGTGTTTCTATGTATAATTTATATGAATTTAAAAAAAATGTGTTTAGAATGTTTATATATTGTCTAGTACCCATAGTACAAGCTCTGCTTAGTTTGGGCTAGATGGTGTTGTGTGTATGTGGTAGAATATATTATATTATAACTTTATTGAAACGGTTTTAAGTCTTTTGTATATTATTGATTGTAATTTTTATGACAAACAAATTTAGGTCATATTGTGTTTAAAGATTTCGGGCAATACATGAGGTCTCATAGGTATTCGATTGCCAGGTCAGGTGGTCAAATTAGAATTTTCAGTACTAGTACGAAGTCTAGGACGGTGTCCGATCAACAGCAATTGTCTCGCCTTTTAATACACAAGACCAAAAAACCATAACTGGCAAAATTTGGCTTGAGACTATGTATGTACCTAAGTAGCGATAGCTCAGTGGGGAGACCAACAGACTGTAATGCAGAGGGTCTCGGGTTCGAACCCACGTCGCGCACCTCTGACTTTCGGAAGTTATATGACTTTTCGAAATTATGTGCGTATTGATTGACAATTATCGCCTGCTCCGTGCCTCGGAGAGCACGTTAAGCCGTCGGTCCCGGCTGCCATGAACATCTATGGCAGTAATTTTCGGGAGAGTGTCGACACAAAAGATCCCACTGGGTCGAAGTGTCACCGGTCTGCACTGACTGGCCCCAAGATAACATAAGATAAGATGTATGTACCTATAATCTAGACTAATATTATAAAGCTGAAGAGTTTGATTGTTTGTTTGTTTGGTTGAACGCGCTAATCTCAGGAACTACTGATTCGGATTGAAAAATTATTTCAGTGTTGGATAGCCTATTTATCGAGGAAGGTTATAGGCTACATAACATCACGCTACGACCCACGGGAGCGGCGCAGTAACCATAAACGCTGGTGAAATCGCGGGCATATCTAGTAGAAGTATACAGGGGTAGTCTACATCGTACTTAACAACTTTTGTTCTACAACTTTGAACAGAACTCAATACTTTTGTGAAAAAAAACAAGTGAGAATCAGCAATGAATTGCCGTAAATCTTAGAATTCGAGAAAATGGTGCAAGTAATATGCAAAGTTCACGTGATACCACGTGGTTATAGGTCATAGTAATTTCGGGGGTATATCGACTATGCTGAGTCGAGTGGCGTTGACCGCGAGTCTCTAGCTCTTATGGTTCTTGAGTTGAAAGTTGTGTAACAGACAGACGAACGGACGGATGAACAAAGTTGTTGTATAACAGTTTTTACGAACTCTAAAAACATATTTTAATAAGAGTTTAACTGCACGGATGGCGTAGTGGTTTAAGTGCTCACTTCGCCACTGCCATCGTGCCGAGTGTTGTGGGTTCGATCTTGACACATTGATTGACACATGACAAAAAATTGTGTGATCCACTAATGGTTGTGCCGAATCAGGGTGTTCTTTGTGCCCGTTGATTGAAAGCTTGTATAGGTCTCCGCGACACAAGAATAATCCCTAATGCGAGAGTTGTCTTTTTAAATAAAAGAATAGTAAAGTCGTCTGTAATCGCATTCACCCCGTCCCCTGCCCAACATCTTCGCTCCCACGGTCAGTTCGCGACCGCGTGTAGTTTTTAAGCTTAGTCAAGTTATATTTTTGCATGAAGAAAATCAAATAATCAATTATGAAAACAAAAAGTTGCTAAATCACTACATATTATAAAACAAAGTCCTCCGCCTCGTCTGTCTGTCTGTTCGCGATTAACTCAAAAACTACTGAACGGATTTTCATGCGGTTTTCGCCAATAGACAGAGTGATTCATGAGGAAGGTTTAGGTATATAATTTGTTAAGGTTTTGTAATACGCGAGCGAAGTCGGGGCGGGTCGCTAGTAAGGTATGAATAAGTCACTGGGTAATGGGTTATTAGTATTTTTCAATTAACCTTGTATAAGACAAATGTTTGCCTTATATGATTTGAACCCTTGCGACCACTAGAAAAAATTCCTTCTCAATTTATTCTAGAACAATACTTAAATAGACGCTTCAGTTAATTGGGTTTTTGTTTACTTTAGTGTAAAGTTTCATGATATTATTCAATTTGTCTCGTTTGTGCGGCTCTTGTAGTATATTTTTAATTTAGCCTTAATCTCCAATTACTTAATAGAAAAGGCTTTTTGCTCTGAAGTGGGGGATAAGTAAGGACTTTATTTTATACTAGTAGTTTTCCCGCGGTTTCACCCGCGTAAGTCCCGTTCCCGTGTGAATATCGGGTTTCAGCCCTTTTACCCCATTCAGGGTGGAATTTCCAAAAATCCTCTCTTAGTGCTCCCCTACGCTCTCCAAGGAACATACATGCCAAATTTCAGCTTCTTGTGTTCAGTAGTTTCGGCTGTGCGTTGTCTGTCAGTCACTCAGTAACGGAAGAGTTTTATATATATATAAATTTAGAAATATTGTGAGGATATCAGACATAGCGTATCTATCCTATATCGTATATCCGTGCCTCGGAGAGCACGTTAAGCCATCGGTCCCGGCTGCCATGAACATCTATGGCAGTCGTTATTGGGAAAGTCAGTACCCTCTAATATCCTGACACTGGTCTAGCCTTAGGGTATCGTTAGCCTTCGGGTAGCGGAGGTCAGGTGGCAGCCGCTCCGTGAAAAAACTGATATCCAGTCAAACCCGGTTAGACTGGAAAAGCCGACCCCAAGTGACTTGGGAATAATAAAGGCTATGGAGAAGATCAGACATAGCGCTGCTGTCCATCTCAAGATTATTCCTACAGTTGGACTGCCTGGATTGACTACAGTGGTCTTTTCTTCGCTTTTATAGCATGCTAAGTCTGGTTGTTTGATCAACATATGGATGTTTTGATTGTAGCTGTTCTTTGTTTTTTATGTTTGTCAATCAGTGCACCGCAGTAAGCTTTAGTGTCTTCCTGGTAAAGCGGTAGCTTATGCGATTGCTGTGCGTAAGGTTGGAAAGTGTACCGCGATATACAGTAAGTCATAGTGCCTCCGTAGTAGAGCTATGGTGAATGCAAATGCTGGTCTCATGTTCGATACCCTGGTCAGGACAACATAAAGTTTATAAAAGTACAGTAGATCGAGGTTAGGCAGTTGGTGCCGTTGCACATCCTTGTGCCTTTGAAATTACGTAAAGCCGTTGGTTCCGTGCCTGATCTCTCTCTGGTCGTCAGGTTGCCGTCCCACCGGACTATAAAGGTGAGGGTATAGAACGTGCACTTCATCTTCTTATTCTCCCTAGCCTTTATTATTCCAAGTCACTTGGGATCGGCTTTTCTAGTCTAACCGGATTTGACTGGATATCATTTTTTGCACGGAGCGGCTGCCACCTGAACTCCACAACCCGAAGGCTAACGATACCCTAAGGCTAGATCAGTGTCAGGATATTAGAGGGTACTGACTTTCCCAATAACGACTGCCATAGATGTTCATGGCAGCCGGGACCGACGGCATAACGTGCTCTCTGAGGCACGGAGCAGGCGATAATTGTCAATCAATACACACATAATTTCGAAAAGACATATAACTTCCGAAAGTCAGAGGTGCGTGAACCCGAGACCCTCTGCATTGCAGTCTGTTGGTCTCCCCACTGAGCTATCGCTGCTATTAAAGATTATAATATATATATATATATATATATATATAAGATTATTATAGAACGTGCACTTATCTATACCAATAATATAAAGCTGAAGAGATTGTTTGTTTGTTTGAACGCGCTTATCTCAGGAATTACTGGTCCGAATCGAAAAATACTTTTAGTGTTGGATAGCTCATTTATCGAGGAAGGCTATAGGCTATATAACATTACGCTACGACCCACGGGGGTGGCGCAGTTATCATAAACGCGGGTGAATCCGCGGGCATATTTTGTTTTATTATAAATCTGCCGCGCAGAGAGTTAGTTAAAATTAACTGCCGTATGGCTAGTTGTTACGAAATTTTGACTGCACTGATGGCTTGGTGGTTCAAGTAGTCGCCTCACCACTGCTTCTACGCGGAGAGTTGTTGGGTTCGAATCCCACACGGAAAAAAAAACCGTGTTCTACAAATGGTTGTTCCAGCTCTGCATAAACTTTTTGTCCGTTGTTTGAATGTTAATAATGCTCCCCGCGACATAGAATATATTCCTAGAGCGAGCAGGTTTTTTAAAAGTAATACGAAATGAATTATTTCCCAATTTCAAACCAAAATCTATGGTCATAGTTTTATTCTCGCAATTCATTAGAGTGCTAACAAAAGTTGGCACATACGTCACAGCAAGAGTAGCATATGTAATAAACAAAACTAAACGGTCTTATGTACATTATTGTATATCTAGGCGTGTACATACAGGTTGTCTAAAAATCTAAGTTTTTAAAAAAGTACGACTTTGTCAGACTTTCAACTACAGGTACTTCGTTTTCGGCTAATTATCATTTTTTTACTATTATTATTTTTGAAGGACTGATTCGTCAAAATGAAACTTTTCTTTTAAAACTGGCCTGGCTTTGAAATCGCAGCATTATTTTGGTGTATTTCTTTGCACCAAAACTTAGTTTTTTTTATTTTTACACAAATGCCATAATTTATCTTTATTTTTTATTTTGCGCATTTGAAAGGTCCTAACCTAAGGAATCTCCCGTTTCAATTCGATTCACATATTCTGGGACACCCTGTATATGGTGTCGTGTGAACATACGTCATTCTGACGTGTTATTGAACCGTGTGTTCATGATTCACGTGTAGGTATGTACCGGTAACACAATGTTCGGCGTTGATCCTACTAGTATCATAAATGTGAATTTTGTAGAGATGTTTTGTTGCGTATGTATTTGTAAACTATTGAATGGTTTTTGATGAAACTTGGTACAAAGATAGAGCATAGAGTACACTTATGATATTTCTTATCCCGGTGTATGCCGTGTAGTAAGGTTTACGCGAGGTAGACGCAGGCAGAAAGTTTGATATAGCATTACGCTCTGTAGATTTTTGCTTCAACCTTAATAAATCTAGCGGTTTAGGTTGTCGCCTTGCCCCTGCCGCTGTGCCAAGTAGTGTGGGTTCGATTCCCACACGAGACAATTTGTGTGATTCCCAAATGGTAGTTCCGAGTCTGGGTGTTCTTTGTGTCCGTTGTTTGAATGTTTGTAAAATCGCCCACGATACAGACAACATTCCTAGAGCAGGCGTTGTCTTTAAACAAAGGTACAGTCTTATGTAATCTGGCATTTCAATCAAACTAAAGCAGCCTGACTAGGGATATATTTTCACTATGCAGACAATCACACATTACACTCCTAGTCCTTAATGGTTTGGATTGTTACCTTTACCGTCTTTATACATTTACGAAATATGCATGTTTGTATATAAGAACAAAGAATTGTTTAAAACAGCAGATGAGGTACATTCTAGAAATAGACGAGATACTTTTAAATCGGTCTTAAGTGACATACCGAGACTAACCAAGTACAACAAAAGCTGCCTTGATATGTGTGTGTGTGTGCGTATCTATAATAAACTACTGAATCACTTTAAGCAGCTAGACTTCAGATTTTTTAAGAAAAGGTTGTATACTTGTCTAAGTTTATCCAATTGTACGAAGTAAATTAATTTTTGGATAAATAATTGTAATGGTTTTGTACCCATAATTAAAATTTTGTATGCTATATTCTAGCAAAACATGCTTGTACTATATATAATACTAGTAGTTTTCCCGCGGTTTCACCCGCGTAAGTCCCGTTCCCGTGTGAATATCGGGTTTCACCCCTTTCACCCCCTTCGGGGTGGAATTTCCAAAAATCCTCTCGTAGTGCTCCCCTACACTATCCAAGGAACATACATGCCAAATTTCAGCTTCTTGCGTTCAGTAGTTTCGGCTGTACGTTGTCTGTCAGTCACTCAGTAACGGAAGTTTTATATACATATATAGATTGTAACACCACCAAATACCATGTTTTATGCAAATAAATTATTATTATCATTATTAAACCTCCTTAACTTTATTGTTTGTAAGTTCTTTTTTTTTGTTGTAACTTTCACTTCCGTATTTGATACTGTATAAATTCTGAATGCTGTGTACGGTAGTAATTGGATTGCAGATTTAAAAATGATTTCATGTAAAAGTAATTCTAATCACTAATTGGTCTGTATTCTGTAACTGTACCTTTTATAAATAAATAAATTGCATATGAACAACTTTGAATTATTAATTGACAATTTACATTATCGCATTAGGTATATGCCTGTAATGATAATTGTATGTGTAATAAATAAATAAGTAAATAAATAAATAAAACTTACGTAGTCTTATGTTCCTGCGGTAAATACGGTTATTAGACTCCTTAAGGTTTCGCTGTGTGTTGAGTGTAAGAGGATAACTGATCTTTACCTTTTTCGCCGTCAATACAGTAATGCCGTTTTTGAAGAGTTAGCAATGTGCAATTTACTCTCAAGTTACTAGCGGTCATAGGCTACAGAAACCGCATATCTTTAGGCGGACAGTCAGCTTGTGTGCCAGCTAAGAAATATACCATTAAACCATGGTGACGAATCTCATGAAGCCACAATTAGATCTAGACTATACAAAAATAATAATATCAGCCCTGTATTTAATTGTCCTACTGCTGCGCCCGAGCCTCTTCTCCGTGTGAGAAGGGTTAGCCCATAGTCCACTACGCTGGCTCAGTGCGGGTTGACAGACTTCGCATACCTTCGAGATCTGAGAGAGATACGACGGTGTTTTCCTTCACCGTTGACTACACACACATATATTATCAGCCCTGTATTGAACTGTCCCACTGCTGGGCACGGGCCTCTTCTCAGTGTGAGAAGGGTTAGGCCATAGTCCACTGCGCTGGCCCAGTGCGGGTTGGTAGACTTCACATATCTTTGAGAACATTATAGAGAACTCTCAGACATGCAGGATTCATCACGATGTTTTCCTTCACCGTTAAAGCAAGCGATAATAATAATATTTAATACGCATATAACTTCGAAAGTATGTATGTATATATTTACAAAAAAAAGTATATATGTATGTTTATCCATTGTCTAGTACCCATAGTACAGGCTCTACTTAGTTTGGGCTAGATGATGTTGTGTGTATGTGATAGAATATTATTATTATTATAAAAGTCAGAGATGCGCGCCTTGGGTTCGAACTCGAGACCTCTGCGTGGCAGTCCAACGGTTTCCCACTAGGCTATCGCTGCTTGTTGAGACTACACACACATACACACTAATATCATGTAAATAAATAAATCATATCTTTTTGAAATTAAACTGCTATATACGGATTTTATCACGTTGTTTATTTGACACTTTATTACAAAATTTTGAAAATTGTTACACTACTACAACTATTAAACTTTACTAGGTAATTTTTAAGCTTATTAAATTATTATTAAATTATTTAGATTTAATTTATTTTTACACTTTCCCCGACGTTTCGGTTGCTTTTCAGCAGCCAAATCTTCGGAATAAAAAGTATCACATGTGTTTATCCGGAACATAATCTATCTGTTTCCAAAGGTACTCCTTTGAACACAGATAGACTATGTCCTGAAAGATATTCTTTCTCCTTTTGGAAATATCCTAACATCTTCGAAAACTCTTATAACATTAATAGGATATAAAAGATTGAAATTAAACTGCTATATACGGATTTTATCGCGGGGAGATCTCCGTGACCATGGCTGCTGAAAAGCAACCGAAACGTCGGGGAAAGTGTAAAAATAAATTAAATCTAAATAGTTTAATAATAATTTAATTAGCTTAAAAATTAGTAAAGTTTAATAGTAGAAGTAGCGTAACAATTTTCAAAATTTTGTAATAGTGTCAAATAAACAACGCGATAAAATCCGTATATAGTAGTTTAATTTCAATGAATAATATTCGCGTGAACAGAAGACAATATTATGTAAATCATATCTTATTACATCTCTTCCAAAGACGATAAAATAAAGATCAAAGTAATCACTACTACTAAAAAATAAGTCTGCAACACATTGCTTTAAATCATCTTTGATGTGTCAAATGTGAATAAATCTACATAAAATATATAACTACTAGCTTTTGATCGCGGCTTCGCTTGCGTAAAAGAACATGGTCATGTTAGCAATCGTTTTTTTTTTAATAATATAGCCTATTTTATTCAGTGATAAAATAGCTTTCTAATAGTGAAATAATTTTGAAAATTGGTTGAATATTTTTTGAGTTAAGTCCTTACAAACAAACAAAAATACAAAAATACAGAAAATCTAATCTTTTCTCGTTATAATTTATTATAGTAAGTCAAATTCCTCGTCATGCTTTTCATGTAATAAAAGGAAACACAATAATAATAAATAACATAAATAATAATGATGAAACTAGATCATTGGCGCACGCGATCCTGCAATGTTTATGTCCGACATTTTGCAAAATGCGCGCGCGCACCATTTTTTATAACAACCAACGGGATGATGACGCGATTTAAAATTTATATTTAGAACGGGCCGTTGAACTTTGCGAAGCATTTAGCATAAAACTTCTAGATATTTAATTGACTTAATTATGTTGCTAATTAGAAAAGTAGATATAACTTCTGCATGGATGGACTCCGATTATTTTGCATTAGGTACCTGTGAGTGATTATAAGAATGTATAATAATATCAGCTTTGTAGTATATATACTGTCTCACTGCTGCGCACGGGCCTCTTCTCAGTGTGAGAAACATAAGGCCATAATCCACCATGATATCCCAGTGGGGGTTGACAGACTACAATTATCTTCGAGATCTTTATGAAGAACTTTCGGAAATATAATCGATGTAGTTCATATATTCTACAAACATTGACTCAGCCGAAAACAGAAGAAAACAGAAACAGCCGGCTAATTCTCGTAATAAAGAATGATCAAAATAATTCCTTGACTTTAATAAATGTCAAATGACTGAAATGAAATTTATTTTCACGTTTGACGTTTATTTTAATTAAGGATAATATACCATTTGTGATATCAATGAGACTGAAAAACGGCACTTTATTTTGAAAAGATTTTTACGAAAATTGGCCTATTAATGTTTATGAGTATTAACGCTTATCTGTTTTATATTTATGTATATCTCAAACAATAATTTATTCTTGTTTCAATTGAATTAATTAATTTATGTTTTGTTTAAAATTAATAGATTTTATGTATGATTAAATTAATGGATTATATTGATATGGCTTTGACTTAAATTTTGTGATTATTTAAATATTCTATTTCAACTAACTTATGTATAATTTATAATTCTGATTGATTACTATTAAATATATTATAGTTTTAATAAAAAATGAAATGCATGCTGTATTCACCTATTATTAGTTATGCAATTAGTTTTAAACCTATAAATTGTATTATACTGTGTAAATGAATTTTTGTATACAACTGTTGGTGAATCAAATAAATAAAAATAAAAAAATGAGTCACAGCGGCACACCGGTGGCCAGACGCAATTGATTTTTTATTTTGTCTGGTTATCTAAGCCTTGACAGACTACAACATTAAGATTCGAAACAATTAACTAAGTCTATATTGCAAGACTAAAATTGTTGTCTTGTATGCTCATCAAACTTGCAACATTCGGCGGAAACACATCCTTTAACGGGCCATTTTCCTCATCTGGCCTAGGTTTTATACCTAGATTCTATAAAATATTCCATCGTTCTAGTGAAATAGGTGATTCAGACGCAAATTGTAGTTGTATGCGCCGTGACTGACCTTGATAGACATTAGCGCTGTTTGACGATCCGTCTACATGGAATTTTTAGAGGCTAATGCGTGTAACACAAAGTTGTGGTCTTCCTTTTTTTGCCTAAAAGCTGCCTTGGTGGTGCAGCGGTGTACCTGTCTGTTTCGGTGTCTGGTTTAATTTCTAAGTCGGTGTTAGTAGTATTTGTTTTTCTAAAAGCTTTTGGCGAATCATGGAGTCGAGGACTTTGCCTGATAGACGGCAATAGGCCTATGCCCAGGTCTATATTCTTAAAGATATAGGTAAAGTAACAATATTTTGCCAGAAATACTAATAAGTCGCTCGTACGAGGGAGCCGTCTAGAGTCACAGTTTCAGATTTCGGATTGTTACTTAGAATTTCGGGGCAGGAACACCTAATAACACTAATAATATAATAATAATAATATTCTACCACATACACACAACACCATCTAGCCCAAACTAAGCAGAGCTTGTACTATGGGTACTAGACAATGGATAAACATACATATATACGTTTTTTTTTTGTAAATATATACATATTATACATAGAAACACTCAGACCAAGACAAACGTCCATGTTCATGCACACAAATGTTTGACTTGTGCGGGAATCGAACCCGCGACCTCGGGCGTGGCAGTCGGTTACACTAACCACTACGCCATCGAGGCCGACACACTGCTGGACCCAGGAATTTAAATCAATACCTAGCATAGCATTAAGTGGTAAGGGAAGACCTTGGACTACCAGCCTGGGTAAAGTCCTCCTCGCTACAGAAGACTGCAGCCAAGCAACGTTGTGTTATGTTCTTGCAGCCAGTACGGCAGCCAGAGTCCTTGACGAGGACTGCAGCCAGGCCAAGAAGCAAGTGATGTACTTGGAGTTGCAAGCGATCAGCTATGCTAACTGCTTACCACATACGATAGTCTAAAAATAAAATGTGACACAATAAGATTCTGTATACTTATCTTAATTATTGATTTCTATATGAATAAAATAGATCTTTTTTTGTTTTTTGTTGGCATCCCTACCAGATTTTATTATAGCAGTTGCATTGTAATCTCAAAATAATATTATTATTTCTAAAAAGTAAAATTATTATAAATTCACGCCTATGTATCCACATAAGGATAGGTAGAAGTCACCTAAGTTTGAAATCCCACGTAATAGGTACATTTCCAGACTACTACGAATTTCCTTATAGACGTCACATTAGATTGCGTGCGATAATGTAGTCCCGGGTTTGATACCCGAGTTGGGCAAAGAGTTATAGCCTTTCTTACCGACTTTAAGGAGCAAGAAGATACTCAATTTGATAAAGGAGGTTTTATTTAAAATATCTGTATATTTTTTGCTGCTATCAGCACGACGATGTCTGCAAATGTGCACGATAGCCATAATTGCTTCATTCATTTTAAGGTGGTATCTAAAAAGATTTCGCTGGTAAACCTAAATCTACCAGGAGCTGTAATGTACTTACCACAAAGCTGGTCATATTATTACGTATACATATAATTTTAAACATTCTATATACCTACTATTAAAATTATAAATAGAATATAATTTTAAGCATGTATTTTTAAGTTATGGCCTTATAATAATGTTAGGCAATATAAATTTATATTTATAAACGTAATCTCGTTTATATATTTTGCTACTTCACAATGTATTTTTTAGCGACACCAGTTTTTGTAAAAACATATGTATGCCTTCCAATACTGCGTCCATCGATTTAGCCTCAGAAATCCGAAATTACAACGCATTGATGCAACAATCTAACTCTGTCTTTATCGATGTGGCGACTTTAAATTGCCACAAGTGGCTTGAGCCTTACCAAGGCTTGGCGTGAGGATTTAGGCCAGTGCGGGGTGGCGAAGCCCTAATATCGGGTCACCTAGGAGTCGTCGCCTGCAAACGTCGGTGGATCGTTAATGAAGTCAATATTTTAGCGATTTACCTACAGGAACAATTACCTTAGCCCGGTCCGGGAATTAAATCCTCACGTACAACACCTATATTGAATACCGCTGCGCCATCGAGATAAGAATAATAATGTCTGGCAATGAGATGCTACATCAAAGTGCTTATATAATAATAGCAGCCCGGTATTAAACTGCCCCACTGCTGTCCCTCTTCTCAGTGTGAGAAGGGTTAAACCAGAGTCCACCACGCTCGTCTAGCGTGGGTTGGTAGACTTCACATATCTTCAAATACATTATAGAGAATAGAGACATGCAGGTTTCCTCACGATGTGTTCCTTCACCTCTAAAGCGAGCGATAAGTAACTATTTAGTACGCACATAACACCGAAAAGTCAGAGATGCGCGCCTTGCGATCAAACTCGAGACCTCTGCGTGGCAGTCCAACAGACTCCCAGCAGGCTATCGCTGCTAAAACATGTACTTGAACCCAGTTAAATTATTTTATTTGTGGCTTCTTTAACAAAGGAATGCGACCATAAGTTACTGAGCGTCCTTATAGAGGGACAGATAATAATGGCGACGTAAAAATGTTCTGCTTACAGTGTAGCTTCAATGTAGCCTCGTGAGGCGACAGGTTACTCGAGGATAATAACAGTAACTTGTACAACAACGTTTTACGAGCTACGTGGGTCTAAACCAAACACCGAGCGTCCTTATTTTACTCCTGCCTTTCTTAAGTTATTCAAAGCCCTAAAACCTTAATTTATTATTTACTAACTGTTGATTATTTACTGCTCTTAGTAATGACTATAGCAGCGATAGCTCAGTGGGGAGACCAACAGACTGCAATGCAGAGGGTCTCGGGTTCGAACCCACGTCGCGCACCTCTGACTTTCGGAAGTCATATGACTTTTCGAAATTATGTGCGTATTGATTGACGATTATCGCCTGCTCCGTGCCTCGGAGAGCACGTT